>CM077008.1:148151103-150651103 GCA_039090855.1 Macrothele yani | reverse complement strand
CAAAAAAGAAAAGAGATGAGGACAACTAAAGAAGATGTGACTTCCAAAGTGGAATATATAGAGCTATGCAAGACAGCACGAAAAAGTATCACTGAAGACGTAAGGAAATTCAACTGTGAGCTAGTGTGGAAAGCAATTGAAAACAACCAAAGCCTAGAGATAGCAAAGGGACATCTCAGTAAGGGAAGAAAACAGATTATGGCTCTGAGAAATGAAGATGGTTCTATAACAAGAAATAGAGGCGAAATTTTGACAAGAGTGAAAGATTTCTACTCCAAATTATATGAAAGGGATGATACATGTACTCCAGACATCATGAAAGGTATAAGAGTTCTTCCAGTCCTCACAGCAGAAGTTGCTCATGCAATCAAGAACATGAAGCGGGGGAAAGCTCCAGGAGAAGATGGAATTACTATAGACATCATACAAGAAGCAAGTGGAGAAATTGAAACAGTACTCGCCCAAATTTTCACTCGATGCCTTAATGAAGGGAAGATTCCTGAGGATTGGAACAATGCTACAATGATCCTGCTACATAAAAAAGGTGACATTGAGGATCTCAGGAATTACAGACCTATCAGCCTCCTATCAGTGGTTTATAAAATCTTCACTAAAGTTCTTTCACACCGCTTGAAGGTAACACTGGACATGGCTCAACCGAGAGAACAAGCTGGATTCAGGAGTGGCTACAGCACAATAGATCATATCCACGTGCTGAGAGAACTAATTGAAAGAGCGAGGGAATATGAACTTCCATTGTGCATGGCTTTTATCGATTATGAAAAAGCCTTTGATTCGGTGAAACCATCAGCAGTTACCACGGCTCTGAAATCCTGCGGTATTGAAGATGCATACATTAATATTATTAATAACATCTATGAAAATGCAAGTGCAAAGATTCGGTTGTTTGAAAATACAACACACATAAAAATTGGAAAGGGAGTGAGACAAGGTGACACCATATCTCCGAAGCTCTTTAATGCCACATTGGAAAATGTCTTTCAATCACTGAACTGGGAAAACAAAGGGATAAAGATTAATGGAGATTATCTAACCCACCTTCGTTTTGCTGATGACGTAGTCATTTTTGCAACTACCCCATCAGAGCTGCAGAGTATGATCCAGGAACTTGCTGACAAGAGTAAAGAAGTGGGATTAAAAATGAACTTTCAGAAGACAAAAGTGATGTTCAATGCTTTTACAAGAAATGAAGATTTATCGATTGATGGAGAACAACTGGAGATAACAGATACGTATGTTTATCTTGGACAGCAGAAATCAAGTGAGGGTCACATTGATGAAGAAATTAATCGGCGTACAAAACTTGCCTGGAGAGCTTTTGGAAGAAACAGCATAATTTTCAAGAACAATATCCCATTATGTCTTAAAAGAAAAGTGTTTGATCAATGCATCCTTCCAGTGCTTACGTATGGTGCAGAGACGTGGACCTTAACTAAAAGAGACATACAAAGGCTGCAGACAACTCAAAGAAGCATGGAGAGGTGCATGCTTGGTATAACCAGGAGAGATAAGAAGAGGAACTCGTGGATCCGAAAAATGACGAGAGTGGAAGACATCATGATCAGAGTTAAATCCCTGAAATGGCAATGGGCTGGACATACTGCCAGAAGGACAGACCATAGATGGACAGCCGAAATTTTAGATTGGATTCCAAGGGACAGGAAAAGACCCAGAAAAAGACCACATGGGAGATGGGTGGATGAAATTCGTAAATATGCGGGAGTGACATGGAGGAGACTGGCACAAGACAGACCGTTGTGGAGGAAACTTGGAGAGACCTTCGTCCAGCAGTGGATTGATAATGGTTGACAATGATGATGATGATGATGCGTTTCTAGGGATGTAAGGTCAGGTGATGCGTAACAACACAGCCTCTCCTTGACAAATGTCAACCCCGCCTTCTCGTGGTACATCCTGTTCCCACTAAAGGTGCTCTGACGACCGCCAATAGCGGTATAACTATACCATCGGGATTAGAAGAAATGCTATCCCACACTCACCAACCCGCTTGGCCAGCGTGGTGAGTTATGGCCAAACCCCTCCAAAATGACTCCACAACTTAAATCTTGGCCCTCAGTCTCCGGCAGCTGGAATGTACCTGGCCAAGGCAACGGCCAGTGCGACATGAAGGCAGAGGGTGCTCAGAATCACCGGAGGACCGGACTAGGCTGCCATCTGATGCTGACCTTGGCCACGTATAACGGACGCTCCCTATCTTCTGATTTAAGGCTTCTTGAATTGGAAGAGGAACTACAAAGGATCAAGTGGGACATCGCATAAATCTATTATTTGTATGGATTTATGCATTTCTTGAGTATTAAATCTGTTTACTTGTATGGTGTAAAGCATTTTTATGTCTACCATTGCCTTGAAAAAGCCTTCCAGTGGAGTGCCAAAGCTTGGCGAATCTCTGTGCTTATTACACCATAAAAATAAACGGATTTAATACGCTGTATGCGTTTCTAGGGATGTAAGGTCAGGTGATGCGTAACAACACAGCCTCTCCTTGACAAATGTCAACCCCGCCTTCTCGTGGTACATCCTGTTCCCACTAAAGGTGCTCTGACGACCGCCAATAGCGGTATAACTATACCATCGGGATTAGAGGAAATTCTATCCCACACTCACCAACCCGCTTGGCCAGCGTGGTGAGTTATGGCCAAATCCCTCCAAAATGACTCCACAATTTAAATCTTGGCCCTCAGTCTCCGGCAGCTGGAATGTACCTGGCCAAGGCAGCGGCCAGTGCGACATGAAGGCAGAGGGTGCTCAGAATCACCCGAGGACCGGACTAGGCGGCCATCTGATGCTGACCTTGGCCACGTATAACGGACGCTCCCTATCTTCTGATTCAAGGCTTCTTGAATTGGAAGAGGAACTACAAAGGATCAAGTGGGACATCGTCGGGCTAAGTGAGGTAAGGAGAAAAGGAGAAGATCTCATTGAACTGAAAAGTGGACATCTCTTCTACTATCGTGGGACAGACACTGGTAGAACTAGTGGTGTTGGATTTATAATAAACAAGAAACTGAAGGATAAAGTTGTAGAAGTTGAAAGTTCCTCTGACAGAGCTGTACGACTCGTTATCCAACTCTCGAGAAGATACCAGACTCAGATTATTCAAACTTATGCACCCACCACAAGTCATCCTGAAGAAGATATTGAAAAAATTTTATGAGGAAATTCGTGATCTAAGTAATAAAGGTAAGCAGCACTTGAAGATAATTATGGGAGATTTCAATGAAAAAATAGGGCAACGGCAACAGAATGAAACTTTGGCAGGTAAATTTGGTCACGGCAATAGAAACCAGAGTGGAAATACTCTCGTAGAGTTTGCAGAGGCAGAAGGGTTTTTCATCTTGAACTCCTTTTTCAAGAAAAAGCCACAGAGGAAATGGACATGGAGACATCCAAATGGGACGACAAGTGAAATTGATTTTATTATGTGTAACAAAAAATTCGTCATAGAAGACTGCAGTGTGCTAAACAAGTTCAACAGAGGCAGTGACCATAGATTGGTGAGATGTAAGATGCACCTCAACACTAGACTCAAACGTAGCAAGCTCATAAGACAAAAAAATGTATTGACAAAACCAACCTTATAAAACACCATAATACCTTCAAATTGGAACTGAAGAACAGATTCTCTGCTTTAGAAGGCCTAACATCGGAAGAAGTGGATATTTCTGAAGTTAACAGAAAAGTAACCAAAGCTCTTATGGAAACAGCAACAAAATTAGCTGTGTCTAAGAACAAATTGGATGTGAACAAATTATCAGGAAAAACCAAAATGTTGATGCAAAAAAGAAAAGATATGAGGACAACTAAACAAGATGTGACTTCCAAAGTAGAATATATAGAGCTATGCAAGACAGTACGAAAAAATATCACTGAAGACGTAAGGAAATTCAACTGTGAACTAGTAAGGAAGGCAATTGAAAACAACCAAAGCCTAAAGATAGCAAAGGGACATCTCAGTAAGGGAAAAAACAGATTATGGCACTGAGAAAAGAAGATGGTTCTGTAACAAGAAATAGAGGCGAAATTTTGACCAGAGTGAAAGATTTCTACTCCAATTTATATGAAAGGGATGATACATGTACTCCAGACATCATGAAAGGTACCAGTACCAGAGTTCTTCCAGTTCTTCTAGCAGAAGTTGCACATGCAATCAAGAACATGAAGCGGGGAAAGCTTCAGGAGAAGATGGAATTACTGTAGACATCATACAAGAAGCAAGTGGAGGAATCGAAACAGTACTAGCCCAAATTTTCACTCGATGCCTTAATGAAGGGAAAATTCCTGAGGATTGGAACAACGCTACAATGATCTTGCTACATAAAAAAGGTGACATTGAGGATCTCAGGAACTACAGACCTATCAGCCTCCTATCAATGGTTTATAAAATCTTCACTAAAGTTCTTTTACACCGCTTGAAGGTGACACTGGACATGGCTCAACCGAGAGAACAAGCTGGATTCAGGAGTGGCTACAGCACAATAGATCATATCCACGTACTGAGAGAACTAATTGAAAGAGCGAGGGAATATGAACTTCCATTGTGCATGGCTTTTATCGATTATGAAAAAGCCTTTGATTCGGTGAAACCATCAGCAGTTGCAATGGCTCTGAAATCCTGCGGTATTGAAGATGCATACATTAATATTATTAGTAACATCTATGAAAATGCAAGTGCAAAGATTCGTCTGTTTGAAAATACAACACACATAAAAATTGGAAAAGGAGTGAGACAAGGTGACACCATATCTCCGAAGCTCTTTAGTGCTACAATGGAAAATGTCTTTCAATCACTGAACTGGGAAAACAAAGGGATAAAGATTAATGGAGATTATCTAACCCACCTTCGTTTTGGTGAGGACATAGTCATTTTTGCAAGTATCCCATCAGAGCTATAGAGTATGATCCAGGAACTTGCTGACAAGAGTAAAAAAGTGGGATTAAAAATGAACTTTCAGAAGACAAAAGTGATGTTCAATGCTTTTACAAGAAATGAAGATTTATCGATTGATGGAGAAAAGCTAGAGATAGCAGACACATACGTTTATCTTGGACAGCAGATATCAAGTGAGGGTCACATTGGTGAAGAAATTAATCGGCGTACAAAACTTGCCTGGAGAGCTTTTGGAAGAAACAGCATAATTTTCAAGAGCAATATGCCATTATGTCTTAAAAGAAAAGTGTTTGATCAATGCATCCTTCCAGTGCTTACGTATGGTGCAGAGACGTGGACCTTAGCTAAAAGAGACATACAAAGGCTGCAGACAACTCAAAGTAGCATGGAGAGGTGCATGCTTGGTGTAACCAGGAGAGATAAGAAGAGGAACACGTGGATCCGAAAAATGACAAGAGTGAAAGACATCATGATCAGAGTTAAATCCCTGAAATGGCAATGGGCTGGACATACTGCCAGAAGAACAGACCATCGATGGACAGCCGAAATTTTAGATTGGATTCCAAGGGACAGGAAAAGACCCAGAAGAAGACCACATGGAAGAAGGGTGGATGAATTTCGAAAGTATGTAGGAGTGACATGGAGGAGACTGGCACAAGACAGACTGTTGTGGAGGAAACTTGGGGAGACCTTTGTCCAGCAGTGGATTGATAATGGTTGACAATGATGATGATGATGATGCGTTTCTAATTTATTTACTTTTTTTCGAAACAAGAACATGTGTATTCACGAAACATTTTGAGATTTCTGCAACTGAAACATCAAAGCCTCCATTCGTGTTGGACGTGAGACGGTTGTTTTTGTTGTTTGTTGGAGGCCGGTTTTCAGGTTCACTTTTGCTAGATTCCTAGGCATGTTAGAATCTCGGGTAAGGAGTGTGCTGATGCGGCTGCTGGATCTACTTCCTGTTTGGTCGTCATACCCTAGCCAATCTTTTATCGTGATTTACGCTTTATTGTTCACGATCATATCACGTGAACCTGGCAAGGTCAGTGGGATCAACAGGTGGAAAATAAACTTCTTCGTATCAAACCAATTCTTGGAGTCTGGAGATCATCATGTCGCCGGAACCGTAGGTAGGAGTTGTTCTTGCGGGTCTCTGCATTGGGTATTGTCGTTTTACCCACCGCATCTCGCTGTGTGGCGACACTGCGTCGATGGGTGAGACGTGCAATTGCCGACACACTGTCACTCATATTCTCTGTAGTTGTGTTCGTTTCCGTGACGTTCGTTTTCACTTCTTTCATTCTCATTTGCTGAATGAGGACGCCGCTACTCTACAGAGGCTTCTAGGTGACTACTACGATATATTCGCTGTCTTTTCATTTTTAAAACATATTGCCGTTTTTAAAAGTATCTAGTTTTTACACTTCTCATCATTCTCATTTTTCACTTTTACAGAATCAGCCTGATTTTAAGCATTATACTACGTTTTTGTTTGATTGTCTTGTGTTTGGCGCTCTTTGGCCACACATGGCACTTGGGCCATAAAAATTCAGCAACCAACCAACCAACCTCCATTCGTGAAAGAAAAACATTCCGCTGTCAGGTGTCGAAATTCATTTAAATCAAAAATCGTGTAAATATTCAATAGTGTTCGTTTTGGTAGTGTTAATGGAGTGTTTGTTATGAAATAAGGGACCCCAAGTATCAGATATGTTAACGCAGAAATTCTGTTAAAGGGTGGCCAAGTCACTGCTGAATTTAAAAAAAAACGTATTACAATGAAGATTTCCGATTTGTTAAATATACAGTGCGGTAATCTATATATATCATCATCATCATCATTGTCAACCATTATCAATCCACTGCTGGACGAAGGTCTCCCCAAGTTTCCTCCACAACGGTCTGTCTTGTGCCAGTCTCCTCCATGTCACCCCTGCATACTTTCGAATTTCATCCACCCATCTCCCATGTGGTCTTCTTCTGGGTCTTTTCCTGTCCCTTGGAATCCAATCTAAAATTTCGGCTGTCCATCGATGATCTGTCCTTCTGGCAGTATGTCCAGCCCATTGCCATTTCAGGGATTTGACTCTGATCATGATGTCTTCCACTCTTGTCATTTTTCGGATCCACGAGTTCCTCTTCTTATCTCTCCTGGTTACACCAAGTATGCACCTCTCCATGCTTCTTTGAGTTGTCTGCAGCCTTTGTATGTCTCTTTTAGTTAAGGTCCACGTCTCTGCACCGTACGTAAGCACTGGAAGGATGCATTGATCAAACACTTTTCTTTTAAGACATAATGGCATATTGCTCTTGAAAATTATGCTGTTTCTTCCAAAAGCTCTCCAGGCAAGTTTTGTGCGCCGATTAATTTCTTCATCAATGTGACCCTCACTTGATATCTGCTGTCCAAGATAAATGTACGTGTCTGTTATCTCCAGCTTTTCTCCATTAATCGATAAATCTTCATTTCTTGTAAAAGCATTGAACATCACTTTTGTCTTCTGAAAGTTCATTTTTAATCCCACTTCTTTACTCTTGTCAGCAAGTTCCTGGATCATACTCTGCAGCTCTGATGGGCTAGTTGCAAAAATGACTACGTCATCAGCAAAACGAAGGTGGGTTAGATAATCTCCATTAATCTTTATCCCCTTGTTTTCCCAGCTCAGTGACTGAAAAACACCCTCCAATGTGGCATTAAAGAGCTTCGGAGATATGGTGTCACCTTGTCTCACTCCCTTTCCAATTTTTATGTGTGTTGTATTTTCAAACAGCCTAATCTTTGCACTTGCATTTTCATAGATGTTATTAATAATATTAATGTATGCATCTTCAATACCGCAGGTTTTCAGAGCCATTGTAACTGCTGATGGTTTCACCGAATCAAAGGCTTTTTCATAATCGATAAAAGCCATGCACAATGGAAGTTCATATTCCTCGCTCTTTCAATTAGTTCTCTCAGCACATGGATATGATCTATTGTGCTGTAGCCACTCCTGAATCCAGCTTGTTCTCTCGGTTGAGCCATGTCCAGTGTTACCTTCAAGCGGTGTGAAAGAACTTTAGTGAAGATTTTATAAACTACTGATAGGAGGCTGATAGGTCTGTAGTTTCCGAGATCCTCAATGTCACCTTTCTTATGTAGCAGGATCATTGTAGCGGTGTTCCAATCCTCAGGAATCTTTCCTTCATTAAGGCATCGAGTGAAAATTTGGGCGAGTACTGTTTCGATTTCTCCACTTGCTTCTTGTATGATGTCTACAGTAATTCCATCTTCTCCTGGAGCTTTTCCCCGCTTCATGTTCTTGATTGCATGTGCAACTTCTGCTGGAAGGACTGGAGGAACTCTGGTACTGGTATCTTTCATGATGTCTGGAGTGCATGTATCATCCCTTTCATATAATTTGGAGTAGAAATCTTTCACTCTTTTGTCAAAATTTCGCCTCTATTTCTTGTTACAGAACCATCTTCTTTTCTCAGTGCCATAATCTGTTTTCTTCCCTTACTGAGATGTCCCTTTGCTATCTTTAGGCTTTGGTTGTTTTCAATTGCTTTCCTCACTAGTTCACAGTTGAATTTTCTTACGTCTTCAGTGATACTTTTTCGTACTGTCTTGCATAGCTCTACATATTCCACTTTGGAAGTCACATCTTCTTTAGTTGTCCTCATCTCTCTTCTTTTTTGCATCAACATTTTCGTTTTTCCTGATAATTTATTTACATGCAACTTGTTCTTAGACCCAGCTAATTTTGTTGCTGTTTCCATAAGAGCTTTGGTTACTTTTCTGTTAACTTCAGAGATGTCCACTTCTTCCGATGTTAGGCCTTCTAAAGCAGAGAACCTGTTCTTCAGTTCCAACTTGAAGGTATTATGGTGTTTTTAAGGTTGGTTATGTCAATAGATTTTGTTTGTCTTATGAGCTTGCCACGTTCAAGTTTAGTGTTGAGGTGCATCTTACATCTCACCAATCTATGGTCACTACCTGTGTTGAACTTGTTTAGCACACTGCAGTCTTCTATGACGAATTTTTTGTTACACATAATAAAATCAATTTCACTTGTCGTCCCATTTGGATGTCTCCATGTCCATTTTCTGTGTGGCTTTTTCTTGAAAAAGGAGTTCAAGATGAAAAACCCTTCTGCCTCTGCAAACTCAACGAGAGTATTTCCACGCTGGTTTCTGTTGCCATGACCGAATTTACCTACTGAAGTTTCATTCTGTTGCCGTTGCCCTATTTTTGCATTGAAATCTCCCATAATTATTTTCAAGTGCTGCTTACCTTTATTATTTAAATGACAAATTTCCTCATAAAATTCTTCAATTTCTTCTTCAGGATGACTTGTGGTGGGTGCATAAGTTTGAATAATCTGAGCCTGGTATCTTCTCGATAATTGGATAACGAGTCGTGCAGCTCTGTCAGAGGAACTTTCAACTTCTACCACTTTATCCTTCAGTTTCTTGTTTATTATAAATCCAACACCACTAGTTCTGCCAGTATCTGTCCCACGATAGTAGAAGAGATGTCCACTTTTCAGTTCAATGAGATCTTCTCCTTTTCTCCTTACCTCACTTAGCCCCACGATGTCCCACTTGATCCTTTGTAGTTCCTCTTCCAATTCAAGAAGCCTTGAATCAGAAGATAGGGAGCGTCCATTGTACGTTGCCAAGGTCAGCATCAGATGGCAGCCTAGTCCGGTCCTCCGGGGATTCTTAGCACCCTCTGCCTTCATGTCGCACTGGCCGCTGCCTTGGCCAGGTACATTCCAGCTGCCGGAGACTGAGGGCCAAGATTTAAGTTGTGGAGTCATTTTGGAGGGGTTTGGCCATAACTCACCACGCTGGCCAAGCGGGTTGGTGAGTGTGGGATAGAATTTCCTCTAATCCCGATGGTATAGTTATACCGCTATGGGCGGTCGTCAGAGCCCCTTTAGTGGGGAACAGGATGCACCACGAGAAGGCGGGGTTGACATTTGTCAAGGAGAGGCTGTGATGTTACGCATCACCTGACCTTACATCCCATCTATATATATATATACATATATATGAAACAGACTGCGTGTGTGTCTGTCGGTCGGATTTCACATAGAATTAGGCGACCTAGATCGACGAAATTTGTTATGAAGGTACCTGTAGACATCTTCTGGTGCACCTCGAAGCGATTTTTTTAAAATTTGAATTTGATTTTTAGTTTTTTAATGTTACGCGTTTCTACCCGATCTGAGTGTGTCTTTCCGCTTTGTTGACGTCAACCTGATCACACAGAACGTTAAGGCGTGCAGAAATTTAGTTCACCATAAATTTTAGGCGTTTCTTTTTTAGAATTCCGTTACGACTATCAATCAGCCCGTCAACGACAGGTACAACAGGCTAGTCAAGTAATAAGACTAAATATTTTTTGAACTGAAATATCAGGAAAACTTATATGAGTATATTTTTTCGAAGTATATTCTTCCTGCGTTAATAAAAAAAGTGGCACGATCAGCCAACGAAAGGAATAACTTGCAGATGTCATCTTTTAGAATTCAGTGAAGAGCTGATGCCAAGGTCCTTGGTATGTCTTCAGAGTAATGAAAAACCTCTCCTTTTAAAAGCAGCTGTAATTTAGGAATATAGAGTAGTCACACGATGACAAATCTGTAGAGTTGGGGATGGTAGATTACACACGTTTGTTTTCGTGACAGAAATAGCTATACACTGACTGCTTTGTGTGCGGGTGCATTATTGTGGAGAAGGAACTATGGCTCTTTTCTGTGCTTAAGGCTGACATGAACAATCCTCTTCCACAATCGTTCAGAAATGAATGTGCAAGCTTTGACAGTGCCAGTTGTACGTTCAGGAATGAACTTATAACGCACAATTCCCTTTCTGTCGTAAAAGAATACAAGCACCGTCTTGATTTTGGTCTACTATAATCTGATCCTCTTTTCTTTTGGTGATGGTGACGAATTCCACTGAGCAATTTGAAATTTCTTTTCAGGATAATAACGAAAACACCATGTTTTTTCATCTACCACAATGCTTTCGAGAAAATTTTTGCATTGTTTCTGCAGTTTTCAGGACGCCTTTTGCGTACTCCACGTGTGCATGTTTTTGGTTATCTGTAAAAGCGTGTGGAAAAAAACAAGCACAAACATTTTGGCCACTGCTGGGGAATTGAATCTCAGATCTCTCGATATCTAGCCGAGAGCGTTGGCAGCCACCGTGGTGTAAGGCTAACGCTCTCGGCTAGATATAAGGCTAACGCTGTAAGGCTAACGCGCTCGGCTAGATATCCAAAGATCTGAGATTCAATTCCCCAGCAGTGGCCAAATAACAATTTTTCGGTTACTGTGTGTTGCTAAAACGTGGAAAGAGTGATGTATTTGTTTATTAACTGACGCCACGTATTTGGAGGATTTTCACTAAAATTTGAGTAATCGTCTCCTTATTAACACCGAACTCACATCCCAGCATCCTCAAGGTCACACAATGTTCACTTTTTATGCTTTCGCAAATTTTCTCAATGAGTTCAGATGTACGAACTGAAATGGGGGGTACGGGCCATTTCGTCATTTTCCAAATCTTCACACCCATCCTTAAAACGTGCATACCACTGGAATATTTGTGCACGAGATAAACAATTAGCCCAACACACATCACGCAACAATTCTACTGTCTCAAATGCAGTTTTATAGATTTTTAAACAGATCCGGATATTTGCTCTCCAATCGGTCACAGAACGGTGACAAAGTTCTTGAACCAAAAGACGTCATGCACAGCGTAAATAATCAGTTCTCACGAAAACGCTGTTGCCACCGCATTGCTGATAAATGATTTATCGAAAAAACCATGTTTTCTCGATCCGTGTGTTTCACAGGGATTTTTTTTAAATCAGCCTTATTACTTAATTGCCGTACTGTGTACATGTTAGCTTGAAAATAAGTTTTTGCTTTTGCTTGTGGGGTTAACTACCAGTGTTAGCAACTCGATAGGATATAAGCAGTCGTCCGTCCCTAATTTAGGGCCGCTGTCTCCAGGGAAAGAAGAGATCCAGAGCCGTAAGACAAACACAACATCCATTCCTCACTAGGGGGAGGGGGGATTCGGCCCAATCTTTAAAAATGTCAGGACTCAACCTGCAAAGCTAATGCTTTCCTCATGGCCAGACCTACGTTGGTTGTTCCAGAGTTGGCAAGAATGGAAATCTCTTCATCTTTCAGATCAGATCATTTCATATGTAGAGGATGTTAGGAAGGGAGTGTCTGACCCAAGGTCTTAAACAACCCTTAGAAATAGGAAGCTAGGAGATTTGGGCTAGAGTGCCCGATAGGAAAGTGACACGGAAGCGAAGTAGAAAGAGGGAGGAAGACGCCCTTATTTATTACCGGGGTCCGAAGGCTTAACGTGCCCATCCGACGCACGGCGGATGTTTAGTGGATCGAGCGTTCGTACCTGCCAGGGATCGAACCTGAGGTCTTCTCCATGGCAGTCACGAACGTTGCCCAATAGGCCACCCGCGGCCCCTCTTCATCTTTCTTCCAAGAGGAATAGTGTTGACCAGAGGTTTTTGAAGAATAACCTGATTTACGCTTCGGGAGAACTGTACATAACACTGATCACAACACATTAAAACAAGAAAGATGACACCGAATTTTCGGTTGAAATAAGCACATCGATTGAACCGTTTTCGATACGAATAAAATTTTTTCAAGGTTACTTATAGTCAATTGAACCCAGGCTAGAAAAAAAAATTCAAACGAATTTCAGCAATCGATAACACCTTCGGAAATAGAAACAAGTACTTATTCCCACCAGCGGCCAAAACATACGTTACTGAAATCAACAAATATTGCATAAAATGTTTCTCATAACGGAAGGAACATATCAGAGACAAATCGATTTCCAAATCTAATAGTTAAAAGGAGAAATATAGAAAGAAACATGATACAATTCTAAGCTCCCTAGCGGAAGAATTTTGCGTAGTGGAAAAGTTAAAAATATGAGAAAAGTATACTTCAGAGCAAAAGTTATCCTAAAAAAAATAATTTTTCAAATATGTCTCCCGGAAGCAGAGATATCGAAAAAAAGGTTTTAATCTTTGCGATCCGTAACAGGAAAGCTGTGCGTTCCTTAAAGAGGAGAATGTCCCCCATCTCTATTGTAGCAAATGGAATACAGTAAAAAAGAACATTTTTAATAGGGTTTTTAAAAGCGGAAATTCAGCTACAAAGTACACAAACTCCGCCAAGCGACATAACTGTGAACTACAAAAAACTCCGCAATCACAAAACTAAAGTGTTCCATAAAGTACATGCTGTCACATTTAGAAGCAGATATATCGAGAAAACCCGCTTAGGTATCTGCGCGTCCTAGCGAGGAAATCGAGCATTATTTTAGAAAGGATACACACACACACAATTCTTTCATAATTCGTATAACCGGATCGAAGAAGAATTTTTTCAATCAGGTTTTTAGTCCTGCCGGTATTGTTGCAAACATGCTGTAAACGGAAACATGAATTTCGCCTTCTAGTGGGACACTTGTGCGTTTAGAAAAATTTGAAAATATTTGGAGAACATTTCGCTTCATAAACGCTGTCCGAAAATGAAAGATTTTTCGAATCGGACACTTTGACGTAGGATATTGACAAAAATAAGATATACATCTACAGCCCTGGCTAAAATGCTATGCACTATTTTAAGCAGAAGGTATTTTCATTAGGTTCTCCGAGGAGACCGGTATCGGTCAACGAAAGAATGTTTATAGTAGAATTTTCAGAAGTGATGGTTTTGCTGCAAATACATCAGAAACAGAAATAAACGCTTACGCCCATGGTGGCAAAGTTATTCTCTACAGGAAAAGTTAGAAATATATGTAAAACATTTTGCACCACAAGCTGTATCCGATGCACAGAGAAATTTTGCAATGGGACTTTGAGAAGCAGAGATATCGGAGAATTTACTCTACGCCGCCTAGTGGAAATATATACATTACTTGAAAAAGTAACTGCACCCAAAATAGTGTTCGTTATAAATGGTACCGAAAGGACGAACGAATCTTTTAAATCGGATATGTATAAGCAAATGTATGGAAATATTTGGTATGCGATAGCATTTGCATTTGTGCCCTCTAGCGACAAGTTATGCATCAGAAAAATCGGAAAGCAAGGATCAATGTTCTCACATTTCGAAATTTTCAATCCAAAAAGAATTTTTAGAATCTTAATAATAGCTGCAGAGATACACAGTGCGTCAAAGAATTTTTAAGACTGGGTCTGTAAAATGAAATAGAAACAAGAAATTATAATTTGTTTTGGTTTGTTATTCAAAATAAGACCCTCCGGCTTCAATACACTTGTTACAGCGATTTAATAATGATTCGAATGCCTGTTCCAGTTCACTTTGCGGAATTGCCTCCAAAGCACGCATCGAAGCTGTTTGTATGGTCGAAATATCATCAAAATAACATCCTTTTAACGTCATTTTAAGTTTTGGGAACAAAGAAAAGTCGCAGGGTGCTAAATCAGGCGAATGCGGTGGACGATTCAACACACAGACGTTATTTTTCGTCAAAAATCTACGAACAAGAAGTGAGGTGTGACTGGGTGCATTATTGTGCAACAAACATCAACTGTTTTCATCTCGATGTTCTGGACGTATGCGACGAATTCTGCTCATCAAACGCCTCAAAATATTTACATAAAATTCGACCGAAATTGTTTGTCCACTTGGCACAAATTCTTTGTGGTGGATAATACCCTTACTATCGAAGAATGTAATGAGCATTGTTTTGATTTTCGATGGAACTTTTCTTGTTTTTCTGACTTGTGGTGAGTTTTTTTCCTTCCATTCCGCACTTTGTCGCTTTGTTTTAGGATCATATTGAAAACACCGTGTTTCATCACCAGTAACAATCGATTTTAAGAAGTTTGGATCATTTTCAGCGGCTGAAATGATGTCTCTGCAATGTGCACTTCTCCTTGTTTTTTGTTCATTGGATAACGTGTGTGGAACAAATTTAGCACAGACTTTTGTTTTGCCCAAATCTTCATGCAGGATGGTTCGCATCGTTTCTTTGTTGATGTTTAAAGACTCTTCCATCATTCTTAGTGATGCACATCGATTGTTTGCCACGAAATCACGCACTTTTTCAATAATCTCAGGTTTCCTAGATGAACTTGGTTTTCCGGTATGCTTATCATCTTCTAGCGTCTCTCTTCCGTCCAGAAAACGTTTGTGCCACAGGAAAACATTTGAGCTACTTAAACAAAACTCACCGTAAACTTGTTTCATCATTTGGTACGTTTTCGAGGCACTTTTACCAAGTTTTGCGTTAAATTTAGTAACAGTTTTTTGTTCCATCTTAATAATTCAACATGAAACAATTTTTACTTCTCTAATGAACGCCCGTTTCGTTTGAGTTACTTTAACAACTGCGCAGTACTTTTGGCAGAAAGCAAGCAGATGGTCATGGTTTATAGCGCATTCGCGATTGCACTGGTGGCGCCACCGTAGGTTGAAATCTAGCGCCAGTCTTAAAAATTCTTTGACGCACTGTGTATGTTGTCCACAGACAGACGGACAGTCGAACAAAGCGATAGTTTAAGCACGTTCTTTTTAAAAAAAAACGTGCTAAAAACATAAAAGTTTCAAATATTTCAGACTTTTTATGTTCACAGTCAATACAGACTGTTGGTTTCAGCCAATTGTACAGAACAAATATGTATTTTGTTCGTTATTTTTGAATTTCTTCCTTTTGGTAACTGAAACATATTTCAATTTAATGTTTCAGTTCAATATATCCTATTTATAATTTGGAGAAAACTCGGACAACAGCGGTTCTCTTTGCTGGTTTAAAACCAAACTAAATGACAATTTCTTTCTGATTTTTTCTAACTGCAGTTACCTTTCCTGTTTATGATGAACTACATGTCATATAATAAGATAAGGTAAAAAAATCACCACTGGCTTGCTATTAATTTAATGAAAAGTATCTCAGTTTTTTTAGGTTCAGTAATTCGTTTTTTCTTTTATAATCTAGTATTTTGTCTTCCAGATCGGTAACAGAAAATTGCATAAAGCATTTTTAATTAACTTTGAAGCATTGAATACGTTTTCTTCTATCTATTTACATGTCTTTTGCCAATTAACTGAAATTTAAGTACAACTTGAAACGTCAGTTCTTCTGATGTACTGAAATAGAATAATTTCTCTCTCATGAAAAACACGTACGTAAACACTTTTCCATTTCGGATTTAGAACATGCAATGCACTTTGCAATATGACATGATGTAAATTTATTTTCTTTGTAATTGATTTTTTTGCACAGTTTGCTTTTTTGCCCTCACTGCTGTTCGTAGTTGCTTCCTTATTATCTTCATTCCTTCTTTAATTTAGCCTGATATTTTGTCATCGAAATTTATGTCTCGTTGTTTATTTTGCTCTGAGGACCATAAACATTAACGGGAACATTTTTCTTAAAAATGGAAATTTATTAACGTAACAAGTAAGTAAAAACATCGTGACTAATGGAAAAGAAACAAATGAGTTAAGATCAAGAAGATTAAAGGATCAAGAAAACAAGCAAAACGAAGTTTCTCGGATCTGAGTTTTTCTTTTTTTGCCCAAAGCTCACCTGCTTGTACAAAAATAATGTAAAGTTTTTTTTTTCAAATATTAGTAGTTGTTTTTATTTATTCATTTATTTTTGTTGTTACATGCTCTAAGAGAAAAAAAAAGGAGTGGGGAAAAATTGATAATTTGAGATCATTTTATTGGTATAAACATTTCATAATAAATGAACGAACGCTGAATATTTTATGTACTTTAATTATTTTTTTAAAATATTTAAAAACAAAGCTTGTGGGCACGGAATTCTTGAAACGATATACTTAACGTCATTGTTCATTTGAAAAATATAAGGATGAAAGCACTGTTTGTTTCGGGGTTTAACGACCACCATGAGCAAATCTTACGGCCGTAAAAAATCACTGGTCCCTAATTGGCGGAAACCGGTTCCACGGAAGGCAGACAAACGCATCACCCATGCCTCATCCGGTATTTGGGCCTCAAGCCACTCGGACGAACGGTTAGGGCCAGTGACCATTGTTCCGCCGGGCCACAAAAAAGGGCTGCCCGCTCATTGTTGTTCCAGAATGTCAAATAAAAAAAAAAAATGAAATTTATGCCGGAGCGAAGAAAAAAACACACATGAGATAATAACAGAGATTTCGATGTAGGCTTCGATAAATCATATTGTTATGTAGCATAATTCAGTACTTTCTTTATGGCCAAATACGAAAAACCATCTTAAGTGCTTTGCTACTGATTAGGTAAACAACGGGTCGTTTCGCAACTAGGCGCTTGCAGCTGTCGCCAGGCGTGAGGACTGTTTCCTTTCTTTTACCGTGGGAAAACTTTTCAATCAGTGAATTCCGACCTGAGTCAGTCCCGTGATGTTATCGTGTGTAAAGCTCAGGAAAGCAACGGGCTGATAGCAGACACAATGTGTTCTTTTGCGGATGTAAGAATACTTTTGCTTTGTTTTGTGTTCGTGTTATCCTGGTGCCCAGTGTTTGAGTAGAGCCTAAACATACTGGATTACATTAATCATCATGTATCAGGTATTGAAATTATTTTTATACCAGCTACGACCGAGATGTTTGTTGATTTAAGGAAAAGATTTCTAGCGTTTAAATTGTTGCTTGCAGTACCAAGAAACTTGCATTTGTTTGCCGAACTGCTTAAGTAGGAACAGTCTGGCATACTGCGTTACATATGAATTATTCACTGTTCATTCAACGTACGTGATTGAGTGGTATCTTAAACTCTCAAATATGTATTTTTAAGATATTAAATATTGCAGTCTTTTTTTTTTTTTTTGTGGTTGGTTTAATGCTTTCGAGAGGAAGTTTTATGTGCTCAGTCTCTTTACTGCAGTCTGATCCAGAGGCAGAATCCGATCATTCCGGTTTTGTCCTATGTGTGGGGTCTCGAAACTGACTCGGGGTAGATGGCTGCCAGCGACATAACAATATATATAATAGAAACGCAATGCAATATAACTGGACTTCTTCCAAAGTATTGTAACATCGGCTGCGAAGGTTGAGTGAGGGCCGATCGACACGCTACAGTGGAGAAACTCATAGGCCGAATGAACCAGGGGGATACCAGAAGTGTCTCCCAAACGACAGTTTAGCAAACCCTGCAGCGTATCGGTTGCACCCCATATGTAGCCACACCTGCGTATGGGTTCATTGCACCTATGCTAACGAAAGTGCATCGGCAGAAAAGGCTTATATTTGCACGGCAGTATCGGAATTGGACCTTGGCTGAGTGGCAAAGGATTACCTTCTCCGATGAGTCACATTTTCTGCTTTATCGAACACATGATGGACGTTGGCGTATAAGGCTAGAAACATTGGAGAACAAACACACTTCAACCATTGATGGAAGAACACAAGCTGGTGGGGGCAGAGTTATTGTCTGAATGTTTCCAAGGCCTTCCCTGTGTCCACTCATAACTATAGAAGGCACTATGGACCGAATTCGTTATGAATCCATTATTGCAGACCACGTACACGCATACATGCTAATTGTCTTCCCTGAGGCGAATGGGAACTTCCAGCACGACAATGCGATGTGTCTCACAGCTAGAAATGTCCGAGAGTGGTTGGAAGAGCACGATGAAGACTTCAAAGTACTTCCCTGGGCCTCTAATTACCCAGACTTAAACCCAATTGAGCGTCTGTGGGACCACCTCGATCGTATTGATCAATCCATGGATCCTCCACCACGCACCCTCCAGCAGCTGTCAGATACACTACAGCAGTCAGCATGGCTCCACATACCTGTGAACACCTTCCAGTACCTTAATGGGTCACTCCCAGCCCGTCTAGATGCTGTCCGCGCCGCAAACGGCGGTTACTCTACATATTAGCTGATGGTCACAATAATGTGACTCGACCGTGTATTTACCTTTACATTATAAATCCATAAAAAATGTGTAAAACATTTGACTACACTGGCATTGTAATTAATCAATAAATTAAATATTTCAAGTATACTCGACCTGAAAGTCACGTGATACTGACCGCTGTTCAACGTCACAGGACACATAAACCAAAGGCATCACCGATCCTTCATATGAAACACTCACTTGGAGGTGAAATTATCACTGGTCAGAATTCGAGGAATTGTCTCCTGTATCCCCTTACGCAACATCCCTATTTCATGACTTCTCTATCACTCTCAGCCAATAGCGGCATAGAAATTCAATTATACGTGCATAACCCCACCCATCCTCTTTCCGACTTAGAGTAGGTGACATGTTTTCAACTCTGCTGAAGCAACACACGTAAGGCATAGTGCCTTGTAGTGAGTGGGTGGCGGAGAGTGTCTTTTGCACAACTCGTCTGTTGAGAATTTGATGTAATTCCTCCCCATTGCTTTTCTAATAACACCCTTCCACTAGCCCATGAGAATTACCTTGCGCCATTGCAATTTCATCCGGTACGCCACTATTTATTTTCCTCCCTTCCAGGACAGTACGCAGACGATCTTCTATGCTTGACTAGATATAGAATTTCATCAAATTTTGTTACTTTGCTTGTTAAAAGTGATCACCTTAATTTTTTATCTCTGGTCAAGTCCGGGAACCTCATAAAATTATGTTCGTTACAATCAGTCATATTACCTTTGAATTAAAATTACACCAAACAAAAATTCCCGTTTTCACGTTAAATCCAAGATCTTTTTAAATATGCGATCTTTCCATACGAGTTCTACTGTATTTCAGATAAAGATTATCCCAGCAAAAACAGTCTTGCTGGACCAGCACTGGGCCATTGCTGGCTGCCAGCAATGGCCCTGCAGTATGTTGCCTCTGCCGAAACGTCAATAAAATGTCCGGGCTGCCAACAGAAGGGCCATCAGTTCAGGCCAATAGCTGGTCAACAGTTGGCACCCCATCAATTGTCATATGCCAAAAGAGGGCCATCAGTGGTCCATCACAGGCAGTAGCTGCCACAAGTGGCCCTTCAGCGGCCCTGCAAGCACGTACCAGAAATGATGGCTAGCCTAATGTGGTCTGCTAGTTTGCCGGTAGTGGCAGCCGGCAACCACGTGACGTACCTGATGGCTTGCCGAATCTTGTCCGACAATTTCCCAGTAGCAGCCATTAAAAAAAAACTCGAGGATAACCGCAGTCTCCCAAAGCTACAATTTTTTTCTCCTCTTACGAAACTTCTGAATTACAGCACTGCGCTGGGGAAATTTTCTCAACAGACCGCAAAACCGCCCGTTTGGATATGGGTGGATACGAACCATGGCTATCGGCGTGAGAGGCGAGCTCTCTACCGACCGGACTAATTTGCCGTATAAGTAATCGAATGGTTCTCTATTCGTGCGGAATAAGTAATCGATTGGTTTTCCTTTTCATTTTACAATATTGCGAGGTATTTTTCATAAAAGTTAGTTTCATATAATTCATAAATTTATTTTTTCAACGTAACGATAGTTTTTTTACCTTAAGAGAACTTCACTCATTTTCAAAGAGTGTACCAAGTTAAAGTCGCTTTCCAAAGTTTTATACTGTCCTTGCCGTCTTGAGAGGCGATTGTTGAATTAACATATAATTACCCTGGTTCATGTCACATTTTGTTACATTTTTACCGCTGTATCTTTCATTTCTGTTGTCTAAAACTACATTTGTTTTAAAGAGGAAAGATATTTTATTTTACTTCTCGTTATTTTTAGAAGCGAATTCCTCCCAGTCTTGTGTCTTCAACCCATGGATGAGTACACTATATCCACATAGCGTTGTTGTTTTTTTCTCTTTCAAATAAATTATAAATTTTGTATGCGTATAATTCTTTTGTTTTCCAACAAACTTTTTTAATGTTTTTCCAGGACTTTTGTTTTAAGCGATTTCAAAGTTTTTCTTTTTATTCACCCACTCCATTCCATGAATTGTTATTCACGGGAATGGGGTGTATTTCATGGTTGTAATATAATATTTCATGGCTTAATCTGACATCTTCGTCTACGTGGAATATCATTAGGAAATTAATTCGCCTCTCTACATATGGGTTTTTTTCTTAACACTCACAACAATAACACGATGGCGATAGCGTCGTCTTCAACTAACTGGTACCATGAGAGAAACAGCAAGTGTTGCTTCTACGCATGCGCAGTCCCGTGGCTTCCACCTGCTGTTGGGATTGCGTTGGTTGCCAGCAACGGGCCATTAGTGGCTCTTGCTTGGTGGCCCACAATTCACGGCGATGCTGCAGGGCCATCAATGGCTCGCCAGCTGATATCGCTGCCACCAACGGACCACTACCGGGCCGTGAGCGGCAGATTTCAGCCAGCAGTGACCCATCACTGCCAGCTGGTGGCTAGCAGTTTCCCAGCACTTATGTTTTTGCTGGGTAAGCATTCGTCTGACTGATGCGGGCACTGTGTAAAAAAAAGCTAAAATATTTTTTCCGTTGACACAGCAATTCAGAACAAACGCAGGCGTCAGCAGATAGCCGACATAACTGTAAGGACATTCACTTTTAGTGGAGCAGCAGCCAAGCATAAACAATCATCAGTAGCGAATTTACTTTAAAGCATTAGATGATAAGCACACTGGACAAAAAATTAGTCACCCTGGCAGGTCTTACCTATATTAATAACAGGTGACGGTGCCTCGTGCCTTGATAACAACATGAATCCGGTGTGGCAGAGAATTCACGAGGTTGTGGATGTATTGAACATTCATTTGAAGCCACTGGTGCGTCAATTGGTGCCGAAGTTCCACCAGAGTTCTTGGGTGTCAATTCTGGTGTTTCGCCTTCTCTTCCAAACGATCCAGAAGAATTTCAATAAGATTTAAATCTGGGGATTTGGCGGGAGAGTCGCGGTGAGGAAGTGTTGCTTATTGTTCGACGTGCCACTCAGACACACCTTTAGCCCTCTGCATCTTGGAAGACAGAAGTGGTAATGTGGTACTGCTCCTAGAGATGTAGGGCAAAGAGCAACACTTTATCATTCAGAATGCGGAGGTACGTATACTGGTTCAAATTCGTCGTCGCTGCAACGAGAGTGCCCATTTAGTGGTACGAAATACATACGCAAAACATCACAGAACCCCTTCCAGTTTGAACAACACATTCAACACAACAGGATTAAAGGCTTTATTGGGCCTGTGATGCACTCGTCGCCTCCCATCATTGGAGTACAAACACAAACGAGACTCATGAGACTCATCATGTCAAATTACTCATTACCAATCCTCCAATAAAATTTTGGTGCCTCTGAGCCCATTGATAATGTGCGACTTTGTGACTTCCTGTTAAAAGAGGTCTCTTCTGTGGTACTCTGCTTCAAATGACCATCGCATGCAGTACTCGTCGCAATGCCCTTTCGGAAATTGGTTAGTGGACTTTCATTGTCTGTTTGAATCAATTGTTGCCTGGTTTGAAACCGATTTACAGTTACTAGGCGTGAAACATTGCGGCGGTCGCTGTTAGTGAGAGTCGTTTTTCCGGCCACAGTTACGTCGCCGATTTTCAGTTGGCTTCATTGCGCCGGTGATACACTAACAGCGACTACCGCCCTGTACGACTTCATTCATTTTGTGTCCGAATACGACGGCGCCTTTTTGCCACTCAGTAACGTCTGTCTTACGACCCATATTGCAGACTAAATTTAATACACAGGTTTGTCTTCACCACTTTACGAGTCAGAAATGGTCCTGTAAACCACGTCAATGCTATTTGTTTCCCAACAATGCTATCACGGAGCCCGCTGTAGAACCAGTAACTTCCTACTGTCATTTCTGTTAGGGCGCCTAATGTTTTGTCCGGTGTGCTTAATTGTAACTATTTCCAATGTTTGCGCCTGTGTCTCCGAATTCAGCATTCCGTTAGAAACAAAGTATGTCTGGAAATCGACTCGAGATAAAGCACACACGCCATGCACACTTCGGTGATATCATGCTGCCACCCGCCGCAGTCTGCTGGGTCAGAAGAGATGTCTACAGCCCAATTAAAATGAATAAAGCCTTCCCGGTAGCGAAGTGGTCTGAGGCCCGGCTATCTGACCGTTCGTCCGAGTGGGTCCGAGCTTGAGCCGCGGATGAGGCATTTGCAATGCTCCTGCTTTGCGGCACTGGCCCCAAATTAGGGACGAGCGACTACTTATAGCCCTAAAGGTGATCACGGTAGTCGTTAAAGTCCAAAACAAAATAAGAAAAATATCAGGTACCTACGGGTTCAGTGATCGACTCCACGAAGAAGGTCTGAACAACTTAGTTAAGGCTGTAGATGCCCTCATTTTTATTCCGTTACGCAAAACTGTAGGAATTGGACACGGAGCGCACATGCGAAATGGCAGTATTGTATGTGTTAGAGCGCATTATTATAATTACTGTGTATATTAAAGCGTATTAAGTATTAGTATTGCGTATACTAAGAGTATATTAGGTATTAAGAGTTGTGTGCAATAGAGAGTGCGTGTGCCTGAGAACATACACACCCTATGATTTCGTTAATCCTAGAAATACCTTCTTTTTTTGAGGTTTAACGACCACCGTGGGCAACTCAATAGGATATAACCAGTCGTCCGTCCCTAATTTATAGCAACTGGCTCCGGGGAAGTGAGAGATCGAGTGATGTAAGACAAACACAACATCCATGCCTCAATGGCATTCGAACCTGGACCACAGGACCAGGCAGAAACACTTACGGAAGGCAGACTTTGGCGTGGCAAGGACGGCGGTCGTCATATTTCACTAAACGTCCTTCACTTTCCAGCATCAGAGTTTGTCGAGAGAAGAGCCAGAAGATTCAGGGTGCAAGATGCGACGATTAAAGTGTCTGTGGCATGATTGGAATCTTCTCTACCATGAATTCTTGTCACGTCCATGTGACTAAGGTCTTTCCATAACTTATGTCTGCACTTGAACCAACGATAACAGCTGTACATGGCTGTTCCTTCAGATGTACACTGTAAACTGCGTTGAACGATTGCGCTGTTTCCGCAGCATTGCTTCCTACCTTTAAGATGGATTTCATGATTTGTCCAAACTGAGACAGGCATTTTACAAATACCATTTTCGATCAATCCTGCCCAGCACACGACTAACAAAATTTTGCCTGCTGCAGTCTCAAGAGTTTATATGTGAGATCAACTGTTAAGCCGTTCACCAATCTAGATACCACAAGCCAACTTGTCGTGAAACCACAAATCACTTACGAAAATTTTATTATAATCAACATATACTAACACTAATGAACGATAATTATCTATACAACACAATAATCGATCCCTTGTTGCACAGCAGGAAGTCTGTCAAACAGCAATACATCATGACGCTTTTGCGTTATATTTTCCCCCATAATGCCATTGTTATTATTTTATTCTATACAAGCCTGCAAAATATACATAAGAGACGAAGGTGAAGAGAATTCGCAGACGAATCCGAATATTTAAAATTCATCTCCCGAAAGTAGTTAGCAGTTCTTTTACGGAAAACTTAATTACAATCCCATACAGATGATTTGCCGGCTACTGAAATTTTTTGTCGTCTACTTTGCACAATACCCATAATATGGCCTTCACAGTAGAACGGGTTTATATCACTTGCTGCCTTTAAGCAACACAAGCCTGGTCAGCCAGAACTGCTTCCATAGCCTTGTGTTGTTTCTGTTACTGCTTTGTAATGTTTCTAATATGCCTATTGCTGCAGTTAAGACAATCTCATGCTTTTGAACCGCGGATACTAAAAAACACACAGCAATTGTCTCTGGGTTATATTTTTTTGGCTGATGTTTGTCAAATTCAGCTGAGATTGGTACACAACTCTTGTTCCTTAGCTTCTCCTTTATGAGGCCTGTGCATTCTATTTTTCTGATTCTCATAATTTGGTGCAGTATATTTTTGTTGCGTATTCCAAGATCATTTTAACATTTCAAGATCTTTCATTAACAAAACAAAAGTATTTCAATTAGATTAGTAATGTCTCGTTTTCTGCCTCTTCTCATGCGTTAATCTTGAACACAGTTTACTATTCAAGGAATGTGTTCGTTTTCTTCAAGTCTGTGGCACAGTGAGAATACCTTTAACAATGTCTGAGTATAAACCCAGCAGTTGGTTTTTTATAACCCCATGAGGATTGTTTTATTTCCTAAGTACACTTCTTGAAAAAGAATTTGAAAACTTTTTCCTCATTTTACTCTTCTTCATAATTGCCAGGTTAAGATCGTCTGCAGCAGAATTGCAGTTTTTATATCGAGATGATGCACTTACATCCTACAATGTGCTGCAATTTTTTGCAAGGTAATACTTGTAGTATTATTTGCCTTTATTTAAAGTAAAGAACGAAAATAAACTGTGTGGCCCCAGAAACACTACAAAATTCATCTTACTAGTGCAGCAGCATAATTCAAAACATTTAAGCAAGCAGTGCATCATTTGTAACATTGTTGCGAAGCCACACATCGATTTACAATGTCGGACTCTTAATTTCTCGTGAACTTCGTAAGAACAGTTCTTGTTAAGGCGCTACTGCAAGCGTACCTGATAGGGTATACACCGATAAGCTTTTACATTATGCCCATCCCCAGACTAGAGAAATGAGCGCGCCTGGAGACTGAACTTTGGCGCAGGTGAAGTTCACACAGCAGTATATATATAACCCGAGGACCGGCTTTTGCTTAGCAGAGTTTTTGGAGTCAGAATGGGAAAAGTTGCCGATTTATCGGAGTTTGATAAAAGACAAATCGTGATGGCACGGCGTCTTGGGACTACGATCTGGGAAACGGCGGTGCTTGTGCGTTGTTCACGTGCCGTTGTAGTAATTACGTATCAATAGTGGTGCACAGATGGCTAAACGACGAATTGTCGTCCAGACGTGCGTCGTTAACCGGTCATTAATGCCAGAAGGGAGCGGAGACTCGCGCAGTGTTCATAGCGACCGCAAGGCCACAGTGCGACAAATCACCAGCAGCTACAACAGTGGTGATCAGGGCAATGTGTCACAGCACACAGTACATCGCAGCCTTCTGCGCATGGGCCTGCGTACCCGAAGAACCAGGAGTGTCCCCATGCTCACTGCACATCATTGCCAACAACGCATGCAATGGGCCCTACAGCATCGAGATTGGACCGTGGATGATTGGAAAAAGTTGCCTGGTCTGACGAATCAAGATTCCTGATGCATGACGTAGACGGCCGAGCCCGGATGCGCCGATTACCAACGGAGGCTATGGCACCTGGATGAACTGTTAGGCGGAAACAGGCCGGCGGTGGCGGTGTTATGCTGTGGGCGATGTTTTCCTGCGCAACGTTAGGCACCATTACCCGAATAGAACAATCCCTGACACTCTGTTAGGTACCTGAACACCATTGCGGACCAAGTTCACCCATTCATGGCAACTGTGTTTCCCGCTGGTGATGGACATTACCAACAGATTATTGCGCCATGCCACACTGGTAGAATCGTCAAGTAGTGATACGAGGAACATGCAGGTGACTTTCTGTTAATACCCTGGCCTCCAAATTCACCTGCCATAAACCCAATCAAACATTTGTGGTTCGACTTGGAAAAGCGGGTTCGCGCTAAATCACCTCTACCCGAACTGGAGGACCTGCTGTTGACATTATGGTATCGGATACCCAAGGATACCTATCGCCACCTCAAACAATTGATGCCTCTCCGAGTGGCCGCTGTTTTTCGGGCTAAATGGGTTCCTACAGCTTATTAAGTAGGTGGTCATAATGTCTTTGCTCATCTGGGTAAGTTGATAATCCGTTGTTCGACACAGCTGGAAGCCTGAAAGAAAATTCCAGCTACTGCTGTCATAGCTATTATTGTAACTCATGATGTATTGGTGTGATTAAATTTAGGATCATTTCGCACAGCTTTTAATAGACGCGCAGATTGTGTACATCACCATGAAATTAGTAGACGCAGAAATAATACACTTCTCAGAAAATCAGTTCTGAAAAGTTCCTATTCTTATTCTCAAAAATTATGTTATTTTAAATGCATAAGAAGAAAATTTGCAATTCTACATATATATACCACTCTTAAATAATCTAATTGGAATTATCTTGTTTCGCCAATTACCTTTCCTAGAAATTACTCGTAATTAAGAACCACAGTTTCAAACGTGCATTTTCTTGAATCTGCGAATGTTAGTTTATTAGGTAAAGGCCCGTCAATAATGGCGGGGAAAAATAAGATATGTAGAGCAATTTATATATATATATATATATATACTATATATAGAGTAAAGAAGTGGGATTAAAAATGAACTTTCAGAAGACAAAAGTGATGCTCAATGCTTTTACAAGAAATGAAGATTTATCGATTGATGGAGAAAAGCTGGAGATAACAGACACGTACGTTTATCTTGGACAGCAGATATCAAGTGAGGGTCACATTGATGAAGAAATTAATCGGCGTACAAAACTTGCCTGCAGAGCTTTTGGAAGAAACAGCATAATTTTCAAGAGCAATATGCCATTATGTCTTAAAAGAAAAGTGTTTGATCAATGCATCCTTCCAGTGCTTACGTATGGTGCAGAGACGTGGACCTTAGCTAAAAGAGACATACAAAGGCTGCAGACAACTCCCAAGAAGCATGGAGAGGTGCATGCTTTGTGTAACCAGGAGAGATAAGAAGAGGAACTTGTGGATCCGAAAAACGACAAGAGTGGAAGACATCATGATCAGAGTTAAATCCCTGAAATGGCAATGGACTGGACATACTGCCAGAAGAACAGACCATCGATCGACAGCCGAAATTTTAGATTGGATTCCAAGGGACAGGAAAAGACCCAAAAGAAGACCACATGGAAGATGGGTGGATGAAATTCGAAAGTATGCGGGAGTGACATGGAGGAGACTGGCACAAGACAGACCGTTGTGGAGGAAACTTGGGGAGACCTTCGTCCAGCAGTGGATTGATAATGGTTGACAATGATGATGATGATGATGATGATACTATATATATATACTGCTGCAAACGGTATAAAACAAGCCTGCAGCTGACAGCAATCATATCGCCCTGTGAGGTTGAGTGAAAATGTCACGGCGGGAGAGAACTGACTTTGAGAAAGGAGAGATTGTTGGGTGTTATATTAGTGGGTTGTGCATAAGAGAAACCGTGAGGCGTTTGAACATACCCAAGTCAACTGTTTTGGATGTACTGAATAAGTGAAGACACAGGGCGTGCTTGAAGCAGCAAAACGTACAGGCAGACCAAAGATAATCAGTAATAGAGGACGTCGAAGCCTCAGAAGAGTCGTTACAGCTAATCGACGAAATACTGCACAAGAGCTCAGTGTAAAGGTTAGTGAAAATGCTAGAACCTCGGTTTGTACTCGTACCATTCGCAGAGAACTTCATTCCATGAGCACCGTGGTCGTGCTGCTGTTCATAAGCCTTTCATCTCCATTCGGAATGCTACTCGTCGTTTGGAATGGTGTAAAGAACATTTATCGTGGATCGTAGATCAATGGAAACGGGTCTTATGGACTGATGAATCCAAATACACGATCTATCTGTCTGATGGCCGCGTGTGGGTATGGCGGAAGTCGGGGGAACGCTTTTTACCACAGTGTACTGTTCCTACGGTCAAGTTTGGAGCTGGCAGTGTACTCGTGTGGGGCTGTTATTCTTGGTATGGTCCCAGCCCATTGATTATTGAGGACAAACCTGTTAACCAGCACGTCTACCTCGATATTCTTGACAATTATGCCCTACTAACTCTGTGGCACTAACTCTGTGGCAATACTATGGAACCGAGCCTTGTTTGTGCCAGCAGGATAATGTGCCAAGCCATAAAGCAAGGACTATTACGGCGTGGTTTGTCGATATTTCCGGATCGTGTATGGACTGGTAAGCACATAGTCCTGACCTTAATCCCATAGAGCACTTATGGGATGAAATAGAGCGCCGATAAGTAGTTTGAAACCAAGGCCTACTACTACGAACAGTTAGCGGCAGCATTATGTACTGAATAGAAGCGCATACCTATCGCTGTGTTCCAAAAGCATGTCGAAAGCATGTCTCGAAGGGTCAGTGCATACATTAAGGCCAAAGATGGAACGACACCGCACTAATGCATGCCAATAAATGCTATGTTGTCTTTCTCTTTTAGGTGTCCGATGACTTTTGTCAATATAGTGTACATAAATTTATAATCCCATTTAATGTTTTCATTAAAAGGAGAAGTTTCGTTCAGTAAGAATTTTGCATTCGCTTTAAGATCTACGGGTGTGCTGTTTCGAGAGCGTACATCCGACGATGTCAAGCACTGTGATAGAAGCGTTCCACAGATGGCGCTTCAGGTCACGTTCTTATTTCTCTGTGGTGTCAAACGTAATAGCGAAACTCTCATGGTGTGCAAGGCAAAATGAGCACCGCTTGCGATCCCACGGGGCAGTGCATTCAACGTTGTGTACCGAGTTGCTGTTATATTGTTTTTTTATGTATTTGTATTTTTTTTATGTATTTGTAATTTTTTTCATGTATTTCTGGTTTCAAACGTAATACCGGAGCTCTCAGGTTGTGCTAGCCAAAATGAGCATCGCTTGCAGTCCCAAGGAGCAGTGCATTTAACTTTGTGAGAAGAGTTGCTATTATGTAGTTGTTGTTTTTTATGTATTTCTAATAAAACTGGCAGAAGTTTGTCCTAAGGCTCTGCATGTGTGACTAAAATTAATTTCCTTGGGCAATATTTTCGTGAAGAGGAGAAGGTTCGTTGCTTCGTTCAGTAAACGAAACATTGTAAGTAGTATTTGCAGCTGTAGGAGTGCTGTTTTACCTGCGGACACCCTATGTTGTTAAAGCAACTGTAATACAAAGCTCTCCAGATGTTTTTATTTCCATGTGGTTTGAACGCAGATGCTAAACTTTCCAGGGTGTGGGCCCTTAAGAAAGCACCACTGGTCATACTTGTTTTCATTTGGAATAGCATAGAGTCACAAACACAATTCAATGTTCTGCTACGAGTTATCGTTTTTCAGACTTTTCGTCGCTGTGTGAATCCATGTGTTCACGTGCACAGATTTAAATATACAATTTGAATTTGATATCCATTTAGAATGGAGAACAGTGTTGACGACGTACTAAGTGTCCCATTTTCTGCCCGAGCTTTTGAAGATTGTGTTAATATAGCAACGCATATTTTAAGGAAAAATCATTGGTGGGACCGGTGTCTCTTGAAGGAAAAATTGCTGGGGTTTCGGGGTTCGAGTGGAGGGTCTGGGTGTAAGGGCGACCATAAGTGGGTCTCAAGCACCCCCCCCCCACCACCCGCCGTTGGCGTAGCCATATTTTGGATAAATTTAAAACACTAAAATAGACGAAACCTTTTTTCAAGCATTTTTAAAAATAATAAGATATTAATATTTGACTGTATTAATTATTTTTGTTGTATTTTAGTATCTTGTACATTTACTAAAATGCTTGACATCCTTGAACGAGGTAAGGATTTTTCTTAGCCCCCTCCCCCTAAATGTACTCATATGGGCGCCACTGTCAGGCGGGCCACGCCACCCAGTAGCTGAAGCACTATTGGTGTTGAAATACTCCTCCGGATTCGCTCGTCAACAACTAAAATAAAAAATGCGTATGCATATATTATTTGTATACATATATTTTTATTTATATTCCTTATATGTTTATGTAATTTTTACTTGCGATATGGTAAAAAAATGTTCTTACCTGTACAGAAAATTATGCAAATCGAGTTATTCCTCAAAGTTTTTTTTTTTTTTTTTTTTTTTTTTTGGGGGGGGGGTGTTTCTGATTATCGTATGAGATGTAAAGAAGGAAGAATATTGATTTAGCGTAGCATGAGCATGTAGCATTATACCATGGACGTTTTCACCATGATAGATATATACCTAACTCATATACCTTTGTAAATATTACAAGCAGCGCTACAGGCTATTAAATATTGGGGGAGGAAAATTTTCATTCGGCCAAGTTATTAGATAATTAAAAATTAATTTAAAACTATCTAGGAACATACAGGATTTTTATTTTTATGGAACAATCAAGTTTTTTCCAATTTATTATTTTATTGGTGGGCGCGATTTTCACAATTGGTAGGTCAGATTTGGCCCACCAGTTGCTACTTTAAAGCATGCACTGAAATATAGTAAAGAAAGGTAAGCCTCGTCCTGTTTAAAAAAATACCGAAAATCTGTTCATCACTAGCATTTGCACAGGAAATTCAGTATTTTCTTACATTGGAGTACATGTAAAGGTATTTATCATATGTAATTAGACGACGGCTAAATAAAGAAAAATGCTATCGTATGTTCAAAATCAATGCGTGAATTTTGCTACTGAGGTACAAAATAAAATTTTTGCGTGTTTTTATCCATAACAGCGCACACCCAGTCTAAAATGGCAAGCGACGCCACTGATCAGAAAGTCCAGAAGCTGTGTTCAGAATAAATTTTTCACTTTGGTGTTTGCTGTTCAATGCAAGCTATAAATAAGTGGAAGATGAATTCTGAGAAGGAGTGGCGACTATCTCACTCACATTTGATTTCTTCCCAGCTGTTGAAAACATGGATGTCTCAGATAGAAGACTGAAACTCCTTAAAATTGGGACTGGACATTTCTAAGGCAAATAAATGCACCGGACTGATGATAAAAAAATGAATTTTAGAAAGGCTGTACTCGTGCTGTCAAAGCACTTTACAGCGGACAATAAAACTATGCGTATGACAATTATTTGTAACAAATAGTGTCGTCTGCAAACAGGAGAAACTTTCGTCCACTATACTCTGACATGTGATGAAACGTTGATACAGACCAGCACACCTCTTTGAAGCAGGGACTCTATGTTGCAGAAACATCCTGGATATACCAGTTTAGGCAAATCATTTACGCCAAAATAAATAAACAAAAGCATGGAAACAGTGTTCTGAGTTTGTAGATCTAATTTTCGCTGGATGTAATTTTACGGTATGGGAAGACCATAAATGCAGTCTGTTACATTCAGACAAAAGTGTAAAAATTGGTCTTCCTCAAAGTGAAACATTGCAGGCTAAACAAGTTCGCCTGCTTTACGACAACGCAACACGGTATAAAAAAAGTCCTCTCGAGAGAAAAAGGGGTTGGACAATATGATTCATCCTCATCATAGAGCTGAATTAATACCATCTAATTACATTCTGCTTGAAAATATGAAGGACCAACCAAGCGGATCACGCTTCACTGAGGACAAAGGGATCGTAAAGATAGTTACAACGTTTCCCCAATCAAAATATGACGACCTTTACCGAGAAGGAATACTTCATATTCACCGATTGAGCAAACGCTTGAAGTTGGATGTTGAACCTCAAGAATTTGCTCAATCGGTGCAAATGTCTGAAGTATGGGCATATTAGTTCTATGTGGCATATTAGTTTCTAATTGAAAGTAATTATTGTATACTTTTCCAAATCTATTTACTTGAGGAGTGTACTATGCTTAGCGGAAAACTCTCGTATTGCCCGATGCACTGATGGTCAATGGCTTGGATCCATTGCAAGATTAAAACGGTCGTTTCTATCAATGGCTTGGGTCCATTGCAAGATTAAAACTGTAGTTTATATCAATGGCTTGGATCCATTGCAAGATTAAAACGGTCCTTTCTATCAATGTCTTGAATACGTTGCAAGATCAAAATGGTCGTTTCTATCAATGGCTTGGATCCCTTGCAAGATTAAAACGGTCGTTTCTATCAATGGCTTGGATCCGTTGCAGAATTAAAACATCGTTTCTATCACAAGCATCGCTACCTCAAGTTGCATATTCTGTTTCTTGTTAAGATTCTTTAATTGAGTTATTTGAAACTGGAATGTGGTGTAGCACAATTAGAGACGAGGGTTCGGTTTCTTCTGGAGGTCAGTGCGACCACTAAGTTTTCTGAGGAGTTTTCTATACGGTGAAGACTTCTACTCCAAGAAATAGACTGGTTTTCTGCCTGCATAAAGAGAAATACTGGGCAATTCTATGCGTAACGACTTTTGTAAATACTTTGTCACTCAGACTGATAAACGTTTCATAACTGAGCCGCTCTTTATTACTGTAAAAATTTGCAGGTTTTATTAGAAATCTGAACGTGCTTGTTGAGAAGAGACCAAAGGTAAAATAGGCTGTAACCTAAAATACATATGAAAGGCAATTAAAGCAAATGAAATGCTAATGGCTAAACTGAACAGCTCATAATTTGAAAATCTCTCCTTATTCTGCTCACATCAGCCACGTAATAGAGAACTTAATGAATTAATGAGTACGCAAAATAACGTTGCCATTCTGAAATCATCATATCATAAGCAAACCTTAAAGAAACCAGTTTCGATGCAATCAACGCCTGAAATTATAAAAAAGGCCGATAAAGTGACATTAGGCGCAAAGTAAACCAACAGTTTATTTTAATTGCTCCCTTGGCATAAAAAAGCAACTTTACTAATCAGTATTAAGCAATTATCTTCACCACTTCGTCCATGAAACGTGACGAAATTGAAGAAGGTACCAAAGAAGAGCCTCGTCCCAAATCGAAACGTGACAAAAAATTAATTGCTAATATTCGAAATTTCTAACATCGCCTCCAATAAAAATAATAACAAAACTTAGCTCTCAACTCAATCTATAATGACTGAGGCGAAGAAGAAGGGGAAGAAGTTCGTAGCTGCGGACGTGATCAAGTCCTGAAGGCAAGGAACTCATGAGAGATCACGGGAAGGATGAAGGCGAAACGAGGAATTCTATTAAATTATCGGAAAATGAAAGAGCAGGGATTACTTTCGCAGCTGCCGGGCAACTATCGATTTTTCGATTCTACTTGTCATCGTTAGCTGTCCCTCAAAACTGCAACATTGACTTTCACGACTTCCGAGTGCGGAATCGCGAAACTTCCTTATTTGTAACGCAAGGTAAGCAATTAAAATTTCCACCAACGCCTGTACTTCATTTAATCTCTTCTTGTGACCTCTTCGCTTAGGATCTCTGCGACATTTACTGCTCATCACAAACTTTATTATAATCACTTCTTGACACCAATCTAACAAGAAGAACACGATTTTCATAGTCAGGCAAGTGTAAAAATCACTCATTGATTCTAGCAACATTTGCAGGATCAAAATTAATTAGTGACTAATTTCAAAGTTTCACCCATGATGTTGGCGATGAATTAATTATCTGCAGTTTTGTACCATTCCTTAGTAGGTAATCTAGATGGCTTAAAGAACTCGACGCAACATAACAAATTATCAATGCTAAATTTACTTAGAAATGAATGTTGTTTCCCTAGAAAACTGCATATATAATTTTGCTACCGGGTGTAAGCAACTAAAGAAATTCGATTATTTGCTTCACTACCTTCAAAGCTGCTTTTTGGATTATCCATAGTGCGGATCATTACGCATTGTGAGGCGATGCCAACTTTTTCTTAGTCACGATTCCAAAATCATTTGCATTTTTGATTGGAATGAATTATTCAACACAACCATCCTCATCATTATCATCAACATCGTTTACAAAGACGGAGGTTCGATTTCACGGTTCCTCAAATTTGTCTTGTTCGTAACTTCCAATTCAGACAGAAGTAGAGTGAAACCTCGGTTATACGTTTTTCCAGGGGATGGCCTTAAAAATATAAAAACGTATAAACAAAATTTCATAATGTTAAATACTATTGTACAATTTATGCTTTGAAAAAGATCAAGCTTCCTTAATAACGGTTTATTTAAACTCTTATTAGCGGAGAAAGAAAAAAAAGCATTACAAATTGTAATATATTATATATAATATACAGGGTGTCCATAAATTAAGTATACAACTTCAGTATGCTGTTGACAAAAATCTACAATAAATAACAACTTACTTTTAATATCAGAAAACATGGTAACTGTGAATTTTTTTTAAATGTCAGTAGGTATCTACGTGTGCTCCGTTGACTGCTCGCAGGATGTCTAAACGATAGTCCAGTTCCATCCACGTACGCTTCAGAATGTCATGAGTAAAAAGGAGGAAGGCTGCAGTAATGCGTTCTTTGAGCTCAGTGATAGATGTATCGTTTTTCTTGTACACAGTGTCCTCATTAAAGCCGCAAAGAAAAAATCGCAGGGGTAATATCAGGAGAACGGTGTGGCCATACCGTCGGACCCCCCACGTCCCATCCAACTCCCTGTAAAATGGTGGTCTAAAGGTCTACGTACATCCAAAGACCAGTGCGGAGGCGCTCCATCTTGCTGGATAAAGATGTCTTGAATATCCTGGAGTTTTGGAATTGAGAATTGTTCTAACATGTGTAAGTACGTTATGCCAGTAACGCTTGGTTCAGCAAAAAAACAAAAACAAAAAAAACAGCCCTATGACTCTGTTTTCCATTAGGCCAGCCCACACACTAGCATTCGGCCTGTCTCTCTCGTGTGCTACGATCACATGGGGATTTTCCGTACCCCAGATTCGGCGGTTATGTTTATTTATTCTGCCAGAAACATGGAATGTCGACTCATCGCTAAAACCAAAACACTCATGCTGCTTTCTCCACCGGAAAGCCATGTCTGTTGTATTCCGCGTTTTACGAGATTTTTTATTATATGAGACACCTGGCGCCATCTATCATCTTACTTAACAAACTCTAACACTTGTTATGTTTCTTGACGTATAAAGTAAGCATTTTTCTAGACTGTTTTTTAATCGCATAGTGAATATGTATACTTAATTTATAGACACCCTGTATTATAATTTGTTATCGCATTGCAAAAATCATAAAGCCCATAAAAATCAAATTTCTCTTTTGTCGACATTTTCTGTGTATATAAGTCCTGACTCTAGATTAAAGGAAATCCTCACAACTAAGAATCTCAGATCAGTGCTTCAGTATGGAATTCATGAATTAACAGCTTTTTCTTCTCTCCCAAACCTGGGTGCATCCTTATTATTGCTGATACATTTAGGATTCTATTCAACTGCTGCACGAAGTGATGGAGCGGCAAAGTTACGTCCGAGATAGTTATCAATTTTTGATACAGTGAGTCTTGAAATGCGAAACCGATTTTTCATTCAAACCCTATCTTGCTTGTTGGCAGAAGTAGTCTTAAAGCATATTGAGAAAACAATCTTCTAACAACCTAACCTGGACTCACCTTGTTTATACCTACGCTACGTAGATGATGTTCTTGTCTTCTGGCAACATTCTAGAGAGAAACTTGATGAATTCATAAATGCATTTAACAGCATTTATCCTACTATTAGGACCACATTAGAAGAAGAAAATTGGTAACAAACTAAATTTTTTGGATTTAAGTTTATTCCGCCATGATGATTCTATTGAATATAGTGTTTTTAGAAAACCAACTTATGTTCCAGCATTGATCCCATGCGATTCTTGGCATCCCTGGAAGTACAAAACAGCTGCTTTTTATTACTATATCAAAAGAGCAATTACACATTCCTCTTCCTCACAATCTGAACAGGCTGAGTTGAAGTGGATCAGGTATACTGCAGAAGCATTTAGTTATAGTGGTAGACTGATTACTTCCATTTATAACAATATCAAAAATAACGTTTATATTTTGCATAATAAAAAAGTGAATATAAAGCTTACTTATCAATTCCTTTTTTGCCACCTATTACCAATTTGTTAAAGAGTGAATGTGCAGAGTATCAAATATTTCTGGCTGAAACTCTCATCGATAATGGTGCCTTCTTGACTTACAATGACAAGTCAATCTTCGATAAATCGGGCGTATATTGTATCCCGATAATAACTAACTCCAATCACAAAGATTCTGTGTACATAGGCAGTACTAAGAGACGCCTTATTACTCGATTAAAAGAACATGTATACAATTGGGAAAAGAAAAGACCTAAAACAGCACTCATTCAGTATTGCATCGAACACAATGCTGTACCCGATTGGGAAAATGTCAAAATTCTAACATCACTTCGATCTCATAAACAAATCCTCACTTCTGAGGCTCTAATTATTGAAAAATATAAAGGGAAATGTTGTAACAATAATTCACCTATCGATATTCCACACGCATGGAGATACCTGTTACATTCTGAAAATCAACGTAATATTAAACGGAAGTTAAATAAACTCTGCTTGCTTGGCTTAGTTGATCAGCAGGACGAATACGTCGGCGAAATCTACACAGGTGTCGCTATACGAGAAATGCGCGATAGGTGTTCATAGCTTATGCGACGAAATTAACATACTGTCTTTTCATTCTGGCATATTATATCACATCTAGTCGATTACGGAGGACCATGCACACGTGTACTCTTCCACTGATGAAGGCTTAATATTGGCAGAAACACGTATGGATGCTGTAGCATGGGTAGAGTGTAAATAGGTTCCATGGTTTTGTCATTTTCAGCTTTTAATTTCGATGGTTTTACTTTTCAATCGATTTTAATGTACTCATTTCATTTGAATTTCACACTCGGTTTAGTGTCGTTTCATTCATGTTTTACTCAATTTGTCGTTTTTACCATTCGTTGTGATATGTCCTTTCGACTGCTGACATATGTTATACATTCACTAACAGAAGAAGCCGGACCACAATGGATGTAGGCCTACGTTTCAAAGTTGGGGTAAGCCCTTTTGAATATGCTGTTTGTAGTTTGCTTTTAGTTAATATTACCAGGATCCTATTGACTTCTGCTTAATATTGTTAGTTAAACACGTGATGAACAGTATTTTGCTACTGTAAATGGTAGTTATTGATACATTTCCTTAGCCACGTAGTATCTGCTCGTGCAATCATGCACTTGTGATTTTTTAGTTTTTACTTACAATTTTCTGCATCCACATCATTACTGCGCCTGAAGGACTATGCCCACTCAAAGATTCAATCTATAACCACTCCCCTTAGCTTCTACTAATGCAGTTTTACATTTTATACTTCAGGTCTGACAATGAACTTGCCTACGCACTTTCATGTAACCTGGGAGTGAAGGAGCAAAGAATCGAAAGTGCATCAAATTGTTCTTAAATGGTGCGCTATTGTTTGGCGGATATTATGTTTCCCTCAGAGCCGAGTTACATTTGCAATAATGGTTTAATCTCAGTCGTTCAAGATGTCTGTTCTGGACGGAAAGAAGAAATATCCTATACTCCTGAGCTTGAAGTTGTTTTATTTTCAGCACATTTATAAAACGCTGTTTACATGCAACAACACGCTACACAGGACGAACAATCAGGAAACTGAAATCGGTAGTGAGCGGAACTCGATTGCATTTGGAGTGACCGATCGGAGTAATCCACATGAGTATATGCTAGCAGAGTTCTATTGGACTTTTTATTAGTTTTAGAGTTCAACGACCACCATCATAACCTCATACAACTGTGGCGACCTGCTGGAATGCAATATAGATATTAATTCACGAAACGATTTCTGGATAAACGACTTAAAAAGATGAAACGTTTTATATAAGAAAAGCTGGTTCTATAAATGAAACATCGACAAAAATAACTTCTATTTTCAATGTGCTGTTTAATTAACAAATATAAATAAACATTGCTCAGTATCCAATAAGAGACTCACATTTTTGAAAGTTTTGATTGAGGATCCAGCAATGACTCCGTGAGAAATTCCTCTTAGAGCTATGGATTTTTTCCTCGTGTCAAATCACTGCATGCAGAGCTGCCACGTCAACAGAAACATCGTTTCCCATTGCCCGTAGCAGCTGTGGTAGCAGAGTGGTTCGAAACGTTGACTTATGACATTTCGTCCGAGATGGGTCCGGGTTCGAATCCTGGGTGAGGCATACGGCATTTTCTTTCTCCCTTACATAAAGCCAGTGGCTCCAAATTAGGACAGGCAACTTCCTTTAACCTATTAAGTTATTCAATGTGGTCATTAAATGTATCGATCTCCCTCCAACAAAATTTCGCGTCAACAAATTAATTCTGAAATACTGTGGACTACCGTTGAACAATATGCGAGACGAAAACATTTTGCATACTTATACATTTTGATTTTTTAAATAACTGCAGTTAAGTAATGCAATTTTCCAAATTTAGTTTGTATGCAAGACATTTTTCTATGGAAATGCCATTAAAAAAATGAAGAGTCTTGCATGTTATCTGAAAGAGTTAAATTTAGAGGATTATTACATTCTTTTTGAAATTCACTGGAAGCTCGTGATTTTACGTGACAGTATGCTTCAAATTTCTAACAAAAAAACAAAAGAAAGTATAAAGTTAATATGTTGTAAAACTTACAAGCGTCCTCATCGTCTCCTTCCGGGGAATCGTTGATCAGTTTCAACTCCACTTTTAAGGTGTTAGTGTAGGCTTCAGATTGATAAGACTTTCTGCTCATTGTTCTCATGAACAGAACATGCTTCATTATCACGTGACCTCGAACAACCTAAAATATCAGACAGTATGATCAATCTCTCTGAACGGTGCTACATACTCATCCATACTTGAAGACAATACGAGAAACACACAATACAAATAAATACATTTCGATGCAATGCAATTTTGATATTTTATTATTGGGCAGAGTAATACCGAGAGCACACATTTAAATCTACACTTTATGAGCCCGAACACGGTTGAACGTCTAACTAGAAATAACGAAATTTCAAATCCCTTCTCTAGAGGGTTTGAATCTAATTTACTGAATACACTTGAAACTGTACGTCAGAACTCCTTAACTGACTAAACACCCACAAAACTGAAAGTTTAAAACGCATTAATTGAACACGCATACCTGAAATTTAATGGTTAAAATGCATCAAGATGAACTCACTTGAAATTTATTAACCAAAACGTTCTTTCACAAGGACAGACGTTCGGTAACTCAATAATTCTGGTGGCTGCAAGTCGAAGCAATTAATCCCATTGAACATGATCAAGATATTCTTAAAGAGAGTGATCTATAATTGACCGGTTTTCTTCACTATATGTAACTTACAATTCTTTCAAAAAGTTTTACGGTAATTTAATGTTTCATAGAGTATAGAATTATGCTTCACAACGTTTGAGGTATAAGGTTATCAACTGAGACTTCTTAAGGTAAAAGAAAATTTAAATTTATAAACTTCTTTTGTTTCTAGATTTCTTGTTGCGATTTAGCCATAATCTTGATTGTTTACATGCAACTCGAGCACATTAATGACGGTATAATTATATAAGTTGTGGTCATTGTGAATTTTAGTTTAGATTTTGATTTCTGTAAATGTGCTTTCGAGCTGTTGGTCTTTTAAGGATTCCAGTGCTTCTCTCAACAATTTCCTGCATTACTGACTTCCTTTATCCCACACTGTCGACATATTGCGCAAGTCACGAGAGCACGCCTTCGCTGCTATAAGCTCTCTCTGTTTATTTCGCGTTTGTTTTAACACGGATGTCTCTTTTCTTAACTTAACTTATTATTTTACTTCTTCAAAATTCTCAGATAACAAGATAAGTAGATTTTGAAGAGTCTGTATTCTGTGTGTGTCAGATATACGGAACATTTTTTTTTCTTTTTATCATGTTGCACGCAATTTACCCCTTTCTGTCTTTCTAGGTTTCTTTCCAATGTTGATAATTGGTTCTGCAGGCTTCTTTTACCGCGGAATGCGCCGGAACGGCATTTCGGCTCCTTTCAACAGAAAAATGTTTGGTTTTGAGTTTTGGAATAAAAATTTAATTTGAATAACATAATAACCGTAAAATGTAAAAACACGCATTTTATTTAAGTAATATAATAACTCTAACACTTGAGGGAAAGAGATGGCAGGAGTTAGTTAGTCTCTTGCGTTTGATTTTTCCACGTTGTACACAAATAAGTTTCTTTCCTATACACAATATATCGCTGCACAACTTTTGCACAGCGATACCTTATACAGAAAGTGAAATGTACTATATGGTGAACAAGAATTCAAAAATATATCTAACTGGTTTCTACTCAAAGAAAGAGACAAGATTTGCCGTTTTAGAGAATATGTAGAACTTTAAGGAACCGAAATAACTCAGTAACTGGGAAATTCGCAAATATTTGGTGTATCTTCAAGGGAATGTAAAAGATGACTTTTTCAAACGAATTTGGCAGCTGTATTCTGTTTCAATCACTGCAGTAACCTCAGAACTATTCAGAAATTGTTGGGGCTCCCTAATCCAGTTTGGTTGCACAAAATATTTCCCATAGTGGCTTTTTCGATGACAACATTCCTCCGTATAATGTAACCATCAGTGCAAATTTAATTCTCATTTGTGATTAAGCTTATCGAAGATTTTAATTTCACCATTTGCTATGCATTATACAACTGTTACAAAATTCTGTTCTTTAAATGTAATAATTCAGTATAATATAAACATGTTCCTGCATCTTGTACCATGCAACAATAATAATGCTTAAGGTTGTGTTACAGAAAATGTGTTGTTTTTTATAAAGCCACACTGCACTCCCTTACAACAGTTTATGTTTAAACATTCCGGCATCTTTATCTCCAGAAAAAACAGCGCTGGTTTTATGTATCGCATTTAATTACATTTTCTTTTATTTTTTTTAATCCGATCATTTAATAACAATTATATCATCTTCATGCTACTCGCTTATACACTAATTCATTTCTAGAATTCAAACGATTACTGAGAAACAATAAAAATATATGAAAGATACTTCATTTCTGCAAAACTACAAGAATAACTTTCCCAACATAACGCTTTCTTTCAAACGTTCTATTACGAAAAGTGTTTTCATGGTAAAAGATCATTCAACAAAATTTCCTGGAGAGATTATCATGAATGGGTCTAATGCAGCGGTTCGCATTTGGTGGTTTGCGGTAAAAATTCTGCAATGGCATCTCCATAAAAGTACAATAAAGGCATTTTTTAAACGGCAAATAAGTTGAAATGCATTAGCAGTTTAATTATTTTTGCAGATGTTCGAGACACGCGTTCTTCCATAGCCAGCATGCATGAAAGTGTGATCGGTGCTGTATTACGTTTCAAAAACATCCGTGTATTACGGGCACCCGCAGTGAGCGAAAGGATCCGTGATATCACAAGTTCACGGAATACAGTAGACTCATGATCATATGTAGAGGATTTTAAGAAGGGAGTGTCTGACCCCAGGTCTTAAACAACCCTTAGAAGTAGGAAACTAGCAGATTTGGGCTAGAGCGCCCGATATGAAAGTGACACGGAAGCGAAGTAGAAAGGGGGAGGAAGACGCCCTTATTTATTACCGGGAAACCAGTGCTAATACGGCGCTTTATAATCCGGCCATTCCATAATCCGGCCTCCTCCTTCTTGCGTGGTTTTTGGTTGCACAAATCGTGTTAATATCAAACCGGAATGAATTCTACTTCATGCACGAGTGAAGTTCTCAATTTTAACGTTATGTTTTGTTTTGAATTGGCACTAACGTTCATGTAATTCAATTTAAAAATAAAAGTAGGAAGGATCCTCAAAATAATTAATAATATTACAAAAAGCATCTTCGTTAAAGCAGGCAAAGATTTGTGACATATATCGAAGTGACCACACTGAGTAGAAAATGCAAGATTTCATCTGTGCTGTATAACAATTATACGTTTCTTTTACTGTGTATAGTACGTATACAGGCATATTGTGCTTTACTGTACTGATAATATGAAAAGATCCTTTCATTGTTGTAAATGAGACAGTATAGTACGTACTGAGCGTGTTCTTATACTATTATGATATCCTTGTCTCTTATTTATGTTTTTTAAATACATATGAACTACACATAGTAAACTTGTAATTGTAACATTCAATTTAATGAAGCATTAAGCTGATTTTTTGTGCACTCTCAGTAATCCGGCACCCCTCTGGGCAAGAAATGGCTGGATTAGCGGGAGTCTACTTTAGATCGTTCTACTCGACTCTGACGTAGAAATAAATCAGTTAGTTTTTAGCTTGGGGGAGGACTTTGCAAATTGCGTATGTCCTGCTGTTGTTCAAGCAGCAGCACTTGCACTGCACAGGATGCACAGACTTTGGATGCTCTATTACTCTCGTATCATCGAAAGTCTGTGCATCGGTAAAGTAGCATTGGATTTAGAGAAGCTTGTGAAAATTTTGAACTTCAAGGTGGAAGTATCTGCCATTAGTAATTTTTTACTGTGAAATCTTAGATCACTGGGTGGAAATGGGAACTATGGTAAAACGTGAGAGTCAGGAGCAAAAGAAGACATTATGTTTTCAACTGTGCCGCAAGATTATTTCCTAAAATCCCGTAAAACACATTCAACTTTCAAAAATTCCGAAACACTGCTTAAAAATGTTCAAGATATTGGCATTACAGCTAGTACTAAAAAAAAAAAAAGAAATAGAAATACAGTGAAAACTATATTAAATTTGGCTCTTCATTTACTTGAGGTGAGGACTATCAGCGCCCACAAGGTATCATCGGGTTCGCGATAACAATGTAATGTTGAAAGGGGTTAGCGATAACAATATAATGTTGAAATAGGTCGCGATAGTACTATAAGGCTGAAAGGGGTTCGCGATAACAGTATAATGTTGAAAGGGGTTCGCGATAAGAATATAATGTTGAAAGCGGTTCGCGATAACAATATACTGTTGAAAGGGGTTCGCGGGTCAAAAAAGGCTGGGAGCCGCTGGCCTAGTGTATTTTTCCGACGATTACTTCACTGATGGGGCACTTGACTCAAAATCACTTCACAGAAAGGTTCATTTCAACGGAGGGGATCTTCACCTAACGGTTCATTTCATCAAAAGGTAAATTCATCGATGGGGTAATTTATCGAAACTCTGGATTTCATTGTACTGTACATGTATGATCTGTTGAAGTGTGGTGACATTTCGGAAGACAGACCACCAAAACGCTAGGGGACCGTACGCAAATTGCTCTTCTAACTTCTCCATTTCACAAAGAACTCAAGGAATTAATTAAAAAGCACTACGCCTGGGTTCAGGGCCTTTTCGGTATACTTTAATCATCCATTCTCATATTCATAAGGATTAAACATGAAGTCAAATTAATGATGTTAAGCTTTTACTCAGACATAAAGAATTAATTTTAAGGCACTATGCATCGGTTTCGGCCTCCTTACAAAATTTTAATCCTCCGCGCATGTATTCATAATTACACTAATGATTAAAATAACAAGTCAAGTTATTAATATAGCACTTTTATTCAGTTATGAAACATACATTTTACGGCGGAAGCTATTTTAGTAAATTTTAATTCTCCGTGCTGATATTAAATAAATTTACATAAAAAATCATGTTAATAGTGTTTGACTTTATTTGTGAGATTGAGCATTGTTAAAGATGCCCTTTATAATTAATCATAGATTTTAAAATACTAACATACGGAAAAATGGAATCGGCGAAATCAAAAGTACAATTTATGAACGATATCCTGGAGGTTTGGTGGCCTCTCTTCCGAACTGAAAAACGTCTACAAATCTTATAACAAAATCCAAAGTTTCCGAAAAAGTGACCTTTCAGTTAAAGGAACCTTTCGATCAAGCGACCCTTCGCTGAAATGTACCTTTCGGTCTGGCGATTTTCGGTCAGCTGATATTCGGTGAAGTAAACTTTCGGCCAAGTGAACGATACTCTCAGTTAATATACACTGCTGGCCACCCAAAATGCAACACCAAAGAAGGACACGAGATAACAAAGCCAGATTTACTGGAAACATAACAACAGATACAAAGATGAAACGATTAAACTTGCAGGCCGGTGCGACTTGCGGCACACGCAGACATCAATAGTTCGTGTGGCCCCAATGACTGGCAATAACAGCCGCTACACGCCGCGGCATTGAACGAAAGAGGCTTTGGATGTGGGCTTGGGGCATGTCGGTCCAGGCTGCTTCCACACGTTGCCACAGTTCATCAGGCGTAACCGCGGGTGGTGATTGCAGGGCCACTCGCTTGCCGATCAGCGACCAGACGTGTTCGATGGGCGACATATCGGGAGAACAGGCGGCCTACGGTGGCAGTGACACCTGGTGGGCCGTGAAGAATCGTTGCACGATGCGTACCACGTGCGGGCGCGCATTGTCCTGTTGAAACGTGGCAGCTGGCAGATCCTGCAGGTAAGGGAGGACTACAGACTCCAAAACGTCACAAATGTAGCGGTGGCTGTTGAGTGTACCGGCACTGCGTACTAGAGGAGGGCGGGTGTCATATCCAATTGCGCCCAAACCATAATAACAGGCGACGGACCGGTATGGCGATGCATAATGCAGTCGTCATACAGTCTCTCGCAGTGGTGCCCCCACACGCGGATTCGACCATCGTGGTGTTGCAGGTAGAAGCGGGATTCGTCGGAGAAGACAATGTTGTGCCATTCCGTAGTCCAGGTGCGGCGTTCAACGGCCCATACCCGCCGAACTCGCCGGTCGTGTAACGTCAATGGTAATCAGAGCAATGGGCGCCGTGCGACAAGTCCCCGCTCCTGCAGACGACGTTGAACGGTACGTGCTGACACAGGTTGTTGCGCAACACACCCTAATTCCTGAGCTAACGTTCGTGATGTAGCGGTGCGTGCCGTCAATGCCCGCCGCACAACATGCCTGTCTTCTCGTTCGGGGGTGTGCCGCGGCTGCGGCAATCGCTCACGTCGGTCCGTCCGTCCCTCCTGCTCCCACCGAATCCATACTCGCCTCACAGTGGCTGGATGTCGTCCCACACTGGCGCCGATGCCTCGGAACGATAAACCGCTGTCGCGATAAGCCACTATTAGTCCTATGTCGAACTCCGAAACGTGCTGGAATGACTGCCGTATTCTGCGACGAGGCATCAGGAAGCTTCCCACGCACGGGTCCGGCACCACAACACACTTCCACTACTTACACCCCGCCTTCTGTGCACCCTTCTTATAGTTTTTCTCGGTGGCGTGCCGGGCGCACATGATTTGCATTTGCCCTGCAATGCTAATCGTTTGCCTGTCCTCTCTCGGGCGACGCATGCTGCGAATTTCAGGCCAATCGGATGCTTCCTTCTTTAGTTGCATTTTGGGAGGCCAGAAGTGTATATTTAGATTTATTCACGAATCAATAAATATAAAACACGAAAACATTTTCCGCGTTATAATTGATTCATCAATCATTATGCGGTAAATTGGTTCATGAAGCTTTACTAAATCAACATTTTCTCTTGTCGGCAAGCTCTTCTTTAAGCGGAATATGCCCAGGAGTTGTTAAAATAGATCGCATATAAATTAAACGAATAGTTGGTACGTCGTGCTTTGAATTTTTCGGTCCGTCCTTCACTGAAAATATACTCGATATATCTTACTCCTTTCGTAAGAAAATAATATTAAATTCTAGTTTTTGAAAGCAAGCGCTCAACATTCTTCGAAATTTCCTGAATTGTGAGGCGGTATGCATATTTCCAGTTTCGCGTGTATTGCTAAACACGCAGTATGAAATACACAACATATCTCATGTTCATATTTTAAGCTAATGTCACTCACCCATGTCTCACAGAACTTCCGCCCATGAATGGAAAAAATAAGGCCGCCAGTATGTATTCAAATACATTTTTCGCTCATAAACCCTTCTTTCTTGCTGACCGTACGATAACCCTGCGATGTAAAGCGATGGTTTTTTTATTATTTATCCTGCATCACTCGTAGACATGAAAAGCTGTACAAAAACAACGTCAGCTAAAGTTACAACCAGTGTTTCTTTAAGGACTTTTTGGCCGGGGGAGCAAATGGAACCTCAGAGGGGGCAAGTTTTCCATTTGCTATATATATATATATATATAATTTCAACTACTATATTTATATACATAGAAGTAATTACTATATATCTAGCACATGGGTGCATTTATAGGGGGCCTGCCCCTCCCCCTGGAAAATGCTTCAGTTTTTTGTTTTTTGGGTTAAAATGCGACTTACATTAGAAAAAATGACTTAATTTTATAAAAATGTATCAACTTACATTAGAAAAAAATGCTTTCATTTTTCTTCAATTTTTTTATGTATAGATGTTGGATTTCAAAAACTTCCTTCTTTTGCCCCCCCCCCCCAAGAAAGATTCTATATACATCCCTGATATAGTAATTACTTCTTCAAATATTTCAGGAATAACAAACTTTTTTTTAGCTAAAGGAGGGGGTAGTCCGCAGGCTTGAAAATTTTTAACTATTAAAATGCATTCAACGCACTCTTGATCCTGAATCACGATTCCCAGACAATTAGGTATGATTAGTCTACTTATTATATTTTAAAGAATACCATGCGTTGTAATACACATTTTAATAAAATAAAGTATAACTAGTACCATTTGAACAAATATTTAGAAAAATATATTTGGAGAAATATTTGTAGCATAAAAAGAAACGAAACTTCCTTTTTCATCATAGCCTGAATTTATTAAAATTTGGTTCAATAATCTAAAATGTCTCGGGGGGTCGTTACCGGGAGGGCTTAGCCCTCCGGGATGTATGCCTGAAAGAAACATAGGTTACAACCCATGTGACAGTAAAACAAACAAACGTTTAGAAATAAAGTGAATAGGCGACTTTGTAAAAATTTCATGACAAAGGATTTTAGTGAAACGCTCATCAGGGACAACAGCGTGAAAAATAATTGAATACGACCAAAAGAATTGTATCCTTTGTTTTCGAAAACATCATTAGGAAGACAAATATTTCGAGTAAATTAACATCCACATTAGTAGCAAAATGCAAGTTTTAAAGTGATATCTTCATCTTGATATAAAAGCGACTCTTCTACGCTAAATGATCTGATCTTCTAATCTGAAAATAAATTCTGAAAATAAGAATAGAACAATGTGCGTCTTATAAATGACATAGCTTCCTCTGTGAAAGAAAATTCCAATTGTTCCTGTAATTTATACTTCGGTAAAAGGCTAGAATGTCATTTAAAATTGTTTGCTCTGCTGAAGCTCCATGATTTAGCACAGATTTTTTTAAACATCTAACAGAAGATTCCAATTGCATGTTACGTGGAATGCTGTGTAGCTTTTCTAAGTTATTTCTGCTTGTACGACTAAAATACGCTGTTGCACTTAAAATAATTCTTAATTCCAATTATCTCTGTATTTGTTCTTTACGTTTATATTTGTTTTAATTAAAGGACTTTGTTATTTTCCGTAAACTTCCGCGTAACAGCCAAGGCGGGGCTTGGAGATTTAAATTTTTCGCGAAACACAATGTCTTATTCGCCAATCACATATTTTAATATATTTTTGCATTTCAAGAAATAGCTTAAATAGTGCTAGCCTTTCAATCTAGAGTTTCGTAAGTAACAATAAGTAGGATACATTATAATAGCAACACTATTTATATAATTTTGAAATTCTAATAATTAACACAGAAAAAAATTGCACAGATCGCATTCTCCTTACAATGCTCGACAGCAAATCTGAATGTGACTTTTGCTATTAGAATGGTAACAATATTTTATTATTCAGTTAGATTCCCAAACTCGTAACCTGTGTTTTGTCATCACTATCAGTATACATCAATAGCGGGAAAAACTATTTCTCATAGCAGAGGAATGAATCAAATGGTTCAATTTTCTGAAAGTTATTGAGTAAAGAACTTGTTTTACGAGCAGGGTCAACGGGTGTAAACTGCTCTGGCGTATACTGCTTTGCACTTTCATGTTGCTCACGTGACTTGCCCACATATCTAATATTCTGTCGCAAAAGATGGGATCTTTTTCTTCACCATGCTCTTTTGACAAAGAACGACATACTTATATCATCGCTAGTTACCTGGCTTGTCTGCACTAAAAAGCATTATATCACTTAAAATTCGTGAAATACGTGCACATGTAAAAAATATACATTTATAGTTTTTGCTCATTTGTCTTTGAATAAATGCTGTTAATGCAGGAACCACTTTTCGAATATTAATTGATGAACCACACATAAATAAATACATTGCTCTTAAATATACTAATTATTAGTAAGTAATAACTGATATCAATATTAATGTCATTTCCGTGTCTTTCGGTCTATTGGGCAGACAGACACAACAGCTGCTCGAGGAAGCAATCAGGTATTTTAATTCTAAATGTGTTAGCGGTTCTGAAAATCCAGTTGAAAACTCACTTCACAACCGGTTCTATTCACTTCGATGAACATTGCCTACCTCGTATATTGCGCAGTTTCTCCACAAAGGACCTTCTCTGCTGTTTGTTTCTTTCTGTAAAAATGGGAGATAAATAATTCTTTTCGTGTTGAAATTATTCAAAGGACGCGCTCATTATATCCACGAATTCGGAGGCATCTTTCTCGTTTAGGTTCTGATTTCTTTATAATAAAAATTATCCTGTTTTTTTTCGATAAGCTTTTTTTTATCATATAACGTTATCTTTTTCGCTTGGTGGTGGTGTTCTTACTGCGTAGTACCTTGCTTCTTGAACATACGCACACGCGGCATATTTTTACTGACACTGCCAGCAAAGATTATTCGGCTGCATTATCATATCTGTGATCAGCCAGCCACAGAAAACTAATTTGTAAATTACACAATTTGACACACTTTTTTCCTTTGGGTGAAATGTGCTTCTAGTAGAGTTTTACATGCTGATTTCAAATATCTTTTAAAAAAATCATCACGTACCGATCCTAAGAAAATCTAAATTTCCATCTCGTACCGATCCTGAGAAAAATCATTGTATAACATTGTATAAAATATGGTGGGCTATGGGGCAATCGTGCAATTGCTAATATTGCCTCATCTTTCACTGGTGTATCTCAGCGAAGATCCATCATCTTTCACATATCAGTGGGTAAAAGATGATGAAATACCTACAGAAGAATGATTTTCATGAAAGATGATGGATACTCACTTGATCGCAGTATATGATACAGGGCGATTCTCTCGCTAGGAAACCCAGACACATCTCAATAACTTCCTAACCACTCGATGGTTTCCTATGAAAATGTACATGGACAAAGCTTTCGTCAATCGAAGCAGAACTATGACACCCCGCAACCAAGTGGACTTTACCAGTGACTTTGACACACGCGACCGTCGACCAGGTGTTTGGATCAGTGTACAGTGATTGCGTCTGCTGCAAACACATACTCGGTTAAACAGCGCGTGTTTAAGGTTCGTTAATATTGGAGAACCAGTTCATTCGAACAATGTCAAAGGGCATTTCGGAATACGTATGGTGAAGGATGTGTACCGTCAAAATCCTGTATTCACAACTTGGTGAAAAAATTATAGACGACAGGAAGTCTTCTCAATCAACACGCAGGAGTCCAGAAGATGTCCGAACGCACGGTGTCTAATGTAAGGGAGCGATTACTGGCATCGCCAACAAAATCCTTAAGAAGACTTTCGCAAAAAACTGGTATTCCTATATTCCTTATTCCTCGTGTCAAACAGCTGCCAAAAAAGTGAAACTGCATCTATACTACATCCATATCGATATGTACTATGTACCAACTCTTGTACTACGATCACACGATCGTGTGATCGTAGTACAAGAGTTGGTTCCAAAGGATTTGGACAAACGCGTACAATTTTGTTTATGGTTCCAACGTTTCGTTGACGAACATTCTAAGAATTTGGATATTCCACACTTTACGGATGAAACCTGGTTTCATCTGACTGGCTACATGAACTCGTGTATGGGCAGAAGAAAACCCACATGACATTCAAACAGATCCTTTACATTCGAAGAAAATGGGGATGTGACATCAGGTTCCATCCGTAAGGTATGGAATGTCCAAATTCTTAGAATTGTTCTGCAGACGAGTTATCATTCCCCAATTCTTCGATCAAACTGATACCACGGAGTTGTTCTTGAACATATTCAGTGAATTTGTAAATCGGTTAACAGATGACGAATTAACGAGAGGTTACTTTCAACAAGACAGCGCAATGTGCCACACATCTAATGCAAGCATGAGGAAAATTGAAAGTTATTTTGTTGACGAGTAATCTCGAAAAATCTGTGGCCGCCAAGATCACCAGACCTCAGCTCCACCTGATTTTTTCTTGTGGGGTTTTACTGAAGGGTCGAATATATTGCAAGAAGCCTCGAACAACTGACGTCCCCATCAAAGACGCGATACGGCGGAAGGTTTCTGCCATTACCGAAATCACATAGGCACAACATGTCTTTGTCAATTTGCAGACTCGCGTACAAACGTGCAAATACGCTGGCGGGGGCCATTTCCAGCATACGTTTTAGGAAGACCTTGTTTTATAAGATACAAGGTAAGTACATGTCAATATTCATAGGGAACCATACATCAACAAATAATTTATTGAAGAATGTTTGGGATTCCTAGCGAGAGAATCACCCTGTAGAATCGCTAGCGCATATATTCAGCAGAGATGGAGTTACCTTTCTGCAAAGACGCTTTTCATGACACAGAGCGTTCATCAGTAGCAGTCTTAGTGAGTAGGTGCTGTATTCCTTGTTATTGAGACATGCATCACGAATGCCTCTGTTTTTCTGACGCATTTTATGATGCGTGCGTGGTCAATTTACTCAGCAGACGAAGCAGTAACTCCTTTTACATAAATAATCAATAAATCATACGAACCCTATTTCGGCTGTTGTGAGGGTAACACGGAGAAAAAATAGGGGGTCACGCGCGACTTGGGAAAACGCGTTGTCAGACATGGATCATGACTTAAAGGGACCGGGTTATGAATGCCATTTGCTGTTCCAATGGCTTGGAGACAACAAAGTGTCCACTTAGAGAGTGTTACATTTGTCTTAGAAATGTGTCCTGACTTTCATGGAAATATACGAAAACTATTGTGTATCCAAATCTTCCATCAACTTTGAAACCGGTGTCCCGTTCCGTTAATGTAGTAGTGTCAAAACATACAAGACCTGCACAGATCGAAAGCAGTGAACAAGAGCGAGGAGGAAAACTGGCAGAGATCAAGCATTTGCAGCTAAACACTAACCAAACCCAAAATTTATCGATCAAGAAGAGCCGCACGATCTTGTATAAAAGATCTTCGTGCTTCGAAAGTCCAGGCAGAACGTTTAACGTCGCGACTCTAAAGATGAAACCTTCTCGAAAAGGAATATTTAAAATTTTCAGCAGTCGTCTAAATGAGTTCATAAAACCTTTCCAACAAGGTGGATACTTTACTTTCAGCACCTACATATACACCGAGTTATCACTAAATTATGACCTCCCTTATCAGAAATGGATGCGGCCCGTTAACCACGTGATTTCCGAGAGGGCGCAATTGGTTGCCCAACGTAGCACATATAAGGTGTGAAGTAGGTAGTAAAATTCAGAGCGTGATGGATAAACGGAGGTTTATCTGATTTTGAAAAGGGACCGATTGTTTTTTCAGTCCGCTCAGTGGAGAGATCCAGATTCACTTCGTTAGAAAAAATTCCACCGTCAGCAACCGAAGGTTAAGCTGATGATGATTATGGCTTATGATAAGCTTGGAGTGATAGCAACATACAGAGTGTCCGAGGGGACCACTGCAACAGAGGAATATAGTGCGTCGCATAAATATAGAGACAGAACAAATTCTCAAATAAAAAAGAAACAACAACGTACGCCTCATATTAATAGCAAAAATTGCATTGGACACGGAGCTACACAATAGTTTGACGGGAACATAACAATTCCAAAGCCAAGTATAAGAAAAAAACAGAAATACGCTGACTCAAAAATATAAAGACTTACTAGTTATGAGCACCTCCTGTGCAAATAGTGGAGCTGTTCTTGCAAATAACACTGAAAACCCGATTCGGCATGCTGTCCACCAAGTGATTTAAGTGTTCTGGACGAAGTGCGTACCAGCTTCGTTCAATCTGCTCTTTCAAAGCCATCACACTTGAGAACTGCAGTTCATTCGCATACACATCACGAGCGAGGATATCCCATAGGTTCTCGATAAGGATTCAGATCTGGACTGAGTGCTGGCCAATTCATTACGGTCACATGATGAGTGTTAAACCAGCTTTTCGTTGATGCAGACCGATGGATAGAAGCATTGTCTTGCTGGAACAGATAACACCAGTCTGCGAATTTAAATTTTTTGTGAGATGATTTCTTAAAAATAGCTGTTCCTGAATCAAATTTTTGACGCCAATTCTAGAAATGACTTCCATTTTTTTCTATCACGCCAGGCTTTTAAATAAAATAAGAAGTTATGTTTTCAAGATTTTAATTAATGTAAGCACAAAAATGCAAACACAATGTCCCACAAAGACTATTTTTCTTTACAAAAACACTTTAAAAGTAGTGTAAAGAACTGACCTGTGACTAGTGTTTAACAAAACGACAAGCAAACAGTGTTCCATTAATTTTCAAACTGTCTTTTGTTTTTACTTTCTTGCAAATCCTCCTTTATCTTTACTGTCCCTCTTCAACATCCAACAATAGTCGGTCATCATAGTGTTACACGGCACTAGCAGTGTTCCTGCCGAGTCTGCCGGTAACGGTGCTTGGGACCTGAAGTACAATTTAGTTGGCCACGGCACCAGGTGAGAATCTCAGGTGCACTGCTGCACTCAAAGATTCACACCAGAACATAAAAAATGAAAAGTTGAAGAATGACCCGAAGCATAAGGCTTGGGTGAATCCACCTTGTGAACAAAATAACAACAACAAATAAAAAATAAAATAATCTAAAAAAAAAAATGATACTTTGGGATCAGAGTTGTGATGAGGTTCACCCGCAATCACCAATTCGTGACTGAGTGTAGTGGTCCGGATCTTACTCCGGTACATTCAATCCCCAACCAGCCAGTACAACACTCACTTTCGCAAATAACACATGATTCTCAAATACACAACACAACATTTAATAACGTTCTGCGAGATTTAAACAGATCCGGCGCTCTCTAGGCGCATAGACAATTGCCCCTCATATGTGGGCAGCATGCAGTGTCACACTTTACTGTCGGATAACGCAGCCGACTGAGTCTCCACCGGACTATCTGAACAAGAGAGACTACTCGTTTACACACTAAATGGAGCTGCAGGTGATATTCATATACAATTGCTTAGAGAATAAAAAAAAATTATATGCAAACGATCACATTAAAAATACTCGCGACACAAAATACACAAGCACGTTAATTTGCGGTATAAGATTATAGGTGCGAAATACTGCCAAAGTTAATTAACTAAATCTAATAAGCATGCACATGCAGATCCCTTCTCCGCTCGCTTTGGCCCTGAACCAAAGTTAAAAGAAACTGTCCTGCCCAGCGGAATTTGGCAGCCACACCTTCTCCCTTATTCATGTAAAAAAAGGAATCAGGAAATGGGCCCTGTAAGAAATTGAAATCTGTATGTGCAGGTATTTCCTCTGAGGTTCAGTCACTCAGCATTACTGCATCTATGTCCATGCAGCTTCGGATGTCGGAATGGCACAAGTTCGCAGATGTGCGAAGAAAGAAAAAGGAAATATTCATCTACTTACAGTTTCATGACTTTGCTGTGCAAATCCGTTGTGCATCACATAATATCACTCGACAAAAAAAAAACACGCACACAGACACTTGCACCATGTGGCAGCACCGATGATTCAACACTTCACTTTGACGCTTGATGTAAATGAAGCACGCAATTAAAAATGGTAATATCACGCCGCACTTTGTTGCAATGATTAGAGTGCACACTGATCTATTCTCGTGACGATTTGAAGGTGGGCGTTAAGCAAAATAGGCCCTCTCACATCTGATGTTGCGGTTTCCAAGATTAATTTTCTCGGCCGAGCGAAATCAGACGTGCTTTTACCTTAAGCGTATATCGGCAACTCAACATTTCACCTGTATATTTGTTAGGTATCGAAGCCACCGCTCTTACGCTCATATTTTTCTTTCGACATGTTTTTATCCCGTCGCACTTACACGTAGTGGCTTCGCTGCTTACGCGACCACACACACGCACACATGGGGCCTCGCTTCACCCCGTAAGACAAGCGCATCTCTTCACTTCCTCCACAGTAGGGGATGAATGGGGGTGACGATTCCACACTGCAGTGGTTGGCATCCGAACCCGACTTTGCTTGGCTTCGCTTCTCATAGGAATGACCACTGTCCACTCGCAGACTTCTTAATTCCCCTGTAACTTGGCTTTCATTAGGCCAAACAGTCGCTGAGTTCCATTACGCTCCAGCCTAGAAATTTCTGCTTTATCCCGCGGATTTAGGCATTCTGCTGTCTTTATGGCAAACTGGCATCTCCAGCTGCCTCGAGTTGTCTCCATTTCTTATCAAATGCGGGGAGGTTTGCTGCTTCATTTTTCCCAATTCATTTTTTTGCAGATCCAAGGCATCCAGCCTTTCCCATCGGAGAGCGCACAGACAACTCACTTTCTTCCTTATGTTCATGCCAAGTGCGAACTCTTATTTTTCTGCACGGACCACACAGAGAGCAATTGTTCTCGAAAATGCCCCAAACAATCGACGAATTTACGATTATTCGCTAAACCTTTCGTCCCCTATCTTCATTCATTCCTACTCAAGTGGCTCATTCGATACGTATTCCTCTTTCCCTTTCCGTGTTGCATAGGCTGCCCGTCAGCTGTGCCCTGATATTTATGACCTAACAGAGCTATTCTGAGACCACCCAGCCAGAGAGAGAATTCTTCGCCTCTTTTCTTTCCAAACCCCCAGATAAAACTTTATCTGCTGTTTACACTTTTAAACTCCAATCAAGCCTCGAACAATTAATACTTAATTAATTTCACACATCAACCACGCCCATTAATTACTAAATTAATGGCGGGGGTGGGTCGTAACATCGGCCCCTCCTCAAGAAATCTAGAAGTCCTCTTCTGGGCCTATCGCTTTGCTCTTATCAATTTCCAGAGCAACCATTGAGTGCTACCTTTTTCCCACAGGTAGAAATAATTCAAAATGGCAAAAATATTGCGTTTTTGCCTTCAAGAGCATTGGAGCGACTTCCCAATTATCCCGCAATTTTGTTAATTAATTTTTGAGAACATCCGAAAGAAAAAAAAACAACGTAAATGAGAAATAAGTAAAAAAAAAAACTGAACTGTAAAAGAACATGTGAGCCTGCCGAACTGTGATTCCTAGCTGCCTCATACAATACGCGACATGGCGGACAAATTTTAGAGTTTTCTTCAGGTTTTAGGATGGGGGGGGTGTCCACTGTAACAATAGCTCCATTCCATTTCCCCAGGTACCTCTTCTCCATCTCTTTAATATTCTGGTGAAAGCGTTCACCGTGCTCTTCACTATAATGTCCCAGATTTTCCGGAAAGTAGTCGATATGTGAGTGCAGAAAATAAACTTTTGCACTCATGTTACAACCCAACTGCTTGAAGTTTTTCAACATTGTTTCAACAATTTTTCTGTAATTAGGATCTTTGCGATTCCCTAGAAGGTTTTCGGTTACAGATCGGAATGCTGTCCATGCATCTTTTTCTCTCTCATTCATTGTTTTCTCAAAATCTTTGGCCTTCATCAGTTGTTTTTTTTGAGGGCCGACAAAAAATCCAGCTTTCAATTTTTCTAGTGTGATGAAGGGAAATTTCATAGAAAGGTACTTGAAGCATGGCCCATCTTGTGGTATAACCCTTACAAACTGCTTCATCAACCCCAGTTTGATGTGTAGTGGTGGAAGTAACACTTTTTGGGGGTCTACAAGTGGGTCATGCAGGATGTTTTTAGTCCCAGGAACAAAATGTCTTCACTCTAGCCAAACTCTCATTGTCCAATGACATTGCTTTGCCCTACTGTCCCATTCACATAGAAAGCAAGGCATTTTCGTGTACCCAGCTTGTTGTCCTAATAGCATTCTTATTACTTTGAGGTCACCACAGATAAGCCATTTGTGTTCCTCATACTGTATATTTGTTAATAGTACCTTCATGTTCTCGGATGTATCTTTCATTTTAACTGAGTGGGCCACAGAAATGGACCCATACACATTCCCATTATACAGTAACACGGCTTTGAGACTCCTCTTGGACGAGTCAATAAAAAGTCTCCACTGAGTAGGATCATGTTCAATGCCATAGAAGTGCATTGACTCGTTGATGCTATTGCAGTAAACCAAAGAATCGTTCTGTGAGAAAAAAGGAAGTACTTCTTTTCCTCTGTGTCGGTACCATGAAAAATGTGTTCCTGGAGCCAGAAGATTCTTACTTTTCAACCGGGAGCCAAGTAGTTCTGCAGATTCCTTAGGCAAGTTCAGATCACATACTAGATCATTAAGTTCATTCTGGGAGAACAGTTGTGGATTAGAGTCATTTTCCGGCTTGTAGACATCATCACTATCCTCTTCGGAGATTGCATCACGTTCACATTCATCATCTTCCGCCACGTTCTCTAACACAGCTGGAGAAAGAGGGGCAGGCAGATCTTTTCCATGTGGAACTGGCCTAATGGCTGAAGGAATGCTTGGATACACAATTCTGTTTTTATTTTTCGAATTGCAGCCTTTAACATTAACTAAGCAGAAGTAACAGTCGTCCAGGTGGTCTTTAGGCTCCCTCCACACCATATATATTGCAAACGGCATGCACATTTGCTTCCCTTTTGTCCATAACCTTAACCTATCAACACAATAGCAGCACATTTTATGTGGTGCTCATGCCTTATCCTGATCACCAAGATGCACTTTAAAATAAGCATACTAAGCTTTCTTCACAAAACCTGTGATATCCGTTCTTTGCTTAAGCACTGCATAATTTCCACAAATGTAACAGAACCCATTAGGACAATTTACACACTTGCGTTTCCACATTTTAAGACTACGCACTCACAATAGAGACAGCAACTTAAAACAGCTGTGTAAATCCGAACAGAAAGAGCAATGAACTAGAAATGTGAGCATCTGACAGGCGGGAATGCTATTTTTGGATTCTTCTTACCAATTCTCTTTTCAGTCTTTCTTTCAGTCTTTCTTCTACAGGTGGCTAGTTGGCAATACTTCAAAAGTAATCTTATGTTGCTTTGACGATGATTGGCAAAAGAGATAGCTGAAAGGCCTCCCGCTAAAACGACCCTGACTGGCAGATGTAATACTATCAACAATAAATCTTCGAAATCAACTTGGGTCGATTGTGCAAAAACTGTATGTTATAGAAGAAAACTAAGACCAGTTCTGGAATCAGCATGAACAAATGAGCTAAGCACCCATATTAGTTTTCAATCATCTGATCTCATGCAGACTAGTGTAATCAACACCCGTTAGAGTTTCGGCAAACGGTAGAAGGTGGCTGCTGAGTATGTCCTGATACGTTTCGGAGTTTTGCCTGCCTTGCAGAAAAGCGATACCCGTTGTCCCATTGAACGCAAAAGCTTCCCAGACCATCACATATCCTCCTCCTTTCTGTCTGCTGAAGAAGGTGCGTGGTTCGCGTCATAAACCATGCCAATAGCAGTTCCAGCCGTCAGGACCGTCCAGGTAGAACTTTTTGTCATCGGAGAAAATAGTTGCGATCCACTCGTCCGTCCAGTGCATGTGGCTGCTTGCCGATAACAATCTAGCTTCCTTGTGGCACCGCGTGAGGTGTGGCAGACGGCGCATTTTACGGAGCACACTGTTGCGACTTACCTTGATTCGTCTATGAACTGTGTCCTTCGAGACGGTGACACCGACAGTCCGAAAAACTTGACGTAGTGAAAACCTTTGGGGTGAAACTAAATGCGCAATGGCACGATCATCTCGTTTGGTTGTTATTCGAGGCCTTCCAGGCCGTTTTCTGGCAGTTAACGCACCGCGTCTCAATAAAGTCTTATGAATGACTGCCCTACTCCTCCCCATTGCTTTACAAATTTTCGCTACAGGCAATCCATTTGCTCTCAGTCTCCCAATCTTCTGCATCTCCTCACCAGAAAATTGACTGTTGCGTGGTATTTCGGCAAATGAATGTCTGACGGCAGGTCCGCTGTCTCTTATAGGCTAGACCGAATTACGGCCCATGCGCGTACGTACAACATACTAATTTGTACATTTCATTTGCATGTGGCTACTTTACATAGTTGTCTTTATATTTATGATTCACCTAAAATTACACTATTTCACTTCGTGCTGTTTGTTCTTTTCACACAATCCGGTCATCTCGATGGATCGAAACGTTTGTTGTAGGGTTATGTCTAATTAGGTACCACTTCAGCTTCCTACCTGCATTCGCATTGCATTCACGGCGCAAAGTCGACTGTCTCTATATTTATGCGACGCACCTTACTACAAAAAGTTTTTGCAAAACGTTTTGCGACCAAAGATTTGCCAAAGAAGGACCGACATGCTCGAAGCTGGAGTCATCATTTTGCAAGACAACGCGAGACTGCATGTTGCTCGTACAATAAGAGACATTCTGGAAAATTATAGGCAGGAATTGCTTCCCCACGCGCTATACAGTCGTGACATGAGCCCACCAGACTATGATTTGTTCCCAAAAGTGAAGACGCCACTCCGCGGGAAGCGATTCAGTAGGAATCAGGATGTTTCTAATGAGGTGACCGGAGTAATCCAATGCCTCAAAAATGAAGGTGTCCTGACTGGAATACAAAACTTGCCCAAACGTTGGGCCGCTGTCATAAAGAAACATGGAGATTACTTCGAAGGCCTGTAAAGGTATGTTGAGGTGACCCGAGTAATCCGACGCCACAAAAATTGAGGAGTTCTGACTGGAATACAAGACTTTCCCAAACGTTGGGCAGCTGTCATAAAGAGAATGGAGATTACTTCAAAGGCCTGTAAAGGTATGTTGAAGTGACCCGAGTAATCCGACGCCTCAACAATGGAGGAGTCCTGACTGGAATACAGGACTTGCCCAAACGTTGGGCCGCTATCATAAATAAACACGGAGATTACTTCGAAGGCTTGTAAAGGTATGTTGAGGTGACCCGAGTAATCCGACGCCTCAACAATAGAGGTGTCCTAACTGGAATACAAAACTTGCCCAAACGTTGGGCCGCTGTCATAAAGAAACATGGAGATTACTTCGAAGGCCTGCAATGGTATGTTGTGAAATAAATTCGTCGTACCTCTAAATCATAGAATTTTATACATCTCGCTTAAATGGGTTTCTGGTGAGCGATTACTATATTTCATACATTGTTCTAGACTGTCTTTATTTTAATGACTTGCTGTTCATGTGCTACGTAATGATCTTAGAAATTGCTAAGTAAAGTCACATTTCTTAATAACAAATGCATGGTTAAAGCGCAAAACGAAAAATAAATTTACTCACCCACTTATCGATTTCTTGTAGTTTATTTAAATTTTCGTGGTCGACCGAACCGATCGCAATGAAATAAGTGTGATTTCCGACTCTCTGAAATAATTGCTTCTCGTTTTCTGCGGTAACTTTTGAAGACATAGCACTAGAAAAGAAAGCAAGAAAAATTGAAGAATCTTTACATAATCAGAAAACTATATTTACTCAAGTAGTTTTAAAATGGTCAGAAAAATGTATTTACTCAATAAGCTAAAAATAATGAGCCAGCTACGCCATAACATTTTATCATTTTGAACTTATAACAGTGTTCTTTCTACTCAACAGCTCACGATCTGTTCAGCACAAACTGCTTGACTTAGAATAATGACCGAAAACTTGTTGAAATAGTTTTGGGATTCCTTGTTCCGTTCGTCATGTGTGAGAATGAAATGATGTAGACTAAAATTCCAATGTTTTCTACAATTTTTAAATCATACTTACAAAAGCAGTTGATCACCTGATACAAAATGAGAACTTCAAATCATTTCAAATATAAAACTACTTGCAAAACTTGTATCATTTTCAGTAGGAACTTCGATGTCTTAACCAATTGTAATTTTAAGTAATAACTGTTCTTGGTTAAAAGGGATTTTTGTATTAAGGATCAGAGGCCAGTACCCTAATGCTTCACCAGAAAATATACACAGAGTAACAGTTCTGTCTTTGCAGCTGAAAATTTCAACTGTTTAGGACTGAACTTTTATTCTACTGACATTTCTAAGGATCAGAACAACATGCTCTAATAAAGTGAATCGTGAAAGCATTATGTTTTCTGAATTTTAAAATTAAAGCTCAATCAACATATTCTACCATTAAAAACGCATTTTCAATACATTTTGTGAAAGTAAAACTGCGTCCCATGTTCTACCATTTAAAAGTGGATTTCCAGTTAATATGTGGAAGCTGACATTTTCTCGGTGCTAAGATCAATATACTGTATAATCACTACTGTTAAATGTCGAACATTCATCTATAATAAGAAACCTGGGCTAAACAGTGCGGCATAAATTATTTATATTACACTAAAACTTAAATATCCGACAACAAGATATTCCCTATTATGTCAAAATACCCAATTACTTCCATTCACATGAAATAAACCCGATTCCAGAGATGCACTTTGAAGTGCATATAAACAAAGTTTTATAAAAAAAAATACAAACGTTAGAACAAAATCTTTCCTGAAATTTCTGTGTATTTCAATTGAAAGTAACACTCGTATTGAAATTAAGTAGTTGCGCAATTAATTAAACTGTATTGTTCTTTTTCTATTCAGAAATTAGATTCCAGGAACGGTAATTAAATGCCTTTCTGCAAAGGAATAAACATTGATTAAAAGCTTACTGTGGAGAAATCTTGAACACAAAGCGCCCGAACACAGGTATCAAACTGCCATTCGTCATTCTGGTAGAGAAGACTGACTGCGCACTTTGTTCCCAGTACTGCTCTTTTTTACCTCTGTATTTAGTGGCCAGACATTTCTCGACGGTTAACCAAAGGACAATGGCTTTAAGATTCAGTGAAAGGCATGCGAGGAAGAGGGAAATTACTATTTGAATGGAGGAACCGAACAGCAATAAACAGCAATTACCTTAAAACTAAGACTCTTGTCTTCCAGAATTTACAGCAAAGTATCATTGTATCATTGTACGAATAGCTTCCTTTGTCTTCTCTGCTGTCAGTGCTTTAATTTATTAAATGCTTGATTTTCGTCAGATTGTAAGTGCATGCATGCCTTTGCTCATAACCAGATAACATAAATAACTGAAGCCAAATAAACAGAAATGGTCAGAAGAACGTGATAAGTACCACATATTTCGGAGACGTTTTAACATATGTTACATCTGCCATTATACACAAAGACAGATTTTAGTTTAACAACCATTTATGAAATCTAACATTAGTCTTTCTTCGACCGAACAATCTTCCTTTTGGATACAAACAGAAGAATTACTTTTCCGACAGCTCCGTTAGGAAAATTGCTATGAATGTATTTATTTCTTCGAAAATAGTTTTGTTTAAGGGCATGAAAAGAATCACAGAATATGTTACAGAGGAGTAAGATGTAGTTATATTGCTTATTTCTTGCCTTAAAATTTCCCTCGTCAAAAAAGTAGCAAACTTACTGTTCAGTAACTTTCCTGGCGCTTTTCATAATTTTCGGTATAATCTTGGCACGCATTTTCGGTACATTCACTGTTTCGGTGCGAAAGTAAATTACGTGTTTCTTCATTCTCCTTCGGTTCTAATGATAATTTATTCAACGTGTAGAGATGGAATATAGAGGTTACCCCGCCATCTCTGTAACTCTTTACACATTTGAATCAGTTCTTGAGGACATCGGACACTCTTGAGGACGTCGGACACACCACAACTCACATTTTCTTCTCCGTAGTAAGGCCACGTAAAATCGCATTCTCTGCTTATGCTAGTTTTATATATTTCCTGTAACATTTCCCGGTGGTGTTTTAACTAAATACTTTGAAATTTACTCCTTAATTAACTATTCAGATAGTGTACCATCTTCTTTCAACACAGATTTAAAACTCTGCTTCAATAAAACACAAAGCAGCAGCAAAACTAATCAAAATCCATAAGTGAGCTTTATAGAATAAATCCGTACTATGAGAGAGTACTTTGAAGAAAAAAGAGCAATCGCTATCGGAAGAAGAACAATACAAAGTATTAGATTTGCAGATGACCAAGCAATATTAGCTAATACTGAAGATGAACTGCAGCATCTAATGCAAAAATTTGAAAGTGTATGCATAAAATATGGTATGAAAATTAACACAAAGAAACTAAAAACAATGAGAGACTCCAGGAGACCAGAAAACGTTGAGGTGATGATGAATGGAGATAATGTAGAGCAAGTGAGACTATACAAATACCTCGGTAGCATAATCCAAGAAAATGGAAAATGTGACATGGAAATAAAAGAAAAAAATAATAAAGGAAGATATGCCTTTTACAACAAGAAAAATTTGTTTAGTAATTAAATGAATAAAAATTTGAAGAAAAGGCTTATTCAGTGCTATATTTGGAATGCAACTTTATATGGGGAAGAAACGTGGACAATCGGGAAGAAAGAAACTAAAATATTGGAAGCATTTGAAATGTGGTTATAGAGAAGAATGGAAAAAATAAAGTGGATTGAAAAAATTACCAATGATGAAGTTTTGCAAAAAGTTGAGGAAGAAAGAAATATTCTAAAGACCATAAGAAATAGAAAATATAACTGGATAGGACATGTGTTAAGAGGAAACGGCTTGTTTAAAATAATGATAGAAGGGAAAATTGAAGGAAAGCTACCAGGAAGGAGACGACTAATGATGTTTGATGATATCATGGGCACAGGAAGCTATCAAGTATTGAAGGAGGAAACAAGAGACAGAGAAAACTGGAGGAAGAGAACTTGGTAAGTTACCGTTGGACCTGTCAAAAGATAGAACACTAATGTTGATGCCGATGATGAGAGAGGAAGACATCTACAGCAGTTAATGTCGCCTCCAAACATATGCTTGTTGACAGGCAGAAAAAGAGTCTCTCAGACTGCATAGGCTGTTTTGTGAGGGATGATCCCTGGTCTGGACCGAAACTATGAAAGAAATATTATTCGAAAATACATGGAACTACAGGATTATCAATACGATATTCAGAATAGCCTGACTTGTCTCCCTAGCTTACTGTTCGACACGTAACATCATTATAGGAAATGCAAAAAATCACATTGTCCCGGAGCGAGAATCGCACCTGCTTCTGCCGATTTGGGTCCAAGAATATCAAAGTATCAAAGTGATATATAGGGGTTAGACAGAGTAATGTGAACACCACGCTCAGAGACGTGAATTTTAATGCAGCTGCGTACGTCGCAATACGCAAAGTTATCCACCGCTCTTTGCTTATAATAACTTTGTTTTGAACCTCAATGTCTTGTGTAAGTGCATTTAAAGTGTCCTGTTGCGAAATTTCTTTCAGGGTGACGATGAAATGTGCGTCCTAACGGACTGCGAAAGAGGACTAATTGTTGGTAGCCGGCCATTTGGTGCCTCCGTGACAGCAGTCGCCAGGGTAGTGGGGGTATCGAGAGCTACTGCGTCTAGCGTCATGACAGCATACCGTGTTCGTGGTAAAGCCTCGTCTGCGAAACACAAGAGGGGCCGGAAAACGACACTGACTGGTGGACGCAGGAGAACAGTAAAGAGGATTGTTATCCGTAATAAGAAGACCACGGCGCCGAAAATCAGTGTGGAGCTCCCTCTGCATTTCCAGACCCCAGTATCAACGGAAACAGTGCGCAAAGAACTGCATAAACAAGACATTAATGGCAGAACTGGTATTGCAAAACCTGTGGTGACCCGGATGAATGCACAACGGCAACGGCAGTGGTGACAGGAGCATACACCGTGGACTTCTGGTTCATGGAAACGTGTAATGCGCTCGGATGAAATCACATTCACACGATTCCCTACCGCAGGACGTATTTAAGTGTGGAAAATGCCGTCAGAAGCGTACAACCCTGAATGTCTGTTCCCAACAGTGCAGCATGGTGGTGGTTCTGTCATGCTCTGGGCGGTCATATCGTGGTTTTCAGCATGTCCTCTGATCACCATGAGAAGTCCCAGTTTGGCCGACTAACTTCATCCAGTAGCTCAGGCATTGTTTCCTGCAGGGGTGGCCATCTATCAAGATGATAACGCCCCAATTCACAGAGGTCGGAAGTCCAATCATTGTTTGAGGAACATGAGAACGAACTTTCCACTTCCCTCGGCCATCCCAATCACCAGACTGAAACATCATCGAGCCACTTTGGTCTGTGTTGGAAAACAGAGTAAGATAGCGTTATTTGCCTCCTGCATCTCTTAAGGACCTGTAGCAGTTTCTGTATGAAAAATGGTGTAACATCACCACTATCCACCATCCAGGGTTTGCATGCATCGGTTTTAAATATCAAAGGTGGTCCCACACCTATTAGGTATGCAAAACCTTGTTTTCCTAGGCGTTCACATTATTCTGTCCAACCTCTGTACGTATTAGACTGAATTACGTTGTAACATATATGTTTGTTCTTTCGATGTTCTCAGTTTCAATGCTACGCACGATTATTTATTTTGCTTTAACGTTCACAGAATTGTAAACATTTTGTCTTAAAAATTCAATGACTTTATCATCGTAATCTATTTACTTCATTAGGCTTTTAATTTGTATGTATGAAGAAACTTAAAATTCTTCTAGTACCCATTTTCAATTATTTTATACATAATTTCAATAACAAATTTAAAAAATGAATAACCTTTGAAAGTATGTTGTTCAAATAACCGTGAGTGTGAATCTTAGAAAAATAAATGAAATTCTTAATATTTTACTATTTACGCCTCCATATCTGTGCAAATAATTACAGTAACTTCTGAGATTTATTAAATATTATTCAATGAGTTGCTTGACGTGTGCCTGATTCTGCTCTGCTAACATTTCACAAAACTAAGAAATCAGACTATGCTGAAAGAGAAAGTTAAATTATTAAAATTAACTGCACGTAGAAGGGAAGTACTGCTTATAACGAAAAGAAGTGGAACGCCAATTTGCATAACAGAAGGAAGACAAGTATGCAAAAAAGGAAAACGAATTATCCCATTTCATAATACAGAGTCGCCTTTGGAAAAATGCACCTTATCTTAAGCACTAAAAGATTAGGCTTTTTGGCCTACACTCATTTTTGCTATACCAATTTTCAACGTCGAAATGCCATCACCTGAGATGCAGAATCGTTAACGACGATTTTAGAACGTGATAGTATAAAAAAGAAGTGTTAAGAATGTTGATTTTCCGGGAAGATCAAATACGAAAACAAAACATTTTGCGACTAAGTATTTTAAAGGTATGAGCAGGAGAATGAGACGCATGGAGAAAGCAATGCCAGTTTTTGGATAGGAATTGGAATTAAAGCAAGTTCTTCGACATAAGATTGCTATCCTTATTTCTTGATTTCAAATCTCGTCAGAGTACCTCTGTCCCCTGTTGTATAAATATGATTAAAAGATTCATTCACACATAAATAAAAAATTAAGACAAAATTTAGTCTGTGCGAAAGTTATATATTTTCATAAAATGATATATTTTAAGTTGGTAGCAACGCTCAAAATTTTCTAAAAAACTAATAATTTTTTTTTGAGCTTGAAATCGCTTCCAATAGTGCATGAAGTTGATTCTGCTGTCATAAATGTGGACAAACGTTGTAAAATAATTGTTTATGGTAGTACTGAATAATTGTTTAAGTTAATGCTATTTAATTTGTTAAAAGGTGAATAATAAAGCTCCCGAAAAGGAACATCAAATAGAAGTCATCGCTCTTTCCACGTTTATAAGTGCGTCATGGAACGATTTCTCATCGGCCGCCACCGGGAATCGAACCCAGGGTCTTCCAGTTACGCGCCGGATATGCTTCCACTCCACCACAGCGGCCTCGGAATTCTCCAGATCCACAAACGACAAACTGCCAAACCACCTGGCAGGGTTCCTTCTTTTGAGCCCCGCACAATGCTGGGGTTTCACCAAAGATGAACAGCAGCAACTGAACAAATAACTAGAAGGCGAATGAATGATAAATACACAGTTGACGTGGATTAGGAACATCAAATAGAAATCATCGCTCTTTCCACGTTTATAAGTGAGTCACGGAAAAATTATAATCGGTCGCCACCGAGAATCGAACCCAGGGTCTTCCAGTTACGCGCCTGACATGCTTCCGCTGCACCACAGCGGCCTCGAAATTCTCCAGTCTCACATATGACACAAACTGCCAAACCACCTGGCAGGTCATTTCTTTGGAGCCCGCACAATGCTGGGGTTTCACCAAAAATGAACAGCAGCAACTGAACAAATAAATAGAAGGCAAATGAATGATAAATACACAGTTGACGTGGACCAGGAACATCAAATAGAAGTCATCGCTCTTTCCACGTTCATAAGTGAGTCACGGAAAAATTTCTCATCGGCCGCCACCGGGAATCGAACCCAGGATCTTCCAGTTACGCGCTGGATATGCTTCCACTGCACCACAACGACCTCGGAATTCTCCAGATCCACAAACGACAAACTGCCAAACCACCTGGCAGTGTTCCTTCTTTTGAGCCCCGGACAATGATGGGGACTCGTCACAGATGAACAGCAGCAACTGAACAAATAACTAGAAGGCGAATGATGATAAATACACAGTTGACGTGGACCAGGAACATCAAATAGAAGTCATCGCTCTTTCCACGTTCATAAGTGAGTCACGGAAAAATTTTCTCATCGGCCGCCACCGGGAATCGAACCCAGGGTCTTCCAGTTACGCGCCGGATATGCTTCCACTCCACCACAGCGGCCTCGGAAATTTCCAGATATACAAACGACAAACTGCCAAACCACCTGGCAGGGTTCCTTCTTTTGAGCCCCGCACAATGCTGGGGTTTCACCAAAGATGAACAGCAGCAACTGAACAAATAACTAGAAGGCGAATGAATGATAAATACACAGTTGACGTGAACCAGGAACATCAAATAGAAGTCATCGCTCTTTCCACGTTCATAAGTGAGTCACGGAAAAATTTCTCATCGGCCGCCACCGGGAATCGAACCCAGGGTCTTCCAGTTACGCGCCGGATATGCTTCCACTCCACCACAGCGGCCTCGGAATTTTCCAGATCCACAAACGACAAACTGCCAAACCACCTGGCAGGGTTCCTTCTTTTGAGCCCCGGACAATGCTGAGGACTCGTCACAGATGAACAGCAGTAACTGAACAAATAACTAGAAGGCGAATGAATGATAAATACACAGTTGACGTGAACCAGGAACATCAAATAGAAGTCATCGCTCTTTCCACGTTTATAAGTGAGTCACAGAAGAATTTCTCATCGGCCGCTGTGGTGCAGTGGAAGCATATACACGCGGCGCGTAACTGGAAGACTGGGTTCGATTCCCGGTGGCGGCCGATGAGAATTTTTTTCCGTGACTCACTTATAAACGTGGAAAGAGCGATGATTTCTATTTGATGTTCCTGGTCCACGTCCACTGTGTATTTATCAAAAAAGGGAAGTTGAAAAACGTGGATGTGACGGGTGACCAAAATCTAAGAATACTAGCTACTAAATACTTATCAACACTACTGTTTTAAAACATTCGCAGGTTTTGCAATAGTACTTTTACAAGGATGAGAAGAATAATGATTTAATGACATGTCAGCTGATGTATTTCGTATCAGTATTTGGGATTATGGATTGTTCACATTCTGTTGCTCACTGATCAATTAGAATAATTCGTAGGGATAGCTACAGTTCTGCTTCAAATTTGTGCGATACTATTTGGCGAGACCAGATAAAATTATCCACAGTACTTCCGCATTTTATTAGGACGTACTTCAGTTATGTGGAATTAAAGTCTGCGGTAGAATTATTATAGTAGCGAGTGCTTTCCTCTGTGTAGAAGGAAGATGTTTGGTGTTTTCGGCTGGTATATTCACCGATAATGGCTGTTTCACACGGCGAACTTCAAACGCTAGGCGAGTACATGAAAAGTCTGTATGGACAATTAATATAACATCTTGTGAGAAAGAGTGGCACTTACGTGCTTAGATGGCATAACGATGAAGTGTGCTGTTTATAAGGGTTTTATTTGTAGCTATATAAAATGCCTTCGAGAAGAATCACGAAGTTCGATTGTGACAGGAGTCTTGAAATTCATTTTATTCATTCAGTTAGGGTAAACTTGTCATTCGGAATGTCGTAACAGAAATTAATCCTCCCGATACCGTCCCCAAACGTGCATCAAATATCATTTGAGGGATAGAAGCGTATCTTATGTCACTGTGAAAAGTCAGAAAAAAATCTAATAGTTCATATATATATCTACTCTTTGACTAGGCATCTATATTTGATATTACACAACTATATACATATTTAAAAATATGCATAAATGGGAAACGAATTTCCCCGAAGACATAATTCTTCTCAAATACATGGAAGGCAATACAAATACAATCATTGGCACTGATGTTCCGTATTTTCATTGTTGTCCATGTAGCAACTCTTTCAGAAACAACAGTGGCTACATGGACAAAGCAGCTGCTTGGAACTTCCTTGTCCTGCTTGGTGTAACGGATAGCATGCTCAACCGGTAATCGAGAAGTGCGGGTTCGACTCCCGCTCCAGGGCAATGTAATTTTCAAATTTTCTCAAACAGTGGCTACATGGACAACAGTGAAAATACGGCATATCAAAGTTGGACTTTACCATATGAGAGAACGTTACCGCAAAAGTTAAATGACGTCAAGGGTAGAAATTAAGTTTAATGACTGCCTGAACTTATATCGTCTAAAGTAGTTCAAGATACATTTCCCGCTATGGATCTGAAAGTGTTAAAGAGCTTTGTACTGAGTAATATTTCAGTGCCCTGCGAGAAGAGTTCGTTGATGCTTCGCTTGCAGAGGGTTTTTGTTTCGAGGATTTAACCCGTGTTTTACTAGCCTGGAGCAGATAAATAAAACAACTAAAGTTATAACTCGCTCTTACAGTGCCGACAATGTTTATTCCGTTGACTGGGGAAGGTTTCACGCTTTGTCTGGATTTCCATTCATTCTCTATATTATTAACACTCTGGTTTCCTTCTCTTGTAGCCAGTATTCGCTTTTTTACTTTTCCATTCTGTCTTTATCATCAGCATTATCTCGTTTAGCACTGAGGAGCTAAATCTCGACAACTCCTTCGTGCTCTGCCTTCCCACCGAAACCCCTGGCAGAAGAGTGAAAGTCGACCGCTAAGAAACACCTCAAAGAGCGTCCCCTTGTTGGAAGGCGTGGATGCTCCTTATTTGCCTTCCTCTCTGACACAATTATAGAATTCCACCCTAGAACTGCGACGAAACCCACAAATCTCTTTTTCCTTCGGATGGGAAGCAGAGAAGTGAGAGCCAGCCCTATTGACGCAGCTGCATAGAAATGGCGAAAAAGGCTAATGAGAGGGAAGATTACTACATTTCACTATCTTTAAAATGGTACCTAACTTAACGCCTGACAAACATGGATGCCTAGATTACAGAAGACTACATACAAGATCACCTGTAGAAAACGATTATCATGTAGTTTACACAGCCATCAAGAAACGAATAATATTGAATTGGCTTTAGAAAAAGCAGCAATTGATTCGGTAGTTTCCTCGCAATATGACAACATTTGTGAGAAGTCAGTGTTTATTCTTTCTGTCGCTGATAAACGAGGTAACGCAGGGAATGCGCACTTGTGAATACACCTGGATATCGATGCTGCTTAAACAAAACCTAAGAGAATACTGCACTATCACGATCCTACAGGTTCTTCATACTGAAAGGCTCCAGATTAAATTGTTAGTAGGAGATAATACTTTAAATATTTCGCTTACTCCATAGGGAAGTGTTTTTCAATACTGCACTATCACGATCTACAGGTTCTTCATACTGAAAGGCTCCAGATTAAATTGTTAGTAGGAGATAATACTTTAAATATTTCGCTTACTCGATAGGGAAGTGTTTTTCATTCGTACAGAAATACTGAATGTGTAAGGGAATTATTAGTGTGTTCCTTTCTTCCAAACAAGTAGAGACACTAAAATTCCACAGCTATGTTTTTAGGCCGAATATAGCTGATTGGTTCCAACAACAGTGATCCACAACAAGAACACTTCGTGAAAACCATGACAGATGCTTTCCTGAACGGCCACTAAGAGAAAGTAATTCTTCTTACAAGTATCAGTGAAATGCATTAGCTAAAATCTGCCAGCGTTGGAAGAATGAACTGAAAACGTAGCAACATCCTACAGGAAATTCATGGCTTACCCATCGGAACTCAATCCGTCTTTCTGCGTGGATTTGACCAAGTGTAGTCCACGCTTTCCTCTAACATCAGAGTTCCCCACTCTCCAAAAAGACAGGACACTCCTTAAAAATGCCTTCTCTCTGTCACCACTCACAGATCATTATTCAAGTTCCCTTTCGCTCTTAGAAGGCGCAGAAGTTCCTTAATTGGCTTCTCTGTCACCCTTTTCGCATCCACGAAACCTTAAATCGAACTTTCCTTCTGTTGAGGTGCTGAGAAACGAATGCCAGCCCCTGACCAACGCATCGAAAATGGCGGAAAAATGCTTTTAATTCGCTATCCTAAAATGGGTACTTAACTTCACTTCTGATAAATATGAATGCCCTTGCTACAACGCACACACAGCTGTGAATATCCGGTATCGAATTCACTACAAGGTCTCGAATATTGTCATCAGAACAATAAATCTAATACTTAGGAGCTCACTGCTGTAAAGCATGAACAATATTTAACAGAAATAAAAACTCATTATATCAACATCAGTGTCTAACTTCGATATTAGAGATGAGTACGGTCCAGGGCTGTGAGAAAAAAGCCCAGAATGGGATCCGGGCACGGGCGTGCTCTTATATCAAATTTTTGACTAAACCACGGGCCCGCACGGAATCGGGTTCAATTAATTTTTCCTTTGAGTTCTTTAATTCATTTTATTTAACAATTCTAACTGAATTAACTAACGCAATGGAAAACGCCCAGCTGAGTGGTTAGGCTATAGTTATTTGCCTAAAATTCTTAAATATTGTTAATTAGGTGTTTCGCGTGCATTTCGTAACTCAAAACCGTATGTGAATGTCTTTGGTAACAACTATGTATTTTTTCGTAGATACGATAAAAACTGATAGTGTAGCAAAATTATTGCCCGGTTCTAGTAGGGGTTAGCGATTACAAACCAAACCCATCAATCCATACTTCTTTCGTAACTCTAACTAACTTTGAAATAAGAAAATAATGTGGGCTCTGATTGCGATAAATAATTATATTTGCTAACTAACTATATATACCCAACATCGAGGAAACAAGGATATCTCGGATGATGCATAAATAGTACAGACAACTGCAAATTGCATTGTGAATCATTCAGTGCTCTACTCGCATTTTTACTTAATTTATTTATTTAGCGCAGCCAGAGTAAAGCCAAATCCTAGTACCACTAAGTTTCATACTATATGACACGCAATTTTACAACTCCTAACTGGCAGAAAACAGTCAAATTTAATAATTTGTTAATAAAGGTTGCTTTATTTATAAATAAGAGTACATGTGACAATTTCACCAAATAAAAAATAAAATAAATGTCAAAACCAGCTCTGTCCCAGTAGAGCTAATAATATAAATTTCTATGTATTGAAAAGCACTAACATATGCACATTTACTCAATACTTAATCGGTCCTAATCCGTTAAAAAACAGGAATAAGCAATTCTTATGTCATGCAGAAACGACATAGATTTTATAATAATTTAATAATGATATTTAAGGGTTAAAAACCTTTACTTAAATTTGAATGAACAAAAATTAAATAAAGTTCATTGGGTAAACGAATTAACTTGACACACCCGGAAAACAAAATGAAGACATTTTGTTACCTGAATATGATGCACAGAATAATACATTTTTTCTCTCTCCCTTTTCTTTGGGGGAGGGGAGTCGACATTAACGGAAAGCACAAACATTTTCATGTCATGACGAAAATATAAATAGGAATTAAACGATGTGCTTCATTTTTTCCTCATTCACATAGGGAAAATGTGAACAAATGTTCAAACCCAGGCCGGGCCAATAACCTGTTAGATGTCCAGCCTGGGCCAAGACCTGGGCTGGACATCGACATGCCAGGGTCTTGACCCAGCCCGTACCAGTCATAAATAATGATACAACGGGCACGGGCCGGATCCGGGCTGGATTCTGGCCTTAAAAAAAGGTGCCCGTGATCATCTCTGTTCGATACCACATAACCCTACAAAAGACCACGTAACCGAAATAATGTTAAGAAGCTATAACTTCAGTGAACATTTGGATGTTCCGAAATTCCGTCCGTTTTAGCTACAAAGCATCACCACTCATCTGAAGCTCTTAAGGTTATGCGTTTAGGAAGCGATTTCCAAAATGAAAAACAACTGCATGCAATAGTACAATTACTCACCCACCGCGTAATGTTGGTGAAGTGAGATATCACATAAAATGACAATTTAATTATTTTATATTAGTTTTAAGATAATTGCTGTTTACTGCTGTGTTCGTTTTCTCCATTCAAATAGAAATTTCCTCCTTGTACCCCAGTTTTCTGAAACTTGATAGCCTTATCATAACACTCATCAGATTTAGCAAAGATAAATTGGTAGTTTCAATTCTGATCTCATTTCTGTACAAAAGAAATACACGTAATGTTTTTTGGTTGTTGAGTCTTCTGTATCATCTGCCATTTTCAAAGGATAAAAATGAAAGAAATATCTGTAACAACCTCAGCAGTGCAAAATCCACCGCATTTGGAGATCAACAATGCGTGCAAGCAGTTCTTTGACGACGAAGTTCCGAATTTCTGTATCTTGAATGGGAAGCAAAACTATGCCCTAAGTAAGCTCCTTTTTCTGTATCTTCTCAGCTGAACCGGTATTACGATGAATCATTGGGACGGTCTGTTAGCTCGAGGAATGCAAACGCACTTTATTATTAATCATCATTATGCTTTAAGAAGCTCAAATCATCATTATGTCTCTACATTAACAATTTTCTAATGGATTTTTCATGCAAAAATTGTTAAAGAACCAAAGGACACTGATTGAAACGTCTGAAGCAGAAATTCTACTTTTTCATCCCTTAGAAAAGTATGCAAGCTTTCAAAGAAGGCAAAATATTTCAACATCTCTTCTCATTTTCTAAACGACAAAATACATTATCATAGATTTGCAATACACCATTGACTCTCAATATCGAAGGAACGACGGAGTAAACGTTCGCTGTATACACAGCATTAAAGTTGCTTGTATTATTACGAAATGGCCCAAAAAATTATCATTGAATGAACGTTTATGCAGCTATTTCAAAGAGCTGCTGCATGGTTTAAAACTTGAATAAATTTCCAGAGAAATGGTAAAATGAAGGAACAAAAATTTACAGCACTTTCCTTCTTTTTTAATGTAATTGATCTGTCATTTAATGGATTTCATTCGGAACGAGTTTTGTCAATATTTTAAAATAAAAAATGCTGGAATTTGCCATTTTCTAAAACGCTTTATATTCAACAGAATAAAATTTTTACACTTCCTAATCGTAGTTTTCTCTGTTCTGGATCTAACACCTAATGGCTGGGTGAATCAGCATTGAAGCAACGAACACCTATCTTAGAGATCTCACCAATCTTGCAGATTTTATTTTCCATTCTTCTACTACAAATAGCTAATAAGTAAAAGGTTTTTAACAATAAATCAGTTCCCAAAACGATTAATCAAAGAATCACAATGACTTTAAAGTGTCAAGTGCTGCTTTCTATCGCAACGATTCGTGAACCGCATAAGCGAGAGCAGCCCAAATCAGTTCGTTCCGGTTTCCTGAATGAAATTCTCTTATTCTTATTAATTTTCTCCTGATGAAATCTTTCTTATTTGAATTTAACTGCTGCCTTGAGCATTGAAATACGAATTCATGGTCGATACAAACTATATTGACAAAAGTCACCGGATACCCCTCCAAAAGCAAATGAATGGATCCGCTGCGTTGTTAAGATGCGCGGTACTGCTGCAAACGGTATAAAAACAAGCCTGCAGCTGACCGCGATCATATCGCACTATGAGGTTGAGTGAAAATCTCGCGGCGGGAAAGAACTGACTTTGAGAAAGGAAAGATTGTTGGATGTCATATTAGTGAGTTATCCAAAAGAGAAACCGAGAGGCGTTTAAACATACCAAAGTCAACTGTTTTGGATGTACTGAATAAGCGAAAGACACATGGCGTGCCTGAAGGTGCAAAACGTACCGGCAGACCAAAGAAAATCAGTGATAGAGGACGTCGAAGAATCAGGAGAGTGCTTACGCCTAATCGACGGAGTACTGCACAAGACCTCAGTGTACAGGTGAGTAAAATACTGGAACCTGAGTAAGTACACGTGCCATTCAAAGAGAACTTCATTTCATGGGTTACGGTTGGGTTGTGCGGCTAATCATAAGCCTTTAATTTTCACTCGAAATGCTACTCGTCATTTATCATTGCGTAAAGAATATTTATCGTGGACCGTAGATCAATGGAAACGGGTTCTATGGACTGATGAATCCAGATACACGATCCATCAGTGTGATGGCCGTGTGTGGGTATGGCGGCAGTCGGGGAACGCTATTTACCACAGTGTTCCTGCGGTCAAGTATGGAGTTGGCAGTGTACTCGTGTGGGGGTGTTTTTCGTGGTATAATCCCTGCCCATTGGTTATCGTGGACAACCTGTTAACCAGCACGTCTATCTCGATATCCTGGAAAATTATGCCCTACCAATTCTGTGGCAATAATATGGAACCGAACCTTGTTGGTACCAGTAGGATAATGCACCGAGCCATAAAGCAAGGACTGTTTCGGCATGGTTTGGCGATAATTCCGTTTCGTGTGTGAACTGGCCAGCACAGAGCCCTGATCTTAATCCCATAGAGCACCTACGGGATAAATTAGAGCGCCACATAAGAAGTTCGGGACCGAGGCCTATTACTAAAAAACAGTTAGCGGCAGCATTAGGTATTGAATGGAAGCGCATACCTATCGCTGTGTTCCAAAACCTTGTCGAAAGCATGTCTCGAAGGGTTAGCGCATGCATTAAGGCCAAAGGTGCATGGACTCCGTACTAATGTATATCAATAAATGCTATGGTGTGTTTCTCTTCTAGGTGTCCGGTGTCATTTCTCAATATAATGTAGTTTAGCCTAAAACAGCCGCCCAGGTGTCGCAGTGGTGCAAGCGCTGGGCTCTGACCATTTATTAGGAGCGGACACGGTTTCGAGTCCCACATGTGGCATTGGTGGTGCGCTTGGCCTCTAAAAATAATCCCCACAGCAGGTTGCTTTTGCGCTAGGAAGAACGAAATACAGTACAGTGCCGACGGTCCCAGTGTACCGAGTTCCGCTTAATCCGAGGTTATTTGCGATAAAACATAAAAAAAAAAAAAAAGAAGTACGCATCATAAAAAAATCTTAATACAAAATTTCGGCCGATTTGCACAGGAAATTTTTTGAAACAGTTGGAAAACGCCCTTTTCAGGTAATTAGATGCCAATGCCGGGGATTTTTGAAAGATAGCCAAGGGACAAAACGTGCAACCTTGTCGGTGCGAAACCTTGAAGCTGGAGGCCGTTCGAAAAATAAAAAATACCATAAATTTTGATGCCAACTGGGAATTCGAAAGGGAAGGAGAGGTCTTTAAAAGGAATGTTGCCGTAATCTGCTCAAAACCGAAGAAGAAAATAATGGCCTGGATGATGAAGAAATCGCTGGGGAAAACAATCTCACGAACCTAGTTTCACAGGTAACCGGATGCAAGAATGCACCAGAAAATTGCGTGACCGATTGGCTTTCCTCCAATGACCAGGAAGAAATAATGGATGAAGCAATTATTCACTTAGTTGCTAATGATAAGGATTCGAAATCGGATGAAGAAGGAACTGACTGTGCACAAGAAAAAGAAATTTTCATGTGAAAGGTACGGCGGCGGCGCTAGACGCTTAGATATGTAGAGCAGCAACCGAAATACTCGCCAGCTGATGTTATTTTTCTAAAAAAGACAGAGATATTGCGCTGCAAAAAAAAAAAAAAAAAAAAAAAAAAAAAAGATGCTCCGCGAAAAAGCAGAAGACATTAAATGATTTTTTTTTCGTCGTTAATATGATGTAAGTCCTAGTCTTTGTTTAATTCATTTTGTTAATGTTCTCATTGATCATTAAAAATCATTTCACCGAGTTTTAAGTTCATATTTACCTACCTTCACTCAGAATCGTGTTGGTGCTTTGAAATTCCGCTTAATCCGAGTTTTCAGTAATCCAAGTTGGTTCTGGTCCCGATTATCTTGGATTATCGAGACTCTACTGTAACTGGTACTAAAAATATAACACCAGATTAATATTCCTTTTTCGCCATCTTGAAAAAGCGGCGGGCGAAAACCTCCATGAACTCAATTTTTGGTGGTAGCTCATTAGGGTAATAGTTTTTGGCTGAAATGAGCATAAATTAAATCAAAACGCATAAGAACACCAAGCAGAAGTCATCCCTCTTTCCACTTTAATAAATAAGTCACGGAAAAATACTCATCGGCCGCCACCGGGAATCGAACCCAATGTCTTGCAGTTACGCGCCGGACATGCTACTACTGCACCACAGCGGCCTCGAATTCTCCAGACTCCCAAGTGATTAACTGCCAAACCACATGGCAGGTTGCTTCATGGAGTCCCGCACAGTGATGGGGATTTACTAAAGATGGAAAGCAGCAACTGAACAAATAACTAGGAGGCGAATGAATAATTAATTCATACACTTGACGTGGATCAGGAACACCAAACAGAAGTCATCGCTCTTTCCACGTTAATAAGTGAGTCACGGAATAAGAATTTACGCTACAAGCGTGTATTTGATATCTTATCTGAGTGTCAAACATGAGGGTGGATAACTGGAAACGAATGCGACAGTCAAAATAGCAGATTTTTGAGATTTTCTTGTTTTCCGTTTGTCACGCTAATGACAAATATTCATACAAAAGAAACTAAAGAGAATAAAATTTTTCATAAAAAGAGCATTGATATACAAGAGCTGTAGGCGCTGTATGCGGTTGGTTCTGCGTCAATCAACCAGGGAGTGGATCCAAGGTAGAAGCTTCTAGATTAACATATTATCTATGATGAAACAATTATTTTGTACATGAAAATACAACTTTTAAAAGTATCTCATGTAAATAATAGTTTATATACGTTTTGTGACTGTTGTGATATTTAGTGTCTTACAGTCCGTCCCATATATGTATATATATATATATATATATATATATATATGTTGTGATATTTAGTGTCTTACAGTCCGTCCCATATATGTGTATATATATATATATATATATATATATATATATATGGGATGTAAGGTCAAGTGATGCGTAACATCACAGCCTCTCCTTGACAAATGTCAACCCCGCCTTCTCGTGGTGCATCCTGTTCCCACTAAAGGGGCTCTGACGACCGCCCATAGCGGTATAACTATACCATCGGGATCAGAGGAAATTCTATCCCACACTCACCAACCCGCTTGGCCAGCGTGGTGAGTTATGGCCAAACTCCTCCAAAATGATTCCACAACTTAAATCTTGGCCCTCAGTCTCCGGCAGCTGGAATGTACCTGGCCAAGGCAGCGGCCAGTGCGACATGAAGGCAGAGGGTGCTAAGAATCCCCGGAGGACCGGACTAGGCTGCCATCTGATGCTGACCTTGGCTACTTACAATGAACGCTCCCTATCTTCTGATTCAAGGCTTCTTGAATTGGAAGAGGAATTACAAAGGATCAAGTGGGACATCGTGGGGCTAAGTGAGGTAAGGAGAAAAGGAGAAGATCTCATCAAACTGAAAAGTGGACATCTCTTCTACTATCGTGGGACAGATACTGGCAGAACTAGTGGTGTTGGATTTATAATAAACAAGAAACTGAAGGATAAAGTTGTAGAACTTGAAAGTTCCTCTGACAGAGCTGCACGACTTGTCATCCAACTCGAAAAGATACCAGGCTCAGATTATTCAAACTTATGCACCCACCACAAGTCATCCTGAAGAAGAAATTGAAGAATTTTATGAGGAAATTTGTCAACTAAATAATAAAGGTAAGCAGCACTTGAAAATAATTATGGGAGATTTCAATGCAAAAATAGGGCAACGGCAACAGAATGAAACTTCAGTAGGTAAATTCGGTCACGGCAACAGAAACCAGCGTGGAAATACTCTCGTTGAGTTTGCAGAGGCAGAAGGGTTTTTCATCATGAACTCCTCCTTCAAGAAAAAGCCACACAGGAAATGGACATGGAGACATCCAAATGGGACGACAAATGAAATTGATTTTATTATGTGTAACAAAAAATTCGTCATAGAAGACTGCAGTGTGCTAAACAAGTTCAACACAGGTAGTGACCATAGATTGGTGAGATGTAAGATGCACCTCAACGCTAAACTTGAACGTGGCAAGCTCATAAGACAAACAAAATCTATTGACATAACCAACCTCAAAAACACCATAATACCTTCAAGTTAGAACTGAAGAACAGGTTCTCTGCTTTAGAAGGCCTAACATCGGAAGAAGTGGACATCTCTGAAGTTAACAGAAAAGTAACCAAAGCTCTTATGGAAACAGCAACAAAATTAGCTGGGTCTAAGAACAAGTTGCATGTGAACAAATTATCAGGAAAACCAAAATGTTGATGCAAAAAAGAAGAGAGATGAGGACAACTAAAGAAGATGTGACTTCCAAAGTGGAATATATAGAGCTATGCAAGACAGTAAGAAAAAGTATCACTGAAGACATAAGGAAATTCAACTGTGAACTAGTGAGGAAAGCAATTGAAAACAACCAAAGCCTAAAGATAGCAAAGGGACATCTCAGTAAGGGAAGAAAACAGATTATGGCACTGAGAAAAGAAGATGGTTCTGTATCAAGAAATAGAGGCGAAATTTTGACAAGAGTGAAAGATTTCTACTCCAAATTATATGAAAGGGATGATATATGCACTCCAGACATCATGAAAGATACCAGTACCAGAGTTCCTCCAGTCCTTCCAGCAGAAGTTGCACATGCAATCAAGAACATGAAGCGAGGAAAAGCTCCAGGAGAAGATGGAATTACTGTAGACATCATACAAGAAGCAAGTGGAGAAATCGAAACAGTACTCGCCCGAATTTTCCCTCGATGCCTTAATGAAGGAAAGATTCCTGAGGATTGGAACACCGCTACAATGATCCTGCTACATAAGAAAGGTGACATTGAGGATCTCGGAAACTACAGACCTATCAGCCTCCTATCAGTAGTTTATAAAATCTTCACTAAAGTTCTTTCACACCGCTTGAAGGTAACACTGGACATGGCTCAACCGAGAGAACAAGCTGGATTCAGGAGTGGCTACAGCACAATAGATCATATCCACGTGCTGAGAGAACTAATTGAAAGAGCGAGGGAATATGAACTTCCATTGTGCATGGCTTTTATCGATTATGAAAAAGCCTTTGATTCGGTGAAACCATCAGCAGTTGCAATGGCTCTGAAATCCTGCGGTATTGAAGATGCATACATTAATATTATTAATAACATCTATGAAAATGCAAGTGCAAAGATTAGGCTGTTTGAAAATACAACACACGTAAAAATTGGAAAGGGAGTGAGACAAGGTGACACCATATCTCCGAAGCTCTTTAATGCCACATTGGAGGGTGTTTTTCAGTTGCTGAGCTGGGAAAACAAGGGATAAAGATTAATGGAGATTATCTAACCCACCTTCGTTTTGCTGATGACGTAGTCATTTTTGCAACTACCCCATCAGAGCTGCAGAGTATGATCCAGGAACTTGCTGACAAGAGTAAAGAAGTGGGATTAAAAATGAACTTTCAGAAGACAAAAGTGATGTTCAATGCTTTTACAAGAAATGAAGATTTATCGATTGATGGAGAAAAGCTGGAGATAACAGACACGTACGTTTATCTTGGACAGCAGATATCAAGTGAGGGTCACATTGATGAAGAAATTAATCGGCGTACAAAACTTGCCTGGAGAGCTTTTGGAAGAAACAGCATAATTTTCAAGAGCAATATGCCATTATGTCTTAAAAGAAAAGTGTTTGATCAATGCATCCTTCCAGTGCTTACGTATGGTGCAGAGACGTGGACCTTAACTAAAAGAGACATACAAAGGCTGCAGACAACTCAAAGAAGCATGGAGAGGTGCATGCTTGGTGTAACCAGGAGAGATAAGAAGAGGAACTCGTGGATCCGAAAAATGACTAGAGTGGAAGACATCATGATCAGAGTTAAATCCCTGAAATGGCAATGGGCTGGACATACTGCCAGAAGGACAGATCATCGATGGACAGCCGAAATTTTAGATTGGATTCCAAGGGACAGGAAAAGACCCAGAAGAAGACCACATGGTAGATGGGTGGATGAAATTCGAAAGTATGCAGGGGTGACATGGAGGAGACTGGCACAAGACAGACCGTTGTGGAGGAAACTTGGGGAGACCTTCGTCCAGCAGTGGATTGATAATGGTTGACAATGATGATGATGATGATATATATATGGGGATGTAAGGTCAGGTGATGCGTAACATCACAGCCTCTCCTTGACAAATGTCAACCCCGCCTTCTCGTGGTGCATCCTGTTCCCACTAAAGGCTCTGACGACCGCAAATAGCGGTATAACTATACCATCGGGATCAGAGGAAATGCTATCCCACACTCACCAACCCGCTTGGCCAGCGTGGTGAGTTATGGCCAAACACCTCCAAAATGACTCTACAACTTAAATCTTGGCCCTCAGTCTCCGGCAGCTGGAATGTACCTGGCCAAGGCAGCGGCCAGTGCGACATGAAAGCAGAGGGTGCTAAGAATCCCCGGAGGACCGGACTAGGCAGCCATTTGATGCTGACCTTGGCTACCTACAACGGACGCTCCTCATCTTCTGATTCAAGGCTTCTTGAATTGGAAGAGGAACTACAAAGGATCAAGTGGTACATCGTAGGGCTGAGTGAGGTAAGGAGAAAAGGAGAAGATCTCATTGAACTGAAAAGTGGACATCTCTTCTATTATCGTGGGACAGATACTGGCAGAACTAGTGGTGTTGGATTTATAATAAACAAGAAACTGAAGGATAAAGTGGTAGAAGTTGAAAGTTCCTCTGACAGAGCTGCACGACTCGTTATCCAACTATCGAGAAGATACCAGGCTCAGATTATTCAAACTTATGCACCCACCACAAGCCATCCTGAAGAAGAAATTGAAGAATTTTATGAGGAAATTCGTCATCTAAATAATAAAGGTAAGCAGCACTTGAAGATAATTATGGGAGATTTCAATGCAAAAATAGGGCACCGGCAACAGAATGAAACTCAGTAGGTAAATTCGGTCACGGCAACAGAAACCAGCGTGGAAATACTCTCGTTGAGTTTGCAGAGGCAGAAGGATTTTTCATCTTGAATTCCTTTTCGAGAAAAAGCCACACAGGAAATGGACATGGAGACATCCAATTGGGACGACAAGTGAAATTGATTTTATTATGTGTAACGAAAAATTCGTCATCGAAGACTGCAGTGTGCTAAACAAGTTCAACACAGGTAGTGACCATAGATTGGTGAGATGTAAGATGCACCTCAACACTAAACTGGAACGTGGCAAGCTCATAAGACAAACAAAATGTATTGACATAACCAACCTTAAAAAACACCATAATACTTTCAAGTTGAAACTGAAGAACAGATTCTCTGCTTTAGAAGGCCTAACATCGGAAGAAGTGGATATTTCTGAAGTTAACAGAAAAGTAACCAAAGCTCTTATGGAAACAGCAACAAAATTAGCTGGGTCTAAGAACAAGTTGCATGTAAACAAATTATCAGGAAAAACCAAAATGTTGATGCAAAAAGAAGAGAGATGAGGACAACTAAAGCAGATGTGACTTCCAAAGTGGAATATATAGAGCTATGCAAGACAGCACGAAAAGGTATCACTGAAGACGTAAGGAAATTCAACTGTGAGCTAGTGAGGAAAGCAATTGAAAACAACCAAAGCCTAAAGATAGCAAAGGGACATCTCAGTAAGGGAAGAAAACAGATTATGGCTCTGAGAAAAGAAGATGGTTCTATAACAAGAAATAGAGGCGAAATTTTGACAAGAGTGAAAGATTTCTACTCCAAACTATATGAAAGGGATGATACATGTACTCCAGACATCATGAAAGATACCAGAGTTCTTCCAGTCCTCCCAGCAGAAGTTGCTCATGCAATCAAGAACATGAAACGGGGGAAAGCTCCAGGAGAAGATGGAATTACTATAGACATCATACAAGAAGCAAGTGGAGAAATTGAAACAGTACTCGCCCAAATTTTCACTGATGCCTTAATGAAGGGAAGATTCCTGAGGATTGGAACAATGCTACAATGATCCTGCTACATAAAAATGGTGACATTGAGGATCTCAGGAACTACAGACCTATCAGCCTCCTATCAGTGGTTTATAAAATCTTCACGAAAGTTCTTTCACACCGCTTGAAGGTAACACTGGACATGGCTCAACCGAGAGAACAAGCTGGATTCAGGAGTGGCTACAGCACAATAGATCATATCCACGTACTGAGAGAACTAATTGAAAGAGCGAGGGAATATGAACTTCCATTGTGCATGGCTTTTATCGATTATGAAAAAGCCTTTGATTCGGTGAAACCATCAGCAGTTACCACGGCTCTGAAATCCTGCGGTATTGAAGATGCATACATTAATATTATTAATAACATCTATGAAAATGCAAGTGCAAAGATTCGGCTGTTGGAAAATACAACACACATAAAAATTGGAAAGGGAGTGAGACAAGGTGACACCATATCTCCGAAGCTCTTTAATGCCACATTGGAAAATGTCTTTCAATCACTGAACTGGGAAAACAAAGGGACAAAGATTAATGGAGATTATCTAACCCACCTTCGTTTTGCTGATGACGTAGTCATTTTTGCAACTACCCCATCAGAGCTGCAGAGTATGATCCAGGAACTTGCTGACAAGAGTAAAGAAGTGGGATTAAAAATGAACTTTCAGAAGACAAAAGTGATGTTCAATGCTTTTACAAGAAATGAAGATTTATCGATTGATGGAGAAAAACTGGAGATAACAGATACGTATGTTTATCTTGGACAGCAGATATCAAGTGAGGGTCACATTGATGAAGAAATTAATCGGCGTACAAAACTTGCCTGGAGAGCTTTTGGAAGAAACAGCATAATTTTCAAGAGCAATATGCCATTATGTCTTAAAAGAAAAGTGTTTGATCAATGCATCCTTCCAGTGCTTACGTATGGTGCAGAGACGTGGACCTTAACTAAAAGAGACATACAAAGGCTGCAGACAACTCAAAGAAGCATGGAGAGGTGCATGCTTGGTATAACCAGGAGAGATAAGAAGAGGAACTCATGGATCCGAAAAATGACGAGAGTGGAAGACATCATGATCAGAGTTAAATCCCTGAAATGGCAATGGGCTGGACATACTGCCAGAAGGACAGACCATAGATGGACGGCTGAAATTTTAGATTGGATTCCAAGGGACAGGAAAAGACCCAGAAAAAGACCACATGGGAGATGGGTGGATGAAATTCGTAAATATGCGGGAGTGACATGGAGGAGACTGGCACAAGACAGACCGTTGTGGAGGAAACTTGGGGAGACCTTCGTCCAGCAGTGGATTGATAATGGTTGACAATGATGATGATGATGATGATATATATATATATATATGGAAACATAATTTTGTAAACGAAAACAGTTGCATGCAAAAAATAACAAAGACTTCTAGTGGAACATTACGTATTATGACCAGCAACATGATGTACGCACATCAAACGCTGTTGACAACATATACTTAACATAATATTCTAGCTTTATGAAATCAAACTATGTAACATTGTCCCAGAATTATATGGAAACATATAAAAACAGAAGAACATCTAAATGGCAAACGCAATTAATAATTAATTGACATTCCTTCACGCGCAATAAGCTGAAATGCATTGTGGCACTGCTTATATTAAATTAAGCATTATTGTACCGTCAATATTATACCAACAGTTCAGGATTCCGGTTTCAAGATCTTCAAACCAAAAATCCCCAAAGATTTTCAATTCGAACCAAAATTCCCCAAAGATTTTCAATTGGGTTGATATCCGGGCTGCGAGCTGGCCGCGACAGTAATTTGACATTTTTTGATCTCAGCAGGGGTCGTCGTAGAGGTTGCTCTATGAATGCTCGCGTCGTCCTCTGAAAAACCCAATCAGGACCACCTATTTCAGTAGCAGCTCGGAGCAAACTATCTTTTAAAAGTTTCTGGTATGTTACTGCATTTTGACGTCTCGACAAAACGCAGATATTACCTTGCCCATTAAATCCAAAAAACGGCCCCTGCCGCCTCCGGCTTAATATTTGGCGTTTTTCCGTTCTCATATCATGCCAATAATATTTCTCACCGTCTGAGCCATCTAAATTAAATTTCTTTTCATCACTAAATATTACTTGAAGCCATTCTTCCTTCCATGCCATATGGTCTTTGGTTCAGTTTAATCGAGCTTGTGTGATTTGTGCAGTTAAAGGCGCTTTTCTTAATAGTCTTACATAATTCATGAGGGTTGTCTGCTTCAATACGCTGTGAACCGTAACTTGTCGATATTTTCACGTTTCCATGTTGACTTATATTCCGTACAGACAGTTTTTCATGAACAGCAAGATTCTGGATATGTTGTTTCATTCGAGGCAAAACATTAGTATGCCGTCCAGTTCGTTTCTGAGCTGGATATTTTTGCTACCATTAAAATCGTTATAAATAGAAGATTTGGATAGTTTTAATTTGTTTGGAATCGCACTTTATTTCATTCCTTGATCGTGCAACTCCCGAACGTGAATGATCTGTTTACTGCTGTGTTCCTTTCTCCATTCAAATAGATGGCGCGACCTGAACTTTGATGACGTCAGTTGATGACGTCAGTCGACAAACAAATGTTGTATAGATGGCGCGACCTGAACTTTGATGACGTCAGTCGACAAACAAATGTTGTATTACATAATTATGGTTATGTTTTAGAAATTATTAAGTATTCCAAGTCATAAAATGAAGCTATTTTAATCGATGTTCAAATTTTCATCCTTGGGAACGCATTAATTGTGAAGAAAATGTGTACAGAAGTTTTTTCATTGGAAATATAGGAAACAAAATTACTTGACGTCCACCTTAAACAACTGAGATAGCTTTACCAACAAAACATATGCATGAGAAATTCTCTGCGTCACCATGGTAGCAGGTCACGGTACCAGAACGTTCCCTTGTGGTTATCGTGAAGACAGACAAGCCGTTCGTTTCTTACCTTTGCGTCTTTTAAAAATTCATAAAAATCAGAAAATGACGTTTTCTTAAAAAAAAATGTAAAAAAGGGACGATAGTTGTAAGTTTATACTGTAAAAATTGCAATGCGTTATGGTTTATAGTTTGCCATATACCCGTTTTTTAAATAGATCCCATCGCGAAATAGAGAATTTTGGGAAATTTGGAAATTCAATTTCTCGTAAACTAAACCGAAATTCAAAAAAAAGGGCAACAAGGTGCAAATATTCGGTCATGGCACCACATGCCTACAAAGTTTCGTGGTTCTGTCAGTGTGTCCGGAACGCGACCTGATAGCACATTTTTGCTTACCTTAACTTTGAATTACAATAGCTCTTGAAGTATCACTAGAATCGTGAAACGGTTTATTTCAGTTTACTTTCCAAACAATTCTCTACAAACGATGTAAATTTCATATTTTTGTGTTCAATACCTTTTTCGCTGCGAGCTAGGAAAGCAAGAGTGTCGCGAAATTTCTGAAACAGCGGCAGCAGCAGCGGCGGCAGTTACCGTTTTTTAGAACAGAGAGAAAGACATGCTAAAAAAAAGATAACTTGAGAAATCACAGCCGAACTGAAAAGCGATGGCTCATGTAGTTGTACGCAGAAAAGTTAGAAAATTTTGAGATGCATTTGAATGTATGGGAAAACCTATTACATTTTTACGATGGTTCTGGTTGTAAAAATGATGTAAATTGTGCCCGAGTCTATGGGCAACAAATAACAGAACTGTAACATAAGATTCCAGATACACAATCTGTGTTTAATGGATGACACTTTACACTGTGAAGGTATGCCAGAATGTCGGCTGGTGTACGCATTAACATTTCCATAAAGCAAACACTCATGAGATGAACTAAGGGCCGATTTAAAATGAGTCATGCAGGAGGTATGACGGAAAGGCAACGAACGTCCTGAATTTGGCAACTGACGTCCTGAATTTGACAACTGACGTCCTGAATTTGGCAACTGACGCCCTGAATTTGGCAACTGACGTCCTAAACTTGACAACTGACGTCCTGAATTATTTGGCAACTGGCTCGTATAGCTATTGAGTGGTGGCAGGAACACGACAACGAAATCGCCACAAAATACTATATCAAGTATGCATGGAGGATGTCTGACACTTTGTTGAATCATTTCTTAGGCGTCTACGAGCTGCGATTGCGCAGAAAAGTGAACCAACTCGTTATTAAGTTAAGTTTTTTCCAATGCAAAGTTAACTCAGCGTATTTTAAAAAAGGCTAAAAAATCCTTGGAGATATTGCGGTACATGTTTTGTTTAGTAAAACACAACACATTTCCTTCTTCTTAGCGTAAAAGAAGACATGGAATTCCTATTAGGTATGGGTCTTGTTTTGGCAATGGACTTTATTATATATTCAGGATGAGCGAAGTTTCATTGTTTTCTGGCGAATGGTTTTAGCGTTGTTAGACAAACAATAGCCGTAAGCACGACGAGAACATACATGTCTTACGCGAATTCAGACCTAGACCCAGCAGTACGTGGGCGTTAGATACAGCTCAATTTGAGCGACATTACCGCATTGTACAAATTTGAAAACTTAAAATACCCGGCATCCAGTGGTTTACAATTCCTGAAGTGGCACAAAATACTAAAAGCAGAAGTTTTAGGTAGTTCATCTGTATTTCGTTGTAATCTGATGCACATGTTATATGACAGTGGAACCTATTTTCTTACTTTCCATCCATACCTGCAGCAGCTATATTTAACTGCAGCGTCACGAACTGAGCAAAGAGCTGGAAACTTGGGAAACGTTAATTGAAACATAATGAGGCAGGAAATAATTGTGTCAAATGCTTTGGAATCTGTATCAAAATGTTAAATCCTTATTGCGTATATGAATCCGTCAAACATAACCATTGTTGTCAGGAAACAACTGTAAGATTATAGGTACAAACTTAAAAATAAATAGGAAGTGTCTCTGTGGGACGCGAAACGAAGAAATATATCTTATTCTAAGTAGATCTAAAATTGAAGTGTTATATGGGGATACATTAATTTCTCTTCGAATGAAGACAAAATGACAGCAGACTGATGACGCGGAGGAATTCTGCTACTAAACATTTACAATTGGTACGTATAAAAAGCTCCATTGACAGAATATGGTGACCCATTTTCTGCGAAACCATTAATTATGCACAGCAGTCATTTACATTGAATCACTTGTCTCAACAACAAAGTCCTACTGGAAACTTCATTATGCTTGGCATTTTGGTCCTCCAGCTGTATTTCCTCCCGGAAACGGAACTCTTTATCCACTCCTGCATCTTCCGTCCTGTAGCGTCTTGGATTTCTTCATCTCGTCTGAAACGTGTTTCACGACAGTGCTTCTTTCCAAAAATGGGAAAGTCACTATAAAAAAGGCTTTCACTGTGTGTATTCAGAGGGATAATGGAACAACAATCTAACTTATATGGGAAAATATGATGAACCTTTCCTTCACTCATGATGACAGTATTTCTCAGATACCCATTTTGCCAAGCGCTACGCAACAGGGGTGTTTAGGGCATTTTGTTTTCTGTTTCATCTTGTCCCCAATATTCATATCCCAACAGAAGTACGGTAAGATAACGATATCTCTTTCTTTATTAAACCGCAAAATGGAATTTGCCTCTACATATCCCAAAATAAAAAAAACACCGTATCAATTGTAAGTCTGAATTGCGTTCCTCAATCCATTCCTGCGCAACAATGCACATCTGGCTCGGAGCATTGCCATCTTGGAAGACACCGTTGCCATTTGGAAAACAGTGTTCAACATTGCTGAGTGTACACAGTCGGCAAGCAATTCATGACAGTGGGCAGCAGTCATATGTTGTTCCACATGCACCAGGGGTTCAAATTCCTGCAAGATAAACATGACCCACACCATAAAACAGCCTCCACAGACTTGCACTGTGAAGACCATGCAGGATGGACTGAGGACCTCGTGTTTTTTGCAGGAAATACGTGCACGACCTTCCACGAAGTGGAGAACACAACGCGGCTCGACAGACCCGCACATTTTCTTGCAGTCATCTGACGTCGAACTTGCATGATCTCTGCATCAGGGGAGCCTCTTGCACTAATGAACCGTGGTTAGAAAATGATATCGTCGGGGTCGTCTGCTGTTATACCTCATACCTGCAAGCGTGCGACGTACGGTCCTGACCGATACTGTTTCGGGTTTACCTCCGTTGTAATGCGTAGTCAACTGTTGAACAGTGTTGTCAACTGTTCGCCTGTACAAATCGTAGGAATCGGCGCTCACCTCTCACCTCAACCTTTCGCTGTCCGGTATAGTTGTGCTATGGGGTCGTTGCTTGACCATTTTTCACGCCAGTCCTGATACACTTTAACTACGGCGGCTCACGGGCAACCCGCTAGTTAATCCGTTCGGGAAAAGTTTTGAGGAGGACTGAAATCTTGCAATCTGTCGTTCCTACTCCTCCACTCAGATCTTATATGTGCTACGTCGGTCCACTAAAAGTACCCTCTCGGAAATCACGAGGTCAAGCGGCCACAACCCCTTTCGATATCGGTGGTCATAATTCAGTGATTACTCGGTGTACATTTGAAGCACCTGAAAAAATGCTACGTGACTTACTTTTTTTTGTTTTTTCATTACTAATCCGTCTTGTGCATTCTTTAGTTCGTTCATTTTTGATATTTTCACCTCAGACAGATATTCAAAATTTGTTATTTGTATTATATGTCCCAATTGCAATTAACTGTAAATTATCCTTATGACGAAACGGAATACAAAAGCTTTACAATAGCAACAACGCATGGGGAGGGGGAGGGGTGCAGGGAGAGAGAAAGAAAAAAATTCCCGCCTTCTAGAGTGAATGAAAAAGCCCATATTCTAACTCAAAAATAAAACAATTCTATTTTTTTGCGGAACCTCCGGCCCCCTTACTGCCGGGTCTCAAAAATTTAAGATGCAAACGTTCAAAATTCAGACCCCTTTCCTGCTTCTGGGCAAGATGTTTTCATTAGTCCAAAGATAGTGCATGCGCAATTGTTTTTTCAATAGTTTCATAAAAAAGAAACATTGACGTCGATCGAATGGTTTATACATTATTACTGTACACGACAGACAGGATAGCATAAACACATTAGTTTTTTTTTTGTTTTTTTTTTTTGGAAAGAAAACAAGCAAAAAACTGATTCGCAAAAATCTATAATCGCAATATTTCGCATGGAAAGTAACATCATTTTACATTCTTTGGGCTACTGATATTTCGTACGACAGCGCAGACCGCATCAGAACGGATGAATTCTGTTTTGCACAAGTACACAGGTAGATTTTCGTACAAATCAGTACTGGGCTAACCATACCATTGGACGAATCGGTATTGGACCAATCTTAACACTAGAAGAATCGGATTTGGACCAGTCGTACCACTAAACGAATCGGTATTGGATAAGTCGCAACATTAGAAGAATCAGCATTGGAACATTACCGATTCATCCAATGGTACGGTTGAAAGAATAGGCATTGGACCAGACGCAACGCTACGGGTGGGCTTCAGCTCACCCAACTTTTCTTTCAACCCACCCTTTAGCCAACTCAAAGTATTTAAGAAGTTGGAACATATGGAGGGTGCAACAATCTAAGATTCTAGGGGACTTGGATAAATGCCTGCTAATTTTTCGATTTCACTGAAATTTTGTTATATAAAATGTATTCTTTGTTGAATTTGGTGTTTGTATTGGGTTAATGCCATTTTCTTCACAAGGGTTTCCCAGGTCAGTAGAGACGGTGCAGATTGTCAGTTGTATATCAAAATGTAGCCAGTAATATCATGTATCTAAATCATATTGCGATGTGTGATTGTGGCTAATGGTTTTTTGGTTTTCAGGTGTGGAAGTATGGAGTGTAAAGTGAAGAAGAATAAACATTTCCGACATCTGCTGCTCTACGAGTTTAACAAGGGATCCACAGCCGCCGAGGCTACTTGAAAATTTTTTGCTGTGTATGCAGAGGGTAATATTGCTCTGAGGGCAGCCCGCAAATGGTTTGTGCGCTTCTGAGGTGGCAATTTAGACCTCAACGACTTTCCATGCTCAGGTAGTGCATCTGACTTTGATGAGATCGTTTGAACCATCTCATCCATTTGAATCCGCATCAAACCATAAGCGAATCGGCCACTGAAATGGACTGTGATCTGGCCACAGTGGTCCGACACCTGGAACGTATGGGGAAGGTCCAGAAATTGGGGTCTTGGGTGCTTCACAGTCTCACCGATGAGAACAAGAATCAGCCTGTTGCTATATGTGGTTCCTTACTCGCCCGCTATCGCGAATGTTCTCAACAACACAAACCCTTTCTGTCACGTATTGTTACTGGAGATGAAAAGTGGTGCCTGCAAGTGAATTTCAGGCACCGGAGGGGATGGTTAAGTCAAACAAGAGGCCCAGACCACGTTCAAAACATAACCTTCATCCTGAGAAGATCATGTTGTGTGTCTGGTGGGACATGGAAAGCATTATTCACTGGGAATTGCTGCCGAGGAATCGGACCATCAACGCTGCACTCTATTGCGAGCAACTCCGCCGTGTAGAGGGAGCAGTTCAGTAGATACAGCCACATCGGCGCCATGGTGTCCTTCTCCAATGTGATAACGTACTCCCTCACAGTGCAAACATGACCAAAATGGCCATTCAGGACATGAAATGGGAGATCTGTCCACATCCGTCCTATTCCCCAGATATCGCCCTCTTCAAACTATTACCTGTTCCGATCTCTGTCGAATGCACTGCACTTCGTGGCAGAACGTTGAAGAATGTTGTTGATCTTCAGAATTTCCTTGATGATTTCTTCGCAGCAAAACCTGCACGTTTTTTTTCTAAAGAATGGCATTGCAGACTTATCCAGACGTTGCGACACTATCGTAAATAATGGGGGGGGTACATAGTTGATTGATTCCGTTTTCCCTGCTGATGAAATATTATTGTAGTGCGGTGAAAAAAACGCATGAACTTATGCATCAACCAAATACTTATGAGAAATGGAGGGAGTCCTCTGATCAAATTTTTAAGGCAGCAGTACAAATACACCACTTTTATAATTATAGTTTAAAAGATGAGAGAGAGAGAGAGAAATTCCTTGTCAGGTTACAAACCAAAATTCATAAGCAGCCTTATACAAAATATATATATATATATATATATACTTAAGAGCAAAACTGAAGACTAAGGAAAAATTTTAGAATTTAAAACGAAGGGTGCAAAATAACCTGAAAATCAAAACGCGCAACGCAGCAGTTTTGAAAATTCAGAATTCACATTCTATAAAGAAGATACCTAAGCAAAAAAATACATATATAATTTTGACTCACACCTAGTACAACATAGAAAAGGTTATGTATCTACCTGTGTGAGTAAAAGGAGAAAAGATAAAAAAATAAAATAAAACAACTGAATGTAGAAGGTGTCGAGAATACTGAGCCTTGGCTTTATCAAGGACCAGCAAAAACTCTGCATTTTCTCACTTCCACAAAGACCTAGTTGGAAATGGGTTTCTGCAAGGCCATAGATGCAAGTAACATTCCCACCTAAAATAGTTTAAAAAATATATATATAAGTCATGTCCTCCGTAGAGTAGCATGACCTAGCACTAGTTAACAATTTCGCTTGCATCCATTAACCTTCATGGCCCGACCCATGCTCTTCATCTGTTACTATTAAACAGAGAGAAGAAGATTAAAGAGAACTCAAGCTGTGAGAGTGACATAATAAATTGAAATGATTTTCAGCTATAACGAAATTCCAAGTTCGTTTGAGAGAGAATTTAAACCTGAAAAACAATGCAAAAGAAATCCAAATTTTACATTGCAATTAAAAAAGGAAATGTTAATTTATAACGAACAGATTTTTGAAAGAAAACTTGAGTCTAAAACCCCCTACTCTACAACTTATGACAGCACGAAAACGAGAATAAGTTAAAGATAATAATTAACTAAAGAAAACTTTGTGAAAGTTATATACCTTAAACAGTTAGTTGCAATATGTACAAAGTATTTCAGCAGTGCTTTAAGTGCATAATTAATTAGTTATTAAGAACTTAACTACTTTGAAAAAACAGCGCATAGACAGCGCATAGAAAAGGAACAAGCTTAGCCTTCTTCTGTTCCTAGGTACCCCAAAAGACGCTCAAAGTTACAAAGAAAAGTAAGAGTTAAAACCCGTATAAATGTTAACAGACAAACCAATGCTTAAAAGCTGAAAAGCTAAAGAACGACAGAGAAAAGGTACATAAAGTACAAACATTGAACATATAAAACCTAGAACCCAAAAACAAGGAAGAGAGCTTACCTCTTGTGTGACAAAAACTTTTCTCCTCACAAGAGGAGAACATGGCTGACCCCTTCCGCCACTCCCTAGACGCTGGGGGCAGTGAGGGTGGGGCTGATGGCCTCCTCATACAGCAAGAAACCAACGCGCGGAGATTTTAACCAGAGAAAAAAATATATAAACTTAAGACTGTGGATCTGTATGATCAGAATGAGCAGAATTAACTCTCCAGAATACATGAGAAATATTATAAAATACACGAGCAGTTTATTTAATAATCTTTGCATGTATTAAATCACCTTAGTGAGCTTCTATAGATTAATCAGAATCTTATTAATTTTAATGTTGGTTTTACTATTTTTAGTATAGCTATCCTAGTGATGAATAACTAGTTTTCTTTTTATTTGTTTTTATTTTCTTTTATAAACAGATTTTAAGCTTTTTTTGTGATTTTGTTTATATTATTTAATTTTTTGTTTTAATAGGACCGTCATATCCATAGCACTAAGGTTCCTTTAGGTAGTTAATAGGCATCCTCTAGCCAACTTCCTTACGGCTTTGATTGGTCAGAATCATATTATTAACTGTGTAGAAAATTAAAGCAGATCTGCCAACCTTACTCTATTATTCAGAATAATTTTTCTTAAAGTTCTTTTGATGAAAGAAGAAGGAATTTCGTTCTCTAGAAAACTTTCTAATAGTATATTAATGTGGTAATTGAAATCCAAATTGTTGCTGCAAATTCTTGAAATTCTTAGGACCTGAGAAATTAGTACATTCTCAATTACTTTGGTTGAAATGTTATTATTCCAGTGTAGATATTTAATTACTTTGAAAGGAAAATTAACTCTTTTATCAAAGAGGCTAATAGATGGGTTACCTCTGTTGAGCTTAATGCTTAAGTCTAGGAACTCAAGTTCCTGATTACTGTGGTTGGTTTTACATAAGTTAAGAGAGCTAGGATAGATATTATCAAAATCACTCTCTATAACTTCTGAATTATTGATACACAGCAGATCATCAATATATCTAAAAGTGTAAAGGTAGTTATCTGAGCAGGTGGGGTGATTTTTAATGAATTTATATTCCTTAAAGAACAGGAATAGATTAGCGATATTTGTGGACGTTGATGTTCCCATTGGAATACCGTTCACTTGCTTATAGAGAGTATTATTATATAAGATATGGTTATTTTTTATGCAGCAATTAAGATAAGAGTTCCAAGTTCCTACATCAACAAATTGGTTAAGTTTAAATTCTGCATACAGCTCTTTAAAGGTAGTGATTATATCTGATAGAGGCAGATTAGTATATAGGTTTTCAAAATCATAACTATTAATATCTAGGGGACAAACTTTGAGTATAGTAGAAATTACTTCTGCATTATTATTAATTATCCAAAAATCTCTGTACATCAAGTTAGAACAGTTTCTAATGTGTTTCAAAACCTTCTTTAAGACATCTTCAAAAGCAAGATCTATTTTCTTTTTATGACTCCTTACTCCACTAGCTATGAACCTGAACTTCACAGGATCCTTATGAAACTTAACCGTTGCAAAAAGAAATGGAAATTCAGGCCCATATCTTCTAGTTTGTGGAATTTTAAGTTTCTTGAAGAATGCCTTAAACCGATTTTCTAACTGCTTGGTAGAATAACTTACGGGCTCGTATGTTACTCTATTATTGAGTTCCATAGTTAACAATTCAAAATAGAACTTCTTACAGATAATTGCAAAATTATTGCTAGCTTTATCCGTAGTGGTAAAAATAAATTGGTCTTGTAGTATGGAGAGTGACCTTTTAGCTTCTCCAGAGAAAAGAGATTTCTGTCGAAACAAAAGTCCAGACCTGCCAACTCACCGGTGAAGCTATTGATTATATTATATTTCCATTCTGCGAAGGCCTCAATAGGCTGATTGTACGTTAAACTGGTTTTTACGATGTACTTATTTACATCTTGAGTGAAGCTCTCAAGAATCCTTTCTTTGGAAATTGTGAAGGAAGGTCTGAATTTAGAGCCATACTCTAATAAATTCCTAAGCTTTTCATTTTCAACATAACTCAAGTTTCCGGTGATAATATGGTTGTAATTCTTATCATAGTGAACTGTTTCTTTATGTTCATCACAAGAACAAGTAGTAATTACAGGAATGTAGCTCGAAGAGTTTAAGTTTGTAGTTTTTAACTATTGACCCTAAGGTCTTAACATATTTAAAACTTACAATAGACTGGTGCCTGTGGATGGGAAAAAAATTGCATTATTGTAGAACAGCTTCCTTACATTGAGATTATCGTAGGCTTTATTTAGGAACCTGATGGTAACAAAATTACTGGAAAATTCTTTAAGAGAAATTTTATCTTTAAGAATATGTTTAAGAATGTCCAGAACCAAAGCAAAAACATGCTTATCAACATGGTCAGCAGTTTCATTCCAGAATTTGAAAAAACATTTAAGGACAGAGTGCTTGAAGGACTTGAGAATTTTGTAAGCATTTTTAACAAAATTAGTGCCAGTTTTAAAGCTTTCAAGAGTTTTTAGCAAGTTAGCAAAATCAACTTTGCTTGATGTGCGAAATAACCTCTGTCCTCTATTACCTCTAGAGCAGCTCTTATTATTAACAAGAAAGAAGAGTTCACGAATTGAAAATTTATGCTGATTATGTTTATTGTCAGATAGAGTGGAATTAAGGCCATAGGGATAAAGAGACTGATGCTGCAAAATTTCAAGGGATACAGTTTCTAGCCGAGCATAGAGGTCAGGAATAATATGTAGTACCTCTATTTTCACTTTGTCAAAACCATGAGTATGGAAATGCTCTAATTCAAAGGTAGAGTACTGGTTGGCGTTTGTGGAGGGGTTCACTCCTGAATTAGAGAACTTGTTTACTAGAGACCTGTGACCATTAATCCTAAGATGAAGAGGATTTTTACTTTGGCCAATATAGCTAAGGTTGCAGACAGTACAGGTGAGCTTATAGATGGTATTGTAGGCTTTGCAAAACTTGTTGGAGCAATTATCCTCAACAGAAGAATACAGGTTAGGATCTGCAGATTTACATGTCAAACAACGTTTGTCATTTCATAACTTTAGATTACCTTTGCCAGCGAGTTCATACACTATGGGAAAGGGTGCTAGCCTAACCGAGCGGGAGGACTTAAAATATCTGAGCTGACCTCCAATCCTTTCATCGTCCTTAGAACTCCACTTGGGCCAAAACATACAAATTCTGAGCAAACCAACTAGGAAAAACTTTTTAGAAATAAGCAGTCCAAGAAAAGACCAAACTCGAGTATGAACTACACTCCAAAAAGCTGCATCCAAAACATACTAAAAAGAAAAATTAGAAAATGAAAAAACCTCAAGTGAAAAAAAAAAAAAAAAAAATAATAATAATAATAATAAAACATTTCAACTAGAATTTGCGCATGAGCTGCTAAATAATAAATTGAAATTAGTTACTTAAGAGCAAAACTGAAGACTAAGGAAAAAATTTTAGAATTTAAAACGAAGGGTGCAAAATAACCTGAAAATCAAAACGCGCAACGCAGCAGTTTTGAAAATTCAGAATTCACATTCTATAAAGAAGATACCTAAGCAAAAAAATACATATATAATTTTGACTCACACCTAGTACAACATAGAAAAGGTTATGTATCTACCTGTGTGAGTAAAAGGAGAAAAGATAAAAAAATAAAATAAAACAACTGAATGTAGAAGGTGTCGAGAATACTGAGCCTTGGCTTTATCAAGGACCAGCAAAAACTCTGCATTTTCTCACTTCCACAAAGACCTAGTTGGAAATGGGTTTCTGCAAGGCCATAGATGCAAGTAACATTCCCACCTAAAATAGTTTAAAAAATATATATATAAGTCATGTCCTCCGTAGAATAGCATGACCTAGCACTAGTTAACAATTTCGCTTGCATCCATTAATATTCATGGCCCGACCCATGCTCTTCATCTGTTACTATTAAACAGAGAGAAGAAGATTAAAGAGAACTCAAGCTGTGAGAGTGACATAATAAATTGAAATGATTTTCAGCTATAACGAAATTCCAAGTTCGTTTGAGAGAGAATTTAAACCTGAAAAACAATGCAAAAGAAATCCAAATTTTACATTGCAATTAAAAAAGGAAATGTTAATTTATAACGAACAGATTTTTGAAAGAAAACTTGAGTCTAAAACCCCCTACTCTACAACTTATGACAGCACGAAAACGAGAATAAGTTAAAGATAATAATTAACTAAAGAAAACTTTGTGAAAGTTATATACCTTAAACAGTTAGTTGCAATATGTACAAAGTATTTCAGCAGTGCTTTAAGTGCATAATTAATTAGTTATTAAGAACTTAACTACTTTGAAAAAACAGCGCATAGACAGCGCATAGAAAAGGAACAAGCTTAGCCTTCTTCTGTTCCTAGGTACCCCAAAAAGACGCTCAAAGTTACAAAGAAAAGTAAGAGTTAAAACCCGTATAAATGTTAACAGACAAACCAATGCTTAAAAGCTGAAAAGCTAAAGAACGACAGAGAAAAGGTACATAAAGTACAAACATTGAACATATAAAACCTAGAACCCAAAAACAAGGAAGAGAGCTTACCTCTTGTGTGACAAAAACTTTTCTCCTCACATGAGGAGAACATGGCTGACCCCTTCCGCCACTCCCTAGACGCTGGGGGCAGTGAGGGTGGGGCTGATGGCCTCCTCATACAGCAAGAAACCAACGCGCGGAGATTTTAACCAGAGAAAAAAATATATAAACTTAAGACTGTGGATCTGTATGATCAGAATGAGCAGAATTAACTCTCCAGAATACATGAGAAATATTATAAAATACACGAGCAGTTTATTTAATAATCTTTGCATGTATTAAAACACCTTAGTGAGCTTCTATAGATTAATCAGAATCTTATTAATTTTAATGTTGGTTTTACTATTTTTAGTATAGCTATCCTAGTGATGAATAACTAGTTTTCTTTTTTATTTGTTTTTATTTTCTTTTATAAACAGATTTTTAAGCTTTTTTTGTGATTTTGTTTATATTATTTAATTTTTTGTTTTAATAGGACCGTCATATCCATAGCACTAAGGTTCCTTTAGGTAGTTAATAGGCATCCTCTAGCCAACTTCCTTACGGCTTTGATTGGTCAGAATCATATTATTAACTGTGTAGAAAATTAAAGCAGATCTGCCAACCTTACTCTATTATTCAGAATAATTTTCTTAAAGTTCTTTTGATGAAAGAAGAAGGAATTTCGTTCTCTAGAAAACTTTCTAATAGTATATTAATGTGGTAATTGAAATCCAAATTGTTGCTGCAAATTCTTGAAATTCTTAGGACCTGAGAAATTAGTACATTCTCAATTACTTTGGTTGAAATGTTATTATTCCAGTGTAGATATTTAATTACTTTGAAAGGAAAATTAACTCTTTTATCAAAGAGGCTAATAGATGGGTTACCTCTGTTGAGCTTAATGCTTAAGTCTAGGAACTCAAGTTCCTGATTACTGTGGTTGGTTTTACATAAGTTAAGAGAGCTAGGATAGATATTATCAAAATCACTCTCTATAACTTCTGAATTATTGATACACAGCAGATCATCAATATATCTAAAAGTGTAAAGGTAGTTATCTGAGCAGGTGGGGTGATTTTTAATGAATTTATATTCCTTAAAGAACAGGAATAGATTAGCGATATTTGTGGACGTTGATGTTCCCATTGGAATACCGTTCACTTGCTTATAGAGAGTATTATTATATAAGATATGGTTATTTTTTATGCAGCAATTAAGATAAGAGTTCCAAGTTCCTACATCAACAAATTGGTTAAGTTTAAATTCTGCATACAGCTCTTTAAAGGTAGTGATTATATCTGATAGAGGCAGATTAGTATATAGGTTTTCAAAATCATAACTATTAATATCTAGGGGACAAACTTTGAGTATAGTAGAAATTACTTCTGCATTATTATTAATTATCCAAAAATCTCTGTACATCAAGTTAGAACAGTTTCTAATGTGTTTCAAAACCTTCTTTAAGACATCTTCAAAAGCAAGATCTATTTTCTTTTTATGACTCCTTACTCCACTAGCTATGAACCTGAACTTCACAGGATCCTTATGAAACTTAACCGTTGCAAAAAGAAATGGAAATTCAGGCCCATATCTTCTAGTTTGTGGAATTTTAAGTTTCTTGAAGAATGCCTTAAACCGATTTTCTAACTGCTTGGTAGAATAACTTACGGGCTCGTATGTTACTCTATTATTGAGTTCCATAGTTAACAATTCAAAATAGAACTTCTTACAGATAATTGCAAAATTATTGCTAGCTTTATCCGTAGTGGTAAAAATAAATTGGTCTTGTAGTATGGAGAGTGACCTTTTAGCTTCTCCAGAGAAAAAGAGATTTCTGTCGAAACAAAGTCCAGACCTGCCAACTCACCGGTGAAGCTATTGATTATATTATATTTCCATTCTGCGAAGGCCTCAATAGGCTGATTGTACGTTAAACTGGTTTTTACGATGTACTTATTTACATCTTGAGTGAAGCTCTCAAGAATCCTTTCTTTGGAAATTGTGAAGGAAGGTCTGAATTTAGAGCCATACTCTAATAAATTCCTAAGCTTTTCATTTTCAACATAACTCAAGTTTCCGGTGATAATATGGTTGTAATTCTTATCATAGTGAACTGTTTCTTTATGTTCATCACAAGAACAAGTAGTAATTACAGGAATGTAGCTCGAAGAGTTTAAGTTTGTAGTTTTTAACTATTGACCCTAAGGTCTTAACATATTTAAAACTTACAATAGACTGGTGCCTGTGGATGGGAAAAAAATTGCATTATTGTAGAACAGCTTCCTTACATTGAGATTATCGTAGGCTTTATTTAGGAACCTGATGGTAACAAAATTACTGGAAAATTCTTTAAGAGAAATTTTATCTTTAAGAATATGTTTAAGAATGTCCAGAACCAAAGCAAAAACATGCTTATCAACATGGTCAGCAGTTTCATTCCAGAATTTGAAAAAACATTTAAGGACAGAGTGCTTGAAGGACTTGAGAATTTTGTAAGCATTTTAACAAAATTAGTGCCAGTTTTAAAGCTTTCAAGAGTTTTTAGCAAGTTAGCAAAATCAACTTTGCTTGATGTGCGAAATAACCTCTGTCCTCTATTACCTCTAGAGCAGCTCTTATTATTAACAAGAAAGAAGAGTTCACGAATTGAAAATTTATGCTGATTATGTTTATTGTCAGATAGAGTGGAATTAAGGCCATAGGGATAAAGAGACTGATGCTGCAAAATTTCAAGGGATACAGTTTCTAGCCGAGCATAGAGGTCAGGAATAATATGTAGTACCTCTATTTTCACTTTGTCAAAACCATGAGTATGGAAATGCTCTAATTCAAAGGTAGAGTACTGGTTGGCGTTTGTGGAGGGGTTCACTCCTGAATTAGAGAACTTGTTTACTAGAGACCTGTGACCATTAATCCTAAGATGAAGAGGATTTTTACTTTGGCCAATATAGCTAAGGTTGCAGACAGTACAGGTGAGCTTATAGATGGTATTGTAGGCTTTGCAAAACTTGTTGGAGCAATTATCCTCAACAGAAGAATACAGGTTAGGATCTGCAGATTTACATGTCAAACAACGTTTGTCATTTCATAACTTTAGATTACCTTTGCCAGCGAGTTCATACACTATGGGAAAGGGTGCTAGCCTAACCGAGCGGGAGGACTTAAAATATCTGAGCTGACCTCCAATCCTTTCATCGTCCTTAGAACTCCACTTGGGCCAAAACATACAAATTCTGAGCAAACCAACTAGGAAAAACTTTTAGAAATAAGCAGTCCAAGAAAAGACCAAACTCGAGTATGAACTACACTCCAAAAAGCTGCATCCAAAACATACTAAAAAGAAAAATTAGAAAATGAAAAAAACCTCAAGTGAAAAAAAAAAAAAAAAAAAAAAATAATAATAATAATAAAACATTTCAACTAGAATTTGCGCATGAGCTGCTAAATAATAAATTGAAATTAGTTACTTAAGAGCAAAACTGAAGACTAAGGAAAAAATTTTAGAATTTAAAACGAAGGGTGCAAAATAACCTGAAAATCAAAACGCGCAACGCAGCAGTTTTGAAAATTCAGAATTCACATTCTATAAAGAAGATACCTAAGCAAAAAAATACATATATAATTTTGACTCACACCTAGTACAACATAGAAAAGGTTATGTATCTACCTGTGTGAGTAAAAGGAGAAAAGATAAAAAAATAAAATAAAACAACTGAATGTAGAAGGTGTCGAGAATACTGAGCCTTGGCTTTATCAAGGACCAGCAAAAACTCTGCATTTTCTCACTTCCACAAAGACCTAGTTGGAAATGGGTTTCTGCAAGGCCATAGATGCAAGTAACATTCCCACCTAAAATAGTTTAAAAAATATATATATAAGTCATGTCCTCCGTAGAATAGCATGACCTAGCACTAGTTAACAATTTCGCTTGCATCCATTAATATTCATGGCCCGACCCATGCTCTTCATCTGTTACTATTAAACAGAGAGAAGAAGATTAAAGAGAACTCAAGCTGTGAGAGTGACATAATAAATTGAAATGATTTTCAGCTATAACGAAATTCCAAGTTCGTTTGAGAGAGAATTTAAACCTGAAAAACAATGCAAAAGAAATCCAAATTTTACATTGCAATTAAAAAAGGAAATGTTAATTTATAACGAACAGATTTTTGAAAGAAAACTTGAGTCTAAAACCCCCTACTCTACAACTTATGACAGCACGAAAACGAGAATAAGTTAAAGATAATAATTAACTAAAGAAAACTTTGTGAAAGTTATATACCTTAAACAGTTAGTTGCAATATGTACAAAGTATTTCAGCAGTGCTTTAAGTGCATAATTAATTAGTTATTAAGAACTTAACTACTTTGAAAAAACAGCGCATAGACAGCGCATAGAAAAGGAACAAGCTTAGCCTTCTTCTGTTCCTAGGTACCCCAAAAGACGCTCAAAGTTACAAAGAAAAGTAAGAGTTAAAACCCGTATAAATGTTAACAGACAAACCAATGCTTAAAAGCTGAAAAGCTAAAGAACGACAGAGAAAAGGTACATAAAGTACAAACATTGAACATATAAAACCTAGAACCCAAAAACAAGGAAGAGAGCTTACCTCTTGTGTGACAAAAACTTTTCTCCTCACATGAGGAGAACATGGCTGACCCCTTCCGCCACTCCCTAGACGCTGGGGGCAGTGAGGGTGGGGCTGATGGCCTCCTCATACAGCAAGAAACCAACGCGCGGAGATTTTAACCAGAGAAAAAAATATATAAACTTAAGACTGTGGATCTGTATGATCAGAATGAGCAGAATTAACTCTCCAGAATACATGAGAAATATTATAAAATACACGAGCAGTTTATTTAATAATCTTTGCATGTATTAAAACACCTTAGTGAGCTTCTATAGATTAATCAGAATCTTATTAATTTTAATGTTGGTTTTACTATTTTTAGTATAGCTATCCTAGTGATGAATAACTAGTTTTCTTTTTTATTTGTTTTTATTTTCTTTTATAAACAGATTTTTAAGCTTTTTTTGTGATTTTGTTTATATTATTTAATTTTTTGTTTTAATAGGACCGTCATATCCATAGCACTAAGGTTCCTTTAGGTAGTTAATAGGCATCCTCTAGCCAACTTCCTTACGGCTTTGATTGGTCAGAATCATATTATTAACTGTGTAGAAAATTAAAGCAGATCTGCCAACCTTACTCTATTATTCAGAATAATTTTTCTTAAAGTTCTTTTGATGAAAGAAGAAGGAATTTCGTTCTCTAGAAAACTTTCTAATAGTATATTAATGTGGTAATTGAAATCCAAATTGTTGCTGCAAATTCTTGAAATTCTTAGGACCTGAGAAATTAGTACATTCTCAATTACTTTGGTTGAAATGTTATTATTCCAGTGTAGATATTTAATTACTTTGAAAGGAAAATTAACTCTTTTATCAAAGAGGCTAATAGATGGGTTACCTCTGTTGAGCTTAATGCTTAAGTCTAGGAACTCAAGTTCCTGATTACTGTGGTTGGTTTTACATAAGTTAAGAGAGCTAGGATAGATATTATCAAAATCACTCTCTATAACTTCTGAATTATTGATACACAGCAGATCATCAATATATCTAAAAGTGTAAAGGTAGTTATCTGAGCAGGTGGGGTGATTTTTAATGAATTTATATTCCTTAAAGAACAGGAATAGATTAGCGATATTTGTGGACGTTGATGTTCCCATTGGAATACCGTTCACTTGCTTATAGAGAGTATTATTATATAAGATATGGTTATTTTTTATGCAGCAATTAAGATAAGAGTTCCAAGTTCCTACATCAACAAATTGGTTAAGTTTAAATTCTGCATACAGCTCTTTAAAGGTAGTGATTATATCTGATAGAGGCAGATTAGTATATAGGTTTTCAAAATCATAACTATTAATATCTAGGGGACAAACTTTGAGTATAGTAGAAATTACTTCTGCATTATTATTAATTATCCAAAAATCTCTGTACATCAAGTTAGAACAGTTTCTAATGTGTTTCAAAACCTTCTTTAAGACATCTTCAAAAGCAAGATCTATTTTCTTTTTATGACTCCTTACTCCACTAGCTATGAACCTGAACTTCACAGGATCCTTATGAAACTTAACCGTTGCAAAAAGAAATGGAAATTCAGGCCCATATCTTCTAGTTTGTGGAATTTTAAGTTTCTTGAAGAATGCCTTAAACCGATTTTCTAACTGCTTGGTAGAATAACTTACGGGCTCGTATGTTACTCTATTATTGAGTTCCATAGTTAACAATTCAAAATAGAACTTCTTACAGATAATTGCAAAATTATTGCTAGCTTTATCCGTAGTGGTAAAAATAAATTGGTCTTGTAGTATGGAGAGTGACCTTTTAGCTTCTCCAGAGAAAAAGAGATTTCTGTCGAAACAAAAGTCCAGACCTGCCAACTCACCGGTGAAGCTATTGATTATATTATATTTCCATTCTGCGAAGGCCTCAATAGGCTGATTGTACGTTAAACTGGTTTTTACGATGTACTTATTTACATCTTGAGTGAAGCTCTCAAGAATCCTTTCTTTGGAAATTGTGAAGGAAGGTCTGAATTTAGAGCCATACTCTAATAAATTCCTAAGCTTTTCATTTTCAACATAACTCAAGTTTCCGGTGATAATATGGTTGTAATTCTTATCATAGTGAACTGTTTCTTTATGTTCATCACAAGAACAAGTAGTAATTACAGGAATGTAGCTCGAAGAGTTAAGTTTGTAGTTTTTAACTATTGACCCTAAGGTCTTAACATATTTAAAACTTACAATAGACTGGTGCCTGTGGATGGGAAAAAAAATTGCATTATTGTAGAACAGCTTCCTTACATTGAGATTATCGTCGGCTTTATTTAGGAACCTGATGGTAACAAAATTACTGGAAAATTCTTTAAGAGAAATTTTATCTTTAAGAATATGTTTAAGAATGTCCAGAACCAAAGCAAAAACATGCTTATCAACATGGTCAGCAGTTTCATTCCAGAATTTGAAAAAACATTTAAGGACAGAGTGCTTGAAGGACTTGAGAATTTTGTAAGCATTTTTAACAAAATTAGTGCCAGTTTTAAAGCTTTCAAGAGTTTTTAGCAAGTTAGCAAAATCAACTTTGCTTGATGTGCGAAATAACCTCTGTCCTCTATTACCTCTAGAGCAGCTCTTATTATTAACAAGAAAGAAGAGTTCACGAATTGAAAATTTATGCTGATTATGTTTATTGTCAGATAGAGTGGAATTAAGGCCATAGGGGTAAAGAGACTGATGCTGCAAAATTTCAAGGGATTCAGTTCCTAGCCGAGCATAGAGGTCAGGAATAATATGTAGTACCTCTATTTTCACTTTGTCAAAACCATGAGTATGGAAATGCTCTAATTCAAAGGTAGAGTACTGGTTGGCGTTTGTGGAGGGGTTCACTCCTGAATTAGAGAACTTGTTTACTAGAGACCTGTGACCATTAATCCTAAGATGAAGAGGATTTTTACTTTGGCCAATATAGCTAAGGTTGCAGACAGTACAGGTGAGCTTATAGATGGTATTGTAGGCTTTGCAAAACTTGTTGGAGCAATTATCCTCAACAGAAGAATACAGGTTAGGATCTGCAGATTTACATGTCAAACAACGTTTGTCATTTCATAACTTTAGATTACCTTTGCCAGCGAGTTCATACACTATGGGAAAGGGTGCTAGCCTAACCGAGCGGGAGGACTTAAAATATCTGAGCTGACCTCCAATCCTTTCATCGTCCTTAGAACTCCACTTGGGCCAAAACATACAAATTCTGAGCAAACCAACTAGGAAAAACTTTTTAGAAATAAGCAGTCCAAGAAAAGACCAAACTCGAGTATGAACTACACTCCAAAAAGCTGCATCCAAAACATACTAAAAAGAAAAATTAGAAAATGAAAAAACCTCAAGTGAAAAAAAAAAAAAAAAAATAATAATAATAATAATAATAAAACATTTCAACTAGAATTTGCGCATGAGCTGCTAAATAATAAATTGAAATTAGTTACTTAAGAGCAAAACTGAAGACTAAGGAAAAAATTTTAGAATTGAAAACGAAGGGTCCAAAATAACCTGAAAATCAAAACGCGCAACGCAGCAGTTTTGAAAATTCAGAATTCACATTCTATAAAGAAGATACCTAAGCAAAAAAATACATATATAATTTTGACTCACACCTAGTACAACATAGAAAAGGTTATGTATCTACCTGTGTGAGTAAAAGGAGAAAAGATAAAAAAATAAAATAAAACAACTGAATGTAGAAGGTGTCGAGAATACTGAGCCTTGGCTTTATCAAGGACCAGCAAAAACTCTGCATTTTCTCACTTCCACAAAGACCTAGTTGGAAATGGGTTTCTGCAAGGCCATAGATGCAAGTAACATTCCCACCTAAAATAGTTTAAAAAATATATATATAAGTCATGTCCTCCGTAGAGTAGCATGACCTAGCACTAGTTAACAATTTCGCTTGCATCCATTAACCTTCATGGCCCGACCCATGCTCTTCATCTGTTACTATTAAACAGAGAGAAGAAGATTAAAGAGAACTCAAGCTGTGAGAGTGACATAATAAATTGAAATGATTTTCAGCTATAACGAAATTCCAAGTTCGTTTGAGAGAGAATTTAAACCTGAAAAACAATGCAAAAGAAATCCAAATTTTACATTGCAATTAAAAAAGGAAATGTTAATTTATAACGAACAGATTTTTGAAAGAAAACTTGAGTCTAAAACCCCCTACTCTACAACTTATGACAGCACGAAAACGAGAATAAGTTAAAGATAATAATTAACTAAAGAAAACTTTGTGAAAGTTATATACCTTAAACAGTTAGTTGCAATATGTACAAAGTATTTCAGCAGTGCTTTAAGTGCATAATTAATTAGTTATTAAGAACTTAACTACTTTGAAAAAACAGCGCATAGACAGCGCATAGAAAAGGAACAAGCTTAGCCTTCTTCTGTTCCTAGGTACCCCAAAAGACGCTCAAAGTTACAAAGAAAAGTAAGAGTTAAAACCCGTATAAATGTTAACAGACAAACCAATGCTTAAAAGCTGAAAAGCTAAAGAACGACAGAGAAAAGGTACATAAAGTACAAACATTGAACATATAAAACCTAGAACCCAAAAACAAGGAAGAGAGCTTACCTCTTGTGTGACAAAAACTTTTCTCCTCACAAGAGGAGAACATGGCTGACCCCTTCCGCCACTCCCTAGACGCTGGGGGGCAGTGAGGGTGGGGCTGATGGCCTCCTCATACAGCAAGAAACCAACGCGCGGAGATTTTAACCAGAGAAAAAAATATATAAACTTAAGACTGTGGATCTGTATGATCAGAATGAGCAGAATTAACTCTCCAGAATACATGAGAAATATTATAAAATACACGAGCAGTTTATTTAATAATCTTTGCATGTATTAAAACACCTTAGTGAGCTTCTATAGATTAATCAGAATCTTATTAATTTTAATGTTGGTTTTACTATTTTTAGTATAGCTATCCTAGTGATGAATAACTAGTTTTCTTTTTTATTTGTTTTTATTTTCTTTTTATAAACAGATTTTTAAGCTTTTTTTGTGATTTTGTTTATATTATTTAATTTTTTGTTTTAATAGGACCGTCATATCCATAGCACTAAGGTTCCTTTAGGTAGTTAATAGGCATCCTCTAGCCAACTTCCTTACGGCTTTGATTGGTCAGAATCATATTATTAACTGTGTAGAAAATTAAAGCAGATCTGCCAACCTTACTCTATTATTCAGAATAATTTTTCTTAAAGTTCTTTTGATGAAAGAAGAAGGAATTTCGTTCTCTAGAAAACTTTCTAATAGTATATTAATGTGGTAATTGAAATCCAAATTGTTGCTGCAAATTCTTGAAATTCTTAGGACCTGAGAAATTAGTACATTCTCAATTACTTTGGTTGAAATGTTATTATTCCAGTGTAGATATTTAATTACTTTGAAAGGAAAATTAACTCTTTTATCAAAGAGGCTAATAGATGGGTTACCTCTGTTGAGCTTAATGCTTAAGTCTAGGAACTCAAGTTCCTGATTACTGTGGTTGGTTTTACATAAGTTAAGAGAGCTAGGATAGATATTATCAAAATCACTCTCTATAACTTCTGAATTATTGATACACAGCAGATCATCAATATATCTAAAAGTGTAAAGGTAGTTATCTGAGCAGGTGGGGTGATTTTTAATGAATTTATATTCCTTAAAGAACAGGAATAGATTAGCGATATTTGTGGACGTTGATGTTCCCATTGGAATACCGTTCACTTGCTTATAGAGAGTATTATTATATAAGATATGGTTATTTTTTATGCAGCAATTAAGATAAGAGTTCCAAGTTCCTACATCAACAAATTGGTTAAGTTTAAATTCTGCATACAGCTCTTTAAAGGTAGTGATTATATCTGATAGAGGCAGATTAGTATATAGGTTTTCAAAATCATAACTATTAATATCTAGGGGACAAACTTTGAGTATAGTAGAAATTACTTCTGCATTATTATTAATTATCCAAAAATCTCTGTACATCAAGTTAGAACAGTTTCTAATGTGTTTCAAAACCTTCTTTAAGACATCTTCAAAAGCAAGATCTATTTTCTTTTTATGACTCCTTACTCCACTAGCTATGAACCTGAACTTCACAGGATCCTTATGAAACTTAACCGTTGCAAAAAGAAATGGAAATTCAGGCCCATATCTTCTAGTTTGTGGAATTTTAAGTTTCTTGAAGAATGCCTTAAACCGATTTTCTAACTGCTTGGTAGAATAACTTACGGGCTCGTATGTTACTCTATTATTGAGTTCCATAGTTAACAATTCAAAATAGAACTTCTTACAGATAATTGCAAAATTATTGCTAGCTTTATCCGTAGTGGTAAAAATAAATTGGTCTTGTAGTATGGAGAGTGACCTTTTAGCTTCTCCAGAGAAAAAGAGATTTCTGTCGAAACAAAAGTCCAGACGTGCCAACTCACCGGTGAAGCTATTGATTATATTATATTTCCATTCTGCGAAGGCCTCAATAGGCTGATTGTACGTTAAACTGGTTTTTACGATGTACTTATTTACATCTTGAGTGAAGCTCTCAAGAATCCTTTCTTTGGAAATTGTGAAGGAAGGTCTGAATTTAGAGCCATACTCTAATAAATTCCTAAGCTTTTCATTTTCAACATAACTCAAGTTTCCGGTGATAATATGGTTGTAATTCTTATCATAGTGAACTGTTTCTTTATGTTCATCACAAGAACAAGTAGTAATTACAGGAATGTAGCTCGAAGAGTTAAGTTTGTAGTTTTTAACTATTGACCCTAAGGTCTTAACATATTTAAAACTTACAATAGACTGGTGCCTGTGGATGGGAAAAAAAATTGCATTATTGTAGAACAGCTTCCTTACATTGAGATTATCGTAGGCTTTATTTAGGAACCTGATGGTAACAAAATTACTGGAAAATTCTTTAAGAGAAATTTTATCTTTAAGAATATGTTTAAGAATGTCCAGAACCAAAGCAAAAACATGCTTATCAACATGGTCAGCAGTTTCATTCCAGAATTTGAAAAAACATTTAAGGACAGAGTGCTTGAAGGACTTGAGAATTTTGTAAGTATTTTTAACAAAATTAGTGCCAGTTTTAAAGCTTTCAAGAGTTTTTAGCAAGTTAGCAAAATCAACTTTGCTTGATGTGCGAAATAACCTCTGTCCTCTATTACCTCTAGAGCACTCTTATTATTAACAAGAAAGAAGAGTTCACGAATTGAAAATTTATGCTGATTATGTTTATTGTCAGATAGAGTGGAATTAAGGCCATAGGGATAAAGAGACTGATGCTGCAAAATTTCAAGGGATTCAGTTTCTAGCCGAGCATAGAGGTCAGGAATAATATGTAGTACCTCTATTTTCACTTTGTCAAAACCATGAGTATGGAAATGCTCTAATTCAAAGGTAGAGTACTGGTTGGCGTTTGTGGAGGGGTTCACTCCTGAATTAGAGAACTTGTTTACTAGAGACCTGTGACCATTAATCCTAAGATGAAGAGGATTTTTACTTTGGCCAATATAGCTAAGGTTGCAGACAGTACAGGTGAGCTTATAGATGGTATTGTAGGCTTTGCAAAACTTGTTGGAGCAATTATCCTCAACAGAAGAATACAGGTTAGGATCTGCAGATTTACATGTCAAACAACGTTTGTCATTTCATAACTTTAGATTACCTTTGCCAGCGAGTTCATACACTATGGGAAAGGGTGCTAGCCTAACCGAGCGGGAGGACTTAAAATATCTGAGCTGACCTCCAATCCTTTCATCGTCCTTAGAACTCCACTTGGGCCAAAACATACAAATTCTGAGCAAACCAACTAGGAAAAACTTTTTAGAAATAAGCAGTCCAAGAAAAGACCAAACTCGAGTATGAACTACACTCCAAAAAGCTGCATCCAAAACATACAAAAAGAAAAATTAGAAAATGAAAAAAACCTCAAGTGAAAAAAAAAAAAAAAAAAAAAAAAAAAAAATAATAATAATAATAAAACATTTCAACTAGAATTTGCGCATGAGCTGCTAAATAATAAATTGAAATTAGTTACTTAAGAGCAAAACTGAAGAAATAGTAAATTGCCATATAGAGATTCGTATCCATGGTTCCCATACTACATACATTGAATAAATACCACGTATAACATAATTATCACCGGCATGTCGCAGTTGGTTAAGTCGCTATGCACAGTGCAGGAGGCGGATGTTCCTTACTGGAGTTCAAACCCCAGTCTTCGGTAATCTAGTATGTAGTTCTTCGCGGGGGGTTCGCAGTCTTCGGGTCGGGATGTTAATACGTAGATGATTCCTTTCGAAGTCGGCCCCGGACGCGCTTTGTCCCTGGATCCCTGCTTTCCCAGTATGTCTGGGTTTATCTAATGAGTGTCGATCGATGTGTTGGTAGTAAGACAACTGCAATCTGATGCCCCATGACAGCAGCTAGGCTTCTACGGCGATATTGCCCATCGTTGTTGATAATGATAATATAATTCACTTGAAAACTTTTTTTTTATTAGGGATAACGTTACCAAAGTCCGGTAAAAAGCACATGAACGGATTTTTTTGCCAAAATTTCTGCTAATACTTCAAAAATTCGTGCGTCCTCCCTCTCATTATGATTAGTCCCCCTAATAGCTCACCCAGTCCAGAGCGGCTGGAGTCGCCACTGCATAGAAATGATCGGCACTAGACTGAATGGCATTGGACGAATCGTACCATCCCTCAATAAAACAAATGCGTTGCCAGATGAGGTAGCATAGTTCGGTTTCTTTGAGTTTCATTCTACGCAGAATTACAAAAAAACAACAAAAAAAAACTGAAGCACTGCAGTAACATATATTTTCAGAAATTATACAGGGAGTTTTTTTTTTTCAAGTATAAATGATTCCTTGTTTCGGTAACACCCAAAGAAACTGAGGATCGTCACTGGGGTTAAGATAGACCACAACTAACTTATCAACTTGGAGAAAATGCGTGAAGACTAATGTTTAACTTTTTCAAGTTTTCAACAGAAGAAGAATATATATGAATATCTTCAATTTTTACACTTGCTTTCCTTCACACTAATAACGTCTACAGATATTTTAGAATTAACATTTACACATGTGCACCTCATAATAAAAATATTTCTGCGGATATATCAAAATTTATAAAAAAAATATTAGAACTTCTTTCGAAAGGAGACGCATTACTTCCGTCGTATTTTGGAATAAACAGTCAGTCTCTGGAGCAAAATGGTTTTTTCAGTAATAACACTTTTATTCTTTATGGCGATCGAATAGATGTAGAGATTGCGTTTTTTTCATTTTCTCCTCTTTTTTACTCTTCTATGCTCGGGAGATTTTTGTGTGACTTTGTTTTCATCAAAGAACCCTTTCTTCAGGAGCTTTTTTAAGATTACCAAGAGATTGAGAAATTCAATTTAATTGGAACACCGACGACCTTTTTTTTTTACAAGACATGGGAATGCTTGTTCTCGCAGTGGGTTCCAATTTAAAGCCTTCACGAAAAACAACATGTCATGCAGATGTTGTATTGGTGGGCTAATTTTAATTGCAAATATTTAAGAATGGCACCCACTTCTTTCATCAGTTGCCCAGAATGTTTTTTATACCACTGATAGGACTTTCCCTACAATACAGAGAAGGAAGTCAGAAACGAAAAGAAAGGAAAAAAGGAGGTGAAGTTTTTTTACTGCCGCTCATGAATGGATAAGTAGGTGTCACCAGGGAACAAAATAACGTGTGCCCGACTTTTCTTCAGCGAAAATCAGAAGCTCCTTTCCTATGCTTTGTCAGCGAGTTAGCGCACACTCACTCAAAAACTAAGGAGTGAGAAAATTAAAAGATCTAAAATTTCGAATATTTTAGTAAGGCAATCCTTATTTTGGTAACAGTTATTTCAATTTCATGTACATAAATATTTATGAAATAAACTTATTTCAGGTATCAAATTCAAAAAAAAAAAAAAGTGTCTGAGTAACGAGGAACAAGAACGGCGGAATATCTTTGGTACTGGGAAAAAACTGATGAAAGGTGACGAAAGCAAACACCCGTCTAATTAGGTTAAGGTTATTGAATACTTTCCAACTTGTTCAATATTTAAATCTAATTAAATAACTATTAAATAACAGGTGGCACATATTCCTTCATAAAGCTTTACCGCTCAACAGTAATGGATAATTAAACAAGAATAAAATAATGCATTTTCGGATGTGATGTACGCGACATGAATCAAAATGATTCTCCAACATTTCTTCGCATATGAAATCTCATAGCCGAGAATTTATTAAAATAAAGAATTTGTTCGATTTGGAGAAAACATGGACTTTTTAAATCGGTACTTTAGAAGCAAAGAAACAACTGTACACGCAGATATCAATTTGCATCTTTGACAGAATATTGAATTACGACAGAAGGATATTCACGGATAAAGTACACAGTGCTGCAATTAAGTAGTGAGACTGATTTTAAAAAAATCCAATATATAAAGGGCATCCTGAAAGAAATGCCTCGTCCCTCATAAGAATTTTTTATTTACAGCGGCAAAAATGTGAAACTTTGTGGCAAAATACTTGGAGATATTGTTAGCAATGCTAGTCTATTCAAAGTATTGTCCATCACTTTCTATACATTTCCGCCATCTTTGAACCCATTGGTAAAATCAATTTTGGAAAAATTCCTGAGGTTGTCACCCATGAGTTCACGGACAATTTAACGTCTGTCACATCGTTGAAACGTTCCCCACGAATTGTGTTTTTAGAAATGAAGAAAATTCCGGAAAAAATTATGTGTGTGTAGGACATTATTGCGGAAATTATGCATCATGTAAAGTTATTACGTTCGGACTCTTCTTTGTAGTGAATGGTACACTCATAAATACAATATGTTTTCGTTCCGCATATGGAGAATCCATTAGCGGCCTGACCATTCGTCCAAGATGGGTCCGTGTTCCAATCCCAATGAGCCATAGTTGTTGTGTTTGTTTTACGGTCTTGGCTGTCTAAGAACGAGAGAATGCTTGTAGACCATCAAGTGGCTCACGGTGGCCGTTAACCACCTCGCCCTTCCCCCAAAAAACCGTAAGACATTCCCGAGCAAAATTTTGTGGTTTCGCTCAGTTGCGGCAAAAAAGTACTTTATGAAAACACCATACACTGTACGAACAGGCTCATCAAATGACACATCGATATCTATCTTATTACACGGTAAGAGATAAAAATATAATTTTACAAAGATTAATTATTTAATCTTATATCTAACGAGAACTTTAGTAGAATATTCGCGGCTGTGGCATGACGAATCTTCTACGAATTTCTTTGATGACCAAAACTCCTCACTGTAATGAGTGAGACATTCAATGTATTAAGAAGAATAAAAAATAACTCGTTGATCCCATACCTTGTAGATGATGAATACATTTAAAAGAAATATTAAAATCTTAACAATATTTGATAAGTAAAAGTCGTAGACTTCACAATACACGCATAACATGTACAAATTTTCTTTGTCACAAGGAAACAAGTACAAAGCCGAGGGCATCTTGGAAAAAATACACACGATCTTTTCTTCTTTGGGAACACAAATCCACCAAGAATCTTCGGCGGTTCCTCTCAGGACTTTATCGACAAATACACTTGAAACTATAAACACTTTCAGTCAATGCTCTACAATTCAAGAACCGAAGCATGCATAGGTGACTTCTCTGCTTCCTTTCATCAAATGCGATAATACGACGACAAAACATAGCGTTCTGCGGATTAGACAGAGATCTTCGACTGAGAGAGAAACAGGAAGAGAGAGCGAGAGAGAGAGAGAGAGATTGTTCCGCCCCCGGGTGTCTATTCACAGGGAACCATTTGAAGACGCCTGGAGAATAGACCAAGACGGTGTACGTGACGAACGGTGGTGGATTGGAAATATCTCGGCAGCCCGATGGCACAGTGGTTTAAGCGATGGCTTTTGCCCGTTCGTCTGCGATGGGTTCGGGTTCGAATCCCGTTCCGGCATGGATGTTGTGTTTGTCTTACGGCACTGGCTCTCTCTCTCCCTTCCCTGGAACCAGTGGCCCTAAATTAGGGACGGGCGACTGCTTGTAGCCCATTGAGTTGCTCACGGTGGTCGTTAAACACCCAATCAAGGAAAAAAATAAAAAAAAATGATCTCGCCTCACTGCACATTTCGGTATACTTGTGCCGGGGTTCGCAGTCACAACTTCAACCAGTGTCCCAGTGCTGGTGACATTGGACATCCTGACTTTGGCATTGAAACGCCGGAAATATTCCTTACAGTTTTGCCATTCACTGTTTCGTCGCCTTCAACTTGCCAAATTTCTCCCTGTGCTGCCGCTGCCTTTAACCCATTTTTCCAATACTACAGTAGGAACACCCGAACAGAACGTTTATCGACTTCCATCTCCTATTCACCCGATAAACAATGTGGTTCCGTGTTAATTGCATGTCATCAGCGTCGTGTGTTCCACGTCATTGCGGTACTTAGTCGACGCTGGCGCTCGTTAAGCATAGAAATGCGGAACCAATGTTACATGAAACTCAAAACGGGACGAACTTTTGACCCAGCCCGATGCATCTGATTTCTATGCGGGCGCCATATTATGCTTCCGGAGTCGACTTATACAGCAAACAGTCACAAAAGTAAAGATGGTTAAGCGAAAAAATAGGGGTCTAATAAGACGCCGAATAGACAAAATATGGTTAATATTAGGTTAAGTATCCATACTTTACCAATTGATATGGCTAATATTGGTAAAGTATGGATACCTAACCTAAATTCTAAAAGCCTAATAATGAGCTTAGGATATTTATACGTAATGATACAAAGTAATACAAATGCAGTATACAAATAATAGAAGTACTAGCATTTTTCTTTATTTTCTGTTGTAAATCAGGAAATTAGTGTGGATGTATTCCTTATCTGTACCAACATGTCTTTATTACTTTAAAATCTGAGATTTTATTTCATATAGGTAAATAAATTTCCTAAATAGCACCATAAAACACGATCACACGTTTGTCGCCAGAATCCAGGAAACGCATTAACACCGGACACATTTTCTTTATTAACAATTAGTCATGATAAAATTGATTTTCTGTTAGGTGTTATAAATACACAGTTTTGAATGAATTTATTAGCCTCTATTTAAGGGCCATATAATAATTAACTTCCTCTCTGTTTTTGCGAATTGCTATCGGCTTCTATAATTATTTTGTTCAATAATATCCACAATACTCAATTTGAAAATGACATATTTACTGCTGTTCACAAGTATCGCCAATGATACCCTATACACTGCAGAAGTACATTTCTTCTGGCAATTTTACACTGATGTGTTTTATGAACATCGTGAGTTAAAGATGTTTTGTGACGTATATTCTAATTTAACTTTCATTTTTAGTTCCTTTCCCTATGTAAATTTCAGTTTGTTCTCTTTTGTACTTTTTAAACTTAACGTGATATCTTCTCTCTTACATGAGTGGGGTTGGCAACACTTCCGAGTTCAGAGAGAGTGACGCATGAATGTGATAAGAACATTAGATAAAAAGGACGATACAGCAGTTGCTCAGGGTGTGGGTGTGTTCGATTGTGGTTAAGCTAGATTATACGACAGATAATTAAGGAATTGTGTGTGAAGTGCAAAACTCTCAGTGCTATTATTTTGGATTTCATCAAATATTGCTAGACCAGAAAAAGGTTATCGTAAATTTGACTTTTGTATGTTTCGTCTGGCCATAAAACCTTAATTAGAGCTATCCCATGCAACTATTGCATTGTATTCTGATTTAAGTCAACATTTCCTTAGTCATGGTTTTAGACATAGCGTAACACCAATCTCGCACACGAATAAGGGTTACGTTATAATTTGTTTGCAGATATCTTCAAGTGCGCACACAAGTATAGTTACTTAAATTGATAAATGAGTTTAGATCTGTTTGGATAAACATCCCATTACACGTACAGTGCGTGAGTCAACATTTTCCGAAAACAAGGGGATCTCTTTTCGACATCAAAGTATCACCTTTGTGTTATTCGCGCTTTACCGCACAATATTCACAGCTTTTTTATTCTGATATCAAAATTCACCACAAAATACTTCATATACACTAGAAAATATGGAAATCAGTTTTAGATGAGGAGTCATTTATCAGTTACTATGCATTAATGGACTTTAGGATGTCAACTGCAAAACTTCAGCATTTCGCGTTCACACCCATTAGTGGGCAAAACGAATTTTATTATTTACCCATTACTGAAAGATTGCAACATTTCGTGTTGACACCCATTACTGTGCAGAACTAATTTTATTCTTCACCTATTACAGCAAGATAGTAACATTTCGTGTTTACACCCGTTACTGAGAAAAACGTACTTTGTTCTTTAGCCATTACTGTAAGATTGCAACATTTCGTGTTGACACCCATCACTGTGCAGAACAAATTTTATTATTTACCCATTACTGAAAGATTGCAACATTTCGTGTTCACGCACATCACTGTGCAAAACTAATTTTATTCTTTACACATTACTGCAAGATTGCAACATTTCGTGTTTACACACATTACTGTGCAAAACTAATTTCAGTCTTTACACATTACTGCAAGATTGCAACATTACGTTTGCCCACCCGTTACTATGCAAAACAATTGTTATTCTTTATTTGGGAGCATTTTTTTCAACTTACAAAGGCATGAAACAACAGAAACGTTTGGCATATATTGATGTACAAGTCTTGGAAGAAAATGCCGTCGATAGGCATGGAAGGGCATGAAGTTTCCATGGCAACCAGTATGTTACACACACATCTGTTGCCCCATTGACACTTCGAACGTGATTTCTGAGCGTCGTAAAGAAGAGCAGATAAGACTCGAAAACCAGCACCATCATTGAAGACAATCTGATGTTTGTTCTTCCAAGCTATGTTAAAAGCTAAGGTTCACGATCCGTTTTCGGGAAGAATTTCATTTGAATTCGTTGTCGCAGCAAAATATTTTACCTGTGATCCTAACTTGCGGATGTGAAAATATTTACGAAGAGGAAAACGTAAGATTCTACCAAAAGTGACACTCCTTTTTCCGGAGACGGTAACTGGCATATGCAATCATTCACTCAGCCTGTCATTAAAGAAACACGAGAACCAAAGCTCCAGAATTTACAGCAGTGACCTTTTCTTCACCATTTTGCTTTTCTGAAGAGATAAATGCCTGTAGACAAGAATCTCATTCAGACTGTGAATCGGTTAACTTTCGGAGTTACTTCAGCGAGGCTGTAATCAAAATGAGGGATTCTTCGATCTGGGTACTGAAACAAATCGTAAAGATTGCTTTTCTTTTCCTTCAAGCTCTCAGGATTAAGAGATAGATGTATTCATGGTTTAAATTTTTAAATTCTTAATCGATGAAAGTACGGTGCAATTTCTTCTTAATATATCTTTTAAAAGAACCGGGAGTGTAATAAAAGACGCTACAAGTCGGACAAATCGTGACAGATCAGCAAAGGCAAGAATCAAATTTTCGGACAGACTGCTTACTCGCGCACAAATGAGATCGCTGCATAGCAGAAGGATATTTTCTTTATGAGACACACACACACACACACACACACACACACACACACACACGCATACATTTACCTTCGTTCTATTTATGAGGAAATCACTTCCACCTACACTGGCGTGCAAAAATTAAGAACGAGACGGTTTTTCGAATGTAACGTCGTGCAGAAGTGCTCCACATCGACTCAAATCATACCATAAGATCCCCAAGATGCAAGAATATGGGACAAGTGAGCAAAACCCGCTAAACAAGGAATCCAAAGGATACAAAGGCACTTTACTGAAAAGGTAGCTTCGAGCACAACTGGACAGAAGACAGAAACGTCCATGTGACAGGCGGCTGCCAAGAGAAATCCAGTCTTTAGTAGGGGATATGATCACCCCTGACAGCGTTGTAGGATTTACAACGTCTATTCATGCTGAGGACGAGGTTGTCAAGGAGCTGTTGAGGCATCGCGGCCCATTCCTCTTGTAGCGCCAATCGCAGCTGCGGAATCGTTGCTGGCGGCTGGTGACGTGCTACCAAGCGTCTCCCGAGAAGGTCCCACACTTGTTCGATTGGATTTAGGACCGGGGACCTTACCGGCCAATCCATGCGTCGAATATCTTCACTCTTCAACAGCTCTGAGACAGCCGCCACTGTACAATGAGGTGTAGAGTTGTCGTCCATGAAGAACTCAGGACCCACAGCACCTCTAAACAGACGCACGTGAGGCAGGAGAACCTCGGTACAATAGCGGACACCAGTGACTGAACCACCTTGGAAGATGTGGAGGTCAGTACGGCTACCAAGCATGATACCGCCCCAAACAAGAACCCTGCCACATCCAAACCGGTCCCTTTCGATGATGTTGGAGGTGTGATTGCGTGTTCCCTGCTCTCTCCAGATGTGTATACGTCCAGAATCGCTAGTCAGACTAAAGCGGCTCTGATACGTAAAAAGAGAACTAAACCCCATTGCTTATGTGTCCAGTTCTTGTGTTACTGGCACCACAGAAACTGCCGTCTCCGATGAGCAAGCGTTAATGGCACACACCGTACTGGTCGTCGTCCAAATAGACCACCTTTGTGCAGCCTGCTGGCCACGGTAAAACGCTATAATGGACGTCCAGTTGTCTGTTGCATGTGTCTTGCGATTTATCCCACTGCTCGTGGAAGACCACTACTAAAGTCTCGGACAGCTGTTCCTGTCGTTTGAAATGCTCTTCAAGCTCGTGAAATGATGCTGCGAGCGATACCGAACTCCTCGACCACACTTCGACCTTCTTCCAACTTCCCAATGACGCGACGTCGGGTAAAGTCATCCAGATGTCGTCTACTGGATTGCCTGTTGGCCATATCACACGGTGGCAGCAACTTGACGTCGTTCGAACCGATGTACACCGTGCAATAGCTTTCACCGAATTGTTGAGCGTACACCGTCCGTGTGCTTTATACCCTTCCGACACTCGCCCCCACCTACGTCATGCTGCATATATGCGCATGCCTTACCGTACCGGACACTAGTGAATCTCCTGAGTGGTCTTTCGGTCCGTTCTGCCTGCTCGTTCCGCTGTGAGGTTATTTTCTCCTCTTCGTCCTTAATTTTTGCACACCAGTGTATTTATCCTATTTTCTCGTTCGTCACATAGGTTTCATTTGCTAAAATATACACTGTAAAAGATAAGAGGTGTAAATTCACGGAAAATTTCTGAAAATAATGCGCAGCAAAGTTGCCGGTAAGTGTCTGTCTTTCGGCTGAATTTTCGTTTTTAAAAGTGCAGTTTTCTTTTAACTTCCTTATTTTCACAGATTTTCTGTAGTCAGTAATGCTGCTTATTTTAGAAAAGTCCGTTATGAGTTTTTCTCTATTTAGAGGGAAATTTCGCAAAATCTAACATGCTGAGTATTTCAGCCCGTACGTGAGAGAATCCTTTTCGCCGATCAAGACCGGGCCTTTTAGGTCTTTTTTGTCTTAACCACTGAGCAAGAATGCCACAGGAACCGGGATCACGTTCAAGTTAAAACTTTATTTTGCGATGGCGATTTTTCGTTTCTGTAATTCGAGTGTGTGTGTGTGATTGGAGGTTTAACAACCACCATGAGCAACTCAATGGGCTATAAGCAGTCGCCCGTCCCTAATTTAGGGTCACTGGTTCCAGGGAAGGGAGAGAGCCAGTGCCGTAAGAAAACACAACATCCATGCCTCACCGGGATTGGAACCCGGACCCCGTTCGGACGAATGATCAGAGCCCACCGCTTAGACCACTGCGCCACCGGGGCGGCAATGCGAGTGATTAAGTAATTTAATTTTCTATTGGAGCTTATTACATGTATTACCTTGAATACTTTTCTAATAATTTTATTTTTTCTGTACGAGGTTTTATTACAAATTACGTAAAGCTATCTAGATCAAATTATTACAATTAGTTTAATCTAGATAGCTATGTAGCTTTTGTCGTAAGGATTCTACAGACTGATACATAGACATCGCACAATAAATTAAGTAACCGGTTTCTTACGGTAACACAATATAATAGCTGGTGCACAAAATGGGAGAAAGGAGGAGAAATATCCTGTGATACATTGACAAAACTTCATGCAATATACTTTCCACAAAATCCGATCTCTCAACAGAAATGCAAAATCAAATACTTCGACAGACAATGGAAATTTATTTTTATTTGGTTTGATTTATTTTATTTTATTATTTTTATTTAGCTGTCACATCCAATACATACAGAATATCATAGACATGTCACAACTGGGATAGTAAAGAGGAAAAAGGCCGAACGGCCTAACAAGTCCTTTTCTCCCAACTCAAAACAAGCAAAAAGAGAAATACAAGTGAAGTCAGAACTGTTTAATCATTAAATTATAAACTGAAATCAGTAGACGGAAGTCAAGAAAAAGTAAAAAAAAACCTCATGTTTGTTATTAGTAAATCAAACTTCCAAATATTCCAGTGAATCTCTCCTAGGAAATTTTTCGTCATATGAATACGGAAAAAGTGAGAACGGAGTTTTCCGGCGAATATAAGAAAGGAATTCCGGAAAGGTTTCTGAAAATTCAGAATTATCCGTTAACACCTATTGAAAATGGTAATTTACTGTCAATATAAGAAGGAAACTATGGAAAGGTTTCTGAAAATTCAGAATTTTTCCCTTACGAAAAATCAGTGAAATTCAGTTTGTTCGGTCATTTCATGGAAAAAAGGTGTATCAGGAACATGTTTCTTTTATTCAAGAAAGAAATCACGGAAAGTGGCTCGTGAATTTCAGAAATTTATTTTGCAGTGTAAATATTGACTTCATTGTTTAATCCAATTACATGATTGTCAGGAGAGATGCTTTTATTCCCAATGCTACTTTTTACCTTAAGCAAACAAAACAAGGATCTCAAGCAAGGATTCAACAGAAGAACAAAAGCAGTGCTAGAAGCCAACATTAAGAAATGACTTCAGCCACAAATATTTCATTTTAGGAAAATCACCTAATGGACAATCATGAACTTTAGACAAATTATTTTTGCCTTTCATTTGTTCGAAACTTCAGTCTCTATGCAATGGGATTTCGCGCCAAACATTGGATAATTTCGGCTATTTTTCGTAGTTTCCATGGTATTTGCAATATATTACTCAATATCGTCGGGCACATAAAAAACATTACCACTCATATTCTGAATTCTACTATCTCTAAGAAAGTCAGCCATCACCAACCGCACCAAAACAAAATTCATATCGGGTAATGTGGATAATCGAACTCAATCGTTTCCCAACGTTTTGTCCAATGAAAATTGGTATTATTCTTCCAATGATACTATTCGTCCAATGTCCATTTGTTCAAATGTATGATACCCTATATGATCAAAACTATCCGGACACTATAGGTAAGCTACAAACTCTCTGCAATATGTAAACAAGAAAGATGACACCAAATTTTCCGGTGTAATGAGCGCGTCATTTGAATTCGTTCTGACGCAAATAAAATTTATCACAGCTATCCTAGGTCAATGAAACCGGTATGGAAGATAGTAGTATCGAGAGTTCTGGGGTTCGATCCCAGCAGTGCCGGAATACAATTTTTCAGTCGCTATGCGTTGTTTAAAAAATAACGTGGAAAGAGTGATGGCATCGTCCATTTACATTATCTCCACGTATTTGATATATATTAACCATTTCTATCGCCCTTTGAATTTGTACAATTAAAATAGCTGTTGCGTTAAATGCCACCAGATGACGACATCTCAGTTGCTGAGACCATCAATACGTATTCGTGTAGTCTGATGCTGACAGATAAACCACGCATTGCGCTGAGAATTGTTGGCGCTGTAGCGTAAATTCGAACGCACTCGACTAGTCATCGAGAGTTCTGGGGTTCGATCCCAGCAGTGCCGGAATACAATTTTTCAGTCGCTATGCGTTGTTTAAAAAATAACGTGGAAAGAGTGATGACATCGTCCATTTACATTATCTCCACGTATTTGATATATATTAACCATTTCTATCGCCCTTTGAATTTATCAGCTACAATTAAAATAGCTGTTGCGTTAAATGCCTCCAGATGACGACATCTCAGTTGCTGAGACCATCAATACGCATTCGTGTAGTCTGATGCTGACAGATAAACCACGCATTGCGCTGAGAATTGTTGGCGCTGTAGCGTAAATTCGAACGCACTCGACTAGTCATCGAGAGTTCTGGGGTTCGATCCCAGCAGTGCCGGAACACAATTTTTCAGTCGCTATGCGTTGTTTAAAAAATAACGTGGAAAGAGTGATGACATCGTCCATTTTATATATATTAAGTAGTATCTGACCCAAGGAAGAAGTTTACCAGTTGGTTTTTCAGTTACGCAGATATTGCTGTAAACGGAATCATAAACTTACGCAATCGGTTACCGACGTGTGAGTTAAGAAAACTTTGAGATTACATGAGAAACATTTCTCAGCGGAAACGCTCTTCAGCAAAGAAATAGTTTTTCAAATCGGACTCTTAGCAACAGATCGGCAAATATAAGATATGCATCTACGCCCCCTGGCGGGAAAAACATGCATTATTTCAAGTACAAAATATTCCCAAAAGATTTATCGTTGTGAGCGGTATTGGTCCAGGAAAGAATTTTTTCAGTCGAGTTTTCACGACCTCAGAATTTGCTGCAAGTACATCAGAAGCAGAAATTGAAGCTTATGCCTTCTGGTGGCCAAACTATTATTTACCAAATATAAAAAATATATATGAAAAACATTTCCCATCCGGAGTTGTATGCGATACAGGAAGAATTTTTCAAATCGGAGTTTTAGAAGCAGAAATATAGGAAGAAACGCGATTCACCTTTTACACCCCTTAGCAGAAAATCTATAAATTACCTGACACTTTTGAAATTATATGAAAAATATTTCGCACCGGAAAAGCTATCCAACAGAGAAGGGAGTTTTCAAATCGTACTCTTAGAAGTAGAGATATTGACAAAAATAAGATATACATCTACACCCCCTGGCGGAGAAACCATGCATTATTTCAAGAAGAAAATATTCCGAAAAGGTTTATCGGCGTGAGTAGTATCGTTTCACAAACGATTTTTTTTCAAATGAGATTTTAGAAGCTTAGATTTTGCTGCAAAGACACCAGAAGCAGAAATGGACGCTTACGCCCCCTTGTGGCCAAATTGTTTTACCAAAATTTAGAAATTATATGCAAAATATTTCCCATCAGGAACTACGTCCGGTGCAGAAATAATTTTTCAAATCGGAGTTTTAGAAGCAGCGATATCGGCGGGAATGCATTTTACAATTACGCCCCATAGCGGAAAGTCTATGAATTACTTGCAAATTTTGAAATTATATGAAAAACGTGCCGTACCGGAAACGATTAAAGAAGGAATTTTTCATATCGGATTATTTGAAGCAGAGATATTGACAAAAATATGATATACGTCTACGCCCCTGGTAGAGAAATCATACAATATTTTAAGAAGAAAATATTCCGAAAAGTATTATCGACGTGAGTGGCATCGGTCTACGAACGAATTGTTTCAGTCGAGACTCAAATTTTGTGGCAAATACATCAGAAGCAGAAATTAACACTTATGCCCCTGGTGGCCAAACCGTTCTTTACCAAAAATTATAAAATTATATGCAAAAGGTTTTCCATCAGTAACTGTATACTCTGAAGAAAAAAATCAAATCGGAGTTTCAGTAGCAGAGACATCAGGGAAAAGGGAAAATACTTTTACGCCCCTAGCGGAAAATCTGTGCGTAACTTGAAAAAGTGACTGTACCTAAAATACCCTTCGACATAAACGGAATCGGAAGGTGAAACAATTTTTTCGATCGGATCCGTTTTGCTGATGACGTAGTCATTTTTGCAACTAGCCCATCAGAGCTGCAGAGTATGATCCAGGAACTTGCTGACAAGAGTAAAGAAGTGGGATTAAAAATGAACTTTCAGAAGACAAAAGTGATGTTCAATGCTTTTACAAGAAATGAAGATTTATCGATTGATGGAGAAAAGCTGGAGATAACAGACACGTACGTTTATCTTGGACAGCAGATATCAAGTGAGGGTCACATTGATGAAGAAATTAATCGGCGTACAAAACTTGCCTGGAGAGCTTTTGGAAGAAACAGCATAATTTTCAAGAGCAATATGCCATTATGTCTTAAAAGAAAAGTGTTTGATCAATGCATCCTTCCAGTGCTTACATATGGTGCAGAGACGTGGACCTTAACTAAAAGAGACATACAAAGGCTGCAGACAACTCAAAAAAGCATGGAGAGGTGCATACTTGGTGTAACCAGGAGAGATAAGAAGAGGAACTCGTGGATCCGAAAAATGACAAGAGTGGAAGACATCATGATCAGAGTCAAATCCCTGAAATGGCAATGGGCTGGACATACTGCCAGGAGGACAGATCATCGATGGACAGCCGAAATTTTAGATTGGATTCCAAGGGACAGGAAAAGACCCAGAAGAAGACCACATGGGAGATGGGTGGATGAAATTCGAAAGTATGCAGGGGTGACATGGAGGAGACTGGCACAAGACAGACCGTTGTGGAGGAAACTTGGGGAGACCTTCGTCCAGCAGTGGATTGATAATGGTTGACAATGATGATGATGATGATATAAAATAAAATGTATTTGCATTCTATATAATCTGCATTTACGCCCTCTAGCGGCAATATCTACATCATTAAAAAAAACGGAATAAAGGATCAGCATTTGCATATTTCGCGCTTCCCAATGCAAAAATAATTTTTCAAATCGGACTAATAGTTGCAGAGATATGGTGTCTACAGATGGATGGACGGGCAAACGGAAAACATAAGCACGATCTTTTTACGCTTTCGAACCGTAGGTTGAAGCAGCGTATATGCTCCAGCTTTGTCCGTCCGTCCGTCCGTCTGTCTGTCTGTCTGTCCTCCCGTCGGCACGATAACTCGCGTAAAAATGGTTCGATTTCGATGAAATTTTAGTATGCGGTAGGGATAGCCTGGGCAGGAACCCTATTGAAAATGGGCGAAATGGGGTCAAAGGTCAGGGCACAGGAGCGAGATTTATTCCATAGCCATTATCCTCATAACTTGACTAAAAATGATTCTATTGCGACAGAATTTTAGTATATTGTTCCGGAGGTATACTGAATCAATTTTGTTTAATATCATCGAAATGGGGTCAAAGGTCAGGGCACGGGAGTGATATTTATTCCACAGCCATTATCCTCATAACTTGAGTAATAAGTTGAGCAATGATTCCGCGTATGTTGGAAAGCGTATAATAATAGTCAATGCATTGCTTGATTTTACTAAATTGTTTTACAAAAGACGTGCCGGAAATTACAATCGAATTGATAAACAGGAACAGTACACCGATTTTGTAGGAAATAGTGATACTATACTAGTGATGCGATTTATTGGCGTAGGAAATAGACACATAAGCTTTTCCAAGCTTTCAAACATCAACCAGGTGGCTTTTTCAAGGAAGTTAGACAAAAACTCCAGACTGAATAATAGAACGTATAACGAAGTAAATTTCTCCGTCCTTTTTGATGTACGCCGGGATTCGAACCCGGATCCCCTCATTCCGGAATAAGTCACTCTACCAATTGAGCTACGCTAACGTTTTATTCTGATTCTGATTCCTATCTGCCTTTATGTCGTGTGCGTCCTTCGGGCAGGTACGTCACATCTCCTGGTACGTTATATCATCTCCCCCTCCCCCTTTTTTTTTTCCGAAGTGCTGGAGAAGGGATTCTCTTATTTTTCCTATCTCGCGGTGTGGAAATAACATCACACCAATGCGAGATTTTGAACGTTCGGGTCATCCGGATAGTTCGGGCGCCATTATAACGAAGTAAATTTCTCCGTCATTTTTGGTCTACGCCGGGATTCGAACCCGGATCCCCTCATTCCGGAATAAGTCACTCTACCAATTGAGCTACGCGGACGTTTTATTCTGATTCCTATCTGCCTTTATGTCGTGTGCGTCCTTCGGGCAGGTACGTCACATCTCCTGGTACGTTACAAACGCTTTAACAATATGAACGCGGGAACTGTTAAAACGTTCAAAAATTTGTTAAAGCCTTCTATTATTCAGTTTGCAGTTATTGTCTAATTTCCTTGAAAAAGCCATCGGGTTGATGTGCGAAAGCTGGGAAACGCTTATGTGCCTATTCTTTACGCTAATAAATCGGATCACTGGTATAGTGTTACTGTTTCCCAATTAAAATCGAGTTAGTCCAACGTCTGTTGCTGTCACCACTCCTACTCTGTTGGGAAGGCTTTTCACTAGATTTTGGTACTTTACTGCAGGAATTTCCTTCCATTTTACCACAAGAGCGTTACTCTGGTTGTCACCGATGTCGGAAAATTCGGCCTCGCTCGCAAACTCAGATGTGTTCTATGGGGTTGAGATTTGGCATCTGTACAGACCAGTCAAGTTCTTTCACACCTATAGCATTCAAACCATTCTTGCACAAACCTCAATTCGGGATCGAGGGTTAATCCTGTTGATTTCGGAAAGGGCTTTCACCGATCTGCGGCCGAAATTATGGTTGGGCAAAATTGACGAGAAAGTCATCACAGGCCACACCGGTAAGATTTCAGGGCACTGGAAGTAGAAGGCCTAGCCCAAACCATAAAAGCAACAGCTGCAGAGCATGATGCTACCTCCACCAAACTTCATAATTGGAACAACACAGTTAGGAGATAGGGTTTACCTTTCATCCTCAACTTAGTCTGTCGGACTGCCAAATGGTAAAGTGTGATTAATCAGTCCGGAGAACGCGTTTCAACTACTTCAGAATCGACTTGCGCCGTGGTATACACTGAAGTACCAAAAACAAAAACGGGGATACCTCTCAAATACCACGTTGGTCGTCCTCGCGATCCGAAAACGGCAGCAACGCCGCGGGGCATGGACTCCACGAGCTCTCTGTAGTACTGTGGAGACAGTGGATACCATGCTACCTGAAAAGCGTCCCACAATTCCGTAATATTCGCCGGTGAGAGATTCCTGGCACGCCATTCTTCGGCGACAAGACAAAGTGAGATCTAAAAAACACCCTTTCGAATCAATGTTGGCTTCTAATTGATTGCAACATCTACTACAGCTTGAGACATCTCTTTATGCTAAGATCCGGAGAGTTCAGAAGGCGCTGCTCCGAAATCGTATGCGCATTTTCGCATACATTTCAATAATTTTCATGTCGCAACTTGTTGTACATATCCTGTATGTTTCAAGTTAATACCAGCTGTCCTTCATGGCGTCGCAATTTTCACAAACAGTGGTGAACTTTCTTACCTTAGAAATGGTATCTAGATACAATGAAACGTGGCCTACGAGTATATGTATCAGCGTGCAAGATTAAACCAAAAATCCTTAACTCTATTGATTTGATATTCGATAGTTTTCTGATCGAAAATGGGCATTTAATATATCACATGAGTCAAATGAAGCCTTAAAAGTACGATCGAAAATTTAAAATACAGTATTATTTGTCCTGAAACTTAGAAATATGGTTACCAATGACTAAAAGATTTTCTTACAGGTGGCAGCACGGTGCAGAGAAGCTTAGTGACGTAACAGTAGCATTGTAAAGATGGCCACCCCAATTGAGATATGCGCCACAGAGGAGCAACGTTCTGTCATCCGTTTTTTGAGTAGTGAAGGCGTGAAAACTACTGAAATTAATCGTCGAATGAAGCTGCAGTATGGTGATGTATGTCTGTCACTCCAGCAAGTATACAATTAGACCAGGAAGTTCCGAAACGTTGCGACGTCTGTGACAGTTTCCCCTTAACTGGGTTAGGCACACGGAGTAGTGGCACCAGAGTCAATTACAGCAGTTGAAAGCATTGTGATGGGAAATCGATGAGTGACGGTTAATGAAATAGCCGCACTCGTACGCCATGGTTCATTGCACGACACTATCCATGAAGTGCTGAGTTAAACAAAGGGTCTGCAAGGCGGGATCCCCGCCAGCTGACTCCGAAATTGAAACAGAAACAACAACGCGTTGATACCTGTTAAGACGTTTGCACCACATTGAAGCAGAAAGTGATAGCTTCCTACACAGAATTGTTACTGAATATGAAACCTAGGTTCACTATCATCAGCCGGAAACCAAGCCAGCGAGCAAGAAAGAGCGCTGGTCCTCCTCATCAACACCGAATTAGTTTCGTAAGCAGCCAACTGCAGGGAAGGTTATTCTGCCTCTCTTTTGGGATGAACGAGGTGGGGTTTTGGAGCACTGCATGCCAAGGAGGCATACTGTAGCAAGTGACGCATGTGCAGATGTTATCTGAATCATCTTCGACTTACCATCAAATCGAAATAACGTGGACTCCTGAGGACTGGCGTCCCTGCATTCGATTTTTCCACCAAACCTTGCCTCCAAGTGATAACCACATCTTTGGGCAACTCAAAGATGCGATGGGAGGAAAGACTTTCAGGTTTTACGAAGAGGTGCAGGAGGTGGTCCATATGAGTGTCTGCACACGCTATCGAAAGATGTTTTATATACAGAAATCTACGCACTTCGTAAGCACTGGAGGACGTTTGCTGCACAAAATGGAGATTATATTGAAAAATGATACGGGTGTATTCCAACTTTTGTTCACTAAATTGTGAAAAAAAAATTATGGCTATGATTTTACTCTCCCTTGTGGAACTATTAGAGGAGTTGGAAACCGGGCATCAGCATTTATGCGATTCCACGCTATGCTCCCTATAACGCACTCATTTTTCGTGTGTGAGATTGGTGTTACGCTATGTCTAAAACCATGACTAAGGAAATGTTGAATTAAATGAAAATACAATGCAATAGTGGCACGGAATAGCTCTAATTAAGTTTTTACGGCCAGACGAAACATATAGAGAGTTCAAACTTACCTTTTATTGGTCCAGCAATGATTGATGAAATCCACAATACAGCACTATGCGTTTTTCACTTCACATATAACACATTAATTATCTATCGTAGAATCCATATTAACAACGATCGAACATCCCAACTCCCACACATACACACTAAGCAACTGCTGTATCATCCTTTTTATCTAACGTTCTTATCACATTGAGTGTTGCCAACCTCATTTTTATCTAACGTTCTTATCACAAAAGTGTTGCCAACCTCATTTTTATCTAACTTTCTTATCACAAAAGTGTTGCCAACCTCATTTTTATCTAACGTTCTTATCACAAAAGTGTTGCTAACTTCATTCGTTGAGAGAGAAGATATCACGTTAAGTTTGGAAAGTGCAAAAGAGAACAAACTCAAATTTACACTGCTGGCCTCCCAAAATGCAACACCAAGAAGGACACGAGATAGCAAAGACAGATTTACTGGACACATAACAACAGATACAAAGATGAAACGATTGGGCTTACAGGTCCGTGCGACTTGCGGGACACGCAGACATCAATAATTCGTGTGGCCCCCATGGCTGGCAATAACGGCCATTACACGCCACGGCATCAAACGAAAAAGGCTTTGGATGTAGGCTTGGGGTATGTCGGTCCAGGCCGCTTCCACACGTTGCCACAGTTCATCAGGCGTAGCCGCGGGTGGTGCTTGCCGGGCCACTCGGTTGCAGATCAGCCCCAGACGTGTTCGTTGGGCGACATATCGGGAGAATAGGCGGGCCACGGCAGCAGTGACACCTGGTGGGCCGTGAAGAATTGTTGCACAATGTGTGCCACGTGCGGGAGCGCATTGTGCTGTTGAAACGTGGCCGCTGGCAGGTCCTGCAACTAAGGGAGGACTACAGGCTCCAAAACGTCGGAGATGGAGCGGTGGCTGTTGAGTGTACCGGCGATGCGTACCAGATGGGTGCGGGTGTCATATCCAGTTGCGCCCCAAACCATAACGCCAGGCGACAGACCGGTATGGCGATACATAATGCAGGCGTAATACAGTCTCTCGCCGCGGTGTCGCCACACGCGGATCCGACCATCGTGGTGTTGTAGGCATAATCGGGATTTGTCGGAGAAGAGAATGTCGTGCCACTTCGTAGTCCAGGTGCGGCGTTCAACGGCCTACTGCCGCCACACTCGCCGGTGGTGTAACGTCAATGGTAATTGGCGCAATGGGCACCGTGCGACAAGTCCCCTCTCCTACAGACGACGTCAAACGGTACGTTCTGACACAGGTTAATGCGCAACATACCCTAATTACTGCGCTAACTTTCGTGATGTGGCGGTGCGAGCCGTCAATGCGCGCCGCACAACATACCGGTCCTCTGGTTCGGCGGTCTGCCGCGGCTGCGGCAATCGCTCACGTCGGTCCGTCCCTCCCTTCTGCACTCACCGAATCCATATTCACCTCACTGTGGCTTGATGTCGTCCCACACTGGCGCCGATGTCTCGGTAGGATAAACGCTGTCGCGATAAGCCACTATTCGTCCTCTGTCGAACTCCGAAACGTGCTGGAATGACTGCCGTATTCTGCGACGAGACATCAGGAAGCTTCCCACGCACGGGTCTGGCAGCGCAACACACTTCCTCTACTTACACCCCGCCTTCTGTGCATTCTTCTTATAGTGTTTCTCGGTGGCGTGCCGGGAGCACATGATTTGCATATGCCCTACAATGCTAATCGTTTGCATGTACTCTCGCGGTCGACGCATGCTGCGAATTCCAGGCTAATCGGATGCTTCCTTCTTGGTGTTGCATTGTGGACAGCAGTTTACATAGGAAAAGGAACTAAAAATTAAAGTTAAATTGTAATACACGTCACATCACGCTAGAGTGAGATCGAAGTGTTGTGTGATTTCTGTTGTCCCAGCCTCATATCAGGCGACGTTTATTGGTAGGCAGTGCTATCTTTCTTGTTCACCTATGGGGATAGCAGATGTAAAATAAAAATGAATGATCAACAATATAATTATTTCACAACGCTTCTCCAGCAATACGTAGAAGTTAAGCATCACATTGCAAGTCTACATCTCAAGTATAAATAAGTTCTTAAAAGGAATGCGCTGAAAAGTGTTGAAAGCAAACAGCAAAGAAGACGTGTGATAACTTACTCCAATGGATCCTTTAGGTTGTAAATGCTGGGTTGTTTAAGGAGGTCAAACGCTGATGGCGGAAGAGAAGTGATGGGTTTATAAGGTTCCAAGAGTTCGTCGATGACATAGAGTAGCTGGGTTCCTCCTTCTGTCCCGCGGTGCTCTGCTTCCCGTATGATTTTCGCGTTGTTCACAAAGTATTCCTGAAATAAATGCATCAAATGAAATGACACAACCTCGTGAAGTTTTTGCATAAATTACAAAAATAAAATAACATTTGGATGGCACAAATTTTAATGACTGTGTGAATGGAGTCTGTCAGATGTTGCGGAATGGAGCAAAGACCTGTGATAAAATTTAATGCAGCAAATACCTGTGATACGTTTAAAGATGGGAGGGAGTCCCTCGAGGATAAAGCATGCACAGCACGCCGTTTCCTCACGGACAAATGAATATGTGGTGATGGTCAGTGAAATTCTTCTTATCCATGACACTTTTTTTGAGCAGCTTGGTGTCGGTAAGGAAACAGTCGGGTAATCTTAGAAAAAAATCTGCACGAGAGAAAGATTTGTTCTAGGTGTGCGCAGCACACGTTAACCAAATAACAAAGAGAGAACCGGGTTGCATGTTGTCAAATTCAAGATTGTGATTTGTTGCAGAGAATTGTCACCGGTGATGAAACTTGGTGTTTTCAGATTGCTCTTGCAACAAAATCCCAGAGAATGGAATGGCATGGATCTTCCTGGCAGACTAAATTCCGGGTGCAAAAATATCACGGGCTAAGACAATGGTCGTGTTTTTTACTTTGCTGAAATTTAACACAACGAATTTGTTCCTGAGAGCACGAGAGTGATTGGGTAGTATGATTTAAGAGTAATGTTACAGTCTGTACGCCCCCGGCATGGGACGTATCAGAAAAGAACTGTTCCACGAAAACAATTGGTTTCTGTTGCACGACAACACGTCCACACAATGTGCTTTCCCGGTTAAGCAGTTTCTAGCTTCGAAGTCAATCTGTGTTTTCGAACATCACACAAATCGATCCAAATCCTTGGATATCCTCAATGATCGCTCCCTTTTTAAGGTTCACCTTTGGTTCGCCTCTACTGAATGGCAAACCTTGGAAGGGAAGCGTTTCGGAGACATTAAAGATATTCGAGGAGGTGTGACCAACAGACTGAAGGAGGTTCGGGTTCAGAAATTCTACCGTGCCTTCGAACACCTGTACAAAAGATCACACCGTTGTATGGAGTTGGAAGGAGATTATTTTGAATCTGTGTAAATCACAATTTAATGTATAGCTTCAATATAATAGTTTTTGCCTCATCTTAACGGGCACATTATAAATATAGACTATATTTACGAAAGTCACCGGACACCTTTTCAAAATCAAATGAACAGAACCGCTGCGTTGTTAAGATGCACGGTACAGCTACAAACGGAATAATAACAAGCCTGCAGTTATGTCGCACTGTGAGGTTGAGTGAAAATGTCGTTGCGGGGAGATCTGACTTTGAGAAAGGAAAGATAGTTAGGTGTTATATTAGTGGGTTGGCCATAAAAGAAACCGAGAGCCGTTTAAACATACCCAAGGCAACTGTTTTGGATGTACTGAATACGTGGAAGACATGTGGAGTGCCTAGAACAGCAAACGTACCGGCAGACAAAAGAAAATCAGTGAGAGAGGACGTCGAAACCTCAGGAGAGTCGTTACAGCTAATTGACGGAGTACTGCACAAGACCTCAGTGTACAGGTGAGAAAAAAGGCAGGAACCTCGGTATGTACACATACCATTCGCATAGAACTTCATTCCATGGGTCACCGTGGTCATGCGGTTGCTCATACGCCTTTTATCTCCACTCGGAATGCTACTCGTCGTTTAGCATGGTGTAAAGAACATTTCTCGTGGACCGGAGATCAATGGAAATGGGTTCTATGCACTGATGAATCCACATACACGATCCATCAGTCTGATGGCCGTGTGTGGATATGACGGCAGCCGGGGGAATGCTTTTTACAACAGCGTACTGTTCCTACAGTCAAGTTTGGAGCTGGCAGTGTACTCGTATGGGGGTGTTTTTCGTGGTATGGTCCCGGCCCATTGCTACCGTAGAAAAACCTATTAACCAGCACGTCTACCACAATATTCTGGACAATTATGTCCTTCCAACTCTGTGGCAATACTATGGAACCGAGCCTTGTTGGTACCAGCAGGATAATGCACTGAGCCATAAAGCAAGGACTGTTACGGCGTGGTTTGCCGATAATTTAGTATTGCGTGTGGACTGGCCAGCACACAGCGCTGATCTTCATCTCATAGAGGACATATGGAATGAATTAGAACGCCGCGTAAGAAGTTCGGAACCAAGGCCTACCACTAAGTAACAGCTAACGGCAAACGCTTGTCGAAAGCATGTCTCGAAGGGTCCGTGCATGCATTAAGGCGCAAGATAGACCGACACTGTGCTAATGTATGTCAATAAGTGCTATGTTGAGTTTCTCTTCTACACTGCTGGCCACCCAAAATGCAACACCAAGAAGGACACGAGATAGCAAAGACAGATTTACTGGACACATAACAACAGATACAAAAATGAAACGATTGAGCTTACAGGCCCGTGCGACTTGGGGAACACGCAGGCATCAATAGTTCGTGTGGTCCCCATGGCTGGCAATAACGGCCGCTACATGCTGCGGCATCGAACGAAAGAGGCTTTGGTTGTGGGCTTGGGGTATGTCGGTTAAGGCTGCTTCCACACGTTGCCACAGTTCATCAGGCGTAGCCACGGGTGGTGCTTGACGGGCCACTCGGTTGCCGATCAGCGACCAGACGTGTTCGATGGGCGACATATCGGGAGAACAGGCGGGCCACGGCAGCAGCGACACCTGGTGGGCCGTGAAGAATTGTTGCACGATGCGTGCCACGTGCGGGCGCGCATTGTCCTGTTGAAACGTGGCCGCTGGCAGGTCCTGCAGGTAAGGGAGGACTACAGGCCCCAAAAAGTCGGAGATGTAGCGGTGGCTGTTGAGTGTACCGGCGATGCGAACCAGATGGGCGCGGGTGTCATATCCAATTGCGCCCCAAACCATAACGCCTGGCGATGGACCGGTATGGCGATGCATAATGCAGACGTCATACGGTCTCTCGCCGCGGTGCCTCTGCAAGTGGATCCGACCATCGTGGTGTTGCAGGCAGAAGCGGGATTCGTCGGAAAAGACAATGTCGTGCCATTCCGTAGTCCAGGTGCGGCATTTAACGGCGCACTGCTTCCAAACTCGTCGGTGGTGTAACGTCAATGGTAATCGGAGCAATGGGCGCCGTGCGACAAGTCCCTGCTCCTGCAGACTAAGTGGAACGGTACGTGCTGACACTGGTTGTTGCGCAAGACACCCTAATTTCTGCTCTAACGTTCGTGATGTGGCGGTGCGAGCCGTCAATGCCCGCCGCACAACATGCCGGTCTTCTCGTTCGGTGGTCACCGAATCCATAATCACCTCACTGTGGCTGGATGTCGTCCCAGACGGGTGGCGATGTCTTGGTACGATAAACCGCTGTCGCGATAAGCCACTATTCGTCCTCTGTCGAACTCCGGAATGTGCTGGAATGACTGCCCTATTCTGCGACGAGGCATGAGGAAGCTTCCAAAGGCACAGGTCTGGTATAACAACACACTTCCACTACTTACACCCCGCTTTCTGTGCACCCTTCTAATAGTGCTTCTCGGTGGCGTGCCGGGCGCATATGATTTGCATATGCCCTGCAATGCTAATCGTTTGCATGTCCTCTTGCGAGCGACGCATGCTGCGAATTTTAGGCCAATCGGATGCTTCCTTATTGGTGTTGCATTTTGGGTGGCCAGCAGTTTAGGTATCCTGTGACGTTTGTGAATATAGTGTATACACTATGCGAACTTACTCTAGAATACCGATCTCTTTGGAACTTAAAATCAAACAACACCACGAGTATTAAACATAAATATAATGTATTACAAACACGTGAAGTTATCCTAAATAATTGTATGGTTCGATACTCACGCAATGCAATAGATATATATCATAAAATCAGATATCATACTGCCAACACCGTGGACTTCCATTCTTAAGAGGCTAGTATGAAATATGACTTGAAGTTATATACAGTAACTTGCTTTGCGTGAGTATCGAACCATGCACTTATTTAGTGTAAGTTCACGTGTTTGTAATGCATTATATTTATGTTTAATACTTGTGCTATTGTTTGATTTTAAATTCCAAACGGACCGCTATTCTAATGTAAGTTCGGCTTGAAGAAGCCTCCCGTTGGAAGCCGAAGGCTTGGCACAATAACATAAATTTTGTTAAACACCGATTTACGGACTTATGTGCCTTTATCATCTACTTACGTAAGGTCAGGATGTAAGGTCAGGTGATGCGTAACATCACAGCCTCTCCTTGACAAATGTCAACCCCGCCTTCTCGTGGTGCATCCTGTTCCCACTAAAGGGGCTCTGACGACCGCCAATAGCGGTATAACTATACCATCGGGATTAGAGGAAATGCTATCCCACACTCACCAACCCGCTTGGCCAGCGTGGTGAGTTATGGCCAAACACCTCCAAAATGACTCTACAACTTAAATCTTGGCCCTCAGTCTCCGGCAGGTGGAATGTACCTGGCCAAGGCAGCGGCCAGTGCGACATGAAGGCAGAGGGTGCTAAGAATCCCCGGAGGACCGGACTAGGCTGCCATTTGATGCTGACCTTGGCTACATATAACGGACGCCCCCTATCTTCTGATTCAAGGCTCCTTGAATTGGAAGATGAACTACAAAGGATCAAGTGGGACATCGTCGGGCTAAGTGAGGTAAGGAGAAAAGGAGAAGATCTCATTGAACTGAAAAGTGGACATCTCTTCTATTATCGTGGGACAGATACTGGCAGAACTAGTGGTGTTGGATTTATAATAAACAAGAAACTGAAGGATAAAGTGGTAGAAGTTGAAAGTTCCTCTGACAGAGCTGCACGACTCATTATCCAACTCTCGAGAAGATACCAGGCTCAGATTATTCAAACTTATGCACCCACCACAAGTCATCCTGAAGAAGAAATTAAAGAATTTTATGAGGAAATTCGTCATCTAAATAATAAAGGTAAGCAGCACTTGAAGATAATTATGGGAGATTTCAATGCAAAAATAGGGCACCGGCAACAGAATGAAACTTCAGTAGGTAAATTCGGTCACGGCAACAGAAACCAGCGTAGGAATACTCTCGTTGAGTTTGCAGAGGCAGAAGGATTTTTCATCTTGAACTCCGTTTTCGAGAAAAAGCCACACAGGAAATGGACATGGAGACATCCAATTGGGACGACAAGTGAAATTGATTTTATTATGTGTAACAAAAAATTCGTCATCGAAGACTGCAGTGTGCTAAACAAGTTCAACACAGGTAGTGACCATAGATTGGTGAGATGTAAGATGCACCTCAACACTAAACTGGAACGTGGCAAGCTCATAAGACAAACAAAATGTATTGACATAACCAACCTTAAAAAACACCATAATACTTTCAAGTTGGAACTGAAGAACAGATTCTCTGCTTTAGAAGGCCTAACATCGGAAGAAGTGGATATTTCGGAAGTTAACAGAAAAGTAACCAAAGCTCTTATGGAAACAGCAACAAAATTAGCTGGGTCTAAGAACAAGTTGCATGTGAACAAATTATCAGGAAAAACCAAAATGTTGATGCAAAAAAGAAGAGAGATGAGGACAACTAAAGAAGATGTGACTTCCAAAGTGGAATATATAGAGCTATGCAAGACAGCACTAAAAAGTATCACTGAAGACGTAAGGAAATTCAACTGCGAGCTAGTGAGGAAAGCAATTGAAAACAACCAAAGCCTTAAGATAGCAAAGGGACATCTCAGTAAGGGAAGAAAACAGATTATGGCTCTGAGGAAAGAAGATGGTTCTATAACAAGAAATAGAGGCGAAATTTTACCAAGAGTGAAAGATTTCTACTCCAAATTATATGAAAGGGATGATACATGTACTCCAGACATCATGAAAGGTACCAGAGTTCTTCCAGTCCTCCCAGCAGAAGTTGCTCATGCAATCAAGAACATGAAGCGGGGGAAAGCTCCCGGAGAAGATGGAATTACTATAGACATCATACAAGAAGCAAGTGGAGAAATTGAAACAGTACTCGCCCAAATTTTCACTCGATGCCTTAATGAAGGGAAGGTTCCTGAGGATTGAAACAATGCTACAATGATCCTGCTACATAAAAAAGGTGACATTGAGGATCTCAGAAACTACAGACCTATCAGCCTCCTATCAGTGGTTTATAAAATCTTCACTAAAGTTCTTTCACACGGCTTGAAGGTAACACTGGACATGGCTCAACCGAGAGAACAAGCTGGATTCAGGAGTGGCTACAGCACAATAGATCATATCCACGTACTGAGAGAACTAATTGAAAGAGCGAGGGAATATGAACTTCCATTGTGCATGGCTTTTATCGATTATGAAAAAGCCTTTGATTCGGTGAAACCATCAGCAGTTACAATGGCTCTGAAATCCTGCGGTATTGAAGATGCATACATTAATATTACTAATAACATCTCTGAAAATGCAAGTGCAAAGATTCGGCTGTTTGAAAATACAACACACATAAAAATTGGAAAGGGAGTGAGACAAGGTGACACTATGTCTCCGAAGCTCTTTAATGCCACATTGGAAAATGTCTTTCAATCACTGAACTGGGAAAACAAAGGGATAAAGATTAATGGAGATTATCTAACCCACCTTCGTTTTGCTGATGACGTAGTCATTTTTGCAACTACCCCATCAGAGCTGCAGAGTATGATCCAGGAACTTGCTGACAAGAGTAAAGAAGTGGGATTAAAAATTAACTTTCAGAAGACAAAAGTGATGTTCAATGCTTTTACAAGAAATGAAGATTTATCGATTGATGGAGAAAAACTGGAGATAACAGATACGTATGTTTATCTTGGACAGCAGATATCAAGTGAGGGTCACATTGGTGAAGAAATTAATCGGCGTACAAAACTTGCCTGGAGAGCTTTTGGAAGAAACAGCATAATTTTCAAGAGCAATATGCCATTATGTCTTAAAAGAAAAGTGTTTGATCAATGCATCCTTCCAGTGCTTGCGTATGGTGCAGAGACGTGGACCTTAACTAAAAGAGACATACAAAGGCTGCAGACAACTCAAAGAATTATGGAGAGGTGCATGCTTGGTATAACCAGGAGAGATAAGAAGAGGAACTCGTCGATCCGAAAAATGACGAGAGTGGAAGACATCATGATCAGAGTTAAATTACTGAAATGGCAATGGGCTGGACATACTGCCAGAAGGACAGACCATAGATGGACAGCCGAAATTTTAGATTGGATTCCAAGGGACAGGAAAAGACCCAGAAAAAGACCACATGGGAGATGGGTGGATGAAATTCGTAAATATGCGGGAGTGACATGGAGGAGACTTGCACAAGATAGACCGTTGTGGAGGAAACTTGGGGAGACCTTCGTCCAGCAGTGGATTGATAATGGTTGACAATGATGATGATGATGATCATCTACTTAATGAAAAAAGTTAAACTTTATTTCTACGTGAGGCGACCTCCCATGTATGAATAAGAAATCCTCAGGAAGCTGCTGGCGTGATTGCTGGTGACTGGAAAGTTGCCTGTTGGCGGCGGTATCTTTTGGTTTGGTCTATATGTTGGTTCTGTTTGTGCTTTCCGGAGCGCGTCCAGTTAACTGCGCAGCTACATTTCACTGTTCAGCGTTTTATTTTCTATACTATTCATTATGTATATTGCTATTTTGAAGGGTTTCACAGGATCAGCCGTCAAACACCTCTTTCCTAAATTCCTCTACGCCGTCACGGTAGCGCAGTGTTCCAAGGGATGGCTTCTGATCATTCGTCCGAGATGGGCCCAGGTTCGAAACCCAGTGAGGCATGGATGTTGTGTTTGTCTTACGGCATTGGATCTCTCCCTTCCCTGGAGTCAGTGGCCCTAAATTTGGGACGGGCGACTGCTTATAGCCCATCGAGTTGCTCATGGTGGTCGTTAAACCTTCAATTAAAAAGTCCTTTACACCACGATTTATTTATTTAATTATTATACTGAGTTTTATTCAGCATTTTTCGAAAGTACTACATCCGTATTGATTGTTCATAAGCTTTATACACGTCTACTGCTTTTGTACATACGCAACTGACAATGCTAACGTAGGCTTAACTTCTGAACAATAGACACCTACGCACAACGGTCAATGTTTTCTGCTTCTAGCAGTGACCGTTATTCGGAGGTTTCACTGTAATTTCTTCAGTTTCGTTCTTTCAAGTTTGCATTAAATCGAAGGTACTTCTCTTAAAAGTTTGTGAACATGATCCCCGTCCCGGTGGCCAAGTTGTCTAACCGATGGCTTCTGATCATTTGATAGGGATGTGTCCTGCTTCTGATCATTTGATAGAGATGTGTCCGGCTTCTGATCATTTGATATAGATGTGTCCGGCTTCTGATCATTTGATAGAGATTTGTCCATCTTCTGATCATTTTATAGAGATGTGTCCGTCTTCTAATCCTGGGTGAATCATGGAAGGTGTGTATGTCTTACCGCACTAGTTCTCTCCCTGTCCTGGAACCAATGGCTGTAAATTAAGGGGAGGGCGCATGGTGGTCGTTAAACCCCCTGAACAAACAAACAATAGAAAGCATTCTTTAAATTCTTACTTAAAAATTCGAAAGATCACTGTCCTGCTACGACACATCTCACAATTAATCCACCCAAATATTTTGTCATAGCGTTTTGACTTATTCCCTACATGTCGTTCTATTGATAGGAAAATTCTCGTTCTCACATTTAGCATACTTTATAAATCGTAAGTTCTGTCTTGGAAATAAGGGCATACTCAGCTGCGGGAAATTTTCGATAATCGTATATTTTTTATATTTAATACTAAATAAATATTTTAATACTTAATAGTTCGTAATTTCTATGACGTCAGTGTGTAAATGAGTGCGGTAATGAGAGGTGGAGCTATGCGCCTGCATGTTCTTGATGCTGCCCAAGTGTCGTGCGTTTAAATGACAAAACTGCTGGAGGAGAAGAGAAATTTTAAAAGGAGCAATAATGCTTGTGGCTGCAATTCTTCATACCCAAATCGGTCCACGCGGTAAGGAAGGGGAATATCTGTCATCTTAGAAGACCCTAATCCAGCTCTTAAAGATAGAGGAGCTCTTTATTTTAGTGCCTGTGCAAAACGACAAGAGCTCTTGACAAGGATTGAAAACATTTTCATGATTCAGGGAAATCATTTCGAGTTTTGACTCGGGTTACGTTTACTTATATCGTTGAGGAAGAAAAGACGTGAAATCGTGTGCCTGTCTCGATCAAAATTTAGTGTCTGCAAAAAGCCTGTTCATCCTGGTTTTCTGAAATCTGCTATGAGAACGGCATGAACGCAGATATTGTGAAAACTATATACGTAGGGGTTGAGAAAAAATGCGAGAAATGCCAGCACAAAATTTTCAAGACGACAGTTGCCATAAATAAAAGATTTTATGGGAATTTCCTATATAAATGTCAAATTCTTCATATCAGTCGCAAAATAAATCTAAGGTGCTTTTCAAGCAGTACTATAAACTGGTCTTTTTGCGTACTAATGAAGTTCATATGAGATGTTTTCTGACAAATAATGTGCAAAAAAAATAATAATTCCATACAAAATATGGGCGTTGGAAATGTTTTAACCAATGCTTTGTTATTAGTAGAAAAACTGGGTGTATTGCAAGTACGTACACACAAATTGGCGCTAAATCATATGTATATATATATTCGCAACCCAGATCGACATGGATGTTTCATTTCATTTGACGATCTGCCTTTTTTCCAAGAGATGCCATTTGTGAGTGCCATAGTTTAAATGCTTTGTTTCGTGCACTGAATTTCCGTGAGTGATCTACTTCTATAAAATCAACAGTTGCAAATGCGTGTGATGTGTATTTTCTTGTGGTCGTTCAAACTTTTTAGGTAATCACTTAAATACTCACTAAAGTCTCGCATAGTAAATATAACAAGACGATGACGCACAAGGTGCTTTCGAAATGAGAAACAACTACTTACCGAATAGCACCCCTTCATTCTCCTTCAATTGTCTATATGCAGCTCGATGTAAACAACTGCATCCATTAGCATCGTCCACTAATCAGCACTCGTCGTAATATAAGATAACACACCAACGAAATATCACATATTTAGGAATAGAATTTATTCCTGGTTTGACGTACAACTCCTTTTCTGATCGTCGTCACACTCTGATAGTACAGTTCTGTTATTTTCCTTATGACTAGCCGTGAAGTTTTGCTTTGTACCTAACGACCTTAAGGTTCTGATGTGCGGTTGAGAAAGAAAAGGCAACTAAGGGTAAAGCAAATTTCCTACAATGACGAAACTAAGAAGAAAGGTTAAATGTAGAGATACGCCACATGTCCGAAAATTGCAAAATGAAACTGGTCTCAGGAAAACTAGATACAATGCATTGGAACAATGGATTGGGATACCATTAGTTTACTCCAGAGGGAGATCAATGAAATAACATCATAGTTGTCAAGACTGTACTGTACACGCACTGTACTTGTTACTTGTACCAATGGGAGAGGGGGTTACTTGACCCAGCACCGCGACCTAAGGTCTATTGTGCATCCCCAGCCCTAATCTCGAAAGAGACCAGATGCATGAGCAAAAGCAAGAATGATCTTGACTGGTACTAAAGTGAGATCACTTGGTCTCAAGTTGTGAGTACCAAAGTGTTCAAGCCTGAGTGCTGCAAAAAATCACAGACAGACTTTAATCCTGTCAAAATTCTCCAAGCAACGCTCTCCAAGCAACACTCGCTAAGCAACAGTTTAGTCGTCGTTCTTATCTCTCGTTCTTATCTTATATCAGGCATTCGTTACGTTCATTCAACCTCAATTATGTTGCCAACAGTATTCGTTTGAGAGAAAAGATATTACGTTAAGAGTGAAGTATAACTGAGAATAAACTCAAGATTTACATAGGGAAAGAAACTAAAAAGGAAAGTTAATTTAGAATATACGTCACACCTGTAAGTAGACCAGCAATCAGTCCAATATCTTTTTTGGCAGTTTAAGGAGTTCCTTAGCCCTATGAGGCAAGGATCCTTAATTAAGTTCTTTGCCTGCCTTTGACCCCTGGTAAGCATCCCAGAGGTCAAGCTGCTTAGTCCGCACTGTACTTAGTCTACAGAAGTGTGATGAAGTGCGCTCCAAAAATTGGTACTAGACCAGCTGTACTTTTGGGAAAAAGATAAATTATTATTTGACGCATGAAATGCACAAAAACGTGATTCAGTTATGCACCACGGTATGATATTTAACCTAAATGGTGCGAAGTTGCGCCCATGTTTATGTATATTTCATGCATGGTACAATGGTTTACCTTTTGCCAAAAAGTGGTGAAGCTGGTGTAGCATCATTGCTTTTCGGTGCAACCTATTACAAAAGTTTTAACAGTATGGGTACGTTTTTTTCTGCCGCTAAATTGCTCACCTGCTTTGTACATGTAGTGCAATGAACAGGGAAGTATACCATGGATCCTGAATCATGCTGTAATTCTCTATATTGTGATATTCGGCGGTGAAGAACCATGATTCTTTCCACATAGTAAAGTCCATGTCGGGACATGAGAACAAAAATTGTCCCCTAAAGAACTGGGAATATCGGGATCCCACTCTATAAGCGACTAGATATTTCAGGAATGAATTAGGTGTCAGGTTAATTATTATCAAAGTCCAACATTAAAACATACGCGAAATCGTTCCACGAGACGAGTGAAATAGTGCGTGCGGAACCTTCCCATGAAAACAGCGGAACGACGTGGTTTTCGGAAAAGCAACAGAATGACGTTGACGTAGGAATGTTGCAGCAGAAAATAGAAAGAGGCGTGGCGAATTCTTTAGTCGATCAAAAGAATGGCGTGCCACCAATCGTTCCGTGAAACCAACCGCATGTGTCCCATCGTTTCAAGTCGAAAACGATAACGTGTGAGTGTTCGTCCCGTAAGAACAATGAAAGCACGTATGTGGAATCGTCCCATCTGATCAGCGGAATGATATGTTGCAAACCACGCAGTTCAACCAACGAAATGAAATGCGTAAGGCATCTTTCAGGAGACGAAGTTAATTGCGTTTCAAGAAGCGTCCCATGCCACCAAGGGAGGATCATGAAGGTAAACGTCCCATGCGGCCAAAACATTTTATTAAATTCGTCTCATGTGACCTGTGGAACATGTGAATAAACGATATGTCGTGAACATATCGCTATTCACATGTCCAAACGATAAATTTTCCTTGAGATCAACGGAACGTTTTCTATTCAATGCTCCCCACAATGAGTTGAAGCAAGTTTCCACGTTGATCACAAAAAGTTAGGGTTATTGCATGAAATGAAGGATGCATGTACCTGACGCATTAAAATAATGCCAGTGAGACTACGTAACACAAACGATAAAGAGTGCGTCTATAAAACAGTTTCACAAAGTGACACTGCAATATAGACAAAATAGTAAATTCGGAGAATGTCCATACCTCTGGATTTCAGTACCCGGTGACACCACCCCTGTGTCAAAGAACGTCTTGACACCTATGAGGCATATTTACAATGATATCATTGATGAGTGTCTGGCACAGCTTGTCCCATATTACATGCAACACGCTATAATTTTTTTATTGAAGGTTTAACGACCACAGTGAGCAACTCATTGGGCAGTCGCTCATCCCTAATTTAGAGCAGAGGTTCCAGGAAAGAAAAAGGACCAGTTCCATAAGACGCACATAAATTTTAGGCACCACCGGGATTCGAATCCGGATGCTTCTCAGAAGAATGGTCGTAAGCCAACGGTTAGACCACTACGCCATTGGGGCGGCAGGCAACACGTTACGGAACTCTATTAGTGTACTGAGTTATAAGATAAAGAGCTCGGGTAGAAGGAAAAAATTGAAACCAGATCAGTCTGTGAAAAGATTATGGCGTCATTCTGTATTCGATGACATGTACTGTTGGACCCAAACACTCTGTATTCCATGACATGTACTGTTGGATTCAAACACTGTGTATTTCATGACATGTGCTGTGGGACCCAAACACTCTGTATTCCATAACATGTACTTTTGGACCCAAACACTCTGTATTCCATGACATGAACTGTTGGACCTAAACACTCTGTATTCCATGAGATGAACTATTGGACCCAAACACCCTGTATTCCATGACATGAACTTTTGGATCCAAACACTCTGTATTCCATGACACGAACTGTTGGACCGAAACACTCCGTATTCCATGACATGTACTGTTGGACCCAAACACTCTGTATTACATGACATGAACTGTTGGACCCAAACACTCTGTATTACATGACATGAACTGTTGGACCCAAACACTCTCTATTCCATGACATGAACTATTGGACCCAAACACTCTGTATTCCATAACATGTACTGTTGGAACCAAAGACTCTGTATTCCTTGACATGTACTGTTGGACCCAAACACTTTGTATTCCATGACATGAAATGTTGGACCCAAACACTCTGTATTCCATAAGATGAACTATTGGACCCAGATACTCTGTATTCCATGACATGAAAATACTCTCAACCATGACATGGACTCTTGTACCTAACTACTCTGTATTCCATGACATGAAAATACTCTCTTCCATGACATGGACTCTTGGACCTAAATACTCTGTATTCCATGACATGTACTGTTGGACCCAAACACCCTGTATTCCATGACATGAACTTTTGGATCCAAATACTCTGTATTCCATGACATGAACTGTTGGACCGAAACACTCCGTACTCCATGACATGTACTGTTGGACCCAAACACTCTGTATTCCATAACATGTACTTTTGGACCCAAACACTCTGTATTCCATGACATGAACTGTTGGACCCAAACACCCTGTATTCCATGACATGAACTTTTGGATCCAAACAATCTGTATTCCATGACATGAACTGTTGGACCCAAACACTCTCTATTCCATGGCATGAACTATTAGACCTAAACACTCTGCATTCCATGACATGTACTGTTGGAACCAAAGACTCTGTATTCCTTGACATGTACTGTTGGACCCAAACACTTTGCATTCCATGACATGAAATGTTGGACCCAAACACTGTATTCCATGAGATGAACGATTGGACCCACACACTCTGTATTCCATGACATGAAAATACTCTCTTTCATGACATGGACTCTTGTACCCAAATACTCTGTATTCTATGGCATGTACTGTTGAACTCAAACACTCTGTATTCCATAAAATATACTGTTGGACCGAAAAACTCTGTATTCCATGACATGAACTGTTGGACCGAAACACTCTGTATTCCATGACATGTACTGTTGGACCCAAACACTCTATATCCCATGACATGAACTGTTAGACCCAAACACTCTGTACTCCATGACAAGTACTGTTGAACCCAAGAATATGTTTGACTAACGGTAAGCTGATGTCAATATCATACATCTCAGTTGTCTCCCTTTTCTGACTCCGTACTTGTCAAGACAGATTCGTTCCGTTTGATTACATACTGTGACATCAGAAGCAGCTCGAAATGATTCGCGGAGTTGGCTACTGGTGACACTATTCCTTCTCCGACCATTTACTGTCAGATAGCGATATTGCCTCCTGGTGGTTATGGAAGATTAGCCCGTGCATTAGTAGGCTATATTTTGTAGTTACCTACAGTATCAGATGTTACTCGAAATGGTTAATGGCACCACAATATTTTTCGTTAATTGTTAGATAAACATTTTCCGTTAATTTTTAGATTTCTACAAAGATTCATTATCCCACTCAGTTTTCCAAAGATATTGCAACTACTTTACATTATTTGCTTCCAGGCTCAGAACGATTCGCTTATTTATCCCTCTTTTGATGTATGATCCCGTTTTATTGGTTCCATGTCCGTTTTTTCTTTCCTTGACAGGATATCTTTATTAAAATGAACAACATTGAAAGGAACAAATTATTCGTTAATGGATATATTCTCCCTTTCTTCTAAAAATCGTACAAAAAAATTCCTTTGCCAACTAACAGACTTTACTCATGTCAAAAATCTCCATGAGATTTCTATTTGTATAAAACACGATTTTGAGGCATGTACAGTTAATGCGCACTAGTATTTGCTCGCATTTGTTTATTTCTAATTAGTGTTCTAAAAACGTCTTTACAACAGGAGCACCGGAAGCATATCTACGTTTTATCAGATACTGTGTGCTTTGAATTTTCTTTCTAGCTGGTGAAAATGGTTAATTTTTTCATGAAAAATTTTATGTATTGAATTTTAGGTCTTTTTAATCGAACTTTTATATGCGAATTGGCAGTCCTACCTTTGAAAATGTTTTGACATACCCTGTTTTCCATCTGTGAACATTTAAATATGTTTTTTACTGTCAAATTTCTGTGAGATTATTGATGCCTGAAGCTTTTGTACATGAATCTTTCTAGCCGTTAACTCACGTCGGTCTCATTTCCGGGAACGATGGATTTTCGATGAGAATATGGACCAAAACAGCACCTCTAGCTTGATGGAAAGTATTTTTCACATGCTGCCCTTTCGTAAAATGCTCACAGCACAATACAAAGAACTGCTCGAATTAATAGCCGAAGAGTAATTTTTTTAACTAATAAATTCTGCATCTCTTTGGCTTCTTTTTCGTCATGTGAATGGTCATTTCAACAGAGATTTCGGCAGTTTTTTTCTTTTTGCATTGCAGAAGCTACTATCTTTATTCATTTAAGTTTGAGTAGGCGTCATTTTCCTTTTGCATTTTGTTCACATACATATTCATATTTTATGAAGTAATTGGAAAAGTAAAAATCCTGCGTTGTGCGTAAGCAAACATTTTTATTCTGAAGAATGTAAAAGCAATTACTCCACTTTAGGAAATTCAACCACCAATTCACTACCACACCTCTTTCACCCGTGGTTATTAGCGAAATATTTTAACACGCGATTTATAACTGTCAAGCTGGACTCGTATTTTAAAGATGGATTATCTGTTCTGCTATGCCATTTTCCTAATATGAACTAACCAGAGATTGCGAGCCATTTTGCAACGAGTCAACGATAAATAAAAACAGGAGGAGCAAAAGGCCTAAAGAAATAAGTTTTGGACGTTCGCCAGGACCTGAACAGCTCATTATTTTCATTCCTACGAGACAGATCGTTGATCCTAGGAATTATCTCTGTTCGAGCAATTTTGAATTGCCCTACAACAACTTGCAGCTTAGCAGAACTCAAAACTAGGAGGGATTATTTGGTGGACAGTTGAGGAGAACTCATTTTAAAAGCTGAATAAGTCATGAAATATATAGGTCAGTCCGAAAGATCTCCGTGCTACATATTTATTCTAAAATTATATACTGTGTTTGTTCAATTGACATTTTAGCCCTTAAAACAATCAGAATTATGATTTCACTGAGGACTAGTTGAAACAACGATTACAGTTCAGAAACTGATCGACAAGTTTTAGTAAAAACCTTTGTCAACAGATATTAAAATGTTTACCCTCTAGCAGGTCCGAAGAGAGGGAGGGGCAAAGAGGTAATTGCCCAGAGGCCCGGGCGTCGGGAGGCCCGATCCTAGTGGACGTTTGTCACGAACGCTTAGCGAAAGGGTCCAACAGAAAAGTAAAACATTTGCGACTCCCAGAGCAGCCGCTTTGGTTCCCATGCTTGCATTCTCTCCCTGTCACAAAAACTAAAAAAAACAGGAACTTCCCGTACTAATTCCCTTACCAATGGAAGTTATAAGTAGATCAACCATGGGACAAGAAAGACTGGGCTAACCACTCTTGCCATGGAGGCAGATCTTGCTCGTACCTTGAACTTTGAATCTAAAAGAGCCAGAAGAGCTACTGTATTTTATAAAAACTATAAGAACTATTAGGTAACCAAATCTGTCTATTAAAAATTGTATTTTTATATATTTATTTATAAAGTGTTCTTGTGAATTAATAACTAATTTGACAAAAACGTTACCGTTTTAGTTTTCAAATATTGAGTACTCAACATTTAGTAAAAATTTGAGCTTTAAAATGATTTCAAATGATTCTATCTATAAGTTAAAAATGGATTTCAGAATTGTACATAACAAACATTAAATAATTCTGATGAAATATTAGCAATTTGATGGAAGTTTGTTTTATCATGTACAAGGTTTTTAAACCTGTGGTTAACCTAAAGTTTATTAATTCTGCACCCTTCGAAAATCTTTTCGTGGGGAGGAGGAACTGAGGAAATCTTTGGGGGCCCGAGCCTCAAGATTGCCCAGGGGCAAAAAAAATCCTGTCATCGGTCCTGCCTACAGTCGCTTATCCAAATAAAACCACTTTCTATCTGAAATGTGAAATATCGAATTGAACTGAATCGCACATAAACATAAAAACTGGTTAAATTTTTCTAAAATCAGAGAAGAGCATTCCGAACTTTCCAGAAATACTTTTCATGCATTCCACATAAACTAGATATTTTCCATTGTTAGGATGAACTTCATGTGTTTAAGGAATTTTGGGAGAAACGGAATAAACTGTGTCGTTTATAGCTGGGTAAATATAAGTCACACTTTTGTAGTAAATTAACGAACATTTTGGGCTCGTTATCAAATTAATATTCCTCTTCGCTGAAGCTTCACAATCAGTTCATTAGGGCATTCCATAATGTTATGCAAGAAATGCATGTCAAACAACTATATATATCAAATCCTCAGTTTCAGAGAACTTTTCTAGCTGTTGTTCTTGTTCCAGAAATGTTAGTGTTTGGTGTAACAATGAAATCAGTCGGTCCAGTACGATGTCACGACTTATCCATCGAACGTTGATAAAGTCAACGAAATCCTGGTATTCACAATTCTCAGCATGTTTCCGTGGTTCAACAAACTGACATGGATCAAAGCTTTTCCTCTTCGAATAAAACGAGTTTTGACCGAAGCATCCAGATTTATTTTCAAGGAATCCTTTCTAGGCAACTGACCACAACGGGGTCCTTGATGAAAAATACAATGAAACAACTGTACATATCCAACTCTTGCAGTAACTTCCAAATGTTTTCTAAGCAGAAAGATGAATCCAGATTTGATTCAAATCATGGCAGGTGCACTGTCAGATATAACTGAAGCTATTTTTTCAAGATAATTTTCACTGCATTCAAGGGTTTATTGACGTTTTTAAGAATATCAAATTAAAGTGCATTATCTTGCAATCCACAAATAGTTCTAGTTCATTTAGAAATTTCGTATCGGATTATACCTGATGGCTAATGGAGCTTCACCGGAAATATCAATCGAAATATCACGTACCAAAGAGTAACACTACCATTTGTATAAATGATGAATGACTTGTGTATGAATATTTTAGGACGTATCCAGCGTTCCTCGGAAGATAGTTAAATATTCTGTGAAGAATAGTTTGGCAGATTCTTCATGTTTGCCATGGTATGGTATTCGACTTTTTTTTTTTAAATTTCCCAGCAAAACGTTTTCTCGAACAGAAACTAAATTTTCTTGCACTATTTCTCCATCAGAGAAAGGCAAGTTTGTATTGTTACGCGGGGTCAAAAATAAGCTGGGAGAAGCAGCAAATTTTGAGAAGACAAGTAAGTCGTTTAGATGCCTTATTTCCCCATTCGGGCCTCTCAGTGGCGACTTCGCGAAAGTGGCGAAGACAGAGCAATAATTTGCCTTGTCTTCTCTCTCTCGGTGTTAACCGAATTCCCGAAGTAGTATTTTCGGAGAACGCTCTTTGAGGTGCGAAGCTGCTAAGTACAGATAAGGCAGCGGTTGTTCAGGGGCCGGTCAAAAATCTACAGTTGGAAGGGAAAATAACATCATGAAAAAGACCAGCTGGCATTCAGCAACTTTGTGTGGGGACGGACAGTTTTCGACGAGGCTGAGCCCTGGACGCATAAAAACGAGGGCTCTTAGCAACAGGGAGAGACGCGGGTACACACGATAGAGCGGCGAGACGCTGACCTTTCGTTCGGATCTCCGTGCTGCCACAAACAGAGAAGGAACGAAGGCGAATAATTGACGCCAGGTCCGAAATGATCAGCCAAAGAGGATAAAGTAGAATAGCGGCAGAAACGAGTAGCGGTATTCCGTAACCTTGTGGAGAAACAGAAACTGTAAAGAGGTGAAACCACGGCCGTCCGATCTCAGTGCAAAAGACGGGTATCGTACCTGCGTACGTCATCAAGCTGAAACGTTTTTGCACAGCGCAGAGAAGAGCCGCTCTGGAGACCAGCACCCTTGACGTGTCCAGAAGGGTCGCTTCCTACGCTCGTCCACCCTCTCCCCCTCGCAATCAGCGAGAATAAGAAAATAGGGGTGAAATCGACGCTATATCCTGGGGAGAAAGATTCCTAGGCCGTCAGAAAGAGGGTGCTCATACAGGTGATACACACAGTGCGTCATCTCGGCGTGGTTATTTGTTTGGTGTGTGTGTGCTTCTCCAGAGCGTTAAATTGGCGCAAAATGCTAAGAACGGATTACTCTGAGGGCATGTAAGTACATTTTTTTCTAACTGTAAACATTCGGTGAATGTATCTCCGGGAGCCACCCAAGGCGATTAAAAGTAACGCTGGACAGATGATGTGTGGACTCTTGCGCAGTATGGTTTATCTGGTCGGAAGTGATGAAGGTTCAGACAAATACATCTAGTTAATCATTGTGCAGGATATTTCTTCTGTTTAATTCTTATCCCAGCTGTTAAGCGTATAATTAAATGTTGTTTTCGTGCTGATTATTGTGAGTGTGTGCTACCTGGTTTCCGGCCAATCATTTGAAACCAAACTGCCTCCTTTAATTCTCGCTGTATTGCAAAGAATTCATGCTCAGGGACGCAACCCTGGTATAGGGGGAAAGCGTAACATTATTTTGTAACGTTACACGTTCATTCACAGACAAGCAATGTTTTAGATTTGGCTGTTCTTCCAGCATTTTCGAATTCAACCCTAAATATTTCTGGCGAGAGGATGGGTACGACGCGTAAATTGCCGATGAAAATCATTTCCCTGACTTAGAAATGGTTAATATATATCAAATACGTGGAGATAATGTAAATGGACGATGTCATCACTCTTCCCACGTTATTTTTTTTTAAACAACGCACAGCGACTGAAAAATTGTATTCCGGCACTGCTGGGATCGAACCCCAGAACTCTCGATAACTAGTCGAGTGCGTTCGAATTTACGCTACAGCGCCAACAATTCTCAGCGCAATGCGTGGTTTATCAGTCCGCATCTGACTACACGAATGCGTATTGATGGTCTCAGCAACTGAGATGTCGTCATCTGGTGGCATTTAACGCAACAGCTGCCACCAGATGACATCTCAGTTGCTGAGACCATCAATACGCATTCGTGTAGTCAGATGCTGACTGATAAACCACGCATTGCGATGAGAATTGTTGGCGCTGTAGCGTAAATTCGAACGCACTCGACTAGTTATCGAGAGTTCTGGGGTTCGATCCCAGCAGTGCCGGAATACAATTTTTCAGTCGCTGTGCGTTGTTTTAAAAAAAATAACGTGGAAAGAGTGATGACATCGTCCATTCTGACTTAGAAAGTTTTTCTACAAATTGTCAGCATTGTTCAGGGGCGTAGCCAGAAATATTTTAAGGTGGAGGGGGCCCATTATTTGGTTCATCGGTGAAAACCTCCCGGAAAAAAATACTCTAAGTGGGAATAAGGCCCATATTTTTAAAAGTCAAAAAATACCCCCCCCCCCTCCTACAGCGGGCAGCGAAATTGGCAAGTCTATCATCTGCGCCGGTCAATTCAAGCGATGTTTTTCTTTAAATGCGAATATTTAAATGAAAAAAAAAGCATTGTTAAGATTTTTTTAATATATGTCGTTTTAAATTCGCCTAAATCTCTTACCGAAATTCTTGTTGTTATACAATGTCTGAACAAATTATGGGAAAATGTGTTTACCAAAATAAGGAAAATCAATGAATAGTTCAACTTACCAGTTATTTAAGTGGTCAGTCAATTGGAAATTTTGTTGAAATCAACATTAAAGGCTGAATTACCTTGTTCGGGATATTCTAGAGAGTTTGTCAATAGCGTCTTCAGTGTTCATGGTTATTTCACGATGTATGTTCAACATAGCTATTCCATTCAACCTGTTTTCTGTGATTGTATATGCCTTATAAGGCGGCGAAGTGTGGAGAATGTCCGTTCGGTGGTACAAGTAGTAACAGGCAAAGTAACCAGTATTTTTCGAAAAATGTTTGCAAATATTGATTTATTTCAGCATTGCTTCCATTCCTTTCTCAGGTTTTTCTTTTAGTTCCAGTAAATGTCACCGCCAAATTTGAATTCTGCTTTGACAGAACATTTATGGTCTGAATCAAAGGAATAAAATTTTGCTAATTCTGCAATTTCATTCGCGACATGTAAATGTTAATTTCCAATTTGAATAAGATCTTGGAAACCTTCTAAGGTGCGTCGTCATTTATATAGAGACAGTCTACTTTGCGCCGTGAACGCAATGCGAATATAGGTAGGAAGCTGAAGTGGTATTAGACAGAACCCTACAATAAACGTTTCGATCTGTCGAGAAGACCGGATTGTGTGAAAAGAACACCGCAAAGTGAAATAGTGTAATTTTAGGTGTATCATAAATATAAAGACAAGTATGTAAAGTAGCCACATGCAAATGAGATGTACAAATTAGCATGTTGTACACACGCACATGCGCCGTAATTCGGTCCAGCGTACAAAAGACAGCGGACCTGCCGTCAGACATTCATTTGGCGAAATGCCACGCAACAGTCAACTTTCTGGTGAGAAAGTGCAGAAGCCGTGGAGACTGAGAGCAAATGGATTGCCTGTAGCGAAAATATGTAAAGCCATGGGGAGGAGTAGGGCAGTCATATATAAGACTACCGAAACGCGGTGCTTTACTATTTGAGTATAGCTGGTGTATAGTTCCTTGCAATTAAACAATGTAGTAAACTATACAAATTAGAGTGGGAGAACTGATCAGACTAAAACAACTGTTCGGATTGAAAGAGCCCGTAACAAACAATTTATTGAAGAGATAAATACATCAAATAATCAATGAAGTACAGAGGTTGTCCGTAAGGGGTCCGGGTTCGAATCCCGGTCAGGCATGGATGTTGTGTTTGTCTTACGGCACTGGCTCTTTCCCTTCCCTGGAACCAGTGACCCTAAATTAGGGACGGGCGACTGCTTATAGCCCATTGAGTTGCTCACGGTGGTCGTTAAACCTCCAATCAAAAAAAAAAAAAAAAAAAAAAAAAAGTACAGAGGTGGAGTCAAAAGTTTTGCAATATTTGCATAATCACATGTGCTGCGGCGGATATCTCACGTGTTGAAAGTAGTTCAAGTCGTGCATTGCAGTCAGTCGAAAGGGATATAAGATGGTAGTCGTTGCTGTTAACAGCATTGCATGTCGTTGTTCTGTCTGCGGTTAGGACTCCTAAAAGAAGAACAGCTACAACCGGCTAATTAAGGAAATTTTGCTTTACGAGTTTGATCTGGGCCATAATGCTGCTCAAGCAACAGGAAACATTTGTCATGCGAAAGGGGAAGGTTCCGTGGACCACAGCACCGCAACCAGATGGTTGCGGAAATTTCGCTCGGGTGACAGAAACTTCAACGATCAGCCAAAGTCAAATAGGCCGTGAACCGCAGAATCGGATGCCGTACGCCAGACCGTAGAAGCAAGTCCTAAAACAAGCACTCCAAAATTATCAGGCGAGCTGGGCATATCACAGACCACTCTGGCTCGTCACCTTCAGGACCTCGGCAAGGCCTACGCGTGTTGCCGCATTGTCTCTCACGAACTGACGCCAGCTGAAGCAAACCGTTGAGTGGAATTATGCACGAAACTCCTCGAAAACCCGCGCGATGCACGTTTCATTAAGATAATTGTTACGTGCGATTAAAAGTGGATCTATTTCCGTAATCCTAACACACAACGGCAGTGGTTGAGCCCGAGTCGGCTTTCTGAACCTATTGCCCAATGTGGGAGTTTCGAGCACAAGTGATGCTCTGCGTCTGGTGAAATTTCGAGGGGATAATCCATTACGGATTTCTTCCAGACGGTCGGACCATCAACGCCAATCTGTACTCTGAACAGCTGGAGCGGATGTATGCCGTTTTGGAGGAGAAGTACACGGCACTGGTGAACAGAAAGCGCGGTCTCCTATGGCAGGACAACGCTCGGCCTCATACCGCGCGCACGACACGACCAAAACTCCAGGACGTTGAAGGCATCAAACTGATGACAAACCCAGCATATAGTCTGGATCTTGCCCCGTCGGATTATTACATGTTCTGGTCCATGGTCTACTTCTCTCTCGAGCGTCACGTCAACAACCAGGAGGATGTGGCAGCTGGGATAAATGAGCATTCGACCTCGAAGGAAAAGAACTGGTTACGCCGCGGAATCGAAGAACTGGCCGACAGATGGCTAAAGACGGTGCAACACGATCGCATATACTTTGAATGCTAGTCAGCTTTCGTCGTAAAGGTACGTATGAAGACATGAAGTGATCCAAATATTGCAAAACTTTCGACTCACCCTCTCTAGAATCGAAGAACTGGCAGACAGATGGCTAAAGCCGGTGCAACACGATGGCCTTTACTTTCAATGCTAGGCAGATTTCGTCGTAAAGGTACGTATGAAGACATGAAGTGATCCAAATATTGCAAAACTTTCGACTCACCCTCTCTAGAATCGAAGAACTGGCAGACAGATGGCTAAAGCCGGTGCAACACGATGGCCTTTACTTTCAATGTTAGGCAGATTTCGTCGTAAAGGTACGTATGAAGACATAAAGTGATCCAAATATTGCAAATCTTTCGACTCACCCTCTGTAGAATCGTAGAACTGGCAGACAGATGGCTAAAGAGGGTGCAACACGATGGCCTATACTTTGAATGCTAGGCAGATTTCGTCGTAAAGGTACGTATGAAGACATAAAGTGATCCAAATATTGAAAAACTTTCGACTCACCCTCTGTAGAATCGAAGAACTGGCAGACAAATGGCTAAAGACGGTGCAACACGATGGCCTATACTTTGAATGCTAGTCAGCTTTTGTCGTAAAGGTACGTATGAAGACATGAAGTGATCCAAATATTGCAAAACGTTCGACTCACCCTCTCTAGAATCGAAGAACTGGCAGACAGATGGCTAAAGACGGTGCAACACGATGGCCTATACTTTGAATGCTAGTCAGCTTTCGTCGTAAAGGTACGTATGAAGACATAAAGTGATCCAAATATTGCAAAACGTTCGACTCACCCTCTGTAGAATCGAAGAACTGGCAGACAGATGGTTAAAGACAGTGCAACACGATGGCTAAAGACGGTGCAACACGATGGCCTATACTTTGAATGCTAGTCAGCTTTCGTCGTAAAGGTACGTATGAAGACATAAAGTGATCCAAATATTGAAAAACTTTCGACTCGACCTCTGTAGAATCGAAGAACTGGCAGACAGATGGCTAAAGACGATGCAACACGATGGCCTATACTTTGAATGCTGCTAATTTGTAGTAAAGGTACGTATGAAGACATAAAGGGATCCAAATATTGCAAAAGTTTCGACTCACCCTCTCTAGAATTGAAGAACTGGCAGACAGATGGCTAAAGACGGTGCAACACGATCGCATATACTTTGGATGCTAGTCAGCTTTCGTCGTAAAGATACGTATGAAGACATAAAGTGATCCAAATATTGCGAAACTTTCGACTCACCCTCTCTAGAATCGAAGAACTGGCAGACAGATAGCTAAAGACGGTGCAACACGATGGCCTATACTTTGAATGCTAGTCAGCTTTCGTCGTAAAGGTACATATGAAGATATAAAGTGATCCAAATATTGCAAAACTTTCGACTCACTCTCTGTAGAATCGAAGAACTTGCAGACAGATGGCTAAAGACGGTGCAACACGATGGCCTATACTTTGAATGCTTCTCATTTGTCGTAAAGGTACGTAAGAAGACATAAAGTGATCCAAATATTGCAAAACTTTCGACTCACCCTCTCTAGAATCGAAGAACTGGCAGACAGATGGCTAAAGCCGGCGCAACACGATGGCCTATACTTTCAATGCTAGGCAGATTTCGTCATAAAGGAACGTATGAAGACATAAAGTGATCCAAATATTGCAAAACTTTCGACTCACCCTCTGTAGAATCGAAGAACTGGCAGACAAATGACTAAAGACGGTGCAACACAATGGCCTATACTTTGAATGTTAGTCAGCTTTCGTCGTAAAGGTACGTATGAAGACATAAAGTGATCCAAATATTGCAAAACGTTCGACTCACCCTCTGTAGAATCGAAGAACTGGCAGACAGATGACTAAAGACGGTGCAAAACAATGCCCTATACTTTGAATGTTAGTCAGCTTTCGTCGTAAAGGTACGTATGAAGACATAAAGTGATCCAAATATTGCAAAACTTTCGACTCACCCTCTGTAGAATCGAAGAACTGGCAGACAGATAGCTAAAGACGATGCAACACGATGGCCTATACTTTGAATGCTTCTCATTTGTCGTAAAGGTACGTATGAAGACATAAAGTGATCCAAATATTGCAAACCTTTCGACTCACCTTCTCTAGAATCGAAGAACTAGCAGACAGATGGCTAAAGACGGGGCTACACGATAGCATATAATTTAGATGCTAGTCAGCTGTCGTGGTAAAGATACGTATGAAGACATAAAGTGATCCAAATATTGCAAACCTTTCGACTCACCCTCTCTAGAATCGAAGAACTAGCAGACAGATGGCTAAAGACGGGGCAACACGATAGCATATAATTTAGATGCTAGTCAGCTGTCGTGGTAAAGATACGTATGAAGACATAAAGTGATCCAAATATTGCAAAACTTTCGACTCACCCTCTCTAGAATCGAAGAACTGGCAGACAGATGGTTAAAGACGGTGCAACACGATGGCATATACTTTGAATGCTAGTCAGCTTTAGTCGTAAAGATACGTATTAAAACATAAAGTGATCTAAATATTGCAAAACATTCGACTCACTCTCTGTAGAATCGAAGAACTGGCAGACAGATGGCTAAAGACGGTGCAACACGATCGCATATACTTTGGATGCTAGTCAGCTTTCGTCGTTAAGATACGTATGAAGACATAAAGTGATCCAAATATTGCAAAACTTTCGACTCACCCTCTCTAGAATCGAAGAACTGGCAGACAGATGGCTAAAGACGGTGCAACACGATGGCCTCTACTTTGAATGCTAGTCAGCTTTCGTCATAAAGGTACGTATGAAGACATAGAGTGATCCAAATATTGAAAAACTTTCGACTCGCCCTCTGTAGAATCGAAGAACTGGCAGACAGATGGCTAAAGACGGTGCAACACGATGGCCTATACTTTGAATGCTTCTCATTTGTCGTAAAGGTACGTATGAAGACATAAAGTGATCCAAATATTGCAAAACGTTCGACTCACCCTCTCTAGAATCGAAGAACTGGCAGACAGATGACTAAAGACGGTGCAACACGATGGCCTATACTTTGAATGCTAGTCAGCTTTCGTCGTAAAGGTACGTATGAAGACATAAAGTGATCCAAATATTGCAAAACTTTGGACTTACTCTCTGTATCTAAAGAAATTAGTCTGAAACAACTCCCTGGATTGAAGAAAATTAAACACATACATTAGAATTATATGCTTTAAGTAATGAGGAAACTACACAAATTTAACTGAAAAAAACTGGACTGAAGAAACTCAACAAACAAATTGACCAAGGGACAGCTATATCAATTAAAAAATGGGGTAACTACACAGATTCCGCTAAGAAGCTGTTCTGATTGAATAAAACTAAGCACACGATTTATCCAAATAATCAAAGCCTATACTAGTTAAACAATGAAGTAAATATATAAATTAGAATTGAGCAACTGTCTGGACTAAAGGAAATTAAATAAACAATTTATGCAAGGAATTTCTACATCAACTAAACAGTGAGGTAACATCAAACAAAGATCTTAGCTCTTTTCACGTTTATAAGTGTGTCCCGGAAAAATTCGCATTGGCCGCCATCGGGAGTCGAACCCAGGGTCTTCCAGTTACGCTCCGGAAATTCTACTGCTAAGCCACAGCGGCCACGAATTCTTTCGGACTCACACACGCTAACTGCCAATCCAATTTGCTTCTTGGAGCCCCGCACAAGGCTGGGGATTCAGCAACGAAAGTAAGCAGCAAGTGAAGAAATAATTAGAAGGCGAATGAATAATTAATACAGACATTTAACATGGACCAGGAACATCAAACAAATATCTTCGCTCTTTCCACGTTTATAAGTGAGTCACGGAAAAATTCTCGTTTGTAACTATAAAGATAAGAGTGAAACAACTGCCCCGATACTTTTTATTAGAGGTTTAACGACCACTGTGAGCAACTCAATAGGCTATAAGCAGTCACCCGTCCGTAATTTGGGGCCACTGGTTCCAGAGAAGGGAGAAAGAGCCAGTGCCGCAAGAAAAACACAACATCCACGCCTCACTGGCATTCAAACCCAGACCCCTTTCGGACGAATGATCAGAGGTCATCGCTTAGACCACTGCGCCACCAGGGTGGCCTGCCCGGATTCAAGAAAATTCAGTAAACAAATTATTCAAGCAAATGCGACATCAGTTAAGTAAAGGCGTAACTACACAAATTAAACTGAAACAACTTCTAGGATTCAGAAAAAGTAAATAAACGAATTATCCAAGGAATGTCTATATTAATGAAACAATGAAATAGCTATAAAATGTTTACTAAAAAAGTGTTCGAATTAAAGAAAACTAAATCCATATTTTATTCAAGTAACATCTGTGCTAATTAAACTATGAGGTAAATATACAAATTGGGCTGGAACGATTACTCGGATTCAAGGAAACTAAGCAAAAAAATTACCCAAGGAATATCTATATCATGATAATTAACATAACAATCAGACATCTCTGAATTGATCTTCATGACATTCAAGAAACTTTAAAATTTCATCGCCCTATAGCGGGAATCGAACCCGCAACTACCGATTACCATTCGAGTATGCTAACCGTTACACCACCCAGGAGGACTAAGTCCTAAGTATCTGATTGTTAAGAGCATCGGAAAACAGTCCAACCGCATTCTTAATCGAAGCAACTGTGTTGCCATTGTTACAGTGGACACCCCCCCCCCCCATCCTAAAACCTGAAGAAAACTCTAAAATTTGTCCGCCATGTCGCGTATGGTATGAGGTAGCTAGGAATCACAGTTCGGCAGGCTCACATGTTCTTTTACAGTTCAGTTTTTTATTTATTTCTCATTTACGTTGTTTTTTCTTTCGGATGTTCTCTAAATTAATTAACAAAATTGCGGGATAATTGGGAAGTCGCTCCAATGCTCTTGAAGGCAAGAAACGCAATATTTTTGCCATTTTGAATTATTTCTACCTGTGGGAAAAGGTAGCACTCAATGGTTGCTCTGGAAATTGATAAGAGCAAAGCGATAGGCCCAGAAGAGGACTTCTAGATTTCTTGAGGAGGGGCCGATGTTACGACCCACCCCCGCCATTAATTTAGTAATTAATGGGCGTGGTTGATGTGTGAAATTAATTAAGTATTAATTGTTCGAGGCTTGATTGGAGTTTAAAAGTGTAAACAGCAGATAAAGTTTTATCTGGGGGTTTGGAAAGAAAAGAGGCGAAGAATTCTCTCTCTGGCTGGGTGGTCTCAGAATAGCTCTGTTAGGTCATAAATATCAGGGCGCAGCTGACGGGCAGCCTATGCAACACGGAAAGGGAAAGAGGAATACGTATCGAATGAGCCACTTGAGTAGGAATGAATGAAGATAGGGGACGAAAGGTTTAGCGAATAATCGTAAATTCGTCGATTGTTTGGGGCATTTTCGAGAACAATTGCTCTCTGTGTGGTCCGTGCAGAAAAATAAGAGTTCGCACTTGGCATGAAAATAAGGAAGAAAGTTGAGTTGTCTGTGCGCTCTCCGATGTGAAAGGCTGGATGCCTTGGATCTGCAAAAAATGAATTGGGAAAAATGAAGCAGCAAACCTCCCCGCATTTGGTAAGAAATGGAGACAACTCGAGGCAGCTGGAGATGCCAGTTTGCCATAAAGACAGCAGAATGCCTAAATCCGCAGGATAAAGCAGAAATTTCTAGGCTGGAGCGTAATGGAACTCAGCGACTGTTTGGCCTAATGAAAGCCAAGTTACAGGGGAATTAAGAAGTCTGCGAGTAGACAGTGGTCATTCCAATGAGAAGCGAAGCCAAGCAAAAGTCGGGTTCGGATGCCAACCACTGCAGTGTGGAATCGTCACCCCCATTCATCCCCTACTGTGGAGGAAGTGAAGAGATGCGCTTGTCTTACGGGGCGAAGCGAGGCCCCATGTGTGCGTGTGTGTGGTCGCGTAAGCAGCGAAGCCACTACGTGTAAGTGCGACGGGATAAAAACATGTCGAAAGAAAAATATGAGCGTAAGAGCGGTGGCTTCGATACCTAACAAATATACAGGTGAAATGTTGAGTTGCCGATATACGCTTAAGGTAAAAGCACGTCTGATTTCGCTCGGCCGAGAAAATTAATCTTGGAAACCGCAACATCAGATGTGAGAGGGCCTATTTTGCTTAACGGCCACCTTCAAATCGTCACGAGAATAGATCAGTGTGCACTCTAATCATTGCAACAAAGTGCGGCGTGATATTACCATTTTTAATTGTGTGCTTCATTTACATCAAGCGTCAAAGTGAAGTGTTGAATCATCGGTGCTGCCACATGGTGCAAGTGTCTGTGTGCGTGTTTTTTTTGTCGTGTGATATTATGTGATGCACAACGGATTTGCACAGCAAAGTCACGAAACTGTAAGTAGATGAATATTTCCTTTTTCTTTCTTCGCACATCTGCGAACTTGTGCCATCCCGACACCCAAAGCTGCATGGACATAGATGCAGTAATGCTGAGTGACTGAACCTCAGAGGAAATACCTGCACATACAGATTTCAATTTCTTACAGGGCCCATTTCCTGATTACTTTTTTACATGAATAAGGGAGAAGGTGTGGCCACAAATTCCGCTGGGCGGGACAGTTTCTTTTAACTTTGGTTCAGGACCAACGTCAGCGGGGCAGGGTTCTGCATGTGCATGCTTATTAGATTTAGTTAATTAACTTTGGCAGTATTTCGCACCTATAATCTTATACCGCAAATTAACGTGCTTGTGTATTTTGTGTCGCGAGTATTTTTAATGTGATCGTTTGCATATAATTTTTTTTTCATTCTCTAAGCAATTGTATATGAATATCACCTGCAGCTCTATTTAGTGTGTAAACGAGTAGTATCTCTTGTTCAGATAGTCCGGTGGAGACTCAGTCGGCTGCGTTATCCGACAGTAAAGTGTGACACCGTATGCTGCCCACATATGAGGGGCAATTGTCTATGCGCCTAGAGAGCGCCGGATCTGTTTAAATCTCGCAGAACGTTATTAAATGTTGTGTTGTGTATTTGAGAATCATGTGTTATTTGCGAAAGTGAGTGTTGTACTGACTGGTTGGGGATTGAATGTACCGGAGTAAGATCCGGACCACTACACTCAGTCACGAATTGGTGATTGCGGGTGAACCTCATCACAACTCTGATCCCAAAGTATCATTTTTTTTTAGATTATTTTATTTTTTTATTTGTTGTTGTTATTTTGTTCACAAGGTGGATTCACCCAAGCCTTATGCTTCGGGTCATTCTTCAACTTTTCATTTTTTATGTTCTGGTGTGAATCTTTGAGTGCAGCAGTGCACCTGAGATTCTCACCTGGTGCCGTGGCCAACTAAATTGTACTTCAGGTCTCAAGCACCGTTACCGGCCGACTCGGCAGGAACACTGCTAGTGCCGTGTAACACCATCTAGCGTTGTTAAGCACATGACCAATCATCCAAGTATGTAGTGCGGAAAAATTATTATTCTCATAATACGTGGAAAATACGTCATTATAATTAACACAGCAATCAGACATCTCTGAATTGACTGTATTTACTGTTCTTCACGTAATATCAATCACATCAGAAAACTTGACCATTTCAAGTTTTGTCGTCCTGGGTGGTGTAAGAGTCAGCATACTCGAACGGTAATCGGGAGATGGGGGTTAGATTTCAGTTCCACGGCGATGAAATTTTCAAGTTTTCTAATGTGATTGATATTACGTGAAGAACAGTAAATGCAGTCCATTCAGAGATGTCTGATTGCTGTGTTAATTATCACGACGTATTTTCCACGTGTTATGAGAAGAATATTTCCGCACTAAATATCTATATCAATCAAACAGTGAGGTAACTATAGAAATTAGATTGGAACAACTTTTTGGACAAAAAAAAAGGCGTTACTATTGTAATAAGGACTAACAGTACTGAAGAATGTGCACGAGCAAGAGAGCTACGCTTGTCAATTAGGCAAAACTAACTACAAATTAGATAGGAGCTGCGACGTATATTAGACGAAGACTCGCTATGGAAATTAAAAGCGCACAATCTGCGAGTTAGACTAGGAGCATTTCATATGGAGGTGAAATCATACAAAACAAGTAAGGAATAAGTACAGAAATCAGACGTCAACTATAAATGGACAGAATTTCCAAGGAACGTTCATACAAATAAATTAGACAATATATAAACGCAGATATTTGACAGGAACGAACTACACAGATTAGAATATTGCCTAATCTAATTGGAATAATACTGAACAACCTGCAGGGGAAAGAAGATTTAGAAGGGAAGAAGATAGAGTGGCATTTGTAAGAGAATTTGTCTTGTACTTTCATATTTTCCTACACAAAAGTATTTCGCTGAATTTCTGGTGGTCAGTTATTATTACAATTATCGTTGGTTTAGAGCTCATATTTGTGCTATATAAATCAGTGAAATCATGGTTGTGGTCCAAGAAATTTGCAGAACTTAAATCTTCTCAGTTATAACATCTTAGAGATTAATTGCTTCTTTGCGAGGACACAAACACCGGTCTGTAAAAATCATAACATCTATTCTGAACTTAAATGACGTTTTTTTTACTACAAAGTTCGAAAACAGCGCGTAAAGGGGAATCTGAATGAAATGATGATTATGCATCTTCGTTATTTCGACGCTCAATTCATCGAGCGCATGCTAGGAAACGGCAACGGAAGGGTTTCAACTTGAAACATGCTTCCCTTCGATTCAGTGTTAATGAGCTATCGGTGGCGAAATAAAGCCATAAATTTTAGTTAAAGACGATGCTTAAATGGCCTTTCAGTCAGCGCTCATTAAAATCTCATATTTTTTCGTGGAATGTGCAGATAATTTGAAGCACAGCTGAGTAGAAATAAGAATGCTTAGTAGAATAAAATCGCCTGCGTCTGTCAGTTGACATTTAGCTAAAGATGATTAATGCCCTAGAGATGAACATTTCTTCACGAAAGAGAGAGTTTGCAGCGAGTTATCATTTATTTTAACAAATCCATTCTGAAAAAAAATGGCCTGATGTACATTATCGCTGTGATACGAGCGAGTTTTGTTTGATTCTCGATTGCGTGCTCTATGAAATCTTAAAGATGTGGCCTTAAACGCGACTCAGACAGCAATACATGTGATGAAAAAAAGGTACATTTCCACTGCTACAACACGCCATGTGTGCAACTTTAAAAACTACCCACTTATCTCTAGCATAAAAATTGCTCGGAATTTCAGCGATTCGAATATTCTTTATTTCGAGCGTAATAAATGAACTTTTGAGATTCACTTCGCAACTTTTATTCGAAAACAACGGAAGTAGAACAAAGAATCGTTTATGTATCTTGATAAACGTCATGCATGCGCTTTAGTAAGCACGCATTCCGAATCTACGATTAGAAACCTCTTTCTCTTCCTATTTTTCTCAAAATATTTATTAGACATTCTAAACTTTAACAAGTTTCAGTTAATCATATGCTGGGGAAGCATTCACTGAATATGCAAGAATGCCTCGTGCCTGCTTAATGGTTTCACAAACACAATGCAGAGTGGGAAAAGTTATTTTTGCATAGACATTTCGTGCGGTGGTTATTGGCAGAAAGAACCGCTTGAACACAAAATAGCATGGGATTTGGGTAGTTTGGTTGAGTGGTTGTTAATTCACTGCAGAGCAATGGCGGAATCACAAATTTGGCGAAATGATACAATAAGATGCTTAGAGGATTTGTGTTTATAACGAAAAGTCTATCTCAAGATCTGCGACGTAACGTCACTTCCGAACCACAGTGGATATTTTGTAGCCGCAGAACACAAACGATGGAAGCCCATTCCCAGATCGTAGATCTTTGGTACATATCTGCATGTAATTATAACTTAAAAGCTTGATATCAAATTTTCTCAATTACGTTAAGAGCAGAGTTCTGCATTCATACGTTACACTGAGATGTGAGTTCATCAGGCACATCTACCCTTGTGTAACGTACCAGGAGATGTGACGTACCTGCCCGAAGGACGCACACGACATAAAGGCAGATAGGAATCAGAACAAAACGTCCGCGTAGCTCAATTGGTAGAGCAACTTATTCCGGAATGAGGGGACCCGGGTTCGAATCCTGGCGCGGATAAAAATGACGGAGAAATTTACTTCGTTATACTTGTCAGGCACATCTACCCTTGTCTGATCACACTGTTTTGTACCGCTGGGCGGTACAAAACAGTGTGATCAGCTGTTCGAATATCAGTCTTTTTTAATTGATCCCATTGGGTCACAATCGTGATCGAACGTGAACTCGGGAAGATCGGTGAATGAAATGTTGAGTTTGAGACTCGCTTCACAATGCATCATGTATGCACCCCTTGCTGACTTTAATTCAGGGAATCCTTCTTTGGGATGGGTGGGGGCAAACATAGTTAACCATCTTTTAGGATGGGCTGCGTTGCATCCTGGGTATAACACCCCCGTATACGGATTTCATTTCACGCTCCACTCTTCTCGCCGCTCCCTAGTTGACTCATACGTTGGTCCAGGGGGCAAGTCTGTTTTAAGCTGATCTGGTTTTAAGGGACTCTACCTTCTTAAGTTTTCCCGCGCATTCTGACAAATCTAATGTTCCCTTCTGGCACTCATCTTTCCTTTTCAGTTGACGCTAACGGAATTCCACTAGCTTTCAAAAGCAATGACAGTGAAATCTTAGGATTTAATTAACAAGGGCAATTGATAACTTTCACATCCGAGGACTTCTGAGATTTATTGCTGTTTGCAAAGGTCAGTTAAATGTAATCTCTAACAGGCCCGAGCAAAAGCAATTCTTCAGCTTTCATCTCGGATTTCTTCATGCTTTTCAAAGGGCAGCTTATAAAGCTCTAACAGACCCAAGCAAAAACAATTCTACAAATAAATAAATGCTAATAAATTATCATCTTTCCAACACATTCTAAATCAAATTAATTCACTTAAAACCATTCCTGACATTAATGATCACACAAATTAATTACTTAGAACATCAAATTAAAAAAAAAACATCAAAAAAGTAATTTAAATCAGAGTTTGAAACTTAGCTTTTCAAATACGTACTTAGCAATTAGCTAATTACAATGCATACACTCTAATTTTTCATCACTTTAAAACTTTCCTATTTGAACATCTGTTCATTTCTATTTTCAAGAGGGTTGGATCTACGGCGTCACGTATTTCCCGTCTGTTAAGATTCGTGAGAATTGCATGAGGACGACTATATCTTTTGAGAGAAACAGCACAGCAATGGAAATAGATGACTACTTCCAAAATAATTGAGGCTTCACTTCAAAGTTTAGAATTTTCGACTCTTGAGATATCCAGCATCAGTTCTGTTTCGTGTTGCGTATAACCTCTCCCTAATTTCTCTCTGCTTCACCCTCACACCAACCAAAATTGGAAGTTTCCCATACGGTCCGCACTAGATATATGCTTTCGCCTCATTCTCGTGTAGGAGTGGGTTTTTTTTTTTCACTTTCTCTTTCTCTGTTGGTCCTTTGTGGTTTGGAGTGCAAACAGGTTATGTATATAGGGCAGCTTACAACTCCTTCATGTAAACGGCGAACCGTGTATTCCTAAAACTTAAATTTCCGACGTGAATACGTCTTTAAAATTAAATCAGTAATAGGTGACCAGTACGGAAAGTTGAGCGTTACGAAAAAATGGGCATCGAGTTCGGTCTAATAATTTCTATATTATCAACGAGAACCAAACCAACCAAGTGTCATTCGATAGCTAAGAGAACAAATATTTGCTACTGACCTTGAGCTCGCGCGCCGCGAAAAGCGGGTGGTGGCGTGGTTTTCGGGACTTTCTGCTGCGCCGCGCAGGTTTCAAATCCGAATAACGCAGGGCTGTAAAGCACTACGAGGTCGAAAATTTTTTTCCACCGAAAGGTAATGTCGGGGATCTGTTGATTTAAGACATTAGAAGTGAAATCGAATGCAGTGTTGTTGTTCACAATGTCGGCATATATTCGTCGAAAAGCCAAGCAGAAATACATCGAAAGTATTCTACGCGGGAGAGCAACTCGTCAACGTTCGATAAACACAGCAATGTCCGCGGCAGAACGCATGAGAAAGTATCGGGAGCGAAAGAAAATTGCTGCGGCGCATCGTGCGACAGACAGCGCGAGCACTTCGGCAGCAGCGACGCACGAGCCCATGGACGTGGAGCATGAAAACGATTCTGTCAATGCTTCGGAACACGGAAACGACGACGCTACTAAATCTTCTCAAAAAACCATCCCATACTTACAGCCTGATGTTTTTTTCGATTGGAGGTTTAACTACCACCGTAAGCAACTCAATGGGCTATAAGCAGTCGCCTGTCCCTAATTCAGGGACACTGGTTCCAGGAAAGGGAGACAGCCAGTGCCGTAAGACAAACACAACATCCATGCCTCACCGGGATTCGAACCCGGACCCCTTTCGGACGAATGATCAGCGGCCATCGCTTAGACCATTGCTCCACCGGGGCGGCGCAGCCGGATTTGGAAACGCCGATCATCATCACCGGCGACTTCAACTTGATGTGTTGCGAAATCGAGTTCTCATTGATTTCATGCAAAGTGAGTTTTGTCTGAGTTACGTACCGACTGCTCCGACCACACCGGGCAATACTTGTATCGACTTGACATTCGCTAGAAACATAGATGTATCTTGTACGCCATTTGTATCCTACTTCTCTTACCATAGACCAATGATAAATAAACTTGTAATTGACAACAGAATTTGTCTTTCTTTCATTTACTAGACACAAATAAATATTATGCGCTAACGAGATGTATTCACGAAAAATCTTGCTACCGTGCTCCGACACAGCCTACCTGATTTTTTTCCAAATTATTTTTCTTTGGGAACTTTTCGATTTGAGCAACCTGTGTTCCCGCTCCCACTTTTCTATTTTTTCAGCCTTTCCAAGAGACTTAGAGAGCTGCAGCGAGAGTGGTTCTAAACTTTTTGAGGTTTCCGTCGTCGTCGTTGTAGAACTGGTAATGTACATTCATCCGTACTTGTTCCGGAGTGACTGCCGATTTACGTCTCGACATCCAATCATAATACTCCGTTCTACATCTGTCAACCAATGATAATTCATCATTATCACAAACTACTAAATTCCAAATTCGCTGGATACAATTGCTTTTTGCCCTTCACAGAACTACTGATTCCCGTGGGAAACCTGAATTACCCCTGCGTGGCCCTTAAACCCTTAATTGGGGAAGAATTTTGCGGAAATCCTTGCAATTTTTCAGTTAAAAAAAGGTCACTTAAGAGACTAGCTTAAGCACAAAATTATGAAATTCCTCCCAATATGTATGTGTGTGTGTGTGATCTTTTTATTTTTCATATCATCTCAGTACCCGAATTCCGCTATGCTTTTCAACAATTCAAATAATTCCCACTCCAACAGAACAGCTTCGATGGAATTACCACGAAATAAATCGTACTCGTCTCATCTGGAATTACCTTCATCACGTAGCATTCCTGCATGACTGATCCCCCATTTCCCAAAATTTAAGTGACTTCCCACTAACATGAACATCTTTTATTAACACTTGAAGTAAAACACTTTTACTTCTTTTCGAACCCCACCTTCCTTTTTGTTGCTGAATGTTCCTCAGCAGGCATGTTGTTGTTATTATTATTATTATTTTTATTATTATTGTTAGGTCAAATCGTTATGCTGTTTTAGTTTGTCTTTTTTACTTAGTACTTCAGAGTGCAAATACAAAATAATTATTTACACCATTTTCAGCATATTCCTTCAATATTATTTCAGCTTTCTCTTTAATAAACCAGGGAAACCTCACCCTATTATCTAATTTTATAACTAAAAAGAGACAGCTCCTAAACTTACCAAAATTACCGTTATCGTCGAGCATAAGTTTGCGTTCGGTTGAAGATTCGAATTAGAAAATAAGTGATCTTAGGGAATTCGAACAAAGCATAATAGATGGCAATAGGCGTGGGAGTTCGAGCGTGCCCCCAAAGGGTCATCCTTCTTGGCTTTCCACGTACAGCCGTAACATGGATATACCATATACCCTGAATGATACGACACCCAAAAAGCTTGCAGCGATCTTCAATCCTCTGGACTAAAACATAAGGTGAACCAGAGTGGTAAAAGGAGACTGATGCTATAGTCGTCAGCTTTTGTAAACCATTTGCTACATGGTCCATTGCGTCGTGCGTAAGGAGTTTTTTTTTCTTTTTCCAGTATTCGTACTGCTATTTACTTTACAGTGTGCCCGGGCTAGAGGTATCCAAAAATAACGACTTGTAATCCGAGAACCATTCATTGTATTTTCTCAAACTGATGGTAATTTATTTTGCTGTCGTGTTTGCAGCAGTATCTACACCTGTATAAACGCTGTAACGTATACTCTATATTCACTTTCCTTTTGATTTTACTATCTCTGGTTATTTTATTTTACTATGTAAATTATCTTCTTACTGAACGAAATATTATTTCACCCGATGAATGAGATCTGGCAATGAGTGTAAGTCATGACGTGGTGGTAGCCAGTATATATAGCCACGTTCATCAATAGCGACGGAGAGATTTTGTTGTTATAAGGAGAGCGTTTGGTGTTGTACGGAGAGATTTTGTTGTTATAAGGAGAGCTTTTGTTGTTATAGAGAGATCGTTTGTTGTTATACTAGAGGAGCTACGTGTTATTTGAGTAGCTGTGTGTGTTGATACCAGTTGAAGTTGATAATAAAAGGTTTTATGTAAGTACGTCTTTCTCAGTTCATAGTACTGTCAGACCTCTGTCTGGCTGTTAGGTTTATTTCAATTAATATTACTAGTAACAACCAGCATAAGACTTTATTCATCTTAATTACTGCTACAACATTACTACCAGTTATAAGTTTGTTCATTACTATTACTACACTACTAGCAGGTGACTTTATTCATGATCTTAATTAACTAGTAACAACAACCATTTGAATTCACTATTTGAAGCTTAGTACAAGCATATAATTCAGTAGCAGAAGCATTATACTTAGCTCAGTAGGAAAGCTTCATTATTATCATTAGCTAGCTGGTAGAAAGAGCTTATTCATTATAATTAGCTTAGCGGAAAGCAAATAAAGCTAATTCATTATAACGCGTTTGAAAAAACCCCTTATTGGTGAGATGCCTTTCAGTGTGGAAATATTTTGCACATATTAATACATTTTGTTTGTCTTATGAGCTTGCCACGTTCCAGTTTAGTGTAAGATGCACCTCAACACTAAACTGGAACGTGGCAAGCTCATAAGACAAACAAAATGTATTGACATAACCAACCTTAAAAAACACCATAATACTTTCAAGTTGGAACTGAAGAACAGATTCTCTGCTTTAGAAGGCCTAACATCGGAAGAAGTGGATATTTCGGAAGTTAACAGAAAAGTAACCAAAGCTCTAATGGAAACAGCAACAAAATTAGCTGGGTCTAAGAACAAGTTGCATGTGAACAAATTATCAGGAAAAACCAAAATGTTGATGCAAAAAAGAAGAGAGATGAGGACAACTAAAGTAGATGTGACTTCCAAAGTGGAATATATAGAGCTATGCAAGACAACACGAAAAAGTATCACTGAAGACGTAAGGAAATTCAACTGTGAGCTAGTGAGGAAAGCAATTGAAAACAACCAAAGCCTTAAGATAGCAAAGGGACATATCAGTAAGGGAAGAAAACAGATTATGGCTCTGAGAAAAGAAGATGGTTCTATAACAAGAAATAGAGGCGAAATTTTGACAAGAGTGAAAGATTTCTACTCCAAATTATATGAAAGGGATGATACATGTACTCCAGACATCATGAAAGGTACCAGAGTTCTTCCAGTCCTCCCAGCAGAAGTTGCTCATGCAATCAAGAACATGAAGCGAGGGAAAGCTCCAGGAGAAGATGGAATTACTATAGACATCATACAAGAAGCAAGTGGAGAAATTGAAACAGTACTCGCCCAAATTTTCACTCGATGCCTTAATGAAGGGAAGATTCCTGAGGATTGGAACAATGCTACAATGATCCTGCTACATAAAAAAGGTGACATTGAGGATCTCAGGAACTACAGACCTATCAGCCTCCTATCAGTGGTTTATAAAATCTTCACTAAAGTTCTTTCACACCGCTTGAAGGTAACACTGGACATGGCTCAACCGAGAGAACAAGCTGGATTCAGGAGTGGCTACAGCACAATAGATCATATCCACGTACTGAGAGAACTGATTGAAAGAGCGAGGGAATATGAACTTCCATTGTGCATGGCTTTTATCGATTATGAAAAAGCCTTTGATTCGGTGAAACCGTCAGCAGTTACCACGGCTCTGAAATCCTGCGGTATTGAAGATGCATACATTAATATTATTAATAACATCTATGAAAATGCAAGTGCAAAGATTCGGTTGTTTGAAAATACAACACACATAAAAATTGGAAAGGGAGTGAGACAAGGTGACACCATATCTCCGAAGCTCTTTAATGCCACATTGGAAAATGTCTTTCAATCACTGAACTGGGAAAACAAAGGGATAAAGATTAATGGAGATTATCTAACCCACCTTCGTTTTGCTGATGACGTAGTCATTTTTGCAACTACCCCATCAGAGCTGCAGAGTATGATCCAGGAACTTGCTGACAAGAGTAAAGAAGTGGGATTAAAAATGAACTTTCAGAAGACAAAAGTGATGTTCAATGCTTTTACAAGAAATGAAGATTTATCGATTGATGGAGAAAAACTGGAGATAACAGATACGTATGTTTATCTTGGACAGCAGATATCAAGTGAGGGTCACATTGATGAAGAAATTAATCGGCGTACAAAACTTGCCTGGAGAGCTTTTGGAAGAAACAGCATAATTTTCAAGAGCAATATGCCATTATGTCTTAAAAGAAAAGTGTTTGATCAATGCATCCTTCCAGTGCTTACGTATGGTGCAGAGACGTGGACCTTAACTAAAAGAGACATACAAAAGCTGCAGACAACTCAAAGCAGCATGGAGAGGTGCATGCTTGGTATAACCAGGAGAGATAAGAAGAGGAACTCGTGGATCCGAAAAATGACGAGAGTGGAAGACATCATGATCAGAGTTAAATCCCTGAAATGCCAATGGGCTGGACATACTGCCAGAAGGACAGACCATAGATGGACAGCCGAAATTTTAGATTGGATTCCAAGGGACAGGAAAAGACCCAGAAAAAGACCACATGGGAGATGGGTGGATGAAATTCGTAAATATGCGGGAGTGACATGGAGGAGACTGGCACAAGACAGACCGTTGTGGAGGAAACTTGGGGAGACCTTCGTCCAGCAGTGGATTGATAATGGTTGACAATGATGATGATGATGATGACCTGCCCAGGACGACGTACAATTTAACCGCTAGGCGGAGTAAAAGTTCATTACATTTCGTTCTCTTCTTATACAAGACCAATTTGAAAAGTTCCCTGAACGTCAGATGATTCGGGCAAATGTTTTGAATTGTTCGTAATGCACAATGCGGGCACTAGGAGGCGTTCGTGGGCAATTCTGTCTTCAGGTGTGTCTTCCCTTCTAAGAATCCTACAGACAAAATATATTTTCGTAGAGTTTTTTTTTTTTTTTTTTTTTTGATTGGAGGTTTAACGACCACCGTGAGCAACTCAATGGGCTATAAGCAGTCGCCCGTCCCTAATTTAGGGTCACTGGTTCCAGGGAAGGGAGAGAACCAGTGCCGTAAGACAAACACAACATCCATGCCTGACCGGGATTCGAACCCGGACCCCTTACGGACGAATGATCAGAGGCCAACGCCTTAGACCACTGCGCCACCGGGGCGGCTTTCGTAGAGTATACAAGTGGCTATGGAAAAGGCTGCGGACGTTTTCCCATTTAAATAATGTTACGGAAGGGTTATATATAACTATACTGTTTTGTACTTCTACTGCTTCTAAAATTGGCATTTCAAAAATTCATTTTCCGTCTCATAGCTTTGATTAAAAATAATATTTTACACATTTTTTTCTCTTTTTCATGACTCACATTCTGCTCGTAGGGGTGTCGGCCTATATTTCTATCTGAAAGAGTATCTCCGATTCTAGAAACTAAATGAACAAAAATTTTCTTCGCTACGCAACCTTCATTACGAAGAATATTCTACCACAAAATAATACACAGTTTTCTCGCTGGAAGGAGTAACACCATATAAAATTTTCCTCCAAATTTCTTTTTCAGTTTTTTCAATCTGCTCGCATACTTTCCGCTATGACGAGCACTTTGCGTACAATTTATACATTTTCCGTGTGCATTTTTCTCTCATTATATCTCTTTGTGCAGTTTTATAATCTGTAAAGCATGCTTTCCCGATTATGAAAAGCCAGACGGAAAAATTCCTTTTGTAACTGCTTCCATTTAATATGAAGAACACTGCGCACGTTGCGTAGTTTAAAAAAACTGTGAAACCATTTGCACTAGTAGCCGTAGGTGCATTCTGTATTTTGCTGATTTTCTTTCTTGTTGGAAAACTCTGTTTTAATATGATATTTCCGAAACATAAAGCATCATAGAACGTGTTCATTACACTGAAGAATTGGTCGTCATCCTTTTCGTTTGCTTTTCGCTGAACAGGAGTTTAAACTTTAGTGGTACAAACATACTTTTTATGAAAACTGACTTTATCGTGAGCTCATTTCCATGCGAAATGTCTAGTGAAGATATAGAAATATGAAAAAAGCGTCAACATCTGCGAACTCCAGCCCCATGCTGTAGAGAATGCTATATCCCCTGCCAAATTATCAATTTTAATTTACTGGATTATGTGCTAGAACCATAAAAACTAGGTCCTAGTGTTTCAAAAACTTACACGTATTATTTAAACTGTTCATCTTTTATTTAATATGAAAAAATAAAGTTGCGTGGAAAGGAACACACACCGACAACTGAATTAGAGACTATAACGAAGTAAATTTCTCCGTCATTTCTGTCCACGCCAGGATTCGAACCCGGATCCCCTCATTCCGGAATAAGACACTCTACCAATAGAGCTACGCGGACGTTTGTTCTGACTGCAATCTGCCTTTATGTCGTGTGCGTCCTGCTGGCAGGTACGTCACAAGACCTCAATGCAGATGTACAATACGTCGCATGCGCATCGTACATGCAAAATACGTGGTCACATGCGTCACCACATGATCTAGGCAACTATTTAAGAATGCTGCCGTCAGTAATGGATCACAATGGGAAAAACAAGGGATCTTTCAGAGTTCGGTAAAGGGCTTACTGTGGTTGCCCGTCTAGCTGGAGCAATGATTTTGAAAACAACAGAGCTACGTGGTTTTTGTCTAAGAGGTGTAACTGTGGCGCGACTTCATTCAATATTTCGTCTAAGATGAGTAACTCTTAGAGGAAATATTGAATATATCGCTTGTCTAAGAGGAGTAACTGTGGCGCGACAACAATCTGTCAGGAACGAGATCACCGTCATCTCAAAAGCTGGTAATGAGAAACTTCATTCAATATTTCGGTTAATAACTTCATTCAATATTTCGGTTAATAACTTCATTCAATATTTCGGTTAATAACTTCATTCAATATTTCGGTTAATAACTTCATTCAATATTTCGGTTAATAACTTCATTCAATATTTCGTCCGAGATGAGTCAGGGTTCGAATTTTCGTCCGAGATGGGAGAAGGCAACCTTTTCCACTCTTCTACTGTCCAATGACGACTCTGTGGCGCGACAACAATCTGTCAGGAACGAGATTGCCGTCATCTCAAAAAGCTGGTAATGAGAAACTTCATTCAATTCTTCGGTTAATAACTTCATTCAATATTTCGGTTAATAACTTCATTCAATATTTCGTCCGAGATGAGTCAGGGTTCGAATTTTCGTCCGAGATGGGAGAAGGCAACCTTTTCCACTCTTCTACTGTCCAATGACGACTCTGTGGCGCGACAACAATCTGTCAGGAACGAGATTGCCGTCATCTCAAAAAGCTGTTAATGAGAAACTTCATTCAATTCTTCGGTTAATAACTTCATTCAATATTTCGTCCGAGATGGGTCAGGGTTCGAATTTTCGTCCGAGATGGGAGAAGGCAACCTTTTCCACTCTTCTACTGTCCAATGACGACTCTGTGGCGCGACAACAATCTGTCAGGAACGAGATTGCCGTCATCTCAAAAAGCTGTTATGAGAAATTTCGTTCAATTCTTCGGTTAATAACTTCATTCAATATTTCGTCCGAGATGGGTCAGGGTTCGAATTTTCGTCCGAGATGGGAGAAGGCAACCTTTTCCACTCTTCTACTGTCCAATGACGACTCTGTGGCGCGACAAAAATCTGTCAGGAACGAGATTGCCGTCATCTCAAAAAGCTGTTAATGAGAAACTTCATTCAATTCTTCGGTTAATAACTTCATTCAATTCTTCGGTTAATAACTTCATTCAATTCTTCGGTTAATAACTTCATTCAATATTTCGTCCGAGATGGGTCAGGGTTCGAATTTTCGTCCGAGATGGGAGAAGGCAACCTCTTCCACTCTTCTACTGTCCAATGACGACTCTGTGGCGCGACAACAATCTGTCAGGAACGAGATTGCCGTCATCTCAAAAAGCTGTTATGAGAAACTTCATTCAATTCTTCGGTTAATAACTTCATTCAATATTTCGTCCGAGATGGGTCAGGGTTCGAATTTTCGTCCGAGATGGGAGAAGGCAACCTTTTCCACTCTTCTACTGTCCAATGACGACTCTGTGGCGCAACAACAATCTGTCAGGAACGAGATTGCCGTCATCTCAAAAAGCTGTTATGAGAAACTTCATTCAATTCTTCCGTTAATAACTTTATTCAATATTTCGGTTAATAACTTCATTCAATATTTCGTCCGAGACGGGTCAGGGTTCGAATTTTCGTCCGAGATGGGAGAAGGCAACCTTTTCCACTCTTCTACCGTCCAATGACGACTCTGTGGCGCGACAACAATCTGTCAGGAACGAGATTGCCGTCATCTCAAAAAGCTGTTATGAGAAACTTCATTCAATTCGTCGGCTAATAACTTCATTTAATATTTCGGTTAATAACTTCATTCAATATTTCGTCCGAGATGGGTCAGGGTTCGAATTTTCGTCCGAGATGAGAGAAGGCAACCTTTTCCACTCTTCTACTGTCCAATGACGACTCTGTGGCGCGACAACAATCTGTCAGGAACGAGATTGCCGTCATCTCAAAAAGCTGTTAATGAGAAACTTCATTCAATATTTCAGTTAATAACTTCATTCAATATTTCGTCCGAGATGGGTCAGGGTTCGAATTTTCGTCCGAGATAAGAGAAGGCAACCTTTTCCACTCTTCTACTGTCCAATGACGACTCTGTGGCGCGACAACAATCTGTCAGGAACGAGATTGCCGTCATCTCAAAAAGCTGGTTAATGAGAAACTTCATTCAATTCTTCGGTTAATAACTTCATTCAATATTTCGGTTAATAACTTCATTCAATATTTCGTCCGAGATGGGTCAGGGTTCGAATTTTCGTCCGAAATGGGAGAAGGCAACCTTTACCACTCTTCTACTGTCCAATGACGATTCTGTGGCGCGACAACAATCTGTCAGGAACGAGATCGCCGTCTGCAAAGAACTGGAATGCTCTTTTACAGCGATGTCAGCAATACCGTGACTGGACACTGGAAGAATGGGAATACGTCACATGGTCCGACGTATCAGGTACACCTTGTTTTACATCGACGATAGACAGAGATTTTGGCAGGAGATCCATGAGGAAACGGACTAAGCACTTTACCTTGTAAACACAACTCAAGCTGCTAGAGTTGGTGTCATGCTGGGCTGAACGTTCTGTTGGTACGATATACTGAGTACGATTCAAAAGTTGGGGGACAGCACCTACCCATGACAAAACAAGCATGTAGTTAAAATTACAGCGTCTGAAATACATCCCGCCATTCCTCCCCTCCGTAATCATAATGGTTTGTAAATTGTTGACATGCAATAAAACTGCAGTTATTTTTCTTATGTCAAGTCTTTACAAAAACATTTATCTATGAACAAACATACCCTTCGTCCGCCATCGTCCGAATCCTTCATCGTAAGGAATAGAGGAGCCACAGCAGCAAGATATGGCGCTACAGAAGCGGGAAATATTTCTTTTCTTGCTAACAAGTTTACTGCAAGGGAAAAGGAAATCTACATGCATTCATGTGTCTATGCATTTATAACAAACAATTTCTTTTCATGCTACATAATAATAATAATACATAATTAACATCACTAATCCGGTATCACTGGGATCTCATATCTACAGGATTAATGATTTTCCCGGATTACTGCTGTTTTGCTTAAAAACCTCTAATCCATTACAGGGTATCTAAAACATGCGTCTAGCACCATGTAATAAAGAAAAACAAAGTGGAAAACATTAAATAAAGAGCAAGTAAAATTTTAATGGACAAAATAGTAAACAGTACAAGATGAAAATACTGCGGTGGTGACACTACACAGCTTTACAGCATATCTTTTGTGAGAGGTCCGCAACTTTACTTACACGGAGTTTAGACCACTTCTTCAGTACTTTTATTTGATCTGAACGTTTTTTCTCATTGTTTTACATATGCACATTTGTTTCTTTGATTCATTAATAGCAAAACACTCAAGTAACTGTTCTTCATGCTTCTTTATGGCATGAACTAGGAAGAGCTAACATATAAGTCGCATAAGATCACCACTGTCGAGAGTTTTCAAGAGTTCAACCTTTTTTAGCACCTTTTTTGTAAAAAAAGATCGTGCTTATGTTACCGGTTTGTACGTCCGTCCGTCCGCCTGTACCCACGATATCTCAGCAACTATTAGTCCGATATCAAAATTTCTTTTTGCATTGGGAAGCTCGAAATATGCAAATGATGACCCTTCATATCGTTTTTTTAATTACGCTGTACAATTTTGCTGCTAGACGGTGTAAATGCAGATGATGTCGAATTCAAAAATACGTTTTATTTCACATATTTGCTTCTAAACATCCGATTGAAAAAATTATTTTATCTTTCGATTCCATTTATGTCGAAGAGTATTTTAGATATAGTTACTTTTACAAATTACGCATATATTTACCGCTAGGGGGCGTAAAAGTAAATTACATTTTCCCGATAACTCATCTTCTAAAACTCCGATTTGAAATTTTTTTCCTCAACGAATACAACTCCTGATGGGAAATCTTTTGCATATAATTCCAAATTTTTGGTAAAGAATACTTTGGCCACCAGGGGGTGTAAGTGTTAATTTATGCTTCTGATGCATTTCCCATAAAATGTGAGCTTCTAAAATATCGATTGAAAAAATTCTTTCGTGAACTGATGCCACTCACATCGATAAAACTTTTTGCAATATTTTCTTCTTAAAATATTCCACAGTTTCATCGCCAGGGAGCGTAGATGTATATCTTATTTTTGTCAATATCTCTACTTCTAGGAGTCCGATTTGAAAAATTCGTTCTTTGTTGGTTAGTGTTTTCAGTGTGACATATATTTTTCATATAATTCCAAAATTTTCAAGTAATTCATAGACATTCCGCTAGGGGCGCAGAGGTAAATTGCGTTTCCCCCTATATCTCTGCTTCTAAATCTCCGATTTGAAAAATTCTTTCTGCACCGGATACAGCTCCTGATGGGAAATCGTTTGCATATAATTTCTAAATTTTGTAAAAAAATGGTTTGGGCACCAGTGGACGTAAATCTTAATTTCCGCTTCTGATGTATTTGCAGCAAAATATCAGCTTCTAAATTCTCGATTGAAAAAACCGTCGTTTGTAGACCGATACTACTCATGTCGACACACCTTTTAGAAACATTTTCTTTTTAAAATAATGCATGGTTTCTACGCCTGGGGGCGTAGATATATATCTTATTCTTGTCAATATCTCGACTTCTAGGAGTCCGATTTGAAAAATTCCTTCTTTGTTGGATAGTGTTTCCAGTTTGACATGTTTGTGATATAATTTCAAAATTTTAAAGTAATTCGTAGACTTTCCGCAAGGGGGCGTAAAGGTAAATTGTTTTCCCCCCTATATCTCTGCTTCTAAATCTCCAATTTGAAAAATTCGTTCTGCACCGGATACAGCTCTTGATGGGAAATCCTTTGCACGTAATTTCTAATTTTTGTAAAAACCTTCCCCTTCAATGCTCCCCACAAAAAAAGTCAGGCGGTGTTAGATCCGGTGAGCGGAAAGGGCACAATCCCCGGGATATGATGCGATTTCCGAAGAATTCCTCTAGAAGCTGTATAAATGCGCCAGTGGTGTGAGCAGTTGCACTGTCTTGCTGGAACCATCTTTCGTTGATTTCCTGTTCCATGAGTTCAGATATGAATGTTTAGATAATCTGGACAGGGTACTTTTCTGAGTTAATGGTTTCACTAAAGAAAATGGGGTCAATAATGCGCGTACGAGTCATAGCTCACCAAACACCGACCTTCTGGTTGTGGAGAGGCACTTCCTTAAATTCGTGGGGATTTTCAATACTCCACAGACGAGGGTTTTGTTTGTTGTTGCACCCGGACAGGTAGAGTCATGCCTCATTTGCAAAGAAAGCCATGTCCAGAATGTCCCCACGTTCTTCAGACAGGAACTATTGGAACCACCTGCAGTACCTAACACGGGCCTCCTGGTCTGTTTCTTTCAGCTGATGCACGACAAATACTTTGTATGGGTGGGAATGCATGTTCCTTTTCAGAATATCATGGGTACTTTAGCTTGGCGTGACAGCCGCCTCAGCCGCCCCGGTGGCGCAGTGGTCTAAGCGATGGCCTCTCATCATTCGTCCGAACGGGGTCCGGGTTCGAATCCCGGTGAGGCATGGATGTTGTGTTTGTCTTACGGCACTGGCTCTGTCCCTTCCCTGGAACCAGTGACCCTAAATTAGGGACGGGCGACTGCTTATAGCCCATTGAGTTGCTCACGGTGGTCGTTAAACCTCCAATAAAAAAAAAAAAACAAAAAAAAAACAGCCGCCTCACGGGCTTGTGTGGACTCCTTTGTATGCTGTTGTGGATATCCTGTACGGTGTCGTCTGCCGTAGGTGGCGTACTGGGGCTGGGGGCATCCAGAACACTGCCAGTTTCCCGAAACTTCGCTATAAGCTGACGTACTGCATTATGGTGGGGGGGGGCGTCTGCATCACGAAATTTCCTAGCTACAGATTTTGCACTTCGTCAGTGTACTTGTCGTCATGGCAAAAGACATATTCTACCAAAAACACTCTGTTTAACAGGAAACAATCTTCACGTCTGCCTCCGTCGACCAATCGCTCCGAAATAACCTTCGCTCAGAATGAGAGCTGCGCGTGCCTTGAGGTGGGGAGACCAGACACAAAGCACTTTCACGTGGTGGGTCACTTGTACTGTAATTCCATTCAAAATTTCTTTATTATTACATTACTGCAATTCGTGCATTCAGTGCACAGTCATTATTTGGACACTCTGTATTTATTATCAAAAACTCTTAACGCAGAATGTCACGCGTTAACACCCACCTCTAAATTTGGAAAACATTGATCTCTACTTTGTAAGAGTGAAATTCTGATAGACTCTGAGAACCCTTTAATCTTGTCATTGTGAAGTATTTTTGTCTCTGTCAAAGCACGATGATAGTGGCCCAGCTTTTCCAGGCACTATTTACATTGCTTGCCGTTACTTTACTTCTGGCTCTCGCATTGTATTCCTGTGGGATCCCAAAAAAGCTTCTGTGTCCCTTTTCATTTCTTCTCTGACGGGATGATGTGTAAGTGGCTTGCGGTAATATTTAAGAGAACGTAATCTATTGGCTTTCAAAATAATTCTCTCCGGATACAATGCATTTCTTTCATCGTCCGTTAAACTGCAAAAGACTATGGGAAAAGCACGCCTACTTTATCGTCTGCAGCTGTGTCGTCACGGACGCTTGAATGCGAAGTTTCCGCAAATCTCTTTAATTTCCGTGCTAATTTCAATCGGGGAAACAAAAAAGGAACCACCCGGTGCGAGTTACGGCGGATATGGTGAGTGATTCAACGCAGAAACCGCCCAATTTTAAAGCATAATTTGTTTTAGTCCTTTGCTCAATTTTTGAAACAACGTGCACCAACATCGGCTGTCGCGACACGTAGCCTATACCACACCATTTCTCACATCTTCGTGATTGTCGTACAGATATTTACTCATGTACTTGATTGCGTCTTGCAATTTACCGCACATTTCACAATCTCTTCTTTTACGCATTACGACATACGCTGAAGTGCCAAAAGTCATGGGATAGCAGTATGCAAATTTTTAACTGGCGCTGCCGTCGTATAAAGGCTTCGACGCACGACACGGTTTTTATCAGTTGAGAGGCGTAATCTCGTGAGTCGTCAGGTAGAACAACCGCCAGTAGGATTATGGCAAGCTGACGTAAATTATCGGAGTTTGAACGAGGCATCGTAGAGGGAGCCAGACGGATGGGACATTCCATTTCCGAAGTTGTGCGAACATTCAACATTCCTCGATCCACAGTTTCACGTGTGTACCGAGAATACTTCATGGAAGGCATTACCACCCACCGTGGACAGCTCATTGGCCGACCACAGAAGCTGAATGACCGTGACCAGCGGCGTCCGACCAGGATTGTCCATGCTGACAGGCGACACTGGCTCAAATAGCATCAATGCAGGAAGTACCAGAAACATAGCCATGAGGTCAGTTCAGCGTAATTTATCGCCCATGGGGTATGGGAGCAGAAGATTTACCATAGTGCCTTTCTAAACATCACCAAATCAAACAAAGCGTCTCACCCGGCTCGTGAGCACGCTAATTTGACGATGGAAGACTGGAAACATGTGACATGGTCCGATGAGTCACGCCACCAATTGTTACCAGCTGATGGTAGGGTTCGGTTGTGGCGCAGACCCCATGAGGATATGGACGACCCAAGCTATAAACAAGGCACTGTGGAAGCTGGTGGTGTTACCATGCATGTGTATGGGTGTCTTTACGTGATACGGTTTCAGTCCTCTGGTCCTCATAAACAAGTCATTAACCGGTAATCGCTTTGTTGCTCTGCTAGAGTGACCATTTGCAACCCTTCATGGACTTCATGTACCACAGCAACGATGGGATTTTCCAGACAGATAATGCACCATGACATCAGGCCCAAGTTGTGGTTCGAGAAGCATTCTCGACGGTTCCGACGGATGATGTGGCCACCACGTTTGTCCGACATGAACCCAATACAGCCCTTATGGGACGTGGTGAAAAGGATCCTGCAACTATAAATACCTGGGAACTGTTGGCGGCAATTCGGACGGCATAGCTCAACATCTTGCAAGAAGACTTCCCGCCACTTGTGTAATCGATGCCACGTCGAGTTGCTGCACTTAGCCGGGCTACAGGAAGTCCTACACGATACTAGATACATATACCATGACTTTGGCACTTCAGTGTAAAGTGTTATTTAAAAGTTCCATGTACACATCCACGATCCCTACATATTTGTGATAAATCAAAGTGAATATTTTTATGTCGTCCCAAAACTGTATACTTGTGGAAAATTAAAATATTCCACTGTCTATGTATACACGGAGATACGCTAGTTTATTAGGGTTTTATTTGTTTTTCTACCAACAGCCGTCGTAGCCCCGAAGAACAGCTGAAAGTTGTCTAGGCATGGAACATTGCTGAAGGTGGAAGCGTTGTTCAAGGATTATGTACTATTCAAAGATGACAGAGTGGCGCAATTGCTGCGAAATGGACGATACCACAGTGAACGGCACGTTCGACATCCAACCATAGATGCTCAGTAAGGTTTTAATCTAGGACTGTGCAGATCACCAAAGCAATAACGATTGTTCGAGTGTTCTTGGTACCATTTGGTGGAGGTAGGTGTCTTGTGAGATAGTACGTTATTCTGCCAAGCCTGCCTGTCTGTCTGCTTAAGGATAAATCGTATAAGGGATGAAATCTGTCAGCAACGATGTTCAGATATGCTGTGGCTTTCAGATGTCGTTTCATACGCATCAGGAGTCCTAATGCTTCCCAGCAAAACGTTCCCTAGACAAGCATACCACGGTCACCGGTTAGTACAGTTGAAAACTGAAACTATGTTTCCATAGCCTCACGTTACATGCGGCAAATTCGGATTCTGCGTCTGTATGACGTAGAAGGAACACAACCGGTCTGCCCATGCGACTTTTCTCCAATCCTCAATGGTCCAGTTTAAGTTCTCCGGCGTCCACGTGAAGCGTGCTTTCATGTTCTGCGCTTTCAACATCAGCAGTGTATATCGTCGCCGGGTGTTATAGTCTATTTACAACATTTTACGACACGTCGTGTGTTTGAAGACTACCCTCTGTGTTGATTCTGTAATGATTTGCCGGTTGTCGCCCGTTTTTTCGCTTTGACGATTCTCATCATTCTCTTTGGACCCCTTTGATACACCACATGCTTTCGTCCAAAATATTGCCGATTGCTGGGAGAGTTTTTTTTGTCGCCCTATCGACGGTAATCCCTTTGCGAGATGCTCGAAATGGTGGTCCTGGCCCCAACTCTCGTTTCAGGCACCAGGTCTCTCTGATTACTCAACCTGTCCATTCCAACTCCCAATGCACTGCTGACTCTCGACCAGCCGGTCTGCCTGATTATAAAGAACACCATCTCTCTCATGTACCTTCTTACGTGTTGGAGTGAGACTTTTGTGTCGAAGGAACAAGGGTAGGTGTACCTAATAAACTGTCAGTGTTTCCGGAGTTTTTTAGGAGACATTGAATATTTCGACACGGAATGAGAATAGGAAAATTGAAAATAGTATACCTTATCGTCTATATCTTCAGACAATATCACTGTCTTTGTGAAAGGATTAAGAGGCGTACATGCCTTTTTAAGAATATCCTTCATATCAGTGTGGTCTATAAACACTTTAACATTACACCGTTAAAAATTGGTACTTAGAAATAAGCAAAATGTACTCGTTTTGAGTACATTCTGCGCTTAAAATAACTCCGAGTTCTTGTGTCTTATTTTCAAAAAAGACACGTATTTTTGAGTACATACAGGGAATCAATTGTGAGTATATCTGGTATTTCCAGTTTGAAATGCATGTACTCATTTTTGAGTACATATATTTCAAATATATGTACTCAAACATATCCATTTCTAACTGCATTCAGTTTCTGTGCCGTTTCGGGCAGGGCACAGGAACTGAAGAAAGTTATAGCGAAGCTAGCGATTCTAACAGGATAGTTTGTAAGTGAGAGAAGCGCCAACGTACTAGATGGCGCCAACGTACAAGCTTGCACATAGAAGACAGAGAAAAATTAGGGCGGGCTTAGGAACTTTAACCGTTGGATTTCTACCCGGGGCAGTCACTTAACTTGTTCGTCCGATATTCAGCGATTGTCAGAAATTCACACTACCAGGCTAGGTTCGAATCGCTAACCACTAAATCAACTGCAGCTCGATTGCAAATTTGGAATATCATGTACTTCATACATACTCATTTATTCATAGAATCAACTGGAAGTATATTATTCGATGGCACATCTGGGATAATAGATATGCTCGTTGTCATATGCTAGGCACATGGACCGCACAATTTTATGACAAATATAGTGATGAAGCGACAATATATTATTTATCAGATTGACACAAATATAGTTAATGTAAAAACGTACACAAAGATACTTAATGCGTAATTAAATTACTTGTGATCAGTGACTTTGTTGTACTAACTATTTGTGTGCGTCACTTTACACATTTATTAAACAATTTCTCTTGAAATCTATAGCATATAAAATGAAATAATACAAGTTGATATTTATATTTATTGAAGCAGTTATCTGTACGTATGGTTACTTATATTTGTGCATGGCATGTACTCGTTTACGATACGATTGTACTTAAAAAAAAACGAGTAGGTTCAGGTTCTCATTTTTAAGTAGATTATTTTAACAGTGTACTTTCCACTTATACTAACTCTCTATCACGTCTGCCCATATCGGGCTAAGTTATGCAAAGACCACTACGCGCCCTTGAGGATTACCGGCAAATTAATGCAGCCGGCTTGCCATACCTCTGCTGCCTACGTGTAAGGGACAAAGTGCGTCCAGGGACGACTTCACAGGGAACCATCTACGCATTCGCGTCCCCAAACACAGAGAGACTGCTGAAAACCTCGGAGAAACCGCACACCAGATGGCGGGCAGGACCGGGATTCGAACACCAATCAGGAACGTCAGCCCCTCAAACTGCGTATAGCGATTTAACCAACTGCGCTCTGCCGGTGATTGCACTTATACGAGGTCCTGTAACTATGCATTAATCTTCTGTATCCAGTTTCGCACCCTTCCCTCTTCCTCCATGCATCTGAGGCTAAGAGAAAGTGGCCAGTACAAAGCTAGTACTATTGGTCCGAACTTTGGAACAAACCGATGCTAAGAGAACTCCACCCGCAATTACAGACTGAGTTAGGAATGAAGTGCCGGTGGGTGGCATTGACAGATTATTGTAAATTGAAATAGCACAATCTTACATAACAAAAGAGAAAATAAGTATCAGTTTTAAACGTAACTGATTAATTTCGTGTCTCATACAGATGTGATGCTCTAAAGGCTACATTATGACGGATTTCTCAAAGAAAGGCAATTTTAGGTTAGATTTTTAACATTAATTTTACACGCAGCAGAATTTGACACAGTAAATATCCTCCGCGTTGTAGTTCACATTTCCTAATGTTTTATGTAACAGTCGTTGCATCATTAGAAATATAGAAATTGGCGAAAATCCAATAAATAAAAAGGAGAAAGAAACTTCCTGACTTTTGTTTAACAACAGCATTTCTGGCATCTGTCCACGTGTCGTGCATTGTCGGAGCTGTCACTGATCATGTAAGCAGACAGATAGGAATTACCGGTCCTCGTGAAACGGTGTCAACAACACGAACTTCTTCTGCTGTAGAAAGCATGAAGAACAGCTGCATGTTTAAGAGTTGCATTAAAGTAGGAATGAATAATTGGATCATCCACCTCCAAGCGTGATTGAGCACACATTGGCTTTGTTTACTGTCTCTCTATTTTCAGTTGCGTTTGTTTCACCGAAGAAAGTGAAACCATTCCCTTTTTAATTCAGCCGTGACGTTTTTATTGCACCGCTTTGTCATTCTACCGTTGCGGAAAAGAATTTATTCCAGATTACTTCTTGAAAGAACAGGAATTTTAATCAGACTCTTTTTGTCTTCCGTTCTTTCACGCAACGCCTCAGATATTCAGCCTGAATTCTCAAATTTATCTATGATATCAATCATCATCATCATCATCATCATCATTGTCAATCATTATCAATCCACTGCTGGACGAAGGTCTCCCCAAGTTTCCTCCACAACGGTCTGTCTTGATATCAATATGGAACTTTTAATCTTTCTCTTTTCACTTAACTAAAGCAACACTTTCAGGCTTCAGGAAAACGGAACATAAACACAGTACCCTTAAATAATTATTTTAAATTAAATGCAAAGTGTCAGTTTTTGGTTTTTGCAAATTTTTACGTGAACAAATAGCTGTAATGTGCATTGGAAAAAACAATAGGATCAGCTTACAACTCCAAGCAAGGTAAAAATTCCAGACAACTTGAGGAACAATTTGCTTCCATTCAGTGCAAACTGCGACCAGAAAGCAGAAGATTTAAAACATATCCACCATAATAACAATAAATATAGCAGATCTGCATGAAAATACAAACAGGGTAATTAAAAGTTCCCATAACATCTTCAGTCATCCATAAGAACTTGATACGGGCTCAAGATTTCAATAAATAAAACGTTCTTCTTTTTTAGTTGGAGGTTTAAAGACCTTTGTGAGCAACTCAGTGAGCTATAAGCAGTCGCCGTCCCTACTTTAGGGCTACTGCTTTCAGGGAAGGGAGAGAACCAGGGCCGTAAAACAAACATCACATTTATGTCTCTCCGGGATCGAAACCCCGACCCCTCTCAGACGAATAGTCAAACCACGGCGCCACCGGGGCGGCAAATAAAACATTGCACAACACTCGCTAGAATTATTCACCAGTTTAAGATAAAGATGCTAATCGTCAGGACCAAAGTGTGATTTAAATAACGCATTTTTAAAGGAGGCTCCTTATATAAAAACAATCTCTTTAATCGTCTATTCTAATAAAATTCCACTGCTTGTCTGTCAGGCTTATTCACGTACAGAATATACTACTTTACGTAACGGTTTCAAATTCAGTGAAATTCTGCTAACGCACAATGAATAGATGCACCGCGAAGCCCGTTCCTTGAAATTCAGATGTGCAAAATTTTAACAAAATTTTAAAACTATTACCACGAACAAATTTTAATGCGGTTTCTACAACTATTCTTTGCTTCGAATATGACATAACTCACGGAATCTACAATTTGAAATCTCGTCTTCCTATTCACAGAAGCGACCGCGACTGAAAATAAAAGTAACACATTTGTATGCAATGAGCAAGACCCGACCATCCGAGTGTGTCTTTACTCATTTTTCAGATAAAGTCTAATGTACCTATTATACTTGTTAGGAATCTAGATCCACCAACACTATGCAATGAAACAGACTGACTCTCAAAAACCTCATGCCAAATGTAATAGAAGTTACCATCAAAACTCTCCGATTGCAGAAAACCTTATTCCACGTACCCCAACCAACGCACGTGACCTTCCATTTCAGTTTAAACACATCGTTACCTTCAGAATAAAGGTACAAGCTTTTGCAACACATTTTCGGGTGTAGTAAACACGTGTGTTGAAAACAGTCTCAAATAGTTTAGTTTCAGTTTTTTTGTTTTCAATTTAAAAATTTGCAATCGCTAACATTCTGTAAAATATCGGATTATGTGGCGTGCCTGCTCCGCAGGACGCACATGAGATAAAGGCAGATAATAGTGACGGCATATGTCCGTGTAGCTCAGTTGGGAGAGCGACTTACCCCGGATTGAAGGGATCCGGTGTTCGATGCCCGGCGCGGATAAACTTGTACTTCATATTTATGGAGTATCTGGATAATAAGTTTTTCTTTCAGCAAACTTTATGCTTTCAGTTAGAGCCCCTTTTAATACTACCTTTAAGAAAACTGCTACATAGAATCTAATAATAAACAACTCTTGATCAATTTTGATCAATTTCAATCTATCTCAAATTGCATGGACCAGTATCATTTTGTATGGAAATAAATCCCAAATATAAAAGCAAGAAATAAACCATGGCCACAACGAATAAACACAAGATAAACAACTTTCTTTCACCAAGAGCTGCAAAAGATATCTGCACATCAAATCAAATTTGAAGCAATGTAATATATGTAATAACAAGAACAAAAAGAAGGGTGGTTTTGAAGTAATCTAGAAGAGTTAAATTCATCTTCTGGCAGGTTATTAGGTGTTCTAGGCTTACCTGTCTAACTTCTGAAGGTCTCTCTCCAACGCACCGATGTTTGTTGGACTTATAGCATCCACATTCGATGATGTTAAACACTTTCATCTGACGTCGTAACTATCAAAATTCAAACATCTTAACTGTTTCCCCAGATGTGGGAACTAGCTTTTCTTGTTTCTATGCCTTGCATTTTTCTTCTTTCCCCCTCTTCTACGTATTCTTTCACATCGGAGATATCTTCCACATCTTGAGGAAATGCAGTTCTGCTCGCAAGTTCAACATACTTGACAAAGTCCTTAAAGTTTATATTGGCTTGAAGTGTAACTTCAAACTAATGTCCTTCATTCAACACATTTTTATCTTCATCAATTTTCATATCCTTTCTGAGATTCAATATCACCTACTGGAAATATCAATACTGCCTTTGGCGTTACTAAATTCCACATTACCGTCAGAACATACATTTTCTTTATTTGCAGAATAGTGTATTTCATTTTTTATTTGCTCCCCGTGTAAAATATCTTATTCAGTTGCTTTATCACTTCCAAAAGGAGTTCGGTCGTATCTTCTATTTACAGAAGACAAGAAAGAATGAAGGAAATAATCATCACCTACATTCTTCTTTGTTGTCTTTACCAAATCCAAATTTGTGCACTTGTGTAAAGAACTCGATGATTACTTGAAGAATTATTAATAACTTGTCAAGGAAATCACGGTAACAACCGATTTTGCTAACACCAATGAAAAGACTTCGAAGAAATTACAGTATTTTCAAAAATAGCAACAAGTTACTAGCAGAGTCACGCACTACACATCCATTCCTCAAGCAACGATCTTTTATCTATCTCTTATTCACATGAATGTACGCCAGAAATTGAGAGAAATTATCTAACGTTAACAAAAAATAAAGAGAAGTAGTGCGATGTACACTATCTACCAACAAGTAATTGGACACCTGTGATAGCAAAGGAAAACGAAGTTTATTCACCTTCAATAGTTGATGGAGTCTCCATGAGCGGCGATTACAGCTGCGACCCTCCGGGGCATACTCTCAACCAGGCGTTGTACGACGGCTAGCGGTATTTTCTTCCACTCAGCTTGGAGAAGACAGGTCAGTTCCTTCACCGATTTCGGACGGTGGGGCACCCCTTAAGTCGACACTCCCACTCGTCCCAGAGGTGCTCGATAGGGTTAAGTTCCGGGCTCTGCTCAGGCCACTCCATTCGATTAACCCCATTGTCACCATACCAAGCCATGGTGGACCTCGCAACATGACAGGTGGCATTGTCATCCTGAAAGTAACATGGGTCAACCCCGTAAAACTGCCACAACGTAGGAAGCGCATGGTCATCCAAAATGGTGCAGTAGGTCTCGGCGTTGAGTCTACCAGGAATTGCGACCAAGGGTGCCGTGCCATACCAGGAGAAACACCCCCACAGCATAATTCCACCGCCGCCGAACTTCACAGTTGGCACAATACATTCCGGCCAGAAGCGTTCTCCAGGCAGACGCCAAACCCAGACCCTGCCATCCGAACGGTATAAGGTGAACCTTGATTCGTCGCTCCAGAGAACCTGTTTCCACTGTTCAACGGTCCACTGTCGACGTTTTTTGCACTACGTTAGCCGAGCGGCGCTATTGGACTTGGTGATCAAAGACTTGTGGGCGGCAGCACGTCCATTATATCCGATCAGATGGGCTTCCTTACGGATGGTATTCATCGAAAGAATACTCCCGGATGCCTGTTGAAACTCCTCGCGGATGTGGCCCATCGATTTGGTACGGTTCTTCCGAATATCTCTGGCCAGCACCCGTCGGTCTCTAACTCCCAGTTTTGTGGATCTGCCGGGTCGGGGCACATTCCGACAGTCACCTCTCATCTTCCACTTGCCAATCACGTAGGTAACTGTCGATTTTGGGTACTTCAACTCGCTGGATATGTCACGTATGGATCGGATATTTCTGTGATACCCGACGATTACACCTTTCTCGAAATCAGAGAGCTCCGAACTGCGTGGCATCTTGCATGCGACTGGTTGCGTTGATGTTTCCCACACGATATTTAACTGCGGCGGCCGTGACGTGTATCAGGACCGCAGATATCGTCGATTGCAGGGGTGTCCAATTACTTGTTGATAGATAGTGTATATGTTAAGGCCAAATGAGGAATTCCGGAGAGATCCCGATCTTCCCGGGCAAATCGCGATGTGCCTACCAGTTTCGGGCAAAGCTTGATGTATCTTGGTATTTCGGGATGTGCCCGGGCAAATCGAGATCTGACCGAACGTCTTTGGGCAAATCACGATTCAGCCAATTCAAGGAAACATCCTATGTTTATATTTGCTTCAAAGGTTTTTAATCAATTTACTGAAATACAAAATAAAAATGTAAAGAATAATGCAAATTAAAAAAGAGTAATTAATACAGTGGAAAGGGCGTGACTATGTTTAAAAAAACGAGTATTGATAATATTAAAAAGACTAATTATAAACGTGGAAAGAGCGATGACTTCTGTTTGAAAAAAAGAGTATTGACAATACAATTTTATTCCAAAATTTAGTTTATATTTTTTAAATTACAACTTGAAACATAACGAAACAAACTTTGAAAATATACATTACAATTTAATTGCATTAAATTGAAAAACATAAAAATGTTTACTAACAGAAAATAAGAAACTACTGAAATAAATGTCTCTCTGTAAGAAAGATGTGCAACTTAGTGAATTAAAATCATATTAAGTAAAATAACGATTTGTTTAGGTGATAAAACCAAAAAATTATAATATAATGGTAAAAATATTTTTAAAGATAAACATAAGAAATAAATAAAAACTGAAAGTATGACAAATATAAACGGACTCGCAGTTATTTTTTTGGTGCACGGAAGGGACGAATGACACTTCGAATTGCATTTTATGTCGTTTGCGTTGCATTTGCATTTTTTTAACATTTCTGCTTGAAAAAAATTAAACTTTGCCAGTCTGGCGAGGATATATATAGATACATAAAAAATATACATAAAACAATCTGTACATATAAGAGATTCGAGATATGCCCAGTGATAAATGGTCACATCACGATTTCCACGGCCACCTCCCGATATGCAACGGCAAATCGGGGTTTGCCCAGTTCTAGGCACATCGCGATCTGTCAGATTTCGGCTTCTGCCCGTCACATATTGTATATAACAGGGGTGGCCAAACAATCGTTCGCCATCGACCGGTCGATCACGAGCTCTCGTACGGTCGACCGTTTGTTTTATCGCGCTGGCGCATGTAGTTCCATACGGATAGTCTGAGACTAGATAATATAATGAATCAGTCAGACTCCAGTCTCAACCCTAACCGCTGCGCATGGTCATCGCTCATCTGTTGTCTGTCGCATGATGCATGTTGTTATCTCCCGCTCTGCTAGTCGTCAGTCGCAACGCCTACACTTACAGGAAGGCTGATCTGTCAACAATCTTATTTGTGTATAAAAATTAGTTTACTTATTGAGAGCAGATATTAGTTAAGTTATTAAGATTTGTTTACATATTAAAAATGAGTGGTTTCAAGAAACTGAGAACGGATCATTTCCACAATGAATGGGAGGAAGCTTATTTCTTCACAATGTTTTATGACAAGTGTTAGTGTTTAATACGTAGGGCTTCACTTACCATTTCTAAAAAAGGAAATCTAGAAAGGCATTTTTCAAGTGTGCATAAGTCGTACCAAAGTGATTATCCTGCTAACAGTGAACTGAGAAAAATTAAACTCAAGGATTTGAAAGCTCAGTTGTCATACCCTTTTGGCGAATGTGGTATCGAGAAAGTTTCATCAAACATTTCCTCTACTTTTCTCTTCGATTCTTCAGATTTAGTATCAGAAATTGTAAAACTTCAGCCCGACATAGTTCTGAAGGCAAGAGCGTCAGATAACGCATTTTGGACTCTTTTTTCAGAAGAAAAATATCCCTGCTTCAGATCTGTTGCTTTGCGACTGACTGGTTTCTTTGGATCCGCATATCTCTGTGAAGCAGTTTTTTTTTTTTCAGAAATGAAAATAATGAAGTCGAAAACAGGAGCTGCCTGACTGATGCTCATTTAGAAGCGTGTCTCCGACTGTGCCTCACTGAATATGTGCCTAATTATTCTAAACTTTGTGAGGACATGCAGTGTCATGCATCAACATCTAAGAATTAAATACTGTAAATAAAGAATCTATAAGTAAAATTATATAATTTATTTGAAAAATATTGTTCCAGAAATAAAAACATTATTTAAATATTATGTTTCTGTATTTGTTTCCCAAACTTACAAAAACCCCACTCACACTAAAAAATCACTCGTGATATAGGCTTATTCCTATTTAAATATGTCTATATCACTGCGATAAACCATAGTAGATCACAGTAAGAAATGATAGCTTAATGTAGCTCTTGATTCCTTAAAGTTTGGTGACCTCTAGTATATAAGAACGAAGAACCGAAATGAAAAGTTAAATGGGAGTTTATACGCCGCACCTTCCTAGACTTTTACTTTCATGGAGTGTATAGTGCCTATATAGTGCCTTAGCCAAGTGGCTAAAAATTAAAATTGCCATTTCCAGGAAAACACTCCAGATTCAGTTCATGCAAAAAACAGTATCTGGAAGGTCAGCCAAAATTTACCAAGCAATACCATATTTTTTCAACATGTAGCTAATTTAACTTTTATTTTTGAGTTTATACTCTTATGAAAATGTTATTTCTCAGTTTTTTCTAAACAGTTCGCCGCTTCCTCGAATTTCCTTATACTTCCTGGCAACAAATGACGTTGAGTCGAAGATAGATAAAAGCCACGTCCAGAATAAAAAAGGTATGCGGTGAGTTAAGGCTTATATTTTGAAACACACTATCTTGACGATCTATGCACTGAATTTCATTATGCACGAAAGTGATATTGTGAATAAGCCAACGAAAATCGTTTATTACTAAAAGAGGAAGTGTTCTTAGAACCAACTTGTAATTCAAGAACCGGGAAGCTGTGACGTGCCTGCACCGCAGGATGCATATGGGATAAAGGCATTTGAGAGCACACGTCCGCGTAGCTCAGTTGGTAGAGTGACTTACTCCGGAGTGAGGGGACCCGGTTTCAATGTTCGACGTGGACAAGCCTGTGTTTTCACATTGGCGCCCGAACTTCCAGGATGCCCCGGCTGTTAAGTTTCTCGCAATGATGTGATGTTCTTTCCACACGGCGAGACAGGAAAAATGAGAATCCCTTTTTCAATGCTTCGAAAAAATACATCCGTGTGATGTTACGTTCCACACACCAAATTGTCTGGGATTTCTCAAATGCACGTTCTTCATGGGATGACTGCCTACAGCGACACATGGTCCCGGATGACCCGTGCGCCATGCCCCTGGCCCTCCTTCTGGGGAGGGGAGATGTGGTGTGCCTGCACCGCAGGACGCACATGAGAAAATGAGAAAACTGTAGATAGCAGCAAGAACACAAGTCCGCGTAGCTCAGGTGGGAGAGCAACATACTCCGGAGTGAGTGGACCAGGGTTCGACACCCGGCGTTGACAAAACTGTGTTTTCATAAAGCGAATAAAATAAGTCGTTGTGAATTACTTTTCTTTCCTTTCTTGCTACATGGATCCATGAGAGCGTTAGTGATAATATAAGTGTTGTGTTTTAACATTTAATGTTATTTCATCACACGAGTCTAAGGAACATCATTTCGTTATAAAGAACGATGTAGCCAGAGTTTAAAGCTTGGGTATATTTCGAAATCGACGATTAGAAAAAAAAATATAGCACTGACCTTAAGCGAAACGAGAGAAATATTTTACAAATCAGTGCTAGCATTCATATTACACGTTTACAGACCCTATAAGAAAATTAGTTACTAGGTATATAGACAAACGAACAATTGTAGTCGCACAAACCGATTTAAAAGTTTACTTCTTGATGAGAGCAAAAGAAGACAAACAGAAAGTAATTTTTTGATATGTCGGCTCACATTTTCAAAACTAATCAAATATCACAATCTGGAACAGGTTCTGCTGTAAATAAAAAGCTGAACATGGTGCAACTTACTGAAGTCTACTTTGCTTTTAGTCTCAGCAGTACATAACACAGTTGTCACTTCCTGGTGATTTGTACGAGTAAATGCATTGGAAAGTCTGCACTACTTTAATTCATTACTTATGTTCACAGGTTTCTTTCAAATACGTATATAGAAATCATGAGTTCTCCCCTTGTTCGTGCTGACGGTATTGTTTAGTGCCAGACTTAACTCTTGAAGGTAAACGTTTCTCCTGAAAGATAAACCCAGTAATCTTTGAATAGGTGACTCGCATTGAAACGCGAGGTTCGCGAATTAAAAATTTTTGGAACAGGAACTGCAGTCTCGCAACAACAACAACAACAACAAAAAATTATTGAGCGGAACTCCTTGATGCAGGCAAAGTAATCGATCTGCCTGCAGAGTGTGCATGTTGTTTTAAATGCTATTCTTAGGAAGCATGTTTGCTATGAAAACAAAACAAAGAGCTTTGTTTGCCCTATATTGTGACAACAGCTTCCATACCAGTAGCCTTAACGTCCCTTCTCCATTTCCCATGGAAAGATATTGAATTGGTACAAGTTTATTTTAAAATTTGCATGTAATTTTCTCTCTGGGGATCTGAAAAATAAAAAGGAATGCTTTGGTAATCGAAGTGGGACTTTTAAAGATACGGCAGAATTCTCTTGTTCCTTTTTTTATCTCTTTTTTTTAAAATAAAGAATAATGAACGAGATCCAGCTGTAACTGCATTCAGAATGTCCTTTATTCTTTTTCTCCGATAAGACGAAATGTTTTTCAAAATGCAACAAAACGTAGAAAGAAGAAGAAATCTGCAAACAAATGGTAGAGACTAGCATCCACAGAAAGGAAAGAGCGAGAGAAAGAAAGAGGGTTCTGTTCTTTTTTCTTTTCTTGACAATGGGAGGCAATTCTTAATAGATATAAAATAAAAAAAAAACCATCACTGAGGAAAAATTTGCATTCATTGCGGAACGCGTTCACTGGGGCAGATATGGAGTTCCTTAACTGGGGTAATTTCTTTTTTCTCTGTTTCATTTCATAACTTGTGTGAGGCTTTGGAGTGAAACGAATGTGAATTAACGGGAACTCATATGCATACCACGAAACCTTCATACAAATAGGTATGTTTCCTAAAGCTTTAAATGCATGAAGGTATTTTTTTAAGGAGAAATTAGAACTAGATAAAAATTGGAGAAAAAGTGATGAGTTCAATTAGTTCTGAAATTTTATTCTGCAGAAGTAATACAACACGGCACATTTTATTTATAGTTTAGACATTTTTTATTTCATATGCAGGATTCAGGTAGTCTGGAATACACAAAGGCCGTTCCATAAAAAATGAGAGTAATTTTTTGGGAGTTGGCAACAGTGCGAATGGAAAAAATAGCCATGCAAACGACTAACTGAATTAAGGACCTATCTATGGCAACAGTTATTAACCGTAGCAGAGGATTCTCGTTTTCTTTTTGCGCAGTTGTTTAACGTAAGTCTGCATTTCGCCAAACTGCTATGGAGGTGAGTGATTCACAGTTAAGAAGTGAAAGGCGTTGTGCGATAACATTTAATCGTGTGGATAAAACGGCTCCAGAAACAGTTGATTTAATGATCAAAGCTTACAAAGACAAATGTTTGGGTGAGTCAACGATTTTTAGATGGCACCATGATTTCAAAAAGGGCGTTTGTAAGCAGAACTCGCACCTAGGCCTGATCGACCTGAAAGCCTTTTTACGTAGAGTACTGTTCACACTGTTTGGACAATACTGCAAGAAAATCGACGAAAGACGTGTGAAGAAATAGTGGCGTCAACTAATATTTAAAAAACGTCGGTATTCTGCATTCTATTCAAATTACTGCTGCATAGTGTATGTTCCACATGGGACCCTCATCACCTGACGGAAGAAAAACTGTTATCCAGAGTTGAGGTGTTTCATAAGTAGAAACGAATGATGGCAAAGGATTCAAACTTCCTAAACCCAGTACTAACTGCCAATGAAACATGGGCCCACTATTTCGATCACCTCACGAAGCGCACAACGAGTGTCTGGAAACACACAGGCTCGCCTCCTCCGAAAAAAGTCGATAATAAGAAATTTAGGTGGGCTAGGAAATGTTTCCTTGTTCGCGCTCGTTGTAGTTTGCCGTTAACTGATGAATCCTGAGACGCCTGTTGTGCCACACCGTATATGTGAAGCAGTGTTCACAATGTCTGTCAATCACCGTGATGGTTTCCCCTTTCCGACACATTGAAGAAATTTTTCCTCTTCGGACCGTTTTCGCTAAATGTTCAATACGGCGGCCCTCGAAAAGCTACAATGCGTAAGGTTGATTAGGTGGCTGCGCCTCCTTTTCTGGTGCCACTAATCACTGTCCGTTCAAACTGCGACAAGTCGCTTCCATTCCCTATAGTATATGCAATGGCAAACTGATGCGCTCTCAAAGAGTGTCGACAGTATACACTGAAGTAATAAATCATTAGGAACACTCACATAAGAAAGAAAATAAATAAAGGAAAATCTAGAAAAGGTGGAACCTAGAAAATCTCAACGGAGATACCGGCAAGACATTTAGAGAAGAACTGGATAATAAAATAAGAAACAAAGAAGATACACTTGAAGAGACCTTTGACGCTAATGCAAAATGGAATCAATTGAAAAACTTGATATATGAAACAGCTGTTGAAAAGATATATGAAACAATTAAGAAGTCATGCATTACAAATGAGATAATAAGAAAAATGGATGAAAGAAGAAGATGGAAAAACGTAGACACTGATGAGGGAAACTAGAAATACAAAGCATTAAACAATGAACTGAGAAAAGAAGCTGATAAAGCAAGAGAGGAATGGCTAAAAAAAGAAATTGAAGCACTGGATAAAAGGGGACGATATGATAAAATGTTTGAAAAAGGAAAATAACTTACAAATATCAAAGAGAAAAACATAACAAATCTGCCCATAGAAGACAAGCAAGGAAAATTAATTTATGATATTGAAATGCAAGGTGAAAGATGGAAGGAATACATTGAAGATCTCTATACAAAAAATGTAAGGCCAGAGAAAATTGAATTAGAAGAGCAAAGCGAAATATTAATAGATGAGAGAGGTCCTGAAATATTAGAGGGTGAAGTTGAAACAGCAATTAAGGAATTAAAAAGTGTAAAGATGGAAGGAGTGAATGGTATACCTAGTGAAATACTAAAACAACTAGATGGCGAAGGTATAAAAAAAATATGAAAATTATGCAACCTTATTTATAAAACAGGAGAATGGCCTAAAGATTTCACAGAGAATATTCTTATACCAATTGAAAAGAAAAGTAATCCTACTAAGTGCAGTGACTATAGAACTATAGGCATACTCTCGCATGCTTCTAAAGCACTATTTAGAATATTGAATCGACGACTGTATAGCAGGGCGGAGTATTTTGGGGGGATTATCAGTATGGATTCAGGAAAGATAGAGGAACTAGGGATGCAGTCGGAGTGATGAGGACTGTATGCGAAAGTAATATAGAAGTAAACAAAGAAGTTCATATATGTTTCATCGACCTAGAAAAAGCATTCCACATGGTGAACTGGGAAAAGCTGGTAGAAGTGCTAAGTAAAATAGGATTAAAAACCGGAGGTTAATAGCTGAATTATACATGAACCAGACCGTCATAATAAAGACAAAAGTAGTAAAAACTAAAAAATGTGTGATTGGTAGGGGTGTAAGGCAAGGATGCTGTCTGACACCAACGCTCTTCAATATTTTTGCAGAAGAAATGATAAAAGAAGCATCTGATGAAGAAAAAAGAGGAATCACTATTGGAGTAAGAACAATACAAAATATTAGATATGCAGATGACTAAGCAATATTAGCTAATACTGAAGATGAACTACATCATCTAATGCAAAAATTTGAAAGTGTATGCATGAAATATGGTATGGAAATTAACGCAAAGAAACCAAAAACGATGAGAGTCTCCAGGAGACCAGGAAACGTTAAGATGATGATTAATGGAGATAATGTAGAGCAAGTGAGACTATACAAATACCTCGGTAGCATAATCTAAGAAAACTGAAAATGTGACATGGAAATTAAAGAAAGAATTAATAAAGGAAAATATGCATTTTACAACAAGAAAAAATTGTTTAGTAATAAAATGAATAAAAATTTAAAGAAAAGGTTTATTAAGTGCTATATTTGGAGTACAATTTTATATAGGGGGGGGGGGGGCAGAAACGTGGACAATCGGGAAGAAAGAAGCTAAAATGTTGGAGGCACTTGAAATGTGGTTATGGAGAAGAATGGAAAAAATAAAGTGGATTGAAAAAATTACCGATGATGAAGTTTTGCAAAAAGTTGAGCAAGAAAGGAATATTTTAAAGACCATAAGAAAAAGAAAATATAACTGGATAGGACATGCGTTAAGAGGAGACAGCTTATTGAAAAGAATGATAGAAGAGAAAATTGAAGTAAAACGACCATGAGAAAGGAGGCGACTAATGATGCTTGACGATATCATGGGCACAGGATGCTATCAAGTATTGAAGGAGGAAACAAGGGACAGAGAAAACTGGAGGAAGAGAACTTGATAAGTTACCGTTGGACCTGTCAAAAGACAGAACACTAATGATGATGATAAGAAAGTATCGGCAGCTCCAAAGCAGCCTCCATTCGATGTGACGTGAATTCAACGAGATGGAAATATCGTTCTGCAGGTACGTTTGTCCAAGCAGATGTGCTGGCGTCTGTCGATTTCCTAATGATAACTGGAGATGGATCTCTGTTTATATTTCTGTTACCAATAGCTCTCTCAATCTCATCCCACAGGTGTTCAGTTCAACTAAAATCTAGGAAGTTTCGGGGCCGTTTTAGCGTTTTGATACCATTGTTGTGCTTCTGGAACGAATGTATGACGATTTGAGATTTGTTGCATGCCCAATTACCCAGCTGAAAGTATTTGTCTTTATCAAGAAACGCCATACACATTTACGTGTGTGCATGAACCGCAGTGATGTTAAGATACCACGTGGCCTTTAAAAGCTGCTCCAAAGCAGGTGTAATGACACCCCGCGTCGTTACACCGCCTCCACCAGCTTATAACCTTCATGATAGGTGGCTGGGATCCATCGATTCGTGCTGTTGATATATTCTCGCCCATCACCTGCGTATGTTATATTAAGTGAAAACATGATTCATTCTAGCAGGTGGCCATTCTCCACTTTTTAGGTCTCAGGTTAGATTTCCTAGCCCACCGCTGACGAATTTGTCTGAGTTAGCAGCAAACAGTGGTAAACTAACAAGATGTCTGAAGTTAAAACTAATTCGCTCAAAAGTGCATCGGTAAGTGGTGTATGTTAATATTCTCCTTTCCATACCGCTGTTCTTCTGCGCGGTGACTTTATGCAATGGAACTCGTCTGTTACATCATAGAATCTTTTCTAGCGGCGGTTGCTGTCGAAAATGAACAAGCTGTTTCCTCCTAGAGGACGACATCTGACTGCTTGTTTTGTTCTATGTGCACAACACATTGTACATCCTCGACACAGTTGTCTCTGCATAGCCAAGACGATTTGCCGTTTCTGAGATGCTTAAACTTTCCAGCCTTGTGTCCACTAACATGTCTCTTTTTCGAAGTCGCCTAAATCACAACTCTTTATATGTTTCCACTGTCTGCGCTTCGTAAACGCCGGAATATTTTGCACTGATCTGTTTATAAAGCAATCTCAATGTCACAGTTACGTACCTAAGTGAGGATGGCACGTGTCTAATTGCTGTTGGGTGTTCCAAATAATTTGCTACTTCGGTGTATATATTACGCTGGCCGGGGACACAAATGATACCTACTGGGGAACGCGACCATTTGTGGATACAGAAGTGGTCCCTAAGTATAAGTACCTGGACCACGAGTGTGTGTGTGTGTGTGTGACGTAAATCAATTAGCGTTATTTTCTGTATCCAGTAGTGAATGCACTTTTAAGATTTCGTGAACGTGACTCTATGACATTTTAAAGTGAAACAAATAAGAACAAGTGCTCTTTGTAAGAAGACTTGCTTTCTAACAATTTCACTCTGTTCACGATCGATATACAACATTATTTTGAATCTTCCCGATAATGTGTCAGTTCATGTGAGTTCAGTACAGGAAAAACATAAACTGACGTTTAACTTGCATGCTCAAACGGTTTTCAGCACCACCTCCCGGGCCAGGAAAGTGGGGCCCTGAAATAGTTTCAGAACTTCGCAGTAGCTATTGGAAAACGATCTGCTCGTAAACATTAAAATATTTCTGCCGATATTTCTTTAAAAGAGAGGAATTTAATTTAGGATTTGGACTTCTCCACTGAGATATTTGTGTAGCTTTTCTGGTATGATTTTTCTTAGCAACGACATCTGTATGATTGTAAGAATGTATCCCTAACAAATCTGGCGGAATACCTTTGTTGTTTTCGGTATTCTCTTTACTGTACATACTTTGTAAAACAATATATTTATTGATTAAATTTATCTTAGTTCCGCCCTTTCTTCTAAAGGTCATAACAGCAAAAAAAATACTTTGGTGAATGTTATCTCAATATTTCGACGCAACGTAATGGAAGCTAATCGAAAAAAAAAATTAACCAGTAAATTCTTCTGTCTGAAACCATAGGTAAAAACATTTGTACTGAGCTAGGTAAATAACGTCTCGATGGTTGTAAAAAACAGGATAATTCTACGGAGTTTGCATGCCGTTGAATTGATTGGTGTCCATTGATTCATTCCGCCATTCCTCAGTCCTTAAGGAAGCAACGGTTTTGTAGAAATGTCGATAAATTCTTTGTGGCGTACCACTGAGGTGAGGTAAGAGTCAAAACTGCAAGTTACAGCGATATGCCAAGGTTGGCGTAGTTCAGTCGGGAGAATAACGTGTTCTGGGGGCAAGGAGACGTGGCTTTCAGTATCATCACCGGCAAAAAAGGGCTGCTCTTCACATTGCGGTCCGAATGTAAAAATTATTCTCCCGGCCGTGAAAGTTCGAAAAATATGTCAAGCTTATTCTACAAATCGTCTGGAATTAACGAGAAATCTTTTTCTGCGCTGCAAAAAATCTATGACGCTTCTTCCACACATCGTCTGGAATTAGGCAGAATACCTCCGAGTACAGTGAGGTACTTTCAGCATGGTTTGCTGGCTGACCCGGAAGCCTACGATTCCTTCCTAGCTGTTTCTGAAAGGTTGGATATCTGTATTTGACGTATCACCGAGGCAACGTAAGAGTCAAAACGGCACGTCGCAGCAATATGCCAAGATCAAAGTAGTTCATTTGGGAGAATAACTGACTTCTGGAGCTAGGACACATGAGTTTGAATTATATTACCGGCAAAAAGGTTTTATTTTCACACCTTCACCGATTCAGTGAGCCTTAGTTCATTCACCGATTCACAGACTTATTTCGCCCTACATCTTCTCCGTGCACAGCTTTGCAGGAGGAAATTTTAATTAAAGTGTTTCTCTCTGTCTCTCATTTAAATTCAGTTAATTTTCTTCAGAAAAAGTTTTCTGTTACGATAGGTGAAAACAAAGATCCTACTAATAGTATTTTGCTTTTTTTGTTTCGTGGTTTAACGATCTCCTGTTCCTTATTTAGGGACACAACAGAGACGGTCGCGGAGAAGGGAAAGTGCAGAGCCAAAACCCACACCATGCATTCCTCACCTAAGTCCATCTGAGAAAAATGATCAGAAGCCAGTACCTAAGACCACTTCGAAAATAAGGCGGCATAGTTCGCTAACTACAGGGTTAACTTGCAAAAAACGTTAAGAACCCCCAAGCTTTTACCAAAAGTTTTCCAAATATTTCTTCTCGTGTTACACTAAACCAGCTCTTTCGCTACAAATATAGTCCAAAATCTTTCTAAAGCGATGTAAATTTGCACAGATCCAGAAACCAAAATAAAATGAATTGGCCGAATAGTTTGATTTAACGCCAGCAGCAGAAGGAAGCAAATTCACTAGCTATGATGTGGACAATATACACAGCTAGTGTGCTACACCTGTTCAGAAACCTAAGATGCATCAATTAATGAATTTCTAACGCACGTTTTCTTTCGGGATACTCAAAGATTTGACACTGAATTTCTTTCTCTCGTAAAACTAGCAGCAATTTAAATAATGTATTCCACTCGGGATCGTGTGAGACCCACGGCCATCTCCGGAATAGTGGATAGCTTTGATAGAAATGCTAAATCGGGCCAAATTAGAAAGGCTATGCTTTCTTCTCACACCTCTTACAAAAGCACTAAACTCAATAGAAGGAAAGGCGGTGGAGAAGTATTTTCCACACACTGAAAGAAAGAGCAGAGAGAGAGAGAGAGAGGAAGAGAATTACACGATAGTGAGTGCGCTGTCAGAGTGAAAAGGACGCAATTCTTCAGTCTGAGAAATAGATCACTCTCTGTTGCCTATCAGTTCCATCGAGATAAGTCTCGGAGTGTTATGCCCACAGCAGAGAGATTAAAGACAGATTGCCTCCAGCCATCCGCACGACTCTGGAAAGAAAGGCTTCTAGAATCTTGAGAATGGATTCACGAATATTTTCTGCATATTTGAAACCCGCTTTGTTGTTTGCCACCCTTACTCATCTATCATATTTGACACCGCGTTTGCATAAACACACTCTTAAGCGAAAGTGCCTGGAAAGGAGTTCGACTTGAAGCTCACGAGAAAATGGAAACATTTATGTTAATGTTTATGCATTCCATCTGAGAAAGATAATTCAGTATTCGTTTCATATATGCATGTTTTACAACTTCTTGGAATAGGTGCTGTTTGTGATTGCAAAAAATGCTGTTGCAAGCGAAAAGTAATTGAATTTCTTTTGAATTCACACACACACACACACATATATTCCAAGTAGAATTAGTGTTATGAACACACACCAAAATTGTTCTTCAAAAGTAATTCCAACTACCAAAATGTATGAACTTTTAACTTTACAGTCCACATGCAAAATTACAATCTATATTTTTTGAATAAGAAAAAATATATTTAGGGAACAAATGAGTTATGAATATCAAGACAATGCACTTTGTTATGGACAGGAGCGCTTGTACACGTGATAGTGTAGTTTTTACATTAAACATTATCCGCGTTCATTAAACCAGCAATCATTGTATACGACTTCATGAGGTAGTCATATTTAACTGTATCAAACAGCGTTCAAATTAAAGCGGTGAATTAATATAAATGCGTGTTAAAAACTAGTTTTGTCACTTAAAACTTTCATTGGCAGATCGTTTTAAACGAAATTCACAAAAACATATACATATCCTTTGTTTGCTGCAAGGGTACAAATAAAGCTTTCTTCAGTGTACCATTTGCAAAACAACTGTCGTTGTTTGAGACAAAAGAAATAAGGCGTTGAGGAAAATGCACGACTTTATTATCTCATCAGAGCACGTCTACGAGCAAAAAAGTCCTGAGGAATCCTTTCATGAGATCAGAAATGAGGGAATCAATTTTTAATTTTCAGAAAAGTTGTTTTTCTGAAATATTTGAGGCTGAGAAAGAAAAGCGAATTGGTATACTCCACTCATATTTCTTCGAAAGCCTCAAACAGAATGGAATAATGAATTTATTTTCAAGCAGTTATGAAAATATGCCAACTGTAATTCAAATTGTGTTGCCCTCTTTTTTGTGTGTGCGTGCGTGTTAGCGCATCTTTTGAAAAAAAAATTCTAATGATAATATAACTTTGCCCGTCCATACACACCCTGTCTCTGCAAATAGTATTAGTCCGATTTAAATACGTACTAGGAAGCCAGAGATGTGAAAAAATGCTTATTTTTTTCCGATCTTTTCGCGATGTAAACCCTCACTGCTAGAGGGCGTAAACGCAGATAAAATCGAATTCAAAACACATATTATTCCATATCATTGCTTCTAAATATCCGCCAGACAAAATTGGTGTTCCCATTCGGTACCATTTACAACAAAAGCTAGTCCCTTTTTACCTAGTTATAGTTAATCCGCCGGGGAGCGTAAAGATAAATTGGTATTACCCCAATATCTCTGCTTCTAAAGGTCCAATTTCAAAAATCCTTTTAGCGACAGATAGAGTTCCAAGTGGGAAATGTTCGTCATATAATTTAAAATTTCTGGCAAACAACTGTTTTTCCACAAGGGGCGTAAGCTTTTTTTGTTTCTGATGTATTTGTAGATATACCTCAGCTTCCAGAAACTTGATTGAAAAAATATTTTTTGCGGTAAAAATCACTCACGACGGGAAACCTTTTTCTCATATTTTCTGCTATAAATAATGCAAGGTTTGTTGGCAAAAAGGCAAGGTACGTCTCTTATTTTTCTCGATATTTCCGCTTTTGAAAATCCGATTTAGAATTTTTTTTCAGGTTCTTTACTTTATATCTTATGCGCGACTTAAATGAAAGCCTTTCTTTGTCGGACAGCGTTTCTGGATCTGCATCGTTTGAGCATAATATGGAAAATTTTTTCTTAATAAGCATGTTTGCCACTAAAGAACGTAAATTTACGTTACAATTTAGAGCATATTTGCGGCGTTATCTGCGTGTTTAAAAATCCGATCAAAAATCCTTTTTCGGTCCGATACTAATAACTATGATACTATTTTATGCGCATTTCGTGTACAAAATAATATGAAATTTTCCCTCTAGGGGTCGCAAATATTTGATAGATTTTCTTCTCGATATCGCGGCTTCTAGATTTATACCGTATTTGAAAATTTTAATGGTTGATTTCAAATAATTTTTCAACACAGGATACCATTCATCTTATGTAACATACTTCATGTACTCGTGAGTTTTTGTGTTTCGAAGTTCTGGCGCTAGTCGGCGTTAATATCTTTGTTAGCAACTTTACTTCCGTTTTTAAAAAAAAACATATTTAAAAATTTGTTTTATTAGAATATATCATTCGTAACAGTAAAGATTGGGAACAGTATCCTATTTAACAATACACCGTTTTCCTACTTGGAGAAGTAAATTTCAAAACTTTATTCTTGTTGTTTCTTTTTACAGAAGACGTATTCGACAAATTGCTTTTCACTATCACGTCTTTTGCTATGAATAATATTTTTCACATATTTTCTATTTTTCCATTACGGAAAATTCTCCCGCCAACGGCGCCAGAATATACTATTTGTAATTGAGTATATTGTATATTTTTAATCGATTCTAAAAATCGTTTTCGATAGAACACTTATAATTACGAAAAGTATTTTGCACCTATATTTATTTTCTTTAAGTAATGCACAGCTGTTCTGCTATGAGCGTACATTTGTATGGCCTTTATTTCTATATTCTTACTTTTAATTGTTCGATTTGAAATTATCTCTTATCTCTGATATCTTGCACATTGTAAAACGCTTTTTCTAGCTAGAGTTTGTTGAGTTTCGTGAGGCACCTTTCAGCTGCAAGACGGATTAACTATTTGTGGATGTGTTTCATCGGTTCTAGAAATCCGGTTGATTTTTCTTTTATAACTTATTTCGTTCATTATGAACAATCACGCTTACATTTTGTATTTCAAGTTCTCCGCAATTCTACCCTATTGTATCAGTGTATTCTCTTTTTATTTCTAAAACTTCAGGTTTTCTAAGAATCAGCTTTGAAAAATTTAACAATAAGAAACTATGCACCAACTATACTTAAAATAGTATAACTATTCTAGTGATCCGAATTTCTTGGCGTATAACTATACTAGTGATATAAATAGAAATAGAAATAAAAGTTTCTAAGCTTTGCACATCAACCAGATGGCTTTTTTCAAGGAAAGTGGACTACAAAATGAAAAATATAACAATTTGTTGAAGTGCTGTATTATTCAGTTTGCAGTCTACCTTCCTTGAAAAAGACATCTGACTGATGTGGAAAGCTCCGAAACTTTTAATTGATTTCTATTCTACGCCAAAAAATTCGGATAACTAGTACAGTTACACAATGTTAAGTATCGTTTTCTTGTCTAAAATAATTCAAAGGAAGTGCTCATTACAAGCGAAAATTTGGTGTCATCATTCTTGTTATTTTTGCCATTGTTTTTCATTTCGAAAAGACGTTGCTCAAATGCTCGCAGTGATTCTACTAGGGTGACGGCCAGGAGTGGATTGGGACGACCAAATCAGGCCAGGAACTTTATAGTCTTGCGGTTCAATATATATAAACAAATGTACCTACAGAGAAATACCTCATAAATTCCCTCGTAAAAAGGTTTTTGTTGGATCCTGAATGAAAGGAAACTGTCGAAATAGGCTTTGTAAAAGGAACACAATCGTGAACAAGTTTCATTAAGACTTTAGCGTTGAACTAATTTTAAAAATACTCTCAGGATTGAATGTAACATTAAACCACGCTGAAAACAGTGTGTTGCACAAAATAACTATTTTATTTTGTGGCGTTTGGTTTTTTGAGAAAAAACATCATGAGTCTCTTGAACACTTTATTTCCAACTAAATCACCATGAAAAGATCATTCTGAAAGTTCAAATGCACCGATGCTGCATAACAATTTTCCTACGCAATTAATTTTTTATATTTATTTGGTTACGAATCGCCTACTGCGCAATGGGTTCCTTCTTGAATAGACTGTTTTGCCAAGTAGTTTGACCCATAAACTCGTATTGGTAGATCGTTATTCTTTCGAAGATACGTGTAAGTATGAGCAGGACATGGATTTCGAAATATTGCTGTGCTTTGTGTCAGTCTGATTTTTTGTGCTTTGTGTCAGTCTGAGAATCAAGGGATGAGGATGATGGGCCGTTACAATGGGTGTCCTCCAAGATTACAAAAGGATCGTAGGATATGCAAATGACCTGGGCTCCAAATCCAACGACCTACTGCTAACTGTAGTTTTAGCTTTTGCTTAATTAACTTATAAGAGCGTGTTTTGGTCTTGCGGTGCTTTCTCACATAAGCAGATAATTTTGCTCTGTCGCTTCAGAGAAAACCCCCAACATACAGGTACAAGGAAAACATTTTTGTTGTTGTTGTTATTATTTTGAAGAAAATAACGTTTTAGACAGAAACCTCAAATGAAGTTAACGGTTATTATATGTTCATAAGTACCAACATGAACATATAATAACCGCAAACACATCCGGACAGAAATTGTACGAAAAAGGGGATCACTTCCTGAGTGATCCACTTACCACTTCTTCTGTGGTCCACCGGGAGATGTCCCAACGTCCAGATATGCCGATTTGCCCCTGGTACGAAAAAAGTATAACCAAAGATGATGCGACAAAGCAAAGAAGTACAAGAGAGTTCATGTTTTTTTCTGCGAAGCACTGCGCAAAGGGAGCAAAATGCTTTCATGACTTGAAGTTTATAAGAAACCAAACAAATATCGTACTCTGCATCCAGAAATAAATACGAAAATTTCAGATTAAAGCAGAGTGTCATTTTTATCTCAGGAAAATGTATATTAAAATATTCAAATAATGCCCGATTAAATAATCGAATTTTTAGTCGAGATCAATTGAAAATCATGTCTAATGTTGCCTTGAAAAAGCTTCCTAGTGGAGAGAGAAAGCTTGGCAAATATTTGTGTGTATTACACCACTAATTAAACGGATTTAATTTGCCATATCCGCTTCTTGAGTGTATTAGAAATGAAATTTCGCATGACCGGAATCTATTATATAAGAACAGATTCATTCAAGTCTGATGCTGCAAGAAAGTGGGAAAATCCTGACCTTACAAAGCGGAGAAATGAAGTTACAAACGATGTTTAAAAATGCCTCTTCATAGAGTATGCAGTGTGTCGTTGTTCTGTTGGAAAATGACACTACGGTGCTGAAGAGAATCATTACCAATTGGTGAGGATGGTCGGCGAGAATGTTCACATATGTTGTGCATGTGATGGAGGTCTCAACGGTGGACGTCCGAAATTATGGGATACCAAAAACGACCACAGAAACACGTCCGAAATTATTACATCGCCTCTATCTGCATTTATGATCCAAATTTAGCGAGCTTGTTCTATGGCTTCGTGTGGTTTTCGACTACACATGCACCTTTTCATCGGCAAGATCAAGTTCAAAGAGTAATTCGTCACACCAGATGATTTGTGCCCTGTCTTCCGCACTCTAGTTTCGACAAGCCTCTGCAAACTACAGTCTAATTACAAATTTTGAAGATGACAATCCGATTTTTGGTGTAAATGTGACAAGGATGGTAAGTCAGATAATATCCGAAAACTTGAAAATTGTCATCGTCCTGGAGCGGGACTCGAACCCGTGTCTCCCAGAAAACGCCCGGGCGAACACGGGATAAGAATCTTAACCTCCAGATTCGCTAAACATGAATGCCTGTTGCTTCGACTAGCGAATCATGTGATGGTTATATTTAAATTGATCGAAAACTTGAAACTTCGTCGTTCTGGGTGGTGTAGTGGTTAGCATACTCGGGTGCTTTCTGCGAGACGCGGGTTCGAGTCCCGCTGCAGGACGATGAAAATTTTCAAGTTTTCGGATATTATCTGACTTACCATCTTTGTCACATTTACGCCAAAAATCAGATTGTCATCTTTGAAATTTGTAAAATATGGCGTAGTCCCGCATTTCTTTCATGATACAGACTAATTTTCGGTAGCCTGCAATCAACAAGAGGACACGATGCGGACGTCGACAGCCATGGCCTATTTTTGACGTAGAAGTATTGTACGTCTATCTCCGCTCTAGGTAGAGGGTGACATCGGAAGCACGGAATTATCGAAAACACGTCACACTTTGAACGCTCACATCTTCAAAACTAATAATCGTAGAATAATAAATGATACACCATTAGATAGTTTATAGAGTCCTTTTTATAACAGAATAAGTTTCAACCCTCCACCCCTTAACCATTATGTACAGTAGTGTTAGAAATGTAAGCCAAATTCCGCGTGATTTTGTCTCGCCGAACGCCGTTTTAAGGTTGATAACTAGTGAATACGTAATGATAGCGACGACCTCAGCCCCGCATTCGCTATCGGACGGTCGGAAATAACGGTCGTGTTTGATAAACCGAAATAGAGTTCATTTAAATGTATTTATTTTTTAGGTAAAAAAAAATTGGTGACGAAAATTTGGAAATGGCCCGAAAATCCAGGTAAATGACTATAAGATCCGACGAAAGTTTAAAAAACAGATGAAGGTGAACGAGAGTAATCCGAAAATGCCGGCTAAGTCATCAACCGAAGGGTCACGGGAATGTAGGGAGCGTCAAAAGTCCGCGCGCCAGTATGCGTTCCACCCGAGATCGGCTCTAGAGACACAACCTGCCACTTCAACTGCACAGATTCACCCTGAACAGCAAGAACAGATGGAGACATGTCATCGATCCAAATTTTCACAACGAGCATGCCGAATACCAACGTACATTTTCAGTTTTCACAACTTCAGTGGATAATGAATGCATTACGTCTCAAACCTTTACAACGCCGATGCATTCTGAATTTGGCAACAACCGCCGATGCATTCTGAATCTAGCAACAACCGCCGATGCATTCTGAATCTAGCAACAAGAAGAAGAGTGAATTAGGCCGGAGGCGTATCGCCAAATTTGTAACAAGGCAACTAACTAATGAGTTTGAAAAATTGTTTCTGAAGAACGATTTCTTCAGGAACAATTTTAGCATTAACTACTAACAACGATGATACTACGCCTTCTACTTTTACTAACATTAATTTATAATCAGCATAAGTTACTATGAATTGTATATAGTATAAATAAAGTAAAACACTTCTTTCGTTTTATTTCTTAAAAAATTTATATCTGTAATAAATCAAGGGGCACAGTAGCAAATGTGCCGTATCCTACAACGTAGGGCTACTTCAACTGTCTTTCGCTGAATACTTTAAGGACATAGAACTAATGAAATAGTGACAGTTGACGTAGGTCTACGTTGTAGGTTGCGGCGCAGTTGCCCTTGTGCCCGTTTGACTTTTTTATCAGGTCACCAAGGTTAGTTGATGGCAAGGTTATGCTCGTTCTGCACTTCCGGTGATTGCTTTGTGACATCACTGTACAAATCGTCATCGTAAGACAACCTAATCTCCACGTTTCTTCGTATTTGCACAACAGCTGCTTGTCCGAATTATTAATCGCGAACCAGCTGGAAATCTTCATAAATTCTAACAGATTTTTTAATGCATAATGATTTCAAATTTTAATTTAAAAACAATTTGGGAATGTTTCTGAGATGTTTTTCATATTCCTCATAAAGAAAATATTTATTATATGAAAATAATATGTGATGCTGTGCGTTTTACTTTCTAAATTTATATAAAAACAGCAAAAATTCCCCTGGGAACTAAATCAACATTTAGAAGTATAACCGTTTTCCCGCCCTGTACGTAACAAAAATGTGCGGTAGGTAATTTTGAAATATTCGTTACTAAAATTTGTACAAGGCTTTGGATTTCTTCTGTGTGTGTTGTGCGTTTGCATGCGCTTTTGTTCTGTGTTTGAGTTATAAAAACTGTTGGCAAGACATGTAACGTACCAGGAGATGTGACGTACCTGCCAGAAGGACGCACACGACATAAAGGCAGATAGGAATCAGAATAAAACGTCCGCGTAGCTCAATTGGTAGAGCAACTTATTCCGGAATGAGGGGACCCAGGTTCGAATCCTGGCGCGGATAAAAATGACGGAGAAATTTACTTCGTTATAGCAGGGATCATAGCATACTTCTGGAAAATTTTAGGTAGGAATTTTAGGAATTTTAGGAATTTTTAGAAAAATTTTAGGAAAATTTTAGGAGTGTATTTCAATAAAAACTAGATGTATATTTGTATACATCTAGTAAAACAACTTTGTATACATTGTAAAGAGTTTGCTTCACACCCTTCAACCATATATACTGATAGACTGTGCATGACATCAAAATTTCTGGCTCCAACATAAAATCACATGACAACAGTCAAAAAGATGGGTTACACCTGCTGTGCTTATGGTTGCTCTGAGCGATATAGTAAAGAAAGTTCTATGATTTTTCATGGGTAAGAAACGAATTAAATACCTAAGTCAATAAAGTTCAATTACTTAACCAGAAACTTGCAGCTATTGATATAAAAATATAGTAACTTAAGAAAAAAAAATGGAATGCATGTTCCAAATTCTTCGCAAATATTCATCACATTATAAATCACAAAATGTAAACAACCCGATCATGCATGTATATAGCTCATAAGTAAACTTACCTGAAGAGTTTTCATTATATATGAGGCGCATTCACATAATACACCGAAAACACTGAAGTTCTGCAGCGTAAATTAGTAATCATAACAGCATTTTTACACGAAATTTGGAGTCTGATGATGACGTGCCCAATGTTTGAGCCATGGCGGCTTTGATGCAGCTATTGCCAATGTGCAGTCCATTAGTATATATGGTCGAAGTTAACACCCAAATTTTTTGCATAACGTCTAATGTCTAAAGTTTAAGTATGATTTACTTCTAATGTTCAGTTCTTATCTTTTCACGTGTTATTATCATATTCAAGTATATTTACCACATTCAAGTTTCACTTTGAACATTAATATGCTGTTGAACCAGAAGCAATTCACGATTTTCACAGTAAAGTTTTCAGGTTTCACATTAAATTATAATATCCTAAAACGGTAATTGAAAACCAAGAACTATGTACAATTGTTCACTGAATTACTTTTTTCATATTATTGTTTTAACCTTTTCCTGATTAGCCTATCTTTTTCTGCTTCTACCACAACTAATTTACTTTCAGTTTTCTTTATTTCAGCTGAACCTTGTATGATCAAGTTAGAGGCAACTGCTATTTCAACAGTATTTTGTTTTTCTACAGCTTTTCTCATTCTTTCTGTTCCCTCTTGAATTATTGCTAGGGAGGCTTCTTTATCGTTTTTAAGTCTATTTATTTCTGCATCATTTTCTTTTATTTTGTCATCAAACTCAGCTTTTCTTTTTTCTCTAGCTGCTTTTCCTTATTTTCCCTCTCTTTCTGCTTCCTTTCTTTTACCTTTTTGATTCTTCTTCCTTCAGCTTATCAACATACTCTTTATAAAATTTATGTGAATCACAAACACTATTTAACAAATTTCTTGTTATGGGAACTTTACTTACACATCCATAGTGTTTAATGGCCCCTTTAACTATTCTTAATGATGTTATAGTTGAGTCTTTTAAGTTAGCCTTGTCCTTCCTTAACAGAGCAGTGTTAACCGAAAATCCCCTTTCTGCATCAGCATTACCATGAGGTAAAACTAAAATTGACTTTATGAGTTTAGCAAGATTTGAGTATTTTTCTTTTCCGCTAGAGTCTTTAATACTAAATATATTACGCCAGTAATGATCAATCCGCACTGGAATATGCCCTTCCTCTGAAAATTTCACTAGTTCATCTAGAGTTGGCTTATCGCAATTTAAAAGTTTCCACTCTTCTCTTACTCTATCAATTTGTTCCTCAGAAAGATGCAAAACACTTGAAATTCTGGTTATTTCCGAAAGTCCTTCAGTGACTGAAAGTTGAGTTGACTCTTTCTTTGGTTCTTTTACCTTTAAAACTTCTATGTCTCTTAGCTTTTGATTGCAGAATGGCAAATTTGACTTTAAATATTTTGTGGTTGCAATTAGTGATGATCTTACATCTAAGAGAAATAATTTCTGCCTGGTCTCCTGAACATTCCTGAGGAGATTTTTTGTCTTCATACCAACTTCTAACTCCCCTAGTTTTTTCCATGAATTTTTGTTTTCAAAATCTACATTCTTTAGGTCTTCTCCAAATTTCCCTGCTATAACATCATCTTGGATAAACTGAGCCATAACATTCCTCATTAAAGTATTTAAATCAGAATATAACTGGTGTATTTTTGGTTCTTCACTCTGATAACATAATGAAAACTTTTCAAAATTTTGGTGTGGAAATGAAATTAATGCTAAATAGCAAGGAGTAAGCTCATTTTTCAGGAAACAGTGAATTCTTTTATACCTTGCCGAATTGCGCAGTTGTTTTTCAAATATTTTTTGAGATGGCAAGAAGTTTAAAAAATATTCTGTAATATTTAGCCATTGATCCAAGAGCCTCTGGGCTACAGAACCAACGGTTAACCATCTGTTGCTGACATGACGCAAAAGAAATTTGGCAGTGACCAATGTTATATCCTCGACAGATTTATAATCCTCTCGTCTTGCAGCACTACTCTTTAAAAAGTAATGCATATCAGTAGCAAATTCGTCAAAATCTATATTTAAGCTTGTCAAAAAAATTTTAAATGCATTATTAACAACATGCAGGTTGCAAAAACCTAGTTCCAAAGATTTCTGGCCTGTTTCTTGTTTTACAACTTCATTGAATTTGCGTAAAAAGCACTTATTTTCATTTGGGCTGTCCATGGATACACAAATAATTCTGTTCAACGAAATATTGAAGGATGATAACACATCAAGAATTTCTTTTAGCAAAAATATCTGCTGTTGCATGACCCAGAAAAACGCTTGTTAGGTATCGGCAAGAAACTGAATTTATTTCTGAAGACCAGTACCTGAGATACACATCCAACTGCCGTTTCACTTGTGTTTTGTAGTTTCATCAAATGCTATAGTAACCTTTCCTGGGCTACTAGATGCAATGTCTTTTTTCAAATCCTCTTCAAAATATTTTGACAATCCATGTGATATCACATAAGCAACTTTTTTTTCTTTAAGTTGCATTTTGGCTGCAATAGCAGAATCAGGAAACATTTCTTTGAAAAGTTCAACTGTTTCAGTGCATGAAACAAAAGACATATTGTCCTTAGCAACTTTCATGGCCCATAATGCTTCGGCTTTAGCCAACTGTAAATCATGACTCAGTACTTCACTAATATTTGTTTTGGGCTGAAGATCCCGTCCTCCAAAGGCTTTCAGGGTGGACTTATTTTGAAATTTACTTTGAAATTTCTGCAAATGTTTTTTTTCCTTTATGATGTGCTTTTACTTGTGAAAAGCCACTATTAGAAATGTTGAAAATTTCTGAACACAATATACACTTAGCAGAAAATATTGTTTCAGTTGCAGAACACCATTCTCTCAACTTCACTCCGTCCAATTCTTTGGCGAGCCACGCATCTTGAAAATTTCGTTTTGGATTTAGGCATCTTAAACACTTGTATTACTAACCAGAAAATGAAAGGGAAGTACAAAAACACGTTCCAATATTGCAAAACCAGACAACTTCCCGAAATTTGGCTGCGAGGATGTCAGAAGATATGAAAAAAAAAAAAAAAAAAAAAGCAGGTCACCACTAGAGAACTGAACCTGCACACAGCACAGAGAACACCATAAAAGACGTAAAACCAGAAACTATCATACGCATCTCACGCAAGTTCAGTCAAAGCGAGTCGGAGCCGAGATATATTGCGCATCGAAGGTCGCTGTCGCCGACGCATGATCGAAGGTCAATGATCACGTGCTCTACTGCCTGCCAAGATAATACTCAGCTACCATCCCATCGTCATTACCGGAGGTTACGGAAGGAGACCACATGTTTCCTCTTTGCTTCCACCCACCTGCGGTTTACAATAACAAAACATCAGCAGAAAGAGGAGGTTCCACAAGGCATGTACAAAAATAAAGTACGATCTTCTGCGTGCCACGGAGTTCGTCTGCAAAGCGCAAACCAGGGGTGAAAATGACCCCCTCCCCTTTTCCCTTAGATCTCTTGTTACTCTCGAAAACTGTTCGAAGGCAAAAAAATGGAACGCCCGCCCCGAAGCAAGTGCATCTCGATGGCGTCATTTTTCCCTCCCTTCAGCAGCACAGCATATAGGCTGTGTTTCTACAATAACAGGTCTTTTTACCTTACCGTAATGGTAAATTTATTGGCGTTAATAACGGTCGTGTTTTTAATAAAAATAAGCTTACGAAAATTTTAGGATGAATAGCAAATTTTAGGTCTAATTTTAGGAATTTAAGGAGGGTCACAAAATATTAGGAATTTTAGGAATTTTAGGAGGAATGCGATCCCTGTTATAGACATTTTCTTCCATAGCTACACTTAGGAACTGCGATTCACTTGTTATGACGGTGATGTTACTCAGTGACGTCACGATTATTTATTTGCGAAGGAGGCGGGATGAGCAAACCTTACTATCTATTAACCTGGTCAGAATACGACAGGTAGTCTTTGTGCATAACATTCTGAACGCGACCTCATTAAATTCCGAGGTGACCTACTCCTATCTATGATGGTAAGTTTTGCGTACCAAGACTTCGTGAAGTTTTTCACTGAGTCTTGGTATACACGTGCGACGGTCAGACGTGAAAATTCCAGTAATTCAGCAGTTGTGGTGGTTGAACAATCAGCTTTCCTCGCAACTACCATCTGGCCACGAACAAACTCAGTTACGCTGCTATCTTTACTTATGATTACTTCTCTGTGACTTCCCAATGCCTAGAGACCAGAAATAGAAACGGATCACGAGTAAGCGAATCACCGGGTCGACAATTCCTTGCGGTTCAAACGTGTCGAGCCAAGGTGTTCATGACCCGGTTTCGACTCGGTTTTATTTCCTTTTTATTTTTGAATAGTAAAAAAGAAATATACCAAATAACCCTTCAGAAGTTTTGAAATAATACTTCAGAGCTGCAGAATATGATCCAGGAACTTGCTAAGCAGGGTAAAAAATGGTGATTAAAAATGGACTTTCATATGATAAAACTGATGTACAATGCTTTTATAGGGAATGAAGATTTATCGATTGATCCGGGAAAGCTTCAGATAGCCAATTCCTACATGTATCTTGGGCAGCAGATATCAAGCGAGGGTCACATTGAAGAAGAAATTAGTCGGCCTATAAAACTTCGTTGCAGAGATTTTGGAAGAAACAGAACAATTTCTAAGAGCAATATGTCTTTATGTCTTAAAAGAAAAGTGCTTAACCAATGCATCTTTCCAGTGCTTACGTACGGAGCCGAGACATATACCTTAACTAAAAAAGACATCCAAAGACTGGAGAAGCATGGATGTCCTTTTAGTTAAGGTATATGTCATCTAAACTAAAATGACATCCTAAGACTGGAGAAGCATGGACGCTTGGTGTAACCAAGAAAGATAAAAATAGGAACTCGTAGATAAGGAAAATGACGAGAGTGGAAGACATCCTGGTCAGAGTTAAATCCCTGAAATGGCAATGGGCTGGACATACTGCCAGCAGAACGGACCACTGATGAACAACCGAAATTCTAGACTGGATTCCATCCGAGAGACAGGAAAGTACGCAGAAGAAGACCACATGGGAGATGGGTGAAAGGAGGAGACTGGCCAAAGACAGTACGTTGTGAAGAAACTTGGGGATACTTTCCTTTAGCAGTGGAAAGTCTCCACACGATTATATATATATATATATAATTTTCTAGGGATTGAAAGAATGCTACAATGATCCTGCTACATAAAAAAGGTGACATTGAGGATCTCAGGAACTACAGACCTATCAGCCTCCTATCAGTGGTTTATAAAATCTTCACTAAAGTTCTTTCACACCGCTTGAATGTGACACTGGACATGGCTCAACCGAGGGAACAAGCTGGATTCAGGAGTGGCTACAGCACAATAGATCATATCCACGTACTGAGAGAACTAATTGAAAGAGCGAGGGAATAGGATCTGCCATTGTGCATGACTTTTATCGATTATGAAAAAGCCTTTGATTCGGTGAAACCATCAGCAGTTACAATGGCTCTGAAATCCTGCGATATTGAAGATGCATACATTAATATTATTAATAACATCTATGAAAATGCAAGTGCAAAGATTCGGCTTTTTGAAAATACGTACAACACACATAAAAATTGGAAAAGGGAGTGAGACAATGTGACACCATATCTCCCAAGCTCTTTAATGCCACATTGGAAAATGTCTTTCAATCACTGAACTGGGAAAACAAAGGAATAAAGATTAAAGGAGATTATCTAACCCACCTTCGTTTTGCTGATGACGTAGTCATTTTTGCAACTACTCCATCAGAGCTGCAGAGTATGATCCAGGAACTTGCTGACAAGAGTAAAGAAGTGGGATTAAAAATGAACTTTCAGAAGACAAAAGTGATGTTCAATGCTTTTACAAGAAATGAATATTTATCGATTGATGGGGAAAGCTGGAGATAACAGACACGTACCTTTGCCTTGGACAGCAGATATCAAGTGAGGGTCACATTGATGAAGAAATTAATCGGCGTACAAAACTTGCCTGGAGAGCTTTTGGAAGAAACAGCATAATTTTCAAGAGCAATATGCCATTTTTGCTTAAAAGAAAAGTGTTTGATCAATGCATCCTTCCAGTGCTTACGTATGGTGCAGAGACGTGGACCTTAACTAAAAGAGACATACAAAGGCTGCAGACAACTCAAAGAAGCATGGAGAGGTGCATGCTTGGTGTAACCAGGAGAGATAAGAAGAGGAACTCGTGGATTCGAAAAATGACAAGAGTGGAAGACATCATGATCAGAGTTAAGTCCCTGAAATGGCAATGATATTGGTAACTGTGGGTACCATAGTTGTACCCAGTTTAGTGCTATAACGAAATACAGACATAGGAGATTCATTAAAAGCTGCAGTACAGAAAACAACAGTGCGGAAAGTCAGTATATCCACGATGCCGCACAACGTTACACAGAAAGGAAATGAATATGCACACGAACAATCAATGGCCTAACGGCATGTCAAACACTATAACACATGTGCACAAATGCATGAAATGTACTATGCTATCATAAATCAACCGAACGGAACTGAAATGTGGTTAGAGCGCAAAACAACATTGAGTACCTCAGCAACTTTATAAAAATAACAAAGGTAACAAACGTATACCACTATAATAATCCGCGATAGAGGAAAGCACTAACACAGCAAACACTCACAATTATAGGTAATTTAAAAAACAGGCACAAATTCAGGAAACAACAGATAAGATAATGAGGAGATAATGAGGAGATCACACAAGTAACGAGACCGATTAGTTGTGAAAACACAACAAAAACACGCAATTATGGCAACTTTAAAATACATTACTTGTGAAACACAGCCAAACACACAAATAAAGCAAATTTACAATACATTACTTGTGAATCACAGTAAAAACACACAATGAAAACATCAGAATCAACATGCACTAAGTCTGCAAAACCAGGGAATCTGCAAACGGGTTCGCAAATCCTCTAGCATTGAGAGAACAAAAAGTAATCGGTGTGAGGAAGAGAGCTAAAGGTCATCGGTAAAAGGATAGAAGGTATCACATATATGCTTCTCAACGAGCTCCTTCAAGGAGGCGAGACGGCGCGTGTAACGTCTGAAAAAAGGCTGATACCAAGGATCGGTGGCACACAGAGATTTAAAAAGTGACACATAAGCTTCGAATTGCGGTACCGCTGCATACAGGTCCAGATCAGGTGAGTGAAGGAATTCTTCAGAACCAACAATCGTACGTGCAGGTTGAAAAAGACGTAAAAGTTGCTGTCTGGACAGTGGTCCAGGAACTGGAAGAAACGTATCAACGGCCTGTAGAACCTCAGCATCAGAGAGAGGATTGACAGGACCTGAGTGGAGAAGCATACTGTTTGAAGAATCATCAGGTGGACAAAACACCGGAACCGGGTACCTCGGGAACACTAGATGAATCCTCAGAATGTGGCACAGAAAGTTGTTTTAACTTTTTGTGTTTTACAGCGCCTTTGGAAGTTCCAATCCGCTTCGAAGAAGAAGCTGAGGCGGATGTATCCATTAGTGGATCAGGCTTCCTCCCAAGTCAGGAGACGAGGAAACGAACGTCGCCGAAGAAGCAGTACGTAGCTGAGCTGCCTTAGTGGAGACTGGTACAACAGCCGATGCTTCAGGAAGATGTTGCAACAAGGGTATGGTAGACAAGGTTGTAAATGGAGATCCGATATCCGAGAGGCTAGGAGAAGAGCCAGACGGCCGATCTGCCAAACCAACACTCAACACACCCGGATCGGAACACTCGGCTGTAGACACATCTGTAGTCGAAGACAACTTCGTCAATCTTGAAGGTGGATACACAATCGTACGGGTCGGGAGAGGAGGAAAGGCAGCATTGTCCGTGACGGAAATGTTCGTCCGACGGAGAAACGAAGAATTCGCGTCAGGCAAACTACCGGTAGTGGGGATAGTAGAAAAACCAATGTGGTCAGCAGTGGGATGCGAACTTGATGAACGTCCACGTCGAACGCGGTCACAGGAGGCAGTGGTGTGATTCTGTGTTAAACACTGTGTACAATAGTGAGCAGTGAAAATCTTGAAACTGTACGTTCGTGCGCCAATTTCAACAGTAGCTTCTGTAGGGCAATCCGCCAAGGCTTTCTCGGTGGGAAAGACGACCAATAACTGACGGCGAGGTCCGGTAGCATGTGCAAATCGAGTTCCGCGGGGAGCGTCAGAGAGGCTACGGACCTTGCCAACAATTTTACAAACATGACTGACAAGGAGAGGAAGTGCATTATCCGGCAATTCCTGTGGAACAGGATAGAACGTGATGTTCACCGGTCGCTTGGAAAGAGGCGACGGGATGAGATGGTTTGTCCCAATCGAAAGTCGGTTTGCAAGAAAAAAGTCAGCATCCTCCTTGTAATTGAACTGTACCGAAATACCCCGAGGAGAACGGGAAATTCCTGTAATGGACGCAGACAACACATGTCCAGAGAGGGCTCCCATGTAGCGTGGCAATGGAGTATTTGGTAAAGCATGAAAGAGCACACATCTATCCAGGAAGTTATGGAACTCACGACCAATCTGCGAATTGTCATTTATCGTTACCTTCACCTCGTGGTTGGATACCTGAATAATAGGTGTTGCTTGCAAAAGATCATCTGGTTGAGAGGAATCGGACGTAGAAGTAGCGCCTCGTTGCACTTTAGAGGCAAATGACATCCTCGGAAGAGAAGTCTGTTCGGATCCGGCAGGCCCAGAAGGCTGTGAGGGAAGAGAAGCACAGGCCGAAGGCAAGGCAGTAGAATCAGTAGTACCCAGGGAGGGCACCAAGGCAGATGCAGGAGCTGAAGAAGAAAGCGCAGCCAAGTCCAGTGTAGGCACCGGTGCAGGAGTACTAGAAAGCTGGGAAGGCATCTGAGCAGACACATCTGAGGACGAGAGTATGTTAACTTTCATGGACGTGGGAAGTGTAACGTGACGTGCATCCGCTACGCCCATAGATGATAAGGAAATACCGGAAGCCGCCATGTCGGCAGCTTCCAAACGTAAACAAACGAGCAAAACGATAAGAAAACGGATGAATATGAACTAATATGAGGAGGAGAACGCTAGAAAAGTAGCTCAAAACGTACACAGTACCTTTAGACAGCCAGGCCACGCAACAGGTGAGTGAGAGACAAGGTATTCCACACTAAAATGCATAAAATATTGGAGCCACCAACACTACGTCTGTCACGAACGAGCAATGGGCTGGACATACTGCCAGAACGACAGACCATCGATGGACAGCCGAAATTTTAGATTGGTATCCAAGGGACAGGAAAAGACCCAGAAGAAGGCCACATGGGAGATGGGTGGGTGAAATTCGAAAGTATGCCGGAGTGACATGGAGGAGACTGGCACAAGACAGACCGTTGTGGAGGAAACTTGGGGAGACCTTCGTCCAGCAGTGAATTGATAATGGTTAATGATGATATATATATATATATATATATATATAGGGATGTAAGGTCAGGTGATGCGTAACATCACAGCCTCTCCTTGACAAATGTCAACCCCGCCTTTTCGTGGTGCATCCTGTTCCCACTAAAGGGGCTCTGACGACCGCCCATAGCGGTATAACTATACCATCGGGATTAGAGGAAATTCTATCCCACACTCACCAACCCGCTTGGCCAGCGTGGTGAGTTATGGCCAAACCCCTCCAAAATGACTCCACAAATTAAATCTTGGCCCTCAGTCTCCGGCAGCTGGAATGTACCTGGCCAAGGCAGCGGCCAGTGCGACATGAAGGCAGAGGGTGCTAAGAATCCCCGGAGGACCGGACTAGGCTGCCATCTGATGCTGACCTTGGCAACGTACAATGGACGCTCCCTATCTTCTGATTCAAGGCTTCTTGAATTAGAAGAGGAACTACAAAGGATCAAGTGGGACATCGTGGGGCTAAGTGAGGTAAGGAGAAAAGGAGAAGATCTCATCGAACTGAAAAGTGGACATCTCTTCTACTATCGTGGGACAGATACTGGCAGAACTAGTGGTGTTGGATTTATAATAAACAAGAAACTGAAGGATAAAGTGGTAGAAGTTGAAAGTTCCTCTGACAGAGCTGCACGACTCGTTATCCAACTATCGAAAAGATACCAGGCTCAGATTATTCAAACTTATGCACCCACCACAAGTCATCCTGAAGAAGAAATTGAAGAATTTTATGAGGAAATTTGTCATCTAAATAATAAAGGTAAGCAGCACTTGAAGATAATTATGGGAGATTTCAATGCAAAAATAGGGCAACGGCAACAGAATGAAACTTCAGTAGGTAAATTCGGTCACGGCAACAGAAACCAGCGTGGAAATACTCTCGTTGAGTTTGCAGAGGCAGAAGGGTTTTTCATCTTGAACTCCTTCTTCAAGAAAAAGCCACACAGGAAATGGACATGGAGACATCCAAATGGGACGACAAGTGAAATTGATTTTATTATGTGTAACAAAAGATTCGTCATAGAAGACTGCAGTGTGCTAAACAAGTTCAACACAGGTAGTGACCATAGATTGGTGAGATGTAAGATGCACCTCAACACTAAACTTGAACGTGGCAAGCTCATAAGACAAACACAATCTATTGACATAACCAACCTTAAAAAACAACATAATACCTTCAAGTTGGAACTGAAGAACAGGTTCTCTGCTTTAGAAGGCCTAACATCGGAAGAAGTGGACATCTCTGAAGTTAACAGAAAAGTAACCAAAGCTCTTATGGAAACAGCAACAAAATTAGCTGGGTCTAAGAACAAGTTGCATGTAAATAAATTATCAGGAAAAACGAAAATGTTGATGCAAAAAAGAAGAGAGATGAGGACAACTAAAGAAGATGTGACTTCCAAAGTGGAATATATAGAGCTATGCAAGACAGTAAGAAAAAGTATCACTGAAGACGTAAGAAAATTCAACTGTGAACTAGTGAGGAAAGCAATTGAAAACAACCAAAGCCTAAAGATAGCAAAGGGACATCTCAGTAAGGGAAGAAAACAGATTATGGCACTGAGAAAAGAAGATGGTTCTGTAACAAGAAATAGAGGCGAAATTTTGACAAGAGTGAAAGATTTCTACTCCAAATTATATGAAAGGGATGATACATGTACTCTAGACATCATGAAAGATACCAGTACCAGAGTTCCTCCAGTCCTTCCAGCAGAAGTTGCACATGCAATCAAGAACATGAAGCGAGGAAAAGCTCCAGGAGAAGATGGAATTACTGTAGACATCATACAAGAAGCAAGTGGAGAAATCGAAACAGTACTCGCCCAAATTTTCACTCGAAGCCTTAATGAAGGAAAGATTCCTGAGGATTGGAACACCGCTACAATGATCCTGCTACATAAGAAAGGTGACATTGAGGATCTCGGAAACTACAGACCTATCAGCCTCCTATCAGTAGTTTATAAAATCTTCACTAGAGTTCTTTCACACCGCTTGAAGGTAACACTGGACATGGCTCAACCGAGAGAACAAGCTGAATTCAGGAGTGGCTACAGCACAATAGATCATATCCATGTGCTGAGAGAACTAATTGAAAGAGCGAGGGAATATGAACTTCCATTGTGCATGGCTTTTATCGATTATGAAAAAGCCTTTGATTCGGTGAAACCATCAGCAGTTACAATGGCTTTGAAAACTTGCGGTGTTGAAGATGCATACATTAATAATATTAATAACATCTATGAAAATGCAAGTGCAAAGATTAGGCTGTTTGAAAATACAACACACATAAAAATTGGAAAGGGAGTGAGACAAGGTGACACCATATCTCCGAAGCTCTTTAATGCCACATTGGAGGGTGTTTTTCAGTCACTGAGCTGGGAAAACAAGGGGATAAAGATTAATGGAGATTATCTAACCCACCTTCGTTTTGCTGATGATGTAGTCATTTTTGCAACTAGCCCATCAGAGCTGCAGAGTATGATCCAGGAACTTGCTGACAAGAGTAAAGAAGTGGGATTAAAAATGAACTTTCAGAAGACAAAAGTGATGTTCAATGCTTTAACAAGAAATGAAGATTTATCGATTGATGGAGAAAAGCTGGAGATAACAGACACGTACGTTTATCTTGGACAGCAGATATCAAGTGAGGGTCACATTGATGAAGAAATTAATCGGCGTACAAAACTTGCCTGGAGAGCTTTTGGAAGAAACAGCATAATTTTCAAGAGCAATATGCCATTTTTGCTTAAAAGAAAAGTGTTTGATCAATGCATCCTTCCAGTGCTTTCGTATGGTGCAGAGACGTGGACCTTAACTAAAAGAGACATACAAAGGCTGCAGACAACTCAAAAAAGCATGGAGAGGTGCATACTTGGTGTAACCAGGAGAGATAAGAAGAGGAACTCGTGGATCCGAAAAATGACAAGAGTGGAAGACATCATGATCAGAGTCAAATCCCTGAAATGGCAATGGGCTGGACATACTGCCAGAAGGACAGATCATCGATGGACAGCCAAAATTTTAGATTAGATTCCAAGGGACAGGAAAAGACCCAGAAGAAGACCACATGGGAGATGGGTGGATGAAATTCGAAAGTATGCAGGGGTTACATGGAGGAGACTGGCACAAGACAGATCGTTGTGGAGGAAACTTGTGGAGACCTTCGTCCAGCAGTGGATTGATAATGGTTGACAATGATGATGATGATGATGATATATATATATATATATATATATATATACATAAGAGCAAAGTCAAAAACAAAAGATACTACCTAAAAATTTTGAAACAAAATTTTCTAAAGTACCTGAAGATCATGACGCGCAACGCAGCAGTTATGAAAATTCAGAATTCACAGACTATTAAGAAGAGACAGAAGCCAAAAACATTTTTCAACTCATACCAAAAAACAACATAGAAAAATTCATATACTGACAGGTGTAAGCAAAAAGAGGATAAAATAACAGCAACCAACTAGGTCTTTGTGGAAATGAGAAAATGCAGAGTTTTGCTGGTCCTTGATAAAGCCAAGGCTCGGCATTATCGACACTTTCAACATTCAGGTTGCTATTATTTTATCCACTTTTTACTCACACCTGTCAGTCTATGAATTTTTTTATGTTGTTTTTTGGTATGAGTTGAAAAATTGTTTTTGCTTTTGTCTCTTCTTAATAGTCTATATATATATATATATCATCATCATCATCATCATTGTCAACCATTATCAATCCACTGCTGGACGAAGGTCTCCCCAAGTTTCCTCCACAACGGTCTGTCTTGTGCCAGTCTCCTCCATGTCACCCCTGCATACTTTCGAATTTCATCCACCCATCTCCCATGTGGTCTTCTTCTGGGTCTTTTCCTGTCCCTTGGAATCCAATCTAAAATTTCGGCTGTCCATCGATGATCTGTCCTTCTGGCAGTATGTCCAGCCCATTGCCATTTCAGGGATTTAACTCTGATCATGATAAGGCATTAAAGAGCTTCGGAGATATGGTGTCACCTTGTTTCACTCCCTTTCCAATTTTTATGTGTGTTGTATTTTCAAACAGCCTAATCTTTGCACTTGCATTTTCATAGATGTTATTAATAATATTAATGTATGCATCTTCAATACCGCAGGTTTTCAGAGCCATTGTAACTGCTGATGGTTTCACCGAATCAAAGGCTTTTTCATAGTCGATAAAAGCCATGCACAATGGAAGTTCATATTCCCTCGCTCTTTCAATTAGTTCTCTCAGCACATGGATATGATCTATTGTGCTGTAGCCACTCCTGAATCCAGCTTGTTCTCTCGGTTGAGCCATGTCCAGTGTTACCTTCAAGCGGTGTGAAAGAACTTTAGTGAAGATTTTATAAACTACTGATAGGAGGCTGATAGGTCTGTAGTTTCCGAGATCCTCAATGTCACCTTTCTTATGTAGCAGGATCATTGTAGCGGTGTTCCAATCCTCAGGAATCTTTCCTTCATTAAGGCATCGAGTTTAAAATTTGGGCGAGTACTGTTTCGATTTCTCCACTTGCTTCTTGTATGATGTCTACAGTAATTCCATCTTCTCCTGGAGCTTTTCCCCGCTTCATGTTCTTGATTGCATGTGCAACTTCTGCTGGAAGGACAGGAGGAACTCTGGTACTGGTATCTTTCATGATGTCTGTAGTGCATGTATCATCCCTTTCATATAATTTGGAGTAGAAATCTTTCACTCTTGTCAAAATTTCGCCTCTATTTCTTGTTACAGAACCATCTTCTTTTCTCAGTGCCATAATCTGTTTTCTTCCCTTACTGAGATGTCCCTTTGCTATCTTTAGGCTTTGGTTGTTTTCAATTGCTTTCCTCACTAGTTCACAGTTGAATTTTCTTACGTCTTCAATGATACTTTTTCTTACTGTCTTGCATAGCTCTATATATTCCACTTTGGAAGTCACATCTTCTTTAGTTGTCCTCATCTCTCTTCTTTTTTGCATCAACATTTTCGTTTTTCCTGATAATTTATTTACATGCAACTTGTTCTTAGACCCAGCTAATTTTGTTGCTGTTTCCATAAGAGCTTTGGTTACTTTTCTGTTAACTTCAGAGATGTCCACTTCTTCCGATGTTAGGCCTTCTAAAGCAGAGAACTTGTTCTTCAGTTCCAACTTGAAGGTATTATGGTGTTTTTTAAGGTTGGTTATGTCAATAGATTTTGTTTGTCTTATGAGCTTGCCACGTTCAAGTTTAGTGTTGAGGTGCATCTTACATCTCACCAATCTATGGTCACTACCTGTGTTGAACTTGTTTAGCACACTGCAATCTTCGATGACGAATTTTTTGTTACACATAATAAAATCAATTTCACTTGTCGTCCCATTTGGATGTCTCCATGTCCATTTCCTGTGTGGCTTTTTCTTGAAGAAGGAGTTCAAGATGAAAAACCCTTCTGCCTCTGCAAACTCAACGAGAGTATTTCCACGCTGGTTTCTGTTGCCGTGACCGAATTTACCTACTGAAGTTTCATTCTGTTGCCGTTGCCCTATTTTTGCATTGAAATCTCCCATAATTATTTTCAAGTGCTGCTTACCTTTATTATTTAGATGACAAATTTCCTCATGAAATTCTTCAATTTCTTCTTCAGGATGACTTGTGGTGGGTGCATAAGTTTGAATAATCTGAGCCTGGTATCTTTTCGAGAGTTGGATAACAAGTCGTGCAGGTCTGTCAGAGAAACTTTCCACTTCTACAACTTTATCCTTCAGTTTCTTGTTTATTATAAATCCAACACCACTAGTTCTGCCAGTATCTGTCCCACGATAGTAGAAGAGATGTCCACTTTTCAGTTCGATGAGATCTTCTCCTTTTCTCCTTACCTCACTTAGCCCGACGATGTCCCACTTGATCCTTTGTAGTTCCTCTTCCAATTCAAGAAGCCTTGAATCAGAAGATAGGGAGCGTCCATTGTACGTTGTCAAGGTCATCATCAGATGGCAGCCTAGTCCGGTCCTCCGGGGATTCTTAGCACCCTCTGCCTTCATGTCGCACTGGCCGCTGCCTTGGCCAGGTACATTCCAGCTGCCGGAGACTGAGGGCCAAGATTTAAGTTGTGGAGTCATTTTGGAGGGGTTTGGCCATAACTCACCACGCTGGCCAAGCGGGTTGGTGAGTGTGGGATAGTATTTCCTCTAATCCTGATGGTATAGTTATACCGCTATTGGCGGTCGTCAGAGCCCCTTTAGTAGGAACAGGATGCACCACGAGAAGGCGGGGTTGACATTTGTCAAGGAGAGGCTGTGATGTTACGCATCACCTGACCTTACATCCCTATATATATATATATATAGAGAGAGAGAGAGAGAGAGAGAGAGAATGAAAATATTACAGAACAAAAAAAACAAAATTTCAAAACAAGTAAAAAACTGGAACAGGTTGCCGTCATCAGGAGAGCATCAACCTGTGGGAGTGGCCTTTCTGGTACTAACAAAACGACAAGGCAAGCCAAAATTGTCGGTTGGTCATGCTCCCTAGGCTACAAAACCAAATTTTAATAAGCACAAAAATTACAAAAATCAAATTTAAAAAAGAAGAATTAAAAGCTTACCGGCAGAACAAAAACCGCCATGACAAAGAGTCAAACAAGACTGAACAGAGCACCCACAAGTAACCAAATATATACACGGATAAGAAAGGTGGTCACGGTTAAACAACTACCTGGTAAGCCAAAAAATGTGTGAGTTGACAAGATGCAAAACTGTGTATGTGGATAAGATCTTCAGCTATTAGGGACCCACCAAATAGCACTTTGTGTAACCTATATATTTAAAATTGTTAGGTCCTAAGTTAATAAAGCATGTCAATGTGTAATTTGAAACTTTTGGACACCGAATTAAAGTTCAAAATTAAATGGTTAAAATGATGCCTTAAGAATTTTTTAGGAAAATTGTTAGATTGCAATTTAGAATAAAGAGCTTTCCGATTTTTTACAAGTAAGAGCTGTGTAGAGCAACTTTTAGCCATTCTATGAAACTGGGAGATGAGTAGATTACGATGTATAACTTTTGAAATATTGGATGACCAGTGAGTGTAGTGAATGATTTCAAACTCAAAAGAGTTTATTTTATTAAATAAATTCACCACACCTCTTCCCTCCGCGTCCACCTGAACCTCTAAGTCGAGGTAACAAACACAAGTAGACGATCTGTTGGTTTTTCTAGGGTAAGATCGTCAGGATACAAGTCAGCGGCGCAACGCAAAAAGTCCGGAATGTTAATGACAATAATGTCATCAACATATCTTAGAGCAATCCCAGGTAAAAGCTGATTGGCAACATATCTATCCTCAAAAAAATGTAGATAGAGATTAGCCAAACTGCTAGAAAAGCGACTGCCCATCAGGATACCACGAGTTTGGAGGTAGAGCCCATCGCCCACGGAAACAAAATTGTTATTGATACAGAAATCCAGTAGGAAATGCCAATACAGTTCTGTAGTGCCGCGCTCGAACTTCGTATATATATTTAGGGCTACCTGCCACAGACCCTTCAATGAAATTGAGGTGAAGAGGTTTCTAAAGTCGTAAGTATCCAGAGATGTGACAGTTACCGAGCCAAGTGTCTCCAAGACTCTGTTATTGCTCCCAATAATGCAGGTCGAACCCAACCTGCGAAGAGCCACGGACAAGTATCTCTGAAGCAACCCACCCGCTTTGCTGTTATAACAGTTGCGTCCACTAGTAATAAAACGGAAGGAAACAGGTTCCTTATGAAACTTTGGGATGGCATAAATAAAAGGAAAGTTTAAGTTGGACACATTAAGCCTTATCCTTTTATGCAGAGCGATTATTTTCTTAACAATGTCTTTATGATTTTGAGAAACCATAGTGTAAGTATCTGTAGTATTCATTCATAATGAAAATGAGTCTGAAAGGTGGTTTCGTCAGTGCCAGGAAAGGAGAAGTGTACATGCTAAAGAAATTGTTACAAGGCAGGCAATCAATCATGCGTGCAAGTTTTGTATGTATTAAACCTCTTTTTTTTTTTTTTTGATTGGGATTTTAGCGACCATCGTGAGCAATTCAATGGGCTATAAACAGTCACCTGTCCCTAATTTAGCGCCACTGGTTCCAGGACAGGGCAGGGAGAGAGCCAGTGCCGTACGAGAAACACAACACCTCACTGGAATTCGTACCTGCACAAATCTCGAATGGTCAGTAGCAATCGCTTAGACCACTGCGCCACCAGGGCGGCTTTTAAACTTTGAATTTTGTTTTGTGTTTCAGCATCTAGTGTATCTTATTTAAATGCCTACGTACATCTGCAGAAGCCAGGGTAACCCGATGTATCTTTGGAATTGAGGACATCTTCATTAAAATAGGAAGATACTGCAAGAAAAGGGAGTACACAATAAATTTGTACAAAAATAAATATGAATTCCCAAACTCTGTATTTTAATTTTACAGTCTGAGAGTTTATACGTGCAAAATTTTAAAAAGGAAAGAAAAATTTTAGTCTTCTGGACATTTTTACTTATATTTTACACTGGATAGGTTTTCTGCAGTAAATGGGGTTTGCTGAACAAATATTTGTGAAATTCAGAGCATGACATTATGTCTTTCAAATTGTACTTAACTGGAAATATACCCCACACAGATGGATTAAGAAACTTTAATTATAAATGGAAAAAAATTCACAGCAGCGACTCAAAACACACAAATCAAGCATAATGAGCTCACTGTTTAGACGACTACATCGCACGGCACTGTCCGCGTGAGATGAACGACAGATACACTAACGCGAACTAGCGGGGTTTTGTGTGCGCTATTGACTCACAAGTGGCGCATTGCAGCAGGTAGTTGCAGAATTGCAGGAATAAACTTAACGCGGGTTGGGCGGGAGTGTGAGCGACAATCCAGAAATGAATGGATACATTACAGCGGTGGCTTCATAGGATATATGATTACAATAAAAGAATTTGATCAAAATGTATTTGAATTATTCCTTATTGAAAAACACGGACATTTGGGCAATTTCCCTTAATGCCTGGAGGACAGGAGGGCATGGTAGGAAAAGAAGGACATGTTCTCCAAAAGCAGGGTGTCTGATTACCCTGGTAGAGGCACATACTTTTCTTTGTAAAATAAATTAATAAATAAATCTTCAAGTTATTTTAGATCCACTTTACTGCATAATTCAAGAACAATCGAATTATAATACTAATTCAATTGTTCTGTTAAAGAACAATTTTCTGTAACTGTTTCTTTAAATAAAGTCATCTACTGCTGAAAGTCTCTTTCAGTGAAAAATATAGTTAAAATATTCCTTATTGAAAAAAACGGACATTTGGGCTATTTCCCTTAATGCCTGGAGGACGGGAGGACATGGTAAGAAAGGGAAGACATGTCCTCCAAAAGTAGGACGTCTGGTTACCTTGTAGAAGCTCACACTTTTGTTTGTAAAATAAATTATTAAAGAAGCCTTCAAGTTGTTTTTAGATCCATTTTACTACATAATTCAAGAACAATTTTTATATGCTCTTATTCGGCGGAAAAAAAATCGCAGAACCGTAATTTCATCAGACAAGCCAATTTAATCAAAGAAGTCATAATCTTTCACACCAACACATATATTGCGACTATGAATTTATAAATTGATGATTTTAAACTACGCATATGGCATAATTCCAAGTTTTTAAAAACACTTATTTATCCAAAATAAATATATGCACATCGCATTTCCAGTGGAATTCCAAATTCGATGTATGAACACATTCAATTTTTGAGAATTGACAGGTTTAGTGTCTGTCTTCATTATGTTTCGCAATATTTAATCTCACAGCAATTGCTAGTTGTATGTACATAATACTTGAAAAACCAATGAAAACATGTCAAAGAGGTAAATGAATTTAAAAGTAAGAAACTGTATAAACTGCGTTCGTGTTATACCAACTGGAATCATGCGGAAAATACCAGGATGACTAATGATGCTCGTAAATCATTATAGATCATTAATCATGTTACGTCGCTTTTAGCTTAAATTTATGGAATCACCAGCAAACAACTAATTAGCGTTTCTTTTAAAAATGCCTTCTTCCATATTTGTTGGCAATGGGAACAAAATAGATTTCTTATTTCAGGGCAATTATTCATATGTAACATGAGAATGGACAACTAATTGAGCAACTGCAGGTTTGTTGTGCGTCTCCAAATTGATGATATTTTCTGTTCTGTGGGGCTCCAAAATGAATTCTGCCCTAATTATAAATGCTTCAAAAGAATTTTGTACTGTGGATCGTTATGAAAGTCATGGACAGCACAGAACAAAGTTGAGCTGACTCTTATGCCTTGCATATTAGAGCTCAATTTACTGCATTTTCATCCCATGGCTCGCACTAGAATTTGCAATTTTTAAATACTCTTTGTTGCTGAGTGAGGTAGCTTCATTATTATTTGTCAAATTGCAGGTTTTCTCCTCAGAATTGTATCTTGGATTCAATAAACAGGGTGCATTTAAACAAAGGTCAGTCACCACCACCAATTGTTCCACAGCATGACAACAAAATCATCACAAACTTTGAATCAATCATCTGTCCCATACTATATTTTCCCATTTTGATTCTTTATCTTGTACATAGCACCTCGAAGAAATGGTGGGGTTATCACAAAGTTCTTCAAACTGTTGAGATTTTGTTACTACGTTGATCTTCATAAACTCCCATACTGAGAAAATGACCAGTGCTCTCCTGCCGAAAGGTAAGTGGCCAAAGTAAGTTTACTAATGCTTTCCTGATAATACACTAACTATCTTCTGCTGATAATATGAAAACGTTAAAATTCTCTAAATGCCATGGTACGTGCGCAATTTTTTTATAAGGTTCAATAAACAATTTTGAACAAAATTTGATCAGTTTGATAAGTTACTGAAAATGCAAGAGACTGTAAAGTAATATAAAAGTTGACACAAAACATGACAAAACGTGACACGGAATATTCGATTGTAATAAGCACGTTACTTGAATCCTTTCCAATACGAAATATATGTATTTCAAAACAGATTTTTAGAAAATCTAAAACTTCAGCAAAAAAGAAAATACACTTATACCATCAAGGGAAGAGCTGCGCATAAATTAAAATACGTAATGAAAGAAGGGCTATATAGCAAATTGAACCGGTTAAAAAAACATTTAATCGGATATCTGCAATAGATAAAATATCCAGAAATAGAAATAACTACTTACGCACATTACCGGCTGAAAAGCACATATTACGAAAACTGACAAATATCGTACCAAAAACTATTTTTCTAAGGAATTCCTAGAATCGAAGTAACTCTTTCGATTATAAATACACTCTGGCGCTCCCTGGAGGTAGAATTTTGGATTAATGAAAAAGTAGAAAAATATGCTAAAAATAATTTTCATGGCGAAAGCTATGTTGAGGAAAAAGAATTTTCCAAATACCTCTCTTGGAAAAAAAACAGAGAGATAGGGACTAAGAAGTTTTGAAGTTCACTCCACCTAGCAGGAAACTCTGCGTTACTTAAAAAGGATAATGTTCTCGATATTTACCAAAGCAAGTAGCGTATAGTACAAAAATATTTTTTTCTATATAATTCTAAGAAGTGCAGAAACGGTTGGAAATGTAAATGTACAAATGTACAAACTACATAGCGCCATAACTTTTAACTGAAAAAACCACGAGTGCATGCAAAGTGTTTCACGTGACGAATGGTATACAGCGTTAAAAGAATGTGTCACATAGAACTTTTAGAAGTAGAAATATTGAAAAAAATATATGACATATTATTATGACCCATGGTGGAAAAGCTATGCATGTGTTTAAGGAGAAGAAGGTGTTCGCTAGAGGCTTCTCGTGGTGAGAGATACCCCATCAGAGAATAATTTCTTCTATCGAGTTTTCAGATGCACAGATATTGCTGCACGTACGTCAGAAGCATAAATATACATTTACTACCCTAGTGACAAAACCGTTCTTCTAAAAAATTAGAAATGTTCTGCAGAACATTTCTCATCCGGTACTCTATCTGAAGCAAAAATAATTTTTGAAATCCGTCGCTTAGAAGCAGGAATATTGGGTAAATCGCAATTTTACTTTACGCCCCCTTGCGGAAACACAGGGAACTGTTGAGAAAAAAACTGTGCCCAATATAGTCTTCGTTATGAAAGGTATCGAAGAGAAGAAAGAATTTCCTCAATCGGATCTTTAGAAGCAATTATATGGAATACAATGTATTTTGAATTCGATAACATCTGCTTTTACGCCTTCTACCGGCGACCTTATGTTTCGGAGGATCGTCGTTCTCATACTTCAAATATATTAAAGCAAAAATAAGTTTTCAAATCGGACTAATGGTTGTAGAGATATGGTGCCCATAGACGGACGGAGAAAAAAGTCACGCACTTTTTTTACGAAAAATGTACTCATTGAGTCAATATCTATCAGGGCAATCGTCCCATTTTATGAATGATAGATTTGGACAAATTGTCCACTAAACTCATCGGCATTGAACCAATCGTCGTTGGAAGAACTGCTCCTGACACCACACAAACACCCCTTTCATTCTACTACACCCGAGTTAGATTTTCTGCTACATGGCAATTTCTTTCTAGGGCCAGTTCGATTCTTCAACTGCATAGCAGTTCCTTTCTGCCCCAAGTCTGATCTTCATATTCATGACGTTTTCTTTGTGGCACCAGTAAGATCCTGAGACATATGGCAAATGTTCCAAGACTTTATTTTTTCTGGCACCTAATAGATGATCAGTTGGTTGGTATGAACTTTCTGGCACCAACCAGATACTAAACAATATGGTAATTACTTTCGAGTACCAATAGGTCCTCAACTACATTGGGCTCTCTTTCTAACACCACTTAAAGCCTGAAATGCGTCGCATTGGTTTTTGAGTCTCACATACTACCTCCGCATCTACACAACACCAGCTGTCTGTTCCCAGTTATATCCTCAAGACTATGACACACACTTTCTTACACCAGTTAAGTGAATTAACAATATGGTGCGTTCTTTTTGACAGCAGTAAAATTCTAAGGTGAATGACACTTTCTTTTCGGAATGCATCAGATTCTTACCTTCATGACACTTTCTTTCTAGTACCAGTCAGATCCTCAGCTACATGGCACTCGCTTTCTAACTCGTTATTTCCTTCATTAAGTACAGCTATTCCTGTAGTCCTTCTATAAGCATTTGTTGCTTTCTGGCATCAGTCAGATCATTTACCATCTGGCACATTTTTGTGTCACTATTTAGACTATTTACAACGTGTCCCATTCTTTGTGTCACTAGTTGAATCCTTCAGGACGTGGTAATTTCTTGTTGTTACTATTAGGATCATTCACAACGTGGCACTTTCGTTCTAGCTCCGTTGAGATCTCCAAGCACATGGCAGCTTCTTTTTAACGCTAGTTAGATATTTTATAACGTATCTCTTTTTTTGTGGCTCCATCACCATTTAGAACCTTTACAACGTGATACTTTTTTTCCGGCTCGATTTAGATCAGAAAGTCATCATCATCATTGTCAACCATTATCAATCCACTGCTGGACGAATAACTCCCCAAATTTCTTCCACAATTGTCTGTCTTGAGCCTGTCTCCTCCAGGTCACTTCGGCATGCTTTCGAATTCCATCCATTCATCTCCTATGGGGTCTTCTTCTGTGTCTTTTTCTGTCCCTCGGAATCCAATCTAAAATTTCGGTTTCTCATTGGTGGTCTGTTCTTTTGGCAACATGTCCAGCTCATTGCGATTTCAGTGATTTCACTCTGGTCATGATGTCGTCCACTCCTGTCAGTTTCCTTATTCGCAAGTTCCTCTTCTTATCTTTCCTTGTTACACCAAGCATGCATCTCTCCATGTTTTCTTTGAGTTGTCTGTAGTCTTCGTGTGTGTTTTTTAGTTAAGGTCCATGTCTCTGCTCCATACGTAAGCACAACGCTTTTCTTTTAAGACATAATAGCATACTGTTCTTAAAAATTGTGTTGTTTCTTCCAAAATATATCCTTCAAAGTTTTATACGCGGATACATTTCTTCATCAATGTGACCTTCTTTGATATCTGCTGCCCAAGGTAAATGTAGGTAACGGTTGTCTCAAAATTTTCTCCATCAATCCATAAATATTCCTTTCTTGTAAAAGCATTGTACATCACTTTTGTCTTCCGAAAGTTCATAATCCCACTTCTTTACTCTTGTCAGCAAGTTCTTGGACCATACTCTGCAGCTCTGAAGGGGTATTTGCAAAAATGACTACGTCATCAGCAAAACGAAAGTGAGTTAAATAATCTCCATTAACTTTTATCCCTTTTTTCCTAGTTCAATGATTGAAAGACATTTTGCAATGTGCATTGAAGGGTTTAGGAGATATAGTGTCACCTTGTCTCACTCCCTTCCAATTTTTATTTGCACTGTATCCTGAAATATCCAAACCCTTTGCACTTGCATTTTCAAAGATGTTATTAATAATGTTAATGTATGCATCTTCAAAACCGCAGGATTTCAAAGTCATTGTAACTGCTGATGGTTTCACGGAATCGAAGGCCTTTTCATAACCAATAAAAGCAATGCATAATGGGAGTTCATATTCTCTTGTTCGTTCAATTAGTTCTCTCAGTACATGGATATGACTTACACTGCTCCTGAATCCAGCTTGTTCTCTTGGTTGAGGCATGTCTAGTGTTATCTTCAAGCGATGTGAAAGAACCTGAGTGAAGATTTTATAAACCACTGATAGGAGGTTGACGGGCCTGTATTTCCTGAGATCCTCAAAGTCACCTTTTTTATGTAGCGGGATCATCGTAGCATAGCTGCAATCCTCAAGAATCTTCTCTTTGTTGAGACATCTGGTGAAAACTTGGGCGAGTGTGGTTTCAATTTCTCCACTTGCTTCTTGCATAATGTCCACGGAAATTCCATCTCCTCCTGCAGCTCTTCCCCGTTTCATGTTCTTAATTGCATGTGTAACTTTTGCAGGGGGGACTAGAGGGACTTTGCGACTGGTACCTGTCGTAATGTCTGGAATAGATGCATCATCCCTTTCATATAGTTTTGAATAGAAATCTTTCACCCTTGTCAAAATTTCGCTTCTATTTCTCGTTACAGCACCATCTTCTTTTCTCAGTGCTATAATCTGTTTTCTTTCCCTTACCAAGATGTCCCCCTTTGCTCTCTTTAGGGTTTGGTTGTTTTCAATTATTTTCTCACTAGTTAACAACTGAATTTCCTAATGTCTTCAGTGATACTTTTCCGTACTGTCTTGAGACTTTATTAGTCTTCATCATTTTCCGTACTGAAGTTACGGCTTTATTAGTCCTCATCTCCCTTCTCTTTTGAAAGAAAGTGCAAGTACATGCACTTCCTTAATGTCATCAATGCAATATTTTACAAAATGGCACTTTCTTTTGTGACACCAGCAAAAATTTCAAATATGTGGCACATCCGCCAATTTAATCTCCGTCCTCTAGATTAAGGTAACCAGCACACATCATGAAGAGCTCAAATTAGATGTCTCTTGATTTGGTGATTCAAATTTATTCCCGATTTCAGGAGTCAACATTCACCCTTTGTTGAAGTAGGGTGGGTGGGTCAGAATTCGTACTGCCATGGCAAACAGCTTTCTTTCAGGTTGAACGAGCGAGCTTTTTCCGTATCTTGAGACGCCAGGTTTAGAACTGCTTGGAAGTTCAGATTGGTGCATCCCATGCAGAGTAGGATTTTGTCGTGCTTTCAAGAACCAATTTATAAAACACGCCAGACATTATAGACTATGGAATTCAGAAAAAAAGTGTTCCTCTTTTGAATTTAGCCGATTTCTAACTAAGCTGCAATATGATTATTTTGCTCAAGTTTCATCATTATTTGCCTTTTAGCTTAATTATTTAAACAGAACTAGAGAATACAATTTTTTTCTCTATGCTGACGTGCACTGATAATTTGCCTAAGCTGTGGCAACACATGCTGGTTACTAAAGTATTCTATAGTGCCGATACAGCTGTGTTTTATGTATTTTCAAAAGAGCGTGTTCGTTAATTTCTGCTCGCTTCATGAAGTGTGAAGGATACAGAAATAAGGAATTTTGCTCTTCCACGTTTGTATTGAACTGATGTGGAAAGTATTTACAGACTGCCAGGATGCATAGATGTTACACGCACAGCAAAAAGTAAAACCCAATTTCCCCAATTACTTTGAAGCAATTAACTTCACTGCAAGTTCATTAAAACGCTCCTGGTCCTGACAGACCCATTTAAACGCGTTCAAGAATTCTAACCGGGAAACATTTCATGAAAAGTAACGATTATGAAAGTTTGCAGCGTAGTGTTTTGAGAGCGACGATGATTAACTATTTCAATAACACGGTCTTTATAATCGTCCCGCGAAAATATTAATGACTAGAATTCGTGGTTCTTTTACATATGGCATTTAGCTTACGTCAATGGCGGCAGGAATTATGCGGGAAACGCATCACGTTTTCTGGTGATGAATTTTTCCGCATGTCAAATTTCCTGAAACCCTTTCATAACCTAATTTTCTTTCAGACAAGCCTATCTGGAAGAGCAGGATATGTATTTGAAACGCCGTTACTACTATGAAAATTTTATTGCAAAAGTACACGAAATTTATTTTCTTCCAAGTGATTCAGTGAATGAGATAGAGTATTTGGATGCATTTTAAAATCCCCTATGCTTAGGAATTGTGGAGATCAACAGAGAAAATTCCAAGGAAAGCGAAATCTTGTGAGTGCGTGTTTTTGGGGTTACGCAACCATCCTGGCTTGTACATAAGCGCTCATTCTTCTTTTAGAGCCACAAGTTTACAGAAATCAGATAACTATAACTGAAAAGAAAACTCGACACCGATGTCTTGCGCAGTATTTGGAACAAAGTCAGCGCCTTCAAACTATCAACCTGAGGTAAAGTTTTCATTAAATACGACACATTATAATACCGCACAAATGAAATATTCTGCATTTAAGAAAACACAAGACATTAAACACATATATCTCAAGCGGAATAAATTCCGGATCACTGGATTTCAATCCATGCATCTAAGGAACATTGTCTATTTATTGCGGGCACCTTAGAAAGACTGGTGGACCTCAAAGGAAACATACTCGTCATAGAATATCAGAGGAAAATATAATCGTCATAGAATATCAAAGGAAACATACTCGTCATAGAATATCAAAGGAAACATATATTATCGTCATAGAATATCAAAGGAAACATACTCTTCATAGAATATTTGCAATGAAACACCTCGATCTGTGTTTGAGCATGCAATTTTACGATATCAGCATGTTGGAAAAAACGGAAAACAGAATATCGGATGTTATTATCTAACCACAAGATGTGTTTCCTCTACAGTATGTTTTTCGGCATTTTTTGCATTCTTTCTGCCGTAATAGAGCGTCACTTATCCCCGTGAATGCGAGTCTCGGGACAAATTTTGATTTTTCCCCTGTTTGTTTGCATTTAGGAGTCCTCAAAATGGACTCCTAAATGCAGTTTCCAGTAATCCCATCTCTGCAGCTGTGCGGGTGTAGGTTTCTCATAGCCGAACCACCAACTCAATGGACATTGATGTAATCTCGGTCCCCAATGCCTTTGCTATTGATGCTGCGCTTACCTCCTATCAGACGTCATTCGCAGCTGTTTCCTATTCCTGATGATCTGCCAGTCTCCCAACTGAGGTTCAAAGTGGATCACACGTACATTGTGTGACATACTACAGAGGTAAAACACGTGTCAAGACGACAAATCGACAGCGATACATTCCGTCCGTGTAGCTTAGTTGAGACAGCAACTTATTCCGGAGTGAGCGGGGCGCGGTTTCGATCCCAGCACGGACTTGATCCCAGTCACGGACAAACTGTTTCTGTCCCAATGGCGACTGGCCGTTGGGTACTTCAAAAAATGTGTGCGATGTTTGTTCCACACATCGTCTGGAATTAATGAAACATTTATATTTTGCTTCCAAAAAAAAAAAAAAAAAAAAAAAGAGGGAGATGATGTGACGTACTACTAGAGGTAAAGCACTTATCAAGACGACAAATCTGCAGCTGACAGATTCCGTCCGTGTAGCTTGGTTGGGAGAGCAACTTACTCCGAAGTGAAGGTGTTACAGGGCTTGGTGCTGAGTTCTATTGCAGCGCCCTGTGTGGAGGGTTCGTTTGATGCTTCCTTTGCAGTAACTTCGGTATCGGTGGTACAATCCGTATTTCTCCCAACTGGAGCAGATAAACACAATACAAAGTATAGAAGAGTGAATCGACTGAGGCTAAATTTGGCAGTGAGGAAAACTTTTATTCAGATGTTATGGGGAATGTCTTTAAGCCTGGTCCTGATCTCCGTTCTTTCTACATATTTTCCCTAATGATCTCTTTCCGTCTCTTTCATCATCGGGCTCATACCTCCTCCTTCCCTTTGTCCCGAAGATACCCTGCCCCCGCTAAAAATCTCCTGCTTTGTCGACCTTCTGCCCCCGAGTCCTCTCAGCCACATCCTACGATTGCCTCCTGTCCGAAAAACGCAAGATTCATTAATTGGCTTGCTGGCACCCTCTACTCGCTTTGCCACTTTCTTGGGACATCTGAAATACATTAATGTCCAGTTTCCTTCTTCTCTCATCAACCAAACTATAAATCTAACACCCCCTCTGCTGCGACGCGTGGGAAAAAGGTACTTTGCCTGTCCGCCTCCCATTCCATCCAAATGGCGGGAATTGAAAGAAAATGACTGCAATCCACTATCTAAAAATGGCTACAGAATTTTGCTTCCGATAAATATGGAAGCCCCGGTTACAAAGGTATGCGGTTTCGATCCTCGTCACGGAAAAATTGGTGTTTTCACAATTGCAGCTTTGTTTTAACAAACTTAAGCATCTTAAGTTGTTTTTACAAAAAAGCGTCCTCTACGAGTATTATGTCGTGATAGGTTAGTAAAAACAAGCGATAACATGACATCTCGTATTTGTGATTGCTGTATTTCTATGTGTGCGGTATCGTGAAGGTTAGATTCACATTTTCCCGTACTATTTTAGGGGTTGTACACTGAAATGCTGTTGAATTAGAGACAGCAGAAATTACGCAAATGCTTGGCTGTTACTTCCGCATTATCGCGCATGGCCGGACGAAACCGTTGTTAAATACTGTCATCGCATACAGCTTTCCCAACTATCTATTACATCTATTACTATTTATTACAGGCTTAATGGATAAGACACGTAATGTGGATGCTTCTGACAGAGGGTAGAATGCTGGCGCTTCCAGGATAAGTCCTTCCATTTATGGAGGTCGACAACACACAGGGGCTTGCTACTGTCCGGTATGTTATGGGAATATGACAATTCTGGAAAACAAGCAAGATACCGAATGAACTGCAGAGGTGTACTAACCTTGACAGCTAATGATGTACGGCGCTTGCGTAGCATTGTTTAAAATGATAGATGCAAGAAAATATCTCAAATATCCACCGATTTGAACAGTCGCCATATCAGTGCAAGGACAGTGCAACGTACTCTTCAACACCTACGGTTTGGTAGCTACCGGCCCGCAAGAATGCCACTGTTAACGGCACGGTACCGGATGCAACGCCTTGACGGGGAGAAGCACACCGACATTAGACCAAAGTGAATGAAGATGGATGTCCTGCAGTGATAAATACAGATTTAAACTGAATCGAGCAGATGGGAGAGTGTGGACCATGCATCAACCTCATGAAACACCATGGACATTTCATGTCAAGCTGAAGCAGTACTGCCTAGTGGTGGGTCAGTGATGATCTGTGTTGTCTACAGCTGGAATGCTTTGGTATGTGTACAGTTGACTTTGCGTGCCCTCAAACATGTGGATATCCTAGTAGAGCATTTGCATCAATACATATCCAGCATGCATTCCAGTGGCAATGGCATCTTCCAACAGGACAATTGCCCATTCCACTGGCTACTTCATATTTACAAGAGCATCGTAGTAAATTTAAAACGCTTCAGTGGACACATAAACGCCCAGATTTGAATCAAACTGAACAGCTCTAGCATATCGTCAAATAGACTGTTCGAGGGTGTCTCATCGGCTGTAAACTTGTGCGAATTATGGGCAGCCTTGGGAGAGGCAGGGTTGATTATACTTGCGGAACATTTATTAAGCTCTTGGGGTCTATGCCTCGTCTTGTGACCGCCATCATTAGGACAAAAAGGGGCCCAACGCGTTACTAAGCAGGTATATCTAATCCAATGGCACTTCAGTGTATGTTTTACAACATTCCCTTGAAGACTAAAGTACATCAAACAGAATTTGACTTTTCGTAATGACTTCCTGATCTTGTGATTGGTCCAACTAACCCAAAATAAATATTTTTGGTGGCAGGGTAACAATTGTATGGCCGAGAGAGGAAAACAGGTTTTATGTACCAGGTGCTTTTCCTGCGTCATGCTGTACCATTATTTGCTAGCCAGGTGGTGAAAATGTTCAGCGAAAACCCGGCGAATATATGCTTCTGAGCTCCTCAAACATCGCCTATCAAAAGGGAAGCAAGCATAGCACACATCAATTATCTTATGCAGTAATTAAGGGCACATGGTGTTATACAGTACAAGCGTACCTTTAGTTTAGAAAGTCTCGTTGCTTTGGCGGATCACTATTCTAAATAACGAAATCAATCCGATTATATTTTATACGAATGAGCCACCACTAAGGAGTATATTGAAAGGGACGTAACATTTTAGTGGATGGATTTATTGCGCAAAGTCGCTGATGTTCGTCACACACAGGGCTGTAACGTACCAGGAGATGTGACGTACCTGCCAGCAGGACGCACACGACATAAAGGCAGATAGGAATCAGAATAAACGTCCGCGTAGCTCAATTGGTAGAGCAACTTATTCCGGAATGAGTGGACCCGGGTTCGAATCCTGGCGCGGATAAAAATGACGGAGAAATTCACTTCGTTATAGGGCGACAGGAGAACAAAAGTAGATTTAGAAAAACAACTCACTATTACGATCGAGTCTATGAGATACAATTTGCATGTTTCCCCGCAGATCTTTGTTTTGAGATGCTGTTTGGCAAGAAAATTCCAGCATCTATCTCAATGCATTTAACAACTTTGTGCAGAGTGTTTTCTGTCTTTTGAGTTCTCTTGCAAGCCCATTAAGTACCATATTTCATGCTGATAGTCTTCTTCTAATTGTTTTCTACGTTAGTTTCCAGTAATATCCCTAGCGCATATTGCCACTTCATGTGTTTCTCTCATTAATCACGTATCTCTTTACTTCTATATTTATATACCACGTCTTTTGTAAGAGAAAAAAATACGTGTTTAATATCATTTTGTCCGTTCGTCCATCCGCTTGTGGACACCATATCTCTGCATTTATTAGTACGCTTTTAAAGAATTATTTTTGTCTTGGAAGCCAGAAATATCAGATCGACTATTCTTGCTTTCTGGTGCTTTCTCGATGTATAAATTAGCCGCTAGAGGGCGCAAATGCAGATACTATTGAATTCAAAGTACATTTTGTCCCATTATTTGCTTCTAAAAATCCAATCGGAGAAACCTTTCTATCGATACAATTTATTGCGGAAGCTATTTTATCAGAGGTTCTTTTCAAGTAACGCGTAGTTTCCCCGTTAAGTGGCGTAAAGGTAAATGCTTCTAAAAGTCTGATTGGAAAACCTTTTTGCGACAGCTAAAATTTTAAGTAAGAAACGTTCTCTATGTAGCGTCAAATTTTGGTGAAAAAATGTTTTGCCACTACGATGTGTAAGTTTATATTTATGCCTATTTACGAAATATCTGCGCTACTGAAAACTGAAAAAGTCCCTTCGTGGTCGGATACCACTCACCACGGAATGTCATTTACACATATTGTTTGCATAAAATAATGCACAGGTTTTTTTTTTCCAAGGGGCGTAGATGAATGTCTCATTTTCGCGATATCTCTGCCTCCAATTTGAAAAATACTGTCTTTGTCGGACAGCGTATTTCATGCAAAACAGTGTGCACGTAATTTTAAATTTTTTTAAGGCACAAATTTGCTGCTAGATGGTATAAGCCACGTTTTCGTTTAATGTAGATTTACAGCAATATCTACGTGTCTAAAAACCGATTAAAATAAATTGTTTTCGGTCACACACTGCTAACAACGGAAACATATTATGCGCATTTTCTGTTTGTACAGTTTTCTCGTTAGGGAGCACAAATGTTTAATTTGTTTTTCGACGTCTCTGCTTCTGAAAGACCGGTCTAAAAAATCTTTCAACATATCTAATCATTCAACCTGGAAAACACTTTCCATGTACTCTCGGGTTGTTTGTAGTTCACAGTTCTAGCGCTACGTTGTGTAAGTGTGTATTTCTGCTTGCAACTGTGTCTCCGCTTCTAGAATATTTCTAAAGAATATGCTTTTTTAATTTATGAAATTCGCTGCAGTGAAATATTGCGAACATTATTGTCTTTAAATAATACATAGTTTTCCTGAGAGAAGAAACTTCAAAACCTTCTTCTTTTGATCTCTGCAACCACAAGACGTATTTGAAAAATTCATTTTGGGGAACATTATCCTCTTTAAAAATGTAGTTCTCCTGCTTTCAAAACTTTCTAAACTTTCCATTCGCTTTCCAAAATTTCAAAACTTTCTATTCGCTACCTCTGCTACCAGAAAGCGTATTTGAAAAACAAATTCGGGAATATTATCCTCTTTAAAAAACTTACAGTTTTTTTGCTATGTAGAGTAAATTTCAAAATTTTCTTCTGGCTACCTCTGCAACGAGAAGACGTATTTAAAAAATTATTTTTTCGTAGCATTGCTTTTTTTTATGAAGAATAATTTTCGGATATTTTCTACTTTTACATTATTCACAATTCTTCTGCAAGGAGACGTCAGTGTATACTTTGATGTGAAAGATTTTATTTCATTGCAAAAATCAGAAAAAAATCTTTTTTGAAAGGATGTTTTTTAATGTGGAGAACTTTCCATTTTCTTCTTTAAGTAATACACTATTTTCCGCTAGGTGGCGTAAAGTCATATCGCATTATGCTCCATACATCTTCGTGCAAGTGTTCAATTTGAAAATCTCTGTCACTTCTGACGTCTTCTGCTACGAGATATTTTTGGTGAACAATTTCTTAATTTCTTGCAAGACACTGTTTTTTTTTCATTGAGGGTTTAATGACCATCGTGAGCAACTCAATGGACTATAAGTGGTAGTCCGTCCCTAAGTTTGGGCCACTGGTTCCAGGGAAAGGAGAGAGCCAGGGCCGTAAGACAAACACAACATCCATGCATCCCTGATATTCGAACCCGACCCATCTCGCACGAATGGTCACGAGCCATCTCTTAGACCACTGCGTTACAGTGGCGGCAAAAGCAACACACTTCTCAGTTGCTAGTGTGAGTAAGTATGTAGCTACTTCTTTTTGAGGCTATTTTATCGATTACGGGAATGCGCTTAATTTTTGTTTTGTGGCCTGTTCCATTCATTATGAATAACCCCACCCATACTGCGTATTTTAAATTGTGCAAGATTTCACCTATGTGGTGTAAGGTTTTTTTAGCTAAATTTTTTGGTTTTAGAAAAATCAAAAAATTGTGCTCATAACAATCGAATGTTTTCTGTCGCCGTTTTTGTTTCTATTCCAATTACTTCTTTTTTTGTCTGGTTATTTCAATTTCAATCTACATTTCTTCAGACTTCTTTGAGTTGACACAAACTGCACTAGATCATGCACGAAATGCATCGTAGAACTTATAATGTTTGAAAAGATCTGGTTCCTGCTTAAGCAGTTTCCACAACTATCTAAAGCAAAGAGATGTAGCCAGGTGTTAATTTACGAGGACTACTGGGTATAAGAAAGCTAGGAAGAGCAAATACTTTAACTACCAAGCGCAACAGCCATATTTTAAATCTGATTCAAATCAAAGAATAATATCACGAGGATGACAAAATCTACGGGCTTGGCCATTTTACCATTAAGCGAAAGATCTTATATTTTCTACATTTGCAATAATTATTAGTCAAACACAGCTAAACTGAATAAATATTCCATACGCTAAAATCTCCAACCGAGAATAGATCCGATGCCTGCAAAGGTGATTTATAAGATTGATGCCAATGAAAGGAACGTTGCTGCAGAATTGTTAGTCTAAAGAAAATGATGTGATGGACAAAAAATATAATTTCGTGAATTAAAATGAAACTTCATAAGTTTCTTTGATTGCGAACGGCAGGTTTCCTAATAAATGCATTATTAATGACATGCAAACATATCTAGCGAAGTAAAATTAAAACGCTCTAAACGTAATGTATTCTTAATGACATGAAACCATATCTGGAGAAGTTTAAATCATCATCAATGCATATTTAATGACACGGAAATACATCTGATGGAGAAGGATTTAAATCAGCAAAGAAAGTGTGTGGCCGTTAATCATATCTTTGAAATCAGATTCGTTTCCACAAATAAAGATTTTTTTTCCCTTAACAGAAACGCGATATTCAAGATTTATGAATGCAACGGGCGAAAATCAGGCTTCATTAATGAGTGTTTTTTTCCTGTAATCATTTGTTCAGAAATAAAGGCTGCTTTGGCACTGAATATTTACCCGTTTCTCGAAAACGGAATTTCTGAGAATAGAGAAAGTACCAAAACCCGATAGTATTTGCATTATGTTTGGATGTGGTGTGGGAACAAAATGCTCCCAAATCCTTGTATGGTAACAACGAATTTGCTGTCCTTATATTAAACCTATGGAAATATAAACTGAGTTATTTTTAATTTAAGAAACTGTGAACACCGATGAAGGTACTCAGTTTATTCCCAATCAGGCAGACAGAAATAATGATAAAGGAACAGCAAGTACCGCATATACAAAAGGTAAGAAAACGTAGCATAAGGTTGAGTATAAGGCTGATGAGGAAATGAACGTGTTCACACGACACACGCCATCCTTATTATATAAAAGGCAAGACTTGCGACTACGTGGATCACTTTTTAACCATAAACAAACAACTACGTACGCTGCTTAACAGAATAAGACGAACATTTATATTCCGGTGTTCACACCGTGTTATCCCTAGCCGTTCCTGTTTAATGTTTTGTTTAAATCTATTTTCTTTCGTTCAAAGTCAGAGGGTTTTTTTCCGGGTGCGATGGAACTGGAAGAACACAGTTGTTGGTTGTAAGATGTTTTACTTTACTGGCGCTGAGTAAAGCAAGGACGAGCGTTACTGTCCTTCGCGAGCTTGACTGTTGCTTTAAACCTTACCTATACCGTGTCAAAAAAGAATGCTACCTCCTTTATCAGTTAATGAGATTGAAGCTAAACGCTGCAAAGCCGATGACGATCGAGCAAGGCGGCAACAGCGCAGTGCTGTCGAAAGAGAAGAAATAAACAGCCACAATGCCGAATATGCCTAAAAAAAGAGACAAAAATGCAGTGCAGTTGAAATAAATAATGTTCGACGTTTCCGTCATCGTCGAAATAATATGGCGCCGCAACATATTAAAGCTGAATCTCAGCGCATGAGTAATATTCATATTGCAGAGGCAGTTAATATGACACCCGAATAAAGGAAAGAACGCTGCACTCGAGAGGTTCAGAGGCAATTAATGAGCCGACAACAACAAAGAAATGCTACACGTCATGTGACGTTAAACGTTATAGAAGATAAAAAGATTGTAGCGAGACACTCATGCGGCAGTTAAAGTAGTTCATTGGCCAGAACAACGAAAATTACTTCCCGATTCCGAAAAGATATTTACAAAAAAAATCGTGTACAAAGATATTTTCCAATGTCGTTGACTTAATTGATAAATGCTAAAAAAATCACAAAAAAAAAAAAAACAAGTAATAAAAAATCATGGGGTAGCACACGAAAGGGAGTCCACGTCCCTTACCAAGGGAGGATTATCATCCGGTAAATGCTTGCGTATTTTGTATTTCAAAGCATAAAAAATGAAGCACAGAAAGGGAGTGTTTTAATGCACACTCATTATTTACGATGAAACCGCAAAAGATAATAATAAACGCTTGAATAGCAATAAGTGATTTCTAGAACCCGTTGTATTCTTATCTCTTAAAAAAATATTAATCAACAAAATAAAATAAAAAAAGCATTATACAAAATGGATATGTCCATTTCTCTGCCAACAGAGGAGCAAGAGGAGGACATATCCATTTTCTCATAAACCGTGGTCTCACACGCTGGCCGACGAATGCAGAAGGAATTGACGAATATTCGACAGTGGATGCAGAAGCTGTAGAAAAAAATGCAACATGAGAAGAGGCAGAGCCAGCGGCAGAATGTTCTTATAAGAAGGAGACAGGATGCAGGGAGCTTGTAAATTTCGGAACAGACGTCAGCATCGAAGCACCCACGATAGGCGGCACAGTATGCTGACGTGGTGCCTCATAATCTGACTCGTCTGGCGTGGAAATATCAGTGGTCAAAGAAGTATCTAATAGGAGTGGTGGAGGTTGCACTTCCCAACGTTTGCAAAGTCTGGGAGTGGGGAAACGCAGCAAAGGAACTAGAGCTCAGACAAAAGGCTGCGGGACAGCACCACGAGGTACGTTCTCAGAGACTAGCATCGATAGAGAGGAGTCATCCATCGAGGAGGACAGAACACCAGAAGAAGTAGGCCTGCGTTACTGGCACGCCGCAGTAGTGTAATCTTGTGTGAGGCACTGTGTATAACAGAGGGTGTTGAAGATGTTGAAGCAGTCGGTGCGACCACTGATGTGAACAGTTGCATCAGTGGGGTAGACTTGTTCCGTGGGAAATGCGACCAAGATTTGCTTTTGGAGGCCAGAAACGTCAGTGAAAAGGGCGCCTAGTGGAGCATCCAAGAGACGCTGCGCCTTCCCGATAATCTTGCAAACTCTGTCAACCAACAAAGGGAGGGTAAAATCAGGCAGCTTCTGAGGAACAGGAGAAAAAGTAATCGCTACGGTTCGCTTTGATAAAGGTGAGGAGATAAGATTATTCGCTGGAATATGCGGACCATTGGCGATGAAGAAATCAGCGTCTTGGGGTTTACCAAAGAAGACGGAGTTACCACGAGGAGTTCGAGTGATACAAGTAATGGCTGTCGCAGGAATATGAAGAGACAATGCTTCCATAAATTGAGACAGTGGAGAAATAGGGGCATGGAACAGAACACCTCAATCCAACAATAAGGTGAACTCTGCATATTTTGGATGGAGCTGAAATAATCGCACTGACGATCTTGTCAGTGTTTAAACAGTTGGGAGACCTGGCAGAGCAGGATTAGTTGAAGCAGAAGAATTGGAATTTCCAGAATCACGGTGAAGAACAGACGTGAAGGACTGTGTCTCTAAAGAAGAAAAAACTGGAGAAAACAACTGTACTGGCTGTGGGTGCAAAAGTGGATGGCACTGCAGATTGGGGGACAGGCAGATGGTGAGGTGAACGATCAGCAGGAAGCGACGTCTGATGCGAGGGCAGTGCAACATGAGTGGCAAAGGCATTTGAAACCAAGAATGCATCAAAGTTCATCGAGTTGGGGGTTGCGATGTGAGCAACGTCCGCCTGAACGGCTGCCGAGACGAGATCACCTGCTGTCGCCATTTTGATGACTCCCAAACGTAAACAAACATGGTTAGATAGTGAAAATGGACAGTGGACAAAATAATAGTATGAGATGAGGTAGGAATAAGCACAAATGTTGTTCGTATTTTTATAAATAGTGGGCATACATACACGAGAGATGAAACGCAAGATAATGCACACAAATGAACGAAAACACAGGACACGAGGAACACACACCCAGCTCAGTCAGAGTTAGTTTTGCATTAGCCACACCTGCCTAATAATTCATTGGTCACCTTTCTGTGCAACGACGGCTCGTAGACGCCTAGGAACAAATTCTACAAGTTGCGGAAAATCCTTCATGCGAAACTGGACCCATGTTTCCAGCAGCAACACAACACCGGGGTTCACGCTCATTCCGTGCAGAAGGATCTGCAGGTCTTAAACCCAGTTCTAGCATATCGCTCAGATGTTCCATTGGGTTACAGACAGGGACGTTTCGATGCCAAATCCATGTGGCGAATTCGTTGTGGTGTTCCTGCAACCAATCAGTAGTTACACGAGCCCGATGACACGGTGTGTTGTCCTTTTGAAAAACGCCATTGTGGCCTGCGTAAACCTCTTGGACATATGGATGATAATGGATGGCTAGCAGGTCCCTGGACCCGAGTAACGCTTCCGGGATAACTAATGTACCTAGAATTTGCTAGGTAAAAGCATCGCAGACCAGAGCACTACCTCAACAGGCCTGTTGAACCCCAACTATACACTGAAGTGATAGAGCGCTTCATGCTCTTTAGTCCTATGCGAACCCGACCATCAGCACGGTGCATCAGGAAACGGGAGTCGTCACTCACTCCAGATGACCTTCTTCATCTGTTCCTTGTCACATGAGAGGCGTAAACAGCATGGAGCGCTCATGGACAAGGAAAAGCTCATTACCAACGTCCTTTGTCCAATTAGATGCGTTGTTTGTGATGACTGGGGGTCGTCATAGGTTACCGTGGGACCCCATGCAAAGCAAAGTACAGCGCATGGTGCATGTGGAATAGATTTAACTGTGCCGCTTTTGTACAACTGGATGAGCTGGGTGACTGTTCGAAGTCGTTTCTGAGATGCCAGTCGTGACACCCGACGTTCACCTCTCGTGACCCGACGCCCATCTTTAGGACCAATCGTGCGCATCTAACCAATGTGAACTCTTCGAGCGGATGTCTTTGAATAATCCAGTTCTAGTACACCCTTGACACAGATGTCTTGAATCATCCAGTCCTAGTACACCCAGTGCGCCAGTTCTTTTGATAACTTTTCCCTTTTAGATATGGTGCTGTCCGCCAGTTCTTTTGATAACTTCTCCCTTTTAGATATGGTGCAGTCCGCCAGTTCTTTTGATAAATTCTCCATTTCAGATATGGTGCAGTCCACCAGTTTTTTTATAACTTCTCCATTTTAGATATGGTGCAGTCCACCAGTTCTTTTGATAACTTCTCCATTTCAGATATGGTGCAGTCCGCCAGTTCTTTTGATAACTTCTCTCTTTTAGATATGGTGCTGTCCGCCAGTTCTTTTGATAACTTCTCCCTTTTAGATATGGTGCAGTCCGCCAGTTCTTTTGATAAATTCTCCATTTCAGATATGGTGCAGTCCACCAGTTTTTTTATAACTTCTCCATTTTAGATATGGTGCAGTCCACCAGTTCTTTTAATAACTTCTCCATTTCAGATATGGTGCAGTCCGCCAGTTCTTTTGATAACTTCTCCCTTTTAGATATAGTGCAGTCCGCCAGTTCTTTTGATAACTTCTCCATTTTAGATATGGTGCAGTCCGCAAGTTCTTTTGATAACTTTTCCGTTTTAGATATGGTGCAGTCCGCCAGTTCTTTTGATAACTTCTCCCTTTTAGATATGGTGCAGTCCGCCAGCTCTTTTGATAACTTCTCCATTTTAAATATGGTGCAGTCCGCCAGTTCTTTTGATAACTTCTCCATTTTAGATATGGAGCAGTCCACCAGTTCTTTTGATAACTTCTACCTTTTAGATATGGTGCAGTCCGCCAGTTCTTTTGATAACTTCTCCATTTTAGATATAGTGCAGTTCGCCAGTTCTTTTGATAACTTCTCCATTTTAGATATGGTGCAGTTCGCCAGTTCTTTTGATAACTTCTCCATTTTAGATATGGTGCAGTCCGCCAGTTCTTTTGATAACTTCTCCATTTTAGATTTGGTGCAGTCCGCCAGTTCTTTTGATAACTTCTCCCTTTTAGATATGGTGCAGTCTGCCAGCCGGTCGCGCCTCTCTGTTGCTTTGTTATGCCATTTCGCTGAGCGTGTCTACACAATACTGGGTTTGATAGTGAGTGTTTGTGCTCGTGGCTGTTCGTGTACGTGTGAAAATGTATAGGTGTACTGTGGGGCAGCGAGTGTTTATTTTTCGCACTTATTGAAAAACAGAATCGATAAAGTCTTGTCAACAGCAATTCCTGGAGAGGTTTGTAGGCAGACATCCGCCGAGCAAGTCCATCATTTGGGCATTGTCGAAGAAATTGGAAACCAAGGGGACTTTATTAGACGACCACGCAGGAGGTCGTCCACAAATGTTTGGGGAAACGATCTAGAATGTAGAGTGCTGACTACTTGCGTCTCCTTTCTGATTACTTTTTATGGGGATATCTAAAAGCGAGAGTTTTCCAAAAGAAACCGCGAACCATAGATGCCTTGAAAGTAAACATCACCGAAGAAATTCAAGCAGTGACGGGGGACGTAGTGGCAAGGACTTTCTACAATATGGTCCGCCTGGTTCAATGCTGTCTTGACACAAATGGTGGCCACTTTCAGCACATGTTGTGATCTCGTCGCATTTCGCACGAAATGCGGTAAGTCCACTTCAAATTTCGTTGCAATATCTTCATTGGTGTTAATACTATTAAAGAAATGCGGGGTTGGGTAGCGAGTGAGACACCCTGTACTAGCCGTATGCGACGTTGATATCGCGTTGAACTACGTTATCACTCGGAATACGTAAAACGCGGGGGGGGGGTTAATGCAAAGCTAACTCAAGCTTAGTGAACATAGGGAGCCTAATAGACAGAAATTTAATCAATATTTTTTATAAGATCGTTGTGTCATTCTTACTCCTGAACTCTTTTTTAAAATATCAATATTACACACAATTGCTCAAGTGATTAAACAAAGACATCGCTCTTTCCACGTTTAGCAACACACAGCAACCGAAAAATTGTTATACGGCGGCCACCGGGGAATTTAATCCCGGATCTCTTGATATCTAGCCGAGCGCGTTAGCCTTACACTACGTTACCCTTTATCCGGGGCTCAATTCCCCTGCGGCAGCCGAATAACAATTTTTCGGTTGCTGTGAGTTGCCAAACTTGGAAAGAGCGATGTCTTTGTTTATTCACTGACGCCCCGTATTTGGGGGATTTTCACTTTGGATTTAACTGCTATAATTAATATATAGCCAGCGCCGTTAATGTCCACCAGATGGAGACGTCACAGTAGCTGAGCCCATCTTACGGATTTATAATGTCAGATGCTGACAGAAAAACGCACATAGCGCCGTGAAATGTTGGCCACTGTGGTGTAAGTCTAACTCGCTCGGCTAGATATCGAGAGATCCGGAATTCAATTCCCCGGCGGCGGCCGAATAACAATTTTTCGGTTGCTTTGCTTTGCTAAACGTGGAAAGAGCGATGTCTTTGTTTATTCACTGACGCCACGTATTTGGAGGATTTTCGCTCAAGTGATGTTCAAGAACTGAAAAGAAAAAGCCTTTTTTCCGATTGATTAAAATTTGGTGTTTCCTCCGTCAGAACTAAACTATGTAAACCCTGATTTCGCAATGACGCCCTGTAGTTAATATGACGTTTGATCAACAAAAGTCTTATGAACTAACAAACCACGATAAGGATGATACTGATTCTCGGGTGGAATGAGAATATCGTAAATATTCTCTTGTGCAAAAAGAATTTTTTGAAGCAGACTTTAGGAACGGAGCAAATCATGAAAAATCCATTTACGCCCACTAGCGGAAAAACCGAGTATGATCTAAACTACGTAGTGTTGTTCATCGTTAATAGAAGATTGTTTTTAAATCGAAAAATTTATAGAGATATGGAGGTAAAATGTGATATAATTTTACGCCCCTAATGCAAAACATTGCATTATTACAAGGAGAAAATGGGAGTAAAATGTGTTGCATTGTGATCGGTTTAATGCCAAGAGCTTTTACACCTTCACAATCAGAGATGATCATACAAATGGAAATATACGCTGAACCTCCGAGCTGACAGAAGTGTGCATTATTAAAAATTAGGAAACATGAGCAAAATGTTTTACAAAGCGGAAGCTAGACCATGGGAAACATAATTTTTCATGTACGACTTCTAAAATGCAGAGAAAATAAAAGAAAAATTCATAAGTTTACGTTCCTAACAAGAAATTGCATTTTGGAAACTGCATAACGTTTCGAATCTTTAGAAATGCAAATTCGATACATTAAAAGAAAACATTTTCGATGGAAACTTTGGAAGAAGAGACATATGATTTGCACGTAGATACGAATTTACGTCACCTTGCGTCAGGACATCGCGTCCATTAAAAAAATTACACCCACGCTATTTCCAGAGATCTGTGATATATAAGGTAAAACGAATTTTTCAAATTATAATTTTAAAAGTGAAGGTGTCGAGGAAAGCGAAATGTATATTCGCGCCACCTACCGAAAGAAATGGTATATTATTTTGGATAGGAAAGGTGCGCAAAATGTTTTCGGTAGTGATTGGTACGTGAGCAAGAAATTAATTTTTCAGTAGCGCCTTTGGACGCCTAAATGCGCCAGTGAATATGATTCAAACAGAAAAATGCGCTTACTCTACCAAATGGTTAAATTGCGCGTTACGGAAATTTTATTGCATGCAAAATATTCTTTGCCACTAATGTTGTTCGATAGAAAATTATTTAACCCAGAAGTAGCTGCAAAAATGCGTTACATACAGAGTGTTCAATGAAGTACGGCTTCCTGCCTAATACTTCGTAGGTTCTCCTTAAAGCATCTGCACTTCTGGAAGTTCAAATCAGACTTCCAGAAGTAGAGATGTCTGCAAAAATGCATTAGGTGCACTGAGTGTTCCATGAAGTACGACCTCCAACCTAATTATTCGTAGGCCCTCCTTAAAACATCCGTACTTCAGAAAGTTCAAATCAGATTTCCAGAAGTAGAGATGCCTGCAAAAATGCGTTATATGTACAGATGCCCGGCACGGCATCGACTCTACTGTTCAGTTGTGTGGGGATCTGCTACACAGTTCTCTATACTGCAACCCCAAATTCTAGTATATATAAGGATGGTGTGTCCAACTGTCTCAAAAGGCGATCCACAACAATGGATATTCAGTTGGGTTGATATCGAGAGAATTAAGGAAAAATTAGAGATGTGTTATATATTCGCCAAACCATTCCTGCACACGGCGGTCCCAATTATACAAAACATCATTGTCCCAGTAAAAGCCCTCCCCTCTGATTGTTAAATTTTCCCATATGATATATCCGCTTCACCGAGCAACACAGTGGATGTCGTGCACGAGACATGCAACGGCGCATATTTGTGACGCCATCTACGCAATCTTCCACCGACAGAATAGATCACATATCCTGATTCATCGTAGCAGTATACATGCTTCCAATCTTCTGCTGTTCAATCCCTATTCTGTTGCCAGGCACCAGGATAGAGTTTTACGTCGATATACTGTTATCAGCAACATGTGGCATTTACGGCGTCTGATCTTGTGAACCATCCGTGACAGCGCAAAGTCGCGCTGGATATTGTGTCTGACTGACACACATTGTGCGTACTGAGCTGTCAACTGCGAATTGTGCTACGCGGACTGCGCTGTAGAAGGCGAAGTACTATCTTGTTGTAAAGAGGCATAAGGTAGGGAATCTACCTTAGGTCTCTTTACAATAATATCGCCGGTTGTTTGATTTGCCATTTTGGCACCACTCTCGTTAAGCTTTAACCACGGAGGTCATCTAACAACCCGTGTGTGTTGCCGTTTCCGAAATGCATACCCCGACTATTCCTGACCCCATTATACGTATATACTTTTGTAAACTCAGATAGATCTCTGTGGTTTGCCAATCACCTCTGTAACCTCACTCTCAAATTGACCATCAACCTCTTATATATACCACAACTTAGACAACAGGGTACGCCCTTCCTCCTCATTATCGTATGTAACCCACTTTGCATTGAGGAGGTCATAATTCAGTGAACACTCACTGCATACTCAGTATATACAGAGAAGAGCAAAACGTTATGTCCCCCGCTTAATATCATGTTGGTCCCCCACATGGTGTGCAAAAATTAAGGACAAAGAGCGGAAATTAGCATAACAGCAGAACGACCAGACAGAACGGACCGAAAGACAACTCAGGAGATAGACTAGAGTCCGGTACGGTAGGGCATGCGCATATATGCAGCATGACGGGGGGGGGTGTCGGAAGGGTATAAAACACACGAGCGGTGTACGCTTAGCAATTCGGTGAAAGCTATTGCACGGTGTACATCGGTTTGAACGACTTCGAGTTGCTGCCACCGTGTGATATGGCCAACAGGCAATCCAGTAGACGACATCTGGATGACTTTACTCGAGATCGCGTCCTTGGGAAGTTGGAAGAAGGTCCAAGTGTGACTAGTGTGGCAGAGGAGTTCGGTATCGCTCATAGGATCGCTTCACGAGCTTGGAGACCATTTTACACGACAGGAACAGCTGTCCGAGAGTTTAGCAGTGGTTGAACACGAGCAACCACGGCGGCGGACGACCGATATATTGTCCTACAGGCGAAAGGAGACAGACGGCAGACAGCGGGAGAAATCGAAAGGCACATGCAACAGACAACTAGACGTCCGTTATCGCGTTTTACCGTGAACAGGAGGATGCACAAAGGTGGTCTATTTGCACGACGACCAGTGCGGTGTGTGCCATTAACGCTTGCTCATCAGAAACGGCGGTTTCTGTGGTGCCAGGAACACAAGAACTGGACACATCAGCAATTGGGTCGAGTTCTCTTTACGGATCAGAGCGCCGATTTAGTCTGACGAGCGATTCTGGACGTATACACATCTGGAGAGAGCAGGAAACACGCAAATCACACCTCCAACATCATCGAAAGGGACCGGTTTGGAGGTGGCGGAGTTCTCGTTTGTGGCGGTATCATGCTTGGTAGCTGTACTAACCTCCACAATTTCCAAGGAGGTTCAGTCACTGGCGTCCGCTATTGTACCGAGGTTCTCCTGCCTCACGTGCTTCTGTTTAGAAAGGCTGTGGGTCCTGAGTTCCTCTTCATGGACGACAACGCTACACCCAATCGTACAGTGGCTGTCGCAGAGCTGGTGAAAAGTGAAGATATTCAACGCATGGATTGGCCCACAAGTTTCCCGGGCCTAAATCCAATCGAACACATGTGGGACCCTCTCGGGAGGCGCTTGACAGCACGTCACCATCCGCCTGCAACGATTGGCGCTACAAGAGGAATGGGCTGCGATGTCTCAACAGCTCCTTGACAACCTCGTCGTCAGCATGGACAGAGGTAAATCCTGCAACGCAGTCAGGGGTGATCATATCCCCTACGAAAGACTGGATTTTTCTTGGCAGCCGCCTGTCACATGGACGTTTCTGTCTTCTGTCAAGTTGTGCTCGAAGCTACCTTTTCAATAAAGTGCCTTTGTATCCTTTGGATTCCTTGTTTAGACGGTTTTGCTCACTTGTTTCATATTCTTTCATCTTGGGGATCTTATGGTATGATTTGAGTTGATGTAGAGCACTTCTGCACGACGTTACATTCGAAAAACCGTCTCGTCCTTAATTTGTGCACGCTAGTGTAGCTGAAGCATGGATGCTACAAGATTTAAAAAGGGTTCTTTTTGTGTCTGGTACCAACACATTACTAGAAGATCCTTTAACTTTGAAGCAAGTTATGGTTGGTCACCACAGATCGGATTTGCTGTAACTGAAGCAAGTTACGTGGTTGAGTCACCACAGATCGGATTTGCTGTACCAACAAAAACCAGTGAATCTGGATTGGATTGATGTCATATGAATTTGGAGGCCAGTGCAATACCTAGAAGTCTTTCTCGTGTTCTGAAAGTCACTCTCTAACAATCGGGGCAATGTAACATGGTAAATTATCCTTCTGAAAGAAAGCACTGTTAGATGGAATACCGTTGCCATGAAAAGATACACCTGGTCTACGATTATTGTTTAGGTAGGTGGTACACGTCATAGTTTCTTGCACACTAATGACTGGGTCCAGGGTTTCCCAGAAGAACATTATCTAAAACATGATTACTCTTTCACCGGCTCGTTTTCGTCACACGGTGATCTTGGTGCTAACACTTCCCCAAGTAAACGAATCACACGTACCCTGCTGTCTACATGGTGACAAAGGAAATGTGATTCATCGGACCAGATGGCGTTCTCCGAATTATTCAAGGTCCAGTTTTGAGGCTCATGTGCCCACTGTAGGCGCTTTCAACCGCGAACCGAGGGTAGCAGGGGTGCTCAAGCCGCCTCCGGGTATCCAGCCCTATTCGCAGCTAGATGTATTCTGCATTATTCCCTGTCACCAGCATTTACGATCAAATGTAGTTTGTAGGTACTAACTACAGTTGATCGTAAGAACTCCACAAGCCTTGTCGTCGGGGAAATGCGCTGACTCAGTTGTCTGGCCATTACAATTTGATCTTTGTCAAACTCGCTTGGTCCGTTGCCTTTCCCATCTGAAGACCAAGAATGACATTGATTAACAGAGCTCAGCACAGGTGTTGTTTATATCGTTTCATGACATTCGCACGAGCCTTCGTTTAGATGCAGTTGCTTCGATTTGCATAACGATGAGCTGGCCATTAATATTTTGGCTCTCGGTGCATACTAAACATTGCCTAACGGGGAAAATGAGCATTATTTGAAATAGAAACTACACACAAAATCCTTGGCGTTGTAAGTGTCATCGATGGAGAAAGGGTTGTTTCAGTTTTAAAAGAAATGACGTGTAATAAAATATATTTGAATCCAATAGCATTTACATTTACTTTGCCTAGTAGTAAAGTTGTGCATGGGAAAAAGAGTAATGGACATGCATCGTTGCTCCTACAGCTCAAGTCAATGCAAAACGATTCTTTCACGACGTAATATAGGTTAATGTGCATAGTTTCCACAGACGTACGGTCATACTGATTCTACAAGCACGTTCATTTTTTTCATAACAGCTGCTAATGTCCTCGTCTATCTCGATAACGATTCGAATATCATGTACTACGTGACACACGGGTAGCGTGTCCGATCAAACTGATAGACTCCCTCTCGTGGTGCATCTTGCTCTACATTGCATATACCCGTTCGGTAATTCACGAGATTCACGTGTATTATCGAGCAAGTTTTGCATATACCCGCTTGGCAATACATAGATTCGCTTAGTGTCTTCAACGGGCGGGGAATAAAAACAGGCAGATCAAATCTGCCAGATATGCTGATCTGGCTATTTTCATTCCCCGCCCGTGGAAGGCACTAATCGGATCTATATTTCCTACAGGGAATGGTATGCGTTTTTTGCCATCTTCTACATGATTTTGGACATTCATGTTTGGCAACAGAGACTTTTGATGACTGTTATCAAGGAACTATTGCATTGCATTCATTGCATGCTTGCTCAGGAACTGTGGCACTAAGTCTGATGATGGGGGACATTCTGGCCTTGAAACATCTTGCTTGCGGTATTTTAACCGACTTGCGTTTTTTATTCTAAATAACGTTTTTAACTTTGCAATTTGAACAAAGTGAGTTTTGCACATCGTACAGAAACTGCCTGGTTTACCCTTAGATTTCAACCTTTTCATTGTGCAAAGGAAAAGGTTGAAATCTAAGGTAAAATAAAGGTTGAAATCTCCGCTACCGTGGAGTTTTATCATGTTTCTATGTATATTTCTTCTTCTAACTCTTTGATTTGAAAATCCGTTTGTCTCATACGTTTCTTCGGCTATGTGAAACATTTTGAGCACAATGTGTTGATTTTCACAACATACCTTTCAGCAGCTTGTGAGTGTAAGTTGATGTTTCTATTTCTGGACGTAATATAGAATTAAAAAATCCGGGTGATTTAGTTTTGTCTAACTGGTTCCATTAACTGTGAATGGCATTGAAAAATTTTATTCGTGGCGGAAAAATTCAAAAGACGTTCTTCTTACAACCGACAATTTAGTATCATCTTTCTTGTTCCCTTTTCCCTGAAGGTAGCAGCCCTGGTTAGAGATGGCGGAATCTGTAACATATACTCTCGATTCACTTTCCTTTTGATTTTACTATCTCTGGTTATTTTAGTTTTCTATGTAAATTATCTTCTTACTGAACCAGATGTTATTTTACCCGCTGAATGAGATCTGGCAATGAGTGTAAGTCATGACGTGATGGTAGCCAGTATAAATAGGCGCGTTCAACGATACCTGAGGACAGCGTTTGTTGTACGGAGAGAGCGTTTGTTGTGGTATAGGGAGAGCGTTTGTTTATGTGGAGAGCTGTTGTTTATGAGTATAGAGCTTCGTTCATGTGCAAGGAGCTACGTGTTATTTGAGTAGCTGTGTGTGAAGTGTGTAATGATACCAGTAGAAGTTCATAATAAAAGGTTTTAAGTAAGTACGTCTTCCTCAGTTCATAGTACTGTCAGACCTCTGTCTGGCTGTTAGGTTTATTTCATTTAGTGTTATTAGTCACAACCAGCATAAGACTTTATTCATCTTAATTACTACTACAACATTACTACCAGTTATAAGTTTGTTCATTACTATTACTACACTACTAGCAGGAGACTTTATTCATGATCTTAATTAACTAGTAACAACAACCATTTGAATTCACTATTAGAAGCTTAGTACAAGCATTGAATTCATTATAATATTAGTGAAAGCTATATTCACGATAATTAATTTAGAAGAAGAAATTTATTCATTATAAATCTTTCAAATATCAGTTCTAATAGTTATCGTTGAACCACTTCTGCCATGAAACTAAGAACTTTTCTTAGCTGTAATATGAGTTTATAGTCAATTTTATTAGAACTCTCAAATACATTAACAGTACATTATCGATTGTTGAACTTCTATATCCGACTGACAAAAGTTTACAGTGTGCCATTAATTGTTTCTGAAGTGTATATTTCCAGCAGGAAATATAAAATGAACGTTGAATCAAGTAAGTAAGGTGGCCATCAGGCAAGCACGAACAACAATAAAATGTAATTGTGCTGATAGCGGCAGCTGAATGATTGTGTGTTTCATTTACTTAATGCCTGACTAAAACGCCGTATTCTGCTTGAAAAATTGGATAAATGTATTAAAAGCCATCCTGTTATAAAGTCTCTAAAGTGACTTGAGTGCGAGAGATTACATTTGAGCCATGCAGCTCACTGCTTCGACATCTTTTTCTAAGCCAAATACTTTACAGAGCTTTCTCTAATAGATATTGCTTCCTTTAAAGATAATACAAAGTTTCTTTTTGTGGCCGACATTTAGAAAAGAAGACTCTCTATGGCTGAACCGAAATTAAGTCGCAACAGGAAAAGAAAAACATCTTACTAATCGTGGAACTCTATTTCTTGCGGGAACTCATTTCCTTTGCTTAACCAAATGTATGCGAAAGATTCAAAGACTGATATTTTTAGCGAAATTCTGTGATTCTGGGGACAGCCAAAATAGAAAGAGCTATCTGCGCGCTGCGAAGTCTTTCAGTATTATATGCAGAGGTTATTGATGCGTGTAATTAATTTTCGCTCCGATAATCCGTTCTTTTTTATACGTCGTACGCCCGGCTTCCTAACATAATCTGACATATATTCATTACACGAATAATTGGATCAGCAAGAGTATTACGGTTTTTAGCCGGTCACAGATGATACTTTCTAAATTAATTAGAATTTACCACAGTAGCATTTGATTAAATATAGTGATAGGTGGCGTGTTTAATTTTTGTCGTAGATCAGCTAGGCTCCCATTAAATATTTCGATACCGAAACGACATCATTATTTTTAAAGGAAATTGACTCGCAGTGTAATACGTAACGTTGTCAGAGCCTTATCTTTTTCAGGACGTTTCGGTGGCTCCATTTCAATTCGCTTCGTCATGGTTTGCAGGAAATCCCCATTTTAAATCAAACAAAGGGCGTATTTAAAAATCAATGCATTTTCATCAAAATATCGTTTGCTGTCGGTGATTTAAACTGTGATAAAGTTTAACGTATGTTTCGCAGCAAAGCAACAGTTTTAACAGAGAGAACCGAAACCTTAAAAATGCGCTGCAATTTTTCGCAATACTTTTTTCTATCGACAAAATTCCTGAACTAAAATTTATTTAAAACGTTACACCTAGATATCACGTGATGATTTTTTAAATACTCATTTATTTGTCAGCGGCTAAGAGAAGTTGTTATAGTTATGTGAAGAGCGACAGTTGGTTTTAAAAATTCAACACTGCTTACGCGATTTATTAAAGAATCACATTCAAACTGTTGGCCTGAGATTCCAGTATAGCAGCTATCAAAATGCAATATAAAGTTCCCAGGACTTTAGTAAAGAAAGAAGAAAAAAAAAACAATTGTACGTTGGAGAACACAGATCGATATTAATATATTAGAAGCAAGTGCTAACAAACACTGCTCCCACTTCAAAATTACAACACTTTAAGCATATTGTTCTATTATTGCGAATTCTTCGCTCTTCTATTGTAGTTTCTGTAAATTGTACCTGATCAGAGATTAGACATGAAAGAAGCAAAAATACAAATCAGGCACCTTTCGTATACCTCAAATTACTTAAAAATTCAAATTTCAGAAACACTGTGTTGCCGTCAGTTCCACAAAAACGGGTTCGGCATCTGAACTATTTCCAGCTGACCATGCAAGAAGATCCTCTATCAGCCTTTTTGTACAGCAAAGGCCACTGCCAGATATGAAACTGGTATACTGACAGAAGGAAATTTATAAGAGCATTCCTGTATGAGCTTTTTTCGTTAGAGGTTTAACGGCCACAGTGAGCAACCCAATGGGCTATAAAGCAGTCGCCCGTCCTTAATTTAGGGTAACTGGTTCCAGGGAAGGGACAGAACCACTGCCGTAATGCAAACACAACGTCCATACCTCACCGGGTTTCGAACCCAGACCCCTTACGGACGAATGATTAGATGCCTTCGCTTAGACCACTCCGCCACCGGGGCTGCCATATACGTTTGAAAGTAAACGGAGATAGATTACTCACCATTTATTTGAAAAACTGTGTGATGCAGAATTAATTTTTCACAATAACCACCGCTAGCTGCTCTAATCATCTTGATTTATCTGCAATGCGATACATGTTATACACTGATCGTTTGCACCTTGGTCTATACTTACGGAACCTTTTTCAAATCATAGCAAAAGCGTTTCGTTAAAAGGCTTAAAATTTTTTTTCACTGCCGAATCTTCTCCTCACTGACCCAGTGGAGACTCCTTGTGTATAAAACTTGCGATATATGCAAAACAACAGTGTTCTATAGTCTCGACTTAACGTGTGGTCTCTGACTGGTCTGTTTTTTTTTAATTGGAGGTTTAACGACCACCGTGAGCAACTCAATGGGCTATAAGCAGTCGCCCGTCCCTAATTTAGGGTCACTGATTCCAGGGAAGGGAGAGAGTCAGTGCCGTAAGACAAACACAACATCCATGCCTCACCGAGATTCGAACCCGGACCCCTTTCGGACGAATGATCAGAGGCCATCACTTAGACCACTGCGCCATCGGGGCGGCGGTCTGGGTTTAGCTTGAGCGTAAGGCGAAATTGCGGAGTCACTTTATGAAATTGATGTTTCTTGTTTTTTTTACAGAGAACTAAAAAGGAAATGCAAACGGCATATTTCAAGAACAATGATCCCTTTTGTTTTCCTATTTCCAATTGTTCATTTCTCGAAAGTAGTTAATATGCATTTATCTTTGCTGAATGAAGGCAAAACAATGTTACTAGGGGTGTTCAAATGAAAAGGTACGAAACGTCATAAGAACGTAACCGTTAACATATTTGCCTATGCCGCTATGGGAGAACGTAGCGACACATCTAGGGATGCGATTGGAGTCTTTTTTTTTTTTTTTTTTTTTGATTTGAGGTTTAACGACCACCGTGAGCAACTCAATGGGCTATAAGCAGTCGCCCGTCCCTAATTTAGGGTCACTGGTTCCAGGGAAGGGAGAGAGCCAGTGCCGTAAGACAAACACAACATCCATGCCTCACCGGGATTCGAACCCGGACCCCGTTCGGACGAATGGCGATTGGAGTCATCGGCGTGGATCGGAGCATGCGCGGGCGCCGGCATGCGCAGGAGAGAGCAGAGGCTCTTATAAAGAATGCCGTCCAATTGACGCGGTAGTGTGTGTGAGGACAGGATGGCGAACCATTAACTCCGATGTGTACTGTGAGACACTCCGAAGCCTACGCAGGTCCATGAAGAACAAAAGACCGGGGCTGCTCACGGAGGGTCTGGTTCTGCTCCATGATAACGCGCGTCCACACGTCTCCAGGGTCACACACGCGGAACTGGCCAAGTTCCAGTGGGAGCAGTTTGACCATCCGCCCTACAGCCCGGACATGTAGCCCTGCGATTTCCATGTGTTTGGTCCCCTGAAAAAACATCTGAAAGGGAAGCGCTTCCACTCGGACGACGAACTCATGGACGCTGTGTAGGACTGGGTCTCGTCACGGCCACAAGAATTCTGGGAACAAGGAATCCTTCGGCTCGTTAATCAATGGGATCGTTGTGCTAGGGCCTATGGTGTATACTTTGAATAAAGTCTTCATTTATACCCACAGTGTCGTTTCGTACCTTTTCATTTGAACACTCCTTGTAGAAAGCTCTAGTCAGGTGAGAAATTCGGACGTTTGATGTAGTACCGATGAATACGTTATCAACGCCACTTGCGCCGCCCGTGTTCGAGTGTACACAAAACAGTGTTGAGCAGCTGCCATGTTTGCAGTGAAATGGAAAATTGCAGGAGATGGAACAATGTATGAAAAAGCTTGAAGATAATGCCCAAGATGGCAACATTAAAGTTTACACCAAACTCTCACTATTGTCGGATGGAAAAGGATTGTGGATGATGAGCCAGTGTCAGGCTTCTGATCAGGCGAACAAGTTTTTCCTACATAATTTTAAAACGTTGTAGGGAAGATTTGGGTACATACACGAGATGCGGGGACAATACTTTAAAGTTGGAAGAGCTTGTGATTTAAATAATACATTTCGTATTCCCTAGAAGATACAGCAATAGTTTGCAAAATTAGCTTCAGTTCTGAAAGCTGCTTAGGTATTTCTTTCTGTTGAAGTTTTAGATATTCTCTTAAACCACGAATTATGCCTCTTTCATTAAATTAAAACCTGTTTAATGACTTACCCATTTCTTCTTCAGTTTATAGTATAAGTCCCTTTATATTTTTTACTTCTAACAATTTAGAATAGCTTGACAGATGGACTTGAAAAGCGGCCTTTCACACGAGAGCTTTTGGGATTCATAAAATGCATTTGGGAAGATTAGCAGGTCGTCTGCATTATTTTTAACGTAAAGAAGCATCGTAAAAAATAAGAATATCAGATCCCTCAAGTGATGTTCGCTAAAATGGCGCTAAATTATTTCCCCTCGATTCAAAAACGTTAACAAGATCAATAATTTCGTTCCCTATTTTGTTTAAATCAATATTTCTTTCTTGTATATCTAAACTCACTTCAGATAATTGTTGTAGGGCATTACACTTTAGTCCTAAATCTAAAATGAATTCAACAGATTTAATTTTTACAAGAAAATCTTTGTAAGCGCATTTCTGTTTTTTGTCCATTATTATTGTCACATTCTGCTTCTCCGAAAAAAAAAAAAAAGCACAAACCGTTTACACTGTCTACATAGGAATCCTACACTGGGAGGTATTTGTCGGAATGCCATAAAAAACACTGGGCATGTGTCAACAGTTGGGTGTGTAAGTGATTGCAGTTGAGAACCAATCACGTGATAAGTTAGGGAAATGAAAAGGAAAAACAGCACTGCCTAGCTAAACGAAAGAACTGGAAACGGGTAAGAATGTCAGATCTAGAGGTCTACACGGGCAAGGCAAGCCCGCTAAGCCCAAACCCGGGCCGACCCGCGAGCCAGGTCGGGCATTTTTTTTAGAGCAAAGCAACGAGCCGTGCCGGGCCAGGCCAAGTCGACCAATTCTTTTTATCGCAATGGTGAAGAAAGAAACAAGTCGTGTTTCTCGATTTTCGGGTCTGTTCAATTGTTTTGCTAGCTTTACGTACTTCCATAAGATAATAGCTCAGGCACTCACAGTATTGTTACCATCGGCAGGTATTAAGATGATAAAATCATTTTGGGGCTACTTGAAAACAAAAAGCTTCGATCCCAAACAAGTGTGTGTGTGTTGTGTAGGGGGAAGTGTCTGCAGTGGGGTGGGGTGTGTGTTGTCTGTATTAGGGAATGGGACGACATATATTTTTTCTCTTATCTCTAATCTGTATAGGGATTGACTTTTATGGTGTTACCACTTCCTAGTTCAGAGAAAGGGAGACTTTGAACACGCATAGTCTTCTTTTTCTTCTCTCTCTCTCTCTTTTTAAAGGTTATAATCTTCGATAATCACCAAAATTTAGGTAATATGTTTAGGCTTACATTCAACTAAATATTTCCAATACTATCTCGTTTCATTTTTTATTTTTCACAATATAATAAAATACAATAGGAAGAGAAAATAATACAAAAATGGCACATCACGGGCCGGGTGGGCCTAAATAATAGCTGCATCAAAGGGAGGCCATTGCTCTTTCCACGTTTATAAGTGAGTCACGGAAAAATTCTCAATTAAATGAAAATTTTTCCGTGACTCACTTATAAACGTGGAAAGGGCGATGACCTCCCTTTGTTGTTCCTGGTCCACGTCAAATGTCTGTATTAATTATTCATTCGCCTTCTAATTATTTGTTCAGTTGCTGCTTACCATCTTTGGTGAATCCCCAGCATTGTGCGGGGCTCCAAGAAGCACTCTGCCTTTTGGCTTGGCAGTTAGTGTATCTGAGCCTGGAGGAATTCGAGGCCGCTGTGGTGCAGTGGAAGCATATCCGGCGCGTAACTGGAAGACCCTTGGTTAGATTCCCGGTGGCGGCCAATGAGAATTTCTCCGTGACTGACTTATAAATGTGGAAAGAGCGATGACCTCTGTTTGATGTTCCTGGTCCACGTCAAATGTCTGTAATAATTATGACGAGCCTGGGATGGGCCGGACCGAGTCGGGCCTTAAACGCACGGGCTTGAGCCGGGCTGGGCTCATCAACTAAGGCCCGTGCAGATCTCTAGTGTGAGCAACATCATTCTGGAAACCTACAATTCCATAGATACCTATTTCAGAGGTTTCACTAGGCACAACTGGTTGGACACAGCGCCGCACCGCGGCGGTAAGGCATCAAGATGAGACGATTGTGGTGACAGAGGTTGAAGGAAGGTAACGCATGTTTCTTTTGCGGTATTGCTGTATATTAGAGGACTTCCGAGCTCCTCTATCGTCGTATTCAACGGGCAGAATAGATTCGACGAGGTATACAGGCACGTATATGTATCTATGTATCGACTCGGACTGTGAATCGCAGATTGCTCGAGACAGTTCGCGCTCTCTCCAGCGATTGAAGCAAATGTTGCTCACTGTAGCATTTGTCACGCAAGGTTGTAGTGGTGCCTTACCAAACATATGTGGCTGGACGAATGGAACTGTGTTATATTCATCATCGAGTCTCGCTTCTATCTCACGCCGGCGACCGACGATCGGCAGACAGAAGACGGCATAGTCACCGAGTCGATCCTGCAGCCACCCGTGAGGGTTATGCGGCTCTTCAGCCTGTAATCGTGGTTTGGGGGCGGACTCAGTCTCAACAGCCATTCACTTCTCGTAAAGCCGCCTCCTCAGCCTGTATTCGTGGTTTGGGGGCGGACTTAGTCTCAACAGCCGTTCACTTCTCGTAAAGCCGCCTCCTCAGCCTGTAATCGTGGTTTGAGGGCGGACTCAGTCTCAACAGCCGTTCACTTCTCGTAAAGCCGCCTCCTCAGCCTGTAATCGTGGTTTGGGGGCGGACTCAGTCTCAACAGCCGTTCACTTCTCGTAAAGCCGCCTCCTGAGCCTGTAATCGTGGTTTGGGGGCGGACTCAGTCTCAACAGCCGTTCACTTCTCGTAAAGCTGCCTCCTCAGCCTGTAATCGTGGTTTGGGGGCGGACTCAGTCTCAACAGCCGTTCACTTCTCGTAAAGCCGCCTCCTCAGCCTGTAATCGTGGTTTGAGGGCGGACTCAGTCTCAACAGCCGTTCACTTCTCCTACAGCCGCCCTGGTGGCTCAGTGTCCTAAGCGATGGCTCCTGATCATTCGTCCAAGATGGGTCCGGGTTCGAATCCCGGTGAGGCATGGATATTTTGTTTGGCATACGGTACTGGCTCTCTCCCTTCCCTGGAACCAGTGGTCCTAAATTAAGGTCACGCGACTGCTTATAGCCCAGTGAGTTGCTCATGGTTGTCGTTAAACAACCAAATAAAAAAAATACACCTCTGGTACACATATTGGGTACAATGCCAGGACGTCGATACTCGATGCGGTGCTGCACCCCGTTTTGTTGCAGTATCTACGTCGTGTCCCTCATGCCCAGATTCAACAAGATGACGCCAGTCACACACACTGCCAGCAACAGCAGGCACTGCCTACAAGGTATCGAGGTGGTTTCCTGATCGGCGAGATCGGCAGGCTTCTCCTCAAGAATAAATAAATGCATCGCTCTTAACCACGTTCTAGAAACACACAGCAACCGACAAATTGTTTTACAGCCGCCGCTGTGGAATTGAACCAACAGAACTCTCGATATCTAGCCGAGTGCGTTACATATACGCCACGGTGGCCAACAATCCACGGTGCTATGTGTATCTTTAATGCCACCATATGGAGACGTCTCAGTAGCTGAGCCCATCTTACGGATTTATGATGTCAGAAGCTGACTGAAAAAATACACATAGCACCGTGGATTGTTGGCCACCGTGGCGTATATATAACGCACTCGCCTAGATATCGAGAGTTCTGTTGTTTTAATTCCACAGCGACGGCTGAAAAACAATTTTTCGGTTGCTCTGTGTTTCTAGAACGTGGTTTAGACCGATGCATTTATTTATTTACTTGTCGCCACGTATTTGGAGTGTTTTCAACTTGTATCTCGTCCTTTGATTTAATTGCTATAATACATATATATATAGCTAGTGCCGTTAATGCCACCAGATGGAGACGTCTCAGTAGCTGAGCCCATCTTACGGATTTATGATATCAGAAGCTGACTTAAAAAATACACATAGCACCGTGGATTGTTGGCCACCGTGGCGTATATATAAAGCACTCGGCTAGATATCCACAGTTCTGTTGGTTCAATTCCACAGCGATGGCTGAAAAACAATTTTTCGGTTGCTGTGTGTTTCTTGAACGTGGTTAAGAGCGATGCATTTATTTATTTACTTGTCGCCACGTATTTGGAGTATTTTCAACTTCTCCTCAAGAGCAAACGTGAAGGACGTTATTAGCAGAAGACTTAATGACCTCGTAATATCGATGAATTGTGGACAAAGGTAAATAACACCTTACCAGCCTTACCTCAGGATATCATAAGGAGACTTTTCCATTGGATGCCATGCTGTATTACCAAGCTCAGGCTACATGATACTGTCTTCTCCCCCATGTAATCCCTCAGAAATCAAATTACTTTTTACCTACTTGCCCACATGCGTGATAGTTTCGTCTCATTTTGTCCATTCTCTAATTATGTGGTACTTTCTATGTCTATCAACGTAGTTTAAAGATATACTGACTTGGAATAATCATTATATATTTAAACAAAAACGTTGTGATCAAGCGTGTTTTTTAATGAGGTTAGTTATTGCTTTCGATTTTCACGGTAAAACGTCATGGTATGATTTTCACATCCTTTTGTAATTTTCATTCCCATACGATTTCGAAACATACGCATGAAATTTTCTTGTAAGTTTAACAGCTAAGTTTCCCATCTCTGACCAAACCCTAGTCGTTTTTCTCTAAAAAAATCTTGTTTTCATGTTAAAGGCTAATAAATGGTGGCTTGTCTCCCGGTAGTGAAATTTATAGTATGAACAATTTAATGAAGGGGAAATAATAAAATGCTTTTCATCAATTGGATTTCCGCTAGTCAGTTGCAATTTCCGGAAAGTCGGATTTCTACTAGTCCGTCGCGATTTCCAGAAAGTCGGATTTCTACTAGTCCGTCGCGATTTCCAGAAAGTCGGATTACTACTAGTCCGTCGCGATTTCCAGAAAGTCGGATTTCTACTAGTCCGTCGCGATTTCCAGAAAGTCGGATTACTACTAGTCCGTCGCGATTTCCAGAAAGTCGGATTACTACTAGTCCGTCGCGATTTCCAGAAAGTCGGATTACTACTAGTCCGTCGCGATTTCCAGAAAGTCGGATTACTACTAGTCCGTCGCGATTTCCAGAAATTCGGATTTCTACTAGTCCGTCACGATTTCGAGGGTCGGATTTCTACTAGCCCGTTACGATTTTCAGAAACTGATTGAGAATAAAAACTAGAAATTGAGGGTACTCAAGAGACGCCAGAGACGCATATGGCGTATTAAATCCGTTTATTTTTGTGGTGCAGTAAACACAAAGATTCGCCAAGCTTTCGCACTCCACTGGGAGGCTTTTTCAAGGCAATGGTAGACATAATCTTTGCGCTTACTACACTACAAAAATAAATGAATTTAATACGCTATATGCGGCTCTTGAGTATTCACAGTGTGGTGTATTTATAATTACGTTAGACATTCAGAGGCTTGCATTCCGTTCTTCAACTGTGCTGACTACATTAGTCAGATCTTTATTTAACTCAGGACAATAATTTGTAAATGTGCTGAAGTACTTTCAGCCAAATGTGGCGATATTTTCTTTCAAGTTCCTTTAGTGTTTTGGAGCAGGTACCACAAAGTAAAACGAAATTTTAACGGAGGTCATAACATTTTGCTCTTGTCCAGCACTATATTGTTAAAATGTTAATTTTCGTTACACTTACCTTTCCATTTTTCTGCTTCTCATCTTACGATTATTACGTTGTTTTAATTTTTAATGTTTATTATATGTTACGGTTATTGCTTTATTTTAATTAAATGGTTATTCTAGAACTCAAAACTTCCCCTTTCGTGCATCTAACACATGTCTTCATATATAGGATATTTCCATTTTAGTTTTCCACCTGAATCTACCTCTGCTTCTAGATGTCGGCTTGTAAAAGCACTGTTGTGCAATTTTCACAAGTAATCGTATCACATAATTTCCATATATTCAGTTGCTTTTGCTGCTGTACATGTTTAGCATTATGTGATTCATCTTTTATCTATGAAACGGACTTAAAGCATTTTGTTTGAATTCAAGAAAGGTAAGCCTGACAACGAGTTCACATTTTGTGTTATTACAAAGTTTTGTGTTAAGTGAGGGTGATATACCGTGTTAGTGAAAAGGCATATTTTCTGACTTTTCCTAAATCTGGATACAATATTTTCGGTATATTTAGAAATAATTTAAGGTATTTCAGTAATATTTTGGGAATATTTTGCAACACTTCTCTTTGAAAAATCAATAATAATACAAACTATATTTTTAAATTCCTGTACAGTTCCAGTGATGCAGCTGAACAAAGTAACATACTCCAAAATTATCAACTTTTTAAAAATGTAGAAACACTCCAATGCTATAGATCAGCGCGAAACGCAAAATAAATTCGTAGGCATCAGAACCATTATCTTTTGAATCCCCGATGCTTTCCGAACTCTATAATATGTACTTTACTATAAGATGCATTTGAGTGGAATAAAAAGACACGTTGACCTTCCGTCAAGTTGCCCTAAACTTCGAGGGAATTAAAATATGAATTAAAGCCTTTATATTTCAGAACTAATTACCAAGTAAAAGTTGTGAAATTCCCGCAAAAAGTGTTGCTGCGCTAAGAAAGTGTCATTAATATTCATGCAAATGCTAATCTGGACCCACTTGATAAATAAGCGGAAACCTTTTATTCAATACCTTATTAAATTACCATAATTAAGACATACATATACGAAACTGCTAAACCGTACTCTTCTAGTTACTTAAATTAGAAAATTTCTTTGCCGAAGTAATTAGTTGTCAGGAAACAAATGACCATCACGGCATCTTTTATGATTAGGAAGTTAATAAAGCAGTTAATACCTAGTGGATTTTTTTCCTTTGTTGGTTTTACTCGATCCCTCGTTACAAAATTTGCAGGGACGGTAATGATGTGTTTAGACTATAAATTAAATAAAACACCCCGTTTGTGTTATCTAAATTCACTTTTTATTTTACCAAGTTCTCTAAAAATGGATAATCGAGTTTCAATTTGCATAGTTAACGTTGCTGGAACAAGTTCTGTGCATGAATCTCAATCCAATTTATATCAAAGTTCGTATCTTTCTCAGCTATGTGGTGAGAGTATTGATATTTTGATATCTTCCACTCGTGCAGATATAAAGTTGGCGTGATTTCAACCGTGAGATTGCTCCTGTTTACCCGAGTGGTTACTTTATTTGGTTTACTCAAGGATAGTACACGCACCGAAAGAGGGCACATATTTACGCTTTCCAACCGTGAGTTGAAGATGCGTACATGCTCCAGCTTTGTCCGTCTGTCTGTCTGCCCGTCTGCACGATAACTCGCGTAAAAATGGTTCGATTTCGATGAAATTTTAGTATGCGATTGGGAATAACTGGGGACGAACCCTATTGAAAATGGACGAAATGGGGTCAAAGGTCAGGACATAGGACTGGGATCCATTCCATTTCACTTATGCGTCATAACTTGAGTAAAGATGATTCGATTTCGATGAAATTTTAGTATGTGGTAGCGGCCCCATGGGAACGAACCATTTGGAAAATGGGCGAAATGGGGTTAAAGGTCAGGACATAGGAGAGGGATTCATTCCATCGCCTTTATGCGTCATAACTTATGTAAAAATGTTTCGAATGCAACAAACTTTGGTATCTTGTTCTGGAGGCATACTGAACCAATTGTGTTGAATATCATTGAAATGGGTTCAAAGGTAAGGGCACAGGAGCGATATTTATTCCACAGCTGTCGTCGTCATAACTTGAGTAATGATTTCTGGTATGTTGGAAAGCGTATCATAATCAACGCATTGCATGATTTTACTAACTTGTTGATACAAAATTTGAGCATCGCGAAATGTACATAAAAACAGCTGGGTCTCAAAAATCTCCATTTGACAGTACAATTTATTCCGTGCTGTTTTTCTCCTTTTAAAAGGTATCGGATTCATGTATGTCAAATGAATTCTATTTTTCACAGATCCTTTTTTACGCTTTCCAACCGTAGGTTGAAGAAGCGTATATGCTCCAGCTTTGTCCGTCTGTCTGTCCGTCCGCAAGATAACTCACGTAAACATGGTTCGATCTCGATGCAATTTTGAGATGTATTAGGGGACAACCTAGAGACAATCCCTATTGAAAATGGGCGAAATGGGGTCAAAGGTCAGGACATAGGAGCGGGATTCATTCCACTGCATTTATGCATTATAACTTACGTAAAAAATGTTTGGATTACTACAAAACTTTACCATGTTGTTCCGGAGGTATACTGAACCGGTTCTGTTGAATATAATCGAAATGGGATCAAAGGTCAGGGCACAGGAGCGATATTTATTCAACACCCATTATCTTGATAACTTGACTAAAAATGATTCTATTGCAACAAAACTTCAGTATGTTGTTCCGAAGGTATACTGAACCAATTATGTTTAATATCATCGAAATGGGGTCAAAGGTCAGGACACAGAGCGAGATTTATTCCAGAGCCATTATCCTCATAACTTAAGTAATAACTTGAGTAATGATTTCTGGTATGTTGGAAAGCGTCTTATAATCAATGAATTGCATGATTTTACAAACTTGTTCTACGAACATCTGATAAATTGTTTTTTACCCAGTGAATCTAACGGAAACATTTTTCACCACTGCGTTTGCACCTTTCTGAAGAAGAGAAGCAATTTTTTCAGCGGCATATAACAGACGACACTACAGACGGAAGAATATCGGATTGTTTGTATTGTGCTTCGAAAAAGCGTTTGGCAAAATTCGTAATGATAAACGTGCGACGATTCCAAAATTGACCTATATTATACAGTATTAGAATTGCCAAAGTTGTTTATTGGAATAAAAGCCATTAGAAATCTAATACAAAATGACAGAACTATTCGGAATGATAAACTTGCGACGATTCCAAAATTGACCTATATTATATTAAAATTGTCAAAGTTGTTTATCGGAATAAAACCCACTATAATTGTATATAAATGGCAGAACATAAGAAAAGGAGTCTGTTTGGCTCTTTTCAATATTTAATTCCCTGAAATCTATCAATTGAAACTATAATATGAGAAGCCACAGAAATGAGGGTATAAATCAAAGGAAATGTAATAAATAACTTGATACGATATATGCAGGTGATACATCTTTTATTGCGCTCCCAGAGAAAGAAATTCAAACGTTAATAGCGAAGCTAAAGAGCAATAGTAAAGAGACGGGACTTAACGATTAACACCAAGGAAAGAAGAACCGTTTCCATTACTAGAAAGTACCGACGAATGCCATTCACAAGAAGAGAAAGCTGTAACAAATGTGTAGTTGCTGATATTCGGAAAGATTATCCAGCTCAAATGAAGACCGAACATACACGGAGATTAAATAAAAAACATATTGTGTGAAATTCGTTTATATGAGAGAGAGAGAGAGAGAGAGAGAGAGAGAGAGAGAGAGAGTGGCAGACAGACAGAGACAGATATATATATATATATAGTAGTGTGTGTGTGAATGTGTGTGAGGAATTTGGTATCCCTAACTCTTATTCCCGACCGATACTCTGAAGTTTTGGTAACTGTGAGATCAAGTATGTTGCTGTAAGCAGGATTGAGGCATTCAAAATTTAGTATATCAGAAAAGGTGAGGCACATTCTTTGTGCTAGTAACATAATAATTAAGCAGTTCGTCATGCGTTCTAAAGTAAGTACAACTTGAAAAGTGTACTTATATGCGGAAAGTGGAATACTGTGGGAAATATCCCGAGAAGAGAAATTCTCCAAAAGGGTTCTAGGACCAGCAAGAACAACGCCATCAAATTAAATGATAAAGAACACCTATGTTCACACCCAAGAATGAGTGATAAAAAGTAATTATTATCTAACATTTGCATGCATATAAACTGCTATAACTTGATACGGGATTATGTGCACTAAACAGCAAAATATGTAGCACACGCCCTTCAAATGCAAAATATGCATTTATAAATTCTTTTACTGATCATCAAGTAAATGCTGTGGACCCAGAAACGTCTTTCGATTACCAATTTTATGAAATACTAATCGATTATTACATTATTCTTAAGCATGATAACGAATAAGTTATAATTCATAATAACTCATTAGAGTCATTAGTTATCATGAATTATAACTTATTAGTTATCATGACATAGTTTCATACGACATAATTTTTTTGCAGCAGACCACAATCTGTTTTTCTAAGTGTTCAACTGTCAAGTTTTCTTTCTTTTTTCTGTGTTGATTTCCGCCGTCTTTACACGATCATTATTCTAAAAACAGATTCAAATAAACACATTTGACTGTTTAGATGATTTATTGGATTCATATAGAAGACATTAGAACTTTCAGACCCGCAACGGACCCATCTTTGTCATCCAAAACCATTTAAATTTGCACACTTAATCAAAACAAAACTGAATACACAATCATATTAATTTGGGAAAGGTCGGTTTTACATGTTGATCGATTCGATACTTTTCCTTGAAAGCGATATTTTTTTCACAAGTAGCACAATATACTACTTTTCCATCAGTAGTTAAATTCTTAGTGTAGTCGGAAATCCAGGATTTGATTAAAATTTTGATTTAATTTTAGGCATTTTAGTCAATTAATTCCACAATGACAACTGCGATTTCAAAGCCACGGAATTATTCGCTGATCAAACTTAACACTCGTACCTAGAGGTTTGCTATGTTGACTTCACATACCTAACATTTGCTATGAAGAGGTTAAATGGTTTGGAAATTCAATGTTACATATTGTGTTCTTGCGAAGCTCCATGTAAATTTCGTCTCAGTTTTGTGAAAGTTGGAAGGGATTTTAGCGAGAAGGGTCAAGCATCAAAGCACGCCTACCGGCAGCGGATATTTCTGATGCCGCGTTTCTAGCTGAAACTTAAGGAGAAACGAAATTTATTATTTTTTTATTCGCTTGATTTCATTGGACTGCCGACCCTTTGATCTATGGCCGAGCTTAGTAATTCTCGAGGTAGGGTTATTACCTGCTTTTCCAGGGCCCGATAGATTCAAGTCTAAATTCAAGTCTTTTCTCATCATCAATGTCAACCATTTTCAGTTCACTGCTGGAAGACAAATCTTCCCAAGTTTCTTCCACAACTGTCTGTCTTAAGTCTGTCTCCTTCATGCTACTCCGACACGATTTAGAATTTCATTCATCCATCTACCGTGTGGTCTTCTTATACGTCTTTTTCTGTCCCTTGGAATCCAGTTTATAATTTCGGTTGTCTATTCGTGGTCGGTTCTTCTAGCAGAATATCAAGTCCATTGCTATTTCAGGGATTTTACTCTGATCATGATGTTTTCCACTCTTGTCATTTTCCTCATCCACAAGTTCCTCTCCTTATCTCTCCTGGTTACACCAAGCATGCATCTCTCCATGCTTCTTTCATGCATTGATTAAACACTTTTCTTTTAGGACATAATGTCATATTTCTCTTGAAACCTGCGCTATTTCTTCCAAAAGCTCTCCAGCTCAGTTTTATACGCCGATTAATTTCCATATTGATGTGATCCTGGCTTAATATCTGTAAGTCCAAGGAACGTGTAGGTATCGGTTATCTCGAGTTTTTCCCCATCAATCGCAAAACCTTTATTTCTTGAAAAAGCATTGTACATCAGTTTTGTCTTCTGAAAGTTTATTTTTTAATCCCACTTCTTCACTCATGTCAGAAAATTCGTGGACCATACACTGCAGCTCCGAAGGGGTAGTTGCCAAATAATCTATATTAATCTTTGTCCCTTTGTGTTCCCAGTTCATTGATTGAAAGGCACATTGCAATGTCATTGAAGAGTTTGTTAGGTATGGTGTCACCTTGTCTCTCTCCCTTTCCAATTTTAATTGGTATTGTATCCTCAAATAGTCGAAACTTTGCACTTTCATTTTCATAGATGTTACTCGTATTAATAATGCTAATGTCAGGATTTTCATAGATGTTACTCGTATTAATAATGCTAATGTCAGGATTTTCATAGATGTTACTCGTATTAATAATGCTAATGTCAGGATTTTCATAGATGTTACTCGTATTAATAATGTTAATGTCAGGATTTTCAATACCGCAGGATTTCAAAGCCATTATAACTATTGATGTTCACAGAATAAAAGGCCTCTTTGTAATCGATAAAATCCATATACTGTATAATGGGAGTTCATTCAATTAGTTCTTTCAGCACACGGATATGATATGCGGTGCTGTAGCCACTCCTGAAGCCAGCTTGTTCTCTCCGTTGAGCCATGCCCAATGCTACCTAGAAGCGATGTGAAAAACCTTAGTAAAGATTTTATAAACCACTGAAAGGAGAGTGATGGGCCTGTAGTTTCTGAGATCCTCAATGTCACCTTTTATATGCAGCAGGACCGGTAGCATTGTTCCAATCCTCAGGAATCTCTCTTTTCATTGAGACATCTAGTGAAAACTTGGGCGAGTGCAGTTCCTATTTCCCCGCTTACTTCTTGTATTAATGTCCACGGAAATTTCAACTTCTCCTGGAGCTCTTCTTCGCTCGAAGTACTTAATTCTGTGCGCAATTTCTGTTGGGAGGACTGGAAGAACTTTGGATGCAAATACATATGTCATCATCATCATCATTGTCAACCATTGTTAATCCACTATTGGATGAAGGTATCCCCCAAGTTTTTTTCACAAAGGTTTGCTTTGTGTCAGTTTCCTCCATGTCAGTCTAGCATGTTTTTGAATTTCATCCGCTCATCTCCTGTGTGGTATTCTTCTGGGTCTTTTCCTGTCTCTTGGAATCCAGTCTAAAACTTCGGTTGTCCATTAGTGGTCCGTCCTTCTGGCAAAAATATCTTGTCAGAAATGAACGAAGCAGGAACAGACGCATGTCTGGTGCACCCGCGAAAGTAAAAAGAAGAACTCGAGGAAAATGAAAATACCAACACTGAGAGACATTATGATCAGAGCAAAATCCCTGAAACGGCAATGTGCTGGACATATTGCCAGAAGAACGGACCACGGATGGACAACCGAATTTAAAGACCCATAAACACGTGAGAGATACGTGCATAGAAGAACTCGAATAAATTCGAAATCACACACACACACACCTCCTATTTTTGACGTCAACAGCGCGTAGCCAATGAAAGACGGCACGTGTCGTGAGCTGGCTTGGCGGGTATATAAGGTGTACTATAGGTATTTAGAAAGCATATCACTCGTTGCTGTTATGGATAAAAGCAGCGATTTATCAGAATTGCAAAAAGGTATGACCATAGGCTTTCGGGCAAAGGGTGGCAGTATTTCTGAAACAGTGCAGTTTGTGAAGTGTTCGCGTCCTGCTGTGGTATCGTGATTGGAGAAATGGCACAACTGCGAATAAAGGACGTGGAAACTGCGGAACACCACGTACCGTTGATGTGAGAGGGGAACGTCGGCTGCGAAGGTGCGTGAGAGCCGATCGGGGCAGATGGCTGCCAGCGACATAACAATATATAATAGAAACGTAATGCAATGTAACTGGATTTCTTCCAATGTATTGTAACATCAGCTGTAAAGGTTGAGTGAGGGCTGATCGGCACGCTACAGTGGAGCGACTCACCGGCGGAATGAAGTAGGCGGCTGCCGGAAGTGTCTCTAAAACGACACTTTAGCAAACCCTGCTGCGTATGGGTTGCACACCACATGTAACCACACCTGCGTATGGGTTCATTGCACCTATGCTAACGAAGGTACATTGGTAGAAAAGGCTTACCTTTGCACTGCAGTATCGGAATTGGATCTCCGCTGTTTGGCAAAGTATTTCCTTCTCCGATGAGTCACGTTTTCTGCTTCACGAACAAATGGACATTGTTCCGAAGTTTCGCGCCTTATATGTCAAACATTCTTCAATCATTGCTGGAAGACCACAAGCTGGTGGGGACAAAGTTATGGTCCGGGAAATTCTTTCGTGGCATTCCCTGGGTACACGCATACCTGTGGAAGGCACTATGGACCGAATTCGTTATGAATGCATCCCTGCAGACTACGTACATCCATACATGCTGATTGTTTTCCATGGGTCGGATGGGATTTTCCAGCATGGCAGTGCGACGTATCACACAACTGGACATGTTCGAGAGTGGTTGGAAAAGCACGATGAAGACTTCAAAGTAATTCCCTGGGCCCTCTAATTCCCCAGACTTACACTCAATTGAGCATTTGTGGGACCACTTCGATCGTGCTGTTTTCTCTATTGATCCTCCAACACGCACACTCCAACAGCTGTCAGATGCACTGCAGTCAGCATAGCTCCACATACCTGTGAACTCCTTCCAGCACCTTATTGAGTCATTCCCAGTCCGTCTAGCTACTCTCTACGCTGCACATGGCGGTTACTCTGGGTATTAGCTGGTGGTCACAATAATATGATTTGACCGTATATATATCACATTGTGGAAGAGACTTGGGGACGACCTTTATCCAACAGTGCACTGATAATGGTTGACAATGGTGATTTCTGACGACATATATAGTTCCGAGTTCCTCTTCTTATCTTTCACTGCTCCTTTGCTTTGAAATACATTTTAGGCTTCTAATAGAAAAACACTGTTTAAAAATAAGGTAGAGCTGTGCCAGAGCGATGCATTCTTTAATTACCACTAATTCAATGCATACACGTATTAAACTTTCATATTGATACAGACACGTTAAAAACTGCAAATTAAGATATCTTAAGAAGTGCTTAAAAGTAGACATGCGGTGTATGTCACTTGAAGCACTTTCTTATTTTTTCTTCAAGCAACCATGTAATTTCCCCGTAAAAGGATCGCGCCTGTATAACCGTCAGGAGATAATAGAGTTACTTGCGTGTTCTGTTAACAAAGAATTTGATCGCCTCAATTATTTTTCGGTGCCCCTTCTTATCCTTTTCGAAAACGATTTTGCATAATTTTTGATAAGAACAACAGAGATAAATTTGATGCACTGTCAAGAAAATCTCATTAAGCTGTAGAAGGCAGTTTGATGCCATAGTTCCATGATTAAGTGGGCATTTATTCAAAAACATGCACTCTGTGGTTTTCCTTCCTTTTTTTTTTTTCTTTAATATTGTTTTCCCGACATGCATCCGAATTCTTCAGACTGAGGCTCAAACATTTATGATTTAGAAAATGTGATCAAAATGGCGTTGCTTAATAAAAAATAATAACAGTCTCAATTATTTTAGAAGTAAACCGAAAAGTGCAGATCTTTTTGTTTGAAGGATTTTACAACTCACATGAGCGTCTAACGTAATATGATGTCTCCATCAATTATTTAGGGAAAGAACTTAAAATACTGGAACGAACTGGTGACGGTATGACAAAGACATCATCAATACCATGCTGGGATAAAATCCGAGATCTAGCACTAGGAGGATTCAGAATCACGCGCCCTTTAGCACGCGGGTATTACACTGAAGAGCAATTGAATTAGAGATACCTGTCTACTGGATTGTAGTATATGGCTTATAGAATGGATATCTGGAAACAATTTTCGCTTTAACACAACTCCTGCAAGTTGTGGCTCAAGTACTTAGTCGACCAGTATGTACGAGTTGAAGGTGAGCATCTTATGTACAATAGGACACAGCTTGAGCAGAAGAAACTCAGACTACAGACATTCGCTGGTCTACAAGATTATCTATTCAACAAGGCAGCCGAACGTGCAGTACAACTTGGAAAATCGTCATCTTGCCTTCTTTCTTCCAAGGGTCTGAGGAACATGAGCATACATTATCAAGATTTTATGGCTTTAGTCAGAGCCTTCGGCAAACTATCGCTGTTCATCACATTCACATGTAATCCGAAATGCAAAGAGATCACTAAGAATCTTGGATACCTAACTGAGTCCAACTTCAGACTTGAACTTATTGCTCGAGTATTCAAAGCAAACATGCATGAGCTCATCTCTGATTTGACCAATAAAGAAGTCTTTTGAAAGCTGATCTATTACCTACACGTCATCGAATTCCAGAAACGAGGACTGCCTCATTGCCACGTGCTTCTCACTCTGGCAGCAGATGCGACACGTAAGATTGAGCACACTGATAAAAGTCTTCTCAGCAAAACTTCCACCATCTGACAGGACTGTCCTTTTCGAAGTTGTGAAGTCTTGCATGATCCACGGCTTTTGCGGAGCGCTCAATCCGATGTTACCATGTATGAAAAATGGCAAATGTTCGAAGAATTTCCCGAAACCTTACGGAGCTGTGACAAAGGAAAATTGAAACGATTATCCAATCTGCAAGCGAATAATTGATGGCAGAACTTTTCTAATCAAAGTTAATAGTCAGTTTCTCGAAATTACAAATAAATGGGTGGTGCCGCATAACCCGTACTTGAGTGAGAAATTGCAGGCTGATATCAATGTAGAAAGGTAGAAGTATGTTCGACAGATCAATGTAGAAAGGTAGAAGTAAATCTTGGCCCTCAGTCTCCGGCAGCTGGAATGTACCTGGCCAAGGCAGCGGCCAGTGCGACATGAAGGCAGAGGGTGCTAAGAATCCCCGGAGGACCGGAATAGGCTGCCATTTGATGCTGACCTTGGCTACCTATAACGGACGCTCCCTATCTTCTGATTCAAGGCTTCTTGAATTGGAAGAGGAACTACAAAGGATCAAGTGGGACATCGTCGGGCTAAGTGAGGTAAGGAGAAAAGGAGAAGATCTCATTGAACTGAAAAGTGGACATCTCTTCTATTATCGTAGGACAGATACTGGCAGAACTAGTGGTGTTGGATTTATAATAAACAAGAAACTGAAGGATAAAGTGGTAGAAGTTGAAAGTTCCTCTGACAGAGCTGCACGACTCGTTATCCAACTATCGAGAAGATACCAGGCTCAGATTATTCAAACTTATGCACCCACCACAAGTCATCCTGAAGAAGAAATTGAAGAATTTTATGAGGAAATTCGTCATCTAAATAATAAAGGTAAGCAGCACTTGAAGATAATTATGGGAGATTTCAATGCAAAAATAGGGCAACGGCAACAGAATGAAACTTCAGTAGGTAAATTCGGTCACGGCAACAGAAACCAGCGTGGAAATACTCTCGTTGAGTTTGCAGAGGCAGAAGGATTTTTCATCTTGAACTCCTTTTTCAAGAAAAAGCCACACAGGAAATGGACATGGAGACATCCAATTGGGACGACAAGTGAAATTGATTTTATTATGTGTAACAAAAAATTCGTCATCGAAGACTGCAGTGTGCTGAACAAGTTCAACACAGGTAGTGACCATAGATTGGTGAGATGTAAGATGCACCTCAACACTAAACTGGAACGTGGCAAGCTCATAAGACAAACAAAATGTATTGACATAACCAACCTTAAAAAACACCATAATACTTTCAAGTTGGAACTGAAGAACAGATTCTCTGCTTTAGAAGGCCTAACATCGGAAGAAGTGGATATTTCGGAAGTTAACAGAAAAGTAACCAAAGCTCTAATGGAAACAGCAACAAAATTAGCTGGGTCTAAGAACAAGTTGCATGTGAACAAATTATCAGGAAAAACCAAAATGTTGATGCAAAAAAGAAGAGAGATGAGGACAACTAATGTAGATGTGACTTCCAAAGTGGAATATATAGAGCTATGCAAGACAACACGAAAAAGTATCACTGAAGACGTAAGGAAATTCAACTGTGAGCTAGTGAGGAAAGCAATTGAAAACAACCAAAGCCTTAAGATAGCAAAGGGACATCTCAGTAAGGGAAGAAAACAGATTATGGCTCTGAGAAAAGAAGATGGTTCTATAACAAGAAATAGAGGCGAAATTTTGACAAGAGTGAAAGATTTCTACTCCAAATTATATGAAAGGGATGATACATGTACTCCAGACATCATGAAAGGTACCAGAGTTCTTCCAGTCCTCCCAGCAGAAGTTGCTCATGCAATCAAGAACATGAAGCGAGGGAAAGCTCCAGGAGAAGATGGAATTACTATAGACATCATACAAGAAGCAAGTGGAGAAATTGAAACAGTACTCGCCCAAATTTTCACTCGATGCCTTAATGAAGGGAAGATTCCTGAGGATTGGAACAATGCTACAATGATCCTGCTACATAAAAAAGGTGACATTGAGCATCTTAGGAACTACAGACCTATCAGCCTCCTATCAGTGGTTTATAAAATCTTCACTAAAGTTCTTTCACACCGCTTGAAGGTAACACTGGACATGGCTCAACCGAGAGAACAAGCTGGATTCAGGAGTGGCTACAGCACAATAGATCATATCCACGTACTGAGAGAACTGATTGAAAGAGCGAGGGAATATGAACTTCCATTGTGCATGGCTTTTATCGATTATGAAAAAGCCTTTGATTCGGTGAAACCATCAGCAGTTACCACGGCTCTGAAATCCTGCGGTATTGAAGATGCATACATTAATATTATTAATAACATCTATGAAAATGCAAGTGCAAAGATTCGGCTGTTTGAAAATACAACACACATAAACATTGGAAAGGGAGTGAGACAAGGTGACACCATATCTCCGAAGCCCTTTAATGCCACATTGGAAAATGTCTTTCAATCACTGAACTGGGAAAACAAAGGGATAAAGATTAATGGAGATTATCTAACCCACCTTCGTTTTGCTGATGACGTAGTCATTTTTGCAACTACCCCATCAGAGCTGCAGAGTATGATCCAGGAACTTGCTGACAAGAGTAAAGAAGTGGGATTAAAAATGAACTTTCAGAAGACAAAAGTGATGTTCAATGCTTTTACAAGAAATGAAGATTTATCGATTGATGGAGAAAAACTGGAGATAACAGATACGTATGTTTATCTTGGACAGCAGATATCAAGTGAGGGTCACATTGATGAAGAAATTAATCGGCGTACAAAACTTGCCTGGAGAGCTTTTGGAAGAAACAGCATAATTTTCAAGAGCAATATGCCATTATGTCTTAAAAGAAAAGTGTTTGATCAATGCATCCTTCCAGTGCTTACGTATGGTGCAGAGACGTGGACCTTAACTAAAAGAGACATACAAAAGCTGCAGACAACTCAAAGAAGCATGGAGAGGTGCATGCTTGGTATAACCAGGAGAGATAAGAAGAGGAACTCGTGGATCCGAAAAATGACGAGAGTGGAAGACATCATGATCAGAGTTAAATCCCTGAAATGGCAATGGGCTGGACATACTGCCAGAAGGACAGACCATAGATGGACAGCCGAAATTTTAGATTGGATTCCAAGGGACAGGAAAAGACCCAGAAAAAAGACCACATGGGAGATGGGTGGATGAAATTCGTAAATATGCGGGAGTGACATGGAGGAGACTGGCACAAGACAGACCGTTGTGGAGGAAACTTGGGGAGACCTTCGTCCAGCAGTGGATTGATAATGGTTGACAATGATGATGATGATGATGTTCGACAGTTAAAGCAATCAAGTACCAACGCAAATATATCTACAAAGGCTACGACAGTACGAATGTAAAGACGGTGGACGTTGGCCCAGATGAACGACCTGATTATGATGAGATAACACGATTTGTCAACATGCGCTACGTCAGTGCGCCTGAGGCATGTTGGAGGTTACGTGAGTTCCCAATGGCAGCAAAATCGCATACTGTCTAAAAGTTTGCTATTCATCTGCCAGTACATCACAATATCCGAGAGGACACATCGCTGACTTGGTCCAACAAGAACATGCCAAGACAACTTCGACAGCATTTTTCGAACTCAATCACAGTACTTCGAATCTAGATCGTTTTTGTACCAGGACATCCCGAAAGAGTATTTATTCGACTACAAACGCTAGGAAAGAAGGCAAACGGGTCGTTTAGCTATCGGCCGTGTCTACGCCGCCAGCCCGAAACATGAGGAAACCTTCGCACTTCGTCTTCTATTGATCAGTGTCCCCGGGTCGACATCTTTTGATGACCTGCAGACCTTTAATGGAACAGTTCACGAAACTTTCTACAAAACTGCTATCGCATGAAATCCTTTCGAATGTGACAATACAATATGAAATTGCACTCGAAGAAGCTTCCTCTTACCAGATGCCCAAGCAGTTCAGAGCAATGTGTGCTTACCTTAGTAGTTTTTGTGCACTAAAAGACCCTATGGCACTTTTCTTGAAATTCGAGGTAACTTTAACTGAAGTCTTCCGTAGAACTCTCTCAACAAGGCGCTCTGAAATTGGTGCAATACTTTTGTCACATTCGTTGAGCGTCGGAGATTTAGGTCTGCTACACGTGCCACTAGAAGCCATGCCACAAACTGTCTTCGAAGCAGAAACCGAACAAACGGTTGCTGACACTATGATTCCTAAACTTAATTCAGAACAAAAAGCAATCTTTGGTCGTATAGTTGCGTGCTTCACTAATCAAGAAACAAGTACGGATGCTTTTTTCATTTCTGGTGCTGGTGGTTGTGGAAAGACTTTTTTTGTATGAAACATTGTTACATTTCTTTCGTGGCAAAGGAATGAAATGTTCCGCTGTAGTATGGACATGCATCGCAGCAATGCACTTCCCAGGAGGACATAAGTCTCCAAATTTCCTATTCCTTTGTTCAGTTAGTTCTATCAAGCCGAGTTCGAAAGCTGAAAAAAAACTTAAATCGACAAGGGTCTATATTTTTGATGAAGTTTTCATAATTTCTGGCCTGCCTTGATCGTTTATTCCGTGACATCGAAAATAACGAACAACTATTTGGTGGCACGTTCTTGTTACTAGGAGGAGATTTTCGACAAGTTCTACCCGTAGTCACTCACTCGGCATGCGAAACCATTATCGAGAACCGTCTGAAATCGTGCCCACTGCAGCCACACTTCGAAAAGTATCTCCTGACATAGAACATGCGTACAAACCCTAAACTGCCGCCCCGGTGGCGCAGTGGTCTAAGCGATGGTCTCTGATCATTCGTCCGAACGGGGTCCGGGTTCGAATCCCGGTGAGGCATGGATGTTGTGTTTGTCTTACGGCACTGGCTCTCTCCCTTCCCTGGAACCAGTGACCCTAAATTAGGGACGGGCGACTGCTTATAGCCCATTGAGTTGCTCACGGTGGTCGTTAAACCTCCAATAAAAAAAAAAACAACCTAAAGAGGTTGCACTCAACGAATTTCTGTCTGCGGTTGGTTCTGGCCGTGCCAATGCTCCAGATTCTCCTTTCATTCAAATACAAAATCAAATGTTATGCAATGGTGACATTCTTGAAACGATATACGACACTAACGTTCAAACCCTGTATGAAAACGATCTGAAAGATAGAGCAATCCTTTGCCCGAAGAATTCCCATTGTTATGGGATCAACAACAAGACTGTTGCACTACTTCCAGGCAAAGAGCGCATTTTCCAGTGTTTCGGCACAGTCGTGACTGAAGATGACAGTAAAAGAGCGCACTATCCAATTGAATGTTTGAATACGATCGAGATGAGTGGACTTCCGAGTCACATTCTACGACTGAAAGAGGATGCAGGTGTGATGCTCATCAGGAACCTGGACACAAGGGAAGGTTCAGTCAATGGCACACGTGTAATGGTAAAGTAGCTCTTCCAAAATACAATTTCTGTGGAAATTTTGAGTGGAGAACATAATGGGTCGATTCACACCTTTGCCACGCATTCCGCTGACTCCAAGCGACAGCACTTACGATCAAACGGATTCAATTTCCGATCATATTGTCCTTTGCAATGGCAATTAATGAGAGTCAAGGACAGACACTTGCCAAAGTCCGAATATATCTCCCAGAACCAGTCTTCTCACGTGGTATACCCTACGTTGCCCTATCTCGAGCAAGATCAAAGGATTCTGTTGCAGTAAAGATCCCATACGAAGATGCACCTGGATTACCTGTCGCAAACGGATGGACACAAAATACTAGTTTTACTGAAGTGTTTGAATGAATTTAAAATATTGTTTTGTCAATCAAACAAAGCTCACATTTGTTGCTTGATATGAGTTTATTCTTTGCAAAAAATAAAAAGGAACCGTAGAATTCGACGGGTTTGGATTAGTAATGAATAAATATAATTTTTATGGCTAGTTTTTATATGGAATAGGTGAACTCTGTCTCGCAATATTAATGTTTTCTTTTAGTCATCTGCTTAGCATACCATCTGATTTCGACAGTGAAGAGTGGCGTTAGTCCGACTTCAGTAGAAATATCTAAATTTTCGCGGTGATCATTTTACACCTACCAGTCTACATTTCGAAAAGGTGAAACTTCCAACGTTCCGAAATGACTTGCATAATATGTCCCTGAATTTTCAAGTGTGATACTTAATCTCCTTAAATCAGTACTCCGGTAAGTTAACATCGAAATTGAATACCACAAGTGGTAACAATGTTCAATTACCACAGGATGTTAAAAGTCATGAATAATTTTTGAAATCCCAAATTTGCAGCACAATTAAAAATTAATTTTTTTGTCCTTTACGATAAAATCACGTCTTTCAATACGGCATACGAAAAATTTTACCTTGGGCATTCCATTCCTATGCATATATGAAGTTATATTTGTCACTCAGATTTCTGCCAAGAGCATTGTTAAACCGAATGATCATCAAAATTTAATGCTGCATTCACCATCAAAGCGGTAATCTTTTCTTTGCTTAGAAGCGGTTTTAATGGCGATAACAGCGCCGTTAATGAACATAAAACTCGAAAAGTTAATTGTTTTTGGTACTTACGAACGTGGAAGGATGGCAGTTTATTTTCTTCTTTGAGCGCCCTCTTAGTCCCGGCTTTGCGAACTGCGTCATTTGTTGGAGCGAATATCGTGACTACTCGTCTGTCTAATAAAACCTGAAGGACTTCGTCTTTGTTGACCATCTTGTAAAACTGCAATTAAAAGATATAAAGCAATTAAAGTGGATCAACCAAAGTGATACCTCTTGATATACTTAAACCACGAAAAAAATATAACAATGCACTCGTAAAAATCAAATCCTAAGCTTCAATAAAAATTTCAGAATGAAACGTGTGCAAATGAAAATTTTAATGACCAAACCAGAGAGTCCACAAAACCGTTTTAAAACGGCCTGGGTTATGCAACTTTTATACTTTTCTTTTTCACGACATTAATTACAGAAAACTTGCGGTTTAATTTTGGTAACGATCGAACGCCAATACTCAATAAGAAATAAAGACGGAATTATTATGTCATTAAAGTACGAAGCTTAAGAAACAGGGAAAAATAGAAGCAATACTCAAGTTCCAAGCCGTGTTCTGCCCCATTTACCAAACAGGTCATTTACGGGCTTCGAAAATCACGTTATTATATAAACGGCGCGAACAAAATTATTGGGATACAAAGAGCTGATAGAAAACGAGCATTTATTAGCCCAAATAACAACGCAGCGTGCTGGTCTTTTGCCGTTATAACTGCAGCGACCTTTCTGGGCAGACTTTGAAACATATATTGGTAGGTATGAACGGTACCAATATTTTCCCACATTCCTGATGGAAAGCTTCAGCTGGAGCTACAGTACAGGGAGATATTACCGGCAGAGACCGGATTCGCCTTTCTAGCTCGTTCCACAGATATGCCATTCGATTTCAATCGGGGCTTTGCAAATGCAACACTCGCACCTCCTGCTTTACAAATCAGGACTGAACAATCCTTGTAGTGGAGTAAGTGCTCTATCCAGCTAACAAAGCCAGAGGTTTGTGCCGAAGTAGAGCTACAGTGTAGATAGTGCGGAATTGTTCAGAATGTCTTCGTACCAGGAAGCCATTATGCAGGAGGGCATCACAATCAAAGAACCGAATCCTTCCCGGGAGACACAGCACCACGCTATCACAGATTCCTCTCGAAAATTGACAGTAGGGAAAATGCAGACCGCCTGACAGCTTTCCTCGGGCAAACCGCAGATTCAAATACGTGAAGTGAGTAGTGTGGAGTGAGTAGTGCGATTCTTCACTTCACGTTACCCTGTTTCTCTCTTCTATTTTCCACGAATGGCGAGCCTGCCACAACTGCAGTCGTCGTCCGGCATTACATGGAAGGATGCGCTGCTTGTGCGCAGCTGACCTAGAATGGTTAACGTACGCATTCAATTTTCAACAGACTGTTGTGGTGTAAAGAGCTGCTCCAGTGGCTTCAGAAACGTCGCCGGCCAGGTCTGTGGCGGAAGACGTACATGCTTTCATCACGTTCCGCATTAAGCTTTCTTCGGCTCGGTCACTTAATTTGTGCTGCCGCTCAGAGCGCGTCTTCGTTGCAATGACAACATCTGCTTCTCATCGATGAGGAGAGTCAGCGACAGTGGATTTAGGGAATTCCAGAAGAGCGGTAATGCTACTGCTGATTGCTTACTCAGATGGCACCGAAACACTTTTTCAAAGTCTGTCTGTCAGTTCAGCTCCACGCCGCATAATGTTTTCCAATGGGGTCTGAGAAGAGCATTAAATGTGCCCGTTATACACAGTACCAGGCACACTCTGCGGATGTTCGTTTATTTCCACAAGTGGAGGTGTACGAATACTTTTGTTTACATAGTGTACTTGCAATGCTGATCATGCACAGTGTGGAGAGCTGAGTGCTCACTTTAATTTTTTAGAAAATATATTTTCGTGCATTTATCAATTGCAGCATTTTACCTCCTATATTCAAATGCCCTCACAACTGTCCGTTATGTGTCTATTTATAACCAAGATCTCGTATTAATTGCATAACCAAGCAATTAGTACCAGGGATAACTGTGTAGAGATGTGCATGCGCTAAGTAGAAGAAATTGGCATTTCTTTATCCTAGACTCCAACGCGCTGCTAACAAACATGCTACTTCAGTACAACATGTGTTCAGGCTGATTACTAATTGTATTATTGATTACTGATTACTCATTGTGCTATTTGTTAGTCTCATGCGCTGACTATTTCTCGTTGCGATAGTGAAGGATTAATATATATTGCATTAACTGCAAAACATTTTTTTTGACATGTCTTTGATTAAAAACCATACTGCAGAACACTATGGATGACCTGCTCCGGCTTTCGAAAGACTCAAACACTATCCTGCAAAAAAATAAGTACCAATGATAATTTAACAGGAAAATTTATTTCAGTCACAAATCTGTTGTTTGTCTATGATGGTATGAACGCGTTGATATGCTATTGATGATTATTTTTTGCTGGTGACTAAAACTAGAAAACGGCCTCAGTCATTTACCATGAAAAACAAAAACAAAAAAAAAACACTGAAGGGGGGAGGGGGACTATAAGAAATCATCACAAAGCGCGCAATTAATGTGACAGATTGAATCGTAATCGGAGGTGTAAAGATTACCGTCGACTTGAGTGAAGTTTAAAGAAGTATAAATAAGCATAATGCAGAAGTTAGAAGAATATAATATTAAACTTCTATGCGTTGAAAACCAAGTAGAGTCCTACGCACCGCAGCCCCTGTCGCACAGTTGTCAAAGCTCTGACTCATCATTCATCAGGGATAACGAGTATTCAGAAGAAAAATGAGTATCTCCATTCTCGTAACTTTCTGCGCACTGTAGTCTTTGGCAACGTCGGTTTCCCCACTTCAGTAACCCTGCAATTCAATGTGAAAATATGATTTTAAATTTTGTTGAATGTTTCAACATGAAGCACTAAAAAGGCTTACATACCTTGACATTGTCTTTGTGGGGACCCGGTCAAACTGAAACACTATGCCAGAAACTATCTCCACGAACATAATGTCAAGGTATGTAAGCCTTTTTAGTGCTTCATATTTTAAACATTCCACAAACTTTAAAATCATATTTTCATATTAAGTTACAGAGCTAGTGAAAAGGGTAGACGGATGTTACCAAATACTACAACGCGCAGAAAGTTACGATAATGAAGATATTATCTTTTTCATCTGAATACTCGTTATATCATATTTTTAGCGCGTTTTCAAAGCTCAACCATATGAGCACCTAAATATTCATCAGGGATGTGTCCAAATTCAAATACCCGTGAGGCATGGAAGTTATGTTTGCCTTACCTATCTCTCTCTTTCTCTCTCTTATATTAGGGACGGACGACGACTGCTTATAGCACATCGAGTTGTTCAGGGTGGTCGTTAGAACACCCTAAACCACTCAATCGGCTCTCATATTAAAGATTTCGTCAGATAGATGAAGTCAACTTCATTAAAACCGCTCAGATAGATGTAGTCCACACTTTCGCTACCTACGGAGTAAAGAGAAGAACTTGAGCCTCACCTCTCTGTACGCTGTAATCAATGAAATACATGTGCTTTGATAACCTTATTAGTTACGCTATAAGGAATAGAAAATGCATCAATAATTGCTCGATGTTACTAAAACGAAAGGAGGGATGCCGTTAAAACATTCAATACAACGCACAGATATTTTGGTTTAAAAACATCAAATTAAGCATGTTCCATAATGGCCCAGGATTACTTGGTACAGTCTAAAATATTTTTCCAGAACTTCAAGTGATGATAAAGTTGTTCATTCTTTCAGATATACTGTATACTGTGGTGCTACAATGAATGTGATACATTTATTGAATAAAACATGAAAGTTCTCGAACTTGCATAGCTGTGTCCGACGCAGCAGTTCTTTTTCGAAATGATTTTCTAGGAACAGAGAAAAATTGCGGAAAATCCAAATGAGCCTTTTTGTTGCTGTTTTATTCGAAGTTTAACGACACCAGTGGTAAACCCTAACGGCTATAAACTGTCGTCGTTTCTAATTAAGAGCAACTGGTTCCAGGTATGAGACAGAGCCAGTGCAGTACCACAAAAACCACCCATGCTTCATGAGGCCACTGAACTTGGCTCAAGTCGGACGAATCCACATTTGCGCCGCTGGCGCAAATGTGACTTGCAAACCTATTCGGAGAAATTCTGCACTTCATCTGGAAAAGGAGATTCTTACTTAATTGTGTTGTTGCTTTGTTAATAATTTTCCTTCAGTTCGTTTTTTTCTTTCGTTATTTTTTGTTTCCGTTTTATTTACACTGAAATTCTATGTTAAACGTCCTGCTTTTAGATATGTTATTTAATTTTGGGGAAATTTAAAGTCCACTGATAACATACAATTACAGAAACCGTAGGGGTGGAAAGATTTTCAATTTACTGAGTGTTTGACGACCCCACTGTCCGAGCAACCTTTTTTGTATGTACGAGTATATATCGTCTCTTAGCAAGCACACTTTGACTAACTAAGGCGGCGGTGTGCCTGTTAATTTGGATAAATAAATAAACACGTAAAATAATTTCGCACTGGTGGGAGCAACTTACAGCTCATAAGTTTTCATTACAAGATTAATTAGAACTATAAAAGCCAAGGAATAGACAAAACCAAATGTGGGGAATACCACATGTGCGGATCGATGCAGGGCAACCCGCTCAAGGCGCTAGCTTCGTAATTTCTCTGCTAACGGGCAACCCATACCTCAGTTGATTCATTTCACTTAACTTCACGGGCATTGTAGTACGAATATGGGCGTAATGCGATTCAAAATAAATTTTGGAGATTTTCATGCTTAGCGCACGAGCTACTCAAAACAGCAATCTTCTAAGCTGGTTCGATAGCAATCTGTGAAGGATCGTCATCGATAAGAATCACTTTTATCTGGCCCGAAACGAAAATTCACCGATGCGTGTATTGAAAAGGTTTCACTAGAATTCTGAAATCTTTTATGCTGAAAATAATTATCTTAGAGACCTCAAACCAAAGAGTTTTACTCTGCAAAAACTCTTTGGTTCAGGTAACTAAGATAATTTTCCCGTTGGTCAAAAGTATCTTGCCGTAATGTTAGTGAAAATAATGGCAGACCGTTTTTGTCCATAGCAAATAAAAATGTTTTGAAGTAAAATAGAATCCAAAATGAAGGTAGCCAGAATAGTGTGCTGCTCCAATATCATGCCAAACATAAAAGTGTTATTACGACACCCAGCGGGAAATTCGTGAATTACAGAAATTCGAAGTTCGTGATTTATATTCTGATTAGAGTTTTCCTGAGAAGGAATCTGCTCTTCATATTCTACTTAAACCTGGTAACGTATGTGGAAACGTATACAAATAAACACGTACTTTTTTACGCTTTCTAAGTAGGTTGAAGAAGCGTATATGCTCCAGCTTTGTCAGTCTGTCTGTCCGCACGATAACACGCGTAAAAATGTTTCAATTGCTATGAAATTTTAGTATATTGTAGGAAACCACCTGAGGACGAACCCTGTAGAAAATCGGCGAAATGGGGTCAAAGGTCAGGACATAGAAGCGGGATCCATTCCATCGGCCTTATGCGTCATAACTTACGTAAAAATGCTTCGATTGCGACATAACTTTATCATGTTGTTCAGGAAGTATACTGAACTAGTTCTGTTGAATATCATCGAAATAGGGTCAAAGGTCAGGGCACAGGAGCCAGATTTATTCCACAGCCATTATCCTCATAACTTGACTAAAAATACTTTTCTTGCGGCAAAACTTTAGTATGTTGTTCCTGGAGGTATACTGAGCGAATCAATAGTCAGTGTAGGGAGGAGGGTTTGTCTGCGTGTGATTTCTGATATGTTGAAAAGCGTATCATAATCAATGCATTGCATGATTTTACTAACTTTCTTTTTTCCAAAGGGCAACTTACTTTTCAAGGTATAAGAATAAACACGTACTTTCTTCGGAAGACGATGCTAAGAAGTAGTCAGAAGATATGCCGAGGCCGTCGTGGTGGCCGAGTTGTGAGAAGCGTGGACTTTTGGCAAATTATTCGTGTAATCTATAAGGCTTCATGAGTGGTGCAACTGAGCTGCGACGTTGCCACTGCCCTTATCTGGAAGCATTGACCTTAACTTACGGACATCAAAGTTCCTACATTCTGAGATTTCACTTTGTTTGTTAAACCTCCAACGTCATACAAATATATCTCATAAGATTCTAAAATGTTAATACTAATATATTTGTCTCTGTGCCAAAAGGAATGACGATATTCATTCAAAGAAAAGAGAAAATACTAAAGAAACATCTTCAAAACAGAAAACAAGGTCACGCTGCTATTAACCGCCTTAAACATCGACAAAAATTATCCCAATATTTGCGGAACATAAACGACTAATGTAGTGATTTACGCCACAATAATATGAATAACAGAACTGTGTGCAATCTACAGAACGTAATACCGCGTGTTATGAATATCTTTTCTCAAACACTGGATTAAATATTCTCTTCTCATGCGCATCGTACGTACATAAATTAATCACATGTTTTCTTCTGCATACGTGTTACCTTCTTCAAAAAATGAGTGAAATATTTGTGTTGGATACATGTGTTCCTTTCTCCGAAAAATCAATCAGATATGTTCTTCCCATACATATTTCTTTATCTAGAATTGAATTAAATATTTTCTTCGAACTTTGTCCCGTCATCCAAGAAAAAAAAATGGAATTACATATGTTCCTGGCAGGCACGTTTATTTCCCCAAAACCGAATTAAATATAAAGTTTCTTCTTAAGCATGTTCCCTTCTCCTAAAATAAAATGGATATATTTTTTGCATGCGTATTCACATATTTTCATGGTTCGTAATGCCGTTTTTACTTGTTTATAGCACATTATGTAGTTTTTGAATGTTTCAATGAATTTTACGAATTATAAAGAAATAGTAATGTCAACTTGTCTTAATAAAAATTTATCTTACCGTTTCCCGAAATCATCTTTGAACAAAGCGACTCAAGTACATTTAAAGAAAGCGACTTACAGAAGGTCTAACTTCCTTCATCAAAAATCATGTAATTCCGGTGTTCAAACGTGTTTAATTTTTTTCTTAGAGTTTCTTCTACAACTTCAGAATTTTTAGCAAGGATATCTTTGGTTAAATGCCCGTTGGAATAACCAGTAGATTTGTAATTCATCCATTCCCTGATTTGTTCGCATTACCGGCGATCAGCGATTTCTCCTGATTTTAATCGCCAAGATATTGATTTTTTCCGCTTCCACTGATTATTTCTGCATCGATTCTTCCAACGTCTGCTATACGAATCTTAAATATTCTTTATCCTACCTTCGTGAGTGGAGATATCTCAAAAAAATTAAATGCATTGGTCGTCATGCAGCAATAATTCCGCAATTTAATATATCCAAATCATTCGTAGAAGCGGATTTCTGATAACCGGCGCTCTGTTTTAAATAGATTCTACAACACCGTTTCTTCTCTCTCTCACTCTCGGCCCTATCTTGAATGCACCATTAATGATCGAATTACATTGTTCCACTATTATTAATTTTGTGTTTGTATTAAAAGAAAGAAACTAAGGCAACTATTGAAACGCACTACAAATAAAAAAAAAATGTTTATTTTTATTGAACGATGAAGAAGCATTGTGCACGTGCCCTTTGCTCTTCGTTCAGTCACGAGAGAGAACCATGTTCCAGAGAAGTGAGGTAAAAGTATTGCGCCTTCAATTCCCTTGGCTCCCGCCTTTAGCGAAGGGTCATGCCATCCATTTATACCAACCGATCGTACAAGCTTCAGAAACCGAAAACTCTCACTGTCTGACTTTTCCTATCCACATTTGTTTCCTTTTTAGAGGTGCAATAATTTCGGCTTGTGTTCTCACAAACCTTTGAAAGTGCCGACGAGAAAAGCTCGGGAAGACAGGTTTACCATATCTGTAACGGTTAAGCCCCGCTGTTGCCACTGGCAACCACAGAAACTCCGGTGATGTGCGAACTCCGTAATCCCAAATAGGGGAAGTTCTCTTGATCACTTGCAGGCCGCGTTGGAAAGGCTGGCGTGGCGATTACATCGCTTGTAAGGAGGATTGGCCATTCACTTGGATTGCGTCTGCAACCATTGTCTTCATATATCTCCCTTTATACCCGCAGTAGTTCGGAAGTATTTCAAAGGCGGTGGGATTTAGACACTTTTGTTTCGCATCAATGACTTTCACTTATGCCACCTTCTCCCTTAGTATTTTTTTCTTGCATTTGCTGGGAAATTGAACGCGATGCTGGATTAGCTGAGAGAACAGTTTGCAAACAAGGAATCACATATATATCCCAAGGGGGAGCTTTTGGAAATCTCTTAATTTTGTTTCTGCCCTCAACGGAATTTTAAGCGTGTTCCACGAAATTCGTTAGAGATAAGAAAACATCAGGGCTGCCTTAGAGAAACCAATTTTTGTGATTGGTTGGGAGCGTAAAGTAAAAATTTTTGTAGCATACCGTTGAAAATGTAAAGCAAAAGAAATTGTATCATAGTCTTTTTCAATCGACATTTTTATACCATTCATATGTGATGAACGCAAAAATCACCCTCAAATATAACTTCAAAAATAAGTAGAGGTCATTTCGGAGAAATTATATAAAACAGAAATACTAGGAATAGTACCATTGCAAACTTTAATTGATATTATAAACAATTGTTAGTCATTTCACAGAACTCTACAGAAATGGTAATACATAATTTACAAAACAAAACTTGATTAATTAATATTAGGATGATTCAAAAGTCATCGCCGTTTTGAAGAGTCGTCCTGTGTCAGGCAAGTACTCGGTGGTGCCGCCCGGTGGCGCAGTGGTATGAGCGATGGCTTATGATCATTCGTCTGTGATGAGTCCGGGTTCGAATCCCGGTGAGGCATGGGTGTCGTGTTTGTCTTACGGCACTGACTCTTTTCCTTCCATGGAGTCAGTGGTCCTTAATGAGCGAGGAAGACTGCTTATAGCCCATTGTGTTGCTCACGGCAGTCATTAACCCTTTAACCGGCTGGAATGAATTAACTCGGGGTTAAAAATGGGCTTAAATCAGCTCGAATGAACATATTCACTGGCTGAAACGTGGGCCTAATGCGGCTGGAACGAGTACACCTGAGCATGAAGCTGAGGGTGAATCTGTGTTGTCTAAGAAGTGGGTCTTACGCGGTGGGAAAGAGTGAACCTGCGCATTGCTTTCTCCTTTAGCTTTATCATTTAGAGGAAAGATTGACTCTAATGCTGTCTGCTTACCGCTGAAATGTCTATTACAATGGTGACGAACCTCAGAAAGGAGAGAGATGTTTGGGTCCGTGTCAGGCCGACTGTTAGCGCTTTCCCCATCATGCTTTGGGACACGTAGCAAATAATAATGGACAAGAAGCTAACGCTTGCCACAGATGACAGGTATATGGTCGGAACTGCTCAGAGGTGATGGGAAGCAAATTGTTTCGCCGTATCTTTTGTAAAACTCGGCAGCTATACGAGCATTTCTGTTAAATGTTGGGCACTATTTGATTCAGAAACATCAGCCGCTTAAAGGGTTAAACCTTCAATAATAAAAATAATAAGTACTCCGTGCGCATGCGTCATGCAGACAAAAACAACGCATGCCCGGAAAACCAGTATCGTCTAGTTGGTATAAACAGGAACACACGCTGTTGTAATTTATTGCAAAATTTTCTGCTGCCATAAACTACGGTAAATAAATACACGATTCCAGTGCTGGCTTTTCTTTTAAAAAAGTTAACCGCTGCAGATTCAGCGAGGGAAATTTGTGCTGTGTAAGTTGATCGAACAATGTTTGGAAGAACAGCAAACATTTGGTTTCAGCGATTTAAAAATGGGGATTGCTTCCTTTAAGACAAAGCACATGCTGGAAGAATTTCGACGGCGAATTCTAAAACTCTACGCCAAGCCGTAGAGTCAAATATGTGCACAAGCACTGGACTGCTTTCAAATGTGTCTAGATGCTTATGCACAGAGATGGAAACGGGTCACCGGGTCAACAATTTCTTGCGGGTCAAACAGGTCGGGTCAAGGTGTTCCTGACCCGATTTCGACCCGGTTTTATTTTTGAAAAGAAAAATATATTTTAAGGAACCCTTGAGAGGTCTTTGAAATAATGCTTCATAGCTGCAGAGTATAATATCCAGGAACTTGCTGAGAAGGGCAAAAAAATGTGATTAAAAATGAACTTTTAGAAGACAATGCTGAAATACAATGCTTTTACAAGGAATGAAAATTTATTGATTGGTCGGGAAAAGCTAGAGCTAACCGATACCTACATTTACTTTGGACAGCAGATAAAGCAAAGGTCTCACTGATGAAGAAAGTAATCGACGTATAAACATTGGTTGGAGAGGTTTTGGAAGAAACGTACAAATTTTCAAAAGCAATATGCCATTTTGTCTTAAAAGAAAAGTGTTTAATCAATGCATCCTTCCAGTTCTTACGTACGGAGCAGTGACGTGGACCTTAACTGAAAACGACGCATATAAAGATTGCAGATGACTGAAAGAAGCCTGAGGAGATGCATGCTCGGTGTAACCAAGAAAAATAAAAAGAAGATCTCGTGGATAAAGAAAATAATAAGAGTGGAAGACCTGATTATCAGAGTAAAATCCCTGAAATGGCAATGAGCTGAACATATTGCCAGGAGAACGAACCACTGATGAACAACAGAAATTTTAGACTGGATCCCAAGATTCAGGAAAAGGTCCCAGAAGACCACGTGTAAGATGGGTGGATGGAGGAGACTAGCCCAAGACAGTCCGTTGTTGAAGAAACTTGGGGAGACTTCTATCCAGCAGTGGATTTATAATAATTGAAAATGATGATGATATATTCTAATTTATAGCTCAAAGCAGATTTGTCCGGGTCAGTTGCAGGTCGGGTCCAAAATTTTTGACCCCTTTCCAACTCTGCTTGTGCACATACTTGACTCTACGCTTGTGCACTCTTGATACCTGAGCCCACACTTGTTGTTGAACCTTACCAGCTCGGCCAGATGCGCAACATATCGACCAATACCCCGCAAACTGAGTGTAGCTCAAGCTCAGAGACGTGTGCACGTATGTCCCCAATTGCTGCAAAATCCCCAGGACGACCGTTTCTTTAGTAATTGTTACATGCGATGAAAAGTGAATATTTTCCCGTAATGCTGACATGAGAAAAGAGTGGTTAGATCCCCAAAAGCCACCCGACCCAGCCTCCCAAAATGGAACGATTTTCGCACAATATTATGTTATGCTGGTGGTGGAACTTTTTCTTATTTGATTGGAGGTTTAACGACCACCGTAAGTAACTCAATGGGCTATAAGCAGTCGCCCGTCCCTAATTAAGGGTCACTGGTTCCAGGGAAGTAAGGGGGCCAGTGCCGTACGAAAACACAACATCCATGCCTCATCGGGAATCGAACCCCGATTCATCACGGACGAATGATCAGAAGCCATCGCTTAGACCACTGCGCCATCGGGGCGGCGGTGATACTTTGAGGGTTCTTTTAATACAAACATTTGACGTGGACCAGGAACATCAAACAGAAGTCATCGGTCTTTTCAGGTTTATAAGTGAGTCATGGAAAAATTCTCATTGGCCGCCGCAGGGAATCGAACTCAGGGTCTTCCAGTTACGCGCCGGACATACTTCCACTGCACCACAGTGGACGCATGTCCGGCGTGTAGAAGCATGTCCGTCCCGGTGGCGGCCAATGAGAATTTTTCCGTGACTCACATATAAACTTGGAAAGAGCGATTACTTCTGTTTAATGTTTGAGGGTGCTATTCATTGGGGATCGGTTCCAGATGGCCGAGGCATTGTTACACAGCTGTACTATAGCCAGTTGTGGAGGATGTAAGCCGCTTTAAGCCGAAAATATTAGGAATGACTGAAAATAAACGCACAGCAATTTTTTTCTCTTTGCAACCAGGTTGTACGTAATATCAGGTTGCGGTTCCGCAGACGACGAGTTTCAATATTACGCTACAGACTGGTTTGGCTGGATCAGGTGTCCCCGTGGTGGAAGTCGGTATGAACGACGACCCAAAGATGTCACGTTTGTTAGCGTCGTCTACGAATGAAGAGCAACGCGGTGTAGGCCGATTTTTGTGGCCTAAACGGAAAATGCCGACAGAAATTCACAACGAAATGGTCGAACTGTTTGGTGGTCATTGTCTGGGCCACAGCTATATCTCCAGGTGGTGGAGTGTCTTTGCAGAGGGCCGTGGAAACCTTACCGACTCTCCACGTTCCGGTCGACCTGTAACCGCGTCATCCCCTGCTACTGTGAAATGCATTGAACACGCATGACCGGCGGATCCATCTGCACACATTGGCGCAGAAGTTCAACATTTCGTATGGCATCTTCAGACTTGCATCCGTTTGGTCCCTTGAAAAGATTCCTGGGTGACGAACGCTTCGATTCAGCGGAAGAAGTCAAATCGGCTGTCCGCAGGTGGTTATACGCCCAGAAAACGAACTTTTATGAACAAAGTATACTAAAACCGGTACCACGCTGGGATAAATGTCTCGAGTGTCTCGGATCCTATTTTGAAAAACAGCTAAGAAATGTCGTTTCACTGTGTGTACGTTCGTTTTGCCTATCTATTAAACTTTTGCCAAAAAAAAAAACAAAAGTGTGCGTTACTTTTCGATCCACCCTAGTATTTTACTCTGGTGAACAGTATCCGCTAACAAGAAAATGCTTCTGCTCATCGTGCCGGTCGACTAAGGCCTGCAGGGTTTTGAGCTAATGCCCCACCCTGTTTATAGTCCGCATCTCGCACCTTCAGACAAGCACTTATTCCCGCCCATGGCACATTTTGTAAGTGACAAACGCTTCCAAAACTTCCACGATGTTGAATTTGGGGTGCAAGACCTTTTCACCTCGAAATCAGAGGAATGTTTTTGCAGGATTCAAGACATGGCATCACGATGGTGTAGGACCATCGAACACGATGTATTCGAAGATTAAACTTTTAAGTTTATACATTTATACACGTTTTCATCAACTACCGGAAAACGGCAATTGCTTCTGAATTACCCTGGTATAAATCCCCCCAAAAAGTGGGAGCACTATTTATTATTAACTTTTAAAAAACGAAGTTGCTAAAAAAAGAGACGGTAGTCATTATTCCAATTTGGTACGAAAGCGAAATAAGCTCTGCATTTGATTTTAATTCAAAAAATAAAAGAAGAACCTGATTTGAAAGCAATTTAACTTGATCATAATTCAAAAAAGAAAATAAGAACTTCATTCGATACCAATTTAATTTCTGAAAAGAAGGAAAACCTTTAGTAAACATATAAAGCACGGAAAGCTGTCGTGGTATGGAGAGATAAAGAAAACTTTCATTGCATTCATTTTTTGTGAGAAAAAAACCCATGTTAAAATCACATGATTCCGTTTATATACCCGCATATTAAAAAAGACTATAATTAAAAGCTGTTCCGTATTTAACGCAAATGATGAGAATTATTATCCCTCAATTCGTCTCAAAGAGTCACTTTTTATGCATTTCAATGATTAAAAGAGGATTTTATAATTTCATGGAAACCTAAAAAACCTGCATTGACTATTTAAAAAAAGTATATCATCAATATGATGTTATTTAAAATAACAAAGAATAGTGCTTCTTAAGTCCTGATTGATATTACAAGACTCATCGCTTAATTCAAATTTAGGAAAAAGGAGTGTTCTCATATTCTTTGTCGGAAAACGAAGAAATGATTTACACAAATTAAGTAAATTAAACATCTTTTGTTTTGAAATACATCCAAATTAAAAAAAGAGATTTGCCGCTATATTGGAACTTAAAATGGTAGATCTGCCGTATAAAAAGCGGTCGGGTTTAAAGTTTTTATATGTAGACATGATTATCATTTCACAAATAATTAAGAAAAGAGGGGAGAAACAAAACAGAGAAAAAAAAAGAGGAATCGAGAAAATAAAGTGTAACCCAGAAGAAGCACCACAAAAAGAGCAGCTAAGCAAAAGATAGAGTTACATAGAAAAATAAAAATAAATAAAGCACAGATTGTTTGAACTCAAAAAAGGGATACTACAGAGATAAAACGATACATGATGTCTTCTTCGTGGAGAAGGACGGGAATTTAACAGATAATAAATAAGAAAAAAAATCATGCTGAACGTTCAATAAGAAAAAATCATGCTGAACAGATACAAGAAAAAAAAATCTAGTGCTGAACGTTTACTTTGGCGCTGAAGGCCAACGTAAACGTTCAGCATTACGTGCTTAGTTAAAAAAGGCAAAACAAACGCGGAAAGATCAATGGACATGAGAGAAATGCTTGAGACAAAAGTGAAGAGTTCTCATAGATAACTTCAAGGATATGAAACAGAAGTGAAGTATGCAATAAAAGCCATTTCACAGAGAAAATGGGAACACTTAAGTTTACGATTTCACTACGAGGAGGAGGTGAAATAAGGGTGGGTCAGGAATTAATTAAAACAGCAGAAAAGACAGTACGATTATTGTTAACTATGACCTTATAGGTGATATCTGCTGCAGTTTGAATAACATTACAATAGAGGTACACCATTAATCAGAATAACATACAAAACACATTATCACAAAAACCACAGTAAACGAGATAACGTCGACAGATATGAATAAGAAGCATATGTACAGTTTTAAAACTTTTATCAGCATCTGTTTACCTGACTAATTAAGTAGATGGAAAATGTTCGTAGAATACATCATATACAATGCAAAACTTCGTTGAACATATACACCGATGAGACATTACATTATAACCACCTACCTAACATGCTGTAGGACCCCCTTTAGCCTGCAAAACAGCGGCCACTCGGCGAGGCATCGTTTCGATGAGGTGGGAGGATCCTGGGGTATCTGGTACCATAATGTCAACAGAAGGTCCTCCAGTTCCTGTACATTTCGGGGTGGTGGTGATTTAGCTCGAACCCGCTTTTCCAAGTCGAACCACAAATGTTCGATTGGGTTCATGTCAGGTGAATTTGGACGTCAGGACATTAACAGAAAGTCAGCCAAAGTGAAAGGCCCTCACCAGCAGGGAACACAGTTGCCATGAACTTGTCCGCAAAGATGTTCAGATACCTGAGGGCTGTCAGGGACTGTGCTATTGGGATAATTGGGCTTAAAGTGTCCCAAGAAAACATCGCCCACCTACCGCAGCAACCCTGTTTCCGCCCAACAGTGCATCCAGGTGCCATAGCCTATGTTGGTAATCGCCGTATCGGAGCACGGCCGTCTACATAATGCACCAGGAATCTTGATTTATCAGACCAGGCCACTTTCTTTCAATCCTCCACAATCCAATTTCGACGAACATTGGCGATGACGTGCTGAAGACCCGGCTGGGTCTTCAGCTACGTAGGCCCATGCGCAGAAGGCCGCGATGAACTGTGTACTGTAACACATTGCCCTGATCACCACTGTTGTAGCCGCAGGTGATTTGTCGCACGCATGTCCCTACGTTCGCTGTGAACAATGCGGGACAGTCTCCGCTCCCCTCTGGCATCATTGAGCTGCAGACGACACACAACTAGACGGCGGTTCGTCGTTTGGCCATCTGTGCACCGCTTTTGACACGTACTCACTATAGTGGCACGTGGACAACCCAGAAGCCGCGCCGTTTCCGAGATCGTAGGTCCGATGCGCCGTGCCATCACAATTTGTTCTTTATCAAAGTTCGATAAATCGGCAGCTTTTCCCATTCTAACTCCGAAAACTCTACTAACCAAAAGCTGGTCCTAGGGTTGTATATATACTGCTATGTGAACTTCATCTGCACCACCGTTCAGTCTCCAGGCGCGTTCATTTCTGTAGGCTGGTGGTGGTCATAATGTAATGACTTATCGGTATATTCGCTCCTCTGAAATCATCATCATCATCATTGTCAACCATTATCAATCCACTGCTGGACGAAGGTCTCCCCAAGTTTCCTCCACAACGGTCTGTCTTGTGCCAGTCTCCTCCATGTCACCCCTGCATACTTTCGAATTTCATCCACCCATCTCCCATGTGGTCTTCTTCTGGGTCTTTTCCTGTCCCTTGGAATCCAATCTAAAATTTCGGCTGTCCATCGATGATCTGTCCTTCTGGCAGTATGTCCAGCCCATTGCCATTTCAGGGATTTAACTCTGATCATGATGTCTTCCACTCTTGTCATTTTTCGGATCCACGAGTTCCTCTTCTTATCTCTCCTGGTTACACCAAGTATGCACCTCTCCATGCTTCTTTGAGTTGTCTGCAGCCTTTGTATGTCTCTTTTAGTTAAGGTCCACGGCTCTGCACCATACGTAAGCACTGGAAGGATGCATTGATCAAACACTTTTCTTTTAAGACATAATGGCATATTGCTCTTGAAAATTATGCTGTTTCTTCCAAAAGCTCTCCAGGCAAGTTTTGTACGCCGATTAATTTCTTCATCAATGTGACCCTCACTTGATATCTGCTGTCCAAGATAAACGTACGTATCTGTTATCTCCAGCTTTTCTCCATCAATCGATAAATCTTCATTTCTTGTAAAAGCATTGAACATCACTTTTGTCTTCTGAAAGTTCATTTTTAATCCCACTTCTTTACTCTTGTCAGCAAGTTCCTGGATCATACTCTGCAGCTCTGATGGGCTAGTTGCAAAAATGACTACGTCATCAGCAAAACGAAGGTGGGTTAGATAATCTCCATTAATCTTTATCCCCTTGTTTTCCCAGCTCAGTGACTGAAAAACACCCTCCAATGTGGCATTAAAGAGCTTCGGAGATATGGTGTCACCTTGTCTCACTCCCTTTCCAATTTTTATGTGTGTTGTATTTTCAAACAGCCTAATCTTTGCACTTGCATTTTCATAGATGTTATTAATAATATTAATGTATGCATCTTCAATACCGCAGGTTTTCAGAGCCATTGTAACTGCTGATGGTTTCACCGAATCAAAGGCTTTTTCATAATCGATAAAAGCCATGCACAATGGAAGTTCATATTCCCTCGCTCTTTCAATTAGTTCTCTCAGCACATGGATATGATCTATTGTGCTGTAGCCACTCCTGAATCCAGCTTGTTCTCTCGGTTGAGCCATGTCCAGTGTTACCTTCAAGCGGTGTGAAAGAACTTTCGTGAAGATTTTATAAACTACTGATAGGAGGCTGATAGGTCTGTAGTTTCCGAGATCCTCAATGTCACCTTTCTTATGTAGCAGGATCATTGTAGCAGTGTTCCAATCCTCAGGAATCTTTCCTTCATTAAGGCATCGAGTGAAAATTTGGGCGAGTACTGTTTCGATTTCTCCACTTGCTTCTTGTATGATGTCTACAGTAATTCCATCTTCTCCTGGAGCTTTTCCCCGCTTCATGTTCTTGATTGCATGTGCAACTTCTGCTGGAAGGACTGGAGGAACTCTGGTATTGGTATCTTTCATGATGTCTGGAGTGCATATATCATCCCTTTCATATAATTTGGAGTAGAAATCTTTCACTCTTGTCAAAATTTCGCCTCTATTTCTTGTTACAGAACCATCTTCTTTTCTCAGTGCCATAATCTGTTTTCTTCCCTTACTGAGATGTCCCTTTGCTATCTTTAGGCTTCGGTTGTTTTCAATTGCTTTCCTCACTAGTTCACAGTTGAATTTTCTTACGTCTTCAGTGATACTTTTTCGTACTGTCTTGCATAGCTCTATATATTCCACTTTGGAAGTCACATCTTCTTTAGTTGTCCTCATCTCTCTTCTTTTTTGCATCAACATTTTCGTTTTTCCTGATAATTTATTTACATGCAACTTGTTCTTAGACCCAGCTAATTTTGTTGCTGTTTCCATAAGAGCTTTGGTTACTTTTCTGTTAACTTCAGAGATGTCCACTTCTTCCGATGTTAGGCCTTCTAAAGCAGAGAACCTGTTCTTCAGTTCCAACTTGAAGGTGTTATGGTGTTTTTTAAGGTTGGTTATGTCAATAGATTTTGTTTGTCTTATGAGCTTGCCACGTTCAAGTTTAGTGTTGAGGTGCATCTTACATCTCACCAATCTATGGTCACTACCTGTGTTGAACTTGTTTAGCACACTGCAGTCTTCTATGACGAATTTTTTGTTACACATAATAAAATCAATTTCACTTGTCGTCCCATTTGGATGTCTCCATGTCCATTTCCTGTGTGGCTTTTTCTTGAAGAAGGAGTTCAAGATGAAAAACCCTTCTGCCTCTGCAAACTCAACGAGAGTATTTCCACGCTGGTTTCTGTTGCCGTGACCGAATTTACCTACTGAAGTTTCATTCTGTTGCCGTTGCCCTATTTTTGCTCCTCTGAAATAATTAAGTATATATAATGGTCAGGTAGAAAGAATCAGCAAAAGCATTACGCAAATGCAACAGTTTACCCCTTATACTCCATGCACCGGAGAGTCAGATCAATAAACAGTAGTTCCCCGTTTATCCGACGGGAATATGTTACACATCTCCCAGCGGAAGCCTGAAACCGCGGATAATACCGAACCCTATATATATTATGTTTTTTCCTATGCGTATATACACTGCTGGCCAACCAAAATGCAACAACAAGAAGAACACGAGATAGCAAAGCCAGATTTACTGGAAACATAACAACAGATACAAAGATGAAACGATTGAGCTTACAGGCCCGCGTGACTTGCGGAACACGCAGACATCAATAGTTCCTGTGGCCCCCATGGCTGGCAATAACGTCTCGTACACGCCGTGGCATCGAACGAAAGAGGCTTTGGATGTGGGATTGGGGTATGTCGGTCAAGGCTGCTTCCACACGTTGCCACAGTTCATCAGGCGTAGCCACGGGTGGTGCTTGCCGTACCACTCGGCTGCCGATCAACGAACAGATGTGTTCGATGAGTGACATGTCGGGAGAACAGGCGGGCCACGACAACAATGACATCTGGTGGGCCGTAAAGAATTGTTGCACGATGCGTGCCACGTGCGGGCGCGCATTGTCCTGTTGAAACGTGGCCGCTGGCAGGTCCTGCAAATAAGGGATTACTACAGGCTCCAAAACGTCAGAGATGGAGCGGTGGCTGTTGAGTGTACCGGCGATGCGTACCAGATGGGTGCGGATGTCATATCCAGTTGCGCCCCAAACCATAACGCCAGGCGACGGACCGGTATGGTGATGCATAATGCAGGCGTCATACAGTCTCTCGCCGCGGTGCCACCACACGCGGATCCGACCATCGTGGTGTTGCAGGCGGAAGCGGGATTCGTCGGAGAAGACAATGTCGTGCCATTCCGTAGCCCAGGTGCGGCGTTCAACGGCCCACAACCGCCACACTCACCGGTGGCGTAACGTAAATGGTAATCGGAGCAATGGGCGCCGTGCTACAAGTCCCCGCTCCTGCAGACGACGTCGAACCGTACGTGCTGACACAGGTTGTTGCGCAACACACCCTAATTCTTGCACTAACGTTCATGATGTGGCGGAGCGAGCCGTCAATGCCCGCGGCACAACATGCCGGTCCTCTCGTTTGATGGTGTGCCGCGGCTGCGGCAATCGCTCACTTTGGTCCGTCCGTCCCTTGTGCACCCACTGAATCAATGTGGCTGGATGTCGTCCCACACGGGCGCCGAAGTCTCGGTACGATAAACCGTTGTCGCGATAAGCCACTATTCGTCCTCTGTCGAACTCACTCCGAAACGTGCTGGAATGACTGCCGTATTCTGTGACGAGGCATGTGGAAGCTTCCCACGCACAGGTCCGGCAGCACAACACACTTCCACTACTTACACCCCGCCTTCTGCGCATCCTTCTTATAGTGCTTCTCGGTGGCGTGCCGGGCGAACATGATTTGCATATGCTTTGCAATGCTAATCGTTTGTATGTCCTCTCGCGGGCGACGCATGCTGCGAATTTCAGGCCAATAGGATGCTTCCTTCTTGGTGTTGCATTTTGGGTGTCCAGCAGTGTATTATTACGACATACTTTCGGCCAGCAAACATTTCCCGCCATTGGCTGGTTTTAACGTAACCGTTTAAAAAATAACTTTAAAGTAATTCTCTTCCTCTGAGGAAATAACTATTGGAGTAAGGATTATAGCATTGGCAAAATAGAAATGTTTGGAAAGATTTGTAAATTTCCTTTATGATAAGACACCAGAATGAGCCACATCTCTTGGCACAGTACTGATGTGTATGACAGAAAATAAGGCATTTGAAAATAAATTACAGATTACACGAATTTACCTAAGTGTACAGTCATATTATATATGTAGTGGAAAGATCATTAGAGATGGCTAAATTATTGAGTTAGCAGTTGATGTAAGATTTTGCTTTTCTGCAGTATTTCACAAACAAATATAAGTAATACATGCATTATCTTATCAATTATCACATTTCAAGAATTTTGGAACTTAAATATAATAAATGAGTTATGTGCCTTACATATTAAAAATCCCAAATGTGGTAAAGTTGAACAAAAAAACTCCAGGAAAGCCCTTTCTGTACACATGGGAAAGAGCAAAATAATAATATTTTCTTAAAGTTTTGCCAGAAACAGGAACACACTTCGTATTTGTTTTTAAAGAAAGGTGTCTCAAAATTTTTAATTTCTGAGTCTTTAAAATAAAAACCCCGGCTTATGCCATATGTGTTGTATACAGATTTTATACTCAAGCGTAACTAGTTTTCAGTGCTTCCTTCTTCGAGAGGCAATTGATGAAAACTTTACACTGACTGCGAGTGTGTAAATTTCCACGTACCTAATATCATAATATAATTACTACATTAGCTACTTAGGATATACACTATATTGACAAAAGTCACCCGACACCTAGAAGAGAAACACAACATAGCATTTATTGACATACATTAGTACGGTGTCGGCTCACCTTTGGCCTACACGTGTCTTCACGAGCTGTGCGTTTCAGTGCTTCACGTACGTGTTTTGTGTGCCCCATCATTGTTCTTCTATGTGTGTGCCAAAGTTAACGGTCTGTGCTTTCGTTTAAGATACCTCAGGAGTTGGAGTGTGCTAATTTTTTTTCATTATCGGTGTTTTAATTTCCACACCGAGCTGGTCCTTTTCTTTCTTAACCCTTGCCATTGATTACGGCATCTGCCGATTACGGCGCTGTTCCCGCCCGCATCGATGCAGCTCCTCGCGTAGCCTCTTCAACGACAGAGGCAGACGATCAATCGTTTTCGCTTGCTAGGGGAGAGCCTCTTAATTTTCCTCCTTTCATTTGTGCGTCTTCTCCTGCTCAGGTCTCCGACTCTGCCATTGAGAACGTGGATGTAACGTCCCTGGTCTCTGCTGACGATGATGAATTCATGGACGTCTCTGATGGCGTCGCTAATCTGCCCTCTACAGTTTCTACTGCCTCTGCTTCCAGTACATTGTATCATGCTGCGTCAATGCCTTCCACAGGAGGCGCTTCTGCACGCACGTATTCTGCGGCTGCATCTGGTATTCCCCCGGCTTCCTCCTCGTCTCGTCTGCCTCCTAGGGATTCTTACGTTACTCTCAACGGTGACACCACCTTATTAGACATTCACGAGAACTCTCCTGCTGGTCAGCGTCTTCATTCGACCCTCGAGTTAGGGGTTTGTTTTGAAGCGCTGCCGAACACTCCTTTGAAACAGTACAGCTCCGCTCTCAAGAAGATGCTTCCTTATGGTGTCATCACCCACCTCATCCGAAAGCCACGAACTGTGATTGTTCATTTTCGAAGAAAGAATATGCCGAGCTTGTCTTGTCTCGGTGCCTATCAATTGGCGATCGTCACCTCTTAGCCGAATCCATTGCCCAGCGTCCTGTTCTGGTCTCTCTACATCCGGTACCCCGGAGATTTCTGATGATATGCTGTGTGCTGCACTTAGTCGATGCGGCAGAGTAGTCGGCCCAGTGAAGACTCTCTGCTCTTCCCCCTCTGACCCCGATGATAAACATATCTGTGGCTTCCGTAGAACTGCTCGCATCATCTTCCCGTTGGAAGAACATCTCATAAAGTTTCCACGGTTCCTCGATGTTCGTTGCGGTAGCGAGCGCCGCCGGATTGAGCTCCTCACCTCTGCTCATTGCTAACGCTGCAGAGGCTTACGGCCATCAGCAGGCTTTTTGCCCCCATGCAGAGCCACTGAATCCTGGAGCTCCAAGGCAGCATTCTACCTCTTCCTCCGTTTCTGCTGCCATGCCTCCTCCTCCGTCTGCATCTCCTGGACCCAGTTCTGCCTAAAATATGGTTAAAGCCTTCGTTCAATCAACACGCGTCTTCAGATGTTGCTTTCCCCACTCTGTCGGATTTTGCTCCGCTTGACTCCTCCTTGCCTTCCCGTGGTCTCTCTCCATCAGAAAATAACAAGGCAGATCTTCAAGCTTCATTTAGCGTCTGCACTTTTGTTCCCGGCGATGTGGTGGACCTTTCCTCTGATTCCACATCTCGTGTGTCATCGATCCACGGCAAACGTCGCAATACTACCAGTACTGAGGCCCGAAGGAAAAAGAAGAAGTCACCTTCTCCGACTGACAGTCCACATCGTTCTACCCGTCTAGCAAGGTCCAAGTCTCCCCTGTCACGTTCTAGCTCTTCCTCTTCAAAGTTCAAGGGTCCTCTGCCGACGTTTGAAGATTTCTTGACTCTCCTTACCAATGCCTCTCTTTTCTTCAGAACCTGTCTCCTTTGAAGATCTTTACGAGTTTCTCACTCATAAAATAAATCGGGAGGCTTCTCTCATCTTTTTACAGCAGTTTGAAGCAGTTCTTCCCGAGGTCTTCGACCAAGCAACCTCCTTCCGCAAATTCCTCCGGCATAATGCCAAGCAACCCGACTACGTCTTGTGGTGTCGTGGTATCATCAATCGCCTCGACACATTTCAGAAAGCTGCCATAGCTGCCCTTCATCCAACGTCGGACTCACCCGTTCCAGGTCGCCACTCTGAATTGTAGGGGTTTTACTATCCCCCTCGCTAACGCTCTCGTTCTGGAAGGTCTCTCGCCTCTTGGGGCCGAATTACTCCTTCTGCAAGAGATGAACTGCCACTCCTCGACACTTTTTCATAGATGGCGCACTTGGGACCTCACCTTTCATCATACTTTCCGTTACTCTGTGCACGGTAGTACAGCAGGAATATCAGTCTCCCATCTCCGCATGCCGTGAAAGCTGCTTCGTTCGCTGCTAGACCAAGTCCATTACATCTCACGGTGAGTTTAGACTCTGCATTAACTTTTTGTTGTTCTTTCGCACTGCGGTGCCCCGCCTGTGATGATTTTGTTCTTTCTCAAGCATTGCTCTGTTTGCATCACATTGTAAATTTGGCATTACTGAATCAATGCACATATCATCTCTTTTATCAGTTTGCATCATTCCTGTTCTTTTTTTTTCTTTGAGACGATTTTATGTTGCTCGTCTCCTCTGTTTTATTACATTAAAGTGATTCTGAAACCACCTTTGGCCTTAATGCACGCACTGACCCTTTCGAGACATGCTTTCGACAAGTTTTGGAGCAGAGCGATAGGTATGCGCTTCCACTCAGTATATAATTCTGCCGCTGACTGTTGCTTAGTAGTAGTCCTTGGTTCTAAACTTCTTATGCGGCGCTCTAATTCATCCCATAGTTGTGGTCTATGAGATTAAGATCTGGGCTCTGTGCTGGCCAGTCCACACACGATAGGGAATTATCGTCAAACCACGCGGTAACAGTCTTTGCTTTATGGCTCGGTGCATTATCCTGCTGGTACCAACAACGCTCGGTTCCATCGTATTGCCACAGAGTTGGTAGAGCATAAATGTCCAGAATATCGAGGTATAAACGTGCTGGTTAACAGGTTTGTCCATGACAATGAATGGGCCGGGACCATACCACGAAAAAAAAACCCACACTAGTACACTGCCAGTTTCAAACTTGACGGTAGGAACAGTACACTGTGGTAAATAGCGTTCCTCCGGCTGCCGCCATACCCACACACGGCCATCAGACTGATGGATCCTGTATCTGGATTCATCAGTCCATAGAACCCGTTTCCATTGATCTACGGTCCACGATAAATGTTCTTTACACCATGCTAAACGACGAGTAGCGTTCCGAGCGGAGATGAAAGGCTTATGGGCAGCCGCACGAGCACGGTAACTTATGAAATGAAGTTCTCTGCGAATGGTACGTTTACATACCGATGTTCCAGCATTTTTACTCACCTGTACACTGAGGTCTTGTGCATACTCCGTCGATTTGCTGTAACGACTCTCCTGAGGCGTTGACATCCTCTGAAACTTATTTTCTTTGGTCTGCCGGGTCGTTTTGCTGCTTCAGACACGCCATGTATCTTTCAATTGTTCAAAACATCCAAAACAGTTGAGGTGGGTATGTTTAAACACCTCTCGGTTTCTTTTCTGGACAACCCACTAATATATCATCCAACAATCTTTCCTTCATCAAAGTAAATTTTCTCCCGCCGCATCATTTTTACTCAACCTCACAGTGCAATATCATCGTGGCCAGCTGCAGACATGTTTTATACCGTTTGCAGCTGTACCGCGCATCTTAAAAATGAAGCGGATCCTTTCATTTGCTTTTGAAGGGGTGTTCGTTGACTTTTGTCCATATAGTGTATAAATGGGCCGGGTTCCAGAATAACACTCCTCCATGACGAGTCAAATATTATAGCTGGCGAGTGGCGCTCCAAGGCGAGCATTTATTTAAAATTCCCAGCCAAGTTAAACCCACTGGTTTTCTCGAAATACGTGGCGTCAGTAAATAAATAAATACATCGCTCTTTCCACGTTCCAAAAACACATAGCAACCGAAAAATTGTTTTCAGCAGCCGCTGGGGAATTGCATCCACGGATCTATCAATATCTAGCCGAGCGCGTTAGTTATACACCACGGTGGCGAACAATCCACGGTGCTATGTGTATTTTTTTTAAATCAGCTTCTGACATCATAAGTCCGTAAGATGGGCTCAGCTACTGAGACGTCTCCATCCGGTGGGTATCAACGGCACTGGCTATACATGTATATTATACCAGTTAAATCCAAAGGGCGAGATCCAAGGTAAAAAAAGAAATACACATAGCACCGTGGATTGTTGGCCACCGTGATGTAAAGCTAGCGTGCTAGATATCGTGAGATCCGTGGCTTCAATTCCCCGGCGGCGGCTGAAAACATTTTTCGGTTGCTATGTGTTTCTGGAACGTGGAAAAAGCGATGTATTTATTTATTTACTGAAGCCACGTATTTGAAGGATTTTCATTTTGGATCTCACCCTTTGGATTTAACTGCTATAATATATATAGCCAGTGCCTTTAATACCCACCAGATGGAGACGTCTCAGTAGCTGAGCCCATCTTACGGATTTATGATGTCAGAAGATGACTTAAAAAAATAAAAATAGCACCGTGGTTTGTTGGCCACCGTGGTGTAAAGCTAACGCGCTCGGCTAGATATCGAGAGATCCGTGGTTTCAATTCCACGGCGGCGGCTGAAAACAATTATTCGGTTGGTATGTGTTTCTGGAACGTGGAAAGAGCGATGTATTTATTTATCCAGTGGTTTTAATCATTGGTATGTTACTTTTTAAACATTTCTTGCTTTTTCTCCGTAGCATGCGTAAGATCAAGAACGTAATTAGTCATTATATATAACTTATTACGTTCTTAGTCTGCATTTTTCAAAATGGATTAGTGCCTTGCTTTAAGGTAAAGAATAAAAGTGAAAGCTCTGTTCCACAAATGCTAACAGCTGTGCCAGGAGGTTCAGCGGGTTGCCCTGCGTCCTGAGCTGTGGATGGGGGAGGGGAGGAGGAGGGGCGTGAAATGCTGTGGACCAGTCCTAATATAGAACAGGCCTAGAATATAGAACAAAGGGCGCGCACGTGAAACGTTAAGGTGGGAGAGGAGGACGTCACGGGGAATCGGGAATGCAAGACGTTAATGAGCAGGAAGAGGGATATGCCGAAATTTCTGACTAGTGATATTTTCTGCTGACTGGTGGACGAGTATCATATTTTTTAACCCTTTATATGTGTATCTAGATACGGAATATAGGTGCCATAAAAATGCACAAAGTACGACAATTTGGATTTACATCTTCGTAAAGCGCTAAAGAAGCTGAAAAATAAGGAAACCTGTACTTTTGTGTGAACGAAAAAAGGTTTTCAGCAAACTAGAAAATATTGAGTATCACTCATGGTACGTTAAAGCCAAATTCATGATATAAAGAATAGATCTGAAGCTAAGAAGGATTGCTCCACAAATCAAGATTTTTGTTTCCTCTTTCTGATATTTGAAAATGCAGGAAATATATACGTGTCTAAGAGCTGGTCCCATGATGTATTGATCATCCAGTCCGCTAAAGTAAGACGAATGACATCATGTTGTCAAAATTTCCTGTGGCCATTTATATTTCGAAGACATCGCGAGAGCAAAATAATGGCAGGATACCTTTAGAAATAGATATATGTGACGTTTAAAACAGATGATCTTGCTGTGAGTACTTACGAGTGTGTTTGGAGCGCCCTTCTTTTCTTATCGCTGCTTGGGCAACACCAGTGATTTGAGAAATACCGCTTTTCCCAGCTTTTTTTTCCAATGTGAAAGATATAAAACAAAAAAACAATAGCCGATGATAAACTGTGCCACTCATAAAGATTAAAAATAACACTTAGAATCAAATCTCCAACTGAAATTAGAACAGAGAATTTCTGAAAAAACTAAGCCAAGTTCTCCTTTCTACTACGAATGATTTCGCTGTTATTTATTCCTGCAACAACTCCGCTAATAAATCCCTATTACAACACACAAAGGAATGGCATTTAAATAATTTAATTCTTATTTAATTCTTAAGGTTTCATGATAGAAACCTTGCACAATTTGTGCGATTCTGAAAATTTCTGAAAAAAAAAAAAAAAAAAAAGGGGGGGGTCACCGCTATCGCACAACTTAAGCATTAAAAATATTTTCTCTTTCAGCGGGAAAGCGAATTTTAATGATTACGGAAGAATGAAGGTGAAATTAACCCAATCAAGCCCTCCTAGGCGCAGAACGTTTGCTCAACATATTGCATACATGCATCCGCAAGTTTGAATGACTTGTCAAGTGGGCCATTCTGTTAATGTTTCTACAACTGCAATTGTCGCAATTTGACCCATCAGTCCCATCGTCCGTGGGAATTAGAAAAAGAATCAGAGGCGGAATTACCCTACGGCTTTGAACGTTTCAGAAGATGGTCACGTATGTTAAAGGCTCCACTTCTTTAAGTCCCGTGCTCTCACAACAAGTAACACTACGTCTTCTTCAGTTGCTACAGAAAGAAACTTCCACAGTGCGTGGGTTTGCAGAGAAACGGCGGAGCCGGAAGCCACCAATGAGAAGCAAGGAAGTAACAGCGCGATTAGCTTATGATAAATACCAAAAAAATAAGGTTGTTGTTCACTCAACCTCACGTAGACTTGGACAATGGTTGGTCCTGCCGACACAAAATACGATGCCCTTAAAGTAATTTCGGTATCTATGCACATTTACCATTTAAAGACCTCTCTTCAGTTAGTTTCGTACATCACATTTTTCCTAAAATGCAAGTGCTCTCGACAAAACAATTCGGAGATAATGCGAGGTCGACATTATTTTGCAGGCAAGTCAGAATGCTATAAACTTAAGCGTCACGGTAGGCGTCTGTATGGAACTTGCATGCATAAACATGTAGCGGGAAATATACACATCAACCATGCTTGCGACTTAGACAAGCATTTAATCATTCCGTCACACTTCACTGAAAGTTATAACATTCGGAGGCTTATCGTTGGGAATAAATTAATGATATCAACTTAGCACGAGTTTCCATAATCTATGTCATGGAGGGCAATAGAAGTATTGGAAGATGGTTTTGCACAGCAGGATGTATCGCAGTACTATTAAGTATCACATACTGCCCTAAATTGGTTTGTTTCTGAGGAAAGCAACTGTTTAAAGCAGGCCAGGCCAAGGGTGTTCACCCTCTGTGACTGTAATTTGATCTTTTTAATTCTTGTCTTCTTTTGTAAACTTGGGTTTATTCTCGTTAAACTTTTCTTAGCATGAACGCCACATCTCCCTCGACGAATTTCTGTTTGGAAAATATAACAAGTTAGTAAAATCATGCAATGCATTGATTATGATACGCTTTCCAACATACCAGAAATCATTACTCAAGTTATCACTCAAGTTATGAGAATTATCGCTGTGGAATAAATCTCGGTCCGGTGCCCTGACCTTTGATCCCATTTCGATGATATTCAACAGAACCGGTTCGGCATACCTCCGAAATAACATGATAAAGTTTTGTCGCAATCGAAGCATTTTTACGTAAGTAATGATGCATAAGGGCTATGGAATAGATACTGCTCCTGTGTCCTAACCTTTGACCCCATTTCGCCCATTTTCAACAGAATTCGTCCCCAGGCGGCAGGCGCCTACAACATACTAACATTTTATCCAAATCAAAGCATTTTTACGTACGTTATGACGCATAATGGCGATGGAAGTGATTCCGCTTCTATATCCTGACCTTTGACCCCATTTCGCCCATTTTCAATGGGGTTTGTCGCCAGGTGGTCCCGTACCACATACTAACATTTCATCGAAATGGAACCTTTTTTACGTTAGTTATGGCGCATAACAGCAGTGGAATGGATCCCGCTCCTATGTACTGACCTTTGAACCCATTTCGTTCACTTTAAATAGGGTTCTTTCCCAGATGATCCCCTACCAGATACTAAAATTTCATCGAAATCGAACCATTGTTACGCGAGTTATCGTGCGAACGGACATACGCACACAACGCGTGACGTAATGAGGCAGATGGGAATCGCGACAATCTGCTCGCCGCAAGAGTGTGACGTCATAAAACTTTAATAGGATCCACACACAACGCGTGACGTAATGAGACAGATGGCGTGACCGCGCGCCAACATTCTCAAACGCGAGATTGTGATGTCATAAAATTTCTAAGCATTGGTAACATTAATGGAACGACGCCATGCCAATAAGAACGTTATAATTCGGGGTAGGTATTTAACCCACTAAACAAATTCTCCTAAAGTCGAGATCAAGCTAAATCGATTTCTTGTACCAGAAAACTGTAGGTTAATGACTTTCATCAAAATTCTTAGAGCCGTTTTCAAAATAAAATTTACATACATACATACATACAAGAATTGCTAGTTTAAGGTGGACGTCAAGTAATTTTGCTTCCTATACTTCCAATGGAAAAACTACTGTACACATTTTCTTCACAAACAATGCGTTCCCAAGGATGAAAATTTGAACATCCATTAAAATAGATTCATTTCATAACTTGGAATACCTAATATTTTCTAAACCATAACCGTGATTATGCAATCCAACATTCATTTGTCGACTGACGTCGTCAAAGCACAGGTCGCGCCATCTCTTTTCTGGTTTCCACACCACCAAAGGAAACGTTATTGTTTTTTAATATAATTATGCTTATGTTTTACAAAATGTTAAGTATTCCAAGTTATAGTATGAAGTTATTTTAATCGATGTTCAAATTTCCATCCTTGGGAACACATTGATTGTGAAGGAAATGTGTACAAAAGGTTTCCCATTGGAAATATAGGAAGCAAAATTACTTGACGTCCACCTTAATAGTGTGGGATAAGGGCGATGGAATGGATCCCGATCCTATGTCCTGACCTTTGATTCCATTTGTCCCATTTTCAATAGGGTTCCTTTCCAGGTGGTCCCCTACCACATACTAAAATTTCATCGAAATCGAACCATTTGTACGCACCTTATGCCGCTTAAGGGCAATGGAATACACCCCGCTCCTATGTCCTGAACTTTGACCCCACTTCACCCATTTTTAATAGGGTTCGTCCCCAGGTGGTCCCCTACCACATACTAAAACTTCATTGAAATCGAACCATATTTACGCAACTTATGACGCATAAGGACAATTGAATGACTTCCACTCTTATGTCGTGACGTTTGACCCCATTTCACCCATTTTCAATAGAGTTCGTCCTCAGGTGGTCCCCTACCACATACTAAAACTTCATTGAAATCGAACCATATTTACGCAAGTTATGACGCATAAGGACAATTCAATGAATTCCGCTCTTATGTCGTGACCTTTGACCCCACTTCACCCGTTTTCAATAGGGTTCGTCCTCAGGTGGTCCCCTACCACATACTAAAATTTCATTGAAATCGAAACATATTTACGCAAGTCATGACGCATAAGGAGAATTGAATGAATTCCACTCTTATGTCGTGACCTTTAACCCCACTTCTCCCATTTTGAATAGGGTTCGTCCCCTGGCGGTCCCCTACCACATACTAAAATTTCATCGAAATCGAACCATTTTTACGTGAGTTATCGTGCCGACAGACGGACAGACGGACGGAAAAAGCTGGAGCATATGCGCTTCTTCAACCTACGGTTGGAAAGCGTAAACAACAGGTGAGAAGGCAATTACGTGATCGAAAGCGAGAGATATGAGTTGATGTTTTGAGTGTATGACCAAAACTGCTTTTACAGGACCAGTTTACTCACGAACACTTGATTATTACTCTTGCTTAGTCTCACTTGTTTTACAGAGGGTGAGTCAAAAGTTTTGCAATATTCGGATCACTTTATGTCTTCATACGTACATTTACGACGAAAACTGACTCGCATTAAAGTGTAGGCTATCATGTGCCACCGTTGTTTACCACCTGTCTGCCAGTTTTTCGATTCCGCGGCAGTACCAGTTCTTGTCCTTCGAGGCGAAGAACTCCTTCAACGCAGCTGTCACCTCCTCCTATTAGTTGAAGTGCCGCCCGCGACGGAAGTTGTCTGTGGACCGGAACAAGTAATAATCCGATGGGGCAAGATCCGGACTATACGATGGGGGTTGCATCAGTTCCATGCCCTCAAGTTCCTAGAGTTTTGCCCAGGTCGTTCGCGCGGTATGAGGCCGAGCTTTGTCCTGGTGTTGGAGAGCGCTCTTTTTGTTCACAAGTGCCGGGTTCTTCTTCTTTAAAACGGCATACATTCGCTCCAGCTGTTCAGAGTAGAGGTTGGCGTTAATGGTCCCACCTTCCGGAACAAGTTCGTAATGGAACTTGTTGCAGAAGGTTAAGCACAAATTCCTTGTGCTCAACCTTTTTAAACCAAGGAATTTGTGCTTCCAGCACAAATTTTTTGTGTTAGATGCGCCTACGTTTGGCAACAGGTTCTCGAAGCTGGCCCGGGCTCAACCACTGCCGTTGTGTGTTAGGATTACGCAAATAGACCCACTTTTCATTGCACGTAACAATTCTCTTGATGAAACGTACATAGCGCGGGTTTTCTAGGAGTTTCTTGCACACTTCCACTCGGCGGTTTACTTCAGTTGGTGTCAGTTTTTCAGGTACAATGCGGCAGCTCCTGTAGAACTTGCCGAGGTCCTGAAAGTGACGAACCACGGCGGTCTGTGATATGTCCAGCTCGCCTGATAATCTATCTCCGAGTGCTGGTCGATGGATTTGCCTTAACGGCCTGACGCACGGCCTCCGAAGTCAGAGTTCGTGGCCTACCTGACCTTGGCTGATCGTCGAGACTTCTGTCACCTGAGCGAAATTTCTTGAACCATCTGGTTGCGGTGCAGTAGTCCACGGGACCTTTCCCTTTCGCGTGACAAATGTTTCGTGTTGCTTGAGCAGCGTTATGGCCGAGTTCAAATTCGTAAAGCAAAAGTTCTCTAATTAGCCAGTTGTCGCTGTTCATCTTTTAGGCGTCCCAACACAGACAGAACGACGACATGCAATGTTGTTCACAGCAACGACTACCACTTTATATCAATTTCCCTGTGTGCAGTACGCGACATGAACTATTTCAACAGGTACCATACCCGCTGAAAAAACATGCGTTTATACAAATATTGCATAACTTTCGACCCACCTTCTGGCGTTCACGATGTTTTGCGCACGATAATTTGAATCGCTACGTTTTACTACTTACGATTGTACCAAAGTGAACGCTGCCTCGTAATACTACACTGTGTAGAGAGGATTGTGTGCTCTACATTTATATTTTCTGTGCACAAGTATGTTGATGGAACAAACAAAGTCGTTAAACTGCACCACCTCTAAAACAACAAGGAAAAAAAAAAAAAAAAAAAAACAAAAAAACAAGGAGGCACATTTCTTTCCAAGCATTTCATTTTGGGGCTTTAACGATTGATATGAACAACTCTAAGAGCCATAAACAGTCTCCCGTTCGCAATTTAGAGCCACTGGCTCCAAGTTATGGACAGACTCAGCTCCATCAGATAAACACAAAATCCATGATTCACTCCAAACTCGAACCCGTGCCATCTCTGAAGAACGGATAGAAGCAAATGCATTAGACCATTCGGACACTGATGCTGTCTGTATCACTTTTACTTATCATTTCAAAATTTTAGTCTCATTTAATGCCGTTAATTAAATCACCGAAACGAGAATAAATGCTGGTATTTCCCTTTGCGGTGCCAAAAATAAGTAATAATAAAACACACACAAAGGATCCATTGTTTAGAACACTTTCACATTAAAATGAATTATTGGGCGGAGTACTCGGCCACTCCGTCACTAAATTTCTTTAATTTTGAACTGTCTGTGTCCACTTCTTCAGACATACAACGCCATAATTCATTTCCTAAATCTATGTCGATAAAATAAGAGATACACCTTCCAGACTTCCTAAAAGACAGTAATCGCATATTCAGCTAAAATGCCATTTTTTGTATCTCTTAGAGAAAAGTATTACTTTAGTTGTAGAGAACGTAACTATACGGCTACTGGTACTATAATGTTCCTTTAAATGATGAATGATGCACCGAAAAGGAAATAAAATAAAATTCGCCCACTAGAAACTTGCTTCATTACTTTCAAAAAAGGAGATGAAGTATTAGGACTAACCAGCTGTATAAAAATATGAACTTTATGTGACCTAGACTACTTTCCCCGTTTTAAAGAAATAGTCTACTAAAACAACTGATATATTTTTTTAATAACATACTTAAACTGAAACTTCGTTACCGTCGTGTGTGTATTGAAGGGTTTGGGTTTTAAACTGCATTAAATACTTGATTGATATGCGACCTGTCTTCCCTGCTTTGACCCACAATCAATCAGACATTTCGAGCAGTGGGCGTGTATTCTACTCTGAAGGAAATAGTTTGGAACTTTTCCAAGATATTCAGGAGGAAATTTCTTTGTCTTAATCTTAGAAACACTCACACATACACTCAGAACATTTCTTACTGACGCTTCTGTGCGGAGAGACGAATCGATGGCAGCGCCACCGTTGTCACAGCATACAAAAGCAAAAGTTGCGGATTAAAAGACAATCACAGTTATTCGTTTTCGATTTGTAACTTTCATCCCGCTTTGTCCCGAAGAGTGACAAATCGACAGTCATCTTTTTATGTTTCCTTTGCAGATACGTGCTTTGTTCCCGAAATAAAAAAAAAAGATGAAGGAAAAAAATCCTGAAACAATAACAGGCTGCCCGAAACGAGGATGCTATCTCCTACTAGGTTGTTGTTTCCAGCTATAGCGAAGGGCTCCAAATGAAAACGCTCAACAATATAGATGGCAGATAACACGAAAATAATAAAGGATCAATTATCTACTCTTTTTTCCTTTCCTCATTCTCTACAAGATCTAATCTCTGGAAGTTTAAATTCTCTATTGCATAACAAATCATTTCCTTTGGGAAAAAATGCAATGCTTTCAGAGTGAGATGTAATTTCCATGATGTATCAATTTTGCATGTCGACAATCATTTTACTTTGTTTAAAGTCAAATTAATGATTTTTAAAAAGCTAGCAGGACGGATGGGAAATGAAGCAACAATACTGCATTCTAGAGAATGAAGATCGCGTCTTTTGACAAAGTTGCTGAAATTGAGAAATAATATATCCACAGGTACTATAAAATCAAGTGCTTGCCCAAAGTGTTCATAGGAGTTGAAATGGTGTAGATGGATATTAAAAGTGAAAAATATTGAACATATTTTATTCTAAATGACATATGAAGGATATTTCAATATACAGAGAAATCGAGTTCTGAAGCGGATAAATGTACAGACATATACATGAAGCGTAAAATTTAAGGATACGTTCTTGTAATCGCTTCCAAATTACGAGATTATACGAGAGAAATCGGGTATAGACAATGGAGGACGGATGGACAGAGAAACATAGTAAAAATAAATCGTTCATCGAGTTTTAGCACACCGAAAGGAAAATTTGCCATGCGATTTCTAAAATGTCATGTCCTCCTAATGAACAGAAAACATAAAATGAAAATTATTCTTCGTTCCTGAAAAATCGCTCCTCACCGTGTGAAGCGCAAAATCGTTTCACTATGAGCTGCAAAAGAAAATCTGTTGTTGTTTTTTTGTTTGGGAGTTTAACGACCACTGTGAGCAACTCATTGGGCTATAAGCAGTCTCCCGTCCCTAATTTAGGGTCACTGGCTCCAGGGATGAGAGAGAGCCACTGGAGTAAGACAAACACAACATCCATGCCTCACCTGGATTCGAACCCGGACCCTTTCGGATGAATGATCAGGTACCATCGCTTAGAACACTGCGCCACAGGGCAGCGTATATCATTCCGTTGAAGGTTAATCTTGTTATTTGTCGGCGTGTTACATAAGGATAGGACTGATACATACTCATGTACTATGATCCATTTTTCAGTACATCAAAAATTTCAAACGCAAGGTTCAGGTATATGTAAATTATACTGTGTGAATTATTTTGAAAAAATGCGCCCAGCATTTGAGCAGCTGTTATTTTATAAAATTAAGATACTGGTCAATTTCTGTAACGCTTGAGTCCAGACATTTTACGGTCACAAACCTTTACTTTAATTACTGAATTTAAGAAATGTATATCCTTAAGAAAACACATATGTCTTCCATTTTGTTGAATGAAAGATTATGTAATTAACAGATCCGACGGTTTTTGTTCGTCGACCATAGAAAGAACTTAAAAATGTCCGCTTGATAGCGATTCTTTGTAAACCCAAGAGAGAGGAAGTGTCTGTTAAATTAAAGCTTATAGTGTTATACACTCGCCAGGAATAGAAGCTCCAATCAGCGGAATAGTTAAGGTTCACTCTATCATGGAAGAAAACTCCCTTTTCAGGGGAGAGATTCCATTAATTTAATTTACCGGAAAAATTACTGAGCATTTAGATCCGAGATACTTGTTAAAGTGCAGTGATAAAGGCAGAAGGTGATTATGTTGCAGTCTGGAAGTCGAGGATATATTTCGTGTTCTAGTTTTCTTTTCTTTTCTTTTTTTTTTTTTTTACTAAGCACATGAAACTCAATTATGTGGAGAAAAAACGCCGTAGACAATGGGTTAAAACGATTTTTCTCAAAAGCAAGCAGTGTGGAGCACGTTCATGTTCCCCCTTCAAACAGTCGGGTTCTTCCTTTTTTTAACAGAATGATCCTGCTAGCAATTTTTAGCAGAACACATGTTATTTTGTTCAAAGTCGAAAAGAGGGCGTTTATATTATCTTGTAACTGCGCTAATAAACGCAAAAAAACATAACAATCATTATATGCTTTATGTCCAGGGAGGGTTGTGGGCGGGACATATAAGTACATATTGAAATTAAGGAATGTCTCCAAGAGTAGAAATTGGCACAAAGTGAATCATCATCAGAATAAAAACATCTCAATTCCCAGCAACTACCTGTTTTTCTCTTTTCTGTATTTTTTGTACTAGCAGCAAGCGAAATTTTAAATCCCAGAATACTGTGATTAAAGTGATCAGCAGCAGCAAACGAACAACTAAAATTTAAATCAGATTTAAAGCTTGTTCTTCTTTGGACGCTGTTTTAACGAATGTATGGTACGCGACGAACACTTGAAACAAAGTTTTTACTGTGGTTTTCTTCAAGAAGACATTTCTTCGACAACTTTTCTTATAATTTATCCTCAAATTGTCATTTGTCCATGATCAGTTTTAAAAGTTACTTCGCTTTTCGGGGTTGTCTTTGCCCTGATTCTTATGTTAAAAGTTTAGTTTCAAAATCTCCGGAAAATGGCTTTTACTTATTCTTATTCTGCAGAGGTTCAAATTTCAGTTCCAGGAATGTATTGTTTACACACAATACAATTTTAATAGATTTAACTCTATCTTCATGTTTCGACGTAGCTAAAGTTCCGTTTCCGCCAGAACAAAATCTAAACACAGTACACGTTCTGAACAAACAGTGAACATAGAAAGAAAGAGTTAGAAAATGCCTTGCTGAAAAGTAATTTATTTTAGTGGATCTGGGTAAAACAAAAAGACAGATGATACAGCAGAGCTGTTGTTGGGAAGCACATTTTCCAAATGCCAATATTGTGAACCTGAAAGAATGGTGTAATCTGAAAAAGAAGTCAGCATCAAATTATTGGGAACCTTGCACATGGTGTAATGGACTGTCTTTTAAACTTTTCACATGCGAAGCATCATTCACTGTTTTCTAACAGGACGCAATCTATCCACAGTAATGCAACTATACACACAGTTAGCTTGTCAAGTCGTATTCAGAGAAATAATGCCCAACGAGTATTAAGATTTTCCACGATCGGCCATCATCTGATTTATGTGACGTGCATTCAGTACAGCCTGTACTTTTCAACCGTGAGAAAAGCAAATATTATTTTCCTCTTCCTCCTACAGATCTTCAAAGACGGTCTCATATATCCCTGACGAATGTTAAGGATTTCTCTGCATAAATTCCACTCAGAACAAACACTGAATTACGACCAACTTGTGATCCAGTACTGTATTATTAAGCACTTAGAATCCCAGTATTTTGTCCACCAGCTTCATTCTCTTGTACCAAAAACATTATAGCTTTTTCTCGGAGACTTGTACTGAGCTACATCAACTAGACTTCTGTGCCTCTTATACTGACGTGCCGTTGGAATTAGAGATACCTGCTTAGTTATGCGTCGAGCCAGCACTTGTCCTAAAAACGGCGGCTACACGACGGGGCATGAACTCCACGAGTTTACAAAGATGTTCTGCAGGTATCTCCAGCCATGCCTATTCAAAAGCTATCCATAATTCGCTTAGGTGCGTAGCCGATGGGACACGTGCAGGAACAACCTGTTCAACGGTACCCCAAAGATGTTCGATGAGCTTTAAGTCTGGGCTTCTACGTAGCCACTGAAGCATTTTAAATTTACTTCGATACTCTGCTAACGATGCAGTAGCTTGGTGGGACATATTAGATGGGTAATATCCTTACTTGAATAAACCACTGCCACTGGGATGTATGCTGGACATGAATGGGTGTACATGGTGGATTAGGGTTTCTACATATTTGTTGGCTGGCAACGGTGGATGTACACGTACCAAAAGTCGCAAAAGATTCCAGATGAAGTGACCTCAGACTATCACTCAGCCACCAGTTTTCCTATACGGTTCCATCTTGACGTGAAGGGTCCATGGTTTTATTAGGTTGACTCCAGGTTAACACTTTATCATTGGCTCTGTGCAGCCTAAATCTGCATTCATGATGACATGCTATTGTCTTCCAATACTCGGTGGTTCAGTGTCAATGTGCCTTTGCCCAAGCAAGGCATTGAACACGATGTTGTGCCGTTAACATTGGGAGTCATTTGGGATAGAGGCTCCCAAACCCTAGTCAATCAAGGATACGATGTACTTTCCTTGCACTGACATGGCGACTTGATCCACTGCTCAGATCAGTAGCGATTAGTGATATTGTCTTTCACTTATCAATTCGAACAATGCGGTACAAACGGCGTACGTCATAAGCCATTTAAGGCCGGCACAGCTCTGTAATTCACTCTGGAGCGTGTTTTTTTGCCCGCAGTTTCGTATTATCGGAACACTCTGGGCACTGTAGCACGGAAGAACCCCAATGTGATGATTACTTTCGAAATGGAGTGGCCCATCCCGTTAGCACCTACAATCTTCCCTGAGTCAAAACCCACTAAACGCGTCTCACCCATCACACCTGCAATCAATCACTCCTAGGGGAAACTGTGGCCGGTGGCTGTATTTAACGACAGTTTCGGCAGGGATATTCGATAATGCACGAGTAGCGGTCAAGCATTCACGTAACTTCGCTTATCCCAAATTCAACGGCACTTCAGTGTATAATCAGCTCCAGAGCCTGTATGATTTACAAACAAAATACAAAATCCTCGAACCAGTGGTGTGTCCGCCGATTATTAGTTCCATAATACTACTCTGAATTACGAAACATGTAATAAAACACTAACTCAGTGAGTAAAATTGTCGAAGTGGATGGGTACTTCCCAAAGCTATATAAAACAATCAATATTCGTCGCTTAATTTAGTTTACTGATGAAAAAATATCCATGCAATTCGTCATCATAGTTTTCACTAAACCTATGCATCATGTTATATCAAGGTTCCAGGGACTAAGGTTTTCCTTAGATAAAATGCTAGACAATTGCTGTTTGACATTGCTCAATCAGCAACGGATTTCTCAAACAAGTAAACGGAAGTTTCAAGAGAAGATGTCAGGTAAACAGGTGACGTAGAGTTCCGTATAATACATTTTGAGGCTTTCTATTAATTATTTTTACCTCGGGAATAAAACACAAAATATAACTTATTTTTTCGACTATTTCTTACTATAAGTACACATAGAGTACTTAAAGGCACGAGTACTACAAAAATAATTTTGAAAGAGTGCAATCAAAAGCTCTATACAAACATTTCTGGATAAAGAGAAAAAGTATCAAGTTAGTGAGAAAGTTTCTTGCGATGAATAAGAGTTAGGATTCATATGAGTCATTTTCATTACAATTCTCAGAAAAATAAAATAAAAAATTTAGACAATTTAAAACACAATGTTCGTAAAATACAAAAGTAGTAGATCATCAAGGCATTAATCGCAATTTTTGCAGATGTTACTTAGTAACAAATCAAACATTCTCTAAATCCTGAAAACCTTTGGCTGAAAGGTTGATGTAATCATCAATTTTAACATTCATTACAGATATGCTGCATACTTGAAATAATGATAGTTCAAAATATTAAAAGCTATGAACTTGAAACGCCTTATGCTCCATACTTGAAATGAGGAGAAACTTGAAAGACCTTATGAGAGACCTTATGTAAGAGATAAAGTTGAAAAACCTTATGAGTTTTAAATAATTTGGTATTTTTTTATTGACGAGTTTGAAATAATTTGGCATCATAAACTTGAAAGACCTTATGACTTTGGGCTATTGCTTGTTTTACCAGGACTCTTCGGTATACATTACTTGAAACTTGAAAGGCTTTATGTAAGTGCATGCGGATAACTTGAAAGACCTTATGAACTTGAAAGACCTTAAAACTTGAAAGGCGTATGAACTTGAAAAACCTTATGCTCCATACCTGAAATAATGATAGTTCAAAATATCATAATACTAAAGTTGATGTGATCATAAATTTTAACATTCATTACAGAAATGCTGCATACTTTAATGCTAGTCCCTACCGACGAAGAGAGGACATACCAAAAACACGTTTAGAATCAGCACCCTGAGTTCCGAAAGAAAAAAGGAAATGTGAAAATTTTTATTTTATTTTTGTGAATGGACCAGCACATGAATCCAACTATCCTGTATCTACGTAACTCAGATAACGGTACAACGCCCCAAGATTTGAAAATTACCCTACTGTACTGATTGAAGAAAGTGTAACCTCACACGATAGCATCTTTTGCGAAGTAATGATTGGGTTTATATTATTGCGTACGCTGCATCTAAAGTTTATAGAAAGTGCATGAACCACATATGAAAAAAGTCAAAGAATGTTAGACGGAAAAAATTCGAATTTAACACGAAGTGCGCAAATGTGTTCCAGCGCTGTATTTAATAAGGCCTGGGGCATCCGATGGGCTACTTGCCTTTATTCACGCCGCAGTGTTTTTATCAATGGCGTGGAGCACAGCACAGCACATATCTGCAATGGTAGTTTGGATGGCTTCCAAGGAATCAGGAGATTGGAATACCAAGAGCGATCAATATCTTTCTGGCTTGTAGTTCTCGGCCACGTGTCAACATAATTACAGGTGTAGTGCCTTTGTCCATCTGCCTGCTTGTGCGATGCTTATAATCGCACAGCAACGGCATTTCATTTTCCATGAAGAACATCAGGGAAGGTTTATTTTCCTCTCTGATGGTCTTCGGTACTTAATAAACAACGCTGAATTTCTTATATCTTGTTGAGCATCGTATTTGGAGATAAAGATTTAGAGGGGTGAACGAGATCCCGTAGATACTAAAGCTTATTTAAACGCACTGGTTGCATAAAAAAATGAAAACCGAAGCAGATAGATCTATAATCAATTTCTTTTCTCACTTGGAATTCAAACCCGAAACCAGTAATGGTCATTTAAGACAGATGCCTTATATTTGCCGATTTCGAGAAAAACGATTTTTCTCTCAAATCTTTATATTTGTACCAGGTTATCACAGACGGAAATATTTTTCTTGATGAAAATCTCACTTTGAGTCTACACCATCTTACCCATAATATGGTGCGATGAGTCAAACACCATGCTAAAATTTCGGTCCAAGAGCTTGGAAAACAGTAAGTCAGCTGCTTGTACACGGTTTTCATCAAAACACATCACATCTTTGACATCTACTACCATTTTTTATATCACTTGCATCTACCATCAATGGCCCAAAAAGCATCTACTACCATTGCCAAACAAATCCGAAATTCGTTTTTAATTTCCAAGAAAGTATAAAGAGAATTATATTTGTAACAACAAAAATACTGCTACCAATATTCGCGCAATAAGAAACGCATCTTTTGAAAAAAAATTAGAATGTATAATGATTTACAACATCACAATAGCGCGTGCAGAAGTCCAATTTTAAGACAGCAGAAACACCGCGTAAAAACCGAAAGCATAACAATCAGGCCACTATCGTTGTATACTATACATTTCAAAGGCTTGGGAATTTGCACAATAAACATTTCAAACGAGTCACACCGAGCTTCAACAGGATATTTGCAAAAGGTGTAGTCAAATTTGGGGAACGTGTTCTACTGTACGCATAGCTTTGAAAAATGTGTTCCTAGAACGCTAACGCAGAAACGCTTCCTACCTAATTTTCAGAAGAATTTAAGAGTGGAAGTAAGAACGCATGGGTCGTTATGAACATCTTGCGGTTTTTCAGAGAAGCGCGTTTGCGACGTGCCTGAACCGCAGGACGCACATGAGATAAAGGCAGATAGCAGCGAGGCATTCTGTCGGTGTAGCTTACTTGGAGAGCGACTTACTCCGGAATGAAGGGACCAGGGTTTGATGTCCGGCGTGGACAAACTTATACTATGTATTGGCGCTCGAACTTCCAGAATGACCCGGCTGTTAAGAGTCTCGCATTGATGTGAATTTCCTTCCACACGGCGAGACAAGAAAAATGAGAACAACTTCTGCAGTGCTTCGAAAAAATAAATCAGTGTGATGTTACGTTCCACACACCAAATTGTCTGGGATTTCTCAAGTTCACGTTCTTTATGGAATGACTGCCTACAGCGACACATGGTCCCGGCCGACCCGTGGGCCCTGCCCTCTTTCGCGGGGAGAAGGGGAATGTAACGTGACTGCACCGCAGGACGCACATGACATAAAAGCAGATATCAGCGAGACATTATGTCCGTGTAGCTTAGCTGGGAGAGCGACTTACTCCAGAGTGAAGAGACCCGGATTTGATGTCCGGCGCAGACAAACTTGTACGTTATACGTCTACCAGTGGGAAATATTGGATCGTGATATTGCTTCATTTAAATCAATATCACGATCTTTGCACGCACTATTGTAACTGCTGCAGCTGCACTTTATCTTCATAACCGCTCTCACAATTTCAACTAATGAATTGCACGCTCCATTGCAACCGCTGCAGTTGCATTTGATGTACATAAGCAACACGCACCTTTGAAAATGCTGGTCCTAATTTTTCCGGCTTTAAAACGGAATCTCCTTGAGAAAATCCATGACGAAGTAATTTTACTGAAATCCATGACAAAGTAATTTTACTGGAACCAATTACACACGAGTTTTTAGTAGAGCCGCTTTGTGCAGATTGTTGGAACTGGGCATCCTTCCAGTTGATATTAGATAGTGAATGGATTTAACAGTGAAAAATGGGTACCTATAATGTTATCCTTTAACTACTAGGGCTGTTCAAATGAAAAGGTACGAAACGACACTGTGGGTATAAATGAAGACTTTTTTCAAAGTATACACCATAGGCCGTAGCACAACGATCCCATTGATTAACGAGCCGAAGGATTCCTTGTTCCCAGAATTCCTGTGGCCGTGACGAGACCCAGTCCTGCACAGCGTCCTTGAGTTCGTCGTCCAAGTGGAAGCGCTTCCCTTTCAGATGTTTTTTCAGGGGACCAACGCATGGAAATCGCAGAGCGACATGTCCCGGCTGTAGGGCGGATGGTCAAGCTGCTCCCACTGGAACTTGGCCAGTTCCGCGTGTGTGACCCTGGAGACGTGTGGACGCGCGTTATCATGGAGCAGAACCACACCCTCCGTGAGCAGCCCCGGTCTTTTGTTCTTGATGGACCTGCGTAGGCTTCGGAGTGTCTCACAGTACACATCGGAGTTAATGGTTCGTCTGTGCTGGAGAAATTCAACAAGTAGCCAATTGGACGGCGCTCTTTATAAGAGCCTCTGCTCTCTCCTGCGCATGCGGGCGCCCGCGCATGCTCCGATCCACGCCGGCGACTCCAATCGCATCCCTAGATGTGTCGCTACGTTCTCCCATAGCGGCATAGGCAAATATGTTAACGGTTACGTTCTTATGACGTTTCGTACCTTTTCATTTGAACACCCCTAGTATTTAAGTGGCCGCTGTAACTTACCAAAGAGTGCCTATAAGTCTCTGCTCTCTCTAAATAGAAATGTTCACATGGACGCTATGTTTTACGGAAGATACGGCAAAACAAATTTATCCAACTTCTTCATCTACGCAATACCGCGATAAGAAGAGACATGAAGAATAAAGGACTACAAGCCTATGCCCTGACCTTTAACTCCATTTCGCACATTTGCAATAGGGTTCCTTCCAAGGTTGTCCCCTACTACATACAAATGGTTCCATTTCGTCGAAATGGAACCATTTTCACGCGATTTATCGTGCAGACAGACAGACGGACAAAGCTGGAGCATATACGGTTCTTCAACCTACGGTTGGAGAGCGAAGAAATTGATAATGCTTGGAAGAAGAATTTTAAGTGCTGTTGACTATTGATAATATGCATCACCAGAATATATCGCCCATTTGTGAAAATGTTTTGTGACAACAAAAGCATTTCTGTTCATACGGATTCGTGTTGCACAGTCGAGGAACTAATGACATTAAAAGAAATCCCGTCTTAATACTTTTTTAGGTTCATGATGAAGTAACACAATAGAAACCTGAGGAATTCGAAAAAAATGAGTTATCAGATTAATGTGGAGATAGAAAAATCAAAATTTAATAATATCCATTTTCATAGAAGGCAAAATTAGCTTTGTGTTTCTGAGACCTCATCGCACAATATGTAGTGTTTCCACAAGAGATAAAGAACTAACATTTTCTACCAATATATTACCGGTGCATTATTTTATTCAGGATATCTCTGTTCAGGTACAAGTGTTTCTTCCTGATAAAGGGTAAACTAAACATTTTTATTCTCTTATAAATTTAATCACGCCTGAAAAAAAGCCGGGCTCCCTATTTCTGAGAGTGCCTGGGGAATACAACCTGAGAAACGGAAGGAAAATCCGCAGTTTCGTTATTAGAAAAACTCGAAGGGGAAATGTAAAGATTTGCTTAACATCCAACAGATCGGAAGACAACAGCAACGTTTCCGAAGCAACCTGGATTTTTTCTCGAAAGATTCCATCCAAGTTAGAGACACAATAAAGCTTTCTTTCGGGAAGGAATAATAATAAACTTATTTACTTCATCGGATCAGAAATCCTTCGTTTGCACCGAAATTTTTCCATATACATATTAAATAAGGCAACAGTAATACTTGGCAAAGAGAAAATGCCATTATAAGTATGAACATATACACACCGGGCGTATCACGAAGATGTGCCTCTAAAATTGGATTTATCACATTAATATGGCTATTTACGAGCCACTGTATTCAAGGATCTTATAAAAAACGTCTTTCCTTCAAATTCAGTAATTTTTGTTTATCAGGAAATATTTATTCAACAACAAGAATAAACCAAAATTATATTGATAAAAAATACGGATTTCGAAGTAGAGGATTATTTTCGCAATCGAATTTTTTTCTTTACAAATATGTAAAGAAAAGAGCGAGCCTTGACCACACATAGGCATCATATGTCTGTTGCTAAGATGATGAATCATACAAAATCACCTGTGTGTAATTTTTCTAATTATACAGGAAGTGAAGCATGTTAAACAGAAAATACACTACTGTTTGTGAAAATTGCAACACCAAGAAAGAATCGCGCTATTAAAATGAAATCCATCACATATTCCTCATGTTACAGGAGATAACTGACTACGTTTGTAGAGCTATATGAGATTTTTTGCTTCAAAACTCAGTATTGTGAGAAGCCACCTCCTGCAACAACAACAGCCTCTACAAGGCGTGGCATTGAATGGAAGAGGTTTTTAAAATATCATCCTGGGATATAACCTACCAGGCTGCTTATATGCGAGACCAGAGTTCATTTGTGGTGATTCGCGGAGGCACTTAGCGGGTCAGTCGGTTAGCTACTATGTCTCAGATACCTTCGTACGGGGACATATCCGGAGAACGTGCCGGCAAGGGAAGAAGTGCTATCTGCCAAGCATGGAAGAGCTCTTGGACATTTCGGGCCACATGTGGCGGAGCATTGACTTGCTGGAATGTAAAGCCAGAAGGAAGAATATCAACGTACAAACCAGGAAAGAAGTGGTATCTGCCAAGCATGGAAGAGCTCTTGGACATTTCGGGCCACATGTGGCCGAGCATTGACTTGCTGGAATATAAAGCCAGGAGGAAGAATATCAACGTTCAGGCGAGGAAAGAAGTGGTATCAGCCATGCATGGAAGAGCTCTTGGACACTTCGGGCCATATGTGGCCGAGCATTGACTTGCTGGAATGTAAAGCCAGGAGGCAGAATATCAACGTGCAGGCGAGGAAAGAAGTGGTATCCGCCATGCATGGAAGATTTCTTGGACATTTCGGGTTACATGGGGCCGAGCATTGACTTGCTGGAATGTAAAGCCAGGAAGAATATCAACGTGCAGGCCAGGGAAGAATATCAACGTGCAGGCCAGGGAAGAAGTGGTATCTGCCAATCTTGGAAGAGCTCTTGGACATTTCGGGCCACATGTAGCCGAGCACTGACTTGTTGGAATATAAAGCCAGGAGGAAGAATATCAACGTGCAAACCAGGAAAGAAGTGGTATCTGCCAAGCATGGAAGAGCTCTTGGACATTTCGGGCCACATGTGGCCGAGCATTGACTTGCTGGAATATAAAGCCAGGAGGAAGAATATCAACGTTCAGGTGAGGAAAGAAGTGGTATCAGCCATGCATGGAAGAACTCTTGGACACTTCGGGCCATATGTGGCCGAGCATTGACTTGCTGGAATGTAAAGCCAGGAGGCAGAATATCAACGTGCAGGCGAGGAAAGAAGTGGTATCCGCCATGCATTGAAGAGCTCTTGGACATTTCGAGTTACATGTGGCCGAGCATTGACTTGCTGGAATGTAAAGCTAGAAGGAAGAATATCAACGTGCAGGTGAGGGAAGAAGTGGTACCCGCCAAGCATGGAGGAGCGCTTGGACATTTCGGGCCACATGTGGCCGAGCATTGACTTGCTGGCATGTAAAGCCAGGAGGAAGAATATCAAGGTGCAGGCGAGAGAAGAAGTGGTATCCGGCATGCATGAAAGAGCTCTTGGACATTTCGGGTTACATGTGGCCGAGCACTGACTTGTTGGAATATAAAGCCAGGAGGAAGAATATAAACGTGCAAACCAGGAAAGAAGTGGTATCTGCCAAGCATGGAAGAGCTCTTGGACATTTCAGGCTACATGTGGCCGAGCATTGACTTGCTGCAATGTAAAGCCAGGAGGAAGAATATCAAGGTGCAGGCAAGGTAAGAAGTGGTATCTGCCAATCTTGGAAGAGCTCTTGGACATTTCGGGCCACATGTAGCCGAGCACTGACTTGTGGGAATATAAAGCCAGGAGGAAGAATATCAACGTGCAAGCCAGGGAAGAAGTGGTATCTGCCATGCATGGAATAGCTGTTGGACATTTCGGGTCACATGGGGCAGAGCATTGACCTGCTGGAATATGAAGGCAGGAAGAATATAACCTCTACCTTTAAAACGTCCATGGTGTATCGCTGCCTGTTAAGTGTTCGCTCAATTCCTAACAAGCGAGATCGCCCATTGAACCCAATAGCATCCCAAATCATGACGCTCGGCGTTGGTCCAGTATTACACTGCAAGGCGCCGTTCACCACGATGTCTTGGAATACATGTGCAGCCATCATGGCATATCAGGTTCAATGGTGACTCGGTAGGAAGCACGCCTGTTGCCAATGAGCGCGCCGATGTCTGTGTTCCAGATTCAACTGCAGTCAAAAGTTTCTGTGGTTGAGGGTGAAAGGAATGCGCTGCTAGCAATCAATACTCTGTTATCGACGAACTGTGCTGTTGGACAAAGCCTGACCTGTGAATGTGCTTCACTGTTGCGCTAACACCGTGGATATCACTGTGCGATCGGCAGCAGAAGTGTCGGTCATCCCGTGCAGTCCTGTAATTTTGCGGTCCGTTTCCCAGATTTCTGTGCGTCCGAGCCTCATCTGATCACTGACTCAGGGTTCGCATCACTGTAGTGACGTTTCGTCCAGTGCGAGGGGTAATTTCTGGCAAGGAAATACAGCTTATCTCATCCCAACAATCCTTCCTCGCTCAAAGTCCGTCAGATGTTCATAATGTTACCTTCTTCGACGACGGGGAATAGTGAGCCACAAGAAAGACATGTTCTATTCAATGTCGGCCCTTCACTGATTTCAAGATCTCGTTTGAACCAGTTCTTTATACCCAAAACTCGACAGTTCAGAGGGAGCTAGCTGCTGCGAAACCGCATGCACATTTTCACTGACATTTTAATTGTTGGCATGTTCCAAATTATTGTATTAAGTGTACAAGTAAGTTTTAAAGCGTTTTAAAACAACGCAATATGTAATTTCAGAGAAAACAACAATACCTGTACGAATGAAAATATGCGCCGTCATTATCTATCACCTACCGCCATCGGTAGGGCAGCTGACGGATTCCAGCCATGAAGAATACTTCGTCGTGTGACGAGATGAAGTCTTCAACCCATTTTTGCACTTCGTCACGTGTCCAGAACAGTACAGCAGACAATCCATGTTACACTTCGTCACATGTCCAGAACAGTACAGCAGACAAACCATGTTACACTTCGTCACGTGTCCAGAACAGTACAGCAGACAAACCATGTTACACTTCGTCACATGTCCAGAACAGTACAGCAGACAAACCATGTTACACTTCGTCACATGTCCAGAACAGTACAGCAGACAAACCATGTTACACTTCGTCACATGTCCAGAACAGTACAGCAGACAAACCATGTTACACTTTGTCACGTGTCCAGAACAGTACAGCAGACAAACCATGTTACACTTCGTCACATGTCCAGAACAGTACAGCAGACAAACCATGTTACACTTCGTCACGTGTCCAGAACAGTACAGCAGACAAACCATGTTACACTTCGTCACATGTCCAGAACAGTACAGCAGACAAACCATGTTGCAGCGATCGGAACAAATTATAGTCTAAAGGGGCTATGTAGGGACAATACGCCGGGTGCTCCAAAACTTCCCAGCAAAGTGCCAATAACGTCTCCTTGACCAATTTTGCCACATGCGGCCTGGCGGTGTCAATCAGTGATTTTACGGGACGCAATCCTTTGCCTGTGAATCGATGTTTCCGACAGATTACCTGGTTTAGTCGCAGCAATTGTTGCTTTTGGCGATCAGAAGTAACAGTTTGACATTGTTCCAATAGTTCATAATAGAGCACACCCTTCATATCCCATCAGATGCTCAGCAGAACTTTCTTGGGGTAAATATTGCGTTTCGGTGTTAAAGTCGTTGCTTCACTGGGCTCTCCCCAGATTTTTTTTCCGTTTGAAATTGTCGTACCATATCCACTTTTTATCACCCGTAACGATTTTTTTACAGAAAATACTTTCTGTGTTGTTTAGTTAACAGATTCAAACACTTCATGACACGCTCATCCTTGTTCCTCTGGCTGAGGTCATGTGGAACCCATTTTTCTTCTTCCTGAATTTTTCTCACTGCGCGTAAACGATTGGAAATGGTTTTTAAGTTACCCCCCGTTGTTCAGATAATTCTTGTTGCGTTTGAGACGAATATTCACCCAGCAATGCTTGCAGTTCCGCATTTGAAACCTTCTGCGGGACGCCTCTACGTTCTCGATCGCTAACATCAAAATCAACTGCTTTAAACCGTCTAAAGCAAAATTCACACGTGCTTTTCGATATTATATTCTCCCCCGGAACAGAATAGATCGATGCATATTCTTTTGCAGCACTTTTTTCTTGATGAAATTAGTAAAAAGCAGTGTCGAATAAATGCAGTATCGCTTACCATCTTTCACCTACCGATGTGCAAGTACGTCTGACTGTTGGGCAAATTTCTGTGGTACATTTTATACTCTGGATGGTCACATGACAACAACGCGGGGGAATGTCCGATATGTAAATTAACGGTATACGTCACACAAAAAACGCTTTAAAACGTATTTGTACACCTAATACATATCCTGTAAGTTTCAAGCTAATACTAGCTGTTCTTCATGGTGTTGCAATTTTCGCAAACAGTGGTGTATATGTTACGGGCAGAAAGCGAAATCCAAACAGATCGCGATCTGCCCAGGCAAATCGCGATGCGCCTATTCGTTTCGTGCAAATTCCTATTTGCCGTGCAAATCGCGTTGTGATCGTTCAATACCTGGCAAATCTCAAATCGCTTATCTCTGTAGACTCTTATATATTTTTGTTCTATATTTCATAGCCAGACCAACGGGAAGTCAGAATCCAAACGCCAATCCCTTCGATCAATCTGTCTCAAGGACACGTGCTATGCGTGGCATTGTTCGTCCAGCTTTCAACACCACTCCCTTCGAACACTCCTCCGTGCACCAACAAATGAACTGTGAGTCCGTTTATATTTTTTCACACTTTGGGTTTATTTGGTTTATATTTATTTTCATGTTTATCATTAAACATTTTTATCACTTATAATTATTTAACTTTATCACTTAAATATTATAATTTTACTTTGTATGATTTTAATTCACTAATTTAAACATCCTTCTTGCAGAATAGACATTTATTTCAGTAATTTCTTAATTTGTTTAATGAACTATGTAATTTAATTTTATATAATTTGATTGTTTCGTAATATTTCAAGTTGTAATTTTAAAAAAATCTAAAATAAATTTTGGAATAAAATTGTATTATACTTTTTTCATTCTTATTTATATTTAATTAACTTGAAAAAAGCTTTAAAGCGAATATGGGCGTAGGATTGTCCATTGAATTGGTTGAATAGCGATTGGCCCAAAGAAGATCGGTCAGATCTCGATTTGCCAGGACGCAAGACGCAACCCAAAATATCAAGATACATCCAGTTTTGCCTGTAACATATATACCCAATATATCGTACCCCACCAGATACACTAGGGGAACGAACGTGCTTCATGAGAAGGCTCCATAGTTCATCGCAGAGCCACCACAGCCTGGAACAGAGCCGATCAAGCACGACGCAGTCATGTCCTTCATGATGTCGACTCCATACCCGCACTCTCCCGTCAGCTCGGTACAGCTAAAAATGGGACTCATCTGACGTCACGATGTGGCGCTACATTCGAGAAGTCTGGTTTTAATGTTCCCGGTACCAAGCGAGGTGGATTTCCCGATGACAAGCAGTCAACAGTGGCGTATGAGTAGGCCGTCGGTTCCCGTAGCGTGCGCATTGCCGTTAGATCAATGGCGCTTCTTGGGCCTCCGAAATGCAACCTGGATATGATTTGCGCCTTTCGTTGTCAAGCGGTCAGTTTGCGCGGACCTAGTCTATTTCGACCCCGGTCATCAGTGGCGTGTGGTGGCCACCGATTGCTCTCTGAGAGCAGGTGCATCAGTCGATGGTTTACTCCGGGTACATCCTTGATACGGCTGCTCTCGTGAATCCTTGGGTTCTTACAACTTGTGTGATAGAATGACCCATCTCGTTTAGATCACAAGATTTACCCATGTTCGTCGATTGCGAGACGTTTACAAGCCCTGCTATCCGCCTACTTATCGCCTGCGTTCGGTTTGGGTCTGTTTCATCTAGTGGTGGGGATGCCTATGTCAACTGCCCATCATCCCTGTCTTTAATGTTTTGTCTACTGAATGCATATATATATATATATATATATATATATATATATTATCATCGTCGTCGTTAACCTTTTAGGTCTCCCCAAGTTTCTTTCATAACTGGTTTCCTTGAGACAGTCTTCTCCATGTCACTCCAGAATGCTTACGAATTTCATTCACCTACTTCACACGTGGCATTCTCCTGGGTCTTATTTCTCTTGGCATCCAATCTAAACTTTTAGTTGCCCACTGGTGGTCAGTTCTTCTAGTAATACGTATGCCCAGCACAGTGCCGTTTCAGGGATTTAACTTTGATAATTTTGCCTTCTTCCACTCTTGTCTTTTTACTGAGTCAGAAATTTATGGATTGGGAAAATGAAATCAGCTGTTGACATCATTGTTAAGGCAAAATCCCTTAAATGGAAATAGACGGGTCTCATTGCTGGAAAGAACTGACTACCACTGGACAACTTAAATACTAGATTAGATTCCAAGGGACCGGAAAAGACAACGAAGAAGACTGCATGGATATGATTGGACGAACTTGGAAGGCATGACGGAGTGATATGCAGTAGATTGAGCCAAAGGACTCGTACCTGAATGATTATGATGAAGCCCGAGTCTCTAACCTGCTGGCCACGTAAACGTCATGGTACAATTGTTGTCGCTAAACGAATAGGTAAAGCAGGCATTGGTATCTCCAGGGGTGATATGTGCTCTCATGACATCGCATACTTCCTGCGTGGAAGAATGCAGTACAAGCCCCAGGGAAACGCCTAAAAGTCAATGCACATCAAGACTACAGCTCCTTCTTTTGTCAATCTGTAAAAGGGATACTTCTTTTGTCAAGGGAGACTTCTGAAAGTCAATGCACATCAAGATCCTTCTTTTGTCAACCTTTAAAAAAGGAGAGGTATTTTGTCAAGGGAAACTTCCGAAGGTCAATCAATGCACATCAAGACTACAGATCCTTCCTTTGCCAACCTGTAAAAGAGAGGCCTCTGAAGGTCAATGCACATCAAGACTACACATCCTTCCTTTGTCAACCTATAAAAGGGATACTTCTTTTGCCATGGGAGACTTTTGAAGGTCAATGCACATCAAGACTACAGATCCTTCTTTTTCCTAAAAAAAGGACCTGTAAAAGGGAGACTTCTGAAGGTCAATGCACATCAAAACTACAGATCCTTCTTTTGTCAATCAGTAAAACGGAGGGAATCCTGAAAGGAGTAACAGACAGTTTCGGGCGTTATGGAATTCTGAGCGACACAATACTTCAGGGCACTGTTATAGTTAAAGGGTTAATACTTACCAATTAGGAATGGGTGACTTCGTCTACTCTGTTATTTACATGGGATGTTGTTATGCGTTAAACTTTCAATCAATACAAATACGTTTTACCTGAACAACGAATCATGATTGGAGACGGCGTAATGATTCTTGAATCAAGTTTCTTCACGTACTGAAAAACAACAGTATAGTTCCCACTGAGAAATTTAGGGGCACTTTAAAACTATTTTCAAATACATGTGTGTGTGTTATTTAGCTGCACATATTCGTTCCGTTAACGACGCACCAAAATATATCGCACTTTTTAAGTGCGGTAAAAATTGTCAGGGAAGCTATTTCTTACTAAAGGTGAGTCAGCGATGTAGTATTATACAATTTAAACACTCGTTAATTGACTGAAATAAAAGGCAGTTCTAATAGCGCGTTAAATGCCCTTCTTTCCTTCAATAGCAATGCAAGATGGGTAGAAGTCAGGAATTAATTGATTAATTATCCCTTTAAAAGGTGATTTTATGCAATTAATGCATTTAACACATGTTTTACGACCAACATTATTTGGAACTTAACTACTTGTGGTTAAACTTCCAATGAAGGTTTTACTTAGTTCATTACTTCACATGCAATTAAAAAGGGCAGCATACCCTGTCTGTAACGTTCCGACACAATTCCTAGTAAAGCATAATAGCAATATTTCTTCGTCATCTTAGGAATATTATCTTTGTCGAAGAATATGCGAATTAAAAAAAAAATGTTTTTGCTGTACAAATCGAATCGCTGATCCATGAGAAACCACTATTGTTTGGGAATATTTAAATAATTTTCAAGCTTTGCCTTTGTTCTTTCATATATTGCTTATTCCTTTTTACATTTGTATTAAATTCTGAATAGAATAATTGTAGTTTTTTCAGGTCGGCTTTCTAAAGCAAAACATGAGATAACAAACTGCGAACTTCTTCAGGTAGTTTTTTCAGAGTTGAGATAACAAACTGCGAAATTCTTCAGGTATTTTTTTCAGAGTTGAGAAAACAAACTGCGAAATTATTCAGGTATTTGTTAAAGAGTTAACACACGCGAGTTTGTCAATAACTACATTTTTAGGAATTCATATGTTCAAACTGCTACATTTTGTAGGGTCAGCTAGACGGAACAAAAGCGATGTTCTTCTTCTACGTCTTTTATTCGTCCTGAGGTTTGGAGTATACCATTAATAATGTTCGCAGCAGAAGCTTAACGGAACAGCGTGAAACGACAAACGTCCCGGTGTACTGTGTGAGCTCAGTTCGGGGGCGTACTTTTATTGTCCTCGGTTGTTTTGTAAGAGAAGACACTGAGTCTGTTGGGAAGTGCAATCCATATTCAAGGGTTGTAGCGAAAGTAACGCAAAAGTGGGCATAACTTCTTTATTAACTGACAGAAGTCGTTTAAATTGCACATGTCGGGAGAGCAACTCTTCATTTATATTAACCCTTCTTTTTCATTGCAGGTAAATAATGAATTCCAAAAAGAAGCAATGTGCCGTCATTGAGTTCTTGACAAAGGAAAGGGGTGTAGGCTGTCCAACATCCACCGAAGGCTACAGAATGTTCACAGAGATGACACCATTGACAAGAGCAATGTGCACAGATGGATGAAGAACTTTAAAGAAAGGGAAACCAGCACTGAAGACAAACCACGCAGGTAGTAGGAGACCATTATCTGCGACCACTGACACGAATTGTCAGCGAGTGAATGAATTGATTCGCGCGGACAGACGAGTCACAATCCGTGAGCTTGTTGCACAACTGTACTATGGTCACAATGCCAAACAGAAGATGATGGAAGACTTAGGGTATCGGAAAGTGAGTGCAAGGTGGGTACCTCGGCAGTTGACACACGATTTGAAGAATAGAAGGGTGAAAGACCGCTCTGATCTGCTGGAAGCCTTCGAATCCAATGAAGACACGTTTTTTTTTCGATCTGGTGACCAGGAATGAAACGTGGGAGTATCTTTACGATACGGAAACGAAGAATCAATCCATGGAATGGCGTAACACCTCTTCACCAAGGCCTAAGAAGTTCAAGAGCCGGAGGTCAGCACAGAAAGTCAGGGTGACTGTTTCTTGGTAGGACAGAGGTATCATTTTCCTTGAATTTCTTGAACGTGGCCGTACCATTCCCAGCGAGCGGTACATTGAGGCACTAAGAAGCTTAGAGAAGCCATAAGAAGAAAGAGACCAAACAAGAATACGAAAATGATCCACATTTACCATGACAAGGCGAGACCACACACGTCTTTAGCAACAAATCAGGTGATCAGCAAATTAGTTTAGTCGGTCGTTCCCCATTCACAGTACAGCCCAAATCTGGCGCCTTCTGACTTCCACATGTTCGATCCAATGAAGGACAGTCTCCAATAACAAATATTTGATGACACAGATGGGGTTAAAGTGGCTGTGAAAAAGTGGGTACAACAGTCCACACCTGATTTTTTCAAAGAGGATTTAAGAGTTGGTTTCAACGATGGCTCAAATACATCGCTTGTGATGGAGACTATGTTGAGTAGTACCTTTGTATAGAAAAAGGGTTACTCTACTAACATGTGCAATTTGAACGACCTCTGTCACTTAATAAAAAAGTTATACCCACTTTTGCATTACTTTCGGTACAACCCTCGTATAACTAGCGGAAGTGTATATTCTCAAACCACCAGAATGCTGCAAACACCAGCCAAACAGTTCGATTTGGACGAACTGGACAATTCCTCGCGTACCTATAGCGTCGATGTGGTTAAATGTTTTACTTTCAACCGGTGTTCAACAAAGCGCTGAAAAATATTTTTTAGTTGATTATGGAAGTTAAAGAAGGTAGCCCTCCATCTCTTCCGTAATTATACCACATGCGTTTTTGGCATCCGAAGATGTCTTGCTCAAGTTTCTTTTAACTGAGTAGTCTAAATTTACAACAACAGTTGTTTGTTGAATTGCATCCTCACGCACGAGAGTGCTATCTGACTTGCACCTGTTTTCTCTTGAAGACTGCATGCCACTGGTGCGTCATAGTAATGATCTTAAAGAGCAAAATCATTTCATTTCGTCAGCTCCTGAACTTTGTAGTTCTACAACAAGACAACAGACGTAAGCAAAATGGACTTTCTTAAAAGAGGAGGGACTTTCCGTGTCTCTTGAAGGAGCAGCAAAGAGCAGTAAAGTGACAAAATGTCGTTTTCATCGCAAAATTGAGTGAACAAAATAAATACAGACATTTAACGTAGACCAGAAATATCAAACAAAGATATTCGCTTTTTCCACGATTATAAGTGAGTCACGGAAAAATTCTCATTGGCCGCCACCGGGAGTCGAACCCAGGGTCTTCCAGTTGCGCGCCGGATATGCTTCCGCTACACCACAACGGCCTCGAATTCCTCCAGCCTCACACACGTTAACTGCCAAGCCAAGTTGGCAGGTTGCTTCTTCGAGCCCCGCACAATGCTGGGGATTCACCAAACATGGTAAGCAGCAACTGAAGAAATAATTAGAAGGCGAATGAACAATAAATACAGACATTTAACGTGGACCAGGAATATCAAACAAAAATCTTCGCTCTTTCCACGTTTATAAGTAAGTCACGGAAAAATTCTCATTGGCCGCCACCGGGAGTCGAAAACCAGGGTCTTCCAGTTACGCGCCGAATATGCTTCCGCTACACCTATAAGTAACTGGAAGACCCTGGGTTCGACTCCCGGTGGCGGCCAATGAGAATTTTTCCGTGACTTACTTATAAACGTGGAAAGAGCGAAGATCTTTGTTTGATATGAGTGAACAAAGGTACCAATGACCGGTCTTTCTTCATCGCTCTCATCTGTGAAACTGCACGGCTATATATTTTTCGTGATTTCTCTGTGGATCCAAAGCTTTTATCACCAGATTAAAGCCTACACTTTTGACAAAATTTTACAAGAAAATGTTTTCTATATGTATATACAGAAATGTCGATTAACTAACAAAAACTAAATATTTTATTTTATAGTATGAAAGATAATTAAAGAAAATATGTCATACAGGTATAACGTGGAACAACTTGTTCCACTAAAACTTTCCGTCGTCCTTGGGTACGTGCAGAGAATCCAGATAAAATCTGAGGTGTGTAAAGCGGTAAAAACGTTAAGTTTCACGCGGTAAAAACGTTAAGTTTCACGCGGTTTGAGATCCACAAATTAGCTAGTTTTTTTCTAAAATATAAACTACACAGTAATAAGCTAAACAACTGGTAAACATTTTGCATGCCATTTTCCCCCTGTAACTCATCCAGCTAAACCTCAATATATATAAAAACCGAAAACGCCGAAGTTTGTTTTCTTCAGTTCTTCTTCTGAGAATGAGATATTTTCAAAGTTGTATTGGTCATATTCGGGACTAAACCACCAAAAACACGAGGCTTAGAAACGATTTCACCTGAATAGATGGGATTTCACATGCTTCATGAAATTTGAGTCAGAAGTTATCTGGTTCAGTGTTTAATAATATGACATTTTTTTACAACAATCATTCTGAAGGAACCATATATTTATTTTTGTTTGTTTCTTTTAAAGCTAGAGCTACGACTTTTGAAATGGCAGGCTCTTACAGGATGATGCTTCCAATGAATGGAACCGACCTGTGACTGTCATGTCAAGCACTTAGCAAGTCTATTCGACGGAAACATAATTCAGACAAACCAGACAATTCAGTTCCCTATTACTGGAAGCACATGATGTTCGTTGGGAATTATTGCTACGCATATGAGAAGTGATACGAAATAATTTTAAAATATCGCGAGTTTGAAATAAAAATATCCAGTAACTTTTTTCCATGAAATAAGTTGTTTTTAAAAATCACATTTTATTCTTCAAACCACATAACTTTGAAATCAGCAAAATAATATAAATTAGATTTGTATATTTATTTATGCAACAAAACTCAAATGGAACTGATCTTCGCTGCTGATTAATACCATTAAAAAAATAAAAAATCTTTGGGTTTTCAGTACACTTGAAAATTTAAAAAATTGCATTCTTTGCAAAAAAATACCGAAGAAATAACAAAATTGTAACATTTACGAGAAACGAGGTTAACAAATTAATTTCCATTTTGAGAAAAATCGAAATGTCGAAATCTCTTTCCACGCTAATAAGTGAGTCACGGAAAAATTATCATCGGCTGCCACCGGGAATCGAACCCAGGGTCTTCCAGTTACGCGCCGGACATGCTACCACTGCACAACATCGGCCTCGAACTCTCCAGACTCACAAGTGATTAACAGACAAATCACACCTGAGTGCGAAATGCGGAACTACGATGTATTATGTAGGTAGTCCGAATTCAGCGATCATTCAGTGTGTATATGTAATATACACTGAATGATCACTGAAATCGGACTACATCATAATACGTCGTAGTTCCTCATTTCTCACCGAGGAGTGGCATCGATTCAATAAGATACATCGTAGGTGCTATTAAAAATATTCTACAGGATTAACGTTATCTGCCACAAGAAACAATTTCTGAAATCGCTCTTTGAGAAGAAGAGATTTTTTGGGGAAAAGGACAATATACATATTTACGGCTCCTAACGGAAGAAAATTGAATTATGAGATATAACTGAGCGCAAAACAATACCTTTAGTACAAAGAATCAAACGAAAAAGATTCAACGGTATGTACAGAAATAATGAGACGGAATAAAATAAAAATTTGAACTGAATCGAGTCTGACTTTACGCCCTCTTGTGGCGAAATTGTGTACCGGAAATAGAACAAGAGGCAACTATCATCGCTTGCTGAATTCATATTTTTTAATACAAAAATAACTTTTCAAAGCGAACTAAATCTACATAAATATTGTCCTCACAAGATGACGGACAGACACAGTGGAGTGGTAACCTATAAGCAGGTGCAGTAAAACCTACATTACCGGACACATCCAAACAATGGTAATCTCCAAACAGCGGCAAGTTTTAGATGCTACATAATAGCTACGGTAGGATTAGTAGCGAAAATCTTCGAAAAACGGAACGTCTTCACAGTAGTCAAATGTCAGTCGGGAATGAGAACTAAAGGACACGTTGTGTCTTACGGTTTTACTTAGCTCTTTCGGTGCTCCTGCGGATGTGTAAAATAGAGACAAATACTGTTGCAAAAGAAAATGTGTCTCAGGGAGGATGGGATGCACTAGGCGGACACATTGGCTTGGTTAAGTGAAAAGAAAATACTTAAAGTTCCGTTGGACATGTAACTGTTTAGTTGTTCAACCTTGCGCGCCACCTAATTGTGCAGTTGAAGTCCACTGTCTCTCCAATTGTTGTATTTCTTTCCTATAGTATACCCTAACCCTAATCACCCAGCTTGCTATTTATAAGTGATCGTTTGGAACAGGTGTTAGGCATTTTCTAAAATCTTCCACACCAGGATTAATTGTCAAAATTTAAGTGCAGGTCATCCAATTCTAGTGAACAATAGGCGTAAATAACGTGAAAAGCTTTTGCGCATAAACTGCTGTAGCTGGTTCAAAAATTCAGCTTCAATTACTCAGATGCATTTATTGTTCTAAATCTAGGCATTCAACCTTGAGCTAAACTGAAGCTCTTGCAGGAAAAAAGGATAACATTATGCAGTACACATTTGATCTTGGCAAGATTACCATTTCTGACCACATCTGTCCCTAATTCCGCATTGACCTCTAAGATTTGCTCAGCTGAGACACAACGGAAAAACAATATTACCTGAAGCCTAACCGCAGAGCAACAGCTACCTCTCAACAGAGGTTACGTTTCACTGGTCAAAGCAGACCATTATTTAGAGTTTTCACTGTACCTCCAACATTTTAGTGTTATCTCCGATAACTGTTTGACAGTGGCACCCATATTAGTACTTTTAGGGGCGGTAAGGGGGGGGGCTAAGAAAAATCTTTACCTCTTTCAAGGCTGTCAAGCATCTTAGTAAATGCAGAAGATACTAAAATATAATAAAATAAAGAAGTTTGATAATTGCAATGAATCTTTAATATCCTATTATTTTTAAAAATGCTTTAAAAAAAGGTTTCGTCTATAGTTGGTGTTTTAAATTCATCAATACTTGGCTATACCAAAGGCTAGGGGGTGTGGCTCGAGCCCCCACCCCCACCCCTTTATGGACGCCCTTGTCTGCTTCTAAAAGTACGATTTCAAATATTCATTTTTGCCTTGGTAAACCATCACAGCAAAGAACGCTTTCAGTATAACATCTAATATTTTGTAACACGAAATGTTTACCACTAGACATGAGAAAGCAGATTTTTATATGCGCAATGTTTGAAACCATATCTACCCGCTTAAAATCCAGATTGAGTGAATTATTTTGCTGGTAAGATACTGGTCAGTACGGAAAACTTTGTACCCGTGTTTTCTGCTGCAAATAATTCACATTTTTCGTCCTAGTGGGCGAAAATATATAGCTCACTTTTAATGATGCCAGTATTTCTGGAAGTCCGAATTAACTTTTATGTAACCTCTTCTTTTTCTCTGGCATTTGTGGAAGGACAGATAATCACGCGGACTCTGGTCGATGCTAAATAAAGCCACCTCCAGGAAGCAATGATCTAATCAATGGCTTCTGATCATTCTTTCGAGTGCGGCAGGGTTTGAGTGATGGTTGAGGCATGGGTGATGTGTTTATCATATAGAACTGTGTCTCTCCCTATCTTGGCACCAGTGGCCCTAATTTTGGGACCAGCGACAGGCTATATCAATTAAGATCTTGCATGGTATTTATTAGCTTCTTTTTTGGGGGGGGTCTTTACCCCCCCTGCCCACAAAAAAAGAAGCTAATAAATTTGGTTGCATAGTATCAAAAGGATACTTCTTTCATTAGAATATTCCCATTAATTTGTGAACAGAGATCGCCGTTGTTTAATAAAGGTAAGAGGTCATTTCAATTTCAGAGAAATCCAATCAAAACAGGAAAAGTGTTACAGAATTTAGATAGTTCTGCTTTCACTGGTTTTTCCGATATCATTTTTTTCTCAAATCAATTCTCTTAAGCCGCTTAAAATGTAAGTGATCATGTTTCACACAGCTGAAACAACAAAAAATATGAATATGTTTTCAAAGTACTTTGTAATGCTCATGGATGTATAAAGATTTATGCCAGTCTTATAGCATTGCTCCCTAATGATATGTATGTCTGAGACTGTACAAGGAAAAATAAGAAAGAAAACAATTCCCTCAGACTACTAACACACAATAAAAAAAAATTTCTTGTTCCACAAATGCCAAATGTTCGCGTTCTGGAAATCTTCCCATCTAGCTGATACTCTTTGCCGAAACTTTCGGGCAAAATAAGTGAGTCTCTGAAAATCTATTATTGGAGATTTTCCAAAAAAGCTTTACCAAAAGAACATTTCCCTGAAGAAGACTTGGACCATTTTCGCGAACATCCTCTCGTTGAATTTAAATGATCATTCGTTAATAATCCCTTTTCCTCCTTCGCTTCCTCTTTCTTGTCGAATCCCACTCAAATGAGCTAGGAGTAGATCCTCAAACGTCAAGTGCAGCTAAAGCGAAACAGACGAAAAAAAAAAAGGGGGAATGAAGAGAGAGAGAGAGAGAGAGAGAAGAAAAAAGGAGGAAAACGTACTAATGAGGCAGCCGAACAAAAAGACCAAGCTATTTTTTTCCCTCCGAAATCATCTTTTATATTGTTTCATTTATGCAGTTCTTTATAGTCACATAAAGCGAACCACCGCATCAAGAGCATTTTGCGCTTCCTGCTTGCATTTTCACAACCGTTACGGAACACGATCATTCTCGGCAGGAATTGTTTCTCCTTGAAAGAGGATGCAATTAAGTGATGCATTCAAGTCAGGCGCTATTTAGGATAAATTTGGGGAGAAAAGACAAGACAGGAATACATTATAGTTTATGAATAATGTTTCTTTATTTTAATACGTTGAGTAATCGTCGTGATGATATGGCTAAGGCTCTGAAGTTCGGGAAATTCCTTTCCATTTCCTTTCTGTATTTCATATCCGTTTAAGTGCCAGCTATTTTTTTTTACGTCTCAGACGAAAGAAGTTTTCAAACTTGGCTCATAGTTTAGAAGAAAAAAAGTCCTTTTACTTACCAGGAAGTAAACCCAAAAACCAGATACGCACAGATACATAATTGAAGACAACGACTAGTTATTAAACGATGTATAAAGATCAGACAACTAGGGAGAAAGCTTTTCACTACAAATAAAATAAAGAAATTTGTTTCTTCCATGTTATTTGTCGCCTGCCAACTGGGGAGATTCTGTATATTAAAGCAGAAAACGGGGAAGTCATATCTGTGAATTGTACAATTTAAACCACATAACATTATGATGGTTTTGTGGCTCAGCTGTAAAATTTAGAAAAATGTAATTTTGAAAACTGAAGTTAAAATTTAAATCTTAGAATAAAGGGACGTGAAAATGTTTTCGATTTTTTTAATTTTTAGGAGCGATTATAATGCAAGATAACGAAGATATTGAAGCCTAAATTCCTATCTATACTTCGAAAAGAATGTTAAATCAAGAAACCCTATTCAGGAGCAGAAAATCACAAATACAACCCATCTTGGACTGACAGCACCTGGAAAGCATGGAGAAGTGTTAAAGAGAAAAACAGAATACTTTCCTTATCTGGGTAATAAATACATTCGGTTTAGATTCTAGGAAACAAGAGGAGAAAAAATAAAACAGACTTCCCTTCGTTCAGTTCCAGTTCTAAAACCAAAATGGAACAACAGTAGTGGTTAAAATTGTGGAAACCTTTTGCAAATAGTGTATTTTTGAGGTCTGATGGCTCGTAACACTACTTTTGTTTCGAGTAATAAAATAAAATTATATATCAATGGAAAGATAACTTCATCAAGAATGTAATGCAATAACTTTTATAAAGGATTCCGTAATAGAACGGCAGTTAGAAGGAAGAAAAGTGAACCACGTAGAAACAATGCGATATACAAAACTTTTCACCATGTCAGTTAATACTTAGTTGGGGAACCTTTAGCGTTAATTACGGCCTTACAACACCTTCCCATGGAGTGCACCAAGTTTTTTAGTTCTGCAGCTGTTATAATGTGAAACCAAGATTGAATTATTGCTTCTATTAATTCGGTTTTATTGCTGGGTTGCTTCTGACTAACAAGTTTCTTTAGTCGGCTCCATAGATTTTCGATGGGGTTAAGTTCTGGCTATTATTTCCAGGCCATTCCAGCAGTGGAATATGATTACCTTGAAACCAAATTTTGCACACAGCAGCAACATGACATGGAACTGAATCCTCTTGAAATATAAATGCTTCATTATCTTGGAAAAGATCACGTGCGGAAGGCTTCAGTTTGGGCTCAAGTATTTCATTAATGTATTTTTTGCCATTTATATTCCAATTAATCACGCAAATTCTGCCCACACCTTTTGATGTCATACAACCCCAGATCATAACACTAACTGGGTGTTTCATGGTACGTGAATCAGGATGCAAATCTCTGATTCTTCTCCTTACGTATTTTATGCCATCTCTACCAATTAGGTAGATTTTGGTCTCATCACTCCAAATAACACTGTCCCATTGTTCCGCTGTCCAGTTAACATGGGTTTTAGCCCAGTTTAATCTTTTCAACCTTTGTTTGAGAGATAAAAATGCCTTTTTTCGTGGAATTCTAGCTTTTAGACCAAATTCCTGCAGTCTGCGTCGAACAGTCCTTGCACTCAACTTCACATTGCATTGCGCCATTTCATCTTGTATACACCCAGATGATTTTCTTCTGTCACCTGGGCACAGTCTCTTAATTCTTCTATCATCACTTGCTGTTGTGCACCTTTCCTTGCCTTTACCAGTCCACCTTTGGTTAAGTTTCCACCAATTATTCTTCTAATTTCTTCATAACTGAAGCCTTGTTCATTTAATAGTACTATTTTGCATTGCTTTCTGGGTGACCAGTCAACTCTTTTCGCCATTTCTTTAATTTTATTTCGTTTTACAAGCTCACTAAAAAAGAACAAAAAAAAAAAAAAAAAAAAAAAAACTTGATGGCAATCACATAACACACTGACAAATGTCCTCCTCTCAGCTCCAATACATGACATCAATAGCTGAATACTACTGTGACCTAACTGGCTCATTGCCAAAACAAAATGACACCTGATTGGCTCTCTAAACACTCATGCTCACAGGCTACATTCAAATGAAGGAAAGCTACTTCATAACAACCTAAGCAAGTTGTGCTTTCTTTTTCTGGTTATTTGGCTATAAGCTTTAATAGAATACAGATAATTAAACAACCTTTGTTACATTACATTCTTGATGAAATTATCTTTCCATTGATATATAATGTTATGGTATTACGCCAAACAAAAGAGGTGTTATGAGCCATCAAACCTCGAAAATACACTTTTTCCAAGAGGTTTTCACAATGTTGGCCACTACTGTATGCATAAAGTATTAAAATAAAAGATGACTGAATAATATTTTAGTCATTAGATATGAGTTTTCGATAGAACATCGTACAATGTGGGAGACTAAAAAAGAAACCATGATGCCTATAACGCTGATTTGTAAAGCATGCATTTCATGAAATAAAAAAACTGCTGCGTATACTATACATATATGGTTACTGAAGGAACTTCTTCTTACTTAGCTCTCATATAAAGGCTTGTTAACAATTATGTCCCTGTAAAGAATCATTGTTTTGATTCCTTCGAGATTATCCAGCAGATATTCCTAAATTCATTTCGCACATTTCCGATATCCTCGAAAATATGGTTTCCTGATTCCTAATTTCATTTCGAATTTCTAATAATAATAATAATAATAATTCCTAATTTCATTAATAGTAATAATCCGTAAGTTCACTTATAGTAATAATTCCTAATTTCATTTCCATATAGTATTTCGTTATGGTAAAAAATACAGTGTTTCTTGACAGAACTGCTGTTACTTTTCCAACGTAATAAGATTCATCCAGCACTTTTGGATAATTGCAGTTTATGCATTTTTGAAGTGGTCGGCTTTTTTCATAGGGAACGAATGTATAATATCTGCGTTCTGGTAAATAAGTCTCCGCTTCACAAAGACATGCCTGTCTTTCTCAGATGAGAAGAAATTTTCTCTGCGTTTTGATATAAAAGAAACGGTTTTTATCAATACACACAACCTGCTTTTTCGTGATAACCTGTATCGTGTCCCTTTGTCGTTATGGAAGCACTACACTACGGCGTACGCTATTGTTCATACGTGTATTTCTCGTGTTTTTCTGTACCGCCATCTTGGTATTATTCTTCATACCGTTACGTTACGTGAAGCGTATAAAACTGCACACCAGATGATTCACTTATAACTCATATGAATTTTTCTGCACTTTATTAAATATACTCGTATATACATATATACACTTTTTTGCTTCTGTTAAAGCCAACGTTTCTGGTCAATAACGGATATATACTTACAGTGGTGTGCCAAAGTATTGAATCACCTGCGGAAACCGTGAATTTTGAAGTTTAACTCTTCTTTTAACTAACTCCTTTTCATAGTTAATTCATTGTTTATATGGCATTAGATGCGAAATATAATGGATATTTAAAAAATTCTTAGTTTTTCCTGTAGCTTACTTCTGCTCTTGAGATATGACATAAAATTTGGGTTTGACAAAAACAATGAAATCACGTTAGCTGTGTATCAGTTGTTACAGCCAATCATAGACATTATTTTACGTTATTGGCTGCTTTCGAATGCTATCCTAATCTTACTCTAGCCTTTATAATGGTTGACGTAGAGCTGCAAGAGCATTGTAGTCGTCGCTTATTGTTATTAGGCTATAATTTGTGTACCTACATTCTCAATAATGGTTAAAACTGCGGAACTGACCACAGCGGACAGATTAATAATAGTGTTTCTGCTTGAAGAGGGGTATTATTTAAGGCAGATCGCTTAAAGAGTGTGCTGTAATTAATCTATAGTTATTAGGCTACTGAAGAAAGTAAAAGACATTGCTGATATTAAAAATATGCGTCGCATTAGAAGGGCCAGATCCACTGTAACCAGGCAGGGCAAAGTGCCCAGAAACCTAAGCTTGGCAGAGAAGAGACTCAATTCACCTTAATTGCTTCAGAGATGGTCTGGAGTGACTGATGTTATTGTTAGTACATCTACTGTTAGGAGGAAGGTGCTTCACTGTGACTTAGGTGGCTGCTTCACTATGAGTCATGCAACTGCAAAGTCAGGCGTAAACCACTGTTAACTGCAAATCAAAGGCAGCGGAGACTTCAGTGGACAAAACAGCCTGTCTCATAGATAACCAAGCAAAGGGAAAATGTTCTTTTCAGTGGTGAATCAGAATTTTGCCTGAATGGGAATCAGAGTAGTGCCTTTGTAAGGAGATTCAAGCATGAAGAATTCCATCCCAGTTGTTTAGTGACTACTGTTAAGCATCCGGCGAAGGTCATGGTTTGGAGCTGCATGTGTGCAAATTGCGTTGGGAACCTCCATGTTGTTGATGGTACAGTAAATGCCCAGAAATACTTCTGGATATTAGAAAACAAGATGCTACCATCATCTAGAAGACTTTATGGCGACGATTTTATTTTTAAAGAGGACAATGCTCCCTGTCATCGTGCTAAAATAGCGGAAAAGTGGTTTCAGGGAAAAAGTATGTTCAGCATCTTGATTGGCCACAACAGTCACCAGACTTAAAACCCAAATTTAATGTTAAAAGTCTCGTGTGAACAATAAAAAAAGAAGCCAATAACTAAAATACAACTCACTGAAGATGTGACTCAAATTTGGAATCTTATTGTTCATTCAACCCAGTCTTTTACAAAACCTTGTTCACAGTATACCAGCAAGATGCAAACCTGTGATTAAAGCTAAAGGCTGGGCAACAAAATATTAGGTAGATTTTATAATTTTGCTTCATTATATATTTTTATTTAAATGTTATTTCGTTCCTTATGAATTACAGAAAAGATTTATTGCTGTAAACTTAAGCATTGGAGAAATGATCCTTTTCATAATAATTTCGACTTGGTCATGGTTTTTGTAATGTATCTTAAAAACAGAAGTAACTACATGAAAAATTAAGAAAGTTTTGAAATTGCCATTATATTTCGCATCTAATGACATATAAATGATGAAATAACTATACAAATTAGTTAGTTAAAAAAAGAGTTAAATTTAAAAATTCACGGTTTTTTCAGGTGATGAATTATAACCTTCGCCCACCACCCACTATATTATTTTTTTTTTTTTTTTTTTTTTTTTGATTGGAGGTTTAACGACCACCGTGAGCAACTCAATGGGCTATAAGCAGTCGCCCGTCCCTAATTTAGGGTCACTGGTTCCAGGGAAGGGAGAGAGCCAGTGCCGTAAGACAAACACAACATCCATGCCTCACCGGGATTCGAACCCGGACCCCTTACGGACGAATGATCAGAGGCCATCGCTTAGACCACTGCGCCACCGGGGCGGCCCCACTATATTAGAATAATACATTACATATGTACGTTTTAAGACACCGTGAGTCCTCACTTAACAAGGGGTGTATTTCCGTAACAAAGAAATTTACAGGATATTTTTAGGTGACATATTTTTCAATTTATGAAAAAGATTCCAATTAATTACGCAAGTAAGTTGGTGAAGTAGGTCATACCTCTTCACAGTTTTGAGAGTTATTCTGCATCAGAATGCAGAATAACTCTCAAAACTATTCTGCATTCTGCATCAGAATGCAGAATAACTCTCAAAACTGTGAAGAGGTATGACCTACTTCACCAACTTACTTCCACAACAATTCTTAGATTGTTGTGGAAGCCCGCTAGTTACAACAATCTAAGAAGACCGGAATTGTCCATAACAGCGGCCCACCATCGCCTGCCATGGAACTCTTGGGAGGGCTTTCCTCTGGTATAGGAACCGCCATATCGAGGCAGTTTATAGAAGACTCCGTGAGAGAAGATCCTATGCAAGGAGGCTAATCGTCTGTATTCCACTGTTGTATCACCAATGGTCTGTATCACAAAATGTTGAAACTTATTAATTCTAGAGGTTACTCGTTTTATTGAGAATTCGTTTCCGAACTCATGCGAGGGAAAGAAAGAAACGAGCTGCTTCTTCATTGCGTATCGCAGTAATGACAGACTGAATGTTCAATTCAAGGATGAATGAAAAATTCAAAGCAGTGAAAGCAAACCATTCATGATGGAGGATCATTTGTTGTAAGCAAATCGTTCGCGAATTGCCCATCACTGATACAAACAGATTCTTTTAAAGTAAGCTTGCACTTCCTATAATGCAAAATTGGTATCTGAAATGGTATTTGAAAACAAATAAACGTGTTTTCGGAATATCAGACAAAAACGCAACCGTCAAAATAAAATGCGCTTTCGCTAAGAGCAAACTCTCAAAAGCGCAGACGCCAAAGTGTATGAAAATTTCTTATACAATTGCGGTCAAATATCAGAAATTAGTCTTGCTTGTTCCATGTGCCCACCGGTAAACCTTTTGCATATTATTTTATTTCCTAGATGCCATAATTATCTTTTCCGTACAAAATAAACACAAAGGCGAAGCCTTTTGTTTCATTCAGGAAATGATTAAGGCTGTTAATAATGGATATCACTTTTCTATACACATGTCCAAAACTTAAGCACGAAAAACATTTTCACGTGCTGTACATACACTCATTGCCGTACAAATCCGCTCACCAAGAAGGTGGCGTCGGTTTGAAATGAGATTTTACTAGTGAGATGACACATACCAAGGACAGAAGTGATTACACTATTACAGCAGCAGGACGATTTCCCGCGGACATACGGTACACATTCCGGTCAGCGTTAGTACCGCGAAGGACTACCTCGTGCTCCGATACATGCGGTGATACAATCCGGCATGGAGTCAAGGAGACGCCATTTGTTATCTTGGGACAAATTGGCCCACATTACAGGCAACTGACGGTCTGAATCACGAATACTGGGACATGGAGAAAACTGGTGTCCTGTCTGCTCCCACATGTGCTCGATGGGTGAGAGATCGAGCAATCTGGCAGGCCACGGAAACGTCGGGGCATGACGTAGACAGTCTTAGGAAACCCAAGCCGTTTGCGAACGGTCGTTATCTTGTTGAAAAATGGCTCCGGGTCGCCCCCACCAGGTGAGGGAGCACGTGGGGACGCGGGATCTCCTGAGCGTAGCGCTGGGCTGTCAACGTCTCTCGGATCACTGCGAAGGAAGTCCGGATCTGACACGTGATGCTTCCCACACCATCACACCTGCAGTTCGGGACATGTGACGCTATACAGTAAGGTTCGGATTGTAGCGCTCACCTGCGGTCCTCCACACTCTGACTCGGTGGTCGTCCGTTCCCATACAGAAGCGAGATTCGTCGCTGAACACTATACGTCGCTAGTCCGTAGCATTCCACGTTGCTCGCTGCTTACACCACTTCAATCGATGCCGACGATTGTCAGGTGGTAAGGGCCGTCGAGAGTGCAAATGTGCCTCTTCCAGGCATCTGGAAATGGTTCTGGCGGACACAGGAGTTCGTTGTACAGCCGCCACATGTCTCTGGATATTGAACAAAGGCGTCGTAGAAGATGTGCGTGCCGCACTCACGTACCCACGGTCATCTCCTCTGGTGGTGTATCTGGGTCCTCCAGAGCCAGTCCGCCGTGTCTGGGTGCCTTCTCATGTCCATTGCTCACAACACGATCGCACGGCACTGTCCAACCTCCCTCATCCCGACCAAACTTCCTCTTTTAAACTGTGTCAGATGCCCGTACGCACATCTGCGGCGGCTCCTTGGCATCTCTATCGCTCAGGGATCTCACCTGACTCTTACCGTGCACTTGGGCACGAATGTGGAGTCTGCCCTCCCCGTATATATTTAGCGAGTTTCGCGTTAATCGCACGGTTTTTTCTTGGTGCACGGATTTTTACGACAATGAGTGTACATATGTAGTTTAATCCCTGATGTTTACATACAGTAATACATGCCATTTAATAACACAACGTATCACATAGTTACCATACATCTGACACTGGTACAGAGTCCCTGACGTCCTGCGTATGGGAAGCTGGCACAACCGCCTGTAACGCTGAAGTCCAGAGTAGCGCAGAGATGTACTCTTTACGAACACCTATTGGTAAATCAATATGGCGACATGCCCTCCTCTAATAGATAGGTACGTTTGCCACCGGTGTGACATATTGAGAACAAGACTGTTGAGCATTTTCTGCGATAGAGCTTGCCACTCTTGTATCAGCGCTCTTCGGAGCTCATGAATCGTTCCTGGTGTTTGTGTCTTCTAAGCTACAGGTCTCCCCAGAGCATCACAAACATGCTCCATTGGGTTGAGTTCGAGGAGTATGCTCGCTCCAATCGGCCGATATCTTCTTCCCCAAGGAGTTCAGCCACGGCCGCTGAACGATGTGGGCGAGCATTATTTTCCACGAAAACAAACTCTGGCCGAATAGGTCCACGGAACAGGAGAATATTAGGGAGGATGACATCATTACAAAACCGTTTACCGGTCAGGGACCCTCGTTTCACTAGCTTCAACAGGGTCCGGCCACTGACCGTAATACCAGCCCAGATCATGATTCCCCCAACACAATTTCTATCCTTTTCCACGATGTTCTCTTGACGGTACTGTTATATCACGTTCCCGCCTGATCACTGACGTCCAGAATCGAACGTTAAACTGAATCTGCTTTCATCTGTGAATAAAACGCTGTCCCGTTTCTCATTCGTCCAAACACTGTGTTCTCGACACCATCGCAAACGAGCCTCTTTGTGTCGCAGTTTTAAAGACACACATTTAACAAGTTTACATGCATACAACACTCCAGCCACGGTTTGATGCGGCATACGTGACCCAGTACTAGCAAACCGTTGATTACTGAATTGACCCGCATGACTCCGACGATTCCGTTTTGCAGATATCACTAAATAACGGTCTACTGATGCTGTGGTACATCATGGACGACCTCCCCAAGACATCTAGAGGCATTCCCAGTTGTCTGGTATCTTGAAAACAACCTAAACACAATGCTGTGATTGATTCCAAATTCATTGGCAAAACTGGTCATACCTTCTTTCAGTTTACTGATGATCCGACCACGCTCAATCTTACCCAGATGGTGTCTTTGTGCCATGTTTTCTCCGATTTACCAATAAGTCTCCACTACGCCTCAAAACACCAGTAAAATCTGGCGGACTGCACTTGCAGAGTAACTATTCATCAACTGTTTCATGCGCTAACTATGTTGGAATGTGTCATATCGGAGCGGAGTAAGTCGGTAAGGACGCTGACATTCACCTTGCAGAGTATTTGTGTGGCGTACTCTGAATTTTCCCGTTTGTTAGGAAACATCCCTTGCGTGCTTAAGTTTTGGAGATGTATGTACTTGTGTTCCCACAGTATCCGGGGATTATGATCTACGATTCCGAATAGCTGTTTGAAAATCAAACAGGCTAACGAACAGCATTTAAATAATACAAATTATTTTCATTCCATAACAGAATGTTTTCATAGTTCATAAGGTAATCCGGAAGTCTTGACTTTTGAGTAAAAAATACAAAGTCCTTTTGCCAACTTTCTTATGCAATTGTCATCTAATCGAGTTACAGAAATCCTATACATTGGTATTTGATACTCAGTTAAAATAGATGTCAGTATCCATTGCAAAGCTTCTCACGTCAGAGAAAAACAGTTTTGTTCCTTCGTCAGAAGGAAGGGAATAGCAGATTTCACATTCCTAACACCTTCAATCAACAAAGCATTTCGGTTTTTTACATGAAATATTTTTTTTAATGTGGATCCAAATGTATTTTGAAAGATACTTGTTTAGGTAATTGTCACTTATCTCTCATGCAAATATTTCACTAAAAATGTTTTCCCTCGTGAACTCCATGCGATAAATTCTTTTGCTCCAAAGTGCCAGATTTGTGCATCATGTGTTATACCGGTAATACCTGCATCTGCAAACTTAGTGAATAAACTACCTTTATTAAAGGACTTCCATGCTTTCTTTTTCTTTTTCCTTTCTAGTTCGCTTGGTTATATTAAAAATATCGACATTCCATGCAAATTTGTTTCGTGTCAACATGTAAACAAGCACATAATATGGTATATCTGTTAGTTGAGCAATTCGTCTAGTATAACTTCTGAATTCACTTCAGTTCAACGCACAAACTGGCATAGATAACGCAAGCAGGACAGTAAAGAACAAAGGGAATATTGCGGAACGCATATTAGAATACTGGCCTCGCTGAGTTCATTCACGATATTCTACAGTGTTTAGGATTTCAGAAACCGTTACTACAGCACAGGAACAAACACTGTTTTAACTGCAGAAGTTAAGAAAGCTCAGATATCTGCAAAACGAACGCGCCATAGAACAAATGAAAATAACATGAAGTATGTCTGAAAACGTAAAAATAGGAAGTGTAGACGTTGATACAGATTCGTTCTGTTTGACTTTTCTCAGGAAAACTTCGTAAAAATAAAAGATTATCACAATAGCAGAACACATAGTTTATTATAAAAATAATTAAATGATACGGATACCAAATTTTCAAAACATCACACTTTCAGAATTAATTTTTCAAATTTATTTTCAGAATAAAATAGACTAATTAAATGCATGAACAGAACATATTCATGATTCTTTGCATTTCCAGATATGATATCAGTCTTATACAGACAAAACTTGTACACGAAAACAAACTCATGCTGACATATTTCCTGCAATCATGGAAAGCTTTGTTTATCGCGTAAAACTTATATCTGATTGTCATGAGGGTATCAGTATGAGATCTAGTTCCCCGTGGAAAGGACTCAGCTGTTTGTTGAAGTTTAGGATTTTCCAAATATATTCCTTTCGTCTATGTATAACAAGGAAGGAGACTAAAATTCTAGTTACAATGTGGATTCTATGAAAGTCAATAAAGCAAATTGAAATGTAGACGATACATACGGTGATATAAAACCCCAGCAGCTTACAGCGATTTAAATAAGCGACTGTTAAGATTAGACTTCAGCATGCATTTGTTAGTGCTTGTGTTTGCAAATCATATTAAACAACAGCTATACATATTCGCATTCAAAACGTACTACCATCCCTTCAGGTGAAGCGCTCTATCTCAAGGACATAGGAAATAGTGAAATTCCTAAAAATACTGTATTATCCTTCACTATGAACGGAATGTAGGAAGCGTTGGAGTAAAATATATTCTCAAAGGAAATGATCAAGTAATGCATGTTACGAATTTCAAATTTGCAGTATCCTGAGGTGCACTCATTTGTTTGTTCAAATTCTGAATTATTGATTAATTCAATTCTGGAGTCCAATATAAGAAATATTCATCAATAGTACAGAGGGTGAGTTGAAAGTTTTGGAATATTCGCATAAACACATGTGCTGCGACAGGTATGTCACGTGTTTAAACTAGTTCAAGGCGCGCACTGCAGTCAGTCGAAAGGGATATAAAGTAGTAGTCGTTGCTGTGGACAGCATTGCATATCGTCGTTCTGTCTGTGACTGGAACTCCTAAAGGAAGAACAGTCACAACAGGCTAATTAGAGAACTTTTGATTTACTAGTTTGAACACGGCCATAACGCTGCTCAAGCAGCATGAAACATTTGTCATGCGAAACGGGAAGGTTCCATGGCCCACAGCACCACAAACACGTGGTTCAGGAAATTTCGCTTAGATGACAAAAACCTCGATGACCAGCGAAAGTCAGGTAAGGCCAACAAGAACCGTGGATTCGGGGGACGTGAGCCGGGCAGTAAAGGCAAATCCGACTACCAGCACTCGGGAGATTAATAGGCGAGCTGGGCATATCACAGACCACCGTGGTTCGTCACTTTCAGGACCTCGGTAAGGTCTACAGGAGCTGTAGCATTGTTCCTCACGAACTGACGTCCAGTGTTTCTTTCAGGCATACATCTAGGAGGGCGAAGCTCTCCCGAAAACGACCGTTCGCCCACCCGGAGACATTTTAGGTTACCAAACCAAATTTTAATAAATTCAGGATACGATGGAAAAGGAAGTTTCGTTTCTTTTTTTGCTACAAATATTTATCCAACTATATATTTTTAAATATTTGTTCAAATGGTACTAGTTATAGTTTATTTTATTAAAAAGTGTATTACGACGCATGGTATTCTTCAAAATATAATAAGTAGACTAATCATACCTAATTATCTGGGAATCGTGATTCAGGAACAAGAGTGCGTTGAATGCATTTTAATAGATAAAAATTTCAAGCCTGCGAACCCCCCCCCCCCTTCCTCTCCTTTAGCTGAAAAAAATTTGTTATTCCTGAAATGTTTAAAAGAAGTAATTACTATATCAGGGATGTATATAGAATTTTTCTGGGGTGGGGGACGAAAAAAGGAAGTTTTTGAAATCCACCATCTGGAACAAAATTAAAGTTAATGAAAAATGGAAGCATTTTTTTCTAATATAAGTTATACATTGTAAGTCGCATTTTAACCCAAAAAAATGATACATTTTCCTCAAGGCTATCTCTAAATGCGCCCCAGTGCTAGATATATAGTAATTAATTCTATATATATAAATATAGTAGTTAAAATTATATATATATATATAGCAAGATGCATACATTAATATTATTAATAACATCTATGAAAATGCAAGTGCAAAGATTAGGCTGTTTGAAAATACAACACACATAAAAATTGGAAAGGGAGTGAGACAAGGTGACACCATATCTCCGAAGCTCTTTAATGCCACATTGGAGGGTGTTTTTCAGTCACTGAGCTGGGAAAACAAGGGGATAAAGATTAATGGAGATTATCTAACCCACCTATGTTTTGCTGATGACGTAGTCATTTTTGCAACTAGCCCATCAGAGCTGCAGAGTATGATCCAGGAACTTGCTGTAGTAAAGAAGTGGGATTAAAAATGAACTTTCAGAAGACAAAAGTGATGTTCAATGCTTTTACAAGAAATGAAGATTTATCGATTGATGGAGAAAAGCTGGAGATAACAGACACGTACGTTTATCTTGGACAGCAGATATCAAGTGAGGGTCACATTGATGAAGAAATTAATCGGCGTACAAAACTTGCCTGGAGAGCTTTTGGAAGAAACAGCATAATTTTCAAGAGCAATATGCCATTATGTCTTAAAAGAAAAGTGTTTGATCAATGCATCCTTCCAGTGCTTACGTATGGTGCAGAGACGTGGACCTTAACTAAAAGAGACATACAAAGGCTGCAGACAACTCAAAGTAGCATGGAGAGGTGCATGCTTGGTGTAACCAGGAGAGATAAGAAGAGGAACTCGTGGATCCGAAAAATGACAAGAGTGGAAGACATCATGATCAGAGTTAAATCCCTGAAATGGCAATGGGCTGGACATACTGCCAGAAGGACAGATCATCGATGGACAGCCGAAATTTTAGATTGGATTCCAAGGGACAGGAAAAGACCCAGAAGAAGACCACATGGAAGATGGGTGGATGAAATTCGAAAGTATGCAGGGGTGACATGGAGGAGACTGGCACAAGACAGACCGTTGTGGAGGAAACTTGGGGAGACCTTCGTCCAGCAGTGGATTGATAATGGTTGACAATGATGATGATGATGATATATATAGCAAATGGAAAACTTGCCCCCTCTAAGGTTCCATTTGCCCTTCCGGCCAAAAAGTCCTGAAAGAAACACTGCTGACGTCAGCTGAAGCAAACGTCAAGTGGAAGTGTGCAGGAAACTCCTAGGAAAACCCGCGCGATGTACGTTTCATCAAGAGAATTGTTACGTGAAAAGTGGGTCTATTTCCATAATCCTAACACACAATGGCAGTGGTTGAACCCGGGCCAGCTTCCAGAACCTGTTGCCAAACATATGCGCGTGGAGCACAAGGTGATGCTCTACGTCTGGTGGAATTTCGAGGGGATAATCCATTATGGATTTGTTCCAAACGGTCGGACCATCAACGCAAATCTCAATTCTGAAGAGCTGGAGCGGATGTATGCCGTTTTGGAGGAAACATGCTGGACATTGGTGAACAAAAAGCGCGAACTCCTACAGCAGGACAACGCTCAGCCTCATACCGATGAAAGACCAGGGCAAAACTCCACGAACTTGAGGGCATCGAACTGATACCACACCCAGCATATAGTCCGGACCTTGCTCCGTCGGATTATTACGTGTTCGGGTCCATGGCCCACTTTCTTCTCGAGCGGCACTTCAACAACCAGAAATAGGAGGCAGCTGGTGTGAAGGAGTACTTCGCCTCGAAGGACAAGAACTGGTAGCGCCGCGGAGTCGAAGAACTAGCACACAGATGGCTAAAGACGGTGCAACACGATGGCTTAAACTTTGACTGTTAGTCAGCTTTCGTCGGAAACGTACGTATGAAAACATAAAGTGATCCAAATATTGCAAAACTTTCGGCTTACCCTGTTTATGAGGATAAACTCAAAACGCTCTCTTCCGAATTTTTTTAGGTGATGCGGTGTTATGAACAGTTAAGAACGACAAATGAAAGATTGTCTTTAACTGGATTTTAAGAGAATGTACTGGTGAAAATCAGAATTGCGCTCACCACACTTGAAAGTTAGCGTGCGCGTCGAAAGAAAATTAAAAGTGTACGCTAATTTTGAGTTCGATAAACGTTATAAGCCTTGTATTTTGGGGATCATCTGCTGATAAATGTGACTGAATTTAATCATCTGGGATCGCGAAAGTGACACTTCACTTAGTGGTTAATCAGCTGTGAATATGACTCATAAATATGCAACGTTTGGAATATACACTGAGTGATCGCAGAATTAGAACCACTCTATCAAAACTGGAGGGTGCCAGTTGACCCCTTGATTTCCGAGAGGGCGCTATTAGTCGAAAGACGTAGCATATATAATGTGTGAGTGGAGCTGTAAGTAGAAAAATTCGGAGTGCGATCGGTAAATAGGAGGAGCCATCGCACGTTGAAAAAAGAGTGGGATCTCGGATAGCGGGTGCCATGATTCTCAAACGCCTGAACTAGTAGGTTGATCGCGAGCTACAGTAGTAAAAGTGTATCAGAGCTGGCGTGAAAATGGTGAAACAACGACTCGGAAGCAAAACTGCTCAGAACTGCGAAACATTGATGTGAGAGGTGCGACGATTCGTACAGTCCAACAGACACAGTACTGTTCCACAGTTGCCAACTCAACACAACAGAATTCAACCTATAACAGTATCGATCATGACCATGCATCGCACTCTCGCACGTATGGGCTAAAACAGCATACGACCCCGACGCCATCCTCTACTGAACACAGTTCATCGGGGCAAAAGACTCGCTTGATGCAAATACCATGCAAGTTGGACGTTGGATGACTCGAAAAAAGTATGCTGGTCTGACGAGTCGTGCTTTTAACTCCCCTCCGTGGATGGTCGTGTACGTATTTGGCGCAAAAAGACATTATGAGGCATTCGATCCATCTTGCGTGATAAGGTCTGTCGTCAACCTCGGTGCACAGAAAGACGAAATTAGACTACGAAATAGAGGAGCGTGATATTCACCATAGAGTGCAGGTTCTGTTTCGGCATGCCAAATGACCTCACATCCATGCATTGACAATGTTATCAACGACATAATCATGTCTTTACTTTAACCCTTTAACCGGCTGGAACGAATAACTCGGGATTAGCAAAATGGGCTATAATCATCTGCAACGAATATATTCGCTGTCTGAGAAACAGGCTGAATGCGTAGGAACGAGTGAGCCTGCCCATCAAAAAGCGTTGTTTTCCCCTTAGTTTTGTTATTCATTTAGGGGGAAATTGACATTAAACGTTCTTGACTGAGTACCTACGAAAAGAGCTATAATAATGGCGAAGAACCCAAGAAAGGATAGAAAAGATGTCTGAGTGTCTCCTTTCTCCCCAGTAGCATAATATCCATGTCAGGGGGGACTGACTGCAATTCTCTATAATGCTCTGAGTCATAAAGCAGAGAATAAGGAACTAGAAGGGACTTTCTACAGGGAGAATAAAGGACTAGAAGAGACTTTCTGATAAAGAACTTTCTAACTAGTGGCAGGATGTTCATGTCACTTCTGAGGGGTTTATGGTCAGTATTGCTGAGATGAGAAGGACAAAAAAATTGTTTCACTCGAGTTTTAGTCAAACCCGGCTGCTATGTGAACACAAATATATCGGCCGCTTAAAGGGTTAAGCCGCCATAAACTGTTCCCCACGTGGTGCTTGGATTTGGATGAATCCGATCGGCAGCAGGACGATTCCATATTCCTTGTGCTGTCATGGTGAGATGTACAACGGCAGTTTCGTAAAAACTGAGAGTAAAATCACACAAAATGAAGAAATATAGGCACAGCAAAATATATGCTACTCTGTCTTCCCTCAGAGGATATGCAACGGTTCCATCGTTCAGTCCACCTTTCAAAGCATGTGGCTAAGGCATTTTTCGGAAGCTGCTTTAGCGCCCACTATGCAGCTTGAATAACGTCAGCATCTGTGTTAAATGTTGCGCCACGGAACTTCTCCTTCATTACAAATTTTGAAGATGACAATCCGATTTTTGGCGTAAATGTGACAAGGATGGTAAGTCAGATAATTTTTGAAAACTTGAAAATTTTCATCGTCCTGGAGCGGGACTCGAACCCGCGTCTCCCAGAAAACGCCTAGGTATGCTAACCACTACACCACCCAGAACGACCAAGTTTCAAGTTTCCGATCAATTTGAATTTAACCATCACAGGATTCGCTAGTCGAAGCAACCGGCATTCATGGTTAGCGAATCTGGAGGTTAATAATCCTATCCCGTGATTGCCCGGAGAAGCAGATAAATCATGAAAGACATTAAACGTTTTTTTCTTTCATGATTCTCCTTCATTGTTGGAAACAACCAGAAATCGCAGGGGGAGGGGGCTAGATCAGGACTGAATTCAAGCTGTGGTAGTAATTTGTGGAGGAAAGGTAATTGTGGAGTTGACAGTAGTTTGTTGAGGAACGGCATGCTGGTAGAGTACACCTTTATCATGAAAGAAAACTAGCATCACCTTGCCAGCTGATTTGGTTTGGCGGACTTTCTTCGGAGGGGCGAGCCTGTTTTTCCAGACACTAGTTGCGCGCTTCGTGAGGGGGTCAAAATAGTGGATCAATGTTTTATCGGCAGTTATTACTGTGTTTAGAAAGTTTGGGTCCTTTGCAGTCATTTGTTTCCATTCATGACACATCTGAACTCTGGCTAACAATTGTTTTCTCGTCAGGTGATGAGGTACTGATCTGGGAAATAAACGACGTAGCAGTAAGTTATCGCGTAGAACGCGGAATGGCAACGTTTTAGAAATATTAATTGATGTCGCTATATTCTCACACATCATTCGTTGATCTTCTTGCAGGATTGCCCAAACCGTTTTAACAATACGCGGCGTAACAACGCTTTCAGTGTTGACCAGGCCTTGCAGCGAGTTCTGCCGACAAACGCCCTTTTTTGAAATAATGGTGCCTTCTAAAAATCGTTGACTCGCCGACCCGGTGGCGCAGTGGTCTAAGCGATGGCCTCTGATCATTCGTCCGAACGGGGTCCGGGTTCGAATCCCGGTGAAGCATGGATGTTGTGTTTGTCTTACGGCACTGGTTCTCACCCTTCCCTGGAACCAGTGACCTTAAATTAGGGACGGGCGGCTGCTTATAGTATATTGAGTTGCTCACGGTGGTGGTTAAACCTCCAATCAAAAAAAAAAAATCGTTGACTCACCTAGACATTTATCTTTCTAAGTTTTGTTCATTAAATCAACTGTTTCCTGAGCCGTTTCACCCAAACGACAGCAAAATTATACTGCAACGCATTTTTTCTTCTTAATTGTGAATCCCTCACCTCCATAGATGCATGGCGAAATTAAAACGTACCTCGAACAACTGCACAACGAATAACTGCTGCCATAGATACTTTCTTAATTGTGTGCGACAAAAGTCTGACTACCGCGTTGATACAGACTGTGCGACAAAGGGTGCACACATCAAACTTTTATAAGTGGCTGTAACAAACTTAAAGATTTTCCCTACAAAACGATGCTACGTGTCAATATGTTAAATAGTTTAGGTTTTATAAAACGTTGAAATTATTTCATTTGTAATAACCCTGTACATTTTTCCCAGGGTGGTGTACTGTCACATCATCTGCGAGCAATCTACCTAGTACAACTTTCTGACAGTGCTTTAGACTCGTGTCACTGTGTCCTAAGATATCTGCCTGCCTGTTACGGAACAGCATGTCACTCGAGCACGAATGACGTCATATGCCGGCCCAATTCTGTCAAGGCTGAATGAGTATCCTCTGTGACCTTTCATTGTATACCGGCCTGATTTTTTTTTTTTTTTTTTTTGTTAGAGGTTTAACGACCAGCGTGAGCAACTCAATGGGTAATAAGCAGTCGCCCGTCCCTAATTTAGGGTCACTGGTTCCAGGGAAGGGACCCAGTGCCGTAAGACAAACACAACATCCATGCCTCACCGAGATTCGAACCCGGACCTCTTTCGGACGAATGATCAGAGGCCATCGCATAGACCACTGCGCCACCAGGGCGGCAGACGGCCTGATGGCAAGAGTCCTAAACGATGGCTTTTGACCATTTCTCTGAGTGGGGCTGACTCTGTGTCGTGGAAGAGGCATGGGTGGTGTGCTTCTTTTATCGCACAGACTCCCTGCATTCAATGATACAAGTGGCTCCTAATTAGCGCTAATGGTTACAGCTAATTGCGTTGCTCATCATGACACCTCCCCTCTCCCAATAGTAAATACGAAATATCATATTTAAGTGTGAAAGGAGGACATATCAAAATTGTTGGCCGAACTTACGCTGACCTCGTTTATTTCGGAGCAAAGGAGTTGGCGTGTTACAAATTAGTTCCTTCTTAATATATAGATCTCTTACGGGTGGTAAATAGACAAAGTCATAGCTCTTTCGACGTTTCTCTTGCATCAACACACAGGAACAGAAAAATTGTATTTCGACACCGCTGGGATCGAACCCCGGATATCTCGATAACTATACGAGTAAGTTCGCTTTAAACTACGGTGCGAACAATCCATTAGTTGTAATTCAATAGTTGTGCCGTTAAGCCCCACCAGATGGAGACGTCTCAGTTGCTGAGCCCATCCCTACGTATTTGTGAAGTCAGATGCTGACAGATAAACACACATAGCGCCGTGGATTGTTGGCACCGTAGCGTATGGTAACGTCTCAGTTGCTGAGCCCATTCCTACGGATTTGTGAAGTCTGATGCTGACAGATGAACACACATAGCGCCGTGGATTGTTGGCACCATAGCGTATGGTGACGTCTCAGTTGCTGAGCCCATCCCCACGGATTTGTGAAGTCAGATGCTGACAGATAAACACACATAGCGCCGTGGATTGTTGGCACCATAGCGTAAAGCGAACGCCCTCGACTAGTTATCGAGAGTTCTGGGATTCGATTCCAGCTGTTTCGAAATACAATTTTTCGGTTGATGTGTGTTAATGCATGAAAAACGTAGAAAGAGCGATGACTTTGTCTATTTACATTGTCTCCACGTATTTGGAAGATTTTTACTGTTTCTGTTGGTGTTGAAGAACCTTGCGCTATTAACAAGATATGTTTAAGTGTGAAATGAGGACATATATCAAATATATTGGCCGACCCTACGCTGACCTATTTTATTTTTGAGCAAATGATATGGCGCATTACGAATTAATTCCTCCTCAACATATAGCGCTGTTTCTGTTGGTGTTGAAGAACCCTGTGCTATTAACATATTTAAAATACACCACAACATCAAGTACGGTAGTCCTGAGTCCAACCCACAAAAGTTTTAATGTAAAAACTTCGAGCATGCACATATACCTTTGACACAAATAAGTGTCTGTTTGCAGACAAGAAACACCGCGCCGCCGGGAGGAAATCTGTGTATATAGCGTGTCTCTAGTCTGAAGTCTTTCTTTGCGAAAAGACTTCACGTGCCTGAAGCATGGATCTTAAAGGGTACTTTGTAGCACGAAGAGTTTAGAATTATGTGATCGTGAACACCTGGGGAGATTAGCTGAAACGCGTATCTGTCTCTTCGCTTTATTTAGGGACTCCTGCTTTCCAGAGGCGGAGGCTCTGAAACTTTGCTCCTGGGGGCGGCGCGTTTACAGCAGTGCTGAAAGTTTGTTTTAGGCACGTGTCATGCGGTTAATTAGCGGAGTTTCCGACGAAACCTGTGCGTGCGCTGTAGAAGGATTACTTTGTTCATGAGGATGTAATCCGGTCTGCGGTCAAAGAGCTCGCTTGAGGAAGACACACACACATACAAACTGTCGTGATCTACATGTCCAGTGAATTTTGAATTGTAGATAAACATTTCAAAATGGCAGAACATGAAAATGTGATTAAAAAAGAGTGACATTCAATTAGAAACAAACTCACATGCGTTCAGTTTAAATGTGAGTGGTAATGAGCACATTTGTTACCCCAATTAAGTTAGTTTTATAACACGCATGCACACACATTACAAGAAAACCCTATTTAAAAAGGAAATTACTTTTGAATACGTACAGCTCACTGTAATAAAAACACTGCCTCATTTTAGGCTTTCATGTAACGTTAGCTGTTTAGCTTCTACACAAGTTTAACACAAAAAGACCATAATCGTGCAATTTGTGCAATATATCTATGGATTACGGTAAACACTATAAATTCGTGCATAAATACTAGAATAAAAAGAAATCCGTCTTGTTGCAGGATGATATCTAAAATATCATCGTGCAACAAGACTGATTTCTTTTAATACTAATATCTATGAATTGCAAGAGACGAAATTATCTGTTATTTTGACTGTCAATTGTGCATGTCATTCTCCAACAAATCGATATGCAAGTGGAAATTTTATTCTTCGTACTAAACTTCCTTCATAACGACTTTATCGTAACCATATTTCACCCACATAATGCGGGGTATAGAGGTTCTGTCGATTGGTGACCGGAGGAGAGATTAAACCTAAGCACAGTGGAAGTTTTCAGAAAATTTGACTAACATCCGAGGTTCAAAACATTCCAAATCCTATCTACAGGATTTGGAATAGAAGAATCGTTACGTTGCAGCAGAGATGAAAGTACTGTGATTACTGAAGTTCCTGCAAACCTACTACGGCCGCCCCGGTGGCGCAGTGGTTCAAGGCGCTGCCCTCTGATCATTCGTCCGTAAGGGGTCCGGGTTCGAATCCTGGTCAGGCATGGATGTTGTGTTTGTCTTACGGCACTGGCTCTCTCCCTTCCCTGGAACCAGTGACCCTAAATTAGGAACGGGCGACTGCTTATAGCCCATTGAGTTGCTCACGGTGGTCGTTAAACCTCCAATCAAAAAAAAAACCTACTACGTCGCATTGAGACATGAAACGTATTCGATGCAGACCATCCGCAATACACCGAACTGTGGTACTTATGTTTTTATCTTGTAGTATACGAACTGACACCACTGGGTCAGCTAAATCCGGCTGAATGTTTTGTTCGTTGAAGGTGGTTGAACGATGCTACTAAATGCTTAGAAGTCATCTTCATTCCATCGTTTGCATATGCACTCTTCTCTACCACATTACTGCAGCTTTTTCGTCGGTTGCTAGATTTTAAACGCCTTACCGATAGATACGTCCCTACAAAATCACAGCAAGTGTGCAGCCTAAACTAAACCATTGACTCTCATTTTGCTATTAGCGATTATTTGTTCAACATGAAACACATTCTTCACCATTGCAATTCATACTTTTGTGCTATTTGTAAAATACTCGAAGCTCTGGGAGCTAAATTCTTGGATTCCCCGCCGCTAGTTCATGTGACTGACCCTATTACAGTTGAAACCATCACCTTTGGTTTTACATCATTAGAAGCTTCCGTATCTCATTGAGACAGCTGTCGTACGACTATGCTTTAAAATATTAGAAATATTTTTTGTCATTTGACATTTTGTATCGCAAGGCATTTCGGAATGCACAAATAAATATCTGATTGTCCAACTTTTTTCCGATTTGGATGGAAGAAATGCGTTATTAAGTTTCGATATTTGTTTAACAATAACTTGGGTGAAATTGAATTGTTATCTAGTTTCAAACAATTTAGTCGTTCTTATTTGCCAGCCAGAAGACCAACGATGCATTTCTCTAGATTCGTAGCTGAAGAACGACAAATTAATCAGAATAAAGAAGCACCATTCATCTGCGTTTTCTGCAATCTAAAACAATATAAGGTAATTCAAAACGATTCATCCGATTTAAAATGACTGTATTTTATGTGTTTCTAAATACACAGCGATTAAATATACATAGGATAAAGAAAAAATGTCCAAATTTTGTTTTCATACATTATAAATGTTCTATGTGACTTCCGTTCGCCCCGGAAACTACGACGAGGCGATAATCAAATGGCCGCTCATAGGGCGCAGTGGTCTAAGCGATGGTTTAGGACCATTCGTCCGAGTTGGGTTCTGGTTCGAATCCCGCTGAAGCACGGATGTTGTGTTTGTCTTACGGTTCTGGCTCTCTCCCTTCCCTGAAACCAGTGACCCTGGGACGGACGGCTGCTTATAGCCCAATGAGTTGCTCACGCTGGCCATTAAAATTTCAATCAAAATTAAAAATAATAATCAAATTCCTGCCATACATTATCAAACATGTCTCTTGTCAACGACTTCAGAGCACTATGAATACGAACACTGAGTTCATCTAGCGTTGTGGGCAGTGGGGGTACATACACATTATGCTTAACATACCCGCAATAAGAAAAACAATCACAAGGGGTCAGGTCCGGAGAACCTGGCGGGCCACCTATAGAGAGACTTGTCGTCGTGTCCACAGCGACCAACCAACGGTTAGGAAGTTGTTCGTTAAGGGAACGGCGGCTTCCTAACTAATATTCGTTAAGGTCGCTTACAGTTTCAATTACTGCATGTGGAATTTCCGTGCCCCAAATGCGAATGTTGTGAAGGTTGATCTTGCCACTTAAATGGAATGTTGCTTCGTCACTAAATACCTGACGTGAAATAAATTCGTCGTCCTCCATCGCCTCCTGAATGTCATTTTATATAATGACAGCCTTCTGCCCAGGTGCAGATAACATTGCGCCATCTAGTGATTACATTCGTAAACACGGTACGTTTCTCTTCCTTTTGATGTGTAGTACGTTATTATTCCTTGAATTTTACGAAGCTATGATCTAATGAAATCGAAAGAATCAGTTTGAATTACCCTGTATACTTTCCATTAACGTTTTTCCCACTTTGGTGACCCAGAGGAAATAGTGCTTACTTGTTTTAATTGCGAATCCCAGCGTCAACCAATATACATTTTTTCACTGTTGTAATGTTCATGAAACATACTTTCACATTTTGGACAACACAAACTAATACCCGGTTATTAACATCTACATATCGTATTGTTTTACCATCACATCATTGACGGCGTTTCACCTGGAATTGATAAGAATAAGAAATATCAAAATATAAGAATTTAGCAAACAATCTGGTGACCCTGGGAAACAAGCATATAGCTATATCATTACCATTCTTTGCCAGTCATCCCACACATGCGGCAGATGGGATAATGTCATAACATTCATCGCACGTATTTCCACACGATTTCTTGACCACCATCATTCTAGCATAAGCGTCTTTAAGCGTTGCTTTTCTTAGAGGAAGATATCAGAATTCTGCGAGAAAATTGATATAGGAAACTGCATTCATTTTGAGTCAAGCATTCGGTCCCACTAAATTGTGTGGGTTTGATTGCTGGTTCTTTTTTTCCACTTTGTTATTAATTTTATCACTTAACGCTATGTGGCATTGCAATGGTCATTTAAGGAATAAAAACGATACGAAAATCAGTTCACACATGCTGTTCGTCAAGTGAAAATGAAATAATTTCATTTACGTATACTGCGATGCATTTATTCAGAGAGGACAGGTGTAAACTGTGCATATCCTTCAGCAAGTAATAAACCTATCTTAACTCCAGACACATGCAGAAATGTACTGCAAGAACAATATATTTACACCCACCAAACCACGTGGGCTCATGTTACCTGCACAACAGCGGCAACTATTCGTACCACTTTACCAGGTCTTGGGAAAGTTCGCCTGGTGTTGAGCCTATTACTCCTGGTCAGCCGTCCACACATCGCCAAGGTTTGCAGCTGGTGGGGAATGTTATGGATTGCTCCACTTCGTCCCACAGATATTCAACTGGGTTCAAATTTCTGTTGTGTGAAGGAAACTCGAAAAAAAAGTATTGTTCCTGAGACTTAACTCTAAACAGTATCGTGGTACAATAGAAAAAAACCACATGTTAAACTTTTTCCTCATCACAGAATGGTTATTAAACGAAACCATTTATTGGCTTGGAAAGAAAGCATTGTCCGATGACGAGGTACCCGAAGTCGAAGTCCCGGCCACGGCGTACATTGGCCATTGAGATTGGGCAACACACCAACATGACACCACATGGCTTAATTCAGTGGGAGTTAGCAGTCAGAAGGCGAAGGAAGTTAGCGCTCCAATATCCTGACCTTTGACCGCACTTCACCTATTTTCAATATGGTTCATCCCCAGGTGGTCCCCTATCATACACTAAAATTTCATCGAAATCGAATCATTTTTACGCGAGTTATCGTGAGGACGGACGGACGGACAGGCCGACGGACAAAGCTGGAGCATATACGCTTCTTCAGCCTACGGTTGGAAAGCGTAAAAAAATATCTGCATTTATGTGGTCGCCCGAAAAACGATACTTAAACAGAGACTTGAACTTTGTATACTCTCAGTGTGGGCCCTGTAACGTAGTACAAATGTGAAGCACGTGTCAAGACGACAAATCTGCAGCGATACATTCTGTTGGTGCAGTTTACTGGGTTAGAACAACTGACTCCGGAGAGAGAGGGCGTAGGTTTGATCACCGGCAAATTTGTGAATTCCATAACGGAAGAAGCACAGGGTAATTCAAAATGATTGCCCCGATTACAAATGACAATACCAGGTTTATGTATGATCGTTGACACAGAGATCACATTGTTGCACGATGAAGATGGAAGTTTATAATTTTGTTTCCATACCTTACAAAAGTTCTATGTGACTCCCCTGGGTCACGCAGACAACATCAAAAAGGCAATCCATTTTACGCCATACATTATGAAACATGTCCGTAGTCACTGATGCCAGTGTAAGCTGAATGCGCATCTTTAGTTATTGCAGTGTTCTCGGCAAAGGTGGCACATACACATGGTCTTTGCCATACCCCCACAAAAAAAAAGTCACAAGGAGTGAGGTCCAGAGACCTGGGGGGGCACTCCAGTACGAAAAAAGGCCTTTTCTGCTGAGATCGCCATTTCTCCCCACTGCTTTTGGGGCACGGACATCTCCCTTCCTACGTCAAAACAGCAAAACAGCAGTAGCTTCAAAGAAATTCTAAACTTCCTTCTTTCTTTTGTAGAAATTTCGGCTGTCTATTTATCTTCATAAACACGTTATTGGCATTTGTAATCGGGGCAATCATTTAGAATTGCCGTGTATTGTAGTGACGTTCTGTTGAGGTGTGTATTGGCTTCATCTGCGCAGCTAGCATGTGCGCTGGACAGGAAACACTGTTCATTTATTGAACAGGACTCCAAAATTTTCTTCACTTCAATAAAAATGGTCAGAAAGTTTTTCCACACATGTTAATACTATTTCATGCACGAAAGCATTCCCTTCAACTTCTGCGCATATATAGTATTCGCTTACACCTTCTGTTGCGAAATAAACCCGCTTCTACTGTAATGCTCGATAGACAATATCCTGTTGTCCATTGTTTTGTTCTTTTAAGTTAGAAAGGCAAGAAAATGCGTCGCCCTGGGTCCTCCCTGGAACCAGTTGTCTTAAATCAAGGACGAATGGTACATGTAGACGTAAATGCCCAATGAAAGTTCTTACATGCCAGGTAATATAACAACATAAGTAAAAAAAAATACAATTTACTACATCTTCCGTCCGCATTTAGATTTTCTTCAGTACAGCAGCAAAATGTTGTACGCCGTACTGACATAATAGTGCTCTCAGGATTGGACAAGAATATACCTATTCCTAGGCAGCAGGGCAATGGCTGCCGCAGGAACATTCCACGGCGAAAGATTTTCAAGCACACTTTATGACTACAGTTACCATACCACTACAGCGTTCGAATTACCGGGTGGTCCGCTGGCCATTGGCTAGTAAAAATTCCTCCCACCAATGAAAAATTTATGCTACTGGCCGGTATGGCCAGTAAAGGTTTTTATTTTTCACTTCGCTTTGGACTTTGTAAGTTCAGAATGATTTTAACTAAATTTCGAAATATCCAGGTTTCGCTACAGCAGTTTTTTTTATTAATCCAGGTTTCGCAAGGGCAGGTTTATGAATAATCCAGGTTACACTATGGATTATTTTGAAATTCAGACATTTACTACTAAAAAACTGAATATCGGAATTGCAAACCATATTTAAGTTATTTTAATAATTCAGGTTTCGCTGTGGCAGGTTTTTGAATAACCCAGGTTACACTATGGAATTTTTTGAAATTCAGACATTTACTGCTCAAAAACTGAATATCGGAATTGCAAACCATATTTAAGTTTTTTTAATAATTCAGGTTTCGCTGTGGCAGGTTTTTGAATAATCTAGGTTACACTATGGATTTTTTTTTATTCAGATATTTACTACTCAAAAACTGAATATCGGAATTTCAAACCATATTTAAGTTTTATTTAAAAATCCAGGTTTCGGTATGGCAAGTTTGTAAGTTGCAAAGTGTTTCATGATCACTATCAGTTGCACTGTTTCAGAATCATTAGTTGCACTATGGATTTTTTGAAATTTAGATATTTATTACTGAAAAACTGAATATCGGAACAAACCATATTTAAGTTTTATTTAAAAATCCAGGTGTCGGTATGGCAGATTTGTATGTTGCAAAGTGTTTCATGATCACTATTAGTTGCACTGTTTCATGATCATTAGTTGCACTGTTTCATGATCATTAGTTGCACTATGGATTTTTTGAAATTTAGATATTTAATACTCAAAAACTGAATATCGGAATTTTAAACCATATTTAAGTTTTATTTAAAAATCCAGGTTTCGGTATGGCAAGTTTGTATGTTGCAAAGGGTTTCATGATCACTATCAGTTGCACTGTTTCAGAATCATTAGTTGCACTATGGATTTTTTGAAATTTAGATATTTACTACTCAAAAACTGAATATCGGAATTGCAAACCATATTTAAGTTTTATTTAAAAATCCAGGTGTCGGTATGGCAGATTTGTATGTTGCAAAGTGTTTCATGATCACTATTAGTTGCACTGTTTCATGATCATTAGTTGCACTATGGATTTTTTTGAAATTTAGATATTTAATACTCAAAAACTGAATATCGGAATTGCAAACCATATTTAAATTTTATTTAAAAATCCAGGTTTCGGTATCGCAACTTTGTATGTTGCAAAGGGTTTCATGATCACTATCAGTTGCACTGTTTCAGAATCATTAGTTGCACTATAGATTTTTTGAAATTTAGATATTTACTACTCAAAAACTGAATATCGGAATTGCAAACCATATTTAAGTTTTATTGAAAAATCCAGGTGTCGGTATGGCAGATTTGTATGTTGCAAAGTGTTTCATGATCACTATTAGTTGCACTGTTTCATGATCATTAGTTGCACTATGGATTTTTTGAAATTTAGATATTTAATACTCAAAAACTGAATATCGGAATTGCAAAATATATTTAAATTTTATTTAAAAATCCAGGTTTCGGTATCGCAAGTTTGTATGTTGCAAAGTGTTTCATGATCACTATCAGTTGCACTGTTTCAGAATCATTAGTTGCACTATGGATTTTTTGAAATTTAGATATTTACTACTCAAAAACTGAATATCGGAATTGCAAACCATATTTAAGTTTTATTTAAAAATCCAGGTTTCGGTATGCCAGGTTTTTGAATAATCCAGGTTATACTATAGATTTTTTTAAATTCAGATATTTACTACTCAAACATTGAATATCGGAATTGCAAATTATATTTAAGTTTTATCAAAATTATAGACTGTAGGAACCCGAGGTGTCCAACTCAAAATATTTGGATTAAGACTGCGCCACGTTTTTGCACAAGTAGTGACTCCTAGTATACAGGAGGTTGAAAAACCATTTACGCTGTGGCTCTACCAATCTGTCTTTCTGTTCACATGCGAAATTTTCTCAATAAAGCAAAGGTGGCTTTTCGTATGTTGCAAAGTGTTTCATAATCACTATCCACTATCAGTGCACTGATAGTGGATAGTGCTTCATGTCAGTGCCCTTATAACCAGTGTACCGTCCTGGGTACTAGCACTATGTGCATACAAAATTTATTAATATTTGTGCCATTTCTAGACCAGTAAACATAAGTGAACTACGAACTTTTGGTATATATTCGTCCATCAGAACAGTGATTTTTTTGTTCACATCTCTTACTGCGTAGCATGTGTTGTGTTTTATTTTTTAGTACTATTTGCTTGAATGCATGTTCAGATTTTGTTCTAAATTTACGATATACAGCTCCAGTTAAATGATACGTTATTTTCTGCATATACTGTAAAAGTGCATTTTTTTTAAGGAAAAGTTGGCACTTTGGCGGATCAGTGATTTGGAAATTCGAGTGATCCGCTGGGCCTGTTGAAGATTTATTTCTAATTCTAACACTGCACTACATGGAAATTCAGACATTTGAAAGGACGAGAGTAATTCTTTTGCGGGGAAATCCCGCCAATGTGCGAAGGATTGCCGAGGACGAGATGTAACAGTGCGTTGTTCAATGCATTCAGATGGTTTAACAAAGCAAATGCATTCACTTTTTTCTTTAACATAGCAATACATGTATCAGTCACTCCTAGCTAAATTTTTATCCGTTCGCGGCCAACGTTACTGCTTCAGACCCAATTATTCCTATCATTCAAAAGGAACAACCATACAGACTTTAGCACGCAAATAATAAATGTTTACAACTTTAAAAAGACATCGAATTTTCCTCACTGAATTTATTGATAAGCCACTTACTTTTTTAACATTGCATTGTTAAATTTCCTCAGAGCGTTTTTTTTCTTAACATAGCAATACTTGTATCGGTCACACCCAGTTAAATATTTATCCAGTCGCCGCGAATATTTCAGCATCAGAGCTATTTGATGATATCATTCAAAAGGAGGAAGCACACAAATAAAAACTGTTCACAAACTTTAAAAAAATCGCATTTTCGTCACTGAATTTATTGATAAGCCACTTACTTTTTTAACATTGCATTGTTAAAGTTTCCTCAGAACGCTGATTACATAAAAATATCAGTAAGAAAAATATTCCTAGATCTAAGCATCTTCAGTTTATTTAAATGTTGGTTTTTTTCGATGCGTAGTTCTTTTATTTTATATTGAACTTTATTAAGTGTGAATGCAAAACACTAGAAATTTCACATTTAGCATTTTCATGTTTGATGATGTTACGTAATTAACATTGATGTGCATTTCCCCTGTATGTGATATATATTATTGTAAGCAGGTCGCGAGTTATTTTATTGCAGTTTGAAGACTTCCATGTCAGAAACCGGGCCGTCGACGATTTTGTGATATAAATTATTCAAGTACGCCTACTTAAATATCAACCGGGGAGCTTTCCGCATGAAGACTTAAATAACTATGAAGGCGTGAGAGAGAAAACATAAATTAATATAAATTACCTGCAGTCACTGATAACTTCAATTTAATGGGGACACGGAAAGTGATGTGACAATATTTATGACTAATAAATCAAACGCGTCGTATGTCAAGCTGCTTACTTTATATCCGGAGAATATTTATTCTGCATTTTATCGTAGTCGTATATTTCTCAGCAGGTCAATCGCCGGTAGCTTCATGATGCTTCGCAACAATAACGTTTAATCAATTTCTCTTAATAATCTGAATGTATTCTGTTGTCAGTGTTGCCGGAAACTGTAAGACACGATGACTGAGTGTTCTGTAATTAGCCTAGTGGCTGTATCATTACTTGCAAACAAATGAGCTTGCATAAATTCAGACATCGGAAATGCTGTCGTAACGCTGAATATTAACAAATTTCATTTATTTAGGGCACTGATTGCAAGGAAGTGGCCAAGGCTAAAACGTCTCATGCAGAAATTTCTGAACCGAAACAAGCAGTAGTATAACATATTGTACCGCAAAGCTTTGAAAGCACTGAGTGAGCATTTAGATACGAAATGAACTGATCATGTTTGAAATATAATATATCCGATTTTAAATTTTCTCCATGTTCCCAAAGAAACGAAGACAAGAACTTGTTCTGAAACACCATCACCAGTTCTGCTTACAAAGCAAGAAATAAAGTACAAACACATTAAACGGAAGTAGATAGAAATGTAAGGCCTCTGATTTTATTATTTCTGATAACCTGTAGAACTGATCCCGCCATACGAAGCCGTCCAAAACCCTGACACTATTAGCGTTCCAAACCATGACACTATTGCCGTCCGAAATCATGATATTATTACCGTCCAGAACCATGACACTACTACCGTCCAAAAACCATGACACTATTACCGTCCAAAAACCATGGCACTATTACCCTTCAAAATCATATTATTATTACCGTCTAAAATCATGAAATTATCACCGTCCAAAATCTTGACACTATTAGCGTTCCAAACCATTGCCGTCCGAAATCATGACACTATTACCGTCCAAAAACCATGGCACTAATACCCTTCAAAATCATATTATTACCGTCTAAAATAATGATATTATCACCGTCCAAAACCTTGACACTATTAGCGTTCAAAACCATGACACTATTGTCGTCCGAAATCATGATATTATTACCGTCCAGAACCATGACACTACTACCGTCCAAAAACCATGACACTATTGCCGTCCAAAAACCATGGCACTATTACCCTTCAAAATCATATTATTACCATCTAAAATCATGATATTATCACCGTCCAAAATCTTGACATTATTACCGTCCAAAACCATGACACTACAACCGTTCAAAAACCATGCCAAAATCATTGCGCTTATTATTACCATCCAAAATAATGACACTATTACCGTCCAAAACCATGGCACTGTTACCGTCCAAAACCATGACACTATTACCGTTCAAAATAATTACACTATTACCGTCGAAAACCATGACACTATTACCGCCCAAACCCATGACACTATTACCGTCCGAAACCATGATAATATTACCGCCGAAAGTAATTACACTATTACCGTCTAAAACCATGACGCTATTACGTCCAAAAACATGACACTATTACCGTCCAAAAACCATGGCAATATTACCCTTCAAAATCATATTATTACCGTCTAAAATCATGATATTATCACCGTCCAAAATCTTGACATTATTACCGCCCAAAACCATGACACTACAACCGTTCAAAAACCATGCCAAAATCATTGCGCTTATTATTACCATCCAAAATAATGACACTACAACCGTTCAAAAACCATGCCAAAATCATTGCGCTTATTATTACCATCCAAAATAATGACACTATTACCGTCCAAAACCATGGCACTGTTACCGTCCAAAACCATGACACTATTACCGTTCAAAATAATTACACTATTACCGTCGAAAACCATGACACTATTACCGCCCAAACCCATGACACTATTACCGTCCGAAACCATGATAATATTACCGCCGAAAGTAATTACACTATTACCGTCTAAAACCATGACGCTATTACGTCCAAAAACATGACACTATTACCGTCCAAAAACCATGGCAATATTACCCTTCAAAATCATATTATTACCGTCTAAAATCATGATATTATCACCGTCCAAAATCTTGACATTATTACCGCCCAAAACCATGACACTACAACCGTTCAAAAACCATGCCAAAATCATTGCGCTTATTATTACCATCCAAAATAATGACACTATTACCGTCCAAAACCATGGCACTGTTACCGTCCAAAACCATGACACTATTACCGTTCAAAATAATTACACTATTACCGTCGAAAACCATGACACTATTACCGTTCAAAATAATTACACTATTACCGTCGAAAACCATGCCACTATTACCGCCCAAACCCATGACACTATTACCGCCCAAACCCATGACACTATTACCGTCCGAAACCATGATAATATTACCACCCAAAGTAATTACACTATTACCGTCTAAAACCATGACGCTATTACGTCCAAAAACATGACACTATTACCATCCAAAATCATATTATTGCCGCACAAATCATGACATGTGATTAAAAGCACGAAACTCTCAGAACTGGATTATTGACTCAAAAAGAGAGTCAAATATTAGAGGAAACCATACCTGCTAGGGATTTTTCAGGAACACATGCATGTAATAACTTTGTAGTACCGTCTATATCTGGGGAACAGAATGACATCTACTTATATCTGCACTTTATATACTGCATATAAAGTAAAGTGGGAAAATGCGACTGTTTCCGTCCACGAATTATTCGACCACTTCAAAATGACCTAGAGATCTGAAAATTGGTATGCTGATTGGTCTGAAGGTCCGGATATTTTAAAAAGACCGAAACCGGAAAAGTCAAAATGACGACTTTGAAATATTGCTTGAATTTTTGCTAATTGTTTAACCTCTTCTAAATGGCCTATAGATATGAAAATTGGCATGCTGATAGGCCTTAAGTTCCGGATACCAAGAAAAGTTCTAAAACCCCAAAATCAAAATGGCGGCTTGAGAATATTGGCTTCCTGAATTTTTATACCGTTTCTGCACTTAGAAAAGTCTGAAAACCAAAAAAATCAAAAGGGTGGCTTAGTTTTACAATTCAAAATGCTGATAGGTTTACAGGTAATTATGCCAGAAACGTGGAAATGCTGTAAAAATTTCATGACATTTTGAATTAAAATTAATAAGCGCCAAAGGGTGCTACCGTTTTACGTAAAATCGTATGCATTGACGTCACGACCCTGTTCTAAATCGTAAAACAGTTAGGTACCTTAAATTACATTTCTTTCCCTTCATTACTTTTCCCTTTAATTTTATGTTCGAAAATTATTTTATAGATTCACCGTTCGGAGAACGCGCATGACAGCTAGCTAGTACATTCATATGTACATTCACAAGTAGTTAGTATATTCTATCTAGTACATTCGGAACCAGAAAAGACACACAGATTATCAAACAAAGATCTTCGCTCTTTCCACGTTTATAAGTGAGTCACGGAAAAATTCTCATTAGCCGCCACCGGGAGTCGAACCCAGGGTCTTCCAGTTACGCGCCGGATATACTTCCGCTATACCACAGCTGCCTCGAATTCCTGCAGTCTCACACACGCTAACTGCCAAGCCAAGTTGGCAGGTTGCTTCTTGGAGCCCCGCACAATGCTGGGGATTCACCAAAGAAGGTAAGCAACAACTGAATAAATAATTAGAAGGCGAATGAATAATTAATACAGACATTTAACGTGGACCAGGAACATCAAACAAAGATCTTCGCTCTTTCCACGTTTACAAGCGAGTCACGGAAAAATTCTCACCAGCCGCCACCGGGAGTCGAACCCAGGATCCTCCAGCCACGCGCCGGATATGCTTCCGCTACACCACAGCGGCCTCGAATTCCTCCAAACTCACACACGCTAACTGCCAAGCCAAGTTGGCAGGTTGCTTCTTGGAGCCCCGCACAATGCTGGGAATTCACCAAAGATGGTAAGGAACAACTGAATAAATAATTAGAAGGCGAATGAATAATTAATACAGACATTTAACGTGGACCAGGAACATCAATGAAAGATCTTCGCTCTTTCCACGTTAATTTATTCAGTTGCTGCTTGCCATCTTTGGTGAATCCCCAGCATTGTGCGGAGCTCCAAGAAGCAACCTGCCAACTTGGCTTGGCAGTTAGCGTGTGTGAGTCTGGAGGAATTCGAGGCCGCTGTGGTGTAGCGGAAGCATATCCGGGGCTTAACTGGAAGACCCTGGGTTCGACTCCCGGTGGCGGCCAATGAGAATTTTTCCGTGACTCAATTATAAACGTGGAAAGAGCGAAGATCTTTGTTTGATGTTCCTGGTCCACGTTAAATGTCTGTATTAAACACACAGATTATAATATTATGGTCCTAATATTATAATCATTTAAAAAAATTGAAGAGGATTGATATATAAAAGCACCTAACTGGGCAAATCACTCCTTCACATGATGTATAAAGAAACCGATTTTGCAATGAAATTTAGACGGCTATAACCTCAAAAGCCAGAAAATAAATTAGTCAGCTCAAGCAAACATAGACATTATTTTTTATTCGAGAGTTACAACATTCTGAAGAATTAAAAACAGTTCGTGCGCTTATTTTATTCATTTTCATAAAATTCCTTTTTTGGTGTGGATTTGTTTTCAATATAAATTCGCAGTGTCATTTTTGTGAAGTACGCTCTCCTGTAAACAGTGATGAAATATTGATATATATTATAAAATACCTATACAAAAGCTTCGACCGTGGATAACCAAATCTACATTATGATTTAAGGCAATTCCATGCGCCGAAAACAAACACTCAAACGAATTCCGTTTCTACTAAGTGATCGCTCAAGCAAATATTGGCAAAAATGCTTTATTTACAGTACTTCCCGAATGCATTAGTTAAAAGTCCGTACCGTATCTATGTAAAATTCTAATTCCGTTCTCAATGGCACAGGAAACGTTTATGGGCTGAATACTAGATGAAATTACAATATGAAAGCTCATTTTATTGCTGTTCTCACAATGCCAGCAACAAATAAGTGGTGATAGAATTTTCAGTGGCTATCAAATTTTAAATTTATGGCACAATAGGGCGAATCATTGCAGGAATGCGTGCCACTGAGCGAATCTCAAAGACATTCATTCAAGAAATATAAGTAACAGCATGTAATATATGGAAGCTGTTATAAAAATCCATTTTGATGTACAAAATTGACTAAGAGGTCAAATGACGTCCGGATAGTGAGTCGCAAAAGAAATGTAAACAAGAAAGATAACGCCGAATTTTTAATTGCAATAAGCACGTGTTTTGAATCCCTTGTGATAAGAATAAAAATGTTCAAATAATTCACAGTCAATGAAACCGGTTTGAGAAAAAAAACAACCGGATTTCTACAATCGATAAAACATCCATAAATAGAAACAGCGATATCAGAGACAGAAATATTTTCAAATCAAACGGCAAAAAGAGGAAATATAGAAGGAAACATGATATAACTCTACGCCTTCTAGCGGAAGAATTTTGCATAATGAAAAAGTTGAAAATATAGGAAAAGGATTCTTCATAGCAAAAGCTATGCAAGGGAAAGTAATTCTTCAAATGCATTCCCCGGAAGCCGATATAACAAGAAAACGGTTCTGATATTTATGCCCGTAAAGGGAAAGTTGTGAATCTTTTAAAGAGGAAAATGTTTCCGATCTTTATTGTAGCGAATAGCACACAGTAGAAAAAAGGAAATCTTCAGTATGTTTCTTAGAAGCGGACATACAGCGCCAAACAAGGAAGACAAACACCTCATAGCAGGGACGTATTTAGAGAGGGGGCAGGGAGCCTTGACACGCTAAAAGTGTTTCATTTTTTAAAGTTTACGGTTGAAATGCGAGCTACATTAGAAAAAAAAATGCATTAGTTTAATAAAATGCATCAACTTACATTAGAAAAAATGTTTTAATTTTTTCTTCTATTGTTTATTAACATTAATTTTATTATAGTGATTTTAAAAACTTCCATGTTTCTTCGCCACTTTCCCGTCTGAAAAAATTCGATATACGCCCCTGCCTCCTAGTAACACAACAGTAAACTACAAAAAAAGAATCAACTCCGCATGTACAAGCCTGAATGGTTTCTCAAGATAAATAATATCCGCTCTTAAAGAATTTTTTGAGTCGGACACTTACGCCCTGTAGTGCGTTAAAACTGAAATAATATGCAGAACATTTCGCACGGGAAACTCTCTCCGATAAAGTAAACATTTTTCAACTTGGACTGCTAAAAGCAGAGATATCGACAAAGATAGGATATGCATCAATGCCTCATGGATGAAAGCTATTCACTATTTTACGAAGGTATTTTCAGAGATTATTCTCAAAAAGGTTTTCCGAGGTGAGAGGTATCGGTCCACGAAAGAATGTTTTCAATCGAGTTTCAAGAATTACAGATTTTGCTTCAAATACATCAGAAACAGAAATAAATACTTACATCTCCTGGTGGCCAAACAAATATCAACTAAAAATTATAAATTACATATAGAACATTTCTAACCAGAAGCAGCATTCAGTGAAGAAGAATTCAATGCAGAATAGGACTTTTAGCGGCAGATATATCAGGGGAATCCCAATGTTCCACGACGCTCTCTAGCGAAAAATATATAGCCTACATTACTAGAAAAAAACTGTAATCAAAATAGGCTTCGTTATAAATGGGATCGAAAGGAAGAAACATTTTTTTTTTCAGTCGGATATTTAGAAGCAAATATGTGGAATTAAACGTTAACTGAATTCAATGGCATCTGCATTTACACCCTCTAACGGTGAAGTTGTGCTTCGAAATAAAATAACGGAATTCAAGGATCATCATTCTCACATTTCAGGCTACCCAATGCAAAAAGAATTTTTGAAATGCGCTAATCGTTACAGAGATATGGTGTCCAAAGACGGAAGGACGGACGGACAAATGCAAAGAGATATTCTAAGCACGTAATTTTTTTTTCTTTTTTTTTTTTTTTTGAAAAAACCGCTTCAAGTATGGAACCTCAACACAGCGTTTTAAAGAGAAGTTCGTCGGAAAGAGGCCATGCTTTAATGGGCAAGATGCAAGTTTTTCCCCCGTACACTATTCAAGTTTGGACTTCCAGCGAAATGCTACCAAACTCAAATTTGGGATACTATCGACTTGCTTACCACATTGAATGTATGCAACACATCTGATTCATATGAATTTTATTGCCCATGGATGGATATCCGTAAGATGCTCATGTTATTCTCCTGCAAGTTTTGAATTTACATACCATTCAAAGTTAATTTAACGCAAGTATTTCCTTTCAAATGTTAACGTTTCTTACAAATCTTCTGAATACGTTAGAAATTCTGCCTTGATAAAGTAAAATGTAGGTGTGCGAAAGATTAGCAATATGAGTTATTTATGCCAATGAAAAACAGATGTTTGTAATAGCTTCGATGAATTTTGCGTAATTGTGTCCCATATTTATTTACTAATTTGAGCGTGAATGTAAGTTTTTTACGCTTTTCAACCGTAGGTTGAATATGCTCCAGCTTTGTCCGTCCGTCTGTCTGTCTGTCTGACCGCGCGATAACTAACGTAAAGATGGTTCGATTTCAGTGAAATTTTAACATGTGGTAGGGCAAAACCTGGAGATGAAACTTATTGAAAATGGACGAAATGGCGTCACAGGTGACATACGAGCGGGATCCATTCCATCGCCCTTATGCGCCATAACGTAGGTAAACATTTTTCGATTGCAACAAATCTTTATCATGTTGTTTGGGAGGTACTGAACCGGTTATGTTGAATATCATCGAAATGGGGTCAAACGTCAGGGCACAGGAGCGAGATTTATTCAGCAGCCGTTATCCTCATAACTTGAACAAAAATGCTTCTATTGCGACAAAACTTTAGAATGTTGTTCTGGCTGTATATCGAACCAATACTGTTTAATATAATCTAAATGGGGTCACAGGTCAGTGCTCAGGAGCGAGATTTATTCCACAGCCATTATCCTGATAACTTTAGTAATAGTGATATAAGTGATTTTCGTGCTGCAGGTAATCCAACATTAAAAGAAGCAATGCCGTCTTACGCAATGCATAATCTTATTTCTTTAAAATTACACACCCTTGGGACTTACACACCTGAGAATACCCAAGCCATTCTTGCAGCTCTTCGATACTTTCTTTCGTTAAACAGAGGGAGCACCAATGGGATCACCATTGTCTCTCTCCTTGCAGAAATATTACTACAATCTCTCGAGGAAGAAATTATCCCACATGCTCCGATTCAACCCTTACTATACCTGCGGTACGCAAACGATGTTATAATCTTCTGGCCCTCAACTTTAGAAGACTTACAGGTTTCTGTTAAAAATATTTCATCAACATTTCCTTCAATAAAATTTACACTCGAACTGGAATAAAATCAATCCCTACCTTTCCTGGACTTTCAGTTACACCGATATCTAGCTACCAACGCTATTTCTTACTCTGTGTACAGGAAAACTGGTTCAAACACCACTCTGATCCCATTTCATTCATTTCACCCCAGGTGTCAAAAATTATCATCTCTGCACTTTTTGATAAGGCGGGCCATAATTCATTCGTCGAGCATTACCTTCCGTAACATGGAGTTCGAAAATATTAGAAGACTGGCTACAGAATACGGACACCCAGAGCAAATCTTTCAAAAACTGCTACGACGAATTCCCTCGACTCCATTTTCAACTTTAACCAGAGCTACCCAACCTATTAAATATGCTGGTTCTGTACCTTTCTTACCTGGTGTCACCAACTTTTTAAAAACAGTCGGTAAAAAAGACATAATCGGATTTGGAATCAAGAATAATAATATAATGACAACCATACAAAATGACAGAGATACAGTGGAACTAGTTAAACGACATGGCATTTATGCCATACCTCTAAATGCCTCGTGTGAAGGGGCTCAAAACAGAATGTACGTGGGTTCCACTACTCGCCCTTTGAGCTGTAGAGCCTGGAAACATAAATACAACATTCGAATAGTCGCTACTTCAACAACTCTTTCCCGACTCTACTTGGAAGGCAGGCATACTCCTATATTGGAAGACATAACCATATTGAACACTCAAAGGACACGTTCAACTATTCTGTTTGCAGAAAGTTTGGTGAATTACAAATACAGTCGCCTTTGCTGTAATGAAGAGCACCCATACACCATCCCCCTGCCATGGAAACAAATATTGAATCGTGAGAAACAGCCAGGCAATCCAGAGGACGAATTCGCTCCATTGCTTCGGCGCGTGAGTTACCTTTACCTCTGAACTGCGTCCTAGTGAATGCTCTCATGTTATATAACCAACATTGAACCACATGTGATCAGTGAATTGTCAAACATCTAAGGATGAGCTTAAAGTAAGCTTGAAAGATATCATGTGTGTATTGTAACTTGCATATAGGATTTTAATCTGTATACATGTTTTTTAACGTAAAGTTTTATATAAAAAATCGTGCGCAAGACGGCATTGCTTCTTTTAATTTTGGACTTGAGTAATGATTTCTGTTATGTTGGAAACCGTAAAATAATCAATGCATAGCATGATTTTACTAACTTGTTAAATCTTATTGGAAACTTGAGATGATCAGCGCCAATTCAACGGTCATCGCGTGTGCATTAATGCATTACAAAGATTTCGTAATGCTAAAAATTGAGTCATCACCATCAGGGGATTTTATAATCAAATGAACGAAAGAGATGTGACAATTTAATTCCCTGAACGTACGCGTAGTGTCGCCCTTGTGGCGATGCAAGCAGATTTACTTTACTATGCATGTATGGGCATATTTCAAACAGTGCATGCAGAAACCGCAGAGGAGTAGTGCCATTCGAGAGTGGGCAGTTGCGAAAGCAGTTCAAGTCTGTTGGTGACCTTTGAAGTAAAACTGAGTGATGACAATTTAGAGCAGCGTATTAACATCAAATTCTACTTAAAGATCGGTAAAAATGCTACTGAAACTTCAGAGCTATTGAAAGTGCCGTATGGTGAGGATTGGATTCTATGAATAAACCAAGTGTCCTTGAGTGGAATAAGAGCCGAAAAAGGACGCATGTCACGCACGCAATTCAAGACAATGCTTGCGTGTTTTTTGATCACGAGAGGTTGCTGGTTTTATATTTGTCCCTGTTCAATTCATCACTAATTCATTGAACAGGGGCAAATGGTAAACCAGCAATGTTGTTTAAAGGTGCTAAAAAGAATGTTATTGAAAAGATTCAAAACACAATACCTGAATTATGGCCGGACAACTGTGGCCTGACCGTACCCCAATCCATGATGTTCTCAATTTTCGCGACTTCCTGGCTAAGAACTCAATTAATAGGTGTACAAATAAGTTTTAAAGCATTCTTTGTGTGACGTATAGAGCTAATTTACATATCCGACATTCCCAGGCGTTGTTGTGATGTGACAGTAACTGGTCCAGATTAGAAAATGTGGCACAGAACTTTGCCCAACAGTCAAACGCACTTGCACATCGGTAGGTGAAAGATGACAAGCGATACTGCATTTATTCGACACTGCATTCGTTACGAATTTCAGCAAGGAAAACGTGTCGCAAAAGAATGTGCATCGATCTGTTCTGCCCTGGGGAAGAATATTGTATCGAAACGCACATGTGAGTTTTGGTTTAGACGGTTTAAAACAGGTGAATTTGATATTGGTATATCTTCAGAATTTGATCACATATTCAAATTTTGTAATGTTAAAGCAGGTGATTTTGATGTTAGTGATCGAGAACGTAGCAGCGCCCCGCAGAAGGTTGCACACGAGGAACTGCATGCATCGCTGGATGAAGATTCGTCTCAAACGCAAAATGAACTAGCTGAACAAATAGGGGTTACTCAACAATCCATTTCAAATCGTTTACGGGAAGAGAGAAAGATTCAGAAGGAAGGAAACTAGGTGCCACATCACCTGAGCCAGCGGAACAAGGATGAGCTTGTCGTGAAGTATTTGAATCTCTTGCATGAACAACACACAAAGTATTTCCTGTAGAAAAGCGTTACGGGTGATGAAACGTGGATATGGAACGACAATTCCAAACGCACAAAACACTGGGTACGCCCAGGTGAAGCAACGACTTCGACACCGAAACGCAATATTCACTCCAAGAAAGTTCTGCTGTGCATCTGGTGTGATATGAAGAGTGTGCTCCATTATGAACTATTGGAACAGGGTCAAACTGTTACTGCTGATCGCTAGAAGCAACAATTGCTGCAATTGAACCAGGAAATCTGTCAGAAACGTTCCTGCACAGGAAAAGAATCGCGTCCCGTGAAATTATTGCACGACAACGCTAGGTCGCATATAGCGAAATCGGTCAACGAAACATTATTGACGCTTGGCTGGGACGTTTTGGAGCATTTGGCGTATTATCCCGACATAGGCCCTTCAGACTATCATTTGTTTCGGTCGATGCTACATGGTTTGTCTGCTGTACGGTTCCGAACATGTGACAATAACAAAATGGGGCTCACGACTTCATGTCACGCGACGAAGTATTCTTCATGGCTGGAATCCGTCAGCTGCCCGACCGATGGCGGAAGGTGATAGACAACGACGGCGCATATTTTGATTTGTAAACGTATTGTTGTTTTCTCTCAAATTACATGTTTCCTTGTCTTAAAACTCTTTAAAACTTAATTGGACACCGAATAAAAATTGGATTATTCACCCTATTCGCCTGACTTAGCCTCTCGTGATTTCTGGTTCTATCCCCAAAATAAAAAGTTCCATGAAAGTACGAGTATTTTCATAATTTTCTGACGTCCAGCGGTGCTTGACAAAGGAACTCAACAGAATTCCAGAAACAAAATTCCATATAAGTTTCCAGCAATGGCAACACCTTCTAACTTAATGGAAGCAGCGGAAGGGGATTTCTTGGAGGGTTAGATTAGTCGCTAGTGCACAGGTACGCCCGCATTTTTTCTACAGGTGAATTATGGGAGTTAAATTGTCACATTTCGTACTTCTATCCCCCTCAAACATGAAGTGATTTTTTCACCATCCTCCATTAACGAGAGTGTTACTCTGAATTTCCTTTTTGGAAGAATAGATAAAAGGAATGGAATTTTCCTTTTAATTCTGTGGCGGATGAGGGAAATAAAAGCTTCCTACAGCTATATCTGCTTCAAGAAGGGAATGAAGAGCAACTCAAGAGAAGTTTTATCTTCTGAAAATTACTAGTATATCAGTGATGCAAGAATATCCTTTAGTAGAGCCGTGAATCAGAAAAATAACGTGTGAAAAGTCGTTTGCCGCAAAGTTTTAATAGGACAAAAAGAGTGCCAAACTAAGAGGCTCACTGATATGCCTAAAAAAGTTACTTATTGATGTAGTATCGTATTTACGTATCCGAATGAAACAATTTCATTAAATTTATATGTTTTCTTCGTGTTACTGAAATGGCGCCTAGTACAGAAGAAATAAATTGCATGTAACACCCACTCTAACGCAAACAATAAACAATCTCTCTATCTGCGAAACAAATCAAGTTAGTAAAACCATGCAATGAATTGATTATGATACGCTTTCCAACATACCAGAAACCAATACTCAAGTTATGAGGATCATGGCTGTGGAATAAACCTCGTTCCTGTGTCCTGACCTTTGACCCTATTTCGATGATATTCAACAGAACCAGTTCAGTATACCTCCGGAACAACATGATAAAGATTTGTCGCAATAGAAGCATTTTTAGGCAAGTTATGAGGATAATGGTTGTGGAGTAAATCTCGCTCGTGTGCCCTGACCTTTGACCACATTTCGATGATATTAAACATAATTAGTTCAGTATACTTCCGGAACAACATACTAAGGTTTTGTCGTAATAGAAGCATTTTTAGGCAAGTTATGAGGATAATGGCTATAAAGTAAAATCTCGCTCGTGTGTCCTGATCTTTGACTCCATTTCGATGATATTAAACATAATTAGTTCAGTATACTTCCGGAACAACATACTAAGGTTTTCTCACAGTAGAAGCATTTTTAGTCAAGTTATGAGTATAATGGCTGTGGAATAATTCTCGCTCCTGTGTCCTGACCTTTGACCCCATTTCGATGATATTCAACAGAACCAGTTCAGTATACCTCCGGAACAACATGATAAAGATTTGTTGCAAGAGAAGCATTTTTAGTCAAGTTATGAGGATAATTATTATGGAGTAAATCTCGCTCGTGTGTCCTGACCTTTGACCCCATTTCGATGATATTAAACATAATTAGTTCAGTATACTTCCGGAACACAATACTAAAGTTTTATCGCAATAGAAGCATTTTTAGTCAAGTTATGAGTATAATGGCTGTGGAATAAATCTCGCTCCTGTGTCCTGACCTTTGACCCCATTTCGTTTATATTAAACAGAATTGGTTCAGTATGCCTCAGGTACAACATGCTAAAGTTTTGTCGCAATATACGTATTTTTGTAGCGTCAAGTTATGACGCATAAGGGCAATGAAATGGATCCCGCTGCTATGTCCAGACCTTTGACCCCATTTCGCCGATTTTCAATAGGGTTCGTCCCAAGTGGTCCCGTACCACATGCTAAAATTTCATCGAAATCGAAAAAAAGCTGTGAAAGGAATACAGAAACGTTAAGCAAATCTGTGTGGGAAATTTACAAACGAATGCGACATCAATATTTTATACACTAAGATTAAAAAAAAAAAAAAAAAAGGCTGGTAGCTGCGCTATCTTTTTCTTTACATGCCACCACACCCATGCTGTAAATGGTATCGTCCGCAAACGACGTATACAGGGGGCAAAGGAAAGTCCCTTTAGCCTGGAATAACTTGCGAACCGAGGGTAACGGTATAGTAAAGCGACTACGTCCGATCGAATGCAACCAATAGCAGCGCCCCTAGTGGCGAAATGCGGCAGTTAGCCATTGCAAATCGAAAACGAAAAGGGATAGAGCAAAATTTCTAATTACAAAGTTGTAGAGTATCAATTAATTAGTACAAAACGACATTTGTTTCACACGGATAAGACAAATTGTCGCCTGAATACCCTACAATGTCCGAAATCCATGAGCGACGATTCAAATCTGCATATTCACATTTCGCAAATGTAGCCGTATGCAAATGTACATTGTGACGTTGTACCGTACCTACGATATAAAAACCAGTAGCAGGATGTACCCTGATCAGAAGTTTAGGTCTACGTACGCTGTGTGAGAATGGCGAGCATGGATTTCTGGGGTTACGTAAAAAAGCAGGTGTATGCAACAGCGCCTACAGGTCTGCTGGATCTACGTCGTCGTGTTACAGATGCTTGCAATAGTGTGACACCTTCCATGGTGAGGAATGTGCATGCAGAGTTACTTTAACGAATACAAATATGTATCGTGGGCAATGGTGAACTCTTCAAACATACTAGACATTAACATTTTTATCACTGTGCGCCAGTTTGCCTTTTTTGTTTTTGTTTTATGTGACGTCATCAAATGGTATTGACATAAAGTATGCATTTATGCAATAAATTGTGTGTATTTGCTCATACCTATGCCTGTTCCCTTCAAACGTTCACGCAAAAAGTCGCGCATCGATTTCGGACATTTTAGGGTATTCAGGCGACAATTTATCTTATCCGTAAAAAACAAAAATCGATTTGTACTAATTAAGTGATGCTCTACAACTTTGTAATTGTAAATTTTGCTCTATCTCGTTTCGTTTTCAATTTGCAATGGCTAACTTCCGCATTTTGCTACTAGGGGCGCTGCTATTGGTTGCATTCGATCGGGCGTAGTCGCTTTACTATACCGTTATCTCACTTGCATAACTGTACCTCTCTCCATTTGCAAGTTATTCCAGGCTGAAGGGACTTTCCTATGCACCCTGTATATACCTGCAGATATCTCCGCAAGCTCAAGCAGTAGAATCCGCAGCTCGGATGGCAGTTATCAGGATTTAAGCGATTTTGAACAGGTTATGATAGTCGGCGCTTGGGAGATGGGTCACTCCATTCCGGAAATTATCAGGAAATTTGGATTTACACGGTCAACACTTTCAATGGTGTACTTGGACGACACCTACTAAAGGAACACATCTACAATGCGTGACCGTTGGGTCCGTAGGAAAGTCCTGGACGATCGTGGACAGCGGCGTGTGGCACACACCGTAACATCTATCTAGCGTGCAATATAGCCGTAAATTCATTGCTGGGGCCAATAGTAAAATCAGCGTTCGGACAGTACAACATTCCCTGTGTTCAATGGGGTTCCGGAGCCGACTGCCCACCCAGGTGCCGTTGCTGACCTGACAACACAAGGCTGTGTGCCTCGCCTGGGCTCGGGAACAACGCCATTGGAAGAAAGATGGCCGGAAACGTGTAGCCTGGTTCGACAAATCGCGGTAACAACTGTTTCGGAAAGAAGACCGACTCCTGATGTGGCGACAACCCCAAGAAGCAATGGTTCCTGCATGCCTTCAAGAGACAGTACAGGGAAGCGGTGGCTCTGTTATGGTGTTGGGTGTTTTCAGCTGGCACGCATCAGGCCTCCTTATACGTCTACAGACGGCTCAGATTAGTGGAGCCTAGGTATCTTTAGAGATTATTTGCCCCTCGTTGATGTCATGCAACCACCCCAACGCGTGCGGCCACTTTTAACACGACAATGTGCCCTTGCACACGTCCACAGTCACCCGATTATGGCTTGAGGATCATTTCTCGGAGTTTGGCATCCTGACTTGGCTCCCTCTTTCGCAAAATTCAAACTCCATCGAACACATCTGGGATGTTGTTGGACGTGCCATCAAAGCCACGAATAGCACTTCAGGAAGCATGGTGTGCACTGTTTGCACAGTGGAGTCCATGCCCTGTCGCGTTGCTGCCGTTATCCGATTGCGTGGAAGATCAACGCGGTGTTAGAGACGTATCCGTTTTTTTGGAACTTCGGTATAATAAGTTCAATAAGTAGGAATTGTACACCAGTTTTACTCAACATAGTATAATTATACGAATAATAATCCGAAATTTCTTGGCGTAGAATAGAAATAAAACTTTCCAAGCTTTCGCACATCAGCCAGATGGCTTTTTCAAGGAAGGTACACATCTAACTGTTTACCTTCCTTGAAACCTTTCTGACTGAAAAAGTTAGCAGCTACCCTTCCTTAAAAAGTTAGTTAAAACGTTAGCAGTTAGTTTTTTTTTTCAGTTAGCTGTCTACCTTCCTTGAAAAAGCCATCTCGTTGATGTGCGAAAGCTTGGAAAGTTTTATTTCTATTCTACGCCAAGAAATTTCGGATTATTAGTATAGTAATACTATCGTCAGTGTTTTGTTTATGATTAGACGCAGGCAGTATCATAATCACCTATTAGAATATGTATCATATAGCTTTTTTGGAAAAACACATGACTGTATATACACTATATTGACAGAAGTCGCCGGACACCTACAAGAGAAACACAATAGAGCATTTATTGACATACATTAGTACGGGGTCGGTCCACCTTTGGCCTTAATGCATGCACTGACCCTTCGAGACATTATTTCGACAAAATTATTAAAACCAGCGATAGGTATGCATTTCTATTCAGTACATAATGCTGCCGCTAACTGTTGCTTAGTAATAGGCCTTGGTTCCAAACTTCTTATGCGGCGCTTCAAATTCATCCCATAGGTGCTCTATGGGATCAAGATCTGGGCACTGTGCTAGCCAGTCTACACCCGATACGGAATTACACGCCGTAGCAGTCCTTGCTTTATGGCTCTTAGCATTGTCATGCTGGTACCAACAAGCCTCGGTTCCATAGCATTGCCACAGCGTTGGTACGGCATAATTGCCCAGAATATCGAGGCAGACATGCTAGTTAACAGGTTTGTCCCCGAGAACCTATGGGCCTGGACCCTACCACGAAAACACCCACAAACGAGTACACTGCCAGCTCCGAACTTGACCGTAAGAACAGTGCACTGTGGTAAATAGCGTTCCCCTGGCTGCCACCCTACCCACACACGGCCATCAGACTGATGGATCGTGTATCTGGTTTCATCAGTCCATAGTACCCGTTTTCATCGATCTACGGTCCACGATAAATGTTCTTTACACCATGCTAAACGACGAGTAGCATTCTGGGTGGAGATGAAAGGCTTATGAGCAGCAGCACAACCATGGTAACCTATGGAATGAAGTTCTTTGCGAATGTTCCGTGTACATACCGAGGTTCCAGCATTTTTACTCATCTGTACAGTGAGGTCTTGTGCAGTACTCCGTCGATTAGCTGTAACGACTCTCCTGTGGCGTTGAGGTCCTCTGTCACTGATTTTCTTTGGTCTGCCGGTACGTTTCGCTGCTTTAAGGGGAGGATTCTCATTTTATGCGCTAAAATTACCCTTTTTTTTTTTTGGAGTGTTTATTCACGAAACTATGCAACTAATTGATTCCAAAGTAGGTACATCTATTTATTATCGTTTGAGGTACCGACAAAACAATTTTTAATAAGTTTCATGAAGAATCACGCCCGCATGCCAACCCGCGGTCGCTGGTTGACATGATTTCTCCACTCCAGCTGATATGAAACAAAAGATTCGAACGGCGTTTTACTCTATACACAAGTAGTTATCGTTTGATGAACCAGAAAAAATATATATACATACTTGAGGAAATGGTGACTTGTTTAACTCAGATTATCAATTTAGCTCAAAAAAATTGACAATGTTTTTCGCTATTAAAAAATATACATAACGTATCATGTTAATAAATAAATACATCGCTCTTTCCACGTTCCAGGAACACACAGCAACCGAAAAATTGTTTTTCAGCCGCCGCTGTGGAAACGAACCAACAGAACTCTCGGTATCGCGCCGAGTGCGTTACCTTTACGCCACGGGGGCCAACAATCCACGGTGCTATGTGTATTTTAAGTCAGCTTCTGACATCATAAATCCGTAAGATGGGCTCAGCTACTGAGACGTCTCCATCTGGTGGGCATTAACGACACTAGCTATATATATTATAGCGGTTAAATCCAAAGGGCGAGAACCAAGGTGAAAATATTCCAAATACGTGACGACAGTTAATAAATAAATACATCGCTCTTTCCACGTTCCAGGAACACACAGCAACCGAAAAATTGTTTTTCAGCCGCCGCTGTGGAAACGAACCAACAGAAATCTCGGTTTCACGCCGAGTGCGTTACCTTTACGCCACGGGGGCCAACAATCCACGGTGCTATGTGTATTTTAAGTCAGCTTCTGACATCATAAATCCGTAAGATGGGCTCAGCTACTGAGACGTCTCCATCTGGTGGGCATTAACGACAATAGCTATATATATTATAGCGGTTAAATCCAAAGGGCGAGAACCAAGGTGAAAATATTCCAAATACGTGACGACAGTTAATAAATAAATACATCGCTCTTTCCACGTTCCAGGAACACACAGCAACCGAAAAATTGTTTTTCAGCCGCCGCTGTGGAAACGAACCAACAGAACTCTCGGTTTCACGCCGAGTGCGTTACCTTTACGCCACGGGGGCCAACAATCCACGGTGCTATGTGTATTTTAAGTCAGCTTCTGACATCATAAATCCGTAAGATGGGCTCAGCTACTGAGACGTCTCCATCTGGTGGGCATTAACGACACTAGTTATATATATTATAGCGGTTAAATCCAAAGGGCGAGAACCAAGGTGAAAATATTCCAAATACGTGACGACAGTTAATAAATAAATACATCGCTCTTTCCACGTTCCAGGAACACACAGCAACCGAAAAATAGTTTTTCAGCCGCCGCTGTGGAAACGAACCAACAGAACTCTCGGTATCGCGCCGAGTGCGTTACCTTTACGCCACGGGGGCCAACAATCCACGGTGCTATGTGCATTTTAAGTCAGCTTCTGACATCATAAATCCGTAAGATGGGCTCAGCTACTGAGACGTCTCCATCTGGTGGGCATTAACGACACTAGCTATATATATTATAGCGGTTAAATCGAAAGGGCGAGAACCAAGGTGAAAATATTCCAAATACGTGACGACAGTTAATAAATAAATACATCGCTCTTTCCACGTTCCAGGAACACACAGCAACCGAAAAATTGTTTTTCAGCCGCCGCTGTGGAAACGAACCAACAGAACTCTCGGTTTCGCGCCGAGTGCGTTACCTTTACGCCACGGGGGCCAACAATCCACGGTGCTATGTGTATTTTAAGTCAGCTTCTGACATCATAAATCCGTAAGATGGGCTCAGCTACTGAGACGTCTCCATCTGGTGGGCATTAACGACAATAGCTATATATATTATAGCGGTTAAATCCAAAGGGCGAGAACCAAGGTGAAAATATTCCAAATACGTGACGACAGTTAATAAATAAATACATCGCTCTTTCCACGTTCCAGGAACACACAGCAACCGAAAAATTGTTTTTCAGCCGCCGCTGTGGAAACGAACCAACAGAACTCTCGGTTTCACGCCGAGTGCGTTACCTTTACGCCACGGGGGCCAACAATCCACGGTGCTATGTGTATTTTAAGTCAGCTTCTGACATCATAAATCCGTAAGATGGGCTCAGCTACTGAGACGTCTCCATCTGGTGGGCATTAACGACACTAGTTATATATATTATAGCGGTTAAATCCAAAGGGCGAGAACCAAGGTGAAAATATTCCAAATACGTGACGACAGTTAATAAATAAATACATCGCTCTTTCCACGTTCCAGGAACACACAGCAACCGAAAAATAGTTTTTCAGCCGCCGCTGTGGAAACGAACCAACAGAACTCTCGGTATCGCGCCGAGTGCGTTACCTTTACGCCACGGGGGCCAACAATCCACGGTGCTATGTGCATTTTAAGTCAGCTTCTGACATCATAAATCCGTAAGATGGGCTCAGCTACTGAGACGTCTCCATCTGGTGGGCATTAACGACACTAGCTATATATATTATAGCGGTTAAATCGAAAGGGCGAGAACCAAGGTGAAAATATTCCAAATACGTGACGACAGTTAATAAATAAATACATCGCTCTTTCCACGTTCCAGGAACACACAGCAACCGAAAAATTGTTTTTCAGCCGCCGCTGTGGAAACGAACCAACAGAACTCTCGGTTTCACGCCGAGTGCGTTACCTTTACGCCACGGGGGCCAACAATCCACGGTGCTATGTGTATTTTAAGTCAGCTTCTGACATCATAAATCCGTAAGATGGGCTCAGCTACTGAGACGTCTCCATCTGGTGGGCATTAACGACACTAGCTATATATATTATAGCGGTTAAATCCAAAGGGCGAGAACCAAGGTGAAAATATTCCAAATACGTGACGACAGTTAATAAATAAATACATCGCTCTTTCCACGTTCCAGGAACACACACCAACCGAAAAATTGTTTTTCAGCCGCCGCTGTGGAAACGAACCAACAGAACTCTCGGTATCGCGCCGAGTGCGTTACCTTTACGCCACGGGGGCCAACAATCCACGGTGCTATGTGTATTTTAAGTCAGCTTCTGACATCATAAATCCGTAAGATGGGCTCAGCTACTGAGACGTCTCCATCTGGTGGGCATTAACGACACTAGCTATATATATTATAGCGGTTAAATCCAAAGGGCGAGAACCAAGGTGAAAATATTCCAAATACGTGACGACAGTTAATAAATAAATACATCGCTCTTTCCACGTTCCAGGAACACACAGCAACCGAAAAATTGTTTTTCAGCCGCCGCTGTGGAAACGAACCAACAGAACTCTCGGTTTCACGCCGAGTGCGTTACCTTTACGCCACGGGGGCCAACAATCCACGGTGCTATGTGTATTTTAAGTCAGCTTCTGACATCATAAATCCGTAAGATGGGCTCAGCTACTGAGACGTCTCCATCTGGTGGGCATTAACGACACTAGCTATATATATTATAGCGGTTAAATCCAAAGGGCGAGAACCAAGGTGAAAATATTCCAAATACGTGACGACAGTTAATAAATAAATACATCGCTCTTTCCACGTTCCAGGAACACACAGCAACCGAAAAATTGTTTTTCAGCCGCCGCTGTGGAAACGAACCAACAGAACTCTCGGTTTCACGCCGAGTGCGTTACCTTTACGCCACGGGGGCCAACAATCCACGGTGCTATGTGTATTTTAAGTCAGCTTCTGACATCATAAATCCGTAAGATGGGCTCAGCTACTGAGACGTCTCCATCTGGTGGGCATTAACGACACTAGCTATATATATTATAGCGGTTAAATCCAAAGGGCGAGAACCAAGGTGAAAATATTCCAAATACGTGACGACAGTTAATAAATAAATACATCGCTCTTTCCACGTTCCAGGAACACACAGCAACCGAAAAATTGTTTTTCAGCCGCCGCTGTGGAAACGAACCAACAGAACTCTCGGTTTCACGCCGAGTGCGTTACCTTTACGCCACGGGGGCCAACAATCCACGGTGCTATGTGTATTTTAAGTCAGCTTCTGACATCATAAATCCGTAAGATGGGCTCAGCTACTGAGACGTCTCCATCTGGTGGGCATTAACGACACTAGCTATATATATTATAGCGGTTAAATCCAAAGGGCGAGAACCAAGGTGAAAATATTCCAAATACGTGACGACAGTTAATAAATAAATACATCGCTCTTTCCACGTTCCAGGAACACACAGCAACCGAAAAATTGTTTTTCAGCCGCCGCTGTGGAAACGAACCAACAGAACTCTCGGTATCGCGCCGAGTGCGTTACCTTTACGCCACGGGGGCCAACAATCCACGGTGCTATGTGTATTTTAAGTCAGCTTCTGACATCATAAATCCGTAAGATGGGCTCAGCTACTGAGACGTCTCCATCTGGTGGGCATTAACGACACTAGCTATATATATTATAGCGGTTAAATCCAAAGGGCGAGAACCAAGGTGAAAATATTCCAAATACGTGACGACAGTTAATAAATAAATACATCGCTCTTTCCACGTTCCAGGAACACACAGCAACCGAAAAATTGTTTTTAAGCCGCCGCTGTGGAAACGAACCAACAGAACTCTCGGTTTCACGCCGAGTGCGTTACCTTTACGCCACGGGGGCCAACAATCCACGGTGCTATGTGTATTTTAAGTCAGCTTCTGACATCATAAATCCGTAAGATGGGCTCAGCTACTGAGACGTCTCCATCTAGTGGCATTAACGACACTAGCTATATATATTATAGCGGTTAAATCCAAAGGGCGAGAACCAAGGTGAAAATATTCCAAATACGTGACGACAGTTAATAAATAAATACATCGCTCTTTCCACGTTCCAGGAACACACAGCAACCGAAAAATTGTTTTTCAGCCGCCGCTGTGGAAACGAACCAACAGAACTCTCGGTTTCACGCCGAGTGCGTTACCTTTACGCCACGGGGGCCAACAATCCACGGTGCTATGTGTATTTTAAGTCAGCTTCTGACATCATAAATCCGTAAGATGGGCTCAGCTACTGAGACGTCTCCATCTGGTGGGCATTAACGACACTAGCTATATATATTATAGCGGTTAAATCCAAAGGGCGAGAACCAAGGTGAAAATATTCCAAATACGTGACGACAGTTAATAAATAAATACATCGCTCTTTCCACGTTCCAGGAACACACAGCAACCGAAAAATTGTTTTTCAGCCGCCGCTGTGGAAACGAACCAACAGAACTCTCGGTTTCACGCCGAGTGCGTTACCTTTACGCCACGGGGGCCAACAATCCACGGTGCTATGTGTATTTTAAGTCAGCTTCTGACATCATAAATCCGTAAGATGGGCTCAGCTACTGAGACGTCTCCATCTGGTGGGCATTAACGACACTAGCTATATATATTATAGCGGTTAAATCCAAAGGGCGAGAACCAAGGTGAAAATATTCCAAATACGTGACGACAGTTAATAAATAAATACATCGCTCTTTCCACGTTCCAGGAACACACAGCAACCGAAAAATTGTTTTTCAGCCGCCGCTGTGGAAACGAACCAACAGAACTCTCGGTTTCACGCCGAGTGCGTTACCTTTACGCCACGGGGCCAACAATCCACGGTGCTATGTGTATTTTAAGTCAGCTTCTGACATCATAAATCCGTAAGATGGGCTCAGCTACTGAGACGTCTCCATCTGGTGGGCATTAACGACACTAGCTATATATATTATAGCGGTTAAATCAAAGGGCGAGAACCAAGGTGAAAATATTCCAAATACGTGACGACAGTTAATAAATAAATACATCGCTCTTTCCACGTTCAGGAACACACAGCAACCGAAAAATTGTTTTTCAGCCGCCGCTGTGGAAACGAACCAACAGAACTCTCGGTTTCACGCCGAGTGCGTTACCTTTACGCCACGGGGGCCAACAATCCACGGTGCTATGTGTATTTTAAGTCAGCTTCTGACATCATAAATCCGTAAGATGGGCTCAGCTACTGAGACGTCTCCATCTGGTGGGCATTAACGACACTAGCTATATATATTATAGCGGTTAAATCCAAAGGGCGAGAACCAAGGTGAAAATATTCCAAATACGTGACGACAGTTAATAAATAAATACATCGCTCTTTCCACGTTCCAGGAACACACAGCAACCGAAAAATTGTTTTTCAGCCGCCGCTGTGGAAACGAACCAACAGAACTCTCGGTTTCACGCCGAGTGCGTTACCTTTACGCCACGGGGGCCAACAATCCACGGTGCTATGTGTATTTTAAGTCAGCTTCTGACATCATAAATCCGTAAGATGGGCTCAGCTACTGAGACGTCTCCATCTGGTGGGCATTAACGACACTAGCTATATATTATAGCGGTTAAATCAAAGGGCGAGAACCAAGGTGAAAATATTCCAAATACGTGACGACAGTTAATAAATAAATACATCGCTCTTTCCACGTTCCAGGAACACACAGCAACCGAAAAATTGTTTTTCAGCCGCCGCTGTGGAAACGAACCAACAGAACTCTCGGTATCGCGCCGAGTGCGTTACCTTTACGCCACGGGGGCCAACAATCCACGGTGCTATGTGTATTTTAAGTCAGCTTCTGACATCATAAATCCGTAAGATGGGCTCAGCTACTGAGACGTCTCCATCTGGTGGGCATTAACGACACTAGCTATATATATTATAGCGGTTAAATCCAAAGGGCGAGAACCAAGGTGAAAATATTCCAAATACGTGACGACAGTTAATAAATAAATACATCGCTCTTTCCACGTTCCAGGAACACACAGCAACCGAAAAATTGTTTTTAAGCCGCCGCTGTGGAAACGAACCAACAGAACTCTCGGTTTCACGCCGAGTGCGTTACCTTTACGCCACGGGGGCCAACAATCCACGGTGCTATGTGTATTTTAAGTCAGCTTCTGACATCATAAATCCGTAAGATGGGCTCAGCTACTGAGACGTCTCCATCTAGTGGCATTAACGACACTAGCTATATATATTATAGCGGTTAAATCCAAAGGGCGAGAACCAAGGTGAAAATATTCCAAATACGTGACGACAGTTAATAAATAAATACATCGCTCTTTCCACGTTCCAGGAACACACAGCAACCGAAAAATTGTTTTTCAGCCGCCGCTGTGGAAACGAACCAACAGAACTCTCGGTTTCACGCCGAGTGCGTTACCTTTACGCCACGGGGGCCAACAATCCACGGTGCTATGTGTATTTTAAGTCAGCTTCTGACATCATAAATCCGTAAGATGGGCTCAGCTACTGAGACGTCTCCATCTGGTGGGCATTAACGACACTAGCTATATATATTATAGCGGTTAAATCCAAAGGGCGAGAACCAAGGTGAAAATATTCCAAATACGTGACGACAGTTAATAAATAAATACATCGCTCTTTCCACGTTCCAGGAACACACAGCAACCGAAAAATTGTTTTTCAGCCGCCGCTGTGGAAACGAACCAACAGAACTCTCGGTTTCACGCCGAGTGCGTTACCTTTACGCCACGGGGGCCAACAATCCACGGTGCTATGTGTATTTTAAGTCAGCTTCTGACATCATAAATCCGTAAGATGGGCTCAGCTACTGAGACGTCTCCATCTGGTGGGCATTAACGACACTAGCTATATATATTATAGCGGTTAAATCCAAAGGGCGAGAACCAAGGTGAAAATATTCCAAATACGTGACGACAGTTAATAAATAAATACATCGCTCTTTCCACGTTCCAGGAACACACAGCAACCGAAAAATTGTTTTTCAGCCGCCGCTGTGGAAACGAACCAACAGAACTCTCGGTTTCACGCCGAGTGCGTTACCTTTACGCCACGGGGGCCAACAATCCACGGTGCTATGTGTATTTTAAGTCAGCTTCTGACATCATAAATCCGTAAGATGGGCTCAGCTACTGAGACGTCTCCATCTGGTGGGCATTAACGACACTAGCTATATATATTATAGCGGTTAAATCCAAAGGGCGAGAACCAAGGTGAAAATATTCCAAATACGTGACGACAGTTAATAAATAAATACATCGCTCTTTCCACGTTCTCCAGGAACACACAGCAACCGAAAAATTGTTTTTCAGCCGCCGCTGTGGAAACGAACCAACAGAACTCTCGGTTTCACGCCGAGTGCGTTACCTTTACGCCACGGGGGCCAACAATCCACGGTGCTATGTGTATTTTAAGTCAGCTTCTGACATCATAAATCCGTAAGATAAGCTCAGCTACTGAGACGTCTCCATCTGGTGGGCATTAACGACACTAGCTATATATATTATAGCGGTTAAATCAAAGGGCGAGAACCAAGGTGAAAATATTCCAAATACGTGACGACAGTTAATAAATAAATACATCGCTCTTTCCACGTTCCAGGAACACACAGCAACCGAAAAATTGTTTTTCAGCCGCCGCTGTGGAAACGAACCAACAGAACTCTCGGTTTCACGCCGAGTGCGTTACCTTTACGCCACGGGGGCCAACAATCCACGGTGCTATGTGTATTTTAAGTCAGCTTCTGACATCATAAATCCGTAAGATGGGCTCAGCTACTGAGACGTCTCCATCTGGTGGGCATTAACGACACTAGCTATATATATTATAGCTCTTAAATCCAAAGGGCGAGAACCAAGGTGAAAATATTCCAAATACGTGACGACAGTTAATAAATAAATACATCGCTCTTTCCACGTTCCAGGAACACACAGCAACCGAAAAATTGTTTTTCAGCCGCCGCTGTGGAAACGAACCAACAGAACTCTCGGTTTCACGCCGAGTGCGTTACCTTTACGCCACGGGGGCCAACAATCCACGGTGCTATGTGTATTTTAAGTCAGCTTCTGACATCATAAATCCGTAAGATGGGCTCAGCTACTGAGACGTCTCCATCTGGTGGGCATTAACGACACTAGCTATATATATTATAGCGGTTAAATCCAAAGGGCGAGAACCAAGGTGAAAATATTCCAAATACGTGACGACAGTTAATAAATAAATACATCGCTCTTTCCACGTTCCAGGAACACACAGCAACCGAAAAATTGTTTTTCAGCCGCCGCTGTGGAAACGAACCAACAGAACTCTCGGTTTCACGCCGAGTGCGTTACCTTTACGCCACGGGGGCCAACAATCCACGGTGCTATGTGTATTTTAAGTCAGCTTCTGACATCATAAATCCGTAAGATGGGCTCAGCTACTGAGACGTCTCCATCTGGTGGGCATTAACGACACTAGCTATATATATTATAGCGGTTAAATCCAAAGGGCGAGAACCAAGGTGAAAATATTCCAAATACGTGACGACAGTTAATAAATAAATACATCGCTCTTTCCACGTTCCAGGAACACACAGCAACCGAAAAATTGTTTTTCAGCCGCCGCTGTGGAAACGAACCAACAGAACTCTCGGTTTCACGCCGAGTGCGTTACCTTTACGCCACGGGGGCCAACAATCCACGGTGCTATGTGTATTTTAAGTCAGCTTCTGACATCATAAATCCGTAAGATAAGCTCAGCTACTGAGACGTCTCCATCTGGTGGGCATTAACGACACTAGCTATATATATTATAGCGGTTAAATCCAAAGGGCGAGAACCAAGGTGAAAATATTCCAAATACGTGACGACAGTTAATAAATAAATACATCGCTCTTTCCACGTTCCAGGAACACACAGCAACCGAAAAATTGTTTTTCAGCAGCCGCTGTGGAAACGAACCAACAGAACTCTCAGTTTCACGCCGAGTGCGTTACCTTTACGCCACGGGGGCCAACAATCCACGGTGCTATGTGTATTTTAAGTCAGCTTCTGACATCATAAATCCGTAAGATGGGCTCAGCTACTGAGACGTCTCCATCTGGTGGGCATTAACGACACTAGCTATATATATTATAGCGGTTAAATCCAAAGGGCGAGAACCAAGGTGAAAATATTCCAAATACGTGACGACAGTTAATAAATAAATACATCGCTCTTTCCACGTTCCAGGAACACACAGCAACCGAAAAATTGTTTTTCAGCCGCCGCTGTGGAAACGAACCAACAGAACTCTCGGTTTCACGCCGAGTGCGTTACCTTTACGCCACGGGGGCCAACAATCCACGGTGCTATGTGTATTTTAAGTCAGCTTCTGACATCATAAATCCGTAAGATGGGCTCAGCTACTGAGACGTCTCCATCTGGTGGGCATTAACGACACTAGCTATATATATTATAGCGGTTAAATCCAAAGGGCGAGAACCAAGGTGAAAATATTCCAAATACGTGACGACAGTTAATAAATAAATACATCGCTCTTTCCACGTTCCAGGAACACACAGCAACCGAAAAATTGTTTTTCAGCCGCCGCTGTGGAAACGAACCAACAGAACTCTCGGTATCGCGCCGAGTGCGTTACCTTTACGCCACGGGGGCCAACAATCCACGGTGCTATGTGTATTTTAAGTCAGCTTCTGACATCATAAATCCGTAAGATGGGCTCAGCTACTGAGTTAAATCCACAGCGGCGGCTGAAAAAAAAAATTTTTTTTTTCGGTTGCTGTGTGTTCCTGGAACGTGGAAAGAGCGATGTATTTATTTATTAACTGTCGCCACGTATTTGGAATATTTTCACGTATCATGTTTCTGGTTCATCAAACGATAAAAGGATGTTTGCTGAACATGCAGTTTAACATTTGAAGTCGATTTGTCCAATAGTTTTTTAAATATCATGCCAACCATTCGCGAAAAAACTGTCTCGAGAAAAACGCATTTAAATTTTGAGTATAGTTTACAGTGGCATATCGAGTACTTACAGTATGTTTCTGCTAATGTGCTATACCAGGGCCATACAGTGTTTCTTCCGCTGCTTCGTAGAACTCGTTTAGATACGTTTTCTCATTTCCACGCCTTGTACGAATCTCTTTTGTAGCCTCGAGGCTGCGTCTCGACGATCTTTGCAGACGCTGTTGGTCCCGCGCATTAGCAAATATCTTTGTTTGCTGGCCAATAACGATTCCTATCGTTGTCATCCTTTTGCTATTTAGATGTTTTTTGAGCCACAGTGAAAATTTTTGGGAGCGAACCGCCAAAGAGTAGAATTGAAACTTTCGTTGGTTTGAGTCTGACCACCCAAACACCCTTCTAGCAACTATTTTGATGACAAATCGTTGTAAATTGGCTTTATATCATTTTCGACATCTTTATGAAGTGGCGATTCGTGATTCAATTCATCCAGAAGTTTGTCTCTTTGAACCTGCTGGGTAATAATAGGTTATAACTTGGCCAATTTTGCGAATTTCTACTTGAAATGAGAATACGCCCTTAGGCACGCCATGTGTTTTCCCCTTTTTCAGTACATCCAAAACAGTTAACCTGGGTATGTTTAAACGCCTCTCGGTTTCTCTTATGGACAACCCACTAATACAACACCCAACAATCTTTCCTTTCTCAAAGTCAGTTCTCTCCCGCCGCGACATTTATACTCAATATCAGCCGTCCCGGTGGCGCGGTGGTCTAAGCGATGGCATCTGATCATTCGTCCGAACAGGGTCCGGGTTCAAATCCTGGTGAGGCAGGGATGTTGTGTTTGTCTTACGGAACTGGCTCTCTCCCTTCCCTGGAACCAGTGAACCTAAATTAGGGACGGGCGACTGCTTATAGCTCATTGAGTTGCTCACGGTGGTCGTTAAACCTCCAACCCCCCCCCCCCCAAATACTCAACCTCACAGTACGATATGATTGCGGTCAACTGCAGGGTCGTATTCATACCGTTTGCAGCTGTACCGCGCATCTCAACAACGCAGCGGATCCGTTCATTTGCTTCTGAAGGGATGTCCGCTAACTTTTGTTAATATAATGTATTTTATTTGGAAAAACATAAGTCAGAGATGAATCGTTAAAATGTTTTAAGGATTTCTTTGCCTGCAGGTTGAAATAAGATTCTGATATTGAACCCCACCCTTTAGATGAACAGATATGAAATAACGAGGAATCAGAAGAAGATTACGGACATTAAGCTGTTCCTCTGGGGTAAACATTCGCATGTGAAGCATTGTGCGTTATAAGAATTAATTTCTTTGAAGTGCTGGTAAAACTTTACATAAACGCCTCTATGTTTCTGATATTCGCATATTGTACGCTTTTTATTACAATGCAATAACTCATATCAAAATATTCAATACTCATGTTCTGTAGCGTTACGGAAAATAAAATGTCCAGAACGGTAACACTCGAAGCTTACATTGCAGAATATCAATAGCCTCGACTAGTATATTTTCCGCTGGTACTCTTTCTGTGCTAAAACCAGAGCAAATAATAATCGGTATCATGTTAGTTTCGTCCATGAGACCATGCAGTGAAATGAGCTGTTTTAATTAAACTTACAACGCACAGTTCCGAAATGAAAGTGATTTAAAGCTAAGCTCGAGTTAAAAAAAAAGAAATTAATTGAAACGGGACTTAGCTTAGATGAGAGTTCAGACAAATGAAACGCTTTATACGAAAACTGGCATTGGGTCTCTACCACTGCACTGACGTTATCGGCTTTCCAAATGGAACGATGTTGCAAAAACCACCCAGAAAGAAACTAAAAATATTTATTTCCAATACACTCGAATCAATTAAAACTGTACAGGAAGCTCTGAGTAAGGAAATCTACCCAATGATGAATTATGAAATTTGTACAGGAAAAAGATTTACTATCTCTGCAATCTAAGGAAATGTCCAGATAACCAGTATCATGCATGAAGGCTAAAGGTTGTTTTAGTTTTAAACAAATTAAAATCTCCAAGGTGTTCTTACTTTGTTGGTTGCCTAATGACACTTACGAATGTCGAAGAACAGGATCTTTTACTTCGAGGAAGGTAGGAAATTAAGCGTCCAGGTATAAATGAGTTTTTATTTAAAAGCCGTTGAAGGGAAATCATCATCATCATCATCATTGTCAACCATTATCAATCCACTGCTGGACGAAGGTCTCCCCAAGTTTCCCCCACAACGGTCTGTCTTGTGCCAGTCTCCTCCATGTCACTCCCGCATACTTTCGAATTTCATCCACCCATCTCCCATGTGGTCTTCTTCTGGGTCTTTTCCTGTCCCTTGGAATCCAATCTAAAATTTCGGCTATCCATCGATGGTCTGTCCTTCTGGCAGTATGTCCAGCCCATTGCCTTATCAGGGATTTACCTCTGATCATGATGTCTTCCACTCTTGTCATTTTTCGGATCCATGAGTTCCTCTTCTTATCTCTCCTGGTTACACCAAGCATGCACCTCTCCATGCCTCTTTCAGTTGTCTGTAGCCTTTGTATGTCTCTTTTAGCTAAGGTCCACGTCTCTGCACCATACGTAAGCACTGGAAGGATGCATTGATCAAACACTTTTCTTTTAAGACATAATGACATATTGCTCTTGAAAATTATGCTGTTTCTTCCAAAAGGTCTCCAGGCAAGTTTTATACGCCGATAATTTCTTCATCAATGTGACCCTCACTTGATATCTGCTGTCCAAGATAAACGTACGTATCTGTTATCTCCAGCTTTTCTCCATCAATCGATAAATCTTCATTTCTTGTAAAAGCATTAAACATCACTTTTGTCTTCTAAAAGTTCATTTTTAATCCCACTTCTTTACTCTTGTCAGCAAGTTCCTGGATCATACTCTGCAGCTCTGATGGGGTAGTTGCAAAAATGACTACGTCATCAGCAAAACGAAGGTAAGTTAGATAATCTCCATTAATCTTTATCCCTTTGTTTTCTCAGTTCAGTGACTGAAAGACATTTTACAATAGGGCATTAAAGAGCTTCGGAGATATGGTGTCACCTTGTCTCACTCCCTTTCCAATTTTTATGTGTGTTTTATTTTCAAACAGCCGAATCTTTGCACTTGCATTTTCATAGATGTTATTAATAATATTAATGTATACATCTTGAATACCGCAGGATTTCAGAGCCATTGTAACTGCTGATGGATTCACCAAATCAAAGGCTTTTTCATATTCCATAAAAGCCATGCACAATGGAAGTTCATATTCCCCTGCTCTTTCAATTAGTTCTCTCAGTACGTGGATATGATCTATTGTGCTGTAGCCACTCCTGAATCCAGCTTGTTCTCTCGGTTGAGCCATGTCCAGTGTTACCTTCAAGCGGTGTGAAAGAACTTTAGTGAAGATTTTATAAACCACTGATAGGTCTGTAGTTCCTGAGATCCTCAATGTCACCTTTTTTATGTAGCAGGATCATTGTAGCGTTGTTCCAATCCTCAGGAATATTCCCTTCATTAAGGCATATAGTGAAAATTTGGGCGAGTACCATTTCAATTTATCCACTTGCTTCTTGTATAATGTCTACAGTCATTCCATCTTCTCCTGGAGCTTTAACCCGCTTCATGTTCTTGATTGCATGTGAAACTTCTACTGGGAGGACTGGAAGAACTCTGGTACTGGTACCTTTCATGGTGTCTGGAGTACATGTATCATCCCTTTCATATAATTTGGAGTAGAAATCTTTCACATTTGTCAAAATTTCGCCTCTATTTCTTGTTACAGGTCCATCTTCTTTTCTCAGTGCCATAATTTGTTTTCTTCAATTACTGATAGGATACTGAAAGTTGATACCAAGAATCGTTCAATTCTGGGTTTAATTTTTAAATCACTCTTAATAAATGGCGCGTTAGGGGTGTGTCTGTAAATATTAAAGAAAATGTCTTAACTGTTAACAAGCTTCAACAGTTGTATACACTTGGTACAGGATTCAGGCAAGGATTGGTTCAAGAATAATTGATGTCTAATACCTTCATTTTTTCCTAAAACATTTTGCTTCCTTTATTACTGAGACATATAGATGTTTAATAAAACAATATGGATATAATTTACTATATAGCTACAGAAATTGTGGTGCTGAGATAAAATAAAAAGAATAACGTTTACCACAATCAAAGATTTACTATCCATCGACTCTAGTTTCGCAAAATGTTTGGTTCGGCATCATCTGGATATTATATTTACAACATTTTTTTAATGCTTGGCATCATCAGGCCATTCGTCCAAACGCTCTGTGAAACTATGATCGATGTATAATAAACCTTTGATTGCGGTAAACGGTGGTATTTTTATTTTATATTGTGGATATTTGGGAAAAAGGTAATATGTCTTTATTAATAAGGTATTGGACCACCATCTGCCTTTAGTACAGTTTCTAACCATCTTGGAATAGATCCATACAACTTTTGAATACTTTACAGTAGAATGTTGTACCACTTATCTATCAGAACATCACCCAATTAGTTCCGTGATTTCCGAACGGTAGAGGGTGGACCTTGATTTGTCGCTCCAGAGAACCTGTTTCCACTGTTCAACGGTCCACTGTCGACGTTCTTTGCACCACGTTAGCCAAGCAGCGCTATTGGACTTGGTGATCAAAGGCTTGTGGGCGGAAGCACGTCCATGATAACCGAGCAGATGGGATTCCTTACGGCTGGTATTCATCGAAACAACACTCCCGGATGCCTGTTTAAATTTTCGTGGATGTGGCTCATCGATTTGGTGCGGTTCTTTCGAATTTCTCTGGCCAGCACCCGTCGGTCTCTAACTCCCAGTTTTATTGATCTGCCGGGTGGAGGCACATTCAGACAGTCACCTCTTATCTCTCGCTTGCCAATCACGTAGGCCACTGCCGATTTTTGGTACTTCAACTCGCTGGATATGTAACGTATTGATCGGCCATTTCTGCGATACCCGACGATTACACCTTTCTCGAAATCAGAGAGCTCCGAACAGCGTGGCATCTTACATCCGACTGGTTGCGTTGTTGTTTCCCACACGATATTTAACGGCGGCGTCCGTGACGTGTATCAAGAACGCAGATATCGTCGATTGCAGGGCTGTCCAATTACTTGTTGGTAGATAGCGTGTATATATATACAAATGAAAGATGCACAAAATATAATCACAACGTTTTTGTTTTAGTGTAGCCTCCACGAATATCATTAATCTTCTAATCATTGTGTTCACAATATAAGTCTATTGGCAAAAGTCACCGGACACCCGCTCAGAAGCAAATGAACGGATCCACTGCGTTGTTAAGATGCCCGATACAGCTGCAAACGGTATAAAAACAAGCCTGCAGCTGATCGCAATCATAGCGCACTGTGAGGGTGAGTGAAAATGTCGTGGCGAGAGATAATTGGCTTTGAGAAAGGAGAGATTGTTCGGTGCTATATTAGTGAGTTGTCCATAAAAGAAACCGAGAGCCGTTTAAACATACCGACGTCAACTGTTTTGGATGCACTGAATAAGTGGAAGACACATGGCGTGCCTGAAGCAGCAAAACGTATCGGCAGACCAAAGAAAATCAGTGATAGAGGACGTCGAAGCATCAGAAGAGTCGTTGCAGGTAATCGACGGAGTACCCCAAGAAACCTCAGTGTACAGGTAAGTAAAAATGCTGGAAGTTCGGTATGTACACGTACCATTCGCAGCAAACTTCATTCAATGCGTTACCGCGGTCGGGCGACTGCTCATAAGCCATTCATCTTCGGAATGCTACTCGCCGTTTAGCATGGTGTAAAGAACATTTATCGTGGACCGTAGATCAATGGAAATGGGTCCTATGGACTGATGAATCCAGATACATGATCCATCATTCTGACGGCCGTGTGTGGGTATGTCGGCAGCCGGAAAAACCCTATTAATCACAGTGTACTGTTGTCACGGACAAGTTTGGAGCTGGCAGTGTACTCGTTTGGGGGTGTTTTTCGTAGTATGGTCCCGGCGCCAAGTGATTATCGTGGACAACTCTGTTAACCAGCACGTCTATCTCGAGATTCTCGACAATTATGCCGTGCCAACTCTGTGGCAATACTATGGGACCAGGCCCTGCTGGTACCAGCAGAATAACGCGCACCGAGCCATAAAGCAAGAGCTGTTACGGCGTGTTTTGACGATAATTCCGTATCGTGTGCGGACTGGCCAGCACAGAGCCCATTTTAATCCTATAGAGCACCTATGGGATGAATTAAATCGCCGCATAAGAAGTTTGGAACCAAGGCCTACTACTAAGTAACAGTTAGCAGAAGCATTACGTACTGAATGGGAGCGCATACCTATCGCTGGTTTCCAAAACTTTGTCAAAAGCATGTCTCGAAGGTTTATTGCATGCATTAAAGCCAAAGTTGGGCCGATCCCGTACTAATGCATGTCAATAAATGCTATGTTTTTTCTGTCTTCTAGGTGTCCGGTGACTTTTGTCAATATAGTGCATTTTTGAATCCCCGTAGGTTCTGCTGCTAACAATACATGTATTTGCATTTATTACTAACAAGCTTTGTTTCCTTTGTTCTGATATACATACTGTAGCCACTTTGATGCAGATATAAAGAAATCCGGCTTTCTCATTCTACCTTCTTCGTATCGCGTTCTTTACTGTTTTGATATCTTTTTCTTCACTTCCGTTTTTATCCCATAAACTATCTGATCTTTTCAGTTCTTTTGTTTCCTCTGCTACGAAGCATTTCTCAGAGAAAACTCTGTATGAGCTTAATTTGGCTAAGAGTTTGATTCTACATTTCCCATACACGGTTTTGTAAGATCCCCACAATTTATCAGACACTGTAAGAAGGATTAATTTAGGTTTAAGGAGCCCCAAAGGTTTAGGATTATTAATTGTTTCTTTTGTTGCTAATATATTATTTTACTTCACATGAGGCTCCATCAAATTTAAATTACCCCGACTTATGAAGAACGTAGTTTGCCTAATAAAAAGCTAATGCATTATTTATCAAAGCTATCTTAAAACTGTCTTGTTACCAAGATGAACTCTGCTATGTAATATTTATCAGCTGCGCTCAAAACTACTTTTTCTCCTCATATAAAAGAGGATATTGACAGAGGAAATTCTTAAAGATACATAAAGAATTCTCTGTAAGAACAAATTACTATTCCATTTAACCTCTTCGAAGTTTTTCTTTAAAAAAAAAAATACGCACAATGAAAAACAAAATAAATTCTTTCTACTGAGCTAAACGTGATTCACCAGCGGCCACCAACGCAATTTCAAAGGCCGACATGCAGTTTTAACTTGAACAAAGGAGAGTAGAAGAGCGGGGTATTTATCATCATCAGAACCTTCCTTTATTCTCACCAACGCGAGTTGTTTATTTCTCTTATCCCGAACAATTTAACTTCACTTCCTCTATTTCTGCTTCTTCGTATTTGACACAGCGGAAATTTACAATTGGGTGGCGCGGCGGGGAACTCTTTCTAAAGAGAAAAAACAGAAAGTTTATTCATACGAAGAGCAACATGAAAGGCATATTTAAGTGTATCTTCTTAACTCAATTTAGAATATTACCTCTCCACTATATTCATCCCTTCGGCTCACAGAAACGAAGAAAGAATAAAAAATTTTCCGATAATGATATGCTTTGTTTCTTCGGCTGCGCTCACGCTCACTTTGCTACGTCACAAAAATATTTTAAACAAAATGAACGTTTTTGAAATATGTACTCTTCCAAAAGTTTTATTTTCACGCGAAACAATAACAGGTAGAACAGCATATTGCTTTCCTTCCGCTATTCGTTTATTAGACTTTAACATGAACATATTTTGAAATCCAACATTCAACAGGTGATGGAGTTGTCAGGGGTAGAGTGTTTACTCATTCAAGTGCAAGGTTGGAATCATCAATAAGTCATGGGGAGCATGTTGATTCAATTTTATCCTACACTCTTTCTGTAGCTTGGTGCTCGCTGGTCATCGTAGATAAGCGCTATTCATAAAAAGATTGGATGAAGTAACTTCAATGGTCAAACACCATTAAATGATTTATAAAAGTAAAGGAGAAAACATGTCACGTCTCCTAATAAAAACTGAGATCTCGTGCATATTTTCCTATTGTTTGCTACAGTTGCAGGGGTTAGACAAAATAATATGAACACCATGATTATAGAGTTTATTGTCATTCGTGTATGCTACACCGAAAAAAAAGCACGATGTGATTTTCTTTTGTGCATCTTTTATTCCTATATTTTTTTCTTTCCTAGGTTGTGTGCGATTATATTACAAGCTTTGTTCAGCAGAGGTTGGTCAGGATGATCAGTAACATACACCATATTGACAAAAGTCACCGGACACCCCTTCAGAAGCAAATGAACGGATCCTCTGCGTTGTTAAGATACGCGGTAAAGCTGCAAACTGTATAAAAACAAGTCTGAAGCTGACCGCGATCATATCGCACTGTGAGGTTGAGCGAAAATGTCGCGGCGGGAGAGAACTGACTTTGAGAAAAAAAGATTGTTGGGTGTTATATTAGTGGGTTGTCCAAAAGAGAAACCGAGAGACGGTTAAACATACCCAAGTCAACTGTTTTGGATGTACTGAATAAGTGGAAGACACATGGCGTGCCTGGAGCAGCAAAACGTACCGGCAGACCAAAGAATATCAGTGATAGAGGACGTCGAAGCCTCAGGAACGTCGTTGCAGGCAATCGACGGAGTACCCCAAGAAACCTCAGAAAATGATGGAACCTCGGTATGTACACGTACCATTCGCAGAGAACTTCATTCAGTGGTTTACCGCGGTCGGGCGACTGCTCATAAGCCATTCATCTCCACTCGAAATGCTACTCGCCGTTTAGCATGGTGTAAAGAACATTTATCGTGGACTGTAGATGAATGGAAACGAGTCCTATGGACTGATGAATCCAGATACACAATCCATTAGTCTGATGGCCCTGTGCGGGTATGGCGGCAGCCGAGGGAACGCTATTTATCACAGAGCACTGATCCTACGGTCAAGTTTGGAGCTGGCAGTGTACTCGTGTTGGGGTGTTTTCCATGGTATGATCTCGGCCCATTGGTTATCGCGGACAAACCTGTTAACCAGCACGTCTACCTTGATATCCTAGACAATTATTCCCTACCAACTCTGTGGCAATACTATAGAACAGAGCTTAGTTGGTAACAGCGGAATAATGCACCGAGCCATAAAGCAAGGACTGCCGTGGTTTGACGATAATTCCGCATGGTGTGCGGACTGGCCAGCACATAGACCTGATCTTAATCCCATTGAGCACCTATGGGATGAATTAGAGCTCCGCATAAGAAGTTTGAAACCAAGGCCTCCTACTAAGCAACAGTTAGCGGCAGAATTATGTACTGAATAGAAGCGAATACCTATCGCTGTGTTCCTAAACCTTTTGGAAAGCCTGTCTCGAAGGCTCAGTGCATGCATTAGGGCCAAAGGTGGACCGACACCGTACTAATGTATGTCAATAAATGATATGTTGTGTTTCCCGTCTAGGTGTCCGGTGACTTTTGTCAATATAGCTTATATGATCTGTCAGACTTCAAAGGACGGCAAATAGTGGGAGCTTATTTAGCAGAAACTTCTGTAACCATAACAGCCAAATTGTGTGTTGATTCAAGAGCAAGCCTCCACGGTTATGACTGCCTGCACAAAGTATGACAAGACTTCATCTGCGAAGAAGAATACTAAGCAAAAATCGAGATTGAGAGAGAGGGACCGTCGAACACTAAGAAGGATTATGTCGAATCCATACAGAAGTACTACAGCAAACGTGACAGCAGATTTCAATATCCACCTGGAACACCCTGTTTCCACAAAAACAACCCACGGAGAACTTCACAAAGCTAACATCCGTGCAAGAGCTACAACTGCTAAATTTTTAATCACAGACACAAACGCTACGATACAAAAAATATAGTGTCACGAGCAAAAAACCTTGACAGCTGATGACTGCAGAGGTGTGACATGGTTCGTCAGTGCTAATGTACATTACTCTCAACAGTAGGTTGGGTTTATGTATGGAAAAGCGCAAGGAAGCGTGCAATTCGGAATGTCTGGTTCTACCTATCAAACATGAGGGTGGATAACATTATCTTGGTATTCGGTTAACACCATCATCACCCAATACAGTCGATATACTACCAATGGGCACTTAGACATTCTAGAAGATCAAGTGCATCCTATAGTCTAAATGTTGTTCCTCAACAACGATGCCATGTTTCAAGATGACAATACGCCGCCACACACAGTCAGAACAGTTCAATCTCAGTTTGGGGATATCATCATGGTGATCTTCAACATCTGACCCGGCCAGCTTATGTTACCCGTATATCCTGCGTAATAGCGTGCAACATTGGAAGATCACGATCCCGCTAGTAGACATTCGTGCACCAACGAAAATTAAAACAGGAATTATGCTATTCAGTGGTTAATTTCGATGGCACCGCGCGTATGAAGTAACAGGGAATGAGCGCTATTTAACCAGAAGGGTTTCACTTTAGAAATTACAGGGGCTTTCCAGGAGGAATGATAATATCCAGGGTACATAACACAGATCCCGGTGTTCATTTATCCCAAGAAAAAAATTGAGTTATTTTGCTTCATATCTTGCGCTAAGCCCCGTTAAGTTTCTCTTTCAGAAGTAATTCCTTTTTTTACTTCCTAGCTCCCAGAAATCAGGTAGGTGTATCTCACCCCTTCATTAGCTAAGTGCAAGAACGTGAGAAATAAATACATAAAGTACATGCAAGCGTTTCCCAAGCAGAGTTTCTGCGCATCACGGAGGGGGGTCATTTGACGTGCAGTTCATTTTCAGCCAAGCACGTTCGCACCATCTAAGAAAAGAGCGAACAGAAAGTAATTCTCGAAAGAGTGTAACCAGGGTTGACAGAGGCATAAAGGGTAACTGAGGAAGTGAAACAGCGCTACGATAGCTTTACGGACCCCAAACTGCGTGCTTGAGGGGTCAAAGGAAACATATTTCTCTCAGCATCCTTTGCCCTTCATTCTTTCGAACGGCGTATCAGTAATGACCTGCAACGTTAGAATCCTATCCGGAGCGGGGGATTGTGGGCTTGCGACCAATGAGGGATGAGCATTCCTGCAAGGGTAACGGGAACCCCGCCCCCTCGAAATCGAGATCACGTTTTTCGAGGGAACGAGAGAAGGGAAAAAAATTTAACTCTAAGTCCTTAACCAACAAGCGATATAGATCCACTTTTTCGCGAGAGTAACTCGTCCACTGTGGCGGTAACTTTCAACACACTAAGTCTTTAACTTGCAAGGAGTAATGTTTTGGACTTGTTACCGGCAAGAGAAGTTTCTGATTCCTCCAACGTAAGAGTAAGGGGTTCGACAGGCGTCGAGAGAGAGAGAGAGAGAGAGAGAGAGAGAGACGCGAAAGTTAGGGATGCAGATAGCGCAAGTTTTTGAGTGTAGTGAAAAGTAAACTAGAGTACGCAATAGGAACTGGAGAAAGATGCAACAGTTAGCTTTAGGCGAAAACAGCACGGGCTTGAATTAGTTTAGTTATGACCTGAAGAAACTCGCGCTGACCAGCAGGAAACTACTTGACAGCGACATCGATATTGGGTGAAACTTCTTTAACTTATAATACCTCAAATGGCAGGAGTGTGCATGACCATTTTCGCATGAACTCAGTGTTAATTCCAAACCTCTTGCATAACGCTCATAGTGACTTGATGTATAAACACGAACAGTGAAAATATCTTAAAAATTAAACTACTAGAATCTATGAATGGAATCATGAATGGAGTACACGATTAATTTGTGATTAATTGTAATTACAAATTAATCTTCAAAATTTGTATGGTAGAATATAAATATTTAAATATAAATATTTAAATATTTAATATGGCTCTATATTAAATTCAGCCCCACCAGTAGTAGTACTCATGTAATTAATTTTTAAGACACTTTAAAGTCAATAAATATCTTTATATCATGATAAATTTTAACTGTCCCTCAAACCCCTTCAGAAATGTTAAAGGTGTGAATAACCTGCATAACCTAAAAGTCAAATATTTAAGTTTTTTTTTTCTTTCATGTTTAAGTCAAAGGTTACAGAAGTTTCGGTATGTTTATTTTCCGGTGTATAACAGCTTATTTCAGACGTTCTCCTTTCTTTATAAATTAGTTTTACGATCAAAGCGGCATATGGAAGGGCATGGGACTCTCGCAGCTTTCCATATGAAACACAACGCAGTCTGTCACCTCTGAGTTTGGAGCGCTTATTCAAATAGGGGTTATTGGAGACACCACTAGACAGGCAAAAATTTGGAGATGGCAATTTTCCTAGTTTGCTTTGATTTTTAATTTGGAATAATTAATCTCACTGCAGCGAATAATACGCAGCAGCTGGTTAACCATGTTATCCAATTGGACGGGCGGTAATACTTAAGTCACCTAATTTGAATATAATCGAACCACTGAGGGGCGTTTGGGGAGCAGGGTGAGAAGGCGATTCCCTTCTCCAACATCTCTGAAACAACTGGGTGACTTTCTGATCGACAAATGATAGAACATTGCACTCGAGACTATTCAAGAGCTGATAAATCTATTCCAAGAAGGCTGGATGCTGTACACATGTGTATTAACGTTCCAGGTGAATATGTCCAAAAATGGGCTAAAAGAAGTTCAGTTGCATAACCTAAAATTTTATTTAATACTGTCCTCGCTATGAGACGTTTGATACTCAAAAACAAAATAATGTCAAAGAAATTTGAAGATCAAAATGTTACATCAGCCAAACATGTCAAAATTTCTATATTACATTAATAAACACACAGAGAAAAAAAACAGTTTTACGGTTTTTACAAAAATTAATAGATCGCTCCCTCTGGGTTTTCTTTACCTTTTCCGATTTTAACAGCAATTTTCTCCCGAGATTTTGCAAAACAGCGCACCACGAGAAATGTAGGATTTCTTAATCAAGATCCCCGGTTCTTACAAATAATTCAGCACGAAAAACGAATCTATAGTTTCAATGGATTTATTATTAGGTAAAACAATTTTAGGTAAATGGAGGGGGAAGCAACCCAAAAAGTCGTACCTTGGCTGAACCTGGTGTGTTCATGTGATCTGGTTTTGTTTCGAAATGTATACATGGATATTTTTCTGAAGATTTTGTTTTCTTTTCGTCCTGACATTTAGGTCAAGAGAACAGTTGGTTTTGAGAAGGTCCACGCTTTTCGCTTTGCGGGACATCTTGGCAGCATGATTTAGACTTCGTTTGATTTAACCGGCAGAAGATTGCCTCTATTTTTTCTTACTCGCAACCAATATCCATCGAAACTTGGTGGGGTTAGAGATAGTGACAATATCTCATTTGTTTCGACTGCATACAAGCAGTTCCAAAAGATTTATTTATTTGTAAGAACATCTCTACATATGGTAGATCTAGTTACAGGAATTGCAATAACATAATTGTGCGTTAATATCATAGTGCATTAAAAGTGATGATTACATCTTCCAAAATATGCTTTACGAAAGAAATTATGCCTTACATTAAAAACTTATGAATATTCTTCAAGTGAGTTGTAAAGTTTATACAATTTGTATAACCGATAATGTTTTTCAGCATCAGTTTTGCAGAATGGCACTGCACATTCTTCACATTTTTTCGTTGGTAAACGTGGTACACGGAAACTTAATTGATTTACGATTAGAATACCATCTATCTCTCCATTAATGATACCGTACAGAAACTTAAGTTGGAGAGCCTTCCTTCTCGATTGTAGAGAGGCCATCTTGACGAATGATAGGTCAGCCGTCGGGATATCTGTGATACAAACATTAGTCGATTTGTAAAAGAGGTGTCGTAGAAATCTTTTTTGAACTTTTTCGATTGCATTTATTAGTTACTACGCCAGGGCTCCAAAATTCGCTGCATACTCTAGAGAAGATTTGACCGCAGTCTCAAAAATGCGAAAAAGTGTCTGAGTATTGGAAAATACTTGGCATGTCGTATGATGAGTCCAAGATTTCTGTACGCTGAATGTAAAATTTCTTTGGTCTTGCTTAATTTAGAATTTGAGGGAAAAGTAGAGCCATTTCCCTCTTTGTGTCCATTGGGAATGTGACATCTTCAACCGTGCTGGGAACTCGAAGTACCTGTTGTGGCATTCCAGTTTTAATTTTCCAAAATACAGGGGTTTTTTTATGTGACTGCTGACCCCCGGTCCAGAAGACGTCTCCTAACTTCCGATACAGAGGCAGAGAGCTCTTGCCTGTGTGCCTAAATACTTTGTTCCAGCAAGTTTCTATGGAACAACAAGATTTATGATACATGGGATACATACTCTAGGTCCAAGATGAATAAATAAAGCTCAACACTTCAATTCCCAAGACGAACTTCTTGTATGTTCGAAGTGAATCACCTGCCGCAAACGTTTTTCTATTCTCCCCAAGTTGCCGGTGTGAGCATCCTTCCACACTTCAGTTGAGTATTACATGAAAGCCCTCTTCCCAACTATGCTTTCTCTCAAAATGTGGAGGGGAGAAACAAATTTACCGCCCAGCCGAGACACGTGCGAATGTACTTCTGTATAATGAAGGGAATACGACTATTACACCATACAATACAAATTTTGAAGATGACAATCCGTTTTTTGGGGTAAACATGACAAGGATGGTAAGTTAGATAATATCCGGAAACTCTTAATCTCCAGATTCCCTAAAAATGAATGCCGGTTACTTCGACTAGCGAATCCTGTGATTGTTATATTCAAACTAATCGGAAACTTGAGACTTGGTCGTTCTGGGTGGTGTAGTGGTTAGCATACCTGGGCGCGATCTGGGAGACACGGGTTCGATTACTGCCCCAGGACGACGAAATTTTCTAGTTTTCGGTTATTATGTGACTTACCATCCTTGTCATATTTACACCAAAAAGCGGATTGTCATCTTCAAAATTTGTACTTCTGCATGTTGCATGAGAGTCAGGAACCCCGTGGTCAGAAGGCATCAGCTGCGGTTATTAACTCACAGCTCAAGGGACTCTCTCAGCATTTTTCAATGCCAGCTAACATCCCGGAATTAAGCAAATCCCATCGGCACGGAAGATACTTACTAAAACATTAGTGGCACCCAATAATTTTGTATGTCCAAAAGTCTGGGAAGGTTTCAGGCAACCCCTATTCTATTAATCTCTGCTTTCCGCCATGACCCAAAAATGTCAACATACATCATAAATGCTGCTAGTATGTAATCCTGATCGCGCGTTAAATCATCATGTTGTCTGAGTGGAAAAAAATTGGATAAGATGTGGGTGAAGGAAAACGAGAATGAGAGATATATAGAACATTTTGAAATATTTCTGAAGAGACTTAATATCACTAGACACATTTCTCCACTACCTGTTTGACACATGAAATCTCCTGAAGACCAGTAGGGAGAATTAGCCACACGTAATACTTTTGCAATCATCAGAGACATATATATAGGATCCTGTGAAGTTCAGGTTCATAGCTAGTGGAGTAAGGAGTCATAAAAAGAAAATAGATCTTGCTTTTGAAGATGTCTTAAAGAAGGTTTTGAAACACATTAGAAACTGTTCTAACTTGATGTACAGAGATTTTTGGATAATTAATAATAATGCAGAAGTAATTTCTACTATACTCAAAGTTTGTCCCCTAGATATTAATAGTTATGATTTTGAAAACCTATATACTAATCTGCCTCTATCAGATATAATCACTACCTTTAAAGAGCTGTATGCAGAATTTAAACTTAACCAATTTGTTGATGTAGGAACTTGGAACTCTTATCTCAATTGCTGCATAAAAAATAACCATATCTTATATAATAATACTCTCTATAAGCAAGTGAACGGTATTCCAATGGGAACATCAACGTCCACGAATATCGCTAATCTATTCCTGTTCTTTAAGGAATATAAATTCATTAAAAATCACCCCACCTGCTCAGATAACTACCTTTACACTTTTAGATATATTGATGATCTGCTGTGTATCAATAATTCCGAAGTTATAGAGAGTGATTTTGATAATATCTATCCTAGCTCTCTTAACTTATGTAAAACCAACCACAGTAATCAGGAACTTGAGTTCCTAGACTTAAGCATTAAGCTCAACAGAGGTAACCCATCTATTAGCCTCTTTGATAAAAGAGCTAATTTTCCTTTCAAAGTAATTAAATATCTACACTGGAATAATAACATTTCAACCAAAGTAATTGAGAATGTACTAATTTCTCAGGTCCTAAGAATTTCAAGAATTTGCAGCAACAATTTGGACTTCAATTACCACATTAATATACTATTAGAAAGTTTTCTAGAGAACGAAATTCCTTCTTCTTTCATCAAAAGAACTTTAAGAAAAATTATTCTGAATAATAGAGTAAGGTTGGCAGATCTGCTTTAATTTTCTACACAGTTAATAATATGATTCTGACCAATCAAAGCCGTAAGGAAGTTGGCTAGAGGATGCCTATTAACTACCTAAAGGAACCTTAGTGCTATGGATATGACGGTCCTATTAAAACAAAAAAATTAAATAATATAAACAAAATCACAAAAAAAAAGCTTAAAAATCTGTTTATAAAAGAAAATAAAAACAAATAAAAAAGAAAACTAGTTATTCATCACTAGGATAGCTATACTAAAAATAGTAAAACCAACATTAAAATTAATAAGATTCTGATTAATCTATAGAAGCTCACTAAGGTGATTTAATACATGCAAAGATTATTAAATAAACTGCTCGTGTATTTTATAATATTTCTCATGTATTCTGGAGAGTTAATTCTGCTCATTCTGATCATACAGATCCACAGTCTTAAGTTTATATTTTTTTCTCTGGTTAAAATCTCCGCGCGTTGGTTTCTTGCTGTATGAGGAGGCCATCAGCCCCACCCTCACTGCCCCCCAGCGTCTAGGGAGTGGCGGAAGAGGTCAGCCATGTTCTCCTCTTGTGAGGAGAAAAGTTTTTGTAACACAAGAGGTAAGCTCTCTTCCTTGTTTTTGGGCTCTAGGTTTTATAAGTTCAATGTTAGTACTTCATGTACCTTTTCTCTGTAGTTTTTTAGCTTTTCAGCTTTTAAGCATTGGTTTGTCTGTTAACATTTATGCGGGTTTTAACTCTTACTTTTCTTTGTAACTTTGAGCGTCTTTTGTGGTACCTAGGAACAGAAGATGGCTAAGCTTGTTCCTTTTCTATGCGCTGTCTATGCGCTGTTTTTTCAAAGTAGTTAAGTTCTTAATAACTAATTAATTATGCACTTAAAGCACTGCTGAAATACTTTGTACATATTGCAACTAACTGTTTAAGGTATATAACTTTCACAAAGTTTTCTTTAGTTAATTATTATCTTTAACTTATTCTCGTTTTCGTGCTGTCATAAGTTGTAGAGTAGGGGGTTTTAGACTCAAGTTTTCTTTCAAAAATCTGTTCGTTATAAATTAACATTTCCTTTTTAATTGCAATGTAAAATTTGTTTTTCAGGTTTAAATTCTCTCTCAAACGAACTTGGAATTTCGTTATAGCTGAAAATCATTTCTATTTATTATGTCACTCTCACAGCTTGAGTTCTCTTTAATCTTCTTCTCTCTGTTTAATAGTAACAGATGAAGAGCATGGGTCGGGCCATGAAGGTTAATGGATGCAAGCGAAATTGTTAACTAGTGCTAGGTCATGCTACTCTACGGAGGACATGACTTATATATATATATATTTTAAACTATTTTAGGTGGGAATGTTACTTGAATCTATGGCCTTGCAGAAACCCATTTCCAACTAGGTCTTTGTGGAAGTGAGAAAATGCAGAGTTTTTGCTGGTCCTTGATAAAGCCAAGGCTCAGTATTCTCGACACCTTCTACATTCAGTTGTTTTATTTTATTTTTTTTATTTTCTCCTTTTACTCACACAGGTAGATACATAACCTTTTCTATGTTGTACTAGGTGTGAGTCAAAATTATATTTGTATATTTTTTTTTTTTTTTGCTTAGGTATCTTTATAGAATATATATATATATATATATATATATATCATCATCATCATCATTGTCAACCATTATCAATCCACTGCTGGACGAAGGTCTCCCCAAGTTTCCTCCACAACGGTCTGTCTTGTGCCAGTCTCTTCCATGTCACCCCTGCATACTTTCGAATTTCATCCACCCATCTTCCATGTGGTCTTCTTCTGGGTCTTTTCCTGTCCCTTGGAATCCAATCTAAAATTTCGGCTGTCCATCGATGATCTGTCCTTCTGGCAGTATGTCCAGCCCATTGCCATTTCAGGGATTTAACTCTGATCATGATGTCTTCCAATCTTGTCATTTTTCGGATCCACGAGTTCCTCTTCTTATCTCTCCTGGTTACACCAAGCATGCACCTCTCCATGCCTCTTTGAGTTGTCTGCAGCCTTTGTATGTCTCTTTTAGTTAAGGTCCACGTCTCTGCACCATACGTAAGCACTGGAAGGATGCATTGATCAAACACTTTTCTTTTAAGACATAATGGCATACTGCTCTTGAAAATTATGCTGTTTCTTCCAAAAGCTCTCCAGGCAAGTTTTGTACGCCGATTAATTTCTTCATCAATGTGACCCTCACTTGATATCTGCTGTCCAAGATAAACGTACGTGTCTCTTATCTCCAGCTTTTCTCCATCAATCGATAAATCTTCATTTCTTGTAAAAGCATTGAACATCACTTTTGTCTTCTGAAAGTTCATTTTTAATCCCACTTCTTTACTCTTGTCAGCAAGTTCCTGGATCATACTCTGCAGCTCTGATGGGGTAGTTGCAAAAATGACCACGTCATCAGCAAAACGAAGGTGGGTTAGATAATCTCCATTAATCTTTATCCCCTTGTTTTCCCAGCTCAGCGACTGAAAAACACCCTCCAATGTGGCATTAAAGGGCTTCGGAGATATGGTGTCACCTTGTCTCACTCCCTTTCCAATTTTTACGTGTGTTGTATTTTCAAACAGCCTAATCTTTGCACTTGCATTTTCATAGGTGTTATTAATAATATTAATGTATGCATCTTCAATACCGCAGGTTTTCAGAGCCATTGTAACTGCTGATGGTTTCACCGAATCAAAGGCTTTTTCATAATCGATAAAAGCCATGCACAATGGAAGTTCATATTCCCTCGCTCTTTCAATTAGTTCTCTCAGCACGTGGATATGATCTATTGTGCTGTAGCCACTCCTGAATCCAGCTTGTTCTCTCGGTTGAGCCATGTCCAGTGTTACCTTCAAGCGGTGTGAAAGAACTTTAGTGAAGATTTTATAAACTACTGATAGGAGGCTGATAGGTCTGTAGTTTCCGAGATCCTCAATGTCACCTTTCTTATGTAGCAGGATCATTGTAGCGGTGTTCCAATCCTCAGGAATCTTTCCTTCATTAAGGCATCGAGTGAAAATTTGGGCGAGTACTGTTTCGATTTCTCCACTTGCTTCTTGTATGATGTCTACAGTAATTCCATCTTCTCCTGGAGCTTTTCCTCGCTTCATGTTCTTGATTGCATGTGCAACTTCTGCTGGAAGGACTGGAGGAACTCTGGTACTGGTATCTTTCATGATGTCTGGAGTGCATATATCATCCCTTTCATATAATTTGGAGTAGAAATCTTTCACTCTTGTCAAAATTTCTGCCTCTATTTCTTGTTACAGAACCATCTTCTTTTCTCAGTGCCATAATCTGTTTTCTTCCCTTACTGAGATGTCCCTTTGCTATCTTCAGGCTTTGGTTGTTTTCAATTGCTTTCCTCACTAGTTCACAGTTGAATTTCCTTACGTCTTCAGTGATACTTTTTCTTACTGTCTTGCATAGCTCTATATATTCCACTTTGGAAGTCACATCTTCTTTAGTTGTCCTCATCTCTCTTCTTTTTTGCATCAACATTTTGGTTTTTCCTGATAATTTGTTCACATGCAACTTGTTCTTAGACCCAGCTAATTTTGCTGCTGTTTCCATAAGAGCTTTGGTTACTTTTCTGTTAACTTCAGAGATGTCCACTTCTTCCGATGTTAGGCCTTCTAAAGCAGAGAACCTGTTCTTCAGTTCCAACTTGAAGGTATTATGGTGTTTTTTAAGGTTGGTTATGTCAATAGATTTTGTTTGTCTTATGAGCTTGCCACGTTCAAGTTTAGTGTTGAGGTGCATCTTACATCTCACCAATCTATGGTCACTACCTGTGTTGAACTTGTTTAGCACACTGCAGTCTTCTATGACGAATTTTTTGTTACACATAATAAAATCAATTTCACTTGTCGTCCCATTTGGATGTTTCCATGTCCATTTCCTGTGTGGCTTTTTCTTGAAGAAGGAGTTCAAGATGAAAAACCCTTCTGCCTCTGCAAACTCAACGAGAGTATTTCCACGCTGGTTTCTTTTGCCATGACCGAATTTACCTACTGAAGTTTCATTCTGTTGCCGTTGCCCAATTTTTGCATTGAAATCTCCCATAATTATTTTCAAGTGCTGCTTACCTTTATTATTTAGATGACAAATTTCCTCATAAAATTCTTCAATTTCTTCTTCAGGATGACTTGTGGTGGGTGCATAAGTTTGAATAATCTGAGCCTGGTATCTTTTCGAGAGTTGGATAACAAGCCGTGCAGCTCTGTCAGAGGAACTTTCAACTTCTACAACTTTATCCTTTAGTTTCTTGTTTATTATAAATCCAACACCACTAGTTCTGCCAGTATCTGTCCCACGATAGTAGAAGAGATGTCCACTTTTCAGTTCGATGAGATCTTCTCCTTTTCTCCTTACCTCACTTAGCCCCACGATGTCCCACTTGATCCTTTGTAGTTCGTCTTCCAATTCAAGAAGTCTTGAATCAGAAGATAGGGAGCGTCCATTGCAAGTAGCCAAGGTCAGCATCAGATGGCAGCCTAGTCCGGTCCTCCGGGGATTCTTAGCACCCTCTGCCTTCATGTCGCACTGGCCGCTGCCTTGGCCAGGTACATTCCAGCTGCCGGAGACTGAGGGCCAAGATTTAAGTTGTGGAATCATTTTGGAGGGGTTTGGCCATAACTCACCACGCTGGCCAAGCGGGTTGGTGAGTGTGGGATAGAATTTTCTCTAATCCCGATGGTATAGTTATACCGCTATGGGCGGTCGTCAGAGCCCCTTTAGTGGGAACAGGATGCACCACGAGAAGGCGGGGTTGACATTTGTCAAGGAGAGGCTGTGATGTTACGCATCACCTGACCTTACATCCCATATATATCATCATCATCATCATTGTCAACCATTATCAATCCACTGCTGGACGAAGGTCTCCCCAAGTTTCCTCCACAACGGTCTGTCTTGTGCCAGTCTCCTCCATGTCACCCCTGCATACTTTCGAATTTCATCCACCCATCTCCCATGTGGTCTTCTTCTGGGTCTTTTCCTGTCCCTTGGAATCCAATCTAAAATTTCGGCTGTCCATCGATGATCTGTCCTTCTGGCAGTATGTCCAGCCCATTGCCATTTCAGGGATTTAACTCTGATCATGATGTCTTCCACTCTTGTCATTTTTCGGATCCACGAGTTCCTCTTCTTATCTCTCCTGGTTACACCAAGTATGCACCTCTCCATGCTTCTTTGAGTTGTCTGCAGCCTTTGTATGTCTCTTTTAGTTAAGGTCCACGTCTCTGCACCATACGTAAGCACTGGAAGGATGCATTGATCAAACACTTTTCTTTTAAGACATAATGGCATATTGCTCTTGAAAATTATGCTGTTTCTTCCAAAAGCTCTCCAGGCAAGTTTTGTACGCCGATTAATTTCTTCATCAATGTGACCCTCACTTGATATCTGCTGTCCAAGATAAACGTACGTGTCTGTTATCTCCAGCTTTTCTCCATCAATCGATAAATCTTCATTTCTTGTAAAAGCATTGAACATCACTTTTGTCTTCTGAAAGTTCATTTTTAATCCCACTTCTTTACTCTTGTCAGCAAGTTCCTGGATCATACTCTGCAGCTCTGATGGGGTAGTTGCAAAAATGACTACATCATCAGCAAAACGAAGGTGGGTTAGATAATCTCCATTAATCTTTATCCCCTTGTTTTCCCAGCTCAGCGACTGAAAAACACCCTCCAATGTGGCATTAAAGAGCTTCGGAGATATGGTGTCACCTTGTCTCACTCCCTTTCCAATTTTTACGTGTGTTGTATTTTCAAACAGCCTAATCTTTGCACTTGCATTTTCATAGATGTTATTAATAATATTAATGTATGCATCTTCAATACCGCAGGTTTTCAGAGCCATTGTAACTGCTGATGGTTTCACCGAATCAAAGGCTTTTTCATAATCGATAAAAGCCATGCACAATGGAAGTTCATATTCCCTCGCTCTTTCAATTAGTTCTCTCAGCACGTGGATATGATCTATTGTGCTGTAGCCACTCCTGAATCCAGCTTGTTCTCTCGGTTGAGCCATGTCCAGTGTTACCTTCAAACGGTGTGAAAGAACTTTAGTGAAGATTTTATAAACTACTGATAGGAGGCTGATAGGTCTGTAGTTTCCTAGATCCTCAATGTCACCTTTCTTATGTAGCAGGATCATTGTAGCGGTGTTCCAATCCTCAGGAATCTTTCCTTCATTAAGGCATCGAGTGAAAATTTGGGCGAGTACTGTTTCGATTTCTCCACTTGCTTCTTGTATGATGTCTACAGTAATTCCATCTTCTCCTGGAGCTTTTCCCCGCTTCATGTTCTTGATTGCATGTGCAACTTCTGCTGGAAGGACTGGAGGAACTCTGGTACTGGTATCTTTCATGATGTCTGGAGTGCATGTATCATCCCTTTCATATAATTTGGAGTAGAAATCTTTCACTCTTGTCAAAATTTCGCCTCTATTTCTTGTTACAGAACCATCTTCTTTTCTCAGTGCCATAATCTGTTTTCTTCCCTTACTGAGATGTCCCTTTGCTATCTTTAGGCTTTGGTTGTTTTCAATTGCTTTCCTCACTAGTTCACAGTTGAATTTTCTTACGTCTTCAGTGATACTTTTTCTTACTGTCTTGCATAGCTCTATATATTCCACTTTGGAAGTCACATCTTCTTTAGTTGTCCTCATCTCTCTTCTTTTTGCATCAACATTTTCGTTTTTCCTGATAATTTGTTTACATGCAACTTGTTCTTAGACCCAGCTAATTTTGTTGCTGTTTCCATAAGAGCTTTGGTTACTTTTCTGTTACCTTCAGAGATGTCCACTTCTTCTGATGTTAGGCCTTCTAAAGCAGAGAACCTGTTCTTCAGTTCCAACTTGAAGGTATTATGGTGTTTTTTAAGGTTGGTTATGTCGATACATTTTGTTTGTCTTATGAGCTTGCCACGTTCAAGTTTAGTGTTGAGGTGCATCTTACATCTCACCAATCTATGGTCACTACCTGTGTTGAACTTGTTTAGCACACTGCAGTCTTCTATGACGAATTTTTTGTTACACATAATAAAATCAATTTCACTTGTCGTCCCATTTGGATGTCTCCAAGTCCATTTCCTGTGTGGCTTTTTCTTGAAGAAGGAGTTCAAGATGAAAAACCCTTCTGCCTCTGCAAACTCAACGAGAGTATTTCCACGCTGGTTTCTGTTGCCGTGACCGAATTTACCTACTGAAGTTTCATTCTGTTGCCGTTGCCCTATTTTTGCATTGAAATCTCCCATAATTATCTTCAAGTGCTGCTTACCTTTATTATTTAGATCACGAATTTCCTCATAAAATTCTTCAATTTCTTCTTCAGGATGACTTGTGGTGGGTGCATAAGTTTGAATAATCTGAGCCTGGTATCTTTTCGAGAGTTGGATAACAAGTCGTGCAGCTCTGTCAGAGGAACTTTCAACTTCTACAACTTTATCCTTCAGTTTCTTGTTTATTATAAATCCAACACCACTAGTTCTGCCAGTATCTGTCCCACGATAGTAGAAGAGATGTCCACTTTTCAGTTCGATGAGATCTTCTCCTTTTCTCCTTACCTCACTTAGCCCCACGATGTCCCACTTGATCCTTTGTAGTTCCTCTTCCAATTCAAGAAGCCTTGAATCAGAAGATAGGGAGCGTCCATTGTACGTTGCCAAGGTCAGCATCAGATGGCAGCCTAGTCCGGTCCTCCGGGGATTCTTAGCACCCTCTGCCTTCATGTCGCACTGGCCGCTGCCTTGGCCAGGTACATTCCAGCTGCCGGAGACTGAGGGCCAAGATTTAAGTTGTGGAATCATTTTGGAGGGGTTTGGCCATAACTCACCACGCTGGCCAAGCGGGTTGGTGAGTGTGGGATAGAATTTCCTCTAATCCCGATGGTATAGTTATACCGCTATTGGCGGTCGTCAGAGCCCCTTTAGTGGGAACAGGATGCACCACGAGAAGGCGGGGTTGACATTTGTCAAGGAGAGGCTGTGATGTTACGCATCACCTGACCTTACATCCCCCCATATATATATATATATATATATATATATATATACCATATTATCTTCTCATACTTTCCACTATTTACTTATACTGAAGATCGAATCATCTTTACATGAGAGAGGTAAAAATATTTGAAGGAACTATCCCGAATTTATTTGAATGTCATGTTTCTGTCTTATATGTTAAAAACTTCAACCACAACAAAAAAAATTGTCACTATTTCGCTGTGCATCACCCTGGAAAGGAAAGGTGAACACATTGTGACCACGCACATTGTTCCCACACACGTATAAACAAAACACATTCCATGCGCTCCTGGTACTACGTTTTTCCCATGCTTGATGAGGGACAGTGTGCGTCAAGCAGGCCGGACCACATATCAGAACATGAAAAAAAAACTGTCGGTATTCAGTGCTAGATTAGTGCTAATTCGTGCTCGAAGTACAGAATTTGTGCTTGTCAAATAACCAAGTTATTGAAATTTTAATGTGGAAGACCAGCTTGACGTCAAGCTGGCCAACCACATTAAAATTTTAATAACTCGGTTTAATTTACAGCACTAATTTTCAAACTTGGCCAGTAGGCAGCACTAATCAAGCACTAAATTTCGACATCAAAAAATCAGCAAAATATTGATTTTAAGTGTATGTGGCCGGCCAGCTTCGCACTAAGCTGCTAGCGGCCACCATTTTGAAATCGGCCGGCCAACTTCACGTCAAGCTGGCCAGCCACATTAAAATGTCAATAACTTGGTTATTTGACAAGCACAAATTCTGTACTTCGAGCACGAATTAGCACTAATCTACCACTGAATACCGACAGTTTTTTTTTCATGTTCTGATATGTCGTCCGGCCAGCTTGACGCACACTGAGGGACACGAAAAAATAATCTCCACAACAAAATACAACGGTCGTTCCATAAAACTGAGAGTAAAATCAAACAAAATGAAGGAATATAAGTACGAAAAATATATGTTATTATTTATCAAAGTATTTTCCCTCGGATGATATACACCGGTTCCATCGTTCAGCGCACTTTTCAAAGCATGTGGCGATGGCATTTTGTGGAAGCTGCCTTAACGACACCTGTGCAGCTTGAATAACGTCAGTATCTGTGTTAAATGTTGCACTACGGAACTATTCCTTCATTGTTCGAAAAAACAAGAAATCGCACGGGGAGCGAGGTCAAGACTGCAGGCAGGATGTGGCACGTCTTCAATACTGCATTTCTTAAGAAATTCTTGAACACAAGCAGCCACATGTAGGCGGGCCTTATCATGGTGTAGGGCCCACTTGTCCACCAGTTCAGGTCGTTTAATCGATATGTATCGTGGCAGACGTTTCAACACTGAAATGTAATACTCAGCACTGACCGTAATTTGTGGAGGAACGCATGCTGGTAGACTACACCTGATGATAAAAAAAATTATCATCATCACCTTCCCAGCTGATTTGGTTTAGTGGACGTTTTTCGGAGGAGGCGAGTTTGTGTGTTTCCAGACACTCGTTGCGCGCTTCGCGAGGGGGTCGAAACAGTGGACCCATGTTTCATCGGCAGTTATTACTGTGTTTAGAAAGTTTGAATCCTTTGCAACAATTTGTTTACACTCATGACACACCTCAATTATGGCTAACCATTGTTCTCTCGTCAGGCGATGAGGTATCCATCTAAGATACACACGATGCCGCAGTAACTTGCTGCGCAGAAAGCGAAATGCCGACGTTTTTGAAATATCAGTTGATGCCGCTTTGTCTTCACACGGCATTCGTCCATCTTCTTGCGGGATTGGCCAAACCGTGTTAACACAACGCTCCGTAACAAGACTTACAGGTCGACCAGGCCTAGGAGCGGGATCTGCCGACAAACGTCCTTTTTTGAAATTATGGTGCCACCTAAAAATCGTTGACTTACCCAAAGATTTATCTTTTTAAGCTTTTTTCATTAAAGCAACTGTTTCTGGAGCCGTTTTACCCAAACGATTACAAACTTCTATCGCGCAATGCATTTCACTTCTTAAATCTGAATCACTAACCTCCATAGCTGTATGGCGAAATTCAGACTTATCTTAAACAACTGCGCAATAACAAAAATAAGATCGTCTGCCAGGGCTAATAACTGTTTCCACAGATACTTCCTTAATTCAGTTAGTCGTCTGCCAGGGCTAATAACTGTTTCCACAGATACTTCCTTAATTCAGTTAGTCGTCTGCGTGGTTATTTTTCCTCTTCGCGCTGTTGCCAACTCAAAAAAAAAGTATTCTCAATTTTTATGGAACGGCCTTTATATACACCATAAAAATCAGATATGTCACCGCTCTGAAAGGGAAAAAGAGATTTGAGGGATAGTTTCTTGATCTTTCTTGATCTTCGCTGAAATAAATAATATACAACCTCTCTCGGTTAAGAGTTACGAGAAATAAGCAATCTAAGTTTCGTTAGGATTTATGAAAAAAATTCTAATTTCGTTGAATTTCTTCATCCATATTTCCAGTTATGTATGAATTCATAAACAATCCTTTAATTTTGAGCACCACTGTACATCATGGAGTTCTTTTTCTTCCCTCTCTCGAAAGACCTTTAAAATAAAAATATGTTTTTTAGATCTTTCGGTAAGTTACAGAATTACGCAGGGAAACTTTTCCGCAGCATTGGAAAGCCGCAGGCGAAAATGAATTCTGAAGTAAATCCATAATCTGCAGAAGAAAATGGCTTCTTTAAGTGCTCTCTCTCTCTCTCTCTCTTCCCATCCATCGAAGTAAAGTCACAAAATTCTTTTGCGTGAGCTTCGGTTTTAACTGAAAAAGTTTGCACTTCACATCTTTTATTGTGTTCCAACGCTTTTTGAGAGAACCGTGCATTGATCCATCGAAACATGGTTTCCCAGCAAAAGAAAACAACCATGTTTTTATGTGCAAAATCAGCAGTGGAAATGTATAACTATGTGTATTTTCTGGAAATGTTCACTGAAGTTTTATGGAATTACATTAAATTCCACTAAGGGAAACCAAATGTGCACACGCACGCACTCAGGAAAACGCATCATAAACAATAACGAATTAGAAACAGAAGTGGTGCTACAAAATCAATGGACGTGTAAGCGTCTTTCTCCGTACAACATACTGAAGTGTTGCACGGTGTCTTACATTAATATAGCATTTCACAGGAACTTCTATGGAAAAAGAGATGAGCTCCGAAAAAAAAAAATACAACTGGACGGTTTTACAATGACACTGCTGCAATTTGGAAATAATTATACAATAAAAATCCTGGAGAACCTCGATCAGAAAATGCGCCGCAACTTCAAATCTTGTCCGTTCCCTCCAGAAAACAAAATTAATCGGAATTTTCAAAAGTCGTCCGCCCCGTCCAGAAAAATAAATTAACCGGAATCTCAAAAGTCGTCCGCTCCCTTCAGGAAAAAAGAAAAACTAATCGGAATTTTCAAAAGTCGTCCGCCCCTCCGGAAAAAGAAATTAACCGGAATTTACAAAAGTCGCCAGCCCCCTACTAAAAAATAAATGAATCGGAATTTTCAAAGGTCGTCCACCTTCTCCAGAAAGAGAAATGAACAGGAATTTTCAAGTCGTCCGCCCCCTCCAGAGAAAGAAATAAACAGGGATTTTGAAGTCATCCCCCCCCCCCCCCGAGAAATAAATGAACCGGAATTTCAAAAGTCGTCCGCTCCCTTCAGGAAAAAAAAATCGAAGTTTTCAAAAGTCGTCCACCCCCCTCAAAAGATAAATAAATAAATAAACTGGAATATTTTTTGCAACTCTTGGGCATGTTTTTTATCAGATCCAAATAGGTAGACGTGGCGATACATGCATCAACTTTACCTTGAGAACAAGGAGTTGGTCCGTTGCACCCGGGAAATATGTACTTCAATACATTTGTTAATCTTTCGTCTGTTCGATCCACAAATAAATCTTCCCACCATTTTTTAATGACGGAATTGGAACTTCACTGTCCTGTTCTGCACGAAAAGAAAGGTGCACATGCAAAAGTAGATAGTATCTGAGAAATGTTAGTTGTTAATCATACTGTCAGATACAAAAAAAAGTACAGAATAGTGGACGAGACACTCATGAGCAGCAGAGCAAATTTGTAAATGTAATAAGTCCCTTTTAATAACATATCCCCCCAAAAAATCGAGTTAATGTTCAAAACTCCGATACAAACCCATTGGTGATGAAGTCAAATATCAAAATGAGAAATTTTCCGAGGGTACTTTTCTCTCTCGTTTGGAATTGAAGCACCTTTCCCCAAATATCCCGTAAGCAGGTTCTCAAATGTTAAAGCCCGAACAACAAATGGTAGTTATCTCAAAGAAACGCAAAAACATATGTGTAAATGGTACGAAATCTCATCGGTTGAGCGTTCCATTTGACTTTGGTCTAGTAACTGCCACAGTTTATTTGTGCAGTAAGCAAGAGAGGTTGAATAAATACTTCACAATTGCTCCACCATTTTAGAGTCACAGAGGACAGTCAAGATTAGACAATGTTTAGATGATCTAACCGGCGTCTTTCAGACAGAATCTAAACAAAGAAGGATTTTGAACCTGTTAACTCTGATCTAATTAAAGAAACGTTTTCCTTGGAGAAACGGCCTCCGAAATTATTTGGTGTGGGGGAAGAAAGCGCAACTCTTAGGAGGATTCATTGCTCATATTGGTGGTTTCAATTTTTGCGTTTTCAATTCTTACAATTCAGCTTGAAACGATGCATTTGAAAATATTTTGGACAGCTTAGAGTAGTACACTATGGAATACAAAGAAGTGGCAGTGGTAAATTTTACAATATGTATGTCCAATAGTCGGAAATATTTGTTAAAATTTATCCTGTTTTCGTTTCCTTGAAATTGAAAGAAAATGCCGCGGCATAGATAACAATCTATAACAACTTCCAAGTACTAATTGCTGTGCACTTCTTCTTCACACGCTTTCTTTTTATTACCGGATTTTACGACCACCGTGACCAACTGTTGGATCGATAAAGTGTCGCTTGTTCCTAATTTAAGACCGCAGGTACTACGGAGCGCGCGTACTGTAACTCAAGCGCACCAGTTGCGCCTTTTCAGGGAACGAAGGCAAGGCGCCACCCCGAAATCTCGCAATGGTCACCCACAAACCCCGCAGTGGTTAAAAGACCACCGCGCCGCGGACGGTATGAACGTTTACTCCCATTGCAACTTCCTGTACTACACGTGAAAGCAGTTGTAACGTGGTTTCACACGATTGCAGGAACGAACGTGGTTTCACACGATTGCAGGAACGAACGTGGTTTGCTTTTTAAGGTTACATAAGGTCAAGGGTTTTCCGCAGGCTACCTGTGGTTGGGGACGCGAATGCGTAGATGGTTCCCTGTGAAGTCTGCCCCGGACGCACTTTTCCCTTACGCGTATGCAGCAGAGGAATGGCAAGACGGCTTCATGAATTAGCCAGTAACCCTCAAGGGCGCATAGTCGTCTTTGCGTGACTGAACCCGCTATGCAGGGCCCGACTTAGGTCAGTTGAGGCCCTGTGCACGTACTATGTCTGGGTCATCCTTGATTGAAATTTTCAGTCAAACAGTTGAAAAGAATATTTACTGGTAAATATTTTTCTTGCAAGCAGTTTTTCTAGCAGTAAAAACTATAAAGCACATCCCACATGCTCGTCAACATTACAGCCAATGTGAAATATAACAGACGGAGGATTCACACCGCTTGTAATTCCTCGCACCCGCGGAGCTTACAGCTGTAACATTAATTACTCTGGAATTCTTTTTTTTTGTTTCTTGTTTTATAGTATAATTTACGGAAACAAATAACTATCCTCCCAGAGATATAATTTAAAACATCTAGTTTACCATAAATTTAATGGAAACGATGGACCCATGGTAGTTTAAACTGTAAGAAGCAATTCCTCGGGAAGTCTTACAGCTGATCACATACATTGTAAGAAATTATTGCAACACTCTATGTAGATTATTACAAGTCTTTAAATAAAGCAGTGTCAAACTTTTTTTGCATTTTTATTTATGTAAAAATAAACCCTACATAATTGTGAATATTGATTCACAATTTTTGTTTTCACAAGACTAATATTATTAATAAAATAAAAATATTTTCAGTAAATTATACACGTTTGATGAAATGCTTTTCATGTATACTATACCATATTGTTCCGAATTTAGGCTGTTCCCATTGTATTTTGATTGTTACAAATAAGGGTCAGATTACGATGTTACAATGGCTGATCACAGCTCAGTACAACGCTTGAGCTCTATTATATGAAGTAGTAACAATTTGGTTTCCAAAATCTCATCCAAAATTTTGAAACCGAACCATACAGTAATTTCGTGCTATAATGAAAAATATATTTTGGTTCTGAAAAATTTTATTATTATTAAGGTAGTTTGGAAGCCCCACCAAATTCAGAGGCCCTGTGCACGTGCAGAAATCAGGTCCTGTCGCTATGGACGGACGAGATAGATGGATAACATGAAGTGTGCATTCGGAGTGCGGCAAAATTTATTCTCTAACCGAAAAGCGAGCATATCGTCTGCAGAAATTACTTCAGATAAAGGTTTTCCACTGAAATCTTCCCAGCCTTCTGTTTGTGAAGTACCAACCAAACGCACACAGATGTTATGTTTTGATGTTCTACAGAATGAATGCCATGCACAACTGAACATTTCAGACTGATCACTTGGGATTAGCTGCGGAGCTTGAGCGTGAGACATCGAATTCATAAAATAACATCTTAATTGCGGTCAGTCTACATATGAGAAATAATTATGACACAATAAAGAAATGGGGCGAAAGAAGTCACGTTTTTTAAATTTCTGTAAATAGTTTTACAAGCAATAGCTTGCAAAGTTCAATGTTAGAATGGCTTTCATGAAAAAAATACCAACTTATCCCCTTTCATCTGTGCTAGTACTTTCTGAAACACAACCATAAAATTATTCCGTGATGCACTGCTGGTGTCTACCCGATGTTGAATCCTTTAACATGATCATGCACTTTTATATTGCAATCTTAAAATTGGTTACTTCGCACTGATCGTTCCTTTTCCCATTGGATCTGCAGCGTTCTCTCTCATGTTCGAAGATAAAGCAAGCGTTGATGCATTTTCCATTAATGCAGGTGTGCCTCAGGGATCACTGCTCTCACTCACTCTCTTTCTCATATCATTTCTTGTTATCCATTTCACCTAACCCAATTTACAGTTTCACTTCCCATACATCCCCTCACAAATTTTATGCATTGAATTATTCATCTATTTCTGGAACACCGCATCGCCATGAGCTTTTTTTCTTTCGTTTTACTGTGAACTCTGATATTGTGGTTATTTGTTGCTGAGAGAAGGGTAACGTTATCTGACACTTCCTTGAAGATACAGAAAACAACTGCATACACAAAGAATGCGACTAAAACTTTCCATTCTGTTGTCTGAAAAATAGGTGCCATGTTCTGCTATGACTATTTGTTGTAACTTGTCTGATTCTCTGCTTCCGTTACAAAACCTAATCAAAATAATTTAGGTGCAAACATAAACGCAGAAAAGGGACGATACTTTATTAGAAAACATGCATTAAAGTTAGTGTAGTAGAACCCGCTTATAACGAGTCCGTATTTAGTGAGATCCCGGTCTTAACGAACAAAATAAGATTATTATTTTGGCACGAGGGAGGATCGAAAAATGATGCACAGCAATTCTTTTGTCTTTGCCAGTTGCAGGTAGCAGTTCGGTAGACAATGACTTTGAATATCACGATACAGACCTGTTTGGCTAGATCAGGTGTCGCCGTGGTGGAATACAGTGTGAACGACGGCACAAAGATGCCGCGTTTGTTAGCGTCGTCTACGAATGAAGAGCAACGCGGTGTAGTCCGATTTTCCTGGGCTAAACGGAAAAATCCGATGGAAGTTCACAAAGAAATGGTCGAAGTGTATTGTGGCGATTGCCTGGACGACAGCAACATTTCCAAATGGTGCCGGTTTCTTTGCAGAGGGTAGCGGCAACCTTAACGATTCGCTACGTTTCGGTGGACCCGTAACCGCGTCATCACTTGTCACTGTGAGAGGCACTGAACAGGCAATTCTAAGCAACCGGCGGATATATCTGCGCACATTTGAACAGAAGTTCAATATTCCGTACGGTATAGCGTACAATATTGTGCATGAAAAATTGCAATTTCGGAAGGTCAGTGCGCGATGGGTGCCCAAGAACTTGATAGACGACCAAAAGGGACAAAGTACGATGTCATCCTTGGACCTCTTGATGCGTTACGCAGAAGAAGGACATGAATTTCTGGCAGGTGTAGTGACGGGCGATGAGTCCTGGGCGTACCACTACACTCCCGCAACAAAGAAGGCCAGTATGGCGTGGAAACATTCCGACTCTCCGCGACCAAAAAAATTCAGAGTAACTCAATCTGCACAAAAAGTCCACAAATCGGTATTCTGGAAAATGCATGGCGTTCTCCTGGTGGAGTTTCATTCAACGGGGACGACCGTTAATGCCATAATCTACGCTAATACATTGAAAAAGTTGGGTCGTGCCCTTCGTGACAAAAGACTCAACAGCGGTGCTGCAAATGTCAGACAGCTTCATGACAACGCTCGTCCACATGTGACGCAACACGTTCGTGACAAAATTTCGAAATTTGGCTGAGAGGTGTTCCAGCACCTACCACAAAGTCCGGATCTCGCACCTTCGGACTTTTAACTGTTTTGTCCCTTGAAAACATTCCTGGGCGGACAACGCTTTGATTCGGCTGACGAAGTCAAATCGGTTGTACGCAGGTGGATATGCGCCCAGAAAACAAACTTTTTTTAACAAGGTACACTAAAACTGGTACCACGCTGGGATAAATGTCTCGAGCGTCTCTGTTTTCAAGTTGAAAAATAGCTAATAAATGTTGTTTTACTATAAATATGATTTGTTTTGCCTACCTATTAAACTACTGGAAAAAAAATTGTGTGTGATACCTTTCGATCCACCCTCGTTAATTCAAAGCTCATTTGCTCGTTTTTAACTAATAAAATTTAATAAAGTACCTGGATTTAACGAAGGAGAGAAAAGCTAGGATAATCACTTTTAACAAGCAAAGTAACAAAATTTAATAAAATTCCATATTTAGTGATGCAGAGATTATCTGCTAAGCACTATCCTGTATTGGAGTAAGAGAAATGGTGACATACAAGACAAAATTGAAACATCGCAAAGGAATTCTGATGTGCTAGTGAAAGTATGTTGATAGAAAAACAATGGGGAAAGAACAAATGCTCAACATACAAGCTATACAGAAGATTCTGTCTGCCACCCAGTCTAAGAGGCAGTAGCTTCAGTACATCGGCTTTAAGGAGGGCCCGCATTTAACGAGGATTTGCGCAGTTTCCGAGCTCCTCGTTATAAGCGGGGCACTAGTGAATATGAAAAAGCTGGCATTAAATCCGAATACGACTTGTTTTATAATCACTACCCCTCTGAAACATTCATTGCTTAATAAGTATCGCTCTTGGGAGAGCAGTTTGTCCACTAGTTCATTTAGCATTAGTGCCAAGTAAAATATTCATTACTCTTTGCTTGTTTCAAATTTCTTAAATTTAGAATAAAAAAGAACTGTAGACGTTATTTTGTGAATTTTTTGCTACACCACAAATTTCGTGGCGGCAAGACGAAAAAGAAAATTCCCGCATCGCATCAAAAGTAGGTGCGGCATCCCCAACAGTTGGTGGAACTTTTTACCTAGAGCGTGGAATACGGAACAATTTTTCATCCAAACAGAAAATAAGAAACATACCCTTCTCTGGTGGGGTCAAAGTTAAACTTTTGCTGCACCAAGAAGGAATTCAGCAACGCTGTTTCGTTTCTCTCAAAGTTGTAACTTATTGGGTTATGAACAAAATATCAAAGAACCGTGTATTTTTGACAATCTAAAATTCAAAATTTAACGTATAATCGCAAAAAGCATATAAATGAATTGCATATAGAGGAATTAAAAGAAAAGCTATAGAAACTACAGCAAAATGTAAGGACTAACGCGGAATTACGATTAAATATGAAATACGTAGAAATGCGAGATGTATATACACTATTATAGACCCATAGAGATTGAAATTACTCAACTATGTAAACAAATGTGCGCTACGAAACACAACACTATGAGCTTTCAGCAGACGTGCTGGTTTAGTTCACACCATTTTTTATTCACTACATAAATTTTACTATATCTGTAGTATAGAAAGTATGCGGTTTTAGTAATGCAAACGAACGAGTTAGAGTAGACATGTGCAACGTAAGGGCCGCGGGCAGCATCTGGCCATCGCCCTAATTTTATTCGGCGCACGAATACTCAAAAATTTCACTGAATCTGGCCCTCTAGTCACATAAAAGCTGTTAACGTTTTATGTAATCAAAGAGTTGGGTGCGCTTTAGATGTCGCCCCGTAAAATCTTGCCGGTATACGGCATCACGTCGATACCAGCATCTCCCTTTGATCGGCAGGAAGGGAAGCATATGGGCGTGATGTCTGATGCAACGCTGGATGGCAAAGCCTGTCGACAGCTGCAATTCTGTTTGATTGAATGGAGGAGAAAGTTGTACGCCGTAGGACTCTTTGCAGCGGCACGACTGAAGTGAATGGGTGGGACATCGCCATTGTGTCGTTATTGTTCGTAGTGCGTGGTGCACGCAAGCAGAACCGTCGCGTCGCCCGCAACTGTCAGCATTGAATTGAGTGTCTTACGAAGTTTTACTACGATAGTTTATTATATTTAACTATATTGATATCTTGTGGCACATTGCGATTTTTTATATTAGTTCTATTTTGCTATAATTGTGTCTACGGGCATTTTTCTTTTCTGGAATGAAGTTCGTAAATCTAAAACGAGCACGAAAAATACGGTTTCACATCTAGAACACACTTTGCGTGTTGAACCTTTAGTTATTTCCCCGAACATTGACAGTCTTGTGAGAGACATTAAATTCCAAACGTCCCGTTGAATGCTCAACTTAATTTCGTTCGTAAGGCGAACTTCAAAAAATTACATTCATTAAAATAAACACTAAATAATAAATAGCTGAATAAAGCTCTCACGAAATGTATGCTTTACTGTTAATCGGATCGTATATCTTTTATACAAGTGTCACAACTAAAATCAAATAAAAATTAACAAAAACCAAAGATTTTTTTGTCAAGTAAGTATTAATGTTTTCAAATTTTCAAATAACATCATATGGCATGGCCTGTTGAAATATTTGGAATTCGCTATCCGGACCTCTCTCCTCATGAAGCTGCGCATGCCTGAGTTACATTGTCGTTTTTCAGGATTAACAGAGGATTGCACTAAATGTTATATTATGTTGTTTCTTGTTAGTCCATGGAGTATACCGTTGACAACGATGTTAGAGCCACTACACAAATACCAAAAACTGTCACGCTGCTCAGGTGGAATATATATCTCAACTGGAGATGATGCAGCTATATGGAAAGTAATGTCTACACTGGGAATATCCCAGATTCGTCTTTTATGTCAAATACGCAAAGCAAGGGCATGTGGCGCGATGACAAAGAGACCCTGGTGAATTCAGGAAAGAACGGCATCGTTTGTTCTCATATAATCAGCTCTCTTTTAAAGTGACATCTGTCAATACTAAAGGCAGATAAAGATAAAGAAAGAAGACTGAATGGCAAGGCACTGGAAATTTTACACAAACAAGTTCTCATGACCATAACACACCGAAAACTGCAAGAACAAATGTACGTAATTTCAACAGATTTATCAACTGCTATGCTGGAAAATCTGCGTACGTTGTTTCCATTCATACATACATACATACGTATCATAAAGCTGTTCTGTTAGAATCAGAGGTTAGCTCCTCAAAGAACGACTCAGCCAGAAAAACGTTTAACTGATGAAACCAGATTTCTCTTATAATAATACCGGTGTATCAGAGGTCTCCACTTAAAACGATCTCCCCACAAAGCTCGAGTTTCACTGATATCCATCACGCGTCACACACAAGACCTTCTGTACTTCGTACTCATAACCTTTTTCTCCAGCAGACATTCCTGAATTTGGTCTCCCATGATTTCCTTTGCCTTCTTCTACCTTTCTTTCCTGCCACTTTGGCTGAAACAAAATCTCTAAGTAAGCATAGCATCATTCATTCTACCAACATGGCCAAACCACCTAAGAAGATTAGTCACCACCTTACTAACAGCAGTTTTCCTCTCATTGCACATCTGCAACACGTCTTCATTCCTCACATGATCACAGCATGTCTTGCCACAAACTCCCCGTAAGTAACGCATCTCCCAAGCACATAAACAACTCCTATGCCTTTTCTGCAGTACCCAGGTTTTACTGCCGTACATCAGAGGAGGAAAAATTGCGCTTTTATACACAGCCATTTGGGACTTCCTTGAGAACCCATCATTCTTGCGAAATCTTCCTAAAGCACCTATGACTTTCCAACAAGAATTCACTCGAGTAAATAGTGGGTTGTCAACACCAAAGCAATACCAAAACAAATACAAAACAATGCGTATTTATTGGTGTAGGAAAAAAATATAATCTTCCCGCAAGCTTTCTCCGTCAACGGACGGCTTCTTCAGGAGGTTATTCTGTTGTTACCTGCGTGTTTGGCATGCGCGAGCGTGGTGTTCTACATATCATATTTATTTATTTATGTGCATGCGTATTAATCTATTAGTTTGTTTCGGTTTTCTTCTGTAACCTCCTGAAGAAGCCGTCCGTTGACGGGGAAAGCTTGAGGGAAGATTATATTTTTTCCTACACCAATAAATATGGATTGTTTTATACACTGCCGGACAGTTGCTAAGGACAGATGACAAGAGCAACGATAGCAACCATAAAATGGAAGGCAGGAATATGTGGAAATTACCATAAGTGCGGGATACAGTAAGACGTGTTGTGCGTATGCAAATTTTGGATTGCCGAACTTGTTCGTGACGTCATAGCGCTGATAAGAGTTATAAAGGATTTGACGCGTATTGACCGCTGTTGGTCAAACGCAAATTTGAAATGGAAAGAATCAATTGACGAACTTGCAATTTCCAGTATGTCTTTCCGACATCACCTAGATGATTTTACGCGTGGCCGTATTATTGGCAAGATTGAAAAAGGGTGAAAAATAAAAGATGTTGCCAGGGAGTTTGACGTCAGCCACAGTGTTGTTTCAAGGCTTTGGAAATCATTTCAAACAAATGGAGAGTGTAGCAAACGTCACGCGGGAGGTCGTGTTCGCAGTACGACACCTGCAGAAGATTGGAACATAGTGCTATCAATAAAAAGACACCGGCGCAGCACAGCTAGTGAGGTAGCTAATCAGTTTATGGCTGCTACTGGCAAGCGGACCTCCCGAAAAACTGTCGCCGGACGTTTGTATGAAGGAGGACTATACGCCCGCCGTCCTGTTGTGTGCATCCCATTGTCCAGACGTCACCGTACCACCCGTTTGCAATGGTGCCATCAACATCGCAATTGGACTGATAACGACTGGTCTGCTGTCTTCTTCTCAGATGAGAGTAGACACAGTCTATCGTCTGATTGTCGACGAAAACTGATCTGGCGTGATAGTGGTACTGCATATTGTCCAGCAAACATACAGGAAAGGGACCGATATCCGACATGTAGTGTCATGGTATGGGCTGGCATCATGATCAATGGCCGTACGTCCCTGTATGTGCTTCCAACTGGGACTATGACTGGCCAACGATACATTAATGATGTTCTGCTACCTCATGTTCGCATGTTCCGCGGTGCTGTCGGTGATAGATTCATTTTCATGGACGACAACGCAACATGTCATCGAACAGTCGCTGTCCAGGAGTGTCTTGAGAGCGAGGATATTCAACGCCTCGTATGGCCAGCACGTTCTCCAGATCTTAATCCCATTGCAAATGTGTGGGATGCTTTGGGGAGGAGTCTTGCTGGTCGCCAATGCCCTCCAATAAACAAGGACACCCTCATCCGTACACTGACAGAGGAATGGGGTAAATTACCCCAACAGCTGCTTGATAATGTTGTGCAAAGCATGACACGACGTGTAAAATCTTGCATCGCCCTCCATGGTGGCCATATCTTGTATTGACATCTTACGCCGGAACGCCTGCGGACGGTAATTGCATTTTTTTTCACGTTTACGTATTCTGCACAAAATCGCCTGTTTGTCCATTGAACACGTTCCAAAGCCTTCTGGATTTCAGAGCACAATAAATTGTCTTTCTTGTAATGTCCTGGCATTCTGACATTATTTTATTTCACTTGGCATCCAACCACAATTACTTTTTTATGCGCTATATAGCCGTTTATGATCCGTCCTTAGCAATTGTCCAACAGTGTATATATATATATACGAGTATATTAGGTCTTTCGTGAAGTAAATGAACACATTCAAAAAGTACAGTAGTTTCTGCAATAATTTTCTGGATCAGTCAAGGTAAATTCGAACAAGATTTTGGGAGTGTTTGAGGCAGAAACGTAAAAAAAATATTTTTCGCTAGAAATTTTAGATATTGTTCTTAAAATAATCTTCAAATTACGTAGAACGATGCGAAAAACATACACTTTACACATTTTTTCCCAAATGTGTTCAAACATTGCACTCATGTTCTGCAATATTTTACGGACAATACTTTATATTTGCTTGCCTAAGTTCCCGTTTGGTGCTATGTATTACACACTATTCAAACACACGCTAAATAAATTTAGTGAGATACAAATTGTTTACCAATTATTCAGCTCTTAAGAAAAAAAGGCTTACGTTTCAAGATATTTCATCTAAACAAACAACTTCCAAAAAGATGGTAAAGTAGAAACTTAAATATCTATTAAGGTGGTTCCACCTAAAATCTCAGCCTTGTGTTTGCAATGATAAAAATTCTTTACATATTTTCTTCGCAATAAATGTATTCCCAAGAATAAAAAATCGCACATCGATAAAACTAACTTTAAGTTATAACATGGGATATTTAATACTTGCTAAAACATAACCATAATTAAGCAATCCAACATTTGTTTGTCGAGTGGCGTCATCAATGTACAGGTCGCGCCATTTATTAACAGGTATGAACATTACTCAAAATAAATTGATTGATTTTTATTGTAATTATGGTTATGTTTAAGCTAGTATTAAGTATACCATGCAATAACTTGAAGTTAATTTTATCGATGTCCAACTTTTCATCCTTGGAATTGATAACATTAATTGCGAAGAAAATACGAAAACAAGTTTTACCACTGGAAACCGCAACACACCCTAATTCCTGCCCTAAGCCGCCCCGGTGGCGCAGTGGTCTAAGGCGCTGGCCTCTGATCATTCGTCCGTATGGGGTCCGGGTTCGAATCCCGGTCAGGCATAGATGTTGTGTTTGTCTTACGGCACTGGCTCTCTCCCTTCCCTGGAACCAGTGACCCTAAATTAGGGACGGGCGACTGCTTATAGCCCATTGAGTTGCTCACGGTGGTGGTTAAACCTCCAATAAAAAAAAAAAAAAAAGAAATTCCTGCCCTAACGTTCGTGACGTGCCGTCAATGACCGCCGCACAACATTCCGGTCCTCTCGTTCGGCGGTGTGCCGCGGCTGCGGCAATCGCTCACGCGTCAGTCCGTCCGTCCCTCCTGCACCCAACGAATCCATACTCGCTTTACTGCGGCTGGATGTCGTCCCACACGGGCGCCGATGTCTCGGAACGATAAACCGCTGTCGCGATAAGCCGCTATTCGTTCTCTGTCGAACTCCGAAACGTGCTGGAATGACTGCCGTATTCTGCGACGAGGTATCAGGAAGCTTCCCACGCACAGGTCCAGCAGCACAACACACTTCCAGTACTTACACCCCGCCTTCTGTGCACCCTTCTTATAGTGCTTCTAGGTGGCGTGCCGGGCGCACATGGTTTGCATATGCCCTGCAATACAAATCGTTTGCATGTCCTCTCGCGGGCGACGCATGCTGCGAATTTCAGGCCAATCGCATGCTTCCTTCTTGGTGTTGCATTTTGTGTGGCCAGCAGTGTATATATACACTCACGGACAATGAAATTTGCGCTCCAAGAAGAAAGTATCGGATTGAATTGACATTTTATGGATGTAATGATACAGATAAATGATACACATGATGGCAAAAACAGATCTGCAGGACAACTACAGAGGGATCTGTGGCACACAGTCCGGTCATCTTCAATAGCGCGTCGCTGTGTCTCGTGCGGCTAAACATGTTGCAATACGGTTCGGAATGGAGGCGAACAGACGCCTGATGTTGTCCTGCGGCAGACTGGCGCACACGCGTTGGACGCTGTGCTCCAAATCCCGGATAGTGCGGCACGGCGGCAGCCGGCGTTTCAACTGGTCCCACACATAGGGGAAATGTCCCGGCAGCGGGCAAGCCATGGACGTTTCTGGAAATGACGTAGGCAATCCTGGGTATCCCGAGCAGTGTGCGGACGGCCATTACCCTGCTGGTATAGCTCACCTGAAAACCCTGCCAGGAATGGGAGCACATGGGGCCGTAGGGTCTCATCCACATACCGCTGGCATGTCAATGATCCATGTACCACTACTAGAGGTATTCCGCTATCGTAGGCAATGGCTCCACAGAACATAATACCTGAAGAGGGGGAGGTGTGGCGTTCGATGGTGAGATTGGGATTGTGCCGTTAACCCTGGGACTTCCACACCCGGACACGGTGATCATCTGTCCCCAAAACGAAGCGGCACTCATCAGTAAACATCACACGTAGCCTGTCTGTGGCGTTCCACGTCGCTCTGGCCTAGCACCACAACACACGGATCCGGCGATTTTCCGGTGTTAATGGCTGCACACGTAAGGGTCGCTGGCGCTTGTAAGGGATTCGCTTCCGCTATGCGTCGGAAAATGGTTCGTGGGCACACAGGAGCCGCTACATCTGCCTGTATAGTGGACCGGGTCCCCGCGGGATCCGTTCGTGCCTGGCGCACGATCCGTGGATCCTCTCTACCGGTGGTACTCCTAGTCCGTCCGGAGCCGCTCCGCTGTCTGGCATTGCCGTCACGTGTCCACTGCTCCAAACACAGTCGGACGGCATGGTCAGAACGATCCACGTGGTGGGCTATACGGCGCGCCGATTACTCTGCTTGTTTCAGCCCGATGATCAGGCCTCTCTCTAAGTCCGTACGTTGCGTAAATCGAAGTATCGGCTGTCTACTCGACATTCTTGTCACTGTAATCTTGCTTGGGTCGGCCGATGCTTTTCGTTTTCATGGGGCATCGACTACACGCCGGTTTATAAGGCTGCCGGTCTGTGCTTGCAGCGCCACTACAGGGTGTGCGGTCATGCGCAATCGCACCAAACGTGGATATGTTGCATACCAGCACGCACGATAGCGATTCGCAAATTTTCGAGGTGGTAGCATGTTTTTTTTTCTAGGTGCGCAAAATTTAGTTGCCCGTGAGTGTATATACCGATCAGCCATTACCTAATTATTAAGCTGTGGGACCCCCGTTACCCTGCAAGCCAGCGGCCACTCGGTGAGGCATCATTTCGATGAGGTGGCTATAGGTATCCTGGGGTATCTGGTACCGTAATTTCAGCACCAAATCCTCCAGTTGCCGTACATTTCGGGGTGGTGGTACTTTAACGCGAACCACAAATGTTCGTTTGGGTTCATGTCAGGTGAATTTGTAGGCCAGGGCATTAACAGAAAGTTACCAGCATGTTAGTTGAACCACTCTTTGACAATTCTGGCAGTGTGGCATGGAGCACTATTCTGTGGGTAATGACCATCACCAGGAGGAAACATAGTTGCCATGAATGAGTGAACTTGGCCTGCAACGATGTTCAGATACCTGACAACTGTTAGGAATTGTGCCAATGGGATAATGGGGATTAAAGTGTCCCGAGAAAGCATCGCCCACAGCATAACACCGCCGTCGCAGGCCTGTTTCCGCCCAACAATGCATACAAGTGTCATAGCCTCCGTTAAGAATCGACGTATCCCTGCTCGGCCGTCTATTTGATGCACCAGGAATCTTCATTCGTCAGACCAGGCCACTTTCTTCCGATCATCCATGGTCCAGTCTCGATAATGTTGGGCGCATTTAATGAGTTGTTGGCGACGACGTGCGGTGAGCATAGGGACACGGTTGGGTCTTCAGCTACGCAGGACCATGCGCAGAAGGCTGGGTTGAACTGTGTGCTATGGCACACTGCCCTGATCACCACTGTTGTAGCTGAGGGGGAATTGTCGCACTGTGGCCCTGCGATCGCTGTGAAGAATGCGTGACAGTCACCGCTCCTCTCTAGCATCAATGAGCTACGGACAACACTGGGCTGGACGACGGATCATCGTTTGGGTATATGTGCACCACTTTTGATACGTACTCACTACAGCGGCACGTGAACGAACCACAAGCCGGGCCGTTTCCGAGATCCTCGTTCCAAGGCAGTGCCATCACAATTTGTCCTTTATCAAACTCCGATAAATCGGCAGTTTTTCCCATTTTTCAATTCAATTCGTTTATTTTGCTGAGCCAAAAAACCAAACAAAGCCCAGTTTTACAGAAATATCAATTAAAACAATGCACAGCAAGGAAGCAGGGGGGAAAGGCCAGCCACGCCTGACAAGGTACCATGTTCCCTAGGCAAGTTTTACACTGAGGTTAGTAGTTGTAATTACAAACAAGTGTATCATGGTGACGACAAAAAAAATAGGTAATGATATATGAACCGATAATGAACATTACAGATAATTCCATTGAAAAAGAAATTTACATCACGATATACAAGTCGTAATATTAGTCATAGTTCCCATCCAGTGTAATCATTAATTTTAGGAGCTACAATTCATTATAAACTTCTTTAGTTTTTTTTTTTTTTTTAAGTTTAAACTTATTTAAAGAAGTTAGTTTCATAGGTTTTGAGTTCCAGTACTGTGTTGACTCCGAACATTCTGCGAAACGAAAGCCGGTCCTCGGTTTGTATATATACTGTTCTGTGAACTTCGCCTGCGCCACCGTTCGGTCTCCAGGTGCTCTCATTTCCCTAGGATGAGTGTGGTCATAATGTAATAGCACATCGGTGATGCCACAAAAATTATTAAAAACGTAACCACTTGAAAGACGGCACTTACTTAAGTTGTAACGTAACGATTCAATAAGAACTGGCGCATTGAAAGGTATTTCGTCCCTAATGGATCCTAAAATATAATTGTAATTTAGGGCCACAGACTGCACTTGAGATAACTGAGAACTAGTGCTAAGCAAAGCATTAAGATCTTATCTCAAACAGAAAGCAAAGTACTAGGACATTAGCCCAGCGTGATAGCTACAGACTTATATCGTGTTCACATTTAAACCAGTTGTACTTTATTTTTGATGCAACGTGGATAAGAAAAATAGAAAATTGCAATTTATTTTAAGATAGACTAATTACATGGTCATTTCTGAAGCTCATCGCGATGGCTTCGTGCATTTGACTTTCGGCACTGAGCAAATCATTTATCGTGTGGTTTAATAATGGATAATTGCGAAGGACATAAAAACGAAAAAGTAGTATAATTACAGGAAATCTAACATCAGCTTGTGAATTAAATGAAAGAAGATATCACAGTATATGCTGTTGAACACCATGAGGGAAATAAAAGCCAGAGCTGGTAAACAATGTGAGGCAACACATATTTCCAAATACGTAAATAACTTCTGAATACCTAACACAATTTTCGTTCTGAGAGGCTTCGTTGATTCGGTGTTTGGTGAAATGTTATTAATTCTAATTTGGTTTGCGGGCAAATTGCAGTAATTAATAAACCGATAATACTTTTAGTCCAATACACGACTGACTAACAGATTGTAAAACCATTAGCATTTCATTTTTTTTACATTCCAAAATATTTAATACATTATAGTGCATTACATTAATGGAAATGGAAACAGAAATAATATTTCAATGATTCGGATTTAACGAAACTTGACAGTGATATCTAGAATTAGAATGGCAATATATAATTAACTCTAAAGCGAACTGGACTCAGATCGAACGATATGAACGATTGCCTTTTTTACAAAATCGGCATTTAAACTTACTGTTTTGCAAAATATTTTTTAAGTTTTTGATTAAAATTGATCAAATACGTAGACTAAACTAGAAAGAAAAAGAAATTATACTTTATCTCTAACTCACAGACTTAGTGAAAAGAAGAATATGGGACTTACCAAAAAAAAAACAAAAAAACATCGGGTTGCTCCATGTGATATTACTGAATAAACTAGACAACACGAGAAGGGGGGTACATGATTTAAAGGACGAATTACCAACTTACCAGAAGCAATGGCAAAAGAGAACAGAGACGTATCACCCACGTGACTACATTTATCTTGGACAACAGATATTAAGTGAGGGTCACATTGATGAAGAAATTAATCGGCGTATAAAACTTGCCTGGACAGCTTTTGTAAGAAACAGCATAATTTTCAAGAGCAATATGCCATTATGTCTTAAAAGAAAAGTGTTTGATCAATGCATCCTTCCAGTGCTTACGACGTATGGTGCAGAGACGTGGACCTTAACTAAAAAAGACATACAAAGGCTGCAGACAACTCAAAAAAGCATGGAGAGGTGCATGCTTGGTGTAACCAAGAGAGATAAGAAGAGGATCCCATGGTTCAGAAAAATGACAAGAGTGGAAGACATCATGATCAGAGTAAAATCCCTGAAATGGCAATGGGCTGGACATACTGCCAGAAGGACAGACTATCGATGGACAGCCGAAATATTAGATTGGATTCCAAGGGACAGGAAAAGACCCAGAAGAAGACCACATGGAAGATATGTGGATGAAATTCGAAAGTATGTGGGAGTAACATGGAGGAGACTGGCGCAAAACAGACAGTTGTGGAAGAAGTTTGGGGAGACCTTCGTCCAGCAGTGGATTGATAATGGTTGACAATGATGATGATGAATACATATTTTCTAAGATGCAGTGCTGCCATTTCATTGATGCATAGTTATAATCCACCGCTTTGTTGCGCGTTTAATTGGTACGCACATAGGCAACACGCAATGATGCATGGTATTTAAGGGAGATGCAATAACAGTCTACAGTTACCCAGAGCACAGAGCACCTAATACAATCACGATTGATTTCAAGTCACGCCGTGATGAAGGCATTACTTAGATGCCAGCAGGCCTTGATCTCGTTTTTTTATTTTTATCAGTAGCAACACTTGCTAGTGACCTTATTTTATACAAGCGAATTGCATTATCTACTAGCGAAAGCTTATTAACATTATACAAAAGAAACTTTAACTTTCCCTTCCATTAGTCAATCATGACAAATTTTGATTTCACCCCTGTAACTGTCACATTGTAATGCTGAAAAGATTACAAATATTTAGATATAACACCTTTTCATGACCTGACAGATTAATTCAAACGATTTAATTCGAATGCAAATATCTAAACTTTTTTTATTTAACTTTATTCACAAAATTCAAAAACACTATTCAAAATCTTAAATTATTTTCCGTATGGTTTAGGACCTGGGTTTCGGGTCTTTTCATCATACCACTTGTGACGTACCTGCCAGCAGGACGCACACGACACGTAGGCAGATAGCAGTCAGAACGAACGTCCGCGTAGCTCAATTGGTAGAGCGACTTATTCCGGAATGAGGGGATGAGGGGACCCGGGATCGAGCCCCGGCGTGGACAAAAATAACGGAGAAATTTACTTCGTTATACACTTTAAAACAGCAGGCCTGGAGTCAAACTTGTCTTTGGAAGGACCTTCAAGCTCAATACTCATGACAGCATTCACAGTTTGTAAGTTTAAACTGCCCCTTCAATCACCCTGGATTCTCTTCATGAAACTGAAACCAACCTCACACGCAGAAGTAGATAAGGGAAATATGCCGGATATTTTTACTAGTTCCAAAATATGTTTATAATGTTTGTTGTTTCCTTTTTGTATGTTTCTAAAATATTCCATACGCGCAATGCAGTGGCGTTTTACAGTTCACACTAAAACATTCAAAATTTTTGCACTAGCAACTTTTGCTAGAACCACTTTTTATCACTAGCAAAATGCATTTGCTTTTTAGCAATTTGCTACTAACTACCGGTCGAAATCGATCCCTGGATATGGGGTTTCATATCATTAAAAAAAACATCACCAGTAGTAGGGATTTGTCTTGCTTGTTCAGTTCATCAACACGCAGAAAACGGATCCCGTACTGTGTTTCCATTCAGCTTTATCATGCAAGTTTTAATATAGTCATTTGCAAATATTTAGACCACCTGCTGGTATTAGGAGTTTTCTGTCAATTACGTCAGGTACTGTCTGCATAACTCAACTTCTTGTTCGTGTTACATCATCCTACAATGGCAGCTGTTGATAGTGTTCGGGGAAGCGTACGAGCGTCAGTTTGCTTCTGGCTTTCATGCTCAGAGGTTTTGTGCGTATTTTCCATATAGAAAAAAATGGACAAAAAAGGGTATTTAAGTGTTTGTTACTGAGAGGGCACAAATAATGATTTTATAATATGAAGGATACTCCGAACGTGACATAATCAGACAGGTAGTAAGCAAGACTGCTATTCATCATAATGCGACAATGAAATACACTGCTGGCAACCCAAAATGCAACACCAAGAAGGAAGCATCCAATTGGCCTGAAATTCGCAGCATGCGTAGCCCGCGAGAGGACATGCAAACGATTAGCATTACAGGGCAAATGCAAATCATGTACGCCCGGCACCCCACCGAAAAGCACTATAAGAATGGTGCACAGAAGGCGGGGTGTAAGTGGTGCAAGTGTGTTGTGCTGCCGGACCTGTGCGTGGAAAGCTTTCTGATGCCTCGTCGCAGAATACGGTAGTCATTCCAGCACGTTTCGAAGTTCAACAAAGGACGAATAGTGGCTCATCACGACAGCGGTTTATCGTACCGAGACATCGGCCCCCGTGTGGGACGACATCCAGCGACAGTGAGACGAGTATGGATTCGGTTGGTGCAGGACGGACGGACGGACCGACGTGAGCGATTGCCACAGCCGCGGCACAACACCAAGCGAGAGGACCTGCACGTTGTGCGGCGGGCATTGACTGCTCGCACCGCCACATCACAAACGTTAGCGCAGGAATTAGGGTGTGTTGCGCAACAACCTGTGTCAGCACGTACCGTTCGACGTCGTCTGCAGGAGCGGGGACTTGTCACACGGCGCCCATTGCTCCAATTACCATTGACGTTACACCACCGGCGAGTGCGGCAGCAGTAGGTCGTTGAACACCGCACCTGGACTACGGAATGGCACGACATTGTCTTCTCCGAAGAATTCCGCTTCTGCCTGCAACACCACGATGGTCGGATCCGCGTCGGACGGCACCGCGGCGAGAGCCTGTATGACGCCTGCATTATGCATCGCCATACCGGTCCGTCGCCTGGCGTTATGGTTTGGGGCGCAATTGGATATGACACCCGCACTCATCTGGTACGCATCGCCGGTACACTCAACAACTACGGTTGCATCTCCGACGTTTAGAGCCTGTAGTCCTCCCTTACTTGCAGGACCTGCCAGCGGCCACGTTTCAACAGGACAATGCACGCCCGCACGTGGCACGCATCGCGCAACAATTCTTTACGGCCTACCAGGTGTCACTGCTGCCATGGCTCGTCTGTTCTTCCAATATGTCGCCCATCGAACGCGTCTGGTCGCTGATCGGTAAACTGCGGCTACGCCTGATGAACTGTGGCAAGGCGTGGAAACAGCCTGTACTGACATACCCCAAGCCCACATCCAAAGCCTCTTTCGTTCGATGCCGCGGTATGAATCGACGGTTATGGCCAGCCATGGGGGCCACACGAACTATCGATGACTGCGCGTTCCACATGTCGCACGGGCCTGTAAGTCAATCGTTTCATCTTTGTATCTGTTGCTATGTGTCCAGTAAATCTGGCTTTGCTATCTCGTGTCCTTCTTGGTGCTGCATTTTGGGTGGTCAGCAGTGTATATCGAGATACAGGTCAATTTAGCAACTAAAAGAGAAGTGGACGTCCAAGAAAAACAACCCCACGTAATGACAATACCATACCCGAATAGTATACCATAAGGCGAATAGTTATGCATTCCTGGAGGAGATCGTGCAAGAAAATCAATGTATTTCTACATTCAAAATGATTTGATATTAGTATCAGCACTGCTTTCCGACGTCTTAGCAAAGATGTTGGATAAAAGTCTTATAAACCCGCACATAAACCTAGACTAGCCTCTGACATGAAAAAGAAGACACTCCAGTTTGCGAAGGGTAATCAATCGTAGACTGCTAAAAATTGGAGCCAAGTTCTTTTTTCCGATGAATCAACTGTGCGACCAAAAGGCAAAATGTTTGATGAAACATGCGCCGGTAGTGCCGTGAGATATCCTCCTAGTCAGATGATATGGGGTGCTATGTCAGCATCTAGTACTGCTTCATTACCCTTGTTGCCAACAGGCACTACTATGACTGGTCCCTTTTATAAGGCAATGGTACGTGAGAAGAAAAACATAACTGCGCTTGACTGGCTCAGTAATACACTGCCGGACAATTGCTAAGGACGGATGACAATAGCAACGATAGCAACCATAAAATGGAAGGCAGGAAAATGTGGAAATTAGCATAAGTGCGGGATACAGTAAGACGTGTTGTGCGTATGCAAATTTTGGATTACCGAACTTGTTCGTGACGTCATAGCGCTGATAAGAGATATAAAGGATTTGACGCGTATTGACCGTTGTTGTTGAAACGCAAAGTTGAAAGGGAAAGAATCAATTGACGAACTTACAATTTTCAGTATGTCTTCCCGACATCACCTAGATGATTTTACGCGTGGCCGTATTATTGGCAAGATTGAAGAAGGGCGAAAAATAACAGATGTTGCCAGGGAGTTCGACGTCAGCCACAGTGTTGTTTCAAGGATTTGGAAATCATTTCAAACAAATGGAGAGTGTAGCAAACGTCACGGGGGAGGTCGTGTTCGCAGTACGACACCTGCAGAAGATCGGTACATAGTGCTATCAACAAAAAGTCACCGGCGCAGCACAGCTAGTGAGGTAGCAAATCAGTTTATGGCTGCTACTGGCAAGCGGATCTCCCGAAAAACTGTCGCCAGACGTTTGCATGAAGGAGAACTGTACGCCCGCCGTCCTGTTGTGTGCATCCCATTGTCCAGACGTCACCGTACCGCCCGTTTGCGATGGTGCCATCAACATCGCAATTGGACTGATAACGACTGGTCTGCTGTCCTCTTCTCAGATGAGAGTAGATACAGTCTATCGTCTGATTGTCGACGACAACTGATCTGGCGTGATAGTGGTACTGTATATTGTCCAGCAAACATACAGGAAAGGGACCGATATCCGACATGTAGTGTCATGGTATGGGCTGGCATCATGATCAATGGCCGTACGTCCCTCTATGTGCTTCCAACTGGGACTATGACTGGCCAACGATACATTAATGTTGTTCTGCTACCTCATGTTCGCATGTTCCGTGGTACTGTCGGTGATAGATTCATTTTCATGGACGACAACGCAACATGTCATCGAACAGTCGCTGTCCAGGAGTGTCTTGAGAGCGAGGATATTGAACGCCTCGTAGGGCCAGCACTATCTCCAGATCTGAATCCCATTGAAAATGTGTGGGATGCTTTGGGGAGGAGTCTTGCTGGTCGCCAATGCCCTCCAATAAACAAGGACACCCTCATCCGTGCACTGACAGAGGAATGGGATAAATTACCCCAACAGCTGCTTGATAATGTTGTGCAAAGCATGACACGACGTGTGGAATCTTGCATCGCCCTCCATGGTGGCCATATCCCGTATTGACATCTTACGCCGGAACGCCTGCTGACGGTAATTGCATTTTTTTCACGTTTACGTATTCTGCACAAAATGGCCTGTTTGTCCCTTGAACACGTTCCAAAGCCTTCTGGATTTCAAAGCACAATAAAGTGTCTTTCTTGTAATGTCCTGGCATTCTGACATTATTTTATTTCACTTGGCATCCAACCACACTTACTTTTTTATGCGCTATATAGCCGTTTATGATCCGTCCTTAGCAATTGTCCAGCAGTGTAGTTCCGAACTTAACCTCATCAAAATGTGTGGACCATTTTAAAAGACAAGATAACACAAAAAACAGCCATCAAATTCCCAAGCTTTGATTGACACGATAAAGTACGTGTGGTGCAAAAACATTTCAAGTGACGACTGAAAATCCCTCATTGAAAGTATACCACATCGTATTGTGTCCGTTATAAAAAACAAAAGTCGCCACACAAAGTACGGATTTCGGTCTTTTTGTATTCTAAATAATTTAAGTATTCATCTGTGGTGTTAAATTTTTCAAATATCTCTGACTAGTAATTAATTGTTTCTTTGAAAATCTTAATTTTCAATAAATTGACAGGTGGTCTTAAAGCTTTGCAAATGACTGTACATCTAGAAGATCGGTGACCATTTTCATTTCCTAAGGCTGTCGCCTCATGAGATTCTTATTCTACCGATTCGCCTTTGATTAGAAATGAGAGTTTATTTGGCAATTAGTTCTCAGCTGACTAGGTAGCCAAATCATTTCAGACTCTTTCTGCTTTATCGTTCGCTTCATCAATTATTTCTCCTGTAAACGATCTTATTAATCAGCGTTTTACAGCTTATATCATGTGATCGGTCAGTTTAGTTTTTAATAGCATTGTATATAATGTTTTTCACATTCCAGCAATTTTGTTCTCATCTTCTTTTAGAAACACCATCCTACACTTCCATGAAAGAGGAATATATTTTTCAGAATGTCGATGAGTCGCATTCTAATATTTATGATCACTTTATGGTCTGTTCAGGGCCACAAGGAAAACTGGTAAACCTAAACTATAGCTTATAGCTTTAAATTATAGTACGATGTGCAACTGACAGGGCTGTAAGCAGTCACCCGCCACTGATTTCGAGCAACTGTCAAGGAAAGATAAGCACTCCATTCATACAACACGAGGAACACGAGACCTGATGCGATTCAGTGGACGAGGAAGACACTTACGCCTCTAACCTCTCAGCCACCGGGAAGGATAGCTTTCTAAATGTCCTCTCATGAAGTGTGAGAATTTTATGGAGCATCTAAACACTAAAAGGAATACCGGAATGAGTATGTTTACAACGATCAAATTATTTCTTATTAATTGTTCTTTGCCAGTTCGAAGAGCAATGAGCAGAAAACATTAAAGCCTAGAGCGTCTGTGCACAAGATATACATCGACTGTAATTTTATCAGCTACATCCTCATGAGAAGACGATAAAGAATTAACTCCGTTTATTATGCGTTCGAAAACGGAGTTCATTTTTTATCGTCTTCTCATTACTTTGGCATACAGGAACCTGCTTCTCATCGTTCGTATATACATGTACAGGGTGCATAGGAAAGTCCCTTTAGCCTGAAATAACTTGCGAAGGAAGAGAGGTACAGTTATGCAAGTGATATAACGGTATAATAAAGCGACTACGCCCAATCGAATGCAGTCAGTAGCAGCGCCCTTAGTGGCGAAATGAGGAAGTTAGCCATTGCAAATCGAAAACAAAAAGAGATAGAGCAAAATTTTCAATGACAAAGTTGTAGAGAATCCATTAATTAGTACAAAACGACATTTCTTTCACACGGATGATATAAATTTTCGCCTTAATACCCTAAAATGTCCGATACCGATGCGCGACGATTCGAATCTGCATATTCACATTTCGCAAATGTAGCCGTATGCAAATGCAGATTGTGACGTTTTACCGTACCTACGATATCAAAATCCTGTAGCAGGATGTAACCTGATCAGAAATTTAGGTCTACGTACGCTGTGTGAGAATGGCAAGCTTCACTAACTTATAATATTACGAGATGGTGCTTATTTACGGCGAATGGTAACGAAACGCGGCGCTAGCTGCACGGGAATATGTCGTCGTGTTACAGATGCTTGCAATAGTGTGACACCTTCCATGCTGAGGAATGTGCATGCAGAGTTACTTTCACGAATACAAATGTGTTTCGTGGGCAATGGCGAACTCTTCCAACATGCTCCACATTAACTTTTCATCACTGTGTGCCAGTTTGCCTTTTTTGTTTTTGTTTTGTCTTACGTCATCAAACTGTATTTATGCAATAAATTATGAGTATTTGCTCATACCTATATGCCTGTTCCCTTCAGACGTTCACACAAAAGGTCGCGCATCGATTTCGGACATTTTAGGGTATTCAGGCGACAATTTATCTTATCTGTAGAAAACAAATGTAGTTTTGTACTAATTAGTTGATGCTCTACAACTTTGTAATTGGAAAGTTTGCTCTATGTCTGTTCATTTTCGATTTGCAACGGCTAACTTCCGCATTTCGCCACTAGGAGCGATGGTATCGGTTGAATTGGATCGGGCGTAGTCGCTTTACTATACCGTTGTCTCACTTGCACAACTGTACTTTTCTCCGTTCGCAAGTTATTTCAGGCTAAAGAGACTTTCCTATGCACCCTGTATATTAACATCCTCATGTTCAGGCTATGCATACAAATTCTTACTTGTCGAGTAGAAGCAGCTGTAACAGGCTCAGGCAAGAGATGTACCTTCAGAATTGATGAACTGGACAAAACATATGAAAACATGTAGCGGTGTCGTCGCTTATTTATCACTTATCATGATTAAAACATGCTAAATAAATTCTAATTCTCCTAGATTCTTCGCGAAATGCGAGTAAAATGAGAGGTGAGATTCCCATAGCTCGAGATTCCCTATTGTTTAATTTCGATTTAGAAATATTACTGGATTTCGGTGCACTAGATACATTATGCAAAGTTTGTTTTTAGTGAATGATATTTTAAATATTACTCAAAATAAGTGTTTCTCTCGCTGGTTACAGCATCAGGGCTATCCAATAATGCGGCGATTAACTGCAGAGAACTTTGGAAGTTTGTGTTCAAAGACGAAAGGTAGTCCCTTCAAAATTATTTCGAAAAGCAAGAATTTTTATTGTAACCGAGAATTGCCTTTGTTCCGGTCAGAAAACACGGTTTAAAAATGATGTAATTCTGAGCGATATAAGTATGACATAAGTGGAAAATCGATTTTAATAAAGTTACCGAATTTGTAGATTTTAACTATAAAAATTAGACGGTAAACTAAATTTTAAAGAAAATTTAAGCATTTTAACAACATTTAGAAAGGAACGCCAGATTGCACATTTTGGTTCGAGGAATACCAGCCCTCTAACGAAGAATAAAATGAATACTAACAATAGGGAAGGGAAATCGCACATTTACAGTGCTGATATTTTTCCTGTAGTTTATGTACACCAGGGATAGTATCTGTTTGAATGTCTCATTTATGAAATGAAGTCGCATTAGATTTTTTTATCGATAGGACGCTTACTTTCCTATACATGAGTTTCTAATTATTTGATAGCATTTATTAGCTTTCAACAAGTTGCAGCGAATTTTGTCCGAATTTTTTTATTAACTTTCAACAAGTTGCAGCGAATTTTGTCTGAAAAGAAGCTCGTCAAGCGACGATTTCGTATACTTCAATTTACGGTGAAAATTTTATTATTATTATTATTAATATTACTTCAATTTACGGCAACTTGGTTGCAATACACACCATAGAAATACGCTGCTGAACTCCATTCGAGAAATCGCTGTGCAGGAAACAGAGTCACGAAGATTCTTAAGAGAAGCATGCAGAGATTTAGGGCCGAAAAGTAAGGTTTTTGTTACTAAAGAAGTCTTCAATCACCGCAAATCCTCGCAGGCTCTGACAAATCTCAGCTGCGAGCTTGGAATGATAGCCTAAGAACGTGCCACTTTGCGTTACGCTTGCCTCTCTCTGGTTGTTCTTTCTACAGTGTTAACGCTTTTTTAAAGTCTTTCACTCCTACATCTAAGCAACACAACGACGCTTTCCGTTCCTAGGAGGTGAATGTACTGTGTTATTTCGAGAAATCTCACACGACAGTTGCAATGACCCAGAGGAGTAATCTGAAAGGGAAAAGGTCGGCTGGAGAGGTAAGGAAGATTACAAACGAAATTACAGAAAAACCAAAGAAATGCTAATCTACAGTGAGATTAGGAATCCCTTGAATTTCGTTTTAGAAAAAAAGTCTACATCTGAAGCAAAACAAAGCTAGTAGCTTTTTAAAAGTTAGAGAAGTCGTTGCCTCAACTGCTGGAGAATAAATGAACTACTTAAGTCTGACTAATACAATTAAAATACAGCGTTTTACTCAAAATCGCTGTGTCAATTTAATTTCTGGGGAATGTAGGATGACCAGAATAATTATGCTACTTGAATGCTTTTGTTCATTTACCAGTAAGCAAGACATAAGATTAGTACTCAGAAATTGACGAGTGATGGATCGATTTGTGTGCTGAAGAAAAAACCTATTATAGAAGCAGATGACATGTGTTGCAGAAATTAGAAAATACGTGCTGAGTATGTGACGTACAACTGAATTGAAACGGCAAGTTTCAGGGATAAGTCAAGGTCGGTATGGTTCGGTCGGGAAAATAACTACCTCGGGAGCGAGGAGACGTGGATTTGAATCGAATCAGTGGCAAACATGGGCTTTATTTCACATTGGCGCTCGAACCTAAAACTGAATTCGAGAGAAGTGTGTGATACGTCTTCCACACGTCTGTAATTAGTACAAACATCCCTCCGCCTGCAGTGAGTGCTCTACTAACCATGGTTTGCGGCGGACCCGAAACCTACGATACCTCCGCCTTTGTCAAGGAGGGGGATATGTGACGTACCGCTGTGGTGAAGCAAAGTTCCAGCGAAAAGCCAAAGTCCGTTTAGTTCAGTCAGGTAAATAACTGGCTCTCAGCGATGAGACGTGGGTTTGGATTCTTTATTTGGGCTTCGTGGGTTTGGATTCTTTATTTGGGCTTCGTGGGTTTGGATTCTTTATTTGGGCTTCGTGGGTTTGAATTCACCGGCAAAATTTGTACAAGTTTCAAAATGTCTAAGACACTAGTTTCTTGTACAGCTAAGCGCAGGTTTGAATTTCATCTTTAGGTGTTTATAGCGGTCAGTAGCAAAATAATCGCTATTTACTATGCTTTTACATAGTAGTCCAGTCTTTTTAGAAGAGAAGAAACAACGGTATCAATAAGGAATTTGGTAAATTGGAGTTCACTGTTGATCTCATGGTGAAACTTAACAAAACAAGACAAGAAACAAGCTCTATGCTAAATTTTGATACGATGGTTGTACCGAAAGTAATGCAAAAGTGGGCATTATGTTTTTATTAACTGACAGAGGTCGTTCAAATTGCACATGTTGGTAGAGTAATTCTTCCTCTATAGTAACCCTTCTTCTTCATTGCAGGTAAACAATGAATTCCAGGCACAAGCAACGTGTCTTCGTTGAGCTCTTGACGAAGGAAGGGTGCAGGCTGTCCGACATCCACGGAAGGTTACATAATGTTTATGGAGATGACACCATTGAAAAGAGCAATTGGCACAAATGGATGAAGAAGTTTAAAGAAAGGGAAACCAGCACTGAAGGCAAAACACGCAGTCGGAGACCATCATTTGCGACCACTGACACGAATCGTCGGCGAGCAGATGAATTGATTCGCGCGGAGAGATTACTCACAATCTGTGAGCTTTGTTGCACAACTGGACTGTGGCAGCAATACCATACAGAAGATGGTGGAAAACTTAGGGTATTGGAAAGGGTGTGCAAAATGGTTACCTCGACAGTTGATACCCGATTTGAAGGGGAGAAGAGTGGGAGTCTGCTCTGATATGCTAGAAGAGCTTGCAGTCACGTTTACAGCCAATGCAGACCCGCCTTTTTTTCTGATCTACTGACAGGGGATAAAACGCGGGCGTATTTTTACGATTGGGAAAGGAAGAATCAATCCATGGAATGACGTCACACCTCTTCACCAAGGTCTAAGAAGATCAAGATCTAGCGATCAGCACAGAAAGACAATAACTGTTTTTTGGGGTGACAGGGGTGTCATTCTCCTTTGATTTTCTGGAACGTGGCCGTACAATGACAACTGAGCCATACAACACTCAAGAAGTTTATAGAAGCCATAAAGAGGAATATCCAGAGAGGAGAAACTGAAAAGGATCCGTATTCGCCATGGCAATGCCAGACCGCAAACATTTTTGGCAACAAACCAGGCGATCAGCAATTAAGGCTGGTAGGTGGTCCTCCATCCACCGTACAGCCCAGCTCTGGCACCCTCCGACCTCCAGACGTCCGGGAACAATGATTTGATGACACAGATGAGGTTAAAATGGCTGTGAAGAAGTGAGTACAACAGTCGATATCTGAAATTTTTGAAAAAGGATTCGAGAGTAATCTTTAACGGTGACGCAAATGCATCGCTTGTGATGGAGATTATATTGAATGGTGCTTTTGGATAGAGAAAGAGTTATACTACCAACATGTGTAATTTGATCGACCACTGTCAGTTAATAAAGGCGTTATGCCCAAATTTCGTATTACTTTCGGTACAACACTCGCATGTTATGTGTTTGTGACATATTAAAAAATGATCCAAAGTGATTTGCAAAGTTCGTGTTTTCCGGATTTTTATTGCTCTGTAAATTTCCGTTCCGTCAAGTATGATGAAGATGACTAAGACTTTCTATTAAAACTTTTAGGAAATCTCAATTCCGTTAGTGAGAAACATGAGCGGGACAAACAGGAAAAAAATTGTTTTTCTTTATTCTTGTTTCTTCTGTAATGAATACGCGGCGTTACACACATAAAAGAGAACCCACCACATACGTGTTTACTCCTAACAAAAATGTATTGCATTTGCTGAACGATATATCGTAATTCGCCCTGAAAAAGCCGGTATTATATTCATAGTTTCCGTATCTTCCACAGCTTATCTTGTTTTCGTTTAATGTTCGCTGAAACTACAGCATCTATGTACCCCCTTTTGCCAGTTGTGGAAATATTCACATGATCAAACTCAGATAGCCTGTTTTAAAATTTTAAACATACGTTAGTGGCAAAAAAACGTACGAAAGGATTTCGAGGAAACATGCTTCACATTTACGTAAGTTTCTTATTGGTTGGTGTGGCGAATTCCTATATTTCAAATTTACTTTTGAGTTTCTGTATTGTTATGTACGTAAATTTGACTCTCTCCAGGTTAAATATTTTGTAATTTAACGTCACAAAATTTCGTTCACAACATTTCTCCCTGAATGGCGAATGATTCGCTCTCACCGTTGTGAATGATCTTTCAATCCGCCATTATTTCGACATACACTGAAGTTGCAGCACATTTAATTTAATACCACCTCCATGAGTAACGAAACGAATTCCCATTTGGAAAATTAATGTCGAAAGTTAATAAGTGTCAACTTTTATGTGAGTGAGCAATCCGCAGTCAGCTAGGAAATCAGAGTGAATCTTATCAATGGGGATGATTCGCGAATGGAACTGATTTTGTGTAATGTCTGAATTTTGGGCAGTTTCCCCAAAAGAACCGTGGTCTTGAAAGCGTTTTTTGTCGGAAACATGAAATCCCTGCACCTCATAAATGCTCGTAATATTGCGTTGCAAGGATCTCCTGGAAACTGAACGGCGTTGCAACAGCCTGCGAGTTGACTGATCATTTGTGAAATGCGCTTTTGCGGTCATGATGAATGAACTCCCAAGAAGGAATGATGACAACCTGGAAACTGAATGATCATTCGTGAACGACTCTTTTGTGGTAATGATGAATGAACTCTCAAAGAATGATGTCAACCTGGAAATTGAATTACCAATTGCGAAAGACGCTTTTGCGGAAATGACGAATGAACTTATAACGAAGTAAATTTCTCCGTCATTTTTATCCACGCCGGGGCTCGAACCCGGCACCCCTCATTCCGGAATAAGTCGCTCTACCAATTGAGCTACGTGGACGTTCGTTCTGACTGAAATCTGCCTTTATGTCGTGTGCGTCCAGCTGGCAGGTACGTCACATCTCCCCCTCCCCCGAAAGAGGGCCGGGGGCATGGCCCACGGGTCAGCCGTGACCATGAGTCGTTGCAGGCAGCCATCCGCTGTAGAACGTGCACCTGAGAATTCCCAGTCAATCTGGTGTGTGGAATGCAACATCACACACTTTTTTTGAAGCGCTGGAGAAGGGACTCTTATTTTTCCTCTCTCGCGGTGTGGAAAGAACATCACACCATTGCAAGATCTTGAACGGCCGGGTCAACTGGAAAGTTCAGGCACCATTATAACGAAGTAAATTTCTTAGTCATTTTTGTCCACGCCGGGCTCGAACCCGGGTCCCCTCATTCCGGAATAAGTCGCTCTACCAATTGAGCTACGCGGACGTTCGTTCTGACTGCAATCTGCCATTATGCTGTGTGCGTCCTGCTGGCAGGTACGTCACAAACTCCTAAAAGAAATTATGACAACCTGGTAACTGAATGATCGTTTGTGAGCGAATCCTTTGCGGTAATGGTGAATGAAATCCCAAGAAGGAATGATGACAACTCGGAAATTAAATGATCATTCGTGAACGACCATTTTGCGGTAATGATGAATGAACTCCCAAGGAGGAACGATTTATGTCATCCCTCCAAACTCTTTGCTGCAAACTCATTACTCTCTGTGCTGCGTGCACCGCTCTTACGATGTTCTGTAAAAAGAAACAGGTAGTTATCACTCTCTCCCTCTCTCTCTCTTTCTCTCTCTCTCTCACATACATGGACGTATAAGCATAGAGAATAAATACTGATTCTTCTAACAGATACGTGGTTTCAAGGATTTATTAGCATCGTTAGAGTATACCGGTCTACAAATTTTCATTTCTGAGCTTGTGTAACGTTCTGGTTTCCAATTAGCATCCGATTGATGTGCACGTTCTTCGCTGTTATCGTGTTTTGTGTACGAGATCTTTAAATCACTTCTTCGACGTTTTTAATCTTGAGTGACGTTTTTCTGTCTTCCATCCGTCGTTATTGTGCTTCATTTCTCATCCCCTTTGATGTAAGTAGTGCTCATAAAGATCAATTGCGTGGCGTCTTAAGCCGCTGAAGACGTAATACCGCCGTTTCTCCATTTGTGGATGAAAAGAGATAAAATGGTCAGCGAAATGCCACATGGAAACGGCCAGGATCTGTTATTTGCCTACTCTGTGCTTTTTGCGTATTGGCTGGAGCTCTGAAAAACAAGAGAGAAAAGAAAAAAGTAGACGATAAAAAAGGAGCAAAAGCGGGAAACTTGGTCTTTGACGAACTAAAGGGAGAGATGGGGAATGCTTACTGATGATTGTTGGTCCTTCGGGAATAAAGCGAAGAATTTGTTTCCTTGCCGTAAAAGTAATGGTCCTCTTCGTGAAATTTTCCAACGCGAGCATCATGTATGTTCATTCGTGACCAGTGTTCTTCGCTTGGGTTTTTATTGTGCGTAACACTGAAGCGCCGTGAGTGACACAGACAGCGCAAATTAAATGTTGATTTCGAATATTTTTCTTAAAATTTCTAGTCACGTTCACTACCGAATACAAAAATATTTATTCGATTTTGCATTTATTTATACCTGAGAACTGGATATGGCACGCAAATAGTGCGTAACACCATAATGATATTCTTCTCGTTTTACATATGGAACTAAACAGTAATTTCTTCAGCTTTGAGTTGAACATACATCAACAAGGTAAAAACGAATTCCATCTTCCATTACTTAAGCGCAACTAGACAAAGCCCGTCGTAATCGACAGTTAGTTTTTTTTTCGGACAGAATAAACTCATATGAAACAACTAAAGTAAGCTTTATTTCATTGACAGATTCATTCAACCACTTCAGTAAAGACAATAGTCCAGAAACGTGATTTTTTTTTTTTTGACTGAAGGTTTAACGACCACCGTGAGCAATTCAATGGGCTATAAGCAGTCGCCGGATCTTACGTTAGGGTCACTGGTTCCAGGGAAGGGAGAGAGCCAGTGTCGTAAGACAAACACAACATCCATATCTCACCGGGATTCGAACCCGGAGCCTTTACGAACGAATCATAAACCATCGCTTAGACCAATGCGCCACAGGGGCGGCCAGGTTTGTGATGAGCATCATTCCTGCACCCTTTTCCTGTCGTAAAATGTGAGGCGCAAGTCTACTCATCTCGGTGGTGTGCAAATATTCAACTGGATAGCACACTCCTTCACTCTCATCTTCACTCACAACTGTGTTTGTAAACGTTGTTGGAATGAGATTCGCGTTGCGAATACTCTTCATTCTCTCTTGTCTGAGACATACAGTTGCGACCCATTGAACGCTCACGCCTTTCAATAAGGCTCTTACGTTTTCTTTTTTTTTTCTGCGGGAGAGACATTCTGTTAAGGGTACGTATGCAAGAAAACATGTACTTACTTTAGGACTGATCATAGAACTCCATGCACACACCAAGTCTGACAATGAACTGGGCGCCTGATGTAGATAAGGGCCGCACGCTTCTTCCATAGACTTTAAATGGGAAATTTCCCACCCCGCCACGCCCGAACCGTTGCCCCAATTTCAGTTTTTTTTTTCGACTGGCACATCTACATGGTAAGACTTATATTTTGATACCTCAACCATATCTTTACGTTCAGCCGTTCTCTCAGAATAGGACTCTCAGTAAAAAAACTTATAGAATTAATATAAAGATGTACAAGCAGAAAGAGATTATTTCGTTGATGATTTAAACAAGGGTGAACAAGCAGAATAAAACCACATTTCCCGTAAAAAGATACGCAATAAACTGAAAATTGTGAGCAAGAGTGAAGAAAGTAGTTCAGTCGTACCGAAATATTTAACGCAGCTCTAGTGCGGAAACATGTAAATGTCAAAACTGGTGTTGAATGACGATTTGCGTGGTTAAACACGCAAATCGTAATCATCATCAAAAACGATGGGTAATAGTCCCGTAGGTGCCTAAAGACACGTGACCTCAGATTTCAATCGTCTTACTACCAGCGCATCGACACTCATTTGGTAAGGCATCGTGAGGGAAGAGGGGTCCATGAAAAAACCGACTTCAGAAGGAATTATCTACGCATTCGCATGCCCAAACACGGGGAGTGTGCAGAAACCTCCTGGAAAACCGCAGACTAGAAGGTCAGCAGGTTTCGGGGTTCGAACGCCCGTCAGAAATGTTCGCCCCGCGCACACTGAAGAGCGACTTCCCCAGCCGCGCCATACCGGTGGTCAAATCGTAATGCCCGAGAAACATGAATATTTTCTATCGTAGGCGACCGGTAAAACCTAAAGTGTTTAATAATAAATCGGGAAATACCTTTTACATGGGCATGTTGCAAAAAGAAGACATACACAAGTTTCAGAAATATGTAGAGTATTTGGGAGCTAAAAAGACGGCCAGTCAACCACGAAAGTAGCTGGATTATTTTGGGGTCAACGTTTTCATGATAATGAAACTAAGAGCCCAATTCTAGGCAAATATACTACCTTCCACGGAGTGTCCAAGTACGACAGGCCTTAAAATTCACCTTTGCATTCGGATATGATCACAACCTCAGAAAACCAGGTATTCCTCTGTACGGTGAGAAAAAACACAGGTTCCATAATTCTGGAGTCTTTGTGAGTATACCTGCTGGAACAACAGAATCGTCAGCTTAAAAGATAGTCTGGCGATGGCATTTACTGGACCTTGAAGTACTGGCGTAATAAGGTGTTTATCGATGAGTCCAGTTTCGTCCTAAAATTGGAGAGAAGATCCGCGTTAGACTAGAGGGCGGCTGTAACTCGCTACAAGCTTGTAATATCATCGGGCGAATTACATTTCTTGGTGGTAGTGTGGCTGGTTTTTCCTAGGATGTTTGTATCCTCCTCCATAATTTTTCTTAAGGTCACGTGATTGGCGTAAATTACAAAGATGAGATTCCCGATTCCTGCTCCAGGCATTCTTCCGGTACAATTGTCGTAGATTTTATCTTAATGCATACGTCCCTACAGATTTAAAGTAGTCGGTGCGTATGACGGGGAATATGATGTACAACCAATGGAGGAGTCTACAGTTTCTTCAGACCTGAATCCCACTAAACAGCTACTGGATTTTATAAGAACGAGAAATGCTGCACTTTTACAAAGACTGCGTAAACCTCAAAGTAGCTACCATTTCTTTTGCACTTCCTGGGTGATCTTATTGAGGGTACCTATATTGTCAGTGCGTCTGTATTACTTCAGAAAGCGTATACTTTATATGTTTCATATTAAATATAAGCTTTCTGTACAAAACGCTCATGTTATTTTAGAAATATACTTTTGGAACATGCATTTGTGTGTTCACATGTCTGGATTGTCTTATATGTTAAGTGGTACAACCTTGCATGTAATTTCACACAAGCTATGACAAGCAGTTGTTAATTATCGTCTTAACTACGCCCATTTTCTTGTTTCGTACGAACAATGAAAGGTAGGAATGCGTTGATTAAAGGTCAGTGAATAAGAGGGTAAAGGATGGTCCGTCTCTCTTGATTTAAAGAACAACGAAAATGGGCAAAAAAGACGGACCTTTGTTCTGGATTTAAATAGGTTACAAGCGGAAAGCTGGTTTTTGTCGACTATCTAATTTTACTCTGGTTTTGCGAAGAAAACTGGATGTCATGAGTCCAGACTTTAAAACACTTGAAAGAGATGAAAAGACATAGCTATCAAAACATGAACAGAATTAATACTAAGAACCAGTATAGATGCGTTTGATAATCTGGCAAAATGGGGTCTTCCGCATTTTATCAAAACTTTTGATAGCCACATTACCCCTCATATCAAGACCACATTACCCTAATATCAAGTACATTAGCCCTAATATCAAGATGTTTGTTCTTTTCATACCGTAAAAATTTCTTCAGCATCAGTTCTACTTAGAATTAACATTGTGTCAAAAGTATCTTCTACGAAAATCACCATCTACATGAAAGGAAAATTCCTAGAATTCTGAAGCAGATTCAGCAGTAAACAATGTATCTGCGCGCTGACAAATTGTAGGAAATAATGTGGCGGACTAAAGAGGTAAAGCGTGTGTCAAGACGACACATCTGCAGCGATACATTCTGTCCGTGTAGCTTAGTTGGCAGAGCAATTTAAACCGGAGTGAGGGGGCGCGTATTCTATCCTCGTTACTGAAAAATATGTGCTTGCACAATATTTACACCAAGAAAGCCAAAAACACATTTTTTACCTAAAGATTACACCCTATCTTAGCGAGAGAGACAATTTATTCTCTATTTGTGGTCTATGGAAAGAAATTGGTTTTGGTAGAATTATACTTGCACGATTACTTGATCATTAATGTTCACTATTGATGTGCAATTAATTCACAGTGAAAGACACATGAAAATGGCTGCGAAGAGCAAATATTTCAAAAATACATTGCGGCAGTTCTTATAATTTTAGTTTTATGTAATCAGGATAAAACTCAATATCCGACTGTCAAATAAAGAGCGATAAAGGAAAACATTTCCTAACATAAACACGCTAAAACGTGGTATTAAAATTAATATGGGAAATTATAAATCTAATTTTCGCGATTCACGCGGATTATGTTTTGCAGGAATCATGTGCCTATTATGTCCCACCCTGTGATTTCCCGTGGTTTCCGTGGTTCAGGGATGTTGCTGCAAACTTTATGAACCGAAACACAATAGGCACACAAAGTAAATATGCTTTTAACAGAGCTTCGACTAAAAGGAATTGCTTGTAGCCCTGCATGAACGTTATGTTTTATTAATGCAATGTCAACGCAACCATTCTCAGCTCACTGCTCTCTGAGTAGCTCCATTTCTTCTCATATTTCATGCATGTTTTGCTTATTTACTCATCACCAATTAAAAAAAAAAGAAACAACCAACATCAGGGATTGTCTGCCTGTCAATGCCCTGTCTTTGAGACCCGGCATTGACAGACAGATAATTGATTCGTATTGAAAACATGAATGTGAGGCAGTCGGAGCATGAAACGTCGCATAATAGGCAACACTCAAAACATTTGAGCAAACTGACGGTAATATTACGGCAACACACAAAACGTGGTTGTGAAACTATACATGAACAAAGGCAGCAAAGCTGTGCGTACTGACCTCTCGTAGGGTGTATGGACACCAGAAACCGATAAAAGCACTGGCGCGTAGGAACGAGGTTATCTATAGTTTTTAGGAGATTCTCCTCCACACCTCTCCAAGTCGAAGACATGGGATTTGTGATCTACGCCATATCTACCCAGAGTTTATTATTGTATTGGATTTTCGGAAAAGGAGATGGGTCAGTTCATATGTTCGATGTTCCCTTCCTGACGCATATTTTCCACTAGTTGGGGTCGATAAAGGTTTGCCTACGTTACCGTTCATGAAGAGGAACGTATTTCAAACTTACAAAGCGTCGTACACAAGTATAAATTTCACGATCCCACCCCAATATCAGACCGTTCTCAGGGGCCCCTTTCTAAATGACGGAAAGTTCTGTAAGCCTGACAATTCTGATGCCGACAGCACGAGGATTACAAAGCCACCGAAGGTATCTCTTTCGTGTTTGAGCGCAGGATTATTCCCTGTTACCTATTACCCGCTCATGCCACAGTCAGGGTAATCTTACTCAACCTATCTGAAAGCTAGTTTTTCTTCCTCTTTTCTTTTCTTTTTCATCTTCCTAAACTGAAAAGGAAACCGCGCCTCTTCGAAAGAAAATCAATGTGCCTTTAGTATCCGGCATATTCAACTTCTGCCGAATTTTTAGACCTCCCCGAAAGACAGTGATCTACCCAACATCTTCTGGTTTGTGTCATCACCCGAATTAAAATTCGGATAGTTGTTATATCCTTTCCACACCGTCTGATATCTGGTTGAAACAGAAAGTAAAATTACTTTAATAAATTAAGGGATAAGCTTTCATTTTATTGCTCTGCTCCCGCCTACCTTTTGCCCCAGAATTAATAGTGTCATTTGGTGTCTAAACACCTTTCCGTTAGTCAACTTCAACATCATATGTTTCATTGCTCTCTTACCCCTTATAATAAATAAACTCCCCTAATCTAGCACTCATCCCTATATTTTTAGTCTCTTTATAAACTAAAGAATAAACTGACTGTTTATCAAAAACATCTCTAAATGGTTTCGTATTTAGTAAGGCCTGCTCAATGACCCTTTAAATAGCCGCGGCTTCAAGTGCTAAGGTTACGCACAACTATTGGCTGCATGCTGAACCGCGAGTCATCCGCAAATTCAACGGACCGCTAATATTGGCAAAAAAGACGAAATGGGCCAAACAGCTGCAAATCTCACGGTTTACAATAATAAAGAAACCAAAATTGAAAGGAATGCCACAAAAGGAATGAACACAAGAGACAATGTCAAGGGCAGACAAAAGACACCACACTACACAAAACATAAAACATTGGTAGAACGTGAAAAAAACTTAGAAGATGCATCACGTTGATAGTTTAAAATGTGACTCAAAGTATCTGAGTGGATAGGAAGACTGGGTGAAAGCAGAATACTAGTACATACACGATAGTCGTTATTTTGAGGGACTCCCGAAAAGAAAGTTATGCACTACGGGTTATAAATGTAACAATATTTTATTACAAAATTGGAAAAATAGTCTACATGAGAAAGACTCAAGAGCGGAGCATCAGACATCAACACTATGCTGCGATAAAAAATATGTCACCCCATCACGCAATGATGTCGCGGTTCAGCCTGCAACCAATAGTTGGTTTCTTTAATATCATTATTCCCAAGATATTTCACTTTTGGTTAATTGATGTCGAGTAGCTCAGTCATCGGATTTGATTATTATCTCAGCTACACTGCCATATTTGTTTGACGCCATTCCAACCTGAACTTCAAATGTCTGATAATCTGGTGAGCGATGTTTCATAAGTGTTGGGTTTTGGTTTTGGTTTCTCTTCAGAATATGCAACATCAGCATATGCTAGATTTTTAATATGTGCAAACATTTTTTTGAAATGTTAGATATTTCATTAGAATTTAAAAGCACGATATTTCATTCACTACTAAATCACAGAACCTACGATAATAAATCAGGTAACGCTTCATAATTATTGACTTTAATCTGAGTTATTACCTTTTGCAGCTCAGACCTCATTCCCTTTCAATTGTTAACCAAATCTAGTGTGAATTTTCACGTCGTAATACAGTCAGTCAGTTTGAAAAATGTTTTAAAGTGCGTGACAATGCTTTGCGTTAACGTCCTAGAGGAGTAATATAATTTGAGGCTATGATGTAGTCTGAATGAAGTTTTAGCCTAACTTATTATATGTAAAGTTATTCCCTGCAGAACTTCAGAATATGTGACATTATCTCGGCTGAGTTTCTGTTTACATCCTAAAACATTTAACTCTGGATACGTGTCGGTTCACATGCGTGACAAGAGTGCAAGTTGTTGGTTAACATCCAAACAACGCAATTAATGAGATATCAGCGCGGGTGATATGACTATGAGCTACGGTCGCGCTGAAAAGGAAGTTGATGTTTCATATCTAACGATACTCTGACACATGAGTCACTCTGAATAGAGCAATTTCCATTATAATGCAAAACACAACCTAGTCTTCCAGCGTGTAACACTATCAAATATACCCATTTACTTTGTTTCAGGAAATCGTGTTTTGCATGCGGCTATTAAATATTTATTTATACTCTTCCACAAAAGAAGTGAGCACGTGTTCTCTGTTATTTGTTAAAAGAAATGTTTTACGCAGATCGACACCATGCAATCCGTGGATGCGGCAGTTTTAAACACGCAATCTTAGGAAATGAAGGTCTTTGGCTTTCCGTATTCTCACAACGTGGTTGTTTTTTATCTTTCGTTTAGTACCACACACGGTAATGGAAGTTTTGTTCATTTGTTTTCACGTCGTGGCTCAGACAGTCAATCCTTTCCCAGCTAAAGTTAGAAACTCAGTATTTTTAATCAAAATAAAGGGCGATTTACCTCTAAGTGAAAGAACATTTGCGTTTATGAACTCAGGACCAAGGCTTAAGCTTTTCTAAACCAAACACGAAAACCTTTTATTATATTCTTCAAAAGCAACATTCAAAACACCATACGCGAAGCACTTTGTGACGTTCAAATACGTTTAAAATATTCCAAGTTTTCGTCTTGTACGGAAGCCCGTTATCGTCATTTCGACAGACACATTATCTGCTTTTAATGGGAATTTTGCTTTCTGGAGATAAATGTAAAGAAGTGAAAACAGTGCGCTGTGTTTTAGCAGAAATAATGGAAGGAGACGATAATATTCATTTTCGGAGATTCATGAATCGATGTTAACTGCGAACAAATGCGCAGCTCGGTTGTGAAAGAAAAGGAAATACTGCGAACTATTAGTATAGACTCATATTTATGCAAACAGCGTTTCATCTTAGTAATAAAAAGAAATCCGTCTTGTTGCAGGATGGGATTTATTCAGCTAAAAAACGAAATCTATGTACAGTTTAAAAACATGAGAACTTTCGGTGTCACAGTGACACCTTCATCAGATGTAATTTCCAGCATGTGGTTACATGCTATAAAACACCATACGCGAAGCAGCTCTTTTGCAAGAACTGTAGGTGCTGGAAATTTCATCCCAGACTGGGACAACGCTAAGATCATAAACACACCTAACTCTGCTTATAATACACGTTGCTGTAATGACTATTATCCTAGTGTTTTACCTGAACCCTGGAACAATCTGATTAGGGAGGACAGCACAACAACTATTGCTTCTATTGAGTAATTTTCTTTGGCTAATTATGCTTTTTCGGCTGTGTGTTATGTGGTATATCATGAGACACTGACATTACCAATCCCATGATGCATCTGCTCCACGTATTTAAGACCAGCATGTAACCACATGATGGAAATCACATCTGATGAAGGTGTCACTGTGACACCGAAAGTGCTCATGTTTTTAACCTGTACATAGATTTTGTTTTTTAGCTGAATAAATATCATCGTGCAACAAGACGGATTTCTTTTTATTACTAGTATTTATGCACGAATTATAGTGTTTACCGTTTAGCATTTCGCCCGAAATATTTGAGTTTCAATAGTTGTTCCATCTATTATCCTGGATCTATGATTCATTCAGCAAATTACTGTCTATTATAGCAACCAAAGTATCGGCTTAAAGCTATAATACAGTAGTTAAACAGAAACACCAGTGTTTTGAAACAAAATGTCATGCACCGCTGAATAACTGTGGCATACGTTACAATTAGGAATATTATAAAGTAATTATGGCTTATTAATTATTATTGAATATATGCCGTAGTAGCATGTACTCGTAAAAACGAATCATGTGGTTACGCAAATGAAAGAATAATTAAAAGTGTTTCAAAATTTTCTTTACTGGTGCATGTGACGTCGCAGATATCTGTCCACACGAAGAGAAACAATTTATTTTTATGCAATTCTTTGAATAACATAATGTGGTATGTTAATAAAAAATATTTAACAACGTTGTAAGGGGTATATGTAGACACAAGAGGCGCGAAGTCACTGGGGACTGGTAGTGCAGCGGCATAGCTCGGAATGTCCGACCAATTCTGCATTTTTGTATAAAAGCATGAAGTTTTGCATGATGAATAGGCATATCCTAACGGTCATTTTAAGATATTGGGCCACCTCCAAATTTTCCCAAAAACCCCTAAATTCCAAAATGGCGGCTAAAATTTCAATTTTCTATAATTATCGTCTGATTTGATTTATTTTCAGTTTATACATGTATTTTCTGGTTCTGAATACGAATTCCAAGTTACACTTGACATTTTTCTATTGAAGGCCCATAAAATCCCAAGATGGCGGTCAAAAATCATATTTTTTTATTTTTGGTCTGATTCGATTGATTTTTGACTTCTATATGTAGGTTTCATATTTCAACTAATTATTGCATGGTACTTGGCCAAACACGTAAAAAAGATATTGTTGACCGTCTTTCTAGTCTAGCATTGAGCATATTGTATGATATAGTTATTCGTATTTCTGCAGAAATAGGAAATACTTTATTTTTAAATACACCAGAGTTGAATAATTACGAAACGCATATAGCATATGAAATCCGTTTATTTTCGTGGTGTAGTCAGCACAAATATTCCCCAAGCTTTCGCACTCCACTGGAAGGCTTTTTCAAAGCAATGATAGACACAAAAATGATAGATATTTTTGTGTCTATCATTGCCTTGAAAAAGCCTCCCAGTGGAGTGCGAAAGCTTGGCGAATTTTGTGCTGACTACACCACGAAAATAAACGGATTTCATACGCTATATGCGTTTCGTAATTATAGGAAATTCTGTCTGCCAACAATACCCCGCGGAAGAAGTCGTCTATCCTCCTAAAATGAGAAGCTGTGTGTTTACAACAGCAGCGGTAGATAACATAGATCATAACTCTAGCTCAACGACTTCGAAAGAATCTTTTCATGGCACTTCAATCTGTATCTTCCAACACCCCAATTTGAATGGTGATGGGCTTGACCGAAACACTCCTTCTATTATAGGTTCTAATATCTCAGAGACCATGGACTTTCTACCAAACTACTACGCAGAAGTGATAGTGGCAGGACCTGAAGTAGCCAGGATCATTCAAGAATTCCAAAATGAAATAGTACCTCATAGTTCTGCATCCCATGATGAAGAAACCAGAAGTGTTCAAGCATCATTCCTTAAGGATTTCAGCTCCCTAGTTCAAACCATTGAATAGTTCGGCAGTCCCTTTATGTTGGAAAGCAACGATCTACTTGTTTTAGATACACATGATATTGTAGATTCTGAAGTCATGAAACCACTTGCCAATGCAGAAACGATAGGCAAAAAACAATTTGATACATTTGTTAAGGAACGTCTTCTAGAAAGAAGTAAGCCACTTGATGACCCTATCAAAAGCAACAAATTGAGACTGTTCAGCACACCAGAAACAAAACTGCCAACAAAAGGCAAACAACAGATTATATCAATGAATAACAATGTGGAACTGTTTTCCCGTCTTTACATTAGTTGCCAAACAAGAGGTGGTGACTTGGCGTTCTTTCAGCATGAGAATCAAGCCTTTCCCCCATCATTTTCTGATGGGATAAAACCTCGTTTTGGTATCAAGAGTAATATTCTTGCATGTTTGGAAGAACATCACTCCAGTCTCTACTGCTCCTGAAGTAACCTGTTTAATTCTTGACGGAGCAGCTGTTGTACAGATGTTGCCGTGTCAACAAAAGACTATTAGTCACTATACTAAAGAAGTATTCATTCCTTACGAAGCTTCAACGTTTCGAAATGTAACACGCTTGGATCTCGTTAAGGACCCATACTTTCAAAACTATTTGAAAGGAACGGCAGGACTGAAACGTGGAAAAGGCGTAAGAAGACTGAAAAAACTTCCTCCATGTCAATGACAATAAAAAGGAGCTTTTCTCATCCCTGTCCCAAGAACTCATGCATCATCCATTATGTGATGGAAATAAACATCATGATATTGCCGATGGGAAGTTGCTGCTCAGCAACCCGCCTCTGAAGAATCCCGAGAAAATCGATCCATGTTCTCATGAGGAGGCTGACACACGTATCATATTGCATACTGCTCATGCATCCAATCATGGCCACCACCAGATACTAATACGCAGTGGCGGCTCGTGGCAACTGAAACAGGTGGGGCCAGTAGCCGAAGTCAAACAATGAAATAAAAAAAACTGTCATTATTCGGCCAACTATTCAGACCCCACACTACCCCCCAACCCTAAGATTCCTTTACTCTCTCTGCCTCTGTTTACCCCCTTGTCTCACAATAATGCCCAAATAAGGTACGAATGTGTCAACTATTGTATTGCACACGAAAAAAATGTCCTCAGAATAGAATGCATAACTATTAACAGAAAAATGTTAAAACTCCTTAAATAAAATTTTTACCTTAAAACATATGAGCATTAATTTATGTTAGTTGTGCTTTGTGTTTCTTCAGATTTCTCAATTGAGGAATAATCACAGGATTCACAAGATAAAAAAATGTAGTGAAAAAATAATAACTCCAAATATATGCAGGGAGGGAACGTTTCATGAATTTCGTCCCATATAGAATGAGTACCATACTACCATTTGCATTATTTGAAAGGTTTAACCTTTTTCTTAAAGAACTTGTGAAACCTAAAAACATATGTACTCATGTGCAGATTATACTTACATGTTTTCTCATTTATTTATTTATTTTTAACATAGGAAATCATCTTAGTTAAAACTGAAATTAGTTCTGCAAAGCGTTTGTAAACTTCATACTCTTGGAAACTTAAATTCTTGGGCTGATGAGCACTGTTTTTTTTTAAGTGAAGCTCAAACTAAGCATTCTTGGGGTGATAAACACTGGGTTTTTTAAGTGAAGCTTTTCTTCCAGATTTAAAGCAAAAAACGGAGATATTAACAAGCAAAAAAGTCACGACACGAAGGAACAACACATCACCGAGAGAGACACACCAACAGTAAAAACAACTAACTGAACTTTGCTACATTTAAAACACTCCCGCCACCTTTGAGCTTGGTCGGTGTAGGTAGATCTGGCCCCAAGCTTTTTTTGCACACGCGGTTAAGACAGTGCTGCATGTAGGTCTTCATACTGAATAAGACGGGGAGGAAATCGTCTCCTCTTCGCTTGCGTAGTGATGTTACTGGGGCCTGATGGAGATGGCCCCAATAACCTCACACTCTGAACGTGATCTCTTTCCTCATAGTTTTTCGTTTTTGAAGGAAACTTTTCCCTTAGATAATGGTTTTTTGAAGGGAGGGAAAGGTTTATCACCATGTAGTTAAGAAGTTAAGAGAAAGAATAAGAATCCGGGCAAAAAAAATATATTTCTAGAAATAGAAATTTTTAGGTGGGACCCGGCCCCTCTGGCCCCTAATGACGAACCGCCCCTGCTAATACGTACTGTGGACACTGACGTAGTGGTGTTGGCTGTATTCGTATCACAGAAACCTCCCAATCAAACGAACTTTGGGTTGAGTTCGGTACGGGAAAAAACCTGCGATATTTTGGCAGCTCCCAAAATAGCTCAGAGTCTTGGACCATCAAAGGTTATGGACCTATGTTTCATGCGCTAATTGGATGCGATACGGTGTCTAGCTTTGCTGGCCATGGTAAGAAGGAGGCCTGGACCACATGGAAGGTTCTGCCTGAATTGACTGATGCTCTTCTAGCAACTTCTAATGCTCCCAAAGATATCCCCGAAGATTTATTAAAAACCATTGAGAGATTCGTAATTTTGTTGTACGACAGTACCAGTACCGACGATGACATCAATTTGTATTGGGCATGGCTGTCATTGACAATTAAATAAACTCATTGAAAAAGCAATGATTTTTTTGTAAAACCCTTTAAAACAAAGTTATAAAAAGTATAAAACCTTTTATGCGCTTAATATAAGTGTATAAAAAAATCAATCAAATCATACCAAAAATTAAAAAATATGATGTTTTGGCCGCCATTTTGAAATTTTAAGGGCTTTCGGTTGCAAAATGTCAAGTGTAACTTCGAATACGTATTCAGAACCAGAAAGTACATGTCTAAACTGAAAACCAATGAAATCAGACTATATTTATAAAAAATTGCAATTTTGGGAGCCATCTTGGAATTTTATGAGCTTTCGATTAGAAAATGTCAAGTGTAATTTCGAATTCGTAAAAAATGTCAAGTGTAACATCGAATTCGTATTCAGCACTATAAAATACATGTCTAAACTGAAAACCAATCAAATCAGACGATATATATAGGAAATTGAAATTTTGGCCGCCATCTTGGAATTTTGGGGCTTCTGGGTAAATTTTGAAGTGGCCCAATATCTTAAAATGACCATTAGGATATGCCTATTCATCATGATAAAATTCATGTTTTTATAAAAAAGTGCACAATTCTTTTGCTATACTGCTGTACTATGGGTGGGTTTCAGCTAATTACTACTTTTCCAAGGCCAGCTTCTTATTCCCTCCGAAACAATTCATGCGATTGGAATACATGCCAAATTCAATGATTTTGGATTTAAACAACTTTAGGCGAAAACACTTAACTGTTGTAATTAACACTGTATAGTATGTACTTACAGTTCATAAATGACATTACTTATCTCAGTTTACAAATTCAAACTCGCAAACATCCACATATTCTCAAAAATAAAAAAATAAAATAATAAAAAAGGGTTTTTTCAAGAAAGACTTACAATTTTTGTTTTAACTATATGTGTCTTTCCTTTATACACTGCTGGACAATTGCTAAGGACGGATCATAAACGGCTATATAGCGCAGAAAAAAGTAAGTGTGGTTGGATGCCAAGTGAAATAAAATAATGTCAAAATGCCAGGACATTACAAGAAAGACAATTTATTGTGCTCTGAAATCCAGAAGGCTTTGGAATGTGTTGAAGGACAAACAGGCCATTTTGTGCAGAATACGTAAACGTGAAAAAAATGCAATTACCGTCCGCAGGCGTTCCGGCGTAAGATGTCAATACGGGATATGGCCACCATGGAAGGCGATGCAAGATTCCACACGTCGTGTCATGCATGCTTTGCACAACATTATCAAGCAGTTGTTGGGGTAATTTATCCCATTCCTCTGTCATTGCACGGATGAGAGTGTCCTTGTTTATTGGAGGGCATTGGCGACCAGCAAGACTCCTCCCCAAATCATCCCACACATTTTCAATGGGATTCACATCTGGAGAACGTGCTGGCCATACGAGGCGTTGAATATCCTCGCTCTCATGACACTCCTGTACAGCGACTGTTCGATGACATGTTGCGTTGTCGTCCATGAAAATGAATCTATCACCGACAGCACCACGGAACATGCGAACATGAGGTAGCAGAACATCATTAATGTATCGTTGGCCAGTCATAGTCCCAGTTGGAAGCACATAGAGGGGCGTACGGCCATTGATCATGATGCCAGCCCATACCATGACACTACATGTCGGATATCGGTCCCTTTCCTGTATGTTTGCTGGACAATATGCAGTACCACTATCACGCCAGATCAGTTGTCGTCGACAATCAGACGATAGACTCTATCTACTCTCATCTGAGAAGAGGACAGCAGACCAGTCGTTATCAGTCCAATTGCGAAGTTGATGGCACCATTGCAAACGGGCGATACGGTGACGTCTGGACAATTTGATGCACACAACAGGACGGCGGGCGTATAGTCCTCCTTCATGCAAACATCTGACGACAGTTTTTCGGGAGATCCGCTTGCCAGTAGCAGCCATAAACTGATTTGCTACCTCACTAGCTGTGCTGCGCCGGTGTCTTTTTGTTGATAGCACTATGTACCGATCTTCTGCATGTGTCGTACTGCGAACACGACCTCCACCGTGACGTTTGCTACACTCTCCATTTGCTTGAAATGATTTCCAAAGCCTGGAAACAACACTGTGGCTGACGTCGAACTCCCTGGCAACATCTGTTATTTTTCGCTCTTCTTCAATCTTGCCAATAATACGGCCACGCGTAAAATCATCTAGGTGATGTCGGGAAGACATACTGAAAATTGCAAGTTCGTCAATTGATTCTTTCCCTTTCAACTTTGCGTTTGAACAACAACGGTCAATAGGCGTCAAATCCTTTATATCTCTTATCAGCGCTATGACGTCACGAACAAGTTCGGCAATCCAAAATTTGCATAATCACAACACGTCTTACTGTATCCCGCACTTATGCTAATTTCCACATTTTCCTGCCTTCAATTTTATGGTTGCTATCGTTGCTATTGTCATCCGTCCTTAGCAATTGTCCGGCAATGTAGCAGAGCTCTTCAAAGGCCGGACTGGCTCGTCAAGGGCGAGCCCGGGCCGGGTTGGGTTTTTTTTTAGTTTATAGAACAAAGCAACAGGCCGGACATGGTTTTTCCCCAGACACTTACGACCAGGCTGGGCCTGGCCAAGTCGACCAAGTATTTTTATCGCAATGGTAAAGAAAGAAAAAAGGCGTGTTCCCTGATTTCCTGGTGTGTTTAACTGTTACTATTAACAGTTTATCTAACTGTTCTCATTAACTATTTATCTAACTGTTCCCATTAACAGTTTATCTAACTGTTCCTATTAATTATTTATCTAACTGTTCCTATTAACTGTTTATCTAACTGTTCCTAACTATTTATCTAACTGTTCCTATTAACTATTTATCTAACTGTTCCTACACTATCTACCAACAAGTAATTGGACACCTGTGATAGCAAAGGAAAACGAAGTTTATTCACCTTCAATAGTTGGTGGAGCCTCCACGAGCGGCGATTACAACTGCGACCCTCCGGGGCATACCCTCAACCAGGCGTTGTACGACAGCTAGTGGTATTTTCTTCCACTCGGCTTGGAGAAGACAGGTCAGTTCCTTCACCGATTTCGGACGGTGGGGGCACCCCTTAAATCGACGCTCCAACTCGTCCCAGAGGTGCTCGATAGGGTTAAGGTCCGGACTCTGCGCAGGCCAGTCCATTCGATTAACCCCATTGTCACCATACCAAGCCATGGTGGACCTCGCAACATGACAGGTGGCATTGTCATCCTGAAAGAAACATGGGTCCACCACGTAAAACTGCCACAACGTAGGAAGCGCATGGTCATCCAAAATGGTGCAGTAGGTCTCCGCGTTGAGTCTACCAGGAATTGCGACCAAGTGTCCCGTGCCATACCAGGAGAAACACCCCCATAGGATAATTCCACCGCCGCCGAACTTCACAGTTGGCACAATACATTCCGGCAGGAGGCGTTCCCCAGGCAGACGCCAAACCTAGACCCTGACATCCGAACGGTAGAGAGTGAACCTTGATTCGTCGCTCCAGAGAACCTGTTTCAATTGTTCCACTGTCGACGTTATTTCCACCACGTAGCCGAGCAGCGCTATTGGACTTGGCGATCAAAGACTTGTAGGCGACAGCACGTCCATGATAACCGAGCAGATGGGCTTCCTTACGGATGGTATTCATCGCAAGAACACTCCCGGATGCCTGTTAAAACTCCTCGCGGATGTGGCCCATCGATTTGGTGCGGTTCTTCCGAATTTCTCTGGCCAGCACCCGTTGGTCTCTAACTCCCAGTTTTGTGGGTCTGCCGGGTGGGGGCACATTCCGACAGTCACCTCTCATCTTCCACTTGCCAATCACGTAGGCCACTGTAGATTTTGGGTACTACAACTCGCTGGATATGTCACGTATGGATCGGCTATTTCTGTGATACCCGACGATTACACCTTTCTCGAAATCAGAGAACTCCGAACTGCGTGGCACCTTGCATGCGACTGGCTGCGTTGTTGTTTCCCACACGATATTTAACGGCGGCGGCCGTGACGTGTATCAGAACCGCAGATATCGTCGATTGCAGGGATGTCCAATTACTTGTTGGTAGATAGTGTATTAACTGTTTATCTAACTGTTCCTAGAGGCACTCACAGGGTTTTTACCAATCTGTAGGTATTAAGAAGGTAAAACCATTTTAGGGCTTATTGACAACGAAAAAGATTCCACCCTGAGCGAGTGTGTGTGTTGTGTAGAGTAGGGGACGGAGGATATCTGCAGTGTGGTGAGGGTGTGTGTGTGTGTGTGTGTGTGTGTGTGTGTGTGTGTGTGTGTGTGTGTGTGTGTGTGTTTGTATGAAGGAGTGGGACGACATGGATTTTTTCTCCAATCCCTAATCTGTGTAGGGATATTTAACGGCCCCCGCCATTAAATATCGTGTGGGAAACAACAACGCAACCAGTCACATGCAAGATGCCACGCAGTTCGGAAATCTCCGATTTCGAGAAAGGTGTAATCGTCGGGTATTACAGAAATGGCCGATACATACGTGACATATCCAGCGAGTTGAAGAACCCAAAATCGACAGTGGCCTATGTGATTGGCAAGTGAAGATGAGAGGTGATTGTCGGAATGTGCCCCGACCCGACAAACCCACAAAACTGGGAGTTAGAAACCGACGGGTGCTGGCCGGAGAAATTCGGAAGAACCGCACCAAATCGATGGGCCACATCCGCGAGGAGTTTCAACAGGCATCCGGGAGTGTTCTTTCGATGAATACTATCCGTAAGGAAGCTCATCTGCTCGGTTGTCATTGACGTGCTGCCGCCCACAAGCCTTTGATCACCAAGTCCAATAGCGCTGCTCGGCTAACGTGGTGCAAAGAACGTCGACACTGGACCGTTATTTATTTTAAAATAAAATTTTTTAAGGTTGATATCGAGAGATCCGTGGGTTAAATTTTTTAAGGTTGATATCGAGAGATCCGTGGGTTAAATTTTTTAAAGTTGATAGTGAGAGATCCGTGGGTAACAAATTTTTAAGGCTGATATTGAGAGCTCCGTGGGCAAAAAAATTTGAGGTTGATATTGAGAGATCCGTAGGTAAAAAATAACAATTTTTCGGTTGCTGTGTGCGGTTACAAAGTGGAAAGAGCGATGTATATATTTATTCAACTGACGCCACGTATTTAAAGGATTTTCACTTAGAATTACGTAAATGAAAACTCTGCAGAACATTAAAAACCAAACTTCTTCAAATATGAAAAGAGCAAAAATAATGTGTAGACGTGTTTAGGGCAATGTCTGACATAGATATTGCCTGCTTTCCTTAATGTGAAACAGAAGTCATAAAAGTGAAGTAACGAACGTGTATTAGACAACGGCCACAAAGAATATGGTATTTCTATACACGCACACGAACAACACATCCAGTAAGTAGGGAAAGCTGCTCATAATGCGATCTAAAATTTACAAAAAGTAAAAGAAATGCATGAAAGAAAGGCTACCGCTCTATTTTTTTAACGTCGTCATTGTTAACGATAATCTTTCCGCAAAGAAAAACTCACGGCTGTCAAACATCGACTTTGTGGGAGGATCATTTTCTAAATTTTACTACCGCGGATAGAAAATATGTTGCGCTTGTAGTAACGTGAAGAAACTTTCAGTATTCTTCCATGATTGGAGGGTAAAAGAAGAACAAAATTCAAGTCAGAAGCGCACAGAGCTGTTTTCCTAAACAAATGACAAAACGGAAAATGGTTGGCTCCTTGTAATGAAGCGGCGTTTAAATTTGAAGTGAGTGAGCGTTTAGAAAATAAATATTAAAGCCAAAACCATCAGAGGAAGCAATGTTTAATAAAAAAATATAACAAATAGGAAGACACATGTATATGCAATTCACTTAGAATTTAAGTCTTTAAATGAAGTCTTCATTTTAAAATAACTAAAGAACAGGGTTGGGTTGTATTTTTTTAAATTTATTTCCTTTGATTAGTCTATCTTCCCTATTTGGTACTATGAATTAGGAATTTGGATGACAGATACACTCAGTTCCTTTTTCTTTATTTTTCCTCCCCCCCCCTTTTTTTCATTTTCGAAGTACTACGAGCCTCAATGAAATCAGTCGGAATGCCAAGGAAATTGATGATTGAGACATTTTAGAAACCTTCGTCTAGGAGCAAATCAAGGGCCTTGGCGTGATTTCGACATCGTAAATAGGATACTTCAATTTCCTTGGTATCCGCGAAAACGGCTTTCTTCTGATGGGCTCTGTCCGTTTTCTTAAGGCTATTTTATTTGAAAGTTTCTGGAAATTCTCTCTCAGCCACTTTTATATCTAAAAGAATCCGCTATCACCAGTGAGGAAAGCCTTCAATTTCTACAATCAATACTGAATATTTGCTACCTCTTCTTTATTGTGAATAAGAGAAAAGCTTTCGATTTCTGACAGATATATCACGAAATTTTTCAGATAACCAAAGCTGTTATTTAATGAACGGGAAAGAGGAAGTTTATAGGAATTGCATGACCGTTATTGTTTTCCATTTTTGAAACATAGAATTGTTTCTATAATAATTGTTCGCGCATATTTAAAAAAACTGAGGTTGAAATATTCAGAAAAATGACTGCAGGAAACGAACACCGAACGTTTATAGACAGGAATGAAAGATGTGAGGGAGTTATTGCTATGGTATCTAGTACAACGAATGCTAAATAGAAACTCAATTATCGTGATTTACATATCGCATGGTGAAACCTGCAGAAAAGAAACTCTGAACACTTATGGGGAGAAATGGAAGATGTGGAGTAGCTATTGTTATGGTATACACTGCAGAGCAATTGAATTAGAGACAGCTGGCGTTATGCAAATGTGGCGCTGTGGGCGGCCCTGTAAACCGAAACGACATGACGTATGCAGCGATCAGACAATATAAGGAGTGATGCGACGGGAATCACTAAGAGTCGGATGCAGTATGGGTAAGACAAAGGATCTAAGCGCATTTAATCGTGGGCAAATTGTCGGGGCCCGACGAATGGGTCACTCCATCTCGGAAGTCGTGCAGGCACTGGGATTTTCACGAGCCACTGTGTCACGGGTGCACCGTGAGTACATCGAATCCGGGAAAACCATCCCTGCAAGGGCCAACTGCCGTAGACAACAGCGTGTGGATGAGCGGGGTCATCGTCGGCTAGCTCGCATTGTAACAGCGGATAGACGGGCCACAGTGCAAGAAATCAATCGGCAATTTAACAGTGGTGCACAAAAGCGTGTAAGCACTACACCACCCAGAACCATATCCTCGCTATGGGGTACAGAAGCCATCGTCCCACGAGGGTACCGCTGCTGACCGCACATCACAGGGTGGAAAGATTTGCATGGGTGCGGGAACATCGCCACTGGACCCTAGACATGTGGAAAAATGCTGCCTGGATTGAAAACAACCAAAGCCTAAAGATAGCAAAGGGACATCTCAGTAAGGGGAAAAACAGATTATGGCACTGAGAAAAGGAGATGGATCTGTAACAAGAAATAGAGGCGAAATTTTGACAAGAATGAAAGATTTCTACTCCAAATTATATGAAAGGGATGATACATGTACTCCAGACATCATGAAAGGTACCAGTACCAGAGTTCTTCCAGTCCTTCCAGCAGAAGTTGCACATGCAATCAAGAACATGAAGCGGGGAAAAGCTCCAGGAGAAAATGGAATTACTCTAGACATCATACAAGAAGCAAGTGGAGAAATCGAAACAGTACTCGCCCAAATTTTCACTCTATGTCTTAATGAAGGGAAAATTCTTGAGGATTGGAACAACGCTACAATGATCTTGCTACATAAAAAAGGTGACATTGAGGATCTCAGGAACTACAGACCTATCAGCCTCCTATCAGTGGTTTATAAAATCTTCACTAAAGTTCTTTCACACCGCTTGAAGGTGACACTGGACATGGCTCAACCGAGAGAACAAGCTGGATTCAGGAGTGGCTACAGCACAATAGATCATATCCACGTACTGAGAGAACTAATTGAAAGAGCGAGGGAATATGAACTTCCATTGTGCATGGCTCTTATCGATTATGAAAAAGCATTTGATTCGGTGAAACCATCAGCAGTTGCAATGGCTCTGAAATCCTGCGGTATTGAAGATGCATACATTAATATTATTAATAACATCTATGAAAATGCAAGTGCAAAGATTCGGCTGTTTAAAGGTACAACACACATAAAAATTGGAAAAGGAGTGAGACAAGGTGACACCATATCTCCGAAGCTCTTTTATGCCACATTGGAAAATGTCTTTCAATCACTGAACTGGGAAAACAAAGGGATAAAGATTAATGGAGATTATCTAACCCACCTTCGTTTTGCTGATGACATAGTCATTTTTGCAACTACCCCATCAGAGCTACAGAGTATGATCCAGGAACTTGCTGACAAGAGTAAAGAAGTGGGATTAAAAATGAACTTTCAGAAGACAAAAGTGATGTACAATGCTTTTACAAGAAATGAAGATTTATCGATTGATGGAGAAAAGCTGGAGATAACAGACACGTACGTTTATCTTGGACAGCAGATATCAAGTGAGGGTCACATTGGTGAAGAAATTAATCGGCGTACAAAACTTGCCTGGAGAGCTTTTGGAAGAAACAGCATAATTTTCAAGAGCAATATGCCATTATGTCTTAAAAGAAAAGTGTTTGATCAATGCATCCTTCCATTGCTTACGTATGGTGCAGAGACGTGAACCTTAGCTAAAAGAGACATACAAAGGCTGCAGACAACTCAAAGTAGCATGGAGAGGTGCATGCTTGGTGTAACCAGGAGAGATAAGAAGAGGAACACGTGGATCCGAAAAATGACAAGAGTGGAAGACATCATGATCAGAGTTAAATCCCTGAAATGGCAATGGGCTGGACATACTGCCAGAAGAACAGACCGTCGATGGACAGCCGAAATTTTAGATTGGATTCCAAGGGACAGGAAAAGACCCAGAAGAAGACCACATGGAAGATGGGTGGATGAAATTCGAAAGTATGCGGGAGTGACATGGAGGAGACTGGCACAAGACAGACCGTTGTGGAGGAAACTTGGGGAGACCTTCGTCCAGCAGTGGATTGATAATGGTTGACAATGATGATGATGATGATGCGGCTGGTTCTGAGTCAATCAACCAGGGACTGGATCCAAGGTAGAAGCTTCTAGGTTAACATATTATCTATGATGAAACAATTATTTTGTACATGAAAATACAACTTTTGAAAGTATCTCATGTGAATGCTTGTAAAATATTAGCTGGATGTTCTCTTACGTAAATATCTGCAGGATTGCATTTATCAAAGATGTTGACCTTTGGATGGACCTTTATTTGCGCTTTTTTGTCCCTTCTTAATTGGTCACGCCCTGCAGTCATTTAAAAGGGATATAAAGTGGTAGTCATTGCTTTCAACAGAATTGCATGTCGTCGTTCTGTCTGTGGTTGGGGCGCCTAAAAGATGAACAGCCACGCTCTGCTAATTAGGGAACTTTTGCTTAAAGAGTTTGAACTCGACCGTAACGCTGCTCAAACAACGAAATGTTTGTCATGCGAAAGTGGAAGGTTCCGTGGACCACAGCATCGCAACCAGATGGTTCAAGAAATTTCGCTGAGGTGACAGAAACCTCGACAATCAGCCAAGGTCAGGTAGGCTGCGAACCGTGGATTCGGACGGCGTGCACCAGGCTGTAGAGGCAAATCCGACAACCAGCACTCGGAGATTATCAGGCAAGCTGGGCATATCACAGACCACCGTGGTTCGTCACCTTCAGGACGTCGGCAAGGTCTACAGGAAATGCCGCATTTTCCCTCACGAACTGACCAGCTGAAGCAAACCGCCGAGTGGAAATGTGTACGAAACTCCTAGAGAACCCCGCGCGATGTACGTTTCATCAAGTTAATTGTCTCGTGCAATGAAAAGTGGGTCTATTTCCGTAATCCTATCACACAACAGCAGTGTTTGAGCCCTTGCCAACTTCGTGAACCTGTTGCTAAACGTGGGTACCCCAAGCACAAGTTCTTGTGAAATTTCGAGGGGATAACCCATTACAAATTTATTCCAGACGGTCGGACCATCAACGCCAACCTCTGCAGCGCGAACGGCCCGGGTAAACCTCCAGGAACTTGAGGGTATCGAAGTGATGCTGCACCCAGCATATAATCCAGACCTTGCCCTGTCGGATTATTACCTGTTCCGGTCCATGGTCCACTTCCATCGCTGGCGGCACTTCAACAACCAGAAGGAGGAGGCAGCTGGGGAGAAGGTGTCTTCGCTTCGAAGGGCAAGAATCGGTATCGCCGCTGCATCGAAGAACTGGCAGACAGATAGCTAAAGACGGTGCAGGGAGATGGCCTATGCTTTGACTGCTAGTCAGCTTTCGTCGTAAACGTACGTATGAAAATATAAAATGATCCAAATATTGCAAAACTTTCGGCTCACCCTTGGTATTTTAATTAAGGACTGTAGTGTTTTTGTCATAGTTAATGCTGCTGAGCTGTCATATTCGAATTCACGAAGGCACACAGTAATCCTTCCTCATGAGAGGCAAACCCATGTTTTTCGTAATTAAGATAAAGTGTATGGTGAACTAATCATGTCCTTTACATTCGCGTTTTTTGTTATGTGTCTGAATTTACTGAACTTCATGGCTTCAACCGGCTGGACCGAATTAACTTGGGGTTAGAAAAATTAGCTAAATCAGCTCGAACGAATATATTATCTGTCTAAGAAGTGGACCAAACACAGCTGGAACGAGTGAACCTGCGCATAAGAAGGCGTTGCTTAGCTTTGTCATTCAGAGTAGTCATTTAGATGAACGACTAACACTAACCCTTCATGATTAATTACCTGCTAATCTCTCTATATACAAAAATGAAAGTTTGTATGTTTGTTCCGCATACGTTCCTAAACGGTTTGATGGATTTGCACCAAAATTGGCAGACATACTCTTCATCACCCAGATCAAAATACAGGCAAGACGATATTTTGAAATTCTATCCCTAAGGGAGTCAGATGTGTTTTTACGATTCCCTCTATAGACTGGGTGCAAGTCGTCTGCTGCGGTATTACTCCGCGTGTCAGAGCAACGGTCGTCAGGTGACGCCTCACTCCTCGCAAGCTTCCGTGGTTCAGGCATACGGAGAAGAGTCCGATTTTCGAAAACACAACGCACCGGCGGAACATATTTTCATAAGTATTTTTTTGTTTATGTTATCATGGCATTTCCTTTGTAAGGATTAGGTTTCATTAGACTTCCAACAATTGACGCAGGAGTCTCAAATATGGGTGGAGCTACAGATTTCCACCAATAGGCGTGGTCCTCTCTAATAGCATCAAGGTTAAGTTGAAGTTAAAACAGATGGCCTTCTTCATACATAAAATTTAAATACAAGATTAGTATTGGTATAAGTATAGATAAAAGAAATAGCCTATGTCCACTGAAAAGAAATAAGCTTCCCAAGAGTGAAATAATTATTCGAATGGGTTTAGTTTTTGAGATTAGTTGAAAATATATACGTAAATTATCGTGAACTACTTTCTTTCACGTTGGGTGTGATCAGATTGTATGTAAACAAAGCGGAACGATACATGCAAAATTGGAAACTACTTAAAAGAGATGTTATTCGGTAGTACAGCCAAAAATAATAAAAAATAATAAAAACATAATAATAAATAATAATAAATAAACGTAATAGCCTATGTCCTCCGGAAAGCTTCCCAACGGTGAAAGAATTATCCGAATCGATTAAGTTTTCGAGATTACTAAAAACAATTCCGTATATTATCGTAAAGTACTTTCTTTCACGTTGAGTGCGATCAGGTTGTATATCTATACTCTAGAAAGCTGAATGCGGAGTGCAGGAAGTGCATTATTGTGCATGTTTGTTATTTCGAGTTCTTAGTGCTCAGAACGGCCATTATAAATTGTGATTTTTAATATAAATTTTTCATCAAGTGTGGTAAAATGCCTCAAAAAAAACGCAAACCCATCGGCCAAGTTCAGCCTGAAGCAAAGAAAGTAAAATTACTTCAAGAGAGTGAGACAACCGAACAACGTGATCGAAGACTTATGGATCAGCGGGAAAGAGCCAGTGTATCTACGGCGGCAGGGACCTTGCAACAGCGTGAGGTCCGTCTTGAGCGTTGTTCATCATGGTAGGATTTTTTAATAGTGCGATTTACATTGTTACTTGAAAACAAACTTTATGTCTATCCCTGGTATCTCCGCTAGTAGGGCTCTAAAAATGGATCACTACTTGGAAAAAGAGGGAGAAGTTATTGGAATTGCTTAATTCTACCCAGTGGAACGATACCCGGGTCAGGGGATCTAGTATTTCCCCATCATTGATGCCTTGTGTCATGGAGCAAAAAATAAAGGACCAGAAGGGAGCGTTATCACTAGTGACTGGATTATAGCCGGTACTGCTGAAATGAGAGGAGGAGAGGAATTGCTTTGCCGTGAGTTTCGTGAACCCGGCAGATATCTGAACATTTCTGTTTGAGGAGCGCAGAAAATTTTGGGCACAATTTGGTTCAGGTCCATCGGTTGCTTAAAGAGCTAAGGAGTTAAGGTTAGCGATAACAGACAGATACTTAAAAGAAAGCAGGATAGAAAGAAAAGGGGAAAGAGTTATTAAACAGACCGATTGTGATTAAATTCACTTGTACATCACCTGACTGATATCAAGCAGAAGGTAGTAAGAAATAAAACGGTTAGAACTGTTCTGACAACAACGACGATATCCGTTTGATAAGAAGATGAAATGTTTAGTACTGCAGTACAACGCGCGAGGCATGTAATATATTCTGTAAGTTATTGGAAGTAGAGACAGGCTTTCATTTAGACATACCTCCGGGACCACGAGTTTCCTGTCGTCCTCCCGGACAAATGTTTTGGTAATCGAAATAACAACAGGTATTCAAAATAAAAACTTTACTTTGTACCACCTAAATTTTTCATGAGACCCCTTCCTGGAGAACATGTTTTTATATCAGACTTTCTTTTTTTGACACGGAACAGCAGCTTTTAGTAAAAGTCAGTTTTTCCTCAAAAACCGTCATTGTTTATTCGTTATGTCGATGACATTTTAGTTTTCTCGCCACACTCTGTCGAACAACTTGTATTGCTGACCGAAACTTTTTCTTCTGTTTATCCTACTCTGAAATTAAATACTTTGGAACTCGATAAGGATGGTATTCTTCCGTTTCTTGATAGGGATACTGTATCTAACGTTATTATTTTTTCCGTTCATAGGAAACCGACTTTTGTGACGCTCTTTATACCCTCCGCATCTGCCCAACCGACTTACTACAAACTTTCAGCTCTGCGATTTTTAATAAAGCAGGCTTTCACTCATTCCGCGTCTGTTGTTTTACGTATGGTTTGAACTCGAGAAGATTTACCGGATGGCCTACGGTTACTCTAGTGACCTCTTTAATAAACTCGTCCGCAACCAACATCGTGCGTCTTATACTAATCTACAGCGAAACGTACGACAAATGACGTTTGTGGGTTCTACAGATATATATTTTTTTCTTTTTGGTTTCTTTTACCCTGAAAAATATTTGTAGGAAACATAACTTAGACGTGGGATCCGCACGAATAATATTTGTAGCCTTGTGAAAAAAAAAACCTCGACCCAATTCAGACCACACAAAGACATGGTGTATATAGTAGAATCCCCTTGATTTCTGGGTTGATACTCCAACTCCGGTAATTATTCCTTTCAATTCATGTGCTCCTACCCACTACAAATTTTCAGCACCCAGATTCCTTGTACACAGGGTTTTTTCACACTCTTCAACTTCTGGTAGTCGAAATTTGGAACTAAGAAAAATAACCGAGATTGCTGATGTGCATGGATACCCCGAAGGTTGAGTTCAAAGACTTGTTCAACAGTATGAACAGAAAACCTTTACAACCGTGATTAGAAATGTACCCACGATTAAATATGTAGAGAGCATGGACTACCAGAAATCTGTGGTCTCTTCATTAAAACACACCTGTAAAAAATGCTCTATTGGATTCGATGTTAAAACTCAAAACCTTTTTTTCAGTAATTAGACGTGATAGAGATATAGTTCCACCTATTTCCCGCTTTGGAGTGTATAATATCCATCTGATGAAAAGAAATGGACAAGCGACAGATCTTTGTTATGTGGGCTCGACCTTTCGAAGCCTGGGTATTCGTTGGGCTGAAAACAGATATGCCACCCGTAAGAAATCTGCCACCTCGACATTTTCAAAAACTGTTATTGAAAAGGACTTAAGACCTGACTGGGACAATGCGAACTTACTATCGACAGCTTTTAATATACGCTCTTATGCTCTTTACTGAGAGTCTATATATCATAAAACTTGGACCGAAATATTGTAATGAGGACGTGCCTGTATACATTCCCACTGCCTAGAGAAACCTGGTTTTGCAATATTAACGGGAGGAAGGAACTAAATACTTACAAAGGCTTTTAATAATTTTTAGTGAATGGCAATGACGAATGTGTTTCATTTACATAATGTGTATTTTCTGTGCTCCTGTCTGTCACTATTTAACCTTGTGCCGTTCTAATCTGGTTTCACTCATCGGCCTGAAGATGCAGCCGTAGTGGTCGCGAAACTGGTTGCTAGAGCTTTTATGTACCATGTTTTTAAATTGCAAATAAAGACGTTTTTTAAAAGATAATTTAAGGATATGGTGTGTGTGCTTTGTTTTCAAAAATGTTATCGTGCTTTGACAGCATTTCCAACTTCTTACCTACAATTAGCACGAAATAACTTTATTTTTTACGCACACAGCAGATGTATGATGTCCTTCAGTCTCGAATTCCTTTGTGACTATGTTTTAAAATCACCGGCAAATTCATTTCTTACGCACCAGATAATCAAATAATCTCGTACATCGTAAACCATTTTCACTTTCAGCATGCAATCAGGAACTATCTGTTTTCCCGGTAGATTGATTTTTTCCCTTCGGATGGAGCGAATGAAAAGTATTTATAGCCCAACAGCAAAGTTTCGTCCTTGGTTTAGGAAGAGGACTGTGTACTGGTAAAGGTCGGGGGAAGCGCAAAACCTTCCCTTTCTATGCATCGATCGATGGCTGCTGAGAATGAGTAACCCCTCCTCCTCTTGCCCCTGGAGTTACTACTCCATCAATCATTCTGGATGCGCACGGCCCACGGGTGGAGTTATGGTCATGTTATAGGAAAGCAAAGAAAAAGGAAGAATAAACCAATTCGTGCAGTGGCCGTGACAAGGTCGCATTTTATTTACCTCCGAGGAAACTGGCAGCGAAGTTTTACACTCGCCTAGATACGAGCTGAACGGATGTGGTTTTGCAGAGGACACGCAACAACGCGTAGTTTCAACTCTTCCTGTCCAACCTCTCAGTGACGAATTCATCCTGTGGTCATTACATTTTCTGTTCGGACCAAACAATGAAGATAACTCGTACGCGAATTGCTCTTTCACTGCACGTATACATATTACCCCAGAACTTTCTTTGGTTTAGGCATAAGCAGTGTAGTTATGGTTCGCCGTCGCTACACATAGAATGAGTGGGTTAATCAGCAGAAAGAGAATAATAATTACGTTTCGGCCATCTAATTCCTTTCCGTGTATATTTCCTTTCTGTCAGAAATAACCCTGCGAGATTTTCAAATGAGTTAAGTGTAGTAACGTGAAGGAAAGACTCCATTTACATAAAATGTGGGTGTAGGAGAACTGGCCACAAAATTTTTAAGGGGGCGCATAAAAATGACGTATTTGACCGCTTCGTGCCCACGATCCCCAGAGATTGGTAATCTGAGTCATATAAAGTTTCCGTAATTTCGTCTTTTCTTAATTGCGATAATTAATGTAATTATTTGTAACAATTCTTTATAAAAATTAATGTAATTCTTCATAACATGATCTACATCTCAACAAAAGATTTCAGGGTTTTCAAACTACAGTCTGCAAATTATCTGAGCGCATATGCTGACTCGGGGAAAATGGCGGGGGGGGGGGATTCCGTACGAAAATTCTTGCTTTTAATATACAGGTTACCTACACCCCATCCTGTTATACATTATTTCAAAGCTCTGGTCAATAGCAGGTTACCTCCCATTTCGTAGGTAAGAGAGGTGGGAGATTTTGCTACGACGCATACTTTACTTCTGTTGGGAAAGATGCACAGCATCAAAATTCATTTTTGTAATGACTTTTATCACATTTAGCATCACGTTCTCGTAATTTACGCAGATTGCAATGATATGTTGTTAGATTTACGTAAACCGCGATTAAATAATAATCTGCGATAATTTAGCAAAAATATATTGTGGAGTAAGAACTAACAGTTTTTGCGATAGTTCATGAGACAGCATAAGGCACGGTCAGATTTCAACCAGATTTTGAAAAAGACGCAGCGCTACTCATTTTCGTTATATCGATATATTTTACTTAGAATTTACTTAACTACAGTCGCGAAAGATGCATGACATCAAAAATAAGTTACAAAGGATTTCACTGCAGGTAAACATACACACAAAGCAATAGCTGCTTCCGACTACTAGCGGGTGAAATGTGTGCTACGAAAACTTAAATTGAGCAGAAAGTGTTTCTGATAGCGGAAGATATCTCAGCAGAAAACATATGGGAACAAAGGGATGTAACTTTAAGCTCCCTACAGGGCAACCTCTGTGTTACTTAAAAGAGCAAATGAGTGCAAAGTAATCATCAATAATGTACAGTGTGCTACAAAAAGAGGTTTCCCCCCCCCCTGGGTTTTTAAAATCGGAAATATTAATTATTCATAACGAAAGAGTAAAAAAATGCGCAAAATATTGGGTTGATACATAAATTCATGCCATCTCACCCCCCCCTTCGCACTACACGAATATATTACATTCATTAAAAGGGAAAATGGAATCAGTCAACCATGTATACCGCCCATCGTTTACGATGGTGTTCCAACGTCTGGATATGTCTGCAATGGCATTCTTGAAAAAACGTGCAGGTTTTGCTGCGAAGAAATCGAGGAGATTCTGGAGATCAACATCATTGTTAAACGTTCCACCATGGAGTGCATTTCACAGAGATCGGAACAGGTGATAGTCTAAAGGGGGCGACATTTGGGGAATAGGGCAAATATGGAAGGATCTCCCATTTCATGTCCTGAATGGCCATTTTGGTCATGTTTGCACTGTGTTATCATGTTGGAGAAGGACACCATGGCGCGGATGTGGCCTGTTCAACTGAATTCCTCCCTTTACACAGCGGAGTTGCTCACAATAGGGTGCAGCGTTAATGGTCCGATTCCTCGGCAGTATTTCCCAGTGAAAAATGCCTTCCATGTCCCACCAGATACACAACATAATCTTTGCAGGATGAAGTTCATGTTTTGGACGTGGTTTGCGCATTTTTTTGGGGCTTAAACATTCCCTCCGATGCCTGAAATTCACGTACAGGCACCACCTTTCATCTCGAGCAACAATACGTGACGGAAAGGGTTTGTGTTGCTGAGAACAGTCCCGATAATGGGCGAGCAAGGAAGCACATATGGCAACACGCTGATTCTTGTTGCCGTCGGTGAGAGTGTGAGGCACAAAAGACCCCAATTCCTAAACCTTTCCCTTAAGTTCCTGGTGTCGCACCACAGTGGGCTGAACCCAGTCCATTTCAGTGGATAATGCGTTTGTGGTTTGACGCGGATCCAAGTGGATGAAATGGTTCAAACACGCTCCTCATCAAAGTGAGGTGGACAACCTGAGTGTGGAGAGTCGTTGAGGTACAAATTGCCACCCTCGGAACCACTCAAATCACTTGCGGGCTGTCTTTGGAGCAATAGCATCCTCACCATACACAGCACAAATTTGTCGAGTAGCCTCGGCGGCTGTGGATCCCTTGTTAAACTCGTAGAGGAACAGATGTTGGAAATGTTCGTTCCTCTCTACTTGATATACCATACTTCCCGACTTGAAAACTAAAAAACCATTAGACACAATCACACAACGCAATATGATTTAGATGCACGATATTACTGGCTACATTTTGATATACAAGTGGCCATCTACACCGTCACTACTGCGTTGGGAAACACTCGTGAAATAGAACAGCATCAACTTGAGAATCAACCCAATACTTGTCTAAGCTACATTTTGATATACAACTGACCATCTGCACCGTCACTACTGCGTTGGGAAACACTCGTGAAATAAAACAGCATCAACTTGTGAATCAACCCAATACTTGTCTAAGCTACATTTTGATATACAACTGACCATCTGCACCGCCACTACTGCGTTGGGAAACACTCGTGAAATAAAACAGCATCAACTTGTGAATCAACCCAATACTTGTCTAAGCTACATTTTGATATACAACTGACCATCTGCACCGCCACTACTGCGTTGGGAAACACTCGTGAAATAAAACAGCATCAACTTGTGAATCAACCCAATACTTGTCTAAGCTACATTTTGATATACAACTGACCATCTGCACCGTCACTACTGCGTTGGGAAACACTCGTGAAATAAAACAGCATCAACTTGTGAATCAACCCAATACTTGTCTAAGCTACATTTTGATATACAACTGACCATCTGCACCGCCACTACTGCGTTGGGAAACACTCGTGAAATAAAACAGCATCAACTTGTGAATCAACCCAATACTTGTCTAAGCTACATTTTGATATACAACTGACCATCTGCACCGCCACTACTGCGTTGGGAAACACTCGTGAAATAAAACAGCATCAACTTGTGAATCAACCCAATACTTGTCTAAGCTACATTTTGATATACAACTGACCATCTGCACCGCCACTACTGCGTTGGGAAACACTCGTGAAATAAAACAGCATCAACTTGTGAATCAACCCAATACTTGTCTAAGCTACATTTTGATATACAACTGACCATCTGCACCGTCACTACTGCGTTGGGAAACACTCGTGAAATAAAACAGCATCAACTTGTGAATCAACCCAATACTTGTCTAAGCTACATTTTGATATACAACTGACCATCTGCACCGCCACTACTGCGTTGGGAAACACTCGTGAAATAAAACAGCATCAACTTGTGAATCAACCCAATACTTGTCTAAGCTACATTTTGATATACAACTGACCATCTGCACCGCCACTACTGCGTTGGGAAACACTCGTGAAATAAAACAGCATCAACTTGTGAATCAACCCAATACTTGTCTAAGCTACATTTTGATATACAACTGACCATCTGCACCGCCACTACTGCGTTGGGAAACACTCGTGAAATAAAACAGCATCAACTTGTGAATCAACCCAATACTTGTCTAAGCTACATTTTGATATACAACTGACCATCTGCACCGTCACTACTGCGTTGGGAAACACTCGTGAAATAAAACAGCATCAACTTGTGAATCAACCCAATACTTGTCTAAGCTACATTTTGATATACAACTGACCATCTGCACCGCCACTACTGCGTTGGGAAACACTCGTGAAATAAAACAGCATCAACTTGTGAATCAACCCAATACTTGTCTAAGCTACATTTTGATATACAACTGACCATCTGCACCGCCACTACTGCGTTGGGAAACACTCGTGAAATAAAACAGCATCAACTTGTGAATCAACCCAATACTTGTCTAAGCTACATTTTGATATACAACTGACCATCTGCACCGCCACTACTGCGTTGGGAAACACTCGTGAAAAAAAACAGCATCAACTTGAGAATCAACCCAATACTTGTCTAAGCTACATTTTGATATACAACTGACCATCTGCACCGCCACTACTGCGTTGGGAAACACTCGTGAAATAAAACAGCATCAACTTGTGAATCAACCCAATACTTGTCTAAGCTACATTTTGATATACAACTGACCATCTGCACCGCCACTACTGCGTTGGGAAACACTCGTGAAATAAAACAGCATCAACTTGAGAATCAACCCAATACTTGTCTAAGCTACATTTTGATATACAACTGACCATCTGCACCGCCACTACTGCGTTGGGAAACACTCGTGAAATAAAACAGCATCAACTTGAGAATCAACCCAATACTTGTCTAAGCTACATTTTGATATACAACTGACCATCTGCACCGCCACTACTGCGTTGGGAAACACTCGTGAAATAAAACAGCATCAACTTGAGAATCAACCCAATACTTGTCTAAGCTACATTTTGATATACAACTGACCATCTGCACCGCCACTACTGCGTTGGGAAACACTCGTGAAATAAAACAGCATCAACTTGAGAATCAACCCAATACTTGTCTAAGCTACATTTTGATATACAACTGACCATCTGCACCGCCACTACTGCGTTGGGAAACACTCGTGAAATAAAACAGCATCAACTTGAGAATCAACCCAATACTTGTCTAAGCTACATTTTGATATACAACTGACCATCTGCACCGCCACTACTGCGTTGGGAAACACTCGTGAAATAAAACAGCATCAACTTGTGAATCAACCCAATACTTGTCTAAGCTACATTTTGATATACAACTGACCATCTGCACCGCCACTACTGCGTTGGGAAACGCTCGTGAAATAAAACAGCATCAACTTGTGAATCAACCCAATACTTGTCTAAGCTACATTTTGATATACAACTGACCATCTGCACCGCCACTACTGCGTTGGGAAACACTCGTGAAATAAAACAGCATCAACTTGTGAATCAACCCAATACTTGTCTAAGCTACATTTTGATATACAACTGACCATCTGCACCGCCACTACTGCGTTGGGAAACACTCGTGAAATAAAACAGCATCAACTTGTGAATCAACCCAATACTTGTCTAAGCTACATTTTGATATACAACTGACCATCTGCACCGCCACTACTGCGTTGGGAAACACTCGTGAAATAAAACAGCATCAACTTGTGAATCAACCCAATACTTGTCTAAGCTACATTTTGATATACAACTGACCATCTGCACCGCCACTACTGCGTTGGGAAACGCTCGTGAAATAAAACAGCATCAACTTGTGAATCAACCCAATACTTGTCTAAGCTACATTTTGATATACAACTGACCATCTGCACCGTCACTACTGCGTTGGGAAACACTCGTGAAATAAAACAGCATCAACTTGAGAATCAACCCAATACTTGTCTAAGCTACATTTTGATATACAACTGACCATCTGCACCGCCACTACTGCGTTGGGAAACACTCGTGAAATAAAACAGCATCAACTTGTGAATCAACCCAATACTTGTCTAAGCTACATTTTGATATACAACTGACCATCTGCACCGCCACTACTGCGTTGGGAAACACTCGTGAAATAAAACAGCATCAACTTGTGAATCAACCCAATACTTGTCTAAGCTACATTTTGATATACAACTGACCATCTGCACCGTCACTACTGCGTTGGGAAACACTCGTGAAATAAAACAGCATCAACTTGTGAATCAACCCAATACTTGTCTAAGCTACATTTTGATATACAACTGACCATCTGCACCGCCACTACTGCGTTGGGAAACACTCGTGAAATAAAACAGCATCAACTTGTGAATCAACCCAATACTTGTCTAAGCTACATTTTGATATACAACTGACCATCTGCACCGCCACTACTGCGTTGGGAAACACTCGTGAAATAAAACAGCATCAACTTGTGAATCAACCCAATACTTGTCTAAGCTACATTTTGATATACAACTGACCATCTGCACCGCCACTACTGCGTTGGGAAACACTCGTGAAATAAAACAGCATCAACTTGTGAATCAACCCAATACTTGTCTAAGCTACATTTTGATATACAACTGACCATCTGCACCGCCACTACTGCGTTGGGAAACACTCGTGAAATAAAACAGCATCAACTTGTGAATCAACCCAATACTTGTCTAAGCTACATTTTGATATACAACTGACCATCTGCACCGCCACTACTGCGTTGGGAAACACTCGTGAAATAAAACAGCATCAACTTGTGAATCAACCCAATACTTGTCTAAGCTACATTTTGATATACAACTGACCATCTGCACCGCCACTACTGCGTTGGGAAACACTCGTGAAATAAAACAGCATCAACTTGTGAATCAACCCAATACTTGTCTAAGCTACATTTTGATATACAACTGACCATCTGCACCGCCACTACTGCGTTGGGAAACACTCGTGAAATAAAACAGCATCAACTTGTGAATCAACCCAATACTTGTCTAAGCTACATTTTGATATACAACTGACCATCTGCACCGCCACTACTGCGTTGGGAAACACTCGTGAAATAAAACAGCATCAACTTGTGAATCAACCCAATACTTGTCTAAGCTACATTTTGATATACAACTGACCATCTGCACCGCCACTACTGCGTTGGGAAACACTCGTGAAATAAAACAGCATCAACTTGTGAATCAACCCAATACTTGTCTAAGCTACATTTTGATATACAACTGACCATCTGCACCGTCACTACTGCGTTGGGAAACACTCGTGAAATAAAACAGCATCAACTTGTGAATCAACCCAATACTTGTCTAAGCTACATTTTGATATACAACTGACCATCTGCACCGCCACTACTGCGTTGGGAAACACTCGTGAAATAAAACAGCATCAACTTGTGAATCAACCCAATACTTGTCTAAGCTACATTTTGATATACAACTGACCATCTGCACCGTCACTACTGCGTTGGGAAACACTCGTGAAATAAAACAGCATCAACTTGTGAATCAACCCAATACTTGTCTAAGCTACATTTTGATATACAACTGACCATCTGCACCGCCACTACTGCGTTGGGAAACACTCGTGAAATAAAACAGCATCAACTTGTGAATCAACCCAATACTTGTCTAAGCTACATTTTGATATACAACTGACCATCTGCACCGTCACTACTGCGTTGGGAAACACTCGTGAAATAAAACAGCATCAACTTGTGAATCAACCCAATACTTGTCTAAGCTACATTTTGATATACAACTGACCATCTGCACCGTCACTACTGCGTTGGGAAACACTCGTGAAATAAAACAGCATCAACTTGAGAATCAACCCAATACTTGTCTAAGCTACATTTTGATATACAACTGACCATCTGCACCGTCACTACTGCGTTGGGAAACACTCGTGAAATAAAACAGCATCAACTTGAGAATCAACCCAATACTTGTCTAAGCTACATTTTGATATACAACTGACCATCTGCACCGCCACTACTGCGTTGGGAAACACTCGTGAAATAAAACAGCATCAACTTGAGAATCAACCCAATACTTGTCTAAGCTACATTTTGATATACAACTGACCATCTGCACCGCCACTACTGCGTTGGGAAACACTCGTGAAATAAAACAGCATCAACTTGTGAATCAACCCAATACTTGTCTAAGCTACATTTTGATATACAACTGACCATCTGCACCGTCACTACTGCGTTGGGAAACACTCGTGAAATAAAACAGCATCAACTTGAGAATCAACCCAATACTTGTCTAAGCTACATTTTGATATACAACTGACCATCTGCACCGTCACTACTGCGTTGGGAAACACTCGTGAAATAAAACAGCATCAACTTGTGAATCAACCCAATACTTGTCTAAGCTACATTTTGATATACAACTGACCATCTGCACCGCCACTACTGCGTTGGGAAACACTCGTGAAATAAAACAGCATCAACTTGAGAATCAACCCAATACTTGTCTAAGCTACATTTTGATATACAACTGACCATCTGCACCGTCACTACTGCGTTGGGAAACACTCGTGAAATAAAACAGCATCAACTTGTGAATCAACCCAATAGTTTTCACAGAAAAAGCCACGCGAAATGACAAATAATTTTTCAAAACAACTTCTGCAGGCCCAGATGGAGAGAAAAACGATTTTACATGCATGACCCATTTCGGGAAAACTGTGCATTATTTGCAGGATAACGTTCCTAATCTCGCATAGCGTAAAAAAATATTATAACTTTTTCATTAAGATTTATAGAAAGGTAGATAAGGTTGAACGCACAGCAATGCTACCTGGCGTGGAACTGTGCTCTATAAAAAACGTAATGTACATCGAAATGTTTCCCAAAGTCAATAGTACCTGGTCTTAAAATATTTTTTTCGAATCTGACTTTCAGACAGAGAAAAATCCGGAAAAATAGATTCCAGATTTGGTACCACTAGAGGGAAAGTTGTGTATCCTTTTAGGCAGGAAATCAGCAGAAATTGACGTTCGTGTTTAGCGGTCGAGTTTTAAGTTTTTCAGTCGAGTTTCAAATATTATTGATAATTTGTTGCAAAAAGAGAAACATAAACTTACGCTCTCTGGTGGCAAAACTGTGCATTAGGAATAATGAAGAACTATTTTCTGTACATTCCTCACCACAAGCGTTTTGCGACAAAAGGGAAGTTTTCAAATTTTGAGAAGAAAATACGTTCAGAAGGTTTCCTTGGAGAGTTATATTTCAGGAAAAAATAATTGTTTAATACAGTTTTCTGGGACGGAAATATTGCTGCAGATACGTTGTAAAGAAAAATATACACTTAAGCCCTTAGTGAAAAAGCTGTTTCTTAAAAAATTTTTTTTTTATATCGGACATTTAGAAGTATAGATATGCGGCTAAACGCAACAAACACAATTTAGTTTTACGTCTTCTACAGGCAAAACGGTTCGCTTTTTGAAAAGTAAATTATTCCCAAACTGTCGGCGTTTTAAATGGTATGGGGAAAAAGAAAATATTTGCAATCGGATGTTTAGAAGCAATAATGTGTTATGAAAATATGCGTTATGAAATCCGCAATATCTGCCGTTTCGCCCTCTACCGTAGAGATTTTTCGTTGAAAAAAAAAAAAAGACGAAAAGCAAGGACAATCTTTCTCTTATTTCAGGCTTCCCAATTCGGAAATAACTAGACGAAACCCGTCGGAATCGGCGGTTAGTAGTTTTTTTTTTTTTTTTTTTTTTTTTTTTTTGGAAAGGATAAAATCATATGAAACAACAAATGTAAACTTTATTTGATTGACAAATTCATTCAATCACTTCAGTAAATAAAATAGTCCCAGGTTCCTGATTTGTTTTTTTCGACTGAACGTTGAACGACCACCGTGAGCAACTCAATGGGCTATAAGCAGTCGCTCGTCCGCAATTTAGGGTCACTGGTTCTAGGAAAGGGAGAGACCCAGTGCAGTAAGACAAACACGATATCCATGCCTCACCGGTATTCGGACCCGGACCCTTCACGAACGAATCATCATAAGCCAGCGCTTAGACCACTGCGCCACCGGGGGTGGGGGTGGGGGTGTTGCAACCCATTGATCGCTCACGCCTTCCAGTAAGGCTCTAACGTTTTCTATTTTTCTATTCTGCTAGAGAAACATTTTGTTAAGGGTAAGTATGCAGTAAGGTATTCACTTATTTTAGGACTGATCATAGAACACCATTCACATACCAAGTCTGGCACTGAACTGAGCCCCATGTGTAGATAAGGGCCGCACGCTTCTCCCATAAACTTTACATAGGAAATTTGCCACCCTTCCATGCCCGAACCGTTGCCCCAATCTCATGTTTTCTCTTCGACTCGCACATCTACATGGTAAGACCTTTATTTTGGTACCTCAACCATATCTTTACGTTCAGCCGTTCTCTTAAAATAGGACTCACAGTAAAAACCTTAGAGAATCAATGTATAGATTTTTCAAATCAGACTAACAGATGCAGAGATAAAAATGGAAAAGGAAACCCTCTGGCCTACTATGACTGTTGTCATAGTAGGCCAGAGGGTTATGTGCGTGGGGACTGACGGTGGACATAGTGATAACATAGGCACGTTTTCTGACGGCGGACATAGTGAAAACATAAGCACGCCCTCTTTTGCATGGAAAACATGGTCGCCGGCTTCCCGGACGCTGCATAACTACTAAATAAGTTGGTGATGATTTTAGCATGAAACTCTTAGTCACTGTAATCGTCAGCGGACCCATACATCATTTTCAGCTACTTGTATTTACGTACTATCAGTGTCATTTGCTGTGGCTAAATTGGGTGGCATCACGTCACCGACAAAAGAAACATAATTTTCGAATTCAGTAACACCAATTTCTAAATTTTGCTGGCATGGAAGCGGGTCATTAATTTCCTCTTCCTTGGAGTTTCCGCCATCTGCAACCTACAAGCCAGCTTTGAACTTTGTTACCACATTATTCCACACATTGGCCATCAAGAGAATTGCTCCGAGTGCATTTACATTTGCATTTGATGCGGTTCCTCCCTCCCTTCTGTAGAAGTGCATCAAGATTAATTGCTTCCGAAAGTTACTCTTGAAGCTTCTTGGTACATGGGTTATATATAGAACGTCAACTTTGTTGGCAAAAGTTCAATCTGGATGCTCGTAAGTCCTGTGATGATGAGATGTGCTGAGCAATTGTCAACAAGAAAAAGAAATTTGCACTTTCGTTTTCCAATTTCCTATTCCTATTTAGAAATGCGACTTGTAATGATGTCCTAAATCATCCGTGATTTTTTACTGTTGTCATAGTAGGCCAGAGGGTTTTCTTTTTCCATTTTCAAAGCATCTTAGTTAAATTTTAATTATTCATAAATTGAAGCTTCCTCCTGTCGTGGCCAGACATATTATCACACACAAGCAGTATTAATCTACTTTTCGAAATAAATACTTACTCCCGAAGTGCTTTTCGCCTGTAAACATCACTGTTTGGGGAGTGGTGAAATAAAAATCAGCTTTATAAAAGATGTCTGTGTTTAAGTTCGGGCCATCTTTCATCCAAGCAAGTTGAATGCGTTTCATATTAGCAAAATTTGCTCCTGTGCAAATTTTTCCAAAAACAAATGTTGTGCCCTTTTTCTTAAAGCGACTTAGTCATCCGTTTAAACATACAAAGTCTGAATATTCCAACTGTGCGAGGAGTGATCGAAAAGTATCTAGACTGGTTGCATAAGTTCAGAATCGCACGACGCAGCACCGGTTTGGTACAGTTTGACCTTTGTACCTACTACGCATATTTGCCGTGAATCACGTATCTTCTTCTCGTCCGGATTTTTACAGTATTATTTTGTTCCTACGTGTCTGAAGCTGTTCGTCGCATTTTTATGTCAAAAAAACATAATCAACAAATTTGCATCAGATTTTGCAAAAACATTTAGCGGAATTTTCAAAGATACATACTTAAAAAGTTAGAGAAAGACTATTGGATGGATTGTGTCAATCGTACGAACGTTTATGAACAGTGTAAACATTTTAAAGGTTGTCGTGAAAGTGTTGAGAAAGATGAGTGATCTGGGAGACCAACAACCAGCACAAAATTGAAAACTATGTCGAACTTATTCGCACAGATGTGCGAGAAATTCAGGGAATCACAACTCGTGAGTTATCTGAAGACTCCATCATTAGTTTTGATTCAGTTCAGGTGTTTCTTACGGGTAATGTGGGTATGAGATGCGTCTCAGTTACAAATTCGTGACGTACTGCTCTCAGCTGAGCAAAAATGGGCCAGTGTTACAGCTGCTAGCGACCTGCTAGAGTGCCTCGAAAACGACGAAATTTTAAAAGCTATCATAACTGGGGATGCCTCGTGAGTTTATGGGTAGGACCCCGAAACTCAGGCCCAGTCTTCTCAACGGAAGGCCCCAAAATCTCCCGGACCCAAAAAAGGACGAGCAGAGCTGTCAATGTTTTCTTTTTTAATCATGATATAATTGCACATCATGAATACGTTCCACCAGGCCAGACAAGCAACAAAGAGTACTACTGTCGAGTTTTACGGCGTTTAAAGAACGCAGTTTGTTGCAAATGGCCGGCATTGCATGAGAGTGGCAAGTGATAACTCCACCAAGACAACACGCCTGCCCGTGCATCGCAACTTTTGCAACAGTTTCTTGCTCAGCACCGCATTTTACAGCTCCGACAGCCCACGCCTGCGCGTGCATCGCAACTTTTGCAACAGCTTCTTGCTCAGCACCGCATTTTACAGCTCCGACAGACACACTGGCCTCGCTTGCTGCTCGTTGTTTTCTTCCCAGAAATCAAATACCACTTGAAAGGAAACAGATTTCAAGATATTAGGGAGATACAGCAGAATGAGACAAATCAGCTGTTCTTAATTTCAGGATACGACTTCAAAAAATGCTTCGAGCAGTGGAAACAGCGCTGGGCTAAGTGCGTGGATTCGAACATAGACTATTTTGAAGGCGAAACATTTTCAAATCTGTAAGCCTTGTACATTTTTTTAATAAAGCCAGCCCTACATTTTTCCGAAGAAATCCATTCTGGATACTTTTTGATCACACCTTGTATAGCAAAGCTCTCAAGAGAAGTCCACTTACAAGTAAATCAACATTATGTTGAACAGTTAACCATTTTATCAGCGCTTCCTTTCACCCTTTCGTTAAGGTTTTTTCAGCTGTTAACTCCCAATGTTCATTTCTTTCTTTGGAATTCCGTTTTCAGAAAATTTTTGTGTTTCCACAACGTGGAAACAGTAGACGATGAAAGTTCACATTTCACATTTTTTTCCGTTCTTCTGACTGATGGATAATTTCGACTTTTTTACAGATGAAACTCTTCGCTCTGACGAAACCCAAACCTCTCGAACCGGTGCTATTTCAGAATGCCTTATTTGTGCCATCATTGACCGGCGAGTGTCTTTTGACCAGGTGTTCTATATCTGAAAATCAGCGAGCTCCTATTCCCTGTTTGTTTCTCTAGTTTTGGCCACTAGATATCACGTCTGACAGAAAACTATATTTATTCCTCCCTCGTTCCTCCAGTACCTCTGTCGTGCGACATGTGACAAAGAAAGAAAAAGCAATTTCACCTTGCCTTCCACAAGCCGTTTGATCACACGTAGATAACCGTTAATTTAATTTGCTATTAAAGGTCACCGTTTGCATAATTTCTCAAATACAGTTCGCGAGACATACTCGCAGCGGGTTCACTAAAAGTTGAAGACCGAGGTATCTTAAATCTGCTCGTTAAAGTCGAGAACTAGGTATTATAAACAGGCTCAAAGCGTAATATTTATCATTGAACTAAACAAATCTTTAAATAAAATATTGTCTCTAAATTCAAGCCCTCGTTAAATGCGAGTTTGTTATAGACAAGTTCAACTATAATGTGTAAAGAGTTATATTTATCATTATTTTTTTTTCAAGCAGATACACAAAACATTTAATTAAGAACATTTAAATAACAGTGGTTTTGTCATGCACACGTGTCCAAAACTAAAGGACGGAGAAAAACAATACATGGCCTCAGCCAAATGAGGAAATAACTATGCTGGCATCATACGAGCACATGAAAAGACACAACATTTTTTTTTTATAAATGATGCACAAATTACATTGTAATCAGTATTTACTCAGAAGTTAAAAAATTCCGAAGGGCATATTTAGAGAATGGAGGTACAGTGCTTACCGATAACCAGGCTAAGAGATATTTAAGTAAAAAACATGTCCACTCCGAACTGCGATGCAGTTCTCACAACATCGTAGCATGCTGAGCATTAACTAATTCAGGATTTCCTGAGGCGAATTGTCCCAGTTTTCCCCCAGAGCGCGGATGAGCCCCTGCTTGATTTCTGGAGAGAGATTTCGAGCCCAAGTGTGTCTCCCCATTGCGTCTCAGACGTGTTCGATGGGGCTGAAGTCTGGGAAGCGTGCTGGCTAGATGATACGATGAATATCCTCTGTCTTTAGAAGTGTCTGCACTGCTCTTGCACGATAATGTGTCGCGTTGTCACTCATGAACGGAGAGTATTCGCCTACTGCACCACTGAATAATCGAACATGGCATAAAAGAACTTCGTTTTAATATCGTCAGCCGGTCATAGTTCCATTTATCAGGACCTGTAGTTCGGTGCGTCCGTTAATCATGATACCTCCCCACACCATGACACAGGCACCGTCGCATCTGCCCCTTTCCTACACATTCTTGCGCTGGTACCCATTGACAGTTTCACGCCATTTTAACTGAACTCTGGAATCCGAGAGAACAAACCGAAACGAATCTTATCTGTGAAGAGTACATTGGCCTATTGATGACGTGTCCAATTTCTGTGGACACGACGCCACAGAAAACGTATGCTGCTTTGATTCCTGGATAGAGGGATTCAGATTACAGGCCCTCTGGCATGTAGCTCTACACTGAGTGCACATTTTATTATGATTACCCCCTCAGTACTTCGTTGGGCTACCATTTGCTTTTAATACTGCGTCGATTCTTCGTGGCATGGACTCCACGAGATGTTGATAGGTGGTTTGTGGAATCTGAGACCATGCTTGATGAATAGCACTTTCCAGGAGTGTGAGATTGCAGGGTTGTGGATTCAGCTGTATGATGGCTCGTTCAACTTCATCCCACAAATTCTCAATGGAGTTGAGATCTGGAGATTGTTGTGGCCACCTAATCAAAGTAAACTCACCAGCATGTTCCTCTAACCAATCCTGTACAATACGAGCACTATGGCAGGACTTTGTGGAAAGTAGCCATCGCTATTGGGATAAACCATCCACATGGCAGGATGCACTTGGTCCGCAACGATGTTTAGATATGATGTGCCAGTCAGACGTTGATCAACACGATTTAAAGGGCCCAAAGCATGCCAAGAAAACATTCCCCAAACCATAACGTTGCCTCCACCAGCTTAAAGGGCTGTTTTTTTTTTTGTTTTTTTTTTATTGGAGGTTTAACGACCACCGTGAGCAACTCAAATGGGCTATAAGCAATCGCCCGTCCCTAATTTAGGGTCACTGGTTCCAGGGAAGGGAGAGAGCCAGTGCCGTAAGACAAACACAACATCCATGCCAAACCGGGATTCGAACCCGGACCCCTTACGGACGAATGATCAGAGGCCAACGCCTTAGACCACTGCGCCACCGGGGCGGCCTTAAAGGGCTGTAGCAATGCATTTGGGGTCCATGTTTTCGTGCGGTTTCCACCAAATTCTCACTCGCCCATCGGCATGGTGCAACTGAAAACGTGATTCATCGGACCTCATAATTTGTTTCCAATGATCGACTGTCCAATCCTTGTGCTCCTGTGCGAACTGGAGACGTTTTCTCTTGTTAACTGCAGACAGCAAAGGTGTTTGAATAGGCCTTCGGCTGCCATATCCCATCCGATGCAGGGTACGGCGAACAGTGCGTGCAGAGATCATTTGAGGAGATCCTTGATTAAGGTGGTCTATAATTTGTTGCACTGTTGCCCTTCTATTGTCTGTTACCAGTCTGGAAACTCTCCGTTCCGCCCGAGCAGTCACTAGTCGATGACGAACACACGTTACACGTAGAGACCCAGTTTTTTGGCTGACAGGCCAGTCTTTAAACACTTTAACAACAGCTGCTCTGAAAAATTTCACGAATGCGGCGGTTTCGGTGATACTCGCTCCATGGCTCCGAGCTCCTACAATCATTCCACGTTGAAAGTCCGTCAAATCGCATTTTTTACCCATCTCAACACCCAAAAATAACTTCTACTACTGTCGCAAGCACTAAGCTTTCCCTTTTTATACTAGCCTCGCCCTGTGGCGGCAACAGCGTGCAGCCATAGCTTATTTGCTTAAAACTGTCAGGTGGTCATAATAAAGTGGCCACTCAGTGTATATATCGCAGACGTCTTGCCACTGTTTGTCGGGATATCCGCGTGCCTGTGCTGGAATGGAGGCGACTATCGTACCTTTATGACTTCAGCTTTTGCTTCAAACACATGTCTCATACCGCGCCCTTTTTTATCGGTTTAAGTGATACCACGTGACCCCTGTGCGTACGATTAGACATTTTGCATGTGCATCGGCTTTTTACTGAACGTCCCCAGTTATTTAAAGTGCCATAAGCTCCGTTCAGTGTAATTCTGTAGTTGTAACCTTTCGAAAAAGCGTTCGCCCTTAGCTCGCTGACCACAGCGTACATGGCTGCATTCTTTATTTTTTTGTTTTATTTCTTTTTTTTTTATTGGAGGTTTAAGGACCACCGTCAGCAACTCAATGGGTTATAAGCAGTCGCCCGTCCCAAATTTAGGGTCACTGGTTCCAGGGAAGGGAGAGAGCCAGTGCCGCAAGACAAACACAACATCCATGCCTCACCGGGATTCGAACCCTTTAGGACGAATAATCAGAGGCCATCGCTTAGGCCACTGCGCCACCGGGGCGGATGCTTTCTTTCCAACTATCACCGTATTCTGCAAGAGGAACTAATAATGTTTTTAGACATTAGAAAAAGGAGATAAGGACTTTTACTGTAACATTATTAAAACTATGGTTTTAGTAATAAAAATTGCGTTGATTTTCATTGCATTGAAGTACCGAGTGAAACTCATTTAATCAGTCATGGAGCGAAAAAAGCGGTCAAGTTAAGCTACAAAATGCTTAAACATTGCAAAAATATCAGTAAGACGTATTAGACATGCACCCGTATTAGCTGCAATCTGTACTCCAAGAGGTACCACTCAGTAGAGAAGTCCCAGTAGCGCAGTGGTTTAAGCGCTGGCCTCTGGCCATTCGCCAGAGAGGGGTCCCAGTTCGAATTATGGTGAGGTATGGATGTTGCATTTGTCTTACGGCACTAGATTTCTCCCTTCCCTGGAGACAGTGCCTCTAAATTAGGAAAGAGTGGCGGCATACAGCCTATCAAGGTGGTCACGGTTGTCGTTCAAGTCCCAAATAACAAACAACAATCACTAAGTGGGAGGAACGGAAGTGTCTTCTGACAAACGTCGCTCTTGTTCAGTGTGTTGAGGACAGATAAATCTCAATTAACGCCACTTAGAAATGTAAAAACGTATAATCGTTTAATTTAGACAAAGAGCTATCCATACATGTACGTGCAGAAGAAACAGCAATCAGAGTTGGAAACGGGTCAAAACTTTTGGAACCGGACCCGACCCGAACGTCACATAATTGGACCATACCCGGATGCATAACTTACTCCGACAAATCTCCTTTGAACTACAATATATACACTGCTGGCCCCCCAAAATGCAACATCAAGAAGGAAGCATCCGATAGGCCTGAAATTCGCAACATGCGTCGCCCGCGAGAGGACATGCAAACGATTAGTATTGCAGGGCATATGCAAATCATGTGCACCCGGCACGCCACCGAGAAGCACTATAAGAAGGGTGAACATAAGGCGGGGTGTAAGTAGTGGAAGTGTGTTGTGCTGCTAGACCTGTGCGTGGGAAGCTTCCTGATTACTCGTCGCGGAATACGGCAGTCATTCCAGCACGTTTCGGAGTTCGACAGAGGACGAATAGTGGCTTATCGCGACAGCGGTATATCGTACCGAGATATCGGCACCCGTGTAGAACGACATCCAGCCACAGTGAGGCGAGTATGGATTCGGTGGGTGCAAGAAGGACGGACGGACCGACGTGAGCGATTTCCGCAGCCGCGGCACACCACCGAACGAGTGGACCGACATGTTGTGCGGCGGGGATTGACGGCTCGCCCCGCCACATCACGAATGTTAGCGCAGGAATTAGAGTGTGTTGCGCAACACCCTGTGTCAGCACGTACCGTTCGACGTCGTCTGCAGGAGCGGGGACTTGTCGCACTGCGCCCATTGCTCAGATTAACATTGACGTTACACCACCGGCGAGTGCGGCGGCAATGGGGCGGTCAACGCCGTACCTGGACTACGGAATGTCACGACATTGTCTTCTCCAACGAATCCCGCTTCTTCCTGCAACACCATGAAGGTCGATTCCGCGTGTGGTGGCACCGCGGAGAGAGACTGTATGACGCCTGCATTATGCATCGCCATACCGGTTCGTCGCCTGGCGTTATGGTTTGGAGCGCAGTTGGATATGACACCCCACCCCTCTGGTACGCATTGCCGGTATACTCAACAGCCACCGCTACATCTCCGACGTTTTATAGCCTGTAGTCCTCCCTTACTTGTAGGACCTGCCTGCGGCCACGTTTCAACAGGACAATGCTCGCCCGCACGTGGCACGCATCGTGCAACAATTCTCCACGGCCCACCAGGTGTCACTGCTGCCGTGGGCCGCCTGTTTTCCCAATATGTCGCCCATCGAACACGTCTGGTCGTTGATTGGCAACCGAGTGGCCCGGCAAGTACCACCCGCGGCTACGCTTGATGAACTGTGTCAACGTGTGGAAGCAGCCTGGACCGACATACCACAAGCCCAGATCCGAAGCCTCTTTCGTTCGATGCCGCGGCGTGTAGCGGCCGTTATTGCCAGCCATGGGGGCCACAGGAACTATTGATATCTGCGTGTTGTGCAAGTCGCACGGGCCTGTAAGCTCAATCGTTTCATCTTTGTATCTGTTGTTATGTGTCCAGTAAATCTGGCTTTGCTATCTCGTGTCCTTCTTGGTGTTGCATTTTGGGTGGCCAGCAGTGTATATAAGGCGTTCAAGGAGTCCCTCCGCAATGGGTAGCTTAGGTTATCCGGAAATAAAACAAATAAAAATGTATTTTAGGAACGTATAATTTATTCACTTTGTTACAGGACGTATTGAAACTGTCGTCCTTCATTTGCATGACATAACTTAACCGACTGTTTTACACATGTTTTGAAACTCATCTGCGAAAGTCCCAAGACCATCAGCATATATTTCAAGGCTGTTGCCCCTAATTTTGATGGCGCTACAGTCAAAAGTTTTGAATTAACCAACTTGTTGTATGTTTAATTATAGTTTTTGCAGTTTTCTTGATAACATACTAAGCTTCAGAATATGATTCACAGCAACGCCAATTTTTATAAGTTTATGGTGAGTTGATATTTCCGAAATGTGGATATTGTTTTCATCATTTTCCCTCAGAAGGAAAGAACACTTTTCCTTCTGAGGACACGCTTCCTTCATATTGCATGACAAAACATTTTTCAGTCAGCGGGCACCAGTATCGCGAAATTTTTTTTTCTATTCAAAAACTAAAACGGAAATAAATCCGGGTCGAAATCGGATCAGGAACACCTTGACCCAACCGTTTGACAAGCTAGAAATTGTCGACTCGCTGAACCGTTTGCATCTCTGGCCGCAATATTCACAAGTTACTTATCGTATAATCACGTGTAGCAGCCATGCCAAATAAGTGTCTGAAAAACCTCCTCAACAAATAGGGGACGCCAATTGAATTTGCTATGCGAAATTGTAGTACCATATTTGCAAGAACAAATCTTTTGATCAAAATCTCGTTCATGCAAGATGATGCACCAGCTCACATTGCGTCTAAGGTGAATCAGCTTCCCATTCACACGTTTTAGGGAGAATGACTGATCAGTCGGCAATGCAATACCTCATGTCTCCCTCGGTCTCGAAATCTGACACCAATAGACTTCTTGTAAAATTATTTAACGTCTTGAGTTTATCAAAGCAGTCCTTTAGCTTTGTAAACATTAAAAGAAGATATTAGCCGAGGAGTCGTTTGAATATACCTGGATATGTTTCGCTCTGCTATTAACGGGGTTTTCTACTGATTGAATGCTGTCGGTGGAGAGAAAGTTCAAATACTCAACAAACTTGATGCATAGTTTGTTGAGTATTTGAACTTTCAAACTAGATGCATTTCAAATATCTTTGTGATTTTTAGTGGTTATCGCCCCCTATCGGCGACGATTTGAACTGATTTTTACTTCGCTGCCGAAGAAACTTGTCCATTGTCTTAGTGCAAACTACGTACTACGCTACTACGCTTGAATTTTCGAATTTGTTCTTTTTTACGAATTATAGAAATGTGATTGAAAATATGAGACATCTATATACAGTATTAATTCTATAAGGTTTTTTACTGTAAGACCAGTTGTGAGAGAACGGCTGAAAGTAAACATATGGTTGAGGTATCAAAACAAAGGTATTACCATGTACATGTGCCAGTCGAAGAGAAAACATGAGATTGGGGCAACGGTTCGGGCGTTGTGGGGCGGCAAAATTTCCATGTAAAGTCTATGGGAGAAGCGTGAGGTTGACATCCGATCGCCTGCGGTTGACTCACGCGCTGTTGAAGGAGGAAGTGCGAAGGGACTCAGATAGTCCAAAGTCCGAAGTCTCTCTTCTCAGCGAACCGTTGTGCAAAACAACGCTAGCAGGACTTTGTTTGGAAGTTCTTATCGAAAAAGCGAACACTCAAAGACCTTATTGTGTTGTGTCATTGGACTGTGTGATGTATACATACAATTTAACATTCATTCGATCCAGTTTATTCACGTAGGTAAGACGTTTCCCATTATGTAAGAATGTAAATACACTTTTCATATGAATTTATTATTTTCAAAAAAAGAAACAAAAAAAAAAAAAACCAATCGTCGATTCCGACGGGTTTCGTCTGTCAGGGGGAAAAAAAACTATTCGTCGATTCCGAAGGTTTTCGTCTACCGGGTTCGAATCCCGGTGAGGCATGGATGTTGTGTTTGTTTTACGGCACTGACTCCCTCCCTTCCCTGAAACCAGTAACCCTAAATTACGGACGGACGACTGCTTATATCCCATTGAGTTGCTCATGGTGGTCGTTAAATTTCAGTCACAAAAACAAATCACGAATCTGGTCTTTACTGAAGTGGTTGAATGAATTTGTCAATCAAATAAAGTTTACATTTGTTGTTTCATATGAGTTTAGTATTTAAAAAAAAACAAAAAAACCTACCGTCGATTCCGACGGGTTTCGTCTAGTCTGGTTTTTATCCATCGGTGGTATACTCCGTGACATAGAACGCACGTAGGGAATTGTCGGATTTTGACATTTTCTCGCATTTTCAGAAATTCTTCTGAAACTCGACCCAGCAGAAAGTGGTGCCTCACAGAAAATCGGATTTCATATAGCTCTCAATGATGAGGAGTAATGTCTTTCTTTCTTTAATTTTTTTTTTCTACTTACATCCGTTTCTTTGTATTTTCGTCTTCTCTGGGCAAATTTCTAAGCATATCAGTTCATATTTACGGAAGTTTAAAAACAGTCCTACACATCTAATGCAGGAAAGGTTCATCATCTATAATTCAGGATTGCCGACTATAACGATGAAAGATTAATAGAACAGAAGAATATATAAAATACCTACGCTTCTCTAAGGGCGTGAACACAGATCGCCGTCGAAGAGCAGTGTTGACCTGATGGCTTGGCAACTGAAAAACACATCAGCGTTATTTGATCGCGTCTTCCTGCACTGCCATTTTCCCTATTGTAGAAGCTATCCCTATTTTGTTAGGAGGTAATGTGTCCACTTTCTATGCTGAAGAAACATTCAAGTTATTTTTTTCCTTTCGTACCGTGTCCTAGCATTGATATTGTACTGCTGCTCCTTGACTCTGGCGAGATAGCACTAACCATCTTTTAGATAAAAATGACAAAACTTCATAGTTTCATAACGATAACATAACCCGCACGTTCCTTTGAGATCATTCTTACGAACTACATATAAAAAATAGAATAACGAACAGATATCCATTGTTTACCCGAAGAACAAATAAAGTGAGACCGTCAATCATCATGTGGGCTAGGAAAATGGGAACATTCTCTCTATATATCTCTCTCTCATTCTTCTTCCTCTTTTCCTTGTTCGTCTTATCCCCTTTCTCTCTACCATCTTAGTAACAGTGTGTTCTTTTTCTTTTTTCATTATCTGTGTCGGTCGGTAACTACCGTTTCGGTAAAGCTTCGCATAAGATAAATTGTCATTTTAAAGGAGTTTGCCACATGAGTGCCGAATTGAAAGAAAAGACGCATTTCATTTTTCTTTCCATTTCTACAAATCCAACTTGTTATTTTAAACGCCACACTAGTTATCGAGGATAATTAATTAAACGCGGTTTTGCAAGTATTTAATTTCGTTCTCTATGGGAACGTACTGTTTGCTTTCACAAAATTAATTACCTACGCTATGAGAACGTACTAGTTGCTTTAAGAAGGATCACTTCTTTGAAAGTGGACTAAAACTTAATATATTTTGGGATTGCCGTCGCCCTAAAGGTCTACATCAGCTGTAAGTAATATAGAATTTAGCTACCTGCACTGCGTCAGAAATCAGGAATGCGTCAGTAATCAGGAATTCGATGTATTAGTAGAACGTCCGAAATGTACACATCGCATGCAGCACTTATGAGTGTTAAAATTTCTTTTCAGAATTTAGGTACCTCAGTAGTGCTACAGATATGCGTATGTGGTAAAATTGAATCCACCGTGAGTTGGCAAATGAAGTCTTCTGGGAAAATGTTCCAAAATATCTGTTAATAATGGTGTTTTATGCTATCTTATTTGAGATTCTAATAACTGTGCCGACTTCCAATATAGGTGTTCGTCCAAACGCTTCGTTGTTTGAGAGAAGAAATGAAATTTAGTGATAACGGTGGGAAAAAATAGATTAAAAACTGGTGGGAAAAAATGGAAAGTAAGCATCAAATCAAAATATTTTCACCAACAAATGGTTACGGACCACAATATAAAATGCAACAATATTAATAGTTGATCTGAACTTTTTCGTCAGGAACAGTTACTGGTGAAACACAGGAAAATCTGGGAAATATGCTCATAACAACGTGATTCTTTCTTAATTTAAAGGTTCTCTTAAAGGATATCTGGATCTAAAAGTCCTATTTGAAAAATTCTCCCTCCATGGGATACAACTCCTTATGGAAAATGTTTTGATTATAATTTCTAATTTCTGATAAAAAATAGTTTGGCCACCATGAGGCGTAAGTAAGATCTTACTTCTGCTTCTGATGCATTTGCAGCAAAATCTAAGCTTCCGAAAACTCGACTGAAAGTATTCTTCCGTGGACCGATACAGCACACCGAGAAAAAATATTTTCAAAATACTTTCTTCTTAAAATGAGGCATAGTTTTTCCACCAGGGGGTGTAGATGTAAACCATAGTTTTGTCGACATCACCGCTTGTGAAGGTCGGATTTTTTAAATGTTTTCTTTGTTGGAGAGAGTTTCCGGTGCTAAGTGTTTCTCATATAATTTCAGAATTTTATAAACGCACAAGTTTGCCACTAGAGGGCGTAATTTAACGCTTCCGTTTGCAGCAATATCTGCGGGACTAAGAACCCGATATAAAAATAATATTTTTCTATTAGATGCTACTAACTATGAAAACTCTTTGCGTAAATTTTCTCCCCAAAATAATGCACAGTCTCGCCGACAGGGGACGCCAATATTTAATATATTTTCTTAATAGCTCTGCTATTAAGAAAATATAAGGAATTTTATAGTTCGCAGTTCAGTTGCAACCTGGTGTTTGTGTAGATTTACATTATTTGATGCTGTATCCCCTGTTCTAAAAACACTATTGTGAAATTCCTTTTCTTTTTCTACTCTATGCCATTCGTTACAACAGTGATGTGGAGCATTATCCTCTTTAAATAATACACAGATTTCATTCGTAAAGGCCAATTTCATTTTTTATGCTATCTCTGCTTCCGGAAGAGGTATTTCAAAAGCTCTTTTTCTTTAGCGTAGCTTTCCCATGGAGAACATTTTTTGCCTATTTCCAACTTTCCCATTATGCAAAATGCTTCCGCTAGAAAGTGTACAGTTATATCATGTTTCTTTTTGTATTTCTTCTTTGAACTGTTTGATTTGAAAATCTATCAATATTTGTCTTGGTTATCCATCTGCTATGAGAAACTTTTTTGTGCGCGAATTTTTAATTTTCGCAACATACTTTTTTGCCGCTGATGGAAGTAAATAGTTGTTTCTATTTTTGGATGTTTTATCGATTGTAGGAATCCGGTTGTGTGAATTTTTCTAACCGGTTGCATGGACTTTGAACAACTTTGACAAATTTAATTCGCGTCAGAAAGGATTCAAATGACGGGCTCATTACAACCGAAAATTCGGTGTCATCTTTCTTGTTTAAACAGGAAACACGGCGTCACAGAAAATGAGAAATTACAGCAAAATTCATCCGTAATACCCTGATTTCAGTCTGGATATTTAAATTTTTTTGAAACTCTGTAAGCAAAAATCAACTAAAGGAAAATAAGCTCTGTGTCAATAACACCTTCCTAAATTTTTGGGAAACTTTACTCATTCATTTATATCATCTTCTCTGTAGCATTCGTTTATTTTTTTTTTTCGAACGTGCAATATGTGTAGTTATGAATGATCAAGGAGTGAACAGAATTCGCATGCTGTATGGTCAACAGTATTTGAGTTCGACATTATTAAAATATGGCATGATGCTTTAGTGGGTTCAGTAGTGTAACATAATGGTAATGAAACAAATTTTACACTTTGTCTAAAGAAAATGCCCTTATTTGCTCCCATTAAGCATTTTCATTAACTGCGTTGAAATCGCAAACGAAATATGAAAGATAAACAAGCAGATGCGAATTTACAAACGAATGAGTACAAATGAATTCCCAAATGAATTGCAGAAATTAAACAAGTAGAGACGAACTTACAAACGAAGTATGGAAGCTGAACAATTAGAGGTGAACTCACAAAGTATGAAAGTTGAATAGTTAGAAGTGAACTCAGAAACGAAGTATGAAGATCGAAATTATATAAGAGAACTCACAAATGAAATTTGGAAAAGTAGAGGTGAACTCAAAAACGAAGCATGAAAGTTGAACAAGTAGAGATGAACTCATAAACGAAGTATGACGGGCTGCTCCGTTTGTCGGTCGAGTACTATGCAGCGCTGCGTTCGAATTGCATGTAAGGCGTGGATGGTGTGTTTGTCTTACTGTACTAGCTTTCGCCCTTTAATGGAACAAGTCTCAGCCGCTTAATTTGGCCAAAGTGTTCTAGTCCAGACGTGTCCCAATTTACCGAAATATATTGAATCCATTTGGCAAATATAATAATTTTTTAGTGTTTTGATTGGCCTTCACGATCAAAAGAGTTTCTTCTTATGCAAGCAACAAAACATTTCAAACTTTTCATAAACATAAGCCATCGGAATAGCGCAGCTGCTTAAGTCTCTCTGCACTACGTGGGAGGCGAACGTTTCTGACGGATGTTCGAATCCCGGTCCTGCCGGCAATATTTAGTCTACGGTTTTTCCGGGGTTTCCCGCAGACTCCCTGTGGTTGGGGACGCGAATGCGTAAATGGTTCCCAATGAAGTCGGCCCCGGACGCACTTTGCCCTTGGACCCCCATCCCTAGGCTGCCTAGGTTTACCAGATGAGTGTCGATGCGATGGTAATAAAACAAGAAAAGACGATTGTAATCTGGTGCTCTATGACACCAGATGCCTACGGTAAACGCCCCATGCGGTTGTTGATGATGATAACTTTTTCTCTCCTGGTATTTGCCTTATTATCGAAACCTTCTCGCCTTATTTAACGGCTATAATTAGACCTACTGGACTGACACCACTGGGTTTAGGATTGTCAGCAACTACTATTTTGATTCCTTTCCAAAATTACCGGTGAGGTGAGCATTCGTCTCTTCTAGTAAACAGTCTGCGGTATAAAGTATCTCGATTAGCTCCTAAGATACTGAGTTGCAAAAGCAGTATACCAAAATGGAGCAGTCTCTCAGCATTCTGTGTAATAGTTTTTGACGTGATGCCCGTAAGATACCAGATTTATTTGCTTTCCAAATATGTGTATCATTTATAAGCCATAGCGTCAACCTAAACAGCAAAATCATCATTCTCCAAAGCATCTGTGAGTAGCTATAGCGTAACTTTCGAAGATGGAAAATAGATGGAATCTGAGGGCGATCATTCACCAAGTCAGCTTGGTGCACAAGGACACGATTCTTTGGATAATGACTGTGAAACAAATTAACCCCTTAGTAGATATCGGGCTGTAAAGGAAGCGCCCAACGGAAAGTACGATGAAAATGTTATGTACAAACAATAAGAATTGGCAACAATTTTGGAAGAACGCGGGTAAATAATTCCAGAATAATAACACTTGATTTTAAAGCATATGTTTTTCGAGTTTTCAATGCTTGGAAAATATTCGCAATCGAAATATGCAGTTACTACGTGATCCCACCGTAGTACACTGAACAACAGTAGAAGCAAAATTGTGCAAACCCCGCCTTTCGGTTGCAATTTGTCTTGTTCCATTTCAATGCTGTTAATAATATACACTGGGTAAGCATTTTATTAAGAACATCATGTTATATCTCCAGAAGGAAACACAAAATAGAGGTATAAGAGTTGAAATAAAAGTCGCATATAAGAAATAAAAATAATAAATAATAGACACTAGAAATTCGCCACTCTCCAACATTAATTATTATTTACTTGGTCACCTCAGAGATATTTTCCCTTCTCCTCCCTACCTACTAAAAATTCCATGCAGCTAAAAGGAAAACTGGACAACTTGCCAGAATTAATTCATCCAGTAATGGCAAGCCTGGATATAGTCTCTATGTATACCAACATTAACCTGGACCTCCTACTGGAATTCATTGCAGATGACCTTGCGGAAAAAATAGTATTCCATAATCACAATAGAGAAATACTACTTGGCATATATGAACTGCTCCTATTTTCCTTCAAGAATAATTTCTTCCAGTTTGGAAAGAAATATTACAGGCAAACTTCGGGACTTGCAATGGGTTCTCCACTAGCACCTCTGCTAGCAAATTATTATATAAGTAAACTAGAGGCAAAAATCCTTATACAACCCTCCTTGTTTGCTCTCTATGTAAGGTACATGGATGATGTCCTAATTATAGTAGATACTGTGGACCAATCTCTACCCTCTCAGATTCTGGAAGAATTTAACTTACTAGAGAATACCTTGCAGTACACCCTGGAACAGGAAAAAGACCATAGCATCAATTACCTAGATTTAACCTTGACCTCAAGAGAGGGGAAAATATTCACTCAGCTTTTTAGAAAACCCACCAACACAGGGAAGATGTTAGACTTCTGCTCATTCCACCCTGATTATATTAAATCAACATACGGCGAGACAATTTTTGGAAAAAATTGAAATCCTGGTCTCTTCAGCTACTCAGAAAGATCTTCACAAAGAAGAATTAAAGGAAATATTGGCAGAAAACAATTACCCCTCCCCATATGTTGAGAAAATATTTAAACAAGTGCCAAAAAAGAAGCAGGAAAAAACCAACTTCAAATTCACCAGCAAAATTACGTACCACAAGGGACTTTTCGAGAAACTGAAAAGGATCGGAGCAAAATATAATATCAGGCTAGCTCCAGATCTTAATAACAAAATAAAGAAATTCCTGCCAGCTTTAAAGCAGAAAGAATTGGACATCCAATTGCAGGAAGGAGTAATTTACTGCATCGACTGTAACTGCGGACTCAGCTATATAGCCCCGCACGGGGATAACTGGTTTTTCCAGTTATTTGGGGAGCGGCGCCCCCACGGCCCGAGCTGACCTTGTGACTGGTCAACATCTGATGTCATGTCACCGCTTGTTTTTTATTTTGGTGTTTGCAGGGACGGCTGTTCATCCAGCTGTTGGGGTGTTGCGGCCCCACGATTCCGAGCTGGTCTTGTGTCTCGCTTTTTCGTTTTTATTTATTTTCTCCACTGGCTAGTTGCCCGTGTTGTGTTCTCTACCTAATCTCTACCACGTTATGTACTAACACCCCGGTCTTGTGGTTTTGTTACCCTCCACCACTAACTGTTTTATATTAACCGCTCAGTTTGTAGGTTGCTGAGATTCCGTTTAGGTTCCCTTCCAGGATTTGTCTTCTTTGGATTTCTTTTTTTCCTTTTAACTGGTTTGGGTGCTGGACCTACCTGCATGTTTGCCGCGTGAGGAGACCCGTGAGGCGGAAATGGGATGTCTGGCGGCTGAGGTCGCAGGAGACCGGATAAGTGCCTCCTGTGTACCAACACTCCTCTTCGACCCCGGCTTCGCTGTAAACGGGAGGCTCGAGGCTAACCCACCTCTAGTCAGAAGTCTTGTACCAAGGTGTGTACAGGGCTTTAGCGGCTTTTTTGTCGTATAGCACGGCAGGGTAAGTCCGGGGGTTGTGGGATCATGCCAAAGGTGTTGGCATGACGGTACTCTGGAGGCCGAAGTGTCCGCCGAGTGCACGTGAACACAACCATTGGACTATATTTGCAACTAAGCTCTAGAACTGTGTCTTGCGTCATGTGCTTGGCTTGCGGACCTCCAGTTCTCCCTCTTGGGCTCGATTGTGGGCGGAGTACGTTGCAGATGAATTCTTTCTTACTCGCATGGGGAAACATAAACCCTCCTCAAAATTTAAAAAACAACAGGATATGGTGATTGATCAGGCGCCAAATTTGCCTCAACCACCTCCCACACATAACGCACTGAAGAGAACTTTCGTTGAAAAACGACATCACCGCGACGTATCTTTAGATCCAGGTGTTGAGCCGTCAGCTCAGAAACGTCGCATTACACTTGCAGATTCGATACCTCAAGCTACTTTTCTCGTCATTTCTTCTACTGACCAGATGTTGAAACTTTCCTCAAAGTCTCCTTTTTTCATCTCGAAGGCACTTGCGGGTGTTGCTGGCTCTTTGAAGTCAGTAAAGAAGCTACGCTCTGGAGACCTGCTTGTGGAAACTTGCATTCTCTCTCAGAGAAAATCTCTTCTGCAGTTGACCAGACTTCAGGATATTCCAGTTCAAGTGACGGCACATCCGTATCTCAACACCTCCAAGGGAGTCATTTCTGAGCCCGACTTGTTGGTCTGCGATGAAGATGAACTTGTGTGTGAACTTGCTGATCAGGGTGTCATAGCTGCCAGACGCATGACTTTCAGGCGCGATGGCGCGCTGATCAAATCACGAAATGTTATTTTGACTTTTAACAGCCCGAAGGTACCTACTGAAATAAAGGCTGGTTACTTGTTATGTGCAGTTCGTCCTTATATACCAAATCCTCTACGCTGTTTTAAGTGCCAGAGGTATGGACATTCCCAGCGGTCCTGTAACAGTGCTGCGAGGTGCGCCAATTGTGGATCCCGAGACCACGAAGGGACTGGATGCACTTCAGAGCCCTGCTGTGTAAACTGTGGTGACTCCCACGCTGCTTATGCCCGGTCCTGTTCGAAGTGGAGCGACGAGAAGGCGATCCAGCGCCTCAAGACCCTGGAGGGCCTCTCGTACCCTGCTGCCAAGGCCAAGTTGGGTATTCCCAACAACCGACAGCGTACTTTTGCCGCAGTGGTTCAGTCTCTGCCGCAACCCGTGCAGCCCTTTGTTCCGCGCCCTGTAGCTGTCGCCGCACTTGCCAAGCGATCTACAGTTGAACAAGCGACACAGGTGGATTTCACCGAGCTCCAGCTTATTCGACCAGCTGAGTCTGCGCCTTCTCTTTTGAAGACGACCGACTCTTCCGGTTCCCAGCAGACAGCCTGCACGTGCGGAAGACCCGGCCCTCAATCCGCAAAGGTGTGCCGTGTCCATGCAACTGCCGCGGTCCACCTGACCAACATTGCAACTGTCTCGGACTCAGCGAGGTCCCCACCCTCACCCAACATTATAGAGGAACATCGGGGAGGAGAGTGACAGTTCGTCCCCAGCCTCAACTAACATTGCAGAGGAACATGAGGGTGAGGATAGTGACAGTTCGTCCTCGCCCTCGGCCAGCATTATCTTGGAGTGTGTGGGGGAGGAGAGTGACTCATCCTATGTGTAGTTGTGTTCGATTTCGTAATGTGTTTTATCATTCTCATTCCTCAGTTTTACTTAATCGGCTTGTTTCTCACCATTGTACCATATTTTTCATACTGTTTGTTTCATTGTCTTTTTTGGCCCTTCCTTTGTACTCATGGTTCGGTTTTACTTGGTCAGCCAGATTTTGCGATTTATGCCCCGTTTTTTTTTTACTTTTGTCTGTTTGTCTTGTGCCTGGCGCTCTTTGGCCAACCATGGCCCTTGCGCCATTAAAATCTAATAACCAACCAACCATCAGCTATATAGGAGAAACAGGGAGAAGTATTAAGGTCCGAATGAAAGAACACCAAGCAGCTATTAGGAACATTGGGAACAAAACAGGGCTAGACAGACATATACAAGCAAGTGGACACTCCATAAATTGGGACTCAGTGAAAATAATCGCCCACCAGTCAAACTTAGTAAAGAGGAAACTAGAAGAAGGGATCGAAATAGCAAGAAGAAGAAGTACCACAATTAGCGATAATTGCGGATGGACTCTTCCAATTGAGTGGCAGCAACTACTCCAGTGACATAGTCCTGATGACGAACTAGGCTTTAGTTCGAAAATTTTACAACCAACTTTCATGAAAAATTACCTCTATAAGACCCGTAAAAAAGTTATTCCACAAAGAAATAAAATGTTTTAAAGAATACTGAATGAAATAAAAACCCATGAAATATTCCAATCTATTACAGTGTGTCATATTTCATGAATGAGATATCTCAAGCCTTTTCTAAGTTATACGTATATGTTCCTAATGAGATAAAAATTTGAAAAAGGAAACGCAATCGAATAGGAAGATAAAATAATCGTGCGTATTTGTATATCTTCTTATATTTATAACGAAGAACAGTACAATAATTAAGTAGAAAATAGTAACTTTATACAAGTGGTCCGATTTATTGGCATAGGAAATAAACACATAAGCGTTTCCAAGCTTTCGCACATCAACCAGATGGCTTTTTCAAGTTAGACAGAAATTGCGAACTGAAGAATAGAACGCTTAACAATTTGAACGCGGGAACTTGACAATAAATAGATGCAACGTTATATTCATTTAAAGATACGAGACATCACGTTGGTTGCACGCGGGATCCTTGTAGAGAAAAGGCGTTACTTGAAGAATTGGTTCCAAATTCGTGGCAACTCGAGCGAGACACAATCATTGCAAGTATCGCTGTTGGTAATGATCTCCAAGGTTTACCGAATGGCTGCACATTTAGAGGTAGAGTAGGTAGCTAATTTCTTTATATCGTCCCACATAGGAGTAGCGGACTAGAATTTGACATCAAATTCAAGTCCGCTACTCCTATGGGAAATTATATAAAGAAATTAGCTACCTACTCTACCTCTAAATGTGCAGCCATTCGGTAAACCTTGGAGATCATTACCAACAGCGATACTTGCAATGATTGTGTCTCGCTCGAGTTGCCACGAATTTGGGATCAATTCTTCCAGTAACGCCTTTTCTCTACCAGGATCCCGCGTGCAACCAATGTGATGCCTCGTATCTTTAAATGAATGTAACGTCGCATCTATTTGTTGTCAAATTCTCGCTTTCAAATTGTTAAGCGTTTCATTTTTCAGTTTGCAGTTTCTGTCTAACTTCCTTGAAAAAGCCATCTGGTTGATGTGCGAAAGCTTGGAAAAGCTTGTGTGTATTTCCTACGCCAATAAATCGGACCACTAGTATAGTGTTACTATTTTCTTCTTATATTTTATTAAAATAGCGGAAAAAAGCAGAGCCACTTTGTATACCCATAGTAACTCTGTACAGGCGAACAAGAGTTTGTGAGGGAAACGTTTCCAAAATTTAGGCGCTATATTCTTCCAGTTCAATTAATAACTGAAGCGATGTTTTGATAATTCGTACAGAGTGTTTTGATTTTGTATTTGTGCACAAAAAACTATTTTTTTCTAGTGTTGCATTAATTACAAAAAACTATTTTTTCTAATGTTGCATTAATTACAAAAAACTATTTTTTTCTAATGTTGCATTAACATGATAAAAAGCAAAAACATTTCCAAACATATACACAGTGGGGCAATTAAGTAATGAGACTGAATTTTACAAGACAAAAACGGAAAAGCAGGAACACTTACGTGAATATATTTTATTAGAAATACAGTGTCCCTGCGTTAATACAAGAAGTGGCACGGTCAGCCAAAGAAAGGAAGGACTTGTAGAGTACTCAAGAAACGCATATACCGTATTAAATCCGTTTATTTTTATGGTGTAGTAATCACAAAGATTCGCCAAGCTTTCGCACTCACTCCACTGGGAAGCTTTTTCAAGGCAATGGTGGACGCACAAATGCAGGGAATTGGAACACGTGAGTAACAAAGATGATTTTGGAAAACAACTTGGGGGACATCACGGGCATATTACATGGATTTTTAGAACGTAATTTACACAGCGCGCCGCGACGTTTTCCCGTCTTTTAATAACGTATGCCAAACCATTGGTAAGTTCAACAGAGACCATATCATTGCATGCTACTTTTCTGGAGAGGAGTTCGATAGTTTCCCTGATGGCAGTCTTTTTAAAGTTCGTGTAAGGGGCAATTCTTCTGATACTATTCCATATTGGAGCGGGCGATGAATGCATGACTTCTCTGGCGAGGGCTGTATCCTGCATGCCCTGGTTGACACTTCGCACTTGTTCTTTACATCTAGTGTCCATGGATCGCTTTGTCATTCCGATATACATCTTTTCCGTGTTGTCAGGATATATCAACGGTACAGCGTACACACCCGCCTTTTCTTTTTCACACTGTCTCTCTTTGCAGCTTGATACTAAATGTGATAATGGGGTCTGGGACTTCATGGCTATCAATATGTTGCATTTACGCAACAAACTCTTTAATCGATATGCAATGCCTGGGACATATGTGATGGATCCTGCGTATCTCATTGTCGTACTAGGTGATTTTGCTATTGCTGACATTATATGATTTCTTAGAGTTCTATGTATTCTGTCTATTTCATCCTTCTTATATCCAGCCTTTAGACCTTTCTTATAAATATTATCAATTTCCTTGTTATTTAGGAAGTCGGGTTTGCATATGTTATACGCTCTATAGAATCATGCTCTAAAGGAAGAAACGTTGCACTCTTTTGGGCAGTGCGAATCAGGAGGGACAAGGTTCAGTACTGCGGTCGGTTTATAATAAACGTTAAAATCAATGCTGGATGTTCTACTTCTGAGCGCAACGTCAACATAATTCAACGTCCCATCTACTTCAAGCTCCATGATGAACTTTATCGTATTGTGTAGATTGCTTATCTTATGCATGAAATCTTTTAATTCGTCTACTCCATGTTCCGTATGAAGAATATATCGTCAATGTAGCGGATCCACACTCGGGGTTTCTTGATACAATTTAGCAAAACGATATTTTCTAGCGGTCTAAGTACTGCAGGTAGAGGGGAACCCATCGGTGCTCCTTTTGCTTGTTTGTAGATTCTTCCATTCAATTTGCAATAGTTGTGGTTAGTAACTGGATTTAAGGCGCCGATAATTTTCTTTGTTTGGGTCGGTGCAAATTCACGGGATGTGACGATTGTTTCCTCAAGGTTTCCAACAGCCTCTGGTATAAGTATAGACGGATATAAGGACACAATGTCGAAACTTCTCATCCATTATATCACTATTCCAATTTCCAAAAATTCCTTTTTTGACTTGATTACTGAAATTGTAGAGGTCATCTTTTGGTATGGAGTGAAGAGTTGATTTCACAATTATTTGTATGTCTTCAGTGTTTTCAATTTTTTTTACTTTAAAAGGCAGCTTTAGTTAAGAATAGAAAGTAATCACACAGTGACAAATGTGGAAAATAGGGGGATGATTTCGTACATACACTTGCCTTTGTGCCAAAAATTGCTGGAACAATTCACCGTTTTTTACGCTTTTCAATCGTAGGTTGAAGAAACGTATATGGTCCAGCGCTCTCGGTCTGCCTGTTTGTCTGTCTGTCCGTCCGCACAATAACTTTCGTAAAAATGGTTCGATTTCGATGAAATTTTGGTATATGGCAGGGGACAACTGGGGACGAACCCTATTAAAAATGGACGAAATGGGGTCAACGGTCAGAAAATAGGAGCGGGCTCCATTCCATCGCCCTTATGCGTCACAACACATGTAAAAATGCTTCGATTGCGACAATTCTTCATCATGTTGCTCCGGAGGTACACTGAACCGATTCTGTTTAATACCATAGAAATGGGGTCAAAGGTCAGGACACAGGAGCCAGATTTATTCCACAGTCATTATCCTCATAACTTGAGTAATTATTTCTGGTATGCTGGAAAGCGTAACATAATCAATGCATTGCATTATTTTACTAACTTGTTGTACTCTAGCTTGAGACGAACAATCCTCTTCCACAATCTCCCCACAATGGATGTATAAGATTTACCAGTGACAGTTACATCTTCAAGAATGAACTCGTGATGCAGAATTCCCTTGCTGTCGTAAAAGGACATAAGTATTTTCTTGATTTTGGACTGCTCTAACCTGATCTCCTTTCATTTGAGTGACTGTGGCGACTTCATATGTGCGCTCCACTGGCTCTTCGTTAAAGATTATAACGAAAACAGAGTGTCTCGTCAATTGCCACGATGCTTTGGAGAAAATTTCGCATTGTTTCTGCAACCTCCAGGAAGTCATTCGTGTGCTCGATTCCTGCATGTTTCTGGTCTTCTTGCAAAGCGTGCGGAACAAAACGAGTACAAACTTTTTTCCCCAAATTTTGCACTAAAATTTGGACGAATCGTCTGCTTGTTAACACCTTCCTCACAGTCCAGCATCCTGAAGGTCACACAAGGGTCACTTTTTATCCTTTCACGAACTTCTCAATGCGTTCAGACGTACAGACTGAAATAGGGCGTTTCGTCATTTTCCAAATCTTCCCGCTCATCCTTGAAACGTGCATACCATCAGAATATTTGACCACGAGACACACAATTAACCCCATAGACATCATGCAACAATTCAACTGTCTCAGATGCAGTTTTACCCATTTTCAAACAGAACTGGATATTTGCTCTCTGTCCTCCTTGACAGCGGCGACAATGTTCTTTTACCGAATGACGTCATACACAGCGTAAATAATTACTGCATTTCCCGGCGTCGTTGACGCTATTTTCTTTTTTATTGAAATAAGTCCCGAAAATTTACCGTGCGTCCTGCAAACCGAAGGTTACGGTTTTCGTAGACCTATGCGAACCCCAGAAGAGAAGAAGGTTATCTATGTTAAGATGTTTACCGGTAAACCTTATTAATAACTAGACTGCCTTCATCGTGAAATGCCATGGGGAGACTTATGTTTGTTTATTTTTTTCTCCTTCGCGTCGCTTTTGCTGGGATGCATTTTCTTTATAGTGTAAGTTTTGTGCCCACAAAACAAACATAACTATAGAAATGGTGCAGAAACTGAAGACAAAAATGGCAGTGATCCCTGATAGTTTAACAAGCTAATTACAACCACTGGACGTATCAATTAACAAATATTTTAAGCCATTTATGAAAGAAGAGTGCAATCAGTGGATGCGGGCCACGACCTAACCCTAACAGGTCGTTTGAATAGACCAACAATTGCTCAGGTGTGCCAGTGGATCCAAAAATCATGGAATGCTGTGAAGACTGAAATAGTAGTAAAATCTTTTGAAAAACGTGGCATCAGTAATGCGTTAGATTGCGCAGAAGATAACATTATGTATAACACTTTTCATGTTGAGTTAGAATAAATTATCCTGATGATGCCGAGCCAAACGATCTACGAAAATATTGTCAATGTTAATAAAACATTTAATTGTGAATAAATGTTGATAATTTATTCTAAGATAACATTCTAGTTGAAGATAGTGTCACTTCAGACAGTATTGACGACCCTGATTATGACAATGATGCCAGTGACATGGATAACACACCAGTTAATTTTCTGGATTTGAGGATATGAATGACTGAAATATTTTACCTCATATGTAGTGAAATATTTTTCCATATATGTAGAGGTAAAATTTGTCTTGCTTTTAATCTTTATGAAAGTGCTGAAACCTTATATTAATGTGTATTCTTTTTTCTCAAAATTTTGCATTTTAAAATTGGGGTGCGTTCCTGACGCCGGGATATACGGTATGTGCGCAATTTTGACGCAAACGCTGTTGCCACCGCATGGCTGATAAATCACTTATAAAAAAAACCATACCTTCCAGACTCGTGTGTTTTACCAGAACTTTAGAAAAAATCAATCTCATTGCACGATTGCAGCACTGTGTACATGACACAATATTTTAAACATAATCACATCAGTTCATGAATGTGCACATATTTTAACCTTATCCGTGTAAAATGCAAAACGTCTCCATTTACCATCAATGCGTCGATTCAGGAATGAAACTCCAAATCGGAACTTCAATAATTCCCCGCCGTAACTTATCGGAGAACTTCTTCCAGAATTAATGGAATCAGGTTTATACATTTTTGACCCAAACCTCAGTGTTTAGCATCGAATCACACAGCCGTTCTGATGCACTCAAATTCTGTCATTTCATGGAGATCACGTTATCGAATATTTTAATGGCACCCAATATTGAAAGATCATCATTCCTTTCCACTTAAAAGAGGCCGCAAAATCCAAATAGTTTAAATCGCTGTGAAATTGCCTTCGGAAATCGCTCCATCCAAAAGTGCTACAGCGATACATGTCTCGCGCGAGAGATTTTGCTTTTCGCGATGCATTTCCGTTAAAGGATAAAAATTGAATTAGTGTTTCCGAGAGAAAAACGGAGAACACGAAGCAACATGGAGTCTGCTCTTCATAAATATTTTAATTCCTGATCCATTCCTAATTTGCACAGTTTTCAGAGTTTGTCCCGTATTGATCACTACGGAGTATTTTAGAAAAAAAAAAAGAAGGAAATTTCGCCCATTTATGTTTGGAATCGTGTGCAACATCGATTTCCGTTTGCTAGCCGTTATTTCCAGAAATTGTCGTTAATAGATTTTCCTTTGCGGGCTTGTTCCTAATGCGTTATCGCCGAGAGTGAATCCAGTAGAGCGCGATGAAGACATAATTCCTCTGATGGGATCCTGATGATCACTACATTGATGAAAGGGGGTTCTCTCTATTGATGTAGAGCAGAGCAAATGACATTTGTTCGGCGCAGCATTGTGAAGGAAAGCACTGTATTAAAGCTTCAGGAAATGTTTTATAGAGGTAATTTTTGCAATAGCAAATAAACTTCGACGACAATTTCCTGTCCCATGAGAAACGCCAAAAACAGAAAGACATTTTTAAACGTATGGAATTCCCTTCTCTTTGGTCAGAGACTTTCAGAATAATAAAATAAAACGTTCTTCAAAAGCACAAGGAAACTCATATTTTCAGGAAAAGAATTATATCAACACGTTTAACGTATTAATCCTTTCACCAGCTGGAATGAATTAACACAGGGTTAGCAAAATGTGCTGATATCAGTTCGAAGAACACAGTTGTCAAAAAGGTGGACCGAATGCGGCTGGGCGCGGGTGAACCTGCACTTCAGAAAGCGTTGCTTTTCCCTTAGCTTATGGGGATGATTGACACTAATTCTTTCTGAATGATTACCTACTAAAATGGCTATAACAATGGCGACGAACTAAACCCATCGTTCGTCGCTACACGTTGAATAACGGCAGTGGTTATGTGCGAGAGATTTTCTCACACTCTCTTTTTCCCGCTGTTTTAAGTTGTCTACCCAATAACAATACTTCAGAATTATTTCATTCAAAGAAAAATAGTTAACATATATAGTTAAAAATCATATTAGGCGAAAAACGCACTCGTATCATCACATCATCTATAAAAATACAAAACACAAAAGCCAGCGGTCGCTTGATAAGAGAAATGGTCACACGAAGCCACGGTGTATGAAAAATCAGGTGATACGACTCTCCGTACTGTCAATAGTTTGAAAAACGGACTGTTAATGTCACAGCTCGCCAGGGGACGCTCTGGAGTTGTGGGCCGATAGTTCATGCCAACTATCATAAGATTACATGATGTTTATGATTTCATCAGTGCTAAATCGGTATTTCTCTAGAGTATTTCTTATTTATTACTTTGTATAATTACTGTATATTGTATGAAGTTCCAGAAACGTTCAAGTTTCTGTACAAAAGGTAAAGTACGTCAACTCTCTTTTTACTTAACGGGAGATAAATTTATAGTGCAGCTAAATGTCGGACTAGGATCTGTTCAATTCTGTTTTAGGTATGGGGCGAAAGTGTTTTGTACCGAACAATCGGTTATTGGACAGGTTATGCGACATATAAAGGACTTTTATCAACCTTTAATGACCCAACAGTGTTGGAAAAATGGCGGCAAGCACTAGAATGTGATACATATTTCCACAGCTCACAAAGTGGAAAAATTTTACGTTAAGAGCATTAACCGTTGTTTAAATGTAGGATCACTAATTTTATCCCTTGATATCAAATATATTCATCGTAATATGTATGCACGCAGGTCGGGGAAAGCTCCGCGGAGGAGAAAAAGCAGGCATTTTGACGTGATGCACTTTCTCTGTCGTCATCGCCAGCACAGATGGATTATTATTCATTAGTATGATTAGGTACAAAAATAAAACAAATGTGTAAGATATATTGCTTATTACTAAATGAAAAGATCAATAGTGAATGATTTCTCAAAGGGAAGATTAATCAAAATTATTTTTTGGGAAAACTTCGGAAGTTTTCAAACTAGCACTTTCCGTTAACGATGCTCCAATGACTTACGCCAAAACTGATATTCCATGTTAAAATTGCTCCTCCGAATGTACAGCACCATCTCATTTCACAAAAAGTACAATTTTTTTTTTACGATAAAGTGTCTATTCTTTGTTGCCTCAGTAAAAAACTCATCGTCTGTTCAGAAATCTTCACGTTAGAGTACTCACTCTGTTGGCTAAATATATAATACACTGACGGAAAAAAATCCCAACACCACGAAAAAATAGTTGTAGAGGAATGAAATGGCGGCAGTACATTTGTATAGGTAACATATTTAATCGATTAAGGTTTCAAGATCACAGCTTATTGTAAGCGCGAGAAGAGCCATTTTAAATGTGAAATGCTGGTACATTAATAACCGGTGTAACCGCCAGAATGTTGAATGCAAGCACGCAAACGTTCATGCATTGTGTCGTACAGGTGCTGGATGTCAGTTTGTGGGATGGAGTTCCATGCCTGTTGCACTTGGTCGGTCAATACAGGGACGGTTAATGCTGGTTGGGGGTGACGCTGGAGTTGTCATCCAATGATGTCCCATACGTGCACGATTGGTGAAAGATCTGGTGATTTGCAGGCCACGGCAACATGTCAACACTCTGTAGAGCATGTTGGGTTACAACAGCGGTATGCGGGCGAGCGTTATTCTGTTGGAAAGCACCCCCTGGAATGCTGTTCATGAATGGCAGCACAACAGGTTGAATCTCCAGACCGACGTACAACTGTACCGTCAGGGTGCGTGGGATAACCACGAGAGTGCTCCTGCTGTCATAGGAAATTGCTCCCTAGACCATAACTCCAGGTGTACGTCCAGTGTGTCTCGGCCGCAGACAGGTTGGTTGCAGGCGCTCACCTGGCCTCCTTCTAACCAACACACGGCCATCACTGGCACCCAGACAGAACCGGCTTTCATCAGAAAACACAACAGATCTCCACTCCGTCCTCCAATGAGCTCTAGCTTGACACCACTGACGTCGCAAACTGCAGTGGTTTGGAGTAAGTGGAATGCACGCTACAGGGCGTCTGGCTCGGAGCTGTCCTTCAAGTAACCGATTTGTAACAGTTCGTTGTGTCACTGTGGTGGCAACTGCAGCTCGAATTGCTGCCGCAGACGCGGTACGATGCGCCACGGCTATACGCCGTACACGGCGGTATTCCCTATCAGTAGTGCCACGTGGCCGGCCAGAACCCTGTCTTCTTGAGGCAGTACCTTCCCTTGACTACCGCTGCCAACAATCATGCACAGTGGCTACATTCCTGCCAAGTCGTTCTGCAATATTGCGGAACGAAAATCCACCTTCTCGTAGCCCTATTACACGACCTCGTTCAAACTCCGTGAGCTGTTGATAATGGCTTCTTCGTCTTTTTAAAGGCATTCTTGGTTAACGTCAACACACTACGTCGAATCTCAACGATAACTAACGCTCACGAACGTTACAGCGCGTATTCACAGCAAACCTGCTTTGCATGTTCCAAGGGGCGCTACTAGCGCCACACGTATGCGCCGAGTGCGAAATTTGCATAGACGTCATCTTACAGATGTACTCTCACCGCCTACCAACTGTCGTTTATCTAACACAACCCCATCTTGGTGTTGGGATTTTTTTCCGTCAGTGTATATATAACGCTTATTTGATGAATTCCATGTGATAGGCACAAAAGTGCATATTTACGAAGCGTTCCAGGTTATTGTTTTTTTAATTCCAAGCAAAATAGCATTCGTAAAATTCGAATGTTTCTGCAGTTTCCTCCTATAAAAAAGCATGGGTTTTATCAAATCATCGGCCCACACGTTCATCGCGCCCTCTAGTGACAAGTGACATTAACGGGCGATTTTTGTTTCCACAGTCGTATCACCTTACTATCATACACCATGCACGAAGCACACGGGAGCAAAGAGAAGAATGTTTAAAGGTCAAAGACGCGCCAATTTCTGTCAGAACGGATATTGTTGGGATGATTCTAATTTCTGTCAGAACGGATATTGTTGGGATGATTCTAAAAGTGTAGCTAGAGTGGGGGTGGTGTCCCCAGGGTCATTTCAAACAAATGGTGCTATTTATATGCGAAGCGTGAGAGAAATGCTCACAGCGCCAATCCTTATCGGAACTGATAAGGGATTATTAAGAAGATTCTAAAAGTCAGCTAGATTGGGGGTGGTGTCCCCAGGGTCATTTCAAACAAATGGTGCTATTTATATGCGAAGCGTGAGAGAAATGCTCACAGCGCCAATCCTTATCGGAACTGATAAGGGATTATTAAGAAGATTCTAAAAGTCAGCTAGAGTGGGGGTGGTGTCCCCAGGGTCATTTCAAACAAATGGTGCTATTTATATGCGAAGCGTGAGAGAAATGCTCACAGTGCCAATCCTTATCGGAACTGATAAGGGATTATTAAGAAGATTCTTAAAGTCAGCTAGAGCGGGGGTGGTGCCACCTGGGTCACATCAAAATTAATGGTACGCTTTACATGCGAAGCGTGAGAAAAATGCTCATAGCGCGACCAATGACGAGTAAAAAAAGCAGAGGGATTATATTTCATTCACCTGTTTCTACCTACTGCCACGATGCCTGTGTCAGGGAGACTAGCCCTTTCCAATCATGCCTTGGGTCATGGAGCAGAGAATGGAAGACTAAAAGCGAGCTGTTATCCCTCGTTGCACACTGCTGAGATCGGAGCGGGGAAATAACGGTTTTGGCGTAGCTTTCGTAAGCCCGGCTGCTATACGAACATTTCTGATTGGGGAGTGCAAAAAATTTTGGGCACCATTTAGTTCACATACATCGGCCGCTAAAATACTTAAATAACCCTTTTAACCATCTGCGTAACGCGGAAATTATAATATATAAGGTAGATTTACCATTCAATAGATACACTCATACAGATTTACATATCACTAAGTTGCCCCCTGATTTCTAGATGTTAACTCCTCTAAGGAAGATCACGTGCTTAATCAGTTACTGATGATTGCCGCTTTACATTGCTTTTGTATAACAAATGCCACTTTTACAGCAATCTGTGCACACAAATCGAGTATCACATACATCATCACAAGTCTCATATAAACCACGCCATATTTGCACTCCGGTTTCACTAACTTTTACGACGGTGTTGTTGGATCTCGTGTTCCAGGGATATCCTTGGCCTTTCTCTAACGCTCTTTCTTGCGATTTGGTGTCAATAAATTCTCTTAGCTCGCATCTCATCACTTATTCCTTCAATGTGCCAATAACTACCTCCGAATGTGTACTCACCCTCCACACAACAGTTCGCTGCATATTGCACCCTTGAAACACATCTTCTGTCCTCACATATCACGTGCCTTGCCACAAACTCCCTGCGAGTAACGTATCCTTCCAGCACAGAAACGACCCCGATCTTCCTTCTTCAGTACCGAAGTTTCACTACCGTACACCAACGTGTAAACAATTACACTTTCATACGTACGCAGATATTCGGGACTTTTCAATAACCCTTCAGTCCTATGAAAGCACTTTTACAGCAGTTATGACATGCAGAGTTGAATTTACTCACCTGTTAATGTCACCATCTAATCCGTTTTCTCTGCCACACACGTTTCCTAACAAGTTAGTAAAATCATGCAATTAATTGATTATGATACGCTTTCCAACAAACAGGAAATCATTTCTCAAGTTATGAGGATAATGGCGGTGGAATACATCTCGCTCCTGTGCCCTGACCTTTGACCCCCATTTCAATGATATTAAACATAATCGGTTCAGTGTACCTCCGGAACAACAAGATAAAGTTTTGTCGCAATCGAAGCATTTTTACCTAAGTTATGAAGTATAATGGCTGTGGAATAAATCTCGCTCCTATGTCCTGACCTTTGATCCCATTTCGCTTATTTCTAATGGGGTTCGTCCCCAGGTTGTCCCCCCTACTACGTACTAAACTTTCATCGAAATCGAACCATTTTTACGCGAGTTATCGTGCGGACAGACGGACAGCTGGAGCATATACGCTTCTTCAGCCTACAATTGGAACGCGTAAAAAACAAACGCACTCACCTGGGCTTACACTGTACGTCTTAAGTTGATCCTGCACTGAGTACTAGCATTGGGGGTTACTCTTATCAACGTTCAGTTTGAAATTCATACGTACCCTCGACAACATGCTCTGCAAGTCAGTTTTGCTCTCAGACAAAAAAACTAGGTCATCCGCCGAAAACAATTTGAACACACGAAAATTCCCAAGTCTTAGCAACAAAATAAGATAAATCTAGTAAATGCTACTCTAAATCTGAAACTATTTCAAATGAATAAATATCAGCAAAGAGTATAGCAGAACACATTTACGCCCTTTAGAAGTTTGTTTTCTGCTAAAAAAAACTAGTCGATAGCTTAAATTGATGATAAAAGCAAAAATTAAAATGTTTCCAACATTCGAATTTAGAGTTTAGGCTGGAAGTTTCAACATTAATAAAGGTTGCATCGTGAACTTGTCCTAATAATTTTGTCATTTGATTCCAAATCGGGGATGCAAAGAAAAATACAACTGATTATCGGGAAAATGAGTTGATATTTTTATCCTACGAGGTTTCAAAGTTAACAGCTCATGAAGTTCTAACAGTCGTTGAGCAGGTGGAAGAAAATGAAGGTACACGATTAAACATTGAATGGTGGCAAAGTAAACTGGAAACAAAGGCAACAGATATGTTAAACGCCAGTTTGGTCTCATAATATATGCGAGGAGAAATAAAAGTACAAAATTTGTCAAAACTGACTTACTAAGAGCATGGATAGAGCCATGAGATCAAAAATTAGTCTGTCGTGTAGAATGAAATGAAGATACTAGACTAAAGTCATATCGATGAGCCAGTCAACAGAATAAAAATATGCCAGTCTTTTGGTCAAGGCCGAGTAACGCTCATCATATATCTGGCCAGTGGAAATGGAGCTCCCGTTTCCATCACAGATGTTTTAAGAAAACTGAGATTCGGCTTCTTAAGAATGATTGTCCTAAAGATTTAAAAGACTTGCGTTAAGAAAACTTAAATTCGGCTTCCTAAGAATGGTTCTCTTAAAGATTTAAAAGAATGAAGACAGGTAACACGGGACAAATACCAAAATGTATTTGAGACAAAACGAGATATTTTAAAGTAATTTGGATATTTTGATCACAAATATGAACTTAAACATCGCGAATCGTCATTGGGTTTCAAGATTAGGGGGAGGTTCAATGGGAATAGATGGTATGCACCGAAAGTCCGACGTCTAACGCGTGATTTCTCACGAGATGGATACCCTTGAGCTGGATGACGCCATCTGTAGCAGTCATTGCTACAAGGATTCCTTCTTGCCAGAATTGGCGTTGTGGCTTCTGTGAGCGCAGACGTATCCTTGAAGATGATTAGTGAAAGGGTGAACACTGCGGGTAATTTTTGTTATATCTGTAAAACAAAATTATTTGTATTATATTGTTATTATTATTTGTTATTGCGTATAATTTCTGTTATATTTGTAATACAGAATGATTTGTATTATTTTGATATTTATTTTGCTGTCACAAAGGCGACACATTTCACAGATGAAGAAAGATTAGCCTTTATTTTGGCAGTGAGATTCGTAACTAGAACTGGTATTGAGCCCCACATATATAGTGTTGATTCTGATGGAGGGAACCGACAAACCATCTTAATGACTGTTGCTTTTGCATGACTCCTCTTACTGAACAATGCTATTTCTAGGAAGAAAAAGTGGCTTTTGACCGAACCGAATATTCCCTATGCTATGCGTCCAGTGCCTCACGGCGAAGGAATTCCTGTTCCGGAAGATTTTTATATGTACTCTGAATGATGAAGAAGAAACTTAGGACAGTGAACATTCGTCACCTGTGAAAACATTCCCATCAAAATATCCTGATTTCATGGCTACTGAAAAGTCTGCACAGCCACATAAAATTTCCAAGAGTGAACGGAATGATCTAGTGAGAGATCTGGAATTGCCAAAAAGTACAGCAGAGGTGTTGGGGGTCTGAACTGCAGCAATGTAATCTTCTTAAACATAATGTGCATGTGGCTGAGTTTCATGCTCGTAAAAAGAACTGCTTCTACATTTTTAAATGACAGATAACCTCATTGCTTGTGTTGATATACTGGGTCTAATGGCAGCACTACCAATCGACTACAAATATATATGAACTTTCGTTTCGTTGTTAGGTTTGTTTTTAGGTCTTCAGATTGTGACCGGGTTGTTCTTAGCTATCCATTTATCAGGCGATGTAGGACTTTCTTTTTCGTCTGTGATCCATATTATACGGGATATTCATTGATTCCTCCAAGTATCATATTATTGTAGGCTCTTCATTCATTCCTCCAAGTTGAGATTAAAAGTTGTTCTGCTCCATAATTATATAATTTTACCATCTGTTCCACTCGTGCATAGAGTTCACATGAAAGAAACGTATAACAACATGAAACAAGCGTTACAAACCCTCAACTATGAAAAGTGTAAGTGGCAGGTTTGTGGTTATCGGAAGGTCATTGCGATCTTCATGGTGCTACAGTGGGGTTACCCATAGCTTTTCTGTGTCCTGTGTCTCTGGGACAGCCGCGCCTGGACTGCAAGAAAAAGGATTGGCTCCCCACGAAAATCACTTGAACCGGGGAAAAAGAATGTACTTCACGAACCACTAGTAGAATCCAGCAAGATCTTGCTCCACCCTGTCCACATCAAGTTTGAACAAATGGAGAAAATTGTAAAGACCATGGAATGAAATCGGGCGGGAATGTTGTACATTCGTGATGCATTTCCAAGACTTAGTGAGGCCAAAATCAAGGAAGGTGTATTTGGCGGTCCACAGATACGTCAGCTCTTTCTAGATAAGCATTTTGATGATATCTGAGATGAAACAAGTGATGAAAAGTTAGCTCGGAATGCTTTAAAACAAGGGGCCACAAACGTTCTATAGGAAGCCATAAGACTGACAATTACCAGGGGCTTGTAGATACCGTCTTGTACCGCTGCGCTGCAACATGCCATTGAAATTATACTTTTTACGCTCTCATTTGGATGTCTTCCCGACTAACTGCGGTACTGTCAGTGACGAGCAAGAGGGACGGTTTCGTTAGGACATTGCAAAAGAAACATGGGAAATCCAATGCATCAATGCTAGTAGACTATTTTTGGATCATTGTGAAAGATGTTCCAGAAGCTCATTACAAGCGATAGGAAACGCAGAGTCGCTGCCAATCATTTCCTATATAAGGTTTATCATAGGGTACGCGTGTATAATGTATATGCAATGTGTAAAATTTGTTTTATTTCAAAAACTAGAGTTAATATAGTGTTTACACGTCCCGTTTCATATTCAGTAGCCCAAACAACATAAAAATAACTTGATTTAATCCCAGATACGAACAAAAAGTCAAACTTGCTTGCCCAGTATAATAGAACAAATAATACAAATATCAAAATGGGATTCATATAATGGTGAACCGCGCAAATGTTTCTGGTTTGTCAAATACTGAGACACAGAGAAAATGCACATTTCAGAATTCAAGTTTTACCCCCCGGATGGAGAAACAGTCCAACACCTTAAAAAGCATTGTGTGGCCTCGGGTATTAATCTGGAGCAATGACACAGTTGTTTCCCACACATGGAGGATGCACGTTTCCCAACGAGACAGCTGTCATGCTTCGAAATCTGATTTTCCTTGTGATTTTCTGCCCTGATGGTTTCTCAGAATTCATCTTATTCTGCTGGTGCCACTTCTTGCAACATTTACTCATCTCTTTCACTCATTCTTCTTGACCTTGCAGGAATACTTTGTTAATTACAGTGAAATCTTCAGAGTGACAGTTCCACATTGCCATCTCTCGCTAGATAGCTGAGTGCACCACTGAGGGTTCGAAATATATATGTTTGGAATTGGGGCACTAACGCTATTTTGTCCTCAAACTGTGGTGCTGTGCAGCCAAAAGTCGGTTCTCAGGAGAGAGCTGTGAGGGGAGCATCTATTTCATCATCATCATCATCATTGTCAACCATTATCAATCCACTGCTGGACGAAGGTCTCCCCAAGTTTCCTCCACAACGGTCTGTCTTGTGCCAGTCTAATCCATGTCACTCCCGCATATTTACGAATTTCATCCACCCATCTCCTATGTGGTTTTTTTCTGGGTCTTTTCCTGTCCCTTGGAATCCAATCTAAAATTTCGGCTGTCCATCTATGGTCTGTCCTTCTGGCAGTATGTCCAGCCCATTGCCATTTCAGGGATTTAACTCTGATCATGATGTCTTCCACTCTCGTCATTTTTCGGATCCACGAGTTCCTCTTCTTATCTCTCCTGGTTATACCAAGCATGCACCTCTCCATGCTGCTTTGAGTTGTCTGCAGCCTTTGTATGTCTCTTTTAGTTAAGGTCCACGTCTCTGCACCATACGTAAGCACTGGAAGGATGCATTGATCAAACACTTTTCTTTTAAGACATAATGGCATATTGCTCTTGAAAATTATGCTGTTTCTTCCAAAAGCTCTCCAGGCAAGTTTTGTACGCCGATTAATTTCTTCATCAATGTGACTCTCACTTGATATCTGCTGTCCAAGATAAACATACGTATCTGTTATCTCCAGTTTTTCTCCATCAATCGATAAATCTTCATTTCTTGTAAAAGCATTGAACATCACTTTTGTCTTCTGAAAGTTCATTTTTAATCCCACTTCTTTACTCTTGTCAGCAAGTTCCTGGATCATACTCTGCAGCTCTGATGGGGTAGTTGCAAAAATGACTACGTCATCAGCAAAACGAAGGTGGGTTAGATAATCTCCATTAATCTTTATCCCTTTGTTTTCCCAGTTCAGTGATTGAAAGACATTTTCCAATGTGGCATTAAAGAGCTTCGGAGATATGGTGTCACCTTGTCTCACTCCCTTTCCAATTTTTATGTGTGTTGTATTTTCAAACAGCCGAATCTTTGCACTTGCATTTTCATAGATGTTATTAATAATATTAATGTATGCATCTTCAATACCGCAGGATTTCAGAGCCGTGGTAACTGCTGATGGTTTCACCGAATCAAAGGCTTTTTCATAATCGATAAAAGCCATGCACAATGGAAGTTCATATTCCCTCGCTCTTTCAATTAGTTCTCTCAGTACATGGATATGATCTATTGTGCTGTAGCCATTCCTGAATCCAGCTTGTTCTCTCGGTTGAGCCATGTCCAGTGTTACCTTCAAGCGGTGTGAAAGAACTTTAGTGAAGATTTTATAAACCACTGATAGGAGGCTGATAGGTCTGTAGTTCCTGAGATCCTCAATGTCACCTTTTTTATGTAGCAGGGTCATTGTAGCATTGTTCCAATCCTCAGAAATCTTCCCTTCATTAAGGCATCGAGTGAAAATTTGGGCGAGTACTGTTTCAATTTCTCCACTTGCTTCTTGTATGATGTCTATAGTAATTCCATCTTCTCCTGGAGCTTTCCCCCGCTTCATGTTCTTGATTGCATGAGCAACTTCTGCTGGGAGGACTGGAAGAACTCTGGTACCTTTCATGATGTCTGGAGTACATGTATCATCCCTTTCATATAATTTGGAGTAGAAATATTTCCCTCTTGTCAAAATTTCGCCTCTATTTCTTGTTATAGAACCATCTTCTTTTCTCAGAGCCATAATCTGTTTTCTTCCCTTACTGAGATGTCCCTTTGCTATCTTTAGGCTTTGGTTGTTTTCAATTGCTTTCCTCACTAGCTCGCAGTTGAATTTCCTTACGTCTTCAGTGATACTTTTTCGTGCTGTCTTGCATAGCTCTATATATTCCACTTTGGAAGTCACATCTTCTTTAGTTGTCCTCATCTCTCTTCTTTTTTGCATCAACATTTTGGTTTTTCCTGATAATTTGTTTACATGCAACTTGTTCTTAGACCCAGCTAATTTTGTTGCTGTTTCCATATGAGCTTTGGTTACTTTTCTGTTAACTTCCGAAATATCCACTTCTTCCGATGTTAGGCCTTCTAAAGCAGAGAATCTGTTCTTCAGTTCCAACTTGAAAGTATTATGGTGTTTTTTAAGGTTGGTTATGTCAATACATTTTGTTTGTCTTATGAGCTTGCCACGTTCCAGTTTAGTGTTGAGGTGCATCTTACATCTCACCAATCTATGGTCACTACCTGTGTTGAACTTGTTTAGCACACTGCAGTCTTCGATGACGAATTTTTTGTTACACATAATAAAATCAATTTCACTTGTCGTCCCAATTGGATGTCTCCATGTCCATTTCCTGTGTGGCTTTTTCTTGAAAAAGGAATTCAAGATGAAAAATCTTTCTGCCTCTGCAAACTCAACGAGAGTATTTCCACGCTGGTTTCTGTTGCCGTGACCGAATTTACCTACTGAAGTTCATTCTGTTGCCGGTGCCCTATTTTTGCATTGAAATCTCCCATAATTATCTTCAAGTGCTGCTTACCTTTATTATTTAGATGACGAATTTCCTCATAAAATTCTTCAATTTCTTCTTCAGGATGACTTGTGGTGGGTGCATAAGTTTGAATAATCTGAGCCTGGTATCTTCTCGAGAGTTGGATAACGAGTCGTGCAGCTCTGTCAGAGGAACTTTCAACTTCTACAACTTTATCCTTCAGTTTCTTGTTTATTATAAATCCAACACCACTAGTTCTGCCAGTATCTGTCCCACGATAGTAGAAGAGATGTCCACTTTTCAGTTCAATGAGATCTTCTCCTTTTCTCCTTACCTCACTCAGCCCGACGATGTCCCACTTGATCCTTTGTAGTTCCTCTTCCAATTCAAGAAGCCTTGAATCAGAAGATAGGGAGCGTCCGTTGTAGGTAGCCAAGGTCAGCATCAAATGGCAGCCTAGTCCGGTCCTCCGGGGATTCTTAGCACCCTCTGCCTTCATGTCGCACTGGCCGCTGCCTTGGCCAGGTACATTCCAGCTGCCGGAGACTGAGGGCCAAGATTCAAGTTGTAGAGTGATTTTGGAGGTGTTTGGCCATGACTCACCACGCTGGCCAAGCGGGTTGGTGAGTGTGGGATAGCATTTCCTCTGATCCCGATGGTATAGTTATACCGCTATTTGCGGTCGTCAGAGCCCCTTTAGTGGGAACAGGATGCACCACGAGAAGGCGGGGTTGACATTTGTCAAGGAGAGGCTGTGATGTTACGCATCACCTGACCTTACATCCCCATCTATTTATGACCATGTATTACAACTGTGAGAAACAGCAATTTCGAAACTTCCGGTTTCGTAACACTGCGAATACGAACAATAACAATATTTTGACATCATTTCAAAAGGAAGAGTATGTGGAAAAATGGAAAAATTCGAATTCACTAAGTTTTTTTTGTAAAACCCAGCAAGCCTGTATTTTCGTCATTATTAGAAACACTCATGGTTTTTTCATTAACTTCACTTGTGCTTAAGTTACGTTATTTAGAAAGTAACTTTGGCCTAACGTTAAAAATTCAAGAAAATACGGGATTTACAGAAGAAATAATGGCCGAGGCATAAACATGAACAAAATACTGAATTATTGAAAATGATATAAGTTAATTTACGGATGGAGATTTCATACTGAATCTAGCAAATGTCGTTATGAATTTACAGAAGGAATTTTCCACATTTTTTAAGTAAATTATTAGATCTATTTTTACTTCATAATTTTTTAACGCTGAATCCATAGCCGGTGATTACATTCGTTGGTCTGAATCAAATTGGATTTTTACTTCTCCACTTCGACTTCTTTATTTCGTGACAGCATGTGCGCGCGATTACTTACATTTTACTTTACCAAATGTAAGCAATATGCATTCTGCCCCCCCCCCTCCTTTCTTTGCGCACTCTAAAATAGCGGTCTAAATCAATTTACCTTGGGATTCGTAAAATCCAACAACGCAGTAAAAAGAATCCGAGTTCGTGATTAAATTTATCCCGCGAAATCGGCCCCCTGCATCAGAATCTTTCAAAGGCAAGACGTTCGATACTGTAAGAAAGGGTAATAAAGAACTTAAAATCGTGTGACACTCACTCCTTTTGAGAAGAAAAAAGAGAAAGAAATAGAAGGTTCTCGCCATTCGCGTCATCTATAAATGCACAGAAATTTATGAGGAAGAATTCGAAGGATCGAGGGAATTATTTTTCCATAAAAATAGACCACAAACACGATTTTACGACATCATAAATAGTTAATGTTCTGGTATGCTACAGAAGGTGCCCTCTTTCGGTTCCACAGTAATTGATTTTCTCTCCCAACGCAAACACGATTTTCTGTGAATATAGTGATAGATAAACATTAAATGGTCTCCTGGAATTCGGAAATACAGTAGTGCGCGCAGTTCGATAGGAGCTGAGGAAATACTAAATGGTACTTTGTCATTTAGCACTTGGTGGACTCTAACCTTTGAATCAAAGCGTCGTGTCCTTGCATTAATTCGATGGACCAGAAACCAGTATATTGTTGCGCTGTCCGTCTTAATGAGACAAAATCACGCGATCTATTTTCGTGTATAACATGTGCAGTAAGATTTATTTCAGCTCCTGCTATACACTGATAGAGCCATCTGAGTGTGTAACATCAATTACACATAAAATTTTGCATAATTACATGCGATGCTTCGCGACATGTTCCAATTTCCGGAGAGGTAATTTAAGAAACAGCGACCAAAGGTCTCCTTACACATAACTCAGTTTTGTACGGAAGATTACAAACTGAAATCTATTAATTCAACATTTACAAAGTGCAGTCTAGAACATTAATCTTTAACCTGTATCTTCCGGGCCACTACTGCCAGAGGAGTAGGTTTCAGTGAAATTCTTGACAACCGGTATCTCCAGGGCCGCTACTGGCCGTACGTTTTAGAAGATATAACGTCCGCGCCGGCCGTCCAAACCGGGTCCCCCCACTCCGGAGTAAGTCGCTCTCCCAACTGGGCTACGCGGATAAGCTTGTACGTGATATTGGCGCCCGAACTTCCAGGATGACCCGGCTGTTAAGTTTCTCGCAATGATGTGATGTTCTTTCCCCACGGCGATACAGGAAAAATCAGAATCGCTCCGAAATAAATAAATTAGTGTGATGTTACGTTCCACACTGGAATTTCTCAAAATTACGTTCTCCATGGGATGACTGCCTACAGCGACATATGCCCCCGGGTGACTCATGCCTCGGCCCTCTTTTTTGACGTGCCTGCACCGCTGAATTCACATCAGATAAAGGCAGATAGCAGTGAGAACGCATGTCCGCGTAGCTCAGTTGGGAGGGCGACTTACTCCGGAATGAAGGGACCCGGATTAGATGCTCGTCACGGACAAACTTGTACGCTATACTGAAATTGAAGACATCCACAATATAGCCGCATATAATATCACATCGTCTAGCTTTTAAACAGATCGAACATCTACACACATACACTGAGCAACTGCAGTATCGTCCTTTTTATCTATCGTTTTTATCACATTCATGTGTCACTCTCTGTGACCTCAGAAGTGTTGCCAACGCCATCCATATGAGAGAGAAGATATCACGTTAAGTTTGGAAAGTGTAAAAGAAAACAAACTCAAATTTACATAGGAAAAGGAACTAAAAATGAAAGTTAAATTAGAATATACGTCAGCAAGATATTTTCCACATAAGAATTACACTCCACATTTATGGAAAGGACAAAAATATATTCAGCACATTTTCAAAATGCTAAAATATCAGTCCCGTGAAATTGCAAGTTAGTGTATAGATGAAACAAAATTTTCTAACAGTTTCACGTTTTATTGATATCCAGAGAAGAACGGAAGGATGCTATTATCGTGCCTGCCGTTCTTTGTTAGCTCAATTCCTGCCGTGCGAGGCGCTGTTTAATCCAGACAAGCAGATGACCCTGATCATTCAAGAGCAGCGTGGCCGACCAGTGGCGAAGTAGTCTAAGTACTGGCGTCTGATCTTTGTCAGAAATGGCTGTGGTTTCGAATCCGGGTGAGGCATTGCTTGTTTTAAGCCACTCGCTCTTTCTCTTCCCTGGAACTAGTGGTCCTAAATTAAGAGCAGGCCACTGCTTATAATACATTTAGTTACGGTGCCCGTTAAACCCCCAAACAAACAATTTCTACTCAACCCTTATGGTAGAAACCTAATCGTCTCTAAATGAAATATTGCTTAGGTCACACTTATAATTCCCACTTATCTTCAGAGAAATATGACTACGGTAATTTCCCCCAACAACAAACAACAACAAAAAAGACCTGCGTGATAGCATCGTAACTCATTAACGCACGTTTCAATAAAAATTGAAAATGCTGTGTTGTACGTACGTCGGGAGTTTAATGATAAGAAAAAACGAATTCTGTATATTTTCGAAATGTTCATAAAAAAATGATGTGCATAACTTTCCAGTTAGATTTACTGACTTTCCACTTGAAAGTGTAGATAAGGTAAAGTATTTAGTTGTTTTGATTTAATGGATATTTTAATTGGAATTCTCACGTTCAGTGTGTTACATAAAAAAAGTATCCTTACAGGTTCGCCTACTTGGTAAAATTAGGCATTTACCCTGTTTATGTTCTAAACACATTTTATTTTGCTATATATAATTTATGACTACTAAACTTTGCGTTGTTAATAACAGAATAAAACTACGTTTCTCACAATGAAATGTTTTGCTTAGCCAAAGACCCAGCCAGATCTCCATGCTCACTGCACATGATCGCAAACAACGCAGGAATTGGACCCAAGATCATCTAGATTGTACCGTGGATGATTGGAAGAAAGAGGCCTGGTCTAATGAATCAAGATTCCTGGTGCATCACGAAGACGGCCGAGCGCGGATACCCTGATTGTTACCAACGGTGGCTATGGCACCTGGATGCACTGTTGGGCACGAACAGGCTGGCGGCGGAGGTGTTCAGCTGTGTGTCATGCTTTCTTGGGACACTTTAGGAGCAATTATCCCAATAGCACAATCCCTGTCAGCTATCAACAGGATAATGTTCCACAATCCCTGTCAGCTGTCATTAACAACAGGATAATGTTTCATGCCACACTGCCAGAATCGCCAAGGAGTGTTTCCAGGAAAATTTAGCTGACTTTCTGTTAATGCCCTGGCCTCCAAATTCACCCGATATGAACCCAATCGAACATTTGCGGTTCGACTTGGAAAAGCGGGTTAGTGCTAGTTCATTACCATCTCGAAATGTACGTGGACTGGAGGACCTGCTGTTGACATTATGGTACCAGATACCCCAGGATACCTATCACCATCTCGTTGAATCGATGCCTCGCCGAGTGACCGCTATTTTGCTGTCTAAAGGGGGTCCCCTACAGCTTATTAGGTAGGTGGTCATAATGTAAAGGCTCATCGCTGTATATTTTTGCCCATTCAGTGTACGTTGGTGCTGTAATTTTCATCCCTGAAACACAATATTTCATTAGGATATGCTTCGAGATTTTGTTTCAGCAGTGTAACAATTTTTTTTTCAGTACCTTCAATTTTGTCCTAACGGAGTTATGATTGTATGATCTGGGATTTGTTTTGTAGAGAGACATGAATCTACGAAACGTTCTCGGCAATACTTGTTGACAATTCCAAATGCGTAGATTGTGTTTGAACTACGTAAAACGGCGAAGGAAAAATTCTCCAGAGATCACGTCAGCTATCATCAAAATTTTGGACGTGATGACAGGCTGACTCGGAAATTAAGTTTAAGCAGTTCTGAGATAAATTTTCATTTACCTGCTTTATTCATACGAAAACCTGAAAGGACTGGACTGTCACTGAGATTAGAGAGTCCGGTAAAGTTAATGTCGCCTCATTCTTCAGTTCAGTAGTTATTGCCACACTTGCAAGTATTTATTTCATGAATGACTGAGCATTTTATGCAAACGATATTCTGCAAATTAAATTCATTTGATCTCATATTAAACTGCAGTAAAGAGATGATGTGTAAAGAGCTTCGCTGGACGGATTCAGAAAGCACTCACACGAATGTTTAGTTAACGTTTTAAATGTGTATTTCTGACTCTCCTACACTTAGCGTTGCAAAGCTGCTTTTATCTACGAAAATATAATCTTGTGAACCACGAATTAATCCGTATCCCATCACAAATGGAAGTATTGCAACAAGTGATATGTTTTGCTAACGACGCAAAATTTTTACAGCACTCAGTAAGCGCATTATAAACTGCTGGACAATTGCTAAGGACGGATCATAAACGGCTATATAGCGCATAAAAAAGTAAGTGTAGTTGGATGCCAAATGAAATAAAATAATAACAGAATGCCAGGACATTACAAGAAAGGCAATTTATTGTGCTCTGAAATCCAGAAGGCTTTGGAACGTGTTCAAGGGACAAACAGGCCATTTTGTGCAGAATACGTAAACGTGAAAAAAATGCAATTACCGTCCGCAGGCGTTCCGGCGTAAGATGTCAATACGGGATATGGCCACCATGGAGGGCGATGCAAGATTCCACACGTCGTGTCATGCTTTGCACAACATTATCAAGCAGATGTTGGGGTAATTTGTCCCATTCCTCTGTCAGTGCACGGATGAGGGTGTCCTTGTTTATTGGAGGGCATTGGCGACCAGCAAGACTCCTCCCCAAAGCATCCCACATATTTTCAATGGGATTCAGATCTGAAGAACGTGCTGGCCATACGAGGCGTTAAATATCCTCGCTCCCAAGACACTCCTGGACAGCAACCGTTCGATGTCATGTTGCGTTGTCGTCCATGAAAATGATTCTATCACCAACAGCACCACGGAACATGCAAACATGAAGTAACAGAACATCATTAATGTATCGTTGTCCAGTCATAGACCCAGTTAGAAGCACATAGAGGGACGTACGGCCGTTGATCATGATGCCAGCCCATACCATGACACTACATGTCGGATATCGGTCCCTTTCCAGTATGTTTGCTGGACAATATGCAGTACCACTATCACGCCAGATCAGCTGTCGTCGACAATCAGACGATAGACTGTATCTACTCTCATCTGAGAAGAGGACAGCAGACCAGTCGTTATCAGTCCAATTGTGATGTTGATGGCACCATTGCAAACGGGCGGTACGGTGACGTCTGGACAATGGGATGCACACAACAGGACGGCGGGCGTATAGTCCTCCTTCATGCAAACGTCTGGCGAGTTTTTCGGGAGATCCGCTTGCCAGTAGCAGCCATAAACTGATTTGCTACCTCACTAGCTAAGCTGCGCCGGTGTCTTTTTGTTGATAGCACTATGTACCGATCTTCTGCAGGTGTCGTACTGCGAACACGACCTCCCCCGTGACGTTTGCTACAGTCTCTATTTGTTTGAAATGATTTCCAAAGCCTTGAAACAACACTGTGGCTGACGTCGAAATCCCTGGCAACATCTGTTATTTTTCGCCCTTCTTCAATCTTGCAAATAATACGGCCACGCGTAAAATCATCTAGGTGATGTCGGGAAGACATACTGAAAATTGCAAGTTTGTCAATTGATTCCTTCCCTTTCAACTTTGCGTTTCAACAACAACGGTCAATACGTGTGAAACCCTTTATATCTCTTATCAGCGCTATGACGTCACGAACAAGTTCGGCAATCCAAAATTTTCATACGCACAACACGTCTTACTGTATCCCGCACTTATGCTAATTTCCACATTTTCCTGCCTTCCATTTTATGGTTGCTATCGTTGCTATTGTCATCCGTCCTTAACAATTGTCCGGCAGTGTATTTTGAAGTAACCTATTATAATTAACTATGCTTGTGTCCCTGAGAAGTGTTTTTCCATTTCAATTAAACGAGCAGAAACAGCATCGCTGAAAATTCTCTGCCAATTTCTGCAGCGAAACGATGAACTGTCCAATTTCTTATTCATTCTTCTATAGTAAATATTAATTAATTAAAAGTACCATAGTTCATATAATTAGCATTATTTCCACGACTTTTATTTAAAAATCAATACCATGTGTGACTTACTAATATCCACTTACATCTGTCTCACTTGAACCACGCTTAGTTAAAGGCAGTTTTTTAATTTATGCAGAGTTTCAAAACATTTTGTTCCGGAAAGATTGAAGTCACTTGCTTTAGCTCAAGTGTTTAAAAATAATAAAAATATTAAATGTCAATTTTGCTCAAGAATAAAGTGAAGAATTAGTTTAATTAAAACTGTTCTTAAATTTTATTTCCCGGTCTTATTTCTGAATCAGAAATGAGGATGCTTTGCGAGAAGTACGAACTGACATAAATATTCAGGATGCATTTTCAGAATATTATCCCCCTCTGTCACTGGCATAATTACTATTATCAAATATAGCTATTAATTCTTTTATGCATTTAGCATAAACGACTGTCGGCAATTTTTTTTACTCCCTGAAAGTAAAGTCATTTGTTTTTCATGCAACATTTTATATATATCTGCTGCAAGAATGATTGCACGAAGGCGGTTTTATTTTTAGTGTACATTCTAAAATTTAAACTTTTGGGGATCTCGAAGAAGTAATTTTCTTATTGAATGCATGCAAAAAAGATATTACAATTGCTTATGTTTGCTGACTTCAAATTTAATTAATTTTTTTAATTCCAATTTTAATTACGTGATTTGATACCATATAGCGTAGTTTACCTTTGATTGAACTAACGGCATTTGAAACAGAACTATGTGACAGGTATTTGACATTTGAAATGCCAAATGTCTTTCTGTGCACGAGAATGCTTTACATCGGAAAGACCTTAAGGGAACTTTATTTATTAGTAAAAACATGCTCATTGTTATTACGGATTAGATTCAGTTTGCAAAGTGAATATATTTTAGTACTGTGACAAAAAGACTGTTTTCTTCTCTAACAGTAACTGGCTTTCAGGCTGAAAGAACAGTACCACGGTAAAATTCGTCGACAACATGCTTTGTGTAATTGCTTTTCCTTCTACTCATGTCACAAATTTACACAGTAAGATTGGCACAGTCGTTGCAGTACATTTCTGTCCTATTGTATGAGGAAAATTGCCCAGAGAATTTATTGAAGTCGTTTTCACATCGTAGAAACAAAATCATGTTCTACTCTACAAACAAAACCTCTTCGTGTATTTTAACGAGGGTGCGTGTACAGCGATGTTTATTACTATCAATGTACGGATGATTGCTCGATGAACCTCAGGAAAGATGCGTACAGTCCATTTGGCTATTTTACCGCACTAATCTGCAAAGGTTTCTTATTGAATATGTGACGTATATTCAATTTTAACATTTTAGTTCCTTTTCCTATGTAAATTTGAGTTTGTTCTCTTTTGCACTTTCCAAACTTAACGTGATATCTTTTCTCTCACATGAATGAGGTTCGCAACACTTTTGAGGTCAGAGAGAGTGAAATATGAATGTGATAAGAACAAGACAAGACAAGTTATACACTGGCGTGCACAAATTAAAGACGAGACGGTTTTTCGAATGTAACGTAGTGCGGAAGTGCTCCACATCGAATCAAATCATACCATAAGATCCCCAAGATGTAAGAATATGGGACAAGTGGGAAAAACCGTCCAAACAAGGAATCCAAAGGATACAAAGGCACTTTATTGAAAAAGTAGCTTAGAGCACAACTGGACAGAAGACAGAAACGTCCATGTGACAGGCGGCTGCCAAGAAAAGTCGAGTCTTTACTAGGGGATATGATCGCCCCTGAGTGCATTGCAGGGTTTACAACGTCTGTCCATGCTGAGGACGAGGTTGTCAAGGTGCTGTTAAGGCATCGCGGCCCATTCCTTTTGTAGCGCCAATCACAGCTGGGGAATCGTTGCTGGCGGCTGGTGACGTGCTACCAAGCGTCTCCCGAGAAAGTCCCACACGTGTTTGATTGGATTTAGGTCCGGGGACCTTACGGGCCAATCCATGCGTTGAATAACTTCACTCTCCAACAGCTGTGCGACAGCCACTGTACGATGAGGTGCAGCGTTGTCGTCCATCTAAACAGACGCACGTGAGGCAGGAGAACCTCACTACAATAGCGGACACCAGTGACTGAACCTCCTTGGAAGATGTGGAGCTCAGTACGGCTACCAAGCATGATATCGCCCCAAACGAGAACTCCGCAACCTCAAAACCGGTCCCTTTCGATGATGTTGGAGATGTGATTGCGTGTTTACTGCTCTCTCCAGATGTGTATACGTCCAGAACGCTCGTCAGACTACATCGGCTCTCATCGGTAAAGAGAACTGGACTCCATTGCTGATGTGTCCAGTTCTTTTGTTCCTGGCACCACAGAAACTGCCGTCTCCGATGAGCAGGCGTTAAAGGCACACACCGTACTGGTCGTCGTGCAAATAGACCACCTTTGTGCAGCCTCCTGGCCACGGTAAAACGTGATAACGCGATATGCGATTTCTCCCGCTGTCTGCCGTCTGTCTTTTCTCGCCTGTAGGACAATATACCGGTCGGCCGGCGCCGTGGTTGCTCGTGTACGACCATTGATAAACTCTCGGACAGCTGTTCCTGTCGTTTGAAATGCTCTCGAATCTCGTGAAACGATGCTGTGAGCGATCCCAAGCTCCCCGGCCACACTAGTCACACTTCGACCTTCTTCCAACTTCCCAATGACGCGACCTCGGGTAAAGTCATCCAGATGTCGTCTACTGGATTGCCTGTTGGCCATATCACACGGCGGCAGCAACTCGATGTCGTTCAAACCGTTGTACAGCGTGCGATAACTTTTAGCGAATTGCTGAGCGTACACCGCCCGTGTGCTTCATACCCTTCCGACACTCCCTCCCCCCACGTCATGCTGCATATATGCGCATGCCCTACCGTACCGGACCCTAGTCTATCTCCTGAGTGGTCTTTCGGTCCGTTCTGCCTGCTCGTTCCGCTGTTATGCTAATTTTTCCTCTTTGTCCTTAATTTTTGAACACCAGTGTATAATGGCTACGCAGTGGTTATGATAAGGGTGATTTTGAATGTAAATGTTAATACTCCTTTTGTATACGAGGCTGCTTAAATGCTGTTAAAGTATTGTTGAAGGATACGTGTTTTACTTTAACGAAATTATTGTGTTTCGTAGTTAAATATTATTGTGGATATTAACGCAAGTTCTAGAGTTGTGTTTCATAGTTAATTGCCATTGGGGATATTAGCCCATGTTTAGTTGATCTCATCGTGTTGAAGTGAACATGATCAAGTGCCATTAAGGATTATAAATAATACTGCAAGGAACTGTACACCTACTACCTATAAGATAGTACAACTCTACTAGTTAACCGAATTTATTGGCGCAATTAAAACCTTTTGAACATCTGGTTGATGTGCGGAAGCTTGGAAACCTTGATTTTATCTAAGCCAATAAATTCGGATAACTACTAGTATAGTTGTACTATCTTAAAATAAAGGATTAGTTAGTTGTAAGTAAAACATCTTGAACTTTATTTGAGTGACTCGCATTTCACTGTACATGAAGTTTTGATTTATGTAGTGTTTTAGTTAGTCATCTACACACAAAGGCTACAAATATCATGAACGATTGTTGTTATCATTTGGGAGATATTTCTGCACTACTTTCACATACAAATCCTTGGTGATGATAGATCAATGTGACCTGACAGATCATTTTTGTACGCACAGCCCAATTTCTCTGCGTACTTCAGAAACGACAGGTTTAAGCAGTCGGATTATTTTTTGTCCAAATCTGCATCAATAGTCTCTCACTGACCCTCAGGAAAATTGCGTGTTATCTCCCAGGACGTTTTCTTATCCTATTCTGTACATATGATTTCCCGATTAACTTCAGTGACGATGAGAGCAATCAGAGTAAGGCAGCAACAATTATGCACTGTTTCTCCTTTACTTTGCACAATCAATTCCACGTTGTACTAGATGGTGATTCTTGTACCTTATCGGCCATTTTTTCTGTCCTACCCTGCACATGTTTTATTTCATTGAACTCCAGATAAAATATAATCACCTTACGGAGGAACATTTGTCTGTCGTACTTTCTTATTCAGCTTACAAGATATACAACTTTATTGACTTACCACCAAGAAAGCAATTATGCAAAACAAAGAACAACTCTGTGAAGTGTTAAATGCACGAGATGTTCAGAGTTCGTTGAAACTGTTTCATGAAACCAAAAAGTCCGTAGCTTACATGTGATAGAAAAACGTTAGCATTCCTTAGTGAATGAATATGTGGAGTATGATTACAGCTTCACAAAAATAGCGTGGAAGGTAATCAGTATATGACTGCATAATCCCCTTAGAAGAAGAAAGCAGGTTCATAGTTAAATGGAATGATGAAAGGACCTTTGTGCTCAAGCATGAATACGAAAAATTTGTATTACATTGTATCCCACCTGGACACTTCAGGTCAGACTCCGGTATAACGTAATATATGGCAACATCACCTTGCCCGCTATAATTGCTTCGTAAAGCTCCGAACAGTATTTTTTTTATGTACAAGTATTTTCACTTACAAACTAGAAATATTAACAAAAAGGGTGCAGGGAAGCGCTCTTGTGCTTCTTCGCTGGTACACGTAGCACACATAGATAATGTTAAATGTTGACACTAACAGGATAAGTTACCACGAGTAGACAACCCAAAATGTCTCTTGCAATTCAAGTACATCTTCACTGAACTACAAAAATCTAGCAGATTCACTGTTTGTACCTTATGAGAGGTTTACACAGTTCGAGATTATATAACTCGCTACACAATCAGGAGTATCTTTTGTTGTCTCAAAATATGTACCGCAGAAAAATTTTGAGATCTCAACCTATTAAATAAAGTTCAGTGTTTTACACGTTAGTAAACTTTCTTCTTATGGTATTCCTCATGCAAATACACGGAATGGCCAGTAAACCACTTATTTTACCAGTAAAATACCATTACCTTTCGAACTGGTCTTAGGTAACTTTAAGGCACCTGGCATATTATTTTTAATATTCTATAAATTTTGATGTTTAAACACTTCAGTCGTATCCTGTAAACCCTGCCTCTGTGGCTTCCTGGAGTTCATCGTATCTGGATCAAGTTCCAAAATTTCAGAGATCGTGCAATGCTCTATACAGATGAAGAATCTTCATAGGTTCTAACCATGGGAGCGAGGGTATTTGCATATATATATATACAATATATATACTGTATATAAGTGTATGTGTGTATATAAATTAAAGAGTGCAATGTGTTAAACATATTATAGACTCTGCTTGACAAATGTTACCCCCGCCTTCTCACGGTGCATCCTTTACCAACTAAAGGGGCTCTGACGCCCGACAAATAACAGTATAACTATACCATCGGGATTAAAGAAAATGCTAGCCCAGTTATGAACACCCCCCCCCAGAAAAATACCATGATTTCATAACTTAAATCTTGGCTTTCACTTTCGGAAACGGGAATGTACCTAGCCAAGTCAGCGGCCAGTGTGACATGAAGGCCGAGTCTGCTAAGAATCACCGACAGTCCGGAATAGGTTGCATTCCAATGCTGACTTTGTCTACGTTTAACGGTAGATCTCTATCTTCTGATTCTGATTCAAGGCTGTTTGAATTGAAGGAGGAACTCCAAAGGACCAAGTAGGACATCTTCGGGATAAGTGAGGTAAGAAGAAAACGAGGGGATCCCATTGAGCAGAGAAGTGGACATCTCTTCTACTATCGTGGGGCTGATACTGGCAGAACTAGTGGTGTTGGATTTATAATAAACAAGAAACTGAAGGACAATGTTCTAAAAGCTGAAATTCCTCGCACAGAGCAATGTGACTCGTTTTACAGCTCTAAAAAAGATACCAGGCTCAGATTATACAAACTTACACACCTACCACAAACCCCCTGAAGAAGAGACTGAAGAATTTTATGAGAAAATTGGGCATCTAAATAACAAAGACAAGCAGAACTTGAAGGTCATTATTTGTGATTTTTATGCGAAAATAGGTCAACAGCAACAGAATGAAACTTTGGTAGATACATTCGGTCACGTAAACAGAAACCAGCGTTGAAATACTCGCGTAGAGTTTGCTGAGGCAGAAAGGTTGTTTATCAGAAACTCCTTTTTCAAGAAAATGCCACTCAGAAAATGGACATGGAGGCATCCCAATGGGATGACAAGTGAAATTGATTTTATTATGTGTAACAAGAAATTTGTCATTGAGTACTGCAATGTGCTGAACAGTGTCAACACAGGTAGTGACCATAAAATGATGAGAAGCAAGATGCACGTTAACTCTAAACTCGAACGTGGCAAGCTCATATATCAAACAAAATGTATTGATATGACCAACCATGAAAAGCATCATGATACCTTCAAATCGGAACACCATGTATCGAAAGGTCTAACCCACGGACGTCCATGTCCATTGTCAATGCTGTCAGTACAGATTACGGAAGCGTACCACCAGTTGGCGCAAGAGCATCGATCCCCGACTGCTGAGGACTAGGAACGGTTTGCCTGGACGGGCGAAAAAAGGTCACTTGAGCATTATGCGAATCAGAGGATCGGAATTTAGTGCAAGCATCATGAATTCATTAAGGAATTGTGTCAGGTGTCAACAATATAACATGATGTGATGGTAATGCTTTTCTTGCACTGATTTTTCCCACTGATACTCATCGAACGGCATTTCAACACCATGGTGTATCTCAATATCTTTATCGTACAAATTCGCTTCTTAATGCGTACGCTGTATTCTCAAGCAGATGGTCACTCACTTTAAACAAGATAACGCACCTGCTCACCGGACTCGTATGGTCACCGAATAGTTCCGTGGATATGCTGACGAGTTTTTCTTACTCTAATATTCTGCACACTCCTAGGATTTAAACTTTATTTAGCATATCTGACATGAGATGGTACGGGCTGTTCGCTGTCGGACTGCACCGTCATCAGATCTGCAGGATATGAGTGACTGAATCCATTCTGCGTGGCATAACATTCCTGAACGATGTTTCCAACATTTGGTAGTCTCCATGACTCAAACATTCGAGATGTTCTTCAGATCAAAGGCGGCATAACACTCCCCTTGTTAGGGGTACCTAATAAACTGCCATCTCAGTGCAACTTTTGCACATGGTAAAAATAAAAATAGCCGCCCCGGTGGCGCAGTGGTCTAAGGCGCTGGCCTCTGATCATTCGTCCGTAAGGGGTCCGGGTTCGAATCCCGGTCAGGCATGGATGTTGTGTTTGTCTTACGGCACTGGCTTTCTCCCTTTCCTGGAACCAGTGACCATAAATTAGGGACGGGCGACTGCTTATAGCCCATTGAGTTGCTCAAAGTGGTCGTTAAACCTCCAATCAAAAAAAATAAAAAATAAAAATAAAAATAAAAATATGGCTTTGGTGGACAACTGTCGGTTTGCCTATAGCATCTGCCATTCTGATTATCGCCAATTTTCACTCGGTAATTACAAACACAATAAGATTTTGTCAGTTCCATACTCAGAAAAAAGATACGAACAGCAATGCAATGCATACGGCTATTTCTGGGACGTGCAGCTGCAGCAATGTATCGTAGAATGTCCACAGTGAAACCTTAGAATACATCCTGTGGCGTATACAAGAACACAATTTGTAGGGCATATGACAGTGCAGCTCTGGTCGATAGTAAAGGTTAACAATAACCGAGATCGCCTTCAAAGTCATCTCAAATATCCTCTAAGTGATTCAAATCTGGAAAGTCTGGAGAGAAAGGAAGTACATAAAAATCACTGAAATGCTCTTTTAGCAATTCATGACGACAGCAGGTGCTGTGACAGTATGCTTTTCCCTGTCGGAAACACATCATCGCTGGCCCAAAATATGACGCTTAGAATCGGCGCAGATAGTCGACAATCATAGAACGGAGAGCTATGACTGTCGAATATCTGCGCCGATTACGGAGGGCTCGTGATGATACCGTGGGTGGCTCGTGATGATACCGTGGGTGGCTCGTGATGATACCGTGGGTGGCTCGTGATGATACCGTGGGTGGCTCGTGATGTGCCCTAAACAGTCTCAAAAGAAGATGACAGGTCGAAAACATGGTCACTTCATGAGCGAAATGCCTGAAGTTCGCACGCAGGTTCCGTAGCCTTCTCTTATTTTCTTCAAATGCGGAGTTCGCCTTCGGCGTGATGTATCAGATTCATTAACTTAGAAAGCAAAGAATATAATCGCCATTAATGAACGCCCAAGGTCCTAACACATGGCACAACAACTGTTTATATCTACAAGTAACAGTATGATCAATATAAAGTGCATTTTTTGCACACCAAGGTTTGTTGAGCATCGTGGTCAGTCCAGAGTTTCTCGTTTTCTCGGACCCGAATTTTAGAGGCATCAACGTCTTCCACTGTAATCCATGTATCCATGCGCACTAGCCGTTCCCCCGCGAGGCACTATTACACTGTTGTGGTGCGGTTTTATCCCATTCCCTAAGCACAGTGACCACCATGTTACGTGTACAATAAGACAAAGGCGATGAAACGTACTGCAGAGGTGAAAACATGTGTCAAGACGACAAATCAGCAGCGAGATATTCTGTCGGCGTAGCTCAGTTGGGAAAGCGACTTACTCCGGAGTGAGGGGACACGGACAAACTTGTGTTTTCACATTGGCGCCCGATTGTGGAAAATGGATCCACTTGCCGTTGGGTTCTTCGAAAAATGTGTGATGTTTGTTCCACACATCGTCTAGAATTAGTAAACAAATTCTCCTTCGCTTCCAATGAAAAAAAAAATAAGAGGGAGATGATGTGACGTACTACAGAGGGGGAATACATGTGTCAAGACGACGACAAATCTGCAGCGAGAGATTCTGTCCGCGTAGCTCAGTTGGGAGAGCGACATACTCCGGAATGAGGGGACACTGATTCGATGCCCGTCCCCGACCAATTTTTGTTTTCACAGTGGTATGTCCGAATTAACCGCAAAAAGCAATATATACTAACAATCCCCTCTGCCTTAATTCGAAATTGCATCAAGTTAAACTGCTTCCCCATACTTCGTCTCACCGATTTTCTACGCCACCACAGTCAGTTATAATTCTGTATTGCTGTAATGTGAGCCAGCTTTGTGGCATTATTGCCTTGAGACAGTTGATTTCGGTTGGAGAGACGTCATAGTCATGCTATTTTTATACCTCGTTGTGCATACGTTTCGTTGTGACTTATGAGTAGCCGTACGTCAATTTTTAAATTACCTACTTCAAGTTCCTCTGGGGACATAATATTCGCTGCTGATGCTTAACAGAACATAGCACGAATTTTTAATTCATTAAGAGCTTTGTACCAAATATAACGATTTTTTGCTCTTAGAAATATTTTCATACATGCACTTTCTTTTGCTATATCACTATAGTGCCAAACTTCACCGGGCACCTAGAAGAGAGACACAACATAACATTTATCGACATACATTAGTACGGACCCTTCGAGACATGCTTTTGACAAGATTTTGAAACACATCGATAGGTATGCGCTTCCAATCAGCACATAATGCTGCCGCTTACTGTTGCTTAGTAGTAGGCCTTGCTTCCAAACTTCTTATGTTACGCTCTAATTCATCCCGTAGGTGCTCTATGAGATTAAGATCAGGGCTCTGTGCTGGCCAGTCCACGCACGATACGGAATTATCGACAAACCACGCCGTAACAGTCCTTGCTTTATGGCTCGGTGCAGTATCATGCTGGTACCAACAAGGCACGGTTCTGTAGTATTGCCACAGAGTTGGTAGGGCATAATTGTCCAGAATATCGAGGTAGACGTGCTGGTTAACAGGTTTGTCCATGATAACCAATGGGCTGGGACCATACCACGAAAAACACCTCCACACCAGTAAACTGCCAGCTCCAAATTTGACCTTAGGGGACAGTGCGCTGTGGTAAATAACATTCTTCCGGCTGCCGCCATACCCTCACATCGACATCATACTGATGGATCGTGTATATGGATTAATCAGTCCATAGGACCCGTTTTTATTGATCTACGGTCCACGATAAATGTTCTTTACACCATGCAAAACGACGAATAGCATTCCGAGTGGAGATGAAAGGCATATGAGCAGCCGCAAGACCATGGTAACACATGGAATGAAGTTCGCTGCGAATGGTACGTGTACATACCGAGGTTCCAGCATTTTAACTCACCTGTACACTGAGGTCTTGTGCAGTAATCCGTCGATTAGCTGTAACGACTCTCCTGAGGCTTCGACGTCCTCTATCACTGATTTTCTTTAGTCTGCCGGTACGTTTTGCTGCTTGAGGCACGCCATGTGTCTGCCACGTATTCAGTACATCCAAAACAGTTGACTTGGGTATGTTTAAACACCTCTCGGTTTCTCTTATGGACAACCCACTAATACACTGCTGGACAATTGCTAAGGACGGATCATAAACGGCTATATAGCGCATAAAAAAGTAAGTGTGGTTGGATGCCAAGTGAAATAAAATACTGTCAGAATGCCAGGACATTACAAGAAAGACAATTTATTGTGCTCTGAAATCCAGAAGGCTTTGGAACGTGTTCAAGGGACAAACAGGCCATTTTGTGCAGAATACGTAAACCTGAAAAAAAAACCAATTACCGTCCGCAGGCGTTCCGGCTAAGGTGTCAATTCGGGATATGGCCACCATGGAGGGCGATGCAAGATTCCACACGTCGTGTCATGCTTTGCACAACATTATCAAGCAGCTGTTGAGGTAATTTATCCCATTCTTCTGTCAGTGCACGGATGAGGGTATCCTTGTTTATTAGAAGGCATTGGCGACCAGCAAGACTCCTCCCCAAAGCATCCCACACATTTTCAATGGGATTCAGATCTGTAGAACGTGCTGGCCATACGAGGCGTTGAATATCCTCGCTCTCAAGACACTCCTGGACAGCGACTGTTCGATGACATGTTGCGTTGTCGTCCATGAAAATGAATCTATCACCGACAGCACCACGGAACATGCGAACATGAGGTAGCAGAACATCATTAATGTATCGTTGGCGAGTCATAGTCCCAGTTGGAAGCACATAGAGGGACGTACGGCCATTGATCATGATGCCAGCCCATACCATGACACTACATGTCGGATATCGGTCCCTTTCCTGTATGTTTGCTGGACAATATGCAGTACCACTATCACGCCAGATCATTTGTCGTCGACAATCAGACGATAGACTGTATCTACTCTCATCTGAGAAGAGGACAGCAGACCAGTCGTTATCAGTCCAATTGCGATGTTGATGGCACCATTGCAAACGGGCGGTACGGTGACGTCTAGACAATGGGATGCACACAACAGGACGGCGGGCGTATAGTCCTCCTTCATGCAAACGTCTGGAGACCATTTTTCGGGAGATCCGCTTGCCAGTAGCAGCCATAAACTGATTTGCTCCCTCACTAGCTGTGCTGCGCCGGTGTCTTTTTGTTGAGAGCACTATGTACCGATCTTCTGCACGTGTTGTGCGAACACGACCTCCCCGTGACGTTTGCTACACTCTCCATTTGTTTGAAATGATTTCCAAAGCCTTGAAACAACACTGTGGCTGACGTCGAACTCCCTGGCAACATCTGTTATTTTTCGCCCTTCTTCAATCTTGCCAATAATACGGCCACGCGTAAAATCATCTAGGTGATGTCGGGAAGACACACTAAAAATTGCAAGTTCGTCAATTGATTCTTTCCTTTCAACTTTGCGTTTGAACAACAACGGTCAATACGCGTCAAATCCTTTATATCTCTTATCAGCGCTATGACGTCACGAACAAGTTCGGCAATCCAAAATTTGCATACGCACAACACGTCTTACTGTATCCCGCACTTATGCTAATTTCCACATTTCCCTGCCTTCCATTTTATGGTTGCTATCGTTGCTATTGTCATCCGTCCTTAGCAATTGTCCGGCAGTGTATAACACCCAACAATCTTTCCTTTCCCAAAGTCAGTTCTGTCCCACCACGATATTTTCACTCAACCTCACAGTGCAATATGATCGCGGTCAGCTGCAGGCTTGTTTTTATACAGTTTGCAGCTGTACCGCGCGTCTTAACGATGCAGCGTATCCGTTCGTTTGCTTTTGAAAGTGCGTTCGGTGACTTTTGTCAATATAGTGTATGTGCGACCTTGTTTTAAGGTTATTTACAACAACGAAGGGTGAAAATGAAATCCTAAATACTATTTGCATCTATTAATCACCAAAGGGAAGATTTTTGTGGGTTACACCGTGGGATTGTAACACTTTAGAAAGAAAGAGAGAGGGAGAGAGAGAGAAAGAGATGGAGATAGAGAGAGCTAAAGAGTGAGACACAGAGTCGCGTTGTTACACTTGCGATTAATTTCCGAATACATTATTCGATCAAATGTACTGTTAAGGTAATTTTCTCGCGCTATCCGGTTTAAATGTAGGTATACGTACTTCACATAATGTCACCGAAAGTATTGTTTCTCAAATTTTTCAAGCGGAAAAGGGTGCGAAACGGAATATTGCAAAGCATGTCAATACCATAAACGTATCGTGCTCGGGTGTAGCGTTGCGACATTTCTTCGAAATCGGCATGTATCATGCAATGCCGTTTGCTCCTAATAAGTTGGTGATGGAAGTTTAACAACTCGCCCTTTTTCTTCGCAAACTATGGATGGGCACGTAGGACGAAAGGTGAAGGCTCAGAATGATCGAAAATGACAAGGGTAGACACGCAACACACGGAATCTTAAAACTCTAATTACTATCAGAAGGGAAAGTAACTCCTAATCCTTTTTTCTTTACATTACAAGAAAGAGAAGCACATAGAGACTCATAGAATACAAGAAAATGACATAATAGAATAAAATTATATACGTATTACGATATGTGCATATAATACCTATACGTGTTGAAGGTGCATTTAAAGTTCCACTTCCCTATCAAAACATAAAGAACGGAAACTAACCTTATTAAAACACCATCCTTCATATGCACATCGAATATTGCTTACGTTTTCACTAACATATCTCGTGGAACTTATGCATAACACATTACGCTCCACGTGGAGGTCTTACTGGTGTGCAATCGGAAAGGCAGGCAAGAACAACTTCTTCCTGAAAGGCAGTATGTTAGGTGTTCACTCTAGCGAAGCATCTTTCAGAACGGTAGTGGAATCGACCCTAGTGACGTCAGAGATGATATCTCAGCTACAGAATAAATACAAGGGGCATCCTGAAAGTAATGCCTCCTACTTAATAACCTTTGAAATTTTGAAGTGATATTAAAGAAACTGCACTGACATGTACCATGATATGTTACCAATGTGGGAACACATTTTTTTCAGAATCGGAAATAAAGATCATGAATGACAGAGAAAAGCAGCGAGCAGTAATTGAATTCCTGGAAAAAGAGGGATGTGTAGCTCCAGAAATTCACAGAAGACTCCCGTCGGTGTACGAGCTGTCACAATCGATATTAGGAATATCCAAAAATGGATGAACAGATTTCGAGAGGGAGAAAGTTCAGTATCGGACAAACGGAGTGGAAAACCAGCAACTGCAGTGACAGATGCCAACAGGCAACGAGTGAATGACTTCATCATAGCTGATCGTCGTCTCACCTTCCAGGAGTTGTGTGATACAATTCATTTTCCGTTGTGGTCATAGTGCTTTGGAAATATTAATTAGGGATCTCGGCCACAGAAATGTTTTTTTTCAAAGTGGATCCCAAGAAACCTAACCCGTGAACAATGTAATGTGAACAAAGGGTGGACATGTACCGGAACCTCGTGGAATGTTATGAGAGGGAAGGTGCGGTGTTTTTCTCTAATGTTGCGACGGGGCATGAAACTTGTATGCTCTTTCATGACCCAGGAACAAAACGTGCGACAATGGAATGGCACCGCCCATCTTCACTACGACAGAACAAGGTGAAAACAACTCTTCCGCAGGGAACGTGATGGTGACAATTTTCTGAGACCAACATGTCATTTCGACTGATTTCCTTGAACGGGGAGCAACAATAAACAGTGCTCGCTATGTGCAGACATTGGAGAAGCTAAATGAAGCTATAGAAGGAAATGACGTGATATTCCACTTCATAGTGTTGTTTTACACCATGATGACGCACGTCCCCACACTTCAATGGAGACTTAACAGGCTATTGCGAAAATGGGGTGGACAGTAATGCCCTAACCCCCTAAAGTCCTGATTTGGCTACCTCAGGCTTTATTCCTGTTTGCCCCTTTGAAAACCACTCCTCGTGGGGAGCGTTTCGACTATGTGACAGTCGTTAAACTTTCTATGAGCTCATGGGTAAAACGACAGCCTCAGGAATTTTTCCAAAATGGATTTTTCCAATGGCGTCAAGGACGGCGAAAATGTATAGAAAGTGATGGACAATACTTTGAGTAGTCTAGCATCAGTACCAATAAGTCCAAGTGTTTTGCCACCAAGCTTTACAATTTTGCTGCAACAAATAAAAATCTTATGATGGACGAGGCATTACTTTCAGGATGTCCTTTGTAGTTCCAGCTGGATAAAATCAACATTGCGAAGATCGGATGAAGACCGCCAATGTATGGTTCGTATTGAAGCAAGCAGTTGAAACACAAGATTATACACGACAAGAAATATCTTCAATGCATCACGACGGGAACAAAGCAACTCCTTCTGCAAAAATCTTGTGAACGGTGACTGTGGTTGATGAAGTCCTGAAATTGTATAATATGGTCGTAAAATTAGCATGTCCATGAGACCCTGGCACAATACGGTTCCAATCATCATTGTTCCCGTCAAAACGTTGTTGTACGATATATCGTAGCCAATCATGAACCTTCTGTAATCCTTACACTAAATCCGAAAGCAGACTGTCTATTATAATTCGTCATTGAAACATTCCACGCGGCGCTAGGTTTCCAGTGATATGCAGCATTGTCCACATCACATTTCGTACATGGACATGAAGACATGCATCTTCGCAAGAATATGTGGGAGAATCCGGAATGACGAAACTCTGGTAGAGAACAGCCAGAAAATCTGGTATATCAGAACGTGATTCTCACAGAAGAAGGACTCGAGATCACGGCGGATTTCTTCACACATGTGTTTGCAGCCTTGAAAAGTATAATTATGTAGGCTCTCCATTATTTTGCTCGCACGCAAGGTTAACGCTTTGTGGCCGCCTCGGTGGCGCAGTAGTCTAAGCGATGGCCTCTGATCATTCGTCCGAAAAGGGTCCGGGTTCGAATCCCGGTGAGGCATGGATGTTGTGTTTGTTTTACATCACTGACTCTCTCCCTTCCCTGGAACCAGTGACCCTAAATTAAGGACGGGCGACTGCTTATAGCCCATTGAGTTGCACACGTGGTCGTTAAACCTCCAATAAAAAAAACAAGAAAAAAACGCTTTGTGTAACTAAAAGCCTAACAGCTTATTTATGACGTCGTCGTAAGGGTAAGTGAACTGCATGTCTGTTGCCAGTGCTCGTCCGCCAAGAGGTTCCGAAGAGACCGTGGTGTAGTCTGAGACGTCAGATATTACAAATGTATTCGTTATTTGTAGTATTTTGTGAAGCAAAACAGATTGAATCTGTGTCATAGCATAATTAAACGGAGTGCTGAGTTATGGCACTTTTCACGACGATTACGTTTTTATCACTAATCTATAAAAACCATTAACATTTCTTTCAGGAATATTGCATAAAATGTTTTTTCTTAGTGAGTGGTATTTGACGAAAGAAAACCAGTGGTAACATTTTGGGTTATAAATAACTGAAGTTGACATGAAAAATGTCCTTCATTGTGAACACTATCAGACGCAATAATAATTTTTTCTGATCGGAATCGGGGCTTTTAGAATCAGAGATAACGGAAAAACACAATGCACGTTTATGTGCTCCAGAAGGAAAACTATGAAATATTTGACATGGAAACAGAGAAACTGTCAGAAAAATTGTGTCCGTGAAAAATGTTATCGAAGAAAAAAATCTCACCGGATTTTTAGGAACACTAATATAGGGTAAACTGTATTTTGAATTCTATACCTTCGGCATTTACGCGCCCCGCGGTAAAGATGAAGCAATGAAACCAGATTATATACTATATTAGCATTCATTATCACAGTTCAAGCTTTCTCATACGAGAAAGGCGTTTCAAATGTACTAATAACAACATAGACATGGTGTCTAGATGAGGTCAAACATCGATACTTTACACCGGCGTATTTTTCAAAACGCACATAACAAAAAAAAAACAAAAAAACACGAAGTCATACTCATTGTGTTTAGTCTTATTCACACTCATACCAGAGTACGGTGAAATAATTTTTCAAACTAGACATTTAGGAGAGTGAATATTGAAAATTTAAAAGCACATTTATTCCACTTTGCAGCAATGAGCATTTACGCCACTGAGAATGGAAAAAGTGCGTTCCATGCAAAGAAAAAAAAACGGGTGAAAGGTTTTGTTCATGTTCTTAGTTAACTAACACAAAAAAAAAAACGAATTTCTAAATCATCCTTTTTGTGTTGGAGATATCGCGAAAAACAATTCGAATACGAAAGAACCGGACGTTATCCCCTTTGCTCCTCAGATTAGCTTCGGAATTTCAAATATTCTCATAAGTTTCATCTTCAAATTTATTTTCAAACACATAAACAATATGAATTTTTACGGATCAAAAGACCAGGTCGAAGACATAAATTTCTGTGAAATTTATCAGATACCTTGTGAATGAGGACTTTCATATATAGGACAGACTCGCAGAACTTTTAGTTTCCGTGTGAAGGAACACAAGACCTACGTACGAAACTATAAACTGCAGAAGTTGTCTACAACTCAACATCGTCACGAAAATAACCATAAATTTTTGTTTGAAAACGCTACGTTTATTGATAAACCTGATTCGACTATCAAGTTTAATATATTAGAAGCTTTCCGCAGAAAACGGAAATCTTCACGGCTTGTTAATGACATGACGTCGACTTCATTTCTTTCAAGCGCGTGGAAACAACTCACAACAAGAAAGATTACACCAAATTTTCGGGTATAATAAGCACGTCTTTTGAATCCGTTCTGACGCAAATTAAATTTATCATAGCTATTCAAAGTCAATGGAACCGGTATGGAAAACAATAGTATCTGACGGAAGGAAGAAGTTTTTCAATCGGGCCTTTAATCCCTCAGATATTGCTGTAAACGGAATCGTGAGCTTACGAACTCTTAGAAACAGAGTTACCGACAAAAATAAGATGTGACTTTACGTCCCTTGGTGGGAAAATCATGCATTATTTTAGGAAGAAGGTATTTACAAAAGGTTTATCCATATGAGCGGTATCGGTCCAAGAAAAAAAATTTCAGTCGAGTTTTCAAGAGCCCAGATTTTGCTACAAATACATCAAAAGTAGAAATTAACACTTATGACCCCTGGTGGCCAAACCATTCTTTACCAAACATTAGAAATTACGTAAAAAATATTTTCCGTCAGGTCTTGTATGCGATACAGGAAGAATTTTTCAAATCGGAGTTTCAGGAGCAGAAAACGCAAGTTACCATTGTGCGCCCTAGCGGAAAGTCTATGATTTACTTGAAAATTTTGAATTTATAAGAAAAATATTTCAAATCGGAAACACTATCCAACAATAAAGGCATTTTCAAATCGGACTTTTAGAAGTAGAGATATTGAGAAAAATAAAATATACATCTACGCCCCTGGCGTAGAAACCATACACTTTTTCAAAAAGAAAATGTTTCTAAAACGTTTGTCGACATGATTAGTATCGGTCCACAAAAGAATTTTCTTCAATCGAGATTTTAGAAGCTCATATTTTACTGCAAATACATCAGCAGCGGATATTAAGACTTACGCCACCTGGTGGCCAAACAATTTTTTACAAAAATTTTAAATTACGTGCAAACCATTTTCGATCAGGAGCTGTATCCGGTGCAGAAAATTTTTTTCAGATCGGAGATTTAGAAGCAGAGATATAGGGGAAAACGCAATTTACCTTTACGCCCCCAAGCGGAAAGTCTATGAATTACTTGAAAATCTTGAATTTATAGGAAAAACATGTCACACTAGAAACAATATCCAACAAAGAAGGAATTTTTAAATCGTACTCTTAGAAGTCGAGATATTGACAAAATAAGATATACATCTACGCCCCTGGCGTGGATGTATAACCGTGCACTATTTTAAGAAGAAAATGTTTCTAAAAGGTTTGTCGACATGAGTAGTTTCGGTCTACAAACGATGTTATTTTCAATCGAGAATTTAAAAGCTCATATTTTGTTGCAAATGCATTAGAAGCGGAAGTTAAGGTTTACGCCCCCTGGTGGACAAACCATTTTTTTACAAAAATTAGAAATTATTAATATATATCAAATACGTGGAGATAATGTAAATGGACGATGTCATCACTCTTTCCACGTTATTTTTTAAACAATTAGAAATTATGTGCAAACGACTTCTCATCAGGAGCTGTATCCGGTGCAGAAATAATTTTTCAGATCGGAGATTTAGAAGCAGAGATATAGGGAGAAACGCAATTTACCTTTACGCTTCCTAGCGGAAAGTCTGTGAATTACTTGAAAATTTTGAAATTATATGAAAAACATGTCACACGGAAAACACTATCTAACAAAGAAGGAATTTTTCAAATCGGACTCCTAGAAGTCGAGATATTGACAAAAATAAGATATACATCTATGCCCCTTGGCGGAGAAACTGTGGAATGTTTTAGGAAGAAAATATTCCGAAAAGGATTATCGATGTGAGTGGCATCAGTCCATGAAAGAATTTTTTCAATCGATATTTTAGAAGCTCAGATTTTATGGCAAATACATCAAAAGCGAAAATTAACACTTACGCCCCCTGGTGAACAAAGTATTCTTTACCAAATATTCGAAATCATATGCAAAAGATTGTGCATCAGGAGATGTATACGCTGAAAAAAAAATTCAAATCTGAGTTTTAGAAGAAGAGTTATTTGAAAAAATGCAATTTACTTTTACGCCCCCTAGCGGAAAATCTATGCGTAATTTGAAAAAGAAACTATATCCAATATACTCTTCGACATAAATGGAATCGAAAGATAAAAGTGTTTTTTTTTTGCAATCGGATGTTTAGAAGCAAATATGTGGAATAAAACGTATTTTTGAATTCGACATCATCTGCATTTACGCCCTCTAGCGGCGACATTGTACATCGTAAAAAAAACCCCGAAATGAAGGATCATCATTCGCATATTTCAAGCTTTCGAATGCAAAAAGAATTTTTCAAATCGGACTAATAGTTGCAGAGATACCGTGGTTACAGACGGACGGACGGACGGACAAACCGATAACATAAGCACGATCTTTTTTTACAAAAGACGTGCTAAAAAACCGTGACCGCCAGAACGCTGATGATGTCACAATGATTTCAATCTTAACGCTCCATTCGTCCTGATGATGGCGAGCCAAACGCTCTGCGAAACTATAGTCGATGTAGAATAACTATTTTATTGTGATAAACGTTGCTATTTTTATTCTATCTTAACACCACGTGTTTACTAGTCATAAATTATACACAGAAATTCATTTACGCCACCAAGTGAACCGGAAAAGGGAATGTGAGAAGATTACCCCTTTCCTAGTTGCGGAGCAAGAAAAACGAATTTTTTGAATTCTTCTGAGAGGTACAGATATACTGTATAATTTCTACAGTACGAAATACGAGATGTCCTTCCGAAAGGAGATCTTACGTACAAACCAGTATTAAAATCAGAAGAAGCTCCAATAGTTTTCCTTTTGATGCAGGGATAAGTGATGCATTAGGAATCTATATTTAACAGAATATTACAAATAGACTTGCAATAAAATTTATTTAGTTTATGTACTGGAAAAATATGTTTTCAAGTATTTGATTTAGTGTGGAAAACTTGAATTTTTTTAATATTTGTTTTTCACAAGCGTAAATCTGAAAGAAAAGGAAGAAACTTCACTCGGAAAGAAAATTACTGATACATACGACTTCAAATTTAGTTTTGGATGAACTGTGTGTTTATCAGCTAACGACTTCATCCAATGTCTTTCATATAAATGATGAAATGATAAAAATATGTGCTTTTTAATTTTACAATTGTCGAAAAAATTCAAGCCTGTACAAATCGTTGATGCTGATGCCCAAATTGGAATAGTTTGCGTAAGCATATCAAGCAGTTCGCTGCTCTTTATATTCTCGTCCTTTTTCCCCATGGCAACTTCAAGTGTCAATGGGGAATCTTCCTTTATCTGCATCACTGTATTCTGTGCCTTATGTTTGTCTATTCAAGGATTCCCTGAATCCGATGGAAATATTTTCTATTTTCCGTAAAAGCAAAATGAGGATTTCGAGTCATACCAGCAAACTTTGCTGTATATATGTTTATAGAATAAACAGTCCTGTACACTCGCTCCCGTTTGACATTTTGCTCAGTCCCTCTACACGGAAATAATGTGACGTTTTTCGACACATTTGCCGATAAGAAAAAGTAGGCTGCTGCCTTTTCGTGATATCTTCTCGGACCCTGCAGGAAAATGAAACAGAGCATGAAAAAGAACAGTCTGTGCATCCCCAGCCACGGACAACAAACAAAGAGTGTATTCAGTTCTGGATGAACCAGGTTGCTCTGATATCACTCGGTGTCAGAAAGTGAAAAATTTTCAGTTGACATATTTCATCCAGATAGTCTTCAAACTCTCTTCTGGGAAACCGACAAGAAAAATGTTCGTGTCAGCATCCTGTGAAAAGAAAGTTCGAAAATATATCACCGGAAGAGGCGAATGCTCTCCAATTCCCAAGACATGGTGACTTACATTAAAGCCAGACGAATGCCGAGAAAAAATATTCTTTCTTGGGTTTTTCACAACCTCTCTCAATTTGTCTTTACCAGCACTGTTTCACGTTTTTTTGGCCGCTTTTAATTAAAGCACCTTCAACTAATTTAGGTAATAAATTATTTTCACTTTTTATTCAAAGGCTCGAATTTTACTTTCAACATCAATCTCCTCTCCAATTTTCCACAACGAAATGTTTAAAATATCAGAAAAAAGAAACATTTATGTTGGGCGTAGCAATTTTTTAGGCAGAAAAGCTCTCCAGCAACACAAAAATTAATGCATTTTGACTGAAAGCCTGCTATTACAGTTATCCTCAAACAAGGGAAAAGACGTTTTTGTTAGAAAATTGATGAAACTGCTTTATTGTAAATGGTATTTCCAAACGCGTATATTGAAAAATGTGTGTTTCTTCTCGATGTAGTACATACGAGGCAGAAATAGAAAATTATATAATATGAAAGAACGAAAAACAACTATTTTTCCTTGTACTAGTTAATTTTCTTTAATAATCCTTTTCGCAACTCTCGTGAAGCAATGGAGCACGTTATGAATGAAAACAAAAGAAATGAAACATTAGTATATTTAGCTGAGGTCTAAATTCACAGGAAATCTGAATAATTATTATTGGAAACCATTATTGGTGTTTATAAAGCATAATAACGTGTTAGAAGCACAAAAATTAATAGAAAACGAATCCTGCATATTATATATACACTATATTGACAAGTCACCGGTTGACTAGACGGAACCCGTCGGTATCGACGGTTAGTTTTTTGTTTTTATTTTTGAAAAAAAAACTCACATGAAGCAACAAATGTAAACTTTATTTGATTGATAAATTCATTCAACCCTTGTATAATATATACATCTCACAATCCAACGCAATCAGGTCTTCGAGAGTTTCCATGAGAATAACTTTGATACCAATGCCTGCTAGCGTTGTTTTGCGCAACGGTTGGCTCAGAAAAGAGACTTCGGACTATCTGAGTCCCTCTATATATTTGCGTTCAACTGCGCGTGAGTTAACTGCAGGCGATCGAATGTCAACCGCACGTTTCTCTCATAGACTTTACGTGGGAAATTTGCCGCCCCATAACGCCCGAACTGTTGCCCCAATCCCATTTTTCTCTTCGACTGGCACATCTACATGGTAAGACCTTTTTTTGATACCTCAACCATATCCTTACGTTCAGCCGTTCTCTCAAAATGGGACTCACAGTAAAAAACCTTATAGAATTAATATAAAGATTATCAGTAGTTTAGGAATCACAATGTATTTGATTGTGAAAAACCCTATGCATTTAAGCATCCCAAATTTAAATCAGAAAGAGAAAGAAAGAAGTGTTCATACACTGAAGGTGTTAGAGTGTTAGAGTCGTGTTAGGTAACGCCCTGAACAGAAAATATTCACACATGCTCCAACAGGGAATTTGCCAAATACTACTTATTATAAGTGTTTTCATCTGAAGGACTGATGCGTGGCTGGGAACGTGCGCGCGCGAGCGTGTGTGTGGGTGTGTGTCTCTGTTCGTCTGGTCATCGTCATTATACGCAGTCGAGTCACATTATTGTCACCACCTCTAACTTTTGACGTCAACAGCGCGTACGAATAAAAGAAATCACATATCGTGAGCTGGCTTGGAGGGTATATAAGGTGTGCTGCAGACAATCTGAAAACATATCACTCGTTGCTTTCATGGTAAAAGGAGCGATTTATTAGATTTGTAAAAAGGGATGATTATCGGCTTTCGGGTGGCAGTATTTCTGAAACACTGCAGTTTGTGAAATGTTCGCGTGCTGATGTGGTTAAAGTCTACAGCATACCAGGTGCTTAACTGTCCCAGCTTTATCAGAAAAACACTATGCTTCCGGATCTAATTTTCTAACATATCCCATACATTTCCAATGGGGTTCACTTGCGGGCTTTTTGGTAGCCCTAGAAGATGGCGGAAGTTGCTGTCATGCTCTCTGAGCCACTGCTGAACACATCCTGCGTGACGAACAGTCCCACTGTCGTCCATGAAACAGCAGTCACCTGCTGGTTAAATTGCAAGATAGACTTGATCCGCAACAATGTTTAGATAACTCTTGAAGGAGATCCGACCATCCAAATATATCTATATCGTATCAACAGAACGTGCCCCACACCAGGATACCACCTCCAGAAGCTTGAGTTGTGTTAACAAGGCAAGCTAGGCCCACTGCTTCAGGGGACTCCCAACAAACTCTCTGCCTACCATTGGTACAGAAGAAAGGGTACCACGAAACCTGCTTTCACGGTGTTCCTCCCACCCCTGTAGACGAATTTCCCGTTCTTCGTAGAAATCAGTGGTTTCCTTGTTGGAATACGACAGCCAATACAGACCATCTTCAATTCCCTGCGATAGTTTGCTCAGATATGGGTCGGGAACAGCTTTCATTGAATCATTTGGCCAACTGCTGCACATATGTTGTTTCTCCGTAAAAGCCTTCCCAGACGATGCCAATCTCGATCCTGACAGATTATCATCACACCACAGTTACGCTTCTTAGTTAAGCAATATTATTTGTTTTTCCACTGAATAAAGACCCGGGATATCTTACCTTTTGAGAAACCAGTCAGCTCTGCCGTTTTCAAAATCGTTGCTCCAGCCACACGAGTACCTGCAAAAAGCCTTTTGTTGCACTGCGAAAGCCATCTTGTTTTTCCTATTGTGGTCAAAACTACTGAAGATCAAGGAAAAGCAGCAGCCTTAAATTGTTGCCTAGATCACGTGGTGACGCACCCCCGTATGTTGTATATACGCTGCGCGAGGTTTACATAGTCTGCATAAATGCTTCTATTTCAGTAGCCGGTGTGTGTGTAGGTCCAACTATTTTACGTTTTTCCAACCGTAGGTTGAAGAAGCGCATATGCTCCAGCTTTGTCCATCTGCCCGCCTGTTCGCACGATAACTCGCGTAAAAATGGATCGATTTCGATGAAATTTTAGTATGTGGTAGAGGACAACCTGGGCACGAACCCTATTGGAAATGGACGAAATGGGAACAAAGGTCAGGACATAGGAGCAGGATCCATTTCATCGTCCTTTTGCATCGTAACTTACGTAAAAATGCTTCGATTGCGACAAAACTGTATTATGTTGTTCCGATGGCATACTGAAGCGGTTTTGTTGAATATCATCAAAATGGGGTCAAAGGTCAAGGAACAGGAACGAGATTTATCCTACAGCCATTATTCTCATAACTTGAGTAAAAATGCTTCTATTGTGACAAAACTTTAATATGCAGTTTCCGAGGTATACTAAATGAATCAATAGTCAGGGTAGGGAGGAGGGTTTGTCTGCGCGCGATTTCTGGTATGTTGGAAAGCGTATCATAATCAATGCATTGCATGATTTTAACTTGTTTTCTATTGAATACAACAGGTTTTCCTTCTCCTTAACATTTTTCTTAGTGAAATGCCATTTAGGCAGTTTATTAAGAATGTTCCCTGCCTTCATAATTGTTTAGTCAATTTCTTTAAAATGTTTTCCAGTATAATTAATAACACTGGTAAAAAAGATTTTCAAGCACTAATTTTATCGTAATGTCAATATTTTGGGAGATATCGCCATGTGTTTGGTTTTTGGAGTATTAGTTTTTGTCAGAATGGCGTTACTACAAATTCCGATAGATGGCAGCACAGGATGGATATGTTGGTTGAAATAGCTGGGTGTGACGTTCATTCTACATATTACACTGCTGGGCAAAAATTAAGGACGAAGAGGAGAAATTACCATAACAGCGGAACGAGCAGGCAGAACGGACCTAAAGACCACTCAGGAGATAGACTAGGGTCCGGTATGGTAGGGCATGCGCATATATGCAGCATGACGGGGGGAGGGAGTGTCGAAAGGGTATAAAGCACTCGGGCGGTGTACGCTCAGCAATTCGGTGAAAGCCATTGCACGGTGTACATCGGTTTGAACGACGTCGAGTTGCTGCCACCGTGTGATATGGCCAAAAGGCAATCCAGTAGACGATATCTGGATGACTTAAACCGATGTCGCGTCATTGGGAAATTGGAAGAAGGTCGAAGTGTGACTAGTGTGGCCGAGGAGTTCGGGATCGCTCACAGCATCGTTTCAGGAGCTTGGAGAGCATTTTAAACGACAGGAACAGCTGTCCGAGAGTTTAGCAGTGGTCGTGCACGAGCGACCACGGCGGCGGACGACCGGCATATTGTCCTACAGGCGAAAAGAGACAGACGGCAGACAGCGGGAGATATCGCAAGGCACATGAAACAGACAACTGGACGTCCATTATCGCTTTTTACCGTAGCCAGGAGGCTGCACAAAAGTGGTTTATTTGCTCTACGACCAGTACGGTGTGTGCTATTAACGCCTGCTCATCGGAGACGGCGGTTTCTGTGGTGCCAGGAACACAAGAACTGGACACATCAGCAATGGGGTCGAGTTCTCTTTACGGATGAGAGCCGATTTAGTATGACGAGCGATTCTGGACGTATACACATCTGAAGAGAGCAGGGAACACGTAATCACACCTCCTACATCATCGAAAGGGACCAGTTTGGAGGTGGCGGAATTCTCGTTTAGGGCGGTATCATGCTTGGTAGCCGTACGGACCTCCACATCTTCCAAGGAGGTTCAGTCACTGGTGTCCGCTATTGTACAGAGGTTCTCCTGCCTCACGTGCGTCTGTTTAGAGGTGCTGTGGGTCCTGAGTTCCTCTTCATGGAAGACAACGCTACACCTCATCGTACAGTGGCTGTCGCAGAGCTGTTGGAGAGTGAAGATATTCAACGCATGGATTGGCCCACAAGGTCCCCGGACCTAAATCCAATCGAACACATGTGGGACCTTCTTGGGAGACGCTTGGCAGCACGTCACCAGCCGCCAGCAACGATTCCGCAGCTGCGATTGGCGCTACAAGAAGAATGGGCAGCGATGCCTCAACAGCTCCTTGACAACCTCGTCTTTAACATGGATAGACGTTGTAAATCGTGGTGATCATATCTCCTACTAATGACTGGATTTTTCTTGGCAGCCGCTTGTCACATGGACGTTTCTGTCTTCTGTCCAGTTGTGCTCGAAGCTCCCTTTTCAATAAAGTGCCTTTGTATCCTTTGGATTCCTTGTTTGAACGGTTTTGCTCACTGGTCCCATATTCCTACATCTTGGGGATCTTATGGTATGATTTGAGTCGATGTGGAGCACTTCTGCACGACGTTACATTCGAAAAACCGTCTAGTTCTTAATTTTTGCACGCCAGTGTAGGTTCGTTACCTGTGTTGCCATGCCTTCTGATTTGTATAAACAACTGTATGTCAAAGGTCGGTAACTGCAAATTGCGGGCAGACTCGTTTTGCTACGTATGTGGTATTACATTTGGACAAAACAAGTGAAAGACACCATTGTGCCTGGAACTAAATTTTGTGAAGCATTCAAAACTTACTTCTGAAATGGCTGTCGATGATCTTGACATGTCATGGGCACTACACGTCTCTTGTGGTAATTGCCTATCGACTCTGGAACATTGGCCCGTGGAGCAGAAAAAGCATGCCATTTGCCATTTCCCGGATTTGGAGGGAACCTATGAACTACCACGACGACAGTTACTTTCGTATGATTAATCTGAAGAATTTCAAGAAAGTCAAGAACAGAAGGCAACTGAATTGCCCCAATATTCCTTCCTTCATTGCGCCCGTCCCGCCCAGCGAAATTCTGCCTGTTCCTTCTCCTACTGTTGAAAGGAATGTTGACGAAGAATCAATTGGAACCTATACTTGAGATGACTAGTTGTTTGAGAGGAAGAGAAACGAATCTCATTTACTGAATCAGAACGAGCTAGATGACCTTATTAGAGATTTACAATTACCAAAAAATAAGTCTGAACTCTTAGCATCACGACTAAAGGAGTAGAATTTTCTTCTTCCTTCCTGTAAAATAGCCAAGTACAGAAACAGACACAAGCGGTTTGAAAGCTATTTTGCTTTGGAAGATTCAATGTGTTATTGTTGTGACATAAGTGGTCTGTTTAATGCCATCGGCTTTCCATATGAACCAAAATAATGGCGCCTTTTCATGAACAGTTCTAAAAGTAGCCTGAAACGTGTTTTTTAGACAACGGAAACCGATACCAGTCAATTGCAGTAGCATATTCCGTCCACCTAAAGGGGAATTACCGAAGTGTGAAGCTGATGTTGGAAAAATCCTGTATGAAAGTCATCAGTGGGATATATGTGGTGATTTCAAAATGCTTGGATTTCTCCGAGGCTTACAAAGTGGGTACACGAAATATTCGTGCTTCCTCTGTCTCTGGGACAGTCGAGCAGACAGCAAACACTACACGCAGACCGTGTGGCCTGAAAGAAAGGCAGCCACTTCCAGAAACACATAATTTAATAAACAAGGCTCTAGTAACTACGGATAAGACCCTCCTGCTCACACTACATATTAAACTGGGATTGGTAAAACAATTTGTAAAAGCATTGGATCCGGAGTCTGGAGCCCTACTGTTTATAAAACAAATGTTTCTTAATTTGTCACAAGCCAAAATTGTAGGTGGCATTTTCACATGGCCACAGATTCATGTGATGCTGCTTAGTGATGAACTGAAACAAAAATTAGCTGAGTTGGAAAGGAATGCTTGGAAGGGCTTTGGTTGGTTGGTTGTTGGATTTTATTGGCGCAAGGGCCAGGTTCGGCCAAAGAGCGCCAGACAAAGAACGATCAGCCACAGATTTTTAAAAACGTGGAAAATGATGAAGATCAGACAGGCTTGGTAAAAGTTGAAAAAGAGAATGAAGAAAGCAGTGAAGAAAAGGTAGTTAATGATGTTTATTAAAAGTAACATATTTACTAATGGAAAAGGACGAACCGTCACTCTCCTCCCCCCACACTCCTCTGCAATGCTGGCAGAGGGCGGGGACGAACTGTCACTCTCCTCCCCCCCATGTTCCTCTGCAATGCTGGTAGAGGCTGGGGACGAACTGTCACTCTCCTCCCCCCCGTGCTCTTCTATAATGTTGGGTGAGGGTGGGGACCCCGCAGAGGCCACGACAGTTTGATGGACACTGCACACCTTTGCAGATTGAGGGCCGGGTCTTCCGCACGTGCAGGCTGTCTGCTGGGAACCGGAAGAGGCGGTCGTCGTCAAACGAGAAGGCGCAGACTCAGCTGGTCGAATAAGCTGGAGCTCGGCGAAATCCACCTGTGTCGCTTGTTCAACTGTAGATCGCCTGGCAAGTGCGGCGAGAGCTACAGGGCGCGGAACAAAGGGCTGAACGGGTTGTGGCAGAGACTGAACTACCGCGGCAAAAGTACGCTGTCGGGTGGTGGGTATACCCAACCTGGCTTTGGCAGCAGGGTACGAGAGGCCTTCCAGGGTCTTGAGACGCTGGATCGCCATCTCGTCCTTCCATTTCATACAGTTGCGGGAGTAAGCAGCATGGGCCTCACCACAGTTAACACAGCAGGCCGCAGAAGTGCAACCTTCCCCGTCATGTTCACCGGAGCCACAATTAGCGCAACGAGCGGAACTCTTACAGAAACGTTGGGAATGCCCGTACCTCTGGCACTTGAAACAGCGCAGAGGACTGGGAATGTACGGGCGAACTCCACAGACCAAGTAGCCAGCCTTGATTTCGGTCGGAACTTTCGGGGAGTTAAAAGTCAAGATTACATTTTTAGATTTAATTAAAGAACCATCACGCCGGAACATCATACGACGTGCAGCAATAACACCTTGGTCTGCAAGTTCAGTCACTAATTCTTCTTCACTGCATGGCAAGAGATCAAACTCCGAAATAACACCCCGAGAGGTGTTAAGAAACGGGTGAGGTGTCACTTTAACAGGAATGCCTTGAAGACTAGAAAGGTGCAGAAAAGTGTTACTCTGAGAAACACTGCAAGTTTGGACAAGCAGGTCCCCAGAGCGAAGCTTCCTCACAGACTTCAAGGGGCCAACCGCAGCGTCCAAAGCTTTAGAAATGAAAAATGGAGATCTGGTGGACAGTCTCTCATTCGGATCGATGGATTCTACAAGTAAGTGTGTAGCATGCGTAGTCACAGCAAGCGAGGGGAGACGACGCTTCGGAGCGACTGGTACAGCTGCCGAAGAAGAGGTTGTACATTCGTGGTCCAGGTCATGGTCTAAAGAACGTTTAAGGTTTCGAGACTTGGTAGGTTGAGAAGATGAAGGAGTGTCGTTGGCAACTATCATTGTCTCAGGTGACTTAAATTTGGAGCGTTTGTTTTTGGGTTTACCCATGGAAAAAAAGAAGGAAGATTCGTCTGCAGACTACTCCACCCACCACCGAGCCCTACAAGGGAGAACTGGAGGTCCGCAAGCCAAGAAAATGACGCTAGACACAGTTCTGGAGCTTATACGTTGCAGATATAGTCCGGTGGCTGTGATCACACGCACTCGGCGGACACTTCGGCCTCCTGGTACCGTCATGCCAACGCCTTTGGCATGATCCCACAGCCCCCGGGCTCACCCTGCCGTGCCATACGACAAAAAAGCCGCTAAAGCCCTGTACACAACTCGGTACATGACTTCTGACTAGAGGTGGGTTAGTCTCTAGCCTCCCGTTTACAGCGAAGCCGGGGTCGAAGAGGAGTGTTGGTACACAGGAGGCACTGAACCGGTCTCCTGCGACCTCAGCCGCCAGACATCCCATTTCCGCCTCACGGGTCTCCGCACGCGGCAAACATGCAGGTAGGTCTAGCACCCAAACCAGCTTAAAAAAAAAAAAAAAAAAAAAAAAAAAAAAAAAAAGAAATCTAAAGAAGACAAATCCTGGCAGGGAACCTAAACGGAATCTCAGCAACCTACGAACTGAGCGGTTAATATAAATCAGTTAGTGGTGGAGGGAAACAAAACCACAAGACCGGGGTGTTAGTACATAACGTGGTAGCGATTAGGTAGAGAATACCACACAGGCAACTAGCCAGTGGAGAAAATAAATAAAAACGAAAAAGCGAGACACAAGACCAGCTCGGGATCGTGGGGCCGCGACTCCCCAACAGCTGGATGAACAGCCGTCCCTGCAAACACCAACAGCAAAGCGGTGGCATGACATCGGATGTTGACCAGTCACAAGGTCAGCTCGGGCCGTGGGGGCGCCGCTCCCCAAATAACTGGAAAACCAGCTATCCCCGTGCGGGGTGGAAGGGCTTTGAAATGCTAGTGAAAGGCTTTCTCGTGCACTACAGAAGTGAGGCATATAACAAATAGGTGAAACGACTCATTGAACGGTATACATAACTGTGCTGTAGAATGCCCTTGCAACCGCACAAGCTTCATTCACGCTTGGATTTCGTCAGACGTAATCTGGGCAATATTAGCGAAGAGCAAGGTGAACGCTTTCACAAAGACATCCAGCCCATGGAAAGTAGATATCAGGAACGGTGGGACTGTGCAATGGTGGGTGACTACATTTGGGGGCTTAGTCCGCGATGACATGACGGATAGTCACAAAACACAAACATTCACTTTTGAATGTGGGTTGTGTGTATTTGTGAACACCTTCCTCAGGTCACTTTTATGTTTTCTTTGTAAACAAGTACATTTATATTTTTTACGTTGCTAAACTTCATTTTGTATGTTGCTATAGTGTATCATTTCGCCAGAACCACAAACATTCACTTTTGAATGTAGGTTGTGTGTATTTGTGAACACCTTCCTCAGGTCACTTTTATGTTTTCTTTGTAAACAAGTACATTTATATTTTTTACGTTGCTAAACTTCATTTTGTATGTTGCTATAGTGTATCATTTCGCCAGAACCACAAACATTCACTTTTGAATGTAGGTTGTGTGTATTTGTGAACACCTTCCTCAAGTCACTTTTATGTTTTCTTTGTAAACAAGTACATTTATATTTTTTACGTTGCTAAACTTCATTTTGTATGTTGCTATAGTGTATCATTTCGCCAGAACCACAAACATTCACTTTTGAATGTGGGTTGTGTGTATTTGTGAACACCTTCCTCAGGTCACTTTTATGTTTTCTTTGTAAACAAGTACATTTATATTTTTTACGTTGCTAAACTTCAATTTGTATGTTGCTATAGTGTATCATTTCGTCCTGAAGTATTGCTCTTTTAATGTATTTCCGTAACTTGAAATTTGTGCCAGCACGTTGCTGCATTATTACCTTTCACTTTTACTGCGAAAATTTAAATAAAACAAAAAAAAAATTCACAATGTTGTTCTTATATTTTACAAGTAAACTAGGTTTTCGGTTTGAATAAAACACAAATTGAACACAAATTGCTTATACCCACCGAACCATTGACAATACAGCAAAATGAATGCCATATTCGTAATGAACGGGTCCGAATAAACTAAAATCAATTAAAAAAATCAAGTTCATTAAAATTTGTTACCCAGTGTAATCAATGCCGATAGCAAAAAAACGATTACTTGCTTTTCGTTATTGCTATGTATTTATACTGCATAACAAAGGGTTGTCTTGTTTTTTTGACTTACAAAAATTTATAAATTTAGCTCTGGATTTCTACTTGAATCCCAGTACTGCACTACGTGGTTAAAAGCAACCAAGTTGTGACCCAGCGTAACTTCGTCGTTCTCTGTTTCACACGTTAATGTTACAAACTGTACTGTACTTACAAGCAATAGTTTGTAGTTTTACTCCCTGGGAGGAACATCATTTGCAAAGTACTTCAACATATATTTTAATTTAAGGTAAACCAGTATATCTGAAGAACAACAACAGTTATTTGAGTAGGACTCACCTATTAGCCTCTGTGGTTTTTTGTTAGGTGAACAAACCGAATTACACTTGCACACGGGAAGATTGAACTATACACTAAACAGATTGAAGCATTTTAAAAACACTTGAACTAATTAAAATATACAGATTGATAGCTGAAATCTTAATGATGAACAATGCCAACACTCTTTCAATCCTAAAAAATGGAGGGTGGCAAGTTGTCCCCAAATCCTGGTAGCTACAGTCTTCCAAAAAACGGTGCAAACGTTAATACTTCACATGGACGAAAATAGACTGACGATTTTAAAAAATAAAAAACATTTGAACAGTTCACCAATACATATATCCCATGTTAGCTATACTTGCACATGGGTAGCATAAACTATGCATTAAACTGATTGAAGATTTTTTTAAAACACTTGAACTCTAGTTAAAATGCACCGGTTAGTAGCTAAAATCTTAATGATGCACAATGACGGCACTTTTCAATCCTAAAATTGGAGGGGAGGGCTGGAAAGTTGTCTCCAATTCCCGGTAGCAAAAAGTAACGTGTGAAACAGAAGCAGGGCGAAATGACACTTCGTCACAACTTGGTTACAAAACTTTATTTAAATCTCTTGCTATTTACCTTCAATCTAAATCTATTACAAGTATGCACATGCGCAGCTGACATATGTTGAAATGTAGATGGCATGTATTTTACGTGAAATCATCTTCTCACACTATCATGCATTAAACTAGTCATACGACAAGGTACATCTAAATATGATTTTGCTTTACATTCATCTCAAACAACTTAATTCCTCAGGACATTTGTCGTACAAGTTTTTGACTATTTTCAAACGCTTGTTAGTCCTTATTGATATTAAAGACAAGACATATGGCTATTTTGTAGGCTGCGGTGTTATCTACCTAAGGTATTCCATGCATCACATCCTCATGATACCAATTTATTTTGAAAGAGTTTTCTATTATGTAAGAAATTATGAAACAACACGTTTGCAGAAAAATTCCAAAAAATAATCTACCCCATATCTCTCGAATATCTTGCTGTTAGGAAATTGCGAAGGCGAAATCATTTTTTTTATCACGTGTTTGATCAATCAGCGATAAACGTATTGGGGCAAAAGTACATTTGTAAGGGATCTGAAGAGTTCATAAAAAAATATTTTAGAGGAACTCTACACATCTCTGTGAAAAGTCTAGGAATTCGGTTCTTTCTGTAATAGAGTTTGAGACCATAGCTGGCTGCAGAATCAGTTTTCTTTACTCTTTCACTCTCTTTTGTTCAAGATAAAGCCTCATAAGCTATTTTCCAACCTCTCAGTATCTTATTACGTTTGGTATTTAGAAAGGACGCCCAGTTTTCTAAAAGATTCTCTACAAGGAATTTTGTGCAGAGTTTGTTTATGTGTGATACATAAAAGAAGAATTTCTCTCAAATTCTTATCATTCTCTTTTTGGTCAAATCGTCTTTCATCTGCGAAGTGAGTCTGCGAAAATAAATAACCAGCATGAATGATACTTTTTGAAAATGGAATTGTAACGTCATGCAATTCCATAAATCATCATTCGCATGATGATATGTTTCTTTCTTTCTTTGTTTTTTCGGGGAAGGTTTTCTTTTAAATTATTCAGATATGTTTCCAACGTAAAGCCCTTCACATACCGCCAATGATTCTACGATAGTATTACATTAGCAGAAATCTCCCGGAACGCAGGCCCGTGAATTTAAATTCATAAAACAGCGTTATATATCGATATGTTAGCTTCCGTGTCTGTAATTTCGGTACAGGAAGTGATATATGTATTTTAGTAAGGATGAAAGATTTTATATGAAGCGGTAAAAGAAAAGTGATATGCTTTCAATGACTTACGTAAATTTATTTACCCGATTTATGGGAGGAGATTAGGACCATTTTTGCTTCAAATGAACGTTTTGTAGCTTTACGTTTATGCCATATCGGAAGTTTTCTTTTTTAAAAGCCACTTTGCAAGTGCTTTTGTTGTCTTACTATTTGCTTTATTATCTGCCTTCTCCTTTCCATCTTAGTGAAATCATTCACATTTTAATGTTTCTGGAAAAAAAAATGTCGTCTGTAAAATTCAAATTTATGTCGTCTGTTGTAGGGGCGAGAAATTGTGTGATGGACATTAAATCCCATCGATCCTAACGGATATAAACATTTCAGAACAAATATTTCCAGGTGTATTATCTAGAAACGAATGTAAAACGTGGAAATGTACCGACTAGGTGACATTCCGATGTGCCTCTTTGTCAGGGCTATTGTATTCACGGAACGCACCGCTATTTGTTCCTGGCCGGGTGAAATGCAAGCTGCATGGCACACGGGAGCTAGAGATCAACGTGGGGATAGCTCAAGGTCACCGGCGGAAGGCACGGGTCAGGAGAAAAAGGTAGGGGACACGGAAAAGCGGGAGGTGGGGGTCACCTGCTCTTCGAGTGCTCCGACTAGGAAGAGAGAGAGAGCCTCAGTCAAGTGAGACAAGAGCCAATCAGAAGGCGAGTGAAGTTAGGGGGAGAAACTTCAGGATAGGAGTGAGGAACGACGGAGTTGACGGAGAGCGAGCACGCAGAATAGTCGACGGGACAGCGTGTGCTGTGAACGGTTAGGAGGTGCTGGGTGACAGCACGGACAGCGAAACCGGAAGAACGGTTGTACAGTGCTGGGTGTCAGTACTGGGGAAAAGAAAGTTTGGTGATAGAACGTGCCAGTAAGAGCACGGGGAAAGCGATCGTAGTTGGAATCAGACACGTAGGTCTGGAACGACGTACGGAGAAAGCGATTTGAGAGAACACGTGTTCGGGACAGAACACTGAGGCATAGCTTCCGGAAAAAAGGAAGGTAGACGAACGGAAGGTCACGACGATTAACACCTTTCACGTCTGTGTTAGAAAAAGAACGGGCAAAGAGTATTAGCATGAAAGGGTATTCTTGAATAATTAGAGACCCTGATCATTTTTCGCGTGGAACTGCAGTTACAGGAATTCGAGGTCAAGGAAAAATAGCTGCCGGAACAATTTACTTTTGATTAAATGTTTTTGTTAAGTTTTCAACAAGCTTGAGAGGGAATTCATGCTTGCAGTGTCTTGCCATCATTTTTACTTCCCCTCTCCTGAATAGCAGATTTATAGTAAAGCTGGGAGAGAAAGAACGCCGGGCTGTCTCCAACTTTTTCTTTGATAGACAGTCTCCAGACAAAGAACCTTATAAATAGTTTTCCTTCCTGCTGTGGGGAAATTTTAATCAGCGCTGGAAGCCAGTGTTTGTTTAACCAAGGAGTCATTAAGTAACATAATGAGCTTCCACCCCTACATCTGTAAAACTCAAATTTATGTCGTCTGTAAAATTCTAATTGTGGAAGCAAGAAATGAACCTTCAGAAACATTTTCTAAGTCGATTTTGAAATTCATTTAAATAAATTTTCAACATCATCAACCACGGTCACACAGTCCGTAGATGCCGGATGCCAAAGGGCATGAGATTTCACATTCGTCTTACATTGTTTTACAACCAACGCTGCGAAACTGAGCGTGGGGAAGAGGGATCCAAGGACAAAGCGCGTCCGGGGCATTCGTGTCCCCAAACACAGGGAGCCTGCGGAAAACCCGCTGGACCGGTGTTCGAACACTCACCAGAAACGTCCGACTCCTGCATAGTGACTTAAACAACTGCGCTATGCAGGGAATAAGTCGCAGTGCACTAATAATCCTGGTTTTGGCAGCTGTCAGATCTTCAGTGCGTTTCTGGAAATTTTCACCAAACGGAAAGTTACCGAAAATCTAGTGAAACGTCATCTGTCAATTTTGCATTCAAAACCAATTATTTAAATAAGTTGTCAAGCCTAACATCTTGGAAAATACCTTGATTGTATTCTAACATGAATTCAGCAGTGTTTATTGCTCTATAAAATGCCTGTTTCAAGAAAACATTTTTTCGTATCAGACTAAAGTCATTTTAGGTTCATCTGTTTCATACAAATCATTCCCTAGGTGAAGCGTTTTAAATTTTTCTCATTTCCTTTCAAATTTTGATTCAGATAGATTGCAAATTGGTTATAAAAAGGTTTCAAATAAGCCATTTTGCAATGAGTTTCGGAATTCATCTGAAGCAAAACTTTAAAAAAATCTATTTTGAAAGGTTAGGCCGAGGTTTACACCGAAAAGTAGTATGTACGATTATTCTGTACAACTGACAATAAAGGACATATTGGCCGCAGAAAAACCTTCACGACTCTTTAGATAATCAAAAGATTTTGTGTTACTGCGTTTTTTTTTGCCCTTTTTTTCTGTTATTAATGACCACCGTGAGCAGTCCCCATTTCCTAATTTGGAACCACGGATTCCGGAATGGAAGGACAGCCAGCGCCGTAAGGAAATCACACCATCTATGCCTCATCCGGGATCCGGGACACGAAAGCGGACTCATATCGGACAAATTACCAGAAACCAGCAACGCAGGCCATTCTGAGACTGGTTATCGGCTCCAGGAAGGAGAGTGTCAGCATCTCCAATTGGAATATGTTGTTGGCTGCCTGAAGGCAACTGTAGCGAAGATGTGGTGGAAATGTTTCTGAGATCAACACACATTTATCTCACGTTTCAAAAATGGGTGACCACCAACGGTTGAGAGCCGAGGCAAAATCCGAGTTCAACTGTCACTGTGCTCTAGTGACAGTTGAACTCGGATTTTGCGACAGATAACTCACGGTGCATTCATTATCGGCAGACAACAACCAGGGTAGCAAAAAGAAACCTGTCCAAGCACAGGTCTTGATGATAGGTCTAAGGAATCTGCTGCCCGTTCGTGTATTCATGTTGAAGATCTTGTAGTGAACATGAGAGCACAGTGACAGGACACCGGGCGATTATAAAAGAGTCAGCTGGTTCAATGAATCCAGGCTCCTGCTCTAACATCCATGGTGGAAGGGTGTGTACTTGACCCCAGGCTGGAAAACGTCTACAACTGGACTTAATCATAGCCTTTTAGCTTTGCTGAACGCACATTCAACAACAAATCCTACTACAGCATTTTTTTGGATTAAGTGATTCCCTACATATCGACCGTGCAGCAGGAATTTGCAAGTCCGTTTCTGTGAAAGAGGGCCAGAACAGAATTGTGCAGAAATGGTTCCAGGATCTTGCCCAAACATATCGTGCTTTCTCCTGACTGCCAAACTTTCCTAAACTTAATTCGATCGAATATTTATTTGAAGTAGCGGAATGCAGCACTCCGCGACGATGCGTTACTTCCTCACCGAAATCCGAGACCGTATTCTGTCCAGTTAGCATAGAATGCACGGGGAAAGCTTCCTCTCTCCACTGGAGTAGACGCGAGCCAGGGAACCAGTGGTTATGAAGGCAAAATTAGCTCCAACACGCGCAATTAGATTAGAAGTCATTATGTTTTCGCTCATGAGCGTACATGGCTCTTGTTGGCATCAGTTATGTTTCATTGAACACACTACTGCTTTTTGCTTTTGTAAAACAAAACGTCGACAGTGAAATATTTTGTGAAAGACGATAAAAAGTGAACTATGTTTATTAGGCGTATAAAATAAAGGGATCAAGAGATGCTAGCTTTCACTACCTCCGGGTAGTTTCGTCCGTTAAACATCACCGACTAGGAAAAGCACCGGGAATACCCAAATATGTCACCAACCTCAAGAAAGACCACTCCCTCACCTTCACCCTCAGGGCAAATTACAGTAATGGACGAGTCCGACTACCACCGTAAGCTGGAGGAGTTCATCACCCAGTCTGATTCCATTCTGCAAACTGTAAACCCGCTTAACAAGTGGGTGGCCAAGATTAAGCGAATAGCAAGAATGAAGGCGCTACCTGAAGTACTTAGAAGGGGGGCCAAGATCCCTCCGGGACCTAAGGTTCCTTTCCTTTTTGTTCGACTCAAACATCACAAGCCCGGCAATCCAATCAGACCTATTTGTCAGCAGGAAATGCGCCCCTCCAGCAAATTTGGAAAAACATTCTCGTCCTTCTTGCAGCCTGTCTTACCGATAGCGGAAAGTGTCTTACTCTCTTCAGCTGACTTCGTTTCCAGAGTGAGGTCTAAGACAGTGTCACCTGGTGACATCATTGGAAGCTTTGACATCGAATCTTTATACCCATCAGTGCCGGTGCATGAAGCCACCACAAACCTGAAGCGCTCTATCGCTGACTCGAACCTGTTCCCTTCGGAAACTGTGGAAGCTATTTCAAAACTACTGGATGCAATCACGGACTCAATTTTTTTTAGCTTCCGATCCAGAGTTTACAAACAAAACAAAGGGGTACCTATGGGGTCCTCGATGTCGGCGGTCCTTGCTGAAGCAATCCTCCGACCTCTCGAAAATGAACTCTTGCAATCGTCAGCCAGAGTTCCTAAAATATGGTTGAGATACGCTGACGATATTTTCTTTATTTGGCAGCGTGGACAAGCCAACCTACGTGAATTTCTCGCCAGAATGAACGCCGCGCACCCAGATATTAAATTCACAGCAGATTATGAATCCGAAGTTGCATTGCTATTTCTGGGTGTACTAGTAAGAAGATTACCCTCTGGTGTTCTTAGCACAGAGGTCTACTACAAACCCACTCACGTGGGCAACCCCATATTCCCTGCTAAACGTTATCTAGCTAAACAAAGCCTACACCAACCAACAGCCTCAGCAAAGCGATGGGCTAAAAGCTAGTATATGAAAATACAACAAAACCACAAAGATTTTCTCTTGTTCTTGTTTTATTGTTTCCTCGAATCTTCTTCCGATTCCAAGGATTACCATTTCAAATCCCAACTTACTCATCAGCTGAAATCCCAGTAATGGCTGATATATAACTTCCTATTGTTCTGTAGATCATTAAATTTTGTTTTCAACCTTTTTCCTTCATTATCTCCTTAACAGTTTTTGAGGTCGTATATCTTTACTGCCGCATTTCTGTCTCATTTATTTATGCTGTTGTTTAATGAACCCCATAAGCTTCTTAGAATATAAGGGGCGGTCTGTCCCTAATTCAGGGCTGGTTTCAAGGCGGCACCACCTACGCTTCCTGATGTATTTAAGCCAGGACGCAGCCACAAGTATGAATTTTCACGCTTTCTGTGAATTCGATTTCTGTTATGTACATTCAGTCCTTTCACGAAATCAGAAATTGTTAGATAGTCTTTCAAAGCATTTCTATCAATTTCCGACTATTCTGGAAATGCTGTTCATTCCAAAGGTTTTGCTGAACTGAATGTCATGTATTTTTGAGGTTTCACGAAATGTCCTAACTCCTCCGCATTGTACTGCCGTCTGTTATTTTCAATTTATCTAAAATTTAGTTAGGCAGCTTATTCTGCAAATAGTGACATGCCTGCACATACGTTATACTAATGTATATGTACATACGTACTTCATTAAGCACAGCATTGGTTCATAAAGCTCAAAATATCATATGTGATGTTTTCTTAAATGACATTCGTCCCAATGTGTAAAAAGACACTCGAACGTTAATTCTGTTGAACAGTTTAGCGTCTACGGAACTGGAGGAACGACAGTGTTTCTGATTTCAAATGAACACTACATATCTAATATCGTCATTAACATTTAATGTTTATCCACTCCCAAAAAATAAGTTGTGAAGTAAAATTTACATTTCGGCAGTTATCTTTACACACAAGCTTAGTTAAATATAAGGAACATCAAAATAGCCTGCTTTTCATGCAATCGCTTTCTTGTTATTCTTAATACAAAAGCTGAACAATAATATTCTGGTAGAGAAAATATGATTTCTAAGCAGCAGAACCAAAAACAAACCTTCCGATAGAATGGACATAAAACGCCATATGTTGAATAAATGCATTGTGTTCTCTAAATCCTCGGCTTCACGTGGCTGACATTTTGAAATCAGCAGAACTTACAGCTTGGTTAATATTATCCGGTGTGAGTTAATTTCATACTCCCGTTTGTCGAGTCACTCAACTAATAAAAAAATAATTATTCGTTGAGTGGTTCAAGGAAATGACTATTCAATGTTACAATTGTGTACTATATTTCGACTGGCATCTTCTAAGTTTAAGATTTCTTGTACTCCGAAAAACACGGTAACTTCCTTGTGTGCATAGAAGTTGTACACAGGTGAATATTGTCTCGAAAATATTGGCCATTCTCGACCAAGTTTTGCTAACGGTCCAATGTGAGTGAGCCGTGGAAATGGAACCTTTAGCTGATTGTAACTTTATCATTAAGCTGGCTTTACTGCAACAATAAAGGTTTGAATCTCATTAGTTTCAACATAACTGTAACACTTTCAATGATTACATAAACGATGAACAAGATTTTCAATGAACCCAAATAGCTTCAGAGCTACTGGTACCTAAAAGCCTTAATTATGCATGTGATTTCTAATTATGCACTTCAAGATGATAACTAAGGCTGAGTAATAAGGTAGTACGTATGAAGGAAATCCAAGTCTTTATTATATTCAGGAGTACGTCAATTTTCTAAAATACTTCAACAAGACAAATTGCACGTAAATTCATCAAAAACTACAAGTCGTTTATGCAATATGTTAGGCTCCACACAGAAACAGCTAAATAGATATAAATACTTCTCCTCTCTATATGAATATACAGCAAATCACGTAGCTCTAATCGCACAGAACGCTTGCTCACAAGATTGCCTTATAACATTGCACGAAGACTGCCTGATAACGTTGGCCTCAGATTGACTAACATTAGTTGATTATCGCTGAAAACAACGGCTCTTATATCTCTTAATGAATGCTAGTTATATTACACTTTGACACCACTTGTTAGGTGCTTCCAAGCTCATATTCGTCGAGCCACAATCTGTGGCGTGAAGGTTCGAAAATCCTTTACAAGAAGAAAGCAAATTGATATAAGATGACAAGAAGTCAAAAGAAAAAAGGTTACGCAAGAGGTATACGTCACAACGGGTAATATTCAGATTACATTTGATAAGAAAGCCGTCCAAATCATGTTAAACCACATATTGGAATAAAGGACTTGAAAGTCAAACAACGTGCTTGGTAAGGGAGTTTCAAAACTTTCACTAAATAGCACTACTTTTTATATTTTAAAACTCCAAAAAAGTTGAAGAAAACTTATTGATTATGATGTTACGGAAATTACTAATTATTTTCTACGTCTCTTAAAATAAATCAACTGTAAACTATTGCCTGACAGCATTTGTCATCACTTGCTCACACAATTTGGAATTTAGGAAAAAAGACTCAAATAGACCTTTATATACCTTAGAAAATAAAATAAAAGTCTTTTCTACGATGTTGCGGAAGTACTTTAATTAATCCAATATGCTATCACGTAGGTACTAAAAATCTCCTGCGACTCGCACGTAAAGAGTTTTTATAGGAAATTCACTATGGCACTTTCAAAGTGAGCTGGAAAGGCTACATTAAATTGGTGTACCAATTTTCTTTTATGTGACACATGTATCATGAATTTGCAGCTACAAAATTTTCTTTCTGTCCTCAGTACAAGATTGGATTCAACAACGCTCCTTCTGTTCCTGAACAGAACGTTACTTGTGCTCAATATTTTGTTTCCTTATCTTTTACGAAAGAAATAAACTTTTCGTTTTGCTTTCGTTTAGAACCAATTGCTATCCACAAGCTGAAAGTTAGCGTTTTTTTATCAGTAAGTTACCAGATACGCGTTAAAACTTAATCAACATTTTAATTAGGTAAAATTGATACATTTATCAGTTTTTGGCTCAGATATATCGTCACTAACGCTTATCAGTTTTTGGTTCAGATATATCGTCACTAACGCTTATCAGTTTTTGGTTCAGAAATATCATCACTAACGTTTATCAGTTTTTGGCTCAGGAATATCATCAGTAACTATGATTTATACATTGTAAACCTCCCAATTCATGTTTTGCAGTTGTCAGAAAATGTATTACCTGAGGTGGCGAAAGAAAAACACTAAAATATTATAGCCAGACAAACATCGACAGATGGCGATTAGATGCCATTCCAAGACGATTTAATTGTCATATTATCTTCGCAGAGTTCTCATTGATGATATATAATTTATGATAGAATTTCTATTCCAAAAAACTGACGATCCTATAGAGCCAATAGTTGGTTTCCAAACGTAAATATAAGTCATTACAGTAAGGTAGAAATTGTTAAGAATAAGAACTAAGAAACATTAGTTGTACATTGAAAGACAGTACATTTTATTCATAATGATTTGAAAATTGAAATATAAAGAAAGCATCAAAGATTATGTCTCACCAAGAATGAGTATTTCAGTGGAAATCAAGCATGAACGTCTTACCTAAGGGAGGAAAGGAAATTTTGTAGTAAAAATGCATCTTCTGGTGTTTATGCATCAGAAACTGAAATAACAATGGATAATTATCATTACACATGTTCACAATATCAAATAATGTCATAATTGCGCTATGTGACACATAATAATGTGCTGGTTTTCCCATGTAATTGTGACTACTTTTTTTCAGGGTTAGTGAAACACTATTTTTCTGCCCAAGTTCAATCGTGGGCATGCCTGGCTTTTTAATCTTCTTGTCCAAAATTACGTTTTCATACGCAGACCTACAATTAATACTTAGTCATAGAAGGACGGTTTGGCAGACTATTAAGAGCTATTTGGACATCAAATCAGTTGTTCTCCCAAAATATTGGAAGAAATGTGGATGTCAGAGATCTATTTGGATATGTTGAGAGCTATTTTGATATCAAATCAGTTGTTCCCCTTTCGCTGGGATGCATCCTACAGTAGCCAGCCTCTGAAGAAAAATGACTAAGCCTGCCAACAAGTGCCCATTTGATCAGTTAGAGCCAGTCGGTCTGATTCTACATTAACAACCAAATAACATTTTTCGGATGTTCCCCCATGCGTAAAAATTCTAGCTTAAAAGATGGAGTCATCTGCATGGAGAATCATTGAATGGGCGCAAATATTACGTACTGGATTTTCTATCTGTTCTTCAGTCAGAAGCCTGTGATTTGTACCATGAAAGATACAGCAGTATGAAGCAGAATGCCAAATTATCTCTGTATACACAGTGTGGCAAAGAATTTTTAAGACTGGGTCTGTAAAATGAAATAGAAACAAGAAATTATAATTTGTTTTGGTTTGTTATTCAAAATAAGTCCCTCCGGCTTCAATACACTTGTTACAGCGATTTATTAATGATTCGAATGCTTGTTCCAGTTCACTTTGCGGAATTGCCTCCAAACCACGCGTCGAAGCTGTTTGTATTGTCGAAATATCATCAAAATAACACCCTTTTAACGTCATTTAAAGTTTTGGGAACAACGAAAAGTCGCAGGGTGTTAAATCAGGCGAATACGGTGGATGATTTAACACACAGACGTTATTTTTCGCCAAAAATCTACGAACAAGAAGTGAGGTGTGACTGGGTGCATTATAATGTAACAAACACCAACTGTTTTCATCCCGATATTCTGGACGAATGCGACGAATTCTGCACATCAAACGTCTCAAAACATCTATATAAAACTCATTAGTTATTGTTTGTCCATTTGGAACAATTTTTTTTGTGGATAATACCCTTACTATCGAAGAATATAATGAGTATTGTTTTGATTTTCGATGGAACTTTTCTTGTTTTTCTGACTTGTGGTGAGTTTTTTTACTTCCATTCCGCACTTTGTCGCTTTGTTTTAGGATCATACTGAAAACACCATGTTTATCATCACCTGTAACAATCGATTTTAACAAGTTTGGGTCACTTTCAGCGGCTGAAATGATGTCTCTGCAATGTGCACTTCTCCTTGATTTTTGTTCATTGGTTAACGTATGTGGAACAAATTTAGCACAGACTTTTGTTTTGCCCAAAATCTTCATGCAGGATGGTTCGAATCGTTTCTTTGTTGTTGTTTAAAGACTCTTCCATCATTCTTAGTGACGCATATTGATTGTTTGCCACGAAATCACGCACTTTTTCAATAATCTCAGGTGTCCTAGATGAACTTGGTCTTCCGGTATGCTTATCATCTTCTAGCGTATATCTTCTGTCCAAAAAACGTTTGTGCCTCAGGAAAACATTTGATCTACTTAAACAAAACTCACCGTAAACTTGTTTCATCATTTGGTACGTTTCCGAGGCACTTTTACCAAGTTTTGCGTTAAATTTAATAACAGCCCTTTGTTCCATCTTAGTAATTCAACATGAAAAAAATGTACTTCTCTAATGAACGGCCGTTTCGTTTAAGTTACTTTAACAAATGCGCAGTACTTTTGGCAGAAAGCAAGCAGATGGTCACGGTTTATAACGCATTCGCGATTACACTGGTGGCGCCATCGTAGGCTAAAATCTGGCGCCAGTCTTTAAAAATTATTTGACGCACTGTGTACATACGCAACCACTGGATCCAGTGGCACACCTAGGATTTCTTTTTGGGCATAGCCCAAAATATTAAAGTTGCAAATAAAAATACCGTGGAGAAAACATCTCCCAAAATATTGGGAAGCGATAAAAAATATCTTTCCCCATATTTACAGTGCGCTTCCAATTATTCGTGAAATATATATTTAAAAACAAGTGCAAATATATATAAAAAGAAACAGTCAATAACAAAGAATGACGGACCAAGTGTTATATCATGGAGAGGGCCCGCGGCTTTGGACCCCTCACCCCCTGAGTGTGCCACTGACTGAATATTTTAAAAAAATTCCGAAACTTTTGGTTGCTTGAGGGAAAAACCCGCCTATGACATGAACCGTGAATGAAGAGATGTGCATTCACCGAAGCGTACTTGCCGGGAGAAAGAACTTTCTTTAAATCTCCCACTGATGCTGGCGTACTATAAAACGCCTACTACGGTAAAAAGAACATCTCTTTGAAAGACTATATTGCTTGGATGTACCTGCTGAACTTGGTAAATTAATCTCAATCTTTCTCAAAATTTAAAATACGTAACTCCTCACATTCATCGATGTTGATCGTTAAACTGTTGATACAAATTCACCAGGTGAAAGTGTGTAACAACAATGCGAGGCGCTTACCAAAATGTGACTTACTAATTTCTCCACCCTGATCCAACTGCCCTATTTTTACTATAAGCTATGAAGCAAAGAAGTATGTTTCGTGAGTATTATTAAACAGAGCAAACATATTGAAATTTGTTTAAACAAAAAAATCACACAAGGCATTACATAAAAAACGTAAATTTTATAACTAACACACATTTCATCCATTGCATCCCTTTCTTCTCATATTTCATTTAGTTAAACTGCGTAGTCTTCTAAAGAGTGCAAAGCGATTGCGTAGAAAAAATTCAAAATTTGGAGTGGGCATAGCATACGTATTCTCCGTACAACATCCCCTTAGCAAAAGTAAAGTCAAATATGTTGTTTTCTGCACCGAAAGTTTGATCTTTTACCGATTAAGGACAACTAAGGTTACTATACGTTGCTGTATAAGATATTACAAGGGCATCGTGAAAGTAATGCCTCCTCCTTAATTGAAATTTTAAAGTGATTTTAATGAAACTGCACTGACATGTACTATGATATGTTACTAATGTGGGATTTTTTTTTCAAAATCAGAAATAAAGATCATGAATGACAGAGAAAAGTAGTGAGCAGTGATTGAATTCTTGGAAAAAGAGAGATGTGAGGCTCCAATAATCCACAGAAGACTTCTGGCGGTGTACGGAGCTGCCACAATCGATATCAGTAATGCCCAACGATGCATGAAGAGGTTTCAACAGGGAGAAAGTTCAGTGTCGGACAAACAACGAAGTGGAAGACCCACTACTGCAGTGACAGATGCTAACAGGTAACGAGTGAAAGTCCTCATCAGAGCTGATCATTGTGTCACCAACCAGGAGTTGTAAAAATAAACAGTGCTCAAGAAGAAGCTAAAAGAAGTTATCAGAAGAAAAAGACGTGACATTCCACTTAATAGTGTTGTTTTACACTATGATAACTCACGTTCCCATACCTCAATGGAGACTTCACAGGCTATTGCCAAAACGGAGTGGACACTGATACCCCAATTCCCTACAGTCCTGATTTGGCTCCCTCAGACTTTTCTGTGTTTGCCCCTTTGAGAAACACCTTTCGTGTGGACACTTCGATGATGTGACAGACGTTAAACTGGCTGTGAACTCAGGGGGGAAACGACAGCCTCAGGAATATTTCCAAAATGGATTCTACCAATGAGTTCAAAGATGGTGGAAATGTATAGAAAGTGATACACAATACTTTGAATAGGCTAGCATTATTAACAATATATGCAAGTATTTTGGCACCAAGTTTCACATTTTTGCCGTTACAAATAAAAAAATATTATGAGGGACGAGGCATTACTTTCAAAATGCCCTTTGTAACTGATTTTATTTTTATTTTGATATCTGGGTTCTCAAATGTCTCAAGTTTGGTTTCAAGAATTTATGTCTCATGACGGTAGAAAATATACCCTAAGACAGTTGCTTAAAGGCCGAGTCATGAAATACCAAAAAACTTGTGAGTGCAGTTTATCCGTCGTAATCCCACTCTCCAAATATCAGGAGGGTTGTCTGTTTTCCCAAAGGCAAGGTTTTTCAGAAACGACTGAATGGGACTGCGTTACAAAGGAAGCAAACTTCTTTTTCTCCGCAATATCACACGAATTCCTGAACATAAAACAAGTCCTTGAATAACTTTTCAGTCAACGAAATGCCCATACAAGAATAACAGGGGTCAAAATAACTGAAGCGAAAAACATCGAATGGGTATTGTCATTTCCGAAAAGGTTAACCTTACCCTTAGAGGGATATCAGCACTGGGCCACCTGGACTATAAAGATGTATCTTTTCACTCATCTTTCCATTATTTCTCTTTCCTTTCACTGTGACTGAAATCGGCATCTTTTAGCAAATATTTTCCCCTGCCTCATTTAAAAGTACATCAGAAAAGATACACTTATATTTTTAAATTATCTATCCGTACATTTACCTGATGATAGTTAACATAATATCCGCCTTATTTAGAATTCGCAATGGAACACACTTCCACGAGACCTGTTACCTAGACGTGGTGTAGCAGTTCAGCTCCCCCTGGCGTTGCGAAAATCAGGTCGCCGTACGGTTGCAATTTTGACCGAGTTATGTGTTTTTAGTGAAATGTCTTTCTTTTTAGTAAATTTTCATTCTTATGTAAAGGAAAGAAGTACTCCTACTTAAATTACATACTTTTACGATCGGATAGATTTGCTTAACGGCGATAAATACTTTTTTCCCGCCATCTTCATGCAATTCTGTAATGGAAAGATACACTGAAGTGCCAGAAAAACTGGTACAGACGAGCTGCTTATGCAAAATACATAGCAACGTCACCTATGCGTACTCGGTTGCGTCCGCCAGTTGCGTATATAAAGTGATAGACATCCTTGCCAGCTGTCAGAGTTTTTTGGCATGAGAATGACAAGTAATAACGATTTAAGCGATTTTCAACGCGGTGTCATAGTTGGCGATCGTGAGATGGGCCATAGTATTTCGGAGGTAGAAACGAAGTGCGGATTCTCATGGACGACCATTGCCAGGGTGTACCGTGACTACAAGAATTCCGGCAAAACCCCCGACCTACGATACCAGTGTGACAGTAAAAAGACATTGGGTGAAAGTGACCATCGTCAACTATCAAGAATCGTTTCACGCGACACTCTCGCAGGTAGCATCGGAATTCGATGCTGGAGCCTCAACAAGCATCAGCGTCCGGACTGTGCAACGTACCCTGCACGAAATGGGCTTTGGGAGCCGACACCCAACTCGAGTCCCCTTGATGGGTGCACGACACAGAGCTATGGGCCTCGTTTGGGCACGGCAACACCACCACAGGACACTTGAGGACTGGAAACAAGTAGCCTGGTCTGACGAGTCGCTTTTCCAACTGTATCGGGCATATGGAAGGATTCGTGGGTGGCGCATACCTCATGAAGCCATGGATCCCGCCTGTCAACAGGTAACTGTACCGGCTGGTGGGGAGGGGGGGATCCGTAACGGTATGGAGTGTGTTTAGCTGGATTTCACTGGGACCCCTGGTACGTCTACCAAACGTCTGTGACAGGCCAACGCTATATGAGAATCCTTTCTGACGAGGTACACCTGCTCATGTCCTGCATTCATGCTGATGGGTTGGGCCTGTTTAAACAGGACAATGTACCTCCACACATCTATCGGGACGCCACATTAGGGTGAGAGGAGCATTCCTATGAGTTTGGGGTGTTGCCATTCCCACCCAATTCCCCAGATCTGAACGTGATAGAACACATTTGGGATACCATGCACCGCGCTATCGAACTCAGGAATCCGAGACCTCGAAATACACCCGAATTGTCGAACGCTCTGCAGGAAGTACGGTGTGCATTGCCTACAGCATATTTCCAGAACCTAGTGTAGTCCGTCTGATTTCTGCAATCCTACGTTCCCGTGGGGGACCTACCAAGTATTAGACTGGTGTACCAGTTTTTCTGGCACTTCAGTGTATATGTTTTCTTTTTGGATCACATATTTTTGATATCAAAATATTATTTTTTTATATACACAGAAATGTTGCGCATTAGTCACAGGATATTTTCTTTCTCTTCGCCAATTGTCATATGGTTTGCCCACATAACAAATGAAAAACTAAATATCCACGTGTTTTTTTCACATTTGTTTTTTATCTTCAAGCTTTCTTTATTAAAAAATCATCAGAGAACTTCCTCGGCTGTGAAATTTCGGGGTTCTTTTATTTGCTTGTGTTGTCTGGCCTTTCAGTGGTACCAAAGGTTTTCTTTCTGCACCGAAGAGTTAAAGCATTATAACAGCGCATCTTTGTACAAATTGAAGCAATTGTAGGTAAACGACGACGCATGTATAAATGTATAAATAACACCTGATATTGGTCTTTGTTACTCAGTGTTATTATTGTTCTTCATATGCGCAACGCACAGCAGAGTTGGAAACGGGTCAAACATTTTAGAACCTGAATCGCCCCGGACCCGGCCGTTACCTAATTGAACCCGACCCAGCGTGACCATGACGAACTGCCTTGAGCTATAAACTCGCACATATCGTTATCATCATCATTATTGTAAATCATTATCAATCCACTGCCGGATGAAGGTCTCCCCAAGTTTCTTCCAAGACTGACTGTCTCGGGCCAGTCACCTCCATCCACCCATCGCTCTCGTGGTCTTCTTCTGATTTTTTTCCTGTCCCTTGGAATCCAGTATGCCGCCCCGGTGGCGCAGTGGTCTAAGGCGTTGGCCTCTGATCATTCGTCCGTAAGGGGTCCGGGTTCGAATCCCGGTCAGGCATGGATGTTGTGTTTGTCTTACGGCACTGGCTCTCTCCCTTCCCTGGAACCAGTGACCCTAAATTAGGGACGGGCGACTGCTTATAGCCCATTGAGTTGCTCACGGTGGTCGTTAAACCTCCAATCAAAAAAAAAAAAAAAATCCAGTATAAGATTTCTATTTTTTCCTGTCCCTTGGAATTCAGTATAATATCATTTATTTAATCCTTTAAGCTGCGAATGTTTTACGTATATAAAGTATTATGACTTCAGTTGTCTGCAGCCTTTGTATACCTATTTTACACTGCTGGACAATTGCTAAGGACGGATCATAAACGGCTATATAGCGCATAAAAAGTAAGTGTGGTTGGATGCCAAGTGAAATAAAATAATGTCAGAATGCCAGGACATTACAAGTAAGACAATTTATTGTGCTCTGAAATCCAGAAGGCTTTGGAACGCGTTCAAGGGACAAACAGGCCCTTTTGTGCAGAATACGTAAACGTGAAAAAAATGCAATTACCATCCGCAGGCGTTCCGGCGTAAGATGTCAATACGGGATATGGCCACCATGGAAGGGCGATGCAAGAATCCACACGTCGTGTCATGCTTTGCACAACATTATCAAGCAGCTGTTGGGGTAATTTATCCCATTCCTCTGTCAGTGCACGGATGAGGGTGTCCTTGTTTATTGGAGGGCATTGACAACCAGCAAGACTCCTCCCCAAAGCATCCCACACATTTTCAATGGGATTCAGATCTGGAGAACGCGCTGGCCATACGAGGCGTTGAATATCCTCGCTCTCAAGACACTCCTGAACAGCGACTCTTCGATGACATGTTGTGTTGTCGTCCATGAAAATGAATCTATCACCGACAGCACCACGGAACATGCGAACATGAGGTAGCAGAACATCATTAATGTATCGTTGGCCAGTCATAGTCCCAGTTGGAAGCACATAGAGGGACGTACGGCCATTGATCATGATGCCAGCCCATACCATGACACTACATGTCGGATATCGGTCCCTTTCCTGTATGTTTGCTGGACAATATGCAGTACCACTATCATGCCAGATCAGTTGTCGTCGACAATCAGACGATAGACTGTATCTACTCTCATCTGAGAAGAGGACAGCAGACCAGTCGTTATTAGTCCAAGTGCGATGTTGATGGCGCCATTGCAAACGGGCGGTACTGTGACGTCTGGACAATGGGATGCACACAACAGGACAGTGGGCGTATAGTCCTCCTTCATGCAAACGTCTGGCGACAGTTTTTCGGGAGATCCGATTGCCAGTAGCAGCCACAAACTGATTTGCTACCTCACTAGCTGTGCTGCGCCCGTGTCTTTTTCATGATAGCACTATGTACCGATCTTCTGCAGGTGCCGTACTGCGAACACGACCCACCCCGTGACGTTTGCTACACTCTCCATTCGTTTGAAATGATTTCCAAAAGCCTTGAAACAACACTGTGGCTGACGTCGAACTCCCTGGCAACATCTGTTATTTTTCGCCCTTCTTCAATCTTGCCAATAATACGGCCACGCGTAAAATCATCTAGGTGATGTCGGGAACACATACTGAAAATTGCAAGTTCGTCAATTGATTCTTTCCTTTTCAACTTTGGGTTTGAACATCAACGGTCAAAACGCGTCAAATCCTTTATATCTCTTATCAGCGCTATGACGTCACGAACAAGTTCGGCAATCCAAAATTTGCATATGCACAACACGTCTTACTGTATCCCGCACTTATGCTAATTTCCACATTTTCCTGCCTTCCATTTTATGGTTGCTATCGTTGCTATTGTCATCCGTCCTTAGCAATTGTCCGGCAGTGTAGTTAAGGTCGACGTCTCTGCTGCATACGTAATCCCTGGAAGGATGCATTGATTAAACACTTTTCGTCTAAGACATAATGGTATATTGCTCTTAAAAATTGTACTGTTTCTTCCAAAAACTCTTCAACCAAGTTTTATACGCCGATTAATTTCTTCGTCAATGTGACCCTCGCTTGAACTGCTACACTAAATTTAACAAAATATTTTCACCCTGTATGGAAGATGCCTCGCTTGATCTGCTACCCAAAGTAAATGTAGGAATTCGTTATCTCCAACTTTTCCCCATCAATTGATAAACCTTAATTCCTAGTAAAAGCACTGTACATCAGTTTTATCTTTATCCTTATTTGTTATATTGTCACATTACATTACTTGCACATGAATTCGATGAGCATGGAAAGATTCCGTAAACTTATACAAATACTTATACAATCAACTGTAGTACAACATAACAGGGAGCCAGGGAAAATGGCTAGTATGGGCCTTACGAGCCACTGGTCTCCTAATAAAAACAAAAGGGCCAAGTCAAGAAATTATCATCCTATAGAAGTGCAATTTACATAATCACAATTGCAGATAATCAAACGAGAAACATATAAATTGCATATCAAGTACTCCCTTATATCTCTTTTAAATGAAGCATAGCAATTGATCTAATATAAATCGGCAACCCGTTCTAGAGTCGAGAGCAAGTGGCATTGATATTATAATATAAAATGTCTGCCCGAGCTCTGCGGATCACCAAATCGGTATATCCGCGAGTGCGATAAACATGTGCATGACGACACACAGTAATAAATGAACCTTTTGGTGATTAAAAATGAAATTTCAGTTATCTCCTGAAAGTTCATTTTTAATCCCCATTTCTTTACCCTTCTTAGCAAGTTCCTGGACCATACTCTGCAGCTCTGAAGTAATTTTTCCAAGACCTCTGAAGGGTTCTTCGAAATATTTTTTTCTCTATTTAAAAAATTAAACGGAAATAAAACCGGGTGGAAATCGGGCCAGGAACACCTTGACCCGACCCGTTTGAAACGCAAGAAATCGTCGACCCGTTCACCCATTGACCCGGTTACCCGTGGAACGTTGTTTAAATACCTGAAGCAGCGGACGTAAGCGAATTTCACAAAGACCATATTGTGATATCAGATGACTGGGTCAGGGCAATTTCGAGACTGGAAGTCCTGGGTGGTACTCATAGACAGCCGTGGACAATACCTTTAAAAAGTGGTCCGAGGACGAACAACCACAAGCCACCGTCAATGTGTGGGACGATCACGGCTTATCGAAGTAATTCATATGGTATGACCAAAGCAAGGGATACTGTGATGCAACCAGCCGGTAATTTAAATGCTGGTTAGGGGAGTAATGTATTACACATCACACCCAATGGCAAATGGCGTTGTGTAGCATCAGGTCGATCTGAGTACTCATTCTAACTTTCGTTCACCGTCGAAAGCGCCTACAATGCGAATGCGAGCGACTGAACCTTGGATGGTTGGGAAAGGTCGTCTGGTCAGATGATTCTCGTTTTCTGTTGCACCATGTGGATGGAAGGATATGTGTGCGTCGTTTACCAGGGGTAGTGTTGTCACTAGCATACACCGTGGGACGAAAAGAAGCAGGTGGAGAAGCGCTATTACTTGACGCAATTTCGCTGACTGACTTGTTGTGCTCTTTTCGCACCAATCATTCATTGTACCTCAGCGATCCACAAGGTTTTGCATAGATGAGAAGGTTTGTCGGTTCTGAAATCTTTGCACCTGTACGTCCAGCGAGTGGCGCTACCATGCTCCCTTAAAAGTCGATTGAATTGCCAGTATTTCCCATATTGCCATTATCTACGACTTGTGCCCTTCCGAATTTTGCAGCCATCACAACTTCTTAGAGGACTGGGTGAGCGAGGATGGCACGGGTCTGTTCGTTACTGGGTTTCCTATTAATGTTTTACTTCATTGCATAACTAATGTATATCCCAATATTCCTTTCAGCACTGATGATTTCATATTTCAATTTTCATTCTACACTCTTTTCATATCTTACCATTCCTTATCAGTTTATGTCACCCATAACATCTGATCATTTCATGTCTCTAGCTAAGCTCCTATTTTGTGTCTCTTTCTTCAAAAATTATTCTTTCGCGTACACATTTTCATCACTGATCCCTTCTCAAAGCGCGAAGCAAATAAGAAACCACCTTACTTCAAAACTGATCCTTTCATGGCTCCATCTTGAACCAATACTGAAAGTTTCATTTTCCGATATTGCTCCAATATTGATCCCATGCATTAAATTCGTATTCCTTATTATTTCTTGATAGTAACACAGACATTTTCACAAATGGAGAACTCTCTTTTCTATTTCCTTCACCGAAGTTAACAGATGTTTTGAGCCTTCCAGACTTATACAAGCATGCATATAAGCTCTTCAGAAACACAATACAAGGTGTATTAATGTTTTATCTTTCAGGTAATCGCTAAAAATGTCCTTTACCCACCGATGTGTATCGGTATTTCAGTGTAGGATTATTTCACGTGCTTCAAAAACAGCAAAATTTTACAGATCCCAATTTAAAATCCACTTTCTCTTGATTTTCTTGACATTGTTTTTCAATTTCCCGATTCTTTCGTGACTTTTTCATTATATCTACACAGACAGCCTGAAATAACTTTGCTTTTCACTGAAGTTAGCAAAATTCAAGACCGAATTTCAGTGATTAAAAATGAACTGAATCAATGCTTCCAGGACTAAGCGTAGCACCTCACCTTTTTAATTCCACTGTTAATTTTTCGGAGTGATTCTGTTCTCCCGTAGGCAGTACTAAACACCTGTTCATTAAAAGATCATCCCTGAAATTAAGATCTTTCGCCTCGAAATTTTGCTTTGTTAAATTGAAGCGTTGAATATTTACTCAAATTTTGAACATTTATCTTCCTACAATGTAATTAGGACAGAGACTGAGTCATGCACGTGTGTAGTTTGTTATCGACAGAGTGCAAGGCTTATGCAACATCAAAAATGTTTTTGTCGAATCATCAATGCTGTCAGTGTCTCTGTAAACCACACGTTAAAAAAAATAATAGCAAAACACAATTGAATGGTTTGTTGTTCGGTACTGTGTTGTTTCTTTTCCTTTTCCTCGTGCGATAGGATCTATGTTTGCGGAAAGCAGATGAGTTACAATGCATTATCGTAATTTGTCGTGTTTCGTTCGCAACTAAGGTTTCACAGACAATGTTTAACATGAGACCTTTCCAGCTAGTGAAGTCTTCCTCACTAACCTGGAGCAACGTCTATCTGTTCCCTTTCGCCCATAAGGGATCTTCTCTAATTTCAATCTCATGACGAAAGCTTTACGACAAAACGAGGAGGAACCGAATAATGAAATAATGTGATTAGTGGGTCAGTCCCGTCCTATTAAATTAGGGCGAACGATCTTCACTCGCACTCCCTTCCCAACTTTTCCATCGGCAAAGGTCATTAACTTAACGACCTTATGGTGAAATTTCCCTCTTGCATTTCCCACTCAGTAACTAATTTGCTAGCAGGCCAAATAATGAAGTCTATTATCTGGATCCTGGCGATATTTAGGTGCGAAGGCGCGTCATTCATCATCCACGTAAATATCTAATTTCCTCTACAGATTAAACAAGTTATGGGTACTCTTTGAGACCCCACATTAATGTATCTTTCACTTGAACAATTCAGTCGCCATTGTTATTCCAGAAGTTACAAAACGTCAGCAGCAGCAAAGTGGTTGAAAGGAAAACTTGTTCTCCTGCCCATGATTCGATTTCCTGGTTCGATTTACCCATATGTTTAGTTAATTGATTTCTCCTTTGTATATCCAATGTATGCAAAATAGTTTTAAAGATGACTGATAATTAGAAAAATGAAAGCTAGCTCTCTACTATGAAATTAATGGCGAGGTTAGATACTTTTTAACGCGCAGAAATTTTAACTGCAGTCTCTTTGAGCAAGAGAGGTGATTCTCTGGTAAAACATGGGTCAAATAAAATGTTCAGTTGTAAACTGAGTGGTCACTTTATCTGCATTTTACATTTCTGGAAGACAATTCTGGCCTCGGAACAGTTAGAATTCTTATGGGCATGATATCGATAAGGTACGGCAACTTTATCAAATCACTCCAAGCAGTCCGTGCCATTTCATTCCACACTTGCTCGGACGGATTTGGGTTTGTGATACAACCAGGGTGTCACTGAATGAGGCATTTACATTGTTGTTGAGACATTACCCGATCATTCTTCCCTTGTAGCTATTCTTCTGTTGAAAACCCATTCCAGGAGAGACGCACTGCTATCGTGAATGGACGTCTCTTATTAGCAGTGACCCTTACATGGTGATTGGCTTGCCTTGGTGGCTGAGTGGTACGCAGGCTTCTGATCATTCGTTCGAAATCGGTTATCCTGGGAAGACGAATGGTGTGATTGTCTTACGACATTGGCTCACTTCTCCCCTAGAACCAGCGACCCCAAAAAAGGGACGAGCTACTTCTTATAACGCATTCACTGTGGTTGCTAATACCCCTCTCCCCCAGGGCCTAATTTACGCCTAGGCACGCAAGGCACATGCCTAGGGCACTCAAATTGAAAGGGCCCCAAAATTTTGGTTAAAAAAAAACTTTCCCTTTTTCAAAATATTTATACTTGGGTAGATGCGATGTGGAGTAACTATATATAAATCGCTGGCAAAACACAAGCAAGTACTGGCAATATAATATGTGATATTTCTAGTTAATATCAGTAACATTTTCCAGATAATTTGGGGAGGGTTTTTGTGCGAGATTAAACAAAAAATTGTCGTGTTGTGTAATAAAAACTAGCAGTATGTGTATGTTTGTAATTATGGCTTACTAAGATCAACTATATACTTTAATTTCAAATACTGCTTGGTTCTGAAGCAATTTTTAAACATTTTGATATTTTAGCCCTCAAAAGTTATATTTGAAAAATCTTTGGACTTAATTCGGGCAGGATTTGAATTCCCCAAACCTCTCTCTTAAATACATCCCTGGTTAATATGGTAATAGTATAGTTTAGACACACCTGACAAAAAATCCAATGTCCAATTGAATTTTACCCGTCATATGGCTTTGTCACACACATCTGTTTCATCGATGAAGGTTCGAGTCTTTTCAGATGCAAATCAGTAGGACAGCATAAAAATCTAGGAGAAAACAATATTTTTACCAGGTACTACCGTAATTTAATGTCAGTCTTATAAATGTATTGTGTTTATTAAATTATTACGCTGGATTGTAATACAGTCGCCCAAAATGGTCACACTACGTACTCGACTCCGTAAAGTAAATGTCGAGTGGAGGGGGCCTCATTTTGGGTTGTGCCTAGGGCCCAATTCCGTGTAAGTCGGGCCCTGCTCTCCCCCAACAAAAAACAAAACAAAATGGCGAATGACATTCATGCATTTCTCAAATGGTATTAAGGTACCAAGTGTGTGAGAAGAAACCTGTCCCACACACCGTTACACAGTTCCCATCAGTCTCTGTTTTTGAACACTGACATGATGATTTCTATGTATTTAGCTCAAGAACAAGCTGTTCTTAATGCTATATCACGTGGAAATAAATGTTAGGGTTATGACAAATAAGAATCCGTCGCATTTCTGCTTCGCACGTTTGTCCAATATAAAGAAGTGACACTCTGGAGTACTTTTTCTGAGTCACATACATCCGTGAGGAATATTGCGTTACGTTTTACGCCAAATGAAACATCCCCAATTAAACCAAACTAAATACAGCCATTATACTAAACTTAGGTACTAAACAATTTAATCGAAAAGCATGACTTAAATTCCAATTGAATTGATTATATACATTAAATACATTACATAAGAACCAAGAATAATCAATTTCATGAAGACATGAACAACAGTTGAGATGGTAAATAGTTACTAACAGTCCTGATCATTTAACATTTTTGTCGTCATGTTTGGATGGATCATATATGTTTATATCACAACACTTCACAATACAGGAGCGGTGAGTGTTACATAATTGTTTTGTTCTGGACTTTATGAAGCACTTTTATATTTGTGGCAAGCTAGTTAATAAATAACACTAGTATGCGGGCTGCTTGAGAATACTGAATTACATCAACATTTTTATGCATATTACATGCGACTATGAGTGACTTTTAAGTATGACTGTTCGTAACTATTCACCATCTAAACTGTTGTTCATGTCTTCAGCAAATTTATTATTCTTCGTCCTTATGTGATGTATTTAATGTATATAATTAATTGGAATCTAAGCTATGCTTTTCGATTAAGTTGTTTAGTACCTAAGTTTAGTATAATGGGTGTATTTAATTTGGTTTAATTGGGGATGTTTAATTTGGGGTAAGGCTTAATATGCACTATTCGTCACAGATGTGTGAAACACAGAAGAAGTACTCCGGAGTGTCACTTCTTTATATTGGACAAACGTATGAAACAGAAATGTGACGAATTCTTATTCGTCATAACCCTATTGGTGATTCCTATTTCTTATGCGGTTTACGCCATATCCTGGGATCCTCTTCCGCGTTTAACTATGTAGGAGCGTAGTTCATCCGAGATTCAGGTATAATTTCTTGTTCCGCTGCAGTTACTCTTGTACACTTTGTGTCGCATATATCTAATTTTAACTTCCTTTTGAGTTTCTGTCTTACGGTAATTTTTCTTCAAAATATTTTCTAAACGTAACCCCCCAAATTTTCTCCCGGTGAATTTCAAGTCGGAAATCCTGAGAGCTGGTCAAAAACCAATGTAGATGAAGATTTCTGAGATAAGAGCTCGGGGTGAAATATTAGCAGAGCGATTCACGATATTCAATGTTGAGACCAGCATAGCAAAGTATTTCAAAGCGAGATAAGTGCTATGCATATTGTGAAATACCATTGACATGCGATGTTCATGACTAATTAAGATTTTCAGCTGCAAATGATGGAAACTAATCTGGAAATGTGACATTTATGTCACCCAGTGAACAGTTAAGATTTAAGTTTAGTTAAAGTCAAAACCTTAACTTAAAGCCAAATCTATAAACCAAATAATAGCTTATATTCTGAAGTAGATAAAAGCTATTTTTCATAATTTCATTGCGAATTACGGCAGCACATTCCCCAGATATCGTTTTCAGATATCGATGCCATTTAATTATTTCGCACAATCTACATGTACTGGTCATCGTGCAACAAAAAAGTATTTTCTTTTTGTGCAACATGAAAGTAGCATGAAACAAAGATATCCGGCTTTTTCTTAAGACGGCGAAGGTGCGTCCGAGCGCTGAACGCTTAGCTAAGCAACTCAGCTCTTCCAACCAACACAATACACAACGAGTGTCACATGTCCATAACATGCTTTTTAAAGCATATACATGAATATACTAAATGTCTGCAGTTCAGCGAGAACAGGCATGAAAAAATGTTCATTCTGAACAGCTTTTTGTTCTTATTGGAAACAAAAACTTTCTGATATATTGAGGCGGAACTGGAGAAATACACATTCGAAAGATGTGGGAAAACGCACAAGACGAAGACGCGTCATTTTTGAGAAGACACGTACAAAACACGGCAAGAAGAATGGATAAATCCGATATTACAAAAACAGTGGCCCAAAACGAATTTTGAATTATATAAAATAGCAGATAGTACAATAGAATAAAACATATGTAGGAACATAACAATACCGAAATAACAATGAGACACACTCCAACAGAATTGTTGAAATAAGCAACAGCCCTCAGAATATTATCTGCAATTCATCAAAAATCATTTATCTCCATCGCCCTAATTTGCAATTTCATCGGTAAACAATATAAAATATATTCGTACGAATGTGACGAAAACGGGGGCAAAATAGTAAGGCTTGAACACGAACTTAGACTTCAACTGCCACTAAAATAAAGTCCAAATCAACAAATAATACGTGAAAGCCGATGACGATTAAAGCAAAGTAAAAGCTTTTGATTATTTTGGTTTATTCTAGTAATTTACGTTTCTTGTCAGTTTGTTTGTTATTCAGTACATACTGTATTATTACAAATGACTGATTACTTCAACTATGTGACTTTTTCTTGATTACTCTGTGGCATAAACCCATATAATTTCATACACATCATAACACTCCAGAGAAAGTGATAGCCCAAACATACCATATATACGCCATCGTAAGTAACATGGTTGTTTTGCTTATGTTATATTTTTAAAATTGCTAATTTTTTCAATAGATGTAACTTTATTGCGAACATCTCTAGGTGCGATTCATTTACATATCAGATCTAAATGAAACTATGCGAGAAGAGAATCAGTTGGTAGTGTGTATGGAAAATAAGCGCCGTTTATAGTTTTCTATAAGATGCCACATTGTCGGCTACTTCTAAAGTGTACTTACGCGAATTTATGAACTGTTTCATTTGAACGATGAACACATTTTCATTGTAATTATCATTACCACTAATATTCTATTTAGTTTTGGATACAATTTTTTCAAGACAGAAAGTTTTAAGTATGCACCCTACTGCGAATACCTTTTAAACGGACGATGTACCTGAAACAAGTGGTACACAAAACTTTCTGAGCTCCCCGAACAGAAATGTTCACACAACGGCCGGGTTTTACAAAAATTGCGGGAAAACAATTTATATTCCTCCTCTGATTTCTGCAGTACCAACCATAAACAGTGATAAACCCTCCATTTTAAAAATGTATTCTCTAATGCATGTCTCCAGGAGATGAAATGAAAGGGCTACTAACCCTGATGCAGACATCGTGTCTCTAGGTATAGACAAGTAACTGAAACAACTCTTCTATCTTATGCTTGTCGCCTTTGTTATAGCCATTTTGGCAGGTAAGCAGCCAGAAACGGTTAGTGCCAATCAACTCATTAACGACCACTTTGAATATAAAGGCTAAGGGAAAAATCAACGCTTTTTGATGCGCAAGTTCACTCGTTATAGTCGTGTTTGGCCTACTTCTTAGACCCCGAATATATTCGTCTGACTCGATTTCAGTCAATTCTGCTAACCCCTAGTTAATTCGTTCCGCCCGGTTAAAAGGGAGTTGAAAGGGGCATTTTAAACAGACGCAACAAACTACGTTAGCTGAAGTACACACGATTTCAGAAGAATGCAAATAGCACCATGGGCACCACAGGATATTATTAAGAGTACATTCACAAGTATTCTAAAGAAGCATCAAGAAGAGTAGAAAGTTATGTTATCTGCATTTCTTAAGGGAAGCGTTTTTGGCAAAAGATGGTTAAAATAAGTTCAGTTTTTTCCCAAGTAGAATTAACAAAAGGTACCGTGTTAGAGAAGAGAGGAAGAAGTGCGTGTGAGAAAGGGACATGACATGAAACCAAAAGGGACAACCAATGTTTGTAGAGAACATGATTGTTTCAAATGCTCTTATTCAAATCTGTTTTCTTTGATCACTCACTCGTTCGTAAAAATTTTGTGATTGAACTCTAGGATCCTCATAATTCAGGAGATAGAATAGCTGTTTGACAGTAAAATATTTTTTTTCAGAAACGCATCATGGTAGTAAGTATTGAACAATGTTTGTTCCAAATCTCATTAGAAATGTAAAAGGTGAAACAAGAACAGCAATATTTTCGGCAAACGTAGAGGGACTTGTAGAAGAACCTAGAACATCATGTGGATTAATTTCTTAATTTTTAGCCACGTATTTTTAAATGGAAATAATTTTCATTGTTGTTTTAGTTACGTATTTGGGCACAACTTTTGTTCATTTCATTAATTTTCGTTATGAGGTTACATCTGACCATATTACATTTCAATATTAATTTTATAACATATAATATTAAGAAGAAAACATATAAATATATATACTTATGTACAGGGTAACCACAGAAAAGGAAATTGAGTAAAAAGCTATATATATATATATATATATATATTCTTTCCTAGCATACATGGTATATTCTACAGTGGGGAAGGACAACTACACTCTTCTATATAATTCTGAACGTACCCTTTGCCTACGCATTAACCTAATTTTAAACTCTAAAGGTGGATGGCCACGGTAAATTGTGTTTACCGGTCGTGGAAACCAGTCAGGCTTAAGGTAGGTCTATTTTGAATGTTTAAATTTATTACTTAAGTTGATTTTAAAATATATTTCCTGACAGGTAGGGAGGATGGGATGTCCAGTTTATTTTTATTCGGTCGGGGTTGCTAAATTAGGACGTCCACATGAAACCTGTCAGAAGCTCAACCGTCGGGTGCATCCTCCCTGAAGACACCCGGTGGCTGACCTTATATTATTTATATTATTTATGGTAGTCACATATTTAATAAAGTTCTATTGTGCTTGTAGTGTCTGCATTATTTATGTATTTTATACATATATATTTTTTTTAATCCCACTTCTTTACTCTTGTCAGCAAGTCCCTGGATCATACTCTGCAGCTTTGATGAGGTAGTTGCAAAAATGACTACGTCATCAGCAAAACGACGGTGGGTTAGATAATCTCCATTAATCTGTATCCCCTTGTTTTCCCAGCTCAGCGACTGAAAGCCACCCTCCAATGTTGCATTAAAGAGCTTTGAAGATATGGTGTCACCTTGTCTCACTCCCTTTCCAATTTTTATGTGTGTTGTATTTTTCAAACAGACGAATCTTTGCACTTGCATTTTCATAGATGTTATTAATAATATTAATGTATGCATCTTCAATACCGCAGGATTTCAGAGCCATTGTAACTGCTAATGGTTTCACCGAATCAAAGGCTTTTTCATAATCGATAAAAGCCATGCACAATGGAAGTTCATATTCCCTCGCTCTTTCAATTAGTTCTCTCAGTAAGTGGATATGATCTATTTGCTGTAGCCACTCCTGAATCCAGCTTGTTCACTCGGTTGAGCCATGTCCAGTGTTACCTTAAAGCGGTGTGAAAGAACTTTAGTGAAGATTTTATAAACCACTGATAGGCGGCTGATAGGTCTGTAGTTCCTGAGATCCTTAATGTCACCTTCTTTATGTAGCAAGATCATTGTAGCGTTGTTCCAATCCTCAGGAATCTTCCGTTCATTAAGGCATCGAGTGAAAATTTGGGCGAGTACTGTTTCGATTTCTCTACTTGCTTCTTGTATGATGTCTACAGTAATTCCATCTTCTCCTGGAGCTTTTCCCCGCTTCATGTTCTTGATTGCATGTGCAACTTCTGCTGGGAGGACTGGAAGAACTCTGGTACCGGTACCTTTCATGATGTCTGGAGTACATGTATCATCCCTTTCATATAATTTGGAGTAGAAATCTTTCACTCTTGTCAAAATTTCGCCTCTATTTCTTGTTACAGAACCATCTTCTTTTCTCAGTGCCATAATATGTTTTCTTCCCTTACTGAGATGTCCCTTTGCTATCTTTAGGCTTTGGTTGTTTTCAATTGCTTTCCTTACTAGTTCACAGTTGAATTTCCTTACGTCTTCAGTGATACTTTTTCGTAGTGTCTTGCATAGCTCTATATATTCCACTTTGGAAGTCCCATCTTCTTTAGTTGTTCTCATCTCTCTTCTTTTTTGCATCAACATTTTGGTTTTTCCTGATAATTTGTTCACATGCAACTTGTTCTTAGACCCAGCTAATTTTGTTGCTGTTTCCATAAGAGCTTTGGTTACTTTTCTGTTAACTTCAGAAATATCCACTTCTTCCGATGTTAGGCTTTCTAAAGCAGACAACCTGTTCTTCAGTTCCAACTTGAAGGTATTATGGTGTTTTTTAAGGTTGGTTATGTCAATACATTGTGTTTGTCTTATGAGCTTGCCACGTTCGAGTTTAGTGTTGAGGTGCATCTTACATCTCACCAATCTATGGTCACTACCTGTGTTGAACTTGTTTAGCACACTACAGTCTTCTATGACGAATTTTTTGTTACACATAATAAAATCAATTTCACTTGTCGTCCCATTTGGATGTCTCCATGTCCATTTCCAGTGCGGCTTTTTCTTGAAAAAGGAGTTCAAGATGAAAAACCCTTCTGCCTCTGAAAACTCAACGAGAGTATTTCCACGCTGGTTACTGTTGCCGTGACCGAATTTACCTACTGAAGTCTCATTCTTTCAGAAGACAAAAGTGATGTTTAATGTTTTTACAAGAAATAAAGATTTATCGATTGATGGAGAAAAGCTGGAGATAACAGACACGTACATTTATCTTGGACAGCAGATATCAAGTGAAGGTCACACTGATGATAAAAATTAATCGGCGTACAAAACTTGCCTGGAGAGCGTTTGGAAGAAACAGCATAATTTTCAAGAGCAATATGCCATTATGTCTTATAAGAAAAGTGTTTGATCAATGCATACTTCCAGTGCTTACGTATGGTGCAGAGACGTGGACCTTAACTAAAAGAGACATACAAAGGCTGCAGACAACTCAAAGCGGCATGGAGAGGTGCATGCTTGGTGTAACCAGGAGATATAAGAAGAGGAACTCGTGGATCCGAAAAATGACAAGAGTGGAAGACATTATGATCAGAGTTAAATCCCTGAAATGGCAATGGGCTGGACATACTGCCAGAAGGACAGATCATCGATGGACAGCCAAAATTTTAGATTGGATTCCAAGGGACAGGAAAAGACCCAGAAGAAGACCACATGGGAGATGGGTGGATGAAATTCGAAAGTATGCAGCGGTGACATGGAGGAGACTGGCACAAGACAGACCGTTGTGGAGGAAACTTGGGGAGACCTTCGTCCAGCAGTGGATTGATAATGGTTGACGATGATGATGATGATGATGATGATATATAATTTTTAGCCAAACGTCCTGCACATATAAAAGTTACCCCTATATCGTCTGATTAATAATTTCATACTATTAAATTTTACATTTTAGTTTGTTAACAAATATTTTTCAGTTGTTTTCAAAAATAAGTACAATTATTGTTATGTCTTACTTGACAAGGTGGATTATTCCATAACACTAATTCCTGGTAAATAATAAATCTTTGTTGGTTTAAAGTGTCAGGCATTGGTAACAAAAAATGTATTTCTGTTTGCATTTCGATAGGCATGACCCACAATGTTCAAAATCTATATTCTCATAATTTTCGCAATATCTGAATATCCACAGGTATTTATCAGTAACCCCATATTCAAATTAATTCCCCTAAAATAATTTTAAAATGTTGATACCTACAGTGTTCTCCTTTATTCTTCTATACATACATCCTAATAATCTATATTGTCATAATTTTGCAATATCTAAATACCCACAGGTATTAATCCGTAACCCCATATTCAAATTAATTCCCCTAAAATTATTTAAAATTTTGACCATCCTATTTTTTAATAATGCAAAAAATTGTTTTGTAATAATGATAATTTTGATTAACCTATTTTGTAATAACAATAAAATTATTTAAAATTTCGACCAACCTATTTTGTAATAATAATACAATTATTTAAAATTTCGACCATCCTATTTTGTAATAAATGATTGTAATTTATACAAATTAACCTTAGTAGTTTGACCCCATACTAATAAACAATAAGTCAAACATAGATAAATCAGACTGAAATACAGCATTTTTGATATTTTAATCGTTAAAATATTTGAAGTTCTCGTACTTAAATCAAATACCCTTGAGATTTTATTTACAATATTTTGCATATTAATATTCCATTTTAAATCATCGCCAGTTATTATTCCCAAATATTAATATTATTGACTATATGAAGGGGACAATTTCCCACAAAAATAGATGTTAGCTCAACAATATCCTATTTTAAAAATCATAATTTTTTTTTTCAATACTTCAACACAGAAAAGTTGCATTGGGTGAGCAATTTTTCACCCTAGAAATTTACAAGACTAGTATCATTTTACAGTAAGAATGAAAAAAAGGCTTTGAAAGGCTGGTAAAAATAATTCCATACACGCAAGCGCAAGTCATTTTCTTCTTTTGGTATTGTTCTGTCACGGTTTTATGATGTAGCTTTGTTCCTTTCACTGATAGTTTTGTTCTCTGTGTAACTAAACGGAATATAAATATCCTGGAAGCCTGTGTACGAAGGAATTTATGAATCTAAAAGCAAATTTCTCAATGATACGTATAAAGAAGGTTTACCAAATTTAAATCATGGAATATCTTATTAAGATCCACCATCGCATCTGTGAAATACTGAGTTATAACGTTGCATTCTTTATTGGTAGGCTAAGGGACTGTAATAATATTTTAAGGTATTATCAGCAGATAAATTCGCACAGCCACCACGAATTTCCTGACATTGCGCAGAGAGGAAGGGAAGGAATAAACTATTTGACGTGGTTGCGCGATGTCTTGGGTAATAATTAACAGAGCTCAGGCAGGGCGCGTACAAAGGTGGACCATCATGCACTTCGACTGCATTCGACTATGTTGCCTAACGCGTACCAATTAATGTCTGCGCTGGTGAGATTCATATTACTTAAGCTCGTCGTTTTATCCGAATGCCCACAGTTAACGTACTTATCTACCAAGTGTTCATCATTAATATCAAGCTTCAGTCAGCTCGGCTGTGGTAAGCAGTGCGATTCTATTAACCTCACAATGTTGTAGACCAGGATTTAATGATCGCTCGCTCAATTACAAGCCATTTGGCACACTGCTAAAACCCTACCAACTCATGTAATTCTGGAACTCTCGCGTGTTTGCTTGTAAGTCCGTTCCCACAGAAGACGGAATGGTTATTTGCTTCCTTTGCTGTGGAGAAATGATGCTCCTGTTGCCACCCAGCAACCTATGCTTTCGCAATGTATTTCGAGTCATTCGAATAATAATTCGTTTAATATGCCAGTTGATGGCATTCTGATTTCACCAGTTAAGTGAAGCTTCAAACGGATTAATGGTCTTAGCTTCACTTTCTGTCATGAAGCACTGCGACTGTTGTAAAATGTCAAAATTATCTCCGCAAACACCACGGCTACGTTCTGATGAAACCCCTCGACACATCAATTGGAGACCATATTATGTCTCCGTTAATCACCATACCACTGCATTTTCTGGAGTCAAAATCTTTGCTTCAGACTAGCTTGTCAAGACGGACAATCCCTACAACGGATGACGTCGAGATAAAATATTTAAAAAGTTGAATTATGGAAATATTTTGTCTTGAATTTGATTAGTTAAAATCTTGAAAAATAAAGCAAACTTCATTCAGACGAGGGAGATGAGACAAGTTAATAATCACGTAGAGTGTTGTGTCCAACACTTACGCCTGGTAGTCAAATACGAGTCCGTATTCTTTTTAGATAATATCAGTCCTATTTCTGCGATGGAAACTAGAGATGCGTACATGAAACTGATGTGGTGATTTTCATACGTACCCATTAAAATGTTGCCTCGCACCAGTAAGCGATGATCTGAGTAAAATTATATGGGGCTTTAAGTCGGTCTTCAGTTCTTCACAATCCCTCTTTGATTTTATAATTTCGCAATAACTCATAAATAATTATTTTGGAAGGGCTCACAACATGGTACCAGACTACCACGGATGTGTGGAATACCTAACGACACTAAAAATTTTTTGAAGATGGACGTTATGACTTTTACATTGTTTCTACATTATTTATTTACGGTTTCAGATAAAAGGCCTAAAAAACCCGACTTATGCACACTATTCAAGGTCTGAGGATTTTGAAACTTGGTGACTGTTTGTTTCTTACTCGGAGTAACACCACTCGCGCTGCACACATATATTTCAGTACAACATGTACTTCTAGTTCTTACGTTGAAAGCCAGTTCCGAGTAAATTGCTTGCTTTGCTTTTTGACACGAATATGGTTTGTAGCAACAATCGTTGCTACAAACCATATTTCTTAAAATAACTAGTGTTCATGTAATAGCATAGACTTATTATCACATTAAAAATATAAGAAATCGACATAAGGTTAAAATAATAGTTCTATTTTCATTACAGCTTTAATTTTGCTATCAGTATGACTCAGTATCATATAGGTATCAAGGTTATCCCACTACTTGCTCAAAAGATCCCTTAATTCCGCCAAATTTGTAAGGTATTGTTGTTTTTTCGTTCTCCACGGCCCTTTAGGACATATCCCAGATTTGTTTTGTAATCACATTTAGATCGGGTGACTTTGTAGGCCAATTAATGTGGAACGTCTCTCTCGTATTCTTCAGACCAATCCGTCACAATTCTAGCTCAATGTACACGGTACTTATCTTGAAACACAGGATCTACTATGTGTCTCTCTTGTTCAAAAAACTGGACAAATGGCAATAACGCATTTTTAAAAGTGGCACATAATCTATTGATTCCACGCTATTGTACACCTCAACGAATGGTTCAATTCCATTTCTTGAAATACAACCCTAAAACATGACACTTTCATCTCTTTTTGCACAGCTTTTTGTACAATTCTTGGTTAAATACAACCCTAAAACATGACCCTTCCACCTCTTTTTGCACAGCTCTTCGGACTATTCTTGGTTAACTACCACCCCAAAACATGACACTTCCACCTCATTTTTGCACAGCCCTTTCGACAGTTTTGGGTTAAATACAACCCGAAAACATGACACTTCCACCTCTATTTGCACAGCTTTTTGGACAATTCTGGGTTAAATACGACCCCAAAACATAGCACTTCCATCTCTTTTTATACAACTCTTGGGAAAAGTCTGGGTTAATTCTGGGTGAGCCATATTTCTTAAAATAGCTACTTCATGTAACAGTAATGACTACGGTTTGTGTATTCATTACGTTCACTTTAATTTAGTTTTCATAAGAGGGCACTCAATATTTATGAAAACTAAAGATGGATGTTTTACGAGGGCATACATTCTGATTGATCTCTTATTCTCATAAGTCTGAATTCACCTCTCGGAAGCTGCATTTTTAAATTTTCCTTTAAAGAGCATTTGGTGAATTTTTAAAACTAAACCGAAATGGATGCAACTGTACAAACTATGGACAATGAAATCGATCGCCGGTCGAAAAGTGGAATTCCATAAATATTCAATGGAAGGAAATGATTTGAATTTGAAGAAAAGGGAACTACGGAAGAATGAGCGATATGAGAAAAAGCACTCGGATTCAGAATGCTGAATAGAGAGATATGTATTTCGAATGGAAAGTTGAATAATAAAAGAACTTGAATAATCCGTATTTTTGAATGGAAATAAAAAAAATATTTATGAAACGAACTGAAAGAAAGAGCGCACTAGGAGGCGTCTTCACCATTTTTTATACACATGCAATATAGGGAAAAGCGTTATTGAAATAGAAGAAAAAAATCTTTTCCGAAAGGAAATCGTTCAACACAGCACAACTCGCACACCTGAAACTGCCTGCATTTTTGATTATGATAGGTAGTTGGAAATGTGTACAGCCGCAAATTGGAAGTGGAATTCCATACGGCGAAAGTGAAAAAGTTTTTTCAAAGAGAGAGGCTTTTCTCGGAGAAAATTAAGGCCCTATAACAGTTCAACACGCAGACCACAGCTAAAGCCTTAGAAATGACGTCATTAATCTCTGCGTTGAAGCTCAACGCAGGAAATGAACAGAGTAAGAACGCAGCACTGGGATCAAACATTTAACCTGGTATGTATCATGCTAATTGGGATCAATATGCTCATATGAAAGTAGCATGCACTTTTTTTTAGCCTGTTTTTTTTTTTTTTTTTTTGGTAAACCACGGGAACTGATCTCCGCTCATTATGATGGCCGATGCACAAGAATCTAGGAATTGCTCGTTTCTCGTTTAAGATGTTGCGAACGAAAGAGGTCAAATAAATCTCGCACTGCGTGGCATAAAATAAAAACCGTTTTTTTTTCAGCCTGGCATTTAAGTACTTCAATCTGCTTACAGTCCGTTAAATTATCACCGGTATAATGTTCTTCCTTATAATGCGATTAAAGTTTGTCTTTGTTAAATAGATTAAACAAACACTTTTCGTTCCATATATTTCGGTTTCTACTAGTCGGACTGCCTGCTTCCTGTTAAAAGTTGTGAGATCTATGTAAAATGAATTCTACAGACAGTTATTCGGATTTCCCAGAACAGCTGTTTCTCCAGTAGGTGGTATCACGGCATACTCATATTTGGAAGTGTACACATTCTTTTAAAAGCTCTGCTTGAAAATTTAATTATATCAGATCGCTGAAACCAAGACAATTAACCATGAGTAGGTTCCGACGGATATGAACAGCTGCAAGGAAGCTTAGCTTATGTAAATACACCCAAAACTAGTTACAACATCTCTACTCGTCGGTATGACTCCAACTAGGTAAACGTGGTCCATCTCCACTCCCCGGTATGACTCCAACTAGGCAAACTTGGTCCATCTCTACTCGCCGGTATGACTCCAACTAAGCAAACTAGGTCCATCTCTACTCGTCGGTATGACTCCAACTAGGCAAACTTGGTCCATCTCTACTCGCCGGTATGACTCCAACCAGGCAAACTTGGTCCATTTCTACTCGTCGGTATGACTCCAACTAGGCAAACTTGGTCCATCTGTACTCGTCGGTATGACTCCAACTAGGTAAACGTGGTCCATCTCTACTCGCCGGTATGATTCCAACTAAGCAAACTAGGCCCATCTCTACTCGTCGATATGACTCCAACTAGGCAAACTTGGTCCATCTCTACTCGCCAGTATGACTCCAACTAGGCAAACTAGGTCCATCTCTACTCGTCGGTATGACTCCAACTAGGCAAACTAGGTCCACCTCTTCGCGTGGTACTCCACACACACGCACCTTCTGGTCGATATGATAGATTTGAAATCGTGATTCGTCCCACCTGATGACGTGTTTCCAGTCATTCTTAAGCCTATTACGATAGGCCCATGCAAACTGTAACATAATATTTCGTTTCCTTACAAACAATAAGGGAGCATGATGTGGAAGCCAACTGTCCTAACCATTCTTTTACATGTTAAGAAAGATAGTCTTCGTGCATAAGCTTGTGGACGCGTCTCATACATGTTTTTCCTGGTGTCTGATTTTTAGCAAACAGTAGATAATGTGTTCATGATGAACACAAGATGTTAAAGTATGCAAGACATGCCACGAAGAAAATACATAGAAAAAGCCCATGTTTAATATTTACGGTCCTTTGTAGATAAACATGCAATTATATACATTAGCAGATCGCCGACGACTTTTTGAAGCATAACGGACAAAATAAAAAAAATACTATTCAATTTAACACCTCGAGTCTGTTGAAACCGGGGCTTCCATATTTATCAGAAGTGAAGTTCAGTAGCCATTTTTAGAGATAGTGAATTGTAATCATTTTCCTTCATTTCCCGCCATTTTGATGAGCTTGGAAGCAAACGTCAATGTACTTCTTTTCCCACGCGTCGCAGCAGAGGTGGTGTTAGATTTATAGTTTCGTCGATGTGAGAAGAATGAAACTGGACATTATTGCTTTTCAGCTGTCCCGAACAAAGCGACTAAGCGAGAAGAGGGGGAGGGGGCAGGGAGCCAATTACAGAATCTTAGGTTTTCAGAAAGAAAGCATTTCTAAGGTGTGGCCAGATTTCCTAGAATCCTTCGAACTTCTTCGGCAGGGGAGAGTTTCAGGGGTTTTCCGGGCAAGAGGACAAGAATTTTGGCTGGCAGGAATCGGGGAAGAAGGACGATTTTTAGCGAGGGGAAAAGGTCTCGCGGGTTCGTCAAAACGAATGAAGTAGGAGGAAGGAGACCGGCCGGGAAAAGATAAACGGAAATCGGCGTGCTGATGATTAGAGCGAGAAGGACACCGAGGTGTTAATATAATAAGGAAAGAGTGAAAATTACAGAGTGAAGGAATACGCAATGAGGTTGATGATAATTGAAAAAGGAATCGGGACAAGGCTTAAAGACATTCCCCGCAACATCTGAATAAAAGCTCTCCTCACTGCACGAAAAGAGTTTGACTAGAGTCGATTTTTGATACTTCGTATTTTATTTATCTACTCCAGTTGGGAGAATTACGGGTTAAACCCTATATACTAAACAAACACCAAATGAACCCTCAACACAGGGCGCTGTTATGTAGAACTCAGCACCAAACCCTGCAACACTGTTTTCTGCAGAAGAGGAGTAACTGGAAGCCTTTCCGCAACTTCAAAATAAATGGATGACTGTGAAAGAAATGAAATACAGGTATGCAAATTTAATTCGGTGTGAATTTTCAAAATATCTCTTCAAAGAAGTAGAACAAAGAAAACCGGAATGGGGCAAAAACAAAGGAAACATTCGAAGCTCTGGGAAGGCTACATGACGTCCATAACATTTTTTAAATTTGCTGCAAACCTCACTAAAGCTCTTAAAAATTTTCAAACGAGAGTTTGTTACTTGGAGCACCCGAAGTAGCAAATGCGTAGACATATTTCTCAGTAAAACTTGTAGCGGTATTACCTATGCATCCCGAATCGGGTGGCTAAATGGAGGGAAAATCATCGAATGCGGTCCTGAAATTTCTTTCAAAGATAAGCTAAAACGGAACAAATGAAACTATTTCACACTTATTCTAGTACATGAATACCAATCCACAACCATTCGGAATGGTAAACTAATCTAGATGAAAGCCCGAATAAAATCTCTAAAATTTCAAAAGAATATTAGAATACTTAAAATCCATTTATTTTCAGATTTTTCAACACAACAGACAATATAGAGTTACACTGCAGCATTCGAAATATACACCCATCAGCCATTATTTTATGACCACCCCACCCTAAAGAAACGACTGCGTCTGCAGACTGAACGGTGGCGCAGGTGAAGATCACACAGCAGTATATATACAACCTGAGGACCGGCTTTCTGTTAGTAGAGTGTTCGGAGTCAGAATGCGAAAAACTGCCGATTTATCGGAGTTGATAAAGACAAATTGTGAGGGCACGGCTCCTCGGAACTACGATCTTAGAAACGGCGCGGCTTGTGGGTTGTTCACTTGCCGCTGTAGTGAATACGTATCAAATGTGGTGCACAGATGGCCAAACAACGAGCCGTCGCCCAGTCGTGTGTCGTCCGCAGCTCACTGACGCCAACGGGGAGCGGACAATGTCGCGCATTGTTCACAGCGAGCGTAGAGCCACAGTGCAAAAAATCACCCGCAGCTACAACAGTGGTGATCAAGGCAATGTGTCACAGCACACATTTCATCGAAGCCCTCTGCGTAGCCGAAGATCCAACCGGGTCCCCATACTCATTTCGCGTCATCGCCAACACCGCATGAAATGGGCCCAAGATCATCGCGATTGGACCGTGGATGATTAAAACGAAGTGACCTGGCGTGACGAATCAAGATTCCAGATGCATCACGTAGACGGAAGAGCGAGGATACTCCGATTACTAAAGGAGGCTATGGCACCTGAATGCACTGTTGGGTGGAAATAAGCAGGCAGGGTCGGTGTTATGCTGTGGGCTATGTTTTCTTGGGACATTTTAGGCCCCATTATCCCAATAGTACAATTCCTTACAGGCCTGAACATCGTTGCCAACCAAATTCCCCCATCCATGTGAACTGTGTTCCCTGCTGGTGATAGTCATTGCCAAAAGGATAATGAGCCGTACCACAGTGCCAGAATCGTCAATGTGTGTTTCGAGGAACATGCTGGTGACTTTCTGTTAATGCCCTGGCCTCCGAGTTCACTTGACATGAACCCAATCGTACATTTGTGGTTCGACTTGGAAAAGCGGGTTCCCCTAAATCACCACCACCCCGAAATGTACGGGAACTGGAGGACCTCCTGCTTACATTACGTTACCAGATACCCCAGGATACCTATCGCCACCTCCTCGAATCTATGCCACGCCGAGTGGCAGTTGTTTTGAGGGCTAAAGAGGGTCCTAACCGGTAGGTGGTCATAATATAATGGCTTATCTGTGTACGTAACAGTGTCATATTCGAAATACAAAACTTAAGCGACAAAAGTAGCATTTATATGTTATTCAAAAACCGTTAATCTCTAAAATAAGTATCATATTTTAAAAAAACATGTTTTAAAACTTGGACTGGGAAACCAGTTTATTATGCAAGCGTATCCTCTTCACATACGGTGGTGAAAGTACAAGCTTCCTTATATAAATTAATACGCGGAAAATCTGACATGGTAAGTTATCACTTGGAATTTTCCTTCTAAATAATTCTATAAAGCATTTTTTAAAGCCCCATCATTAAAAATTGCAAGTCGCGATGCGCAAATGCGTTGCTTGCGTTTTTGTGACGAAAGGCAAAAAACTGCGAATCAGAAGTGACCATACTTTGCGCATGCGCTTGTTGATTTATTCTGAAAATTAGACTATTGCTCAAAGAGCGATATTTTTGTTGTAGATAATGATAAAATACAACCTCACAGTTAACATTATGTTTTATTAATTATCATGGATACGAGTCGTAAAGAACTTCTGAGGGAACACGGAAACTGTTTATACAGTAAGAAAATGAAGGTGAATCGCTGAGAAAAATTGGAAGAATTGCCAAGAAAAGCCATACGAAATTCATGACCTTTAGCACTTCTACTGATAGTGTTAAAACTTGCTCTCTTTCGGAATTACCCAGAAAATCATCTGATGTACACACCCCTGCTATACTTCGAAAGATTGAACAGAATCCCAACACTAGCGCTGTTAAACTTGCGCATGAAGTCTTTGATTTGAGAGGATCATCAATAACTGCAACTGCTATCAGGAGAACGTTGAATGTCCATGGATTTCAAGACAGAGTGCCAAGAAAGAAGCCAGCAATAAGTTAAATCAATCTTCGAAAGCTCTTGTTATTTGCAAAAAGATTTAAAGATGCTTCTTTAGACTATTGAGAAGATATACTTTTCTGATGAATGTAAATTTGAAGTATTTACACATCAAAAACGTCCAAACATTTTGAGAGCTACAAATTCTGAACTTCGACCGAAGAATCTAGTGCATACTGTAAAGTACGGCGGAGGATCCCAAGTGGTTTTAGGGTGTATGGGAGCCTCATGTGTATTGCTTTTATAGGATTTAAAATGTACCATTTTGGCCGCTTAAACACACTAAAGGCGATTTTTGAGCAAAAGCATAACGAAATTAGGTCTATGAAACTCCTAGATCTCTCTGCGAGACAATGACCGGAAACATACAGCTGAAATTGAACTGCAATGGCTTCTCTTCCATATCGCAAAATAATTGCATACACCCCACAGCCATCTGAATTAAAACACATCTGAGATTTATGGCGAAGAATTAAGGATAGATTGAGAAATGAAACTGTTACAAGCAAAGACTCGCTTTGAAATGCACTGAGAAATGTGTAGAACCCTATTGCTGTTACAGATACAAAAAAATCTTGTCCATTCTATATGCAAAGAAAACTAGAAGCGGTCATAAAAGCTTAAGGGGAACCAACAAAATATTATTTATCGAGTTTTATAATGATAAGGTTTGTTAGTTGTCAGCTATTTTCAGGTGTACGAAACCTTTTAACTCATAATTTGTCTAGTTAAAAACAACAGAAAAATTAAAAAATATAATTTTAGCTTATAATTTTGTAAAATATTTGAGCATGACATGCTTGTTCAAGCATACATAGTAATTTGTGTAAGGTAATTATCCCATTTCTCGTAAATAAATTTGTTTTTCATGACTTAATACTTGAAAATTGAAAATGTACCTCCACTTTTGATTCTGAATGGATGACCCACACCAACACTAAGAAATCACGTGAACGCACTGTGCGGAATGAATCTGTCGGACTACCTCGTCCAGGAACAGTTACCATTTCATTGAGAAGGGAATGGGGAAATTGAGTGATCTGAGAGATTTTGAATCTTGTGTGATTGTCGGAGCGAGGTGTTCCAGTTGGAGTAGCACCCCAACGGTCGTTCTCCAGACCTTTCATGCACAACCGTAGCAAGGGTTTATCATGGATGGTGAGGGGAAAATATACAGATACCTGCAGTCCGCGATCCTGCAGACGAAAATGGCGGAAATCTTCCTACTCATTTCTCCGTAGATTTCGCTTGGATCGTGAATGACAAATGGGGCCATCACAGTTCTATTATGCAACCGCAGTCTTCAAGCAGCAGCAGACGCAGTTTTTGCGTAACCATAATCATCGCGCAGCACCTGGTACATAACAGATGTAAGCGCGTTGCTACGTACGAGAAGTACCTAGGGCGTAGCAAAAGCACGTATCGCGATGAAAATTCAGAAACAATTCTCACATTTCAGCCCATTCCTGAGGCAGAATCTGGTGTGAAGCATAAGTTAACGACAGAAGAAAAACTTAGAATTTCTGAAAGTACGTGCACAACCAAAAAAAAAAAAAAAAATCTTTGGAGCAAAGCAGACATTTCCCGACACAGGAGAATTGTTATAATACCCAACTAAAGCTCTCACAAAATAATATCTGGTGCGCAGAAGCCCAAATGGAATGGTATTAACTTCTGCTTCCCGTTCTCCAGATAATGTCTTTATCTGAGTAATAACGCATTTACAGTATACAATCACAAGTTAATATATGTCATCAACATCACTTTATGCGGAAGAGACATTGGATAATATGTGTGTTTCGGAAACTTCGCTATTTAATCATTACCGAACTAGTTCTTCAAACTATTAAAGTCTTTGATTTGTTGATAGAATCTTTTGTTAGTATAAACATACCGGTCGTAACTATCTACATTTCTGAAACCCATATTTCCAATGTCTTTCAGGCGAAAAGGTTCAAAGAAACAAGCCAGTGAGGTGTATTGACCGACATTATTCAATATTTGTGCTAGATATTTTTCGCTTACACAATAAACTGGGTTCCACTTTTTGTGTCGACATCTCTTGCATTATGGATGATAAAAACGCGCGCGCGCGTGCGTGTGTGTGTGTTTTGGGCCATGTATTTGTTTTCACGAGAGGAAAAGGTGACAGGCTTCAGGCCCTAAGAACTGGACGACGTGACGTACGTATTTCGCGTGTTCTTCAAACCGCGCAAATTGGTGGTTACGGGATGGATGGGCTTTTCTTTCTCTAAGGAACGGAGGAAGAAAGGCCCGTCTTTCCTCTTGATGATATTCGAAAGGACAAAGATAATACTACACACCATCTTGGTACGATTAGACACTTAGAGATCTGAAAATCTTTACTTTATCTTTCTTTTCTTGGTGTTTTCTTATGTTACCCAAAGATAACCGCCTTTTACTGAAACAAGAAGCTTATCAAAAGGGTGTACAATCAGGCCAGAATATTGTACTGAAATAAATTCGCAACACATTTTATGAGAATTCGTTATATATACATGTAGATATATCCCAATTTAATGATCTTATCTTTGATGCTTTTTTTTTTTTTTTTTTTTTTTACATTTCGAGTTCATTTTTTTGGTCCAGAAGGTACCGCATTTGAATTAATGATACAATTATTCGCATTTAACTGTTTCTTGAGTAACGCCTTATGCATTTCGTATGCAGATACAACGCACGTTTCCGTGTCGCTGTCCACCTTTCATCACTTTTGTTGATTACACTTTCTAAAACGCGTACTTTCAGCATCTCTAGGCTGTTTCAAACTCACCTTTAACGTGGAAAAGCACAATAAATTTCCAAATTTGGCGCAAAGTTGATCAAATGATGGGAGCATGCCAAAATGCCAGCGATCAAAGCATTAATGGTGAAGTGTTCCACAAATAGTTCTTTCTCAAAGCGCATCGCTTTGCTTTTTCTCAAAATGAATCTTACGAGATTAATTTTGAGAATGAGTAATGGAAATCATATAAATATCATTTGAAGTATTAATTCCTTGGAAGCGTATTCTACTATTTTTTTTTAATTTAAGCCAGCAGTGGTTTATTAATTTCTATTTTGTATCCATTGGAGCGATAACTGGCATTTTCATTCTTGCGGGGATAATAGACGTACATTTCGTATTGGCATAAAATCAGGTGACAAGTTATGATTACAATGAAACAGATGTTTAAATTTCGAAGGGATTTAAAATGCAATGGGACTACTGATACCATTTAGGCTGAACATTCTTGAATGTTTCATGTTAGTGTACGTGTGATGTATTTTTTTAGTTTTCAACTATTCCTGAAGTAAATGCAGCTGCCCATTTCCCAACATGCTTCACAGGGCTTTGCGGTAGCCTTTAAGGTTTTGCTTTTTGAGGTAGATAACAACCACCACAAGCAACATATACGGTTTCAAATTATCTTAGATGTAGCTTCTAATGGTTAACTGATGAGCTTTTTCGTTGACTAATGTTCCTCAAAAGTTTCGTTGCACATGATTCGCACTTCGTAAACAAATATCCAAACGGACAGGTAGAAAGAATCAGCAATTCGCTTGCGTTACTAAACCAATTTATTTTATAAACACTCATACTTCAAGACATTAAGATAATCCTGGCTAGAATATACACTTGCTGGCTAATAGAGACACCAATCTCATAACAATGGCATTTGTTTGCCAATACCGTATATCTCAACAGATATTATATCAGTGTTTAAGAATCTGCTCTCTACCAGCTCACTCTTTCTCTTCCCCAAAAAACTTCTTCAAAAATATTCCCTCTCTCTCTTCTCTTCCCCAAAAAACTTCAAAAATATTCCCTCTCTCTCTCTCTCTCTTTCTCTCTCTATTCAAGCTCATGTACATTTCGTCTAGTCCTTTTATCATTGGACCTGACACAGTGTCAGTATTGCCAAATTCTAAAACCTTTTCAGGGAAGTAATGTCTTGCAATGCGAAAACGTTTAACAAAAAAGGAACTAAATTTACAAGAGAAACAGAAACTGAAAAGCAAGGTTATTTGCAGGCATACACGTGACAAAATCTAAGTGCTATAAGAAATTTCCTTTCCATAATTTGGAACCACCGGTTCCAGGGAAGGGGCAGAGTCAGCGCCGTAAACCAAGCAGACCGCTATGCCTCTTCCCAGAACTGAACCAGGCATCTCCCCGGGGAAAACTATCCAGAAACATACGCCTCTGTCCAGTTGGATACAGGGAAGGTGGTTTGTCATACTTTATCAGCAGTGCTAGTCTTCTTTCAACGCCTTGACGGACGTACCCATCATGGGTGATAATATCTTATTCAAAAGCTATCATAAGTGTTTTTAAGCATAAAGAGTCACGTGTTTGTGCAGGAATCCCACTTATTTAATATATTGACACACGCTTTCTTTTTTGCTCATCAATGTAGTCGGGTATGGACCAGTTTAAGAGAACTCGACTCATTTCTAATTCCAATGAGACGACACGGTGAGCACTTTCGAATGGCAGACGGTAGGCCTACTGCTTACTAAAAATTATCCACAAACACTGTTTGCATAATTTTGCATAAAACCTATGTACATGCAAAACACATACCGGCAACTGAATCAGAAAATTTCATTGAGCAATGGGCTGGACCTCATTTACACAGAATTACAGCACGTATGAGGTTTGGCAAAGATTCCACAAGGTGCTAGAGCGCATTTATTTCTGCAACATATCAGGCGTTCAGCAGATATTCATGTAGCTTGCTCATATTTGACGGAAGGAGGGCTTTTCTCACGGATCTGTGTTTCTAACATGTGCCGTACATTCCCAGTGGGATTCAGACCCAGTATATTTGGTGATAACAAGGGAATCTAGTGAAATTCGCTGTCATGATCGATGAACAACTCCTGACCACACCTTTCGCGATGGACAGTAGCATTCTCTTCTATGAAACAGCCGTCACCTGCGGGATAAAAACTGATTACTGTAGGACGGACTTAATGGGCAACAATGTTGAGATAACCCTTGGAAGACACTGAACTTTTCATAAATAACAGGGAATCTGTTCTGTACCAACAGAACGTGTCCACAGCATGTAACCACCTCCAAGAACTCGAGTTGTGGTTTGAAGGCAATCTGAGTCCATTATTTCATGGGAATCCTGCTAAACTCTCTGCCTACCGTAGAACAAGGTGTATCGCAACTCTTCAGACTACATAACTTTTTCCCAGTCTTCCACAGTGGCCAGTCAGGGTTTCCTACCGTACAACAAGCTATACTGCAACTCTTCAGACCACATAACTTTTTCCCAGTCTTCCACAGTGGCCAGTCATGGTTTCCTACCGTAGAACAAGCTATACCGCAACTCTTCAGACCACATAACTTTTACCCAGTCTTCTACAGTTGCCAGTCAGGGTTTCCTACCGTAGAACAAGCTATACCACAACTCTTCAAACCACATAACTTTTTCCCAGTCTTCCACAGTGCCCAGTCATGGTTTCCTACCGTAGAACAAGCTATACCGCAACTCTTCAGACCACATAACTTTTTCCCAGTCTTCCACAGTGCCCAGTCAGGGTTTCCTACCGTAGAACAAGCTATACCGCAACTCTTCAGACCACATAACTTTTTTCCCAGTCTTCCACAGTGCCCAGTCAGGGTTTTCCAGACACCAGACAAAATTTTTGGTTCTTCGCAGAAATCAGTGGTTTTCGTATAGGCGTGCGACTGCCACTACCGACCCTTTTTAATGCATTGCGCATAGTTCGCTGAGATATGGGTTGAGAACAGCCTTCATTAAATGCTTCGCTCAAATGATGCTTACAGAAAGCCCTGTTTCTCCGTACAAACCTTCTCAGATGATGGCGATCTCGTTTCACATAGATTGTCGTCGCGCCACACTTACGCCTATAAGACAAGCAATGTAGTTTACTTTTCCACTGATTCAAGACACGGGATATCTCACCTTTTGAGGAATCCGTCAGCTCTGCTTTTTTCAAAATCGTAATTCCAGCCGGACGGGTATCCGCAATAATCCCTTTATCGAACTCCAAAAGATTCTTTGTTTTTCTCATTGGGATCAACACTACTGACACGCAGTAGTCTTAAATAGTTTCTCAGATCACGTGGTGACGAACGCGACCACGCATTTTGCATGTACGGTAAGTGACCTTTACGTACATCTGCATAAAGGTCCGTAATTCAGTCCCTTGTGTGTGTGTGTAGAACCACCCGTACGACATTTCATGTAGCATGTTCCTTACGGTAACACAACACAAAATACCAAGTGCATTAACTTTGGGACATACGTTACTACAATAACCTTAATATCATGCCATATGCTATTCACAATATAAGATCTCGCACTTACAGAATTTCAAAATCAAGTCCGCCAAAGGAGAATTTAAATTTAGTAGTTTACCAAACGTTAAGCATTCGCGCGAACTACTCTTTTTTTCTTTCTTTTTTTTTTTATTGGAGGCTTAACGACTACCGTGAGCAACTCAATGGGCTATAAGCAGTGTCCCGTCCCTAATTTAGGGTCACTGGTTCCAGGGAAGGGAGAGAGCCAGTGCCGTAAGGCAAACACAACATCCATGCCTCACCGGGATTCGAACCCGGACCCCTTTCGGACGAATGATCAGAGGCCATCGCTTAGACCACTGCGCCAGCGAGGCGGCACTCTTTTTTCTGGAATATTTCGTTCATATGGATATGAAACGAATGAGAAGATTTTTTCCGTTAATATAAGAACGTTAAAACGGCAAAGTTTTCGAAGACTTCAAGACTTTCTGATAACATCTCTTAGAAATGCAAAGTTACAACGATTAGATTAATTGGAAAAGGCTGAATCTAGAATACGTTTGGATAATTTCAAATTTACTAAGTGGAAGTTGAAGTTTAAAGAAGGCCATAAGTGAATTACTATCGTTTATATCATTCACATATACGCTATAAACTGAAGAGCAATTAAATTAGAGATAGCTTGCATTATGCAAATGTGGCGCTGTGCGCGGCCCTGTAAACGGAAACGACATGACGTATGCAGTGATCCGATAATATAAGGAGTAATGCGACGGGAATCAGTAAGAGCCGGACGCAGTATGGGTAAGATGAAGGATCTAAGCGCATTTGATCGTGGGCAAATTGTCGGAGCCCGACGAATGGGTCACTCCATCTCGGACGTCGTGCAGGCACTGGGATTTTTACGAGCCACTGCGTCATGGATGCACCGTGAGTACATCGAATCCGGTAAAACCATCCCTGCGAGGGCCAACTGCCGTGGACAACAGCGTGTGGATGAGCGAGATCATTGTCGGCTAGCTCGCATTGCACCAGCGGATAGACGGGCCACAGTGCAAGAAATCACTCGGCAATTTAACGCTGGTGCACAAAAACGTGTAAGCAGCCACACCACCCAGAACCATGGGGTACAGAAGCCATCGTCCCACGAGGGTTCCGCTGCTGTCCGCACATCGCAGGGTGCAAATTTAGCATGGGCGCGGTAACATCGCCACTGGACCTTTGACATGTGGAAAAATGTTGCCTGGACTGACGAGTCGAGATTCAGGTGGCTACATGCGGATGGCAGGATACGAGTACGGTGCAAACCACAGGAAGCGATGGATCCTTCTTGCCTCAAGGGTACTCTTCAAGCTGGTAGGGGTGGCATTCTCGTCTGGGTACTGTTTACGTGGACTGAAATGGGACCCCTGGTACGTGCGACATCGTCCGTCACAGGTCAACGTTACCGGGATATCCTGGACGACCATTTACTCCCGTTTGTGCGTCTTCAACATCCCACTGGGGACCTCGTCCTGCAACAAGACAATGCACCCTGTCATCGCTCCCGAATTGTATCCGAATTGTTGGATGAACACTCCACCGACATGCCCTCGCTTCCTTGGCAAGCCATGTCGTCTGACCTCAATCCCATCGAGCACATCTGGGATGCCATCGCGAGAGATGTTCGAGGCTCTGTCCCCCCTCCATCAATATTTTCGTGAACTGTGGGAGCTTGTTCAGGAGTAGTGGAGCCGTATGGGTTTCCAACGCTTCCGGTGTCTTGTCGAGTCCATACCGAAACGAATGGCCGCCGTCATCAGGGTGAAAGGCGGTGCTAGATGTTACTAAACAGGTATCTCTAATTCAATTGCTCTTTAGTGTATTATGAAAAGTATTTGGACACCACAATCATTTGGGACAAACGGCTTTATTATCGCAATTAGTCGGTCCAGCTTTTGGTTGCATGACGAAGACCACACGTCGAGGCATACCTTCTCCGAATTTCCGATAGATCTCGATAGCAATGGCTCGCTATTCGTCCTGCAAAGCTACTGTCAGAGTGATGAGTGAAGACGGTCATTGTGGTCGATTTCGTGTCCGTCGCTCCAGTTCAACCCAGAGGTGTTCTACGGGATTAAGATCAGGACTCTGAGCAGGCCACTCTGACAATTTCACCTCATTTTCAAGAAACCAGTCGTACATACGCCGTGCAGTGTGGCAGGGAGCTCGATCGTGCTGGAAAAGACAACGGTCATTTTCATAACACTGCCACGTTGTCAGTACAGCAGAATTATCCAGAACGTCGAGGTACACTTCAGAGTTCATGGTGTGTGGTATAATAACCAACGGGCCAAGTCCCATGCACGAAAAACAACTCCATACTATGATGGAGCTTCCGCCGAACATAACCGTTGGAAGAACTTAATCCGACGAAAATCGTTCGCCGGGATTTCGCTAAATTTAAACACGCCCATCAGACTGGAAGAGTGAAAAGCGTGAGTCGTCACTCCGAAGAAGAGGCTTCCAGTCGCCCACAGTACAGGAACGACGAGAGACACTGAATGGTTTAAAATTCGTGTTTAGTCCACAGTAAAATATTCGATGACTCAACTAAAACCACGATCTAAAATCATATACATCAACAATTAGCTCATGATTACTTGATGGTTACTACTTTTAATGATGGGTTAAAAACTCATGACTAGCTAAAATGATATTATTTACAATGGCCATAACTTTCGGCCTTACTAAAAGTCATCTTCAGACCAACAACCTCCACATTAGTACTGGGCTGACATTAAATACACGTGTCATATGACGTAGTTTGATACATGAGCAGATCAACAAAATGGCAAACGTTACAAAGTTCGAAAAAGTTCAAGGAAAATGGGGGGAAGGTACGGGATCTTTGGATTATCGACCTCATCGTTTTTTTGAATCATAGAACATTGTGCAGAGAAGATGGTACGAACTTTAGAGACACGACTCGTAATTTATTTTCCCTTGTAAGAGGTGACCGAGACAAGAAACAAATTAAATTTCAACATGGCATATATTGTGTACCGATCTAAAAACATACATTTTCTTCAACTAATGCAGACTGTTATTGCATCGGGCCCACGTTGAGGACAGTTCAGACACATTTGTCTGAACATATATACGATCTGAAAACATCGGCTACCACTACTGTACTAGCTCGGTGTGTGAACAGAGGTTTCCCTCTTCCCTCAGTGGAATGCGGTTCGGATACGAAAGTTATGGCCGTTGTAAATACCATCATTTTAGCTAGTTGTGAGCTTCACCAAGATCCAAACCACATTCCACCGACTCATTATTGTAGAAAGTTTATGTATCTATTTAAATCGAAAGGTATGTTGTAATGATGAGTTTCCTTCAGATATTCCCACTCCTTGGTTACATTTATTAAATGATTTACTCCCATATCTTAATCGTGTTATAAAACTACTTTCGCTCCCTTCCCTACCCGCCTCCCGTCTTCCTTGAAGGTTTTCGAACTTTGTAATGTTTGCCATTTTGTTGATCTGCGCACGTATTAAACTACGTCATATGACCATGTATTTAATGTCAGCCCAGTGTTCTTGTGAAGGTTGTTGGCTTGAAGATGACCTTTAGTAAGGTCGAAAGTTATGGCCGTTGTAAATACCATCATTTTAGCTAGTCGTGAGATTTTAACCACTCATCAATTGTAGTAACCATCAAGTAATCATGAGCTAATTGTTGATGTGTATGTTTTTAGATAGTATTTTTACTTAAGTCATCGAATATTTTACGACAAAAGATACACCACTCCAAACGACGCTTCGGAATCACGTAGTGATGTGTCCGCTGTTCTATCATAATATCCAACGCTGTGCAATTCTCTGTGGATAGTTATGATATCAACTAACCCATTATAAGCATTTCTTACTTCAGCAGCGATGGAAACGACAGAGGAAGAACGTGATTTTTGACATTTCTAACCATGGCTTTTCTGTCACCTTCTGTCAGTTTGTGCGGCCTTACTGAACGTTTTCTTTTTTACGCTTTCCAACCGTAGGTTGAAGAAGCGTATATGCTCCAGCTTTGTCCGTCCGTACGTCTGTCTGTCGGCACGATAACTCACGTACAAATGGTTCGATTTCAATGAAATTTTAGTATGTGGTAGGGAACCACTTGGGCACGAACCCTATTGAAAATGGGCGAAATGGGGTCAAAGGTCAGGCAGGTCATAAGAGCGGGATTTGTTCCATTGCCCTTATGCGTCATAACTTGCGTAGAACTGGTTCAATTTCGATGAAATTTTAGTATGTGGTAGGGAGCCACTGGGGACGAACCCTATTGAAAATGGGCGAAATGGGGTCAAAAGTCAGGATACTGGAGTGGGATCCATTCCATTGCCCTTGTGCATCATAACTCACCAGAAAATGTTTCGATTGCGACAAAACGTTATCATATTGTTCCGGAAGGTATAGTGAACCGGTTCTGTTGAATATCAACGAAATGGGGAAAAAGGTCGTTGCACAAAAGCAAGATTTATTCCACAGCCATTATTCTCATAACTTGCGTAAAAGTGCTTCTATTGCGACAAAACTTTAGTACGTTATTCTTGAGGTGTACTGAACCGGTTCTGTTGAATATCATCGAAATGGGGTCAAAGGTTAGTACACAGGAGCGAGATTTATTCCACAGCCATTATCCTCATAACTTGAGTAATAATTTCTGGTATGTCGGAAAGCGTATCATAATCAATGCATTGCATGATTTTACTAACTTGTTTGCTGTAGTTGCATCTCTTCGCGACAACACTTTTAGTCTATTTTGGTATGTTCAGTTCAACTGCAATGCTCCGTATGGAAACGTTTCTCAAATGGCATCCTATGATCAGCCCACACTGGAACTCGGACATTTCTCGTCCACGCGACATATACGCTTCAAAGTTACATCTCAGCTTTATAAACGTAGTTCGCCACGCACAGTGCACCTCCCTATGCAACATTTGTTTGCACTTATGCAAATGATTGGTAGTGTCCGAGTATTTTTAATAATGTAGTACATATTATTCATAATGCTTCTGGAGTGCAGTTTTTATATTTTTTATTAATTGTGTCACCTGTTCTATAACGAAGTAAATTTCTCCGTCATTTTTATCCGCGCCGGGGTTCGAACCCGGATCCCCTCATTCCGGAATAAGTCACTCTACCAGTTGAGCTACGCGGACGTTTTATTCTGATTCCTATCTGCCTTTATGTCGTGTGCGTCCTCCTGGCAGGTACGTCACATCTCCTGGTACGTTACAGTTCTTACGAGAAATAAGAAGAGGCATAATTAAGAAAGAATGTTTAGTAAGAGAAAGGACGATATGGTCCCATGCATGATTTTTTTGTCTCTAATCCGTCGTTTCAAATCAGTTATAGCAAACATATCGCTATAACAGAAGGAACTCCATTCTTATCTGATTGCCTAAGGCAGACTACTGCATACGGACAGGAGAATTTCAGTTAAACAATAAGCTATTTGATGTTTGTCCTGTGATATTTTACTTGCCTTGAAGTACAGTGTTTATGAACGTACCGAAATCACTGTTAAAGTAGCTTTACTGAAAACGTAAAGTTACGTATAGGATAGCAGCCGCCTGGGGGTTGAAAATTCGTTTAAAATGTATTTCTGCAAATTTGAAATCAAGCCTTTGAAAGAACATTATCAAATTCCGTAAGATCTTATCCAAGTGAATTAAAAACATGTGAAGTTCAGAAAATGTGGAGAGCAAAGTAAATGTTTTCCTGACATTACTGGTAATGTGAGATCAAAAGACGGACACGCAACCGAGACTAAAATTGCACCCAGACATCGAAAGCTTTTTAGAATTAAATCTGTCTTTTTCGTGCGCTTCAGAAAATCACGCATGGCAACAGCGCATAGATGAAATTGAATTCGTAAACTGGATACAAGATATATATATATATAAATAAAATTCTTTTGAAAGCAGCTTGAATATCTTAGGAATTCCTTTGGTGAGCTATCACGGTACAACATGACATTTAAGGCAATATAATTCGTTCTCTCCTTTAGAGTTGAATTTTAACGAAGATGCCGAACACAGTTTGAATGCCGACAGTTTCAAATTACATTCCACACTAGCGCGCGCGCTGGATTGTGTATGTGTGTGTGCGTGTACGTGTGTGTGTGTGGAACGTACAGCGATTTATACGAAACACAAACAAATCCTTAAATTCAGTTTGCCAATTTAGCAGACTGTTTTTTTCTTAATATGAAAACGTGATGTTGATTTCTTAAATGGACTTCGTCTGTGTTTATGCCTTTTTTATCTTATAGATAGTCTGGTAGCTTGCAGGCCTTAACGGATTACGCACGTACTTTACAAGGCTCGTTGCAGCAATGATGCAGTAGTGCTTGCCTATAATAACGCTAGTTTATTAGAAATTCTAAAAATAATGTACTGGATGCCCATGATTAATCGCCCCCAAGCACCAGTATGACATTTCCGAGGAAAAATTAGTTGCCTCACTGTTTGATCTTCTGTTGAAAACCATTCTTCTTTCTCAATATGATCAATAATTTCTCTAACCACAAACCTTGTAATCCCATACCATTCCCATCACGATTAAACTGTAGCAATTAAGAGAAAGACATACACATACATACATACATGCATACATATCACTAATCTTTTCTTTGAGATTCAGAGGTTAGCTCCATAAAGAAACACAAACTACCAGATAATTTTTACTTACAGTTGCCCTATCAAACTTCCCAATTTACAGCTATCTTGACATACAACTCGGACTTCACCAGCATCCATCACACGCCGTACACAAGATTTTCTATACTTCATACTCATAATCTTTTTCTCATGCAGACACTCCTGAATCTGATCCTCCCATGACTTCCTTGGTCTTCCTCTTTCTTTCCTTCCTGCCACTTGGGCTAGAAAGATTTTCTTAGTAAGCATCTCATCACTCATTCTTCCAACATGGCCAAACCACAGAAGCATATTAGTCTCCACCTCGCTAACAACATTTTGCTTCACATTACACAACTGCCACATATCTTCATTCCTCACACAATCAGAACGTGTCTTGCCACAAACTCGCCGTAAGAAACGCATTTCTTCACCACACAAACGACTCCTATGTTTAGTCTGTAGTACCCAGGTTTCACTGCCATACATCAGAGTATGAACAATTACACTTTCACATAGAGCCATACGGGACTCTCTTGAGAACCCATAATTCCTGTGAAAACCTCCCAAAGCAGCCATGACATTCAATGAAGAATTCACTCGCCTACTAATTTCACCATCCAATTTGTTCTCTCTGTCAAACGTGCTACCTAAATACGAAACCTCATTCACTTGGTCAATCACTGTGATATTTAGACATATATTACATTAAGTACTACCAGTTCCTCTCTCAAAAACCATAGCTTTAAGTTTTCCCTTATTTATACTCAGTTTGAATTTCATGCAAACTTCGTACATCCGGGACAACATACTTTGCAACTCAGTTTTTCTTTCTGCCAACAAGACAGTGTCATCAGCATACAGCAATCTGCACACACGATACCACCAAGACATTAACCAGTATTATATATTTTGGCGTCAGGCATGCACGCATCCATAAATATATTAAACAGCCATGGTGACATTACACAACTTTGTCTGACTCCTGCGCCAATAGAAAATCATTTTGATAAAACACCATTCACTCGTACAAAAGCTCTACTGCCAGCATGCATGGCTTTTACAATATTAAGTAGATTCCAAGTAACACCATATTCATACAATACCTTCCACAAAAGTGTCCTATTTACTCGGTCGTAAGCTTTCTCTAAATCTCTGAAGACAGCAAACACTTTCTTACCACCATCCAGGTACTTTTCAATCATCATGCTTAATGCGAAAATTTGATTAGTGCAGCCTTTACCAGGCATAAAACCACTATGAACATCCCACATTTTCTCTGATGTAAGACCCCGTACTTTTTCAATAACGACCTTACTAAACGCTTTCCCTGACATACTCAGTACGCTAATACCACGATAGTTTTGATCACATTTTCCCTTATGCAAGGGAACAATGATAGAGCATCCTACCAATCCTGAGGGACCATTCATAACTTCCCAGCACAACTGGCAAATATCAGTTATCCAGGCAATGACAGAGTCACCACCATATTTTAACATCTCGACAGTTATGCCATCAACTCCCGAAGCCTTACCATTCTGAAGATATGTTCGAGCTTTACACACCTCTTCTCATGATATCCCTCCTGTGCTTCCATCCTTCACTGTGACATCACCTGCTTCTGCTTCTGAATTACCTTTGATTTTCCTGATCTAATAACTCACAGAAGTATTCACCCCATCTTTCACTTAACTCATTGGGTTTCCATATCTTTTCCCCGATCATATTCTTCACACAACTTACAACTTTGTTTCCCCTATTTTTCCTGATTCTCATGTACTTCCAGAAAGCCAATCCATGCATTTCTACATTGAGAAAGACAATGAGAGAAACACAATGCTATTAAATTTAATACCAATAAGCTGCTCGAAATCAAATTAAGAGTAGGTGTATATTTCAATGTTATGAATTGTAACCTGCTTGCCGATACCATTTTGACGTGACTGCATATAGAGAGCTAATATCTTTACGCACACTTCCTAGTATTCAATCTCCTCGAATAAAACACCAAACCTTATAAACCGCTGTATGTTTTCCTTATTGGCGAATAAGTTGAAAAGAGAGAATTGTGCATTTCTTTATGTTTCCTAAAATTTTATTTCGTGAGCGGAATGTTTCGCCCAATAGCGCGGAATCAAATAACCTCTATAATTCCCTCGTAGTCGACGAATGCAAAATCGCGTTAGCCTTACGACGAGATATCACTATGGACTGCGGTAGGTGTCTTCAACCATTAATAAATCGTGAGTCAGATGACAAAATGCAATACGACAGGCGGCCACGTGCAAATGAACTGTCAAGGCGCATGAATTTTTATGAATAGCGATTATTTCAGGTGTAGTTTAAAATCTCTTTCAAAATTTCTGACTAGCTAAACACTACATGTGTTAAATGTCAAGTTCACCAATAATAAAATAGGCGTTCACTCGAAATAATATCAAGGGTTGGTACTTACTAATCTTTTATTTCCATCCAACTTCAAGAAAGCATGGTAGATTCCAACGTCGTTAATCCAACAATCAGTAGTATAACACTCACACCTTTACAACATAGTTATGCAGACGTCAGTAACAATATAAATCCACAAGCGTTAGTAGCTTTCTTACAATCAATTAGCTCAGCAAAGATTTAACATCTCCACACCAAACAACTGCGTCGCAATATATATATATATATATATATATATATATATATATATATATATATTCTTTCTCGTTCTTATCAACATGCATACGTCACTTACATACTGACCTCAGGGGTGTTGCCTAACCTTCGTTCATGTGAGAGAGAAGATATTACGTTAAGTTGGGAAGTGCAAAAGAGAACAAACTCAAATCTACATAGGAAAAGAAACTAAAAATTAAAGTTAAAACAGAATAAACGTCAGACAGGGTCGTTCCAAATCCTTAGGATTTTGGAAAAAAAAATCGATGTAGTTAGTTAACATGCCATTTATGGTACAAAAAGTCCTTCCTCAATAAATTCCTCTTAGGAAAATAGTTTGTACATTTCCATCTTTTTTTCTATCAATAACGTAGTTTCTCCTCGCATTTAATTCAGTTTTTACGTTTGTTCTTTTCAAAAATTGCTGAATTCGTGGCGATTTCTTCATGGCAGTTATTTTTTCAATGAACATTTGTTCGTGGGGAGCTCGCAATACTTAGAAGCCTGCTTTGAGTCGTATGATGTCTCCAGTAATACTCTATCACTTCATAGATTGCTTCTTGACAAATTAAACAAACTTGTTTACTCCTATTGCAGAAAAAAAATCACTTATCGCAAAATACACAAAGTACATGACAAGCTTTCCTTATCGTGCTGGCACGTATGTCCATGACACACTGAATATTAATGCTGCCATACTCCCTCTGGTATGAATAGAAACAGCTGACCTGGAAGTTATTAGTCCCCAGGGACTGAATGGGACCCACTAGGCAGTGATTGGACACGGCTTCGCACAGTAAGGGTTGATCTAACGGTCAGCTGCTGGAACTGGAATAATATTCATTCGCTTCTCATTGCATATTACCCGTTGAACCGACTGGAACGAATTCACTCGGAGTTTGCAAAATGAACGGAAATCGGTTCGAATGAATATATTCGGTGTTTAAGAAGTGGGCAGGTTGCAGTTGGAACAAGTGAATTTGCACATCAGAAAGTGTTTCTTTTCCTTTAGATTTGTTATTCAAAGTGGTTATTTAGAGGGATGGACACTAATTCTTTCTTATGAATTACCACTAAAATGGCTATAACAACGTCTACGGAGCTAAGAAGGAAGACAGAACAGGTGTCACTTGTGTCTACCCATTGTCATGATGCCCCTGTCTAGGGGACTAGCCCTTCGTCATCATGCTTTCGGTGATGAAGCAGAGAATAAAAGACTAGAACAGAGCGTTTGTTACCTGTGGTAGGATCAAGGTCGGTGCTGCTGAAATAAAGGGAGAAAGGAATTGTCTTGATGAAGCTTTTGTAAAACCCTGTGTAAATATGTCTATTTGCGGAGCGCAGAAAAAACTTGGCAGCATTTAGTTCAGGTACATCGGCCACTATAAAAGAGTTAACAAACGATGACAACTTAAAAAAGTTGTCCCACGTAGCACAACCTTGCAATTTCACGGAGGCCCAACACTGAGCCAACGTCTTCTATTCCTAAAAGACGGTGCCTCAGTGTTGGCCCTACTTCATATTGCAAGGCTGTACTGCGTAAGGTGCCACTGACATATTAACTTCGAATTTCACTAGATATTAATTTTCGATTTTGAAATTGGGTCAAATATATTTCATTCGCTTTCAGAATTTCTTTTGTAGGATACTTCTCGTGAGCTATTGACACGGACTGTAGATTCCTGGGCAATAGTTTTATCGCATAGAAGAACGTCACGACCGATGGACAGACTTTTGCTTCAATAAAATTTGAGTTCTTCTATTAATATCATAGCTTATTTGACAATAAGATACGTATAATATCAATTTTCGTTAAGACTTTTATATATACTTATAATATCAATTTTCGTCGTTTCTGAGATGTTACCTAAAATAAAGGATGATCCCAACATTCAGTTAAACAATCCCTTCTTATATTACGTTAAGCTAACGTCGATCCGATGTTTATGTGCCACTGGAAAGATATTTATAAAGGTCGCCTTTCACGGTGTAACCTCCAACTCCTAGTCAACTGGGAATATCAACGGACAATTCTTTTCGGAATGAAAGCAGAGTGTGTTGAGGCATAATGATCCATTTTCCACCTCTGCTGCCCTCAGTAGTGAGTTATTATATATTTTGTTTTATTCTGGTGAACTAGGTGTTATTATTATCTACATTGCGCAGCCAATATTGGATTTTCCGTGTTAGGGTCTTGTCTAAAGCTTTTGTCAAAACGTCATTCGACAACTCCATTCTCAATGAAATGAAAACCAAAAGAAAAGAAATCAGTGGGATTAAACTAAGTATTTCAAAGCTTAGGGAAGGAACTTCACAATATTGGATATCTATGGAAATGCATTTCACGATAAGAAACGTTCATTTATTATTTTACCAGCACATATTCTATTGTATAAACAAAGACATCGCTCTTCCCACGTTTGATCAATACATAGCAACCGAAACATTGTTATGCGGTCACCGCTGGTGATCCGAATCCCAGATCTCTAGCCGGGCACGTTAGCCTTACGCTGCGATGGCCAACAATCAACTGCGCTATGGGTGTTTTTCTGTCAGCTTTTCACATCATAAATCCGTAAGATGGGCTCAGCTTCTGAGAAGTCTCCATCTGGTGGGCATTAACCGCACTGTCTATATATGTATTTATTACAGCATCTAAATCCAAAGAGCGAGGTCCAAAGTGAAAATCATCCAAATACCTGGCGTCAGTTAATAAACAAAGACTCTTTCCACGTTTTATCAACATATAGCAACCGAATAATTATTATCATTATCAACACATGGCAACCGAAAAAAAATTATTATTTCGTGGAAAGAGTCTTTGTTTATTAACTAACGCCATGTATTTGGAGGATTTTCACACTGCATTGTTTTAATGTTAATGGCAACTGTTGGAATGATTTGCACTCAGGGAATAACAAAAAGTAAGAATAAGTAAGAAAAATAACATTCTCACAATTGAAATCGTCTAATTTCTATGCCCAAGATCGTTTTTAAGCCTGCAGGAACTTAATTTATAATATTTAAAAAAAAAACATAAGTATGTGTTCTCAAGCAAGATGATAAGGACTGCAAACAGTTGATTGTATTTATAAGTTATAATACTTAATAAAACGTTGTAATACTTGATACTACGTTATAATACTTCATAATACGTTATAATACTTAATATTACGGTGCAATACTTAATAATATTTTATAATTCTTAATAATGCGTTATAATACTTATTATCACGTTGTAATACTTAATAATACATAAGCATGTGTTGCGACGCAAGACGATAAGGACTCAAAAGTGTTGATTACATCAATTGAAGAAACTCGAAAAAGAATTATATTCTATCCTGATTAGCACCGATTTTCAAATTTAGACTTACTGACATTCAGTTTTTGAATGCCATCCGATAAAATATGGGGAAGCCACCCAATGTCCTCCCACAGAGAAGCAATTTATTTTTAGGGTTTTCCCAATAGCATTTACAGCAAATTTAAACTAAATATAACTAAATATAACGGTGGTTCGTGGCAACGGTTAAAAATATTCCAAATATTAAAAGCAATAGATTATTCCAGAAACTGCGACGTAAAGAGGACTTGACTAGAGGGAAAAGGACGCAGAGAAGTGCAAAATGGTTTGCGACAATTTACTTCACTAATAAACAAATCTGTAGAACACCGGCTAGAATACACCAAGAATAATATCTGTAATGTATGAAAAATAGGTTTATCGGTGTAAATATATAAGAACACAATGTATGCTTTCACCGCCAGAAGGGTGGCTTGATCAGGCAGTAGCTCACTCTAAAGCAAATGAGGGTTCTAATTAAACATTCGAAACTTAAACAACACAAAGCGTGATAAATGCTTAGATTATACCTTGCGCAGATTTAAGAGCACGAACACCCAGAAGCACGCGCATAATCGTAAGAAGATCTGGATGTGTCCTCGATGCAAACTTTCAGGCTGCTACGAATATTAATCATGCACCTATATGCCATGGCTATCGCGTTTGTATATGGAGCGATCTTTTTGATTTCATCCCATTTAGGGATAACAGTGTGGATCTTAACTTGTCGTGATAAAGCTGTGATTAGTTTTCTTCGTTTCATATCATACTTATTCTCAAGAAGTGTCAATCTAAAGGACATCGTTTTGTCATACCAATATGATACTTGTGACGAACTACAGAGCTGGAGCAAGTGTCAAAAGTTCAAATCTGCAGCGGTGCATTCCGTCGGTGTAGTTTAGTCGGTTAGAACAACTGGTCCCGGAGCGACGAGGCGCGATTTCGATCTCTGTCACCGACAAAAATGCGTTTTCACATTGGGGCGCCATTCTGGATAATGGATTTACTGGCAGTTTGGTTCTTCGAAAAATGATGTTACATACATCGTCTGCTGGAATTAATAACTCCTTCTTTGCTTTAAAAAATTAAAATTGGGAGATGATGTGACATACAACAGAGCTGAAGCACGTTTGTAAACGACAAATCTGCAGGGATACATTCTGTCTGTGTTGTTTAGTCACTTAGAAAGGTGCTCCGGAACGAGGGGACACGTTTTCGATATCCGCCACCGACAAATTTGTGTTTTTACATACTTTAGAGACATAGAGTATTCCAAAGAGATAGAGTACACACCAGCATCCATACTATGGAAAAGTAAGTTAACATTTGAGAAAGTTACAGTTGGCTCACAGGGGCGGATTGGGATCACCGAACTAGGCCGGAAATTTTAGTCAGGCGATGAACAAATTTTGTTAGATCCTGGGTGGGAAAAAAAACCCTGCGAAAATATTGTGACGTACTTCAGAGGGGAAAACATGTGCCAAGAGAACAAATCTGCAGCGAGACATTCTTTCCGCGTAGTTCAGTTGGGAGAGTGACTTGCTTCGGAGTGAGGGGACACGGTTTCGATGGCCGTCGTAGACAAATTTGTGTTTTCACATCGGCGCCCGATTGTGGAAAATGAGTCCACTGGCTGTTGGGTTCTTTGAAGAATGTGTGATGTTTGTTCCGTACATTGTTTGGATTTACTATAAAATTCCTACTACGCTTCAAAGAAAAAACAATTAAGAGGGAGATGATGTGACGTACTACAGGGGTGAAAACATGTGTCAAAAGGACAAATCTTCAGCGAGACATTCTGTCCGTGTAGCTCAGTTGGGAGAACGACTTACTCCGGAGTGATGGGTCACGGACAAACGTGTGTTTTCACAATATGCATTGCAAAACAAACCCAGTGGTGAACTAGTTTTTTATAGCAATTTAGCGGTGAAGAAATTTAAAAAAATATATATATTCATGATTAAATGGAGCATCAAGTCGCAACTGAATCGAGGTTCTGTACGTCGTATAAGTTAATCACTTTCTTTAGAAACATTTGGCCTTCACACACACACACAAAAAGAAAAAAATCAAGATTATCTTCTAGACGTCATTTCCCTCTAAATCGTAATGATCATTCCGGAAGTTCATGTGTGCTCATACCACATTTCAATTTTTCTACTCAATTAATTTTTATGCTTATTTGGCCATTGATCGCGTACTGCGCAATAATATTGGCACTTCATTGTTGAGCAATCGCTTTTTAAAGTATCCTAATTGTTTTGAGCCATGCACCCGTGCTAGTTAACCGTTCTTTCTTTCCAGATAACAAAAGAAGATGAAACAGATATTTTGGAATATATTTGCTGTGTATATGCTTTGTGTTCTGTACTAGTCTGCCGGTATGTCTTGGGCGATGATGGGCCATAAAAAAGGGTATTAATGTATCATTGAAGGTTATTAAAGGAAATTTGGGCATGCCATGATCCTGAGCTGCACGTCCAACGACCTACGTCTAATTGTAGTTAGCTTTAGCTAAATTACTCTATGACAGCCAGCTAGGTCTACTAGCAGTTTTCTCTCATAAAGACAGATATATAATTTCGCTATTTCCTAGACAACACGCAACATAGAGGGATTTGTATTTTACGGAAGTAACGTTTTAGACAGAAATAAAGCTCAAATTAAATTAATACTTATAATTGTTAACGAGAAAATCGGCAATAGCTCGAGTGGTCCACAAGAATGTCACGGTGATGCAATCACCACTGGTGGCGCAAATCCTTTTCTCAAATTGATTTTGTTTCTGAGAAGCTCAGTGCAAAAGAATATCAGTGTGTTAGAAATGCAATTTTCGCTTATGATCTTTAAAATAGAAAATGTAAAAAATCTATGTAACTTGAAATATTTCGATGTACCATATATTTCTTCGTGACAGGATTATTCTCTTCACATAACACGATCAAAGAAAATCTCATTCAAAGGTAGGCTTTGAGAAAATCTCTTTCAGAAGATGCATGTTGTGCTTCTATCAAGAATGTGTAATGACTCATTAAATAGCACTTTATAAAAAAATATTTTTCATGGTAATACATATAGAATAAGTGCTGATTCAGTTTCTTAATGATTGGAAAATAGAAACGTTAAAAAACTAAGCAAAGGGACGAAAGTAAAAAAAAATTCCACATTGATTTTCCGACCATTTTTTCATGTGAAACTTCATACTGGAAATGTTAAGTTAAACCTTTTTTAGGATATAGTTATCAGGTTATTTCACTATCCGTGGGAATTTTTATCAATACATGCTCGGAAGATTGAAGTGACCATCATCAAGCTATCGAATTCTATTTCAGGACGGTTTAATCTTAAAAAAAAATGGTCTTATCTGCTGGGAAATGCATGATTTGTGACTGTAACAAAACATGTCTGCGACATCACTGGAATTCAAACAGAATATGAGGACAATGACCCAATATTGAAGAGAATGGAGTTCGCTGAACTGAAAAATTCAACTGAAATGAAGACATGAAATTTTTCTTTCAATTCGAGTCTCAGTGCCAGCAGATTTATGTGGGTTTCAAGGAGAACGAGGGTTGATCTTGCGTTGCTGTTCCATTTCTTCTTCTCTTCCACTCAACTCGGACACGAACTGGAGACCGGTATATCGATCTTGACAGCCGCGTTCACTTGCGCGTTTAAAGAATATCAGCGACCTCAAAAGTTGTAGTTTGTACTTACTAGAAATTGTCCAGAAGTAGCAGAAATGGAAATCAATTCTCCATTTTTCCCCATTCTGATGGAATCTCCCCGTACTAGAATCGTCGCTTTCTTCTTCGAGATGAACTTATTTCCAAAGGAAATCGAAATTTATACTCTTGTCGTATGAATTTTTTCCGACAAATCTTATGCAATCCGTGGTGCACTAAAGAGGCATAGAAGTAGGCAAACTATGAGTATTTTAACCTGCTGTATTATTTTCAGCAATGTGAATCAAATTACCTCCTTTTAAAGGAGACCGAAAGCTATAAATCAAAAATGTTTCCGAAAGCTTCGCTTCAGTTCTTTCAGGGCATAAAGGTGAATAATTTAAAGAGTCTCCGAAATCATATGTAGAGTTTCAATATATACTTTGATCGATTAATTCTCTCCATATGGCATCACGTTGGGGGGTCAGATAACAGATAAATTTATGCATTTGAAAAACATGCTATACATTAAACAAATCACAGGAGGAACATTTCAGTACCCTTTATTTATACTATGTGGCTAGTTTATTATTTACATTTTATCTACGCATAGGAACTTCTACAGCTAGTGCATCGCTTGAGAAAGCCAGTTTAGTAGAACGAGCTGCGCCGAGAAACAAGTTGAACTTTATATAACTTTCCAAAAGCACTGGAATCTCCTGTTAATCATTCCTTAACTTTCTAAAGTATCTCAGATTGAATAGACTAATCTGTTAGAGGTAGAGAATTTCTTCCCGGATGAGGGTAAATCATTTTCTTTAAAAATGTTTTACCGTCATCTGACATTTACTGTCTTAAATCCATACAGTTACTAACTTGTAGCATTTAGCTCATTCTAATAAAATGTAGGGAGAGAATCTGTGGAAGAAATACAAAATGAGTATGATACTCAGTGAGTATGATAATAATTATCCAGTTACAAAATGATCTCATTGCGATTCTCTTCATGATATCTCTAATGAAATACGTAATATGTTTTGCTTCTGTTTTATAATTTAAGGGTAATGAAAATGTCTGCAGTTAGTTGGAGCAAGTTTGTATTTCTATACGCGTTTCTTTCTGGGCTTCCAAAATCATATTGAAGAACGTCTTTTGGGATTGGGTATCATTCGTCGTGCCTAAGATTAGGGAAAGAAATTAAAAAATGCAGAGGTAACGACTGTACAGTTATCCGTGATGGAGTAGTATCGAAAGGATGCATGTGAGGCAGTCGCAGCAGAAAACATAACAAAACAGACAACAGACATGCCACTGGAGGAAAATGTCGAAAACAATGGAGGAACACGTGGTAGGGAAATTACATATGACGATATGGAGAAAAGCGGTGCGTACCAGAGATGGAAACGGGTCAGCGGGCCGACAATTTCTTGAGAGTCAAACGGGTCTGGTCGAGGTGTTCCTGACCTGATTTCGCCCGGGTTTTATTTCCGCTTTAGTTTTGAAAAGAAAAAATATTTCAAAGACTAATGCGTACTGTGGAATTTTGTACTCGATGCTAGTGCCAGCGGAGTGAAAGCTGATTTGTCATACAAAAATATTGCCGTCTCTTTCTTAAAGCAAAGAAGATTTCCACTGTCCAACGATACTTCCTTTGCGTTTTTTTTTTCAGAGCAAGATGCATGCACGCCTATGATTCACTCCCTCACACCCTGCGTGTCACACTGTAAGGATGAGAGTTACTTTTCACATCGCATCTTTTGCATTGAGCATTCAGAGGTTTTCGTTTGACGTGCTAACATCCCGTCCCATTACATGTCGTGTCGGAATTGATGACTTATTTGTGAATATGGATGAATTTAATATTAAAAAGACTGAAAAAAGCGTCGAGGCCAACAAATACGTTCTTGTTGAAAAACAGAAAGGGGAAGCGTGAATGCTGGAAGTTGTTTCGTCTCATTAAGAAACCAGGATATGCTTCACAGCAACACCAATTTTCACAAGCTTGTGATGAGTTGAAAGTTTCCAAAATGTGTATGTTGATTCCATGAGTGTTCATTTATTCTGAGAAGCAATGATGATATCAACATTCACATCTTATAAATTTTTAACTCATCAGAAGGCAGAGGCGTAACTACCACCACCGCAGCCCCCGCAGCTGAGGAAGGCGCAGGTAACGAAGGGGGCCTACTGCAGCTGCTAGTTATAGTTTTATGAAAAAAACGAACACGAACAATAATTTATCCAAAACACATATTTTGCTTTAAGATATGCACTGAAGAGCAATTGAATTACTGATGACGGCGGCGATTCGTCTCGGCATGAACTCGACAAGACACCAGAAGAGTTGGGAAGCCATACGGATCCACGACCACTGAAGAAGCTCCCACAGTTCACGAACATTTGATGCAAGGGGTCAGAGCATCGAACATCTCTCTCGATGGCATCCCAGATGTGCTCGATGGGATTGAGGTCAGGTGACCTAGCTGGCCAAGAAAGCGAGGTCACATCGGTGAAGTGTTCATCCAACCATTCGGATACAATTCGGGAGCTTCATTGTCTTGTTGCAGGATGAGGTCCCTAGAGGGATGTTGAAGACGCACAAACGGGAGCAAATGGTCGTCCAGGACATCCCGGTAACGTTGACCTGTGACGGACGATGTCACACGTTCCAGGGGTCCCATTTCAGTCCACGTAAACAGTCCCCAGACGAAAATGCCACCCCCTCCAGCTCGCTATGGGGTACAGGGACAATGGCTTCTGTACCCCATAGCGAGGAGATGGTTTTGGATGGTGTGGCTGCTTACACGTTTTTGTGCACCAGCGTTAAATTGCCGAGTGATTTCTTGCACTGTGGCCCGTCTACCCGCTGTTACAATGCGAGCTAGCCGACGAAGACCCCGCTTATCCACACGCTGTTTTCCACGGCAGTTGGCCCTTGGAGGGATGGTTTTACCGGATTCGATGAACTCACAGTGCACCAGTGACACAGTGGCTCATGAAAAACCCATTACCTGCACGACTTCCGAGATGGGGTGACCCATTCGTCGAGCCCCGACGATTTGCCCATGATCAAATGCGCTTAGATCCTTCGTCTTACCCGTACTGCGTCCGACTCTTACTGATTCCCGTCGCGTCACTCCTTATATTGTCGGATCGCTGCATACGTCATGTCGTTTCCGTTTAAGCCCGCAGCACCACATTTGCATAACTCCAGCTGTCTCTAATTCAATTGCTCTTCAGTGTATTTGGCTTTGCTTAAATAAATGCCAACTTTCACTTTTAAAACACTGAATGTCCTACCGATTCAAATTGTTCGGCTCTTTGACTTCCGGTTGTAATACAGTTGCTCTGCAATGAGTTGCAAATAATACGATCGCTCTCCAATCGCCCTCTCTCTGCGTTGCTGAGGAAAGGTGCGAGGCCACAGTGAGTTTCCCCGCGGAGGATGTAGGAAAACAGTCAGTTGCCTAGGATTAAGTGCACGACAGGCGCCAATCTTTATTCACAGTAGCCGCAAATCTGCCATTTGTAAGAAGATGGTTTCTTCAAGGGATATAGTTTAGTTTTAGACAAAGCAATTACACGTATTTTCAAATCTAATACTTAAAAACTTAAAAGTACAGGGCTCTAGGTAAAACCATTACTTTTGCAGACACTGTCCCTGAATTCTTTAAAACGTACATTGCGCATTTTAAATAGTGCACAGTGTTTTCAAGAATGGGCATAAAATTATATTTTTCAAGAATAAGCATAAAAGTATGTTCGATCAAGATTGGTCATAAAAGTTTGTTAAATAAAGAATGGACATAAATGTTTCGTTAATCTTCGTTTACATAAGTTTTTCAAATTTTATTGCATGCACATATGCCTTGAAAATCTGAAATTTTATTACATGATCCTGGGATTATATCAGTGGTTAAATGTACGTGTTTCCATAAGAGTATTTTCAAACAGTTGCAGAAGCAACTCATGTTTACAGAGAAAAAAGTAAAAAAATATATAAACCTTTGTGAATACCAGGAAAACATGAACGTAGTAGTCAAAGTTTCACAAATTTTAAACACGTTTCTCATAAATTATAGTTGTGTAGTATTTCGTTTTCCAAACTAGGCGTTCTTATCTGCGGAACCAGTTTTTCCAACCAGATGACCTAGCTAGTTTTTGAAGTACATGAGGTGTAAGCAAGCAAAAAGGGCCACCCCGGTGGCGCAGTGGTCTCAGCGATGGCTTCTTTTCATTCGTCCGAAAGGAATCCGGATTAGAATCCCGTGAGGCATGGATGTTCTGTTTGTCTTACGGTACTGGCTCTCTCCCTTTCCTGGAACCAGCGACCCTAAATTACGGACGGGCGACTGCTTATAGCCCATCGAGTTGCTCACGGTGGTCTTTAAGCCTCCAATCCAAAAAGAAAAAAAGTTGAAAGGATATGTTCTTGATGAGAGAAAAATCTTACAGCGCGATGTGATTTAACACTTCAAAAGTGAGTGTTATTAAAATCATATCCCCACAAGAGTACTCTAACATCTGGGCAGCAGAAAGTAATCGTGAACTTGGTGTTGGATGATATCGCATAAGAAAATCCTCAACGTTTTTATGTGGGAACGAAAATACCCATCGATCTGGGTGATGTCATATATGACAGCTAAGGTACCTAAAAGGAAATGGACAACTTCCTGATCCGCGCAAGACGTTCTCCAGCAGTTTTGTCGTGCTTGGTGCGTTTGCTTCTTTGAAGCTGCCATTGAGTAAATTGCACCGTTAAGGCATTACAGCGAGATCAGGAATGCCATTTCTTCCCAAAGCTTTCTTTACGTTCCTTTCCATATTGTTTTCTTGTACTGGTTTTCCAGTTACCAATCTTTCCAAACGTACAAATGCCTTTGCCACAGAATCATCTGCATGCACAACTCACAGATGCGGAAAAAGCGACAATTTTCCAGCAAACAATAACAACAGTAGAAACCGCTTGTAACGAGAAGCTCGAGACTGCGACGGGAACTTTCGTTAATTCTGGGTATTCGTTGATTCCGTTTTTGGACGACACTTCCTTGAATGGAAAAATGTGCATACGTAATGATATTCATACACGTTTACGTTATTATGGTGATGGCCATTAAAAGTGCAACACCAGAAAGATTGTGACGTACACTCGTATTTTAACTTTCATTTTTAGTTCCTTTTCCTATGCAAATGTGAGTTTGTTCTCTTTTGACCTTTCCAAACTTAACGTGATATCTTTTCTCGCACTTGAATTGAGGTTTGGTAACTCCATGAGGGGCGTACGTAAGTGATATATGCATGTGATAAGAACAAGACAAGATATATAATGGCTACACAGTAGCTATGAGAGCGGGATTTTGATGGTGAATGTTAATGCTCCTGTTGTATAGGAGACTGCTTAATTGCTGTTAAAGTATTTGCGAAGGCTATGTGTTCTACTTTAATAACAGTGTTGTGTTCCGTAGTCAAGTATTATTGTGAACATTAAAAGCTATACCGCTACGTTGAAAAGGTCGTTTTGGGCCAAATATCATATTTTGTAAAATGCTTTCATTTTAAAGCCACATTCTTTAGGATTCTAAAACTGCCTTTGTTTCTTGCCTACGATGAAAATAGATACATAGTTACAGCAATCAGAACATCTAAACCCAGGTGTCAAACGAAGGAGAAGTGACACTTGAAACGCGTTTTTGCAGGATGAGATTTTCGTCCCGAACTCTTTACGGAAAACCTGAAAACTGCAAAAGGTAAGTAAATAAATTGATGAAACTTGGCATACATCTTTCTTACAATGTCGTGCGTGCCATGAACTAAAAACTTTGCTGTTTGTCAGTTCAAAGTTAGGTTATAGCTATTTGCATTCAACATAGTGAAGAAAGTCGTCGAAAATTCACAGTAATGCATGTAGGAATGAGTATCTCAGCAGTGTTTAGGCACATCACTTACCTTTTAGTTCACTGCATAGATAATAGTCATGAGCATATACTCATGCAAAAAATGCCATCACATATCTCCAACGTTCTTATTTAGAGCGTTTACCGTACACGACGTATTTCCTTAAAATATTTCACAAATTTCCCAAATTCTTGAAAATTTATATTGATATTATTTTTGTTTTCAACATGTATGTGTTTTAGCCTTCCTAAAGAAAAACAAATTACCCATTCTTGCATTTAAAAAAGAAAACGTGCCCCCAACGTAGTGGGATACCTTAACTCAAGTCTCAGTGGTATGTTTCATAGTTAATTGTTATTATGGATATTAACCCAAATTTCGTGATTTCACCTTGTTGAAGCGAAAATGATCAAGTGACTATTGACAGCAATAAAAGATTAGCTGTAAGTAACAACTCATTGAACTTTATTTGAGTGACTCCTATTTCACTGTAGGTGAAACTTTTGATCTACGTAGTGTTTTAGCAAATCAGCTACACACGAACGCTACAAGATCTCACCCCATGAGCTCGAAAGTTGACAGAAGGGCAGAACACGGGCGCATGTGTACAAGAGATTAACCGGGCAGCACATATGGAGATCATGTGGAAGTAACGCGCCGTGGAAGTCATAAGAGAGGTGCACAAGTAGCCGGTGGTAAAGCACTCGAAGTGTGCTTGCTCACCGTTCTGTGTGTTTGCATTCGCTACAGCATTCTCCATCGAACACAACGACAGCCTCACCAGCACGTTTCCGACTTCGATCGCGGAGGAATTGTGGCATATCGGGATTGTGAATTATCAGTGTGAAACATCGGTGTTCGTGTGGGACGACATGCGGCCCCGGTGGGGAGAATATGGCACCAGTGGGTAGCGGAGGAACAAACACACCAACGTGCGGGATCCCAACGGCCCCATCACACCACTAAACGAGAGAACCGACATCTGGTGCGCCTGGCTCTGGTGGATCGCACAGCTACATCGGCCACCTTAGCTCAACAGTTCGGGTGTGTTGCACAACACAGTCTCCGCACGGTCTGTCCCACGTCGTCCAAAGCAGCGGGGAATTTTTGCATGGCGTCCATTGCTTCGGCTATCTTTGACTGTGCAACACCGGAATTTGCGACTGCAATGGTACAAAGAATGTTGCGCATGGATGAGTGAATGGTAAGGTATCGTGTTTTACAAAGAATCCCACTTCAGTTTGCAGCACCATGATGGATAAAATCCCTGTCTGGCAGTACCTCGGCGACCGGCTGAGTGAGTCTTGCATTATGCTGCGTCATACCGGCCTGGTAACCGGCGTTATGATATGGGTTGCAATTGGATTCCACTCCCGCGCAATCCTCATCCGCATTACCGGTACGATGAGCAGCCATCATTACATCACTGAGGTGTTGGATCCGGTTGTTGTACCATATCTTCAGGAACTGTCTGATGCCATTTACCAACTGGATAATGCGCGGCCGCATGTGGTACCCAACGTCCAAGACTTCCTGGATCGCCACTATGTATCACAATGTGCGATCCTCGCAGTGCAACGCCCACTTGGAGTGTGAAAGGAGAATTCGACACAACCCCGGGAATTTTCATCTCCTCTTTCTCATCCGGAGTCATCTCCATTCCATGAGTTCCCTATCTCTTTCTGTAACTGTTGCACAGAAATAAATTTACACGTTCGTCAGCCCCACCCATATTCTTTTTGTCTAAAAGTTGATGACCCGTGTTCAAACTTACTGACGTGATACACCGAAAGCATAGCTCCTTGGAATAGGTAGTGGATTGCGTCATTTGCACAACTCCCATTGCTTTTTAATCAACATTGTTCCCCTAGAACACAAGCATTTCCCTGCGTTGCTAAACTTTCGTCTTGTATGTCACGATTTCTATTTATTCATTCCAAGACAGATTTTTACTGTCTCGATAAATATGGAATTTAATAAAATTTCGTTACTTTGCTTTTCAAAAGTGAAATCAATGCTTTTCAAGTAAAACCAATTTTGAAAAAAAAAATATTTGATTTAATCAAATTATTCTTAAGACGTTTATAAAGTGTTTTTAAAACGTTTATAAAGTGTTTTTAAGACATTTATTTTTGTTTTAAGACGTTTGTTTTATAAAGTCATTATTGTTTAAGACGTCTACGTTTATAAAGTGTTTTAAGACGCTTTTAAATTGTTTTTAGGACATTTATTATTTTTCAAAGAGGTTTTTATTATTATATATTATTAATTATATTATTAAAATTATCATTAATTAAAATCGATAATAATTTTAATTAATTATTTTTAATTTAATTAAATTTCGCTACTTTACTTTTTAAAAGTGAAATCTTTGCTTTTTAAATCATATCAATTTTGAATTGATACTATACCAAACAGAAGTACGTGCTTTGCTTGTTCACTTCGAGATTTTGCTGAATAAGGGCTCGTTATATGCGGGTTCTGTGGTACTTCCGTATAAAAATAATTTAGAAACTTTCTTTTCGATTATTGCCGTGGCAATTTTTTTCCCATACAAACGGCATTACCGTTGATGTAAAAAAGATGTAGAACTTAAATCTTATGGGATATAAATGTGTTGACAATCTCAGTGGAACTATGGAATCTTCCCACAGCGAATATTTCACGGCGCTGTAATTGATTGAGGAACTCAGTTGTACTAACGGCGTTTTCACAAGAAGCTGCTGAATGATAATTTTTGCAATTTTTTTTTCCAAATACAGTAAAGAATCCATTCTTGGTAAAACTCCGGCAAAACGAATTGAAAATCAGATACTGTTTTTCTTATCACGTCTTTTATAAAATAAGAGAGTGCTTAACTTATCACTTTGTCTGTACGCCCTACCGTCTGTATAACTGTGCAAGTATTAATCATTTTCGAAAAATTATTTTCCCATAGGAAAGCCTGAAATTTGAAAACTATGATCGTTGTACTCCGGTTTTTTGGGGGTTTATACATAAATTTGTCACCAGAGGGCGTAAATGCAGATGCTTTCCAATTCAATATATATTTTATTCCATACATTTGCTCCTAAATATCCGATTGAAAAAATCCTTCACCCTTTCAATGCCATTTGAAACGAAGATTATTTTGGTGCAGTTTATTTTTCAAGAAGTCACTAACTAGTTTTATTGCTTGCGGGCGTAAAGTTAAATCTCAATTTTTCCGATATCTCTGCTTCTAAACGTCCGATTTGAATAATTATTCCCGCATCCGATACAATTTCTGGTGGCAAATGCTTTACATGTAATTTATAATATTTTTGGATAATAATTTGGCCGCCGTGGGGTATAAGTGTTCGTTTGTGTTTTTGATATATTTGCAGCAAAATCTGAGCTTCTGAAAATTCGATTGCAAAAACTCTTTCGTGGCCCGATACTTCTCACCTCGGAAAACATTTTGACAATATCTTCACTTTAAAACAATGCATGGTTTTTCAGTCTGGAAGCGCAGATGTATATCATACTTTTCTCGATATCTCTGATTCTAAGTGTCCCATTTGAAAAGCTCTTCTTTTGTCGGAGACCGTTTTACGGTGCGAAAAGTTTCTCTTATAATTTCAAACTTTTCTTAACGCACAAGTAAACCACTACAGGGCGTAAGATCACGTTTCCCTTCACAACAAATCTGCGGAACGAAAAACCTGATTAAAAACAAACGGTGTGATAACTACTGACTACGAAAATATTTCGTGCTTATTTCTTTCCCAAAATAATACACAATTTCGCCTAAAGCGGGTGGGGGCAAATGTTGAACTTGTTTTCCTCAATACATCTGCTTCTAACAAATGTGCAATTAAATAAATCTTTTAACATCTCATTCACCGTCGTGTTGTATTTGAAATGAAATGACAACTGCCGTCTTAGCACGATCTTGATCAGGTCCGCACCGGATCCTTCCTTACATCTGAGGAAGGGTCCGGTGCGGTCCTGAAAGGTCTTCTGTGTTTTTAATCTGTATATGCTTTTAACTAAAGTTTTTATTAAATGTCGTATCCTTCAAGATCGTGCTAAGACGGCAGTTATCATTTCATTTTATTACTTTAAGTTCGTACTTGAGGAGGTTTTGTAGTTTGCAGTTCTGTCGCTAGGTGGTGTTTGTGTACTTCTGTCTGTAAATGTATCTCCGCTTCTAAAAACACTATTGAAACATTTTTGTTTTAACTTAATGCCAAGGTGGGGAGCACTATTCTCTTTAATTAATGCACAGCTTTCCGTCTGGGCCGTAAAAATCAAACCATTTTTCTTGCTATCTCTGCTTCTGGAAACGTATTTGGAAATTTCCTTTTTCTTAGCATAGCTTTTGCTATGAAAAGTACTTTTGTCATATTTCCAAATTTTCCTTAATGCCCAATTCTTCGCTAGGAGGCATACAGTTATCTAATTTTTCTTTCTATATTTCTTCCTTTTATTGTCTGGTTTAAAAATTACTTTGTCCTTTTGCCAAGAGAAACGTTTTGTGCACCATTTGTTAATTTTCGTAACATAGGTTGCAGCTATCCGGTTGTTGTTCTTTCTAAGCCGTTCCATTGACTATGAACAACTTCGATACATTTTATTCGCATCAGAAAGGATTCGAAAGAGGTGCTCATTACTCTGAAAATTGGGTGTAATCTTTCCTGTTTTTTTATTTGCATGAACACTCGAAAGACAAAGAGGTTAAATTTAAAAAACATATAGAAAACTTACAAATGTATTTATTTTTCTGTATCCAAATACATTTTCAACGGGTAATGTTTAGACATTCAACATCCATAAATTGTACTGGAAAACGTTTTTGTAAAGATTCTGATATCAAAACTGTCAAACGATACATCAACACATTCACTACAAGCTAGCTGATGACTTTACCTGCACCGTCTAAGTGTAGACTTCGCAGGGAAATGCTGAACTCTCTCGAAAATTTTGGGATTCATAGGATCCCTGACGGCGCTGCGATAGCTAGCCCGTCAGTCACCGGAAACCAGTCTTTCACTCGGACAGATTCGGTCTAGAGACCTGTGGGGATCTGCCGCCCCCACGGCACCGGTACCTTACACCCCTCTGTCACAACCCGCGTGTGCGACGTGCTATGGGCAGTTGGGGCAAGCAACTTTTCAATAAAATTTCTCATCTCGTAGCCAGGAGATCACCCGCCAACGCGAGTTTTTTTGGGACTAATGTCCTTTATTAGGTATCTTATCAAAAATAATACAAAAACGTTACACTGTGAGGGTCTCATGCACCCCTCTCACAAATATTTAACACTAAACACATTGATCACACATTGAAAATATTTACATGGTCCACAGCGCTAGGGCCAGTGTTGTGGTGGTGACCCCGGGCCAGGGTCATCAGAAACACCTTGGTCTATAGACCAAGAAAGCTCTATATCAAGAGCTACGTACCTCCGAGGGTACTACCATCTGTCAACCATAGTTGACCCGGCTTTTCCTTTGCTCAAGTTCCCTAATGAGGCTGGGACACGTCTTACTGAAGCTGGAGTGAGAGACGTCCAACTTCAGGCGGAACTTGGCATTCGCAGCAGTGCAATTCCTGCACTTCGGTGCGGCTGCACACTGGTGGTGCTGGTGCCCAACTTCACCGCAATTGCCACACCTTTCTTTTGACTCGGGGCAGTTGTTTCGGAAATGGCCGAAGCCATTGCACCAAAAGCACCTGACCTCCCGCAAAAATTCCTTTAGGCGGCGCACTGACCAACCCAAGTTTAGTGTCATCCGCCTCACCAAGTGCTTAAAGGCCTTGGGCTCCACGTATGCCACCCAGTGGACCCTACCTCCTTTGCCCTTGATGGGAAAACAGGCTTTAAACCCGTTCTCGAGTTCTGGGTTCTGCCCGCGAACCGCCTCCTCGAACTTTTTCTCTGAGAGATTCCCGTCGACCCCATAGACTATCAACCGGGGGTGTCTCTTTCGTGGGGCCGTGGGGAGTGTGCAATCCTTGGTCAACGGATTGCTACTCAACTCCTGGGCAAGGCGGTCGAGCTCCCCGGGATGGGAACATTCCACCGCGACCCCACCTTTCCTAATGCTCCGAATGCTCTTGACCCCTATCTGCAGTTTAGTTGGGTTGACTGCAGTCTTCAGGGTCTTCTTTGTGTCCTCTGAGGACGCACTCTCGACTGTGGGGCAGACCAAAAGCACATGTCTCTTGTCTCCCGTCTTTTTCTTATTCTTTTTATTCTCAATCGAGGCGGGCGAAGACCCTTTCGCCGTGCTAGCCCCTTTCCTAGCCACTTCGGCGTAGGAAAACACTTTGGCGTCGGCTTTGCAGCTCGACTCCTGCCGAACGGACAGCCTGCCTTCAAGATAAGCCGCCAGATCTGCTTGTTCGAAACAAGCCTCTTTAATACTCTTCAGGGCCGCTTTCACCTTTTCTCTCCCTGAGGAAGTGACCCACGAGTCCTTGAGAACGGACTCTATTTCCCCAATGAGGGTTAAAATGCGGCCCACGAAAGCCTCTGGTTTTAGCACCGGGGGTGTCCTGGGATGCTGGTTGTCCTCCAGAGGTGACTCTGGAGGATCAGCGGACGACCCTTCAAGAGCCCGAACAGGTTCGGGCTGGGATGGTGTTATACCCTTCCTTGCCATGGGCAGAGGTGGTAAGGGCGTGCTTACATCACGAGTTGACTGAGAAGGCTCAGTCGAGGCTGAGGCTCCCTTCGTGGGTGTAGCGGCTTTAGAGCCCTTCGCTGGGGGTAGCGCCTTTTACGGTTTCCTCCTGGCATTGGGCTCCACCTTCCGGCTGTTCTCGGAAGCGGGGCTAAGCCCTTTAGCACTGCCGACAGGGTTTGGTAGTGCTTCGGCCGCTACCTTCTGCGTCCGGGTTGACCCGGACGGTTTGGGGACTGACCCCTTAGGTTTCACTTTACCCTTCTGGGTAGTTGACATCTCTGTGAGAGAGATGATAAAACACAAAATTCTTCTAAGTACTGAGTGGGCACCCTGGGGTTCTCCCACTCAAGTCTAACCTTAGAATCCGGGCGCTCGAGCTTTGGGCTGACAAGGTATCAAAGAGTCCCTTCGTCAGCGGGGCCGGAACGACGTCGACGTACCCGAATCTAATGTTAGAGTCTCTATGCGGGCTGAACGGAACTTCGCCCTTAAAAGGGCGTTTTCTCTAAATCCCGTCATTGCTCTAATTAAACAGGCAACATAATGTTCAACTTTTCTAAAAGAAAAAATCGCGAGATCGGGATGAAACCCCGTCTTGCGCGCTTGAAATCGTCAGTTCTGCTTAGCAGTGCAGTATTGCTCACCCAAGACACACAAAGAAGTCTCCCCGGTCGGCATCAGAACGAACGGCCTCACTACAAGCTAGTCTGTGCATGATGTAAATGTCGCGTTCAGGGTTAAAAGGAAAGTTAATTTATTCTCCATCTATGTTTTGGAATGTTTGTGATGGCAATCGATTTGATGTTACTTCAAAATGCATTTGTACTTGTGCGATCTTATAAGATCTAGGTCGGATACGGTACTTTACATGTGAGATCCCCTATCAGACCTAGAGTGGAAGAGAGAGCAAGTGTGTGAAATTCTGCAGAATTACTTTACATTGGGATCACAATTATTTCAATCTATCCCCTGTGACACAATCCCCATTCCGTTATGGTTCTTAAATTTCCAAATTCGCACCTACTTCGTTGTGTTACTAACGTAGGAGAGAGCAATATTACATTTACAGAAAGTTATCAGTTATACGGGTGTTGTACCGAAAGTAATGCAAAACTGGGCATGACTTTTTTATTAACTGACAGAGGTCGTTCAAATTGCATATGTTGGTAAAGGAACTCTTTCTCTAGAGTAAACCTTTTTCTTCATTGCAGGTAAATAACAGATTCAAAGAACAAGCGCTGTGCTTTAATACAGAAATTTAACGTGGACCAGGAACATCAAACAGAGGCCATCGCTCTTTCCACGTTTATAAGTGAGTCACGAAAAAATTATCATTCGTCGTCACCGAGAAGCGAACCCAGGGCCTTCCAGTTAATTTTCCCGTGACTCACTTACAAACGTGGAAGGAGCGATGACCTCTGCTTGATGTTCCTGGTCCAAGTCAAATTTCTGTATTAATTATTCATTCGCCTTCTAATTATTTGTTCAGTTGCTGCTTACCATTTTTGGTGAATCCCCAGCATTGTGCGAGGCTCCAAGAAGCAACCTGCCAAATTGACTTGGCAGTGTGTGTGAGTTTGGAGGAATTCGAGGCCGCTGTAGTGCAGAGGTAGCATATCCGGAGCGTAACTGTAAGACCCTGTGTTCGCTTCTCGGTGGCGGCCAATGAGAATGTTTCCGTGACTCACTTATAAACGTGGAAAGAGCGATAACCTCTGTTTCAAGCACTGTGCTGTCATTGCATTCTTGACGACGAAGGGATGCAGGTTGTCCCACATCCACAGAAGGCTACAGAATGTTCACGGAGATGATACGATTGACAAGAGCAATGTGCAACAGAGAAACGGATGAAGAAGTTTAAAGAAGGGGAAACCAGCATTGAAGACAAATCATGCCGTGCGAGATCATCATCTGCGACCACTGCACAAATCGTCAGCGAGTGGATGAATTGATTCAAGTGGCGAGACCAGCCACAATCCGTGAGCTTGTTGCATAACTGGACTATGGTCGCAATGCCATACAGAAGATGGTGTAAGACTTAGAATGTCGGAAAGTGTATGCAAAGTAGGTACCTCGGCAGTTGGCACCCGATTTGAAGGAAAGAAGGATAGAAGTCTGCTCGGATCTGCTCGAAACGTTTGAAGCCAATGAAGACACGTTCTTTTCAGATCTGGTGGCAGGAGTTGAAACGTGGGCGTATGTTTACAATCAGAAAACAAAGAATCAATCCATCGAATGGCGTCAGACTTCTTCACCAAGGCCTAAGAAGTTCAAGGGTCAGCGATCAGCACAGAAAATCATGGTGACTTTTTTTTTTCTTGGGGGGGGGAGGGGGGATGATAGGGATGTAATTCTCCTTGATTTTCTGAAACGTTGGCGTACCGTGACTAGCGAACGGTACACTGAGACAATCAAGAAGCTTAGGAAAACCATAAGGTGGAAGAGATTGAAAAATAATCTGAAAAGGATCTACATTCAGCATGGCAATGCGAGACCCAAACGTTTTTGGCTACAAATCACGTGATCAGCAAATTAGGCTGGTTGGTGATTCCCCATCTACCGTACAGCCCTGATCTGGCACCTCTCACTTCCTCCTGTTCCGACCAATGAGAGAGAGTAACAGGGGACAAAAATGTATAACATAGACGAGGTGAAAGTGGTTGTGAAGAAGTGGGTACAACAGTACACACTTGATTTTTTTCAAAAAGAATTCATTCGAGACTTGGGTTCAACGAAGGCGGAAATGCATCTCTTGTGATGGAGACTATGTTGAGTAGTACCTTTGAATAGAGAAAGAGCTACTCTACCAACATGTGCAATTTGAACGACCACTGTGAGTTAATAAAAATGGTATGCCCAGTTTTGCATAACTTTCGATACAATCCTAGTAAAACAAAACCTTAAGAAAAGCAGTACGATTATAGTTCCTGGGCGACAAAGTGACGAATCTTCCACCTCTTGTAGTATGTGTACTTTTCTACCTGTTTACAATGCCGTTTAAAGTACACTGAAGAGCAATTGAATAAGTGACAACTGGCGTTATGCAAATGTGGCGCTGTGGGCTGTGGGCGGCCCTGTAAACGGAAACGACATGATGTATGCAGCGATCCGACAATATAAGGAGTGATGCGACGGGAATCAGTAAGAGTCGGACGCAGTATGGGTAAGAAGGAAGACGAAGGATCTAAGCGCATTTGATCGTGGACAAATTGTCGGGGCCCGACGAATGGGTCGCTCTATCTCGGAAGTCGTGCAGGCACTGGAATTTTCACGAGGCACTGTGTCCCGGGTGCACCGTGACCACATCGAATCCGGTAAAACCATCCCTGCAAGGGCCAACTGCCGTGGACAACAGAGTGTGGATGAGCGGGGTTATCGTCGGCTGGCTAGCATTATAACAGCGGATAGACGGGCCACAGTGCATACAAGAAATCACTCGGCAATTTAACGATGGTGCACAAAAACGTGTAAGCAGCCACACCATCCAAAACCATCTCCTCGCTGTGGGGTACAGAAGCCATCGTGCCACGAGGGTACCACTGCTGACCGCACACCACAGGGTGCAAAGATTAGCGTGGGCGCGGGAACATCGCCACTGGACCCTAGACATGTGGAAAAATGTTGCCTGGACTGATGAGTCGAGATTCACGTTGGTACATGCGGATGGGAGGATACGAGTACGGCGCAAACCACATGAAGCGATGGATCCTTCTTGCCAGCAGGGTAGTCTTCGAGCTGGTGGGGGTGGCATTCTCGTCTGGGGACTGTTTACGTGGACTGAAATGGGACCCCTGGAACGTGTGACATCGTCCCTCCCATGTCAACGTTACCGGGATATCCTGGACGACCATTTACTCCCGTTTGTGCGTCTTCAACATCCTACTGGGGACCTCATCCTGCAACAAGACAATGCACCGTGCCATCGCTCCCGAATTGTATCCGAATGGTTGGATGAACACTCCACCGACGTGACCTCGCTTCTTTGTCCAGCTAGGTCACCTGACCACAATCCCATCGAGAACATCTGGGATGCCATCGAGAGAGATGTTCCAGGCTCTGACTCCCCTCCATCAAATCTTAGTGAACTGTGGGAGCTTGTTCAGGGGTCGTGGATCCGTATGGCTTCCCAACGCTTCCGGTGTCTTTTGGAGTCCATGCCGAGACGAATCTCCGAAGTCATCAGGGCGAAAGGTGATAACACGTTACTAGACAAGTATCTCTACTTCAATTGCTCTTCAGTGTACGGTAAGTGTTTTTTCAGAAAAGTTTGTGGTGAACCGAAACGTTATATCTCACACGAAACAGTGGAATGTTTTCACAAAAATTACAAATCTGAGAATCATCTTGTATTCGCAAGTCTTCCACAAATGAACATCAGACTAAATATAAATACACGTGCTCATACAACAGGACTTCTTTTCGGATACCTGTTTTTTTTTTTTTTTCGTTCAATGAGTACAACACTTAATTTCATTTTTTTAAATACCTTTGCAGAAATCTCCTGCGTCATTTTTATTTGCTCACATGAATAAATATTTTTCGAAATATTCTCTCGTATATGAATTACACGGTGGGCTGACTTTAGCAGAATATTTTCGGTTTGCAGAGCTGAATTAAGCATCTGGGCGGTAGAATGGCATTTTTCGTCTTTTGAAGTTTTTCTCCTTACACCGGAGTTAATTGAATAACGAATTTAATTCGATATCAGAAGAGCATTTTTATCTCATAGGTCTACACGTTCTCTTACTTTTGTGCGTGGAAATATAAAAAGAATGACTTGGAATTAACAAGTAAATATTTACCTCTTTTATGTTCCACGACGTGGAGAAAACGAAAGAATAATTAATGAGGACAAAGAAGATCCTGCTCAACGAAGAAGTTCATCTTTCTTGGGGATGTGTTCTTAATGATAGTTCATTAGTCTTGTCCTTTGTTCTTAGCAGAAGAACGAGGAAAAATGAAGCGTGGCGATTTTCCTAATTTAACTTGGAAGTCTGAAAATAATGGGTAACGTCTCACTCAAAATTTTTCTAGTAAACGGAAAGAATTTGGCGAGCTTTTGAACTTCGTTTGCGTAAAACTCTGAAAAAAAAATCTCAAATTCGGTGACAGCAACAAATTTACCCGAACTTATCTGGAAAGAAGAAACGATGAATCAAGATCTTCCTTGGTTCTTAAGAATCCTTCAAGTTTCTTCAGGAACCTCAGATGAAAAGGTTAGAGCTCTAAAGATCAAAGAGAGCCTTCGAAATTTTTTTCTAATGTTCCATTTTCCGTTCTTCCAGAAACGCATATTAACAAATTAGTGATCAAACATACATTTCGTGCTTAGCAAATCAAACACGAAAGTCGCGTTAATCCAGAAATTTTGCCTTCAAAAAGATCTTTGTTGGTGGAGCATTTAATAAAACTAATCTTTATTTGATATTATGTTTAAGGTTGATATCGAAAGCACAAGACATGCAAGATTCTATTCGTTGTATTCGTAATAACAAAACACGGTAGTGATTTATTCTCTGCCGCAGAAATATCGGAAAGAATTCCACCAAATTATTTTACCATGATTTTTGGCAGATGTTTTATTCCGACTAAGCTAGACATATCAAACTTTCAATCAGTATTTTTTTTAAATAAAGTATCAAATTTTGCTTTACCATGTAACAAAAACCTTCAATACAAAAACTAAAAACTGCATGAAAAATAATTGCCATCGTTGCAGACGTTGCATTAAAAAGGCATCGTGAAATCGAAATTTCATTGTTGAGATATGCCAAATACAGATTCATTGTTATGACCACAAATCAGAAATTGAGAACATGGAAATTCAAAAGACGTAAAGGTGATTATTCATTACGTTGAAAATTACCCAACACTAAAAGTTTTTTTTATAGTAGGATTGATAAAGTTGTGGATTAATAAAATTAAAATTCCAATTTATAATGAACAGCGGAAAATTTTTCGGAAAACCTGTAAAACGGTTTTAATTTTTCAGCAATCCGGTGCAAAAGATGTTCTAACTGAGACATTCAGAATTATAGACCTTGTCCAATGCAAATTTTCCTCGAAACGTTATATCTGTAAAACAGTGCACCTAGAAAATTAGTTAGAGAGCGTGCGTGTGACAGTGTGTGTATATGCATTGTACACTGACCACAGCTAATTCTAACACATTTCTTTTCGTACCCATACCAGGTCATTAAATTCCACGAATGCCACCACGACCATGCATCACGACGAGACTGTTTCGTAAGATATTTCGGCAACCTCACGAAGTCTTAAGCTGAAAAAAGAGTCGCGACTGGGGCGCATGTTGTTCCGTAGATGAATCTTATCTGAAACCAACGCCTAAAAACTTTATGGCCCAAAGGAGAGCAAAGAAATAAGTAGCCCATATGAAAAGGATTTTTCTAATCGACCAGGGACACGCTACAGTGGAGCAAGTCCCTGGCCGAATGAACCAGGGGGCTACCGGAAGTTTGTCTACATCATCAGTTTAAAGATCTAAAATTAGGCCATAGAGCTGGAAATTTGACAACAAAAGGAAGCAGACAACTGCTTAAAAGATGTTGGTCATATTTATAACGGTCGGACGGAATTTTGTTTTCCAAATCAGATTGTTCTGGAGCCTAGGTATGACAACAAATGTAAAAATGTACAGTGGATCCTTAGTAATACATTTCTCAATTATACGTTTTTCTCTTGTATGTGCAATTCTCTGTTTGTCTCGATATTTTACTAATTCTGAAGGCTTTTTAACTCTGTTTTAGTTTATTCATCTATATACTTTATGCGATTATAAGCTAAAATGTTAATTTCAGATTATCAAAAAAACCATGGTCGTTCGATTCTTTTATACTTAACTCGGTATTTTACAACTTTGAGAGAATTGAGACAGCATTGCTGTGTTCATTCTTTGGTTCAGACAATGTTGAACCTTGATCCCACCATAATAGGTCGGTTTGGATGAAATATTAGTTTAGCATTTCATGACTCCCACATACACAGTCATGTTGCATTATTGTGACCACTTCCTACTTTTGACGTCAACAGCGCGTAGCTAATGAAAGAAGGTATGTGTCGTCAGCTGGCTTGGAAGGTATATAAGGTGTGCTGTAGGCAAACTGAAAACACATCACTCGTTGTTGTCATGGATAAAAGGAGCGAGTTATCACATTCCCAAAAAGGGGATGATTATCGGCTTTCGGGACAAGCGTGGCAGCATTTCTGAAACACCGCAGTTTGTAAACCGCTCGCGTGCTGCTGTGGTTGAAGTGTATCGTGATTGGAGAAATAGCAACATTGCAAATAAGCAACGTGAAAACTTCGGAGCACCACGTGCCATTGATGTGAGAGGAAAACGACGGCTTCGAAGGTGCGCGAGGGCCATTGGACACGCTACAGTGGAGCACGTCCCTGGCCGAACGGACCAGGGGGCTACCGGAAGCGTGTCTAAAACAAACGACAGTTCAGCAAACCCTGCTACGTATGGGACTCCGATGTAGACTGATGGTAACTGCAGCCATGTTAACGATGATGCATCAACAGAAAAGACTTTCATTTGCACGGCAGTATCGGAATTGGACCTCCGATGATTGACAAAGGATTTCCTTCTCCGATGAATCACGTTTTCTGCTTCATTGAACGAATGGACGTTGGCGTATAAGGCGAGAAACATCGGCAAACAAATACTTTTCAACCATTGCTCGAAGAACACAAGCTGGTGGGGCCAGCGTTATGGTCTGGGAAATGTTTTCGTGACATTCTCTGGGTCCAGTCACTCCTGTGGAAGACACTATTAACCAAATTCGTTATGTGTCCATCCTTGCAGACCATGTACACCCATACATGCTGATTGTCTTCCCTGGGGCGGATGGGATCTTCCAGCACGACAATGAGACGTGTCACACAGCTAGAAATGTCCGAGAGTGGATGACAGAGCACGATGAAGATTTCAAAGTACTTCCCTGGCCCCATAATTCCTCTATGAATTCTCCACCACGCACCCTCTGGTAGCTGTCAGATGCATTGCAGTCAGCATGGCTCCGCATACCTGTCAACACCTTCCTGCACCATATTGAGTCACTCCCAGCCCGTCTAGCTACTGTCCGTGCTGCACCCGGCAGTTACTCTGGTAATTAGCTGATGGTCACAATAATGTGACTCGACCGTGTATATGTGCTATTTAAAAATTGATAAATCTCTGGGGTGTAACTTTGTGGATCCAGTATTTCGTGGCGTAGTACAACAGAATCCTTAATATATTCTCAATGTTCAACATTCTGGTTTACTTTCTGATATACACTCAGGATTCGCAGAAAAAAAGCTGTTAATTCATGAGTTCCATACTGAAGCACTGGTCACATATTCTTAGTTCTAAGGATTTCACTTAATCTAGAATCAGGATTTTTATAGACAGATAGTGTTGTCAAAAGATTTGTTGATTACTAGGAATTGATGTTCTGGAATAGCCTACATTTTTAACTAACACATATTAATAATTATAAATATTTTCGAAAGCAACTAAAAAGGTATTTTCTAACAAACTAAAGTTTAAATTTTAATAGTAAATTCATTATTCAGACGACATACACTGAGTGGCCACTTTATTATGACCACCCCTAAGTACTTCGTTCGGCCACCTTTTGCCTTTAATACTGCGTCGATTCTTAGTGACATGGACTCTACGAGATGTTGATAGGTGGTTTGTGGAATCTGAGGCCATGCTTGATGAATAGCACTTTCCAGGAGTGTGATATTGCAGGGTTGTGGATCCAGCTGTCTGATGGCTTGTTCAACTTCATCCCACAAATTCTCAATGAAGATGAGATTTGGGAATTGTGGTGGTCACCTAAGCAAAGTATAGTCACTGGTATATTCCTGAAACCAATCCTGTACAATACGAGCACTATGGCAGGACTCATTATCTTGTTGAAAGTAGCCATCGCCATTCGGATAAACCATCCACATGACAGGATGCACTTGGTCCGCAACGATGTTTAGATATAATGTGCCAGTCAGACGTTAATCAACACGAATTAAAGGACCCAAAGCACGCCAGGGAAACATTCCCCAAACCATAACGTTGCCTCCACCAGCTTGAAGGGTTGTAGCAATGCATTTGGGGTCCATACTTTCGCGCTGTTTCCGCCAAATTTTCACTCGGCCATCGGCATGGTGCAACTGAAAACGTGATTCATCGGACCAAATAATTTGTTTTCAATTATCGACTGTCCAATCTTTGTGCTCCTGTGCGAACTGGAGACGTTTTTTCTTGTTAACTGCAGACAGCAAAGGTGTTCGAAGAGGCCTTCGGCTGCCATATCCCATCCGATGCAGTGTACGGCGAACAATGCGTGCAGAGATCATTTCAGGGGTTCCTTAATTAAGATGGTCTGTAATTTTCTGCAGTGTTGCCCTTCTGTTGTCTGTTAGCAGTCTGGACACTCTCCGTTCCGCCCGAGCAGTCACTAGTTGATGACGACCACACGTTGCACGTAGAGGCCCAGTTTTTTGGCTGACAGTCCAGTCTTTAAACACTTTAACAACAGCTGCTCTGGAACATTTCAGGAATGTGGCGGAATCGGTGATACTCGCTCCATGGCTCCGAGCTCCTACAATCATCCCACGTTGAAAGTCAGTCAAATCGCATGTTTTACCTATCTCGTCACCGAAAAATCACTTCTACTACTGTCGCAAGCACTAAGCTTTCCCTTTTTATACTAGCCTCGCCCTCTGGAGGCAACAGCGTGCAGCCATAGCTCATTTGCTTAAAACTGTCAGGTGGGTATAATAAAGTGGCCACTTAGTGTATGAGTAAATGTTATATGCTCAGGACGTTTGGTTTGACTATGTACTTTAGGGGAATTGGGATTCACTCAGTCTGTACTCAATTTCCTGTTCTGTGGTTACCGTGTATATACGTAAATATATTATATACGCTTTTTTTTTCTTAATATTAAATGCTATAAAATTAATTTTGAAATATAACATAGTCATATGTAACACCATAACGAAAAATGAAATGAAATGAAAAGAAAAATTTTATTTTATAGGTTCCATGATTGTTGGAATGCTATTAAATATAATATAATTTGTAACACATTTTTTTTTCGCCGCCGATTAGACTTTAAATAAATCATTTACATCTCATACTTATTTAAAGCATACATTTTAAAAATTAACATTTTTAAAAATCGTTTATACGGTTTTTACATTTATACATTTTTAAGGTCAAAATCGTACAACCGAAGTTTCACTGTGTCTGTGTCTTTCAAGTGAAATACACGTTTACGCGAATTGCAGAAGTGCAGCTATAAGATGCAAAACGAATTTTGGATATTCACCCTGGAGAAGACAAACTATCGTCCCCCCAAAAAAAATACCCACATGCGTCACAGTGCATACATCTACATTTACGCCACCTAACCGTCAAACCGTTCACCCTACGACTAGTAAAATGCATGAAAAATTGTGCATACAATATCAGTTATTGAACGCAGAAGATAATCGGCATGACGCAGTTGGTTAACGCGCTGTGTGGGAGGCGGCCTTTTCTGACGGGTATCCCGGTCCTGCTGGACATCTAGTCTGCGGTTTTTCCGGGGTTTTACGCAGGCTCCCAGTAGTTGGTGACGTATAGATGGTTCCCTATAAAAGTCGGCCCCGGACGCACTTTGTCCCTGATCCCCGTAATGAGAAGTGCAAGGTAACGGGAACCCACCACATTCATTCCCCACGATTGTCTAGCATGGCAGTGGGTGATGACCCATGCTACCGACCAGCCTTCGGGTCGCGGAGAGTAGGAGGATTGAAAGCAAAAGATTTTTTTTTCTAGTCTGACTTGTAAAACTTTAGATAACCTCAAAAACATATCAAAGCGTTTGCTCCACTTGGCGATGAAAATGTTTGTCACAAAAATGTGTAGATGCACGAATTATTTTCACAATCAGCACTGTCCGGTGGATAAGGAGTTTTCTATATTCGAAGAATGCTGAGAATTTTCTCTAGAGGAAATATGCAGCAGAGATGTGGTGTTTACTGGCGGACAAAAGAGGAGAAGGGTGCATGAAACGTGCACCATGAAAACGGACTTCGTGTATCAAAAGAAGCTGCAAAAAAATCGTCACAGGAAACACACCATTGAATTATCCAGTGGAATGGATCCCGCTCCTATGTCCAGACCTTTGACCCCATTTCGTTCACTGTCATTTGGGGTTCCTTCCCAGGTGTTCCCCTGCCACATACTAAAATTTCATCGAAATCGAACAATTTTACGCGAGTTATCGTGTGGACGGACATACGCACACAACGCGTGACGTAATGACGCAGATGGGAATCACGACCATCTGCTCGCAAGAGTGTGATGTCATAAAACGTTAATAGGATTCACACACAACGCGTCACGTAATGAGACAGATGGCGTGACCGCGTGCGAACATCTCAATCGCGAGATTGTGACGTCTTAAGATTTCTAAGCATGGATAACATTAATGGGACGACGCCATGACACTAAAAACGTTGCAATTCGGGGTGGTTATTTAACCCACTAAACGAATTTTCCTAAAGTTGAGATCAAGCTAAATCGATTTCTAGTACCAGAAAACGGTAGGTTAACGACTTTCATTAAAATCCTTAGAGCCGTTTTCAAAATAAAATTACATACGCACAAGAATTGCTCCTTTAATAGTATGGGATAAGGGCGATGGAATGGATCCCGATCCTATGTCCTGATCTTTGACCCCATTTCGTCCATTTTCAATAGGGTTCGTTCCCAGGTGGTCCCCTACCATCTACTAAAATTTCATCGAAATCGAAACATTTTTACGTACGTTATGACGCATAAAGGCAAAGAAATGCATCCCGTTCCTATGTCCTGAACTTTTACTCCACTTCACCCATTTTCAATAGGGTTTATTCCCAGATGGTCCCCTACGACATATTACAATTTCATCGAAATCGAACCATTTTTACGCAAGTTATGACGGATAAGAGCAATGGAATGCATCCCACTCCTATGCCCTGACCTTTGACCCCACTTCACCCATTTTGAATAGGGTTCCTTCCCAGGTAGTCCCCTACCACATAAAAAATTTCATCGACATCGAACCATATTTACGCAAGTTATGACGCATAAGGACAATGGAATGGATCCCGCTCCTATGTTGTGAACTTTGACCCCGTTTCGTCCATTTTCAATAGGGTTTGTCCCTAGGTAGTCCCCTACCACATACTAAAATTTCATCAGAATCGAAAACTTTTTTCGCGAGTTATCGTGCCGACAGACGGACAGACGGACGGGCAAAGCTGGAGTATATATGCTTCTTCAACCTACGGTTGGAAAGCTTAATAAATGTCTTGTAAAGTGTTAAAATTTTACAGTTAAGGGATCTCGTATATTTCTCTTAAATTTGCTTTTCCCTTTAAACGCTTGTAAAATAGAACGTAGAAAAACTAGTACTATGAGTTTTGAAGATGAGCCTTTAAATTTGCACTGCTTCCTATGCAGTAAACAATTCAAAACTTGCCATTACGCACAGATAACAAATGTCGGGCCATCATTACTCTCGCTGGCGGCGCTTAAGGTTCTGTTTGCAAGAAATTTGCGTTATTTTTATGAAAATTTTAGATACCGGAAACTATTTTGCAATGATGCAGCTTCGTGCCGGAAAGGAAAAGAAAACTGTAGCTTCATTAGAAGTACTGTATGTGCGGAAACAAATTTATGTTTATATAGCACTACCATGAAATGAATATGCAAAGTCAGAGAAAGACTGCAGAGATTCGAAAACCACCCACGTGCTGAATGACGGAATCCACCGTGAACAGGAGAACCATTGCTTCTGTTCGTGAACCATCCAGACTCTTCAGATAATGACATTAGATTACGTTGTAACAATGCGGAATCAAAAATCTTTTTATATTTAAATTTCCGCAAAATGTGAGCCAAATGGATAACTTAACCCTTTAACGACCATAACACTAAAATCTAGTACTACTCTAAATACCATAACGCCCGAAACTGTCTGTTGTTTCACATCTTTGTTTAGTAACAACAATTGAGACTGACGGTGACTCCTGCTGACCCCTCTTACTTAGTCGTGCAAATTTAAAGAAAACGTAAGGGTAGGTAATCTGACTCACTCTAGAGAGGCGCTTCGGGCAAATATGGTCGTTTGTACTTACGGGCGTTTTGGGCGTTATGGTCGTTAAAGGGCTAAAGACCGACAGAACATGAAAAAAGGATGCGAGGGTCTACTGTAGCAAGGAGATCCTGTTAATGTTTGGCCTAGTGTCAGCGAACGGTAAAGAGCCATTGCCAAAAGTATAAGTGGTTTTGTTACTACAAAACTACCAGAAAGATCGGTAAGTATGTACAACCTGCGTCATATAAGTTCCAGTACTCTGATGGCATAACTGACGTAACAGTAGTGGAATAAAATATCACGTGTATGCCAGAAGGCAGCAGTCCATGGCCATTGAGCGTACAGGTGGTAACAGGTTTATACCGGTACCGAAGGGCGGTAGACGGGCGTTAAGGTAGTCATAGCAAGGAGTAGATGCACACAAAGGCTTAATCTGGGCATGGGTGAACCTATTACTCTCCGTAGAACTGAAACATGAAGGTTTTGTGTTTCATGCGCCTGCTCTCTACAAAGAGTTCAAAATGTTTCAAGCGTTTTCGTCCCATTTCATTTTAGCCATGGAAGAGCGGAGAGTAAACATCCGTTTTTGTTGAAAACTTGGTAAATCAGCTACTGAAACTTTCAGAATGTTAAAAGAAACGTATGGTGACACAGCATTATCCCGCAGCAGATTTTTCGAATGTATGCACACTTTCGTGACAGACGGGAATACTTTGATAATGTGTGCTTACAACGCGAACAATCGAAGAGGTGCGGAATTAGTTGAAGAAAGATCGCGGAATTACAACGGGAGTTTTGGCCAATCAGCGAACAACTGGAAACCGAGATGAACTGGTTTCCTATTGTTCACTGATTGGCCAAGGCCTGCTGTTTTCTGCCATACACATTATATTTTTATCCCACTACTGTTACGTTAGTTATGCGGTCAGTTCTGGAACTTTTGAGACGTAGGTTGTATGTTCGGGTTGTTGAAGATAAAGATGAAACATTTTTTAACCCCCAACAACATGTAGCCATGAGCACATTACCTGTAAAAGGAATATAAATCACAAATATTTTACCAACATTTTTACCCATAATGATACAGAAGACGAAGGTACAATACTCAACAACAAGCGTGCGAAGTGTTGTCAGTCTAAATGAAAATGCCAGTACGTACAAACCAGGCAAATTACGGCTTATCTGTACCAGGAATGCACCTCTCCATGCTTACTGTATGCAGCATATTCACCCGAACTTGCATCACGCGATTTTCGGATTGCACTAAAAAGAAACTTGCTGGACGGCCTTTTTCAAGGTCGCAAGACCCGAGTTGCGCAGTAAGCCGAAACATGAGACCCACAAAGTATTCCAGTATTGGCGTGCATATCAACTTCGCGTAGATGTCGGAAGGAAGTACTTTGAAGTGCAATGGGTTTTGCATACCAGATGCATGTCAAGAACGTTCTTCTTTTTATATTTCGGATCCATTTACTACAGTTAACAACTCTATGAACTATAAGCAGTCGTCCTTCCTTAATTTGGGGCCGCGAATTCCAAGAAAGGAAGATCCAGTGTCGTAAGACAAACACGCCACCAAAGCCTCATCCGGGACTAGAACTCGAGCATATCACGAACGAACGGTCAGAGGCCAGCACTTGGTCACTGCACCATCGGTGTGGCCAATAACTTTCTGAACGTCCTTAGTAATAAAGAAATTTTGCAAAACAAAGCGGAAAAATACGTAGATCACATAACTGTCAAAATATAGTGAGGAAAATTCGATTCCGACTAACATAAGCTAAGATACGAAAATGTATTTCTACGCCCCTCCCCACAAATAACTTGTGGGAAAGTAGTACCCTTAAATTAAACCATATGTGGGGTATCTTATTGGTTCTCGTACCTGTGAGTTAAACAATATCTCCAAATTACCACCCCACTTAAGGATATCTTGCTCATAATTCGGAGATCAATTTATGCCCCTTTAGCCACCTTTCAAGATGATCTTGTATCAATACACGCTAGAGATAGCTGGAAAAACAAACTTCCAGTACTTCTTTTAGCAGCTAAAAATGAAATGTCTTAAGAGGCAATGTTAAAGGAATTCAAGAAAACATATGGAAAGATAGGTAAAAAAAAATGAGGCATCATATGAAATAAAAATTTATAGGTATTTACGTTGATTAACTGAGCAAAGTGTGAAAGCTGAAAATGAATGGATACATTCCTCGTCGCTTCCGTTATCAATGCAAAATCATTTTTTTCAGTCCTACCTTCAAAAGTGAAAAATTTGTTCTAAACAGAAAAATAACAACTTTATGTCGACTTGGGTGAAAACTGTGAATCAAAAGAAGTCAAAACTGCAAGGACGATTATTTTCATGGCCGCAGAAGAACTAAATTTAGATTCACATATACAGTAATATCGAGGAAACAGGATGAGTGATGGTGACACAGATATTGAAATAAAGATAAAGATATCTATGGTCATAGCAATCATCATCATCATCATCATCAACCATTATCAATCCACTGCTGGACGAAGGTCTCCCGAAATTTCCTCCACAACGGTCTGTCTTGTGCCAGTCTCCTCCATGTCACTCCTGCATACTTTCGAATTTCATCCACCCATTTCCCATGTGGTCTTCTTCTGGGTCTTTTCCTGTCCCTTGGAATCCAACCTAAAATGTCGTCTGTCCATCGATGATCTGTCCTTCTGGCAGTATGTCCAGCCTATTGCCATTTCAGGGATTTTACTCTGATCATGTCGTCTTCCACGCTTGTCATTTTTCGGATCCACGAGTTCCTCTTCTTATCTCTCCTGGTTACACCAAGCATGCACCTCTCCATGCTTTTTTGAGTTGTCTGCAGCCTTTGTATGTCTCTTTTAGTTAAGGTCCATGTCTCTGCATCATACATAAGCACTGGAAGGATGTATTGATCAAACACTTTTCATTTAAGACATAATGGCATATTGCTCTTGAAAATTATGCTGTTTCTTCCAAAAGCTCTCCAGGCAAGTTTTGTACGCCGATTAATTTCTTCATCAATGTGACCCTCACTTGATATCTGGTGTCCAAGATAAACGTACGTGTCTGTTATCTCCAGCTTTTCTCCATCAATGGATAAATCTTCATTTCTTGTAAAAGCATTGAACATCACTTTTGTCTTCTGAAAGTTCATTTTTAATCCCACTTCTTTACTCTTGTCAGCAAGTTCCTGGATCATACTCTGCAGCTGTGATGGGGTAGTTGCAAAGATGACTACGTCATCAGCAAAACGAAGGTGGGTTCATAGCAATACTTCAATTTTAAAATGAAAAAAAAATCACTGTTAAGGTGTAAGTTAATTTTCATCACGAGGTAAATCTCTGATCATAAAACCGTGTTCTGATTTCAAATAACGGATTCCCTGATTAATTTCCTTCAGTTCATGAAACATTTTGTACATTTACATGTTCCGCAAAATTTTAAATGGCAGATCTGGAAAAAGCTCCAATGAATATAATGGCGGCATTATTGCCCCCCCCCCCCCATACGAAGTTCTTCATGTCTTAGTAGGAGATCCTTAAGGAATGCGCTTTAGCTTCACATAGCATAGACCTTTGTCTGTTACTGTTGTGAGCATGATTTTGTACTAACGGATCTTTTATAATTTTAGGATACGAGGTGTACGCCTACACTGCGATGAACTCTTTGTTTCACTACATAGTGAAAAATCCATTAACGAACACCTTGGAACAACGGCAACCTCTGAGCAACAGCAAGTTCTGCCTGGTGCAGAACTGCTGCCGTAGGATTAACATTAACATTAACTTCCGAACAACGAAACCTATTGAAAGTGGTCAAGAAACACGACAGTCAGCCCTGGAAGAGATCTAACGAACACTCTGTCGCTTTACAAGGAACACCCCCGAGGTCGAACAAACAAGGCCTCACCAAACGTCCGCTATATGTCATTTATGTACCTCCGGATTCAATGGTGATATTCGTTTTGCTGTAAAACTCCGCAGTTGCTCACTACAGGGCTCCGTTGAGTCACATGTCGCTCGCCGGCTGCTTCGCCAGTCGAGTGTGCAGCTGCTTGTATCACATGCTTTCTTTTTCTGTGTACGTAGTAAGACGACAAAATGGTTCGACGATTAGTAAAAAATCCTCTTAATGGATTGAGGTTGGTTGAGCTGAATGTACGATGTAAGGTGCGCCATGAAGATGGTAGTGGTCTGGACGATGAGTCGATCGCATGCTTTTTTGCGTCCGTGATTATGAACAAATATGTAAACCTGTTAAACAGTGATAGTGTCGTAACGTTAGATCGCAGTTACGTTAATTGTGATGAAGGTAATGTTGAGCTATGCATTGAAAGCAGTGCCTGCGATTCAAGTCCGAATAGAGAAGATGGAAGCAGCCACAGTGAATATGAACTTTCACCTGTAAAAAAGGTCAAAGTGTCAGGTGTAGTCACAATGTTCGATGATACAACATTAGGCAATATTTGTGACGATTATTATGTCCGAGGGTATAACACATATGAGAAGCTAATGAAGAGATACCACAAAATAAAAACGAAAAGTAACATTAAAGTCGTGTTGGACTATGTAGCGAAGAAAAAGGAAAATAACCGTTTTTAAAAGAAATCGCGCACTACAAGTAAATGTCGTTAAACAACATACAATAGTCACGTTTTGCGAGGCAAGAGAACTGGGATACAGCGTTTATTACTGGCATTCACAACATTGGGCAATTGAAGCAGCCAGAAATATCGGGCTTGTGAACTTTAAAGCTTCCGTACATTTCATCGATAATTTGAAAAGGGAATTTAGAATAACGTCACGCCACATAACTATGCTCCAAGCAAAGAACGATATCCAAGACGACAAAGAAGTAATCGAAACAGCAGACGTATTCGTTACTAAAGTTAATGAACATATTGAAACGGAAAATATTCAGATGGGGTGTATCTGGAATTGTGATCAGAGCCAGTTTAACTACGAGATGTCATGCGAAAGAACATTGTCCAAAAAGAGAGAGAAAGATACCACAGCGAAGATACAATCACTTCATAGCGCAACACACAGCTACACGATAGACGCTGCAATGACCATGGATGGCTCTCTAGCAAACAAACTTTATATATGCTTCCAAGAACGCTCTTTACGCTTCGACGTGGCACCTGCCTTTGGAGACTTCTACTGGTCAACTGCGGAGTTTTACATAAAAAGGAATATCGCCATTGAATTAAGAGGTACGTAAAGCACAATAGATCATATCCATGTGCTGAGAGAACTAATTGAAAGAGCGAGGGAATATGAACTTCCATTGTGCATGGCTTTTATCGATTATGAAAAAGCCTTTGATTCTGGTGAAACCATCAGCAGTTACAATGGCTCTGAAAACCTGCGGTATTGAAGATGCATACATTAATATTATTAATAACATCTATGAAAATGCAAGTGCAAAGATTAGGCTGTTTGAAAATACAACACACATAAAAATTGGAAAGGGAGGAGACAAGGTGACACCATATCTCCGAAGCTCTTTAATGCCACATTGGAGGGTGTTTTTCAGTCACTGAGCTGGGAAAACAAGGGGATAAAGATTAATGGAGATTATCTAACCCACCTTCGTTTTGCTGATGACATAGTCATTTTTGCAACTAGCCCATCAGAGCTGCAGAGTATGATCCAGGAACTTGCTGACAAGAGTAAAGAAGTGGGATTAAAAATGAACTTTCAGAAGACAAAAGTGATGTTCAATGCTTTTACAAGAAATGAAGATTTATCGATTGATGGAGAAAACCTGGAGATAACAGATACGTACGTTTATCTTGGATAGCAGATATCAAGTGAGGGTCACATTGATGAAGAAATTAATCGGCGTACAAAACTTGCCTGGAGAGCTTTTGGAAGAAACAGCATAATTTTCAAGAGCAATATGCCATTATGTCTTAAAAGAAAAGTGTTTGATCAATGCATCCTTCCAGTGCTTACGTATGGTGCAGAGACGTGGACCTTAACTAAAAGAGACATACAAAGGCTGCAGACAACTCAAAGAAGCATGGAGAGGTGCATACTTGGTGTAACCAGGAGAGATAAGAAGAGGAACTCGTGGATCCGAAAAATGACAAGAGTGGAAGACATCATGATCAGAGTTAAATCCCTGAAATGGCAATGGGCTGGACATACTGCCAGAAGGACAGATCATCGATGGACAGCCGAAATTTTAGATTGGATTCCAAGGGACATGAAAAGACCCAGAAGAAGACCACGTGGGAGATGGGTGGATGAAATTCGAAAGTATGCAGGGGTGACATGGAGGAGACTGGCACAAGACAGACCATTGTGGAGGAAACTTGGGGAGACCTTCGTCCAGCAGTGGATTGATAATGGTTGACAATGATGATGATGATGATGAAATGACTTATAACGGAAGTTTGGTGCGACTTCGTTTGTTCGACCGCGGGGGTGTTCCTTGTTAGTATTTTATGCGGAGAAAGGGATACAATGGTACAAATAATATTGCAAAAGAATCAGTGCCTCATGTAGGATGAGTTGGTTTACTGAAGATACAACAGTGTGCTTAAATGAAAAAGAAAAGCGGAATTAAACTTTATTTCTAAGTCACGCGATCTACAGCTCTTGTGTATTATTTCAATCACCCCGGCGAGATGCGTGCGCAGTTGGTAGCTGCAATGTTACACGCTTGTCTCCGAATTTCTTTGTTTGGACCTTATGGGTTATGTTCTTTTTTCCCAACCCACGACCTGCAAACTGTGCAGCTACACGTTACTGTCTAACAATTTTCTTTTTTCCCTTTCCTATACCGTACCCTAACACTAACCCCGTAGCTTGCTATTATTAATGGTTGTTTAACACAACGCGTCAGGTATTGCTTTTCTAAAATCCTCTACACTACTTTTAGAACATCTTTTGTAATTATGTTATCGGTTTGTCCGTCCGTCCGTCTGTGGACTCTATATCTCTACAACTAAAAGTCCGATTTGGAAAAAAAAATTTTGCATTGGGAAGCTCAAAATACGCGAATGATGATCCTTTATTTCGTTTTTTTTTTTACGATGTACAATGTTGCCGCTAGGAAGCGTAAATGAAGATGATATCGAATTCAAAATACATTTTATTCCATATATTTGATTCTGAACATCCGATTGAAAAAAATATTTTAGCTTTCGATTCCATTTGTGTCGAAGAGTATTTTCAGCATAGTCACTTTTTCAAGTTACGCATAGATTTTCCGCTAGGAGGCGTAAAAGTAAATTGCGTTTCTCCCGATATCTCTTCTTCTAAAACTCCGATTTGAAAATGTCATCCTGTATCACATACAGCTTCTGATGTGAAATGTTTTTCTCATAATTTATAATATTTCGTAAAGAATGGTTTGGCCACTAGAGAGGGGGGGTATAAGTGTGAATTTCCGCTTCTGGTGTATTTGCAGCAAAATCTGAGCTCCTGAAGACTCGATTGCAAAACTTTTTCCGTGGACTGATATAGCTCACATCGAAAAACCTTTGGAGAATAGTTTCTTCTCAAAATAATTCAGGGCTTTTCCGCCAGGTGGCATAAATGCATATCTTATTTGTCTCTATATATCTGCTTTTAAGAGTCCGATTTAAAAGATTATTTCTTTGTTGCAGAGCGTTTCTGCTGAGAAATGTTCCTCGTATAATTTAAAAATTTTCTCAACGCACAGGTTTGCAACCAGGGGCGTAACGATTACGTTTACAGCAATATCTGCAGGATTAAAACCCTAATGAGAAACTTCTTTCTTCTGTCAGATACTACTGTTTTCCATACTGGCTCCCTTGACTTTGAATAGCTTTGATAAATTTAATTCACGTCAGAACGGATTCAAAAGACGTGCTCATTACACCCGAAAATTCGGTGTCATCTTTCCTTTTTTGTTTGTTATGTAATTATTATGTTTTTAAGTTTTGTTCAGCAATTAATAATTGGAGAAAGCACTGCAACCGCTTTCCTTGTGTATATGCTTCATACGCTTATTCAGATTTTGTACAAATGCGTTGGAATAGCAACGTTAACTCAGGCCAATTTCCGAAAGATGACTACTGACCTGACACTAGAAGAATTCAAAGCTTTAAAATCCTTATGAGGTTGGGGATACCACGCTTTACAGTGAAGGCCATTAAAGGACCCTTAATCTGATGCGTTTCCGCAGAAATGTTGATCCCGGCTGGCAAACGCAGTTTCGATGAAGGCTCATATTAGATCCACCGAATTAATACAGATAGTTTCTCTTTGGAAAAAGAAGATGGCAAACCCTTGAACGAATCGATTGGAGTTAACTGCCCACGTGATCAATCGATAGCCAGAATTAGCTCCAATTTCGTGAGATCATTTCCACTGAGCTCCAGTGGGTATCTGCAATCCTCTTAATCTCAGAGGCCAATCTTTCTCAACAGAAAATTTGCATATCAGTTCAGCTAGGCTCTTCTTAAACGATACGATTTTCCTGAAATCTTGGTGATGTTTATTTCAACCTGAGAAAAGCGTCTTCCTCTTTGTAGAAAAGCTGTATGTGTTATATATACATTTTATCGACTACATCCAACGCTACCAGTTTGTTTTCTCGTGGAAAATTTGGGTAATTTTCAATCCACAGCAAATTGTCGTATAATCATGGCAATTATACACATGCATTTGGCAGAGCACTAATTCCGAGCGGTTGGTTAACCAGATTGAAACTGCAAACGGAAGTAAGTTCAGTAGTTCTATTCAATACGTTATTCAGTTTAAAATATGGTACTTATTGCCAAGCTAGAAAAGAACCATAATAACAAAACCATCACACATGTATGAAACATGGCGGAAGCACTTCTGTTGTCCAGACAGGATGCCAGTTAGTTGTTTCCAGAAGGTGAGAGGACAATCTTTCTCTTCATACTGGGTGTGTGCAAACGTTCTACCCGTTTTTGTAATATATGCAAATTACGATCGGAGTAGTTACGTCAGAGATGACGCTGCGATGACGAATTTTCAGCCAATAAAACGTGGATCAGTAGAGCATATAGAGGCACTAGGTTTGTCCGAGTAAGTCATTCGTAACGCAAATCACGGACGGTGTAACATGGCATGCGATAAGGAGCACATTAGACATTGTTTACTGTACGAGTTTGATAATGGCAGTATTGCTGCCGCGGCTTGCAACAACATATTACCAAGCCAAGCCATAGAGATCGCGGAGCCAGCTCCATCGATCTCAAAAGGAGTACTGCATCCCAAAAATGTTTTGTTGAGTGTTTAGTGGGATGTCCAGGGAAATATTCACTGGGAGGTGTTGGCACCTAACCCAACGGTAAATGACGACCTCTACTGCCAACAGTTGGAGAGACTGAGATAACAACTGACATCGAAGCGGCCAGCACTCGTCAATCGCAAGGGCGTGATCCTTCATCATGATAACGCCAGACCTCATGCAGTTTTAATCACTCGGCAAAAATGACTGGACTTTGGTTGGGATGTGTTTTCTCACCCGGCGTATGTACGTGACTTGGCAACTAGGCACTACAGCCTTTTTTGATCGTTACACAACACCTTCGCTATCCAAACCTTCGAGGATGTGAACGATGGATGTGTAAAGGGATTACATGACTTTCTTGACTCTAAAACACAGGAATTTATCAGACGTGGGATTCACTTACTCAAAGACAGTTAGAAAGAGGTCATACAGAATGATGGTAATTATGTGAAATCCTAGGTACGTTATTTATTGTGTTCTTCTCCTTTCTTTGTAGCCTACAAAAACGGGAAAGAAAGTATGCACATCGCAGTTGCCACCTTACGTCAATGGAATATTGACTGTTTAAGAAAAAAGTAAGAAAGATAACATCAGATTTTCGGTTGTATTGAGCACGTCTTTTGAATCATTTCTAACGCGAAAAGTTTTTTAAAACTTATTCATAAACAATAAAAGCGGTTAGGAAGAAATGAACCAGATTTCTACAATCGATAAAACTTCCAGAAGTAGAAATAGAAACTTACTTCCACTAGCGGCCATGATGTATTTTTACGAAATTAACAAATGGTCACAAAAAGTATCTTACACAAAAAAGAACAGATACAGCCAAAGACACTCAAATCGAACAGATAAAAGAAGAAATATAGAATAAAGCATGATATAATTCTACGTCCCTTAGCATACGAATTTTGCATAAATAAATAGGTGGAAGTATGAGAAAAGTATTCTTCATGGCGAAAGCTATACTGAAGAAACAGAACTTTAGTCAAATACGTTTCACGGAAGAAGAGATAGCGAGAAAGAGAATTTCTCCATAGTGTTTTTATAAGTAGAAACGCACTTGCAAATCGAAGTATTAATACAAATATACCTTAACTGTAAACTACAATTAATGATGCTTTTTTGCCTACTTTTCGTTATGTAGAAAATACGTACAAAACCTCTCAGCTAGAAAGCAAAAAGCAAACGGATGCTCGCACATTTCCACCTAACTTTATCAACAGCTGCACCTGTAAGCTGATGCAACACAGACAGGAAGTTGGGTAATACAGAGAGTAGCTGCCGCAATCGGTAGAAATCTCCAAATACGCACAGGTAGTCTTAAACGTCTGCAAATGACTGTAAAGCCATCTCAAAGTCACAATTGCTTACGTAAGCAAGGGTGGCACGTGACTGAATCCTCTCGAGTGTTCCTAATAATTTTCTTCTTCAGTGTACCTAACGATATCAGGGAAAAGGATACGAGCGATTCATTTGGGTCACTAATTTTATACGATCAAAAAAACGACTTAAGAACCACACATAAAGCGAAAATAAAGACCCTCGTGGAATTGAAACAACTGTTATTTTAATTCAAAAGCAAGACTGAATTTTATCAAAATGCAAATTTTTTCTCCCATGTGAAATCCAATGAAGCATTGCCTTAATTAATGTTGAGTAATAAGAATTTGTAAACTACCTTTCCTTCTCTACGTATATTATGTATTTCATTTAGTGTCGGGTTGCTTTATTTTAATGAATAATTGGAGTACTTCCTTTTTTCCAAGAAGTAACTGTAATATACGGCATGGGAGATAAAACAATTTGCGTAAATTAGCAGATGTTTTCAATTAATTATTTAAGGCGCATTGTCTTTGTTAAAAACTTATTGTGATTAACTTTGTGTACCCCAAAATAAAAGGCATAAGCAAAGATCTGGTGAATTATTTATTTGTATGATTAATCATTCCATTAATTTGATTAATGGCGTAGTAAACTTCATGCACTAAGGTTAAGATTTTAAGCTTTGCCTCAATACATTGGGGAACAGTGTTTCTGTTTGCACAAAGGATTTCGAAGATTATAAAACTTTTTTTTACCCGCTTGTGCGAGAAAACATTCTTTTCATAACCTTCCTAGACTACCTATTATTTCATACACGAACAACTCTTTTCTTTTGGAGGAATATGACATTCAATTAATTTCTCTTACAAGCAGTGCTACAGCTTTCCTTTCGGATTACCAACGCGGAACCTTTCCCAAGCTCCTACAACGCGTCAAAAACACGAAAATGGTGGAAAAGGTATGGTAAGGAACACTGAGATTCTCATACTCTGAAACGCGTATTAATTAATCATTATTAACCATTCGGCACGTGATCCCATAAACAAGAGATTGATTTTTTTCTGTTTTCCATCAACGTACCTGGAGATCGGAAACCCTTTGGAGATCCTGATATTTCAGCGTGCTGTGCCGAAGTGGAATAAATGTTGCTTCCGATCATGTATCATAGTGGGCTTAGATTTAAACATGGGGGGGGGGTGCCTGCCCAGCTGAACTGACCGTTCTCTTCACGGAACACAATGGCCCTAAATTATAGACACGCGAATGCTGTTCCCAAAATGTTGTTAAACCCGGAATTTAAAACAAAAAACACTTCAGAGTGCTCTACATGACATGAAATGAAATTTTCATTCTTCTCGTCCTGCTTTACACTGAGGCAAAGACAGGGAAGAGCGCTACTATTTCAATTACATGTGACCTCACCCGTGCGATAAATGGTATGGTATAATCGAAAAACGACGAATATGTAGTCAAATATCTCCTCAAGCTCAAGGAGTAGCATTCGTAGTTCATGGTGAAACTCTTCCAAATACGTGGAGACAATGTAAATAGACAAAGTCATCGCTCTTTCTACGTTTTTCTTTAATTAACACGCAGTAACCGATTTTTTTATCTGGGCATGGTTGGGATCGAACATCACATCGCTCAATAACTAGCCGAGTGCGTTCGTCTTACGCTACGGTGGCCAACAATCCACGAGGCTATGTGTGTATATCTGTCAGCATCTGACTTCACAAATCCGTAGGGATGGGCTCAGCAACTGAGACGATTTTTCGGTTGCTGTGTGTTAAGTAAACAAAAAATATGGAAAGAGCGATCACTTTGTCTATTTACATTGTCTCCACGTATTTAGAAGATTTTCACCATTTCTCTCGCCCTTTGGATTTATTTGCTATAATTAAATAGCTTGTGCCGTTAAGCCCCAGCAGATGGAGACGTCTCAGGTGCTGAGTCCATCCCTACGGATTTGTGAAGACAGATGCTGACTGATAAGCACACATAGCACCGTGGATTGTTGGCACCGTAGCGTAAAGCGAACGTACTCTGCTAGTTATCAGGAGACCTGGGGTTTGATTCCAGCGGTGTCCGGATAACAATTTTTCAGTTGCTGTGTTTTAATTAAAGAAAAACGTGGAAAGAGCGATGACTTTGTCTATTTACATTCGTAGTCTATATAGCAGTTTATCAGGATTTAAGCTATTTCAAACGTGGAATGATAGTCGGCGCCCGAGAGATGGATCTCTCCATCTCAGAACTTACCATGAAATTTAGATTTACACCGACAACCATTTTAAGGGTTTACCTGACCTGCACAAATTCAGGGCGGGGAGAAATCCAGAGTGCAAAACCGGTGTGTCCATGGAAATGCCCTGGATGACTGGACAACGGCGTTTGACAAGCATCGTAACATCCGGTCGGCGTACGACATTGACGCGAATCACAGCGCTATTCAATACGGGGGTCAGTAGTATTTTACCGTTCGGACAGTGCAACGTTCCCTGTGTTCTGTGAAGTTTCATAGCCGACGGCCCACCCCGGTGACATTGCTGACCAGAATGCGCAACGCTGAGTGCCTTGCCTGGGTTGGAAAACACCGCCATTGGACCCCAGCTAACTGGAAACGTGTAGTCTGGTCCAAAGAATTCTAGTACCAACTGTTTCGGGAAGATGGCCGACCCCGGGTGTGGCAACAATCCCATGAAGCAATGTAACCCGCATGCCTATAAGGGGAAGCGCAGGCCCGCGGTGGCTCTGTCATGGTGCGGGGTATTTTTAGCTGACAAGCATTAAAATCATCTGGGTGTTTTCAGCTGGCAAGCATTAAGATCGTCTGGGTGTTTTCAACTGGCAAGCATTAAGATCATCTGGGCGTTTTTAGCTGTCAAGCATTAAGACGGTCTGGGTGTTTTCAGCTGGCTAGCATTAAGACCGTCTGGGGGTTTTCAGCTGTCAAGCTTTAAGATCGTCTGGGTGTTTGCTTTTAGCTGGCAAGCATTAATACCCTCTGGGTGTTTTCAGCTGGCAAGCATTAAGACCGTCTGGGTGTCTTCAGCTGGCAAGCATTAAGATCGCCTGGGTGATTTCAGCTGTCAAGCATTAAGATCGCCTGGGTGTTTTCAGCTGCCAAGCATTAAGATCGTCTCGGTTTTTTCAGCTGTCAAGCATTAAGATCGTTTGGGTGTTTTTTCAGCTGGCTAGCATTAAGATCGTCTGGAGGTCGCTCTGACGGTGGAGGCTACGTAACCATCCTTTAAGATCATTAGCGCCCGCTCATGTCATGCAACCACTCAGGCGGGTGCTACTTCTCTCAAGACGACAATGCGCTACCGCACACGACCAAAGTCATCCAATTATGACTTGAGGAACATTGCACGGCGTTTGGAATCCTGATTTTGCCCCCCTCGTTCGTCTGATTTAAACGACATCGAACATATTTGAGATGCTGCTCAACGTGCCCTGAATGTCACGAATTCTACACCACGTATATATTACGGAATTGTGGACGCGCTCCAGAAAGCATGCTGCGCACTGTCACCACAGTACTACAGGGAGTTCGTGGAACCCATGCCCAGTCCTGTTGCTGCAGTTATCCGATCCCGAGGTGGACAAACGCGGTATTATTTAGACAGGTATCCCAGGTTTTTTTTTTTTTGGGGGTACTTCAGAGTACAGTAAAACTTCATTTATCCGTACTCCAGATATCCGGAACTTCAATTATTCGGATAGTCTGGAACTCCAATTATCCGGATTATCCGGGCTGCCTATACTGTTGTGTAAAGGTAGCGGAGGGAGTACAATGAAATATATATTTTGTAGTACAGTGAATTCTCCATTAACGGAGACTTCCGAACAACGATAACCTCCGAGAAATGGCAAGTTTTTATTGGTATACAACAGCTGTCGTAAGATTAACGATAACCTCCAAACAACAAAGCTTCTTAACAGCTGCCAACGGACAACCCTACTGATTCCCGAAAGAGATTTAACGGACACTCTGTCCTTTGGGGTGTTACGGAGTTCTTTCGGTACTTCGGCGAGAGGGATAGTTTGGGGACAAATAATATTATTGTTAAAAGAAGTGTGGGTTAGATTACGGCACGTACAATGGTGGGCTTAAATGAAAAAAAAGTCAAAGTTTAGTTCTACGTGAGGCGAGCCGTCTATTGTTCAGTCGCAACCTGCGGGACTGAGGGGGAGAGCATTTGCTGGTGCATGAAATGTTTTCCGCTGGAAGTGGAATATCTCCGTTTGGTCCCTGTGGGTTCTGTTCCTATTTCTCGGCGCACGGCCCGCAAACTGTACAGTTCAACTTCACCGTCTAACATTTTCTATTCCTTTTCCTTTCCTTTAGTTTACCCTAAACTCAACATCTTAGCTTGCTATTTCTAAAGGGAAGTTTAAGACAACGGGTCAGACTACTACTTTCCTAAAATCCTCTATACCATGATTTTTTTAAATTGTTATTTTGAGTGTTATTTAGCATTCTGCATTTAGAAAAAGCTCTGAAACCAGTTTTCTTTGTGCATAAGCTTTGTACAATTATTCTCCTTTTGTACCAAAGCCATGGACTAGCAATGTAAACCTAGGCCTCCGTCCGTACCACAGCACCTCCCAACAACGGTCCCTTTTTCCCGGTCTGAGCAGCGACCGTTATTCAGAAGTTTCACTACTGCCTCACTACAAGATGTATAACACACTTGTAACTTTGGCAATACAGGTTAACAGCCCAAAATGATAAATTTTCCAGGGGAGCATAGTTTTGGGCGGCAGGTCTTAATTTTCCTGGGCATCATGGCTTTGGGCGGCAGGTCTAAATTTTCCTGGGGATCATAGCTTTGGGCGGCAGGTAATTGTTTTGGGGAGCATGGTTTTGGGCGGCAGATAATAATTTTCCTGGGGGGCATGGTGTTGGGCGACTGGTAATTTTCCTGGGGAGCATGGTTTTGGGCGACTGGTAATTTTCCTGGGGAGCATGGTTTTGGGCGGCAGGTAATATTTTTCCTGGGGAGCAGGGCTTTGGGCGGCAAGCAATTTTCTTGAGGAGCATGGTTTTGGGCTGTAGGTAATTATTTTTCTGGGGATGATGGTTTTGGGCGACAGGTAATAATTTTCCGGGGAGCATGGTTTTGGGCGACAGGTAATAATTTTCCTGGGGAGCATGGTTTTGGGCGACAGGTAATAATTTTTCTGGGGAGCAGGGCTTTGGGCGGCAAGCAATTTTCTTGAGGAGCATGGTTTTGGGCTGCAGGTAATTATTTTTCTGGGGATCATGGTTTTGGGCGACAGGTAATAATTTTCCTGGGGAGCAGGGCTTTGGGCGGCAAGCAATTTTCTTGAGGAGCATGGTTTTGGGCTGCAGGTAATTATTTTTCTGGGGATCATGGTTTTGGGTGACAGGTAATAATATTCCTGGGGAGCATGGTTTTGGGCGACAGGTAATAATTTTCCTGGGGAGCAGGGCTTTGGGCGGCAAGCAATTTTCTTGAGGAGCATGGTTTTGAGCTGCAGGTAATTATTTTTCTGGGGATCATGGTTTTGGGTGACAGGTAATAATTTTCCTGGGGAGCATGGTTTTGGGCGACAGGTAATAATTTTCCTGGGGAGCAGGGCTTTGGGCGGCAAGCAATTTTCTTGAGGAGCATGGTTTTGGGCTGCAGGTAATTATTTTTCTGGGGATCATGGTTTTGGGTGACAGGTAATAATTTTCCTGGGGAGCATTGTTTTGGGCGACAAGTAATAATTTTCCTGGGGAGCAGGGCTTTGGGCGGCAAGCAATTTTCTTGAAGAGCATGGTTTTGGGCGACAGGTAATTATTTTTCTGGAGATCATGGTTTTGGGCGGCAGGTAATAATTTTCCTGGGGAGCATGGTTTTGGGCGGCAGGTAATAATTTTCCTGGGGAGCATGGTTTTGGGCGGCAGGTAATAATTTTCTTGGGGATCATAGTTTTAAGCGTCAGGTAATAATTTTCTTGGGGATCATGGTTTTGAGCGTTAGGTAATAATTTTCTTGGGGATCATGGTTTTGAGCGTCAGGTAATAATTTTCTTAGGGAGCATGGTTTTGGGCGGCAGGTAATAACTTTCCTGGGGAGGATGGTGTTGGCACATTTTCAGGCAGGTAATTCTTTTATGCGCATGTTCAGCTCAATATGTAATTTTCCAGAAATTGTTCAAACCATGATTTATTTCCTCCTTTTCGTTGATGAGTGATTTCAATTTCCTCAAACTCCATAGTTTTCTTTCAACACCTAAATTAGCCAAAATAATACTTCCACGTGCTCATTAGTGCATCGATGGAAGCAAAAATAAATTTCCCGTTAATCAAAATTTATCTCTGACTACGAAAAACGCTTTTGTACGAACGATATTCCAGAAAAAGGGCCTTTAAAACGCTGGGTTTTTTTCTACAGAGATGAATCAGCTAGTTTAATATGTTAGTTTGTAGACCTTCGTAAAAGAAAAACGTACTTTTGAAATAGAAAACATTGAAGAAAAGTATTTTTTCTTGCTAGAAATCCACAGAAAGATTCTTTTGAACGTAAAATCATTTAAAATTGTAATCTTACGAGTGCACCGAGCAACCTTTCCAGTTTATATCGTGTATCACACGTGCTAAGAAATTTTAGGAAGTACATTACATCACGTTCTCACTTTAAAATATAAAGAAAAGAGTATGAACCCGGCACATGCGCACATAACATGGTTTCTCCATTTTTTGGTTTTGCAAAAGCGCATTGCTGATCTTCCCAACCACAAGTGCCCGCATGACTGATGTGTTCTCTGAAATTTAAAAGTTATCTCGCTGGCGAGCAATAACCAACTCAAATTTTAATTATGGCTGACGTACCAAGCGTCTTGGTGAACAGTAATCTGAGAAAGCACACTTGCTCCCTACACATATCCATCACTTACCTCATACAATTTCTTTTGTATTATATTAACCATCTTTCATGAATTTTCTTAATTTGACCGTTTAGGTTTCCTTGTATTCCCCTGAATAATGTATTTAATGTAAACTTCACCAAGTTCTCCATCACTGATTCTTCAGCATAACCACGCCAGCTTTCCATATCAATTTCCACCACTAAAGCTTCGCTTTATTTTTTCCCATGCCTAGAAATAAATTTGCATTTTTCGTATCAAGAGGAAGGATACAGACCAGCAGTGTTATATTTTGAGAGTGATAAGCAGAATCCGATGGTGTTTGATAAAGAATGTCTGGGTGTGTGGGGGGAAGGGGGTGCGCGCGCTTTCATCATTGATTACATATATAGCCTACGGTCGTGTATTGCGGCTATTTTCACAGATGCGGACTTACTCACTGAAATGTATTTTTAGCTTAATTTAAGGCAAATGTCACAAAGCCTGTTTAATTAAAATGTTCGTGCAAACAAAAATGCCAGAATATAGAGGCCTCTGTACAGTATGTTTATTAGGTTGGTGCGAATAAAATGTCCGGGAATGGACCAGCACTGGTGGACGGTGAGAATGGAAAAGTAGGACAGCTTACCTACGGAAAATTATCACCCTTGGCATCGACACAAAGTTGCCATCTGTACGGCAAGGCCATGATCCCGGAACAAAAAAGGTCTGGCGTCTAGGACCCGAAGAAGTCATCAATTGCACGTTGGACTTCGTTGTCTGTCGTGAACTGTTTCCCGGACAGGAAGTGATCCATACGACGAAGCAGATGATAGTCTTTCAGAGACAAGTGCAGGGCTTAGGCAGGATAAGGCACTTAGTGTCAGCATCGTTCGTTGTGCGACATGAGGGCGGGCGTTGTCCTGGATCAGAAGAACACCATGTCTGTTGACTACAGCCGGTTGTTTCTGCAGCAATGTCCGGTGCATCTCGTGTAAGTCTGCACAATAACGTTCTGCAGTGATGCTTTGGCCTCTTGCTAAGAAACCCTGATGAATTATCCCTGCTGTAGACCACCAAACAAGGAGCATCATCTTCTTGGTATGCAGGGGTGGCTTAGGTTCCCTTCCTTAACTATTGTGTTGATCGTTTCCGATTATCCTAAAGGACCCACTTCTCGTCGCAGGTGACGATTCAATGCAGTAGAGGTTTCTGTTTCTTCCTAGCAAGCAGCAACGTGCAAACTTCCAAATGCCTAGTCTTGTTGGCAGTTGTCAACTCATTTAGCAACCACATGCCCAGCTTTTTTACCTTACCCAGCGCAGCCAGACGCCGACCAACTGTCGTGTGGTAGACACCTACCTCTGCCGCTATTTCACGACACGTTTTTCGGGGATTCTCTTCAACCACACGTAACAGAACATCGTCAGAAATAGCAACAGGTCCGTGCCCACGTGCTTCGTTTTGCAGGTCCGTATCTCCGCTTCGAAACTTCACAAACCATCGCCGAATGGTTCGTTCGTTTGCTGTATTCTCCCCAAACTCTTTGTTAACGTTTCGAGCGGCAATTCCTGCAGAATGGCCCATTTTAAATTCATACAGGAATATGACTCTCAAATCCGGCGTCGGCATCTTTCCTTTGCAAGCCACGTTACGTCCAAACGAACCACGCCTGAACCTTGTTCTTCACACACGTGCTAGCTATTTACACTAACTGTGACGTAGTACCCGCAACACTTAGGGTGGTTCCATTCCGCTGTTGTGGTGCGAGCTTGTCTCCACTGCTCGTTCGCGCCGGACATTTAATCCGCACCAACCCCATACATTGTTTAAGAGATGGATCAGCGGTATCACCAGTCAAATATGACCAGTATCTAGAGCAGTCTCCATACATCACGTGCTCCTATCGGTTTCTTAGTGTGTGACAGAAAGGTATGTTTAAAATATCGACAAGGGATGGTAAAAGTCTCTTAATATCGTCATGTCGTCCATCTTCAGCAAAACTGCACGTGCTAAAGATTGACACTCTCCTAGATGTCCGAATGGCCTGAGGTGCCGTCCCTGAGTATTATCTCAGATGTTGCCGGGCTCGACCCCTAAATGAAGCAGAAGTACTGTGTTCGTGGCACAGGCTCTATCCCATCACTGAAATCTGTGGCCCTATATTAAGTTCGGGAGACAGCTAATAGCTCCACGATTACACAATCATGGGGATGTTACACCCATAGAAGCAAGGATTGTTAGCAAGGACAGAAATTACTGTTCGAAAAGCAAACTACTTTGTGACAGAAAGATATGTTTTATAAACGTGAAAAGAGCGATGACCTCTGATGTTCCTGGTCCACGTCAAATGTCTGTATTAAACTACTTTAAATGATTATGGTTAATTTTCAAAACAATTGGTTTTGGGAAATTTTACACGTACACACAAGATGTTTTTTTTTGTTCTGAGTTGTTTCTTTTGACATACTGTATTTGATTCCAGTAAAACATCTCAACAGCCTTAACAAAATAAAAAATTGGACATTCTCTAACACAAACTTTTTCCGTTTCTGTTACTTTCTCTATTTCTTTTCTTCATTCTCTTCTTTTTTCCATCTCTTTCGCTACTGGGAGTATCATTTATGTATTAATTCTGTTAGGTTTTTTACTGTGAGTCCTACTTTGAGAGAACGGCTGACCGCCCCGGTGGCGCAGTGGTCTAAGCGATGGCCTCTGATCATTCGTCCGTAAGGGTTCCGGGTTCGAATCCCGGTGAGGCATGGATGTTGTGTTTGTCTTACGGCACTGGCTCTCTCCCTTCCCTGGAACCACTGACCCTAAATTAGGGACGGGCGACTGCTTATAGACCATTGAGTTGCTCACGGTGGTCGTTAAACCTCCAATCAAAAAAAAAAAAAAAAAGAGAACGGCTGAACGTAAATATATGGTGCAGGTATCAAAATAAAGTTCTTACCAAGTACATGTGCCAGCCGAAGAGAAAAATGAGATTGGGGCATCGGTTTGGGCGTTGTAGGGCGACAAAGTTCCGAAGTAAAGTAATGTAAACTTTATTTGATTGACAAATTCATTCAACCACTTCGGTAAAGACAACAGTCCAGGTTCGTGTTTTTTTTTTTTTTGACTGAATGTTTAACGACCACCGTTAGCAACTCAATGAGCTATAAGCAGTCGCCCGTAATATTTTCACTAACAATGGTCCACGGAATGTTTATTTACATCTTTTCATAATGAGGAAACGTCTTACCTACGTGAATAAACCGGATCGAGTGAATATTAAATTGTATGTATGCATCACACAGGCCAACGACATAACGCAATCAGGTCTTCGAGAGCGTTCGTTGTTACGATGAGAAAAGACTTCGGACTATCTCAGTCCCTCCATGTTTCCGCTTTCAACAGCGCGTTAGTCAACCGCACGCTTCTCCCATAGATTCCAACAACATTTACAAACACAGTTATGAATGAAAATGAGAGTGAAAGAGTATGCTACCCAGTTGAATAGTTGCACACGATCGAGATGAGTGGACCTTCGCCTCACATTTTGACTGAAAAAGAGTGCAGTTGTGATGCTCATCGCGAAGCTGGCCGCCCCGGTGGCGTAGTTGTCTAAGCGCTGGCTTATGATGATTCGTTCGTGAAGGGTCCGGGTTCGAATCCCGTGAGGCATGGATGTTGCGTTTATCTTACGGCACTGGCTCTCCCCCTTCCCTGGAATCAGTGACCCTAAATTAGGGAAGGGCGAGTGCTTATAAGCCATTGAGTTGCTCACGGTGGTCGTTAAACCTTCAGTCAAAAAACAACAACACGAAACTGGACTGTTGTCTTTACTGAAGTAGTTGAATGAATTTGTCAATCAAATAAAGTTTACATTTGTTGTTTCATATGAGTTTTTTCTTTTCAAAAAACAAAACAAAAACGAGCCGTCGATTCCGACAGGCTTTGTCTAGTCACTTTTAGACATAGGATGCTTTCCCTACGCAAGAACTCATTAAGTTAGGAATCTTGCTATACAAGGCGCAGTATAACAGACACGCTACCATGTCTTATTGAAATTCGAACCCAGACAACATACAATAATTGGCCAAAAGCCGAACATCTAACAACTCGGATAGCAAGCCGGTGCAATGTCATTCGAACCAAGGATTCATATAATTTTGAAATTTACTTGATGTTAAGAAATACATTATTTTCTTCTTATTCCTCCTAATTTCCATTACAAAAAAAAACCGGTGTCTCAGAAGAAAAATATGTCTTTTTTTTGGGTTGTTTTATACGTTTGCGTTCTGGAAGAAAACATTTCTGTTTGCCAGCATCGTACATTTGGCTTTCATGGCTTCAAATTTTTATGACACTAAAATATGCTGAAATGAAGACACTGGACCAGAAATAAGTCAATTGCAGCAATACATGTAATTGTTTAATATTATGTATTTCTGAGGCTATAATCAGAATTTTATTTAAATATTTGTGTTATATAATAATAACAAATGTGTCATTTCTTTCTACAGGAAAAATTTTAAGCTGAAAGTTTTGAAAATTTAAAATCAATCTATCGAACAGCAGATGTAAGTAACAGGCGAAAAGGTGTCAAAGCTTTTAGCCGGTCAAAAAGACAGGGCATCAAGGAAGTTGCTGAAATTGCAGGTGTCAGCAAAAGAAAAGTTCTACGTGTTTATAAAGATTAGTGTACGTCAAACTCGACTGAAAATAAAAGGACAAACTGTGGGCGAAACATCATTTTGACTAGTCGTGGCCTGCGAAGAATTACTCGCCGGTCAACGAAAACAGATTTCAATGAAGGCAGCAATTCCTCCAATCTTTTGATAATGGGCCTCACACATCTGTATCTGAGCCAAAATTGAATAGGGAACTTCACAGAATGGATATCTGGAGTAGATTTTCAAAACTGAACCAATGTTAACTTCAGCTCACACAAAAACATGCATGTCTTCTTCTCTTCTCTCTCTCTATATAAAACAGACTGTGTGTGTGTCTGTCGGTCGGATTTCATATAGAATTAGGCGACCTAGAGCGACGAAATTTGTTATGAAGGCACCTGTCGACATCTTCTGGTGCACCTCGAAGCGATGTTTTTTAAATTTCAATTTGATTTTTAGTTATTTAATGTTACGCGTTTCTACCCGATATGAGTATGTCTTTCCGCTTTGTTGACATCAACCTGATCACTCCGAACGTTAAGGTGCGCAGAAAAGTAGTTCACCTTCCTAAAATCATCTACATATTGATCATTTGGGCGCTTGGTTCTTTCGTTTGTTTTTTTCTTGCTTTGTTGCTGCCTTCCGGGGTACCCTGTTTGAGGTTTCCCGTTCTCGGCCAGGTCCTGATGGAGCGATGCGAGCAGTGATATTGGCCCGATGTGGATTTGAAGTTATTTTTTTTTTTGTATGCCGTCTTAAAAGTCACCTAGCCGTTAAGCTTTAGAGGTTCATCGATTGGATACCTGCTGCGTTATGCTAGAATTACTTGAGGATATTCTACTTATGGCGTCTTCATGGAGGGAGCGTTGTTCCTGAGGTGCTATACCTGGATTGATACTGAGTACGTTGATGAGACTGAATACGTTCTGGTCGAGAAACTATTCTGGGAACTTTGGCTATACCGTTGTTTTTGCTGGATGGCGTCCTGGAGGTCACCTAGCTGATAAACCTTGGAGGTTCATCGATGGGATATCTGCTGCGTTATGCTGACCTTACTTGAAAGGTGTTCTTCTGATTGGAACTGATTCTTGACTTATTGTGCCTGGTTTGTGTGCGGGTTAATTCTGTTGCATGGAATTGGATTAAGAAGTTCTATGAAGAAATCTTCTGGATTGCAGTGCGTGAGTTATGATTTATTTTCATTTCAATAATCCTTAATAGTTTACTGAAAGAGTGTGATTAGAGAAATCTAGAGTAGGACAGCAATTAGAAAGCTGAGCATTTGAAAAAGTAAATTTTCTTGTTCTTGTTGTGTTATTGTTACTTTCTCTTGTTGTGTGATAGTATGTTGCAAATAGCAAGTGCTTACCGAACTTGAGTTCGTTAGATGATTTGAGCAATCACGTGGAGTTATGTATAAATTGTTGATAACTCAAAAGATGGTGCAAGATGTCAAGTGCTTGCTGAGTTGTTCTGCAATAATGTTGCAAATTTTTGGCTAATCTAACTTTTGAAGTATTTAGACTTAATTTTGATTTACATAAAGAGTTACAAATTGGATTTATGTGTATGAGTACTTTTGGAGTTTATTTGAAGAGTCTGTCTAACCGCATCTTACGTCCTAGCCTGATTCGAAACCAAAAAGACAGGTGGAAGGAAGCCGAGATATTAGCCGGGGAACATAACCTCATTTGGGGGTGGGGGCTAAGAGCGTTGCAAAGTTCAAAGATACATAGTTTGTTTGCAAACGTTAAAAACACCTTCCCGTTATTGTGCATTATCTGGACAGATTTCTGATTCAATATTTTGAACTCTTTTTGTGGTCTGAAAAAAGAGTGATTTGTATTGACAGTTAAGTTTAGTTAGCAAACCTCTTCATTCTAGCTGTTGATAAGATAAAAAATGCTATTATTGCCTTAATACCATTATATTTCAAGTAAGTTTTCTGGCCAGCACACCTATGCTAAAAATTGGTGAGCTACAATTACTTTTTCGTCGCTCCGATGGTCCAGTCTTTCATCTCACTCTAGAACCACATATAAGCAAAGAATTTCAGTATTGTATTTAAATGAAATCATCATCATCATCATCATTGTCAACCATTATCAATCCACTGCTGGACGAAGGTCTCCCCAAGTTTCCTCCACAACGGTCTGTCTTGTGCCAGTCTCCTCCATGTCACCCCTGCATACTTTCGAATTTCATCCACCCATCTCCCATGTGGTCTTCTTCTGGGTCTTTTCCTGTCCCTTGGAATCCAATCTAAAATTTCAGCTGTCCATCGATGATCTGTCCTTCTGGCAGTATGTCCAGCCCATTGCCATTTCAGGGATTTAACTCTGATCATGATGTCTTCCACTCTTGTCATTTTTCGGATCCACGAGTTCCTCTTCTTATCTCTCCTGGTTACACCAAGCTTGCACCTCTCCATGCTTCTTTGAGTTGTCTGCAGCCTTTGTATGTCTCTTTTAGTTAAGGTCCACGTCTCCGCACCATACGTAAGCACTGGAAGGATGCATTGATCAAACACTTTTCTTTTAAGACATAATGGCATATTGCTCTTGAAAATTATGCTGTTTCTTCCAAAAGCTCTCCAGGCAAGTTTTGTACGCCGATTAATTTCTTCATCAATGTGACCCTCACTTGATATCTGCTGTCCAAGATAAACGTACGTGTCTGTTATCTCCAGCTTTTCTCCATCAATCGATAAATCTTCATTTCTTGTAAAAGCATTGAACATCACTTTTGTCTTCTGAAAGTTCATTTTTAATCCACTTCTTTACTCTTGTCAGCAAGTTCCTGGATCATACTCTGCAGCTCTGATGGGGTAGTTGCAAAAATGACTACGTCGTCAGCAAAACGAAGGTGGGTTAGATAATCTCCATTAATCTTTATCCCCTTGTTTTCCCAGCTCAGTGACTGAAAAAACACCCTCCAATGTGGCATTAAAGAGCTTCGGAGATATGGTGTCACCTTGTCTCACTCCCTTTCCAATTTTTATGTGTGTTGTATTTTCAAACAGCCTAATCTTTGCACTTGCATTTTCATAGATGTTATTAATAATATTAATGTATGCATCTTCAATACCGCAGGTTTTCAGAGCCATTGTAACTGCTGATGGTTTCACCGAATCAAAGGCTTTTTCATAATCGATAAAAGCCATGCACAATGGAAGTTCATATTCCCTCGCTCTTTCAATTAGTTCTCTCAGCACGTGGATATGATCTATTGTGCTGTAGCCACTCCTGAATCCAGCTTGTTCTCTCGGTTGAGCCATGTCCAGTGTTACCTTCAAGCGGTGTGAAAGAACTTTAGTGAAGATTTTATAAACTACTGATAGGAGGCTGATAGGTCTGTAGTTTCCGAGATCCTCAATGTCACCTTTCTTATGTAGCAGGATCATTGTAGCGGTGTTCCAATCCTCAGGAATCTTTCCTTCATTAAGGCATCGAGTGAAAATTTGGGCGAGTACTGTTTCGATTTCTCCACTTGCTTCTTGTATGATGTCTACAGTAATTCCATCTTCTCCTGGAGCTTTTCCTCGCTTCATGTTCTTGATTGCATGTGCAACTTCTGCTGGAAGGACTGGAGGAACTCTGGTACTGGTATCTTTCATGATGTCTGGAGTGCATATATCATCCCTTTCATATAATTTGGAGTAGAAATCTTTCACTCTTGTCAAAATTTCGCCTCTATTTCTTGTTACAGAACCATCTTCTTTTCTCAGTGCCATAATCTGTTTTCTTCCCTTACTGAGATGTCCCTTTGCTATCTTTAGGCTTTGGTTGTTTTCAATTGCTTTCCTCACTAGTTCACAGTTGAATTTCCTTACGTCTTCAGTGATACTTTTTCTTACTGTCTTGCATAGCTCTATATATTCCACTTTGGAAGTCACATCTTCTTTAGTTGTCCTCATCTCTCTTCTTTTTTGCATCAACATTTTCGTTTTTCCTGATAATTTGTTCACATGCAACTTGTTCTTTAGACCCAGCTAATTTTGTTGCTGTTTCCATAAGAGCTTTTGTTACTTTTCTGTTAACTTCAGAGATGTCCACTTCTTCTGATGTTAGGCCTTCTAAAGCAGAGAACCTGTTCTTCAGTTCTAACTTGAAGGTATTATGGTGTTTTTTAAGGTTGGTTATGTCAATAGATTTTGTTTGTCCTATGAGCTTGCCACGTTCAAGTTTAGTGTTGAGGTGCATCTTACATCTCACCAATCTATGGTCACTACCTGTGTTGAACTTGTTTAGCACACTGCAGTCTTCTATGACGAATTTTTGTTACACATAATAAAATCAATTTCACTTGTCGTCCCATTTGGATGTCTCCATGTCCATTTCCTGTGTGGCTTTTTCTTGAAGAAGGAGTTCAAGATGAAAAACCCTTCTGCCTCTGCAAACTCAACGAGAGTATTTCCACGCTGGTTTCTGTTGCCATGACCGAATTTACCTACCGAAGTTTCATTCTGTTGCCGTTGCCCTATTTTTGCATTGAAATCTCCCATAATTATTTTCAAGTGCTGCTTACCTTTATTATTTAGATGACAAATTTCCTCATAAAATTCTTCAATTTCTTCTTCAGGATGACTTGTGGTGGGTGCATAAGTTTGAATAATCTGAGCCTGGTATCTTTTCGAGAGTTGAATAACAAGTCGTGCAGCTCTGTCAGAGGAACTTTCAACTTCTACAACTTTATCCTTCAGTTTCTTGTTTATTATAAATCCAACACCACTAGTTCTGCCAGTATCTGTCCCACGATAGTAGAAGAGATGTCCACTTTTCAGTTCGATGAGATCTTCTCCTTTTTAAATGAAATATGCTCAAGTATTTCACGACAAAAATAGGACAAAGTGTTTGCTAAGAATTATCAACTACAAGCCTGACATGTCATTTAAACCGAAGTGTGCATGTGTGTTATTTTAATAAAATCCTATTCTTTCTCTTTAAAACTAAGCAGTAACAAGAATGCATTCTTAATCTTCGCTTCGTTTGAAAATAATTTTTGTCGGAATGTTTAGAAGCCAGTCATCTGATTTAAATACTTCGTTCACACAGTTTTCTTCGGCAAACTTTGAATTTATTAACTTAAAAGTTTTGACTCGAGATATTTTTCATTAGCGAGTCAAAATACACAATTCTGTAACGGCGACATCAAAAGGGAGATACGCGTTAAGTCTTCAGAGTTTCTCAAAGTGAAATCTCCCTGCCCGGGATCAAGTTTGTCTCATGTTTTGGAAGAGAAAGAAACTTTTGCTTTTGGCGTTGCTGCTAGTTGTTATTCAAGTCCGTCTCAATTTCAAAAATGAAGAATTTCCATGTTCTCATAATCACATTTTTGTACGAAGAGTTGTATAATTAAAACAGCATTCGCCCCCCCCCCCCTGCCAACATTTCTATATTCATAATCTGAGTTGTTTCCTCGTGAGAACATCAGTTGTTGTAACAAGTTGTCAAGAGACTTTATGGATGCAGCAGGCCTGAAATTATTCTTCAAAGTTAAACTGATATCATTAGGGAAAAGCACTGTTAACGGCAGCATACCTCCCTGGGAATCGCAGATTATTAAAGTTCGTGAAGCAGGAGCATTAAGAGAATAAAGAAAGGAACAATGACTTCCAGCGACATGTGTGAATACTTATGTCGAAGAATTTGCTGAATAATTCCTCCGTCTTGCAATAACCTCAGCAAAAGCGCTGAAAGTTTAATGGTGCCTTTCAGGCTCACACATTATGTTGTAACAGCTGTTGTAATTCCTCCGCCATATGGGAGAGTTCTTAAATAGTGCGGAAGGTGATTACTGCAAATCTGTTTCGAAATTATCGAAGTCGTGTTTGGGTACGAGATAAAATTCTACAGCATTCTTTGAGCACTTCCTTAGTAATGGGACTAAAGGAACATAGCTCATTGAGGTTTAGTATGAGGTGAATAAGGAGCGGTTTTAGTCAACTTGTAAAGCGTGTTCATATTTATGCATGAAGTTTCTGAACATCTAACGGAAAGCAAGCGTTAAAAGTCGTGCTTAGTCGTCTATGAGGAACACAAATGGGCAACGGAAGGTGGATTCTGAGAGACATACGTTTCTCAAATTTCCGATCATGCAGCATGTCCTATTTAATCGCTCAGAGTTTTCGCTGGGAATTACAAATAACTCAACATAACCGGACAAGTACTGGAATGAAAGTATTCCGTCTGAAGCTACAGAGCGCCATAAGGTATGAGAAAATGATCGCAGTAATAAAAAGGAATTTCAGGAAAGGTAGAAATTATTTTGTGAAACAAAATTCTGTCCCTCGTTGAGGTTTCTAAACCAGTTCAAAGAAATTAAAAGGGCCTCCCCGGTGGCGCCGTGGTCTAAGCGTTGGATTTTGACAGTTCGATTGAGGTGAGTCCGGGTTCGAATTCCGATGCAGCATGGATATTGAGTTTGTCTTAAAGCGCTTCTCTCTACCTTCCCTGCAACAAGTTGCCCTAAATTAGGGACGGGCGACTGCTTATATCCCATCGACTTGGTCACGGTGGTCGTTAAACCCCCATATCAATAAAATAAATTATATGGAGGCTTATGCGACATGCTATGGTGATATTTACCTACATGGCCCAACTTAAATAAAAAATATGTGGGCAATACTAAAGTTATAGCTTAAAATAATATCGCTATTGATCGGATCAGAAAAAATGTTCTAAGGCAGCGAGTAGAAATTCCTTAGAAGATAAGGCGTGATAGGGTAAGAAGAAGGTAAATAGTCAAACATCTACGAAAATAAAAAAGAATGTGTGTGTGTGAGAGAGAGAGAAATCCGTAAGACATAGGGAAATCAAAAATCCTAAATTATTTGGCAGATTATTTTTAATTATTGTCCGAGTTCCAATAGCAGACTTCAAGTCGAAATTTACAAAACGGGGCTTTCAAAATTAAAACTACTGACGCTTGAAAATGCTTGTCACTTGCGCACTGCAACCGGCAGATGAATTTCCCGTATTGGGGAACTGCTATCCCATCGCTGATGGGAGTTTTTTGTCGTCGGATTACTTCGCTCTCTCAATGTATGCTGTGTTTCACCACACATCTCGGTGTTTGTATGTCACGTTAACACGGTTCGTAAAGAATTATACTGGGTTCCTTTACGAAACTCATTCTCATTACTTTTCTTCTAAAAGAGGAAATTCAAAGCTGAAACTACAGCGACCGAAACAGAAGTAAATATGCTGTGAAAAAAAGTTTTAGCCCCTAACGGAAAGCTAAAGAACGTAACTTAGAAAGAAGTATAATAAACTTATAACTAAAGTATTCATTTTGTTTGAATATATCTCCGAGTAGCCAATTTATAAGTGTAGAGTGCATAAGAAAACAGCATTTCTGTTAATTTGATGATACAGAAAGTTGTACACACAATTCAATCATTCACTGCAGTAAAAATCATATGTTGTTACAACTTGGATCTGAAGGAATGCCAGTCGCATCTCAACCTGATGACATAGATCTTATTTTATAATGCAGGTGAGAAACTGAGGGATTTTTAAGGCCTTTGCCTTTGAGTGATAACAGTACAAGCCAAAAATCGGGGGAAAATAAATTAACATACAAACACAAATATTTTATCTATTATTTAATTATGTTACAAAATGATTACTGGGTAAAAGGAGAAAATTGAGTCATCAATACTGTCCTACTATCATGAAAGACCTGCTAATCTGTTCATAGCAGGTTTCGAATAGAAAAGTAGGCAGGTAGATACTTGCCCGCAGGCAATAGAAATACACTCACTGACAATGAAATTTGCGCACCTAAAACAAAACATGCTACAACCGCGAAACTTTGTAAAACGCTAGAGTGCGTGCTGGTATGCAAATGATCCATATTTGGTGCGATTGCGCATGACCGCACACCGTGTGGTGGCTGGAAGCACGAACCCGCAGCCTTATAAACCGGCCTGTAGTCGATGCCCCATGAAAGCGAAAAGCACCGGCAGACACAAGCAAGAATACAGAGTGACATGAATGCCGGGTAGGCGCCAGAGACGTCGATTTACGCAACTTACGTATAGTCTGCCAATTGGATCGTTGTGACCATACCGTCTAACCGTGTTGGGAGCAGTGGACACGTGACGGCACTGCCACACTGCGGAGCGGCTCCGGAAGGACCAGCAGGACCACCGGTAGAGAGGATCGACGGATCGGGCGCCAGGCACGAACGGATCCAACGGGGACCCGATCCACTATACAGGCATATGTAGCGGCTCCTGTGTGCCCATGAGGCAGAAATGGTGACATAAAAAACAAGGTGCAACGCAAGAAAGCTTGGAATGCTCCTCGTCGTTCGACAGAGGAACATTCCAAGAGCACGATATTCGTAGTTGATTTGCAGAAAGGCTGCTCCGGTGGGCAAATGTCCTACAGTTCAAACTACTAACTATTTGTTCGAGACGGGGCTGGGTTTGATACAGGATGAACCATGGGTGATGTGTTTGTCTTACGGTACTGGTTTTTCTCTCATCCCCGGAACCAGTTGCTCCAAATTATGTGCGAGAGATTGTCTGCAGCCCTACTAGTTACTCATCGATCTCGTTAGCGGGGATTTCGTGAGCTCCTGTTTTGGGCAGTTTTTCCATGTTTCATGAAGGTCTGCGATCAACATTTACTTTGAATGCTTCAGCTATTCTTCTCTATTTAATTCGATACTATTCATTTTTTGCCTCACTTGGACCTCATACCGCTTGGCCAGGTAAGATAGCTGGAATGATTAAAGTCTCTCACGGTGGCCCTCCGATATGACTTCTTCAACGTCTGAGTTAAAGAAGTTATGGCTTATTCAACGTCTGAGTTAAGGAAGTTATGACTTATTCAACGTCTGAGATAAGGAAGTTATGACTTATTCAAAGTCTGAGTTAAGGAAGTTATGACTTATTCAAAGTCTGAGTTAAGGAAGTTATGACTTATTCAACGTCTGAGTTAAGGAAGTTATGACTTATTCAACGTCTGAGTTAAGGAAGTTATGACTTATTCAACGTCTGAGTTAAGGAAGTTATGACTTATTCAACGTCTGAGTTAAAAGAGAATACCAAGATCAAAATTGTGGTAGACTACAGTTACAAGGAAATCTCATACCTGATTAACAATTCTACTTGATTAGCAAATACTTTATGAAATCGCTTTAAGCAGCATATGCTATGGGGCAGGTGGTTTACACTAAAAGAAATAATTACCAAATGCCAAAGTGTTTGTCGCCTAAAAAAACTTTTACATCTCACTTACCAAGAAATCATGCAACACAGTAAATTGCTAACGATAGTGAGAAATTCAGATGCTAAAGTATAATATCAGGTTGTAAAGAAAATATTTGGAAAATAGGGAAGCATGCATTTCAAACTTTAAAATCGTATAACATACTTAACCTAATCATCCAGGTAGCCCCCATTGGACCTGATCACCTTGTTTTACCGATCTATGAGTTGAATATCCCATTGCAATTGAAGTCTGGGGAGCGGGAGTTGAAGAACTCATCCATCTAACGTTTCACATCATCGTCATTAGCAAAGTTTTTCGCAGCGAGATAATTTGACAAAGACTGGAAGAGATGAAAGTTGGAAGGGGCCAAGGTCCGGGAAACAAGTGAAGTACCACAAAATTTTCCATTCCAGCTCGTGCAATTTTTGCTGGGTCAGTAAAGCGACATGAGAACAAGCGTTATGCTGGTGGAAAACTACATTGCGATTAATCAACACTGGGTGCTTTTCTTGTAGTGCAGCATGTAGATGGTCCAACTGTTGGATGTAACCATCCGCTGTGATATTGTTCCGCGGTAAGATTTCATAATGAGTAACACCGCGACAATCCTACCAGCAACTCAGCATCGCCTTCCGTCCGTGAAGGGGTGGCTGAGCGACCTTATGTGGGGGTCGTCCCTGCTTAGTCCCTGCTCTTTGTCGCGTAACATTCACGTATGGGACCCATTCTTCGTCACTCGTGGCCAACAAAAGCACACAACGACCCTGTCTTTGTCTTTCACGCAGAGCAGCAGAAATGGAGTAGCGTTGCATCCAATTCTGGTTATATAAAGCTTGGTTTACTCATTTCCACAGTTTACACAATATCCCAACTTTCTCTTTCACGCAGAGCAGCAGAAATGGAGTAGCGTTGCATCCAATTCTGGTCATATAAAGCTTGGTTTACTCATTTGCACAGTTTACACAATATCCCAACTTTCTCTTTCACGCAGAGCAGCAGAAATGGAGTAGCGTTGCATCCAATTCTGGTCATATAAAGCTTGGTTTACTCATTTGCACAGTTTACACAATATCCCAACTTTGTCTTTCACGCAGAGCAGCAGAAATGGAGTAGCGTTGCAGCCGATTCTGGTCAGACAAAGCATGGGGTACACATTTGCACAGTTTGCACCAATATCCCAACTTCTAAAATTCGGCGTTTATTGTCACATAGGTCTTCAATTTCTCTGCCAGTTCCCGTAGTGTTAAATCAAGTTTTGTTGATAGCACGTGTGGCAGTGTATCATCTTGAGCTTACTGCGTCTGCCAATTCTGGGCGCATCAGACAGATCCTGAACATCAGCGTTGAATTTCCTGTACCAGTCATAGAAAGTATTTTGTCGATAACATTGCTACTAAGTGCTTCCGTAACTTCACACCATTCAGATATTCACAGTGCAAAATTGCATATACACCTTCCTTCGATATCGCCATCGTATTCGTCGCCACGTGCAACTAATCTTCATAAAAAGAGTGTACGTTCCGTCCTTATAACCTACTAGACGAAACTCGTCTAAATCGACGGTTGTTTATTATTTTCCAAAAAAAAAAAAAAAACCTCATATGAAACATATATGCAATAATTCAGCTGTCTACCTGTGCGATAAAACACCATACCATAAGTTACAAATTAAAATCACTTTATTTACAATTTAAAAGCAGGTTAAAAAACTGACTAGAGCTTTCGGGGATCCCGTTGTCCCCATCTACGGGTCCAAAGCACCACAGGGACACGATAGAGGCTGTAATTATATACAGATACTACCCCCCCCCCTTTACACCACGTCACCAACATTTTTAGTGATGCCAACATTTAAACAGAAAAAGGCGTACATATTATTAACAGCTGATATTACACTAATTGTAAGAAGATACAAATGACACTAGGCAAGAAGTGCATATTAGCCATTGGACAAAGTCTCTGTCGGGGATACCAATCTACGCCAAGGTCCCGGTACGAGGGGAGGATTTTTATCTGTATATAATGACTGTCTCTATCGTGTCCCTGTGGTGCTTTGGACCGGTAGATGGGGACAACGGGATACCCGAAAGCGCTAGTCAGTTTTTTCACCTACTTTTAAATTGTAAATAAAGTGATTTTAATTTGCAACTTATGGTATGGTGTTTTATCGCACAGGTAGACAGCTGAATTCTTGCATATATCAATTCTCGTGAGAAATTGTTTTCTGGTTATATATCGCATATGAAACAACAAATGTAAACTTTATTAGATTGACAAGTTCATTCAACAACTTCAATAAAGACTCCAGGTTCGTGATTTTTTTTTGACTGAAGGTTTAACGACCACCGTGAGCAACTCAATGAGCTATAAACAGTCGCCTGTCCCTAATTTATGGTCACTGGTTCCAGGAAAGGGACAGATCCAGTGCCGTAAAACAAACACAACATCCATGCCTCGCCGGGATTCGAACCCGGACCATTCACGAACGAATCATCATAAGCCAGCGCTACGACCGCTGCGCCACAGGGGCAGCCAGGTTCGTGATGAGCAGCACGACTGCACCCTTTTTCAGTCTTAAAATGCGAAGCGGAAGTCCACTCACCTCGATCGTGTGCAAAAATTCAACTGGATAGTGCACTCTTTCTTCACATTCATCTTCAGTCACAACCGTTTTGTAAATGTTGTTGGAATGAGATTCGCGTTGCGAATACTCTTCCTTCTCTCTTGTCTGGGACATATAGTTGCGACCCATTGATCGCTCACGCCTTCCAGTAAGGCTCTTACGTTTTATTTTTATTTATTTTTTCTGCGGGAGTGGCATTCTGTTAAAGGTAAGTATGCGATAAAGTATTTACTTACTTTAGAACTGCTCATAGAACGCCATGCGCACACCAAGTCTGACACTAAACTGAGCGCCTGATGTAGATAAAGGCCGCACCCTTCTCCCATAGACTTTTCATGGGAACTTTGTGGTCCCGCCACGCCGAACTGTTGCCGCAATCTGTTTTCTCTTCGACTGGCACATGCACATAAGACCTTAATTTTGAAACCTGAAGCATACTTTTACGTTCAGCCGTTCTCTCCAGATAGGTTTCACAGTAAAAAACCTTACATAATGAAGATATAGATGGCTCAACTCAATATGTACTTTCTAAATATTTTCACTAACAAGGGTCAACGGAATGTTTATTTACATCTTTGCATAATGGGAAACTTCTAACCTACGTGAATAAACTGGATCGAATGGATATTGAATTGTATATATAAATCACACAGTTCAACGGCATAACGCAATCAGGTCTTCCAGAGTGTTCGCTGTTCCGATGAGAAGAATTTTGATACGAATGCCTGCTGGCGTTTCTTTGCGCAACGGTTCGCTCAAGAAAGAGAAGACTTGGGACTTCGGACTATCTCAGTGCCTCCATGCTTCCGCCTTCAACAGCACGAGTCAACAGCAGGCGATCGAATGTCAACCGCACGCTTCTCCCATTACATGGACACTTTGCCGCCCCACAACGCCCGAACCGTTACCCTAATCGCATTTTTCTCTTCGATTGACACATCTACGTTGTAAGACGTTTATTTTGATAACTCAACCATGACTGTACGTTCAACCGTTCTGTAAAAATAGGACCCACAGTGAAAAACCTAATAGAATTATTATATAGATTCTTCCGCGCTCAACACTGTGGGATGTTTACGTCACCGCAGACTAGTAGTATCTTGCATTAACACGCCACATATGATTTTTTTGAAAACTTTCTCCACAACCTGATGATAATAACAAAAGCTTGTGAAATTACATATAGATTCGTAAAGATGTAAAGAGAAACCTCGTAAGAAAGGGCGATATTGATATAGGGAGTCACATGGGCTTAGTGAAAGAGAAGATTTGAGGAGAAGTAGTTCGTAAAAGTTTATTATCAGACAGCGGTGGCAAGGAGTTTGCGAAATATAACCGTGCTTACTTTCATACGTGAAGCTTATGCAGAAGTAACAGAACACCGATGCTAACGGTGTTTAGTCAGGAACAAAATATAATCATACAACGAAAGAACTTTGAAACTTATATTATATTCCTGGCACTTTCGATTATATTTTCTATCGTAGTAAATGTCTCAAATTGTTCGGTGGTAATAAACAATACCTCAAAGCATCACAGCAAGCTCTGAAAGGGAGAAAAATGCACATTACTTACTTCTCGATTACGCCCAGGACTATAAAACTGGCAGAATGTAATGACAAATAAGTGAGGGAGTCAGATAAATACTCCTGGTTATAGACCCAAAATAATTGTTAGTTACCTTAAGACTAGCATATTGTTTTTGCTATCACAGTGGCAAATGTTTGCAGGCCCATAAAATTGTGTCATTAAACACGATGTGATATACAGCCAGGAAGATATGATTTAAAAAGAACTGAATCTTTATTAAAAGATATACTGGGTGATAATGCAATAAAATATCTGGTCTCTATAGAAGCGAGAAATGGAGACGTCGCGACGTTACTTGGTAGATGGCCATTGGCTGGCAATTAGCAAAAAATACAGTAATTCAAAATTGCGCTGCGAGGGGAACAATGCCGTTGAAAGCGCAAGGCAAGAGCACCCAGTTGCGTGAATTTACTGGTTATTGGCAGCAGAAAAGTTGTAGGACAATTTGCTCAATATGATTGCTGCCATAAAACATTACCTGTGACTCCCAGTAGAAGCATAACTGCTCAGATCCAAGAAATCACCACTCGTTCACATGGAAAGTTAGGTACGCAAATTCTCACATGCAAATTTAGCCTGCTGCGTCTGAAAGGATAAAGGCGGCAATGATCGGACTTCCGGTAGTCCTTTTGGTTCTTGAAAATAAGGGACACGCACTACTGGAAAAATTATATTATCAACATCAGAGTGATACAAATAGTGCGCTACACCAGTATCGGCGAAGCAAATAATAACGGAGAGGACACCTTACAATCTCGGCGTTGGGGAAGCTGATACGGAAGTACAAAGGCAGTGGAGAGCTGAGTATAGCGTTGGGAAGGGGATGTCGGAAAGATTCCGTAGATGTTGTGGATAAAGCTGCAGTTCTCAGAGCCGGCAGGGAAAGCGGGAACGAACTCTCACTCTGCGATGCAAGAGGAATTCCTCAGTCGAACATTCGGCAATGAACGCATAATTTCTCAGTCCAAACTAGCCTGCACAGCGGAACTTACATCTTGTGACTTCTGGAGCTCGGATTACCTGAAAAATTAAGTTTACAGGTACGGCATACGGTAACTCTCTCAGATCAGAAAACTAATATCAGACGTGAAGTGGTCAACATCGACAGAGAGTAGTCGTGCCGCATGCCGTTTTTCTATGATGTGTAACATGTTGAGCTCATTTTGTCCTGAAACCTCTATCACTCAACGTGTGCTCTTTAGTGATGAGTAGATTTAGTCTCTCTAGCGATTTTGAACGTCAGCTAATCTGGCGTGTGGTAGGCACTAGGTGTCGCCTCAAAAACGTTAATGAAAGGAACAGAGATGGAGGCCTCGGTGTTCTCATATGAGAAGACATTCTAATCGATAAGCGTACGGAGCTCCACATACGGGAAGAAGGTGCTGTCACTGATGCGCGGTACTGTAATGTGGTAATCCTCTCCAATGTTAGTCTGTTCCGAGGTGCCATGGCCCGCAGTTCGTGTGAGTGGACAACACCACACCACATCGTATGGTGGCTGTTGATGAGCTGCTGGAAAGTGATGAAATTCAGCTGATTGGCTAGTACGTTCTTCCAATCAACACATGTGGGACGCTCTAGGGAGATACCTAGCGGCACAGCAACACATATTGGAAGCTGTCCAACAACTGAAGGCCACGTTGACGGAAGGGGCTGTTACTGCAAGAACTCGTCAAGATCCTAATGCGAAGTATGAACAGACGGCGCAAATCATACATCGACGTTATGGGAGATCATATCCCCTACTGAAGACCTCCTCTTCCTTTCGTACAGTCTTTGCAAGTGATGCATCTTTATCATGGCACCCGGTGCTATCTGGTCAATTCTGAATAAAATTCCACTGTATCCTTAGTATCTTCTGTGTAGCTAATTCTGAATAAAGTTACTGTTTCCTTTGTATCTTCTGTGTAGCCAATTCTGAATAAAGTTTCACTGTATCCTTAGTATCTGCTATGTAGCCAATTCTGAATAAAGTTCCACCGTATCCTTAGTATCTGCTATGTAGCCAATTCTGAATAAAGTTCCACTCTATCCTTAGTATCCTCTGTGTAGCCAATTCTGAATAAAGTTCCACTCTATCCTTAGTATTTGCTATGTAGCTAATTCTGAATAAAGTTCCACTCTATCCTTAGTATTTGCTATGTAGCTAATTCTGAATAAAGTTCCACTGTATCCTTAGTATCTGCTATGTAGCCAAATCTGAATAAAGTTCCACGGTATCCTTAGTATTTGCTATGTAGCTAATTCTGAATAAAGTTCCACTGTATCCTTAGTATCTGCTATGTAGCCAATTCTGAATAAAGTTCCACTGTATCCTTAGTATCCTCTGTGTAGCCAATTCTGAATAAAGTTCCACTCTATCCTTAGTATTTGCTATGTAGCTAATTCTGAATAAAGTTCACCTGTATCCTTAGTATCTGCTATATAGCCAATTCTAAATAAAGTTCCACTGTATCCTTAGTATCTTCTGTGTAACCATTTCTGAATAAAGTACCACTGTATCCTTAGTATCTGCTATGTAGCTAATTCAGAATAAAGTTACACTGTATCCTTAGTGTCTGCTGTGTAGACAATTCTGAATGCAGTTCCACTATATAATTTGCTATCTGCAGTTGTGTCGGTGTTGTTTCCGTCATTTCGATGACTGAACGTAACTGAATTCCCATGGTTTGAATTTCACATATATCAAGGCCGCCCCCGCGACGCTACAGGTCAAAACCAGGCTCTGCCTTTGAGTTTTCCACACCAGTGTGATAACTTTTTCCATCATTATCAATATTGAATAGCAATACCGATGGTGATAAAAAATGATATTTACACTAAAGTTTTGCAGAGTTTTTTCTCCTGTTTCCTTTCAAAAACTTCAGAATAAAGGTCATTATATCACCAGAACAAATGGATACGAAAGAGCATAATGTTTCTTTTCGCCGATATTTATTATTTAATACAGACATAGAATTTCTAAAACAATAAAATAGGACGCCGTATTAGCTTAATAAAATGCTCTAAAGTGTTCCTATAACTCACCATTCATTTTTCTGGAAAATTAGTTATAAACATAACTGCACCCACTCAAACTGCACCAATATCTTCTTTTTTAATGACTAAAATTCATCCCAATTTTCTTTTTCTGATTAAAAAAACGAAACCGCTGTGCATTCAATTTGTTTTCAAGATATAATCATCTTTTATTATCGAATAAATTGCTCTGATATAAGACAGGAGATTTTATAACGTTGAGAAAGTAAAAGATCCCTATTTCTTTATGATCGACGATTCGTCTATTTCCCTGCAGTCCATTTTACACTTTGACAAGCTTGAATAACTGAATGCATATACTTCGCAGAGAATAACTGTAATGATTATGACTTTCAAAATGATTAAATATTATGTTTTCTTTATTCAAATTTATATCTCTGAAAGTCATGCTGTACCATATTTAGTAAATTTGCATTTTGAAACTTGATCGAACATAAAAAACAACGGAAGTCATGTTTAATTTATTTGACTTATTATTTTCTGTTCATCTTAGATGCTTTAAATCGTTATCGTTTCGGCGTGTCTTTGCTTGACAAAGACGAAAATAAATTACTTCCATGGATAAAATAAGCTTAAGGGTTTGGGATATTTAAAAAACAACTGATGGATGATCATTAGCTGAAATAGCCTGCTTCTATAGATTCCAACTTCTTCTACAAAAAGAAAAATCAAAACAACGCTGCTCCGAAACACAAAGAAAAATAAAGAAAAAAATTAATCTTCATTTTTACGATTTTTCTTATTCGTAAAAACTAATCGAAATGACCTTACAGAAGGATGCGATTATGGATATTGTCTTTTATTCCGTTGGATTCTCAACGACGATCGGAAAAATGTTTGTTGCTATTATGGTTTCTAGATTTCTTTCGCATAGATGTTGAATGCGACAGTGAGTATTACAATACATTCCGATGCGTGCAAAGAGATGCAATGTTAATGCTGCTAGAAGATGCAGTTATTAAATTTCACGAACTGTGAGACATTTGAACCTACAAATATATATGATTGGGCAAATTTTTGAGTTCACAGCTTACACAGAACTCAACTTCGAAATAATATCACCCCATTAGCGCAGTGGTCTAACTGTTGGCTACTGATCATTTGTACAACTAGGGTCAGGGTTCGAATCCGGAGCGGCATGGATGTTTCATTTGTCTTACGGCACTGGCTCTAATCCTTACCTGGAAGCAGTGACCCTTAATTAGAAAAGCGCGACTCGTTATAGCTATGCTCGTAATTATTTCGCCGCGCGAATTTCCGCGAATTTTGGGGCTTTCCGTAATTTCGCGAATATCAAATATAGCCGCGAATTTCAGATTTTTTTCTTATTTTAGCCTAAAAACCATTATAATTTTTAGATTAATTTTTTCGTTTAAATGCATTCAATACTGCCTTCATTAGATCCTACGCGAAAAATGTAACTCAAAGTAATTTTACTTCTAAGTCCAAACCACAACTTTAAACCTTCGTTACGAGGAGATTCTTATCGAACAAGTTTGACAGATAATTCCAGGTCACATGTACTGTACTAAGAAATCACGTGTCTCGTGATTTCTATCCCCATCACCCTAGCTTCTGTTGAATTAACTTGACGGCTTGTCCCACTGGTAAACCGGATGTCATCAATTGTATTAGTAGTTTTAACTGGGAAAAGCAGCTCACAGAAAAGAGTGAGTTTCTCACACGCTAATCTAAGAAATTTTTATGCTATCGTGTGAGTATTTAGTTTATAGTTTCAGGATACTGTTTGTTATTTTTAAGAATGAACCACGTAAGTAAAATGAGAGCATCTGAAAGGCGCAAGCAGAACAGCAAGAAAATGTTTCATGTGAACAAAAACAATTTTTCTGTCCGTCTTGCAAAAAGTACCAGTGGAGTTCTCAAGAAAGGACCGTTGTAAAAAGCATTTAGCATGCAAGCTGGATAAGAAGTGTGCGTCCGAACAGTCAAAATCGAAAATAATGAAATGTGTTGATGAATGAATTGAGAAAAGAACTAACTACAAGAACAGCATCACTCAACTGATCTTTCGAAATTAACTGGTGTCTTTTGTGCAACTAACATCCCACTTTATAAACTGGATAACTCGCCATTAAAAATTACTTGGAAAATTAGTTGAAACATATTGGTGTTATTCCAAATGCACACTGGATGCAGAAATGTTATTTACCGAAACTATATGATATCCACAAGCAACAAGTGATTTTTTTAAATCAGTACCCGGTGTAGCCATCGTACGTAGAAGACGAAACAACTGATTCAGACGATATGTCCATTTTGAATAATTTTGCTGTTCAGCAGCTGAAACGAATGTTGAAAGCTGTAATACTGAAACGTCTTTGAATGCAATCTGTCTCAAGTGCATCAGTTTGGAATCCGTCAAGTTTAAAGTAGTCGGCGAGGCAATGTTTCAGTGCGTCAATAAATATGAAATCCCTTTTGTGAATGAAACCGCCTTTGTGACAGACAACGCATCTTTCATATCCAAAGCGTGGAGAAAGAGCTTGAAAGCCGAATATTATCAGGAAACAATAAAATTACTACCCTAGTTATAGCCCGTTGAGTTGCTCACTGTGGTCGTTAAAGACCCATCAAAGAGAAAAAAAAAAAAAAAAAAGGAAGAAATTATGACCCTGATAGCTGCACAGGTGCAGCAATGGTCTAAGCGCTGGTTCTGAATATTCGTCCGAGATGGGTCCTAGTTCGAATCCCGGTGAGGTATTGATATCGTATTTATTTTACGGCACTGGCTCTTTCCTTTCCCAGGAACCAGTGGCCCTAAATTTGGGACGGGCGACTACTTATCACCCATCGAGTGGCTCACGATTGTCCTTAAACCCACAAAACAACCTCCTGCAACAAAACGGTTACTCTTTTTTCTACAAGTTCTTTGGCAGTGACGAAAGTCCCATCACGCGCTCAGTGGACGTGGGTGATTGAAATGAATTCCAGTCATGTGACATACGGCAATGTCGGTGTGGACGGCAATAAAAGTTTGGTAGACTGAGGGACCCCTTTTCGGCCATTAGACCAATGATTTTTTTAATAGATTGGGCATTGTGTGGGTTGTGTGGCATCGCTTCATGAGTCATGTGCAGAGATGGAAACAGGTCACGGGTCAACGGGTAAACGCGTCGACAATTTCTAGCGGGTCAAACAGGTCTGGTCAAAGTGTCAGTGTCCCGATTTAGCCCCGGTTTTGTTTACGCTTTACTTTTGAAAAGCAAAACAGTTTTGTCTTGTTTTTCAAAGAAAAATGCGAAGGGTGGAATTTTATTTTCGAAACTGGTGCCCGTGGACTGAAAAATCATTTGTCATGTAATACGAAGGAAGATTGTCCTCAAAAGGAAAGCCGCCCCGGTGGCTCAGTGGTCTATGCGATGGCCTCTGATCGTTCGTCCGAATGGGGTCCGGGTTCAAATCCTGGTGAGGCATGGATGTTGTGTTTGTCTTACGGCACTGGCTTTCTTCCTTCCCTGGAACCGCTGACCCTAAATTAGGGATGGGCGACTGCTTATAGCCCATTGAGTTACTCACGGTAGTCGTCGTTAAACCTCAAACAAAAAAAACAAAAAAAGTGTTCCTTCTTTCTGAGGGGTAAGGATGAAAACAACATCCACATTTTGGAAAGTTTCAACTCATCATAAACTTGTAAAAATTGGCGTTGCTGTGAAACGTTCTGAAGCTTGTTATGTTATCAAGAAAACAGCAAAAACTGAAATTAAACATACAACAAGTTGCTTAATTCAGAAATGCTGACTGAAGCACTATCAAAATTTGGTGGAATAGCCTTAACATCACTGAGGAGGGAGTTTTGGACTCTCGCAGATGTGTTTTGAAGACATTTATAAAATAGTTATGTTATGTCTTGCAAATGAAGACCGACAGTTTCAATACTTTCTGTAAGTAAGAGAGTAAATTATACGTTCCTATAATGCATTTGTTTATTGATGATTCCGACGGTGCGTGCAGGCTAAAAATTAAATGATAAGGTAAAAACGCTGTGTCATGCACGATAAAAACGAAGTCTGAAGATGACAGATGTACTTCGTAAAATTACATTTAATGAACTATGTACAAGGTTAAAAGACACTCATAAGATTTTTCAGAGTTCCTTGGAGTCCTTCATCAGATGAAAATGACCGCATAAAAAGTTGTCATGGCATATAAATAAGGTAGTTTTTTCCATTTAATTCAAATCACAGAAGCAAATAAAAAAGTCAAGCAATTTACATACCGAGGCTTGCACCAAAACACAGGTAGGAGGTGCATCACACTGTGCCAAACTTCAGGGTGGAATGTGATTCTCTTTACCTTTTACAGGTACAATGGCTTTTAGAGGCCTGGGAAACTTGATTAGGCGAATCCTCGTTGCAACACACATAAAAAAGTCTGTGGATGTACAGGTTCTCTGTAAAGCGGATTTGAGTCTTACTGGCTGGAGTTGTGTGTTTGTTTTCCTTATAACCTAAAATACCCACTGCCGAGATACTTTTGGAACGCCCTATGTTATAGTCCAAAGCAGATTTGTCCGGGTCGGGTCCAATTATGTTGTTACAGTGAACACCCCCCCTTCCCAACCTAAAACCTGAAGAAAACTTTAAAATTTGTCCGCCATGTCGCGTATTGTATGAGGCAGCTGGGAATCACAGTTCGGCAGGCTCACATGTTCTTTTACAGTTCACAGCTTTTTTTTTTATTTTTTTAATTTATTTCTCATTTACGTTGCTTTTTCTTTCGGCTGTTCTCTAAATTAATTAACAAAATTGCAGGATAATTAGGAAGTCGTTCCAATGCTTTTGATGGCAAGAAACGCAATATTTTGCCATTTTGAGGTGCTAGACCTCACATATAGCCCTGAAGTGAAACATAAAAATTCCTATCTCAAGTGTCTTCGAGGGGCTGCAAAGCGAACTAGGGAAATGTTCTTTCGAATGCGGATGGAAGCAGCATTGTTCGAAGTGGTTTTTCACTTTTCTTCTTTCCGCCTGTAGCTTAAAGCTGTGGTCCGTATGTTTACTTCAGTGGGTGGGCCAAGAGACCCTCAGCAGACACATAACTCTGTCAGGAAGAAAGATACTCTGACGTCTGCGAGGGACAATGGGCAATTAAGAGTATAGAATCGCCGAAAAGAATCAGGGCTGGCGGTCGCAACTCGATAAAAAAATGAAAACAAAACCTGCGAGGGGCATATTTGAATTGCGTACTCAGGCAGGGTAGATGTTATGCTAACGGAAAGGAACTGATTGAATTGGGAATGAACGGTCAAAAAGGACGGAAGGTAGCGACGGACGGAATCTACTATAGCAGCAGCGGAAGTGAGGGGGCCGCCCCGGTGGCGCAGTGGTATAAGGCGTTGGCCTCTGATCATTCGTCGGAAGGGGTCCGGGTTCGAATCCCGGTGAGGCATGGATGTTGTGTTTGTCTTACGGCACTGGCTCTCTCCCTTCCCTGGAACCAGTGACCCTAAATTAGGGACGGGCGACTGCTTATAGCCCATTGAGTTGCTCACGGTGGTCGTTAAACCTCAAAATAAAAAAAAAAAAAGTGAGGGGGTCCCACTCTCCAAACAGCTGATGGGCAGAATTATTTCTTCACGACAACAGAAATCATTTTCCAGGAACACAGAGAATCAGTCTTGGAAACCGCAACAGCAGATGTGAGAGGGCCTATTTTGTTTAACGGCCACCTTCAAATCGCCACGAGAGTAGATCCGTGTATACTCGCATCAGCGCAACAAAGTGCGGCGTGATATCACCATTTTAACTGTGTGCTTCATTTACATCAAGCGTCAAAGTGAAGTGTTAAATCATCGGTGCTGCCACATGGTGCAAGTGTCTCTGTGTGTGTGTTTTGTCGTGTTATATTATGTGATGCACACTGGATTTGCACAGCAAAGTCACGAAACTGTAAGTAGATGAATATTTCCTTTTTCTTTCTTCGCACATCTGCGAACTTGTGCCATCCCGACACCCAAAGCTGCATGGACATAGATGCAGTAATGCTGAGTGACTGAACCTCAGAGGAATTACCTGCACATACAAACTTCAATTTCTTACAGGGACCATTTCTTGATTTTTTTTTTTACATGAATAAGGGAGAGGGTGTGGCCACAAATTCCGCTGGGCGGGACAGTTTCTTTGAAGTTTGGTTCAGGGCCAAAGCAAGCAGGGAAGGGATCTGCATGTGCATGCTTATTAGATTTAGTTAATTAACTTTGGCAGTATTTCGCACCTATAATCGTATACCGCAAATTAACGTGCTTGTGTATTTTATGCCGCGAGTATTTTTAATGTGATCGTTTGCATATAATTTTTTTTTCATTCTCTAAGCAATTGTATATGAATATCACCTCCTGCTCTATTTAGTGTGTTAACGAGCAGTATCTCTTATTCAGATAGTCCGGTGGAGACTCAGTCGGCTTGTGTCTTCAGACAGTAAAGTGTGACACCGTATGCTGCCCACATAAGAGGGGCAATGTCTATACGCCCAGAGAGCGCCGTATCTGTTTAAATCTCGCAGAACGTAATTAAATGTTGTGTTGTGTATTTGAGAATCATGTGTTATTTGCGAAAGTGAGTGTTGTACTGGCTGGTTGGGGATTGAATGTACCGGAGTAAGATCCGGACCACTACACTCAGTCACGAATTGCTGATTGCGGGTGAACCTCATCACAACTCTGATCCCAAAGTATAGTTTTTTTTTTTAGTTTTTTTAATTTTTTATTTGTTGTTGGTATTTTGTTGACACGGTGGATTCACCCAAGCCTTATGCTTCGGGTCATTCTTCAACTTTTCATTTTTTATGTTCTGGTGTGAATCTTTGAGTGCAGCGGTGCACCTGAGATTCTCACCTGGTGCCGCGGCCAACTAAATTGTACTTCAGGTTCCAAGCACCGTTACCGGCCGACTCGGGAGGAACACTGCTAGTGCCGAGTAACAATGTGACGGCCGTGTCAGGTCAGAGTCCATAATTTTTGACCCGTTTCCAACTCTTGTGTGACCACCCACCGTGTCGGCAATACCTCGCAAGGTGTTTGATTTGTTTGTTTGCTGGAGGGTTTAACGATTACCACCATGAGCAACTTGCGCTCGTGCCTAATTTCAGGCCACTGATTCCAGGCACGGAAGAGAGCCAGTGTGCTGTAAAACAAACACAACATCCATGCTTGACTTTGATTCGAACCATGTCGGACGAATCGTCAGAACTTCAAAAGATCATTTATTTACAAAAAAAAAGACAACATACAAACACAAATTTTCACCGGGAAAAAAAATTGCACAATAACTCACCGGTAACAACAATAACTCCACACAATCAATATCGCAATAAACAGAGAGTAAGTACTCTACAGGAAGAAGCAGACTACATCAGAGCAAGTTGAAGAATAGCACACGGCAAGATAAAAAGAAAACAGTTGCACAACAAACAATACATACAGGACAGACCACTAATGAAGCACGGCGGTAAAGAAAAGTCAGCCGAGTTTGTCAAAACTGTAAAGGAAAAAAAACACACGGTCCGACAACAAGCTGCAGCCGGAAAAAAAAAACACCTGGGAGTTCGGAGAAATGCGTTGACAAATGGCTGTAAGCCGACGAACAACAAAAATTTACATTTAAAGCGTATCTCTGTCATTAAGACCGACAGCAACACAGAGAAAAAAACAACCACTAGAAACTAACACCCCGTACCATTTTACACAACACACAAAGCACATTATTCAAATAACACCAAGAAAACAACACACAATGCACAATACACAAATAGCACCATGAACACAATAAAGAATGCACAATACACAAATAACACCATGAAAACTTTGTGAAAAAGAACACAGGGGTTAAACTTGCAGACAAGCATCACCACCAAATAAATTCGGGTTGAAACAGTGAATACGCACTGTATGCACTGCACTAACCACAAAAATAAACACTAACTACAGAAGACAAAACCAAGAAACACGTCGGTAAGGTTCAGAACCAACACAAAAAAACCCCTCGGTACCACGCGCCAGCAGTACCCGTTCAGCAAGAAAAAATTAAAACAAAAAAATAAAAACAACCACAACATTAAACACAAAACCGTGTGACAGTAAACTGTGTGAAACCGACGAGTAACAAATATAAAGTAGGTGAACGACACCAAAAGCAAACTAGAAAAAAAGCCGACACTTGAGAAACAAAACAAAAACACACCAGACAATGTGCACGCCACAGCAAAAATGCAATCAACATCAACAAAACAACATAAAACACCTTGGTAACAGTAAACAATAAACAGAAAATACCAAAACGCTTAGCCGGCACACATAAAAGTTTGTCGACCAACGGCTTGAGGCCGACTAAAAATAAAATAAAAGAAAAGAAAAAGTCAGTAAACGCTACCGACAACAAATTAACGGGAATGTGTGTGCATGGAAAGCAACAAGAAGATAAACTAAAGGAGACACTAACCCACTGACACAGATCTACTGTATGTACAAATATTATGCACTAAACAAAACAAACACCAATAAAAAAAAAATAAATATAAATATAATAAACTCTGGCTACGGGAGGAGAGCAATAATGCCTGCAGAAACATGAAACCATGACAAATATGGAGACCAGAGAGAGAAAAAGGCAGGCGCATCCTGCCGAACCCGCGCCATGTCATACTCAAGTTGGAGGACCGATCTGATGGATGATCGGTACCTCCTGCACAAAAACACCCGGGCCGGATGATAACGCCGGAGAGATGCTCGATCCACGCTTGAGTGGTAAAACAAATAAATCGTCAACTTCGCTTGCAGAATGATAAATGCACAAACAGAACTGTGGACATCTACAGGGGGAGAATTGCGTCTGAAGAAATAAAAATGGAACATGGTGTGAGGACAAGGGCAAACTATGGAAAGAAGGGAAAACATAATCGAAAACAAGGGCTGCAACACCAGACAAGAATCATAGGAATGTGACACATCACCAAGTGTAGAACAAAAGAAGCAAAGCGGGGAAGCCAAATCACTGAAACGATGAAGGGTACGCGGAGTGAGCAACCGACGGTGTAGGTGTAGCCAATGAATGTCCCTGGCTTTCGGGGAAGCCAGGGAAGTCGATGGATCACTCCACGTACCTGGAAGATCTGTAGCTGAAACAGAAGGAATTGCTAATGGAGCTGTGAAATTGGTAAGAAAATGCGAATAAAGGAGCTTGGCTGTAACTTGATGGGGTAAAAATGGAGAATCGTTTGTTTAAGTAGAGAAGAAAGGGAAGACTGAGCGACGGGGCGGAAGACGGAATGAGGCCAATAGAATTGACAAGTAAAGGATAAAGATGAATAACACAGGATTGAATAAGACAGAACTGTGCACGATGCTGAGGGGTATCGAGTAACAGAGGGGAAAGGCGATCAAAAGATTTCCAGTGAAGAGAAGAATCAAAAAGTTGAGAAACCTGAACGACGCCACTTGCAAACCAAGTGGAGAAGTTCAGGTACTGAGAATTTGGAGAACAAAGGGCAGAGGAGAAGAAAAGCGGTTCCGCTAGGAGATCGTTAGTCGAAGCGGGGGGGGGGGTGCGGACTGGACATAAGGAGTGCCAGAGGGAGAAAACGGTACGGTAAGTAGCGGGAAAGTGATTGGGAATGAGTGGAAAGAGGTCCATGCGGATAAAAGTAGCCAGAGAAAGAAAAGGACTTCGTGGAAAGAGCAGTGTCAATTATAGTAATCGAAGAACCGCAAGGAAGGGAAAAAATCCTCAAAAAATGTTGGAGATGGAAAGCGTTCGATTTAAGGGACAAATCCGGAAGGGAAAGACCACCAAAAGAAACCGGAAGGACAAGCGTGGATCGATGAACCCAATGTACGACATCCCATATAAAATCTGTAAAAAAACATTGAACGTGACGAAGAAAGAGGGGAGGAGGGAAATGAGCAAACCAAGTATGAGAATGCGCCGGAAGAAGAAAAGCGGAAAGAAGATGCGACCTGCTAAAAAAAGAAACTGTTTCAAACGGCGAAAAGGGGCAAGGCGTCGATTCATGTCCTGCACCAAAGGGGACCAAGTGGCGGCAGCAACCGCCACCGGGTTCCCGATGAACACTCCAAGAAGTTTGATGACCGTCGTCGACCACCGGGCACTCCAAGGGCGGTCGCCGCGGGACGACCACGAGCCAGCCCAGAAGCCAACAGATTTAGAGGTATTAAGGGCCGCACCTGAAATTGAAGCATACTCAGTACAGGTAGACAAAGCAACACCAAAAGCCTGTTGGGAACGTAAAAAAAGAGTAAGGTCGTCCGCATAGGCCGACAAAACCACGCGATGGTGCCGTGTGGAGGCCACATCACGCGGAATGCCTGCCAGCAAACGAGAGCGAAGGGAAATAAGAAATGGCTCAAACGTGAGGGCAAACAGTTCACCCGACAGGGGACAACCCTGCCGGATACCGCTTGCAAAAGGAATAATAGCCGTCATAAAAGAAGAGGTTCGAACACGAAAGGAAGAATGGGAATATAGATTGGAAATTGCCTGACAGAAAAGGTAAGGAAAGCCAAAGTGACGAAGAACAGAGAAAAGATAAGAATGGTGGACAGAATCGAATGCTTGTTTCTGATCTAGGTTAAAAATAGCGAGAGGTTCAGAAACACGGGAAGCAAGAGTGTAAATCACGGATGGTAGTGATAGTTGCAATCGAGCGGGAAGGGATCGTATAAGTTTGGTCAGGATGAATACTAAATTGTAGAACAGGGTTAAGGCGAAGGGCTAGAATTTTTGCAAAGGTCTTATAGTCGGTTTTAAGAATCGAGATGGGGCGCCAGTTAGATAGAAGACCAAGATTACCAGTTTTAGGAATTAGGTGGAGAAGAGCAAAAGCAAAGTCAGAAGAAACGAAAGTCGAAGAAGAAAAGATCGAGTTGAAACAAGCAACGAGAAGAGGAAGCAGAGCAGGAAGCGTCCGGTAGTTGTGATACCCAATGTGGACCCAATGTGCGTCCGGTAGTTGTGATAAAAAGCGTAGGGCCAGCGTCTCCAGCGGGAATACCCGGTCGCTAAGGAACAGTTCGTCTCCTGGAAGAGGAGTATATCTGTCATCAGGAAACGAACGTCCTCTAAAGACCAAAGCATTCGCTGCTGAAGACGCAAGGCCTCTACAGTTAAAGCAGAGCCCATTTAGGGAAGGCATTACTGGGCGGGCTGCATCCAACCCTCCAGTTCTGCCTTCAAAACTTTAAGTAAATACGCCAACCGGTTAGCGTACTCCTCTGTCCCGGAAGGCAGATCAACATTTAATAAGAACTCTTGCAGGAACGTCAGTTGGGTTAGCATCTTCGGAAGGTGAGAGAGTTTACTCGCTATACAAGGGAGAGTAATCAATTTCGCCCGTCTGGGGCGAGCAATCAAGGCATACAGATCTGTGAATGAGAGGGGAGTTAAGGGCGCCTCAATGTCAGCAAACATAGAGGTGATGTCAACCAGAGAGGGGGCAGGAGAGTCTTCTTCAGATTCAGCAAATAAAGTTTCTTCAGAATCGGGATCGGTAACGTCCATGGAATCATCGTTCGGCAAACAAGAAAAACGGTTGTAGATGGAAACTGAAGAAGTAACAGCAGCCGGTCCAGGTGAAGGTAACGAGGATGTAGCCGTCTTCCTGGATTTCTGGCGGTCCGAGGAACTCGCACGACGGTTCGCTGAGCCAGGGGAGTTTTGCCTCTTGGTCCGCTGAACCTTGGGGGTGGAGGCCCCTTCAGACGCTGGCAGCGGTGGAAATTCCTGCAGGTCAGTGGATGCCGAAGCAACACGGACCACTGGAGGTGATACGGCAGAGGTGGAACCAGCAACAGCAGCTGGAACAGATTGAGTGGGGAGGGTGGGGGCAGAATCCGGAACGGTGGGTAGAATCTCCGCTGGAACAGCAGCATCAAGTGATTGAGTTGGAACAGTACCAGTTGTGGAATGTGGGCATGCCGATGCAAGGTGACATTCACCCTTGCATCGGAAGCACTGGACGCCAGCAAACAGATTGAAAATGTAGGTCCAGGTTTCAGTTATGAGTTCCAGGGTGGTTGGCCGGTTAACTATTGCTTGTGGTGTTGGAAAGATGACTCGGTATTGACGACGACGACCGCCCTTAACATGTTTCAGGGGGAGACGCGAGCAGCAGCTGGGAGGTACTTTGTGGTACCAACCACTCGCCCCATTGTGTTAAGGGCATCAATTAATACCGAGTCAGGCACAGCTCTGGGTACTGGAGACAAGGTGACAGTTACTGGTCTTTGAGCTGCTGCAACTGGTTGGAGATGTACGGAACCAATGTCCAAGCCAAAAGCCAGGATTTTGTCCACCGCTTGTTGATAAGTGAAGTGCACGAAAACACCCCTCCCAAGCGGATAATAGACGCAATGCTTTCTCCGGGTACAACTTTAGAAATAGCATTTAAATACTGGGGGAGGGGGTGTCGCGTAGAGCAGGAACAAATACACTTAAAAGTAAGGCAGACGAAAGTTCCTTACCTTGAGGAGAGTCTAGTGGTAATGTTATCCTTAAAGCGGAAGTAACACGTGTAAACTCTGGTCGCGAAGACACAGAAGCACTTTGTAAAGTAGAAGTCGCACTCACAGCCGCGGCGAACGAACGAGACACAGGAATAGAAGAGCTGGGTACCCCTGACCCAGCCTCCGGCACATTTGTAACCAGCGGTACAGTTGGCGACGAAACCACAACACTATTTGACGAAACCACAACACTATTTGACTGAACACCATTCATTGTGGTCACGGAAGATACAGACAACGAAGAAAGCGCAGAGGAAGGAGATATAGACGGGTATATGGCACTCATGCTGGTGGAGGTAGTAGCCAGCCCGGCTACTAACCCTCACGGCTCGAGCGTTGCAGCTTGCAACACTCAAAAACAGGCGAAAAACGAAAAAATAAGCACGTACAGCTTGTACGCCTCACTACTTGCGAGGAAGGAACTCAGGTAATAACAACACACGAACTGTCAAAGAACAAACTCAAAAAAAAAACCACAAACTTCACACGAAACTTCTAATACTGGCAGGAGCTCGAAAAAATGCGACTGATCAGGCAGATGCCAGCGCCTAGACCACCAACTTGCGCCACCGGTACGACGAAAGGTGTATGAGGCGACGAGGTACAGCAGTTACACAAGTAATTTTTGAAGAACTCATCTCTCCACATCAGAATTATTATTCCAGGCATCACCGGCGGGAATATTACGTTGCCGTTCCTGTGGCGCAGTCGTCTAAGAGATAGCTTCTACTGAGCCGCCCCGGTGGCGCAGTGGTCTAAGGCGCTGGCCTCTGATCATTCGTTCGTAAGGGGTCCGGGGTCGAATCCCGGTCAGGCATGGATGTTGTGTTTGTCTTACGGCACTGGCTCTCTCCCTTCCCTGGAACCAGTGACCCTAAATTAGGGACGGGAGACTGCTTATAGCCCATTGAGTTGCTCATGGTGGTCATTAAACCTCCAATAAAAAAATAGCTTCTGAGTCCGGGTTCGAATCCTAGTGACCCATGGATATTCTGTTTGTCTTACGACACTGGCTATGTGCCCTCCCTGGGACCCGTGCACTTAAATTATGGACGGGCAACTGTTTATAGCCAATGAGTTGCTCAGGGTGGTCACTAAAACCCCTATATATATATGGAATTAAAATATTCTACGCAAATTCGAACCGAGGAAACCACAAAGAAAAATAAAAAAAATTGCTGGACGTAACTTCAGCTTGTGTACAGGTTCATTCGTTTTGTGATTTGGTTTGTACCTTTGCTGTTTTTCGTGTTGGGTGTATCTAGGGTGTTTCATTCCGAACATTGGTTCGTTTTTTGAGTTTGCTGAAAGGGTTATCTTAAAAATATATATGTATATAGCTAAAAAAGCACAAAACCCTACGGAAAAACATTTGAAACTCTAATGCGCCAAATGCTGCTAAAAAGAAAGATAAAATCTCAATGCAGAAAGAAATAAGCAAACCCTAAGAAAGAATGTTTTTTATAAAAAAATTATAAAAAAATTCTTTCTTAGGGTTATATATATAGGCAAATAATAATTGAAGCAAACCAAGGAAACACCCAAACGAAATCCCACAATACATACACTAAAAGAACATACAATTCCCACATACTTGCAATAAGCCCCGGACCCAAAAACGTATGTAATGCTTTAGCTTTCTTATTTGTGTTCATATATATATAAATTTTTACGTTGCTTAGTTTGAAAATTTACAGTATTGGGAAGCCCCGGTGTGAAGACAAGCATCTTCAATGAAAACGAAGAGCAGTAATTCGGAAATTATTCATTCAACCTGCCTGCAGTTTTTCCAGGTTATTTTACACTTACAGTTTTCGTTAGTACAGCCTGAAAAAATACTTTTAAAATCGGGGTTTCAGTAGATTCCCGTTGGCCTATGTATTCTCACATAAGTTTGAGGTTTCGCTGAAAACGTTTCTACCTCCGAAAGATATGCATGAATATACAAATGAAGTCGTGATACTACGTATATTTATACATGTGGAACACCGTAGTTATTCAAGTTGTTATAAAATAGCCGAACTTGCTAGTTCAACCCTTCCCCATAGGTGTTACTTTATAGCTGCGCGTTTTTCAACATGGGCTAGTTACACGTAATTACGGCAATGCAATGTTCGCCTGAAGAGTATACGCGTTTTGTAAAAACGTGCAGATAAAGACCAGGCAAGAAGCATTTTAGGCATGTGTCGTACTACAAGTATGACGCATATGTCAAGACGGAAAATAGAAATCAAAAGCCTTTCCCGGAGTAACGTAATTGGGAAAGCATTAGGCTCCGGAGCAAAAGGATGTGTTCTCGATATCGCCACCAGCAAAAATTCGGGTTTCACATTGGCGCCTGAAAGTAAAATGGCCGCCCCGGTGGAGTAGTGGTCTAAGCGATGGCCTATGATCATTCGTCCGAAAGGGGTCCGGGTTAGAATCCCGGTGAGGAATGGATGTTGTGTCTGGCTGACGGCACTGGCTCTCTCCCTTCCCTGGAACAAGTGACCCAAAATTAGAGACGGGCTACTGCTTATAGCCCATTGAGTTGCTCACGGTGGTCGTTAATCTTCCAATCAAAAAAAAAAAAAAGAACGTAAACATAAAATGGATCTACTGTCCGCTAGGTTCCTCGAAGAATGTATGATGTTCCTTTCACAGGTCGTCTGGAATCGTGAGACTCCATCCTTGTGCAAAGAGTTACTTCAAGCATGGTTTGCGATGGTACCGAAACCGCTTGTGCACCAGCCTACCTCCATGGGGGAGGTATGTGAAGTAAGACAGGAGTGAAGCACACCTCAAGACTGCAAACAGCAGTAATACGACCCTGCCGGCATAGCTTGATTGAGAAAGCATTCCTCTCCGGGGTAATGATGTTGGTTCGAGCCCTGCCAGCAACAAATCTGGGTTTCACAGGCATGGAAAAAGAAAAAAAGAAGGAAGAGATGACACCAAATTTTCGACTGGAATGAGCACGTCTTTTGAATCCTTTCTGACGCGAATTAAATTTTCCAAATTTATTCAGAGTCAATGTAACCGGTTAGAAAAGTAATCAGCCAAGTTTCTACAATGGATAAAATTCAGAAATAGAAACAGCTACTTACTGCCACTAGCGGCTAAAGCGTTTGTTACGAAAATTTACAAATGGCGCACAAAAATATTTCTCATATCACAAGGAACATCACAAAGAGATTTTCAAATCTAACAGTTAAACCCTTTAACGACCATGACCCCCCCCTCAAAAAAAATAAACCATGTATCACTCTAAATACCACACAGCCAGAAACCGTCTGTTGGTTCACAACTTTGTTTAGTAACAAGAATAGTGAAGGGGTGACACCTGCTGATCCCTCATAGGTCGTGCAAATTTGAAAAGCAGGTAAGTGCAGGAAGTCAGACTAACTCTAGACAGGCGATTCGGGCGTTTGTATGTACGGGATTTTGGGCGGTATGGTCTTTAAAGGGTTATAAGGAGAAATATGCATGTAGAAGGAAACATGATACAATTCTACGCCTTCTGGCGGAAGAATTTTACATAATGAAGTTTAACATATGCGAAAAATATTCTTCATGAAAAAAGCTATGCTAGGGAAAAAATGATTTTCAAATATTTTTTTTTTTTTTTTGAGGTTTAACGACCACCGTGAGCAACTCAATGGGCTATAAGCAGTCGCCCGTCCCTAATTTAGAGTCACTGGTTCCAGGGAAGGGAGAGAGCCAGTGCCGTAAGACAAACACAACATCCATGCCTCACCGGGATTCGAACCCGGACCCCTTCCGACGAATGATCAGAGGCCAACGCCTTAGACCACTGCGCCACTGGGGCGGCTTTCAAATATGTCTCCCGGAAGCACAGGTAGCGAGAAGAATGTTTCTAACTCAACGCCCTCTAGCTGGAAATCTGCATTTTTTAAACAGGGTACTGCTGCACATTTCTCTACTGTAACAAATGCCATACAATAAAGAAGAAATTCCTCGGTAGGGTTTTGAAAAACGGAAATACAGATATAAACTGAAGTACAGAAATACCAGCTAGCGACAGAACTGTGAACTGTAAAACTCCTCATATAGTAACCTAAAGTGTTCTACAACGTAATGGAATCCGGTGATATTTAGTCCAGCACATATTGGTCCAAAGGGAAATTTGAACTTACGCCCTCTGGTGGCAGACTTGTGCGAAAAGAAAAATTTGAAATTACGTGAGAAACATTTTTCACCGGAAACGCTCTCCAATAAAGAAGGATTTTTTTTAAATCGAACTCTTAGAAGCAGAGAAATTGGAAAAAATTACATACACATGCACGCCCCTCTGATGGAAAAATAATGATTTTTTTAAGAAGAAAGATTCCCAAAAGAGTTTTACGAGGTAAGCTGTATCGGTCCACGGAAGAATTATTTCCATCGAGTGTTTAGAAGCTCAGATTTTGCTGCAAGTACATGAGAAGCAAAAATAAACATTTACGCTCCCTGGTAGCCAAGCTATTATTTATCAAAAATTAGAACTTATATACAAAACTTTTCCCATGAGGATCTGTATCTCATACAGGAAGAATTTTTCTAATCGGAGTTTCAGAAGTAGAGATATCGAGGAAACTGTAATTTACCATTACGCCCCCTACCTGAAAGTATGCATTACCTGGAAAGTTTGAAATTATGTGAGAGACATTTCGCACCGGAAACTCTTTCCAACAAAGATGGAACTTTTCAAATCGTACTTTTAGAACCAGAAATATTGAAAAAAATAGTATATACATCTATGCGCCCTGCGGAGATACCATGCATTATTTTAAGAAGAAAATATTCCGAAAAGGTTTATGGACATGAACAATATCAGTCCAAAATTGTTTTTCAATGGAGCCTTTAGAGGCTCAGATTTTCCTGTAAGTACATCAGAAGCAGAAATTAACGCTTACATCCCCTGATGGCCAAATCATTAGTTACCAAAATTTGAAATTATATGGAAACATTTTCCACCAGTATCCTTGTATGGTGCAGGAAGAATTTTTCAAATCAGCCTTTTAGAAGCAGAGATCTCGGGGAAAACAAGATATAGTTTTACACACCCAAGCGGAAAATCCCATGCGAAACTTGAAAATGTGACTACACCTAAGATGCTGTTCAATATAAATGGAATCGCACGGTAAAGGAATTTTTTCAGTAGGATATTTAGAACCAAATATATGGAATAAAATGTAATTTGTATTCGATATCATCTGCCTTAACGCTTTCTAAGGACGAATTTGTGCACCGTAAAAATAACGGAATGTAAGGATCATCATCCCCACATTTCAAGCTTCCCAATACAAAAATCATTTCAAATCGGACTATTAGTTGCAGAGATGCGGTGTCCACAGACAGGGGGACGGACTAACCGGTAACATAAGCACGATTTTTTTTTACAAAAGACGTGCTAAAAAAAGAGAACCAAAAGACGATGGAGAAAAACATTCAGAGGTAGATACCCCATGCTTTACAATCAAGTATTTTTAGTCCATCGACTATAAAACAAAGGATGAGCACATTTTCATCTATGGAAAGCCACATCTTCATCAACAGACACTACAAGTAATGATACGTCAAGCGTTATAATACTTTTATAATGAAAGAAGTTTCTCTTTAAAAGAATGTTTGATCTTAAAACGGGTTAGCGCCAAAATATCCGTACTGAAAGACATTTGTGGTCGAGTAATCGTTAGTTGTCAGGAGTATGTGCACTAAACGATATTTGTGTCGCTAAATAGAAAAGAATCTACTTTATGGCCTATCGTTTTCTCCACAGATGTATCTTCGTACTTTTTTCGCTCAAAATCACTTTTCCAAGAAAGTGCATTGTCTTCTAGTGTAAAAACTACATTTCTGTAGACAAACCTTTAAGAATCGTCGTTTCTGGAATTAAAAAGATTCCACAAATTTGGCGTAAAGCCTACGGGGTGTTCAAATATTAAAGTATGTTCCTCACGCCAAATTTTGTTTCGAACCATTAATCTATGGGCATATTTTGTTGAATCAGGAAAATATTATTTAGGTCAAAGGGAAAAAAAGTATATTACTTTTTCTAGTCCATATATATATATAGTAGTGTGTTATTAAAAAACCTCTTATCCACATTTCTTACATATTCACTTTCGTTGGAGGTGGAACTATAGTGAATGGATCTCTTGTGGCCAAAAATGCATATCCTACGTCACAGTGCGAACTTCCCTGTCCCCTTTTTTTACTCACGTGTTTCTTTTATTTCAAAGAAATGCAATAAAGGGTGGGTAACAAATCCCAACTGATATTTATTCTTTTATTTTATTTCGTTGTCTATGTCTGCAAGAGAAATGATACTTGTTTGCGTTCTTGGCTGCACGTTACGAAGGATTTAATGCAACGCTATATTTTACGATGGAAGATGAAACAAAAGCCCAAGATTTTTGAATGTTTCTCCGCGACTTCCCCTACCCCTATATTGGCGACTGGGGAGCAGTTTGCGATCCAAGAATCAGCAACATGTTCCCGTAAAATGAGATATGTGAGCGGAAACACCGAAACCGAAAAAGCGTGACTTTGTTTTTCACTATAAAGAAATGTATTATTCACAATCCGTCTAACACACACCGCAATGATATAACAGATTCATGTTAAAACCTCGCCTAATGGATTCTCTGTTGCACTGGGAAAAATAATAAGAAAGAAAGAGTTATATTACTTTACTTTTCATATGAAATATTTCTTCAAATTCATCAACATTTTAAAGATCACTGGAATTATTACTCTCAAAATAGAAACTGTTAAAAATTCATGGGAATGGTTCTTTGGATCAGAGATGAGAACGGGTCAGCGGGTCAACAATTTCTTGCCGGTAAATCGGGTCGGGTCAAGTTGTTGACCAGATTTCTTAATATTCATCAACATTTTAAAGATCACTGGAATTATTAATCTCAAAATAGAAATTGTCAAACATTCGTGAAGAATGGTTCTTCGGATCAGAGATGGGAACGGGTGGTCAGTGGGTCAACAATTTCTTGCCGGTCAATCGGGTCTAGTCAAGTTGTTTACCAGATTTCGACCCTGTTTTATTTTAGTCTTATTTTTAAAAAGAAAAAAATATTTCAAAGGAAAAATGCTTACTGCGAAATTTTTGTGCTTGATACTGGTGCAGCAGAGTGAAAAATGATTTGTCACGCAAAAATGTTGTCCTCTGTTTCTTAAAGCGACGAAGATTTCTACCGACCGACGACACGGCTTCGGTGTTAGACACACCGACACCATATCGTAAAAGGATACTTCCTTTGCGCTTGTTTTCAGTGCGACTATTGGGGGCAAAGTACAGGGAAACGTCTGTCGCCTGCTTCTCTTCTGATAAACTTTTAAACCGACCCCATAGTGTCACATTGAAAGACTGAGAGTTAGTTTACACATCGCATCTTTTGCATTGAAGATTCAGAGGTTTTCGTCTGACGTGTTAACATCCTGTCCCATTGCATTTCGCGACGGAATTAATGACTTATTTGTTAATGTGGAAAACTTCAATATTTAGGAGATTAAAGAAGGCTTCGAGGCCAACCAATACGTTCTTGTTGAAAACAAAAAAGGGGGAAAAGTGAATGCTGGAAGTTGTTTCGTCTCATTAAGAAACCAGAATATGTTTCATAGCAGCAGCAATTTTTACAAACTTGAGATGAGTTGCAAGTTTCTAAAATGTAAATGTTGATTTCATAAGTGCTCCATCCTTCTGACGGGTAATGATGAAATCAACTGCACATTTTGAAAATTTTCAACTCATCATAAACTTCTGAAAAGTGGTGTTGCTGTGAAAAATATTCTGAAGCTTGATATGTTATGAAGAAAACAGCAAAAACTGAAATTAAACATACAAGAAGTTACTTAATTCAAAAATGTGGACTGTAGCTCCATCATAATTAGGTGGAACAGCGTTAACATTACTGCGGCAGTGCTTTTTTGACTATCGCAGATGTGTTAGAAAACATGTGCAAAAGAGTTAATTAACACTTAGAGAATGTGTTTTAACACATTCTGTAAGTGACTAAATCATAAGTCTTTATATGTTCTATCTATCATCATTGTCAACAATTATCAATCCACTGCTGGACGAAGGTCTCCCCAAGTTTCCTCCACAACGGTCTGTCTTGTGCCAGTCTCCTCCATGTCACCCCTGCATACTTTCGAATTTCATCCACCCATCTCCCATGTGGTCTTCTTCTGGGTCTTTACCTGTCCCTTGGAATCCAATCTAAAATTCCGGCTGTTCATAGATGATCTGTCCTTCTGGCAGTATGTCCAGCCCATTGCCATTTCAGGGATTTAACTCTGATCATGATATCTTCCACTCTTGTCATTTTTCGGATCCACGACTTCCTCTTCTTATCTCTCTTGGTTACACGAAGCATGCACCTCTCCATGCTTCTTTGAGTTGTCTGCAGGCTTTGTATATCTCTTTTAGTTAAGGTCCACGTCTCTGCACCATACGTAAGCACTGGAAGGATGCATTGATCAAACACTTTTCTTTTAAGATATAATGGCATATTGCTCTTGAAAATTATGCTGTTTCTTCCAAAAGCTCTCCAGGCAAGTTTTGTACGCCGATTAACTTCTTCATCAATGTGACCCTCACTTGATATCTGCTGTCCAAGATAAACGTACGTGTCTGTTATCTCCAGCTTTTCTCCATCAATCAATAAATCTTCATTTCTTGTAAAAGCATTGAACATCACTTTTGTCTTCTGAAAGTTCATTTTTAATCCCACTTCTTTACTCTTGTCAGCAAGTTCCTGGATCACACTCTGCAGCTCTGATGGGGTAGTTGCAAAAATGACTACGTCATCAGCAAAACGAAGGTGGGTTAGATAATCTCCATTAATCTTTATCCCTTTGTTTTCCCAGCTCAGCGACTGAAAAACACCCTCCAATGTGGCATTAATGAGCTTAGGAGATATGGTGTCACCTTGTCTCACTCCCTTTCCAATTTTTATGTGTGTTGTATTTTCAAACAGCCGAATCTTTGCACTTGCATTTTCATAGATGTTATTAATAATATTAATGTATGCATCTTCAATACCGCAGGTTTTCAGAGCCATTGTAACTGCTGATGGTTTCACGGAATCAAAGGCTTTTTCATAATCGATAAAAGCCATGCACAATGGAAGTTCATATTCCCTCGCTCTTTCAATTAGTTCTCTCAGCACGTGGATATGATCTATTGTGCTGTAGCCACTCCTGAATCCAGCTTGTTCTCTCGGTTGAGCCATGTCCAGTGTTACCTTCAAGCGGTGTGAAAGAACTTTAGTGAAGATTTTATAAACTACTGATAGGAGGCTGATAGGTCTGTAGTTTCCGAGATGCTCAATGTCACCTTTCTTATGTAGCAGGATCATTGTAGCGGTGTTCCAATCCTCAGGAATCTTTCCTTCATTAAGGCATCGAGTGAAAATTTGGGCGAGTACTGTTTCAATTTCTCCACTTGCTTCTTGTATGATGTCTACAGTAATTCCATCTTCTCCTGGAGCTTTTCCCCGCTTCATGTTCTTGATTGCATGTGCAACTTCTGCTGGAAGGACTGGAGGAACTCTGGTACTGGTATCTTTCATGATGTCTGGAGTGCATGTATCATCCCTTTCATATAATTTGGAGTAGAAATCTTTCACTCTTGTCAAAATTTCGCCTCTATTTCTTGTTACAGAACCATCTTCTTTTCTCAGTGCCATAATCTGTTTTCTTCCCTTACTGAGATGCCCCTTTGCTATCTTTAGGCTTTGGTTGTTTTCAATTGCTTTCCTCACTAGTTCACAGTTGAATTTCCTTACGTCTTCAGTGATACTTTTTCTTACTGTCTTGCATAGCTCTATATATTCCACTTTGGAAGTCACATCTTCTTTAGTTGTCCTCATCTCTCTTCTTTTTTGCATCAACATTTTCGTTTTTCCTGATAATTTATTTACATGCAACTTGTTCTTAGACCCAGCTAATTTTGTTGCTGTTTCCATAAGAGCTTTGGTTACTTTTCTGTTAACTTCAGAGATGTCCACTTCTTCCGATGTTAGGCCTTCTAAAGCAGAGAACCTGTTCTTCAGTTCCAACTTGAAGGTATTATGGTGCTTTTTAAGGTTGGTTATGTCAATAGATTTTGTTTGTCTTATGAGCTTGCCACGTTCAAGTTTGGTGTTGAGGTGCATCTTACATCTCACCAATCTATGGTCACTACCTGTGTTGAACTTGTTTAGCACACTGCAGTCTTCTATGACGAATTTTTTGTTACAAATAATAAAATCAATTTCACTTGTCGTCCCATTTGAATGTCTCCATGTCCATTTCCTGTGTGGCTTTTTCTTGAAGGAGTTCAAGATGAAAAACCCTTCTGCCTCTGCAAACTCAACGAGAGTATTTCCACGCTGGTTTCTGTTGCCGTGACCGAATTTACCTACTGAAGTTTCATTCTGTTGCCGTTGCCCTATTTTTGCATTGAAATCTCCCATAATTATTTTCAATTGCTGCTTACCTTTATTATTCAGATGACAAATTTCCTCATAAAATTCCTAAATTTCTTCTTCAGGATGACTTGTGGTGGGTGCATAAGTTTGAATAATCTGAGCCTGGTATCTTTTCGAGAGTTGGATAACAAGTCGTGCAGCTCTGTCAGAGGAACTTTTAACTTCTACGTTCATATATATAAATGATTATATACAATTATCATTGAGTTTGTCCAGGTCAGTTACGGATCCGGATCTGTTACGGATTCGGGTCGGGTCTTATTACGTGATGTCAGATCGGGTCTTATTACGTGATGTCAGGGTCCAAAAGTTTTTATTAGTTTCCAATTCTCCTTTGGATACGGGTGTGTTAAAAATGCCAGTCACACAGGAAAGTTATTCCGCTACCAGCCTACTTTCCGCACTAAAAAAAAAATGTTTTTTGATATATTTTGATAAACGCAGATGAAGTAACTGCTGGATAGTTATTACACGACAGTGCAACGTATTACGGTGTTTGCACAAACGTACTTTAAACGTTGTGAAATTGCATTCTCGTATATAATAAGTGCAAACAAGTTAGCTGCAGCATCTACTTAGAGCATCTAACTTAAAAGCACGAGGTTCGGAATTTGCGAATGCTTCGTTAATAGGCTTTCAGTTATGTCTGGCATATCTCTTCGATACCTTCGGCTATGCAACACTTCTCAACTTACAGTTTCCGCTTTAGTAGGTCTCACGGGAAGTAGTCAGGGTGTTTAACATTTGAGAATCTTTTCCACCAGATATTTCCCGCGAGATTTCTTCTACAAATACACTTTTAATTTTCCTCCGATTTGAATTTTAGGCATCGTGATATGTTGCACCGTCTTGTAAGAACCATCCAGCAGTTGCTTCATCGGTTAAGCGACTCAAAATCTTGAAGTAGCCTCCTGGGATAACAGTACTCTCAACGATAATACGAGAGATAATTTGCCTACGTCATCCGCACTCTAATCTTTCTGCATGCTAAAGTTGAATACATATGGCATATGTATTTTCCTGCCGCCCCGGTGGCGCAGTGGTCTAAGGCGTTGGCCTCTGATCATTCGTCCAAAGGGGTCCGGGTTCGTATCCCGATCAGGCATGGATGTTGTGTTTGTCTTACGGCACTGGCTCTCTCCCTTCCCTGGAACCAGTGACCCTAAATTAGGGACGGGCGACTGCTTATAGCCCATTGAGTTGCTCACGGTGGTCGTTAAACCTCCAAAAAAAAAAAAAAAAAAAAAATGTATTTTCCGGTCCACATGTACTTGTTTTCCGCGAGTTCAAAACGCCATTTAAATAACGTTTTCCTCAACGTTTAAACTAAGTTACGTCCAAATTGCCAGCGTTTTCTCCCACAAATTGTTGAAACCACACACAACAATCAAATGCGTCTTTCATAGGAAATCGTGAGCAGCTCTTGACACGTGAAATTCAAATTCAAAATGTTATTTTGTTGGTATAGTCTCATAATAATTTTAGTGGTGAATCCGGGAACCACTCCTTTAAATTTTGGACTGTCTACTCGGAAAGTCTCTTATATGGCGATTGATAAACCTTCCGTTATTTACAATTTCTGGGTACTGCGACGTATCCCTTATGACGAAGTAAGTTTCTCCATCATTTTTGCCAGGGGAGGGATTTGAACCCACAGCTCCGAGTGCTATCCACTATATTACACTGGCATGTGTTCTCACTACTATATGCCTTTATCGCATGTGCGTCCTGTGGGGAAGGCACGTCAGAACCTGTAAAGTCAACATTGACCGTACGAACGTTTGCGGGGAAATGGAGAAAACTAAGCAGAGAGAGATAGTTAATGTGAAGTTGTGTTGTAGCGGTAGTTAATGTGGAGAGAAATATTTACGTACCAGAGTTGGTATCGAATAATTTATTTCACTAAGCTAACATTAATTTCAAGACTTATCGACAGAATAATTAGCATTTTCTCCGGCTGAGACAGCCTCGAAGAGGTCCAACTGACGAAAGCAAATTTTCCGCGGTGAATTGAGTTGTTCCTACACATTCAGGAAGCCTGAGAACTCACTTCTTAGAACACATATCTGCTCTGAATAATCCCGAATGGAAAGGGAAAAGGAAACAGTAAAACATTTTGAGATTTCAAATTTCATTTTTAAAACATGACAATAAACTTAAAACTTTTGTTCCAATTCTAAAACATCATTAAACCTAAAACTCTTGTTTCAATCACGGCGCCTTATTGAGGTTTCCATCCCTGTTTCAACAAACGACGCGAAGTCTAAAATGTATAAGCGTTTAAAGCTTCGGGAATCGAACGTATTCACAGAAGGAAGAAAAGCGGAAATACCCTGAAGTAGAGAACTACAAAAACGAAATTTTAAAGGCCAGAATCCGCTGTCACCACCAGAATTCCTGAATCCTAAAGATGCGACGCCAGATCGTATTGAATCTAGCCATGTCTGAAGAGTTGAGACCTTAAATCCTTACTGGATCGAAATCTTGTAAAACGAAAGATCGATAACATCAATATGCCGACAAGTGTAATCAGCGGAATCCAATTTAAGGTTCGTGTCTGCCATGATAAGTTTTCTTGATTTCTTGCATTTCAGATTTTGCTGGAAGCGAAAGAATAAAACGCCTTTTCCTAAATTTAAGTACAGCACATGAACATACCGCAGGGAAGACTAATAATGTGGAAACGTGGCGCATTAGAAAGGTATATAAATATCATTCTTAGGGCAAGGTGACTGACTGAAATTTACCATAATAGAAGAGAACAGAAAAAAATAATGAATTACCTTTTACCTTAGTAAAAATGGCTAATCAAATTTTACTTTAGTGCTTCGCCCTAAATGTTGTCACGGTTTACTGATGTAAGAAGGTAGGATTAGATATCGCATGTATGTACTCACAGAAACGAGTAGTGAATGTACAGATCAACTGAACTTTTACTATGGAAAATTTTACAGAATTATTACAGACTGTCTTTGTCTATGCGCTTAAGTTGTATCTTTTTCAGTCCGAGCAAGTACAAGGAGTACTTGGCTGTTCTAGAAGTTTGACTGAAAAAAAAAACATTCTTTGCACCATGTAGAGGACACGCATGCCAAATTGATCGGAAAATTCATTCAAATTTATCGGAAACTTGAGATTTGGTCGTTCTGGATGGTGTAGTGGTTAGCATACTTAGCCGCTATTTGGGAGACGCGGGTTCTATTCTCGCTCCAGGACTACGAAATTTTAAAATTTTTGGAATATATCTGACTTACCATCCTTGTCATATTTACACCAAAAAACGGATTGTCATCTTCAAAATTTGTGTTGTATGGTGTAATCCCGTATTCCATTCATGAAGCATAACATATGCGTTCTTTACTAGATAGTTCTATGTCTGTTTCAGCGTCCATTATTACATCCAGAAACCCATGATCAATTTTCGGTCTGTTGTCAGCCGGTTTGTTTGTAGATATTATTAGTACATCCGGGGATCCACGATCATTTTTCAATTTTCAGTCTGTTTTCTGGCGGTTTGTCTGTAGACATTAGTATTTCCACGAATACACGATCATTTTTCAATTTTCGATCCTGTGTCATCCGTTTTTTTTTTGTAGACATGGAATTTCTGCTTGTAAAACTCTGATTCAATAACCTATGTTACTCACACGAAAGTATTTCCAAGGTTATTTTTTAAACATTACTTAAATTTCGGCTGGTCACGCGATATCAAAAACACTTTTTTCGATCTAGATGCGTGATATACGTTCACCACCGTTTCCTAGAATGTCTATCAACTTGAAATCTTGCAAACGTTGCAACTACAGTATCACACGGAGTATTTCAGTATTGGTAATGAAAGCTTGTTATGTCAGAGATTTGCGTGACGTTGATCCTAATTTCTTCGCATTTGTTTCTCTTTTGTCATGTAGAGAACCACCAAAGAAATTCTAGAACCAAACAAACTCTCCTTACCAATCTAGTAATGATAGCCATGAAGTAGTTACAGCTGAAGAAAAGGAGACAGAGAATTTATTATCGGGAACTTGAACCAAACTCAAAGTACACTGTATCACTACATTCGTCGACCTCAGATGATACCACTTAATGAGGAATGAATGCATTTCGTATAATCAGATCGCATTATGCTCAAACTAATAATGTATTTGAAAATGAACTTCATTAACTATCAGTTTGTTGGCCTCAGGGAAATGAGGCTCTTTTGCCTTTCCTTCACCAAGGAAAACCGAAAACAACGCTTCGTTATCTTATCTACATGTATCGATGGCTAAACCATTAGACAACAGTCGGTAATCCGATGCTCCGTAGCTATTCAGCGCAGCTGAATATAAGACAGCTTTTCTCTGATCACGAGTTCGAAAAGCATTTGTTCCGATGTCTTCACTAGACACTCCGAACTGGATAACATAATAAAACTGACTACTGTAGCAGGACCATATACGCAGCATCGTCAGACAGACCAAAGACACTCTCCGACGCAATTGCACTAATTTGTCCACCTCACAGCTCCAGTACCTGCGATTTTATACCTATAGTCCAGGGGTTTCTTACACCTCAAGAAAGCCCTAAGGAAGGTAGGCCTTGATGTAAGCATAACAACTGCTTCGTCCTTATACGGCAGGCTTACAAAAGTTCTCACAGACCTCAAATCACCAATGAGGACGGTGTTTACGCTATGATATCCTGACGCTACTCAATGTTACAGCATTGGAATAACTAAACGATCATTTGGGATTAGAATCATTCAACACAAAAGAGACGCTAAGAAAGGTTGAACCTCCACAATCCTCATCAGACTTCATTTGTGTTATACACGTTGCGACATTTTATTATTTCCTCGTAGATATCGCTGCTGCAAGTAGATAAGTCAAATTAAAGTCCATTTACCCAATATGTTTTTAAAAAAATAGCTCTTCACTCCGACCCTAAATCAACAGCCTTTCGAGAAGTCTTGGCGATCATCACTATCTGCGACACTTTTGACGGCAGCGTCTCAATAGATTTGCAAGAAATATAGATCCAATGCCTTAATATTTTCCCCTCAAAAAAACCACTTGGTCTATCTGCATATCTTGTGAATTCAACAGGAACGTTCTATGTATTTAATCATTCTGTATTTGTTTACTCACCTCATAATTACATTTAAATTCTAACGTTCCAGTATTCAGTTTTTACTCTGCTGTGAGCCCTGAAAAAGTCAATTGTCGAGGAGAAAAGGCTTGGCAAATATGATTAGTTCCTTACGCCACTAAACGGCTCGTTACTGTAGTCCATGTTCACATACTTAGTGTATGAACTACTCTGTTAACAGTGAATTTGTTTTCTGGAACTCCAACGATGCCCAAAACTATAGTGCTTGTATTATCCAGAACATAAACAAGTTGCCTAAGTTGATACCAATAAGACTTTCTCTCAGCGATAAAACGGATCTGCAATTATTCAACTTTTTTCTGTTGTTTTCAAATGAATAGGTGTATCTGAATGGATTTTTTGCGCAGATTCCGAAAATGACCTTCAAAATTCCGTATCACGTCAGGTTTTTTCACAAATGACGGAAATGTGAAAATTTAAAAAACCGTTATTTTTTAATGGCATTGCTGTATGGCAAAGTTTGTAACGTGTGAAAATGTTCTCTGGAGGGGCGGAATGATTGTTTGAGGAATAGATAAACATAAATACATATTCAAAAGCAAACATACCTAACATTCGCCACTGGGCTCCCCTTCAAACTTCCTCTTTTTGGATTGTCTTCGGTGTGCGTCCGTACAGTCTCTGTTCAATATCCAACAATAGTCAGTCATCATATGTACAGTCCACTTTCCTTGGTATCTCATTTCCATCACTTGAATATCCTGATGGAAGCGCTCGCCATGTTCTTCCGAAAATTCACCAAGATTGTTAGGAAAGTAATTTAGATGAGCATGAAGAAAGTGAACTTTGACACTCATGTTGCAACCAAGCAGTACATAGGATTCCAGCATGTCCTCGACTAAAGTGGTGTAATTTAAAGCCTTCGTGTTCCCCAAAAAGTTGTGTACCACATTTCTGAATGCAGTCCATGCTCACAATTTGCAGTCACTCATTGTTTACTCGAATATGTTGTCTGCCATTAATTTTCGTATTTGAGGGCCTATGAAAATGCCAGCTTTAATTTTTTCAGACGTGATTGATGGAAACTTACCACCAAGATACTGAAAGCATTTACTGTCCCTGCTTAAAGCTGTCACGAATTGCTTCATTAAGCCAAGTTTGATGTGTAAAGGTGGCAACAGTATTTTCGAGGGATCAACCAGTGGAAGTGAAACAATGTTTTTTTCGCCAGGTGTGAATGCACTTCTGACTGGCCACTGCTGCCGAACCCAATGTTCCGTCCTTGCTCTGAAGTCCCATTTACACAAAAAGCAAGGAAATTTGGTGTAGCCTGCTTGTTGGCCGAGCAATATTCCAATCACCGTGAAATCCCCGCACAAAGACCATTCATAAAACTTGTACTGCACACTTTCCAGCAGTAATTTAAGGTTCTCGTATGTCTCTTTCAAAGTCACAGAATGTGCTACTGGAATGGGTGGATGGATGTTAGTATTGTGTAATAAAATACCTTTTAAACTGGATTTGCTGGCATCTATGAACAACCTCCACTGTCCTGAATTGTAATTAATGTTGAAGTATTTCATGACTGCCGGAATGTCTTGACAATATACCAAACCGCCTTCCTCAGCAAAAAACTGAACCAATTCTGCTTCTCGGTGTCTGTACCAGGAGAATCTCGTATTAGGACATAGTAAATTCTTTTCCTGAAGTCGTGATCCTAAAAGCTCTGCTGCGTCTTTAGGTAAATTCAGATCACGAACCAAATCATTCAGTTCATGCTGGGTAAATGGCACTGGGGTTTCATCCTCCATGCTGTCCGGTTGGTACATCTCGTCACTTGTAACACCGTGTGAATCGGTGTCTGTTGGGGGCTTGATATTGGACGGGGATGGTACAGGGATGGATTCACTATATGGTCTTATGGCAGATGGGATATTGGGATACACAATGTTACGCTTACTGGTTTTGGTATGGCCCACGATATTCACTGCGCAGAAGTAGCAGTCGTCACTGTGATTTTTTGGCTCACGCCATACCATGGATACACCGAACGGCATTGATGCCCTTTTTCCACTTTTCCAGTTCCTCAGCCCCTCCACACATGCACGGCTCACATTGTGAGGAGACCAAACTTTGTCCTGATCTGCTAGTTTAATGCCGAAGTATTGAAAATAAGCATTTTTCACGAAAGGCGTAATATTTTGCCTCTGTTTTTTTCCTGTCGTATAACAGCCACATATGTAGCAACATATGTCTGGATTATTTACACAACCACGTGAAGCCATTGCACACACCACAAAGAAACAACCGAACGGGACCAGTCCCTTCTTTGCACTGACTAGTGTAACACGATCTGCCCCGAATGGCGCCACATGTGACCAATAGAAAGAAGGTTAGCAGTGACGTGATGTACGAGTCATACTGCTGTGCCAATATAACATTCTCTGATGTTCCGCCTTTTTGAGTGGCGCAAATCGAGACGTCATACAGATAAAACAGTTGTATTTCCATTATCAGCTATATATTTATGTTTATCTATTCCTTAAACAATCATTCCGCCCCTACAGAGAACATTTTCACACGTTACAAACGTTGCCATATAACAATGTAATTAAAAAATAACGTTTTTTTAAATTTTCACATTTCAGTTATTTGTGAAAAAACTTGACGTGATACGGAATTTTGAAGGTCATTTTCGAAATCTGCACAAGAAATCCATTCAGATACACCTATTCATTTCAAAACAACAAAACCTTGCATATTAGTGTAATAATCAGTTTAATTTAAATTTCTTTCATCTATTTCCACAAACATCTATTGGCGCGTAATTTAGGGCTATCAGTTTCAGTATTCAAGACAAACTGTTCCGTATAGAGAAACACAACATCCGCATCGTATTGACGAATGCTTTAAATTAACTTTCATTTTTAGTTGCTTCCTAAATGTAAATTTGAGTTCAGTCTCTTTTAGCGTTTTCAACCTTAACGTTATATCTTCTCGCTTGCGGAATGACGTTGGCAACAATTCTGAGGTCAAAGAGCATGACGTATGCACGTTGACAGATAAGAACGAGAGGTATACAGGATGTCTCAAAATACACGGCAAAACTGCAGGAATGAGTTCCTCATAGGTAGATAAGAAAAAATGTTTACATGAACATAGGTCCGGAAATGCTTGGTTTCCGAGTTAGGAAGGTCTGTCTACGACACTTAACTGTTCACATTACCTTACTCAGGACTGTCTTAGTTGCCCAGTTATTCACCGGAACGTTTTATCTCTCGCAGGTGAATTCCTTCATCACAAAGTACTGACAGAATCTGGTGGTTTTCCTTTCCGACCATGTACTCAAATCAGGAGTAAGAGGATATGCAATTTGTGTACGGTTTGGCGGATGGCAATGCTCTGAAGGCCAGTTGTTTGGGCCACGAAAGGTTCCCAGGACGAAGATGTCCAGACAAGAAAACGTTTGGAAGTATAGCTGTCCAGACAGGAAAACGTTTGAAACTATCCATCGCCGCCTTTGTGAACATGGGACCTTTACATCTCGTGCTACCGACAGGGGACGACCAAGATCTACCACTCCTGAAGTAGAGGCGGAGATTTTGGATACTGTGCATGCGACTCCTTGAAAGGTTAAAATGACAATACATCCGTTGTATTCCGTAAATCGTTCACACAATTGTGGCATTTTCAATATGTAAAACGTCGTAGTAATCTGAAGCGAATAAGAACAAGAAAAGATGACACCGAATTTTCGGTAGTAATGGGAAAGTGCTTTGAATTTTTAACTACCCGGGAAAAAATTTTAAAGCAGGTTTTTAGAAAATCTATATATTCGGCAGAAAAAAAAATACACTTGCACCACCCAGGTAAAAAGTACGCATAATTTGAAATAATGAAAACTAGCGGGATTTTTTATAGTAAATTGAACAGGTTACGAAGCAAAAGTTCTTCGTGTTTTTCCAATCAATAAAACATCCTAAATAGAATAAGGTGCTTGTTATCACTCGCAGATGAAAAGGGTGTTATGTACATGAATTGCAAATTACGCGCAAAATTTTCTCATAGAGGAAAATATCCGAGTCAAAATGGGTATTCAAATAAAAAGAACATTTAAACGAAAAATATTTTTTTCAATTAATTTAGACGGGTAGATATTGCTGTAAATGGAAATGTTTACTTATGCTCTCTAGTACCAAACTTATCCCAGGTAACACAGTCTTGCAATTTAACGTAAACCCAACACAGTGCCACCGTATTTTAGGGATAAAAGACGGTGTCTCAGTGCTGAGTCTACGTTAAATTGCAAGGCTGTGCTACCTTGGAATGTGTTAAGAAAATGTAGATATTATATGTAAAGCATTTCGCAGCAGAAACGTTGTCCGACTAAGAAAGCATTTTTGAAATAGGACTGTTAGAAGTAAAAATATCTAAAAGAACAACAGAAATATAAATCTAAGCCCCTACCTGGCTCAAGATCTGCATTATTTTATGCAGAAACTGAACAAACGTTTTCTATAGTGAGCGGTATCGAGCCACAAAGAAATCCCTTCAACAGAATTATCAAGGTTCGCAGATTTTACTCTAAATACATCGTACAGTAAATTTACACTTGCCCCATTGCGGCGAAATAGTTCTTTACAAAAAAAAGTAAAAATCATATGCAGAGTATTTCCCACAATGCCACGCAACGCGGAATGAAAGTCTCAGATCGCACCTTTAGAAGCAGAGATACCAGGGAAATTGAAATGTACCTGTACGCCCTGTATCAGAAAAACGATTCATTACTTTAAAAAAAAACTATCCAAAACGGTCTTTATATACCGAAGAGGCAAAGCATTATGACCACCTGTCATACATGATTTTGATCCTTCACGTGATGCCAAAACGGCTGTTATCCGGCGAAGCATGGCTGCTGCGAGATTTCTAAAGGTTTCTTGTGATATTTGGAGATCCTTCAATTCTTGAAAGTTATGAGGTTGAGCCGTCGCAAATGGGATTTAATGTTCCAACACAAACCACAAGTGCTCGACTGCCTTGATGTCTGGAGAATTTGGAGGGCAATTTCTGGAAATCTTCTTCCGCAAACCATTCTCGAATACTCTGGGCGGCAGTGTGGCAAGGTGCATTGTTGGGTTGAAGGAAGGCATTACTAGAGGGGAGGATACCGTTGCTATAAGAGGATTAAACTCGTCTGCAATGAATTTTAGGTAGGTGGTAGTCGTCTGTTTCCTGCACATGAATATCTAAAACGAGGGTTCCTAATTAGAACACTGCCCTAAGCACTACCTCCACCGGCTTGTTTCCTTTCTATAGTGCATACTAGTGCCAACACGTTCCCAGATAAATGACGTACACGTACCGATGAATCTAGTTTCCTGTTGCACCGTGTGGAGCAACAGGAAATGAGATTCATCGGCCTAGACTATCTTCCAATCATTCAAAATCTACATCTGAAGCTCGCGTGCCCACTGCTGGCGCTTTCGACTGAAATCCGGGGTAAGCATGTCCACCCGGAGCGGCCTGAGGCCACGAGGCCCCATTTTCATCAAGGTTCGATGTATTTTGTGTTATGACGCAATACTCCTGTCACCAGCATTCAAATTAGCGACGAGTTGAGTCACAGTATCTTTTCTGTTGGCTCGTACCAACTCTAGCATCGATGAGTAGTGGTCGGCCCATACATAACCGGCGGTTCGTGGTTTAGCTCTCCTCGGACCACTTTTTGAAAGTACTAACCACGGTTCACAGTGAGCACCCAACAAGCCTTGCTACCTCGGAAATGCTCTGACCTAGTCTTCTTGCCATTGCAATTTTGCCTTTGTCCAATTTGCTGAAGCCCGCTGTATTTTCCATCTAAAGAAAAATAGCACTTAATAACAAAGCTCAGTATCAGGTGTTATTTTTACCTTCATCAGCACTGTCGTTTACCCGAAGTTGCTCGATTTGCATAAAAGTGCGCTGGTCATAATGTTTTGGCTCCTGAGTGTAATTGAGATCGAAAGCTAAAATATTTTCTAATCGAAAATTTAGAAACAATGATATGGATTAAATGCATTTTGAATTCCGTAGAATCTGCACTTACGGAAAAGAAGTATCGATAATATAAAGTACTTTTCATAAGTATCGATGCTATCGATAGTTACGGAAAGCAAGTATCGAAAGAATCTGCAAAGGTCCGAAAAGCAAGGATTATATATAGTTTCCACATCTCGGGTTTCCCAGTACAAACAACATTTCAAGTCGGGTGTCCACTGGGCTGATGGATGGACGGACGGACAAAGTCTTACTATAAGTACGCCCTTTATTTACAGAAGACATGCTAAAAACAAATTACGTTTAAATTTGATAAGAAAATGCCTTTTTCGTACTGGTTGGTATCTTTCTAAGTCGTGTTGATGCTCGACTAAACTTATCATTAGTCATGAAAAATGTTGTATTGGCATCATTAAAATTTAAAACTTAAAAGTTTAATAATTAAGAAAAAAAAGACGCGAAAAGAAATCCGCTTTGCTTTTTCACGTTGAGAAGTATTCGCAAATAATCGCTAAAAAGAATTGCGAACGTAAAGAGGAATGGTACCGCTGAAACATAACGTTTCTTCTGAAGTCTTCGGAAGTAAATATAGTAACTCGTTAACTTCTGATAAGTTAATTAAACTCGGAGACTGAGAAAAGGTTTGTTCCTGACAAATCTGTCTTCAATGGGAACGTTTATTGGAAAAATGTTTCCCTCGCTCTCTTTTCTACCGTGATTTGTAATACATGTATCGTCGAAACAATATTTCTCATTTTCATTTTGAAATAAACCTCCGAGGAGTTCAATCTGTGTTTTAACGATTTTATGATATAGTAAATTATCTTTGATTTCGGTTTGTTGTAGCTCGTGGATTATTATTAGCATTCAGGTAAGGTGTCCCTTCTTAACAAATATTAAATTCTAAATGACGTACTGGGCGCTCTTAGAAATGAAGACGAGAACAATTTCTTGTCCCACTTGAATTTCTTCCGCGCTTTGTAGGATTAAGTTTACAAAATAATGGGGCTATCTTTCCTCTGAACTACGGAAAAAAACGGATTAAACTGCTCCTTACTTTCCCCAGAGAAACACATTTTCTTAAGTGCTGCAATTACGAGGATTGCCAAAGCATAGATTCACTACATTATTACGAATTTCATAAATACTGCTCCTCTTCTGCTTTCGGCATAATTAAGGGAAGAACAAAAACAAAGGTTTTCCTTTCTGCTTCTTTATTTATTCACGGCGAAACACTTGGCCATGTATTTTATTAAAGTTACTTTTGTAGAGCTTTATAGAGAGTACGTATGGCAAGGCTTTCCACAAAGCCGTTGCTTTATTTTCAGCTAAGAAGAATTAGAAAAGTGATGGCATTAAATTTATTCCACGTGTACACGTACAAAAGACGGCAACGAAAACGGGCTGCTCTCTTTTGTTTTCGAAGACGTATTAAGCATGCAATGCATACGTTTCCCTATTACTGAACGGAAATGAGTGAGATAAAGACTTCCGCTGAGTGGAACCATTTATTAGGTGTACAAATAAGTTTTAAACGTTTTAAGACAACGCAACATGTAATATGAGAGAAAACAACAATACTTTTACGAATCAAAATATGCGCCGTCATTATCTATCACCTTCCGCCATCGGTCGTGCAGCTGACGGATTCCAGCCATGAAGAATACTTCGTCGCGTGACGCGACGAAGTCGTCAACCCATTTTAAACTTCGTCACATGTCCGGAAACGTCCAGACGACAAACCATGTTGCATCGATCGGAGCAAATGATAGTTTGAAGGGGATATGTTGGGACTACACGCCGGGTGCTCCAAAACGTCCCAGCCAGGGGTCAATAAAGTTTCCTTGACGGATTTCCAGACATGCGGCCTAGCGTTGGCATGCAGTAATTTCACGGGACGCAATCCTTTGCCTGTGAATGGACGTTTCCGACAGATTTCCTGGTTCAATTGCAACAATTGTTGCTTGTAGCGATGAGCAGTAACCGTTTGATCCTGTTCCAATACTTCATAATACAGCACACCCTTCATATCCCATCAGATGCACAGCAGAACTTTCTTGGAGTGAATATTTCGTTTCGTTGCCGAAATCGCTGCTTCACAGGGGTCTACCCAGTGATTTTTGCGTTTGTGGTTGTCGCGCCATATCCACTTTTCATGACCCGTAACGATTTTCCACAGGAAGGACTTTCTATTTTGTTTATTCAACAGATTCAAACACTTCCTGACATGCTCATCCTTGTTCCTCTGCCTCAGGTCATGTGGCACCCATTTTCCTTCCTTCTGAATCTTTCCCATTGGACGTAAACGATTGGAAATGGTTTGTTGGGTTACCCCCAGTTGTTAAGTTTGTTCCTTTTGCGTTTGAGACGAATCTTCATCCAGCAATGCTTGCAGTTTCTCATGTGAAACCTTCTGCAGGGCGCCGCTAAGTTCTGAATCACTAACATCAAAATCACCTGCTTTAAACCGTCTAAACCAAAACTCACACGTGCTTTTCGATACAATATTCTACCCCAGAACAGAATAGATCGATGCACATGCATCAATAGTTCCAAAAATCGCACTTTTTTCTTAGTGAAATTCATAACGAATGCAGTGTCGAATAAATGCAGTATCGCTTGCCAATTTTCACCTACCGATGTGCAAGTGCGTTTGACTGTTGGGCAAAATTCTGTCACATTTTATACTGTGGACCAGTTCCGGTCACGTGACAACGCGGGGAAATATCGGATATGCAAATTAGCTGATACGTCACACAAAGATCGCTTTAGAACTTGTTTGTACACCTAATACAAGTGGAATATATCTCTTCCTGTCAATTGTTTCATATCATATGTCGCAGTCTAAGTACTTTCTAATAATGAAATTATTAAACTGAACAACTATTTTATAGCAACGATTAAACAGACGCCGCTGAAACAAAGAACCTAATTTTAATATTTCCGGCGATATACCTATCTTTCCAATGGAAGTTAATATTGAGGTCCTTACAAAACAAAGTGATTGCACTAATGGTACCCGATTTTTTTGAAGGCATGCCAAGATCTGTAGTTATATTTTCTTCATTAACCCATATTGTACTGGTACACACTCAATACTCTAGTTAATCTCACTAGAGTTAAAGCCGAATTTTGCCTCAATGAGGCTCAGCAGGCGCTGAATTGGGATCTGTCGCCCGAGATGGTTCGATTCCTATAAACGGCATAGGTGGGGCTTTATCCGATGTCGGTGACTCCCCTGTCTGAAACCAGTATTCCCCAATTAGAGAAAGACGACTGCTTATAACCCTCAGTGTTCTCATGATGGCCGCAAACCCAGAACACACAAAGACTCATAATTTTAATGAAACTGTAAGAATTCGCAATGAGAGGATAACTCAATTAACATTTAAATAGTACGTATGTATTGCTTATGGTCCATATGTTATTCAAATTTGGATTAGAGTGATTAATAGGTACGAGCAAAAGCAGGCATATTTGTTTATTAACTGTCAGAAGTCATTCAAATTGCACTTGTTGGTAGAGTAACTCTTCATTTATATTAACCCTTTTTCTTCATTGCAGGTAAATAATGAATTCCAAGCAGAAGCAATGCCGTCATTGATTTCTTGACAAGGGAGGGTGCAGGCTGTCCGACATGTGCAGAAGGCAACACAATATTTACGGAGATGACACGATTGAGAAGAGCAATGTGCAATAGTGCAAAGGATAAAGAAGTTTAAAGAAGGGGGAACCAGCATTTAAGACAAACCACGCAGTGCGAGACCATCATCTGCAACCACTGAGACGAATCGCCAGCGAGTGGTTGAACTGATTCGCGCTGAGAGAAGAGTCACAATCTGTGAGCTTGTTGCACAACTGGACAGTGGTAATAATGCCATACAGAAGATGGTGGAAGATTAAGAGTATCGGAAAGTGTATGCAAAGTGGGTACCTCGGCAGTTGACACCCGATTTGAAGGACAGAAGATTGGAATTCTGCTCTGATACACGTTTGAAGCCAATGAAAACAGGATTTTTTTCCGATCTGGTGAGAGGGGATGAAACGTGGTCGTATCTTTGCGATCCAAAAACAAAGAATCAATTCATGGAATGGCATCACACCTCTGCACCAAAGACTAAGTAGCTCAGGAACCTGCGATCAGCACAGAAAGTCACGGTGATTGTGTTTTGGGATGGCAGGTGTTATTCTTCTTGGTTTTCTGGAACGTGGCCGTACCATGTCCAGCATTGAGACATTCAAGAAACTTAGAGAAGCCATAAGAAGGAAGAAACCGAACAAGGATCTGTAAAGGATCTGCATTCACTATGACTGTAGGGCCAGACGTATCAATTCTTAGATGATACCTTTTGTTTTCCGCCGTATAGCGAGCTACAGCCTCGCCTTTACTATACGATCTGGCTATCAAGGCGGCTGAAGGCATCCTTGTGTAGAAGAATAATTACCTCGACAAAACTCAGTCCAGTACATGGAAATAAAAACAACAGAAAGACTTTATTATTCCGATAACATTTGCTTCACGGGTTTCCGATGACTTTCCGCTCAGGTTCCCCGTGCTGACCACGTGCTACACCTTTCCACAATTCTTTCCGCAATACCCGGTGGACAAAGGAATCCTCCTTCCCGTTCACCACGCTGCACTTATACGATACCCGCAGCCCTTCTGTCAAAAACCGGTGTCCAAACCAGGACCCTCTCTCTTTGACGACCGAAGCTCAACTGTCCCCCTATTCTCCTGGCCCCTTTTGTCCTCTACCACGCATGCGCAAGAAAAATTGGTTTCCCCCGGTCAGCACGTGAAATACCTGAACTCAGGAATGCCGTCGGATACCCGCAGGCGATTACAACCTTGCACTATACAAAAGCGGTATAACAACTTGTTTAACAGAAGCACTCGAGCAGCTGACTCTTCAAGGTCAGGTGCCCCAGGTGTTCATGCACCCCTGTCTTAATCCCCACATACAGGATTAAAATTGTACCATGTGGGTGGTGAAGAATATCAGTTCTTAGCTGAAACAACAAAATGGCGGAATGAAGCGTCCATCCGCACGTGTTCATCACAACATTAAAATTAAATAAATTCATAATTGACAGTTTGATTGCGGGCGACCCTTACAATGACAATGCGAGACCATACACATCTTTGGCAACAAATCAGGCGATCAGCAATTAAGGCTGGTCGGTGGTCCCCATCCACCGTACAGCATAGATCTGGCACCCTCCGACTTCCACCTGTTAGGTCCAATGAAGGACAGTCTCCGGGGACAACGATTTGATTACACAGACGAGGTAAAAGTGGCTGTGAAGAAGTGGGTAAAATAGGCCACACTTGATATATATTTTTGAGAGGATTTGTGAATTGGGTTCAACGATGGCGCAAATGCATCACTTGTGATGAAGACTATGTTGAGTAGTACCTTTTGTATACAGAAAGAGTTACTCTACCAACATGTACAGTTTGAACGACCTTTGTCAGCTAATTAAAAATTTATACCCACTTGTGCATTACTTTCGGTACAACCCTGGTATTTTGTGTATGTGTGAGTGTTTAAGTCACAGTAGTAATGCACCTTGTGTGTGAAAGTACAGTCTATTCGTTTGAAAGACGAATACTGTTGTAAAACGCGTCATGGTTGGTTTCGTACTTTCCGAAGAGAGTAGTCGTCAAATGCAATGGTGTTGTTCGGTTAGCCTCCCAAATGCTTGAAGGCGGAACCTAAATGACATTCGTTAACAACCTGTCAAGGAAGGAACGCCGATGAATTGGGGGTCGCGGTACGTAAAGGTGAAGACACACGGGGACAGCGACGGCGGTTGCAGTAGTATACTTTTTTTATATGGGACATAATCCATAAAATATGTATCTAAAATTACCTTGTACTATACGTCTAGATAATAAATGATTTGCTGATTGATTACTGGGGACTTTCAATAAGGGCATGCCTCCTGAAACTGGACCGCAAAGACTCTCCTGATAGGACAGATGCCTGACCCAACATCCCGCTGTATCACAGAAATCATTCAATATGTCTAAAACAGTATGCAGACACAGCTGCTCAATACTCAAGAAACGCATGTAGCGTATTAAATCCGTTGATTTTTATGGCGTAATAAGCACAAAGATTCGCCAAGCTTTCGCACTCCACTGGGAGGCTTTTTCAAGGCAATGACAGACATAAGAAAGATGACACCGAATTTTCGGGTGTAATAAGCACGTCTTTTGAATCCGTTTTGACGCAAATTAAATTTATCAAAGGTATTCAAAGTCAATGGAATCGGTATGGAAAACAATAATATCTGACGGAAGAAAGAAGTTTTTCAATAGGGTTTTTAATCCCTCAGATATTGCTGTAAACGGAATCGTGAGCTTACGCCCTCTGGTTGCAGACTTGTGCGTTAAGAAAAACATGAATTTATATGAGAAACATTTCTCACCGGAAAGGCTTTCCAACACAAAGTAATTTTCAAATCAAACTCTTAAAAACAGAGATATCGACAAAAATAAGATGTGACTTTACGTCCCCTAGAAAAACCATGCATTATTTAGGAAGAAAGTATTCTCAAAAGGTGTTTCCATATGAGCGGTATCGGTCCAAGAAAAAAAAATTAGTTGAGTTTTCAGGAGCCCAGATTTTGCTACAAATACATCAGAAGCAGAAATTAACTCTTATGCCACATGGTGGCAAACCATTCTTTACCAAACATTAAAAATAATACGCAAAGTATTTCCTATCAGGAGCTGTATACCGTGAGGAAATAATTTTTCAAATCGGAGTTTTAGAAGCAGAGATATCGAGGTAAACGCAATTTACCTTTACGCTCCTTAGCGGAAAGTATATGCGCCGCCCCGGTGGCACAGTGGTCTAAGCGATGGCCTCTGATCATTCGTCCGAACGGGGTCCGGGTTCGAATCCCGGTGAGGCATGGATGTTGGGTTTGTCTTACGGCACTGGCTCTCTCCCTTCCCTGGAACCAGTGACCCTAAATTAGGGACGGGCGACTGCTTATAGCCCAATGAGTTGCTCACGGTGGTCGTTAAAAATCCAATAAAAAAAAAAAGTCAGTGCATTAAGTGAAACTTTTGAAAATATATGAGAAACATTTTGCACCGGAAACGCTGTATAATAAAGAAGAAATTTTTCAAACCCGATTTTTAGAAGCAGAGATATGGCAGAAATACGATAACATTCTACGCCCCTGGCGAAAAAACCGTGCATTTTTTTAAGAAGGAAATATTCTGAAATAATTATTCACATGAGCGGTATCGGCTCACGAAATAATTTTTTCAATCAAGCCATTAGAAGATCAGATTTTTCTGCAAATACCTACGAAGCCAAAATTAACGCTTACAACCCCTGTCGGGCAAACTTTGTGCTACAAAAAATTATAAATTACAATCAAAACATTTCCCATATAAATTACAATCAAACATTTCCTGTATCCAGTGCAGGAAGAATTTTTCAAATTGGAGCTTTAGAAGCTGAGATACATGGGAAAGGGGAATTTACCTATACTCCCCCTAGCGGAAAGTCAATGAATTATTTGAAAATTTTGAAATGGTATGAACGACATGTCTTACTGAAAGCTCTATCCAACAAAGAAGCAGTTTTTCAAATCGAGCCATTAGAAGTAGAGATATTGACAAAAATAAGATAAACATCTACGCTCCCTGGCGCAGAAAGCATACATTATTTAAAAAATAAATTATTTCGAAAAGGTTTGTCGACCTGAGTAGTATCGGTCCACGAAAGAATGTTTTCAATGGACATTTTAGAAACTCAGTTTCTGTTGCAAATATATCAGAAACAGAAATCAACGCTTACGCGCTCTGGTGGTGAAACCGTCTGGTAGCAAAAATTCGAATTTACATGGAAAGTGTTTTCCATCGAATTTACATGGAAAGTGTATCCGCTGCAGAAATTTTTTTCAAATCGGAGCTTTAGGAACAGAGATATCGGGGGGGGGCAATTTACTTTTACGTCCCCTAGCGTAGAATCTGTGCGTAACTTGAAAAAGCAACTGCATCTAAAATAGTCTTCGACATGAATGGAATCGAAAGGTAAAATAATATTTTGAATTGGATGTTTAGAAGCAAATATATAGAATACAATGTGTTTTTAATCTAGCTGCGAAACTGTGCATCGTAAGAAACAAAACAAAATAAAGGATCATCATTTGCACATTTCAAGCTTCCTAATGCAAAAATAATTTTTTCAAATCGGACTATTAGTTGCAGAGATATCTTGTCTACAGACGGACGGACAAACCGATAACATAAGCACGATCTTCTTTTACAAAAGACGGGCTAAAAACAGTAACTCGTAGCAGAACGTTGTAGTGTGTTTTTGACTCCACGCTATTTCAAACGCAAACAAGTATGACCAATGGTGCTTTTTTAAGCGTACGCACACTGGATATTCAAATTTCTGCGTTGGCTCCACGAGGAAATAAAATCGTGACCTGTAGCGCCATCTGTAAAGCTTTAGATTACAACTGCTTTAACGACTTAGAGTATCCGCTGGTAAAATAGCACTCCTGCGGCTGCAAATATTATTTACTACGTTTTGTTTACTGCACGAAGCAACCAACCTTCTCTTTACGAAAATAGTGCCCAAAAGAATTAAGTTTAGCCGATACACTTCTGCGAGTCTTACTGGACAAACATAAAAAGAAAAACAAGAGAGACAATACCGAATTTTCGGATGTAATAACCACGATTTTTGAATCCGTTCTGAAGCGAAATAAATTTAGCAAAGCTATTCAAAGACAATGGAACCGGTTTGGAAAACAATCAACCGGTTCCAACAATCGATAAACCATCCAGAAATAGAAACATATGCTTAGTTCTACCAGCGGCTAAAAAGCATGTTACGAAAACTAACAAATTACAAACTGAGAGTTTCTCATAGTACAAAGAAGGTACCACAGACAAAGAAATTTTCAAATCGAACACTTAAAAGGAGAAATTTAGACGGACACATGATATAAGTCTACGTCTGTTAGCTGAAAAATTTTGCATAACGGAAAATTTCAAAATAGGCGAAAATTATTGTCCAGAATATCGAGGCAGACATGCTGGTTAACAGACTTGTCGACGATAACCAATGGGCTGGGACTATACCACGAAAAACACCCCCACACGAGTACACTGCCAACTCCAGACTTGACCGTAGGTACAGTCATCATCATAATCATCATCATTGTCAACCGTTATCAATCCACTGCTGGACGAAAGTCTCCCCAAGTTTCCTCCACAATGGTCTGTCTTGTGCCAGTCTCCCCCATGTCACTCCCACATACTTTCGAATTTCATCCACCCATCTTCCATGTGGTCTTCTTCTGGGTCTTTTCAGCACACTGTGGTAAATAACGTTTCCCCGCATGCCGCCATACCCACACACGGCCATCAGACTGACGGATTGTGCATCTGGATTAATCAGTCCATAGGACCCGTTTCCACTGATCTACGGTAAACGATAAATATTATTTACACCATGATAAACGACGAGTAGCATTTCGAGTGGAGATGAAAGGCTTGTGAGCAGCCGCACGACCACGGTAACTCATGGAATGAAGTTCTCTGCGAAAGGTACGAGTACATATCGAGGCTCCAGCATTTTTACTCACCTGTACACTGAGGTCTTGTGCAGTACTCCGTCGATTAGTTGTAACGACTCTCCTGAGGCATTGACGTCCTCTATCAGTGATTTTCTTTGGTCTGTCGGTACGTTTTGTTGCTCAGGCACGCTATGTTTCTTTCAGTTATTCAGTGCACCCAAAACAGTTGACTTTGGTATGTTTAAACGCCTCTCGGTTTCTCTTATGGACAACCTACTAACATCACACCAAACAATCTTTCCTTTCTCAAAGTGAGTTCTCTCCCGCCGCAACATTTTACTCAACCTCACAGTGCGATACGATCGCGGTGAGCTGCAGGCTTGTTTTTATGCCGTTTGCAGCTGTACCGCGCATCTTAACCACGCAGCAGATAAGTTCATTTGCTTTTGAAGGGGTGTCCGGTGACTTTTGTCAATATCTTGTATAACGCAAATGAAAGCCGGATTCCTATCAGATACATAATGCAAATGAAGTATTGCTAAGACAGAGGACGGCAAAAATTCGATAAAACATTTACAGGTAAATGTTTCACCAGTGAAGGAAACAAGGTGTAATACCACGTTGATCATAGAACGCAATTATCTTATCTATATTGATGAAAAAGAACTCGCTTTGGAAAAAATTGAAATTTTTTACGACATTCATGGCAACACATTTGTTAGAATACGGTTCAACCATTAATTCTACTTAGGTCGTGAATCAAAATACAACATAATTTCTAACTTAAACGGAGACGACTGTCAATATAGTCATACCAGTTGTGTTTATGTAAATAGTAATCCACGCTTCTCTTTCAAGAAAAGAGACAATTTCAAATTGCCGTAACTAGTGTGCTGACTGTGATCAGCGTGAACAGTGTTTTGACTTACTGTGCAATGATAAATTTATGAAATCGCTTGATGGTAAGGAACAGAATGACGCAGATGGTGACGGGTAAGACCAGTTAACAGAAAAAAAAAGTGGGCGACCACGCACTCTGCTGCACTTAAAAATAGCTTTGCCTTGATTATTTACAAGAAGAAAATAAGGCTTTTCAGCGACAAACTGATGTTTTGTAGGCATCGTTCCAGCACTCGGAAAATGTGACCCTATACACCGAACCCAAAATGGTGAAAGATATTTTACCCGACTAATGTTTTCACAGTTATTATGAAACAATTTACCTTTTTTGTTTTCTTCTTTTCTTTCCCTAAGTCGAGTCATACACAGTCGAGTCACATGATTTTGACCGCCTCCTACTTTTGAGGTCAACAGCGCGTAGCGTAGCGAATGAAAGAAGGCACATGTCGCGAGCTGGCTTGGAGGGTATATAAGATGTGCTGTAGGCATTCCGAAAACATATCGCTCATTGCTGTCATGGATAAAAGGACATATTTATCAGATTTGCAAAAAGGGATGATTATCGGCTTTCGGGCCAAGGGTGACAGTATTTCTGAAACTGCGCAGTTTGTGAACTGTTCGAGTGCTACTATGGTTAAAGTGTATTATGGTTGGAAAAATATCACCATTGCGAATAAGCGAAGTGGAAACTTTGGAGTGCCACGTGCCATTGATGTGAGAGGTGAACGTCGGCTTCGAAGGAGCGTGAGGGCCGATCGACACGCGCAGCGAAGTAACTGACTAGCTGAATGAACCAGGGGGTACCGGAAGTGTGTCAGAAACGTCAATTCAGCGAACCCTGCTGCGTATGGGGCTCCGATGCAGACGGATGGCATAGCACCTATGCTAACGGAGGTGCATCGGCAGAAAAGACTTGCATTCATCCACCCTTGCAGACCACGTACACCCATAAGCACATGCCGATTGTCTTCCCTGGGGCGAATGGGATCTTCCAGAACGACAATGCGATGTGTCACACAACTAGAAATGTCCGAGAGTGGTTGGAATAGCACCATGAAGACTTCAAAGTATTTCCCTGGCCTCCTAATTCCCCAGACTTAAACCCAATTGAGCATCTGTGGGACCATTTCGATCGTTTTGTTCGCTCTATGGATCCTCCACCACGCATCCTCCAGCAGCTGTCAGATGCACTGCAGTCAGCGTGGTTCCCCATAGCTGTGAACACCTTCCAACACCTTATTGAATCACTCCCAGACCGTCTAGCTGCTGTCCGCGATCCACACGGCTGTTACCCTGGATATTAGCTGGTGGTCACAATAATGTGACTCGACCGTGTATTCTGTTTACTTAAGTGACATGTTTTGCATTTTAAATTGTTTTCGCACATTCTAATGAACTCAAACTTTTCTCGTAAATCCTGGACGCAGTTTGAAATACATCAATGTACCGTAAATCGATTTTTGCTTCTTTTTTCTTAACCGTGAATTTAGGTTATCGTTTAACCTCTTTCCTCAATTACCCATATTTTCCCAATGTTGAATGTACTTTCAGTCACGCTTGCGTGCTATTTCGTCAAGGTCGGTTGGAAAAGAATCGATGAAGGAGAAAATCGAGTTTAGATACGATACATGTCGACAAGCCACTGTGTGGTGTTTATATTCTATAATTGTAACATATTAAATAGCCAAACTCAAGAGGCCTTCTAATCAGAAACTTAAGCTGTGATTGTTTCGATAAAATGTGTGTGTATTCGTGCTAATATGCGGCATCACGCAGCACGAGATATATTAGCATGCGCAAAGGATAATACCGCAACGCAAATGGGGCCTTTTCAGCAAGTCATTGATGTGTTAGGGGTGTGTCACGCCGCCGCTTTAGGGCTAATGCATGGAGTAATATTTCTCCCCTGAGGAAGTCAGGAAACAGCCGCTCCTGAGCGAGACAAAAGTAGAAAAGCAGAACTCAAATTTGCGCTTTTTAAAAACGAAATTTATTCTATCCCCTGTGAACAACTCAACGCCGAAGCACCACACCCACCCCTAGATGGATGTGCGCCTGACGGTCATAAACAGAGAGAATATGCCCTTTGGGCCAGCCAGCTCAAGTTTGACTGTCGGAGAGTCAAACACACAGCAACTTTAAAGTTTCACCCGAAATACAAAAACACGCCTAACAGCGTTAATTCTAAGTCCCTTGCCGTTAGTCCTTCGTTTAACGGCTTATTATATACAGGGGTTGGACAGAATAATGTAAACACCGCGATCAGAGACTGACTTTGCATCTGCGTACGTTGCAATACGCAATGGCATCACCACTGTTTGGTTTTAATAGTTTTGTTTAGAACCTCAAAGTCCTTCTTAAATGCATTTAAAGTGTCTTGTTTCAAAATTTCTTTCAGGGTGACGACGAAATGAGCGACCTAACGGACTTCGAAAGAGGGCTAATTGTTGGTGACCTGTTATTTGGGGTCTCCCTGACAAGTCACCAGGGTAGTGGGGATATTGAAATCTACTGTGTCTAGAATCACGATAGCATACCATGTTCGTGGCAAAACCTCGTCTGCGAAAGACAAGAGCGGTCGGAAAACGACCCTGGCTGACAATGCAGAGACTGTTGTTTCGTCTCTGGATCGCAGTGATGTAACTACGTTTCATCAACAATGGCAAGTCTCTGTAAAAACACCAGATTGCTCAAAATGCTGCAAAACCGATTTGGGTGTGTCCACTCTTTTTTATTTCTCATTGTCGTTCAAACCTTTGGGCACCCACTTCACTGACATCTTCTGCATATCCAAGTGCTCATGAATTATGAACCCAACACGTTCCTGGATATATCCAGTCTCACAGCTATTGTTTTAGCCGAGATTCGCCGATCTGACGAAATCAAGCCATGAACACGATCAACAATTTCGGGTGTTGTCACTGTTCAAGGCCTCCCAGATTTTGCTGCACCTTCAGTGTCAGTCTCGACGCTGAAAGTTGACACACCATTTCTTCACAGTGAAATACGAAGGGTACTTGTCACTTAATGTTTCCATCATACACTCATGGATTTTCTTTGCAGTTTTCTTCTGCGGGAACAGAAATTTCATGAGAGCCCGCAGTTCCACGTTCGAAAATTCAACACTTTGCATTGACATGATTCAGTACAGGACGACAAACAGTCTGAAAATTGGCAACTTACAATACAAAAGAACAGTCTTTCGAGCTGCAGTGACAAAATAATGCTACAATTACAGGAAGTGGGTTAGGCTGAGAACTTTTCAGCATCCCCTCGTAATCCCTTCGGGCCAGACGGAGAAGCGATAGCTTTTAACCTTCCACTTGTGAGTTTATAAAATTGTTTCAGAAGGTGCCCAACGGGACACGCTGCCCGCCCGTAAAGAAGCATGAGGGAATCGATTTTGCAGCTTTTTCTGTTTTCCAATTTGGAGATGCGTACTTTATCTTATGTGCAAGTTTACACATGGGATAAAAATGATGTAGGTGTGCTGATGCACACCTAGTTTATTAAAAACGCAAACTACATAGTACACAATGGTACCTAAAATTTAAAACGTAATCTCAGTACATTTGTTGGATTGAAAACAATAGCGGAACCATTCGCAAAACGACACGTTTAACCAAAAAGCGTTACTGACCGAAAGACCATCTTATATGGATAGCGCAACACATGAGAATTAACAAAATTTGTGCAGTACATCAAACATTCAGGAACATTATAATCAGCGAAAGTATCGTGAAAGCTACAATATACTGAAATCGGACAGCTAAATTCGAGAGATGACGCAGTTGATACAAATTGCACAGCAGAATTAGAATAAGTAATAGAAAATTTCACGAAAACGTTTAGTAGCACAATTTAGTATACATTCACAAATTACGGCAAAGGCGTTCCCCTACTGTAAACCCTTGTTGAAACTGAGAGCAAACCGTCATGGTGTCAGCAGAAATCCAGAACAGAGACACTAAGACTGACTTTGAGCAAGACGCATGTAACAGCACACTAATCACGTATACAATACAGAATCGTCAGCATAGCACCCGACACCAAGATGAATACACTTACCTTACGTACAAGTTTACACATGGAAACCTTCCGGTAGAGATAATATAAGCTGAAATGGTTCTACGCATCGCTTTCAGGATCTTGCGTGCTCACCACACATTTTCGCTGTCTACCCATACAGCACAAAACGTTTCAGATATGCATTAATAATGTTACAATCTCACATTTTCGTTGCACTTTTAGAGATATCTTACAATTACCTTTCAGCAACATCTATTTTGGAACATAACTCTTTGTACTTTACGGTTACGTTAAAATTAGCATTCACCGATACTACTGTTTTATAATTTCCATTTTACATAATTACTACCTTGATGTTACATTCCGGCGATATTTAAGATTTTGGTTTGGCAATGGCGTGGATGCGCATTTCAAGATCATCTGAAAGTAAGTAATTGTTCTGATTATTATAATTTTTAAATTCTAAAAAGCATTTTATAAAATCTAAGTAGATGGCTGTGTTGTTGTATTAGTATACTATATCAGCATGGTTTTATTTTACTTGAAGCTGAGAAATTTCATATTAGTAGGTACTTAGAGAAATGACGAATTTTATTTTCTTTCTCTTTTGGCTGAAATATAGTCTATTCCACATGTATAATAGAAATTCGACACCAACATTTGGGATCTTTTGTTAACAATATATAAACGCCGCCACTGTTCCCAATGAACAGCGGACTGCGCTGAACCTATGAAAACGTAAACAACTCGTAATACGAATGTTGTTGCTTTTAAAACAGCTGTCGAGTGTAATATTTTTTATTGTAATTTTACAAAGTTTATTAAAAATATAATGTTTAACGTAGTAAATACGTAACAGTAAGATGATGATGTCAGAAATATATTTCAAATACGTAACATCAACATAAAGTTGGTATGTTGAAGTTACAAAGACCTTTCACTGTAACGTATCGGTTATGTTTGTGGACATTTTGAGGTAACCGTATGGTTTCTGAAACATTACTGCTACATTGCGCAACGTTAAGTCTCAATGTTTCAGTGCTACGTACTTTTAACATATACGAAATATTCTGTGCGGTGTGGGTAATCTTCAGATAACTTTTTCGTTCTTCATCTATCGGCCTTCTCCACGCATTAATCCTCCCCCCATAATTTCTTTCCCCATTATCTCTGTAGAAACTGTATAAACGCATGCACACACGTTTGAACAGTATATAAAGCTCCATACGGAACTATGTCGAGAAAGATCGACTAGATGATGTAATAAGAAAAGCTGACATCCGATATTTTCATTATGCCTAGATTTAAGGAACGCTAAATTTTCATTCATAAGCTAAAATGAACACATTGCCTTTTTCTAATTAATCTGGGAAAAACGAAACACTCCCCAGTGAATTTTTTTCTGAAGTGATTACTAGAACTCATTGCTAGCCTTCAGCTGAATAACACAAATACTTCAATCGAGGTGTTGAAATGCTAAAGCAAAGATAAAGAGCAAAAAATACCGGAAAAATTGAATTACAAAAGATGGAAAGCATCAAGATGTGTTCTTGGCAGCACAACCATTTGCTCATCACGCTAAATATGTTGAGTTTTAAATATTCCGCGATAGCGTTACACAAACATTTCATTAGGGAAAAACGTCTCCGAGATAGTAACCAGTGCTACAGTTCTGTCTCGTGTGCTGTCAGTTTCGTTTGAGCGTGATTCATAGCACTACTTTTCATAATGTCTTTGCCTAATGGACTGAATTTCGGGGGAAAAAGCTTCCGGAAATCTGTTGCATTATTCAAGAGGAAGAAAGCGAAGTATAAAAGTCTGCATCAAGCGCAGAGTTGCCAAAGGGTTTTCAGCAGGCCAAAGCTTTTCTGTCTCTCATTCTCCGCCCCCCCCTCCCTCCCACACACACACACATAAAAGTTCTGTCAGAACATTTTGCTTTTGTAGTGCTTAAGAAACTCGTGAAACATCAGAAACGTCAACTCCAAAAGACAGCAGTTACATCAATCGGTATTTCAGACAGATATAATTTAGCTTCAAAAAGCTTTTCAAAAGGATATAAAGCATAACATGTTTTCTTTATCTGTTCATAATCCACATCCAAAGTCTAATGGCATCAGTTTCGATAAATGCATAGCCCCAAATACTCCAGTGTACATCATTTAGGTTTTTGAAGTTTCGTTTTTAAAAAGTCTATAAACAACACTGCGTAGCCTACTTAACAGCTTCACTTACGACGACTTTCTTGTGAAAAGTTTCTCAAAATATGCAACAGTGCAACATACGCGTTGTTATTCTTATGCACTGAAATCTCGGTTATACTTTTTACTAGGGGATGGCCTTAAAAACGTATAAATGTAAAAATGTATAAAATAAATTCCAAAATGTTAAATAATGTAAATATTTTAATCATTGGGGTATTAGGAAGTTTAGATTACGCAAATTCATAATGTAAGACTTACACACAAGAATAAGGCTTACTCAAGACAATTAGATAAATCTGGCAATTGCATTGATTTAAAGAAAGTCCTCTTTATTGCTATATCTAATTGTAACTAACTTCCTGAAGAAGTTGATACGATCATTTGCTTATTTAGTTGAAACTGGCCTCAAAAATCGTCATGTGTTGCGACATTGTCGCAACACATGAATTCTTTGTTTGCTACCGTAAGCCTACGTCTATTTTGACATTAGTATTAATGTATTATTTTAATTTCATATAAACCGGGTTAAGAAATTCTGTACTGCTTAATGTTTTCAACCTTATAACGAGTTCCCGGATTTAACGAGCAAACAAGAAAGATTTGTTTGGTACACCGTTAATTCAAGGCTACTTTGATCGTTTTGAATTTACAAAACTTAATCAAATACCCGGATTTAACGAGGAAGAGAAAAGCTAAGACCATCACTTTAAATAAGCAAAGTAACAGAATTTAACGAAATTCAAAATCTAACAAGGCAGAAAAAATTTGCTGCACATTGTCCTAAAATGGAGGAATAAATTAATTACAGAATGAAAGTGCAAAAGCGCAGTGGAATATTGGTGGGCTAGTGGAAGAATGTTGATAGAAAAGCAATGGAGAGGAGTACATACATCAAATGCTCAACCAGCGAGTTGTGCAACCCACTGCAAGGGTCTATGCCTTAGGTGATTGCGGCAGCACAGTTGAAAACAGGCGCCGTACTTGTAGGCAGAAACAAGATGCGTGCGGTTTACGCACATGCATAATGTGAATTTGGCAATCTTTCCTGGCAATCTTTCCAAAGCTTTGTTAAAAGAAATTTCGTCCATAGGAGCAGTGCCACTCAGGAGTGACGTGGCGTCTGTTTCCTCCGATACTTTCGCAAAAGGAACGTTACTAAGATAGATCACTGATTTTCCAAGTTTACAATTTTGAGAAAAAAAAACCCCTTCGTTTTGAATTAGTCTACAGACTGCGAAAAGTACAGTCTAGTCGCTTTATTTTGACCACCTCCAACTTTTGAAGCCAACAACGCGTAAACAATGAAAGAAGGCACGTCTCGTGAGCTGGCTTGGAGAATATATAGGGTGTGCTGTAGGCATTCTGAAAACATAGCACTTGTTGCTGTCATGGAAAAAACGAGCAATTTATCCTAATTGCAAAAGGGCGTGATTATCGGCTTTCGGGACAAGGGTGGCAGTGTTTATGAAACTGCGCACTTTGTGAACTGTTATTGCGAATAAGCGATGTGGAAACTGCGGAGCACCACGTGCCATTGACGTGAGAGGTGAACGTTGGCTGCGAAGGTGGTGAGCGCCAACGTTCACCTCTCACGTCAATGCAGTGGAGCAACTCACTGGCCGAAAGAACCAGGGGGCTATCGGAAGTATGTCTAAAACGACAGTTCAGCGAACCCTGCAGCGTAAGGGGCTTCGATGCAGAGGCCAGTATCAGACGCTATGCTCTGGGTTTTAAAATCGGCAGAAAAGGCTTGCACATTTGCACGGCAGTATCAGAATTGGACCTCCGCTGAATGGTAAAGGATAGCCTTCTCCAATGAGTCACGTTGTCTGCTTCATCGAACTATTAAACGTTGGCGTATAAGGCGAGAAGCATCGGAGAACAAACACTTTTCAACCATTGCTGGAAGAACACAAGCTGTTAGGTGCAGCGTTATGGTCTGGGGAATGCTTTCGTGACATTCTCTGGGTCCACTCATACCTGTGGAAGGCACTATTGACAGAATTTGTTATGAATCCATCCTTGCAGACCACGTACATTCCTACATGCTGATTGTCTTCCTTGGGGCGAATGGGATCTTCCAGAACGATAATGCGATGTGTCACACAGCTAGAAATGTCCGAGAGTGGTTGGAAGAGCACGATGAAGGCTTCAAAGTACTTCTCTGGCCCCCTAATTCCCCAGACTTAAACCCAATTGAGCATCTGTGGGACCACCTCGATCGTGTTGTTCACTCTATGGATCCTTTAACACGCACCCTCCAGCAGCTGTCAGATGCACTGCAGTCAGCAAGGCTCCACATACCTGTGAACATCACATATTGAGTCATTCTCAGCCCGTCTAGCTACTATTCGCGCTAAACACTGCGGTTTCTCTGGATATTAGCTGGTGGTCAGAATAATGTGACTCGACTGTGTATATGAAGAGGACTTGTCATTCCCATTTAAATGACGCAGAATTTACAAAAGTTTAAGCCCATCATATTATCTTTCACAACTCACTGATTTATGGTTTCATTTATTAATCGATTTATGCTTCTGCGTTTTTAACTTTATATTAAATATTGAAACCCACATTTCGGAAAACATTTCCGTTCATTATAAAAGAAATTCTGTATTTGATATTTTTTCTACAGCTTAAAGGTCTCCCAACAAATTTATGTGTGCCATCATGCTGTCACAACTACAGGACAATACGGTATTAAGACATTTATTTACGCAGACCCCTCAAAAATTATTATTGTTTTGTAGGAAGCAAAAGATTTAACAGTGATTTGCAACCCTTTTTTCCTGCATGCTGCAAACGTGTTTTCTTCTTCTTCTAGTTTATCACTTCCCAGACACTAAAGACTGATTTTACTGTTTCCGTAAAGCTCGTTGTAAAACTACCGCTCTTTTCGTGTTACCAGGCAGCAGAAAATCTCTTACCACTTTAATGTGAACAGCTTTTAACTTCCTAAAGAGTTCTTTACTTCTAAACACCACTCTCTGCAGCCTACAAACCGGTGCGCTTAAATCTGGTATTAAAAACAGATACTTAATAAAATTCTGTTATTGAAAATTGTTTTACACAATAAGGACCATACCTTTCCTGATTTGCTAATTTTATTATCTAACTCCTTGTCATACTTTCGTATCTTATCAATAACGCCCAAGCAAATAAAGTGTTACCCGTTCTATCTTCCTACTTTTTACTGCATAATAATCTTATGCTACTAATATGATCTGCAAATTGGTATGGTTGACCGGTTTTCTACAGAAATACAAGTGACTGACACGCATTTTTTAAACATGGAATCTGCTTTATAGCACTCTTGCCTCTTGGTTCTATGTTGCGACTGCATTTAGAACTCGCTGTTGCTAAGCCAACACACAGTCAAACTCTAAGATTTAATGCTCAGTTAAGTTAGTACTAACGTTCAAAGGTCCATTTCGACTTACTTTCAAAAACTTTATTCAAAGTGAGAAAATTGAAAGCTAATGGGAATCTCCGATAACAACGATTTCTACAAGTTCTAAAGAGTTTCCTGTATGTGTGTAGTTTCTGAGTACATCACTGAGTCGCAAACTGAACTTTTAAATCTTATTGGACAGTCAGGAAACAAAAGAATAACTTATTGTTATTATTGTGCCACATACTGAGTTTTTTTAGATGCTATGCTAAAAAGAGGCAATGTAATATTTAACTCTTACTCTATTTCATAAATATCAGAAATGATGATTTCAGAACCACCCAACTTGTTACAATATGGATGGGGCAAACATTTTTTATGTATACGTCAGTTATATTTTTCTCATGTGTTTTAAAAAATTCGTTTGTGGGAAATGCATAATTCTTATTAGTGTTACGATCAGCTAAGGAATGCGTAATTCTCAAACAAGGAAATGCAATTCGCTTCCATAATGATCCAAAGACATTTTCAAATATAATTTGCTTTATTTAATAACGTTTCATTTTTATATCAATAGTATTATGAAAGTCCATGCGTTTCCTTTTCAGATCTCTCCTTAGCTTCAAATTCAATAAATCGATTCTTTCCTTCTGAAATTCTAACAGCCGAACTGACCTACTTTGGTCTAGTCATCAAGTTAAAAGGGTCACCGGAATTCGAGTATATGTGTGTTTTCGTAAAAGTAGGTCAGACGAATTCCATTTAAATTTTTTGCTGCTGCTGCTTCAAGAAACATCGTACGTTATGTTCATTTTTATCAAATATGAATCTTATCCGAAAAGAACTAAAGAATTCGTTAATGAAAGGAACAACATATGAGAACCCTTTTGCAGCATTATATGGCATTTAAAGGTTCTGCTGGGCTGAAACTTAGTGTTCCTTCCATGCCTTGTGTTTTCTAAAAATAACTCTGCCTTTTGTACCTCCCAAATCATGTTGCACATGATAATGTAATTCTATTATCGGAATCATTCTAATTAGGTGCTCGAACTAGTGTCTGCTGGCAAATACTAATTATGAGATCTGTCAAATTTTTCTTTTAAAGTACTTTCGCCAGCCAAAATTAGAAGTATTTTTTCACAGTACGTTTCATATGAAAAGTGAAAGTGATGCGCTTATTTATTTCAACCCAAGTATGTATTACCCCTAATGGCGTGCTTACCAATTCCAATCAAAAGCTATGCTCTAAACACGTAAATGCACGCAACAGGTTATTAATCCATATAAGTCAAGCCACAATCATATACAGTATAGGGCCAATGGCTTACAAATCAGAACAAAAGCAGACTTGTATTAACCGACAACACATGTATCAGAGGCAAAACGCTGATACAGCGCGGGGGTTTGGTACACAGAACATACAATCAATATACACTCATGTCCAAAACTTAAGGATCACTTATATTTCCATAGTATACTTTTACTCCAACAAGATGTGGATGAAAATATAATAATAAGGAGTAAACAGAGATAAAAAGGACATGTACAGTACATACATAAATTAGCATGAATGTGTGCTTATTAACGGAGAAAATCGATAAAAGAACTAAACATACCATTTTCTGACATTGGCTCACAATGACTAAAATTGACAGAAAAAATTAACAATTTTTCATGGATCATTTTAACAGGGTATATGTCCAACCGTGACTTCAATCCACGATTGGCATCGGTGTGCCATGCTTTTCACAAGATTGCCCACAAGATCCTATGGGAGGTTTCCCTATTCTTCTTTCATCTCCATCACCAAGTCTCTTTTGGTGCCATGGTGTGGTATTACGTTCAGCAATTCTCCTCTCCAGAACTTCCGAAGCACTTTCGACTGTATTTAGATCAGAGGATTACGTAGGCCACTCCATTCGATTGATTCCCCTCGCTCAAAAAAGACCAGCGTTACCGTCCATAAAAACGTCATAATTTTCCACAGCACCATGAAACAGCCTTACATATTCTAAAATAACTCCCTCACAATAACGCTAGGCATTCATTAACCCTTTCTCCAACACTAGGAGCTCCATACGCTAACTGATCATAATCACAGACCAGACCATTACTCTACCACTCCTGTGATAATCAAGTCGTACGATGTTTCTGGCTGAATACCCAATGCGAAGCTCTCGCCAGATATTTTTTTCACCTAGCGTCAGACTATTTACAAAAGCAGCTAACCTCTGCGAACAGAACGTAGGCCTATACCTCTTCACTCCATGTAGAGTGTTTACGACACCATCGACAGCGAGTTGTTCTGCAAGCTGGTGTCAATGGAACACATTGTACAGGCTCTTGGGGACACAATCCGAAATTATTCGAACACCTTGACATAGTTTGACGCGAAATGTTGGTACTGGTGCTTAATTACAGCTGTTTTGCTAACTTGCCAGCAGTTATTCGGAAAGATCTTTTCGCCGTTACTACGGCATAACGATCTTGTGACGAAGTTTTCCGTGGTTGACGATTACTGAACTTTCTGCTAGCTATTCCAAGTTCAGAAAATTGCTTCCAGATTCGTGAAGGCAATTTCGAACTCCTTTGCGACGTCTTTCGTCGTCCACTCTTCTTCCAGTTTACCAACAATTCGCGCACTTGTAAAAGTATCTAAATGACTTATTTTACAAGTCGCCATAACAACAAAACGGCAGATCCACACTTCAATACTTACAGACCAAACGATTTCTTCTAACGCACGTTTCAGCGTTTATCGCCAATCGCCAGTACACAGCTGTCACGTGATTCCCGACAATTTACGTATGACCAAATACTCTCACATACACTATATTGACAAAAGTAAGCAAACGCTCCTTTAAAAGCAAATGAACAGATCCGGTACGATGTTAAGATGCAAAGCACAACTTCAAAGGGTATAAAAACAAGACTGCAGCTAACCGCAATCATATCGCACTGTGAGGTTGAGTTAAAATGTCGAGGCGGGAGAGAACTGACTTTCCGAAAGGAAAGATTGTTGGGTGTTATATTAGTGGGTTGTTCATAAGAAAAACAGAGAGGTGTTTAAACATACACAAGTCAACTGTTTTGGATGTACTGAACAAGTGGAAGACACGTGGCGTACCTGAAGTAGCAAAACGTACCGGCAGACCAAAGAAATTCAGTGAAGAGGATGTCGAAGCCTCAGGAGAGTCGTTACAGCTAATCGACGGAGTACTGCACAAAACCTCACTGTACAGGTGAGTAAAAATACTGAAACCCAATATGTACAGGTACCATTCTCAGAGAACTTCATTCTATGTATTACCGTGATCGTGCGGCTGCTAATAAGCCTTTCATCTCCACTCGGAATGCTACTCATCGTTTAGCATGGTGTAAAGCACATTTATCGTTGACCGTAGATCATTGAAAACTGGTCCTATGGACTAATGAATCCAGATAAACGATCCATTACTCTGATGGTGGTGTGTTGGTATGGCGGCAGCCGGGGGAACGCTATTTACCACAGTGTACTATTCCTACGGTCAAGTTTGGAGCTGGCAGTGTACTCGTGTGGGGGTGTTTTTGTGGTATGGTCCCGGCCCATTCGTTATCGTGGACAAACCTGTTAACCAGCACGTCTACCTCGATATTATGGACAATAATGCCCTAGCAACTCTGTGGCAATACTACGAAACCGAGCCATGTTGGTACCAGCAGGTTAATACACAGAGCCATAAAGCAAAGACTGTTACGGCGTGGCTTGACGATAACGTATCAATAATATATTATTATATTATATGATAATATATATGATAACGGCAACAGTGAATCGACAATGAAAGGTTGCATGTTTTTTGGGCTCCGGTGTTAAGAGACTTTTTTTTTTGAACACCGGGGAATCACGTTTACTGAATGCTGAGTGAGTTCTAATCTGAAGTCCGCACAATTTCATTTGTTTCCCACTACCAGCTGATACAATACAGTTAATTATGCCACCAAACCTGAATAATAAGGGTACGTCAATTTCTACTACGCTGAGTGACAAAAGAATGCATGATATTTCTGAAGAATTGTCAAATTTTAGAAGGCAATACTCAGTGGACTTGGAACGTCTGACAAAGAATTTAAGTGATACGATAGAATCACGGCTGCGCTCCAGTCCCTCATTGACAGACAACTTGGAAGGTATTAGTGCTGCTGCAAAAAAAGGAGTTAATGAACGATTTAACATCTGTTATCAGGGGAGTGGAGGAAGACTGGTCCGGGCGTTTGAGTGACTTTGCGTCTAGGATACGAACTTTCCAGTCCTCGCTGCGAGGTATGGAGAGCTCCCTCGATGAACTGGAACAGTATGGTAGACGTCCGTGCCTTGTGCTTCATAAATCTTCCAGTCTCTACTGCAAATCCAATTGGGGAAGCGGTTGACTTTCTAAAAGAAAAGATCAAGTGCAACCTGCTTGGAACAGACATTGTCACCGCTCATCGCTTGGGTCGTTCAGTGGCTTCCAGACAGAGACCACTCATAATAGAATTTCTACGAATGTCGCAGCGTGATTATGTGTTTAAAAATAAAAGGCTACTCAAAGGCTTGGAATTGTCATAACCGAAAGTTTGACATTGTCCAGGAAATTGTTCTGTAATCGACTGAGGGCCGGTGGTATCTAATATCGGACACAATACGGATCGATATACATGCTTAATGAAGTTGGGCAGACTAGAATTTTCAAGAATATGATTGACATCTAGAAATTTGCTGAAGATGGTGTTAAATAGTAAGTACGTGAACTATAACCGTTTATTCTGAGTATTTTCTACCTCATTTGTCTGTTTACATCTTTTTTGTTTGAAAATTTCAAGAGTTTGACGGATATTTCGAGTTTGGCTGGGGATAGTATTACATGTTAAATGTGTGAATTTTTGATGTTCATGTGGTGTACTTTCACCCTCTTTGACTGTTTTTACATTCGTGTTATTTGTGTGCATTTTGTGTCTGGTGGTGGTACGGTTGCTTACATGGTATTCCATCATTTGTTATTCTAGTGTGTTGCCTTCAGTGTATTACATTGCAAACACGTGGCCTGGCCTGGGCTTGTTCTATTATGGTATGACATTTTGTTAACTGGCGCGGCATGCCACTTTGAGGTTTTATAGTCTGTATCAGTTTGCTAGGATGACTCATTAATTTATTATGTTAATATTGGTATCAAGTCTCACGGCCTACTGGCTTGTTTGCCGAGTGGTTGTCAACGCATTAACTACTCGTCGGAAATTTGAGGCTTACATCTTAATACTCTGCAAATGTGGGATTGAATGTCCGCTCTATATTGTTACATTCCCATGGTTCCTTAATTATTTGAATATATTGCTGCATTAATGGTTCATAGCATATGGTTCATCACATTACTTGTGGTCTAGTTGAGTATCATGGCGGGTACACAGCTCATGATTGACATTACTAATTTTGAATCATTTACAGCTCGATTTTTGTTTGTTTTTCTGCTGAGGGATCTAACAATTGAGGGGTGCAGGCTGGATTGGATTGTTGACTTCCTACTTGGAAAAAAGAGAGTGATGGGGGCAAAATTTGTGCTACAGCATCGTGAGGGTATCTACCCCTTGTGGGAAAAACATAAAAGTCATTTGTCTATTACGGACGATTCTGCTTCTCGTTGTATTGGTATAAACTGGTTTCGAGACCAGAACTGCTTGTTTGTAAGTTTTTACAACTCCACATTGCGATCTGTTGCTCAATAATGGCGTCCGCCGAGTGTTGCTCAATACAGGGCGACTGCCAGAGTGTTCTGAGACTTTGATTACCGAAAGTTAAACATTGCCGCCCCGATGGCGCAGTGGTCTAAGCGATGGCCTCTGATCATTCGTCCGAACGGGGTCCGGGTTCAAATCCCGGTGAGGCATGGATGTTGTGTTTGTCTTGCGGAACTGGCTCTCTCCCTTCCCTGGAACCAGGGGCCCTAAATTAGGGACGGGCGACTGCTTATAGCCCATCCAGTTGTTCACGATAGTCGTTAAACCTCCAATAAAAAAAACAACTGAAAAACAGTTGTTCACGATGGTCGTTTAAACCTCCAATCAAAAAAAAAAAAAAAAAGTTAAACATTGGCCAGGAAGTTGTTCAGCAATATACTCAGAGCAGGTTAAGTTCGGTTTCGGACCCCGTATGGAAAAATTAATTGCCTTTCTGTTGCTGGATTTATCGGGATATTCAGAACCTAGTTGATTAATCAAATGCCGAATGTTCTGAGACTTTGATTATCGAAAGTTAAATATTGGCCAGACAGTAGTTCAACAATATACTCAGAGCTGGTTGAGTCCGGTTTCGGACCTCGTAAAGAAAAATTAATCGGCTTATTATGGCTGGGTTGACCGGGATATTCAGAACTTAGATGAATAACTCAATTTTTACGATGATGACACTATATTGTGGGTATATGAAATATTGACATTCACATTTCGTTTTTATTGACCCCTAGACCTACTTTCACATTTCCATTGTTTATATATTATTGTCTGACAACAGTGCAAGCTGAATGTATTATACGTTTTTTATTTATTTATTTTAGTTATTTGAATTCATGGTTATCATGCAGACTGTTGGTTGTATTTATTATAAGAATAATTTTGTGTGTACTTGGCATACTGCATTTCAATTGTGTGGCCTGTTACTCGCTTGTGTTTGCTGGTGCAGCATTTGGTGAGAGACTGGAAGGGCAGCTTCTGGCGTTGTTTGGTGTGTTCAACTATAGGAGCTACTGCTCAGTGAATTATCCCTTTTGGATATGGATTTCGTTCTTTCATGGCCTAATATCTTGATTATTTGCACTAAATTGCTTGTTATGAGGTATATTTATTGCATTTTGTGGCACTTGTGTACGTAGTTTGAGGCGTACTGTGCTATTATGATTCTGGGTTCTCATGCGTTATTCTCTTGGAAATATAATCTGGCACTGTCTGTTGATTGATATATATCAGCATGATTGTGTCTCGGCTATGAATATCTCATCTGATTATACTTTGTTATGATTTCGTGGCCTGATACTCGTTTGGGACACAATTGCTGCTCATTGCAGTTGCTGGCCACTGCGCTCTCTATGCGAAACCGGGGGAGAGGGGGATTATTGGTTTCATTTCCTTACAGGCCTAACGACTTAGGGCCAGGTTGATTTGATTTATGCAGTTACTTTGCATCTATAGGGCACTGTAGCTTGTCATCACTTAGGTAGTCGGATTAACTCTGGTTCGGGACCAATTTATGCACTACTCCGCCGTTTATTTATTTTTTATTTTTTTGGGTAGTGTTTATTATTCAAGATGTGGTTGTCCACTCAATTGGATCTAGGATTGCTGTTATCAGTTGTTGTACTGGCCAGTGGGTTCTTGTTTTTTGTTGGTAAATTCCGCTATTGCACTGATTGCCTGGGAAGCCTTGTAATGAAAGTATTTTCCATACTGGGATCTCCTTGACCTGGACGGATATTTGGGTATTCGCTTCTAAATGTATTGAATGGTAAACAAATGGACAATCTATTATAATATTGTTTGTTTCTGTCTCTATGGCAAATCTCCTACATTATTCTGCTTATGTGTGCTGGTGAGGTGCAGGCAATGTGGTTTTTCTTCTAATTCTTTTGGATTTCTTCCGATGCTCCATTGTGCTGGTGCTTTGTAAATGTATTTCAACTCACCTCTGCATTGCCTCCTCTTTGCACAAATTTTGACTTATTGAATTTGTTTCATTGATTATTGGGGCAGGGTTTCGTGTATTTAAAATGTAGGGGTTAATTTGTTCATAACTGCTATGCTCTAGGGCTTATTGTGGTATGTCGTGTCTCGTATCCACCTACTTGTACATCAAGTTAATTGATAACTTCATTCTCGACACGAGCGGTGTCATTGTCTCTGTCCCGTCGGTGCTGATTCTGCTTTGCTTTGGTTTTATTGGTCACCTTTGCTGAATTGCTGCCTGTTATTCGTGAATGATAGGCTATCAACTTTGCAACTTTTGTTAATACTGCGAAATCACATTAATCTAACTGATATTACATATTTTTAAAGACTTCTTGTTTCTATACTACTGCTTGTGCATTTGAATGCTAACTATTCCATGATTGGCCCAGTTCATCTCAATGTTTGTTTTTTTTTTCGATGTACTTTCCCCGGTGTTCATTCGACTAGTGATTTCTACTAATTCTTCGAATTTATTTACTTCTTTTTCCCCCTTTTTCTTGCTAATAACTGAATGCATCGTGGTTATTACTCACTACAAAATTTCAATCACCTATTAACGAATTATTCACCTAATAGCCTAAAATTAATACATATTAATGCCAGATCACTCATTAACAAAATTACTTTATTGGAATCACTAATTCAACTAGCAAATTTAAATCTCGATATAATTTGCATTTGTGAGACTTGGTTTCCTTCACATTATAACTCATTGCAAATTACTAACCATAAAAGTTCTCATTTGAACAGCAATTACTCAAATGGTGGAGGGGTTGCAGTTATTGTAAAAATATTTATGATTTTTCAATTATTAAACATTTCACAATCTCGAATCAAAATGCAGAAATTCTAACTATCCATAACATATTTTATATAATTATGTTATAGGCCACCCAACTCAGATCTTGCAGCTTTCCTATCATTACTTACAGAATTACTTAACTACTCTAACCTATAAAAAAAAATTACATTTCTTATGGGAGATATGAATGTTGACTTACTACAAAACACCAATCATTCTTTTCAGCTTCTACAATCACTTAATGCTTCTGGACACAAAAACATTATTTCACTCCCAACTCTTATAACCACTACCTCACAGACATTGATTGACCTTTCCATCACGAATGTATTATCTGAGACTATCATTTCGTGGGCCTTACAGTATATAAGTGATCACCTTTCTATATTTACAATTTACCCTCCTAAACAACTAACTATTACACCTGTAGACGGCTACACCTCCAGGCAAATTAATAATAGAAATATGGAAAGTTTTCGAATTCATTTAGAAAATATTAACTGGAGTAGTATCTCGATTCATGGTTCTGCTAACAAAAATTATGAGGCGTTCATCAAAATTATTACACACATCTATGATAAATCCTTTCCACAAACTATAAAACAAAATAAACTCAAACAAAATTTCGTAAGCCTTGGATCACCAATGCTTTAGTAAAAAGAATAAATACAAAAAAATTACCTCTTCGCAGAAATTTATCAAAGGCAAGCTACCCCATGACTTTCGGAATTTTAAGAATCTTCGTAATAAACTGAATAGCGATATTAGACATCATCATTGTCAAGTATTATCAATCCACTGCTGGACGAAAGTCTCCCCAAGTTTCCTCCACAACGGTCTGTCTTGTGCCAGTCTCCTCCATGTCATTCACGCATACTTTCGAATTTCATCCACCCATCTCCCATGTGGTCTTCTTCTGGGTCTTTTCCTGTCCCTTGGAATCCAATCTAAAATTTCGGCTGTCCATCGTTGGTCTGTCCTTCTGGCAGTATGTCCAGCCAATTGCCATTTCAGGGATTCAACTCTCTTCATGATGTCTTCCACTCTTGTCATTTTTCTGATCCACGAGTTCCTCTCCTTATCTCTCCTGGTAACACCAAGCATGCACCTCTCCATGCTTTTTTGAGTTGTCTGCAGCCTTTGTATGTCTCTTTCAGTTAAGGTCCACGTCTCTGCACCATACGTAAGCACTGGAAGGATGCATTGATCAAACACTTTTCTTTTAAGACATAATGGCAAATTGCTCTTGAAAATTATGCTGTTTCTTCCAAAAGCTCTCCAGGCAAGTTTTGTACGCCGATTACTTTCTTCATCAATGTGACCCTAACTTGATATCTGCTGTCAAAGATAAACGTACGTGTCAGTAATCATCAGCTTTTCTCCATCAATCGATAAATCTTCATTTCTTGTAAAAGCATTGAACATCACTTTTGTCTTCTGAAAGTTCATTTTTAATCCCACTTCTTTACTCTGGTCAGCAAGTTCCTGGATCATACTCTGCAGCTCTGATGGGGTAGTTGCAAAAATGACTACGTCATCAGCAAAACAAAGGTGGGTTAGATAATCTCCATTAATCTTTATCCCTTTGTTTTCCCAGTTCAATGATTGAAAGACATTTTCCAATGTGGCATTAAAGAGCTCCGGAGATATGGTGTCACCTTATCTCACTCCCTTTCCAATTTTTATGTGTGTTGTATTTTAAAACAGCTGAATTTTTGCACTTGCATTTTCATAGATGTTATTAATAATATTAATGTATGCATCTTCAATACCGCAGGATTTCAGAGCCATTGTAACTGCTGATGGTTTCACCGAATCAAAGGATTTTTCATAATCGATAAAAGCCATGCACAATGGAAGTTCATATTCCCTCGCTCTTTCAATTAGTTCTCTCAGTACATGGATATGATCTATTGTGCTGTAGCCACTCCTGAATCCAGCTTGTTCTCTCGGTTGAGCCATGTCCAGTGTTACCTTCAAACGATGTGAAAGAACTTTAGTGAAGATTTTATAAACCACTGATAGGAGGCAGATAGGTCCGTAGTTCCTGAGATCCTCAATGTCACCTTTTTTATGTAGCAGGATCATTGTAGCGTTGTTCCAATAGCTTCATGCCTTAATGAAGGGAAGATTCCTCAGGAATCTTCCCTTCATTAAGGCATCGAGTGAAAATTTGGGCGAGTACTGTTTCGATTTCTCCACTTACTACTGGTATGATGTCTACAGTAATTCCATCTTCTCCTCGAGCTTTTCCCCGCTTCATGTTCTTGATTGCATGTGCAACTTCTGCTGGGAGGACTGGAAGAACTCTGGTACTAGTACCTTTCATGATGTCTGGAGTACATGTATTATCCCTTTCATATAATTTGGAGTAGAAATATTTCACTCTTGTCAAGATTTCGCATCTATTTCTTGTTACAAGAACCATCTTCTTTTTTCAGTGCCATAATCTGTTTTCTTCCCTTACTGAGATGTCCCTTTGCTATCTTTAGGCTTCGGTTCTTTTCAATTTCTTTCCACACTAGTTCAAAGTTGAATTTCCTTACGTCTTCAGTGATACTGTTTTCGTAATATCTTGCATAGCTCTATGTATTCCACTTTGGAAGTCACATCTTCTTTAGATGTCCTCATCTCTCTTCTTTTTTGCATCAGCATTTTGGTTTTTCCTGATAATTTGTTCACATGCAACTTGTTCTTAGACCCAGCTAATTTTGTTGCTGTTTCCATAAGAGCTTTGGTTACTCTTCTATTGACTTCAGACATAGGCATTCTAAAGCAGAGAATCTGTTCTTCAGTTCCAACTTGAAAGTATTATGGTGTTTTTAAGGTTGGTTATGTCAATACATTTTGTTTGTCTTATGAGCTTGCCACGTTCCAGTTTAGTGTTAAGGTGCATCTTACATCTCACCAATCTATGGTCACTACCTGTGTTGAACTTGTTTAGCGCACTGCAGTCTTTTATGACGAATTTTTTGTTACACATAATAAAATCAATTTCACTTGTCATCCCATTTGGATGTCTCCATGCCCATTTCCTGTGTGGCTTTTTCTTGAAAAAGGAGTTCAAGATGAAAAACCTTCTGTCTCAGCAAACTCAACGAGAGTATTTCCACGCTGGTTTCTGTTTCTGTGACCGAATTTACCTACTGAAGTTTCATTCTGTTGCCGTTGCCCTATTTTTGCATTGAAATCTCCCATAATTATTTTCAAGTGCTGCTTACCTTTATTATTAAAATGACGAATTTCCTCGTAAAATTCTTCAATTTCTTCTTCAGTATGACTTGTGGTGGGTGCATAAGTTTGAATAATCTGAGCCTTGTATCTTCTCGAGAGTTGGATAACGAGTCGTGCAGCTCTGTCAGAGGAACTTTCAACTTCTACAACTTTATCCTTCAGTTTCTTGTTTATTATAAACCCAACACCACTAGTTCTGCCAGTATCTGTCCCACGATAGTAGAAGAGATGTCCACTTTTCAGTTCAATGAGATCTTCTCCTTTTCTCCTTATCTCACTTAGCCCGACGATGTCCCACTTGATTCTTTGTAGTTCCTTTACCAATTCAAGAAGCCTTGAATCAGAAGATAGGGAGCGTCCATTATACGTAGCCAAGGTCAACATCAGATGGCAGCCTAGTCCGGACCTCTGGGGATTCTTAGCACCCTCTGCCTTCGTGTCGCTCTGGCCGCTACTGCCTTGGCCAGGTACATTCCAGCTGCTGGAGACTGAGGTCCAAGATTTAATTTGTGGAGTCATTTTGGAGGGGTTTGGCCATAACTCCCCACGCTGGCCAAGTGGGTTGGTGAGTGTGGGATAGCATTTTCTCTAATCCCGATGGTATAGTTATACCGCTATTGGCGGTCGTCAGTGCCCCTTTAGTGGGAACAGGATGCACCACGAGAAGGCGGGGTTGACATTTGTCAAGGAGAGGCTGTGATGTTACGCATCACCTGACCTTCAGAAATACTAAGCTTAATTACTATCTCAACATTTTTTCACACAACTCTTCAAAACTAACATGGAAACATTTAAATTTAATAATGGGTAAAAATTCAAATCCAACGGCTCCTCAATACTTAAGAGATTGCAATAACTTTCAGCTTACAAACATACAAGATATTACAAACGCGTTAAATGAACATTTTACTCTATTTCCACAAACATTGAAAAATAGTCTATTTACTCCAAAAATCCCATTCATTGATTACTTAGGAAGTGCACACAGGGCTAATAATTTTCATCTTACCAATATTACCGAAACAGAACTATGAGAAAAATTCAACAATATCAATTGCAGGTCAGGCCCTGGATGTGATGATCTTTAGCCATTCATTATTAAACATTATGCTAATCTTATTCTGGATCCTCTATTGTTTATTTTTAATGACATATTCCAAACTGGTGAATTTCCAGATCTACTTAAAATTTTAAAAAATTATTCCAAAACATAAATCCGGATCGATAAATTATGCAAATAACTACCGCCCTATAGCCAATTTATCTATTTTTGCTAATATTTTGGAAAGATTAATTTACAATAGATTAATCTCGTACATTCATAAACTAAAAATCATCCATCCAAATCAACATCGTTTCCAATCTGGAAAATCAACAGAATCAGCCTTACCTACAGCAAACTATCCAACATAATTTTGAACACAACTTACATACCATTGCATTATTCTTAGACCTATCCAAAGCTTTTGATACCATAAATCATAATATTCTACTTCATACTACATCATACGTTACACAGGATAGGAATTAGGAACATTGAACATTCTCTTTTAAAAATTTATTTAACAAATAGACAACAATACACACAAATTAACCAACATCAATCCATGCTTCAACTTACACCAACTGGTGTTCCACAGGGTTCAATCTTAAGACCGTTGCTTTTTACCATATATATATATATTAACGATATCTTTGTTTCAATAAGTGACTTGGACCTACTCCTCTATGCAGATGATATAACCATTCTTACCTCATTCAATTCTATGACAGACACTACTATGAATATTAATACTCAACTTAAAAACATCTCAGATTGGCTAAACTCCAATGAATTACTAATAAATATTACCAAAACAAAATCTTTAATTTTCTCAAAACAAAATATCTCACTACCTACTTATATCGCATTATCTATTAATGGTACTAATATTAAAGTGGTTAACTCCTTACTTTATTTGGGGATTACCTTACATAGGGACCTTAAATGGAACCATCATGTTGACTCTCTTATTCTCAAACTGTCTAAAAATATTGGAGTTATTAGCCTGATATTTACGAACCTAACCTACAAAACACTAATTAATTTGTATTATATCATGTTCCAGACTCATATATTAACTATGCTATTTTATTAAGAACACAGTTTGCCGTCTTTACACGATTTTAAAAAATTTCGGTTAAAATGATATATACATTAGAACATGAGCACTTTCAAGTCCACTGTGGACCCGTCATCAGATGGTGTGCTTGCACACGATCTAATGACGGGTCCACAGTGGACTTGAAAGTGCTCATGTTCTAATGTATATATCATTTTAACCGAAATTTTTTAAAATCGTGTAAAGACGGCAGACTGTGTTCTTAATATCCTTCAGCACGAAAAATTGACTTTCTATGCTATTTTATCATGGGGACAGGCAACTAAATATAATTTAAAAAAACTTCAAATTCTTCAAAACAAATATATAAGATTAATTGACTTTAAAATTTGATAGAAATTCACAACTAACACTATATAATACTACAAGAGTTTTTCCAAATAAATATAATATTCTAACGGTTAACCAATTATATTACTACAATATTGGAAAAATTATGTACAAGCGCATTAAGAATAATTTACATTCCGATGTTATACATATTACACCCCAGATGCACACGCATTGCACACGCACTAAATCACATATTAGGCCTATTCATCCGAAAACGGAAGCCATGAAGCAAAGTTTAAACTACATAGGCCCACATTATTGGAACTCATTACCCATGGAGCTAACTTCCTCATATAACTTTAACCTTTTAAAAAAAAATTTTAAACTTTATAATGAATTGCGGCACCTCCACTTGGTGATCACAGTGGATAGGAACTATGTTTCATATGATGACTTTTGTATCGAGATATGATCTACTTTTTTTTTCTTTGTTGTTTAATTTTTTGTTTGTTTGATTCTCCTAATGATACCTTTATTGTTTGTAATTTAAAACTACGGCCCTCATTGTAATACTGATCTAGGGAACATGGGACCTTGTCAGGCCTGGTTGGCCTTTCCCAACTGCTTTATCCGTAGTACTGTTCTTTTGTTTTTCGCTCAGCAAAATAAAATGAATTGAATTGAATATATCGTGTGTGGACTGGACAGCATATATATATATATAATCGCATATATATAGCATATATATATATATATATCATCATCATCATCATTGTCAACCATTATCAATCCACTGCTGGACGAAGGTCTCCCCAAGTTTCCTCCACAACGGTCTGTCTTGTGCCAGTCTCCTCCATGTCACCCCTGCATACTTTCGAATTTCATCCACCCATCTCCCATGTGGTCTTCTTCTGGGTCTTTTCCTGTCCCTTTTAATCCAATCTAAAATTTCGGCTGTCCATCGATGATCTGTCCTTCTGGCAGTATGTCCAGCCCATTGCCATTTCAGGGATTTAACTCTGATCATGATGTCTTCCACTCTAGTCATTTTTCGGATCCACGAGTTCCTCTTCTTATCTCTCCTGGTTACACCAAGCATGCACCTCTCCATGCTTCTTTGAGTTGTCTGCAGCCTTTGTATGTCTCTTTTAGTTAAGGTCCACGTCTCTGCACCATACGTAAGCACTGGAAGGATGCATTGATCAAACACTTTTCTTTTAAGACATAATGGCATATTGCTCTTGAAAATTATGCTGTTTCTTCCAAAAGCTCTCCAGGCAAGTTTTGTACGCCGATTAATTTCTGCATCAATGTGACCCTCACTTGATATCTGCTGTCCAAGATAAACGTACGTGTCTGTTATCTCCAGCTTTTCTCCATCAATCGATAAATCTTCATTTCTTGTAAAAGCATTGAACATCACTTTTGTCTTCTGAAAGTTCATTTTTAATCCCACTTCTTTACTCTTGTCAGCAAGTTCCTGGATCATACTCTGCAGCTCTGATGGGGTAGTTGCAAAAATGACTACGTCATCAGCAAAACGAAGGTGGGTTAGATAATCTCCATTAATCTTTATCCCCTTGTTTTCCCAGCTCAGCGACTGAAAAACACCCTCCAATGTGGCATTAAAGAGCTTCGGAGATATGGTGTCACCTTGTCTCACTCCCTTTCCAATTTTTACGTGTGTTGTATTTTCAAACAGCCTAATCTTTGCACTTCCATTTTCATAGATGTTATTAATAATATTAATGTATGCATCTTCAATACCGCAGGTTTTCAGAGCCATTGTAACTGCTGATGGTTTCACCGAATCAAAGGCTTTTTCATAATCGATAAAAGCCATGCACAATGGAAGTTCATATTCCCTCGCTCTTTCAATTAGTTCTCTCAGCACGTGGATATGATCTATTGTGCTGCAGCCACTCCTGAATCCAGCTTGTTCTCTCGGTTGAGCCATGTCCAGTGTTACCTTCAAGCGGTGTGAAAGAACTTTAGTGAAGATTTTATAAACTACTGATAGGAGGCTGATAGGTCTGTAGTTTCCGAGATCCTCAATGTCACCTTTCTTATATAGCAGGATCATTGTAGCGGTGTTCCAATCCTCAGGAATCTTTCCTTCATTAAGGCATCGAGTGAAAATTTGGGCGAGTACTGTTTCGATTTCTCCACTTGCTTCTTGTATGATGTCTACAGTAATTCCATCTTCTCCTGGAGCTTTTCCTCGCTTCATGTTCTTGATTGCATGTGCAACTTCTGCTGGAAGGACTGGAGGAACTCTGGTACTGGTATCTTTCATGATGTCTGGAGTGCATATATCATCCCTTTCATATAATTTGGAGTAGAAATCTTTCACTCTTGTCAAAAGTTCGCCTCTATTTCTTGTTACAGAACCATCTTCTTTTCTCAGTGCCATAATCTGTTTTCTTCCCTTACTGAGATGTCCCTTTGCTATCTTTAGGCTTTGGTTGTTTTCAATTGCTTTCCTCACTAGTTCACAGTTGAATTTCCTTACGTCTTCAGTGATACTTTTTCTTACTGTCTTGCATAGCTCTATATATTCCACTTTGGAAGTCACATCTTCTTTAGTTGTCCTCATCTCTCTTCTTTTTTGCATCAACATTTTGGTTTTTCCTGATAATTTGTTCACATGCAACTTGTTCTTAGACCCAGCTAATTTTGTTGCTGTTTCCATAAGAGCTTTGGTTACTTTTCTGTTAACTTCAGAAATATCCACTTCTTCCGATGTTAGGCTTTCTAAAGCAGAGAACCTGTTCTTCAGTTCTAACTTGAAGGTATTATGGTGTTTTTTGAGGTTGGTTATGTCAATAGATTTTGTTTGTCTTATGAGCTTGCCACGTTCAAGTTTAGCGTTGAGGTGCATCTTACATCTCACCAATCTATGGTCACTACCTGTGTTGAACTTGTTTAGCACACTGCAGTCTTCTATGACGAATTTTTTGTTACACATAATAAAATCAATTTCATTTGTCGTCCCATTTGGATGTCTCCATGTCCATTTCCTGTGTGGCTTTTTCTTGAAGAAGGAGTTCAAGATGAAAAACCCTTCTGCCTCTGCAAACTCAACGAGAGTATTTCCACGATATATATATAAAATCGCATATATATAGCATATATATATATAAAATCGCATATATATAATATCATATATATTATTAATATATTATATAATATACTGTATATGATAACATATCGTGTGTGGACTGGCCAGCACAGAGCCGTGATCTTAATCCTATCATTATTATTATTATTATTATAATAATTATTATTCTGACTTAGACGAACGTAAAATACGACCTTACACCGCTGAAATGTGATGTACCTTCGAATTCCATTTGCGCAAGCTAAAATCTGACCTCAAAATAGCTAGTGTTTATCTTCTATCTTGAGGTCAGATTTTGGAATGTAAGTGTTGTAAGTAGTGGTGTACCCAGAAATTATTTTTGGAGGAGGCACACTGTTGTCGAAATGTCAAAACTACCAATGCGAAAATTTGGTGTTTGAATTATTGCTATTTAAAAATTAAATTTGATCAAATAATCACTTTTGCAATTACGTCAGACTGTTTAAGCACTATACATAGCATTTACATCAAGTTGCAACTGTATTATGCACCAGTGAATGAAATTTTACATGATGTCAAGGCAACAATCGAAAAATTCTCACATTCTTGCTTTTATCACTGCAGCTACGATATCATTGCTTCCTAAAGTGATGAAAAAAATGTGCATGGGAACAGATATTTTTATTTTTCTCAAATACTATTAATTACAAAGTAATGTTCATTCTACGTTTGTGTTTTCGTGCTGTGGTATGTACTCAAGATAAAAGACCTACCTCCTGTCTACCACAGGCCCCAGCCCCCATCATTCATTAACTTGACGCCCTGACAAAACACCAGCAGTGTTTTCTCTCTTCTTCTGTCTTTGGTGGCATACAAGTTCGAAATGCGTACGGGGAAGGGGTATAGGCATTAACAATAGGCATTTGTGACCTCGTCAGACCATTCCAAATAAATAAGTAACTAATGCCAATTTAAGGAAGACCAGAATGGTGACACTAGCAAAATAACGTAACATACAATGTTTTTATCAATTTTTAAAACTAGAAAAAAATATTTTGGGGGGTGCATATGACTCTTTTAACCCCCTTTGGGTACGCCACTGGTCAAAAGTGTTTTAGTAATAGGGATTGCGAAATTCTGGTCTAGGATATCTACAGCTTATACCTATATACCCCATGGTGTTAAACAAACCGTAATTTTAAAGCTGTCGTCAATACCAGATAAACTCCCTAAGAGAGGTCGAGAGGAAGCAAGATTTCTCTAGCACGCACCTTTTTCATATCACGGAAAATGTAGTTTTGTAATGGCTTTTATAACATTTAACATCCATCCATCTTGTATGCCCACGGCGGGTTGAGTCACGGAAAGACTAGCTGATGGCCATTAACCTGTACCGTCCAATTGCGGACTCCACAGGTTTAAGCGAACTCTCTCGAAATTAATAGTGACGGCGTTGCGAGTAATCCTGCCAGGATCGGACATTCCCCCATCCGGACAGAATCGGTCCGTAGACCTGCAACTTGCTGCTACCCCCGTGGGCCGGCACTTCTCACCTCTCCGTCATAACCCGGGTGTGCGTGCCATTTGGGCAGGGGCTAGAAAAGAAATTTCTCTACCCCTGACTGGGAGAATCAATTGCTGGCGCGATCTGTTTGGGGCGTCCGCCCTTTATTCAAACAGAGATACATGCACATTATTTGAGTCACGGAAAGATGACTATGAGCCCGTGACCGTTACTGGCAAATTAATGCAGCCGGCTTGCATTTAACATCAAGCTCTCGTAATTTACGCAGAATGCAATGACATATTTTCATGTAAAACGTGATGAAATAATGTCTGGCGATGGTTTAGTAAGTAAGATATATTGTTGAGTAACAATAAAATTAACTATTGTTGCGGTTGTGTCACTTCATGAGACAGCATTAAAAAATCAGATTTCAGGAATGGTTTCTACTAATTCCGTTATCCATTTTCGTTACATAGAAAATTTTCACTTGGAATTTACTACTCTCTGAAAAGGAGCACATAATTTAAAGACCCTCCGTGGTCGACATATTACTCCTTTTTTTACAGTTTAATCAAAATGGTCGTGATATTATCTTAAACACGCATTCCATGGGTTGCTTTCTAATGCAAACACATACACCAGGACATTGGGCGTAGGTTTCAGGAGAGGCAGATACCTAACTCTCTGGAGATGACATCAGGGATCGAAAAGCAGACTCGGTACTGTTACTCTCCCATTCCTGCTAGAAAATAACGGAGGGTTTTCACACCTGGACTGAGCACTAGAGGTCGCCGAATGAATGTAATTAGTTTCAAGAGTCATATACACTGAAGAGCAATTGAATTAGAGACATAAATAAATACATCGCTCTTTCCACGTGCCAGAAACACATAGCAACCGAAAAATTGTTTTCAGCCGCCGCCGTGGAATTGAATCACGGAACTCTCGATATCTAGCCGAGCGCGTTAATTTTACACTACGGTGGCCAACAATCCACGGTGCTATATGTAATTTTAAGACTAATATATATATAGCCAGTGCTGTTAATGCCCACCAGATGGAGACTTCTCAGCAATCGCCATGAATTAGAGACAGCTGGCGTTATGCAAATGTGGCGCTGCTGGCGGCCCTGTAAACGGAAACGACATGACGTATGCAGCGATCCGACAATATAAGGAGTGATGCGACAGAAATCAGTAACAGTCGGACGCAGTATGGGTAAGACGAAGGATCTAAGCGCATTTGATCGTGGACAAATTGTCGGGGCCCGACGAATGGGTCACTCCATCTTGGAAGTCGTGAAGGCACTGGGATTTCCACGAGCCACTGTGTCACGGGTGCACCGTGAGTACATCGAATCCGGTAAAACCATCCCTGCAAGGGCCAACTGCCGTGGACAACAGCGTGTGGATGAGTGGGGTCATCGTCGGCTAGCTCGCATTATAACAGCGGATAGACGGGCCACAGTGCAAGAAATCACTCTGCAATTTAACGCTGGTGCACAGAAACGTGCAAGCAGCCACACCATCCAGAACCATCTCCTTGCTATGGGGTACAGAAGCCATCGTCCCACGACGGTACCGCTGCAGACCGCACATCACAGGGTGCAAAGATTAGCATGGGCGCGGGAACATCGCCACTGGACTCTAGGCATGTGGGAAAATGTTGACTGGACTGTTGAGTTGAGATTCACGTTGGTATATGCGGATGGTAGGATACGAGTACGGCACAAATCACATAAAGTGATGGATCCTCCTTGCCAGCAGGGTACTCTTCAAGCTGGTGGGGGTGGCATTCTCGTCTGGGGATTGTTTACGTGTGAAATCATCCCTCACAGGTCAGCGTTACCGGGATATCGTGGACGACCATTGGCTCCCGTTTGTGCGTCTTCAACATCCCACTTGGGACCTCATACTGCACAAGACGATGCACCATGCCATCGTTGCCGAATTGTATCCGAATGGTTGGATGAACACTCCACTGACGTGACCTTGCTTCCTTGGCCAGCTAGGTCACCTGACCTCAATCCCATCGAGCACATCTGGGATGCCATCGAGAGAGATGTTCGAGGCTCTGACCCCCCCCCTCCATCAAATCTTCGTGAGCTGTGGGAGCTTGTTCAGGGGTCGTGGATCTGTATGGCTTCCCAACGCTTCCGGTGTTTTGTCGAGCTCATGCCGAGACGAATCGCCGCCGTCAACAGGGCGAAAGGTGGTGCTACACGTTACTAGACAGGCATCTGTAATTCAATTGCTTTTCAGTGTAATAGTTTGCACGAGCAAATCAATCTACGGCTCTAATTGATCTGCCAGACTCTAGCTTGCCATTGGGCCTCCTCCATTCTTATTTTTATGGACACTAAACTAAATTGCTCAACTTTATTCACTTACGAATTTGTCCAACTTTATTCACTTACGAAATTGCTCAACTTTATTCACTTACGAATTTGTCCAACTTTATTCACTTACGAAATTGCCCAACTAATTTGTGTACACCCTGTATTTAAACCAAACTATATTGCGAAAAGTTTTAATTTCGCGTTATTCCCAATAAATTCAAGTCGAAATTGGAAAATTTAAAAAGCTTTACTGGAAACCTAGTTTTTGCATAATGCCAATAAGTTGTTAACATGCCTCTTTGTTGAGCAGTAAAATTCAGCTAAACGTTTTTTTTTTTTTCATTATTAAAATCTTCAATACGGAGCTTCGAGTCATTTACTTCCTTCGATAAGAAAGGCCAGCAATAATGACATCCCACAAAAATAAATATTTATATTTCAAAGAATTTCCAACGACGATGAGTTCCGATAATCCCCTGCACATTTCATTAGAATTACATTTTTTAAGTATTTATCAGAAAATAATCCACTTTACCATTGTTTATCATCTGATTATTAATGAAAACCAAAATCGTTTCTAATCAAGTTCAATTTTCGCAGTAAAAGTCATTTTGGTGCAATCCATTTCTACTACTAAAGCTTTTTTCCTATGTTCTTCATCGCAATAATTTCTATGGGTAGCTAAGCCACACCATAATCACAGGCGGATGTAGTCATATCATTGTTTTCGCGGCACGGAATATACAGGGTATCCGAAAATGTATGGATAGAGATTCTCCCATATAAAAAAGCGACTGAAATAATTTATAACATTTCAACGTCAGCACAGTTTGTAGCTTTTACAGAGAAATCCTGTATTCAAACGTCCACTAGGCACTAGCACACTTTTGAGGCACAATTCCTTTTTCAGCATGGACGGTGCGATCTTTTAGGGCTTATACACTATCTACCAACAAGTAATTGGACACCCCTGCAATCGACGATATATGCGGTCCTGATACACGTCACGGCCGCCGCCGTTAAATATCGTGTGGGAAACAACAACACAACCAGTCGCATGCAAAATACCACGCAGTTCGGAGCTCTCTGATTTCGAGAAAGGTGTAATCGTCGGGTATCATAGAAATGGCCGATCTATGCGTGACATATCAAGCGAGTTGAAGTGCCCAAAATCGACAGTGGCCTACGTGATTGGCAAGTGGAAGATAAGAGGTGACTGTCGGAATGTGCCCCGACCCGGCAGACCAACAAAACTGGGAGTTAGAGACCGGCGGGTGCTGGCCGCAGAGAAATTTGGAAGAACCGCACCAAATCGATGGGCCACAACCGCGAGGAGTTTCAAAAGGTCCAGAAGTGTTCTTTTGATGAATACCATCCGTAAGGCGGAAGCCCATCTGCTCGGTTATTATGGACGTGCTGCCGCTCACAAGCTTTTGATCACCAAGTCCAATAGCGCCGCTCGGCTAACGTGGTGCAAAGAACGTCGACAGTGGACCGTTGAGCAGTGAAAACAGGTTCACCCTCTACCGTTCGAATGGCAGGGTCTGGGTTTGGCGTCTCCCTGGAGAACGCCTCCTGCCGGGAATGTATTGTGCCAACTATGAAGTTTGGCGGCGGTGGAATTATGCTATGGGGGTGTTTCTCCTGGCATGGCATGGCACGGGACCGTTGGTCGGAATTCCTGGTAGACTCAACGCCGAGACGCTACTGCACCATTACTTTCAGGATGACAATGCCACCTGTCATGTTGCGAGGTCCACCATGGCTTGGTATGGTGACAATAGGGTTAATCGAATGGACTGGCCTGCGCAGAGCCCGGACCTTAACCCCATCGAGCACCTCTGGGACAGGTTGGAGCGTCGACTTGAGGGGTGCCCCCACCGTCCGAAATCGGTGTAGGAACTGACCGGTCTTCTCCAAGCCGAGTGGAAAAAAATACCGCTAGCCGTCGTACAACGCCTGGTTGAGAGTATGCCCCGGAGGGTCGCAGCTGTAATCGCAGCTCGTGGAGGCTCCACCAACTATTGAAAGTGAATAAACTTCGTTTTCCTTTGCTATCACAGGTGTCCAAATACTTGTTGGTAGATAGTGTATAAATGAGACAGTTCTGTGGTACACCTGGTACTTTGTGTACATCCACACGAAAAAAAATCTGTGGGAGCTACATAAATGAACCTTGGGATCAGTAGAACCACCACCCTTTTTCATGGCATCTAAGGTCGCCGCACTTCACATCCATCAAACCAATCTCACAAAGTTATCAGATGAAGGAGCGTTTCTCTGGTAACTGAATTTGATTCTTGCACCCACCACACACACGCAGTCTTCTTCTAATCTGGTGAATGGTGTCTGCAACGCACCTATCACTGAACCCTTCGGCGAACATAGAGCCCAACGCGCTCTTACATACAAACAAGCACCCGAATCTCTCTGATAGCATGAGTAGGATTTGCTACCCCCGATGTGTTTTGAATTTGCAGGGCATCTGGGGGATTAGAAGAAGTAACCCTGAGCCATAACTCTTATCACTAAACAAAGAACTGAACCAGGAGTCGGTTTGTCCAGGGCCGTTATCATTCAGCCTTCAGACATTGCTCAGTAGAACTCTTGCTTTGTTGACACATGCTTCGTTTGTCTGTGTTATTTTGTATTGTCCCAGAAGCGGAGTTTATGGGGGAAATTTGCCGTAAAAATTCTTTCACTTTGATCAATCCCAATACATAGACTGACAGCATATTTTTTCATAAGGAAAGAACAAGAAAAGGGTAAAGTAAGGAAGATTTTCCAGCTGTACCACTCCCTCCTATATACGTAAGGCTATCAGTAGAAGAATTCACTGACTGCCCCAGAGAAACGTCCGAAGGTCTGTGTATGTCAAGCCTAAAGTTTGGAAGTTTCGAGTGGTGGCCCAGCACTAATCCTTCTTTTGTTATTGGAAAACGCAGAGAGAATGAAATTCGGAAAGAAGTGAGACATTTTCGGGCGTTATGGTATTCTGAACGACAAAATATTTTAGGATCGCGGTCATTAAAGGGTTAAACTTGCGAACGCACACATTTACGTGCGCACTAGAATAAGGCGGCATGTAACACTCGGGGAGTGCCGCCGTTGTGTGGCGTAAACCATATTCTTTGTTCCATTCGTTTTCATTTTACGTTGTATTTTCCAATGGTCAAACGTTTTTTGTTCTAAGTTCTTTTCCCTCATGGAACACCTTTCAGTTGTAACCATAATTTCTCAGATTGCAGTGAAACTAACTTTGTGAGCTAATTTTCCATATGGTGAAAATTGTGTTTTCCTAATTTTTTTATGTCCTCATGAAACATATATGAAATATATTCATTCTTTTTGGGATATCCTCAATATGGAAATGATTAACTTCGAAGAAAGAGTTACTTGGAACCTAATAAAAAACACGTCGTATTTACCTCCTGTCTGTTAACCACAACTACATTGGATACAGGCGTTATTAACTTAAAACTGCGAAAGTGTGAAAATAATTTACACAGCGATTTCATATACAAGTTCCGTTTAGTTTGTAACGGGTTATATATTTTTAAAACGGAAGATGTACTTCGTTGGAACTGCAGAGATCAGTAGTTCTTTGATCAGTAGACTTCATTGTCCTTTGATCAGTAGACATCATGTACCTGGATACGTGGACTTCCTGTACCTGGATAAGTGGACTTCCTGTACCTGGATAAGTGGACTTCCTGTACCTGGATAAGTGGACTTCCTGTACCTGGATAAGTGGACTTCCTGTACCTGGATAAGTGGACTTCCTGTACCTGGATAAGTGGACTTCCTGTACCTGGATAAGTGGACTTCCTGTACCTGGATAAGTGGACTTCCTGTACCTGGATAAGTGGACTTCCTGTACCTGGATAAGTGGACTTTATGTACCTGGATAAGTGGACTTTATATACCTGGATAAGTGGACTTTTATATACCTGGATGATCAGGCTTCATTGTCCTTTGTTCAGTAGACTTAATTGTCCTTTGATCAGGAAACTTCATGTGCCTTGATAAGTAGATTTCATTGTCCTTTGGTCAATTATCAGTCTTTCATTGTCTTTTGATCAGTAGATTTCATGTCCCTTGATGACTAGACTTCCTGTCCCTTGATCAGTAGACTTCAGGGAAGTATACTTTTAAATTGGTAGTAAAACAGACTATATGGAGTGAACTTCAGGCTATGGCAATTATCAGCGTTAAACAAGTAATTTCATGCACTGCTTGCCGTTCTGGTTTTCCTCGACGTGTAACCCGCACTGCCGTAAAGTGTTAGAGTATTACTTAGAACAAACGCCAGCGGACTGGTCGCACTCTTTTCCTTACGCTGGGCTGAAACGCTTGAGGATTGACAGTAGAGGTGAATGACGTAGTTCCGGTAAACGAGGTCAGAGATGATTTGCTCACAGACCTTGCAATGCACGATTCTATCCTGAAAATCCAGGGGTCTTTTGCCAGCACATTCTAGACAAGTGGATAAGAGTAATCCGTATCATTATAATCACACCATTTGGCTGAAATAGTGTAAAAAGTTGAGGTATTCGAGACATGAAGAAGGAATAGTGCTTTTAATCAATCACTTTTAGTTGGATCTCACGCTGAGAGATGTTAAGCTTTAAGGTGCAAGAAGGAAGAAGGGATCTATGCGGTTCACCAGTTACGTGTAATTCGGTTTCAGTAGAACTGATGACGAGATGTGGATCATTAAGGAGACTTGTACCCGTGAAATTATGAAATAACCCTTGCCTCTCTCGGGAGTAAGAATAAAAGGTTACACAACTTGACCCTTGCACATTTTAGACACGCTACATCGTATGCAGTGAAAAATGACCTGCAGAAATGTAAGTCTTCAAAAACAGTGTGTTCTAATAGTTGTGTATGCCAGAGGCATTTCTTTGGAATACAGCCTTATCCAAATTGTACGTTAGCCTTGATATCCGTGGGGAAAGGACACCTATATTCTCACCATTCCTCCAAATTGTCGCCTCCGCTTCTGCAACAAGTGGAGTACGATGGGCGGAATGTACAGGAGGCTGTATTCTGTCCCCTAGTTGCGCGCAATAACGTAGGATTTGTGTTCTGAACTGTATGCTATGCACCTCGAACATGTCTGGGAAAATATATAAAATAAGTATAACGCTTGATTGAGGCATACAGGAGTTAAAGGCGTATCACGACAATGTGAGGACGAGTATTATCTAGTAAATGCCTAACAGTCAGATGTGTATTTCGTCTTCTGATTTGTGCTTTTTATTTTAGGATTTCACTATTAATTTTATTTAAGAAAAATAGTATTGTGAAAACAGACTGCTGGTTCCTTAGGGAACAACCAGAGAACTAGATGGCAAGTGACGTCATGAACTTCGTCATTTTATGCGATTTCCAAATTATATTTGGTGTTATTGCTACGGCTTTGTTCCGGAAGGAGTTTTTGACTCTTAGAAATAAAGTATACCTAAATGTAGCTCCCCTAAAGAAACTTCTACATATCTCTTGTATTTAATTTTCTAACCACAAGAAAAGAGAAAAAGTATTACAGATTCCTGTAAAGATCTGTAGTTCTCAGAACTAGCTACATTTCGTTTTCATTATGATGTTGTGCACTGCATTTCTACTACAAAGCTGATATTGAGCCTGATATACTGGTTACCCAGGTTTTTAGCTGCTAACTCCGCAGCGCACGATGATAGCATGGGATTATATGGTATACCATTTGTGTTGTGAATAACTTACTCAATATCTGGACATCGGCTGACAAAATGCACTAAAATCGGTACCTATTAGAAGAGCGAGGGTGGTTGTGAAATATCCCAATCGCCTTTCGGGCTTATGTTTCACTAAAAGATCTCAGAAACAGAATATATGAAAAAGTTGGGAATAAAATAATGGACGGAATAACTAAATCATCAGCACAATGCGAAGGCTTTCTCATATCGTAAGCCAGAGGAAGGAATTTAGTATGTGAAAAAAGGATGGGCTTAAAAGAAATTATCTATTCTTGATTTCTTATTTTCTCCCTCTCATTTTAAATAATATTTGAAGACTCAATAATGCGTAGAATACGGATTTTTATGCTTGTTAACCGAGATCAAGAAATAACACAGATCAGAAACAGAATATATGGAAAAGTTGGGAATAAAATAATGGACGGAATAACGAAATCATCGGCACAACGCGAATACTTTCTCATATCGTAAGCAAGAGGAAGGAATTTAGTATGTGAAAAAAAAAAGACGGGCGTAGAAGAAATTATCTATTCTCGATTTCTTCTTTTCTCCCTTTCATTTTAATTAATATTTGTAACACGATGTTGGAATAAATTATCGCCCTTTTGTGAGAAGAGAAGGAAAACCAATTGAACCTAGCGAAATGTTACATGAAGACTGAATAATGCGTAGAATACAGATTTTTATGCTTGTTAACCGAGATCAAGAAAGAACACAGAAGACATGGAAAGTGGTTAACAGTCGGGCTTTAGAATCTAAAAAAGGCTTACAACAATTGTAAAAAACATACTTCCGAGCTGTGAGCTATTTATTCTCCGGGTTTGGCGATCCCCTGGGGAATTTAAGCTGTGAGCCATCCACTTGTAATTTAGGGCAGCTGGTTCAAAGAAGGGACAGAAAGAGCGTTTCATCACAAATCCACAACACAATTCCCTCATCCGTGACTCGAATCTGGCCTGAACTCCGGCCATAGGCCAGACGTCCTTGCCTCAAAACTCGCGACCATGGGGTAGGCAGCTGTGAATAGTACATCTTGTTCGAAAACGCTACAATGGGGGGAATTATCATGAGAAACACTGCAAAATAAGTGGGTACCTTTGATATAATCAATGACATGGAAAATTTGGTCACATTTCAAGTAACTCACTTTTATACTATTTTTTCCTAACAGACTTTCATATGTTGGCAGATCATATTGAATGCAAAAATATACTTGTACCATCTAGCGGAATACGGCATGCATTTCGTTAAAATACTTGGATCACGATTATAAGTATGACAATCAGGACGAATTTTTTAAACCCTTTGTACCGATGGAGAAAGTCAGGCCTGAAGAGAGGGGAGGAGGCGGTGATGTAGCACCGGGGCCCAGAGACAGTTTCTACAGTAATTGTTTTTTCTAATTATTGTTTTATGGTGTCCGAATATTTTTCAAGCTATACCGTCACCAGGGTAGGGAAGTTACGCGTAAAAATATATTTTCCACGTGACGCGTAAAATACGCGTAAAAATGCGTAATTTATTTCATACATGTAAAAAATGTAATAAATTCAAAACTTGCTTTAAATACAATAATAAAAACGAAGTGTTACAATGTTACTCGAGTTCCCAGGCTAACTGCAATACGTGCGTGGGTTACCTGCGGCAAATCAAACAAACTCTCCATATTACGTTTTTCATTTCTTCTTTCCTTTCCAACGACACGCCACATTGGGTTCTCTGGGTTGCTTTGCTGCCCACCGACACAGACCATGGTGTATGATATACAACGTTATTGCCAGTCATCAAAGGCTGTAGACAGTTTTCATCGTGTGGATTTTGTCACTTTGTGTTTCCCACCAGAAGCCGGCATCTTTTGTCTTTTTATTTTATGCTCAGCTCATTATTTTCGCATTGCGGCAATTTTTATAAATGAATATAGTGTCTTTGTGCGTAATTCCGACTTCGTTTATTTTCATTTATTCGGATGACCGAAGAACTCTTCCTGTTCACAGCGGCAACTTAAAAGAGAAAACATAAAATTTAATGTTTATTTATGAGAACTCTTTGTGGATACTTTCCTAGAGGCTGCATCTTTAGACGTATATTACACTCTAAAAATGAAAGATGTGATGATTATGAAAAGTAATAAAAAGGTATGTCGATAGATGGCGTTCAAGAGTTTTCTGAGATTCGAAAGAGATGGTTCGAGGGTTTGTTTACGGAGGGGAGAACATGAAAAGTTATCCACCGCAAAAATAAAGATTGAAGAGTTGCAACCGGTCGGTTTGCCAGGAAGTAGGGGAATGGTGGGGAAACTGACATATGGATTATGTGGTTAGTGGAGGAGCCGAGGTGGGGAGGTCCCGGAGATTGTATTTCACTGGGGTCCGAGCCCGCTCTCCACGACCCTGGAGAAAGTTCTCGTGCTCAATTTGTAGCAATGGTAAATGAATTAAACTTTAATAGCAGAATACAGGACAGGCACAAATATGATAAATGATTCTACTTCCCAAAACAAATCAGGAGACTAAAACAACCTGCGACAGAACGGCCAAGGAAAACGTCATGACGATTCGTTTTCTCACGCAGCTATTTGAGCACATGAAAGTTTTCTTAAAAGATGTACTACTGTTGGTGACAACAGCAATACTGTGAAGGACTGCCGGCATTAGCTTGAAATTTACACGATATGTACACCAGATCGGGAAATGCGAATGATTGAAATGTCAGTGAAAATGAGCATGCAGTTTCGGAGTAGCGCCCACTGAATCATCCGGTCTCGGAGTTAAGCAGTTGCCTCAAACGAGATTTTCCAATCGGTGAAGTGTCGACATTGGCTGTTCACTGATTGCTGGCTCAGTGAGATGTGTCTCACTGAGCCTCGTCGCCTAAGGAGATCGCATTATGAATATCTGAAGGGCTTTAAGCGGGGAATAGTTGTTGGGATTAGAGAAGCTGGGTTTTCCTACCAAGAAATTGCTACTCGTAGGGAACGAAACGCTATTACATTGATGCGAACGTGGCGTTAGTGGATAGATAAGGCTCGAACTTACAGAAATCCGGAAACAGCGAAATGAGTCGACTGCATGGAATCACAGACACAATACCGCATGGCAGTGACTGATCACACAGAGGCAACCCGGATGTTATTTTTTTATTATTAAAGGTTTAACGACCCCCATGAGCAACTCAATGGGTTATAAGCAGTCCCTAATTTAGGGCCACTGGTTCCAGGGAAGAGACAGAGCCAGTCCCGTAAGACAAACACAACATCCATGCCTCACCGGGATTCGAACCGAGACCCCTTCACGGACGAATGATCATAAGTCACCGCTTAGACCACTGCGCCACCAGGGCAGCATCTTTTATGTTAGAGCAGCAGCAATGTAGCACTGTCACATCTCAGGGGTTGTTCCCCAGCACAGTTACGTAGGACTGGTCACTAGCAGCTTATTGCTGCGCATTCCTTTTACCCTCAACTACAGCCGCTTCAGGCTGCAATGAGGACCCGAACACAGACATTGGCGCGGTGATTGGCAACAGGTCGTATTTTCTGACGAGTCCCGATTCAACAAGATGCACCATGATGGTAACTGACGTGTTCGTAGATGTCGCGGTTTATGGAACTTTGCAGCCTCATTCCGGCGCATTCCTTTGACCCTCAACTACAGACGCCTCAGGCTGCAATGAGGTCCCGAATACAGACGCCTCAGGCTGCAATGAGGTCCCGAATACAGACATTGGCGCGCTGACTGGCAACGGGTCGTATTTTCTGACGAGTCCCGATTCAACGTGAAGCACCATGATGGTCACTGACGTGCTCGTAGATGTCGTGGTTTATAGAACCTTGCAGCCTCATTCCGGCCCAACGTTAAACGTCATGATTTGGAGCGCCATTAAGTTCAATTCGCGATTTCGCCTGATACGAATTGAGGGAACATTCAACAGACAGCGATACATACATGAGGATGTTTCAGAAGGCAGACGTGATATCCTTCCTTCAGAATTAACCTGGCGCCATATTCCAGCAGCATAATGCTCTGCCACATGTGGCCCGGAGTATCCAAGACTTCTTCCATTCACGGCAAACACCCCGTTTTCCTTGGCCCAAACGTTCGCTGGATATGTTCCCGATCGAACGTGTCTTGGGTATGGTAGTTAAGGGATTGGCCCGTCAAGTGCCTCCGCCAATCACCACAAATGAACTCTTGTCTCACATAGAAGCAGCATGGCAGGATATTTTCCAGGTCGATATCTAAATCTCTTCCTTCAGTCCACCCCGTGTAGAGGGTATCATTGTTGCTCGAAGTGGCTTCACTAGGTTTTGAAGCGAAAAAAATCTTGTATAGCTCTAGAAATATAATCAGTTATGTCCAGTAATGGGGACTGTGATAAAAATATCATTTCAACAGTGGGATTCTTTCTTGGTAATGCAATTTTAAAAACGTCAGGGAATGTAAAGAGAAAAACAAAGTTTAAACTCATTGTATGCATCTTTTCACATTCTCAAAATTTACAAACTTCTTGAAATGCCCTTATCTGACATAGGTTGAAGATATGCACAAATGTGTGACAGTAATATAAAAATGTTTATGGGAATAAATGCTACTGAGCATGTCTTAATGTTTATTCAATGGATTTATAAAGTCTAACCCAAACCCTTCGAAACTTACAAAATCAAGTACGAGTCAGTGTTTAGACATCTCGAAGAACTGTAAAAGGATATAACATTTTTTTATCTTTCTCCATATAATAGTGAACTTGATGCAACATTTTTAAACTCGTTCTAACATTCAAGAATTTTCATTAGAATTCCTCGGTTTTGTGAGTGGCACTTTTCCGTGGTACTTCCCCTTCAAAACAGCGCTTTATATTTACTTCTTTTTCGAGAATATAGAAGCTTCTCCCAGTTCCTTTGAAAGCAGGCATTTTTACTTCCTCTCTGAACTAGAAAATACGCTTATTATTCATTATCCTCTTCTTCAGCATTGCTACGCAAACAGATTTTTCCGCTAACACTCAAGTAAGGGAGCGAGGCACGAGCGAAATAAAATTCAGTTTACTCAGTTTGCGAGACGAAGAAACAGAAACATGGCGTGGCATCATCCTCTTCAGAATTCCTTCAAAGATCTCTGAACGGATTCTAAAAGAAAAGATCCGTATAAAAAGGGACTTTTCAAGTTGACTTTGTACACGCGCAAATGATTTCCTAGGAATTTCCGAAGACCAGTTCGTTCTAGAGTGAGGCCACGGCAGCAGAAGCATGCGCACATCGGCATAAATGTAAGGCACACTTCATCCTCCTCGTGAAGACCCAGTGAATAGGAACCGGGCATGGAATTTTCCGCTCCCAGTGGGTCCAAGACGATACTGCTTTTGCAAAGACACGCAAGCCCTACTTGTCACTCGTCATGGATGGTTGGAGACGTCCACTATCACCTTTTGCATTCCACATCAGACTTCGCGATCTCTGTTGCTTTTGGCTCGAAGATTCCTCCCATTTGATGTAGGTACCGCTCAAAGACTTCCACATTTTTATCTCCCCCCACTCCCGCCTTCTGTCATTTTCTGCCTGCCTTCTCTTTCTGTTTTTCTTAGGTTGAATCATTTGATACTCCTAAGGGACAGATGCGAATATTGGTATTTGCTTTGGTTTCGGACAAAGATAGCCGTTTTGTCGGAGCTCAGCAAGACTATTCAGTGGAAATCGATGCAAACGCACTATCCATGGATCGGCACAATTCTCTTTCAGTACATGATGTTCCGCCGAATTAAATATAGTCGTCACGCACAAGGAACCCAGAAAAAGGCAAGAAAGCTCTTCTTGAGCTTCAGCGGCTTATGAATCCTCATTTTTCCTGCGGACAAAAAGAAACGAGTAGAATGTCATCTAACTCGAGGATGTAATGAGTGTGTCTTTTGTAAGAAAATCGCAAAACTCCTATGCAAAATGTATTTTAGATTTCCTTGCTTTGTAATGAACAGTAAACAAAACTATTTATCCATGTAGCAGGAAACACGAAAAATGATGGAAAAGTCGTGACAGTGGGTAGCGCAATAAAACTCAAAAATGAGTTTTAAAAATAAGAGCTTGAGCTCACACACATACGCCAAAAAGCAATTGAGTTAGAGGAAGTTATGCAAATGTGGCGTTGTGGGCGGCCCTGTAAACGGAAACGACATGACGTATGCAGCGATCCAATAATATAAGGAGTGGTGTGACGGGAATCAGTAACAGTCGGACGCAGTATGGGTAAGACGAAGGATCTAAGCGCATTTGATCATGGGCAAATTGTCGGGCCCCGACGAATGGATCACTCCATCTCGGAAGTCGTGCAAGCACTGGGATTTTCACGAGCCACTGTGTTACGGGTGCACCGTGAGTACATCGAATCCGATAAAGCCATCCCTGCAAGGGCCAACTGTAGTGGACAACAGCGTATGGATGAGCGGGGTCATCGTCGGCTAGCTTGCATTGTAACAGCGGATAGACTGGCCGCAGTGCAAGAAATCACGCGGAAATTTAACGCTGGTGCACTAAAACGTGTAAGCAGCCAAACCATCCAGAACCATCTCCTCGCTATGGGCTACAGAAGCCGTCGTCCCACGAGGGTACCGCTGCTGACCGCACATCACAGGGTGCAAAGATTAGCATGGACGCGGGAACATCGCCACTGGACCCTAGACATGTGGGAAAATGTTGCCTGGACTGATGAGTCGAGGTTCACGTTGGTACATGCGGATGGCAGGATACGAGTACGGTGCTTACCACATGAAGCGATGGATCCTTCTTGCCAGCAGGGTACTCTTCAAGCTGGTGGGGGTGGCGTTCTCGTCTGGGGACTGTTAACGTGAACTGAAATGGGACTCCTGGTACATGTGACATCGTCCCTCACAGGTCAACGTTACCCGGATATCCTGGACGACCATTTTCTCCCGTTTGTGCGTCTTCAACATCCCACCGGGGACCTCATCCTGTAATAAGACAATGCACCGTGCCATCGCTCCCGAATTGTATCCGAATGGTTGGATGAACACTTCACCGACGTGACCTCGCTTCCTTGGCCAGCTAGGTCACCTGACCTCAATCCCATCGAGCACATCTGGGATGCCATCGAGAGAGATGTTCGAGGTTTTGACCCCCCTCCATCAAATCTTCGTGAACTGTGAAATTTCTGTTTGATGTTCCTAATCCACGTGAATTGTGTGTATTAGTTATTCCTTACCTAAAATTCTTAATTATTATTTACGTCTTGTTTCGCGTGCATTTCGTAACTCAAAGATGTCTGTGAGTGTTTTAAATAAGGACAATGTATTATTTCCTAGACACGATGAAAACTCATAGTATACTGTGTAAGTCTTTCTGGCGACTAAAAGTTGATGGAACTCATCAAGATTGTAACGTATACTCTCGATTCACTTTCCTTTTGATTTTACTATCTCTGGTTATTTTATTTTACTATGTAAATTATCTTCTTACTGAACGAGATATTATTTCACCCGCTGAATGAGATCTGGCAATGAGTGTAAGTCATGACGTGTGGTAGCCAGTATAAATAGGCGCGTTCAGCGATACAAAAGGAGAGCGTTTGTTGTTGTACGGGAAGAGCGTTTGTTGTATAGAGAGAGCGTAATTTAGAGCTTCGTTCATGTGCAAGGAGCTACGTGTTATTTGAGTAGCTGTGTGTGTGAAGATACCAGTAGAAGTTCATAATAAAAGGTTTTACGTAAGTACGTCTTTCTCAGTTCATAGTACTGTCAGACCTTTGTCTGGCTGTTAGGTTTATTTCATTTGGTGTTATTAGTAACAACCAGCATTTAGACTTTATTCATCTTAATTACTACTACAACATTACTACCAGTTATAAGTTTGTTCATTACTGTTACTACACTACTAGCAGGAGACTTTATTCATGATCTTAATTAACTAGTAACAACAGCCATTTGAATTCACTATTAGAAGCTTAGTACAAGCATTGAATTCATTATAATATTAGTAAAAGCTATATTCACGATAATTAGCTCAGTAGAAAAGCGTTATTCATTATAAGATATAAGAGCACACATGCCAAGTTCAAAATTTGAAAATCGGGGGATTTTTACAGCTCATTAAATCATACGAGCGCTGTTTTTATAGACATTTTCTAGACGTGGGAACAATTTTCCATAAGTAGTATTATTGGTCTACTGAAAGTTCTGGAGAAAAGAAATAGCGCGAAAATCAACACCTCTCCCCCTACTGAAATTCGTTGTCAGGTACGTCGATTTCGCAATATAATGGAAACGTAAAATGGCCCGCATGTTGCTGTTTTTCACGGATAAAATAGCAGCCAACTGTTTTTCGTTTCCTCTGTAGGCATTTTGCGTAAGCAAAGCCGTAAAAAACCATCGTGCACAACGCCTTTCGTTACAAGGCGAGAACAACTGTAACTACTCCCTTTTGTCGTTAAGTGAATTTGACACAACTCAACTGTTTATGATCACTTAGAATGCGCGCGGATTTGTTGAAGTGAGGTTCAGAAGCCGGCGTTTAGACCACTGCACCATCGGGGTGGCTTTCTTTTTGCAGACAGGGCAGGAAAAGTACGAAACTGATGACTGTAATGCAGCCTTGCATCGATGCAGAAAGATAAAGATTTCACAGGAGGTTCGAAATCATGGTGGTTGATAGAATTTCGACTACCCTAACGGCTAATTCTCGGTGAAAAACAAGAGGATTTGACATTCATCCGGAGGGAGGGAGGGGCTGAAAATCCGTAGTCTCCTGCCTTAATCCGGAGAATAGGCACGTCTGTAAACAGGAAATACTCTGCTAACAGGAGGAGCTATTGTAGTTCTGGAAGGCGATTTTTGCCAACCATTATCATTTATTGCGAAAATGAACTTTCAGAAAACAGAACTGATGTACAATGCTTTTACAAGAAATGAAGATTTATCGATTGATGGGAAAAGCTAGAGATAACCGATACCTACATTTACCTTGGACAGCAGATATCAAGCGAGGGTCACAATTGATGAGGAATTTAATCCGCGTATAAAACTTGGATGGAGAGTTTTGGGAAGAAACCCTACATTTTTCAAGAGCAATAGGCCATTATATCTTAAAAGAAAAGTTCTAAATCAAGTGTTTTTCAGTTGTTGTTTTTTATTGGAGGTTTAACGACTATCGTGAACAACTGGATGGGCTATAAGCAGTCGCGCGTCCCTAATGTAGGGTAACTGGTTCCAGAGAAGGGAGAAAGCCAGTGCCGTAAGACAAACACAACATCCCTGCCTCACCGGGATGCGGACCCCTTTTGGACGAATGATCGGAGGCCATCGTTTAGACCACTACGCCAACGGAGCGCCGTTTTTCAGTTCTGCTAGATACAATATGAACAAGAAAGATGACACCGAATTTTCGGGTGTAACAAGGACTTCTTTTGAATCCGTTCTGACGCAAATTTAATTTATCAAAGCTATTCAAAGTCAATGGAGCCGCCCCGGTGGCGCAGTGGTCTAAGGCGCTGGCCTCTGATCATTCGTCTGTAAGGGGTCCGGGTTCGAATCCCGGTCAGGCATGGATGTTGTGTTTGTCTTATGGCACTGGCTCTCTCCCTTCCCTGGTACCAGTGACCCTAAATTAGGGACGGGCGACTGCTTATAGCCCATTGAGTTGCTCACGGTGGTCGTTAAACCTCCAATCAAAAAAAAAAAAAAAAAAAAAAAGTCAATGGAGCCGGTATGGAAAACAATAATATCTGACGGAAGGAAGAAATTTTTCAACCGGGTTTTTAATCCCTCAGATACTCTGTAAACGGAATCGTGAGCTTACGCCCTCTGGTTGCACACTTGTGCATTAAGAAAAACATGAATTTATATGAGAAACATTTCGCACCGGAAACGCTCTCCAACACAGAAAGACTTTTTCAAATCGGACTTTTAGAAACAGAGATATCGACAAAAATAAGATGTGAATTTTCGTCCCGTAGTGGGAAAACCATGCATTATTTCAGGAAGAAAGTTTTCACAAAAGGATTTTCCATATGACCGGTATTGGTCCAAGAAAAAAAAATTAGTCGAGTTTTCAGGAGCCCAGATTTTGCTACAAATACATCAGAAATAGAAATTAACACTTATGCCCCCTGGTAGCCAAACCATTCTTTACCAAACATTAGAAATTATGTGAAAAATATTTTCCATCAGATCTTGTATGCGATACAGGAAGAAATTTCCAAATCGGAGTTTTAGAAGCAGAAATAACGCATAAAATGCAATTTGCCTTTGTGCCCCTTAGCGGAAAGTTTATTATTTACTTGAAAATTTTGAATTTACAGGAAAAACATTTCGCATCGGGAGCACTATCCAACAAAGAAGGAATTTTTCAAATCGGACTCTTAGAAGTAGATATATTGACAAAAATAAGATAAATATCTACGCACCTGGTGTAGAAGCCATGCATTACGTCAACAAGAAAATGTTCCAAAAAGGTTTGTCGACATGAGTAGTATCAGTCAATAAATGACACTTTTCTCAATCGAGAATTTAGAAGCTCATATTTTGCTACAAATACATCAGAAGCTGAAATTAAGGTTTACAGGTACCTGGTGGCCAAACCATGTTTTACAAAAAAAATGAAATTATGTGCAAAGGATTTCCCATAAGGAGCTGTATCCGGTGCAGAAATAATTTTTCAAATAGGAGATTTAGAAGCAGAGATATAGCTGGAAAAGCAATTTACCTTTGCGCCGCCTAGCGGAAAGTCTATGAATTACTTGAAAATTTTCAAATTATATGAAAAACATGTCACACTAGGAACACACTATCCAACAAACAAGGAATTTTTCAAATCGGACACCTAAAAGTGGAGATATTGACAAAAATAAGATATATATCTACACCCCCTGGCGTAGAAACCCTGCATTATTTTAAGAAGAAAATGTTTCTAAACGGTCTGTCGAAATGCGTGCCATCGGTCCACAAACGGCGTTTTTTTCAATCTGATTTTAGAAAAGCTCATAAGCTCATATTTTGCTGCAAGGACATCAGAAGCGGAAATTAGGATTTACGCCCCCTGGTGCCCAAAACATTTTTTCACAAAAATTAGAAATTATGTGCAAACTATTTCCCATCAGGAGTTTTATCCGGTGCAGAAAGAATTTATTTTTTAAATCGGAGATTTAGAAGCAGAGATATAGGGTCCAACACAATTGACCTCTACGCCCCCTAGCGGAAAGTCTATGAATTACTTGAAATTTTGAAATTATATGAAAAGCATGTTACAGTGAAAACACTATGCAACAAAGAAGAAATTTTTCAAATCGCACTTCTAGAAGTAGAGATATTGAAGAAAATAAGATATACATCTACGCCCCCTGGCGGAGAAACTGTGGAATATTTTAAGAAGCATAATTTTTTCAATCGATATTTTAGAAGCTCAGATTTTATGGTAAATATATAAGCAAAAAATAACACACGCCCCCTGGTGGCCAAAGTATTCTTTACAAAAAATTTTAAATTACATGCAAAGGATTTTCCATCAGGAGGTGTATCCGCTGAAGCAAAACATTTTCAAATCAGAGTTTTAGAAGAAGAATTATTGTGGAAAATGTAATTTACTTTTAAGCCCCCTAGCGGAAAATATATGCGTAATTCGAAAAAGTAACTATATCTAAAATACTCTTCGATATAAAAGGAATCGAAATTTAAAAGATTTTTTTTTCAATCTGATGTGTAGAAGCAAATATGTGGATTAAAACGTATATTTGAATTCGACATCATCTGCATTTACGCCCTCTAGCGGCGAAATCGTACATCGTAAAAAAACAAAACAAAATAAAGTATCCTCATTCGCATATTTCAAGCTTCCCAATTCAGAAAGAATTTTTCAAATCGGACTAATGGTTGCAGAGATATCGTAGGGTACAGGCGGACGGACGGACGGACAAACCGATAACATAAGCACGATCTTTTTTTACAAAATACGTGCTAAAAATGAGTCTTCGGTCATTCGGTGAAAAAATGAAGGTGAACAGAGGAAAACGAATTAGCTTGATACGCTTTGCAAACAATTTGTTACCTGAATATGATGCACATAATAATTTTTTTCTTTGTTTTTTTCTAGGGGGAGGGGGGCTCGACATTAATGGGAAGCCCTAACATTCTTATCTGATGATGAAAGTATAAATAGAAGTAAAACGATATGACTTTTTTTTTAATTATTCGCATAGGGAAAAGTTTTACAAATGTTCAACCCAGGGAAGCGCCCGAGCCAGTCATAAGTAATGAAATAACGGGCTTGGATTGGATCAATCTGGTTTGATCCAGTTCATATCAATCTCTAATGATAAGGCCAGAGTCCAGTCCGGGCCTGTGCTAATCTCTATCGGTCACACGGATTATTAGCTACATCGACGCATCTGGTACGTATGACATCCATATGCTTGTCATTTGTTATGTATTGCGTAATATCCTGTAAATATATCCTGCAAATCCCCATGTCCTGTAAAAATCAAAGTCGTAGCTCGACTCCTTCCAGGTGTTCTGTTTCTTATGAACATGAGTGTATTTTGAATTACACGCCCCCACACAAAAGATTACAAATGCACGCTTCTACTAACCAGAAAATAGTAACATTTGACACGTCAAGTACCAGTGAAAGAATTGCACAGAACATCGAAGTATAAGTCTTTGTAATCTTATGCTGAACATTTCGCTGTCCACGATTGCCCAAATTCAATTGAGTGGCATTTTCTTCTAAATGACGTCGGCTATTTGTGACGATTACCTACCACAGAAATACTCACGACACCATCACTTTTTCCTTTTTCCAGAAAATGTTGCACAATCCTCCCGGGTAAGATTTCACCTGATAATGGCAGACCTCAACCAACTTCTAAATTTAGGAGAAATTTTTTTCGCATAGAAAGGAATTTTGACCGATATTACCAATTGAACTTTCCATGTTTGATCACTGTGTATATATATATAAAATGTTGTTATAATCTGGTTATACTTAAACGTCATGTCTGAACTCCCAAATTTATATTCCATGAAACAACACTCGTAGTCAGTCAAGCCAGGCATAGTAACATTAACAAGGTACATTATGTGTTGTACGTGTTTGGTGAGGTAGTTTTCTTTTTTGATTGAAGGTGTAACGACCACAGTGAGCAACTCAGTGGGCTATAAGCAGTCACCCGTCCCTAATTTAGGGTCACTGGTACCAGGGAAGGAAAAGAGCCAGTGACGCAAGACAAACACAACATACATGCACGACCGGGATTCAAACCCGGACCCTTCTCGGACGAATGGTCATAATCCAGCGCTTAGACCACTGCGCCGGTAAACCGTAAAAATACCCCGGAGAAAATACCCCCGAAAACTGAAAAGCGGAAAAAATACCCCCAGAACAAACGGTTCACTGTAAACTGCCACACAGCAACACTGATGTGTGGCAGTGTTCCGGTGTGGAAATTTACCGGCAACCCTGCCACACATCTTTCAGCAACTTGGCCACAAAGTTCAAAGGGGGGGGGGAGGCTATAAAGATTGCCGTTTCTGGGCCTACATTGATAACTGAATTGGGAAACGAATTTCGCGAAAACGTTCCATGTAAGCCAAGCGAGAATTGTACTTTAATTTGAAGAAACAGATTGCCGAGGATCCGAGGTACACTTGGGGGGGCTCAGCCCCCAACTTCCGTAATATTAGATTCTGGGCCGCTGGAGTCTGTCAGGGTGTCCAGGCTGTTTCTCATGAAGCGCCCACGAGGTTCGTCAGCTTAGGGGGGGGGTCCCCAAAATGTTGAAATGGCCGTAGAGCTGTAAACAATAGAAGCATGCTTTACATAATGATTCTCTACACGACCACGAATTTTCAGGAGGGTAGGGTGCAAGTGTCTAAGAGCGCAGAAAAGTCTTCAAGGTAAGGAATTTGCTCGCAATTTCTATGCTTCATGTTGTGTTTAATGGTAAACTATGTAAGCCCTTCTCCCCTCCCCCAGAAATTTGGTGAAACCTGTGAGAGGGATACGAGGTGCTTGGTTTGGAGGGCTCAACCCCCAACTTCCGTAATTTTATATTCTGGATCTCTAGAGTCGGTCAGTGTATCCTCGATGTTACCCCTGAATAGCTCTTAGAAACGGGGGGGGGTTACTCCGCCCTCCTGAAAAAACGTGGTCGTGTACAGAATCATTATATAAAACATGGTACTAATGTTTACAGCTCTACGTGCATTTTAACATTTTGGGGGAAAGCCCCCCAGCTCATGGACCTCGCGGACACTTCAAGGGGAACTTCCTGGATACTCTGACAGACTCCAGCGACCCAGAATATAATATTACGGAAGTTCGGGGTAGAGCCTCCCTCTTCCCCTCCCCACCAAGTGTACCTCGAATCTTCGGCAATTTATTTCTTCAAATTAAAGTACAATTCTCGCTTGGCTTACACGGAACGTTTTCGCGAAATTCGTTTCCCAATTCAGTTATCAATGTAGGCCCAGAAACGGCATTTCTATAGCCCCCCCCCCCTCTGAACTTTTGTAGCCAAGTTGCTGAAAGATGTGTGGCAGGGTTGCCGGTAAATTGCCACACTGGAACATTGCCACACATTAGTGTTCCTGTGTGGCAGTTTACAGTGAACCGTTTGATCTGGGGGTATTTCTTCAAGGGGCATTTTTTCCGGGGGCATTTTTTCCACTTTTTAAATTTTCGGGGGTATTTTTTCCTGGGGGTGTTTTTACCTACATCCCACTGCGCCAGGGTCTGAGGTATTTTCTACGTTCACCTAGTCAGAAACTGACTACTTAAATAGGTCTGTGTTCTGCATACTTCCAGTTCTTCGTTAGTTATTGCATTACCTATGTCAGATATTTAGCTTGTTCAACAATTAATTTGCATATTGTGTGTGTGTGAGTGTGTGTGTGTGTGTGTGTGAGAAACACTACAAATCATCACTTTAGGTGTAGTAGGTCCCAGGTAGCCAGTAAACAGTTGACTTGTATAATATTGTTCGTATTTTTAATTACCACCTCTTTAACTCTTGCTAACCTGTGCGGGTTTAAGACGCTGCGGTTCGCTACAGAATAGATTGTAAAAAACGAAGACCTTCCTTATGCTTTCAGCAACTATCCTTGTAGAAAACCCGTTTTTCCTTTCGTTAGGCGATATTCTTTTACTTTTTTTTTTACTTACTAACGCATAAATTCTTTGTAATTTCGCTTATTAGTACAAGTGCGCAAGGATCACTAAGATCAGATGTTTGAAACAGCACTTGATTTCTGAAGCGTGTAAAGGGCCCCACTAGCAGCGTGAACTTGTGAACTTTAAGTTCTTTTTCGTCTTCTTTCTTTCTTCTTCATCTTCTGTCTCGTCTGATAGGTCTTTTATGCCTCGGAATCGGAACTCGGCGTGAGCGCAAGAAAAAGGGTAGAGGAAGCAACCGCTGACCTAGTTCTGTGTTGCCCGCTACACTAAGCACCAAAACTTCGTGCACAGTCCTCCGATCGATCGCGGCGATGCAGCAGTGATCACGTGACGCCCCTTTTGCAATGGCGCCGTTTTAGCGAGTTTGGAACAAACGAGGCTAGCAGAGCAGAGGCCGGTGTGATTCAGGCACTGGTGCTCCACCCCTTGGTGTAGCCTTCCCCTGCAGCTGCTGTGAAATGATCCGCACTCCCTCCTCATTTTCCATATGGGACTATCATAAGATAAATGGAGGGCGGAGGTGATTCCGAAAAAACATCTGCCGCCATCCTTTTTTCCTCTTTACTACAGGAGAGTCAGCATCAACAGCCTCTATTTTCTCCGCTGATTGATTTTCTAGCGGTCGTCGTTCGACGCTTTGATCTACTAAAGCACTCATAAAACGAACTGACTTCAGAAAAATTTTGAAACAGTTTTTCCTGGATGAACCCGAACGCAATTTATATGAATCTTCCTTTAACTGTCACGGCGTGGTAAAAGGTTGCGAACGCAGACAAGGTTACGCTACCCACTGCCTTTCGACAGATGGTGAGGGGCATGCCTATCGCAATTTGTTGCACTTTGCCGCTGCTTGTAATCTCCCAGTTGAAGTTTCTTGAAGTGTGATATTGAAAGAGAACAGCGCGATGTACAGCTGATTTTAAAAATGCACAGGAGATCTTTTCAGAAGTATCAATTGATAAAATATAAGTCATAGAAGAGATTTTAAGGATGGAGATTCTAGATTTTATAAAACCATCTGTTCTAAGAGATTTATAAAAAATATCATATGAATTTAATATTTAATTCAGTGATGTTCATATAAATTTTCCGGTATTTTCTAAGAGGAAAGATTCTACGTTTTGGTACAACCGTCAAAACTTTTGTTGACCTACTTTACAGAAATTATTACATCTTTTGTACTAATAGACAGGGTGATCGAAAAGTTCCCGAACCTTAATTTGAACAATTTTTATTCGCATTATACAGATACAAAAATTTTATTTGCAGCAGTGATGCATCTTCCATCAACTTTTGAGCAACTGCTGTTGACTTAAAGAAAATGCTCGAAATGACCTCCGTGTTGCTGGAGGCAAATATCCACGCGGCAGCACATGTTTTTCGTAACGCGTTTCAACATAGATAGCGTGATTTCCGGATTGTATGAAAGAATGCCCACGGAAAAAACGCCCACTTCTCGAAAATAAGAAAAAACGCCCACAGAAAAATCGCCCACAGACAAAATGCTCACGGGGAAAAATATGTGATCGACTGATAAGTTTATATGTCTGTTATAAACGGTGTTCGGACAACTAGTCATAGACTGCTGGCCAAAAAACCGTTAGGGGTCATATAAAAATTGTGGTTTCTAGGCCACCTCACCTACATAACGCGAATATGGAAATGACGGAATGGAAACTTTTAGAAGGGCCTAAACGTTAGTCCTAATATTATTTTCTGCCTGAGTAATACCGCAATATTAATAATCTGATGCGTAAAATATTTTCTGCAAACCTTACAAATACGAGAGGAAAGTTCAGATTGCACTGATGAACTGTAGAGGTTGTATGGTGTTGGCCTGAAAGCAGTGGTAGTCTTATGCAACATTTATTTAAAAACATACTAATGATCACCGTTGTCTTCAAGCCAACTGCTATACATCAATACCTCTGTAGTTTTGACATCTGTTTGTTATATTTGCGAACAACATGCACTTTGGATCAACAACTCCTCACGACTTAAACACACAAAATGAACTGCGATTCCCACAGCAGAAGTTGTGTATGTATTTTGTAGGGACCAAAAAATTAAAAATGTGGTGCCATTTTGTGTTGTCATGAGGCGGGTACGTAGAACTGGACACATTGCAATTTCAGTGCCATAAAATTGTTCTGCATAAACAAATTTCGTGTGGCTATATTCCCCACTACTTCAGCAACTATTGTTCATAATTTTTTTTTTTAATATTTCATTTTCAGTAAGAAATTTAGACATTTCCATGATTTTCGGAGCTAAGACTAAGTGGAGAATTGGCCGCAAAAATTTTAAGGGGCGGTATAAAAATTGCGTTCTGGGCTGCTCCGTGGCTACGTCTCCCCGAGATTGGTTATATGACATACATAAAATGTCCGTAATTTCGTATTTTCTTATTTACGGTATTTTTCTAGAAACTACAACTAAACAAATTCTCTGAGAGTATGTGCAAACCCAGGAAACTTGTCGGGGGAGGGTGGGGGTGCTTAAAACCTAAAAATAAAGAATTTCTGGTCCGATCGGGAGATTTCCAGCGTTTACAAGCTACAACTCGTCGAATTATCTGAGGGTATCTGCTGCCTCAGGAAACTAGCCTGGGGTGGGGGGGGGATACCAAAATCGTAAAATATCAAGAATTCGACAAATTTTCTTAGCGCATGTCCACTCTCTGGAAACCTGTTGGTGAGGCGGGGGGGTGTAATACCAAAAGTGTAAAATATGAACGATTTCTCGTCCGATCGGGAGATTCTCAGAAATTAGCAGCTACAACTCGACACATTATCTGAAGGCATGTGAATGATGAAAATCTCCGGGTCGGAAGAGAAAGGAACCAAAAAATTAGGGACAAAATTCTTCATATTCTACACTTTTGGAATTAACCCCTTCCCCCCGACAGGTTTGCTCAGTATGCTCATGCCGGGAGATAATCCCTCCAGTTGTAGTTTGTAAATGCTGAAAATCTCCCGATCGGACAAGAAATTCTATATATTTCACAAATATCATATACCCCCCCCCCCGGGTTTGCTGAGTAGGCACGTGCGCTCAGATAATTTGCAGACTTGTAGTTTGAAAACCCTTAAATATTTTGCTGAGTTGTAGATCATAAACATTTGTTATAAAGAATTACATTAATTATCGCAATTAAGAAAAGACGAAATCACGGAAACTTTATATGACTTTATATGACTCAGATTACCAACCTCTGGGAGGGGGGCAAATTCTGGTTCTGGGCGTAAGAAGTAACTTGATACTGCCGCAAGTTTCGAAGCAACCGATAAATTTAGATGACATATATGGTTTGTTTCTTGGGGTGGGCGGGGTCTTGTCGCTTCGTGAGCTCTGTTGAATTATCTATATCGCACCTGCGGAGCTGGACAGCAAACGACTGTGACGAAAAAGCAGATGGCTCTCTCTACCCGCTGTAGAAAAGAGAGAGAGAAGGAACAGCCTTGTTCGGTGACTGATTTCATACAATCAGTTCGGTGGTCAGCAAGAAGGATCTGTACACCCATACATATAGAATATATATTTTTCAATAGTTGCTACATTTTTAATTTGACTCATAAACAGTCACTCGTGGATAATGCGGAGTTGCGGTCAGTATATGCTTGTTCACCAGCTGCTGTATTCTGATTTTTTCCAATTAATGTAATTCTTTATAACAAATGTTTATGATCTACATCTCAGCAAAAGATTTAAGGGTTTTCAGACTACAAGTCTGCAAATTATCTGAGCGCATGTGCTGCCTCAGGAAACCTGTCGGAGGGAGGGGGTTAATACTAAAAGTTAAAAATATGAAGGATTTCTAATCCGATCGGGAGATTATCAGCATTTACAAGCTACAACTCGACAGATTATTTGAGGACACGTGCCTACTCAGCAAACCTGTCGGGGGGGGGGGGGGTAATACCAAAAGTGTAAAATATGAAGTATTTCTCTTCCGACCCGGAGAGTTTCATCATTCACATGCCTTCAGATAATGTGTCGAGTTGTAGCTGCTAATTGCTGAGAATCTCCCGATCGGACGAAATTGTTCATATTCTACACTTTTGGTATTAACCCCCCCCTCGCCGACAGGTTTCCAGAGAGTGGACATGCGCTAAGAAAATTTGTCGAGTTGCAGTTTGTAAATGCTAAAGATCTCCCGATCGGAAGAGAAATTCTTGATATTTTACGATTTTGGTATTACCCCTCCCCCTCCCCGACTAGTTTCCTGAGGCAAAAGATACCCTCAGATAATTCGACGAGTTGTAGCTTGTAAACGCTGGAAATCTCCCGATCGGACCAGAATTTCTTTATATTTTAGGTTTTAAGCACCCACCCCCCTCTCCCGACAAGTTTCTTGGGTTTGCACATACTCGCAGAGAATTTGTTTAGTTGTAGTTTCTAGAAAAATATCGTAAATAAGAAAATACAAAATTACGGACATTTTATGTGTGTCACATAACCAATCTCGGGGAAACGTAGCCACGGAGCAGCCCAGAACGCAATTTTTATACAGCCCCTTAAAACAGTTCATCAGTGCAATCCGAACTTTCCTCTCGTATTTGTAAGGTTTGCAGAAAATATTTTACACATCAAATTATTAATATTGCGGTATTACTCAGGCAGAAAATAATATTAGAACTAACGTTCAGGCCCTTCTAAAAGTTTTCATTCCGTCATTCCCATATTCGCGTTATGCCAAGAAACCGCAATTTTTATATGACCCCTAATGCTTTTTTGGCCAGCAGTCTGTGACCAGTTGTCCGAACACCGTTTATAACAGACATATAAACTTATCAGTCGATCACATATTTTTCCCGTGAGCATTTTGTCTGTGGGCGATTTTTCCATGGGCGTTTTTTCCTATTTTCGAAAAGTGGGCGTTTTTTCCGTGGGCATTCTTTCCTCATACCGATTTCCGCTATAGCCTGAATGTTTGTTTTCAAGGATTGCAGGTCATGCGGGTTGTTTGCATAAACACGGTCCTTTAAATATCCCCACAGGGAAAAAACATTATTCCGAAAAGAAAACATTGCACAATAAGCCCTTGCTGTATCGAGTAAATTTACGAAACCAAAGGCAATATACAGCAGGCGCTTATGCGTAACAGGTCCCTTCAGTTTTTGGACAGCTTTCATTTTGTATCCATGAAGCTGCAATCTTTCAGTCGCTTTCTGTACTAAGCCGTAAGGAAGTTTCACTTGCTGAGATAAGCGACTGAGCGATTTTGTAGGTGACTGTTGCAAACGTTTTTCAACATCATTTATCACTTCCGGTGTTAACACACTTAGCCGGCCATTTCTAGGCATATGATCAACACTTTCAGTTTTCCAAAATCGTAACCCATTCCATTCAGCTGTAGGCGAACCATTATGCTGCTGTCGTTGCTTTTAGAGACATTTTGGAACTTGGTGGTAAGTGGATAGGCGATTTTGTCGCACCATCTACTTCAGCCCTCGGCAGCCCTGCTCTGTCATTTTAAGTGGTCTACTAGTTCGCGATTGTCTGTTGTTCTCCTAGGCCTTTCCGCTTCACAATAACATCAACTACAGTTCATCGAGGCAGCAGTTGAACATTTCTCGACCTCAGGTGTTAAGACGTCGTCTTATGACCGTGCCACGCTGACAGCCACTGCGCTCTTCCGTGCGTCCTATTCTACTGTTCATGATGGAGTCGGATGCTTCCCAGGTCACGTGCGTGTTTCTATATCTGAATGGACCACGTCTGTGACGTATATGGGCAAATCCATTACTCAAAATGAGTGTCCGGGTGCTTTTGATAATGAATACACAATTGTCACTCACTATATAACTGAAAACAATGCATAGTCTCATCATATGTGCGAAATTAGTTTTTACGATCGCGTTATGCGGGATATATTGAGTAAAGGTACCAGCACTTAACCTTCCTTTTTGACTTTTTTTCTCTTATGTAAATTGAGTTACTTCTCGTTAAACGTTTTACTACTGAACTACACATTACTTTCCCAAAGAGCTTTTTTCAATTTGGCAAGCTGTCAGTGAGTCAGAGTACATAGAACATCAACACTGAATGTAACGAGAGAAAGGAAAGAGTTAATTTCAGTAGTTTATGAGATGTAGTTGTTGTGAAGTTGTCAGGAGATTTATATGCGACAGAGATACTGGGATTTTTTTGTGTCGACAATTTTTTATTAACCGTTGTTTTAGAAATTCGATGTGATTAATGACGAAGTGATGTGATTAACGATGATATCCATATAAGTTATTTAGCAAATATTCTTAAGACTCGTATTGGTGCTATATCCAGGATTTCTGGTTTTTTGACAATAAGACTCAGATTAATGCTATATTATTCCTTTACCTATCCTATATTGTCTTATGGTATTTTGGCCTGGGGTCAGACAACGGATGGTAACGTAAACGAATTCTTGTTCTTCAGAGAAAATATATTCGACTTATATATTCATCTTTAAATACTGGTAGTATTTAAAATCGATAAAATATTTATTTTTAGGTTTTTACTACTTATGCATGACCGATTCTATACGAATAGGTATCTTGAACTATTGCAATTACAGCATTTCTCCCATTCACATGATACTCGAGGTCATACAAGTTTCGTGGTTTCTAGGGTGCGCACCAGTTTGCTGTATAACAGTATTATTGCAGCTGGACCCCGTGAGTGGAACAATCTACCATTATTCATTAGGGAAATTGTGGACTCTAGGGTAATTAAAAAACTGCTACGAGAGTGTTTTTGTTGTTTGTCTGAGTTCTTGTATTCTTTTTTTCACGGTATGCTCAACACCGGTCGTATTTTTAATGTTGCTATTTTTATCGTTTGGACCTGACACATTTACCACTGGAGATCAGGGCTTGTCAGGCTTAAATTTAAGCCTTTTCCTCTGGCCCCGTGTTACAGTTTCATAGTACATTACTTTACTTTTTCTAAGGAATTACATTGTATTGATTTTTTTCGTTGGTCAATTGTAAACGTAATTAGTGCTCGTATGTTTATGATTATTATACTAGATATATTTGAGGTCGTTGAGGCTTTGTTTACTCTTGGAGTAAATAATTAGTACTAAATGTTATTAATTTATATTGAACTTTGTGATATTACTGTGATTTCATGTTTTTATTCCATTGTGTTAATATTGTATTAATATTTAAATTTAGTTTAGTACATATGCCAATTCTTGATGTTTGTGTTTTGTCAAATATACATGTATTGTGTTGTGTGGCAAAATTTTCAATAAATTCAAATTCAATAATCATTGCTGAAAATAGGGTATGGGTGACCAGACTCTTTTAGTAATGGACAAAAAAAAAAAAAAAAAAGACGTGAAACTGTACGTAAGTTGCCAGCCTGTGATTCATTCCCTGACCGCTTATAATTTTAACAAAATGAGATTAATGTTAACGAAGTTTCTTACGAAAATTAGCAGAGGGATGTAATCAAGCATCTTAGAACTAAACTTTAGTTACTGCTATTTAAACTTAGTTATCATAAATGTTGCTTTTAAAGAGTGACTCCGAAAAGCAAGATGCAACCTATGTGAACCAGAACAGTATCCAGAACTTAAATAAAATGCTACCCTATTAGTGCAAGGAAATGCAAAGAAATGTGCAACATGCAAGGAAATTATCGAATATTGCACCTAAATTTCATGATGTTGTTTTTGTGCACAGATATTTAGCTTTAATGGAAGATAATTAAATCCTGATTGCTTTGCAACGTACTAAAATATTTTCACGTGCTTGAATTACTGGCAAAGGAATTTATCATGCCATCTTCGCTATTTTATTTTCGCCAAAATATTTCAAATAAAACCTTATTTCGAAGTTAAAACACGATGAGAATTGCAACAAGGCCTGCGCCATGAAGTTGCTGGAAAAAGGGTAGAGATTATTAGGAAGAATCACGTTTAATAACACGTTCTTGAATGTTGCAGGCCGCCAAGTCAGCAATTACGAAGTTTGAATGGCAGAAACAAGGATTAATTATAAATCATTATTTTATACAAATTATTGCAGAATTATTAGATAGCATAAACCTAATTTGTCTGCTATGTAGTTTATACATGCATTTCATTTTTGGAGAAAATGGAATCGTCTGGTACAATGTAAATAACTATGTTAAGTGTTGGTATGAATGAATAAATATTGAAACAGATTCAAATAAAAAAACACGAATCGGCTATGTAAGAATTTTATTACTGAAAGACTAATTATATATATTTTTTTATTTTTGCAAGCCTCAATGCAAAAAAGAGCATGAAATGTTTAAGGCGATGTTTGCAGTTTTGGAAACTGATAATCACAACCAGCTTCAGGGTGGAGTGTGCAAAACCTTGCGCAGCAAGAGGTTTCGCCGGAGGGAGCGCGGAGCTCCCTTCGAGGGAAACAACCAGAAATGTGCGTGAAAAAGACCTCACTTGCGGTAGTACAAGTATAAGAGAAATGCCGGATATTCCTATTGGCAACGAGACGTAGCCCTGAGCTGTTAGGAGTGGACTTAACGTGAAAGCTCAGTTAGTATTATGAATAAACTAATAAATGTTGGTTTGCACAAAAATATGTTTATGTTTAATGCGAGTTTGACATATTCGAGACACTTCACATTCTTATTTCCCTGTAACCTAAAAGCTCAGGAAGAACTGAAGAATAGGACCTTCAGAGGGACCTGAGTAGTAAGTTCCCTACAGGTTATTTTACATTCTGCAAAATAATGAGAATCAAACTAAGGTAAGAACAAGTCGCCTGTCCAAAAATTATGCATTTCTTTTACGAAACCAGAAGTTTCGTAAAAGAAATCAAAACCAGCGGTGTAAGAACGAATTGCGAAACAAAAGGTGTAAGGACGACGGATACATCTAAGTCTTTCCCAGGACTCAAAAATACAATCAGCAGTACAAGAAATATGCGTACGAACCCACTCTACTGTAGTTAATTAACCTTTGTATAATGAGTTATGGTTACGTATGAACATGGGCATTGATTGTTTCTTTTCATGTTCAAGAAAGTATCCCGAACGAAGCAAGCGCCGTGCGTTTGTGGTATCGGGAAACTTACGATACAGAATTCTCAAGAGCACATCCTGCAGAACTGGTTTCATGAATCGGTACGTCGAATACAATGGAACAAAAAAATCCAGGTCAGAGTGTTACCTCGTTTGAGTATTTATGCGACAGTGAGACATCGGTTTTGGAGCACCTAATCATAAAGGACTCAAATATACACAGGCGAGTCACATTTTTGTGACCACCACCTACTTCTGACGGCAACAGTGCGTAGCCAATGAAAGAAGGCACGTGTCGTGATCTGGCTTGGAGGGTATATAAGGTGTGTCTGGCAGCGGGTGGCCTAGTGGTCAGCTTTCGTGACTGCCGTAGAGATAAACTCAGGTTCGACCCTGGGCAGGTACGAACGTTCGAACCACTAAATACCCGACCCCGGTAATAAATACGGGCGTCTTCCTCTCCCTTTCTACCTTGCTTCCGTGTTACTTTCCTATCGGGCACTCTAGCCCATATCTCCTAGCTCCCTATTTCTAAGGGTTGTTTAAGACCTGGGGTCAGACACTCCCTTCCTAAAAATCCTCTACATCTGATCTAACATCTGAAAACATATCACTCGCTCCTGTCATGGATAAAAGGAGCGATTTATCAGATGTACAAAAAGGGATGATCTTTGGCTTTCGGGTCAAGAGTGGCAGTATTTCTGAAACAGCGCACTTTGTGAACTGTTCGCGTGCTGCTGTGGTTAAAGTGTATCCTGATTGGAGAATTGGTACCACTGCGAATGAGCGACATGGAAACTGCGGAGCACCACGTGTTATTGATGCGAGAGGTGAACGTCGGCTGCGAAGGTGCGTGAGGGCTGATAGACACACTACAGTAGAGCAACTCACTAGCTGAATGAACCAGGCGGCTACCGGTAGTGTGCCTAACACGACAGTTCAGCGAACCCTGACGCGGCGTATAGTCCTCCGATGCAGATGAATGATAACTGCACCTATGCTCACGAAGGTGCATCGGTAGAAAAGGCTTACATTTGCACGTAAGTATCGGAATTGGTCCTCCGCTGATTGGCAAAGGATTACCTTTTCCGATGAGTCATGTTTTCTGCTTCATCGAACGGATGGGCATTGGCGTATAAGGCGCAAAACATCGGAGAACAAACACTCTTCAACAATTGCTGGCAGAACACAAGCTGGTGGGGGCAGCGTTATGGTCTGGGCAATGTTTTCGTGGCATTCTCTGGGCCCACTCTTACCCGTGGAAGGCAATATGAACCGAATTATTTATGAATCCATCTTTGCAGACCACGTACACCCTGATTGTCTTCCCTGGGGCGGATGGGATACTCCAGCACGACAATGCGACGTGTCACACAGTTGGAAACGTCCGAGAGTGGTTGAAAGAGCGCGACGCTGTGGACTTCACAGTATTTCCCTGGCCCTCTAATTCCCCAGACTTAAACCCAATTGAGCATCTGTGGAACCACCTCGATTCTGTTGTACGCTCTATGGATCCTCCACCACACACCCTATAGCAGATGTCAGATGCAGTACAGTCAGCATGGCATCACATACCTGTGAACACCTCCCACCGTCTCTTGGAGCTCCGAGCGCCTCTTTGAGCTTTTAACGTCTCTTTGAGTCACTCCCAGCCCGTCTAGCTGCTGTTCGCGCTGCACACGGCGATTACTCTGTATAATAGCTGGTGGTCACAATAATGTGATTAGGCCGTGCATTTAAAAAAATAAATGATCCTACATGTATTTCTAGAATAGATTACATTTTAACTCTTCACATTATTCTCTTTTATTGTTGCTTTTCTATTATTCGTTCCTTTTTTACGTTTCAATTTGTTTCTATTGTTTGCCTTGCAAGTCACGAATTTTGCTTTCAGCAACTGCTCTCGCTTTCGAATGTGTCCTGAACCTACGTATCACATTAATGTTGTCTTTTTTTCAGGATGATTTGAATTACTGCTCGGTCTTGCTAATAGTCGTAAATAACAGTTTATTCGCAGAAAATAAGCGGTGAATCAAAATTTACAATGCTACATTTAAAATATTGCGTTTTTAAATCAGTGTTTTTTCAGCAAGTCTACGTTGCGCTGTTAAAACGCCTTTATGTATTGCTTTCTCTTTCGCAACTTTCCCATGTTTATCTGCCTATGCACTGCATTCATTCGTTATTGTTATCCTTGTTACGCTATGGCGCCATAAAAACAAAATGGTGCACATAATATTTGCTGTTAATGTTTCATTACTATGAGAAAGCGGTAACTTTTGCCTAGCTGTAGTTGAAAGAAAAAGGACTCTACACTAAGAATTTAAGAAATGTTTGTATTAGCTATGGTTTATATTTATGTGCTCCAAAAATGTCAGTGCATGAAAAATTAGTGAAATTCGTTTTGCATTTACAAAAGTCATCTTTAAAATCGCTGATAAAAATAACTGACTTCGCCACAACACAAAGAAATCAAAATTAACGGATAAATATTGCTTTGCGTGTAACTACCAAAAAATAATGTGGTTCTGAAGACGTTTCGAAGGTAGACATAATGTATCAATAACCTTTGACATCGGAACATTGAAAGACAGAATGACCTTTGGTTTTGTTTCTGGGCTTAACGACCACGATGAGCAAACTGTCAGGCCTATAATCAGTAGCTCGTCCCTAATAATGAACCAGTGGCTCGAGGAACGGCGAACAGGACCAGGGCCGTCGTACAAGCACATCACTCTTGTCTTACGCTGGACACGAGCCCTTGCCCATCTCTGAGAAATGGTCGGAAATCACTGTCTCGGATACCTCGGCCACAGGGACTGCATAAATAACTTAACAAAAAGTGATTTTTCCAGAATATATATTAATCAAAGACAACGAGAAACAAACTTCTGAGCCTGGGGATAATTGCTGTTAGTAAAACACAAACTTAATATTTTATATTGTCACTGAAAAACTAACAGTAAATTAAACGATACATGATCCCTCTGTGTAAGAGAAAGCGTAAGGCACTCGGCAGAATAATTGTCCTAACTTTCCGATGCACTAAACTGTTAGATTGCCTGATTCAGGATTGCAGTAAACAATACATTTTCGGCATGTACAAATCTCGAGATTTAATTTCGTATGAAATGGGCTTTCGTTTTTTAATTGAGCACGCGGGAAGACTTTGGTAAGGAGCGCACAGTGCCGAGACAATAGAAGCGCCGCAGTATACGGAACACCACCTCTGGTACGGTATCATTTCACGCATGGTTTTAAATAATTTACGTGAGTGAAGTTTTTTTTTTTTTTTTGCTTGGAGGTTTAACGACCACCGTGAGCAACTCAATGGGCTATAAGCAGTCGCCCGTCCCTAATTTAGGGTCACTGGTTCCAGGGAAGGGAGAGAGCCAGTGCCGTAAGACAAACACAACATCCATGCCTCACCGGGATTCGAACCCGGACCCCTTCGGACGAATGATCAGAGGCCAACGCCTTAGACCACTACGCCACCGGGGCGGCTGAGTGAAGTTGAAGAGCGGAACTATACCATATGGTATACCCATGTATATAAAGTTTTGTCACTTCAACCTTTTGAGTTCGCATTTTATTATTATTACCCTGCTATTATTACCCTGTCCATGACTTAACAGATAACATTTGTCAACATGATTTTTCACACATAGAACAATGAAGGTGTTTCTGAAATACCTTTTCACGATGAATTCAAATTTGCAATCATAATTTTTCTATCATCCACTGTTTTCCTGTGATGAAGGATTTTGTTAATAAAATAGCCTGCAGTCTGTTCTAAGACGTCTGCTCTTAAGCTTTAAATAAATATTCATATATAGGGGATGTTGCCCGCCCTAGGACAGGGTAAACTTTTTAATTGAAGCAGATTAAAAACAAATCAAATATACGCGGGATTTCTGTAAGGAAATATAGTAAAAACTCATTCATGTAAGAGCTGAAAATCTTTTTAGATGCAATTTTGCTCACTTTGAAATCGCAAAATTTCAGTATTTATTGTAAGTTAGAGCATTTTAAATTGATCTGGTTCTTTATATTTATAATAGAAAGCCCGTAGCAAAATATTTTGCAAAATGTATGATATTGTGGCGTATTTGAAATATTTTGCAAAATGTATAAGATAATTAGCACTACACTCAGAAAGTTAGATAAAAGAAAAAATGAAAAAAAGAATTAAAAGGTACAAGTTAATATTAGAAGTGTGCTAAATTGCGTTAATATACAAACCAAATTTGCTGTGGCATTACGAATTAAATTCAAATTTTGTAGATCGGATAAATACGACTTAAAACTCGAGTCATTGATAATCCAATGTTTTTAAATTAGCACGCATCTCAAAGTTATCGCGTGCTATTATATAGCACGCAATCACTTTGACCTCTCGAGAGCACACACGAAGTGATCGATACGTTTAGTAGTTAGAAAATTCTTTTCGGTTAGCAGAACAATTAAAATGTGAGCATGTGGCTGCCCTCGCTTTTGAAACGAAATCGTGTAGATATGAGCTGTCGATTTCCTCAAAAACACCGAACTGTCTGATCTTCCATGAACAATTTCAACTTGTAAGTAAGCCCGTTGCAAAATATTTTGGAAAATGTACGATAATGTGCTGTTTTTGACTGCGTTTCCTCTCTGCATCAAGAAATGGCGTCACAATGCAGACGTTGCTGTGAAGTCAAGTGTTTCAGACAGACGGAGAGAATGACAGAGAGCCGCCCCGGTGGCGCAGTGGTCTAAGCGATGGCCTCTGATCATTCGTCCGAACGGGGTCCGGGTTCGAATCCCGGTGATGCATGGATGTTGTGTTTGTCGTACGGCACTGGCTATCTCCCTTCCCTGGAACCAGTGACCCTAAATTAAGGACGGGCGACTGCTTATAGCCGATTGAGTTGCTCACGGTGGTCGTTAAACCTCCAATCCAAAAAAAAAAAAAAATGACAGAGAGATCTGGTTGTTTATGTATATACTAAATTGAAAGATTTTATCACAATTGGTTTAAGTAATTTTTCCCAGATATTTCTTTTTTATTATATACAGGCAGGTTGCACACAGACTGACTTGCAGGCAGGTGGGAGACGGACGAGTTATGCAGCGTATCACGATAGAAACAAATCACTAGTCTGATGAACCTATGCCAGTACTGAGCTCACATTCACTGTGCACTCAATGAGACAGCTTCAGTTCTCTTTTGTCTAATGATTATCTTACTGTCCAACTGTGTTGTGGTTGATACTGTTTTATTATGCCACCAAACTGTTTAAATCATCCAGATAACTTGTGTTACGTGTTTAGGGAATTGACATTTAAAGCTCAACGACAAAATTTCACTTGATTCGTTAAAAAAATGTTATGAACCACTTGGCTGTAAAATCGGTGACCAAGATCAGAACTGGGTACCTCATATCTGCCGTTCAACCTGTGTGAATCGCTTGATAGAATGGGTAAAACGTTCCCAGCGCACGTGCTTTGCAATTCCAACGGTTAGGACAGAAGTTAAAGATCATTCTTCAGACTGTTGTTTTTGTTTAAGAAACATAAAAAGAATAATAAAATAGAAGCACACAGTGATATACCAAAATTTGCCATCTGCTATCAGGCCAGTTCCTCACAGTGAGGACGTACGTATACCACAGACTCCAATAAACGTAACGGCAGAAAATGAAGACTCGGAAACTGATGCAGCTACCCACTTTCAACATGAGCAGTGATATGACTCCAATTTTGAAGTAAGTCCCTCTTCATTTAAGCCACAACTGTCAAAGCAAGCTGATTTAAACGACCTTGCTCGGGATTTGAAGTTGTCCAAAACAGAGGCCGAACTTTTGTGGGGTCAAGGCTGGAATCTGCTTCAGCGAGACACTAAATTGTCTTTTTGTATTTTTTAGTAACCGCAGGCATGAGTTTAAAAAATGTTCTCAAGGAAGTCATTTAGTTTATGGTAAGAATATTTGCTGTGCGATTGATACTGTTGGTCATGAGCATAGAACTCGCCGCCTTGGTGGCGCAGTGATATAAGTCATGGCTTCTGACAATTCGTCCCAGATGGGTCCGATTTCGAATCCCGGTGAGGCATAATTCTTGTGTTTGTCTTACCGCACTGGCGTCTCTCGTTTCCCTGGAGACTACGTTAAGGACGGGCGACTGCTTATAGCCCATTGAGTTGTTCACAGCGGTCCTTAAACACCTAATCAAAATAAAGAACATAAAACAATAGAGTGGCGACTGTTCACTACTATTGTAAAACTAGTTTGAAAGGTGTCATTCTGCACAATGGAAACACATTCACTTATGTGCCATTACTTTATGTCGCCAGTAAGATAGGATTTTACGAAATATGAAATTCCTTTTGGAAAGAATTCAGTATCACAAATACATTGGAACGTCTGTGGCGATTTAAAAGTAATGGCGCTGTTATTAGGTTCGCAGCTAGGCGATACTATAAATTTTGTTGTTTCGTTGTGCGAGTGGGACTTTCCACACAAGAAAAATCATTACATCAAGAAGGTACGGCCAAAGCGTGAATCACTTGCTCCTGGACAGAAAAATGCTGTACATCCCCTACACTGGCAAAACCTTAAAACATTTTTTTACCTCCATTTAATATAAAATTAGGGCTTTTTTTTTAAATATTGCCAAGGCCATGGATAAAAATGAGGCTGGGTTTACTTATTTAAAGGAAAAGTTTCCTCGAATAAGTGATACTAAAATTGAAGTGTTTTTGTGGATCCTCAAATAAGAGATTTGATTAAAAATGGAAAATTAAAATATCTATTAAGCCAAATTTGAAAGAAAAACAGCATACAGGTCGTTCAAAAGTGTGACTGAAAAGTTTTTAGGAAATTTTAACGCACAGAAGTACCGGAACATTGTGGATGAGCTCTTACATTCAGTCATAGACATGAGGAGTACGTCCCTTAAAATTCATTTCATGGACTCCCACTTGGATTTCTTCAATGAAAATCTCGGTGCCGTCACCCACGAATATGGCGAACAATTGCAGCAAGACAACTTTATCATGAAAAAGAGGTACCATGGTTAGTGGAGTTTTAGCATGCTTGCTGACTATTCTTGGCTACTTAAGAAGGATGTTCCAGATGCTAAATACAGAAGAAAATCATCAAATGTCACTGTAACAAGAACAGTGTTATAAAAGTGGTAAATATAATTTTTTCAAGTTTAACCTGTGTCACTAATAATCCCTGCGTGATAGAGAAAATCTTGTAATATATTTGAATTCTGGAACTGACAGTTTTTCTTGGGTGCTAAAAATTTAGTTTTATTTTCTAAACCAATGTAATTAAAGAATATCATCCAGTTTCTCAGAAAATTAAAGGAATGATAGATATTTTTTTCGGTATTCAGATAATTCGACATAGTGCCTGCTCTTACTCACATAAACAGAGGAAAATTAGCTTCCACGAAATAAAAAGATTTATTACGAAATATCAGAAAAGTTGGAAATATTTTTTCTAATACAGCTTTAAGAAATTTGTTTTAATTCCTTTAACGCCCACCGTGAGCAAATTTTGGGGCTGCAGGCAGTTCCCATCCCTAATCTGTGGCACCTGGAAATTTATCTTCTCCAGTGGGAATATCATTTCCGGATAGCTGTTTCAAATCGAAAGTACTGGATGATTTTACTTTTGTCCAACAGATTCCCCACAGGTACAAAGGCGCGATTTGAAAGATTCGATTGAAACTCAGGGGTTCCTTTAGTTTGAAATGAATATGTTCTCTGCCCTTCTTGAAGCATGGGTAAATGATTTTTGCTACCTGTAACAGATTAAATATCTGATTTGCTGCTGAGCAATGTCTGCGCACAGCTCTGGTTATTGCAGTAGCTATCATTAAGGAGGAAAAAAGGTTTTCAACGATTGTTGTTGTTACGTTACGTTCCATCGAGTCGTGTTCGGCTCTTGGTGACAGTATGAACAAAAGCCCGCCATTTTGATCTGATCTCAGCAAGATCTCGCAAGTCGTTCGCCAAGCGTCTTTGATTCAATCCAACCATCTTGTTCTCTGTGTTCCCGTCCTCTTGTTTCCTCTAACCTTGCCAATCATGATCGCTTTTCAAACCCATTATTGTCACGCATTACATGTGTGAAATAATTGGATTTTCTTAAAGGGTTATTACCTCAAGGAGCAGCAGCTGGGCATGATTTAGCCAAGTACAGATTGATTACTTCTTCCTGCAGTCCTTGGATTTCTTGGCAGCCATTTCCAGGTCCAGCTTTCACAATAGTACATTGCCACAGGAAAGATCACTGCTTTAGCAATTCCGATCATTTTTGTCATTGAAGTATCTATCCTTCATAATCTTTTTAAATTTGTCATTCTCCCTAGGGATAATGTCTTCCTTATATCTCCAGCATACTGCTCTTTGTTATACAGTATATTCTGGAGCCCATGATAATCCAATTGTCTAAGATCTCCACTTTGTCCCCATCATTATAAAATCTGTATGGTTGGAAATTGACTTGACCTCTGTCTTCTTAATAAGAAACCTAATAGCACTCTCCACTTTTACTATCTCGATGAGGTTCTCTAAAACTTCTCCACTTTCTGCCAAAAAAGTGGTGTCATCTGCATATCGCAAAAACAGACTAAAGAAAATACTATTAGGAAGATATTTTTAAACCCATAAACGCATCGATGTACCTTCGTTTTTGGTGAAGTGTGCTTGTGTTGAATTGTGTGACTTTATGTTCGAAATTCTGGAAAGTTTTGGAACCATTTTTCTGTTTTTCTCGAACTAATATTTTTTACTCTTAAGACTTCTATCAAATAATGTCGTAAAATTTCCGAATAGGGTAATGGCGGGTGACGGGGAAGTCGCTTTCTAATGATACTTAAGGGCACATAGCTCCATCCCTTTGCCTAGCGATCTCTGTTGTAGCTGTATGCGCATGGGTAATATTTAATTGCGTCAGCAGTTCAACGTTGAGGCAGTGGCTAACTGCGTATTCTTCCATCAAATTCTGCCCTGCTCCGCGTAACTCAAGCAATAAAATTCCGTCGCTGCCACATCTCGTCCAAGAAACACCTCGAGGTTCATTCATAGCCATAGCTTTGGCGCTAAGAATGATGGGAAATCAGCCATCTGTTTATCCCGGCTGATATTACTCTAATAACGAAATTGCGATGATTTGCGTGGTTGACACACTCCGCGCTGCGATGTGTGTAATCAGCAACATATTTCATACTTGAAGTTATTAAAGAAGGCTGCAACTGACAGGTGATGAGTATTGAATGATTTTTAACTCTAGCACACTTGCAAACACGAAAGAAAAATTTGCGAATGAATGCGCTTTAATAAAGGCGCTTAGGTCTTCTCACGTTACAAAAACTTCGGCAAGCTATTCAGAGTTTAAAGAAAGATGAGAAAATGATTCCGAACACAAGAAAAATGATGAATTACTTGCCACCGATAACAAAGATTCAAAAGTTTGAGCGCAGCTCCGAAACACATTTCAGAAACTATAGAAATTTTAAAGTAGACAACGCGAAAAAGGTAATGTAAAATATTTTTTATCAACGCTCTAAAACGCACGATATTAAAAATCTCTAATTGTTGGATCAGACAAGTTCATGAAGCGTACATTTTTATTCTAACAGTAACTTCATTTTTCGTTGCTTAATCATAACATTTTTACCTAGCCGTCAAATTAGTTAAAAGTTGTCTGATATAATCCTGCGCTAAGCTTTGAAACAATAGAGAAATAACTTTTAATTTAAACGGTGCTGTTAGCTAGCCCAATTTTGTTTCTTTAATCATTAAAGTACTTTTACAGTAAAATTTGTGGAATTCGGAAAAAAATATTCTAAGCACATATCTTTACTAGTACATGTACGCTGAAGTTCAAAATAACAAAAATCATAAATGAAAGCGCCTCTTAACCGAACTAATGAATGATAAAAAATTAACTAGCATGACAAAAAAGGACAAAAGGAAGAAGTAATCAAGTCACTAAACAAATGCAAGCTTTCAATGTTAAAGGACTCTGTCATAAACAAATTTACAGACAACAGCACTTACCTTTTAAAAAACCACCTTCTTCTGCAAGTATCGAGTCTTTTACGAACGTTATCGTAATTATCATGATCTGCGAGTACTCTTGATGAGGAATTTCCTGAGGAATGGGAACATGGCGAGGTGGTACCATTTCTCATAGCAATAATTCCATGATTGCGTTGACGTCATCATCGCGAACGTTCACATTGAAGTAACCGCCAGACTTGAGAGATGCATACACGTATTCACGTTGCATTCGCAGAAGCTTTGGAAATTCGCGAGCTGTACGGTCGGCGACGGGAATTGAGCCCGCTGTACACCATGCAACACACAGCTACGTGCTATGTAAGCAACTCCACTACGCTGGTGGTGGAGAAATAATACTCAATTTATTATTCTACATTCCGATTATTTTGTGCATAATTTGCATCAAGTAAGGAGGTAATGAAAAAAATTATTTCAGGTCTTAAATGGCTCAGCTTAAATTCTTAAATTCTTTATAATCAAGAATTACTTAAAAATAGTGTATTTCAATTACGTCTTCCTGTGTATTACATAACCAGCTAAAATATGATCGTGAAAACAAAATCCGATATTCTGATAATTTTGTGCATAACTTGGGTTAAATTTCGTTGCAGTCAGATGTCGTCTAGTTCTTTAATTACGTTTATTCGCGGGTTCCTTTCAGTAAATTCTCCGAATTAAAACGAGTTGTTTTTAGTTTATCTAGAAAAACAAATGACGCCGTGCATAGAATATTGTCCTTTAGCACAAATTAGAACAGTAAAAGTATCTTTCCATATTTGTTGCATCTATTTGCCCAAAACAGCGAAGAGATTTACCGGAAATATAGCAAACGCATGACCTTGGACGGCTGTATATTACAACTAACGCCAGTCAGATCTGCCGTTTATTGGAACAAATATATTGGGCTGTTCTTTGCGCGAGTAGATTATTCGAGTGACCGTCGACGGTTTATAAAGTTTAATATTTTATGCGGCAGGTGTGAAAAATATTTTTATTGGGGGTTTAACGACTACCATGGGCAACTCAGTGTGCTTATAAGCACTCTTCCTTCCATGATTTTGGGCCCCTGCTTCAGAGAAAGGGAGATAGCTAGTTCTATAAGACAAACACAACATCTACGCCTCACCGGGATTCGAAACCAGACCCATCTTGGACAGATGGTCATAAGCCATCATTTAGACCAATTCCCTACAGTGGAGGCGTTAAATAGTGTTTCAACCGAACATCATCCTAGACGCTTATAAATGATGAACGCTGGTATCCCTTGATCGTATACTTGATATTCGCAACTATATACTTTCGATTTTCCAGTACAAATGAAGGAAGAATGACAGCAATCCGGCAAAATTTCAGATCAGATCATATGTAAAGGATCTTAGGAAGGGAGTGTCTGACATCAGGTCTTAAGCAACGCTTAGAAATAGGAAGCTAGCAGATTTGGGCTAGAGTGCCCGATAGGAAAGTGACACGAAAGCGAGGTAGAAAGGGGGAGTAAGATTCCCTTATTTATTTCCGGGGATGGTAGTATCCGGGGTCCGACGTCTTAACGTGCCCATCCGACTCATGGCGCGGATATTTATTGGTTCGAGCGTTCGCACCTGCCTGAGATCCAACCTGAGGTCTTCTCCGTGGCAGTCACGAACGCTAACCACTAAGCCATCCACGGCCGGCAAAAGTTCATCGAAAGGGCATTCAGTTTTTGCCTCCCTCCCCGTGATTAGAGTAGTGTGTTTGTGGGGTAAAGAAGGGGCGGACAAAGGATAATCTCTCGATCTTGAGCTACGCACAAGTGTCGTATATGGCATGGATGTTAAGCCTCAGCTACGAATCTAGTGCGGCTCCACTACAAGAACCAGTGGCCTCAGATTAGGGGCAGAAAATCAATTACACACGTAGATATCCATTGGTGTTATCATCTGACTCTTCTTTATTGGAAAAAATAGAAGATGTATCTCGTGTTTTAATCAGTTCAATGTTGCTTCTAGTTGAAGCTAATTAGTGTGTTTAACTGAACTTGCTGGTGAACGAATAAAAGTAATGTCATTAATTCATCGCTCTTTGCACGTTCCAGAAACACATAGCAACCGAAGAATTGTTTTCAGCCGCCGCCGTGGTTCAATTCCACGGCGGCGGCTGAAAATAATTCTTCGGTTGCTATGTGCTTCTGTAACGTGGAAAACAGCGATGTATTTATTTACTGACGCCACGTATTTGGAGGATTTTCACCATCTCATTAATTCGTTGAACATATTTCACACTCTAGAAAACGCTACGTGATTAAAAAAAAAAAAAAAAAAAAAAGCCAAGGTAAAAGAATCAGCCAAACTGTACGTAACGTCAAGTGTTATCCCCCACACACTGGAAGTTAAATTCATCAATATACCTACAAGTACTCAAATAATACCGATAACATAAAATAACAAGTTCCTCTATCTATATATTTCCAGTATATAAAGCAAAGCGGAAAAATCGGAAAATGCGAGTGTTTCCGTTCGCGAATTGTTTGACCACTTCCAAGGACCTACAAATCTAAAAATTGGTATGTTGATAGATTTTAATGTTCGTATGCCTAGGAATGTCCAAAACCAAAGAAAATCAAAATGGCGGCTTTCGAACAATGCTTGAATTTTTCACGAATTGTTCAACCACATTTAAATGACCTAGAGATCTGAAAATGGTATGCTGATAGGTCTTAACGTCCGTATGCTTACAAAAGTCCGAAAACTAAGAAAATGAACATTGTGGCTTTGGAACATTGTCTGCTGAATTGTTGGACCACCTGTAAATGACCTAGAGAACTAAAAATTAGCATGCTAAGAGGTCCTAAGGTCTGGAAATAAAAATATATCAAAATGGCGGCTTTGGGGTACTGTCTGCTTGAATTTTGCTAGACTTCAACACCTGGAAAAGTCAGAAAACGAAAAAATACAAAAGGATAGGTTAGCTTTACTGTTCAAAATGCTGATAGGTTCAAAGATAATTATGCCAGAAACGCTGAAATTCTGTAAATATTCCATGACATTTTGATTTACATCAATTAAGGCACCCCAAAGTCTGCTATCATTTTCCATCAAACCGTATGCATTAATTTCTCGACCCATTTCCAAATCATAAAGTTACGGATCTTAAATTGCTCTTCTTTTCCTTAATTACTTTTGCTTTTCGCTAATTTTATGTTCAAAAATTGATTTTATAGATTCACCGTTTGGAGAACGGGCATGACTGCTAGCCGATATATAAATCTCAATCAGATAGCTCTGACACTTACTCTTCAATTCACATGAATATATAACACATTTCAACTTCTTTTGCTATTGTGTCCCCAACATCTCCACTATCGTCATTATCATTTTTATTCAACATTGTACGTAAAAATATATTTCTTGATTCACTACCATCAGCATTGTTATCGCGAAGGTGATGTGCCATTCAGTGAAAAAACTCTTAAACCGAAAAATAAAAAAAAATCACAAAAGAAACGGAAACTCAAACGGAAGGTCAAATTAGAGGTTTACGTCATACATAGCTTTGAATATCAAATGTATCATTTGTGAGTGTTGTAAAGCGTTTTAAACGTAGCTTGATAGCTTTTCACAGGAAGTTCCGGCAGAAAACGTTTTTCTGCACATATTTCCTGAGTTTGACAAGTGTTGCCAAAATGTTACAGCGCCACACATGCGAGTGACTGACTTGCATCGCAAGATCTCATTAAAAAGAGTTAGAAGCAACTGCGATTAATATTTTTAAATTTAGGCAAGCTCAAGGAATAGATAAATGGCCCTGAACTCGACATTTAGTATGTTAAAAATTTGTGAAGAGAGGATGGCATTTTTTTCGGGGTTTAACAATCACCGTGAGCAGTTTCTATGAGCTATAAGCAGTCGCCGTTCCCTAAGTTTGGGACACTGGACCCACGGAATGGATAGAACTAGTGTCGTAAGGCACACACTTCACCCATGCCTCCTCCGAGACTCGAGCCCGGACAAACTTGGACGAAAGGTCAGAGGTCAGCGCGTTGACCACTGGGTATCTGGGGCGGCTAAGAATCATTACATGTGATGACCACTTAAAAAAACCCTTAAGAATTACGTTTACTGTCAAACCTGGCAGGAGGCCTTTTTGGAGAAGCAATGGAAGAATGTTTAAAAGATGACGCTGATTAATAAAGGTTTAAAAAAACCTTTTATGTCAGATACGTAACTTACAGGAAATAGGTTATTGACTTGATGAAGGATTATTCGTGTTAGAAATGTTGAAAGTACAATAATCGACTAAACACGATAAAACACATATGTAGCACGCATACACTACATGTTATTAAGCTTTACTGCTAAAACACACACCACATGAGATCTTTCGAGGATCACAAAGTTCCCATCTTCAAATGTTACATTCACGAGTAAGACCAAGATATATATTAACATATACAACACCATTGTCAGAAACCAGCAATATTGCAAAGCCATCTAGGATTTACACAGTGCATTTAAAATAAATCATGAAAATGTTTAAATAAAATAGTCCATGGTTCCGATATAACTTTAGGAACATAATCATTACAGGAACGAGATCCGAATATATAGGCTCTCCATAAATAATAACAGTGAGAGCTTACCTGGAGAGTTCATAATGGATATCTCATTCCACTTTAGAGTATAAGAACCGGTCGCAAACAAACGAAACAAGGCGATTGTTAACTTGCCATTACAAACATCATATATATATCCTCCCTGACTCTGGTACTAAAGTTCTTTTGTAGAACCAATATATACAATAGCATTAGTGCCTGGAACAACGGCTTGTAGAGGTATGGTGTATACGCCGTATCTAGTATGTGAAGGCACCTAGTCCCGATCCTCCTTGATTAATGCATAAATATTTCTAGTCGTGAGGCCAAAGTCAATATTATATGGTCCGACATGATTAGTTATAGATGATATTCATACATATTTAGAACGATTTACGAGAAATATAATTAATATTTAAAATGAAATTATTTCTTCTTTTTTAAAAGTTCTATGTGATAGCCCTTTCTTTGGAATGACCCTACATCTAGATTTTCAAGATAACAGGCTATTTCTTAAATTTGGTAGTGGTATCTTATCCCACTGCTATCAATAATCGAATTATTGTTTTAGGTTTGCGTTTAGAGAGCGCTCATTTCAGCAGTCCGAAAGTCCATTTGTGACACATCAGGGGACTTTGAGGAATATGTGCAAAAGGTATGAGAATAAGACAGTGAAAATCCTCTAAATATCTATCAGTGAATAAACAAAGACATCGCTCTTTCCACGTTTATCAACACATAACAACCGAAAAATTGTTATCCGGCCACTACTGGGATCGTACCCTCTCGATATCTAGCAGAGTGCGTTCCCCTTACGCTACAATGGCCAACAGTCAAAAATGAGAATAAAAATTTTGATACCCATTTCATTTTTCAAGAAACAGAGTGGTAGATTTAGTTGTATGATTGGTAGCCTTATCTTGATGGAGTTCTACTCCTTGAAAGCTCTGTGGGTAAAGCAATGATATTTCCTATTTAAATATAGGAGTTGAAACAGTATTTTGGTAATATGTGGAACGGACTTAAACATTCTTTTGAACTTTTCCTAAATTTATTTCCTTGTTGTATGAGGAACCAGCGATAAAATCATGAATCCTTTACTAAAACTTTCTTGTGATTCTTGGAACCAAGGAACCAAGGTTTTAAGTCGTTTTCTGCATTTTTGTGATAGTAAATCGAACATTTTTTGTTACCGTCGTTTATGTAGATTCATGCGTCATGAATAGTCATAATCAAGTTAAAAACGATACAGACATTGATGATACCAATTCGTGTGAAAATTCAACAATATAATAAAATGTCTACTGAACGCGATAAAAACAAATGCAGTGCACAACGTACCACCTCATGTTAAAACACTTTACTAATAAAGGTGTGTTTTATTAGTAAACTATTTAACATGTGGTACGTTGTGCAGTGCATTTGTTTTTATCCTGTTTAGTCGACATTTTATTCCACTATTTAGTCACAATCAATTTCCATATGTCTCCGGCTAAGTGATTTTCATAAAGAAGTCTACACCGTGTTCTGCGCTCAGCCACGTGCCTAAGCAACGGACGGTGAACATTATGCTTTTTTTGTTTCTTTTATGATTAAAATCTTGGTTTATTACCTTGTTTACAGTTTATACAGAGGTTTTTAACGACCTAGCGATTGGTTTTTTGGTCGATGGATTTTCTTTTAAAACCAGAGGCCTTATCTTTGAAACAGTCTTAAAAGCACGTGGCGTTTTTGGTTATGCGTTTGCTGTTCTTGTTGATGTTTAAAGCAATGTTTGACTATTTTTCTCTCTATAATTTGTAATATTGCTTAGTTTTATATTTAGAAATACTAATTGCATGATTTTTCGCAGTGTTTTTAATTGCGGAATACAAATACTTCTCTTTGTAAAGAGCAAAAACACAACCTTCTATCCACTGCATTTTTACGTGCGCATTTTTCTTAGCGGGCGATATTTAACTGCAGCAGAAGTTTCTTCCGTTTAGAATAAAAAACAAACACCACCGTCTATGTACGATATTTAATTAAAAGGTGAAATCTATTTACAAATTAAAAACCTCCTAGCACTTTCGGGGTAATACTTACCCCATCATCAGGTAGAACAGAGAGGTTAATTTCTTCCGTATCCATCTAACGTGCAGTTGCCAGTTTCAGTTATTCGAACTTCTTCGATTTTCTGCAATTTCTTATGAAAAACGTTCCAAAAATGCGTGAATATCCTGTGTACTACAGTTGTTGTTTTTTTTAACCCTGTACTTTCAAAGCTTTCAAGAATTTTCTGATTTCTTGGAGTCCTTGTTTCTGTGTCGCAGTACACTACAGTTTTACAGGGCTATAATAGTGGGGTTTTTGAGTGCCCTGTCGCATGGGTTCGACAGCCCTTCGCTTGTAGGAAAATGTAACAGTCCCGAAATTTTAGCTCTTTTTTTCGCAGACTATGCAAAAGAATCAATTACTAGCAAAATGAAAACCCGCTCTTCTCTAGTGGTACTCATGATCCAATGTGCATATACCAACTGTCACATGTTACCCTTGTTCTCATTTCAATATTATTATTTAAATTGCTCAAGCATTAATATTTTCCTGTTGCTTCTATCGAGCGTTTTTATCGGTTACCTCGCTTTGCTAAGCTTCACATTGTGAAGTAAATTTTTTCGGCCTCAATTTCCCACCCCGCACGGAAATTCCTCAAGCCTCCAGTTCCCCTGGGATGGAGAAATCTTCGAAACTCTCTCTCCAAGCAGCAAATCAATTCTCTTCTCTGGGGACCACCCGAACAGATCCAAGTCCTTACCCCGTCTTACACCCTTTCATTAGCAACCTACTTTACATGAGTGCAGTGGCGGCTCGTATTGTAAAATGCTGGTGAGGCGAACGGTCTTGATGTAAATGTAAAACAGTAACACATATGTTATTGAAAAATATATAAATTCGTATAACGTTATAGGAACATATATATATATCAGTGGCGTAGCCGGGGGTTCGTGGTTTGCACCCCCTAAGTAGGCGAGACAGTTAGCTTTTTCTAAGCACGTTTTATAGATAATTTCCCTATTTAAATTCATTGATTTTTACATAACTTACAATGTAATACAAATAAATTACATTGATACATAATATCAATGCAATTTCTTGATAATAGAACAGAAAGTAAAGCAAAGCAGCCAAAGAAGTTGCTTTATTAACTTTTTATTAAAACAACTATAATTTATTGCATTTTCTTCATTTTATTAAATTAGCTTCGTTTTGTATTAATGTCCAAGATGTGCGTACGTACCAATAGAAAAATATTTGTCGAAGCGCCCCCCCCCCCCCCAAATTGTTACATGTACTTATACACAGTTATACAGCATAAATGCAGAACCCCCCTCAAAAAGTTTCATGTCAAAGGCAGTATCACCCATCGGATATCTTTGAAGTCCTGGGTTCGAGTCGGCTGAATCATTAAAATCCACTGAGATTCGGAAGTCTCGTTAAGCCATTGGTCTCGGTTAGGCGCCTTGTTATAAACAGCTGTAAACCCCATCACTTAGGGCTCCATCCCATGCCATTTAGCCCTTATATACAAATATTATTCAACAGTAATGGAATAAAATTATAGAAATATATGAAACACGGCGTGGGGAGTCTTTCTTCACGAAAAAATCCAAAAATTTTAGAGGAAAAATGTGCATATACCACTATATATATATATGTGTGGGATGTAAGGTCAGGTGATGCGTAACATCACAGCCTCTCCTTGACAAATGTCAACCCCGCCTTCTCGTGGTGCATCCTGTTCCCACTAAAGGGGCTCTGACGACCGCAAATAGCGGTATAACTATACCATCGGGATCAGAGGAAATGCTATCCCACACTCACCAACCCGCTTGGCCAGCGTGGTGAGTTACGCCAAACACCTCCAAAATGACTCTACAACTTAAATCTTGGCCCTCAGTCTCCGGCAGCTGGAATGTACCTGACCAAGGCAGCGGCCAGTGCGACATGAAGGCAGAGGGTGCTAAGAATCCCCGGAGGACCGGACTAGGCTGCCATTTGATGCTGACCTTGGCTACCTACAACGCACGCTCCCTATCTTCTGATTCAAGGCTTCTTGAATTGGAAGAGGAACTACAAAGGATCAAGTGGGACATCGTCGGGCTAAGTGAGGTAAGGAGAAAAGGAGAAGATCTCATTGAACTGAAAAGTGGACATCTCTTCTATTATCGTGGGACAGATACTGGCAGAACTAGTGGTGTTGGATTTATAATAAACAAGAAACTGAAGGATAAAGTGGTAGAAGTTGAAAGTTCCTCGGACAGAGCTGCACGACTCGTTATCCAACTATCGAGAAGATACCAGGCTCAGATTATTCAAACTTATGCACCCACCACAAGTCATCCTGAAGAAGAAATTGAAGAATTTTATGAGGAAATTCGTCATCTAAATAATAAAGGTAAGCAGCACTTGAAGATAATTATGGGAGATTTCAATGCAAAAATAGGGCACCGGCAACAGAATGAAACTTCAGTAGGTAAATTCGGTCACGGCAACAGAAACCAGCGTGGAAATACTCTCGTTGAGTTTGCAGAGGCAGAAGGATTTTTCATCTTGAATTCCTTTTTCAAGAAAAAGCCACACAGGAAATGGACATGGAGACATCCAATTGGGACGACAAGTGAAATTGATTTTATTATGTGTAACAAAAAATTCGTCATCGAAGACTGCAGTGTGCTAAACAAGTTCAACACAGGTAGTGACCATAGATTGGTGAGATGTAAGATGCACCTCAACACTAAACTGGAACGTGGCAAGCTCATAAGACAAACAAAATGTATTGACATAACCAACCTTAAAAAACACCATAATACTTTCAAGTTGGAACTGAAGAACAGATTCTCTACTTTAGAAGGCCTAACATCGGAAGAAGTGGATATTTCGGAAGTTAACAGAAAAGTAACCAAAGCTCTTATGGAAACAGCAACAAAATTAGCTGGGTCTAAGAACAAGTTGCATGTAAACAAATTATCAGGAAAAACCAAAATGTTGATGCAAAAAAGAAGAGAGATGAGGACAACTAAAGAAGATGTGACTTCCAAAGTGGAATATATAGAGCTATGCAAGACAGTAAGAAAAAGTATCACTGAAGACGTAAGGAAATTCAACTGTGAGCTAGTGAGGAAAGCAATTGAAAACAACCAAAGCCTAAAGATAGCAAAGGGACATCTCAGTAAGGGAAGAAAACAGATTATGGCTCTGAGAAAAGAAGATGGTTCTATAACAAGAAATAGAGGTGAAATTTTGACAAGAGTGAAAGATTTCTACTCCAAATTATATGAAAGGGATGATACATGTACTCCAGACATCATGAAAGGTACCAGAGTTCTTCCAGTCCTCCCAGCAGAAGTTGCACATGCAATCAAGAACATGAAGCGGGGGAAAGCTCCAGGAGAAGATGGAATTACTATAGACATCATACAAGAAGCAAGTGGAGAAATTGAAACAGTACTCGCCCAAATTTTCACTCGATGCCTTAATGAAGGGAAGATTCCTGAGGATTGGAACAATGCTACAATGATCCTGCTACATAAAAAAGGTGACATTGAGGATCTCAGGAACTACAGACCTATCCGCCTCCTATCAGTTGTTTATAAAATCTTCACTAAAGTTCTTTCACACCGCTTGAAGGTAACACTGGACATGGCTCAACCGAGAGAACAAGCTGGATTCAGGAGTGGCTACAGCACAATAGATCATATCCACGTACTGAGAGAACTAATTGAAAGAGCGAGGAATATGAACTTCCATTGTGCATGGCTTTTATCGATTATGAAAAAGCCTTTGATTCGGTGAAACCATCAGCAGTTACCACGGCTCTGAAATCCTGCGGTATTGAAGATGCATACATTAATATTATTAATAACATCTATGAAAATGCAAGTGCAAAGATTCGGCTGTTTGAAAATACAACACACATAAAAATTGGAAAGGGAGTGAGACAAGGTGACACCATATCTCCGAAGCTCTTTAATGCCACATTGGAAAATGTCTTTCAATCACTGAACTGGGAAAACAAGGGGATAAAGATTAATGGAGATTATCTAACCCACCTTCGTTTTGCTGATGACGTAGTCATTTTTGCAACTACCCCATCAGAGCTGCAGAGTATGATCCAGGAACTTGCTGACAAGAGTAAAGAAGTGGGATTAAAAATGAACTTTCAGAAGACAAAAGTGATGTTCAATGCTTTTACAAGAAATGAAGATTTATCGATTGATGGAGAAAAACTGGAGATAACAGATACGTATGTTTATCTTGGACAGCAGATATCAAGTGAGGGTCACATTGATGAAGAAATTAATCGGCGTACAAAACTTGCCTGGAGAGCTTTTGGAAGAAACAGCATAATTTTCAAGAGCAATATGCCATTATGTCTTAAAAGAAAAGTGTTTGATCAATGCATCCTTCCAGTGCTTACGTATGGTGCAGAGACGTGGACCTTAACTAAAAGAGACATACAAAGGCTGCAGACAACTCAAAGAAGCATGGAGAGGTGCATGCTTGGTATAACCAGGAGAGATAAGAAGAGGAACTCGTGGATCCGAAAAATGACAAGAGTGGAAGACATCATGATCAGAGTTAAATCCCTGAAATGGCAATGGGCTGGACATACTGCCAGAAGGGCAGACCATAGATGGACAGCCGAAATTTTAGATTGGATTCCAAGGGACAGGAAAAGACCCAGAAAAAGACCACATGGGAGATGGGTGGATGAAATTCGTAAATATGCGGGAGTGACATGGAGGAGACTGGCACAAGACAGACCGTTGTGGAGGAAACTTGGGGAGACCTTCGTCCAGCATTGGATTGATAATGGTTGACAATGATGATGATGATGATATATATATGTGTGTGTGTGTGTGTGTGTGTGTGTGTGTAATATACGCTACTTTTGCAACAATATTTTTATGAAAACAATTATTCAATAATTTTACAACAAAGAAAGAAATATTTCACCTGTATTCTTTTATGTAATACACTTGAGCGAAAATACGCAATTTGTGCGGTTTCTTTAGCTAGTCAATGCGTCACTCACATCCCAACGCCAGTCGGAGATCCACTTCTTAAAAAATTCAAAGTAAATCATTTGAATAGAAATTGTTTTCTTACGAAATGTTTCTTGAGCTTGAATAAAAGTCACAGTTCGATTGGCATATTAGTGAAGGTGCATTTAGCACGGGTCATAAACTGAAGTCCAGGCTCGTGATAATTATTAGCTTCGTTTTGTATTAATGTCCAGGAGAAGTCAAGGAAGCACATTTCTATATAAAAAAAGTATTAGGTAATTTAAACCTGGAATTAAAAACAGAGGAATGCGATATTAATTTGCTTTGGTCTCGAACAGAATGCTTTCAGTTTATGTTTTATAAATAAGTTCAATTCTGCGATCCTTTTTGGCTGCAAATTTGTCTATGATCAGATCATAAAATGGTTGAGTGGACATTAGATGGTTCAGCAATTCTTTCTCGATTGAAATTTTAGCGAGTGAAGACAAACGATCTTGTGCCGTTGTATTACGGAGGTAAGTCTTAATTCTCTTCAAACAAGAAAAACTCCTTTCAGCAGAAGAACTTGTTGATGCCAGTGTCAATACAAGAGAAAATAATTTGTAGGCTTCTGGTAACACATCTTTCAGCTCGTTTTCTTTCATTGTTTTCAAGGTTTTCTGAACACCGAGTTCCCTGAAGTTGTGATCATTATATAAAAAATCTAATTCGTTTTTTAGTCGTTGTGTGTCTGTAAAAATGTTTGGATAAATTTTTTGAGAGTGTTATGGGCACTGGATGGAAATGACTCTGAATAACTATGGTATTTTGAGCTGTCAACTAGCTGCAGAAACTCGAGCTTTCCCATATCTTCAAATCTGGTATTTATTTGGACTATTATGCTGTCAACGATTTCGTAAAACAAAATTTTGTAATAGTTTTCCACTTCTTCTTCAGTCAAATGTTTCTTTTGGCGACATTTAGGACCTCCACTCAAACTAATTGCTTCACTGAAATGTTTCAAGTAAGTGGTTACATTCCTTTTCTTATTTATTCGTTCGCAACATTGTTTAATTTGTCTTTGGCAATAACTGATATCTAAAGTCTTTTTTTGTAAAACATCAAATAATACATCCGTAATTCCAAAAATGTCATCAAAAATCAGTGATAAAAAAGCAAATTCAAAATTAGTGAAATTTTTCAAATATCCTATGGCTCCGTTGATTGATTCTGCCGTTGATTCCGGGTCATTCATTATGTTTTCAAACACATTATTTAGTTTGCCCCATTCGCTTACAATTAAACGCAAAATGTGTGAAAGTGATGCCCAACGTGTTTCCGCTATTTGAGGAATCCGTTTCCCAACAACTGAATCTGCTACGTGGGTTCTCTTGGCAGATTTATGAAAAAATGAGAGCATGCTGGATACAGTTGCGAAATATATGCGACAATTTACAATACTTTTGCACCCCTGTTGTAGGACAAGGTTAAGGCGGTGGGCGAAACAGTGGGTAAACAAAGCTTGCGGGGCTTCTACCTTGACTCTTTTCTGCAGACCGCTCAACTCTCCAGCCATAACGCTTGCACCATCATAACACTGGCCTACTAACTTTGATTTAAAATCAAACTCCTCCAAAACCGATGCTAGCAGATCATACAGTGCCACAGCAGTCCTGTCAGTGCTGATATCATAAAAACCAAGGAAGCGCTCAACTACTTCACAATTTGAGTCCAATATGTATCTGACAATTATTGAACACTGTGATTTTTGAGTAATATCAGTTGTATCATCAACTTGCACTGAAAAAAATTTTGACTCATTAATTTCGCTTTTAACACATTCGTTTATATATTCATGAATACACTCCAGTAAATCATTCTGTATCGTTTTAGATTGTCCAGAAAATAAGCTTCGTATTTCTTCAAAATGTGCTTTTAATTCTGGGGTGCTCCTACGAAGTAACAAATGGAACATCTCCTTGAAATTACCTTTATTTAATGAGGAAATAGATTCATCATGTCCTCGAAAAGGCAGTTCTTGCTTGCTTAGAACGACAACTAAATCGATTATATGTTCCATAAAAAGCCTATTTAGTCTGACCTTTTCATTAAACTTAGCTTTATGAAGCATATCAGAAATAGTGTTTATATTTTTTTCCATCCGTTTCAGACCTACGTGATTAGTTATATGCTCTTTAGAGCTTTCGTGCAATTTTGCACTACGAGAAAAGTTTTTCAGATCAAAATAACCCGTTGTATTCCACACATTTTTCTTATTGCTCAAAAGTAAACATGGCCAGCAAAAGAGAGTTTGCTTGTAATAGCTACCAGAAAGCCAGGGGAAAATCTCGTACCATGATTTATTGAAAGACCTAAGAAACGATTTGCCGCACTTATCTTTAGATATTGAACTTATTACAGGTGTCGGTCTTCCAGATATGAGAACATCCCTTTTATTATAATCTTTCCAATGTTTAAAAGGAATTTCTTCCAGAACACAAATCACGTCGTTTATTGGGCCATTCATATTTTCCAACCCAAATCAAAATATGCTGTTTAGTAACAATAACAAAATAAAAAAGAAGAAAAACTCAACATTACTATGAACTAGCCAACACCCGCAAAAGAGAGGATTGAAAACACACTACAAAAAGTTAGACTCAAATATACTCTGACGAATAGTTAAAGCTACGTAGAAATCATCCTACTTCAAAGCATATAGAGGCGAACGGCGTCATCGCCTGTAAAACCACTTTTTACCAAGGTCATCTGCTCATTTTCCCGCGCCCATTGGATACACAATCCTTGGGTTCTCCAATAACAGCAGAGATGCGATTCCAGTTTAAGCGAAATGGAGGGTCGCCTCAGAAATTTCCTTTCTCTTACTGGAAGTCCGGCACCTCCTTAGGTAGACTTCGGACCGTGGGGGTGGGGGGTTCACTCTGTAGGGCTCTTCTCTGATCCCCAGTTCCCAAAACCGGCTTCTCATCGAGACGATTCAGCCGGTCGCCTCTAAGCGCTTAAAACATGCAGCTGCTTTGCAAAAATAATGATTCATTCCTCTTCTTGAAAGCCTTTTTTAACCTAATTCATGAATCACAATGTAAATTTCAGTGTTTCATTTATCCTGCAAAGTTCTTATATCTTCGTTACTGACCGAAGTTTTTTTTTTTTTCACTTCTCATTCTGCGGAATTTCAGGTGAGGCGGCGCCTCACTTGCCTCATCTGACGGGCCGCCACTGCATGAGTGCCTAGCTATTAAGTGTGAACCATTGTTCGTTCGGCATTCTTTTTAAAAAGGAAATGCAATCCAAACAGTGCTGTAAAAGCAGCTCTAGAGGAATAGTGTTTTCGTCGAATATCCGAGGGGCAGAAAGAGTGGCCGAAAACTAAGAAAAGGGACCATCTCAAAAGCTTCCCGAAAGCATTAACGAAAACGAATAAGGTTTTGTCTACCAGGTTACATAATAAAGATACTTGTCAGTGTTAAGTTTCGCTGAAATCAATGACCCCAGGTTTAGAACGCCACATACGATAATTAACAAGTTATTAGCATTTAAGTACAAATTTCCCTGCATAACTTATGAGAGAAAGTAAAGTTATTTGTGTAACTCGACTTAGAAGTGCATTAAATAATTAGCTCAAAACTTCTTGTGGGGATATCTACGTAATAGTTTCGAAGTTCACCATTTCACTTTTCGAAGTAGAACAGAAAATCCAAATCTAGGTAAAAAAAAGTCTGAAGAAAAAAAGGCCAGGAAAAAAAGTCCCAGATGGGCGTTTTGATTGTCATCATGGACATACTAATAAGTCGATTTGACATACTGTTTGAATGTTGGGGGTGGGGGGGGCATACTTTCATTATTTACATAGTGTGGTGGGGTTGCCGGAAAACCGCCACACAGGAAAACTGTCACACGTTTTACATTAAGGGGCCGGGCACAAAGTGCTATTCCTCTGAGGAACACTTTCAATGTGTGGCAGTTTTCCAAGTTTCCTAATTATGTTTGTTTTCCAAGGCTCCTAACGACGGGAAGGAGCTCATTTGTTTGTCTGAATTTTCACGCCGGTTCATACCAGTTTAGGGTGACTGGCCACAAAAGTTCAACTCGAGGGAGAGGGATATAAAGATCGCCGTACATTTCTTAAAACTACAGTGTTCGACGAAACAACAGAATTACACGTGACTCATGCTGTGTTCAGAAAAGGACGATAAGGTGGGATTTTTTAATAATGCTGCACTTGTGCTTAAGCACTAAATATTTACATAACATGTCAAGTTTGTAACACTTTTCTTTTACTTAATTAATTCACAGGGCCTATACTTTGGCCTTTTAAACAGCTTTTAATCAGCCGACTTCATATTTATAGCGTTTACGTTTCAAATAAAATCAATAGCATTGCGCTTTTGCTTAGGTACTAAATATTAATTTATAGGCCCTAGGTCCTTTTACTAGTTTTTTATTTTAAAAATGTCATATTCACAACGTTTACACAGCAAATCAAGTTAATAATATTAGGCGTTTACTTAGGCACGAAATATTAATTTAAAGGTCCTACGCCTAGGCTTTTTTATTTGATTTTACTCCACCGATGTCACATTCACAACGTTTACACATCAAATGAAGTTAATAATATTGCGCTTTTACTTGGGCACACAATATTAATTTATAGGCCCTAGGCCTAGGCCTTTTTGACGATTTTTAATCCGTCGACACCATATTCATAACGTTTATTTATCAACTTCAGTTAATAGCATTGCGCTTTTACTTAGGCACTAAGTATTAATTAATAGGTCCTAGGCCTTTTTAATACTTTTTATTCTATCTGTCATATTCATAAAGTTTATGTACTAAGTCAGGTTAATAGCATTCGCTTTTACTTAGGCATTCAATATTAATTACTAGGCCTAGGGCCAATAAATTAAGAACTAGTGCCTAAGTAAAAGTGCAATATGGTCAACTTCAGTTAATACATCAATGTTATGAATATGACATCGTTAGAATAAAAACTGTTAGAAAGGCCTAAGCCAAGGGCCAATGAAACAATATTTAGTGCTTAAGTAAAAGAGGAATATTATTAACTTGAGTTGATATGTAACTGTTATGAATATGGCATCCGTAGAATAAAAACTACTAAAAAGGCTAAGCCTATGACCTCTGAATTTATATTTAGTGCCTAAGTAAAAGCGCAATGCTCTTAACCTGGCATGGTATGTAAACTTTATGAATATGACATCGGTAGAATAAAAAGTGTTTAAGAGGCCTAGGTCCAGGGCCTATGAATGCGAGGCCTAGGTCCAGGGCATATGTTAGTGCCTAAGCAAAAGCGTAATACTATTAACCTGACTTGGTACGTAAACTTAATGAATATGACATCGGTAGAATAAAAAGTATTAAAAAGGCATAGACCTAAAGCTTATGAATTAATACTTAGTGTCTAAGTAATTGCGCAATGCTATTAACTTGAGTTGTTAAATAAACGTTATGAATATGGAGTAGACGGATTAAAAACCGTCAAAAAGGCCTAGTCCTATGGCCTATAAATTAATACTTTGTGCCTAAGTAAAAGCGCAATAATATTAACTTGATTTGCCTTGTAAACTTTGTGAATATGACATTGACAGAATAAAAACTGGTAAAAGGTCCTAGGCCTAGGGCCTGTGAGTTAATATTTCGTATCTAAGTAAAAGCGCAATATTATTAACTTGATTTGCTGTGTAAACGTTGTGAATATGACATTGGTAGAATAAAAACTGTTAAAAAGGCCTAGGCCTAGAGCCTATAAATTAATATTTAGTGTCTAAGCATAATCGCAATGCTATTGATTTTATTTAATACGTAAACGTTATGAATATGAAGTCGGCGGATTAAAAGCTGCTAAAAAGGCCAAGGTATAGGCCCTATGAATTAATTAAGTAAAAGAAAAGTATTACAAACTTGACATGTTATGTAAATACTGTATTTAGTGCCTAAGCACAAGTGTAGCGTTATTCAAAAATCCTACCTTATCGTCCTTTTCTGAACAATTCTGTTGTGTAATTCTGTTGTTTCGTCGAAAACTGTAGTTTTAAGAAATGTACGGCGATCTCCGGTTCATACCAGTTTAGGGTGGCCAGTGAACCTAAACTGGTATGAACCGGCGTGAAAATTCAAACAAACAAATGAGCTCCTTCCCGTCGTTAGGCGCCTTGGAAAACTAAAACATAATTAGGAAACTTGGAAAACTGCCACAGATTCAAAGTGTTCCTCGGAGGAATAGCACTTTGTGCCCGGCCCCTTAATGTAAAACGCGTGGCAGTTTTCCTGTGTGGCGGTTTTCCGGCAACCCCACTACACTAGGTAAATAATGAAAGTATGTCCCCCACCCCCAACATTCAAGCAGTATGTCAAATCGACTTATTAGTATGCCCATGACAATCAAAACGCCCATGTCGGACTTTTTTCCCTGGCCTTTTTTTCCTCGGACTTTTTATCCTGGACTTTTTTCCTCGGACTTTTTTACCGATCACCAGAAAATCCTTCGTTGCTTCTTAGTATCTTCTGGGGGACTTTTTAATCCTGTTCTTTGGAAGATAAATCTTAAAGTCTAGACTAGAATTTATTTTTATGTATCCGAAGCGCCAAATCAGAGACGTGCAAGTGTTTCCAGCGCAAAGGGTTGCTCGCTGTGGTCGTTAACCACTGAATCGGACAAAAAAATATTTATTTTCTTTATCAGCGAGCGGTAAGAAATTCAAGGGTATCCAAAATTAAGAAAAAGGGACCTCAGATTTTTCTTGAGTGGATTCATGAGGGAAGGAGAATAAAACAAGTGAAACACATGAAGGCACTAGATATAGCAACTGAACAACGAGATCTAAAAGATGAGATCTTATGAGAAGAAAAGAATTAAGAGAAAATTCGACTAAACCGCTAATTGGTGTGCATTGGAAATTTCATAAAAAATATTAATCTTTTATTACCATATTAACATGTGCTAATGGCGATGCAATATTTTCTGAAATAAAGAATGCCAATAAGTTCATTTTGGTTTTACTTACAGTCATTATGACATGCCATCACACCATTTCCGAAGAGTCGGCGGTCAGATCATACGGGACTGTCAATTTTTAATTTCTACTTAATATCTCAGGACAAATCGAACAGATGTGTTTCAGAGTATGAAGTGCGCATTCTTGTCGTGAGGATATTAAAAGTTTAGTGGGCGGCCCTCAAAAATGTACGTCATGACCTCCGGCGCGATATTTCAAGAACTTAACTGCAGCAAAACTTTAAATCCATAATCTTGCATTTTATATACACTATCTGCCAACAAATAATTGGACACCCCTGCAATCGACGATATCTGCGGTCCTGATACACGTCACGGCCGCCGCCGTCGTTAAATATCTTGTGGGAAACAACAACGCAACCAGTCGGATGCAAGATGCCACGCAGTTCGGAGCTCTCTGATTTCGAGAAAGGTGTAATCGTCGGGTATCACAGAAATGGCCGATCCATACGTGACATATCCAGCGAGTTGAAGTACCCAAAATCGACAGTGGACTACGTGATTGGCAAGTGGAAGATGAGAGGTGACTGTCGGAAGGTGCCCTGACTTGGCAGACTCACAAAACTGGGAGTTAAGAGACCGATCGAGTGCTGGCCAGAGAAATTCGGAAGAACCCCATCAAATCGATGGGCCACATCCGCGAGGAGTTTTAACAGGCATCCGGGAGTGTTCTTTCGATGAATACCATCCGTAAGGAAACCCATCTGCTCGGTTATCCTGGACGTGCTGCTGCCCACAAGCCTTTGATCACAAAGTCCAATAACGCTGCTCGGCTAACGTGGTGAAAAGAACGTCGACAGTGGACCGTTGAACACTGGAAACAGGTTCTCTGGAACGACGAATCAAGGTTCACCCTCTACCGTTCGGATGGCAGGGTCTGGGTTTGGCGTCTGCCTGGAGAACGCCTCCTGCCGGAATGTATTGTGCCAACTGTGAAGTTCGGCGGCGGTGGAATTATGCTATGGGGGTGTTTCTCCTGGTATGGCACGAGACCCATGGTCGCAATTCCTGGTAAATTCAACGCCGAGACCTACTGCACCATTTTGGATGGCCATGCGCTTTCTACGTTGTGGCAATTTTACGGGGTGGACCCATGTTACTTTCAGGATGACAGTGCCACCTGTCATGTTGCGAGGTCCACCATGGCTTGGTATGGTGACAATGGGATTAATCGAATGGACTGGCCTGTGCAGAGCCTGGACCTTAACCCTATCTAGCACCTCTGGGACGAATTGGAGCGTCGACTTAAGGGGTGCTCCCACCGTCCGAAATCGGTGAAGGAACTGACCTGTCTTCTCCAAGCCGAGTGGAAGAAAATTCCGCTAGCCGTTGTACAACGCCTATTTGAGAGTATGCCCCGGAGGGTCGCAGCTGTAATCGCCGCTCGTGGAGGCTCCACCAACTATTGAAGGTGAATAAACTTCGTTTTCCTTTGCTATCACAGGTGTCCAATTACTTGTTGGTAGATAGTGTGTATAACTTAAAATTCCATTAGACCTCGTATGTCTATCTCTTATTTGCCTTGTCCAGTTTCAGACAAAGAGTGAATTGCTGTGCATATTCTAAAACATTATCAGTCCAGCACATTTCTTAACAATCCATTGAAGTTCAGGTATTAAGCTTGCAAACAGAAGGGACACACATGTGTATAAGTTTTCATTAAATTCATAACCTCATTTTTTATAACCATGGGTATTCCTAATAGACCTCGGATATGTCTGAAATACACACAATCGCTCTCCATAGACATACTGTCTTATACAGTTATTACAGAAGTGCAAATACAGTGGACCATTAAAATATTTGCACACATACGCATAAATTACGGTGGAAAGCTTTTGTGACGAAATATTTTTAACCACTGGATTACTTTCACAATAAACACACACCCACGTGTTTCTTTCGTTACTAATTAGAAGAAATATACAATATATAACAAATGAAAATGTTAATTTTTCATACCAAAGAATTACCTGCACACATAGCAACAATCTGTTTTAAAACAGTTAAACATTACATTATGCAAATTGACAACAAATGCAAGTATCACATTATTTAAAAAACACGTTATAAGACTTTCGAGGGCATAATACACTGCTGGCCAGCCAAAACGCAATACCAAGAAGGAAGCATCCGATTGGCCTGAAATTCGCCGCATGCGTCGCCCGCGAGAGGACATGCAAACGATTAACATTGCAGGGCATATGCAAAGCCCGGCACGCCACTGAGAAGCACTGTAAGAAGGGTGCACATAGGGCGGGGTGTAAGTAGTGAAAGCGTGTTGTGCTGCCGGACCTGTGCGTGGGAAGCTTCCTGATGCCTCGTCGCAAAATACGGCAGTCATTCCAGCACGTCCCGGAGTTCGACAGAGGACGAATAGTGGCTTATCGCGACAGCGGTTTATCGTACCGAAACATCGGCGCCCGTGTGGAACGACATCCAGCCACACAGTGAGGCGAGTAGGTATTCGGTGGGTACAAGAGGAACGGACGGACAGACGCGAGCGATTGCCACGGCACAACACCAAACGAGAGGATCGGCATGTTGTGCGGCAGGCATAGACGGCTCGCACCGCCACATCAAAAACGTTAGCGCAGGAATTAGGGTGTGTTGCGTAACAACCTGTGTCAGAACGAACCGTTCGACGTCGTCTGCAGGAGACAGGACTTGTTGCACGGCGCCCATTGCTCCAATTACCATTCACGTTACACCACCGGCAAACGCGGCGGCAAAGGGCCGTTGAACGCCGCACCTGGACTATGGAATAGCACGACATTGTGTTCTCCGACGAATCCCGCTTCTGTCTGCTACACCACGATGGTCGGATACGCGTGTGGCGGCACCGCGGCGAGAGACTGTATGACGCCTGCATTATGCATCGCCATACCGGTCCGTCGCCCGGCGTTAGGGTTTGAGGCGCAAATGGATATGACACCAGCCTCCCTCTGGTACGCATCGCCGGTACAATCAACAGCCACCGCTACATCGCCAACGTTTTTGGAGCCTGTGGTTCTCCCTTACCTGGAGGACCTACCATCGGCCACGTTTTAACAGGACAATGAGCCCCCGCACGTGGCACGCATTGTGCAACAATTCTTCACGGCCCACTAGGTGTCACTGCTGCCGTGGGCCGCCTGTTCTCCCGATATGTCGCCCATCGAACATGTCTGGTCGCTGATCGGCAACCGAGTGACCCGGCAAGCACCACCCCCGGCTACGCCTGATGAACTGTGACAACGTGTGGAAGCAGCCTGAACCGACACACCCCAAGCCCACATCCAAAGCCTCTTTCGTTCGATGTCGCGGCGTGTAGCGGCTGTTATTGCCAGCCATGGGTACCACACGAACTATTGATGTCTGGGTGTTGCGCAAGTCGCACGGGCCTGTAAGCTCAATCGTTTCATCTTTGTATCTGTTGTTATGTGTCCAGCAAATCTGGCGTTGCTATCTCGTGTCCTTCTTGGTGTTGCATTTTGGATGGCCAGCAATGTATATCCATAATCGCCAGAGCTCAACCTTATTAAGAATTTGAGACATTTGTAGGCTTTGCAAGTAAGGAAAAGGAAATTTTCCAACAAAACAGAACTTAAGCTAACACTAAGCAAAGAATGGTTGAAAACCAGTGTAGAAACAGCAAGAAAATTAGTGGAAGCAATGCCCAGAAAATTACAAGCCGGTGAGTTTTGTCAATATATTGTTACAGTGGACACCCCCCCAACCTAAAACCTGAAGAAAACTTTAAAATTTGTCCGCCATGTCGCGTATTGTATGAGGCAGCTAGGAATCACAGTTCGGCAGGCTCACATGTTCTTTTACAGTTCAGTTTTTTTTTATTTATTTCTCATTTACGTTGTTTTTTCTTTCGGCTGTTCTCTAAATTAATTAACAAAATTGCGGGATAATTGGGAAGTCACTCCAATGCTTTTGAAGGCAAGAAACGCAATATTTTTGCCATTTTGAATTAATGTTACAGTGGACACCCCCCCCCCCCAACCTAAAACCTGAAGAAAACTTTAAAATTTGTCCGCCATGTCGCGTATTGTATGAGGCAGCTAGGAATCACAGTTCGGCAGGCTCACATGTTCTTTTACAGTTCAGTTTTTTTTTATTTATTTCTCATTTACGTTGTTTTTTCTTTCGGCTGTTCTCTAAATTAATTAACAAAATTGCGGGATAATTGGGAAGTCGCTCCAATGCTTTTGAAGGCAAGAAATGCAATATTTTTGCCATTTTGAATTGTTTCTACCTGTGGGAAAAGGTAGCACTCAATGGTTGCTCTGGAAATTGATAAGAGCAAAGCGATAGGCCCAGAAGAGGACTTCTGGATTTCTTGAGGAGGGGCCGATGTTACGACCCACCCCCGCCATTAATTTAGTAATTAATGGGCGTGGTTGATGTGTGAAATTAATTAAGTATTAATTATGTTCGAGGCTTGATTGGAGTTTAAAAGTGTAAACAGCAGATAAAGTTTTATCTGGGGGTTTGGAAAGAAAAAAGGCGAAGAATTCTCTCTGGGTGGGTGGTCTCAGAATAGCTCTGTTAGGTCATAAATATCAAGGCGCAGCTGACAGGAAGCCTAAGCAACACGGAAAGAGAAAGAGGTACATTTCGAAGAAGGGTCCACTTGAGTAAATGAATGAAGATGGGGACAAAAGGTTTAGCGAATAATCGTAAATTCGTCGTTTGTTTGGGGCATTTTCGAGAACAATTGCTCTCTGTGTGGTCCGTGCAGAAAAATAAGAGTTCGCACTTGGCATGAACATAAGGAAGAAAGTTCAGTTGTCTGTATGCTCTCCGATGTAAAAGGCTGGATGCCTTGGATCTGCAAAAAAAATAATCAGGAAATGGGCCCTGTAAGAAATTGAAATCTGTATGTGCAGGTATTTCCTCTGAGGTTCAGTCACTCAGCATTACTGCATCTATGTCCATGCAGCTTTGGGTGTCGGGATGGCACAAGTTAGCAGATGTGCGAAGAAAGAAAAAGGAAATATTCATCTACTTACAGTTTCGTGACTTTGCTGTGCAAATCCGTTGTGCATCACATAATATCACACGACAAAAAAAACACGCACACACACACAGACACTTGCACCATGTGGCAGCACCGATGATTCAACACTTCACTTTGACGCTTGATGTAAATGAAGCACACAATTAAAATGGTAATATCACGCCGCACTTTGTTGCGCTGATGCGAGTATACACGGATCCACTCTTGTGAAGATTTAAAGGTGGCCGTTAAACAAAATAGCCTCTCTCACATCTGCTGTTGCAGTTTCCTAGACTGATTTTCGGGTTCCTGGGAAATTATTTTTTTGTCGTGAAGAAATAATTCTGACCATCACTGCTTGGAGAGTGGAACCCCCTCACTTCCGCTGCGGCTACAGTAGATTCCGTCCGTCGCTACCTTCCGTCCTTTTTGACCGTTCATTCCCAATTTGGTCAGTTCCTTTCCGTTAGCATAACATCTACCCTGCCTGAGTACGCAGTTCAAATATGCCACTCGCAGGTTTTGTTTCCATTTTTTTATCGAGTTGCGACCGCCAGCCCTGAGATTAACTTTCTCGGCCGAGCGAAATCAGACGTGCTTTTACCTTAAGCGTATATCGGCAACTGCCGACCGAAAACAACGCTCGAATCCACCCCTATTCTTTTCAGCGATTCTAAACTCTTAATTGCCCATTGTCCCTCGCATACGTCAGTCAAAGTATCTTTCTCGCTGACAGAGTTATGTGTCTGCTGAGGGTCTCTTGGCCCACCCACTGAAGTAAACATACAGACCACAGCGTTAAGCTACAAGCGGAAAGAAGAAAAGTGAAAAACCACTTCGAACATTGCTGCTTCCATCCGCATTCGAAAGCACATTTCCCTCGTTTGTTTTGCAGCCCCTCTAAGACACTTGAGATAGGAATTTTTATGTTTCACTTCAGGGCTATGTGTGAGGTCTAGCAATTCAAAATGGCAAAAATATTGCGTTTCTTGCCTTCAAAAGCATTGGAGCGACTTCCCAATTATCCCGCAATTTTGTTAATTAATTTAGAGAACAGCCGAAAGAAAAAACAACGTAAATGAGAAATAAATAAAAAAAAACTGAACTGTAAAAGAACATGTGAGCCTGCCGAACTGTGATTCCTAGCTGCCTCATACAATACGCGACATGGCGGACAAATTTTAAAGTTTTCTTCAGGTTTTAGGTTGGGGGGGGGTGTCCACTGTAACAATATATATATATATATATATATATTATATTGACAAAAGTCACCGGACACCTAGAAGAGAAACATAACATAGCATTTATTGACTTACATTACTACGGTGTCGGTCCACCTTTGGCCTTAATGCATGGACTGACCCTTCGAGACATGCTTTCGACAAGGTTTTCGAACACAGCGATTGGTATGCGTTTCCATTCAGTACATAATGCTGCCGCTAACTGCAACTTAGTAGTAGGCCTTGGTTCGAAATTTCTTATGCGGAACTCTAATTTATCCCATAGGTGTCCTCTGGGAATTGTTTTGGTGGAAAACTAAAATTATTTAAATTTAATTCATTTTGGGCATATTGAATTGGTTGTTATTTACCAAAAGGCGTTATATTTATGCTGGTATTGAAATTCATATGGAAATTATAGAAAATTTAAATTTGGGAGATGGGTGGATGCATTTCGAAACAAAAATATTTTCTAAGTACTAGAAAAGGCCATGAACATCCCAAACAAAATGCATCTGAAAATTTACATTCCACAAGAAGTTATTGGAGAGTTTGCGTTGTTTGTGTTCAAGCAGAGTTGAGTCACCTGAAAGTGCAAAAATAAGTGAATATTGTTGCATGTGTATGAAAATGTATCACTATAAGTCATAGGATAAAATGTACTCGTTCAACAACAACTTGTGGAGGCGGTGAAAGTCAATTAAAATGGATAGGACAAAAATTGCAGCTATGAAAATACCTTAGAAAACCAGGATTCGGATCGATAGCCTTAGTCAAGCTAAGGGGGAGTACATGGGACCAAGTCATGGAAGACAACAGCACACAAAAATTTTTCACACTGCACTCATTTTGAACTTTTTTTTGAAAGGCTACTGCCTGCATTTATTATTTTTCTTTAAAAACTTAATGAGTTAATTTAGAGGACAAACAGATGGTATTTCCTTTTTTCTTGTTTGCTTAAACACAGCAGTATAAAACAGAATCTCAATTTACTTTCTATTTCTCTTTGGCCACTGGCCTTATGAACAGCACAACTTTACATATGTCAACACAGTTAGTTTGAACACTAGGCTTTTAATTTATGCCTTCAAAATCATACTATGATTCGCATGGTTTACACAAGAAAAAGATACTGGATTATTTTTAATTCCACAAGGTGGACAAGTTCTGTTCTTTTGAAACGTACTCTCCTCTCTCTCACCCAGTTAGCTCAATGACCAATTTACAATTTTACACATATTGATTTAAATTTACAGCACCTAAACAATCTTAGCAAACTCCGCAATCTCCCAGACCAGATTCAAAGACTTCAATTAAATTTACAGTTATTTTAAGAGCCACAAATTATACTTTAACAAATCTACTATCAGCAAGTAAACAAACCAAGTAAATTATCCTCAAAACAGAATTTACACTGAGCACAAGCATTAATTAACATTACATAGCCTATAGAACTATCCTGAATGAACCTACTTCACTTATAAAGAAACCTCACTAACTAATCTTAAAAATTATCACTATTCATAACATCAACATAATTCAGAAATTCAAACAATCTTCTTGCACTAGCTTGCTCATAAAAATCACCTCACTCTGCACTTCACATAATAGCTCAGGATACTTAATAACTCTACACTGTAAACAAAAGCTCAAAATACCAATTAACTAAATTTCCAAACTAAATATCAAGTTCACTAACACCAACAACCAGAATTTAGAATTTACATCCCTAGCACTACAGCAAATCATAAACAAATAAATTTAGATACTTTAAATCACCAAACAAACTTAAATTTAACACCTGCAGTGAATTACTGAAGTAGCGGTGAGGCAAATACTCTCAGTTCAGACACTACCCTGGGTTTTGAGAACCAACACAGGAAGAAAATACCAAGTCAGGCTGAAGGCGTGAAATTGGGTCGTGAATCCACTTTCAGCCTATGCAAAGGGAAAGGAAAAATCCTCAAGTGTGACACATCATCATCAGGCACAGAATTTCCTCTAACATGATCTCACCACATTTCTTGAAGCAACGCTCGACCGACCCTCGCTGGCAGTACATATTTCCGTGAGCAGCGAAACTACTGGGGGGGTTTGAAGACAAGTTTTCCCCCAAAAACCACGTCTTCAAGGATCTCCCCTTTTCGAACCAATGCATGATCTCACCTTGATCAACCACGCCTGCAAGAGCCTGTCGTACTTCAACCCTAAATACTCCAGGCACATCTGGCCCAGAACTAACACAACTATATCCCAGGAAAAATTCACTTATCTCTCTATATCCCAAGAAATCCTAAGTCACAATATCCACATATATCCCAGGAAAATTCACCTCTCTCTATATATCCCAAGAAATCCTAAATCACAATATCCACATGTATCCCAGGAAAAATCACTTATCTCTATATCCACATATGTCCCAGGAAAATTCACTTATCTCTATATCCACATATGTCCCAGGAAAATTCACTTATCTCTATATCCACATATGTCCCAGGAAAATTCACTTATCTCTATATCCACATATGTCCCAGGAAAATTCACTTATCTCTATATCCACATATATCCCAGGAAAATTCACTTATCTCTATATCCACATATATCCCAGGAAAAATCACTAGCAAGGAAATTCCTCTGCACCATGGCAATGCGCAGGTCCACTTCAGACAATAACACTGACCATTTACATAACCCACTAAATATTTTCACCTTATTGAAAATTAAAATTACGTTTAGACTTTTAACCTTATAGTAAAAACAAGAAAATTTAGGCCAAAGAAAAGAACAATTAATACTGGAACTGGTGAGCAAAAGTGTGTCTTCTCAACCCATGATGTTCATTCTTTTTGTGAAATACTAAACTTGAGAACCTAAATACCTCAACTTTTATTTTGCACATATCGCATCCTGGTGAAAATTCCCTACTCAGAGCCCTCTGCCCTAGGACAAGTTCCCTGCTTGCCCTAAGATCACCCCTTTCCAATGGGAGATTAACACTCATCTGGAGCATGTAAAATACTGGTCCTCAATTAACACACCTACCATCTTAATTTCGACACTCAACACTCCAAGAATGTAAACAGCACTTTAGGTTTCCAATTTCATCACACTATAATATGTTCCCAAAATTCCAATATAAATCATCCCATAATTTATCTTCACTCAAAAAAAAAAATAACTCAACGCTGTAAAAGACTAGAGAGAAATGTTTACAATTATTTTATCACCCACGACATCACAATAACACTGCTTTTTAAATATCACATGCCCAACTAAACTATTATCGATGCACCAAAATTTACTGTGCTCAAACAATAAAACCAAATTTTTCAATAAACCAAATTTTTCCGATACATTAAAATTTACTGGCCTGGGAAGTTGCTAAAATACCAGACATGACAGCACAAAAAAAAAACATAAATGAAAGCATTTTCCACTCCCCTCTCTTTTTTTTTCTTTCTTTTTTTCTGAATTCGTACCTGAGTAACTAATACATTTTAATTTTGAAAGCTGAACGACGACATAGCCAAAATCAGAGGGAAAAAAAAACTTGCTCTTTTTCTTTTTGTTTCTTATGCTCAACTCGAAGTTTAGGTACCCTGCGTGGGATGTTATATATCAATACAAAAAGATGTGAACTAAAACATTACCTTCGAGCTGGCGTTCTTTTTTTTTTTTCTTCTTTTCTTTTCACCATAGTTTACAGTCCAGGCACAACCACAGTCTTGTTAGTATTATCTTTTCTTCCTCAAAGTTCCCTTCCTTAAACGGTTAATGGCCGAGGTAACCATTTCCGAAACTTCGGGATGAGATGGAACCTTTTTTATTTATTCATACTTTTTTTTTTTTTCTCTTTTTTTTTCTCTTCCCTCCCTCGGCCTTTGAAGCAGGCCTCCTCTTCGGAGTAGCAGCCGAGTTGGGAGCGGTAGAGGCTGGGCCCACTCTTCCAGGGGTTTCCATAAGGGAGAAGGCATGTCCTCCTTGTGGTGGACTGGTGGTCAGCAAAAATGCTGCCATGGAAAAAACTCTTTTTTCTCTGTGGTTCTCTCCCGCCAAAAGGCGAGGAGAAAAAACTCCGCCGTCCCTCTTTCTCTGACGTCCAGCAACAAGACAAGAGCAAAAGTGACTCTCTACGGATAAAACTCAGGGGGTGCTTGAAAACCGCTGACCCCTCTCATTGGTCGAAACTTCAGCCTAGCAACTCACTACTCTCCAACGGAATCTTCACTCCCACGCCTCGAGTGACCTCTGACCTTCACACGTGCAGAGCAGGCCCATCTTGACCCTGAGGTTCTAAAAATAGATTTCGTTGCTGAATTCCTTACCCAAAAGACGAAAAGATGTTACACTTTTGGGCGACTTCTCGCTTGGAAACAGGAACGCAAAAAAAAAAATGGCGAATTCTTGCTTTGCAGAAAATCACTAGTTTTAATTTTCTCTTTCTCTCGTTCCGTGATGTGAAAGTAAAATTAATTTTGATTCTCTGAGCTGCACACCTACTCGCCTTTTCCTATCGCGATAAAAGAACAGATAAAATAATTATTTTCAAAACCCCAAAGTCAGTTAAATCAAATATTCTTCTTTTTTTTTTTTTTTTTTTTTTTTTTTCTTCTTTTCACCAACATGAAATTTTGTTTTCCTGGTAGTGATTAAGACAAGCGAATTTTGCGCATGAATTCCCCTGCCTTTCAACCAGGAATTTTCTTCTAACGTATGTCATGGAAGAAAATTTTTGCATTAATTAATCTCCGATAAACCAACAGAAAGATTGATCAGGTCTCTCTGAAATTCACCAGAGGTTAAAATTTTCGCCATGACAGAATAAGATCAGGGCTCTGTGCTGGCCAGTCCATACACGATACGGAATTATCGTCAAACCACGCCGTAACAGTCCTTGCTTCATGGCTCGGTGCATTATCCTGCTGGTACCAACAAGGCTCGGTTCTATAGTATTGCCACAGAGTTGGTAGGGCATAATTTTCCCAGAATATCGAGATAGACGATCTGGTTACCAATGGGCCGGGACCATTGGTAACCAGATCGTCACCACACGAGTAGACTGCCAACTCCAAACTTGACCGTAGGAAAAGTACACTGTGGTAAAGAGCGTTACCCCGGCTGCCGCCATACCCACACACTGTCATCAGACTGATGGATCGTTTACCTGGATTCATTAGTCCATATGACCCGTTTTCATTGATCTACGGTCAACGATAAATGTTCTTTACACCATGCTAACCGACGAATAGCATTCTGAGTGGAGATGAAAGGCTTATGAGCAGCAGCCGCACGACCAAGGCATTTACCATGTGGTCGTTTTCTGGGTCGTTTTCTGTCCCTTGGAATCCAGTCTAAAATTTCAGTTGTCCATCGGTGGTCTGTTCTTCTGGCAACATATCGAGCCCAATGCCAATTCAGTAGTTTGACTCTGGTCATGTCGTCCACTATTGTCATTTTCCTTATCCACAAGTTCCTGTTCTTATCTCTCCAGGTTATACCAAGCATGCATCTCTCCATGTCTCTTTGAGTTGGCTGTAGTCTTCGTATATATTTTTTAGTTAAAATCCATCGTCTCTGCTTCATACGTAAGCACTGGCAGGATACGTACATTGATTAAACACTTTCCTTTTCAGACATAATGGCATACTGCTTTTAATAATTGTACTGTTTCTTCCAAAAGCTCTGTATCCAAGATTCATACGGCGATGAATTTCTTCATCAAGGTGGCCCTCACTTGATATCTGCTGCCCATGATAAATGTAGGTATCGATTGTTTTAAGCTTTTCTCCATCAATCAATATATCTTCTTTTCATGTAAAAGCATTGTACATTACTTTTGTCTTCCGAAAGACCGTTTTTATCCCCACGTCTTTAATCTGCAGTTTGGAAGGGGTAGTTGCAAAAATGACGTCATCAGCAAAATGAAGGTGGGTTAAATGATCTTCATTAATCTTTATCCCTTTGTTTTCCCAGTTCAATGATTGATAGACATTTTTCAATGTCGCATTAAAGAGTTTGGGAGATGTCGTATCACCTAGTCCCACGGTCGGCAACTGGTGGACCGCCAAAAATGTTTTGAAAGTATAAATTACTCAAATAAATTTTAAAAAATATTTTTTTCTGTAGATAACAATACGTTTGTCGATCCACATAAAAGATCTGTACACCCGAAAGCAACACAAGAATTTCATTTAATGAAATAGGAAATTTTATAAATCGATCTCTGACTCTGGCAACCACTGAAGCCTCTTTTAATCAGAGCAGGCATATTCATATTAACACAATGTTTGTGCTCCTAACTCGAACGAAAACTTAACGCCACTTTATGAAACTTTGATGTGAAATGACAATTTTATCTTTCATGCGGGTGTAATCGGCGGCGGCGACCTTTGACATGGAAGCTGCTCCTTTGCGGTGCGTCGGCACGCGCTTTGTGCCGGGCGGCAGTATTTTTATAAAGAACGAATCTAAATAAAATACACAAATTTTATCGTCACTTCGTCAGTAGTTGTTGCGATCTCGTACGGAGGCTTTTATTAATTTGTTTTGTTATTGTCGAGGCTTATAACGGTTTCTTTGCATCGATATGGATCCTAAAAAGCGTAAAGTTGATAGTGAAAATAGGAAGTTTTTGATTGAGTGGACTAAACAATATTGTTTTACGCTGCCTGATAGGCATGGAGCTGTTCCAGTTTGCCTCATATGCAACAAAATTGTCGCTCTTGTTAAAAGTGCCAATTTAAAGCAACACTACGAAACAACTCATCAGCAGCTCCATAAAAAATTTCCTCTGGGTAGTGGACCTCGTCAAGAAAAACTCCAGGCATATCTAGCTTCTTGCAAAAAAGTACGGCCTTACTAGTTCGCTCTATGAGCGAGCAAGAAAAATCTGCAGAAGCAGCGTTGCGTGTGTGTTGGACGCTTAATAAACACCAGGAGCCATTTTCAGACTCTGAGATAGTAAAAAAAAAATGTATGTTGAAAGTGGCCGCGGCACTTTTTGAAGAGAAAAAGGATGTTGTTGCCGCGATTCAAGGCATTCCACTGTCTGCAAGAAGCAATACAAGAAGAACCGAAATTTTGGCTGCTGACAATAAAAGTAGTTTGCTCGAACTTCTGCAGAAGGCGCCTTGCTACGCCATAGCACTTGATGAATCATGTGACATTGTTGATGAAGAACAAATGTCTATTTTCGTGCGATTTGTAGATACTGAAAGTAAAACATTTAGGGAAGAATTGCTAGCAATATTGCCGTTTAAAGGCAAGACTCGCGGACAAGATTTATTCAAGACTTTTGATGACTTCATGACAAAATCACACATTAGTTATGATAAAATGGTGTCTCTTTCAACTGACGGGGACCCAGCGATGATCGGCAAAGAAAAGGGACTAGTAAAGAGAATCAATGATAAGAATGCTGGGCTACTATCCTATCAGTGCATAATTTTTTTTTTTTTTTTTGATTGGAGGTTTAACGACCACCGTGAGCAACTCAATGGGCTATAAGCAGTCGCCCGTCCCTAATTTAGGGTCACTGGTTCCAGGGAAGGGAGAGAGCCAGTGCCGTAAGACAAACACAACATCCATGCCTCACCGGGATTCGAACCCGGACCCCTTACGGACGAATGATCAGAGGCCAACGCCTTAGACCACTGCGCCACCGGGGCGGCAGTGCATAATTCATCAGGCACCCTTTTGTGGAAAACTTAGTGCCACTCTGAAAGAAGTAATGGACAGCTTGATCAAGTTGATTAATTTTATGAGGTCTCGTTCTGCTCTTCAGCACAGACAGTTCAAAGAGTTTCTATCTAAGTGTGATTCGGCGCATTCTGACTTACTGCAATACAACAATATTCGTTGGCTAAGTAAAGGTCAAGTGATAAAACGTTTTTGGCAAATAAAAAAAGAAGTATAACCGCCTTCTTAGACAACTTGGATACACAAGAAGCAAGGAAGCATTTGGAGTTCCTAGCAAACGAACGCAATATGCTAGCTGTGGCTTTCCTGAAAGACATTCTGAAACATTTAAATACGCTCAATACCGAGCTACAGGGAAATGGGAAATTAATGTGATCTGATACAGGGTGTGTCTTCTTTCCGTCGCAAGCCGGATATCTTTGAAAAATACATTGCAAGTCAAGAATCTATTCACTTTCCAACAATTCTTGAATATAAAAATAATTCTGAAACAGACATTGCAGTATTTTCAAATTTTATGCCAGATCTTAGGAAGGAATTTGCAGCAAGATTCCAAGACTTCGCAGAGATAGAGAAGTTGTCGCGATTCTTAAAATCGCCTTTTGAAGTTTCTCGAGCGGCAGAATGGACTGATGTGGGTGCGAAGTTGTGTTCCGCCTTTCAAAGCCTTTTACTCCAAATGGAGATAATAGACTTGCAGGAAGACATTTCCTTGCAAACGTATAAAACTGCATCCGCCGAAGAATTTTGGAGTAGCCATGTTCCAGAAAAATATAGAAAATGCAAAATATTAGCCATTTACCTGGCTACTATGTTTGGTTTCACATATGTTTGTGAAACTTCATTTTCAAAAATGAATTTTTTCAAGAACCAATATCCCTCAAGATTAACGGCTGCCCACCTTGAAGCCACTCTTCGCATAAGCTTCTCCCCGCGTGAACCTAACTTAGAAAAACTGGCTTAAGACCGCAAATGTAATTTCTCCCATGGATTTTTTAATACAAATATGCCTATCTATTGTATTTCGTATTATTTTGTGAGTAAAAATTAAAATGTAAAAAAAAATTTCAAACGTATCCGGACCCCACATAATATTACTTGCCGACCCCTGACCTAGTCTCACCCCTTTCCAATTTTTATTGGGGCTGTATCCTGAAATAACCGAGCATTTGCATTTTCACGTACGTTACTAATAATACTAACGTGTGCATCTTCAATAGCGCAGGATTTCAAAGCCATTGCCAACGCTAATGGTTTCACGGAATCAAAGGCCATTTCATAATCGATAAGAGACGTGCATAATTGGAGTTCATGTTTCCCTATATACACTGGCGGAAAGTGAAAAAAGAACACCAAGAAGGAGACGTCTGATACCAACGGAATTTGTACAGCATAATAACTGAATACAGAGGATAACGTGATCAAAACATTATGGCAAAATACAGCTGTATTTGCTGGTAAACTGAAAAATAACATTTCCGTGTAACATGATTAGTAGGAGGTTGAACCACCATGAACTGCGTCACACTGTGCAATTCTGGCATGGAGTCTGTCGTACAGATGTTGGATGCAAGTTTGCGATATTGAGTTTCAAGCATCCGTAACCTGGACGCGTAAATCTGGGAGGGTCGTGGCTGGCCGTGGAGACCGGGTAAGTCGTTGTCCCATAAAATCCCACACTTGATCAATGGGGTACAAATCTGGTGAACGTGCAGGCCATGGAAGTTGTCTCACAACCTGAAGTGCATGTTGCGTTGCACGTGCCGTGTGTGCGCGTGCGTTATCTTGCTGGAAAACGCCACGATGGACCGACCTTACAAATGACACAACGGGCTGAATGATATTGTTGATGTAGGAGGTGCTGTTTAAGGTACGCGGCACAAACACTAGTTGTGCACGGGAGTGATAGCTGATCGCGCTCCCCACACCAGGAGACCAGGTGTAGGCCCTGTGTGTCGCTGGCTGATGCAAGAAGGGTGGAGACGCTCCCCTGTGCGTTTGCGAACACGCATACGGCCATCGGAGGCTCCCAAGCAGAATCTGCTTTAATCGCTGAACACGACAGATCGCCATTGCGTTCTCCAGTGCAGACGATGGCGACACCACTGCAGCCGTTCCTGACAGTGGGCTGGAGTCAGAGGTACACATGCCAGAGGCACACGTGCACGTTGTGTCCTGCATCTAGTAGACGGTTGCGGATTGTTCGCACAGTCACCTCAGGTGCAACGGCAGCTCGGATTTGCGTCGCAGTTGATGTTCTGCTTCACAATGCCGCTCTTCTTATGCGTCGATCGGTCTGCTCATCAGCCCGTCTGTGTCTCCCGGTTCCACGTCTTTTCGTGTGGGAATGTTCCTCGGACCATCTACGCCACCATCGTACCACCACCGATACTTCCCGTCCAATTCGCTCCGCGATACGACGATACGACCACTCGGCCTCGCGGAGTCCGACTAGTCGACCTCGCTCAAAGTCCGATAACTTCTGAAATCGTACACGTCTTCCATGTCCAGGCATTGCAGCTTCTTCTCAGTTAGTGAACTGGGGTACAGCACAAGGCTGTACACTGTACTGCTGAAACCCATATTATGGGTCAGCCAAGGCACTATCATCATCGAGGTGAAACACACACACATACACACACTAAAAAGAAAGGAAACTACTTACCTTACTTACCAAACTCGGAAGACGAAACACAAGCAATAACACTTCCAGGGAAGAAGTATATCTGAAAACAGGGTGGATGTGCTTAGAGAAAAAGTGGACCCACATCTAAGCGCCTCCAACCAAAACAAAAGGATGAAAAGTCATTTGTCACCCCCCCCTCCCCGCCTGAGAGGCATGACAAAGACGCAGGAAGTGGTCTGAACTGTCGTCCGAGAGGCACAACACCTGCCACAGGCAACAGACAGAACAAAAGCGCGGGCCAAGCATAGACAAATGCAGACAAAGACAATATATACACAGTAGAAAAGCATGTAAATACAATTCATGATACAAACACAGGATCTAGACAAGCAAGTAAAAAGAGCAGCGGTCGGTCAGGCATGCGACATGCTCCAACAGAAAACACATTCAGAACCGAAAGCAGAGCACATTATTGTTAGGGAAACCAGCCGAGACCAACAAAGCCATCGGACGCGAAAAACGTCTTCCGGCCAGTGGTGAAAGTCTGAAATCACCCTCTCACGCAATCTGATCTTGACAAAGAGGGCGACCACATCAGGCCTATTCGAATAAAGTCTAACGTGGTCACACAGAACAGTATCATGTAACACAGTACAAGCAGTAGCAAGGATCACCTTTAAGCCATAAGCACGCTGACCGGAAACAGGTAGCGGGTGCTTAAACACAATAATTTTAAAATTACACATATTAACAGAAATCCATCTAGACAAATTTGCCAAACCTTTCGAACAAAATTACATTCCACAAATCGGTGGAATAAAGACTCCGGCTGTCCGCAGTGGGGATCCGGGGAGTCGACGACTCCCCAACGAAAAAGGGAATCACGGTTGGAAATCACCCCATGGGCCAAGCGCCACTGCAGGTCACGCACACGACCTTCCACACCCGCAAACGCAACATTGGCCCATGCGACCCTCCAGTTCATCCCCAAGGCGGGAAACCTGCGCTGAATGTGAGGCGCAAAGGATGGCAAGAATACATTATAAAGGGCATCGGGTTCATGCCAGGAGGAACACCTGATGTTCTGGCTAGTTAACAATCTAGCCTCACAAATGGTAGTGCCATGTGGTCCACCGGGCCTCGGAGCTCTAGGCCCAAGGTAGTTACAAGCAAAAGAAAATAACCTAAAATTATAGGAAATGAAATAACACGCGAAGTTAAAGCTAGGATGTGAATCGCTTTTCAGGATGTAGGCTACATTAGAAACCATCAACGCGCGACACCACGCAAGAATGTGCCGAACACCCATCCCCCCCCCCCCCCGATGGACTGGTTGAACCAGGCAGTCCCGAGAAAGGACAGCTCTAGTTCCCCAAACAAATAGAAAAATTAGAGAATTTAGAGCCAAAAGGACCCTGTACGTCGGAGGTTGTAGGGTACCGCAAAATGCAATTTTGGAAACCAAGTGACTGTTAGCCAATTTAGCCCTATTAAAAAAAGAAATTTGGCAGCCTTCCCACCGAGCACATTCCGACGTGAGCTTCTGTTGAACAGAGCGCCACGTCTTGCGGTGAACCCCTTTTTTATCAAAGTAAACACCGAGGATCCCTATGGGATCATCGGTTGAGCCTACAAACTGCAAAATGTCAGGTGACCAATCCCCAAAACACAAGGCTTTAGTTTTATCCACATTCAATGCAGCACCTGCACTGTCCGCATAAACATCATAAACATGAAACAAATTTCTCAAGGAAATCTCATCCCGAATGAAGAGAACAACGTCATCTGCATACGTAAGGTATTTGAGCTCAGATGTTGTAAAGCTCGAACCCGGAACTGGGATGCCAGAGATATTCGGTGCAGATTGAATCTTCTTAAGGAGAGTTTCAATGCTCAGTACGAACAGTGCAGCAGACAACGGGCAGCCTTGGCGGACCCCTCTCCGGATGGGAAAGCAGTCTGTAGGCTGACAGTTGACTCGGATAAAACTAAAGATATCAGTATACAAGACCTTCACCATGTGTACAAATTCTTGGCTAAAGTTACAAGCCTCCAGCTGGGTCACAAGGTACTTGTGAGAGACCCTGTCAAAGGCTTTGCTCTGATCCAAAGAAAGGATACAGCACTTCAACCTCTTGCGGTCGAGGTAGTGAATACCGTCCCGCACGAAGACTAAATTTTGAAAAATTCTCCTCCCCGGGATTCCAGAAACCTGGCACACGCCTACTAGGCCAGAAATAACCCTAATCAGTCGGTTAGCAGGGACTTTAGCCAAAATCTTATAATCGTAATTGAGAAGAGTGATGGGTCTCCACTCTCCCAAATGACGACCAGGACCACCACGCCGCTTGTTAACCAAAACGATCTGACCAAGCCGCATCGTCGTGGTTAACTGCCCAGTTGACAGAACATGTTTGAAAACATCACATAGAGGTTCAGCAAGCAAATCAACAAAACGTTTATAAAATTCGACACGGATGCCATCAGTACCCGGACTGCGACCATTACGCAAGCCGGCAATGGCTTGCCTCACCTCAGAAATACGGACAGGGCCCGATGTAAGCACAGAAGCCGCGGCGTCGAGTTGGGTCACGTCAGCGACCCAAGAGTCGACGGACGACTGCTGCACTTCATCAGATGCAAACAGGTCTCTGAAATGCGAGAGAAAACCAAATTGTGAATTTCTGGGTGAGAGGTCACGAAGTGTGACTCATGCTGTAAGCCTGGAATTACCTGGGAAATAATTTTGTTTCTGCGAGATTTCGCAAAAAAACTTGCAAGTAAAATCTCGTTTTCTAAATTTTGTAAAATAGAGTCCTGTGTGCAACTTTGGCCGGTTTTACAATATAAATCTGTCAACTGAGCTTGAAGTTCAGCAATCATACCAGCATTCTGCGCTCCCATTTGCTGCCCGGCTTTGCATGCACGCAAAATACAGACAAGACGAGTTCGCTCTAAAAGCCGCTGACGAGCCGAAAGTTTCCCCTGAAGTTGTAAATAAGACTTCACTTTAAGTTTAACCCAATCCCACCACTCACCAGTGTGATGAGTCTCAGACTGAATTTCACCCCGAAGCAACCTCTCAAGGCCCTGAAGGATGTCATCTTCGAGAAGATTCAGATTCATCCTCCACGGGCCCTGAGTTCGTGTCCGGGCCCCTGTTAGAACGATCTCACTAGAAACGGCACGATGGTCAGAAACACAGAATTAACATCGCAATGAACAAAAGACACAAGGTCACAATCCCCAGGGCCCCCCACAAGAATCCTGTCCAGGCGGGCCCGAACCGAGCCATCTGTCCAAGTCCAGTCGAAGACCCCAGGGTGAGTAGAGCGCCAGGTGTCCACCAGCCCCTCCCCCGACATGAACCCGGAGAAGACAGCCCGGGACGAGTCCTCCTGCCAGGTACCACCCTGTTTATCAAGAGGCTCCGTTACAAGATTATAGTCACCCCCCAAAATGAGGAAGTCTTCACCACCCCCAAAAAATAAAGGAAGACTCCTGAGGAATCTACCCCGTTGGGCGGGTTCCAATGGCGCATAGACTGAAATAACGCGAATTTTAAACTCAGCGAGGGCGAAGGTGACAGCAGCCACTCGACCCTCGTCATCATATTGAAATTTCAGTTGTCGACCCTTAAAGTTAAGGTTGACAATAATTCCGACGCCCCTGCGACTAGTCGGAGAAAGACTAAACCAGCACGGGGCATTAGTGTAATGACGAAAATCCGAAACATGCCTAAAATTGTGAAAAAATGTTTCCTGGACACACAGGATATCAATATCCTGGGTCGTAATCCAGCCGACGAGCTAACGCCTTACTGACCGGGACCGAAGTCCCTGAATATTTAATGTTTAAACTTTAAGGTTGAAGGTTAAGCAGATAATTGAAATACAAAAATACACAAAACAAAGGTCAGTAAGGAGGGTAGATTAAATTAGCCCACCCGGTTTAGAAACGTGGACCGGCACTTAGAACTGACGATGACAATCTCCAGAGGTGGACCGGTTGTGATTCCAGCGACAGTTCCGTCGGCGGCGACTTGGGGGAAGTTCCCCTTCCTCCAGTTGGACGGGGGATCTTTCCCGACGGCCAGGATGAACACTTGCCGAACGGCTGCCGCGAGTCCTGCCCTCCGAAGATGTAGAGGACTGCCGTTGTTGACGGTAGGAATGGTCAGCAGGACGAGTCTCTCTGGAAGGAGTAACATTGTGGATGGTAACAGGAACACGTCCCGGCTGCCTGCTGGAATGGATGACGGGTACAACTTTGTCCCCGGAGGTGGAAGGGAGGGAGACAGTTCCGACAGGAGAGGTGAAAGCAACATCATCAACGGAATCTATGTAAATGTTGTCATCATCCGAAATAACCTATGTAAATGCAACAGTGGTAACAAGTCCGACTTGGGCGTCAGGAGAATCAGGTGAATGAGGCTCAGGGACCTCGGTGCATACGTCGGCGTCCATGGGAGGCTCAGACTTAATAACAACAGCCGGTTCAACGGCAAGAGGCAGTGAGGTGATCTCTGTAGATGGCATTTCCAGAACCTCTTGATCTTGCACTGGTGAAACAGCAGAAGAAGCTCCAGGCTCGACGCAGCCGTCAACAACCAAGGTCTCTTGATTAACAGAAGTCACAACATTCTCGGAAGGCGGATCGACAGGTATGACAACCGGTAATTTCAAAGAAGCAACATGTTCCGGGTCCATGGTAACAACTGCATCAGGAACACCAGAGTCCGCCGCCCCGGTGGCGCAGTGGTCTAAGGCGCTGGCCTCTGATCATTCGTCCGTAAATGGTCCGGGTTCGAATCCCGGTCAGGCATGGGTGTTGTGTTTGTCTTATGGCACTGGCTCTCTCCCTTCCCTGGAACCAGTGACCCTAAATTCGGGACGGGCGACTGCTTATAGCCCATTGAGTTGCTCACGGTGGTCGTTAAACCTCCAATCAAAAAAAAAAAAAAAACACCACCAGAGTCCCCGGGAAGAACAATAGTACTGGTGGAGGGTAGCTCTGGAAACTCCTCATTGAAAACAAGGGGAGCTGTTGAAGGCCTAGCTACAACATCTGCGAAGGATGACTGGGTGCATCTGGATTTGGTGTGAGAATCCGCACCGCACTTGGAGCAGGCTTGCTCACACGAGATCTCTAAGTGCCCCACCGTACTACAGTTGGGGCAAGCTCGGGACGGGCACTGAGGAGCAATGTGGCCAGCATTACCGCATCTACGACATGTGCGTATCGTGCCAGCATATGTAACCATGGCCTTCCAACGGCCCACTTGAAGGAAATTGGGTACTGGCTTTGTCATACGCAGGCGAACAATTCTTGTGCCTGTATAAACATGTTTCAGACCTTTGAGTGCGTGCCGCTCATTCTGAATGGGGGTGACAATCTCCCCATATCCAGTAAGTGCCGCAGAGATCTTCTCATTAGGTATGTCAATGGGCACGAGTTTGACATAGACGGTACGAATGCCGTCATCTACTGGCGAAATGTTCACCGCAACGTTCTTGTAGGCTGCAAGGGGTGCTCTAGGTAGTGCAGTGCTTGTGCAGCAGTTTGGAAACGCACTGTGAAAAGTCCATTGTTAAGTCGCTGGACTGTGTGCAAATGTTTCGGATGGTCAAGTTTGTCGACTAATTCCTTAAGAATATTGACATTGGGGTACTTCCCATTATGAGTAACCTGAATGGTTTCAGGTCGGTTCAGAAAGTTCGCCATTCCGGAGGCACGGAGCCCCGGTTAGCCTGGAACCGGAAAACAAAAATAAAGCTTCTAACTTGAAGTTTAAAGAACAAGAAAATAAAAATAACTCACAGTCAAATCCTTGACGACCACAAACTATATGAGAATTACTTAGTGATGAGGCAACTCAACTCCATGCAGCTAAATTATGAGAAAAATTTCTCCCACGTACTTTGCTCTTCACAACTACACGAGACCGAAAATACGTAAGTACACCGTCTTGCTCGTGGCCTTCGCACGTGTCCGTACGCCGACGACTGATTACATTTACTTTGCCGTACTCCTTAAATACCACCGACGATAATTTGCATATTATGCCGTGCTGTGGCGTAAGCGCTCACCGGCTGCTCCCGAAATTAATATCGCACCTACGTAAACTCGACCCCATTAACATATGTAAATTTCATGATCGTCTGCCAATTCCTTCTTGGTGTTCTTTTTTCACTTTCTGCCAGTGCATTTTCGTTAAGTCTAGGTGTGCCCTAAGCTTAACTTCTTTAGTAACTTTTATGTGTGTCTAAGGTTTCTCTCTTCTCTGAGTTTTGCACCTTGGTTCTATGGATTCAATCTCTCATATTACCACAGTGCTTTAATACTCGTGCACAATTAAATAGTGTATTTATTAAAAATACGTTTTTCAAAGTTTCAGGACAAATGTTACTGTATATGTATAATTTTTTTTTTAGGCTGAGCTCTTCAATTTTCTTCAGTGAATTCATTTCTTCATTTGTTTTGTATATAATAATGTCCTCCTCCTCCTATAGTGTTGTTTGCTAAAATTCTCTTGGATTGGTTATTTCGTGAGGTTGTGTGTTTGTTGGACAATGTGGCTTAGTTTTCTGATTTTGGGGTTATTTGTCCCTATTACATCAGTTGAATTTAAATTTAAATTTAATTTGTCCTTATAGCAAACCAAATTAGCAGAAACCCACACGTTTCTGGTCTTTGTAGATACGTGAGTGATTTTCTTCATGCTTGCCCCTGACGAACCCATAAGAGAATCAGTCATTGGTCTGCATCCCTACGTTCTTCTGTTTTTTTTTAATTGTTTTTTTTATTGTTTTTGCTTGCTTTGGAGCGTGTTTGCTTCGGACGTTTGGGGATTGTTTTCTCTGGTTTGTTCTTGGTTTTCATTTGTCTTATTTTAACTCCTTATACACTGCTGGCCACTCAAAATGCAACACCAAGAAGGACAGGAGATAGCAAATCCAGATTTACTGGACACATAACAACAGATACAAAGATGAAACGATGGAGCTTACAGGCCCGTGCGACTTGCGGAAAACGCGGACATCAATAGCTCGTGTGGCCGCCATGGCTCGCAATAACAGTCGCTATACGCCACGGCATCGAACGAAAGAGACTTTGGATGTAGGTTTGGGGTATGTCGGTCCAGGCTGCTTCCACACGTTGCCACAGTTCATCAGGCGTAGCCGCGGGTGGTGCTTGCCGGGCCACTCGGCTGCCGATCAGCAACCAGACGTGTCCGATGGGCGAAATATCGAAAGAACAGGCTGGCCACGGCAGCAGTGACACCTGGTGGGCCGTGAAGAATTGTTGCACGATGCGTGCCACGTGCGGACGCGCATTGTCCTGTTGAAACGTGGCCGGTGCCAAGTCGTGCAGGTAAGGGAGGACTACCGACTCTAAAAGGTCGGAGATGTAGCGTTGGCTGTTGAGTGTAATGGCGATGCGTACCAGATGTGTGCGAGTGTCATATCCAATTGCGCCCCAAACCATAACGCCAGGCGACTGACCTGTATGGCGATGCATAATGCAGGCGACTGACCTGTATGGCGATGCATAATGCAGGACGGACCTGTATGGCGATGCATATTGCAGGCGTCATACAATCTCTCGCCGTGGTCCCGTGACACGCGGATCCGACCATCGTGGTGCTGCAGGCAGAAGCGGAGTTCGTCGGAGAAGACGATGTCGTGCCATTTCTTGGTCCAGGTGCGGTGTTCAACGGCCCACTGCCACCGCACTCGCCGGTGGTGTGACGTCTATGGTAATCGGAGCAATGGGCGCCGTGCGACAAGTCCCCGTCCTGCAGACGACGTCGAACGGTACGTGCTGACACAGGTTGTTGCGCAACACACCCTAATTCCTGCGCTAACGTTTGTGATGTGGCGGTGCGAGCAGTCAATGCCCGCCGCACAACATGCCAGTCCTCTAGCTCGGTGGTGTGCTGCGGCAATAGCTCACGTCGGTCCGCCCGTCCCTCCTGCACCCACCGAATGCATACTCGCCTCACTGTGGCTGGATGTCGTCCCACACGGGCGCCGATGTCTCGGTACAATAAACCGCTGTCGCGATAAGCCACTATTCGTCCTCTGTCGAACTCCGAAACGTGCTGTAATAACTGCCGTATTCTGCGACGAGGAATCAGGACGCTTCCCAAGCACAGGTCCGGCAGCACAACACAATTCCACTACTTACACCCCGCCCTATGTGCACCCTTCTTATAGTGCTTCTCGGTGGCGTGCCGGGCGCACATGATTTGCATATGTTCTGCAATGCTAACAGTTTGCATGTCCACTCCCGGGCGACGCATGCTGCGAATTTCAGGCCAATCGGATGCTTCATTCTTGGTGTTGCATTTTGGGTGGCCAGCAGTGTAATTAAAACTTTGTTTCTTGCTTCGGGTTTAGCATTATTTCTCTCTCTCTCTCTCTCTCTCTCTCTCTCTCTCTCTCTCTCTATATATATATATATATATATATATATATCAGTGACGTATCTTGGGTCCGAGACCTGGGCTATACCCCCTACCCCCTTACTCACAGTACTGTTTTTTAAAAATTGCGAAGCTTATTTTTTAAATGTCAAGTAATAGAGGTAACATTTTTTCTAAATTTTAGGTACATGTCATTGCTAACAACCAAATAATTATGAGGATTAGGATTTGAAGACTTATTTGTAGATGAACTCCATTCTTTCCTTTTGTGTGAACTTGAGTATTACGTTTTTACAAAAATGTTTCTTTCGAGTACTTTTTCATATTTAAAAGTAAAGTTTTTCTCTATTAAGAGACCAGCCAAGTTGCTCGAATGTGCATGTCGTTGTGTGGTTCTAAGATATATCTTGATCCTTTTAATACGGAAAAACTTCTTTCGGCAGTTGCAGTTGCTGATGAAAAGCTTAATATTAGATCTGGTAATTTGTACACCTCAATAAACAATATGTCCAATTATTCAACTTTATGTAACAAGTAATGTTTCTTACTGATTTGTTTTTATTCATCAAGGGAATAAAACACCGTCTGTTCAGTTTTAATCGAGCTGTATCAAAATTTGAAGCATAGAGTTCTTTAAGCTCTGATAGTAGATGTTCAGGGAAGCCTTCACAAAATTTATCAAAACAGTTCGAATCCAACAAAGCCACGAATTTAAGATATAATATCATTGATTTTAATTCATTGACACTTCACACAAACTGAAACAACTCTCGCGGAACACGCGCTGGAAGCATTGAGAGACTGAGGTAGTCCAAAGTCTCCGGTTTTTTTTTTTTTTTTTTTTTGAGCGAATCCTTTTGGGCAAAGCAATAATCCACTTACATCCGTATCTCATTCATGTTATCATGGAAACGCTAGCAGGCGATAGTATGGAAGCTCTTAGCATCAGAACAGCGAAAGCTTTCGAAGACATACAGCGTTATGCCCTTGATCATCGCTTGTCAGACTGATTCCATTAATCGAAAGAAGCGAATCCGCTCGCGTTTTTTTCGCACCGAAAGCATCGACATATCCTAATACCTTTGATAATTGACTTTTATTTGTATAAATTTCATTGACTTCTATTTGTGCATTCTCTGGGCTTCGCAGCTAGCTTCGAATATACGCCACTGATATGATATATACAGTATATACGTAAACAAATTACATGTTGCTTACTCTGATCGTAAACTAGTCGCTCGCTTTTTTTTCTCACACAAACCCTTACTTGGGGGTGAATGTGATCCCAAAGCTAATTTTACTTTTATCGGTAATTGTGGTATTGATTTATATGAAATAAACACGATATAATACAATACATTGTTCATTAATATAATTCGGCATCCAAAATAATACGTGTTGCAAAATGACCTGTAACTAAATAAACAAGGATAGCTGTATTAATATAAGAAAAATCTATTATTTAAAGAATAATTCTGCGACTTTTCTCGGTAGCTGGCTTCTGTGCGTATATCGCAACCCACTACTTGTACCCGAAATTGCGGCAAAACTCCTTTATAAAATATCTTGAAAAAAAACATTTTAGACATTTCTCCACAACTTTCCCGCTGAAAAAATGTCTCTGACCAAAAAATAAAAATTCTAACAAACTTTTTGATGTCACTAATTGAAAACAGTAAACAAATATTGAAATTGGTCATTTATTTGTATACGATCGAGAACTACAACTGCAATATTTTAGGTGACGCCAGGCAAAAATTACTAATTAATTGGCGGCGGCGGTGCGGGGCCCTGGGTGATTGCCCGGTATTCCAGTACCTGAGGCCGCTACTGGACACCATCAACTGACAGATTTGTGGTGACCTGCAGGTAATTGCCGTCTTGGTGGGGCTACAGTGCGGTTACAAATAGTTTTGCTGCTTCCTCTGTCTCTGGGACAGCCGTGCCAGGACTTCAAACAAAAAAACAAGTTAGTAAAATCATGCAATGCATTGATTATGATACGCTTTCCAACATACCAGAAATCATTACTAAAGTTATGAGGATAATGGCTGTGGAATAAATCTTGCTCCTGTGCCCTAACCTTTGACCCCCATTTCAATGATATCCAACAGAACCGATTTAGTTTATATCTCCAGAACATCATACTAAAGTTTTGTCGCAATAGAAGCATTTTTAGTCAAATCATGAGGATAATGGCTGTGGAATAAATATGGCTCCTGTGCCGTGGCCTTTGACCCCATTTCGATGACATTCAACAGAACCTTTAGTATACCCCCGGAACAACATACTAAAGTTTGTCGCAATCGAAGCATTTTTAGTCAAGTTATGTGGATAATGGCTGTGGAATAAATCTCGCTCCTGTGCCCTGACCTTTGATCCCATTTCGATGATACTCAACAGAACCGGTTCAGTGTATCTCCGGAACAACATGAAGTTTTGTCACAATCGAAGCAGTTTTACGTAAGTTATGACGCATAAGGGTGATTGAATGGATCCCATCCTATGTCCTGACCTTTGACCCCATTTCGTCCATGTTCAATAGGGTTCCTTCCCAGGTTGTCCCCTACCACATACCAAAATTTCATCGAAATCGAACCATTTTTACGTGAGTTATCGTGCGAACATACGGACAAAGCTAGAGCATATACGCTTATTCAACCTACGGTTGGAAAGCGTAAAAAACGATAGGCTCCCAGGAAGATCACTTGAACCGGGGAAACAGAATGTACTTCACGAACCACTTGTAGAAATCCAGTAAGATCTTACTCCCTTCTCTCCACATCAAACTTGGAAAAATGAATCTTGTGAAGGACATGGGTCGAAATGTGGCAGGAATTTTTGTACCTTCGTGGTAAATTTCCATTTCTTAGTGAGGCCAAATTCAAGGAAGGAGTATCAGTCAGTCCACAGATACGTCAGTTCTTCCGAGATAAGAGTTTTGGTAATATCTTCAGAGGTGACGGAAAGTTTGCTCGGAATGCTTTCCAGCAAGAGGCCACAAACTTCCTAGGAAACAATAAAATTAATCCCAATTACTAGGAGCTTGTAAAAACCGTCTTGCAGCGCTAAGAGAGACAAGCGTGCAACATGTCATTGAAATCATACTTCCTACAATCTCATCTGGATTTCTTTCCGGTTAACTGCCTTGCTGTCGGTTACATGCACGGGGAACGGTTTCATGAGGAAATTACTCTCCTCGAAAAGGTACCAAGGGAAATGGAATACAGTAATGCTAGCAGACTATCTTGGACACTTGTAAGGAATGCTCCAGGAACTCATTACAAGCGAATCGCAAAGCGACGTCCTGTGAATCATTTCCTCTACGAGAATTACCGTAGGGTATGCATATTCAAATGTGTAAAACTTGTTTTATAGATATTTCAAAAACTAAAGGTAATCTGGTGATTTAACGATCATTTCCATATTCAGCAGCACAAACAACACATACGCAACTTGGCTTAATTTCAGATACACGTAAAATGTCAAATTTTTTTGTCCAGTGTAATATCATGCTTAGTTAACTGCTATATACTAGAAATGTTTTCAATTAGAAAGAATCACGTGGGCCAAATTTTTCATGAATTTTCAATTATTTTAGAATATAGTGGCCTTGAACTTTTCCTGTTACCATCAAATAGTCTCTCCTGGAGTGAGTTCTTGTATTTCTTATCAATTACAAATGCAGTGTACATAGTAAAAAAAACAGCAAACCGTATAAATGTGTATCTATAGGGAAAGCCAGAGATAATGACACCTGCACGGTATCACTGAAATGTTGCATCATGTTCTCCTGATTTCAGTTTTGGTTTTGTTAATCTGTTGAATTGATCAGGATATAAATCTTAAGAAATGAAACTATTTTTCAAAGCAATTTCTTTTAGAAACGTTTAGTTTTCAGTATTTCTCCATTAATCATTCAACTGAGAAAAACTTTGCAAACATTAAACTCGGGTGGGTGCTCTTCCTTCCATTAGTTTTTGCTATTTTGAGAACGGAAAAATCACAGCCGTTTTAACGTATTGGTATCATCATACTAAATCAGAAAAATGCACGATAAGGGTATTAGAAAGTAGTTGCGTTGTGATACCTTACATACGTAAGGCCTTAGTTGCCCCAAGTACTACTACAGGGGCTAAGGAACAGAAATACTAATTAAAACCTTAAGAGGAAAGACTTAATAATATATCACGATCAGTATGTGATGCTATTGGAAGGATACAATTAATCTGTCGCATTTCAGATGACTACAGAAAAGTATCTAAATCTTCCAACGAATCATATGAACTATTTCGTAATGACGAATACCTAAATCTAAATTGAGATATCGCCATAGTCAACCAATTTCTATGCTGGTACAAAGTCAAATACCTGTGGCAGGAATCCTTAATTGGCTATCAGACTGGCAGTTGGATGCACGCTTTCTTGTCTACCCAAGATCCAATCAGATTTAGGTAACGGATTTGGAGTTGTTAGGGAAAGCAGTGAGATCAAGGTATTTGTAATGAACGAAAGAGAAGATGCAAGTTCCTCCATATTTAATGAGAGCAATTACTTATTTACGAACTTCGAAACTTTGGAGTGATCAACAAAGTCGATCAATATCATGTTTGTCTAACGTTAAATAGTCACGGCACCGACTCAGGCGAATTTCCAATACACGCAGTCGTATTTTTAATGGAATGCAATAGTAGCTTTAGTACGGTTTTTATAAGGTTAACGTCAGATCTAGGTTTGCATCGCGAGAAAAACACGTGATTTACAATTGTTGTATTCTTCTGGTTTCCTAATTACTTAGAAAGCTGTTTTTCTTTTCATTTCTCGATAATACCGCGTTATGATAATAACATGTATAAGAGTAACAAAAACTCTCTGAAGAATAGGTGACATTTTTTTTCAAAACGTTACCACATAAATGAAAATAGGTTATGGTATGCCTTTCTAAAAATCAGTGGAAAACGAGAACAGTTAATGAGCTGTTTTGCCGTCATTTCCCTCCCGGCCTTTGCTGAATATATAACGCCCCGAAAACTACGCGTGCGTGACATGCATTTTTACCCGTGCACAGCAGTTAACATAAGAAAATTATGTGTAATATTTGCAAATCACTATTGCAATATCGCTCCTAAAAAGTGACAATTTTTCTTTCGAGCTAGGAGGAGGCGCATTTCCGTTAAATAACTCTTGGCACGGAATAAAGTACACAGTCGTATCAGAATAATATTACCACCTACCTAATAATGGGAATAACCACCGTTGGCCCGGATGACAACAGCGAAGACGGCGTTGCATGGACATAATGAGGCCCTGAAAGGTTGCCCGAGGCACAAGTGCCCATTCGAATTGCAGCAGAGCACGGAGGTCCTAGAGATTACATGGTTGTGGGTCGTCACGTCGAACCTGTCGATCTAAACAGTCCCACATATGCTCTATGAGATTGAGGTCGGGTGGTTTCGCAGGTCAAGGGAGAATGGATACATTGCTGTCGTATTCCTGGGGACTAGTCACGCACACTCTTAGCCACGTGACACGGCGCATTGTCCTGTTGGTAGACACCATCACTACCAGGGTAAACATCCAACATGAAGCGATGTATGTGGTCAGCAAGGATGGACAGGTAGTCATTGGCGTTCAGGGGCCAATCTAGTGGTACCAAAGATCCCAGGTCATGCCAGGAAAACACCCTCTAGACATGCACACTGCCTTCGCTGGCCTGTACTCGACCGAGAAACGTGTCTAGGTGTTGGTTCTCATAGGTCTGACTCCGTGTCCGCCACCGCTGGTCACTTTTGTGGAGTAGAAACCTCGATTCGCCGGAGAAGGCAACTTTTTCCACTGTCCAATGACTGTAATCCTATGCGAACTGCAGGCGTCGTTGCCGATGGACTTGGGTTAAGATGGGAACCTTGACGAACGACTTCGGAGACCTATATGCATAACACGGTTTGCTCTACTGTTATCGGGGACACGTACCTGGGTGCCCCAGCGTTCAACTGCTGCATTGTTGCGCGTCGATTGCCCTTTACTAGTTGATGTTCTCCTCTGGGGTCGTTGGCATTTGGTGTTCCACAGTTATGACGTCCGGAGATACTCGGTGCGCGAGCGGTCTATTATTGGTACACCCTTACTACAGCACCTCGAGAACAGCCCACGAAGTCTGCTGTTTCTGAGATGCTTCCACCCTTGTCACTTAGCCAATGATCATTCCTTTCTGAACGTTTGTCAAATCACTACATTTGCCCATTGTGCTCACGGAACGCGCTGTGGCGCATTTGTTCTGGCCGGTCGCTTATATCGCCGTGTTGTCGACTTTGCCACGTGCACTCTGTGACGCGCTTCAGCGGGTGCACTGTGATTCCAGGGATGGCCATATTATTCTTATACGACCGTGCATAGAGTAGCGAACAAAAGTATTTGGCGAAACACTTTTTCGACCATAATATGTTTTTTGATGGACCAAATCGGGTCATTTTGGGATATGATATGTGTTATTCAGTTGTAAACATGACCCATATGCAAATGGATCGGAAACCTTAACACAGATCATGTACCGAGCTTAATCGCAAAGATCATACAAATTGACCAACAAAGTAGGTGTGTATCACATTCATTTAATGCAACGATAACAGAAAACAAGTACGAGAAAACGACAAAACAATAACTAATACTTAGTGTGATAACCACGAGACTTAATAACAGCTGCACAACGGGCCGGCATCGAGTCCACTAGCCTCTCGACGGCGACCTGCGGAATTCGCGCCCATTCTGCAGACAGCTGATCGAATTTCTGGGCCTTATTCCGGTAGGTTTTCTTCGCACATCGTCTCTCCAGCTCCTCCCACATGTGCTCGATGGGGTTAATGTCTGGAGATTGGCTTGGTCAGTCTAGAAGTGTGACCTGTTGCTGCTGGAAGGTTGCCTTCGCTACTCTGGAGGTGTGCTTCGGGTCTTTGTCTTGCTGCACGATCCATCCGGGTGGCATGTTCTGGTTTGCCCATGGGAAGACATCGTTGATGAGCATGTTCGCGTAGCTCTGGCCGGACATTATTCCGTCAATCTTGATGATGGGGCCCATTCCATTGCGAGAGAAGGTGCCGTAAACCATGAGCGATCCTCCTCCGTGCTTGACAGTCGGCTGAATGAACTGGGGGTTGAATCTCTGGCCACACGGACGTCGTACGTATCGGATGCCATCACTTCCGAACAAGTTGAACTTGCTCTCGTCGGTGAAAAGCACCTTATTCCAGTCCGCCGCAGTCCAGGGTCGCTGACGGCGCGCGAGCGCGACTCTGGCTCGTCGATTCTTGACTCCGATGAGTGGTTTCTTGGCGGGGCGTCTTCCATTCAATCCACCAGCTATGAGACGACGGGAGATGGTTATTCGGCTGACGTTCAGGTCGTCGCTGTAGTGGAATTCGGTGGCGATGTCCACAGCAGTTAAGGTGGTATCAGCACGAGATCGACGGAGGATGCGTCTATCCTGGCGCAACGTAGTGGAACGAGGCCTACCACATCGCGGACTGTTCTCGACGGTCCCAGTCTTCTTATAACTTTGTAGCATAGCTGAAATGGACTGGTGTCGGATCTTCAGGGCCCTCGCAATGTCGGTGACGCGCATCCCATGATTCCATCATGTTCATGGCCGCCTGGCGAGCTCCAAAAAGGATCTCCGCTTTTTTTACACATTTCTGAAAACCTAAGTTGACTTATTATCACACTACAAATCACAAAAATCACAAGGAAAACATTAATACATGCAGCAAACAAATGGGTAATAATTGGCGACTCTTTAATATGGCCCATTTTGAACGACAACTTCGCTCTGAGCGAAATACAAACTACGCGGCATTGTAATCCACAAATCAACACATATCATATCCCAAAATGACCCGATTTGGTTCAGCAGAAAAAAAATTATGGTCGAAATCGTTGTTTGCTAAACACATTTATTTTTTTTTTTTTAGAAACGTAATATTTCCAGCTCTACATTCTGCTGACAGATATTGCTTGTAGTGTGAAACGAATTCTGAAATATTCTGTGACTAATCGTCAAGGATCTTCGGTCTGTCATAAAAGTGAATGTTTGCTATTTTGTCTCACGCGAAAGGTTGGATCTGTATAACCAGTCATTACTGACATTTAAACTCTTTGATGCAATCGATTTTTTTGTTTTATTTCGTTTCCAGTGTGAGATCACAATGTGCAACCAGCGCAGGAGCTACAGCTAAATCCCAAAGAGACCTAAAGACATTTTGGAGTGCTAAGAGAGATTCAGGAGGGCCAAGCATAACGGGATGAAAAAACACATTGAAATCGAAAGGCATGTGGATAAACAATGCGTTTCATTGAATTTCTGGAACCATGCCGTTTCAAAATTACAGTTTTCCTGATTTTTTGGGATAAACCAAAAGCTGTGTCGTTTTGTCATTTCCCTAAATATCAAAATATGTATCAGAAGTTATCGAGGCATGTGTGGCATGGTACACTATTTTTCAATAAGAACAATTCCCTGGCAAAGGATTTGTTGCAAGTGTTGTCGGACTGTTTGCCCAGTGATCACCTCTGTTCTGCGCAGTTCTAATTTGAAATTTATCCACTGTTCTCTGAATACACATGTGAGTTCCTTTCGTTCGTTAAGCAGCAGCAATAGAAGCCGTCAGTGGTATGGCCTTGTCGTTTAAGACACAAGTACTGAGAAGAGCAGTCCAGAGTTTACACCTGTGACCCGTCTACAACAATATTAATGTTGCAATTTGAGACTTCCGGTGAGGATTGTGCTCTTCGCTTGCCTGTTTTCTTCAACTCACCCGACCACCAACATGCCTAGGCGAAACATCAGCTTTTCTCAGCTTCAATCGCGAGTTAGGAGGGCTCAAATTCTGCGAGGGGTGTTTGATCTTCCCTACCGGCGCCTCTAGCGCTACTACTATGTATTAGGGATGGGCAAAAAAACCTTGGTGTTTAGCCACCGATGATCGACGTTTCAAGCTCGATGTTGCAGAAGCCGGTACATCGGAAAAACATCGAGCTTTCGTGACCGATGTTTGCTACTGGTAGAGAATATTTTTTCAAAAAGTAAATGCATTTCTTTTTGTTACATTCTTATAAAGAGGAAGAAAATATCACCTTCCTATTTGACTGTTTTAGTTGATTCGTTGTTGAAATCCGAGATCTTTTACTTGATGGCATGTGAGCCGATGCATCGAAAAATCATCGAAGTTTCCACCGATACATCGAAAAAAACTTCGAAAGTTTTGATAAATATTATTAATTGCTTGGGGTTGAATTGGTGAGCACCACCATTATATTGAACAGAGATTTTACCCACCGATATGCCAATTTGCTGCTGCAGATAAAAAAAAAAGTGAAATTCTCGTATTGTTAGCAAGTCATCGTGGTTTACAGCGATACATCGAAAAACATCAAGGTTTCCATCGATACATAGGGCGTTTTAACAAATATTACGTTACTAAATGTTGCATTGTTGAGTATCACTGTTACATTGAACAGAGATTTTACAAATCGATAGCCCATTCATTGCTGCAGATGGAAAAGTGCAAATTCTTCACTTTTTTAGCGAAACATCGAGGTTTACCCCGATGCATCGAATAAAAATAGCGGTTTCTACTAATACATCGAGCATTTTAATAAATATTATTAGTTATCGGATGCTATTGGTGAGTAATCACGTTATACTGAATAGATGTTTTGCACATCTATTGCGTAATTTACTGCTGCAGATTGAAAACAACGAATTTTTCGGCTTATTAGCAAAAACATCGATACATCGAAAATTTCCACCGCTACTATCGATGCATTGATGTTTTGAAAATGAGTAACCACGGATGTCGATCATCGATGTTACCCACCGATGTGCCCATCCCTACTCTGTGTGCAAATCTGAGGGCTATAAGCAGTAGATGGGCCCTAATTTCAGACCAGTGCTTCCAGGGGAAGAAGAGACCCAGCTCTGTAAGACTGAATCACCAGCTATCAGACAGGAACAACTCTAGCCACTGGTCTATCAACGTGAGAGTCGAGTTTTCAACCTCGGAAGGAGTGGAGATGGGTGATAAATGTATTGACGTGAGCACTGGGTGTCGTGGATCAAAATCTGTACAGAGAGAAGGATGAAAACATCATGCAGATAATATAATTTTTGGTGGTGCTATTTTCAAAGAGAAACTTATGATAATCATTTTGAGCGTGTGTGTGATATTATTTTGATCTCTGGTACCAGGAAGTTTGGGATGAAATCCTAGAGCAATACTTTTGTCAACAGTTTTATAAAAACGAAGGCGACAGACTTTTAATATATTTCTATCGAAGTCGTTATTTATGACCTCTTACTCGTTCGAAATGAAAGTTGATTAACCCTTATACGATTCGGAAAACTGGCATACGCTTTTCCTTTCTGGACTTGACAAAACAGCTTTTGTGAACTGCGTATTACGAATTCCTCATTCAAGCAGATAGTGTTGATCAACCGAAGCCAATGACACGTAAACATCTGCTAAAAGCTCGGATTCTTTTCACTATTATCTGACAGTGTTGGGCGAATCGATGTGTTCAGCCACTGAACCTATTACAGATCGTTTCCAAATTCTACGGAAATGAAATCAGTGACCCTGTCTCCTCTTTCTGAATCGAATGCAACAGTGAAAGGCGTGCAATGCTTCATGGCCAATGAGCACCAGCATCCTGTTCTCCGAGCATCCAGGATTTTTGTTCTTTCCTCTTCTTCCGGCAGTGTGGCGTCAGTTGCAATTTCCTCCCTGTTTATGCTCTTTTCTTTTTACTGTTGTGATGTGTCCCGTGGATCCCAGGCATAAGAAGCGCCAGATGGTAGCCTCACCTGCTCCCCAGTCAGTCTGATTTTGATCCGATTATTGCTCAACGATCATTTCATGAGTCATTTAGCAATCCGTTGCTCTTTAATGTGTTTGGTACACAGAGAACGGCATGCGCTGATGAAAGGATGCTTCTGAAATATTAAACATTACGGAAAATCACATCACGCTTCTCTTACATCTTCCATTAAACATTCTCAAATTCAAAAAGAAAAAGTATCTGAAAGAGAATAAATTAAAAAAGATAGTGCGTGGAAAACATAATGCTGAGATGACCACTGCCATAGAATTTATCTATTGGCAATACATTGTTTAAAGCTTCTGTATCGTTTAAAAAACTTAGAATCTTAAATTTATACATCTTCATGTTGCACTTAGGTAGAAATATATTCGCATCACAGTAACCCTCAAATTAGAAATTTATTATAAAACTGCTTCCGAAACACGCAGATGTGTGTGGCATACTACAGATGTGAATGGGACAAATACGCAGCGGTACATTCGGTTCGTGTACCTTAGTTGGGAGAGCAACTTACTCCGGAGTGAGGAGCGCGAGTTCGATCTCCGTCACGGACAAACTTGTGTTTTCACATTGGCGCCCGAACGTAAAAATGGATCTACTGTGGTCGCTGGGTTCTTCGAGAAATGTGTGATGTGTGTTCCACACATCGCTTGGAATTAATGAAAAATTCCTATTTTACTTTTAAAAAAAGGTTACGAGGGTGATGACGCGACGTACTACAGAGGCGAATCACGTGTCAAGACTACAAATCTGCAGCGATACATTCCGTCGGTGCAGCTTAGTTGGGAGAGCAACTTACGCCGGAATGAGGGGGCACGGATACCATCCTCGTCACGGACAAATTTGTGTTTTCACATGTGACCAAATCTTCGAGAATACTGTGAAGTACTACAGTGATGCACGTGCCAAGAAGACAAATCTGCAGCAGAACATTTCGGCGGTATAGTTTAGTCGATTAGAACAACTGGGCCGGGAGCGAGGAGGCGTGATTTCGATATCGACAACCAGCAAAGTTTGTGTATTCACAGTAACAGAAACTTATGTAAATTATTTAGCTGATCAGAAGAAAAATAAACACCCTCACAATCCCAGTGAAATAGATTTCCGCAAAGCAAAGCTGAAACAATTAACTTTGCAGTTGGAAATGTTTCCACATTACACTGCCACATTTACACGAAGCCCCACGCGAAAAAGGTTTATATTTCACATCCGCGTGGGACATATGTTTATCGCATCCAAATGTCAAATGTGAAGTAAGCAACCCGGAAGTTATTAATGATTGACTCTTAAAATTATATATTACAGTAGTCGTTAAAATACCAAAAAGAAAAGTAAAGGGATTATTTGATTTACGCTTCACATGAGCTCAGAGAGATGTACAAATTGCACCTCGCGGTTTTTCCCAATATAAATGAAAAAATCTGCTTCACTTACGAACGGGTCTGTCTTATTTAAAATCCCAACTATGCTGTTTGTATGAAGTAAACTGAAAAAATTGTTCAGAACAATGAGAGATTCAAACTCGTGCAGAAATATTCAAAAAGTAACCGATTTAGTTGCCTCCGCTGCACGATCTTGATAATAAGAATCACACACATTACAAATTCAAATTCATTAGCTGAATACAAAGATTTTATTGTATATAGTTTGAGGTATAAGAACTTTCAGGTTTCCCTAGAACCCATCGTCAGATACAGAAAGAGAAAGGAATACGTTTAAATAGAATATGTTACGGGACGTGATATAACACCAGCTATTACCTGATGTTATATCATATTTGCTTATTATATGATGTTTGTTTATTATATCATGTTTGTTCAGAACATGTTCCAAAGAAATCTTGACTTTCAAGTTTTATGGTAAACACAGGAGCGTAATTTCCACATCTTCTGAAAATGATCTGAAACCAGTGACGTTAAAAAGAGATGAGATAGTGCTGTACTTCCGTGTCTGTTTTCCAGTAGTGATGAAGGCTTTATCCGACCTGTTTAAGTGCGTATACCCAGAGTCGAACCGGTTGATCTTCGGTCTCGCATGATTTTCTATATGCATATACACCGAACAGAGATTTGCTTTATAAAATGTTGCCGCCTATTAAATTCCCAGAGAGACACAAATATTTTTCTCGATGAATGAAAAAGCTCTGAAAGCTCTTTCATGTCATACTTCCAGCTGGTTTACTGTTGTGCAGTTTTTATTTATTTTATATGTACTGTGTTCATTTTTAACTACAAACACATATACTTTCTCATTGTTCAAATACCCCATCTCGATAACTGGATATTGCTGCCTGCTGCAATGTGCAAATCAAAGAAATATCGCATGCTGCGATTTGTAAACCAACTAAAGCACTAAATAAATCAGTTCTACATTAGATGAAGTTTGTATTCTTAAGAAGAAAATCTACCAGTACATCGTTTTCAAAGCTGTCAGCAGCAATTACCTCATAAAAACATCATCAAGCAATCTTTAATTTCTTTTTTAAAAACATTTTTGGTAGATTCTCTCCTCCTGATTCCCAAAACAGAAATGTTTTAGATACAAGCAAAGTACAGTGTTCAGTAAGGTGCTTTAGTAGCGGTCATACGGATCTGAAAGACAGTACTAGTGCAGGGCGACCTACGATGATGCTGTGCAGCTAATGGAAAATTTTCGAGCACGTCAGCAATGATTTTTGGAACAGCACGCGAGTAGTGACTGCTCAAGCTTTGAGCAACGAAAGTGTCCCGCAAACAACTGAGCAAAAATATGATTTTGAAAAATCCCATATGTGATGTGTCTCACGTATGTTGATTCTCCTTCACAAATTAAGTCCAAAAGTTTACAAATCGTGGAACTATGAAAGAATTGGTAAGGTCGGAGTGCAGTAAACTAGTAATTCAGTCCATATTGCCAAGACCATACAATTCCATTATTTACTTCATCCGCTCGGTTCTTTTGACGAGTGCGCTAAGTAGGTGATACTTCGCCTATTAAAATGCGATTAAGGAAGCTGTAAAAAAATTTGGGCATAAAATGAGAAGTGGTTTCAACTCTGAGCAACATGTGCTTTAATTCATCAATGACCGAAGGGTGTTTGTCGAAAAGGATGATAATTATGAGAGGAAAAAAGCAACTATAAATGTATGCTATTATACGTAAATATAGGAATGCATAACATGAAAAATACTATATTAAAAGACAAGAATAAGATAAAGAAAGGAAAGATAGAAATCTAAAAAAACCCGTCTCCAGCTGAAAACCTATTCCAATAAAGCCATTGCCATGAGGACGCACGCTTAAAGTTTAATGAAACAACTGACAATTTCAATACCTATGTAATCAAACTTCTTCTATAAATTAAATACTTCGATGCTCTACCCAAATAATGTGACAAATCCTAAATTTTTATCCAGAACTATGATATTCGAATCTTGGAAACAATTCCTGCAAAAAATAATTTTCAATAACTAAAAGAATACATAATTTAACATACCCGAAAAGAAAATAATATTTCAACGACAGGCTTTTCACTTGAATCATACGTTAAAATATGTAATTAATTCTGAAATCGAGCAATCGCAAAATAAAAAAGAGCACCGTTTTTCGTGCTACTAATCTTAATGAAGTAATGCGATGTACAGAAAAATGAAATTAATGACCCACAACTTATAAAAGACACGAATTAAATGCTTAAAAGTTCACTCATGGATGAAACACTCAGTAGTTGAAATTTGCCTCAAATGTAATAAAATATATAAAATAAAAACATGTATTCCCGCTTCCTGCGGCTTCATGCAAGCCACCCCAGTAACCACGTGGTCTGTGTCATGTGATTCTGCCTAATCACCGAGCTTCGGATGAGGCATGTGATGTGCACCTACTCTGAGCTGCTAGTATTGTCTCTCTGCGGCGGACAACTCTTTAAATTCAGGTGCCTAGGCAGGGGATCCCCGAAACAACAATATATAAAATTTCTATGTATTTGCAGATCCATAGTGTCTCGTTGAAATGAGAAAGCGAGTAGGGCCAATGGGGTTACTAAACTAGGATACCAGTACCTGGGTTGCAGAATACCATGTTGTGGAGAAGATAAGAGAAAATGGCCATCTACGTCTTAGCTCGAATTCGAACTTAGAAAAGGAAATATCAAAGCCTAGGGTCATTGTACGACTTCTCAGATTTTAAATTGCAGTATTTCACCAATTTTTAATATCAGGTCGTTCGGAAAATAATGGCCGATTTTCTGATGTGCCACCTTCTAGTCACCCACAATGCTTGCAGAGCAACCCGCTCGCAGCGCCATTCGTACGAGTTGAAATGCGACTCAGATGCCACATACACGCGATAATAGGTTGAGTTGCATTCGTTGCTACTCCTGTGAAAGTGGTCTGTACAACATGTAAGGAAGGAGTGAGTTGCGGGTGATTCTGCTTCATGAGCTCAAACTGGGTCATAAAGCGGCAGAAACTTGCCGTAATGCGGACGAGGCATGGGCCGAGGAGGCAACACCTGAACGTCCTGTTCATCGACGGTTTGAAATGTTTCGTTCCAGTGACTCGAGCCCACAAGCTTAGGAGGGCCGAGGACAACATTCGATCATTGATAACCAAACTCTGAAGGCACATTCGGAGGCAAATCCTTGCGTCACAGTTAGCGAACTCTCCAAACAGTATAATATCTCGATGTCAACCATTTCCGAACATCTTCACCAAACTGGTAAGGTCAAAAAGCTCGATACCTGGGTCCCACACGAACTGACTGTTCATCAGAAACAACTACTGTTTGAGATGTGAAGAAACTATCTGCTTCGCAACGAAAAGGAGCCGATACTTGATCGTATTGTTATGAAAAGTGGATTAAACACGACAACCGTAAGTGATCTGGACAGTGGCTGGGTGTGGACCATGGAGAACCACTGAAAACAACATAAAGCAAGGCTGACGCCAAAGAAGGTTTTGTTGAGAGTGTGGTGGACTCTGCATGGTGTCATACACTACAGGTTCTTGAATCCTGGTGAACGCATTTCGTCAGTCACATATTGTGAAGAAACTGGCCGAATGCACCAGACGTTGTGTTCCCAATCGCCATCCTTGGTGAACAGAAAGGGTCCTATCATTCTCCATGATAACGCAAGACCACACGTGTCACAAATAACGAATCAGAAACTACACGAATTGGCGTTAGAAACTGTCCTACATCCAGCCTACTCGCCTGACTTGGCACCTACCGATTTCCACCTGTTCACACGTTTTAGCAATTACCTAAAGGGCAGGACCTTCACAAACCGAGAGGAGGCCGAAAATGCATTCCGGGAACTTTCTTTCATTCAGAAAGCCAAATTTCTTCCGGACTAGCATTTAAGCATTTGTCACTCGCTGGTAAAGGTGTGCAGCTACTGAAGGCGCCTAATTCGAAAAAAACAATGCTCTTTGAGGCACGCGTCTTTCATTTCCCCCTCCAAATCGGCCATTATATTCCGAATGACCTGGTATCTTTTTGGACTACGATGATATAGGCTTACGAGATCTCTTGAATAATAAGTTACTTTTAAATATAATGGCTTACAAGAAGACATTTTTGTTAAATATACAAATCTGCTGAAGTAAATTCACAGAACTAGACGAGAATTTGATTCAGGTTTATAACATTTACTGACACCCCTTTACAGTTGCTGTCACAGAAATAGTGCAATAAGAATATGTTGGTTGTTTCTTATAGCATTTAGATTTAACTACAGTTGTTATTTGATTCGGTGAAACCATCAGCAGTTACCACGGCTCTGAAATCCTGCGGTATTGAAGATGCATACATTAATATTATTAATAACATCTATGAAAATGCAAGTGCAAAGATTCGGCTGTTTGAAAATACAACACACATAAAAATTGGAAAGGGAGTGAGACAAGGTGACACCATATCTCCGAAGCTCTTTAATGCCACATTGGAAAATGTCTTTCAATCACTGAACTGGGAAAACAAAGGGATAAAGATTAATGGAGATTTTCTAACCCACCTTCGTTTTGCTGATGACGTAGTCATTTTTGCAACTACCCCATCAGAGCTGCAGAGTATGATCCAGGAACTTGCTGACAAGAGTAAAGAAGTGGGATTAAAAATGAACTTTCAGAAGACAAAAGTGATGTTCAATGCTTTTACAAGAAATGAAGACTTATCGATTGATGGAGAAAAACTGGAGATAACAGATACGTATGTTTATCTTGGACAGCAGATATCAAGTGAGGGTCACATTGATGAAGAAATTAATCGGCGTACAAAACTTGCCTGGAGAGCTTTTGGAAGAAACAGCATAATTTTCAAGAGCAATATGCCATTATGTCTTAAAAGAAAAGTGTTTGATCAATGCATCCTTCCAGTGCTTACGTATGGTGCAGAGACGTGGACCTTAACTAAAAGAGACATACAAAGGCTGCAGACAACTCAAAGAAGCATGGAGAGGTGCATGCTTGGTATAACCAGGAGAGATAAGAAGAGGAACTCGTGGATCCGAAAAATGACGAGAGTGGAAGACATCATGATCAGAGTTAAATCCCTGAAATGGCAATGGGCTGGACATACTGCCAGAAGGACAGACCATAGATGGACAGCCGTAATTTTAGATTGGATTCCAAGGGACAGGAAAAGACCCAGGAAAAGACCACATGGGAGATGGGTGGATGAAATTCGTAAATATGCGGGAGTGACATGGAGGAGACTGGCACAAGACAGACCGTTGTGGAGGAAACTTGGGGAGACCTTCGTCCAGCAGTGGATTGATAATGGTTGACAATGATGATGATGATGATGTTATACTAGCAACGAATTTAAACAATGTTTCCATCAGTGCTTCATATTTTTTAAATCATAAAAATTTAGCCAAACTTTATTCTTAAATGATTGCAAATTCGTTTAACTTCGTCTGCACAGAAATACACCATACCTCGTCCTTGAAATGTGAATATTTTCAATTTCTGTTTGTTCTCTCTTTCTCTACTTCGCAGTTTAACGTTCATCATGAGCACGTCTAGTGTCCAAAGAAGTCGCTGGTCTTCTATTTAAAGCCACTAGTTCAAGGAAACGGACACAACACGCGCTATCGGACAAACGCACCACACGTGCAAACTCCAGGACTCGAACATGTGAGTCCCGGAAGTTGCGACAACACGTGCCCTCTTCGGGGATAACATCGTTCCACCTATGCCGTGGCCTGCTACATCGCCGGATTTATCACCCATAGAAAACCTCTGGGACGTGTGTGACGTCGTACTACAGAGGTAAAGCACGTGTCAAGACGACAAACCTGCAGCGATACATTCCGTCCGTGTAACTTAGTTGGGAGAGCAACTTACTCCAGAATGAGAGGGCGCAGACAAACTTGTGTTTACACACGTGCTCAAACGATAGATGCAGCGATTCCGGTTTGGACTTGAAAATATCTGTAACGTTCTTCACAGGAGATAGAAGTTCTATATCAGTATATCAGCATGGCATTTGAATCACATAAAATTTCCGTAATAATGTACATATCATTTAAATGCTCCAAGTGGATACTATTTACAAACAATAAGAGGCCCTGAAATTTATCACCTTCTCCCAGCGATTATTCTTTGGATTTACCTTTGCCATACAGTACCCGCCATTTTCTCGGTTACAATAAAGTTTTGCCGTATTCTACCGATCTTAGGTATCAGCAATGCAGCATACCGGGTGGTATGCAGTATGGAAAGGAAAACGATTTTGTATAATATGCTGCTGAAATAAATCGATATTTTCTCTAGCTGAAATCATTTCATAATGCTTCTCATATTGCTTTTTGGGAAAATACTTTAATTCAGTAACATAGTTTCGTTCAATAATTTCAATGCGCCATCTCTAATATTATTTTTATCACGGCAGTTAATCGCAATATATAAAGCAGAACACACCAAATTATGCCCAAACCTGTGGCGTAACTAGCACAACGTGCGCTCCCCTGCAAGATTTACTACAGCACCCCTAAGCACAGTAACTTCCCATTTCCCAGGATTTTGAGGGAGGTTCGTGGTGTGTGTGTGTGTGTGTAGTGGTGGGGGGGGGGGTAAGAAGTCAGGGAGAGTGTGTGCAAAAGTAATAGTAATGGTGGTTTCTAGAGCCATGTAGTTTTAACTTTTTAAGTAATAAATTTGACGATACGTGTAATTGCTTTGTCCAAAACTATAATAAATCACTTGAAAAAATCACCTTCTTACACATGGTAGATCTGAGGCTGGTGTGAATAAATGTTTACGCCCGTCGTACACGTAATCCTAGATAACTGACTGTTTTCCCAAATACCCTACTGTTTTCCTAATCCCACTGTGGCCTCGCGCTTTTTCTCAGCAGTGCAGAGAGAAGTCGATTGGAGAGCGATCGTATTATTTACAACCCATTGCAGAGCGATCGTATTATTTACAACCCATTGCAGAGCAATGGTATTATTTACAACCCATTGCAGAGCGATCGTATTATTTACAACCCGTTGCAGAGCAATCCCATTATTTACAACCCATTGCAGAGCAATCGAATTACAACCCTAAGTCAAAGAGCCGAACACTTTCAATCTTTATGACATTCAGTGTTTTAAAAGTGAAACTAGGCATTTATTTAGGCCAAGCTAAATGTATCTTAAAGCAAAATATGAATCTTTGGGTTAATTATTGTGCGTGTTCGAATTTTTTCATAAAACTATAACTGGCAGCTGCAGTACGCCCCTTCTTTACCTGCGGCCCCCTCAGCTGCTGGGGTGGTAGTTTCGCCGCTGGCCCAAACAACCAATAAAATCCGTTTAATTGAAGTAAGGTTGTACGTTCAAAAGACAAGCTTTCTGTTTTCGTTACGTTTCTTGGCAACTAATTGTGAATAAAACAATAACAGATTCGAAATTATGTTGAACGTTACAGAATCATTAAGTTATATCAACAGCAAATGTTTATTGCTGTTAATTAATTAACTTCACTTCAAAATGTTTATTGCTGTTAAATAATTAACAGCAATTCGAAATAATGCAGAATAACATTTCGCCATTTTAATTACTTACACTTTTAATTCTTTACTGGCCCAAAGCGAAAGCTTGGCGTTTTTCTACAACCTTTCACTGTTTTGTTAACTAACGTTTATTAGGTAACAAAACAAATTATATCTGTTATATGAAAAAATAGTACAGGTAGCAAGAGAGGCGTAACTAAGCATTTCTGGGCCTGGGGCGTACCGTAAAATATTGAGCCTCCATTTGCTATCACACACACACACACACACACATTGTATTAAATTCCTAATGATATCGGGTAGTACAATTTAAGTAAGAACGAACAGCAGAGAAGAATTTTCAAGAAACATAGCTTTAAATTAAAGACAGCAAAACGCAGACATAGTTTAAAAAATATAATAGTGCCATAAATACTAGAAATGGACGATGTCATCGCTCTTTCCACGTTATTTTTTAAACAACGCATAGCGACTGAAAAATTGTATTCCGGCACTGCTGGGATCGAACCCCAGAACTCTCGATAACTAGTCGAGTGCGTTCGAATTTACGCTACAGCGCCAACAATTACTTTTTAACGAAAATGAATTTCTAATGAAACTAGACGTAAACGGCACTATCAAAATGTGATTGTTTCTACAGCTTTTTTACAATTGGCTCGTAGTTCGGACCTTCAGTAGCACCACATGAAATGGATACTTATCTTGGAACTGCTTTTCGTACGTATGTCGTCCCGGTGCCGCAGAGCTCTTCTGACCAAGATGGATCCGGGTTCGAAACCCGGTGAGGATTGGATTCTGTGTTTGTTTTACGGCACTGGCTCTCTCCCTTCCCTGGAACCAGTGACCCTGAATTAGAGACGAGAGACTGCTTATAGCCGTTCGAGTTGCTCACGGTTGTCGGTAAACATCCAAACAAAGCAGAAAAAAATGCACATAGTCCATCCAATTAGAGAAGTGCTGTTATTTTCGAAGAGGGCCAGATTTTATGGACTGTAAAACCACGCATTCGTTACCCAATGTGAGCAACTAGCAATTCCTGAAAATGTTGAGGAGGAAATTTTAATATTAGCAGTGACAAAAGCTTGTGTAAAAGGTCGAATTTTAAAAAACGAAATATATTTTCTAATGCAAATTTTTTTTGCATTTCCAATTGTAATCAGATTATAAGCATTGATTTTTGCACCCTCTATTGAGTTGCGCTCGGCAAGCCGACCCGTCAGCCACGCCCTAATTCCACTTTTGGGTAGTAATTCAGTGTATTACACATACGCTTCATATGACAATTTATTCCATTAGAAATCGTGATATACGAAATAACGGTTCACATGCTATTCTTCTGGACCCACATGCCTAAGCGTTGGTGTCGTACAAAGTTATTTAACTAGATTTTTGCGGTTTAAATTCTTTAGGAACAGGAAATTTTCCATTAAGTCACTCCGCTCCACGTTGGAGACTGACTAACATGGCTACAGATGAAGCATGGGGCTGTGAGAGCAATTGTCAAAAGGGAAGCCGAAATATTATATATACATACAGGGTTGTATAAAAAAATTATCTAAAAATTGCTACGCTACATGAAAGTAATTGACAGCAATTCCATAAATTACCACAAAAATATTTTTGGCTTATCTTGATCTAGATATTATTTTCTGATAATTAGACTTAATCGAAGTTTCATGATTTCCGTTTTTACTGTTTTAATTTTCCAACAAACCGCAGAGAAATTCAGTGAAGCTTTTCTCGTGAATTTCAGCCTGCGATATGCAAATAAGCTGGGTGAACCTGGTGGTAATAGCATCTAAAGGTTATCACAAGTTTTCGTGCATAACACACGGTTTCGTTAAAACCCGAAATATTGGCAGCAAAGAAGAAATAGCTTTACAAAATGTTGAATGTAACATCTGGAAAAAATAATTCTCAATCAAAAATGTCAGGCAATATATTTTCGCTTGAATTGAATTAGTGTGTATAATTGTCTAATTTACCCAAGTAACATCATTTTCTTGTGTAAATTAGATAATGATACACACTCATAACACACAATCACCACACACTTGTGTACTTGCCCTTTTCTTCTTTCCGTTCCTTTTCTTAGGTGAATAACCAGATATGCAATTACAGCTACAAATAAGCTAAGAACCCACACCAGAGTTTCTAATGCAATGAGAAACATTCCACCAAAAAGATCCTAATTTCACATGTTCGATAGCATTCCAGGGTCGCATGGAACTTTCAAGGCAAAATATATATACGGAAAAAAAAAAGTCATTCCCCCAAATATGCAGTACCGTATTGTCTTTTTTTTAAATGTGCAATATGACATCTAAAGAAAAATTATGTGGTGAGGTAATAAAAACTGTTGGTCATATTCTATATAAACGTGTTTCAAATACACATTCCAGAAATAGAGATCTTGTAAATAAAACCTGACTATATTTTCTATGATCTAGAACAATATAACAATAAACTTACGTTACACATACAAAAAATGTGCTCCAAGTGAAACTAAGAAATATAAATAAAAATCCCTCTTACATCATCCTTTGCAAAAGGCTTACGGAGCAACTTTTGGAATCGGAGTCAACAGTGAGAATTAATAAATTATTGACTTAACTTTAGATACCCTATTGGCCTTAAAATATAAGAAATAAGTTGCTAGCTAACTTTTGATATGTTAATCGCCATGGAAATAACACAGTTGCCTTGAGTACTAGTGCTACATTCCGCGCGCTGCTGATGTAGGCCCGCTACGGAAAGAAGTTGTGAACGAAATGGTTCAGTGTAATTTTTGTGTTCGACATGTATTTCAAGTTACGGAGTTTCAAGGTAGACTTCCTTCGGAATAAATAATGACAAGAACTTCTGTTAAACCCTGAATTACTTTAATTAGCATAAAGAATTATTAATTTATTATAGAAAGTCAGTTCTTTTTTGGTAACCGAAATACCTAGATGTGCCTCTACGCAGTGAAATTTTTTTCCTGTGATTTCCAGCAAAGAAAGAGACGAAGAATCGACGAACGAAAGCAAAATCGATATGTAAATTACTGGCACAAGAAGCCTTAAGAGATATTTTAATCGCTATACTAACCAACACAGATTTGGTTTGTTTTTCAGAAACTCTCCTTATCAACTAAATCACATATTTAAACTATTAAAAGCCCAACTGTAGGATGCTTGTGAACAATTTTAACCGTCCAGTTCGCGGTAGTAACGTGTTACGCCTTCCGTTTTGGTTTCCACCCTTCCCTGGATTTAGTCGCCGTAAACCCGCAAGACACACACACACTTCCTCTTATTTAATACGCATGCGAGGGAATATATATCCACAGAAAAAATGGGTGTATGGACAATGTTACTTAATCGGTATTTTGTTAATTTACATATCTTTAAATTGCATGGTACTCTGAACCTCTGCGAAATATAAATGACGTGAAAATTTAAGTTCAGTATGATTAATTAACCTGAATAATTAAGCTTCTTTAGATTCCGCTACGTAAAAATAATATTTTCAGCACTGAAATTTCCAACCATTAAATTTTCACGTTGTTTATATATGTAACGTAGAATGAAACATGAATATGCTCCTCTTGTTAAATTATTTTGAATAATTTAATTTACTTTGAAATTAGGGAGTGGAGTGAAATTTAAATTGCTCCTAATATTATATAAAAATTGGTCGCTTTACAATTTGATAATTTATCTACATGAAATAATCTCATGGCGAAATTATAATTCTACGTAAAAAAATTACTATACCTCTGATAAGTCGGGATCTTTGCTCAAAGCTTCGTAGAGTGTCTCTGCGGCAGTCCATGTTGTAAGAGACAATCCCACTACAGTAACAAACAGAGCACTCTGCAGAGCATACATTTTCCACTGTAGTTTCGGCTGCGGTCACTTGGATGACCTTGTTTACAGACTTCGACAGTTCCCAGTCTCTTCAAATCGCCACCACCACGGATTGCCGTCCACTATGGCGGCCTGCTGTGCAGGGAAGTCTCAGCACTATCAGTTCACGGCTCACCCACAACCTTCCCAGGAGAATCAAAGTAATCCAAATTACAGAATAAATCCCACGGGGTCAATTTTTATGGGGTAGCGCTTACGAGGTCGTTTCTTCACTCTCTCCTTGGGGGGAAGAACCTCGTTTTATCCCTGAAGATGGTTCTGCTCTTTTCGTACTTTCAAAATCACCATCAGAATCCTCTTCCCCAGATTGCAGAGAGCATTCCTCGGCTTTCTGATGCTCTGCTAACTGAGCGTGCGTGGTCAGGCGTATAGATGGCGCTGTGGTCGCCAGGAATTCGTCTGCTAGGAGAAAATGAATGGACTCCACCCTTGCTGAGAGTGCGCCGATGATTTTCCCTCGAGTCCGTTCTGTCAGGTGTGTCCCCTCAGACCGTACTTTATTAAGAGGTGCTCTAACATATCTACGCACACACATGCGGGGGTACTGCGATCTCTTTGGTTTTAGCTAATCAAAATCGAAGCGCCTCCTATTTGCTGTGAAAGACTAATATTTGCCATTCCCAGCTGAGGACAGTTCTTTTTCTTTTGATTTCCCCCTTTTCAAACAATAGCATTCAGTGAGGAAGCCATAGAAAATTTCTTCAGACGTATTTTAGGAGGACGGTTTTTTTTATTAATTAGCCACAGAATAAGCAAAAAGCAGTTGCTGCAGTGTGAAAGAGATTTTGTGTCGCGTCCAGATTGACGATATGTCTGAGAAAACACAATATGTCAGAAAATCAATACTGCGCAATTAGTGCAGCAAAATTGTCAAGAAAAAAAAAATGCTTAGGCACTGCCGATTAAAATTATATGTACTTAATCTACTTAAACATGGATAAGAAAAATTCATAGAAGAACAGTAACAAAATTGTTTTCAACGTGTTTTACATTAAATTTATCGTTTTATTAGGAAAATATCGAAATATATATATATCATCATCATCATTGTCAACCATTATCAATCCACTGCTGGATGAAGGTCTCCCCAAGTTTCCTCCAAAACGGTCTGTCTTGTGCCAGTCTCCATGTCACTCCTGCAAACTTTCGTATTTCATCCACCCATCTCCCATGTGGTCTTCTTCTGGGTCTTTTCCTATCCCTTGGAATTAAATATAAAGTTTCGGCTGTCCATCCATGGTCTGTCCTTCTGGCAGTATGTCCAGCCGATTGCCATTTCAGGTATTTAACTCTGATCATGGTGTCTTCCACTCTTGTTATTTTTCGGATCCACGAGTTCCTCTTATCTCTCCTGGTATAACCAGGAGAGATAAGAAGAGGAAATCGTGGATCCTCTTTAGGAGAGATAAGAAGAGGAACTCGTGGATCTTATTTTTATTTTTTTTAATTGGAGGTTTAACGACCATCGTGAGCAACTCAATGGGCTATAAGCAGTCACCCGTCCCTAATTTTGCGTCACTGGATCCAGGGAAGGGAGAGAACCAGTGCCGTAAGAGAAACACAACATCCATGCCTCACCGGGATACGAACCCGGACCCCTTACGGACGAACGATCAGAGGCCATCGCTTAGACCACTGCGCCACCGGGGCGGCAACTCGTGGATCTGCTTCTTTAAGATGTCTGCAGCCTTTGTATGTCTCTTTTAGTTAAGGTCCACGTCTCTGCACCATACGTAAGCACTGGAAGGATGCTTCTCAAAGAAGCAGATCAAACACTTTTCTTTTAAGACATAATGGCATATTGCTCCTGAAAATTATGCTGTTTCTTCTAAAAGCTCTCCAGGTAAGTTTTGTGCGCCGATTAATTTCTTCATCAATGTGACCCTCACTTGATATCTGCTGTCCAAGATAAACGTACGTGTCTGTTATCTCCAGCTTTTCTCCATCAATCGATAAATCTTCAGTTCTTGTAAAAGCATTGAACATCACTTTTGTTTTCTGAAAGTTCATTTTTAATCCCACTTCTTTACTCTTGTCAGCAAGTTCCTGCATCATACTCTGCAGCTCTGATGGGGTAGTTGCAAAAATGACTACGTCATCAGGAAACGAATATATATATATATATATATATTCTGATACGGCTAGTGGCAGAAAGATTAAAGGTTTGAAGTCCTGGCTAATTATCAGAGCCGGGCCCGTTTTGAAGTCCGTGACGTGTATAGTTTGTGCGAATCTCTATGGCGCTGGGCTTCCTCACCGCCTCCAGACTTTCTTTGATTGGAGGTTTAACGACCACCGTGAGCAACTCAATGGGCTATAAGCAGTCGCCCGTCCCTAATTTAGAGTCACTGGTTCCAGAAAAGGGAGATAGAGCCAGTGCCGTAGGACAAACACAACACCCATGTCTCACCGTGATTCGAACAAGACCGCTTTCGGACGAATGATCAGAGGCCATCGCTTAGACCACTGCGCCACCGGGGCGGCCCCCAGACTTAGCGGCGCTTATTCAGGGACTGGTCAATATTTATAGTTAACTTAGACGCTAATGGGTTGCCACTTAGCCCTTAAACAAAGCATAACAGAAATCTGTAACTTTACTTTGGGGTGGGGTGAAAATAATGCATTTGCTGATAAGGTACGACGGTTGTACCGAAAGTAATGCAAAAGTGTGCATAACTTTTTTGTTTACTGACAGAGGTCGTTCAAATTACACATGTTGGTAGAGTAACTATTTCTCCATACAAAGGTACTACTCAACATAGTCTCCAGCACAAGCGATGCATTTGCGCCATCTTTGAACCTAATTTCTCGAATCCTCTTTGAAAAAATTCATATGTGGACTGTTGTACCCACTTCTTTACAGCCACTTTCACCTCGTCTGTGTCATCAAGCCATTGTCCAGCAGACTGTCTTTCATTACACCGAACAGGTGGAACTCAAAGGGTGCCAGATCTGGCCAGTTCGGTGGCACACCAGCCTAATTTGCTGATCACCTGATTTGTTGCCAAAGATATTTGTGTTCTCGCATTATCATGGTGAAAGTCGATCCTTTTCAAGTTCTTGTTCCATCTCTTCCTCTGTGTGGCTTCTTTAAGCTTCTTGAGTGTCTCATTGTAACGCTGGCTGGTCACGGTACGGCCTTGTTTTAGAAAATCAAGTAGAATGCCCCCGCTACCATCTTAAAAACACTTACCATGACTTTATGTAGTTATGGCTGGCTCTTGAACTTCTTAGGCCTTGGTAAAGAGGTGTGACGCCATTCTATGGATTAATTCTTCGTTTCCTAATCGTAAAGATACGCCCACGTTTCATCACCTGTCACCAGATCGAAAGAAAAGGTGCCTTCATTGGCTCCGAACGCTTCCAACAGATAAGGTACACACTTTGCACACACTTTTCAATACCCTAAGTCTTCCACCATCTTCTGTATGGCATTGTGACCACAGTCGAGTTGTGCAACAAGGTCACAGATTGTGACTCTTCTCTCCGGCGAATCAATTCATCCACTCGCTAACGATTCGTGTCAGTGGTCGCAGATGATGGTTTCCCACTGCGTGGTTTGTCTTCAATACTGGTTTCCCCTTTTTTAAACTTCTTCATTCATCTGTGCACATTGCTCATTGGTCGCACAAAAGTAGGCCTTTCCAGCATGAATCAAGTTTCAAAACATTGGCACAACCAGTAGTCAAATGCAGTCCCCATGCACTACAGGATTGTCCATTCTTTTTAATAAAATACACTGCTTGATATTGTAAATGCCACAGGAGGAAATATTTGTCGGAGGACCATGCAAATTTGTCTGTATGTCTCAGATTGCAGTTGTAAATCAATCATGTGATACGTGAGGGAAACAACAGGGAGAAACGGATCGGCGCAGTTAAGCTTAGTCGTCCTCACCTAGGTGTGTGAACCAGAGATGGAAACGGGTCACGAAAGCCGAGGTCAACGGGTCACCAGGTCGACAATTTCCTTCTGGTCAAACGTGCCGGGTCAAGGTGTTCCTGACCAGATTTCGACCAAGTTTTATTTCCGGTTTCTTTTTCAATAGAAACAAAATATTTCAAAGAATCTTTCGGAGATCTTTGAAATAACTCTTCAGAAATGCAGAGTATGATCCAAGAACTTGCTGAGAAGGGTAAAGAAAGGGGGATTAAAAATGAACTTTCGGAAGACAAAACTGATGTATAATGCTTTTACAAGGAATGAAGATTTATCAGTTGATGGGGAAATGCTGGAGATACTCAATTCCTACATTTACACCGATGAGTCTTTCCATTATGACCACCCCTGCTTAGAGAAATGAGCGCGCCTGGAGACCGAACGGTGGCGCAGGAGAAGTTCACAGATCAGTATATATACAACCCGAGGACCAGCTTTTGGTTAATAGTGTTCAGAGTCAGAATGTGAAAAGCTGGCAATTTATCGGAGTTTGATAAAGGACAAATTGTGAGGACACGGTGCCTCGGAACTACGATCTAGGAAACGGAGCAGCTTGTGGGTTGTTAACGTGACGCTGTGGTGAGTACGTGTAACAAATGATGCACAGATGGCCAAACGAGGAACCTTCGTTCAGCAGTGTGTCTTCCGCAGCTCATTGTTGCCAGAGGAGAGCGCTGACTGTCGCGCATTGTTCACAGCTACCGCAGGGCCACAGTGCGACAAATCACCCGCAGCTAGAACAGTGGTAGTCAGGGCAATGTTTTACAGCAAACATTTCATGACAGCTTTCGGCCAAGTCCCAGTCGGGTCCCCATGCTGTCTGCACGTCATCGCCAACAAGACATGAAATGTGCCCAAGATAGAGATTGGACCTTGGATGATTGGAAGAAAGTGGCCTGGTCTGACGAAACAAGAATCCTGGTGCATCACGTAGACTGTCAAAACCGGAAACGTCGATTACTAACGAAGTGTATGGCACATGGATGCTATGTGGGGCAGAGACAGGCCAGCGGCGGCGGTGTTATGCTGATGACAATGTTTTCTTGGGGCACTTTAGGCCCCATTATACCAATAGCACAATCCCTGACAGCTATCACAGGCATCTGAACATTCCAACCAAGTTAACCCATTCATGGTTCCCAACTGGTGATGGCCATTACCAACAGGATAATGCTCCATGCCGCACTGCCAGAATCGTCAAAGAGTATTTCGAGGGAAATACTGGTGACTTTCTGTTAATGCCCTGGCCTCCAAATTCCCCTGATATGAACCCAATCGAACATATGTGGTTCGAGTTGGAGAAGCGGGTTCGCGCTAAATCACAACCACCCCGAGATGTACGGGAGCTTGAGTGCCTGCATTTGACATTGTTACTAGATACCCTAGATACCTATCGCCACCTCATCGAATTGATGCCCCGCCGAGTGGCCGCTGTTTTGTGTAGTAAAGGGTTTTCTACAGCTTATTAGGTTGGTGGTCATATAGTAATGACCCATCGGTGTTCCTTGGGCAGCAGATATCAAGCAAGGGTCACATTGAAGGCCCATCGATAATAAATAAGGGCGTCTTCCTCCCCCTTTCTACTTCGCTTCCGTGTCACTTTCCTATCGGGCGCTGTAGCCCAAATCTCCTAGTTTCCTATTTCTAAGGGTTGTTTAAGACCTGGGGTCAGACACTCCCTTCCTAAAATCCTCTACATATGATCATGAAGTTATTAATTATCGTATAAAACTTGGTTGGAGAGTTTTCGGAAAAAACAGTACAATTTTTTTGAGCAATAGGCCATTATGTCTTAAAAGAAAAGTGTTTAGTCAATACATCCTTCCAGTGCTTACGTACGCAGCAGAGACGTGGACCTTAACTAAAAAAGACATACAAAAGCTGCAGAAAACTGAAATCATACTTTATTTTGCTAATGAGCACAAATATACATAAAGCATTGGCAGCGTAAAAGATTAAATAAATGGTAGTATACGAAAACATAAAAAAATAAAATCTTGATTTATATACACTGAAGAGCAATTGAATTAGAGATACCTTCCAAGGAACATGTAGCACAACCTTTAGCCCTGATGACGGCGGCGATTCGTCTCGGCATGGACTCGACAAAACACCGAAAGCGTTGGGAAGCCATACGAATCCACGATCCCTGAACAAGCTCCCACAGTTCACGAAGATTTGATGGAGGGGTGTCAGAGCCTCGAACAACTCTCTCGCTGGCATCCCAGATGTGCTGGATAGGATTTAGGTCAGGTGACCTAGCTGGCCAAGGAAGTAAGGTCACGTCGGTGGAGGGTTCATGCAACCATTCGGATACAATGCGGGAGCGATGGCACGCCACATTGCCTTGTTGCAGGATGAGGTCATCCCGGTGGAATGTTGAAGACGCACAAATGGGAGCAAATAGTCGTCCAGGATATCCCGGTAACGTTGACCTGTGAGGGACGATGTCACATGTACCAAGGGTCCCATTTCAGTTCACGTAAACGGTCCTTAGACGAGAATGCCACCCCCACCATTTTGAAGAGTACCCTGTCGGCAAGAAGGATCCATCGCTTCATGTGGTTTGCGCCGTACTCGTATCCTGCCATCCGCATGTACCAACGTGAATCTCGACTCATCACTCCAGGCAACATTTTTTCACATTTCTACTGTCCAGTGGCGATGTTCCCTCGCCTATCCTAATCTTTGCACCATGTGATGTGCGGTGAGCAGCTGTACTCGAGTGGCACGATGGCTTCTGTACCCCGCGAGGAGATGGTTCTGGATGGTGTGGCTGCTTACACGTTTTTGTGCACCAGCGTTAAATTACGGAGTGATTTCTTGCACTGTGGCCCGTCTATCCGCTGTTACAATGCGAGCTAGCCGACGATGACCCCGCTCATCGACATGCTGTTGTCTACGGAAGTTGGCCCTTGCAGGGATGGTTTTACCGGATTCCATGTACTCGCGGTGCACCCGTGACACAGTGGCTCGTGAAAATTCCAGTGCCTGTACGACTTCTGAGATGGAGTGACCCATTCCTCGGGCCCCGACAATTTGCCGACGATCAAATGCGCTTAGATCCTTCGTCTTACCCATACTGCGTCCGACTGTTACTGATTCCCGTCGCATTACTTCTTATAATGTCGGATCGCTGCATACGTCATGTCGTTTCCGTTTACAGGGCCGCCCACAGCGTTACATTTGCATAACGCCAGCTGTCTCTAATTCAATTGTTCTTCAGTTAAAGCTGATTAAGTCCGTTAGAACATAAATCTGCCACTTAAAATAAAGATAAACATTTTGGGGAGCTATGAACGAATGGTTTCCTTAACACGTATCAGGAGAGCGAAAGTATGTCAAGCACTCAAGCCACTTTAACAAAAAGAAGAAACTATATCTTACAAAGCGGAGAAAAACCGCATCGTTCTGAAGCTTGTAAATCAAGTCCATACACACGTGCAAACCGTGAGAGCAGTAGAACACGGGGAATTCTCATTGCACGACTTTGTGGTGAGAATTTGGCACATGGAGAGATGCATGCTTGGTGAAGCCAAGAAAGGTAAAAAGAGGACCTTGTGGACAAGGGAAATAACAAGAATGGAAGACATCACGATTAGAGTAAAATCCTTGAAATGGCAATGGTTTTTGGTTTTGTTAACTGTGGGTACCAAAGCGGTACCCCGTTTATTGCGATAATAGGAGTACAAAAGTAGGAGATGTCGCTGAATATTGCAATAGCAAAAATATAAAGAGGAATATACAGGCATGGGATGTAAGGTCAGGTGATGCGTAACATCACAGCCTCTCCTTGACAAATGTCAACCCCGCCTTCTCGTGGTACATCCTGTTCCCACTAAAGGGGCTCTGACGACCGCCAATAGCGGTATAACTATACCATCGGGATTAGAGGAAATGCTATCCCACACTAACCAACCCGCTTGGCCAGCGTGGTGAGTTATGGCCAAACCCCTCCAAAATGACTCCACAACTTAAATCTTGGCCCTCAGTCTCCGGCAGCTGGAATGTACCTGGCCAAGGCAGCGGAGAGTGCGACATGAAGGCAGAGGGTGCTAAGAATCCCCGGAGGACCGGACTAGGCTTCCATCTGATGCTGACCTTGGCTACGTACAACGGACGCTCCCTATCTTCTGATTCAAGGCTTCTTGAATTGGAAGAGGAACTACAAAGGATCAAGTGGGACATCGTCGGGCTAAATGAGGTAAAGAGAAAAGGAGAAGATCTCATTGAACTGAAAAGTGGACATCTTTTCTACTATCGTGGGACAGATACTGGCAGAACTAGTGGTGTTGGATTTATAATAAACAAGAAACTGAAGGATAAAGTTGTAGAAGTTGAAAGTTCCTCTGACAGAGCTGCACGACTCGTTATCCAACTCTCGAGAAGATACCAGACTCAGATTATTCAAACTTATGCACCCACCACAAGTCATGCTGAAGAAGAAATTGAAGAATTTTATGAGGAAATTCGTGATCTAAATAATAAAGGTAAGCCGCACTTGAAGATAATTATGGGAGATTTCAATGCAAAAAATAGGGCAACGGCAACAGAATGAAACTTCAGTAGGTAAATTCGGTCACGGCAACAGAAACCAGCGTGGAAATACTCTCGTAGAGTTTGCAGAGGCAGAAGGGTTTTTCATCTTGAACTCCTTTTTCAAGAAAAAGCCACACAGGAAATGGACATGGAGACATCCAAATGGGACGACAAGTGAAATTGATTTCATTATGTGTAACAAAAAATTCATCATAGAAGACTGCAGTGTGCTAAACAAGTTCAACACAGGCAGTGACCATAGATTGGTGAGATGTAAGATGCACCTCAACACTAAACTCGAACGTAGCAAGCTCATAAGACAAACAAAATCTATTGACATAACCAACTTCAAAAAAACACCATAATACCTTCAAATTGGAACTGAAGAACAAATTATCTGCTTTAGAAGGCCTAACATCGGAAGAACTGGATATTTCAGAAGTTAACAGAAATGTAAAAAAAGCTCTTATGGAAACAGCAACAAAATTAGCTGGGTCTAAGAACAAATTGCATGTGAACAAATTATCAGGAAAAACAAAAATGTTGATGCAAAAAAGAAGAGTGATGAGGACAACTAAAGAAGATGTGACTTCCAAAGTGGAATATATAGAGCTATGCAAGACAGTACGAAAAAGTATCACTGAAGACGTAAGGAAATTCAACTGTGAACTAGTAAGGAAAGCAATTGAAAACAACCAAAGCCTAAAGATAGCAAAGGGACATCTCAGTAAGGGGAAAAGACAGATTATGGCACTGAGAAAAGAAGATGGTTCTGTAACAAGAAATAGAGGAGAAATTTTGACAAGAGTGAAAGATTTCTACTCCAAATTATATGAAAGGGATGATACATGTAATCCAGACATCATGAAAGGTACCAGTACCAGAGTTGTTCCAGTCCTTCCAGCAGAAGTTGCACATGCAATCAAGAACATGAAGCGGGGAAAAGCTCCAGGAGAAGATGGAATTACTATAGACATCATACAAGAAGCAAGTGGAGAAATCGAAACAGTACTCGCCCAAATTTTCACTCGATGCCTTAATGAAGGAAAAATTCCTGAGGATTGGAACAACGCTACAATGATCTTGCTACATAAAAAAGGTGACATTGAGGATCTCAGGAACTACAGACCTATCAGCCTCCTATCAGTGGTTTATAAAATCTTCACTAAAGTTCTTTCACACCGCTTGAAGGTGACACTGGACATGGCTCAACCGAGAGAACAAGCTGGATTCAGGAGTGGCTACACCACAATAGATCATATCCACGTACTGAGAGAACTAATTGAAAGAGCGAGGGAATATGAGCTTCCATTGTGCATGGCTTTTATCGATTATGAAAAAGCCTTTGATTCGGTAAAACCATCAGCAGTTGCAATGGCTCTGAAATCCTGCGGTATTGAAGATGCATACATTAATATTATTAATAACATCTATGAAAATGCAAGTGCAAAGATTCGTCTGTTTGAAAATACAACACACATAAAAATTGGAAAAGGAGTGAGACAAGGTGACATCATATCTCCGAAGCTCTTTAATGCCACATTGGAAAATGTCTTTCAATCACTGAACTGGGAAAACAAAGGGATAAAGATTAATGGAGATTATCTAACCCACCTTCGTTTTGCTGATGACATAGTCATTTTTGCAACTACCCCATCAGAGCTACAGAGTATGATCCAGGAACTTGCTGACAAGAGTAAAGAAGTGGGATTAAAAATGAACTTTCAGAAGACAAAAGTGATGTACAATGCTTTTACAAGAAATGAAGATTTATCGATTGATGGAGAAAAGCTGGAGATAACAGACACGTACGTTTATCTTGGACAGCAGATATCAAGTGAGGGTCACATTGGTGAAGAAATTAATCGGCGTACAAAACTTGCCTGGAGAGCTTTTGGAAGAAACAGCATAATTTTCAAGAGCAATATGCCGTTATGTCTTAAAAGAAAAGTGTTTGATCAATGCATCCTTCCAGTGCTTACGTATGGTGCAGAGACGTGGACCTTAACTAAAAGAGACATACAAAGGCTGCAGACAACTCAAAAAAGCATGGAGAGGTGCATGCTTGGTGTAACCAGGAGAGATAAGAAGAGGAACACGTGGATCCGAAAAATGACAAGAGTGGAAGACATCATGATCAGAGTTAAATCCCTGAAATGGCAATGGGCTGGACATACTGCCAGAAGGACAGACCATCGATGGACAGCCGAAATTTTAGATTGGATTCCAAGGGACAGGAAAAGACCCAGAAGAAGACCACATGGAAGATGGGTGGATGAAATTCGAAAGTATGCGGGAGTGACATGGAGGAGACTGGCACAAGACAGACCGTTGTGGAGGAAACTTGGGGAGACCTTCGTCCAGCAGTGGATTGATAATGGTTGACAATGATGATGATGATACAGGCATATCTTCAATGCAACATAAACTGGAGAACAAACTTAAAGAGCACATTTCCACGGCGCAGTGACAGAGGCGGAATCAGTTGGATAACACCAACGCTAGAGAACAGCTCAGCGTGAAAGATAGACAAATAAGAGGCCGGACCATAACAACAGGGAGTGACAGTGTGAGGCAATGCCAATAAAACATCAATTTGCACATACTGTAAAAATACGATGCACACAAATAAGGAATAGCATAGCGGCATATCATTCTATACGAAGTAATACAAGTACAACATTATGAGCATATGTACAAGGGTAGGATAAAACATTAACCGAGTACAGCTTAACAAAGGTCTAAATGCAAGGCACAGTACAGGAATACACCAACCATTATGAGAACAAAGTTAACAATGGTAACAGTAATATAACACTAGTACAAACAGGGCATACAATGAGAGCAAAAGATAAACACAAGGCACAATAACAAAATCAGGAAACAACATTGCAATACGACAGTAATAGCATGAAGGGAACAGCACATAATTCGCGGAACAGCGGAAGAAACTCAAAGGCAGAAAATTCTAGGCGACCTCAAGGTAGGAAACGTCGCCGGAGCGAACAAAAACTGTTGATTTGGGAAGGAGCGCTAAAGTTCACCGGCTTGCGAAAGTAACGTATCACAAAATTGTTTCTCGGCAAGGTCTTTCAAGGAGGAGAGACGGCGAGTGTATAGTGTCATGAAAACCCGGTATCTAGGATCTGTGACACTCGGACATTTGAAAAATGATACACAAGCTTCAAATTGCATCACCACTGCACACAGATCAAGATCAGGTGAGTGGAGAAATTATTCAGTACAGAAAACCGTACGAGCAGATTGGAAGATGCGTAAGAGTTGCTGTCTGGACAGTGGTCCAGGAACTAGGGAAAACTTATCAATGGCTTGTAAAACCTCATCATCTGAGAAAGAATTGGCAGGCTCAGAACGGAGATGCATGCTGTTCGAAGAGTCATAAAGTGGAGAAACATCTGAACCTGAAACATCGGGAACACTAGATGAATCCAAAGAAGGAGTAACAGAAAGATGTTTTACGTTTTTCTGTTTGGAAGTTCCAGTTCATTTCAAAGACGAAGTTGAGTCGGATGAATCCATTCGCGGATCTGGAAGATCACCCGAAACGGGAGACGAGAACAAAAGTTCCGCCAAGAAATCAGTATGTATCCAATCAGCATCGATAGACACTGGAACATCAACCGAGGCAGCAGGAAGGTGCGGCAACAATAGAACAGTAGATATGGTCCTACTTGGAGATTCGATATGTGAGAGACACTGAGGAGGGCCAGAGTGCCGAAGCACCACTCGGTACATCGTAGTTGGAACACTCCGCCGGAAATACATCAGCAGTGCAAGACATCTGTGCTTACCCAGAAGGAGGATGCACTACAGTACGGTGCGGAAGATGAGGAAAGGGGTGACAGTCTTTAACTGCAACGTGCGTCTGACAGAAAGAACGAGAGGTCGTGTAAGGCAAAACACTTGGGGAGGGGATTGTAGAAGGACCAATGTAATCGGATTGGGATGCGAGCTGGAAGAAAGACCCCGGCGTATGCGCACACAGGAGGCCGTGGTGTGATCTTCTGTAAGACAGTGAGTACAATAGTGAGTAGTGAAAACCTTGATAATGTACGTTCGTAAGCCAATTTCAACAGTAGCTTCTGTAGGGCAATCCACCAAGGCGTTCTCAGTGGGAAAGACTACAAACAACTGACAGCGATATCCTATAGCATGCGCAAATCGATTTCCGCGTGGAGCATTAGAAAGGCGACGGACCTTGCGCACAATTTTACGAATATGATAGACAAGGAGAGGATGCGCAGTATCGGGCAGTCCCTGTGCAACAGGATAGAGCGTTATGTTCACCGGACGCTTGGAAAGGGGCGAATGGATGAGATGATTTGTTCCAATTGAAAGTACGTGTGCAAGAAAAAAGTGAGCATCCTCCTTGCGCTGCAACTGCATTGTGATACCCGGGCAACGCGAGAAATTCCGGCAATAGACGAGGACGAGTAGCGTGGCAAAAAAGTATTTGATAAGGAATGAAAAAGCATACCTGTATCCAGAAGGTTATGGAATCGCTGCCAATATGCAAATTTTCATCAATTGTTGCCTTCATCTTGTAATTGGATACCATAGTAATTGGTATAGATTGCAAGAAACCATTAGGTTGAGAAGAAGCTGACGTAAAAGCAGCGCCTCACTGCACTGTACAGGCAAATGACATCCTCGGAAGAGAAGGCAGTGCTAAGCCGGCTAGCACAGAATACAGGGAGAGGTGCACAGTCAGAAGGCAAGACATTAATCCCAACAGTACCGAGGGAGAGCACCGACCCAGCGGCAGAAGAAGGAAGCGCGGCCGAATCAAGTGAAGGCATCGGAGCAGCAGCACCTGGAAGCTCGGAAGGCACCCGAGCAGACACATCTGAGGAGGAGAGTAGGTCAACTTTATTTTTTTTTTGACTGGAGGTTCAACGACCACCGTGATCAACTCAATGGGCTATAAGCAGTCGCCTGTCCTTAATTTAGGGACATTGCTTACAGGTAAGGGAGAGAGTCAGTGCTGTAAGACAAACACAACATCCATGCCTCACCGGGATTTGAACCCGGACCCCTTTCGGACGAATGATCAGAGGCCATCGCTTAGACCACAACTCCACCGGGGCGGCCCTGTGTGTTTCCAGACATTTATTGCGCGTTTCGTGAGGTGGTCGAAGTAGCGGACTCGTTTCATTTTTTTATTTTTCATTTCACTTTTATTTTCAGTTGTGACCATATACACCAAAAGCAGTACCATAATAATAACAGTGTAACTATTGACAACTGGGAAGCACGAGGAAAAAGACCTGAATTGGCCTAACATAGACCTCTGCACCCATAATAAAGATCGTATAAGTCAGGAACATCATATAAGTAAATTGGTATGAAAGAAAGAAAGGTCACCATGAATAGGTTAGTATTCTGTGAGTTGAATTTTATCCTAGTTTCAAAAATTTTCACTACAAATAAGAGCATAGGCATATGAAATTCCAAAAGTAAACAAGATAACCTTCAAAGAGTTAGTAAAAAAAAAAAAAAAGAACTGTGATAGAGTTTTAGTTTTTTCTTTAAAAGGCTAATATTATTAATAGCAGTAAGATGGTGAGGAAAAGTATTCCATAATTTAGGGCCAGAGTAATTTATGTTATTTTTAAATTTTTCTGTATGTGTGAATACCGGTAGTAGTTTAAATCTATTTCTTGTTGATAATATGTTCCGCATTCTACAAGAAAATTAGTGCTGCATTACGATGCCGCAGTAATTTTCGCGTAGAATGCGGAATGCCGACATTTTTGAAATATCAGTTGACGCCGCTATGTCTTCACACGTCATTCGTCCTTCTTCTTGCTGGATTGCCTAAACACTGTTAACCATACGTTCCGTAAGGACACCTTCAGGTCGACCTGGCTTAGTAGCGAGTTTGGCCAAGAAAGGCCCTTTTTTAAACCATGGTGACATCTAAAAATCGTTGACTCACCTAAACATTTATCTTTGCGAGCTTTTCTCATTAAATCGACTGTTTCTGGAGCCGTTTTACTCAGACGATAGCAAAATTTTATCGCACAACGCAGTTCACTTCTTAACTTTGAATCACTCACTTGCATAGTTCTATGGCGAAATTCAGACGTACCTTAAACAACTGCGCAATAACAAACCAGAATCGTCTGCCACTACTCATAACTGTTGCCATAGATACTTCTTTAATTCAGTTAGTCGTCTGCGTGGTTTGTTTCCCCTTCGCAGTGTTGCAAACTCAAATAAAATTACTCTCAATTTTTCTGGAACGGCCTTTGTACTTGTACGAAATCTTAACGAAGCACAAGTTACAAGAGAGAAAATCCAGTTGTAACCGAACTTTGTTAAATCTCAAAGAGCAAATAACAGGTTTAGTGCCCGAAATATCGTCGAAATTGCTTGCATCTCAGTGGAATTATCCCCAATGAGTATGAACGTCATAAATGAAAAATAACTTTACGTCATTTAAATTTAACGGGTTACGAAAGACGAAGAATCGACTACATCATTTTGTTACATGCATTTTTACTTTTTTAAACCGCAGGGAATGTAATTTTCTCAAGTCATTTCTTTGCAACTATTCTTTTTCTTAACGAGAGAGTTAAATTCTTGTAAACTTGTATAAAAGATGAGGTCTTGTTAGTCGCTTTCGAATCTTCTGTAAAAAAAGAAAAGATTTACTTTCTCAGAGTAATGTCAATTCTTTTCTCCGTAATTCTTAGTAATTGCGGTGATATACGTGAATTAATGTTTTAATTCTGACATTTGCTTTTGACACTATATGCTTTAATACATGCACTTCGTTTGCTGACGAAAGGAGAAATAAATCTCTCTGCATACTTCTTGTTTCGCAATGTTCATTGCTCCCCTTCTTGGCTAGAATAATCGAAAAACAGTAAGAAAAAAATGTCTTCCGATCCATGCGAATATATCAGTACAAAGCGCCCTAGAGGAAATGACGTTCAAAAGACCCAAGTTCCGGAGATAAGCAAACTAATTAACAAAAAGAAATAAAGAAACTCGTATGATGCCTTGAACTAGAATCGTTTTACTAATGTGGATAGTAGGCCTTACTCAGTGACTTCTCTAATGCAGCCAAAAAAAAAAAAAAAAGGAAAAAAGAGAAACTCAAATTAAAAATAAAAATTAAAAAAACACAAAAAAGAAAGGAAAATTTTAAAGAGAAAGGTAAAACAATTGATACTGCGCAGTCGGTCGGTTTTTCAGAACCTGGGTTTACAATAGTTGTTCAGCATGATATGACATCAGAAAAAAAAATTATTAAGTGTATGCAAAAGTTTCCGCCGTTTCTAGGAGAAAGGAGACAGGAACAATCAGCAAACCAGTACACATTTATTCAACGAAATATTGGCCGTTAGCATCAATGGCCTTTTGCCATTTTTCAGGCAACAGATTAATGCTCCTGCGATAGAAGGACTCTGGTTTTGAGCTGAAGAACGCAGTGACGATATATTCCACCTCTGAAACTGTGGTGAACAGCTGCTGGGCTAGAGCATGTTGCATAGAGCGTAACACATGAAAGTCTGAGGGTGCAATGTCCGCGAAGTACCCCGGGTGAGGTAAAACCTCCCAGTGTAACTGTTCAAGTGTTGATTTCGTGGTATCACCGACATGTGGTCTGGCATTATCGCGTAACAGGATAACTGGGCGGTATCCTTTACGAGTTCATGGGCATTTTTGCTCTATTTCGGCGTTCAGTTTCATCAACTGATCGTTATATCGTTGTGCAGTGATTGTTTCGCCCGGTTTCAACAGTTCGAAGTACAGCAATCCTGGCATATCCAACCACACACACACACACACACACAACACCACCTTTTCCCCCTTGGATATCCTGTTTTGCAGCGGATGTTGATGGCTGGCCTGGGTCGACCCAGGATCGGTTGCTTACGGGATTGTCGCAATAGATCCATTTTTCATCCCCGGTGACAACATTCCACAAGAAATTCTTCCCTTGAAATCTTTTCAGCAACGACATGCAGATGCCCAATCGTACACCTATAATACGCTCCGTTAAGGTACGCAGGCGGAACCCACTTACCAATCTTCTGGATCTTCCCCAAGGTCTGTAGAAGCCGTGCCACTTTCAAACGTTTCACCAGTTGCGTGGTCGATTGTGTGGCATCCTCTTGCAAGAGCGATTCCAGCTTCTCGTCTGCGAGTTCCTGCGGTCTACCTGCACGTGGCTTGTCTTCAAAGCTTAGCTCACCTTTTTTAAACCTGTCAAAGCATTCTCGACACGTCTGCTCACCCATAACCGTTTCACCATACGCCTGACATATTGAACTGTATGTTTCACTCGCACTTTTACCATGAATAACAAACAGTGCCGCAAATGAACTTTATCTACCGCCATGCTTAACTTCAAGTACGAACTGATAGCACGGGACACTGGCCAGGTAGACCTCTACAGCACCCGCTAGGAGGTCTGCGGAAATGTTTGCATACCCCTATTAAATGTGTCAAGGTAGGAGTGAAAATTTTGGGCAGTGGTGTTACATCTAATTAGAGGACATCTAGGAAATATTTCTAGGAATGCATTACAAATGATATGCGCCGCCCCGGTGGCGCAGTGGTCTAAGGCGTTGGCCTCTGATCATTCGTCCGTAAGGGGTCCGGGTTCGAATCCAGGTGAGGCATGGACGTTGTGTTTGTCTTACGGCACTGGCTCTCTCCCTTCCCTGGAACCAGTGACCCTAAATTAGGGACGGGCGACTGCTTATAGCCCATTGAGTTGCTCACGGCGGTCGTTAAAACCTCCAATCAAAAAAAAAAAAAAAAAAAAATCAAATGATATGCACTGGAATCTGAATAAATTTAAGGACCATTGCTTCACGTCAAAAGATATTACTTGAAGTGCTTACTTGTATTATTTGTCCAAGTGTTAACCCAGTTGTGCATTCCACTATCCATATGGTTATTCGAGGGTTGTTCAAAAAGTAACGGGACTGTTTTTACATGGGGCAGAAGTGTAATGCAGTAAACATACCTACACTTGCATACTTTCGAAGGTTCTCTCTCAACCTGAATCCATCGGTCCCATTTTGCTATCTACTTCCGGAAGGTGTGTTCGAAGCCGCTGCTTGATACGTGGCTCAATTTACTTATAACCACACGGTTCAGTTCAGCATTTAATACAAACCTACGCCCACGAAGTTGTTTCTTCACTTCGGAGAATAGGTGCAGATCGCACGCCGCCAGGTTCGGTAAGTACGAAAAGTGTGCCATCATTTCAATGCGTACATCTCGGATAACTTGCTGGGTAAGGAAAGCCCGATGTGGAGGGGCATTATCTTGAAGCAAAATCCAACCAGTGTGTGCATATTATTTCATATTCCTTAGAGGAACCTTTGAGAACTTCAGAATAATAGGCACCGCAGCAGTTTTCCCTTGTGGAACAACATGGTCATATGCAAATTCCATTTTATCGAAGAAATCCAAATGCATGACCTTCCCTACACTTGCTTGAACCTTTGCTTTCTTAGATCGGGGTCTATGGGGCGTTTCAGTTGGGTGCTTTGTTTCTGGTTCAAATTGTGCAAAAGTGTTTCATCACATATGATGATTCGATCCAAAAAGTGTGGCTCACGTCGTAGTCGGCACTTCCATTGGCGACAAGTGATGACTCGATTTACTTTCTGTTCATCCGTGAGCAAGTAAAGAATCCACATAGCAGCGACTTTGTGGTACCCCAACTGGTTTCTCAGAATATCAATAAACGAAACCAACGGACATCTGCATTAGAGATGAGTTCGAGTTCAATTTTAGGAGCCCGGGCCCACCCGGGCCCGGATTCTTAGAATATTTGGCTTATCAAGACTTGCATTATGCACTGGCCAAAGATATGGCCCAAGCAAGGATTAGTTTAAAAATCATTAGTTTAAAAAGTTTAGTTCAGTTAATCCACTTCACAAAATTAATATGTTTTTAGAAATACTACGCATAAAGTCAAATGTTCTAAAATGTGGATTTGAAAATAAATAAATAATAAACGTGCTCTTTAACCCTATCAGGGGAATCAGAAATTTTGGTAAAAACTGAAGAAAAGAAAATCGTTTAGAAACAAAAAATTCCATTCGTTATTTCTTTTTGATTTCTAAATTTACATTTATTTTGAAATAAAACGTACAACGCAGTACAGACAGTTGCAAGTGTTTGATATTTTGACTCTAGAAAACTAATATTTGCAATATAATTTACATATATGCTAATTGGTTAAGGTAGTTCAGGGTGATGTAGTAGAATATAAAAAAAGCATGTAGGGAAATTTCCAAAATTAAAAAAAAGAACGTAAAAGCATTCCAGACCAGATTATTCTGCATTTTGTAACATTAACAAAGCTTTGCGCTTAATAGTATAATAATCACAATATTATCATATGTGTGTGCAGTTTTCAGATCAAGTTCATCATGAAAAAAGAGAGAGAGAATTGCATCTAATGCCCCAGCGCTTCAACTTGATCTTCTTTTCTCTAAAACTCGACCTGCTGCACTAAAAACCAACGTAGCCCTAAAAATCACGGGAGTGAGTAAATTTGAAAAAATAAATAACAATACTTCTAACTGCACAATTTTGGAAATTAATACATCATTTTAAAGATAAGATTCATGATTTTTAATGAAATACAAAAAATGGGAATGTGATTTTTTCCCAGTTTTTCGATACCAGACCTCCTTAAACTAATCCTTGCTTGGGCCATAGCTTTGGACAATGCATAATGCAAGTCTTGCTAAGCAAAATTTGTCTTGCAATGGCAGCTAGCTTAGGAAATTGAAAATCCTTCCACCATGGTAACAAATCCACAACGGAATTCAACACGTGTAATTCAACCGGGCTCGGAATTATACTTGTTGAATTAATTACAGCAATGAAATTCAAGACGTGTAATTCCAAGCCCGAGGTCATCTCTAATCTGCGTCCCGTTACCAACCTCCTCAGTGGTCATTCGGCGGGCTTCGCGCAGAAGTGCTTAATGGTATTGACATTAACCTCCGTAGTCAACGTAGAAGGACAACCGGAGCACGTGAGGCATCTTTCAGACACTTTTCACCACTCACAAAAATCTTGTGCCCCTCAGAAACTCTTTCACGGGGCAAAGCGTGTCCTTATATAGGCTGTTTGATCATTTAGTGGGTTTCTGTGGCTCATTCAGATGCACTCAAAATTTTATGGCTGCTCTTTGTTCCAGTTTTAAATCCATACTGGGTTACAGAAACACGTCAGAACTCTACGCCGTCTACCACAAGAATGAACTAGCTGAGCGCTGTAACGACGCGTTACCACATGCCAGATCTTTCAGGTATTCCGACACAGGCAGCTGCATTTCTCTGCGTGGGTTTTTCTCTGTGCCACTATGACGTCAGTCTCATTTTTTTTAACGTACTACGTACTGCTTGCTATTCGACTTCTTTGATTTCACTTCTGAAAATACGCCCAGAAATTTATTTCAACATCGCCCTTTTATACTTTCATAGCAAAACTGGAATTCCCAGCAACCTTTCTTCAAACTTTGTATTTTTCACATAACTTGATATTGAAACTCGAAAATAAACGTTTCTACATCACCACGTCACTCACATTGCATTGATATGATTAAAAATATCCGTAGCAAAGAAAAACTATCTGGTAATGCTGGTGTAAGTCAATTATGCTGATGGACGGGAAAATCTAATGGTTTTGTGAATCTTCCTTCAAAAGTGGTTTCATTGGAAAATATCCAGTCTTTGTGGCTTCGAAGGGGGCAGTCAAAAACAAAAATCCTTAAACATATGATATTATTCATTGAATAAATTAATCGCCAGACTGTATGATAATAGTTCATTCTAAGAATGTTTGTAGGTAGTAACAACATACCTACAAACGTTAACATTCCTGCAAAGCACAACACAGTTTATCTCATGCAAGATTAAACTTGCTGCGTTGTAACTTCACTTCGCTGTAAAACTGCACTTAAAGCTCACTGAATGATTTGAAGTTGAACAAGGATAGCTTCACTTTTTTGTTGCAGTTGAAAGTCTTAATTATTGCCTAACTTATAATAATACAACAAAACGGCCAACGGTTCAGATACAATAAAATAATTTACTTACGAAATCAAGTGGTTAAATATCAACCAGAACATCATCCATAAATTGCATGCCCTTAGCCACGAATCTCTTACACCTTGTATGAGAATCACAGTACGTCTTGATGACACCACTTATAAATATCCTTTCAGCACTACAATTCTAGAGCATACGACTTCTTCTCTGGTGTGAGTTAAATTTCGAATATTAAACGTGAATAAACTAGCAAATGCTATATTAGAATCGTTACAAGTTAGGGATATTACAGTTTCGAAGGGAAAACATGGTGATATGAAAATTTAGTGACTACTGGAGATTGGTTATCAGCGTGGGTAGCTGCGTCATTATGTAAATCAACATCATAACATCACAGCACGTAGCGTGCGAACTCCAATAAAAGTACTCTGCAAAAGAATTGGCAACGGGGTTTTTCACCCCTTAGTCTAGAAGTTTGCTGAATACGTTGCCTTCAATGTGGTATTAACCTGAAATGATGTCAAGGCAAAGTTTAAGCATTGACAAACAGAAATATGATTGTTGGCATGTTACAAGCAGGTGCAAGGCAGATCGACGTGGCTCTTCTTTAGGAGCTTCACAAAGTGTAGTAAGTCTGACACACACAGGATTTCTACGGCATGGAAATGTTGGAATCGACCCAGGAGTGGTCGCCCGAAGGTAACCACCAGGAGGAGAGATCGATAGTTGACAGTAAGTTCTCGGAGAAGGCATAGTATCACTAGCAGCCAATTCGGAAAATTTTTTCGAGCTGTTTCTGGAGTCGTATGTACTTAAACGGTACGAAACCACCTTTACGATTACGGACTCAAAGCAAGAAGGTCGCTGAGATTTGTAGCATTAATATTCGCTCACTCTCGTCAAATACATTCTTTTATTTGGCAACACATATCATGGAACACAGAGTGGCACAATGTACTTTTTACAGATGAATCATGTTTTGCTCTTTATGCAGATACTCGATGAAGACACGTGTGGAGGAAATCGAGCACAGGAATGCGACACCACTGTGTGCACACCGTTCACAATTACCAAGGGCAGTCAGTTTTGGTCTGTGCAGGAGTGTGTTTTAATAGTCGTTCTTTCTTGTATATTTGTCAAGGCAACCTAGATGCCTGAGTGTACCGAAACGAGATCAGTGTGCCCATCGTGCCCCTCTTGCACACTGCTATTAGACATACATTTTGCTTCCTCGATGACAATACAACCAGGCCCTGTGCCTGGAACGTGCTTCGGGAGCTGGAAAATTATGGGATTTAATCGTTACAGCCGCCTCTGAGATCCCCTGACCTTAATGCTGTTGAGAATATTTCGGAGGCTGTACAGCACGTTTGGATAATTACGTTTCATTCCCCAGTTCATTGGCAGAACTCCATCACGTGTGGCCTGTAATATAGGACGAGCTGCACCAGACTCTCATCAATAATGTCATTGCAAGTATACCTCGCAGGTGTGAAGACGTTGTTCGACACAGAGTTTGCCTGTAATATGGGAAGAGCTGCCCCAGACACTCATCAATGATATCATTGTAAATATGTCTCATAAGTGTCGAGACGTTCTTCGACACAGAGTTTGCCTGTAATATGGAACGAGCTGCCCCAGACACTCATCAATGATATCATTGTAAATATGTCTCATAAGTGTCGAGACGTTCTTCGACACAGAGGGTGCCTGTAATATGGAACGAGCTGCCCCAGACACTCATCAATGATATCATTGTAAATATGTCTCATAAGTGTCGAGACGTTCTTCGACACAGAGGGTGCCTGTAATATGGAACAAGCTGCCCCAGACACTCATCAATGATATCATTGTAAATATGTCTCATAAGTGTCGAGACGTTCTTCGACACAGAGGGTGCCTGTAATATGGAACAAGCTGCCCCCAGACACTCATCAATGATATCATTGTAAATATGTCTCATAAGTGTCCAGACATTCTTCGACACAGAGGTTGCCTGCAATATGGGACAAGCTTCCCAAGACACTCATCAATAATGTCATTGCAAGTATGCCTCGTAGGCGTCAAGACGTTCTTCGACACAGAGGGTGCCTGTTATATGGAACGAGCTGCCCCAGACACTCATCAATAATGTCATTGCAAGTATACCTCGCAGGTGTGAAAACGTTCTTCGACACAGAGGTTGCCTGTAATATGGAACGAGCTGACCCAGACACCCATCAATAATGTCATTGCAAGTATGCCTCGTAGGCGTCAAGACGTTCTTCGACACAGAGGGTGCCTGTAATATGGAACGAGCTGTCCCAGACATTCATCAATGATATCATTGTAAATATGTCTCATAAGTGTCGAGACGTTTTTCGACACAGGGGTGGTGTTACCGGGTATTGAAATACAGAGGTATGGACATTCTCCGAATTTACCATTTTTTTTATATTGCACTGCTATTTTATTGTGTGCAGAAATTGCACAATAAATTGTTTTTGTAAACGCACTTTTTATCGTTTGCATACATATACCCTTCATATCATGTAATATCTCAAAATATTTGTGACCACTGGAAAAACATTGACCGTTATGAAAGTAACTCGCCGAAAATCGCTTAGACATGCAACAACACTTCCAGCGCATATGCAAGTAAACTCATCATTACGTTGAACTGCAAAGAGTCACCATCGTAAATTTTCACAGACAGACAGACATCTCTTTCTTCCTCTGGATGATCTGCAGATTAGCTATTGACAGCTTGATAAACAGAGAAAACCCTGCTATGTCGAAGCCCAGGTCGTCGAGTTATACGAGGAGTGGTCTTCTGTTTCGCTCGAAGTGCGGAAGAACTGGAATCCGGTTGAGGCATAGGTGACGCACATGCCTCGAGGTACGGCAGAACTAGAACCGGTTGAGGCATAGGTGACGCACATGCCTCGAGGTGCGGCAAAACTAGAATCCGGTTGAGGCATAGGTGACGCACATGCCTCGAGGTGCGGCAGAACTGAAATCCGTTTGATGCATAGGTGACGCACATGCCTCGAGGTGCGGAAGAACTGGAATCCGGTTAAGGCATAGGTGACGCACATGCCTCGAGGTGCGGCAGAACTGGAATCCGTTTGATGCATAGGTGACGCACATGCCTCGAGGTGCGGCAGAACTGGAATCCGTTTGATGCATAGGTGACGCACATGCCTCGAGGTGCGGCAGAACTGGAATCCGGTTGAGGCACAGAGGACGCACATGCCTTTGGGTACTGTCCCTTCCCCATCTCTTGAACGAGTAGGCCCCAAATCAGGGACGGCCGACTTTCTATATGTTGGTTGACTTGCTCCACAGTTATCCCTTCCTCTACCTTCTAAAAAATGAAAACTGATACCGGTTGAAAGTTTTTCAAGAGTGATGTTCCATTATCATTATATAACCTTTATCGAGTTCTAAGCACAATTTTTACAGATGATCTTCAAAATCAAACAAACTGTATCTTCAAAATCAAACAAACTGTATCTTCAAAATCAAACAAATTGTGTATCGAAAGATTCGGTATTCGATTCTCCGACGGCGGCCAAAAAACAATTTTTCGGTTGCTGTGCGTTGCTTTACGTGGAAAGAGCAATTGATTTATTTACTCAACTGACGCCACGTATTTAGATGATTTTCACCTTGGATCTCGTTCTTTGGAGTATTGCTATTATTATATATAGCCAGTGACGTTAATGCCCACCAGATTGAGACGTCTCAGTAGCTGAGCCCATCTTACCGATTTGTGATGTAAGATGCTGACTGAAAAAGAAAAACACACATACCACCGTGAATTGTTGGCCGCTGTGGTGTAAGTCTAACGCGCTCGGATAGATATCGAAAGATTCGGGATTAGATTCCCCGACGGCGTCCAAATAACAATTTTTCGGTTGCTCTGCGTTGCTTAACGTGGAAAGAGCGATGGATTTATTTACTCTTTTTCAAGTATTTCGTCTAGGGGAAGATTTCCCGGATATATCTGCATCTAAAAGACTGATTTCAAAAAATAACAAGAAAGTTGACATCGAATTTTCGGGTGTAATAAGCACGACTTCTGAATCCGTTCTCACGCAAATTAAATTTATCAAAGCTATCCAAAGTCAATGGAACCGGTATGGAAAACAATAGTATCTGACGGAAGAAAGAAGTTTTTCAATCGGGTTTCAATCTGGTTGCAGACTTGTGCGTTAAGAAAAACATAAATTTATATGAGAAAGAATTCGCACCAGAAACGCTCTCCAACACAGTAATAATTTTTCAAATCGGACTCTTAGAAACAGAGATATCGACAAAAATAAGATGTGACTTTACGTCGTCTGCTGGAAAAACCATGCATTATTTTAGGAAGAAAGTATTCTCAAAAGGCGTTTCCAAATGAGCGGTATCGGTGCAAGAAAAAAAAATTAGTCGAGTTTTGAGGAGCACAGATTTTGCTACAAATACATCAGAAGCAGAAATTAACAGTTATGCCCCCTGGTGGCCAAACCATTCTTTACCAAACATTAGAATTTATGTGAAAAATAGTTTCCATCAGGTCTTGTATGCGATACAGGAAGAATTTTTAAAATCGGTGTTTTAGAAGCAGAAATAACGCAGAAAACGCATTTTACGTTTGTGCCCCCTAGCGGAAAGTCTATGATTTACTTGAAAATTTTGAATTTAAAGGAAAACATTTTGCATCGGAAACACTATCCAACAAAGAAGGAATTTTTGAAATCGGACTCTTAGAAGTAGATATATTGGCAAAAATAAGATAAACATCTACGCACCTGGTGTAGAAGCCATCCATGCATTATTTCAACAAGAAAATGTTCCAAAAAGGTTTGTCGACATGAGTAGTATCAGTCAATAAATGACTCTTTTTTCAGTCGAGACTTTAAAACCTCATATTTTGCTGCAAATACATCAGAAGCGGAAATGAAGACTTGCGCCACCTGGTGGCCAAACCATTTTTTACAAAAATTTAAAATTATGTGCAAAGGATTTCCCATCAAGAAATAATAATTTTTCAAATCGGAGATTTGGAAACAGAGATATAGGGGGAAAGCAATTTACCTATACGCCCCCTAGCGGAAAGTCTATGAATTACTTGAAAATTTTGAAATTATATGAAAAACATGTCACACTGGAAACACTATCCAACAAAGAAGGAACTTTTCAAATCGTACTCCTAGAAGTAGAGATATTGGCAAAAATAAGATATACATCTACGCCCCTGGAGTATAAACCATGCAGTATTTCAAGAAGAAAGTGTTCTTAAAAGGTTTGGCGACATGAGTAGTATCTGTCAACAAACGACTTTTTTTGCAATCGAGAATTTAGAAGCTCATATTTTGCTGCAAATTCATCAGAAGCGGAAATTAGGATTTACGCCCTCTGGTGGTATACCATGGCAGTAAAATGCAGACATTAATCACTTACGTTATTAAATATAAGTTTCAGTCGAATCTGCAAAATATCCGAACTAAAAGACATTGTCGAATTGGCCACTCAGCCAGGATATACGTCGAACCAGATACATATCTTTATCGATAAAGCTAGAACTAGACGTTCTAATATTTCTATGCCGCAACTTCGCTACCTAGGCTCTATTCCCTGCATACCAAATGTTTCCTATCAACTCAAAAACGCGCTCAAGAGGATAAACTTCGGGGTCGACATAAGGTCTCCGGCATCTTTGTATAAGATGCTTAAGAGAAATATTGACAAGCCCCCTCTTCTCAATGAGGCAGGTGTTTATGCCATCCCACTACAATATCCGGACGGTCCAGGCGATACTACATCGGAATGACCAAACGTTCGTTCGGAATTAGAATCAGCGAACATAAAATGGATAAAAGAGACGGAAAAATAACCACTGTCCTATCAAGGGAAGTGAAGTTTAAGTCCGCCGATCCTATATGGAGTGATGTAAAGAAATTAGCTTCATCCTCCACACCCAAATCTACGGCCATTCGCGAAGCCTTGGAAATGTTGACCTGCTGTGAGGCTTCCAATGATAGTGCCTCTCTGGAGTTGCCACGTATTTGGAATCAATTCTTCAAATAATGCTGCGTTTTCTACCATGGTACCGCGTGCCCAACCAACGTGACCTCATTTTTTCGAATTATCACGTTTGCGCCTATTCATTTATTGTCTAGTCAAGTAGCAGCGTTCAAATTGTTGAAACGTTCTATTATCCGGTTTGCAGTTAGCTGTCTACTTTTCTAAAAAAAGCCATCTGGTTGATGTGCGAAAGCTTGGAACGTTTACTTGTATTCAACGCCAAGAAATTTCGGATTTTTAGTATAGTTATAATATTTTGAATATGACATGACAAGTTTAAAGAAAACAAATTGGGCTAATCAGGAGTTCAATATTTTAGACGCAGGAATTTGAGTTTTATATATTTCATAATTAACAAACGCAAGCAATTAGTTGCAGGAAGTTTTAAGTTTTACAAAAGTACCCAAATGTACTTTTGTAGGAAGCGAAATAAAATTCTATTGTAAAATGCAGTAAACAATTCAAAAGACTAGAGATATTTCTTTTAATTTTGATCCTGCATTAATCACTCATTATATTTGCATGAATTGCAACCTAAGGTAAAATATTCATGAAAGAATGCTACGATTTATCTCTTTCAGATCAGTCACAATTGTAATATTGTTTATGCAAAGCAGACATAGAGACTGAAAATGCAATCCATTTTCTTAGAAAGCAGGGAGATTTAGATGCTCTCAGCTTAAAAGAATTCTTTTGTCTTAAAACATAAAATATGAGCTCGGATATTGTAGCATCTTAATTGGAAAGAGCCATAGAATTTCAAAAGAGAGACTAGAGTTTACTGAACATTCGGTTTCCGTTTAAGAAGCGGATGGGGATTCCGCTGTGATTCTGAGTACTGCCGTTTAAAAAAAAATACTACACAAAACCCGTTGGATTCGACGGTAAGTTTTTTTTTTCTTTGAAAATAATAAACTCATATGAAACAACAAATGTAAACTTTATTTGATTGATAATTTAATTCAACCACTTCAGTAAAGACAATTGTTACACGGCGCTAGCAGTGTTCCTGCCGAGTCTGCCGGTAACGGTGCTTGAGACCTGAAGTACAATTTAGTTGGCCACGGCACCAGGTGAGAATCTCAGGTGCACTGCTGCACTCAAAGATTCACACCAGAACATAAAAAATGAAAAGTTGAAGAATGACCCGAAGCATAAGGCTTGGGTGAATCCACCTTGTGAACAAAATAACAACAACAAATAAAAAATAAAATAATCTAAAAAAAAATGATACTTTGGGATCAGAGTTGTGATGAGGTTCACCCGCAATCACCAATTCGTGACTGAGTGTAGTGGTCCGGATCTTACTCCGGTACATTCAATCCCCAACCAGCCAGTACAACGCTCACTTTCGCAAATAACACATGATTCTCAAATACACAACACAACATTTAATAACGTTCTGCGAGATTTAAACAGATCCGGCGCTCTCTAGGCGCATAGACAATTGCCCCTCATATGTGGGCAGCATACGGTGTCACACTTTACTGTCGGATAACGCAGCCGACTGAGTCTCCACCGGACTATCTGAACAAGAGATACTACTCGTTTACACACTAAATAGAGCTGCAGGTGATATTCATATACAATTGCTTAGAGAATGAAAAAAAAATTATATGCAAACGATCACATTAAAAATACTCGCGACACAAAATACACAAGCACGTTAATTTGCGGTATAAGATTATAGGTGCGAAATACTGCCAAAGTTAATTAACTAAATCTAATAAGCATGCACATGCAGAACCCTGCCCCGCTGACGTTGGTCCTGAACCAAAGTTAAAAGAAACTGTCCCGCCCAGCGGAATTTGTGGCCACACCCTCTCCCTTATTCATGTAAAAAAAAGTAATCAAGAAATGGGCCCTGTAAGAAATTGAAATCTGTATGTGCAGGTATTTCCTCTGAGGTTCAGTCACTCAGCATTACTGCATCTATGTCCATGCAGCTTTGGGTGTCGGGATGGCACAAGTTCGCAGATGTGCGAAGAAAGAAAAAGGAAATATTCATCTACTTACAGTTACGTGACTTTGCTGTGCAAATCCGTTGTGCATCACATAATATCACACGACAAAAAAACACACACACACACAGACACTTGCACCATGTGGCAGCACCGATGATTCAACACTTCACTTTGACGCTTGATGTAAATGAAGCACACAATTAAAAATGGTAATATCACGCCGCACTTTGTTGCAATGATTAGAGTGCACACTGATCTATTCTCGTGACGATTTGAAGGTGGGCGTTAAGCAAAATAGGCCCTCTCACATCTGATGTTGCGGTTTCCAAGACTAATTTTCTCGGCCGAGCGAAATCAGACGTGCTTTTACCTTAAGCGTATATCGGCAACTCAACATTTCACCTGTATATTTGTTAGGTATCGAAGCCACCGCTCTTACGCTCATATTTTTCTTTCGACATGTTTTTATCCCGTCGCACTTACACGTAGTGGCTTCGCTGCTTACGCGACCACACACACGCACACATGGGGCCTCGCTTCGCCCCGTAAGACAAGCGCATCTCTTCACTTCCTCCACAGTAGGGGATGAATGGGGGTGACGATTCCACACTGCAGTGGTTGGCATCCGAACCCGACTTTTGCTTGGCTTCGCTTCTCATTGGAATGACCACTGTCCACTCGCAGACTTCTTAATTCCCCTGTAACTTGGCTTTCATTAGGCCAAACAGTCGCTGAGTTCCATTACGCTCCAGCCTAGAAATTTCTGCTTTATCCTGCGGATTTAGGCATTCTGCTGTCTTTATGGCAAACTGGCATCTCCAGCTGCCTCGAGTTGTCTCCATTTCTTACCAAATGCGGGGAGGTTTGCTGCTTCATTTTCCCCAATTCATTTTGCTGCAGATCCAAGGCATCCAGCCTTTCACATCGGAGAGCATACAGACAACTAAACTTTCTTCCTTATTTTCATGCCAAGTGCGAACTCTTATTTTTCTGCACGGACCACACAGAGAGCAATTGTTCTCGAAAATGCCCCAAACAATCGACGAATTTACGATTATTCGCTAAACCTTTCGTCCCCTATCTTCATTCATTCCTACTCAAGTGGCTCATTCGATACGTATTCCTCTTTCCCTTTCCGTGTTGCATAGGCTGCCCGTCAGCTGCGCCCTGATATTTATGACCTAACAGAGCTATTCTGAGACCACCCAGCCAGAGAGAGAATTCTTCGCCTCTTTTCTTTCCAAACCCCCAGATAAAACTTTATCTGCTGTTTACACTTTTAAACTCCAATCAAGCCTCGAACATAATTAATACTTAATTAATTTCACACATCAACCACGCCCATTAATTACTAAATTAATGGCGGGGGTGGGTCGTAACATCGGCCCCTAATCAAGAAATCCAGAAGCCCTCTTCTGGGCCTATCGCTTTGCTCTTATCAATTTCCAGAGCAACCATTGAGTGCTACATTTTCCCACAGGTAGAAACAATTTAAAATGGCAAAAATATTGCGTTTCATGCCTTCAAGAGCATTGGAGCGACTTCCCAATTATCCCGCAATTTTGTTAATTAATTTAGAGAACATCCGAAAGAAAAAACAACGTAAATGAGAAATAAATAAAAAAAAACTGAACTGTAAAAGAACATGTGAGCCTGCCGAACTGTGATTCCTAGCTGCCTCATACAATACGCGACATGGCGGACAAATTTTAAAGTTTTCTTCAGGTTTTAGGATGGGGGGGGGTGTCCACTGTAACACAATAGTCCAGGTTCGTGATTTTTTTTTTACGACTGAAGATCTAACGACCACCGTGAACAACTCAATGGGCTATAAGCAGTCACCCGTCTCTAATTTAGGGTCACTGGCTCCAGGAAAGGGAGAGAGCCAGTGCCGTAAGAAAAATACAACATCCATGCCGCACCAGGATTCGAACCCGGACCCTTCACGAACGAATAATAATAAGCCAACGCTTGGGCAATAAGCAGTCGCTCGTTCCTAATTTAGGGTCACTGGTTTCAAGGAAGGGAGAGAGCCAGTACCGTAAGACAAACACAGCATCCATGCCGCACCGGGATCCGAACCCGGTAGACGAAACCCGTCGGAATCGACGAATAGTTTTTTTCCCCGGTAGGCGATACTCGTCGGAATCTACGATTAGTTTTTTTTTTTTTTTTTTTTAAGAATGAACTGTCAGGAAACTTTTATTTACATCCTTGCATATTGATAAACGTCTTACCTACGTGAATAAACTGGATTGAATGACTGTTAAATTGTATATATACATCACACCGTCCAATGGCACAACGCAATCGGGTCTTCGAGTGTTCGCTGTTCCGATAAGAACTTTCAAACAAATTCCTGCAAGTGTTGTTTTGCACTACCGTTCGCCGATAAGAGAGACCTCGGACTTTGGACTATCTGAGTCCCTCCATACTTCCGCTTTCAACAGCTCGCGAATCAATCACATGCTTCTCCCATTGACTTTTCATGGGAACTTTGCCGAACCACAATGCCCGAACCGTTGCCCCAATATCATTTTTCTCTTCGACTGGCACATCAATATGGTTAGACCTTTATTTTAATACCTCAACCATACACTGAAGTGCCAGAAAAACTGGTACACCAGTCTAATACTTGGTAGGCCCCCCACGGGAGTGCAGGACTGCAGAAATAGGACGGGGCATGAACTCCACTAGCTTCTGGAAATATGCTGTAGGCAATGCACACCATACTTCCACAATTCGGGTGTATTCCGAGGCCTTGGATTCCTGTGTTCGATAGCGCGTTGCATGACATCCCAAATGTGTTCTATCACGTTTAGATCTGGGGAGTTGGGTGGGAATGGCAACACCCCAAATTCAGATAAATGCTCGTCTAACCATAATGTGGCGTCCCAACACTTGTGTGGAGGTGCATTGTCTGTTGGAACAGGCCCAACCCATCAGCATGAATGCAGGACATGAACGGGTGTACCTAGTCAAAAAGGATGCGCACATAGCGTTGGGCAGTCACAGTGGTTTGTGGACGTACCAGGGGTCCCAGTGAAGTCCAGCTAAACATACCCCATACCATTACGGACGCCCCACCAGCCGGTACAGTTCCCTGTTGACAGGCGGGATCCATGGCTTCATGGGGTTTGCGCCACACACGAATCCTTCCATTTGCCCGATACAGTTGGAAACGCGACTCGTCAGACCAGGGTCCTTGTTTCCAGTCATCAAGTGTCCAGTGGCGGTGTTGCCGTGCCCAAGCGAGGCGCATAGCTCTGTGTCGTACACCCATCAAGGGGACTCGAGTTGGGCGTCGGCTCCCAAAGCCCATATCGTGCAGGGTACGTTGCACAGTCCGAACGCTAATGCTTGTTGAGACTCCAGCATTGAATTTCGATGATACCTGCGAGAGTGTTGCACGCCTATCGCGTGAAACTATTCTTGACAGCCGACGATGGTCATGTTCACCCAATGTTTATTTACGGCCACACTGGTATCGTAGGTTGAAGGTTTTACTGGAATTCTTGCAGTCACGGTACACCCTTGCAATGGTCGTCCATAAAAATCCGAACTTCGTTTCTACCTCCGAAATACTATGGCCCATCTCACGAGCGCCAACTATGACACCGCGTTGAAAATCGCTTAAATCCTTATTACTTGTCATTCTCATGCCGAAAACAGCTCTGACAACAGGCAAGGATGTGTGTCGCTTTATATTTGCACTGGCGAACGCAACCGAGTACGCGCATAGGTGACGTTGCTATGTATTTTGCATAAGCTCGTCTGTACCAGTTTTTCTGGCACTTCAGATACCGCAATTGGAAAGAAAATTGAAAAATAATATCAAAGAATGTAACTTTTGGTACTTAATTGAATGAGATAAATTGAAAATAATTACTTTTTGAATAATCTGTACACTGAGTGTCCAAATTCTTAGGATCACACACCATTTTAAGCAAAGTAACTATCTCACAGATGCTGCAAACGCAAGATGGCTGAATCGGTATAAAAAGGGAACGCGGAATACATGCAGAGACTAATGAAGTGCTTTGCGCAAGAAATAATGGGTAAAAGACCCGATCTAACGGACTTTGAACGTGGAATGATCGTGGGTGCTCGAAGCATCGATGCGAGCATTAGCAAAACGGCTGCACTTGTGAAATCTTGGAGGGCAGAAGTTGTTAAAGTTTGCAGAGAGTGGACCAAGAGTAAAAAAAACCGGGTCTGAGCGAAAGGCGTGTGGTGGTCAACGGCTACTGAATGCTCTAGATGAGCGGAGAGTAGGGCAAATTGTTCAGTCCAATAGACGGACGACAGAACTTCGCCAGATTACAGACACTCTGAATCAAGGTACAAGTCCGGTGGCTTCTTAACGTATAGTTCGCCGGACATTACACCGTATGGGTAATCGAAGCAAACGGCCTGTCCGTAAGCTATTGATATCTGCAGCGAAGAAGAATAAACGCCTCCAGTTCACTCAGGAACACAAGAAGCGAATAGTAAATGAGTGGAAAAGGGTGAAGTGGTGTAACGAATCACCTTTTCCCCTACACCATACAGATGGAATGGTGACAATACGTAGAGAGAAACCTGGACCCATCTGGCATCATCTCGACTCCTCAAGCTAGTAGAGGTAACGTTATGGTGTGGAACATGTTTTCGTGGAAGTGTTTGGGCCCTTTTATCCCCGTGCAGCAACGTCTGACAACACACATGTATTTTAATATTGTTTCCTGCCAAGTGCACACAGTTATGTTGATGGTTTATCTCAATGGAAATGGATACTTCTTGCAGGAAAATCCTCGATGTCACATTGCTCACATGGTATGGGAATGGTTTAAGGAGTATCACAGAGACTTTTCCCTGTTGCATTGGTCTCCGTAATCACCGGTTCTCAATCCAATGAAGCATTTGTGGGGAGAATTCGAAATAGGCATCAGACAGCTGGATTCTCCACCATTAAATCTTCAAGAACTTGAGGGGTAAATCATCGCATTTAAGTTAACATACTCCAAGCTTAACTGACATTAAGTAAAGCCCATACCATGACGATTTCAAGCAGTATTAAGGGCAAAAGGTGGCCCAACAGCGCATTAACCAGGTGGTCATATTAACTTGACCACTCAGTGTATACTGGGATTTGTTGCATCCATAAATGAGAAAACAGTATTATTTTTCGTAGGTTAACCTTGTGCCTTTCCGTGTTTTTACGTAAAAAGGAAGAAAATACAATTGAAAAAGAAGAAACAAACTAAACAGAATCTATTTGAATCTATGCAGGATGTTGTGTGACATATGCTTCAGCGGAAAACTATTTTTCAGTACACAAAGCCATGATTTCAAAAGAGTTCTGAAGTGAGAGCAAAACAGCGAAAACTGCACGACATTTCCTTTTCAACCATTTTGGATATCACGAATTGTACTATATATCATGAAAGAATAAGAGGCGGAGATCTGAATTTTTGTTTGAAAGGATAATATGTTGCAATATATTGCTTTGGTGAAAGTTAAAGCAGCACGAAGCAGAGTAAATGCTTCAGTTTGAGTGAAATATACGTTATCTTCGTTCGTGTCATTTTGCGTGGCTAAAAACACTATCACCTTATACATGTTGGACATATCTTTCTCTTATGGCCCCTTAAAGAAATACGGTAACCAAATACATATAGTTTTACTTAAATAGAAAACTGCATCGATCAATCGTAGCTTTATTTTTCGATAATAGTATCTGCTGAAAAATGAAGAAATATAAATGTCTGAATATATTTATTTGAAAAGAAGAAAAACTATTTCATTCAGAAACACATATGGTGGTTTTAAATAGACCTGAGCTGTTTTTTTTGTTTCTTCACATTTGAGCATATATTGTTATCATAAAAGAAATCCTCAGTTTTGTACAAGCAGTTCGTGCTAAAGAACGAACAAACAATCAAATTAAAAGGAAAATAGACGAAACAGAAAAAAAACTAAAACACACTGATTGAATTCAAACTACACAAGCACCCCTGCCAGGGTAAATAAATTTGATTCCCAAATGCATGTAAACATATTGATATTTTCCTTTTGCTTTCTTATAGCATCCAATTTCCTTTGTGTTGTATACCAAAACAAGCACCTTGTTTACTAGCAGGATCGCAGGAATCATGCCTGGCATTATGATAATATGATTTAGGACAATTCATGCATTCGTCCAAATGGCTGCTGCCAGCGTTAAGCCAGAAATGGTTAATGGACACTCCTGGTGTGTAATGGACAGTGTGTTCTGTAGAACGTGATTCTTGGTCATGATAACCTAAAGGAGAGGCTTCTCAGTCAACTGCTTTATATGTACATGTCGATGAGCCATTACATTATGACAATCCCCAACCTAGAGAAATGAGCGTGCATGGTGACCGAACGGTGGCGCAGGTGATTACATCAGATCATATGTAGAGGATTTTAGGAAGGGAATGTCTGACCACAATTCTTAAACAAGCCTTAGAAATAGGAATCTATGAGATTTGGGCTAGAGTACCGGATAGGAAAGTGACCTGGAAGTAAGGTAGAAAGGGGAAGGAAGGCAATCCTATTTATTACCGGGTGGCCAGTACCCGGGGTCCGACGGCGCAACGTTACCATTTGGCGCAGGTGAAGTTCACAGAGCAGTATTTATACAACCCGAGGACCGGCTTTCGGTTAGAACAGTGTTCGGAGTCAGAACAGAAAAAGCTGCCGATTTATCGGAGCTTGACAAAGAATAAATTTTGATGGCAAAGACACCTCGGAACTACAATCTCCGAAACAACGCGGCTTGTGGGTTGTTCATGTGCCGCTGTAGTGAGTACGTATCAAAAGTGGTGCACAGATGGCCAAACGACAAACCGTAGTCCAACCGTGTGTCGTCAGCAGCTCATTGATGTCAGAAGGAAGGGGAGACCGTCGTGCATTGTTCGCAGCAACTGCAGGGTCACAGTGCGACAAATCATGCGCAACTACAACAGTGGTGAACAGGGCAATGTGTCACAGCACACAATTCATCGCTGCGCATGGGCCTGCGTAGCCAAAGACCCAGCAAGGTATCCATGCTCACCGCACGTCATCGCCAACAACGCATAAAACGGGCCCAAGATCATCGAGATTCGACTGTGGATGATGGAAGAAAGTGGTTTGATCTGACTAATCAAAATTCCTGGTACATAACGTCGACGGCAGAGCGCGGATACAATGATTGCCAACGGAGGCTATGGCACCTGAACGCACAGTTGGGCGGAAAGCGTCTTGCGGCGGAGGTGTTGTGCTGTGGGTGATGTTTTCTTGGGACTATTTAGGCCCCATTATCCCAAGTACAATCCCTGACAGCTCTCAGGTATCTGAACATCGTTGTGGACCAAGTTAACCCATTCATTGCAACTGTGTTCCCAGCTGGTGATGGCCATTATCAGCAGAATAATGCGCCATGCCACGCTGTCAGAATCGTCCAGGAATGGTTTGAGGAACATTTTTTTTTTATTTTTTGATTGGAGGTTTAACGACCACCGTGAGCAACTCAATGGGCTATAAGCAGTCACCCGTCCCTAATTTAGGGTCACTGGTTCCAGGGAAGGGAGAGAGCCAGTGCCGTAAGACAAACACAACATCCATGCCTCACCGGGATTCGAACCTGGACCCCTTATGGACGAATGATCAGAGGCCAACGCCTTAGACCACTGCGCCACCGGGGCGGCCTGAGGAACATGCTAGCGATTTTCTGTTAATGCCGTGGCTTTCAAATTCACCTGACATGAACCCAATCCAGCATTTGTGGTTCGACTTGGAAAAGCGGTCTCGCACTAAATCACCACCACCCCGAAATGTACGGGAACTTGAGGACCTTCTGTTGACATTATGGTACTAGATACCCAGGATACCTATCGCCAACTCTTCGAATCGATGCCTTGTCGAGTGGCCGCTGTTTTACGGGCTGAAGAGTGTCTTACCCCTTATTAGGTAGGAGGTCATAATGTAATGGCCCATCGTTGCATGAATATATATATTGGTCTAGTAATATCTCTTGCAGGATTGTCGAGAATGTGCCGCAGGTCCTTAATTTGTTTAGAAGTTGTAGCTTGGAAAAATATTTTATTCAAAATGTTCATTTATTAGTAAGTCAGTTTATTGCCAACCAGGTTCCGAAAGCTTTCCTAAAAGCCACACTAAGGAAAATAGTACTTAATTACAGTGTCAGGATTGCAGCCCTAGTATTATTAACAATCGTGTAACCTAATGAATCGTCTAAATAAAAGCTATAACATAGAAGTTTAGGTGAGGATGTGGTTACATTCTCCTCGCGAACCCAACAGGCTCTCACTGCTCCCCTTCCTTTTAATAAAAAAAAAGTTTAAAAATGGCAAAAAATTAATTCCAAAAAAGTCTTATGATGGTTAAAAGTAAAAAAAAATATAAATATTTAAAATTACGAAACAATAGTAAAAGTTAATTCAATTAAAATAGGGGAAGGATGTTAGTTCTTTGGGCATTTTTAATACTTTTAAACTAAGGTTGGGAACAGTTTCAGCTGTCCCCTGTTGGAATTTTTGAAGTATTCTGGCTGGTTAATTTTAACCTTAAAACTGTTCGGAATTGTTCTACTTGGCAGCACCTACAGAATTATCAGGGAATATAGTTTCCCTTTAGTGTGGTGGATGGCGGTGCGGTCGTTGCTCTTCAAGTGGTGTCCATTTTATCAGTGCATGTGGTGGCAGATGCAGCACGAGGGTCTCGGTAAGTGGTTTGTTTAATAATTGCTTTGTGCGGCTTTTAAAATGTATAATGTTTGGTTTCAGGTGCTCTTTATTGCATACTACGGTTTTTAAAACAATTGGTAATTTTTGCCCTTCGGAATTAGGGCAGAGGTTTTAGTTTTCGCGGTGCATTGTACAAGCCTCGTTTCGCACATCTTTTAGGCTTATTTGTGCAGTGTTAACATGCTTTTTTCTTTCCATCCTACGATTAATATTCTCATTAGGCAGTTTCTTGTAAATAAGTAACTATATTTAGTCTTTTTCCACTTTTAGGTTTCGTGAAAATGCTTGTAAATAATTACAGGTCGTGTTTGGTTGTTGTAATTTATTTCCTTTGTGTTCGGCATCTTTGCTTCTCAATGAGTTTTTTTGTTCAGTATTTTTTCTTCGGTCAGCTGTGAGGTCGGGCCTTGAGGAATTTAGTCTGCTGTGGGTAGTGTCTGGGTTTTTAAAATTGTTTTATTTATTAGTAGGATTTTCCCCCTTTTTGAAAAAAATATTTTATTTTATTCTTTAATTTTATTATTTTTTTTATGGTTGTTTTCGGGTAGCCAGGGTATCGGACTGCTGCTTGGTCCATATTCTGGGCGTGTTTGTTCAAAATTATAATTTTTATTTATTATTGATTTATATTTTAATTTTTTACTTATTGTTTATTTTTTTATTGCTTTTTTTTATTTTTATTGTCTGTTGCTGGTTCAGGTTGGCTTGTTGCTGTAACGTTGCAGACTAGATTCTCTTATAAACTCACACTTTCAGATCTCTGTAGAGCCTGGTTGGGTGTTTGGCCGTGCCTTGCTCTTGACAACGCCACGGAGAACAACTTACCATAGCTCTATATCCCTCTCTTCTTATCCCTGTGGTTAGTAACGTTCTTGGTCTTGCTAATAAGTATTATAAAAAAATTTCAGTCATGCTGTTTTTCAATCTTTAATTTGATTTTTCTTTGATACAAACTTTTGGCGCTTTAGAACTTCAAAATCTTTTTCAACTGTTGCCTTGGGTGCATTTTGTATATCATTATCATCATCATCATGTCAACCATTGTCAATCCACTGCTGGACGAAGGTCTCCCCAAGTTTCCTCCACAACGGTCTGTCTTGTGCCAGTCTCCTCCATATCACTCCTGCATACCTTCGAATTTCATCCAACCATCTCCCATGTGATTTTCTTCTGGGTCTTTTCTTGTCCCTTGGAATCCAATCTAAAATGTCGGCTGTTCATCGATGGCCTGTCCTTCTGGCAGTATGTCCAGCCCATTGCCATTAACTCTGATCGTGATGTCTTCCACTCTTGTCATTTTTCGGATCCACGTGTTCCTCTTCTTATCTCTAATGGTTACACCAAGCATGCACCTCTCCATGCTTTTTTGAGTTGTCTGCAGCCTTTGTATGTCTCTTTTAGTTAAGGTCCACGTCTCTGCACCATACGTAAGCACTGGAAGGATGCATTGATCAAACACTTTTCTTTTAAGACATAATGACCTATTGCTCTTGAAAATTATGCTGTTTCTTCCAAAAGCCCTCCAGGCAGGTTTTGTACGCCGATTAATTTCTTCATCAATGTGACCCTCACTCGATATCTGCTGTCCAAGATAAACGTATGTGTCTGTTATCTCCAGCTTTTCTACATCAATCGATAAATCTTCATTTCTTGAAAAAGCATTGCACATCACTTTTGTCTTCTGAAAGTTCATTTTTAATCCCACTTCTTTACTCTTGTCAGCAAGTTCCTGGATCATACTCTGCAGCTCTGATGGGGTAGTTGCAAAAATGACTACGTCATCAGCAAAACGAAGGTGAGTTAGAAAATATCCATTAATCTTTATCACCTTGTTTTCCCAGTTCAGTGATTGAACGACATTTTTTCCAATTGGCATTAAAGAGCTTCGGAGATATGGTGTCACCTTGTCTCACTCCCTTTCCAATGTTTATGTGTGTTGTATTTTTAAACAGACGAATCTTTGCAATTGCATTTTCATAGATGTTATTAATAATATTAATGTATGCATTTTCAATACCACAGGATTTCAGAGCCATTGTAACTGCTGATGGTTTCACCGAATCAAAGGCTTTTTCATTATCGATAAAAGCCATGCACAATGGAAGTTCATATTCCCTCGCTCTTTCGATTAGTTCTCTCAGTACGTCGATATGATCTATTGTGCTGTAGCCACTCCTGAATCCAGCTTGTTCTCTCGGTTGAGCCATGTCCAGTGTTACCTTCAAACGGTGTGAACGAACTTTAGTGAAGATTTTATGAACCACTGATAGGAGGCTGATAGGTCTGTAGTTCCTGAGATCCTCAATGTCACCTTTTTTATGTAGCAGAATCATTGTAGCGTTGTTCCAATCCTCAGGAATCTTCCTTTCATTAAGGCATCGAGTGAAAATTTGGGCGAGTACTGTTTCGATTTCTCCACTTGCTTCTTGTATGATGTCTACAGTAATTCCATCTTCTCTTGGAGCTTTTCCCCGCTTCATGTTCTTGATTGCATGTGCAACTTCTGCTGGGAGGACTGGAAGAACTCTGGTACTGGTACCTTTCATGATGTCTGGAGTGGTTGTATCATCCCTTTCATATAATTTGGAGTAGAAATCTTTCACTCTTGTCAAAATTTCGCCTCTATTTCTTGTTACAGAACCATCTTCTTTTCTCAGTGCCATAATCTGTTTTCTTCACTTACTGAGATTCCCTTTGCTATCTTTAGGCTTTGGTTGTTTTCAGTTGCTTTCCTCACTAGTTCACAGTTGAATTTCCTTACGTCTTCAGTGATACGTTTTCGTATTGTCTTGCATAGCTCTATATATTCCACTTTGGAAGTCACATCTTCTTTAGTTGTCCTCATCTGTCTTCTTTTTTGCATCAACATTTTGGTTTTTCCTGATAATTTGTTCACATGCAACTTGTTCTTAGACCCAGCTAATTTTGTTGCTGTTTCCATAAGAGCTTTGGTTACTTTTCTGTTAACTTCAGAAATATGCACTTCTTCTGATGTTAGGCCTTCTAAAGCGGAGAATCTGTTTTTCAGTTCCAAATTTCAGATGAAAATCGGCATGTACATGTATATAAAAACAAATTATTTCAATTCTAGAGCAGTTGAGTCATTTATTGGGATAAAACAGCTACAAGAGCGGAAAAATCAGTACATTGCAGCGCAACCTCTAGCATAGGTAGAAGCGGTTACCCTTCGTGGCATAGAACTACAGAGTTTACGGATACTATTGTAGCCTATCAGAATGTGACCAAATTGCAGGTGAGTTCGCCGACATTCCGGGATGGGCGTAGGTGGCATTCTCTCATGTCCCAAACATGTTCCATCGGTGTAAGATCGGGCTGGCCACGGAAGTGTGTCGACAATACGGAGGCAGTCCTGGGAGAGTCTAGTCCGCTTGTTGCCGGGCATTATCCTGTTAAACAATTGCTTAGTGATGCAGCGACAGGTATGACAACAAAGCAGGTCTTAGAATATCGTCGATGTACCGTTGAGAACTGAGAGTAGCATGGAGGACTACCAAGGGTGTCCGGCTATCATAGGAAATGACTCCCCAAACACTCACTTCCGTTGTCCGAACCGTTTGCCGTTCCACGGTAAAGTCAGGATCCGCGCACTGGCTGTCTCGTCTCCAGAACGTATGCGCTAGTCATTGGCGCCAAGTGCAAACCATAACTCATCAGGGAAGGAAACACGAAGCCACTGGACACTATAGCACGTTAATCGGGCCCCACACCACTGCAACCGGTGCTTGCAATGCTCGTTGGTCAGTGGTAGGCGGGTGATTGGCTTCCTCGAATGTAGTCCCCATGCTGGAAGTCGTGTGGTAACGGTAGGGATGGCTACTTCCATACCTGCAGAGGACGCAGCATGGGCTGAGAACGCCTAATTCTGTTCCGTTCGTATGGTTTTTACAATCGCTCGATCCTTGCGTTCTGTCGTTAACCTCGGCCGTCCCTTGCCCGCGTGTCGCTATGTTCCGCCCTGCTGGACCCATAGGCGCGTATTCGTCATGTTACAAAGTGGGTATATTCTTCATGTTCACCAGCTGTACGTTTCGACTCCTTTAACAGAGCAATGGATTTTTTGTTCAAGGCGGTTCCTTTTGTGTGTGTTGTTAATGAAGCACTGCTATTTGTTAATTCCATTCCTCGTGTGTGTGTGTGTGTGTGTGTGTGTGTGTCTCACACTATAAACCAAAGAACCTTATCTAATTCATTCCGCTTTCTCATCTTTAGGAGATACTTCTGAAAACTCTGAATGCCAGGGTGACCAGTAATTTATGTCTTACTCCTTGTCAGAGGTCTAAGACAATTCAATACTGACAGTGCGGTCTTGCAATATTTACAACTCTGATCACCACCCAAAAATATCTTCATTAAAGCTTTGCAGGTTCTTAATCTCTAGTGTCAAATCCGACTATTCCCAAGATGTGAACTGCCATATACTTTAAACATATTCTTTTCGGAACAGTTTTACACAATTTGGCATTTAACCTCTTAACAATACTAAATCAGTTTTCTAAAAAGTTATATATCAAAATTTATTACAATGAGGAAAGGGCAGCGAAGAGACTATCTCTTTGAATTTAATATCATCATCATAATCATCATTGTCAACTATTATCAATCCACTGCTGGACGAAGGACCCTCCAAGCCTCTTCCACAACGGTCTGTCTTGTGCCAGTCTACTCCATGTTACTCCTGCATACTTTCGAATTTCATTCACCCATCTTCCATGTGGTCTTCTTCTGGGTCTCTTCGTGTCCCTTGGAATCCAATCTAAAATTTCTACTGTCCATCGATGGTCTGTTCTTCTGGCAGTATGTCCAGCCCATTGCCATTTCACTCTGATCGTGATGTCTTCCACTCTTGTCATTTTTCTGATCCACGAGTTCCTCTTCTTATCTCTTTTGGTTACACCAAGCATGCACCTCTCCATGCCGCTTTGAGTTGTCTGCAGCCTTTGTAGGTCTCTTTTAGTTAAGGTCCACGTCTCTGCACCATACGTAAGCACTGGAAGTATGCATTGATCAAACACTTTTCTTTTAAGACATAATGACATATTGCTCTTGGAAATTATGCTGTTTCTTCCGAAAGCCCTCCAGGCAAGTTTTATACGCCGATTAATTTCTTCATCAATGTGACCCTCACTTGATATCTGCTGTCGAAGAAAAAAGTACACATCTGCTATCTCCAGCTTTTCTCCATCAATCGATAAATCTTCATTTCTTGTAAAAGCATTGTACATCACTTTTGTCTTCTGAAAGTTCATTTTTAATCCCACTTCTTTACTCTTGTCAGCAAGTTCCTGGATCATATTCTGCAGCTCTGATGGGGTAGTTGCAAAAATGAATACGTCATCAGCAAAACGAAGGTGAGTTAGATAATCTCCATTAAACCTTATCCCTTTGTTTTCCCAGTTCAGTGATTGAGTATATGCTAGTATAAATATGGAGAACATTCTCACAAACTCTTGCCCAAATTCAGGGAGAAAGATTTCTGTTCTAGAATTGGTCTTAGAGATCTGAATTTCAGTGGCGGCTCGTGGCAACTGAAAGAGGTGGAGCTAGTAGCCAAAGTCAAACAATGAAATAAAAAAAACTGTCATTATTAGGCCAACTATTCCGACCCCCACCCTACCCTCAAGATTCCTTTACTCTGCCTCTGTTTACCCCCTTGACTCACAATAATGCCCAAATGCGGCAGGAATGTGTCAACTATTGTATTGCACACGAAAAAAATTTCCTCAGAATAGAATGCATAATTATTAACAGAAAAATGTTAAAACTCCTTAAATACAATTTTTACCTTAAAACATATGAGCATTAATTTGTTAGTTGTGCTTTGTGTTTCTTCAGATTTCTCAACTGAGGAATAATCACAGGATTCAAAAATGTAGTGAAAAAATAATAACTCCAAATATATGCAGGGAGGGAATGTTTCACGAATTTCGTCCCATATAGAATGAGTACAATACTACCATTTGCATTATTTGAAAGATTTAACCTTTTTTTTAAAGAACTTGGGAAACCTAAAAACATATATGTACTCATGTGCAAATTATACTTACAGGTTTTCTCATTTATTTATTTATTTTTAACATAGGAATACCTCTCAGTGAAACTGAAATTAGTTCTTGTAAACTTCATAATCTTGGAAACTCAAATTCTTGGGCTGATAAGCACCGAGTGTTTTTAAGTGAAGCTTTACGACTCATTTTCTTGGGCTGACGAGCACTGTGTTTTTTGAAGTGAAGCTCAAACAAAAAATTCTTGAGGTGATAAGCACTGAGTTTTTTAACTGAAGCTTTTCTTCCAGATTTAAAGCAAAGAACGGATATTTTAACAAAATATCTACTCCATTCATTGTACTCGACAAGCAAAAAAGTCACGACACAAAGGAACAACACATCACCGAGAGAGACACACACAGAAAAAACAACTAACTGAACTTTGAGCTTGGTCGGGGTAAGCTTCTCTGTCAACCCACGGCGTTAAGGAAATGGATACTCTCCTAGCCAATCAAATTAGCGCGGGGCCAGATAGATCTGGCCTCACAGTTTTTTTTTGCACACGCGTTAAGGCAGTGTTGTATGTAGGTCATCATACTGAATGAGACTGGGAGGAAATCATCTCCTCTTTGCTTGCGTAGTGATGTTACTGGGGCCTGTTGGAGCTGGCCCCAATAACCTCTCACTCTGAACGTGATCTCTTTCCTCAGGGAAAAGTTTTTCGTTTTTGATGGAAACTTTTCCCTTAGGTAATGGTTTTCGAAGGGAAAGGTTCATCACCATGTAGTTAAGAGAGAGAATAAGAATCAGGGCAAAAATTTTTTTTTTCTAAAAATAGAAATTTTTAGGTGGGGCCCGGCCCTTCTAGCCCCTAATGACGAACCGCCCCTGCTGAATTTTCGTACCTTCATATGGAGTCTATAGCTACACTAGCGTTCTTAAGACTGCCCCGGGACAATGCAAGTGCAGAAAGTGGCTGACGACTGCTTTGTAGGACAGGAGTGTAAGGCAACGTCGCTGGCTTGAATAAAGGTAGGTAAGGAGGGGGGACGTATTGTGTCTGCGTGGCACGACGTTAAAATTTGATTTAGATAAACAAAAGCGACGTTTCCTTCATTATAAATTGTTCAAGTACAGTACTATTTTGGTAAACAAAAATGCAAACTTTTGAAAAGCAATTTAAGGCAATGTATTCAGAGAAAGCAAAAAGATGAAGGCGAGATTCTATCAACACTTGTACCTTACACCAGTGGCATGGTTAGTAAGATCCGTGTATGTTGGTGCGAATGAAATGTCCGGCGCGAACGAGCAGTGGAGGCAGGCCCCCACCACAATAGAATCGAACCACCCACAGGTGCTGCGGGTATTACGTCACAGAGTTACTGTAAATAGCTAGCACGTGTGTGAAGAACAAAGTTCAGGCGTGGTTTGTTTGGACATAACGTGGCTTGCAAAGGAAACATGAAGTCGCCGTATTTGAGAATCATCTTCCTGTATGAATTTAAACTGGGCCATTCTGCAGGAATTGCCGCTTGAAGCGTTAACAAAGCGTTTGGGGAGAATACAGCCAACGAACGAACCGATCGGCGATGGTTTGTGAAGTTTTGAAGCGGAGATACGGACCGGGAAAACGAACCACGTGGTGACTGACCTTTTGCTGTTTCTGACGATGTTCTGTTACGTGTGGTTGAAGAGAATCCCCGAAAAACGTGTCCACCACACGGCATTTGTTCGGCGTCTGGATGCGCTGGGTAAGGTCAAAAAGCTGGACATGTGGCTGTCGCATGAGTCGACAACTGCAAGCAAGACTAGGCGTTTGGAAGTGTGCATGTCGCTACTTACCAGGAATAAACAAGAGCCTCTACTGCATTGAATCGTCATCTGCGTCGAGAAGTGGATCCTTTATGATAATCCAAAAAGATCTGCACAATGGTTAAGCAAGGCATAGCCTCCTGGACGGCATCCTAAGCCACCCATACACACCAAGAAGATGATGCCCCTTGTCTGGTGGTCCATAGCCGGGATAATTCATCGGAGTTTCTTGGCAAGAAGCCAAATCAACACTGCACGACGTTGTTGTGCTGAATTACACCAGATGCACCGGAAATTGCTGCAGAAACAACCAGCTTTGGTCAACAGACATGGTGGTGTTCTGCTCCAGGACAATGCCCGCCCTCGTGTCGCACAACGAACGATGCTAACACTAAGTGCCTTGGGCTATAAAGCACTGCCTAATCCTGCCTATTCCCCGGACTTGTCTCTGATAGACTATCATCTGTTTCGTCGCCTGGATAGCTTCCACTCCGGAAACAGTTCACGACAGATAACGAGATTCAACGTGTCGTTGATGACTTATTCGGGTCCCAGCCACAAGACGTTTTTTGTTCGGGATCATGGCCTTGCCGGGCAGATGGCAGCTAATTGTCGATGCCGAGGGGGATTATTTTGCCTAGGTAAGTTATCTTACTTTTCCGTTCTCGCCGTCTATTTGTGCTGGTCCTTTGCCGGACATTTCATTCCCTCGAACACAATATGTGTTTCCAGGTGGAGGGGGTGAGGATTGCACGTATTCCTTTGCAGCCGGTAGGGTAAATCATTAAAGCTGTCCCATGTGGTGCTGTCCTCTAAGCGCTGGCTTATGACCATTCGTTCAAGATGGGTCTGGGTTCGAAACCCGGTGAGGCACGGATGTTGTGTTTGTCTTAGGGTTCCGTTTCTATAATTTCTCTGGAACAAATGACCTTAAATTAGGGACGGGAGACTGCTTATAGCCCATTGAGTTGCTCACGGTATTGGTTTCACCTTCAATAGCAAAACAAAGAAAGAGCATTAAAAAAGTCGTTCTTTCAATGCTTCGTAAAAACAAAAATTCCTATCAAGCTTGTATCACCAAAAATAATGCTGGTCCACCTGTCGCCCATTGTGATTTCGAAGTCTAGCAGCGTCTCTGGTGGGAGCAACATCAAACATTTTTCGAAAAACCCAACGGCCAGTAAATCCATTTCCGCAATCGAGCGCTAATGGGGAAACTCAAATTTGCCATTGGCAGGACTCGAAACCGCAACAGTCTTCTCCGAAGCCGAATGCTTTCCCAATTAACTACACCAATGTATGGCATATGCTTCACCTCTGTGGGACGTCACATCTTGATAGAGGTTTCACCTATGTTTATCATCTATTTCTTTTATGTCTATTATTTAAGTCTAAATCACTTTGTTAAAATTCTATCCCACTCAAATTTTCTGCCAGTCATATCTTTCAGTAAATAGTATTAGTACTAGTTAATCCTTTAGGAATAATAGAGACCATTATGGTATCGAGCGCAACACTTAATCCTCTTCCACAGATGTCTTGGTTCATTGAAGTAATTCGTACCTTGTCATCAGTTGATCTTCCCTTCTCGTAGCACTCTCTCCGGTTCAACAATGTAATAACATTTTTGGCGCTGATTAAATTAGGAATTTTACAAATTATCTAACGAGTAGTTGAGCGCGGTTTAAAATAGGAGCAGACACTTTACGAAGTCAAGATCTAATTCTATAATGCAACACTGATTTGTTTCATTAACAATTCGGCGGTGAATAATTCCCTTAAGCTGTGTTTCCGTAGATCTGGAATATTACCATGTCCAGTCGTTTGTAAGGAGTTTGCTACATAGATTTCGTAGGATTAGTTTCACCATCGCCATTTCTCTACGACCATGTTGACACCGGAGCTAACTGTTATTGCCAAGGCCTCCAGTATAACTGACGTCACACTAATTGCGTTGGTAACTCATAATCTCCAGCAAATTGAACAGACGAATTTCATTCTGAAATGGAGAAAATTGTAGAATTTTAGGCAATCTGCCAAACTTTCCACGAAATACGAGTACCTTTTGGTACACCATTACACAGATGTATTCTGATTGAGAAACAGCACACATGCACTGTCATTTACATCGTCTGTTCTTCTTTCTACCTGTGAAAATGATACAAAAGCTTCCGGAAATTCCTTGAGAACAATCCTTTCGGTGAACACTGACGTCTAGTTTCTTCTAAGGGTAAAGGGCCTGCGCAGATGAACACAGATGGCAATCTGTATTTGCCACAACTTCTGGATTTGTTGATTATATAATGGAAAATTTGAAAATACTTTGTACATTAAATAGAACTCATATTTAATAACCTAAAGTAAAATTACAGCTATCCATCATTTCTATATTTCTTTTCTAAAATTATATAGTTAATATACAAAGTATTTTAGCTATTAGAATTTTGTACATTATATAGTTATTGAAAAAAATAGATGAAGATACGTGTTACAAGTTAAAACCAAAATCATGCTGTCTAAACACGTTTAATATAAACATTATGAACTTCGCACTATGGGAGGACATAAGTACATACAGTTAAAAACACACTAGTACTTTCGTGACCGCCATCGGTCACTTCCTCAGGTGTGACTACCAGTTCTAAGCAGCAACGGTCAGCATATATGTACAACATGATGTGTCAGGTCAGACGGGTGCGCAGAGAGACATAGAAAGAACAGGTGGTCAGGAGTCAATAATAATTATTACAATATTTAAATCACAGTAAGTCACGTATAAGGTATTTCCAAGCATCAGGAATATAGTTTGGAATACCATCATTGCAGCAACTTCTGCGGTGAGCCAGAATCTGAAGGGCTCCTGTAAATAGTAATAAATTCTTATTCTTATGTATAGTCAAAATTGTAACCTCAGACCATAGTGGTTCGAAAAGTTTGCTTAGAAGCAAACGTGACATAGCTGTGGAGCCATTACCGACTTTAATACCGTATTTGTGTTCCTGCAGTCTGACCTTTAGACTACGAGATGTGGAACCTATATAGGAAGCATTCCCTTCATCGAGGTCAGAGGACAGAAGAGGGACTCTGTAAATTCCATAATTATCTAATAAATCAGGTCTGTCACGATCGCTACGAACCAACGAAAATAATTTACAAGAAGACAACCCAAAGGCAATACCAAAAGGTCTGCAGATATTTTTAAGTAGATGTGAAAGTGGTGGCAAAAACGGGATAGAACCCACAGATTTTATGGTTCTAACTTCTCTGGTTAGTGTTTTAGAGTCAAAACGTTGGGATTTTTTAATACGTTTATTAACAATGTAATAAGAGTACCCAAAGAAATTAGCCAACTCGTAGATTTTCAGGATTTCCTGTTCATAAGCTTGCTTAGTAGAACAGTGAGAACGGGCTCTGCGTACCATAAAACGTAAGGAAGCAAGTTTTTCACAATGCGGATGATTAGGTTTTATATAGTTATTGCTTTTAATTATATATTTTATTCTCTTTTTAGATATTTACATTATTTATAATTTTTTAAACACAAAGGAATTTCTTCTTACATGGCACTGAATGATCCAAATACAGTAGGTGAGAGGTTTTCATCCGACGCCTTACTTCCAAAAAGGCTTTCATATGGCATAAAAATAGTAGCAATTTATTAAATATATACGGGACATTTCATGACATATTATTAGGGTAAGCTCGTCCCGTGTTGGATTTTTCTCAACTGTTGCTTATGCACTTAAACTGAGTTTGAATCTTAACATTATATTTGAGTCTTAGTTTTCTCAATGCAGCTTTTATGAAAGCCTTAGGTACTTGGATCCAAACAATATATGTATCGTTCTAAAATCCAATGATAAACTAACAAGTTAGTAAAATCATGCAATGCATTGATTATGATACGCTTCCAACATAACAGAAATCATTACTCAAGTTATTAGGATAATGGCCGTAGAATACATCTCGCTTCTATGACTTGACCTTTGACACCATTTCGATGATATTCAACAGAAACCATAAAGTATACTTCCGGAACAACATGATAAAGTTTTGTCTCAATCCAAGCATTTTTACGTACGTTATCACGCATAAGGACGATGGAATGGAGCCCGATCCTATGTCCTAACCTTTGATCTCATTTCGTCCATTTTCAATAGAATATGTCCCCAGGTGGTCTCCTACCACATACGAAAATTTCATTGAAATCGAACCATATTTACGGAAGTTATGACGCATAAGAGCAATGGAATGGATCCCGCTCCTATGTTCTGACCTTTGACCCCACTTCACCCGCTTTCAACAGGGCTCGTTTCCAGATGGTTCCCTACCAGGTACTAAAATTGCATTGAAATCGAACCATATTTACGCAAGTTATAACGCATAACGGCAACGGAATGAATCCCGCTCCTATGTCGTGACCTTTGACCCCATTTCGTCCATTTTCAGCAGGGTTCGTCCCCAGTGGTCCCCTACGACATACCAAAAATTCATCGAAATCGAAACATTTTTACGCGAGTTATCGTGCGGACAGTGGAACGGACGGACAGACTGACTGACGCACAAAGCTGGAGCATACACGCTTCTTCAACCTACGGTTGGAAAGCATAAAAAACCGTCTAAGCAAGATATATGAGATAAGTTAAAATACTTTATTAAAATTAAAATACATGTGAGATCTTTCGGACCCCGCCTGCAATGTTCGTCTTCAGACTAAAAGACAAATGGAAAAAGGTCGCCAAAGACGTAGATTTTATAAGTATACTGTGACGAAATGGGAAAACATCCCCCCAGACATGCACACTACCACCGCCGGCCTGTACTTTGTCGACAAGCGCGTCCGGGTTTTGGTTCTCGTGCGTCTGACGCCTTATCCTCACCGCTCGTCATTTCTGTAGTGTAGAAACCTCGATTCGTCAGAGAAGACAACCTTTTCCCACTCTTCCACTGTTCAATGATTGTAGTCCCATGCGAACTGCTGGCGTCGTTGCCGGTGGACCTGGGTTAACATGGGCGCCTTGAGTGCGTAACAGGGTTCACTCTACTGTAATGGCACACGTACCTTGGTTCCCAGCCTTCATTTGCGTGGTACAGTATTGCGCATCGACTTCGCTTTACCAGTCGACGGAGTGGACGTTTTCCTCTGCGGTCGATGGCCTTTGGTGTTCCACACCGGGAACTCTGGCACACCGAGTTTCGGGTGGAACTCGGTGTGCCAGAGTTCCCGTCTTGGTAAACCTTTACTGCAGCACCTCGCGAACATCCCACGAAATCAGCTGTTTTTGAGATCGGCTGCCCTTGGCGCGGTAGACGATGATCATTTCTTTTTGAAAATCCGTCATATCACTACCTCTGCCAATTGTGCTCACGTTACGCGCTATGGCTGATCTGTCCTGGTCGGGCGCTTATAATTCCGTTCGGCGACCTTGTCACGTGCACTCTGTGACGCGCCTGGGCGGGTACCCTGTGATTCCGGGGATGGCCATATTATTCTGATACCACCATGTATGTGACACTTTGTTTGAGATACTTTCCAATATTTATATGTGCTGTTTACTTGGACAGACGAACCTATGCACTTGGTTCTAGTTAGATAATTTCAATAATGTTAAATGTGTGCATCTCCAGTACCGCAGGAATTCAAAGATATTACAATTGCTATTGTCTTCTTGTCACTGCCTCATGAGGCGAATTTATCAAGGATCTACTGCACATTCTTCGAGTACCACCGTTGCATATCTAGCCAGGACTGCTTCTGCGATATGATTGCCTTTGGATCTTTCAATATTGTCTAGCGCTACAGATTCTTTCAGTATGATCACTGTATTTTCAGCTGGCCTCCAATCTAGTCTTCCAGCCACTTAACGAAAGAGGGGATAAAGAAAGTCCAGCATTAGACCATTCTAGTCAGCCTTCCAAACGGAGTCGACCTCCACTTCTGCGGCGCTGTATCCCGGTTTCGATTTCGGAAATTGATATCCAAATGCTCGAGACTATTTCCACCAATGCTTTCCTCCAGTGAAATGAAATGTTTTCGTATTATGTCCTGCAGCATGCTTCACCATCAAAGTGACCTGCGGTACTGCTAGTGTGGAACCCAGTTAAAGACCTCCGTCAATCTCCATCACATGACCAACACCCTTCGCAGTCAGTCCCCTGTCTACGTGCCTTACATCACAGTATTTCAACATCGGAAGGAAGTAAGAGATGAACTCGTTCGACACTGTCCCAGCCGTGCCGACCATTAAAGGGGTGTTATCATACAAGAACATTTTAACGTTTCGAAGGTCCCCTTTGGGTAAGAATCATTAATTCCTTTTTCTCCCTGGCTACTAAGATCAGCGGACCAATTATGCTTTTCCTTACCTGGAAATAGGATTATCTGCTGAGCACACTAAGGTTAATTTTTCTTAGCATTTTCCATCACATGCTTTCTTACTAATACTCCGGACATTTTGTAGTCACTTCGGCTCAACATATGGACGAATTATTACCTTCAACCTACTTCATGGAACTTGTGTTGGACAGAAAAATTCCTATATGACTGTGCTTAATTCCGTGCGGTCGACCTTGTCACCTTCTGCACTGATATAAGTTACGCTAACCATTTAAGTACGTAAATGATTGGAATAATTAGGAATCCGGGAATTCTAAGTTAAAAGAAGAAATCCGGTTAAAGAAGGAATCAAAGAAGGGATTTGTATTTTACAAATCAAACAAGAAATTTGAATTTTCGGTGAAAGAAGGAATAAAGAAGGAATTTGTATTTTGAATCAAAGAAGGAATTTGAATTTTAGGTCAAAGAAGGAATTTGTTTTTTTAAGAAGGAATCAGGTCTAGGATTCTTAATTAGGAACCCTGTCAGTTAAAAGGAAGGAATCTGGTCAGTAAGAAAGAAGGAATCCGGTCAGTAGGATTCTTGTTTGTCCAACGGACTACCAGATCCGAAATATTTTTGTTAGGAGAAACAAAAACAAACAAATTAAACGGGAGAGGAGTGGTCTTACTTGTACTGTCTTTCTAACAATATATTATTTTACACTTTCTACTTACTTATAGTGCGGTTGTTTGTAGCTATTTCTACATAGTAAACGTTAGTTTTGAAATCCTATGAGTTTTTCATCTCTCGGTAATGACTGGCAGTCAGTTAAGTCATAATTGGTATACGTCCAGGGATCAAGCAGCTTGACAGCTCTGTACTGATTGATTAAGAATTATCCTGACACAAGTGCTTCATCGGTCAATGTATGTGTGTTGGAGTGTATTACGATGCTAGATATGCGTGTGTGATTTAAATTATGTGTTACTACGGCTTTGTGGTGGTATTAAATCGTCTATTTTCCTACGTAGTGGATTAAAATAATTTACTTTACTGCTAGTTGTAGTTATCCAAAGAACAAACAAGTGGATACGAAGAGCAAGTTGTAAGTTAATTTATTTGTAGTTCATTTTTATTACTACAGCTCAAAAGAGAAATACACTTTGTAATAAAATCTGTAAGAAACAGGTAGTTTTAATCTGTGTTTTATTGTTGTAGATAATATACATATACATAAGGCATAGTTTTTGCGTGTCGACGCGTCGGCCTTTTCAAAGCACAATAAACTTAATTACACGCTAAACAATGCAGACGAAATACGACTTTTTCAGTCCTGTTTCCTTGTTCTGCGTTGTTTATCGTGCAATTAAGTTGATAGCATTGAAAACGCAGTCGGGTCGATGTCGAAAGCTCGGTATCATGCATATGTTTATTATCTACAACAATGAAACACGGATTATAACTAGCAGTTTCTTACATATTTCATTACTGTACTTCCGAAACCTGAAACATCATTCAAGATTGAATGCACTAAATCTCTTGCAAATCATGTTGCAATATAATTTTTTGGTTACATAAAGCCGCCCACCAATTAGGAAAACTAAATTTCATTAAATGGAGAAATTTTATGTTATTCGATGGATAGGAGGCAGTATGTTTTAACTACGGAACGCTGAACTCTGGAAACTATATTTGAGAAACGTTTCACTCAAAAAAATTACATTAGTATGGAGTTTGATTTCCCTATTCAAAACTTAACTGCATGGAGGACAGAATATGTTAAATAAGCAGAAGGAACCCTGCCTCATATGTCTTACTATGTGTGTCTCTTTTTTCTCAAGTCAATACTTGAAGTTTGGAAATTATATTTTACGCCTTCCTTTATCAAAACAGGAGCAGTTCTTCCCGTTTCCTAACATCGGAGAGAATATTCTGCCATTCAGTTGATTCATCAAAAACAATTTCATTTCTACCTAGCAGTAAAATTCGACCCGGTTTGCGATCACCTAAGAAAGAATCCAGTGTATTAGTCAACAGGATGGTAGAGATCTAAAAGAAGAGGTTAATGTGTTGTGTGAAATGACGGATATCTTTTACTCCAAACGCGAGAGCCGAGAGCATAGTGATCTAAGCCAAGATTTCGTTAAAAAATCACACATGTGCAAAAACTCCGAAGCAAAAATATGACGTTACGACTACCCCACACAACATCTTCGGTGCAGTACTCTGCTCTGGACAAAATGCAGATATATCACTATCGGAAACTAAATTCAAATCTTCGGAATATGCCTGTCTGGGATTTTGTGTCCTTAAGATGGAAACACGTGATAATATACGTCTGAACTAGAATCAAGTTGAGCTATATCAAAACAACGCGGCTCAAGAGCCGAATCCATCCCGGAAATGGAAATCATTTCCAGAAGCAATTTAAATCGTAGAAGAGATCCTGTGAGTACTCGGTACAAATAAAAAACGGACAACAGGTCAATATTCGCTTGAGGAACATATTTGTACTATCGAAACTTCAGGACCGGGATTTGGTACCCTTTTTATGGTTTCATTTCTGAGTCCTTGATTTGTATGAGGGAATACAAAAGTCACCTCCATCCCGACTTTTTTCCGATCACATCCGTTAAACATGTATTTCGCCGGTTCGGTAGCCCTGTGGTCTGAGATGCAATCTTCTGGGAATTTTTCGGACATTCACTTGGGTCTCATGAGCGGTGTTCTCCCTGGATGTCACTATATGTCTGCACGCTCTAGGAGCAGTGGCCATAAATAAGCAACAAGCGATTACTTACATCCTCAGGAGTTGCTCATGGTGTTCGTAAAACCCCGAAAATGGTGGAAATACGCTCATCGTCAAAAAACATAGTTGCAGGAAGCAACCGACAGGAATGAACTTGGTGGGTAGGTCTGACATCGTGAGACATGTAAATGATTCAAGTATCACGCTCCGCCGCGTATATTGACGCAAGCAAGGAGGGGTCGTAGAGCGTTGCCTGACCGGCTATGTAAAGCCGCCTGGTTGCGCGTGACTGCAATTCTGACTCGTGATGTTGTGTTGATTGCATCATTTGCAAGAGAAGTATACCTCGGAGAAAAGTTCGGAAGCTATTCGAGAAGTTGCACGAGTTCGAGGTGGGGCGCATCATCGGGCTCCGGGATACGGAGCGGACTTATCGCCGTATTGCGCGCCATACCGTTCGTGCGGATATCACCATAGCATGCTGTTGGCGGCAGTGGATAGAACAAGGCACGCCGCAGCCACAGGAAGGGTCTGGGAGACCTAAACGAACCACGAAGAGAGAGGACCGATGGGTTGTCCGACATGCGCGGAGTGACACAACAGCCACGATTGCCGATATTCAGCGAGCAGTGGTGCCCTCCATGCATCGTCCTATTAGTGCCAACACCATTGGGAGATGATTTCACGACGTAGGACTACACGCACGCAGACCGTTACGGCGACTGCACTGAACACCATTGCATCGTCGCTATAGACTGTAATGCTGGCGTAACTATTAAGGAGCCGCTCAGAATGGCAGCGGGTGATATTCAGTGACGATTCCCGCTGTTGTCTTGGAGGAGACGATAAACGAATCCGTGTATGGAGGCATTGTGGTCAGCGCCCAGATGAACGGTTTGTTGTCGAGTGCCACACATCTAGAAGGCCTGGTGTCATGGTGTGGGGTGCAATTGCCTACGATGCCAGATCACATTCGGTGTTCATTATAAGCAGTTTGACAGCCAGACGTTACGTTAATGAAGTTCTGCAACCAGTAGCCCTACCTTTTCTGAACGCTCACTCAGGTGCGATTTTCCAACAAGACAACGCTCGTTCGCAAACTGCTGCTGTCTCGAGAGCTTACTGCTGCTGTCTCGAGCCATGGCCAGCCTTATCGCCAGACATTACGCCTATTGAAAATGTGTGGGATGCTATTGGACGCGCTATCCACACTACACCCCTACCGCACAATCTGCAGGAACTGCCAATGATGATCCAAGCTGCATGGGATGGCTTATGGCAGGACACCATTAGAAACTTGTACAACTGCCTTCCGAGACGTCTGTTATGCTGGGTGAGCAAATATGGCTGCTCGACGCCATACTGAGAGACACTACTTATTGGCTATTTACTTTAATGCTTCTTCTGCTTATTTATCATATCATGCTCAATAAATATTGCCTCACTATTTGATCATTTGTTGTTCCTGGTAACGTTTTCCTACCTCCGGAATAGCATTGCAATTCGACACTGCCCTCTGGGTGCCACCATTTTTTGACGATGAGTATATATTACAGAAAGGCCCTTTCTCTTTCTTGATATTCACTTTCATTTGTGGTAGCATAAGCCTTCTATTTGCATATGAAAACAATAAGATAAAGTTTATTCATCTTCAAATTTTACCACAGCTCTTAAATAAAATGATATTGAAATAGTTTCATTAAATTGTAATCTGTTATTCATTTGGGATTTGTTTTCTTCATATTCGTGGGTTCTTATAATTTACAGCTTTTTGTCTAGTATCTCAGTTTTATTATATCGGGGAAAGAGTTACTTTATCATGCAAAGTTCCAGAAACTACAAAGTGATAGGGCGACTGAGTGAAAATTCTTGGCTAGCGAAATGACGCAGTCTACACAGCCAAACGCTGGGTTCCCACTGAGTTTATGTATGGATCCGGATGGTGCGTGTAACAGCATTAACTGGTTTTCCATAACATCCCGCAGATTCAATTGGGTTCAGATCAGGAGAGTTCGGATGCCATTTGTGATGTCTCTTTATCAGCACAATGTTTGTCGGACCATTCCTGCACGAGGCGGGCCCGAAGACATGGGGCATAATTATGATACAATTACAACTTTGTGGGCTGTACTTGGTCCGTAAGATGTCCCTGGTATTAGCCGGGAATCCATGCGTTGTTCCGCACCAGCTACCGGCCCTAGTTAGTCGATGACATGCATGGCAGCTAAACGTGCTCCATGTCGAGTACCTGTCCCCAACGGCATCGATATCATCGATAGAATGATGTACATGTATTATTTCATCGGAATACCACACCTCCTTCCATATTTATATCTTCCAATACGGATGCTGTGGACACAAAGATAGTCGTTTCCGTCGATGCAATAGATGGTGGGCATCGGGTACTTGCTCTTGTAGCCTATCCTTACCCGGTACCTAATGATTCGTCCAATGACAACTGTTCCAATGCCGATTCGTCCAAAGGGGACAATTAGTTCAATAGATTATCCGTCCAGTTGTACGATTGGACCAATACCTATTCTTCCAAACGTGCGATTGGTCCAATGCTTACTCGTCCACAGGTACGATTCGTCCAATGCCGATTGGAACGACTGGTCCAAGGGTATCACCCGACAGACGGCCTTTTTTCTGTTTTGAAGAAATGAATAATAAACTTTCTTTCCTCTTTATAGTGTTTCCAGAACTGATTTTCATCCTCAGAATTTATGATTTAATCATATTTTACGTGTTTACTAAACATGATAATTAATTTAGTAAATAATGAAGTTTTGAAGTCTTGTAATTTATTAAATAATTAAACTGTTCAAATTATTCCTTAAAATATATACATTTCGTAGTCTGCTTTACCCGGCGAATGAAGAGCCCATTTTTGTACGTATTATCCTAACTGAAGACACATTTGTTTTCATGTGGAGCCTGCCTTACTCTTATTGCCGGAATTAAAGAATTCAAGATATCAACATGCCGAAACCGAACTCTTTTCCTTCCATTCCGACCAAAAGCTGCAAAAAAAAGTTTCTTTCGAACTGTGTTTATTAGTTCGAAAGATACTACATGCACAGGCAAACGGAAATGGAAAACTTGCCTTTTCCATTATTTAATACAAAATTTTGTAACAAAAGAACTTCGGAGACGGTTCATACATCAGTACTTTCATACAAGAGCCATAGCATTATCAACATATTTCCTTTCCCGAAAACAACAATTAATAATAATAAATCCGAAAGAAGAAATCTGTAACCACAATATTATGCCTCAAATGTAATATTATTTCATATCCTTTGAATTACTGAAACTTTAATATGACAGCGAAGACAGCCTCAAACGGATGTGCTTTGTTTCGTAATAGCAGATCTTCGGACAAATCGTCATTGGACTAATCGTACTTTTGGAAGAATAGACATTGAACCAACCGTACCATTGAACGATTCGGCACTGCACCAATCGTACCATTGGAAAAATCGTACCTTTTGACCACTTGCGCATTGGACGAATTCTGCCATTTGAACGAATTGGCAATGGACAGATCGGTGTTGAACTGATCTACATTGGACAAGTCGTCGTTAGACGAATCGTATCAGATCCGTCCTTACCAGCTGAGTCGCAGGTCACTTGGGTGGGATATTGTTGCTGTTAACTCATATTGTATTGGGATGCCAATCACGGCACTGTGTTGCTCTGGTTGCACTGTACACGGCTAAACACCTATCGCTTACCTTTGGAATCCTCCTTTGACGGTTGTGTCACCGGTTGAATGTTTCGACGTTTTGACGCCGCTTCTGGTGCATTTTATCCTCGGTATCGCTCGAACAACCCACAAATTTCGCCATTCACGAAATGGATGCACCAACCATTCGTGTTCTCACAATTTAGCCATTTGTAAACTCCGATGAAAGCTTTGACTTACCCATTACGCCCGTGACTTTGTTCTTAAAGGAACCACCAACCTACTAAATGCAACCCTTTACCCTACAGTCCACGCACTCCTTTTTATGTTAGTACCGGGTGTAAATTACTTCGCACAGGGGTGGTCGTAATTCACCAGTGTATATAATTGTAATTTAAATTAATATTTTCACAGTTCAAAGCGGTCTGTTCTGAGTGGAGATTGGATAATTAAGTATCGTTTTGTGTGTGACAGAGGTGGGAAGATTATGCTTTATTCGACTCTGTCTCTGGTGTGCACAAGTCCGATTTAGAAGTGACTACGATTTTCGACAGTCCACGGTCATTTACTCTTTTTGACAATAAAATTAATTTGATTGCTTTGTAAAGTGTTGTTCATACGATTTCATGGATTTTCTGGCGGTTCAGAAGTTCTTTCATTGGATCTCCAAATTCTGTCTGGGTGTCGATTGCCAAAATTTTATTAGAAATAATTGCTGCATTTATGATATTCACGACTGACTTTATTTAAACATATTTGAAATAGATATTGATTGAAATGCAATGAGCTCTCTTCCTCCTTTTGGTTTTCGCTTTCATAATATAAAATGTGAGTGTTCCTGATCGATTTACATTTGAACTTTTCCTATGCTTGTCAGAATTATGAAGCTTATTTTTGGTATCCCATGCATTTGCAAGAAGAAATCGCCAGTGGATGATGCGGGAAGTGAAAGAAATGCCCTTAACCGGAACTCAAAAGATTTCCGAAACGAAGCAGAAATCATCCAAGAATATCGAAATGGATAAAGAAAATATTATATTCCAGTAACGGCAAAAATCGATGCTAGGAAACTTGCTCTTCGAAAAGCTGCAACATTTATTTTTCCTTCTTACATTGCAACAACCTTACGTTCCTGAAACTCTCGTTACTTGGGAGAACGGAAATATTTAAAAATCAAATGGTAGCACTAACTTCCTTCCTTCCTTCATTCGTTCGCAGTACTGAATATATATGTTATGTTTTCGGATTTTATAGATTTCTGAACTTGTGTTTTGGCCATGATATTCTGAGGGAAAAAGATTACAAGAAATAAAGCGTCTGAGTGTGTGCTGTGCATGCGTGTGCGTGTGAGTACAATATGTGTATGCAGTACATGAAAAGGCATCTTGTCTGTTGTAAATTGAACTAAGTGAAATGAGACACAGGACAGCCTTCCTTGCGTTAAGTAATATAGTTACAACGTAGTTCTGCTCTCGGGAGAGACTCAGTTGGAATGACATGATGAGCGTCTAATTACTCAATTGAAAAGTATCAGGATATACTAAATGCTTCTGGGAAGTACTTCAATGTAGAGTGTACAAAGGACACACAATACACACTACAGAAACTGAAGTGTTCACTTTAAAAGAAAGACTGGGAATCTATAGCACTTAAATGTGCAAAGACGTTTAAAGGAAAGAAGCAGGAGCAGGAGAGGGATGTGGAGGAAAATTGTGGGAAAGAAATTCTTTTAAAGTGAACACTTCAATAGAGTGGGATATAGAGAAAGGATGAGAGGTACATGGGATAAGAATAACGAGGATGCAAGAAGGGCTGTAGAACCAAAAGAATATAAGAAAAATGGAAAACAAGCGGGTAGTGGTATAGAGGGAGAATGTAATATATATTTATATACTGTATATTGAGGTGACTTATATGAGAGGAGAATGCTTGGAATAAACAGAAAGAATAAGAGAAGGATCTCATGAATCAGAAAAATGACGTGAATTGATGTCATTATGATTAAGGTAAAATCCCTGAAATGGTAATGGTCTGGAGATAATGCCACACTGCTCAAAAGAATTAGAAGTGCAAGGGGTATTGTAAAGAAAATCATGTGCGACTGACGTTGCTTGACGTAAAATATTATTTTTATGTAAGATACAGCACAAATCAGGTACAGTGAAATGATTATGTAAGAAACAGCATAAATGACTAAAATAGATTGTGATATCATAAGTTTTCCAACTACAAGTATATCCACATATACACTTAGGAAAATCGTGCTCTAGAATTAAACAGTGTAATACACTGCTGGCCACCCAAAAAGCAACACCAAGAAGGACGCATCTGATTGGCCTGAAATTCACAACATGCGTCGCCCGCGAGAGGAAAGGCAAATGATTAGCATTGCAGGGCATATGCAAATCATGTGCGCCCGGCAACCCAACGAGAAGCACTATAAGAAGGGTGCACAGAAGGAGGGGTGTAAGTAGTGGAAGTGTGGTGTGCTGCCAGACCTGTGCTTGGGAAGCTTCTTGATGCCTCGTCGCAGAATACACCAGTCATTCCAGCACGTTTCGGTGTTCGACAGAGGACGAATAGTGGCATATCGCGATAGTGATTTGTCGTACCGAGACATCGGCACCCGTGTCGGACGACATCCAGCCACAGTGAGGCGAATATTGATTTGGTGGGTGCAGGAGAGACGGACGGACCAACGTGAGCGATTGCCGCAGCCGCGGCACACCACCAAAAGAGAGGACCGGCATGTTGTGCGGCGGGCATTGACGGCTTGTACCGCCACATCACGAACGTAAGCGCAGGAATTAGGGTGTGTTGCGCAACAACCTGTGTCAGCACGTAACGTTTGACGTCGTCTGCAGGAGCAGGGACTTGTCGCACGGCGCCTATTGCTCCGATTACCATTGAAGTTACAACACCGGCGAGTGCGGCGGCAGTGGGCCGTTAAACACCGCACCTGGACTACGAAACGGCACGACGTTGTGTTCTCCGACGAATCCCGCATCTGCCTGCGACAACACGATGGTCGGATCCGTGTGTGGTGGCACCGCGACGAGAGACTGTATGACGCCTGCATTATGTATCGCCATACCGGTCCGTTGTCTGGCGTTAGGGTTTGGGGCGCAATTGGATATGACACCCGCACCCCTCTGGTACGCATCGCCGGTACACTCAACAAGCACCGCTACATCCCCGACGTTTTGGAGCCTGTAGTCCTCCCTTATCTGCAGGACTTCCAGCGGCCACGCTTCAACAGGGCAATGCGCGCCCGCACCTGGCACGCATCGTGCAGCAATTCTTCACGGCTCACCAGGTGTCACTGCTGCCGTGGCCTGCCTGTTCTCCCGATAAGTCGCCCATCAAACACGTCTGGTCGCTGATCGGCAACCGAGTGGCCCGGCAAGCACCACCCGCGGCTACGCCTGATGAACTGTGGCAACATGTGGAAGCAGCCTGGACCGACATATCCCAAGCTTACATCCAAAGCCTCTTTCGTTCGATGCCGCGGCGTGTAGCGGCCGTTATTGCCAGCCATGGGGGCCACACGAACTATTGATGTCTGCGTGTTCCGCAAGTCGCACGGGTCTGTAAGCTCAATCGTTTCATCTTTGTATCTGTTGTTATGTGTCCAGTAAATCTGGCTTTGCTATCTGGTGTCCTTCTTGGTGTTACATATTGGGTGGCCAGCTGTGCAGATTGTGTTGTTGTGATGAGAGGTGCAGATGTTGGCTCTGATCACCACCTGTAAGTGTCACGGGTGAAACTGAATGTCGGGTAGAGAAGGAGGTTTAAGAAGATGCCTGTGATGAAAATCATAAAGGTTGAAAGGTGGTCTGCAGAACATCAGCGTTACTCTGATTTACCCAGTGAACGTCTGAATGAGTTGAAAGCGTGCAGGAGGGATGTAGAAAAGAAGTGAACATGTTTTAAGAACTGTGCTATCACTGCCGCTGAAGAGGTTGGTTGTTCAGAAACAGCGGGTAAACCTAAAGGTGATGCATGGTGGAAAAGTGAGATTAAAAAGATAAAAAAATTGTAAAAAAGAAGTGGACATGTTTTAAGAACTGTGTTGTCACCGCTGCTGACGAATTATGTGGTACTGCACGGTGGTGAGATTAAAGAAGCAGTAAAAAGAAAGAGGGACGCATATCCGAGGAGGCTGCAAAGTAATTTCTGGTTATGAATATCACTGTAGGAAGCGTGAAGCAGCAAAGTTGGTTCGCCAGAGTAACGCAAAAGATAGGAATTAATAGGAGGAAAAATACGATTCGCTTTTTGGAAAGATAGAAAAACGTAGTAGCTGTATTATAAGGGTTGCTATACACCAAAAGAAACTACATCTAGTAAATAATTCCGTTTTATTGGCATAAAGAAGCAAAGGAATACATTTCCTGCAAGCTTTCGCCGCCTTTGGACGGCTTCGTCAGGTGGATAATATGCTAAAGGAGAGAATTACATCAAATGACAATTCAAATTAAAAACAAAGTAAAGGAATATATCATAAAAACGAGCAGCGGCTGTTTGTCACGTTATTTCATTTCTTCGATTGCCACGTGCATGTTAACGAGCTGATATATTCCTTTACTTTGTTTCTACTTTGAATTGCCATTTGATTCTATTCGGTCAATGAGTTGGTAGGTTCATTCGGTCAATGTGTTGGTAGGTTCATTCGGTCAATGTGTTGATAGGTTCATTCGGTCAATGAGTTGATAGGTTCATTCGGTTAATGAGTTGATAGGTTCATTCGGTTAATGAGTTGATAGGTTCATTCGGTCAATGAGTTGGTAGGTTCATTCGGTCAATGAGTTGATAGTTTCATTCGGTCAATGAGTTGATAGGTTCATTCGGTCAATGAGTTGGTAGGTTCATTCGGTCAATGAGTTGATAGTTTCATTCGGTCAATGAGTTGATAGGTTCATTCGGTCAATGATTTGCTCCACTCTAGCGTGTCGATCGGCCCTCACGCACCTTTGCAGCCGACGTTCACCTCTCACATCAGTGGCACGTGGTGCTCTGCAGTATGCACGTCTATTATTCGCAATATTGCCATTTCTCCAATCACGTTACAGTTTAACAAAAGCAGTACGCGAACAGTTCACAAACTGCGCTGTTTCCGAAATACTGCCAGCCTTAACCCGAAATCCGATAATCATTCCTTTTTTGTAAATCTGATAAATCGCTCTTTTATGCATGACAGCAACGTGTGATATGTTTTCAGAATGCCTACAGCACACCTTATATACCCTCGAAGCCAGCTCACGACACGTGCCTTCTTTCATTGTATAATGAATTAGTTCTTACTGGTTTGTTGTGTGGTAATTAATTATGAATAAATAAAGTCTTATGCTGGTTGTTAATAGTAACACTTAATGACAGAGACCCAACGGCCAGACAGAGGTCTGACAGTACTATGAACTGAGAAAAACGTACTTACTTAAAAAACCTTTTATTAGGAAACTCCTGGTATCATCCAACACACACTGCTAGTCACACTAATCGTATCACAATAATGAAGAAGAACCTAATCACATAGAACGAAGCTCTCGGCACAAAATAACGTAGCTCTTTTCACATCGAACAAAACCTCTCCACATATGAACAAAAGCTCTCCTCGCACATAAACAAACGCTCTCCTAGGTATCGTTGAACGCGCCTATTTATACTGCCTACCACCACGTCATGACTACAATCGTTGCCACATATCATTCAGCGGGAGAAGTAACATCTCGTTAAGTGAGAAGATAATTTACATAGGAAAATAAAATAACAAGAGATAGTAAAATCAAAAGGAAACTGAATCTAGAGTATACGTTACAATTGGCTACGCGCTGTTGACGTCAAAAGTAGGAGGTGGTTACAATAATGTGATTCGACTGGGTATATTGTGTTATCGGAAGAAACCGGGTATTTACATTATTGCACAGTCGATTGTACGATGTCTATTTCTGAGTCTGTGGAATTCTTAAACAAAGCTATCAAGAATAGTAAATTTCATATTTAGAAGTTTTGTGGAATAATACTACAAAATAGTACATTTAACCTTTTCTTTGTCTATTTCTGAGTGTGGAATTCTTAAACAAAGCTATCAAGAATAGTAAATTTCATATTTAGAAGTTTTGTGGAATAATACTACAAAATAGTACATTTAACCTTTTCTTAAAGATAATTGAAAGATATTGCCAGTTAGAAAACAGATCTCAACTCCCAAACATTCTGTTGTTTCGGGAAATCACGTTAAAAAAGAAAATGCTTAATTTCTTAAGTCCTGCTACAGAAAAAAACAAAATCATTACAAACGTAACCAACACAACAGCACGAATCAGAATGATGGATGCAACCAACACAACATACGAGTCAGAATGGTTAGCTCGCGACAAAAATGGATTCAACGAGTTAGAAAATGATGAACGCAACCTGACAATGACGGATGCAGCGAGTTAAAATGAATGGATGGAGCCAACACAACAGCACGAGTCAGAATGGCTAGCACGTGACAACAGAAAATAAAATGATAAAAAAATTCAGTCAACTCTGGATTTAGTGAACTCTGTTATAGTGAACATTTGGCTATAGTGAACCTAAATCATTGGTCCCGACCCCTAACATCGTAAATGTACATTAAAATGTTCATTTATAGTGAACCTAAAAAATAAAACTTCAAAGAAAAGAAGGTACTTGTAACATTAAATTGCAACTTATTTCCAAACAAACCTTGTAAAAACTTGAAAGAATGTGTTGAGAACAATATTGTAAGCCTACTACTCCTTAAGTGCATTGAAGGACAAAGGTAGGATTTAAAACCTCAGCAACATCAAGCTGGTGTTTCGGCCTGCCAACAGCACGTCATCCTCCAACCCATGGATCATGGTCTGATTCGCAGCTTTAAAACCTGTTACAGAAGGGAAGTAACGCTTCATGTAATCCAAGACATGGAATCAAAGCAGAACAGGTCAATAAATGTTCTGAATGCTGTACGTTTCCGAAACAAAGCGTGGAGGAGTGTGAAAACTGTCACTATACAGAACAGTTTCCGGAGATCTGGTTTGGCTACTGGACGTGTGGCATTCAAAGAGGATAAGGATCGGCTTCTCAACGACCGGCTCCAGCGTATCGGTGCGAATTCCACTGAAGCTTTTATCGATACTGACTGTGAAGTTATAACGAATGAAATCCCGTCGGATGAAGCTATTGTCGAGGTTGTGATAGGCGGTTCCAGAACGGAAGAAAACAAGGTTGAAGATGACGAGGACGATAATGAAGAACGCGTTAAAACAGTCAAAGTGACGTTGGAGTGTGTCAGGACTATGCTAAAGTTCATAGAATGTATGAAAAATGTAGAACCCAGTGTAGCAAAAGCACAGACTCCAGAAAAGGACATAGCAAAAATATTAAAACCGTTTGCAGCAAGCAGCGTCACATAACAGACTATTATTTCTTTTTTATTAATTTTGTTTACTTAATTTAAGGAATATACACTACGTACATAAAAATATTTTTAGATACATTTGTACATATTTTATTTTCTTGCTCACCATTCCACTCAATTCAGGTTGAGGGAAGACACTTCGGTTTTAGTGAAGTTCGGATATAGTGAACGAAACATGAGAGTCCGCAGAGGTTCGCTATAAGCGGGGTTGACTGTACTTAATTTTTGATAAGTTCTCCTACAGAAAAAATAAAATTATTACAAATGTAATAAAAAATAATTAGCTCCAACGAAAAATAAAAGTTCCCGGAGCCCTCCAACTGCTCGAATTGCTTCCGCACTTTTTTCGAGGCATACTTCACTTACAAAGGATGCAACCAGCACGAGTCAGAATGGCTAGCACGCGACATCGTAAAATAAATGAAAATAAATACTTCATTTCTGTTTAGTACTCCTACGGAAAAAATAAAATTATTACAAACTTAACAAAAATGATTAGCTGAACAGAAAATAAAATGACCAAATCACTCGCATTAAAGAAGAAAAAACAAAATCCTCGTTGCGGAATAAGTTTTACTTGAACGTGAGTGACATTCTGGCTCAGTGGTTAAAGCGCACGGCTTGTGTGAACCCAACCTCATCGACCTTGCTTAGTTCCTAACTAGTGCGCAAAAGGATAATTTGACGTAAGGGCGTAAAATTTCAGGGTTTTTGATTTTGCGAAATCTCTGTATAAATATGGAAAAACCTGAAACAGACCTTTCTGAAATAAATAGAATTACTGACTACGGAAAATATGTAAAAATAGTGGTTAAAAAAATGGCACTTTTAAAAACAGAAATTGCGTTAAAAGACGCGCACTTACATGCAACTTGACTGCACGCTATTTTCAGAAATTTTCCGTGAACTCACACCACTTATTTTTTACAATGATGGGAGTGACACAGTTTCGTAACAAAACCCCAACATCCATGATTCACCGGAATTTAAATCTGGATCTATCTGTGCCAAAAAGTCAGAAGCAAGCTCTTAGATTACTGCGTCACCGGAGCAAGTGAAGATTTCCCTTAAACTAGAATTAGGATATTTATAGACAGATATCTGCAAAATGGGAAGTTTGGTTTCTATAGGCTTTATGATTTTTGCAATGCGATGAAATATATTATAATTTGTAATGCTTCCCTTTTCGTTTGCCATCAATTCTATTTTAAATAAACCGTTATAAAAGAACATCATGCATTTCTTCAAAGCATACATTTCACAATAGTATATAGCAGGAAAGGCCAACCTGATTGGGACTAAAAATCTACGTTTTTCTCCTCGACTCCAGGTGATCTACTCTATCACGAATGGAAAACGGGGTTACACCATACAATACAAATTATGAAGATAACAATCCGTTTTTGGATGTAAATGTGACAAGGATGTTAAGTCATATAATATCCGAAAACTTGGAAATTTCGTCGTCCTGGAGCGGGAATCGAATCCCTGTCTCCCAGATGGAGTCCGGGTTTGCTAAACACTACCACCCAGAATGACCAAGCATACCCGGGCGCTATCTGGAAGACACGGGTTCAATTCTCGCTCCAGGAAGACGAAATTTTCGAGTTTTCGGATATTATCTGACTTATCATTCTTGTCATATTTACACTGGAAAACGGATTGTCATCTTCAAAATTTGATCTACTGTACTTCACAATTTCAAATTTCTTGCTCCAAAATTTGTCGCTTCTCGCTGTGCCTATATCGTTGTTGCCCTGTAGGTAGAACCTATCGATTTATTTATGTATTCGAGGTAAATAAAAAGCAATTTGAATTACTTTATGATTTTTACTCGATATTTATACATAAGCCTAAGTAAAAATTTAATTTTTTTAATGTTTATTTTTTGCCATCAGGAAAAGGTTTACATGTTGTTACTATTTTATGGCTTTCATGAAAGGATGTGATGGATGCTTCGATTGACGTTTGGTTTTGAGAACATGTTTTGCTGCCCAGTCAGTCAAGATTTCTGTTCCTGTAACTTTTTCTTTCCTATTTCACTGTTAAGTGAGAAATCGGATTGATATTTACCATACAATGTGTTGAATTGCCGCTCTAAATTTCCCTCCATTGGTATCGCCACGGAAGTACTGCAAATTAAACAGCAACACTTGTCTTTAACAATAGAGGAAAAGAAGTCCAGTTCCAATTCTTGATGATATAATAAGTTTTCGGTCTTTTCGGGCACTCATTTTCACTAAAACAATAATATCAACAAAATATATAGTTAAAAGAAGAAAACCACAACCCCGATGCGAACGATAAACAATAAACATTACGCACTTAATCTGCATACTAAGCTTCCCCCTAACTGACTGTTACCTCCCGTGACGCTATCTCCCAAGTTTAACCCTGCGCTCAATGCTCTCATTACATAGGCAATTAGAGCCGCGGCAAATTGCTATCGGGGGAGAAGAGGCCACGTGGCCTTGACACCTGGTGGATGCAGTCGCAAATCAACAGGTGTAAGGGCGCAAACCTTGCCGCTCCTTTGTCTTAATGATCCATCGTCGATTTTCGTGGTAATTTAAAAAAAATTATATTTTTTCTACAAAACATTAGCGATCGATCAAAAATGATTCGACGATGGACGTGTTAACCGTCCCTGGTATATATATATCATTTTTGAAAATTATTTAGTACGTTTTTCTACATTTCTACGTTTTTAAGACTATCTCGTAGAAGAACGTAAACCCGATGCTCTACGTACCACAGAGGGTGAGTCGAGAGTTTTGCAATATTTGCATAAACGCATGTGTTGCGGCGGGTATGGCACGCGTTTACACTAGTTCAAGTCGCCCCTGAAATCAGTGGAAAGGGATATGTTGCTGTGAACAGCATTGCATGTTGTCGTTCTGTCCGTGTTTGGGAAACCTACAAGATGAAAAGCCACAAACGGCTAATTAGGGAATTTCTTTCTTAACGTGTTTAAACTCGGCCATACCGCTGCTCAAGTAACACGAAACATTTGTCATGCGAAAGCGGATGGTTCCATGGGCCATAACACCGCGACCAGATGATTCATGACATTTCGCTCAGGTGACAGAAACCTCGACGATCAGCCAAGGTCAGGTAGGCCGCGAAACGTTGATTCCGGGGCCGTGGGCCAAGGCGTAGAGGCAAATCCGACAACCATCGCTCGGAGATTATCAGGCGAGCTGGGCATATCACAGAACACCGTCGTTGTCACCTTCAGGACTTCGGCAAGGTCTACAGGAGCTGCCGCATTATCCCTCGCAAACTGACGCCAGTTGAAGCAAACCGCCGAGTGGAAGTGTGCACAAAACTCATAGAAAACCCGCGCGGTGTACGTTTCATCAAAGGAATTGTTACGTGCGATTAAAAGTGGGTCTATTTCCGTAATCCTAACACACAACGGCAGTGGCTGAGATCGGGCCAACTTCCTGAATCTGTCTCCAAACGTGGGTGCTTCGAGCACAAGGTGATGTTCTGCGTCTGATGGAATTTCGAGGAGATATTACATTACTGATTTGTTCCAAACGGTCAGACCTTCAACGCCAACCTCTAGTCGGAACAGCTGAAGCGGATGTATGCCGTTTTGGAGAAGTACCAGGCACTGGTGAACAGAAAGTACCCTCTCCTACACCAGGACAATGGTCGGCCTCGTACACTGCGAACGACGCGGGAAACTCCACGAATTTGAAGGCTTCGAACTGATGCCCCACCCAGCATATAGTCCGGATCTTGCCCCTTCGGATTATTACTTATTCCTATCCATGGCAACTTCCTTGTGGGCGGCACTTAAAAAACTAGGAGGAGGAGGCAGCTCGGTTGAAGGAGTTCTTTGCATCGAAGGTCAAGAACTGGTACAGACGCGAAATCGAAGAACTGGCAGACAAATGACTAAAGACGATGCAGCACGATGGTTTATACTTTGAATGCTAGTCAGCTTTCGTCGTAAAGGTACGTATGAAGACATAAAGTGATCCAAATATTGCAAAACTTTCGACTCACTTTCTCTAGAATAGAAGAACGGACAGACAGATGGCTAAAGACGGTGCAACACGATGGCCTATACTTTGAATGCTAGTCAGCTTTCGTCGTAAAGGTATGTATGAAGACATAAAGTGATCCAAATATTGCAAAACGTTTGACTCATCCTCTGTAGAATCGAAGAACTGGCAGACAAATGGCTAAAGACGATGCAACACGATGGCCTATACTTTGAATGCTAGTCAGCTTTCGTCGTAAAGGTACGTATGAAGACATAAAGTGATCCAAATAATGCAAAACTTTCGACTTACCATCTGTATATATTGCAAGATTTAAATCGCACTGTTTGTGCAGAAAATCCAAATTAGTTTCAAGTGGCAAATATGTATGTTTTAAGTAGAAGTTCTCAATAAAAAACTTGCTATAATTTCTGTGCAAAACTCATTACATTCGTGTTTGATGTCTGCTTACCGTGGAAGTCGCTTCCAAAGAGATCTTTAATGTGAAAATTATGTTAACTGTTCGGAAATTCGAGGAATCCAGTAAACACGTATCACGAATTTCATCAGTGGAGAATCTGCTGGAGCTTTGTCGGTATATCGTCCAGTGATGTCATCACGTGATTACCTTCCGATGTTGCTGTGCTTGAAGTAGGCAAGTATATTCAAATAGCAGCGAACGTCACTAATTATTCACAACTGCGTTCCGATGTCAGACAACATTAGCTCTTCGAAACATGCCAGTGTAGTATTTACGCCCTTTGCAGAAATACATCTTTCTTTACAACTCTGTTAAATTTAATGCTATCGTGTTGAGGTTTGTCTGAATAAGAAACAAATGAATTTAGAGTAAGATTATTCCCTTTTCACTTAAAATCAGCAGATAACTACGTTTGCATAAGAACTCTAGCAAAAAAGGAGAAAAGTTTATAGAGTATTAGTATTATTTCAATAAATACCGTAATTTCCATCGTGAAATCCGCGGATTATTTGCTAAAGTTATATATATTTCTTTTAATTGGTTTTACGACCATCGCAGACAACTTAATAGGCTATAAGCAGTTGCCCGTCCCAAATTTAGGGTCACTTATTCCATAGAAGGGAGAGAGCCAGTGCCGTAAGACAAACCCAAGATCCATGCCTCATCGGGGATTCGAACCCGGACGCCTTTCGGACAAATAATCAGAGGACATCGCTTAGAGCATGCACCACCGGGGGGCAAATACGCGGAGCATATAATAGTGAGTTTTTGCGGCATTTTAATTAAAAAAAAATCTACGTTGTAGTTTTCAGAAGCCGTATATTTGAAAAATTACAAAAAGTTCGATTAAGCAACATAAGATGAAGGGAGGTGAACAAACATTTGGGAAAAATATTTTTTTTAATGTTATGCATCTTTCCCGAAAATATTATAAAATTTCGATAAATCTCAAGTAAAAAAATTCGATATAACGGAAATGGAAAACGGTGCGCCAATGTCAAAACCATTGCTTAAATTTAGGCGTGTCGCATGCTGTCTGTTGAAGAGAGGGAACAACAGTTGCTTGCATTTTTACTCCAAAGTATATTTTACTAAACTATCGCCGACATTATTTCATTATGTTTTATATAAATGTAACAATATTTCATTATAATCTGCGCACATTACGAGAACCTTATGCTAAATGTGGTAAAAGTCATTACAAAAATGCATTTTGATCCTGAGCATCTGCTACCATCGTGCTACTTTAAAAAGTGTAGCACGATTTGTAGTTTAATTTTCCATTAAAAGCTACTTAATGTTATGCATCCCTCACTAGCAACACGAATATTTCAAATGGACGGACGAACAGAATAAAAGAGTGATTAGTAGTTAAATCATACATAATTTCCCACATTGCTCATTTTGTATAAAGACGTACAGGTCCAGCCGAAAAAACAAGGCAAAGTATTATGCAGTGATCAGACGTAGATTTTATTAGCCTCAGTAGATAGAGCACGAATATCAACGCCGAACGACCTGGCTTCCAGGTTGCTTTTGCACAAATCATCTGGGTGCAGAATGAAGTCTCTGATTGCCTTAACTGCTTCTTGTACCATAATTCTGCGTTTTATTTCTTAGTGCAAAACTGACAGTGCTCTTTCTTTGTTCTTAGTGGATAACCATTCTCCTTTCCTGGAGCCATTAATTTATTCCGAAAAAAGTTCGTAATCAATCAAAAAATAGAAAAGTATGGGGTATTTCTGTGGGAGAGGCATAATACATCACAAATCATGGAAGATGTCCCAAAGTTTGGCTGATTCGTTTTCACTTCAGTCAGAATTGCCGTGGCTGATGTCAGAAAAAATTCCGAAAAGACAGCTGGCAAAATGCAAAAATGTTTACCTTGCTGTCTTATTTCTATGGAAACCAGACAGTCATGAATGCCACAGATACGTATTTAAATCGCTATTGAAAGTTTAAAGAATTGTTTTTTAAATGGCTTAACATAGAATACAAACTTTTAGATGTAAAATATCCATCGCTCCGCTTCTGAAAACCTTAAGATATAAAGTTATGCATTGTGTCAGATACGTAAAAGATGTCTTTTTTGCTTGTTTAAAATGTGATGTATTACACTTATTGCTCTTCTTATTTTCTTAGAGTAATGCATGAATGAACCCTTCTGGAATTTATTTATTACTAGTAAAATCTCCAAACTGCAAAGGATTATTCTGTAGCTTAAAGGTCTCGAAAATAATTATGATGAAACTTTGTTCTTGGTTATAGATGATCACTACAGTTTTTCAAATTTAAACGGCGATCTGGTCTTTACTTGGCGCTTTGCCACATTTCCCATTTCGAAGGAACGTTTTATTTCCCCTTGCCGGGTCGCAAAAACTTTTCATTGTTCTCTTCGAACAAAAACGTCCTCCAACTTTTGTTTCCTTTTCCTCCATTTTTTATATTTAGGTCATGATAGAGTGTTCTGCATTATTTTTATAATTTTCTCTTCCATTTTCATCTGCAGACTGAAACATTTTTTGGAACTGAGTTGTTTCCCCTATTATTCAAACGGATTTATTTTTGCTTCTCGGGTTATACACTTCCATGTCGAAATAAATTCAGTTTTTTGATCCGTTGCATTTCTTTTATCGTTATTTGTGTTTTTGATTTTACCAATGTGAATAATAATGTTTAAAACATATTGAGCTCAACTTTCAAACACAGGACGAACCTGGAGTTTCGTATTGCTGAACTAATTTCCTCATTCTATTACCGTACAAACCTCAAAAAATCTTAGTTAATTCCACTCATAGGAAGTAACGCGCTGCATATACACTGTTACTATAGCGCGCTGCATTTACGAGGTACAGTAGCGTGGTTTGTAGCATTGCTACAAATAAAAAAATGTAGTCGTCGCAGTAGCACCCTGCTTTGCAAAGACAAATGCAGTTTTTAAATCACTGAGGCGCGTTTTCACGATTCTAATCTTTTCTGAATTTTATACACCATTTTAGCAATAAAGAGAACAAAGCTTTAGTAAAAAGTCTCAATAATTATTTCTCTAACTTACACTGAAAGGACAAATTATTGCGTACACCCACCTAATAACGTGTGGCCCAATGTTTTGCACGCAGAACAGCATTCAAACGTTGTAGTACGGACGCAATGAGGTTCAGAAACACAGAATCAGGTACTGCTGACCAGCAATCTAAGAGTGCTTGGCGTAGAGTAGGCAGAGATGTAGGTGGGAATGGTTGATCACGAACAGCTCCGTCCAATATATCCCATAAATTCTCAATGGGGTGGATATCCGGTGTGCGAGGGGGTCCATGCGAGTGTGGTAAGATCACCTGTCTGCTCCTGGAGCCAGTCGGTCGCTAGACGGAACCAATGGCGTGGAGCGTTGTCTTGTTAAAAGATCGGAACTTGGTTCGGACAGAGGCACGTAATGAAAGGGTGGAGATGGTCGGACAAAGGCACGTAATGAAAGGGTGGAGATAATCGGACAGAAGCACGTAATGAGAGGGTGGAGATGGTCGAACAGACGGACGTAATGAGAGGGTGGAGATGGTCGGACAGAGGCACGTAATGAGAGGGTGGAGATGGTCGAACAGACGCACGTAATGAGAGGAGGGTGGAGATGGTCGGACAGAGGCACGTAATGAAAGGGTGGAGATGGTCGGACAGAGGCACGTATTGAAAGGTCGGATATGATCGGACAGAGCCACGTAATGAAAGAGTGGAGATGGTCGGGCAGAGGCACGTAATGAAAGGGTGGAGATGGTCGGACAAAGGCACGTAATGAAAGGGTGGAGATAATCGGACAGAAGTACGTAATGAGAGGGTGGAGATGGTCGAACAGACGCACGTAATGAGAGGGTGGAGATGGTCGGACAGAGGCACGTAATGAAAGGGTGGAGATGGTCGGACAGAGGCACGTATTGAAAAGGTCGGAGATGATCGGACAGAGCCACGTAATGAAAGAGTGGAGATGGTCGGGCAGAGGCACGTAATGAAAGGGTGGAGATGGTCGTACAGAGGCACGTAATGAAAGGGTGGAGACGGTCGGACAAAGGCACGTAATGAAAATGTGGAAATGCTCGGTCAGAGGAACTAATGAAAGGGTGGAGATGGTCGGACAGAGGCACGTAATGAGAGGGTGGAGATGGTCGAACAGACGCACGTAATGAGAGGGTGGAGATGGTCGGACAGAGGCACGTAATGAAAGGGTGGAGATGGTCGGACAGAGGCACGCAATGGAAGGGTGGAGATGGTCGGACAGAGGCACGTAATGAAAGGGTGGAGATGGTCGGACGAAGGCACGTAATGAAAGGGTGGAGATGGTCGGACGAAGGCACGTAATGAAAGGGTGGAGATGGTCTGACAAAGGCACGTAATGAATAGGTGAAGATGCTCGGTCAGAGGCACATAATGAAAGGGTGGAGATGGCCGGACAGAGGCACGTAATGAAAAAAATGTGGAGATGGTCGGTCAGAGGCACGTAATGAAAGGGTGGAGATGATCGGACAGAGCCACGTAATGAAAGAGTGGAGATGGTCGGTCAGAGGCACGTAATGAAAGGGTGGAGATGGTCGGACAAAGACCGTAATGAAAGGGTAGAGACGGTCGGACAGAGGCACGTAATGAAAGGGTGGAGATGGTCGGTCAGAGGCACGTAATGAAAGGGTGGAGATGGTCGGACAGAGGCACGTAATGAGAGGGTGGAGATGGTCGAACAGACGCACGTAATGAGAGGGTGGAGATGGTCGGACAGAGGCACGTAATGAAAGGGTGGAGATGGTCGGACAGAGGCACGTAATGAGAGGGTGGAGATGGTCGAACAGACGCACGTAATGAGAGGGTGGAGATGGTCGGACAGAGGCACGTAATGAAAGGGTGGAGATGGTCGGACAGAAGCACGTAATGAAAGGGTGGAGATGGTCAGACAGAGGCACGTAATGAAAGGGTGGAGATGGTCGGACAGAGGCACGTAATGAAAGGGTGGAGATGGTCTGACAGAGGCACGTAATGAAAGGGTGGAGATGGTCGGACAGAGGCACGTAATGAAAGGGTGGAGATGGTTGGACAAAGGCACGTAATGAAAGGGTGGAGATGGTTGGACAAAGGCACGTAATGAAAGTGTGGAGATGGTCAGACAAAGGCACGTAATGAAAGGGTGGAGATGGTCGGACAAAGGCACGTAATGAAAGGGTGGAGATGGTCGGACAGAGGCACGTAATGAAAGGGTGGAGATGGTCAGACAAAGGCACGTAATGAAAGGGTGGAGATGCTCGGACAAAGGCACGTAATGAAAGGGTGGAGATGGTCGGACAAAGGCACGTAATGAAAAGGTGGAGATGCTCGGTCAGAGGCACGTAATGAGAGGGTGGAGATGGTCGAACAGACGCACGTAATGAGAGGGTGGAGATGGTCGGACAGAGGCACGTAATGAAAGGGTGGAGATGGTCGGACAGAGGCACGTAATGAAAGGGTGGAGATGGTCGGACAGAGGCACGTAATGAAAGGGTGGAGATGGTCGGACAGAGGCACGTAATGAAAGGGTGGAGATGGTCGGACAAAGGCACGTAATGAAAGGGTGGAGATGGTCGGACAGAGGCACGTAATGAAAAAAGTGTGGAGATGGTCGGACAGAGGCACGTAATGAAAGGGTGGAGATGGTCGGACAGAGGCCACGTAATGAAAGAGTGGAGATGGTCGGGCAGAGGCACGTAATGAAAGGGTGGAGATGGTCGGACAAAGGCACGTAATGAAAGAGTGGAGATGGTCGGACAGAGGCACGTAATGAAAGGGTGGAGATGGTCGGACAAAGGCACGTAATGAAAGGGTGGAGATGGTCGGACAGAGGCACGTAATGAAAGGGTGGAGATGGTCGGACAGAGGCACGTAATGAAAGAGTGGAGATGGTCGGACAGAGGCACGTAATGAAAGGGTGGAGATGGTCGGACAGAGGCACGTAATGAAAGGGTGGAGATGGTCGGACAAAGGCACGTAATGAAAGGGTGGAGATGGCCGGACAAAGGCACGTAATGAAAAGGTGGAGATGGTCGGACAGAGGCACGTAATGAAAGGGTGGAGATGGTCGGACAGAGGCACGTAATGAAAAAAATGTGGAGATGGTCGGACAGAGGCACGTAATGAAAGGGTGGAGATGATCGGACAGAGCCACGTAATGAAAGGGTGGAGATGGTCGGACAGAGGCACGTAATGAAAGGGTGGAGATGGTCGGACAGAGGCACGTAATGAAAGAGTGGAGATGGTCGGACAGAGGCACGTAATGAAAGGGTGGAGATGCTCGGACAAAGACACGTAATGAAAGGGTGGAGATGGTCGGACAGAGGCACGTAATGAAAGGGTGGAGATGGTCGGACAGAGGCACGTAATGAAAGAGTGGAGATGGTCGGACAGAGGCACGTAATGAAAGGGTGAAGATGGTCGGACAGAGGCACGTAATGAAAAGGTGGAGATGGTGTGACAAAGGCACGTAATGAAAGGGTGGAGATGGTCGGACAGAGGCACGTAATGAAAAAAATGTGGAGATGGTCGGACAGAGGCACGTAATGAAAGGGTGGAGATGGTCGGACAGAGGCACGTAATGAAAGGGTGGAGATGATCGGACAGAGCCACGTAATGAAAGAGTGGAGATGGTCGGGAAGAGGCACGTAATGAAAGGGTGGAGATGCTCGGACAAAGACACGTAATGAAAGGGTAGAGATGGTCGGACAGAGGCACGTAATGAAAGGGTGGAGATGGTCGGACAGAGGCACGTAATGAAAGAGTGGAGATGGTCGGACAGAGGCACGTAATGAAAGGGTGAAGATGGTCGGACAGAGGCCCGTAATGAAACTGTGGAGATGGTGCGACAAAGGCACGTAATGAAAGGGTGGAGATGGTCGGACAAAGGCACGTAATGAAAGGGTGGAGATGGTCGGACAGAGGCACGTAATGAAAGGGTGAAGATGGTCGGACAGAGGCACGTAATGAAACTGTGGAGATGGTGTGACAAAGGCACGTAATGAAAGGGTGGAGATGGTCGGACAGAGGCACGTAATGAAAAAAATGTGGAGATGGTCGGACAGAGGCACGTAATGAAAGGGTGGAGATGGTCGGACAGAGGCACGTAATGAAAGGGTGGAGATGATCGGACAGAGCCACGTAATGAAAGAGTGGAGATGGTCGGGAAGAGGCACGTAATGAAAGGGTGGAGATGCTCGGACAAAGACACGTAATGAAAGGGTAGAGATGGTCGGACAGAGGCACGTAATGAAAGGGTGGAGATGGTCGGACAGAGGCACGTAATGAAAGAGTGGAGATGGTCGGACAGAGGTACGTAATGAAAGGGTGAAGATGGTCGGACAGAGGCCCGTAATGAAACTGTGGAGATGGTGCGACAAAGGCACGTAATGAAAGGGTGGAGATGGTCGGACAAATGCACGTAATGAAAGGGTGGAGATGGTCGGACAGAGGCACATAATGGAAGGGTGGATATAGTCGGGCAGAGGCACGTAATGAAATGGTGGAGATGGTCGGCCAGGAGCTGCACATAGCTGTAACTAGTGACTGAAGACTCAAGAGGTACTAAGGGATCCAGGCCGGACCACATGAAAGCTGCGCAAACAGGTACACCGCCTCCACCGGCCTGTTGCACCCCAACTAAGCATGCGGGGTCAGTAGCTTCGTGTGAGTTAAGCTATACACGCTGCCTGTCACCAGCGCGATACAGTGTGAAACGGGTTTCGTCAGACCGTAGGACGCGTTTCCAATCATCCATACTCCAGTTTTGATGGGCCTTCGCAAACTGCAGTCGAATCGTGCGATGCTGTGCCGCTAACATCGGGACACGATGTGGGCGTCGACAGCCCCAGCCGAGTTGTGTCATGTGCAGACGGATTGTCTTTGGTCATAGTCTCGTGGATGCGCCTTCATTAAATTGTGACGTGATTTTCTGCAAACAAGTCTTCCCATTCGTCTGTACGAAGCAGGCCGATCGTCGGGGAACTGGACCATCCAATGCACTTTTACTATTTGGTGGTTTGGCCGGATTTCATGTACTCCATGGTATACACTTGCTAGGGTTTGTCGCGGAATTCCTGACAGTTTCGCCGTTGCGCTCATTGAACATCTGGCCTTCCTGGCTCCCACGACTCTACCTCGACCAAACTTATTACTCGTCCTCGATCCATGCTGGCACTTGACGGAATGTATTCTTGTGCGTACCAACCCACTTTATATCCCCAACCAATTTGCTGCCGTGATTGTACACCGCGATTTACTGCTGTCCTTCTACTCTGCGTATTTTCACCGCGGTGTACGTAATAATTAGACCTTTCAGTGCTATATGAAAACATGATTAAAAAGCCTTAACAAAGCTTTTCCTATAGCAAGGGTGGCGGAGTTCTTGAGAGATAGTGTGTGTCCAAACTCGCGATAATATTTTTAAAGCAATCTTTTGCGTGCCCATGTAGATTTTGAGCGCCAGATTATCATTTATCTACTGTTCACTCACAAACAACAGAAGAAAATCACAAGCAGCCATTGCCAACCATTTAATTCTATTATCACACTAGGTCTGCGAGATATTCCAAACGAATTATACAACGTAACATGCTCTTGCCACCGCCAACCTGCAGTGATACGTCGCCTCCAAACATTTTGGCACGCCTTTTCTGAAAAACGTATGTTCTTATAACATAACTTCATCAATCCGTCTGTCCGTCGGTCCATCAGTCTTTGGACACCATAGTGCTACAATGTTCGTTCTACCTGAAAAATTCTTTTTGCACTGGAAAGTTTGAAATCTGAGTTCGACTATCCTTACTTTCTTATCGTTTCTGAGGCATAACTTCGCCGCTGGAGGGCGTAAAAAAGGACGCTAAGAAAATTAAAATATATTTTATTCCATATTTTTGCTCCTAAATGTCCGATTGAAAACATTCTTTCCTTTCTTCGATACCAATTGCCACAAAGATGATTTTGAATATTCGTTTCCTTTTCAAGTAATTCAAAGTCTTTCCGCCAGAATATGTAAAGTTAAATTGTGATTTATCCGATATCTCTGATTTTAAATGTCGGATTTGAAAAATCCTTTTTTGTGTTTGACAGAGTTTCAGGTGGGAAATGATCTACGTACTGTTTCAAATACTGGCGAGGAACTGTTTCGTCCCTAGGGAGCATAAGTGTGTATTTACGTTTCCTATGTACTTGTAACAGTATCGCCGCTTCTGAAACGCGATTGAAAAGATGCCTTCACGTTCAGAAACTGTTCTCCACGGAAGACCTTTTATACATACTTTCAGCACAAAATAATGCACAGATTTTGTGCCTGGGCGTGTAGATGTATATATTTTTGATTTCTGGATATCTCTGCTTCTAACAGTCATTTTTAAAGGATTCGTTGTTTGTTGGACAACGAATGTCCTGCGGAATGTTTTCCATAAAATTTCAAGTTGTTAGCCAACAAGTAACCACTTGAGGGCGTAACCGTCAATTCTTTTTACAGCATATCTGCAGGCTAACATGAAAAAAAAGAGTTTTCGTTCGAAGCTACTAAATACGATCACATTTTATATGATTTCTTGCTCAAAATACACACAATGTTTCCGGTAAAGAGCGCAAATATTTAATTTGTTTTTTTTTCGGTGTCTCTGCTTCTAAAAGACTAATTTAACAATCGTTTTTCATCGTCGGATGCCATTCCTCTTTTGGAACAATTTGCAGGTACTCCTGCGTTGTTTGTACTTCACAGTTCTGTCGCTAGGTGGTGCTTGTGTATTCCTATTTGGAACTGCATCTCCGCTTTTCAACAGCTTAAAGGTTTTTTACCGCCCAGGTGGCGCCCTGATCTGATCTAATCGCTGGCTTATAGCCATTCGTCCGAAAAGGTTAGGGGTTTGAATCCGGGTGAGGCATAGATGTTGCGTTTGTCTTACGGCCGTGGTTATCTCCCATCCCTGGAACCAGTGGCCCTAAATTATTGACAAGTCACTGCCTATAGCCCATCGAGTTGCTCGTGTTGGTCGTTAAACCTTCAATAAAAAAAAATACACTGACGGCAAAAAAACTCCCAACACCACGAAAAAATAGTTGTAGAGGAATGAAATGGCGGCAGTACATTTGTATAGGTAACATATTTAATCGATTAAGGTTTCAAGATCACAGCTTAATGTAAGCGCGAGAAGAGCCATTTTGAATGTGAAATGCTGGTACACTAATAACCGGTGTAACCGCCAGAATGTTGAATGCAAGCACGCATACGTTCATGCATTGTGTCGTACAGGTGCTGGATGCCAGTTTGTGGGATGGAGTTCCATGCCCGTTGCACTTGGTCGGTCGATACAGGGACGGTTAATGCTGGTTGGGGGTGACGCTGGAGTTGTCATCCAATGATGTCCCATACGTGCTCGATTGGTGAAAGATCTGGTAATCTATCAGGCCACGGCAACATGTCGACACTTTGTAGAGCATGTTGGGTTACAACAGCGGTATGCGGGCGAGCGTTATCCTGTTGGAAAACACCCCCTGGAATGCTGCTCATGAATGGCAGCACAACAGGTTGAATCACCAGGCCGACGTACAACTGTGCCGTCAGGGTGCGTGGGATAACCACGAGAGAATGCTCCTGCTGTCATAGGAAATTGCTCCCCAGACCATAACTCCAGGTATAGGTCCAGTGTGTCTCGGCCGCAGACAGGTTGGTTGCAGGCGCTGACCTGGCCTCCTTCTAACCAACACAACGCCATCACTGGCATCCAGGCAGAACCGGCTTTCATCAGAAAACACAACAGATCTCCACTCCGTCCTCCAATGAGCTCTAGCTTGACACCACTGACGTCGCAAACGGCAGTGGTTTGGAGTAAGTGGAATGCACGCTACAGGGCGTCTGGCTCGGAGCTGTCCTTCAAGTAACCGATTTGTAACAGTTCGTTGAGTCACTGTGGTGGCAAATGCAGCTCGAATTGCTGCCGCAGACGCGGTACGATGCGCCACGGCCATACGCCGTGTCTTCTCTCTCAGTAGTGCTACGTGGCCGGCCGGAACCCGGTCTTCTTGAGGCAGTACCTTCCTTTGACCACCGCTGCCAACAATCATGCACAGTGGCTACATTCCTGCCAAGTCGTTCTGCAATATTGCAGAAAGAAAATCCACCTTCTCGTAGCCCTATTACACGACCTCGTTCAAACTCCGTGAGCTGTTGATAATGGCTTCTTCGTCTTCTTAAAGGCATTCTTGACTAACATCGACATACTACGTCGAATCTCAACGATAATTAACGCTCACGAACGTTACAGCGCGTATTTACAGCAAACCTGCTTTGCATGTTCCGAGGGCGCTACTAGCGCCACACGTATGCGCCGAGCGCGAAATTTGCATAGACGTCATCTTACAGATGAACTCTCACCGCCTACCAACTGTCGTTTATCTAACACAATCCCTTCTTGATGTTAGGATTTTTTTCCCGTCAGTGTATATATATATATATATATATCATCATCATCATCATCATCATCAACCATTATCAATCCACTGCTGGACGAAGGTCTCCCCAAGTTTCCTCCACAACGGTCTGTCTTGTGCCAGTCTCCTCCAAGTCACTCCCGCATACTTTCGAATTTCATCCACCCATCTCCCATGTGGTCTTCTTCTGGGTCTTTTCCTGTCTCTTGGAATCCAATCTAAAATTTCGGCGGTCCATCGATGGTCTGTCCTTCTGGCAGTATGTCCGGCCCATTGCCATTTCAGGGATTTAACTCTGATCATGATGTCTTCCACTCTTGTCATTTTTCGGATCCACGTGTTCCTCTTCTTATCTCTCCTGGTTACACCAAGCATGCACCTCTCCATGCTTTTTTGAGTTGTCTGCAGCCTTTGTATGTCTCTTTTAGCTAAGGTCCACGTCTCTGCACCATACGTAAGCACTGGAAGGATGCATTGATCAAACACTTTTCTTTTAAGACATAATGGCATATTGCACTTGAAAATTATGCTGTTTCTTCCAAAAGCTCTCCAGGCAAGTTTTGTACGCCGATTAATTTCTTCACCAATGTGACCCTCACTTGATATCTGCTGTCCAAGATAAACGTACGTGTCTGTTATCTCCAGCTTTTCTCCATCAATTGATAAATCTTCATTTCTTGTAAAAGCATTGTACATCACTTTTGTCTTCTGAAAGTTCATTTTTAATCCCACTTCTTTACTCTTGTCAGCAAGTTCCTGGATCATACTCTGTAGCTCTGATGGGGTAGTTGCAAAAATGACTATGTCATCAGCAAAACGAAGGTGGGTTAGATAATCTCCATTAATCTTTATCCCTTTGTTTTCCCAGTTCAGTGATTGAAAGACATTTTCCAATGTGGCATTAAAGAGCTTCGGAGATATGGTGTCACCTTGTCTCACTCCTTTTCCAATTTTTATGTGTGTTGTATTTTCAAACAGCCGAATCTTTGCACTTGCATTTTCATAGATGTTATTCATAATATTAATGTATGCATCTTCAATACCGCAGGATTTCAGAGCCATTGCAACTGCTGATGGTTTCACCGAATCAAAGGCTTTTTCATAATCGATAAAAGCCATGCACAATGGAAGTTCATATTCCCTCGCTCTTTCAATTAGTTCTCTCAGTACGTGGATATGATCTATTGTGCTGTAGCCACTCCTGAATCCAGCTTGTTCTCTCGGTTGAGCCATGTCCAGTGTCACCTTAAAGCGGTGTGAAAGAACTTTAGTGAAGATTTTATAAACCACTGATAGGAGGCTGATAGGTCTGTAGTTAACGAGATCCTCAATGTCACCTTTTTTATGTAGCAAGATCATTGTAGCGTTGTTCCAATCCTCAGGAATTTTCCCTTCATTAAGGCATCGAGTGAAAATTTGGGCGAGTACTGTTTCGATTTCTCCACTTGCTTCTTGTATGATGTCTACAGTAATTCCATCTTCTCCTGGAGCTTTTCCCCGCTTCATGTTCTTGATTGCATGTGCAACTTCTGCTGGAAGGACTGGAAGAACTCTGGTACTGGTACCTTTCATGATGTCTGGAGTACATGTATCATCCCTTTCATATAATTTGGAGTAGAAATCTTTCACTCTTGTCATAATTTCGCCTCTATTTCTCGTTACAGAACCATCTTCTTTTCTCAGTGCCATAATCTGTTTTTTCCCCTTACTGAGATGTTCCTTTGCTATCTTTAGGCTTTGGTTGTTTTCAATTGCTTTCCTTACCAGTTCACAGTTGAATTTCCTTACGTCTTCAGTGATACTTTTTCGTACTGTCTTGCATAGCTCTATATATTCCACTTTGGAAGTCACATCTTCTTTAGTTGTCCTCATCACTCTTCTTTTTTGCATCAACATTTTGGTTTTTCCTGATAATTTGTTCACATGCAATTTGTTCTTAGACCCAGCTAATTTTGTTGCTGTTTCCATAAGAGCTTTGGTTACTTTTCTGTTAACTTCAGAAATATCCACTTCTTCCGATGTAAGGCCTTCTAAAGCAGAGAATCTGTTCTTCAGTTCCAATTTGAAGGTATTATGGTGTTTTTTAAGGTTGGTTATGTCAATACATTTTGTTTGTCTTATGAGCTTCCTACGTACGAGTTTAGTGTTGAGGTGCATCTTACATCTCACCAATCTATGGTCACTGCCTGTGTTGAACTTGTTTAGCACACTGCAGTCTTCTATGACGAATTTTTTGTTACACATAATAAAATCAATTTCACTTGTCGTCCCATTTGGATGTCTCCATGTCCATTTCCTGTGTGGCTTTTTCTTGAAAAAGGAGTTCAAGATGAAAAACCCTTCTGCCTCTGCAAACTCTACGAGAGTATTTCCACGCTGGTTTCTGTTGCCGTGACCGAATTTACCTACTGAAGTTTCATTCTGTTGCCGTTGCCCTATTTTTGCATTGAAATCTCCCATAATTATCTTCAAGTGCTGCTTACCTTTATTATTTAGATCACGAATTTCCTCATAAAATTCTTCAATTTCTTCTTCAGCATGACTTGTGGTGGGTGCATAAGTTTGAATAATCTGAGCCTGGTATCTTCTCGAGAGTTGGATAACGAGTCGTGCAGCTCTGTCAGAGGAACTTTCAACTTCTACAACTTTATCCTTCAGTTTCTTGTTTATTATAAATCCAACACCACTAGTTCTGCCAGTATCTGTCCCACGATAGTAGAAGAGATGTCCACTTTTCAGTTCGATGAGATCTTCTCCTTTTCTCCTTACCTCACTTAGCCCGACGATGTCCCACTTGATCCTTTGTAGTTCCTCTTCCAATTCAAGAAGCCTTGAATCAGAAGATAGGGAGCGTCCGTTATACGTCGCCAAGGTCAGCATCAGATGGCAGCCTAGTCCGGTCCTCCGGGGATTCTTAGCACCCTCTGCCTTCATGTCGCACTGGCCGCTGCCTTGGCCAGGTACATTCCAGCTGCCGGAGACTGAGGGCCAAGATTTAAGTTGTGGAGTCATTTTGGAGGGGTTTGGCCATAACTCACCACGCTGGCCAAGCGGGTTGGTGAGTGTGGGATAGCATTTCCTCTAATCCCGATGGTATAGTTATACCGCTATTGGCGGTCGTCAGAGCCCCTTTAGTGGGAACAGGATGTACCACGAGAAGGCGGGGTTGACATTTGTCAAGGAGAGGCTGTGATGTTACGCATCACCTGACCTTACATCCCTTATATATATATATTACTCTACGCCATTCACTACAGTAACGATGGAAACATTATGTTTGTTAAATATTGAAGAGCTTTTATCTAGGGATCGTAAATATCAAAATGCATGTTTGGCTATCTCTGCTTCCAGGAGAAGTATTTGAAAAAAAATCTTTTAAATTAGCCTAACTTTTTCTATGAAGAATACATTTCGAATATTTACTACTTTTCCAATATGCAAAAATTATTCTCTACAGGGCGTAGAGTTATATCATGTTTCGCTCTATATTTCTTCTTCTAACTTTGGATTTCAAGCGGTTGAAGGAGTAAGAAGCTCTTACTATTTCTGGATCCGCTATTAATTGTAGAAATCGGGTTGAATTTTTTTCTATCCGGTTCCGTTGATAATGAATAATTTTGAAATTTTTTAATCGTAACGGAAAGGATTCAAAATACGTGCTCATTGCAACCAAAAATTCGGTGTCATCTTTCTTGGTTAATATGCATTTCATTAATTTTCATTTGACAATACAAAGTATAATTAACAGATGACGTGTATCGTATATCTTGCTTAAGTAACAGAGTAAAGCTCTTATGTACGGATGGTACACAATGAATTTGGACGTCGGAATCGCATATGGCCCTGATTCAGTTAGCGCTCTCATTTACGCTTTTCAACCGTAGGTTGAAGAAGCATATATGCTCCAGCTTTATCCGTCTGTCTGTCTATCTATCCGCTTGTCTGCCCGTCGGCACGATAACTCGCGGAAAAATAGTTCGATTTTGATGAAATTTTAGTATGTAGTAGGGGACCACCTGGGGTCAAACCCTATTGAAAACGGGGGCAATGGGGTCAAAGGGCAGGACATTGAAGCTGGTTATATTCCATTGCCCTTATGCTTCATAACCTACCTAAAAATGCTTCAATTGCGACAAACCGTTATCATGTTATTCCGGAGGTATACTGAACCAATTCTGTTGAATATCATCGAAATGGGATCAAAGGTCAAGGCACAGGAGGGAAATTTATTTCACCGCCATTATCCTCATAACTTGAGTAATGATTTCTGGAATGTTGGAAAGCGTATAGTAATAAACAATGCATTGCATGATTTTACTAACTTGTTTAGAGAAAGCAACCGCCACGCCAAACGACAAAAGTGCTTATTACTGACAATCGCTATAGCTGGCCGATTTTAAACAATTTCTGTTTCGTTTGATAACTGGAAGGGAAGTATTATCCAAGTAAAATCTAATAACGTTTCATCTACCAAAACATACTATAAGATAGATATGAAAAAATAGTTCGATAAACTTGGACGGTACATGGGGAATATTGCTAATCATGTTAACGATTTTTTCTAACTAAACTTAAAAGCGTTGATAATGAAAAAAATAATTTGTACTAATATGATACTTGTCAGACATGCACATTTGGGGTAATTATTGGAAACGTGCGAAAGTTCAAAAAGATGTTGAGCTGTGTAGAACAGCAAAACGCTGATAGATCTGGTCATGGTCCCATATATCGACTATACACCATGTTGTCAACATCATTCGGACACCAAAATATTTTGGGACAAATGGCTTTATTATCGCTTTGAGTAGTTCGTCAGTCCACGTTTTGCTTGTATGATAACACGTCGAGTCATACTATCAACCAATGTCCGGTAAGTCTCGACAGGAAGGGCTCGCCATTCGTCCTGTAAAGATGCTGCCAGAGTGGAGAGAGAAGGCGGTCATTGTGGTCGATTTCGTATCCGTCGCTCCAGTTAATCCCAGAGGTCTTCTATGGGATTAAGATCAGGACTCTGAACAGTCCAGTCTAACGATTCCACCATATTTTTAGGAAACCAGTGCCGCACAAGCCGTGCAGTGTGGCAGGGAGCTCCATCGTGTTGAAAAACACAACGCTTATTTCCATAATATTTCCGTTGTTGGTATGGAGAATTATCCAGATCATCAACGCATACTTCAGAGTTCATAGTTTGTTGTATAACAACTAACGGGCCGGCTTCCAACCAAGAAAAATAAACCCATACCACGATGGGACCTCCACCGAACTTAACAGTTGGAAAACACTCCGATGAAAATCGTAGGCCATGCTGTCGCCAAATTCAAACACGCTTATCACATTGGAAGAGTGAATAGCGTAACTAAGCACTTTGAAGAACAGCTTACTAGTCGCCCACAGTCCATGATGACGGAAGACACACAACTGCAACCGGCACTTCGCATTCACGGTAGTGATGTGTGGCTTGTATGCCGCTGCTCTAACATAATAACCCACACTGTACAACTCTCTGCGAATAGTTATGGTACTGACTCAGTCATTACAAGCATTTCCTACTTCAACAGCAATGACAACAGCACAGGATGAATGGGCTTTCTTACCATTTCTTACCATGGCTCTTCTGTTGCTTTCCGTCAATTTGTGCGGCTTCCTGAACAATTTTTCTTGCAGTTGAACCGTCCTGCTTCCATCTCTTCACGATATCACATAGACTCAATTTTGATATGTTTAGTTTAGCTACAAAGCTCCGTATGGAAACGTTACTCTAATGATATCGTCTAACCAGCCCACGCTGGAACTCGCAAAGTTTGCATCCACGCAGCATATCCATTCAAAATTACTGATAACACGACAGAACATCTCAGCTTTATGTGGGCTATGTATCTCCCCATTCACAGCGCATTTACCTGTGCAACCGTTCCTTTTACTTACGTAAATATTTGGTTCTGTCTGCATACATGGGATGGTATAGTGTATAAATGTGTATAAGAAAGCCAAATATGTAATTATGCTATCCTGTTGGAAAACTGTGTAGTAGAAAGAAATATGGTAGAATACCAGGGTTTTGACATTCTTAATCTCCGCTACTGAACGCAAAAAGGAATTTTCGGGTTTGATTTATAAATGCGGAGTATCGCGTCTAAAGACTAACGGTTAGATTGATAAAGTGACACAACAAGCACAGCTGTTTTCCTATCCACATTCATGTGACAAAAAGCATAAAAACGCTGTGCAGGATTAGTTACCATGGCAACTGGAATGCACTCAGTGACCTCCCGTTCTTTTGCAAAATACCACGTAGATATCTCTTAAAATGCTTAATCATATACATGAGAAATGTCATCATGCTGAATCATATACATGAGAAATGCCATCATGCTGACTCATGCACATGAGAAATGTCATCATGCTGAATCATATACATGAGAAATGTCATCATGCTGACTCGTATACATGAGAAATGTCATCATGCTGAATCATATACATGAGAAGTGTCATCATGCTGACTCGTATACATGAGAAATGTCATCATGCTGAATCATATACATGAGAAATGTCTTCATGCTGACTCGTATACATAAGAAATGTCATCATGCTGAATCATATACATGAGAAATGTCTTCATGCTGACTCGTATACATAAGAAATGTCAACATGCTGACGACTCATATGCATAAGAAATTGAGAAATGTCATCATGCTGCCTCATATACATGAGAAATGTCGTCAGACTTTACCTATTTTACCAGAAATGTTTCTCAGACTCGCAATAATTCAGTTATCCTGAAATATCCATAGGTGTGTCTGCTTCACTGTATCTCAACTTAGTATAACATTCAATCTGCATCCGTACTGAATACTTAAGGGATGAGCTGGTTGATTTCGTCGTCACAATGAGAAGAAATATCATAATCGACAGTGTAAACAGATGCTCCTATAGTTCTGACTAGAAGTAGGCTATCCTTACATTTACGACAACTACAGATACGCTTTTCCTACGTTCTATGTCAAGAAAAGAACGTTGTACATACAAATGTTGTACAATTCACCACCAATAATACTCTCACAGTCTCGCATTTAACAACTGAAATTTACGTGCGCACATTCGTTGAATATTGTCCAAAGTTCTATATACTGTTGCTGGAGAAATGTTGACCTCTCATGTAACTATCACAAGCAATGTAATTTCCTTTGTCTGAACGTTTGTCCAAATTTAGTGGTTTGCTTGTTTTAATTGTTGAATCCCTCCCTTAACCAATATACTTTATTTATTGTTGAAATGTTCATGAACGATACTTTAATATTTGGACATCATAAACAAAAAGAATATCCGGTTATTAAATAATTACCCTATATGCTTTATTTTTACCGTCATTGTTGACGGTTTTTCATATAGTACGAACAATAAAAAAACCTTTTACCTAGGAGTAAGGATAAATATAGGTATTAAAATAACAAAAGGATTTTACGCTCGTGATTGGAAGCATGTCCATTTCAATACCTTTTGCAACTGACATACGTACAACTTCTCTAATTTCTCATGAAAAGTGTCATCCCCCCCGCCAATAAAACTTGTTACATCACAGGTCATTCAACTAGCAGACGTGCTTAATCTGTTTCTAAGGACTCGAAACCTTTTTCCTTTTAATTCAAGCAATAAGTAGGTGGCGTTTGCTATTTATCTTACTAATGAAACTGGAAGGGGGAGGGGAGGGCGTGGTCTTGGTAAATTTAGCGCAACATTCTTGTGGAAAGGAACGATGCCCAGTTGTGTGAGTCTATTAAATCATCGTAGATCGAAACTAAGAGAATGCCGTGAACCTGATTAGTCTCTGAACTTGTGATATGTGGAAGGAGACCGACCTGCACAGAGTACCAGTGAGATGTGTGGAAGACTTTCATTCTCTTGACTCATCCGAAGCTTCTCTACGTGAATTACTAGAACCAATCGTTGGCAATCAATTGGGGCTTCAGTCACTCCGTAAAGGAATGCCGCCCGCATGGATCGATCTTCAGCGGCTATCGTGGTTTTCCGCCACCATTGATCTGTGCTTTTCCGAAACACTTCCTATTTCTTTCGAGAAAGTTTGCCGAAAACTTTACATTTACTTTAAGGATTCGACCATCCATTTAACCTTAACGTATAACGCGCTAGACGATTTTAGGGATTTCCGTAAGCAAAAATTTGTTTTTAACTTGTTCCGGTTTCTTCCTTTATTTTAGAGTAGAAATGAATCTCTTATCACAGATTTAATATCAGAATGTTAAATAGCGAAATACTGTTTTTATAGTTGGAGTTATTCCGTATTAATTTCTGACGTACGGTTAATCTATGGATAAACAGTGCATTCTTGAATTGCTGCAAAATTATTTTGGATCACAGTACCCTGAGGCTATTTTATTTAGGAAGTAGAACTTCTATGAAAATTTAATTTGTATAATTGACACTGTAGGGCCTTAAAGGATTTAATGCCACAATATTACAATGGATTTGTGTGGCTCGGGACAATTTAAAGATCCGTTTACGCTAAAGGATTAAAAGTTAAATCTTGAAATTAACCCTCAATGGTATGTAATCTTTTTTCATAGAATCTGGAATCAAACTTTGTAACTGACACTCTTACTCATTTGGGGTTTTAACTATCACCATGAGCAACCGTAATGGCGATAATCAGTAGGTTCCAAGGAAGGAACAAAATCAAGTTCGTTAGACAAGCGCACCATCCATGCTCCATCTGGAGCTTGAACCCTGGCTCATCTTGGACGAATGCTCCATCTGGAGCTTGAACCCTGGCTCATCTTGGACGAATGCTCCATCTGGAGCTTGAACCCTGGCTCATCTTGGACAAATGATCAGAAGTCAAACCACTCGGACACCGGAGCGACACTGGGTACCTTTAAAAGCTTTCGTGAAATAAAGTTACAAATTTAATCTTGTGGTTAGCCTATTGTGTCCCATAACCTCAAATTGATGCTTGTATTTTATTAATAAAAGAATTTTTGTACTATAAAATCTCAGGATTAAATGTTATGTTTTGAAATCTTCAAAGTTCTTTCAGCCATGGAAATCTAGATTAAATCTTGTGGCTTTAACTCTCTGATATTTTGTGGTCCTTCGTGTTGTGGAATTTCAGATCATATCTCATCATCGGCATTGTGTTGGCTTTAATGATCTTTGTAGTATTCATTCCTGTACTGTACCATGTTTTTGGCCCTCTAAGGCATTTTCAAGACGTCTGTGCCATAGAAGTCCAGATTAAATCTTTTGATTAGTATTCTGTGACTTCAAACGCTTTGGTGCCAAAATCCCACATATACCTTATTATTCACATTATACCACATAAACATGTAACATAAGATGTTAACTACTCGCAGATATACGGCATCTGCTTTTGTGTGATAAGCTTAAAGTTTGCGTTTCCTCAAAATGTTTCTATGTCTTAGGAGAATTCGAATTCGCATTGAAGGCAACTACCTCGATTACTTTGTTTCTATGTCGTTCATATTTTCGATATAATGACGTCTTAACCTTTACATTAAATCATTCTTATTTAATCTTCGTGAATCGATGTCCATAAGAACAACGTTTGAAGATTTGAAGACAAGGTGGTATTAACATTTATGATTGCCTCTTCAGTTCATCCAAACCATTCATAAAAAATGATGCATTCCTTGTCAAGAAATTAATAGTGAGATTCATAAAATGATTCAGCAATGATATATCTGGGACCAGCGACTTCAAATTAGAGAAGGGCGACAGAATGTTGGGGAAAGATGCTCAAAGCCGGCTTTCCCTGGAACCAATTACCTAAAATTGTGGAATAATGACAGATTGTATGCACATCCAGACAAAAAATTAGTCACCACTGTCAGATCTTACCTAATAACGGGTTACGGCGCCTTGATAACAGAATGGATCTGTTATGGTAGGGACTACACGAGGTTGTGGATGTACTGAACATCGATTTGACTGGTGTGTCAATTGGTCCCGAATCGCCGCCAGATCACGAGGGTGTCTATTCCGGCCTTACATCTTCTGTTCCAAATGATCCCCCAGATTTTCAAGAGGATTTAAATCTGGGGATTTGGCGGGCCATTCGAGGTGAGACAGTATTGCTTACTATTCGTCATGCCACTCAGACACAGTTTTAGCCCTGTGCACAAGGCAATTGTCGTCTTGGGAGACAAGAGTGCCAATGTGATGCTGCACCTCGAGATGTAGGGCGAAGGGAAACATTTGTCACTCAGAATGAGGAGGCACGCATGCTGGTTCAAATTCATCGTCACTGTAAAAAGTAGGCCCATTTCAAGGTAATTAAGGGCATATGAAAACATCACAGGACCCTCTCCCATCTTGAACAATACACCTTCGATTCAATCAGGATTAAAGGCTTCGTTGGGCCTGCGATGTACTCGTTGCCTCCCATCATTGGAGTACAAACAATAAAGAGACTCATCAAACCAAATTACTTGTTCCTAATCCTTCACAGTAAAGTTTTGGTGTCTTTGAGCCCATTGATAACGTGCGACTTTATGACTTTCTGTTAAAAGAAGCCTCTTCCGTGGTACTCTGCTCCAAATGTCCTTCGCATGCAGTTTTCATCGCCATGTCCTTTTCAGAAATTGGTTGGAGTGGAACTTCACTGACTCTTTGGGGCAATTGTTGTCTGGTTTGAAACTGATTTGCAGTTATCAGTCGTGAAATATGGCGGCGGTCCCTGTTGGTGAGAATCATCTTCCGTCCACAGTTACGTCGCCGATTTTCAGTTGACTGCAAACTACACCACTGTCTGTACAATTTGTAACCACTGCACGAGACAGAAATGATCCTGTAGACCACGTTAATGCTATTTATCTTCCCAGCAATACTATCACGGCGGCATCTGTGCAACCGGGAACTTTCCACTGTCATTTCTGTTAGGGGTGACTGATTTTTTGTCCGGTTTGTTTAGCACTAGATGTTCAGGACGCACTCAAACTCCAAAGAAGAACAAATCCTCAACCGGAAAGCATTTATTTTCCAGGTTAAAAGAATATGATATCTTGTTTAAGCAGTTCTTTTCTAGTTAGATAATCTAAGAAATGTAATAAAAATGTCTGTAAACATATTGGCCAGTGATCACACATGACGAAAATTTATGCTAGTATCGAAACTCCAAAATAATTATTTAGTGCTAGTATAATGGACCCGAGCACGTTTCTTTCGCTTATTGAACATTCATCGAAAGTTATCTGTGACTTTCATACTGACCATTTGCTTGAAGTAAAATATGAACTTATGTATTATCTCCTTGTAAAATAGGCTTGAATTTATAGCTTATTTTTCTACATTGAGATTATAAAACAACACAAAATATTACAGTCTCAGTTTTTTTAAAGTACAAAGTACGATGTAAGAAGAGATTTGTATAGAAAATGTATTTTCTTTATTTTATTTTTGGTACACAGAACATTTTCCGCTCGCCTGAAAGAATGTACGGAGAAATTACGGTGCAAAAAAAAAAACAAAAATGGGTCAAATAGCGATTATTTCAAATATCTGCTTTCCACCAAAGTTTTGCATACTGTCTCCTGTCCGTTATGCTGCGCAAGAGACAGTATGATCTGATTTGCGGCATTAGGCCATATGACCGCCGTGTTGAGCGATACAGTGGGCATCACGGCATTGGTATCGAGTTGAAAAGTACCTGAATGAGTTCGTGAGGTTTTGCTGACCTCTGTCCTGAAGTCATAGACATCACGACGGGATCGGGCTTTAAGTCGCCAGTCAGTGGCATCCTAATCGTTCTCAAATGGGGAGATGTCTGGAAATCACGCTGGCAAAGGCAGCTCCTGGAAACCTTGCAGGCGTAATCTGTTGATGTTTTGCAGAGTGCTGTTGGATATTATCTTGTTGAAACAGGGCATCAGAGATACCACGTAAATACGACAACAAAATGGGGCTACAGCACTTCATCCACGTATCGACGTGCAGTTATTGCACACATCATACCCACGAGCGACGAACGACTGTTAAAACTGATACCCTCATGAAACATTACACCAAAAAGGTATCAGTTTCAACATTACCTGTTGAAACTGACATTTTCCTGAAACTCCAGAGGCGTATGAAGCTCTCGGATGGAATCGAGATCGGCCCAGTGTACACGTGATCTACAGATTCTCAATAGACGATGGTCTCGTCGCTGAATTCGAGATGGTGTCCATTTGTCTTGCTACGCATTTCTGGCACGGTAGGACTGCAACCTTGCACTACGATGTTCTGCACCTAGTTGAAGTTTTGGCGATTGCTGGTTAGAACGCAAACCTGCCTCATCCAATCTGCTATTCACAGTTCACGTCGATACGAGGATGTACATAATTGTCTCTATAGCTGGTGAAATGTTTTTGGTTGTGGAATTGCTACGGTTTGCCATTGGATGCGGCTGTTGAGGCGTTCGGATGTCGGCGTGAGTGCACTACCCTCACCACGTCATTGGACATTAACTTCTCTAACCAATGGCACCACATTCGGTTGACAGCTGTCGCATAGCAATGCTTTACCTTTCGTGACGAGCGCAGGGTCCATTAGCCGTACAAATTCCGTGTGATGAGACCTCTGATATAGGTGAACCCTGTGATAGTACGATTCCAGATGACGTCGCATAGGCATCTCACTCCTTACATCTGCGCTGCCCCTCGAGAAAAATCCAGTGCAGCTGTGCATACGACCAGATGAGGGGAACCAAGCACAGTTACGCCTAGGAGAAGTTTCTCTATTTTACCTCTCTTATCGCTCAGGCGATTGGTTCACAACTGCCATCATTTGCATAATCCGACTGTCAATATATACATACTCATTCTTATGGGACTCCGACTGATACTTCTTAGTGTAGTTTTCACTATGTCGAGCAAAGTAAGTAAAGTGTTAGGAACCTACTGCTTCTTTTGTTCCAATGAATTTGCTGTTTAGGATTTTCAGAAAGAAGTATGGCCACGTTAGTACCGTTTGTACCATTACAAATAATACCCCTTTGTGCAGAATGAGATACTTTGATTCTTGGTTACATCATGAGTCACATTAGCACACCCTGTGGGCTCCCTTTATACTTATTCAACTTACGCATGTCTCCCTTCCAGCCAAATTGACATTAATAATAAGAACAAAACACATCGCGAAAGCTGGGGCCATGACATTTTTATAAGAACGTGTTGCATGATGTGTTATTTGAGTAACAAGAAGTTACTTCAATCTAGAACTTCCTGATAAGATTTAATACCGAAACAGACAGTGCGGAACCCAAATCTTTCCTTAGAGAATTTATTGATTTCTGCAAGCTTCAGTGAAAGTTCTGTAAGAGTGAATCTAAGAAGGATAAGGATTCTATAAATGCTTTCGTTTCGGAAAAGAAAAGGGAATCTTGTAAGAAAGACTTGAAACTGATAAGCAATTCGAAAGAGAAGAATAGACAATGGAGTTTTATTGTGTTTTAGAACTTCATGAATCTTCATTGTGCGCCACAATAGTTTGATGAGTCAAGAATCGGCACCCGACTGGAAATTGTTTTGCATAGTGCTTGTCAATTTCGATTTTGTTTGGCATGTTTGCAACAACAACATGAATTTTAAAGAGCGGAATTTTCTGAATTTCAATGCGACTTCTGAAAATAAAAACACCTGCTTATGGTGTTATTCCTATTTTAAACGTGGTAATTCTGCAACTCATAGCAGGATTCGAAAAAGCCTCTTTTAGCTGAATATCTCAAAACACGAGAGTGATGTTTCACACGACAGGGTAGATGCACATTTGAATTTTGCTCCTGTTCTTCGATTTTTCTTCTTTTCTCTCTCTTTTTTTTTATTGTAGGTTTAAAAACCACCGTGAGCAAGTCAATGGGAAATAAGCAGTCACCTGTTCCTATTTTAGGACAACTGGTTCTAAGGAGGGTAGATAGCTAGTGCCATAAGACATATATTCATGCTTCACCGAGATAATAGGCTAGCGCTTAAACCACTGCGCCACCGTGGTGGCAATATTACTCTCTTAGAACCCTGCCTGCATTTCATAGGTGTACCGACGACCGAAACTACTTTGCACGATTCACAGTTTCACAGCTGGGTGGTACAAATCAGGATTTCTGCAAGGAATGTGCATTTTGCAAAACATAACCTCTTATGAAATGCCTGACTTAAGATTAACTTTTTACATCCAATTTATATAGCGATGATCAAACAAATGATTTTCGAGCTTTTTCTTAAGGAAAACGTTTCCATTAGGGGGCGTAGGTTTACATTTTCGGTCCAATGACATTTCGACTTGTACGGGCACTACAAGAAATATTGTTGCCGCCCCGGTGGTGCAGTGGTCTAAGCGATGGCCTCTGATCATTCGTCCGAAAGGGGTCCGGGTTCGAATTCCGGTGAGTCATGGATGTTGTGTTTGTCTTACGGCACTGGCTCTCTTCCTTCCCTGGAGCCAGTGGCCCTAAATTAGGGACGGACGACTGCTTATATCCCTTTGAGTTGCTCACGGTGGTCGTTAAACCTCCAATCAAAAAAAATATATACGTATATATTGTTATGAGCTAGCCACTTTATTAATGATTACAACGTATTGCGTGACCTGACTTTAATGAGGTACTACTGAGGTGACACATGAACGAAATCGGCAATGTAGCAGCGGTATGCCTGTCGGTGAACTTCAATTGAGCGAAAACCCGCTCAAGAGTGGGAAGAAGTAGGTTGGAATACCATAAATAACAAAGTTATTATGTAACGTTATTTTTAATACACCACAATATGGATACTTAAGAAACGCACATAGCTATTTAAATCCGTTTATTTTTATGTCGTAATAAGCACAAAGATTCGCCAAGCTTTCGCACTCCACTGGGAGGCCTCTTCAAGACAATGGTAGATATAAAATGCATATAATATTATGTAAACAAAGACATCGCTCTTTGTTTTAACACACAGCAACCGAAAAATTGTTATACGGTCACCGCCGGGGTAACGAATCCCGGATCTCTCGATATCTAGCCGAGCGCATTAGCTTTACACAACGGCGATTACCGTATAACAATTCTTCGGTTGCTGTGAGTTAAAACGTGGGAAGAACGATGTTTTGTTTATTCAGTGACTCCACGTATTTGGTAGAATTGCACTTTAGACATAAAATGCATTTTTATGTCTACCAGTGCCTTGAAAAACCTTTCAGTGGAGTGCAAAAGTTTGGTGAATCTTTGTGCTTATTACGACATAAAAATAAACGGATTTATTTCTCTATATGCGTTTCTTGAGTACGAGGTTATATTTTATATGGACGCCCCAAATGAAAGTAAATAATGTGTTTGTTAGTTGCGAAACAAATTGTGTGATGAGCTCTATACAACGCAAGTCATTTATAAAAACGAATTATTTTACAAAGCGATAGTTCATCGAGCATGATTATTGTCGGCTGATCTGAAACGTGCGATTTCGTGCAGCCGCCTCTCTCAAAATGCTGTAACGTATATGTAAAATGACGTGCTACTGAGATGACGCATAAGTCAAATCGATAATGAACCAGCGGTAAGCTTGCCTTTGTTGTTTACTTGTGAGAACAGACGCTACGATGTAGGAAGACGTAGCTTCGAATGTCACCACCGACAAATTATTGAATGGTACACGATGAATTTAATCAACGTAAGATATGCTTTTCCAGATATCTTTTTCTCTCTTTCCATAATCATCATGTTATTGTTGCGTTTCTTGAACCTAAGCTCCTAGAATTTTTACGCTACGAAGTCGAGCAAGGATTTTTAAGTACATTTTAATTTTCTTCGCCCCGATAATTAGCGGGCTTTCCGTTAAGTTAGGCCACAGAACTTTGCAGGGAACGTGCGCCGCCACGCACATAAGGGAAAGAGAGAAGGAGGCCTGCGTTAGTCCACAAATTATCACGCACACGAAAAATAGGGTACAGAGGATTCTCCCAGTTTCTAGTGAAAGTTCTAAGGCAAGCAAGTCATAACACTGAAGGGCGCGTAAGCCCTTCCAAAACCCCACACAGCGCTGGACGGCCCGTCAATTCCCAGAAAAGGGAGGAAATTAGAGAAATGCACATAACAAAATTGGGTACGTGACATTTTCGGGTTCAAGAACCTAGGTGCGGGCACTACAAGAAAGGGGTGGATGACAGTTGAAAGGGCCACTTTTCAGTACCGATTGTGCTCTCTAAAAAGGAAACTACCTCGAGTCTTATGAGAGAAATGTGGGTGATACATGAATCGCAGACCTGACGGGCCTACTGTGGCCAATGACGTAACACGACGCCATTTTGGAGGGCGAGCGTTTACACAACCTTTGTGCCGGACCTCAGACCACCAAAAAGGATTGCGAGGAGGGAAGAGAGAATACGTTGGAGAATTTCATGAGTAAAGCAGCAGTAAAGTCAGATTAATGCAGCAGAATAAGTTTAGTCTTCATTAGGAGAGGAGCATCGTCGTGAGAGAGAGAGAGTAGGGAGTCTAGTAAGAAATGATAAGGTACGGCAAAATCTCCAAGCCCAAACTGCCGACGGAAGGCAATAGTTAGTTCAATGTAAGTGCTAGGTAGAAGACTTCGTTGCAAAATGCCCATCAAAGAAAAAGGGCAAGATGCTTGCCTTCTTATACATTTCCGAAACATGCCGCATGTTTTATGCAGGGTCAATTTCCTAAGGGTCTCAGCCAGAGTATTACATGTTATTCTCTAGCGGACCGTAATTTCACTTCTAAGTCCATGAACATTTTAAACGATTTAAAAACTTTAGTTTATTTTTGCATATTACAGTTTACTATAATACTAGAATGTGCATTTAAAAGTAAACAACTCCACCGGTACCCATATACCTTGGATTAAGAACACACCTTATGAATAAATCGTTACCTTTGCACTTAACTGTGTCACTCAGTAACTTTCCTAAGATTGTGTGGAAAGTTTCAGTTCAGTGATATACTGTATTTACCAGTGTTCCTCAGTTCTTTTTAATTAAACTTCTTTGCGGCATATGGAAGACCATGGAAAACCCATGTTGTCCAATATGAAACACAACGCGATGCACTTGTAGACCCTGCGCTTGGAGACCCTTATTTAGGGAACCAAATTTCCTTGTACATACCACCAGACAAAATCTTTGGGGGTGAATAAATTACGCAGATTTTGGCCATTTAAATTATTCCCACTACGGTGAATAATACGTAGTGAATAAGACGTTTGCGGATACCTGTGAATAAAACACGGTGAATAAGACGTTCGCGGATACCTGTCGAAAGCGCGGTAATATTTCCAAATGCAGAAAATTCTCCCACAGCTCAGAAACAGTTTCTGATCAGATGCACAATACCATTGTGACATTTTGAAAAGCCTATTATTCCATATCGATATCAGGAACACTGAATGTTTACATCTGAGCCGTGTAATGAATCTAAACTCGTAATTTTGTTCCACGAACATAAATGCAATATAACTTTTTGATCTCGTAATTTATTCATAGAATTGTAGCTCGAGATGACATGGTACAATTTTACCATGCACTTTGTAAGTTCTGATTTTTTCGCAGTGAATGACTGTTGTGAATACCATTTCTTGAGCCGTCTAACCTCGAAATTTATTCGCTATTTTATGCAGTTTATGTGTGCGAATATTGTTCGCACTTCTGTAAATATATCTAACGCATGAATACGACAAAAATCTCATATATAATTACCTAATATATCTTCATAAACTACGCTAATTGCCTTTTCATTAGATGCTAAAACGTTTCTTTTACCTGCTATTTGCTTGTGTTTCCACATTCAGCTACAGCCATGAATTTTTTTTCCAGTGCACATCGTTATGCTGGGGCTTTCCGAGAGAATGCAGTGAAATTAATCCTACACTAATAGACTCTATTCAAATACTTTTTACATTTGCAGCTGTAAAACGAAAGCAAAAGTTAATTGACAAACAACATACGCTCGCCAATAATTGATGAACGCTAATGAAGTTCTTTACGTCGCCTTGCTGTTATAGTGGTCTAAGCGATGACGTCTGACCATTCGTCGGAGATGGGTCCGGATTCGAATATCGGCGAGGCATGGATTTATTTTTGCTCTCTCCCTTCCCTTGGAATCAGTTGTTCTAAATTAGGGACGGGCGACTGCTTATAGCCCGCTGAGTTGCTCACGACCGTCGCTAAACCTCCAATCATAAAATAATAATAATGCCAAATATAGTGCTGGCCACCCAAAATGCAACACCAAGAAGGAACCATCCGATTGGCCTGAAATTCGCAGCATACGTCGCCCGCGAGAGGACATGTAAACGATTAGCTTTGCAGGACATATGCAAATCTCGTGCGCCCGGCACGCCACCGAGAAGCACTATAAGAAGGGTGCACAGAAGGCGGGGTGTAAGTAGTGGAAGTGTGTTGTGCTGCCGAACCTCTGCGTGGAAAGCTTCTTGATGCATCGTCGCAGAATACGGCAGTCATTCCAGCACGTTTCGGAGTTCGACAGAGGACGAATATTGGCTTATCGCGACAGCGGTTTATCGTACCGAAACATCGGTGACCGTGTGGGACGGCATCCAGGCACAGTGAGGCGAGTATGGATTCGGTGGGTGCAGGAGGGATGGGCGGACTTACATGAGCTATTGCCGCAGCCGCGCCACACCACTGAACGAGAGGACCGGCATGTTGTGCAGCGGGCATTGACGGCTTGCACCGCCACATCACGAACGTTAGCGCAGGAATTAGGGTGTGTTGCGCAACAACCTGTGTCAGCACATAGCGTTCGACGTAGTCTGCAGGAGAGGTGACATGTCGCATGACGCCCATTGCTCCGATGACCATTGACGTTACACCACCAGCGAGTGTGGCGACATTGGGCCGTTGAAAGCCGCACCTAGACTAGGGAATGGCATTACATTGTCTTCACCGACGAATCCCGCTTGTGCCTGCAACACCACGATGGTCGGATCCGCGTGTGGCGGCACTGCGGAGAGAGACTGTATGAAGCTTGCATTATGCATCGCACAACCGGTTCGTCGCTTGGCGCTATGGTTTGGGGCGCAATTGAATATGACAACAGCCCCCCTCTGGTATGAATCGCCGATACACTCAACACCCACCGCTACATCTCCGACGTTTTGAAGCCTGTAGTCCTCCCTTACCTCCAGGACCTGCCAGCGGCCACGTTTCAACAGTACAATGCGAGCCCGCACGTGGCACGCATCGTGCAACAATTCTTCACGGCCCACCAGGTGTCACTGCTGCCGTGGCCCGTCTGTTCTGCCGACATGTCGCCCATCGAACACGTCTGGTCGCTGATCGGCAGCCGAGTGGCCCGGAAAGCACCACCCGCGGCTACGCCTGATGAACTGTGGCAACGTGTGGAAGCAGCCTGGACAGACATACCCCAAGCCCACATCCAAAGCCTCTTTCGTTCGATGCCGCGGCGTGTAGCGGCCGTTATTGCCAGCCATGGGGGCCACATGAATTTCTAATGTCTGCGTGTTCCTCAAGTCGCACGGTCCTGTAAGGTCAATCGTTTCATCTTTGTATCTGTTGTTATGTATCCAGTAAATCTGGCTTTGCTATCTCGTGTCCTTCTTGGGGGTACATTTTGGGTGGCCAGCAGTGTGTATAGGGATTAACCAAAATAATTGAAAGACTTGCTGTTTGTGGTGGAAGTGTTTTAAATAATTGACACACTTACTGTTCGTACTGTTTGTTATATTAATAAGCTGTTGGCGCACCTTGGCCTATGATTCAGGTCTATTTTCGCGGTAAAATTTGACGCCACTGTACCAGTTTGTTGGAGGTGGAATATATGATCTAACCTTTCGCTTCAGATATTCCCACAAATCTTCAGAAATATTGAGGTCTGACAATAAAAGTGGCCAGGAGAGCTACTGTACCTCTTCCTCAAAATTTGAAAGTCATAACTTCACACCTTTCGCAAAATACATGTCTGCATATTTTCCTTGAAGCCAAGAATGGTCAATAGGAAACACTGGGTGTAGGTGGTCCGCAAGAATCCATTTTCGACACATCAGAATAACGAATAGCCCTAAGGGCTCGTCCCTAGCTCAGGCGGACTCAGTATTAATTAAGAGCCGAAGAACCCGGGCCCGGGCTTGACAGTCGAAACCAAATACTCGGGTTGGCATGCCTATGAAGGTTCCGCTAGACATACACGCTCTACTAAAGATGAGCTCAGGGCCCAGGCTCGTCTACGGAAACCGGGCCCGACCCGGGCACGGGCGGGCTTAGGATTAATTAAGTGCTGAAGAACACGGGCTTGGAATTACACATGTTGAATTTCATTACTGAATACTTCATATATCAAGTCATCCCAGAAGTAATGTCGTTTTGTGGAAGCCCAACGGTAGTGAGACCCCTGGTGCCCAGACTATAACGTTGGCCACGGTGAGTATAAGACGGATCACACGAGCAGACCTTCAAGTCACTTGAGACCGCAAACGGGAGTTTTAGGTGCAATCGTTGGGTACTTAAACCCCATAGGAAATGGCAGTGTCAGAAGACCACATTAGGCACATTATGCTGAATGAGTTCCACCATCGATATTCAGCGACGGTAACAACAGGAAACATCAATGCGGTATAAGGGCCGGGTACTCTGGAGGTCAGGAAATGTCAACGCTGGTTCCAGAAATTTCGACGGGGAGACACCAACTTCAAGGATATGCAGCGACCTGGACGGCCTGTTGAGCTGGATAACGACGTGATGAAAGCTGCTGTTGAGGGAAATCTGAAGGCAACAGTGGAGGAATTGGCCACACTTGTCCATTCAACCCATTCCACTGTTCACCGACATCTGCAGTACCTCGGGTATGTGGCGAAACTGGATATGTGGGTACCCCTTGATCTCACTCCACAACAGCTGCATCAGCGTTTGGAAATTTGCACATCTTTGCTCTCCCGTGAATAAAGGGAGCCGTTTTTGCATTGAATTGTCACGGGGGATGAAAAATGGATTGTTTATCACAATATTAAGAGTAAAATGCAGTGGCTTCCCAAAGGGAATGTGCCTGCAACAGTGACGAAAGCAAGACGTTTCCCACAAAAGGTTTTGATGGCATAATTCATTACGAGCTGCTGCCACCTAACAAAACCATTGCAGGGGAAGTCTACTGTCAACAGCTGCAGTGTCTACGCACTGCTTTGCATGATAAACGTCCAGCACTCGTGAATCGTAAAGGCGTGCTGCTGCAGTAGGGCAACTCAAAACCACACACAGCAAAAATGACCAGTGTCACGTTGCAGTACTTCGGATGGGAAAAACGTCCGCATCCAACATATTCCCCTGACAACGCCCTATCCGACTACCACCTCTTTCGCAGCTTTCAAAACCATCTTGCTGGGAGTACACTTCGAAATGTGGAGGAGGTACGGTGAACCCGTTCTTTATTTTGTGCGTCGAAACCCATGGAATTCTACAAGTCTGGGATTCAAAACTTTTTCGATCGATGGGAGAAGGTTGTAACTACCTTGGGCACGTATTATATCGTTTAAAATATCTGTTCCAGGTACATTTTTCTTTCTTTTCTTCACACGTTGGAAAAACGACAGTATTTTTGGGATTACCTGTAAAATCCAATATCATTGTTTATAAGTTACCTTCACGAAAAACTGTAATTAAAATATAATTCCCTGGATATCATTGTTATAACTGGTTACCAACAATTAAGGCATTTCTAGTGTTAAATACACGGGTGGTGCCACTTCGAGATCTGCAGCTTGATTTCTTCAGCAATTATTTTTTTCATTTCTCTGATTTTTTTTCCGAAAAAAATCAGGAGGCTTATTTGAAGATTTGGAAGATGAGTTTAAAATTCATGATCCTGATCCAGATGAAATTTGTAAGTATGTGGAATTGCGCATGGGCGCAACACACCTTGGAGCTGTGAATTTGTTTCCGTGGTGGAAGAATTCTCAATTCCCTAAGCTAGCTGCCATTGTGAGACGTGTATTATGCATACCAACCAGTAGTTCTGCAAGCGAGATAGTGTTTAGTGCAGCACGTCAAGTTTTAGCGGAAAGAATATCAAGGTTAAGCGCTGAAGCATTAGATGCGATTATTTTTTTGAGGAGTTTGGAGAGGCTAAAACGGTAAGCAATATTCATGATGAACTTGCTGGAAACTGCACGCACATAGAATAAAATCGTTGTTATTACCCAATTAAAGAGCAAAGCTTTGTTAATGTTACAAAATGCAGAATAATTTGGTCTGGAATGCTCGTACATTTTTTTCTCTTTCGGAAATTTTCTTACAATTTTCTTACATGCTTTTTCATACTCTACTAAATCACTGTAATCTATCTTTACCAGTTAGAATATATGTAAATTATATTGCAAAATTTAGAATTCTATAGTCAAAATTTAAAACATATGCGACTGTCTGTAAAGAATTGTATGTTTTGTAATGTAATTTATTCGAAATAAAAGTAAATTTAGAAATCCAAAAGAAATAACGAATGGAATATTTTGTATTTCTAAAAGATTTTCTTGTCTTCAACTTTTGGCCAAATCACTAATTCCCCTGGTATAGTCAAACGGGATGTGCTTCATTTATTTATTTTTTCTAGTCCACATTTTAGAGTATTTGTTTTTATGCATAGTGTTTCGAAGAACATATTAATATTATGAAGTGGATTAACTGAAGTAAACTTTTTAAACTAAGGATTTTTAAACTAATCCTTGATTGGGCCATAGCTTTGGCTTGCGCATAATGCAAGCCTTGCTAAGAAAAATCTTCTGAGAACCCGGGCCCGGGCTTAGCAAACACATGTAATCAAAGAAAGCGGGCTGGACCCGGTCTCCAGGTCTTTGGACCAGGGCGGATGCGGGCTGCTAAAATTGAGCCCGAACTCATCTCTACACTCTACCAGTGGCGGGGAACAATGTGAAATACGATTCATCAGACCAGATAATGCGTTGCTAGTCTCTAGAATCCCAGTTTTCATGTGCTTTCAACCACCTTACACGTTTTATTGCAGTGATATTGGTAATTAGAGGTTCGTGGATTGCAACACCTCCATAAATACCTGCAGGATGGAGTTCAAACTTACCGTTATGACGGCAACCGGGTTATTCCGACAAGCATTCAAATCTGCTGCTGTTTACGGTGTCGTTCTCTTGTGCTCCGTTTTACAATCCGTGCCAACGTTTGCCTATACCTATCTGACATATTGTATAATGTCCACAATTTACACGTTTGAAGGCAACGCCGTGCTCTTTTTGATTTATGTCGTCGTGTTGCATTTAATATTTCTGCAGTTCTATTTACTAAATTCCTGCAGTTCTACTTACTGAATTCCTGCACGGCGCATACCAAGTGATCATTCCTTTTTTAAGGCCACTGCTATCTAATATTATCGACAATTGCTAAACAACACCTATTTCACTTTCGATAGTGGCACTGCCTCCTGATAGCGGATATTGTACTGCTCCCCCTCTATATCTACATACCTCACGTCGCGGTGACATCGTCCCTGTGATTTGCGTACGACGAATTGCATGTACTCCAGTTGCAGTCGGTGTTTCCATTATTTTCATATACCATTGTATCACTTAAGTGTACACTAACTGTGCAAGTTTCAAAAAATAATTGCCTAGAGTAAATCTAATCTGTCTATTAATTGGCGCAATACAGTATGCACATGTCGTCAAACTTCCGCTCTCTACCGAGAAGCTTTTTCATGGCAGTGGTCAGACATAAAAGGCAGAGACTTTGAGCCGATAAGAAATGAAGATGATTTTTGAAAACAAAAGGGAAGATGTCGCGCGAACCGTGTTATTTATTACATTTCGTTGCGAGGTGTTTTTATCATTTAGTAGTAATTTTAGCTTGGTGGAGAGTATTTCAACTGTTTCGCTAATGGCAGTCTCTTGAAAGTTCGCGTTAGGAGCAAATCTTCTAATATCATTCCATACATGACCGAGCGGTGCATGGTTTAATTAGCAAGTGCCATATTTTGCACGCCCTGGCTGACACTTCTCATGTGTTCTTTACATCTAGTGGCTAGGAATCGCATTGTCGTTCCGACATAAAACTTTTTGATGTAGTTTGTTTGTTTGGAGATTTAACTGGATTCTGTTTATTTCAATGTGGTCGAGCTGAATTTTGTTACCGCATACATTACGGCGTCCTTCAAATTTCTGGGTATTGTGTCTACATCATTTTTCTTATATCCTTCTTGTATACCTCTACTATAGATAGTCTTGATTTCTTTAATATACAGTCAACCAGCACATGCAGAATACTTGGCAGGGCAGTCATGTTCTTTTCGGCAGATCCTATATGGAATAATGTTAGAAGAGTAGCCCACTAACATGGATTTTAAAGAGACTGCTATCAGGGAAATAGTCGAAATTATTTCCGATAGGGTACCATGCAGTTATGCTCTCTCTATGGAAATTTTTTTTTTTTTTGGAATGTGTTATAATAGGATGGAAACACGCAGCAACGCAGCATGATAAATAAAACGTTATACCGCTCGTTACATCTTCCAAGCTATTTTCAAAAAATTGTCTTTGGTTTTTACACGTTCTAAATATTCGCAGTTTATGTCTGATCACTGCCTTCATAAAGGCTCCCAGGGGGAGCGATAGCTTGGCGACATGTATATGAAGATTAGTCCCACTGAATATATATATTTATAACACGCTATAAGCTTCTTGGACTTCCATTCTAAATATTCTTGCTTCCAACAAGTCCCTGTTCTAAAATTCAGAAGTGAAATAATGTACCAAATTTTGAAATGTCTATCACAGTTTCGTTATGTGTTATGGTTTGCACAGAGAAACCGACGCACAGACATTTCCTTTTATTATTATTATTATTACAGTGAAACCTCTATTAACGAAACCACCTAACAGGGCTTACCACCAAACAATGGTAAGTTTTGCTTACTACAGAACAGTTGCAATAGGAACTACATATAACATTAGTGATAATATCCGTACAAGGGAAAATCTTAACAGCGGTTAACTAACTGTCCAGAAGGTCCGGTCGCCTTGTCCCCTTAGAAGTTTAATTATCTTTCTTGGTACTTTGGCGGCTAAGAAGAGGAAAAATAATGTTCTTAATGGGTTAAATTTCGGTGGTCAAAATGGCGTGCTTAAATGAAAAGAAAAGAGTTAAATTTCAGTTTTGCGTGTGACAGCAATTACTTAAAGTGAGCCCCAGCTCCAATATATATCTCAGTCCCCTACAGTCCTGGAAAACCTTCATACGGTGTATGTTGGTTTATTAGTTCCATAGATTAGACTCCTGCTTTCCCACGTGCATACGTATAACTGTGCAGTTATATACTTATACATCGATTTCAAATGGCTCTTTAAGAAACCGAAGATCAGACAAATGGCTCTATAAGAGACCGAGGATAAGAAATGGTTCTTTAAGAAACCGGAGATCAGACTAATGGCTCTTTAAGAGACCCAGGATCAGACACTGTCATCTTAAATTCTTCTGCACAATGATTAATTGTTAAAGTTTAGCTATCGATCATCAATTCTAACGCACAATAAGTGCATATAATTAGAAAAACTCTTGCATTAAAGCTACGTTTCTTGGTTGAAAGATTCAGCTTCAAACAGTCCGTTATATTTGCTGTTCTAAATCTGGATATTTTCGCTCTTGAACTAAGCTCAGTTTTTTGTAGGCTAAATTTTGTAGTCTGCATTCTGATTTTCGTTTCTCTACAAAGGTAGACCACATGCCTTTAATTCCACATCGACTTCCAGTATTTGCGCAAACCAAACACAATTGAAAAACACTCTTAATTTAAGACTAGCCTCCGAACAATAGATTTTGTTTCTGTTCAGAGCAAAGACTGTTGTTCAGAGGATTTACTCTACTATACTATTATATATTTTTTTATTATTATTATAGATAAAACGCATGCATGCGTAGGTCGAATGATTCAATAAGTTAACAGGTTTGACATATTAAACTTCACAAAGAAGTTTCATATATTTACAGCTTTTCTGTTTGGCAGAATATTCCTGAAATTCGTTTTATCGTAAACAGACTACGGACTGAAATGATTTCTCCTGCATGGGTTGCGAGAGATCATGCAGAATATTTTCTGTTTTTTTCTGATTCGTTACTGTCGTACATTTAAAGAATCAGAAGAACCGAAGCCACTACACCTTCTTTGTTTTGCAATTGTTCTAAAGTTTCTGGATGATTTTAGTAACGTAGAATTCCCTAACTTTTAATGTAGCTTGCTTAGTAACGACGTGATCATTGCACTACAATCTTCTGTGGTCTGCTTTTTATCTTTTAATTCAAGCAACCATTTCGTCCTTTCCTATTGAATCAACTATTATTATTACTCCTGCGAGCTTTTGTATGAAGTCGCCAAAAGGACAGTCATGCACTTAACTGAAAATCCTCTCGTGCTTTCATGCCCTCTAGTCCTTGAGACAAAAGGCTCTCGGAATTGCTCAGAAATCGAAATCTTCTTGTGAATACGAACGCTCTCGTTCTTTGGTATGCTTTATATATGTATTTCTTTCAAATATCTTCTTTTTCAAGGCAACGTGTCCTGTCTCCAAAGCTTCAATGTTCAAAAAAGCAATGGAATTTTGTATAAAGTTGAGTCTTTGTTTTTGTTGGAAGCAAAGTACTATGACACCGAGAATATACCCGTACATAGAGCGTGCTTTGACTCTTCAAAATGTTAGTTTCACTTTTTTTGTTTCAGTAATATATTCCTTAGGGATATCTCTTCTAGTTGAATTACATAAGGAATGTCATCATCATCATCATCATTGTCAACCATTATCAATCCACTGCTGGACGAAGGTCTCCCCAAGTTTCCTCCACAACGGTCTGTCTTGTGCCAGTCTCCTCCATGTCACCCCTGCATACTTTCGAATTTCATCCACCCATCTCCCATGTGGTCTTCTTCTGGGTCTTTTCCTGTCCCTTGGAATCCAATCTAAAATTTCAGCTGTCCATCGATGATCTGTCCTTCTGGCAGTATGTCCAGCCCATTGCCATTTCAGGGATTTAACTCTGATCATGATGTCTTCCACTCTTGTCATTTTTCGGATCCACGAGTTCCTCTTCTTATCTTTCCTGGTTACACCAAGCATGCACCTCTCCATATTTCTTTGAGTTGTCTTCAGCCTTTGTATGTCTCTTTTAGTTAAGGTCCACGTCTCCGCACCATACGTAAGCACTGGAAGGATGCATTGATCAAACACTTTTCTTTTAAGACATAATGGCATATTGCTCTTGAAAATTATGCTGTTTCTTCCAAAAGCTCTCCAGGCAAGTTTTGTACGCCGATTAATTTCTTCATCAATGTGACCCTCACTTGATATCTGCTGTCCAAGATAAACGTACGTGTCTGTTATCTCCAGCTTTTCTCCATCAATCGATAAATCTTCATTTCTTGTAAAAGCATTGAACATCACTTTTGTCTTCTGAAAGTTCATTTTTAATCCCACTTCTTTACTCTTGTCAGCAAGTTCCTGGATCATACTCTGCAGCTCTGATGGGGTAGTTGCAAAAATGACTACGTCATCAGCAAAACGAAGGTGGGTTAGATAATCTCCATTAATCTTTATCCCCTTGTTTTCCCAGCTCAGTGACTGAAAAACACCCTCCAATGTGGCATTAAAGAGCTTCGGAGATATGGTGTCACCTTGTCTCACTCCCTTTCCAATTTTTACGTGTGTTGTATTTTCAAACAGCCTAATCTTTGCACTTGCATTTTCATAGATGTTATTAATAATATTAATGTATGCATCTTCAATACCGCAGGTTTTCAGAGCCATTGTAACTGCTGATGGTTTCACCGAATCAAAGGCTTTTTCATAATCGATAAAAGCCATGCACAATGGAAGTTCATATTCCCTCGCTCTTTCAATTAGTTCTCTCAGCACGTGGATATGATCTATTGTGCTGTAGCCACTCCTGAATCCCGCTTGTTCTCTCGGTTGAGCCATGTCCAGTGTTACCTTCAAGCGGTGTGAAAGAACTTTAGTGAAGATTTTATAAACTACTGATAGGAGGCTGATAGGTCTGTAGTTTCCGAGATCCTCAATGTCACCTTTCTTATGTAGCAGGATCATTGTAGCGGTGTTCCAATCCTCAGGAATCTTTCCTTCATTAAGGCATCGAGTGAAAATTTGGGCGAGCACTGTTTCGATTTCTCCACTTGCTTCTTGTATGATGTCTACAGTAATTCCATCTTCTCCTGGAGCTTTTCCTCGCTTCATGTTCTTGATTGCATGTGCAACTTCTGCTGGAAGGACTGGAGGAACTCTGGTACTGGTATCTTTCATGATGTCTGGAGTGCATATATCATCCCTTTCATATAATTTGGAGTAGAAATCTTTCACTCTTGTCAAAATTTCTGCCTCTATTTCTTGTTACAGAACCATCTTCTTTTCTCAGTGCCATAATCTGTTTTCTTCCCTTACTGAGATGTCCCTTTGCTATCTTTAGGCTTTGGTTGTTTTCAATTGCTTTCCTCACTAGTTCACAGTTGAATTTCCTTACGTCTTCAGTGATACTTTTCTTACTGTCTTGCATAGCTCTATATATTCCACTTTGGAAGTCACATCTTCTTTAGTTGTCCTCATCTCTCTTCTTTTTTGCATCAACATTTTGGTTTTTCCTGATAATTTGTTCACATGCAACTTGTTCTTAGACCCAGCTAATTTTGTTGCTGTTTCCATAAGAGCTTTGGTTACTTTTCTGTTAACTTCAGAGATGTCCACTTCTTCCGATGTTAGGCCTTCTAAAGCAGAGAACCTGTTCTTCAGTTCTAACTTGAAGGTATTATGGTGTTTTTTAAGGTTGGTTATGTCAATAGATTTTGTTTGTCCTATGAGCTTGCCACGTTCAAGTTTAGTGTTGAGGTGCATCTTACATCTCACCAATCTATGGTCACTACCTGTGTTGAACTTGTTTAGCACACTGCAGTCTTCTATGACGAATTTTTTGTTACACATAATAAAATCAATTTCACTTGTCGTCCCATTTGGATGTCTCCATGTCCATTTCCTGTGTGGCTTTTTCTTGAAGAAGGAGTTCAAGATGAAAAACCCTTCTGCCTCTGCAAACTCAACGAGAGTATTTCCACGCTGGTTTCTGTTGCCATGACCGAATTTACCTACCGAAGTTTCATTCTGTTGCCGTTGCCCTATTTTTGCATTGAAATCTCCCATAATTATTTTCAAGTGCTGCTTACCTTTATTATTTAGATGACAAATTTCCTCATAAAATTCTTCAATTTCTTCTTCAGGATGACTTGTGGTGGGTGCATAAGTTTGAATAATCTGAGCCTGGTATCTTTTCGAGAGTTGGATAACAAGTCGTGCAGCTCTGTCAGAGGAACTTTCAACTTCTACAACTTTATCCTTCAGTTTCTTGTTTATTATAAATCCAACACCAGTAGTTCTGCCAGTATCTGTCCCACGATAGTAGAAGAGATGTCCACTTTTCAGTTCGATGAGATCTTCTCCTTTCTCCTTACCTCACTTAGCCCCACGATGTCCCACTTGATCCTTTGTAGTTCCTCTTCCAATTCAAGAAGCCTTGAATCAGAAGATAGGGAGCGTCCATTGTAAGTAGCCAAGGTCAGCATCAGATGGCAGCCTAGTCCGGTCCTCCGGGGATTCTTAGCACCCTCTGCCTTCATGTCGCACTGGCCGCTGCCTTGGCCAGGTACATTCCAGCTGCCGGAGACTGAGGGCCAAGATTTAAGTTGTGGAATCATTTTGGAGGGGTTTGGCCATAACTCACCACGCTGGCCAAGCGGGTTGGTGAGTGTGGGATAGCATTTCCTCTGATCCCGATGGTATAGTTATACCGCTATGGTCGGTCGTCAGAGCCCCTTTAGTGGGAACAGGATGCACCACGAGAAGGCGGGGTTGACATTTGTCAAGGAGAGGCTGTGATGTTACGCATCACCTGACCTTACATGTACGTTACGTAATATAATTTTTCTCAGTACACATGCTGGCCAGTGATCACAATTTAAAGAGAATTAATGCCAGTATCGAAACTGCAAGATAATTATTCAGCACTAGAATAATGGGCACCAGAACACGTTCCTTTCGTTTACTGATCATCGGTGATCAATTATAGAAAGATACCTGTGACTTTCACACTGACCATTTGCTTGAAGAAAGAATAAATTTGTCAATTATCTCGTTGAAACTACTGTCAACTTTATAATCAATCTTTCCACGTCGAGATCGTACAACATTAACACCAAACATTAAAGTCTCTGCATACTATAAGAAGGGCAGAGTCTTTAATGTTTGTACAAAGACTAAACACTGTACAAAAATGTCTGTTTTATATCGTACACTGCACGATATAGAAAGGGCCTTTGTATAGTGAAATGTATTTTGTTCAGTTCATTTTTGTTGAAAATCACTTTTTCTGCTCGCTTGGAAGAATGTATGGTTGTACAAAATATAAACAAAAAAAGGGGTTTCAGACATCTGCTTTTCATCAATTGAGTGCCATTGCATCCTCAATTCTTCTCTGGCTTGACCTCTGCCCCGCAGGGCATTTTTGTTTCAAAACGTGTTTTCTCAGTATTAACATAGTTAAGCTCAGTAATTATATATATTACTTTTTCAACTAATGAACAATCAGCGTGGCTTTAGGTATTAGGTGTGCAACTTAATTCTCGGCCCCTAACCGCAAGCGATCATAGAACCTCGGCAAATGCAAATAGTTGTGTGCGATAATAGCTGATTGCAGCGCCATCCAACAGCTTTCCAGGCAACCGTAACCGCTCCCAGCTGTAGTGACAGATGGGACGAAAGTTGACGGCGAAAGCAATGTCGTTCGAGAAGCAACATTTGAGGCACTGCCTCCTGTTCGCGTTTCAGCTGAAAAACCTGCCGCAAAAGCCCAGCAAATGATCTGTACTGCTTTGGGGGAGGCTGCTGTGTTGTCGTACAGTACGTGTAAGAAGTGGTTCCAGCGCTTTAAGCAGGGAAATTTGGATCACCGTGATGCAGAACGTCCGGGACAACCACAGAAATTTGACGATGAGGAACTGGAACAGCTGTTGGACGCGGATCCCTGTTGTACACAGTCAGAGCTTACCCAGGACCTCGGAGTAACAAGACAAGCCATTGCAAAGCACCTGCACAAACTTGGACGGATTGCAAGAAGGCCCGTTGCGTTCTCCACCAACTTACAGCTGCGAACAAGTCTAGGCACTACGATGTTTCTGTGTCCTTGCTCTTCAGATTCAAGAAGAAGGATTTCCTCCACAAGATTTTGACTTGTGATGAGAAGTGGATCCTCTACGATAATCCTAAGCGGCACAAATCGTGGGTTCATCCAGGTCAGCCTACCACCAGTACCGCCAAACCGAATATCCATGCCAGGAAGTTGTTGCTGTGCATAACGTGGGACCAGCGCGGTGTCGTACACTATGAGTTGCTCAAACCTGGTGAAACGGTCAATGCTGAACGTTATTGTCAGCAACTCATTCGTGTGAGTGACGCAAAGGAGGCGAAAAGGCCATACACCGGCAAGGGCAGAAGGTCAATCATGTTGCTTCAGGATAACGCGCGTTCTCACACCGCGAAAACGACTTTAAACACGATCACCGCCCTGGGATTGGAGATTTCGTCCCACCCGGCGTATTCTCCAGACTTCGCTCCGTCGGATTAATACCTCTTTCGCTCCCTGCAACATCACCTGAGTGATACGCACTTCACTTCTGTCTAGGAGGTTCACACGAATATTGAAGACCTTATCAACTCGAAACAGCCCTCGTTTTTCCTCAGTGGCTTTCGGCAGCTTCCTGACCGATGGCTGAAATGTATCGAACACGACGGGGATTGTTTTCCTGATTAGGTACGTATTCGATTTGCTATAATTTGCTGTCAACGTGTCGTGCCTGTGGCCGAGAATTAATTTGCACACCTAATTGTTAGACTTTGTGAAACGTTAACGTCAATAAATGTTACAGTGCTTTTGAGTGATCTTCGTGTTACAGGGTTCTTTAAAACTAGGTCCAGTTTCATCCATCCAACATTTTAAGTAAAAACAAACTGGGTTGACTACGTAGTTTTCTATTTCCTTGGTAAAACAGCGTTCCTGCAGCCCAATATTTGAGCAAATGGTCAAACTATATGTGAAAAGATCCAGGGCGTAAGCTGTAAAAATGAATGCTTGATATTTGGTGTAGAATTTAAAATTGCTTTTAGATAGGTACTAGGAATCTTAACTTTCATTGCTATAGACAATTACGTTGATGTGTTCAAACGTATGCATAAACCATGAAATATATATTCAAATTGATCGGAAACTTGAAACTTGGTCGTTCTGGGTGGTGTAGTAATTAGCATACCAGGGCGTTTTCTGGGAGACGCGGATTCGAGTCCCGCTCCAGGACGATGAAAATTTTCAAGTTTTCGGATATTATCTGTCACATTTATATTCATCCTTGTCACATTTACGCCAAACATCGGGTTGTCATCTTCAATATTTGTATGCATAAACGTTTACGTTGACGTGTTCAAACGTATGCAGAAAATGAATGCCTGATACTAATTTGGAAAAAGTGAATCTGTTTATTGGTGTAAATATGACATGAATGTAAAGTCAGATATCCGAAAACTTGAAAATGTCATCGTTCTTGAGCGGGAATCGAATCCGCGTCTCCCGGCTATAGCACCCGAGTATGCTAACCACTCCCATCACCCGAAATGACCAAGTTCCGAGTTTCCAATTAATTTGAATATAACCATAACAGGATTCGCTCAATCATCACTGAACGCCTGATAAAACATCCCTGAATGCCTGATGTTTGTTGGAAGACTCTCCAAGTAACTTTTAAATAATCTGAATAAATCTTCCGTGTACGAGGAATCATTTCATAAATAATTCATCCCCCGTTCTACGAGGACTCACAAATGTTTAGTTGGGTTACAGGCGGGAGAGTTTGGGAACCAAGGCAATGTGATGAATTCCTTGTGGTGTCCTCCAACCAATAAGTAGTTGAACGAGCCCGATGACACGGTGAGTTGTTCTGTTGAAAGATAGCACTATGGTCTCATCAAACCTTTTGCAGATATGGACGGAGATGGTCGGCTAACAAGTCCCTTTAGTGTCCACCATTTGGTGTTTGTCGGATGATAACAACCTAGGACATGCTAGGAAAAGCCCCCTTAGGTCAGAACACCACATCCGCCGGCCGGCTGAAGCCTAACTGTGCAACTAGGATAAGGCTTCATGCAGTTTAAGCCAGATGTGAAGCCGACAATTAGCATGAAACAGCAGGAAATGGGAATCCTTATTCCACACGACCTTCTTCCATCTGTCGAGTGTCCATTCACGACGTTCTTTGGCTCATGCGGGGCGTTTGTTTGCTATGACTGGTCGTCATCATGGGTACACTCTTTGGTATCCTGCGGTGGAGCCCTACACGGCAAGGAACGGCGCATGGTGCATTTAAAAAAGGTCTTCGACCTACAGCGGTGCAGTTGTACTGGTAGGGAATCTAGGTGACTGTTGCAGAGAGTGCTGAGATACCAGTCGTTACAGTCAACTCTAACCTCTATAATCAATCGCGCGTTGCTGATAAATTCGAACCCGTCTTCTGGACGTCCGTGAATGGTTAATTCAGTCCTGGTGCACCCTTGATACAGTAGTATGGCAGCAGCCAGCAAGTGTGGGTGTTTCCGAACTACTGGCATATGCCCTCCGGGACCCAACTATCTGCCCGTGGTCAAAGTGGCTTACGTCACTACGTTTCACAATCTCAGGCAATCGTTTACCCATTACATACAGAAGATAGGTGTGCACAATTTACAGTAGCCGAACGTGAGTTTGATATCACTTGGTACTTCGCTATGGTTCCAAATAAGGAAAATGGGCGGATGGTGTTCTTAATGCAAAAATAACTCAAGGGTGTGTGTATATTATATGAAACTTTACTTGGAGACTGTCTTAGTCATTTCAGTCTCTATATACACTATATTGACAAAAGTCACCGGACACCTTTTCAAAAGCAAATGAACGGATCCGCTGCGTTGTTAAGATGCCCGGTACAGCTGCAACCGGTATAAAAACAAGCTTGCGCTGCCCGCGATCATATCGCACTGTGAGGTTGAGTGAAAATGTCGCGGATGGAGAGAACTGACTTTGAGAAAGGAAATATTGTTGAATGTTATATTAGTGGGTTGCTCACGAAAGAAACCGAGATGCATTTGAACATACCCAAGTCAACCGTTTTTGTACTTCATAAGTGGAAGAAGCAGCAAAACGTACAGGCAGACTGAAAAAAATCAGTGATAGAGGTTGTCGAAGCCTCAGGAGAGTCGTTACAGCTAATCGAAGGAGTACTGCACAAGACCTCAGTGTACAGGTGAGTAAAAGTGCTGGAACCTCGGTATGTACGTGTACCATTCGCAGAGAACTTCATTCCATGGATTACCGTGATCGTGCGGCTGCCCATAAGCCTTTCATCTCCACTCGGAATGCTACTCGTCGTTTAGCATGGTGTAAAGAACACTTATCGTGGACCGTAGATCAATGGAAACGAGTCCTATGGATTGATGAATCCAGATACACAATCAATCAGTCTGATGGTGGCCGTGTGAGGGTATGGCGGCAGCCGGGGGAACGCTATTTACAACAGTGTACTCTTCCTGCGGTCACGTTTGGAGCTGGCAGTGTACTCGTGCGGGAGTTTTTTTCGAGGTATGGTCCCCGCTCATTGGTTGTCGTGTACAAACCTGTTTACTGGCACGTCTACCTCGATATTCTGGACAATTATGCCCTACCAACTCTGTGGCAAAACTATGGAACCGAGTCTTGTTGTTACCAGTAGGATAATGCACCGAGCCATAAAGCAAGGACTACTACGGCGTGGTTTGACGATAATCGTGTTTAAACTGGCTAGCACTGAGCCCTGATATTAATCCCATAGAGCATCTATGGGATGAATTAGAGAGCCACATAAGAAGTTTAGAGCCAAGGCCTACTACAAAGCAACAGTTAGCGGCAGCATTATGTACTGAAGGGAAAAGCATACCTATCGCTCTGTTCCAAAACTTTGTCGAAAGCATGTCTCGAAGGGTCAGTGCATGGATTAAGGCCGAAAGTGAACCGACACCGTACTAATATAAGTCAATAAATGCTATGTTGTGTTTCTCTTCTAGGTGTCCGGTGACTTTTGTCAATACAGTGTATATTGCTTTGACTGCAAACTAAACTGGAAATGTTGAAGATAGTTACGTTTGTTTATTTCGTGCTGAACGTCTTATTTGGAGACTATCTTATTCAATTTAGTACCGGTAATATTCTAAGACTATGCACTAAATTGAAAATGTTGAAAATAATTATGCTTGTTTATTTCTGGCTAAACGTCTGTCGTAGGCAGCATAGGATGTAAGGAGCCGCCCGTCTCAAATTTAGGACTATTAAATTTACGAAGCCGTCAGAACCACTTTAAAATTTGCTCGTTACACGTACCTAATCCGGGACTCGAACAGGATCAAATATTGGGACGTATACTCTAATATACCTTTCCTCCTTAGGTTCTTTCTCTATGTAAATTTAAGTTCGTTTTCCTTAGCGTTTCTCAAACATAACGTGATATCTTCTCTCTCGCAAGTTTATGGTTGGCAACACTCCTGAGGTCGGAAAGAGTGGCGGGCTGATGTCCGGAACGAGAACTGAACGATATATACCTAGTCTTACCATAAATACTGTTTTAAATTTCAATGAAATAACAAAAGAAGTTTAAATATATTAGGTATATAAGTATGTTTTGAGGATTTGAGGTGAACAAAACACGTTGTTGGAGAACAGAAACAATATTTTAATATTAATCGAAGTATGCTCCCTCTGAAGCTACAACTTTACCCCATCTTTCGGGCAGTGAACGTATGCCCCGAAGGAAGAATTCCGGTTCCTTGGAAGATATCCAGTTATCCAGCCAAATTTTGATGTCTTCATCAGAACTAAACTGTTCTCCAGAAAGTGCTGACTGCATCGACCGGAACAAATGGTAATCCGATGGTGCAATATATGGCGAATATGGCGGGTGGGGTAGAACCTCCCAGTCGGATCCTTCTAAGTACTTTTTCACAGGTCGAGAAATATGTGGTATTGCGTTGTCATGCTGTAAGATGACCTTGTTGTGTCTATTCTCCCATTTCGACCGTTTTTGCGTGAGAGCTCGTTTTAAACGCATTAATTGAGTTCGATACCGATCACCAGTAATAATTTTTGACGGTTTCAACAGTTCATAGTGGATCATACCCTTTTGGTCCCACCAGAAAAACAACATTGCCTTTGAACCATGGATATTGCGTTTTGGCGCTGAAGGACCTGGTTCACCTGGCTTCACCCATGCTTTCTGCCGTTTAGGGTTATCGTACCATATCCATTTCTTGTCGGCAGTAATAATACGATGCAAAGAAACTTTCTTTTTTGCCTTTGAAGCAGCAATTCGCAAATGGTTTTTCGATGTTCAAGGTCTCTTTCCGCAAAGCATGTGGAATCCAATTCCCTTCTTTTTGCTACATTTCCATGGCAGCTAAACGTTGTGAAATCCATGGCTGACTAACATTTAATGCTGCTACTAGTTCTTTTTGGGTCTGGCACGGATCCTCGCTGAGTAAAGCTTCCAATTCGGCATCAGCAATTTTTTCGGGTGGTCCAGAACGTTCTTTATCACTGACATCGAAATCGTTCCTTTTGAATCATCTAAACCAATACTCACATGTTTTTATGGATGGGGAATGTTCACCATAGATTTCTGACATTAAGAGATAGCTGTCGGGAGCACTTTTCTTGACAATAAAGTAATGCACTAACACTTCCCGCAAATGCTGTTTTGTCGGGACGAAAGTTGCCATTTTCTATCGAGTAAAACAAATACGTCCTCGCAACTCAATCGAACGTCGTATACTGACTCTGACAGCTGGCGTCTCGTACTGCGATATCGCAGTGTTGCCACGTAAAAATACTTGCGAGCTGTAATAAGTACGACACCGAACGGAAATCCCTGAAAATGTACTTATATTCCAATATTTTAATATACCTTGGATGTGACGTAAATAGTACATTTCTGAATGCATGGCACCAATCACCTTTCAAAATGGCATCTTTTTGCCTTCACACAATACTTCAGTTTCTGTGGCCACTCGTCAAACGTTTTACGCAGGGTCTCCAGAGGGAAAGCTGTTATTGCCCGCACCAAAGATTGTTTGAGACTGTCAATACTTGGGTGTCTTTTTCTGCAGGCCGTTGTGGGCAGTTGCGGAACTGTCGGTTTTGGAAGAGGGTGTGACTCACATTTTTGACCACTGGCTCCAAAACCCTGTCCTTCTAGACTTTGGCGAATGTTTTCTCTACTTTCTCATAGAAATAGAGCTCCGTGGTATCCTCGTAGGAGACTCCCCATCAAACAATGACAGACGCGGGAGGATGTCACCCCTCATAATCCTTTGAGCTTTCTCTTGAGCTTCTCGTAAGAGGTACGCACACACCTTGTCATTTTAGCGGAAGAAAGCTATGTAAGTAATGACAATTATTTCGTCACAGAAAGGGATTTCTTTGTGGCGAATGTCTGCGTAACGCTGCAGCAAACGTTTCGCGTTTAGCATCCTCTGCTGCTTCAGTTGCGGGTTGAGGAAGTGTCCTGTACGCCGCCAGTAAGCTCTCAACTTTAGGTCACTACGCGTGACATAGACATTCTTGAAATGTTCTGCTCATGAGCCATGACAGGATTTCTTCGAATGCGGGCTGCCACTGCTTTCACCAAATGAGCAGTACTTACGGTATGCAGCTGACCCTTTCTAAGGCGGTCAGCGACGGTTGCAGTATCAAGGAATCAACTTATGTTCTGGTAGACAAACGTTCGGCTGATTTTCAGCTTCTTCAGCATGTTGAAAATCTCGGAAGCTGATTTTCCAACTTTCTGCAGTGCTACTACAGCAACACGATTATCATAATCGCCCTACTCCATGGCAAGTACTTCACGAAACGCGTTATTCCCTATGTGAATGAACGCACAATGATTCACTAGCTGCTTCATGCCTCCTGACTGGTTGGTGACGTTGCACACCAGTTGCGCCTCATCTGTTGAACGTCTGTAACAGTATTTATGCTAAGACTGGGTATATAATGTTTTGAGAAGCAACAGGGGAGATAGTGGAAGTTATCACACTAATTGAGAGCCGTCTGCGATTTGACGACTGTGTGTTCTACTTTAGCGTTGGTGTTGTGTTTTTCTTAACAAAGAGTTGTACTCGTTGGATTATTTTTAGTAATGTTGTTGAAGGCTGAGACGGGCTAAAGACAGTTTTGATGAATAAAGACCTATAGTAAGTAATCTTTTCCTGAAGTTATTTGAGTGATACCTGATTCGCTTAAAAGTGAAGTTATTAAAAACTGATTTGTGTAGAGATTCAACAGCTATATTCCATGGATATTACAACATATGAGGGAATTTTTGTTTTGGATGGACTGCCGAAAACAATTTCCTCACACTATATTTGCAGTTCAAAATGTATTTCCGGACGCCTCTGTCTGCAGTTTCCAAAAACAAGTTAGTAAAATCATGCAATGCATTGATTATGATACGCTTTCCAACATACCAGAAATTATTACTCAAGTTATGTGGATACTGGCTGTGGAATAAATCTCGCTCCGTGTCCTGACCTTTGACCCCATTTTGATAATATTCAACAGAGCCGGTTCACTATACCTCCGGAACAACATTATAAAGTTTTGTTACAATAGAAGCAGTTTTACGCAAGTTATGAGAATATTGGCTGTGCAATAAATCTGGCTTTTGTGCAATGACCGTTGACCCCATTTCGTTGATATTCAACAGAACTGGTTCACTATACCTCCGGAACAACATTATAAAGTTTTGTCGCAATCCAAGCATTTTAAATAAGTTATGACGCACAAGAGCAATGGAATGGACCCCACTTCAGTGTCTTGACCTTTGACCCCATTTCGCTCATTTTCAATAGGGTTCGTTCCCAGTGGCTCCCTACCACAAACTAAAATTTCATCGAAATCGAACCGTTTTTACGCAAGTTATGACGCATAAGGGCAATGGAATAAATCCTGCTCTTATGCCCTGCCTGACCTTTGACCCCATTTCGCCCATTTTCAATAGGGTTCGTGCCCAGGTGGTTCCCTACCACATACTAAAAATCCATCGACATCAAACCGTATTTGCGCATGTTATGACGCATAAAGGCAATGGAATGGATCCCACTTTTATGTCCTGACCTTTGAACCCAGTCCGGTCATTTTCAATAGGGCTCGTGCCCAGGTCGTTTCCTACCACATACTAAAATTTCATCGAAATCGAATCATTTTTACGCAAGTTATGACGCATAAAGGCAATGGAATGGATCCAGCTCCTATGTCCTGACCTTTGACCCTATTTCTCCCATTTTTAATAGGATTTGTCCCCAGGTAGTTCCCTACCACATACTAGAATTTCATCGAAATCGAACCATTTTTACGTAAGTTATGAAGCATAAACGCAATGGCATAGATCCCGTTGCTATGTCCTGATCTTTGACCTTGTTTCGCCCAATTTCAATAGGGTTTGTCCCCACGTGATCCCCTACAACATACTAAACTTTCTTTGAAATCGAACCATTTTCACGTGAGTTATCGTGCGGACGGACAGACAGACAGACGGACGGACAAAGCTGGAGCACATACGCTTCTTCAACCTACGGTTGGGAAGTGTAAATAAAAAAGCATCCATGAACTAAAGCGCAGTATGACGTCACATTATGGACGTTCTATTTTAAAATCTTGAACAGAGATTCTAGTAAAATACTTTCCTTCTGTGGATTTAATATTCCTCCTGTTGCTCACGTGACGTCTGTCACTCATCTGTCTTCGATTCTTTCATCTGTCTAGTTTCCTTGAGACCCTTTTTCGTTTAGTGGAAAGGTCTTAAATTCTAAGTGCTATGGCGAATTTAGTGTTCTTTGGATATTCTGTTGCCGTTGTTGTTTAACGTTAATATTTATTTTTCGTTATCTCCGTTATTCGTGATTTGTTCTGTTTTTATAACTTTAGTGTGATTGGGTGATGTAACATTTTGTAATAAAAAATGTCAAATAGCGAAACGACTTTTACTGAAAGTGCTAAAGAAGAACGTTTGTTTCTCCATTCATGACATCAGAATAAGATTACGAATTTATTAAGCAAAACATCGAAAAATATCTAATATGTTCCATTTTAAAATGTACAAGCGAATGTATTTGGAAGGTAATGAATATAGATGATTCCGATTATAAATTGAACGCGACGTAAAGCCACGAGAAGCGAATTCAGACAGGTACCGATAGCGAACAAGTGATATTAATGTTACGTTGACTTGCTTTCAATTTTAATTTTATTTCATTATTTTCGTCTCAAAACGAAATCATGCAGTAAAACATTCTTTCTTCAATACATTCGTGTTTTGCTACGATTGTTCATTTTCTGTCTGGTGAGGAAGGGCTTTTAGAAAGATATCCAAGTAAGGAAACAAAAATTCCCTCTTAGGAAAAAATGCTTTTCCAGCAACCATTCATCTGCCAGTTGTTTGGAAAATAAGCTATTATGCGTATGTCAAAATCGGGAAGCAACACTATTCCCTTAAGACTGTTCTTGCTTTTCCTGCAAAATGTAATTTCAAAAATTGACATTCTTCATTTTTATGGTGCAAATTTATTTGCATTAGTAATAAAGCTGCAATTAAGATGTCAATACTTAAAAAAATGCTCTATTAACAATTCTTTTCAGTCATACTTCCATAAAAATCTAAATTTTGTTTCAATGAGAGTGCATTACTATTCTTAGACGCCAAACCAAATTTTAGCAAATGGAGTAATAAGCAGTTTATCATTGAAGATTCTGTGTTTATGTAGGAAATGGATCTATGCATTTTATAATGGAATAAATTAAAATTGTGTTCTTTTTGATGACATTTAATTCATAAATTTGATTTCCCTTTCTGGTGATGTAACTTAAAAAGCAACGTCATCTAGTTAACAGGCGTAAGATGTGTTGCTTGCGCTGCAAACTTTCTTTTCCCTATTGTTTGATTTATAACTCCTGTGAATTCTAATTTATTTCAACACTGTGGCCTTTGCCCTAACGTCTTAAAAGCACTCCGGGCAAAATATTAGTCATTCCTAACAGAAATGACAGTAGGAAGTTACCGGTTGTACAGAGAGCTCCGTGATAGCATTGATGGGAGATACATAGCATTGGCATGATCTACAGGATCATTTCTGTCTCGTGCAGTGGTGAAGAGCAACGCGTGTGCTGAATTTAGTCTGCGATATGGTTCCTAAGGCATACATTACTGAGTGGCAAAAAGGAGCCATCGTTTTTGGCAGGCCCACGGACACAAAGCGAATGAAATTGCTCAATTTGTTGCTGTGCCCAAGCGTACTGTCCAGCGGGTCTACAAACAGAGGTGTAGTTTGCAGTCAACTGAAAATCGGCGACGTAACTGTGGCCAGAAAACGATTCTCAGCAACAGAGATCGCCGCCATGTTTCACGCCTAGTAACTGCAAATCGATTTCAATAGAGGTAACAATTGCTGCAAACAGTCAATGAAAGTCCTGTCCAACCAATTTCCGATAGGACATTGCGAAGAGAACTGCATGCGATGGACACCTGGAGCAGAGTACCACGGAAGAAGTTTCTTTTAACAGCAAGTGATAAAATCACACGTTGTCAATGGGATCAGAGCCACCAAAACTTCTCTGTGGAGGATTAGAAACGAGTAATGTGGTCTAATGAGTTTCGTTTTTGTTTGTACTCCAATGATGGGAGGCGACTAGTGCATCGCAGGCCCAATGAAGCCTTTTAATTCGATTGTGTCGAAGGTGTTGTTCAAGCTGGATGAGATTCTATGATATTTTCGAACCACGAAATGTGTCCTTTCCTTGCAGTGACGATGAAATTGAACCAGCATGCGTACCTCTGCATTCTGAAAGACAAAGTATTGCCCTCTTCCCTACATCTCCAGGAGAAGCATCACATTGCCACTCCTGTCTTCCATGACAACAATTGCCGTGTGCACAGGGCTAAAAGTGTATCTGAGTGACATATCGAACGCTCAGCAACACTATCTCACATCGACTGGCCCACAAAGTCCCCAGATTTAAATCCTGTTGAAAATCTGTGGGATCGTTTGGAATAGAAGGTGAAACGCCGGTATAGACACCGAGTACTCTGCTGGAACTTCGGGACGTGTTGACGCACGGGTGTCTGGCAATCGATGTTTAATACACCCACAACCTCGTGGAGTCTTGACCACACCGGATTCATGCTGTCATCAAGGCAAAAGGCGCCGTCACCAGTTATTAGGTAAGTTCTGACAGGGGTGACGAATGTTTTGGTTGGGTGTGCTTATTATAGCTCCTTTAAGTTTCACTCCATTTCCTCATAGTGTTTAATAAATGTCAAACAAGTTCATTCATCAATAATACAAAGCTTAAGGCTCTAGGACATGAGCGAGTCGTTGGATAACTGAGAAGGGCGACATATTGGAAGAGAGAATTTAACTGGTGCTAAATAAAAAATTGAAGCAAATAATCATGTTCTGAAAAGAAGAAAACCAAAATCTTCAAAAGAAAACAAGAATAGTTTTTCTGTCTAGATAGACGAGAAAACAACGTACGGAACCTGAATCGAGCAGCATCATTCATCGTCTATTACGCCCTCGGATTACCTGGATTCCTAATAATTGTAAATGCCCTAACTCGACCTTAAACAATCACATTCAGGCAATAGGGACATAAGCCGTATCATCCACGGTTGATAAACAATCGGATAATATATTACATATATGCAACCTTAATATCAGCGGAGATACTCTACTCAACAAAGAAAGTGCACCAAGTGTGCTGCAAAAATACAAATCGCAGGACGGGTGTACCCACTCGAGATACGCAAAGGATGTTAAACTGGAACCAATGACGTCACATATTCGTGAGATAAAGGTGCCTGCAACAAAAGCACCTGGTGGAAGTTTCGCGGGCATTTCGGATTTGCTGTTTGATTTGGGAAACTGTTCAGCGAAGGCCGAAAATTCCGGCTACACCCCATCAGCAGCTTCATCGCCATATGGATGCGTTTCTGAGAGAAGGCATTGTAGGCCTCTGTACAGCGGGCTGGTCTACAAGTCGTATCTCTGTACATATGCAACGCGATGCACGAACTGTTGGCACCAATGGCTACAGGAAGGTTCGTACGTGCGTCGGAGCGGCTGTGGAGAAGTTCCACAGACGTCAGAACGCCTGGACAGTCGGATTGTTTGACACGTTCGTTTGTCACCAGAAAGCACTGCAGCAGATACTCGACGTGCTATGTCATCGGCCATGGACTTCGTCATAAAGGCCCGAACTGTAAACCGAAGGTTACATTTGGCACACCTGCGCAGAAGGCAACGGTTACGTCGACTGACAGTAACGGCCAGCCATCGCAGCGCTCGTCTGGCTTGGTGCCGAAGTCAGGCAAACTGGGATGACGAATGGCCCACTGTGGTCTTCAGTGATGAATCCCGTTTCTGTCTGATTGCCCACGATCAACGGATCCGTGTCTGGCGACACCTTGGTTAGCAGAAGGATTCATTTTCGTTCGCGACCGCCACACACCCCGTCAGGCAGGCATCATGGTATGGGGAGCTATTGCGCATGACAACATCACGTTTCTTGTCCGCACCACGGTCACAATGACAGCTGCACGATACGTGATCGAGGTTCTGCATTCCAGCAAGATGACGCCCGTCTACACACCGCTCAGCTCTCCTGGCAATGTTTGCAACAAATTCAAACATTTCCTTCGCCAGCAAGATTCCCCAATTTATCCCCAGTGGAAAACCTGTGGGATCACATTGGACGTCGTCTGCAATAGAATCGGCCTTCACACGATCTCGATGAATTATAGGAGCAAGTCCTGAAGTCCACTTCCTGAGGATGATATCAGTCAACCGTACGACTCATTACCACGCCGTATTGCAGCCTGTATTTCCGTTCCTGGGGGTGCAACTACTTACTAAGGCGTACTAATTGTGCTGCGTTAGCTCATCTGATAAACACTGTACATGGCTGAAAATAAAATCAAAGTAAGCCCTTATGTATTCCTATTTGCATGCTCAACTTCACCCCTCTATCGTCAGTCCTTCTGGGTGGGGCAATTTCTATGTCCAGCAGTGTATATTACCCTGCAGGGAACAGCCTGTCATCTCTTCCGTTCCTCTGGGAAGTGTAGGTGTTTAGCTAATCGCCCGGGTTGTCCTAAGCTTGAATACTGTGTTATGCATGAGAAGTGCACATGTTTTACGGTGCTGGCTCTCTCACCACCCTCCAGTGGCCCCAAAGTAAAGACATGTGTCTGATCGTAGACCTTAGATTTCCGCATGGATAGTCAAGCCACCAAACAATAAGAAAAGTAAGATATTTGATAACATACTACGAGATATACTGTATAATTATGGAGGCATTACTTTCTGGACAACCTCTGTACATGCAATTCGCTCTTAAGGACTGTATCAAACTTTTTACAGCTTCTGCCGCTTCCCACCACACAGAAACGGAACAGCCTCTGATGATTCATGCTCCACGTAAAACCAATTTCGCATCGGGCACTCTGCCAAAGAACTCATTTTTGTGACGTCAAAACTACGATTAAGATTATCTAACCCGTTATAGTTTCCTTGGAGAGATCACAGTGTCTAGAAAATAAAAACCTAAGTATAATTCCAGTATTTAGAGAAATAAATAAATAAACTATGTATATAATGAACGCAAAACGGGATTACACCATATAATACAGATTTTGAAGATGACAATCCGTTTTTTGGTGTAAATATGACAAGTATAGTAAGTCAGATAATATCCGGAAACTTGAAAATTTCGTCATCCTGGAGCTGGAATCGAACCCGCGTATCCCAGATAGCGTCCGGGTATACTAACCACTACCCCAAACGGAACAACAAAGTTTCCGATTAACTTGAACATAACCATCACAGGATTCGCTAGTCGAAGCAACTGGCATTCATGTTTAGCGAATCTGGAGGTTAAGAATCCTATCCCGTGATTGTCCAGAGGAGCAGATAAATAATGAATGAAATACGGGATTACACCATACAATACAAATTTTAAAGATGACCATCCGTTTTGTTTGGTGTAAATATGCCAAGGATGGTAAGATTATATACGAAAATTTGATGTCATCTTCAAAACACTATATATGTTTTTCCAATGAAACCAATTGCTCAGAAAAATTACATTTTATGGAATTCCGATTTATAACGTTTTTATGCTACTGTAAGCCTTTTTACTATAGCCTAGTGCTGATAAACGATTTTCCGTTTCTCACCTAGGCGCACCTCTACTGACACATGTCCCTTGTCAGAACACCAAAATGTAGGTAAAACAGAGAGAAACATTCTACGAAGAGGCAAACGGAAAATTGGGTTCTGCCCTCATGAATCATAATTTAATTGATATCGGATATCAAATTTCAAACAGATGCCAAATGCAATGGAAAATAGTTTTTCCATTTGCTTCGAGTACGGTGTTTTGTGTGTGTGTGTGTGTGTGTGTGTGTTCGTTTGTTTCCTCGTCGCACAATTCTAAAATTCCCCGGCTTCCCGACGAAAATGCGAGGGCGAAACGTCCTCACAGGGATGAAAATCATGAATAATACATTTCTTCCGAATAACAGAGAATTCTCTTCTGTGTACATTCAATTTTTAACAGTCTCGTGGAACGTTCCACTAGTTTGTTTTCGCAAAATAATAAAGGCAATAGCCCCCGCCTTCGTAAAATTCAGACTTCGTGCGAAGAAAATCAAGCTTTTTTTCCCCTTTCTTTCTCATGAGTAATGCTTTGATACGTGCTTTGATTTTTAATAGGTAGCTGAACAAAACTCTAATATTCCATTATCTCCTATACCTCGGCTACTCCTCAGTGTTTGTCCTATGTCCTTGAACTGACAAGAAAACTTGACGGACAGATGAAAGAGATAAAAAAGCATTTAGAGAAATGTTTTATTACTGCTAAGAAGCATTTTCGATTCTCTTCTTTATTAGATCTTCCTAAGTATTAGCGTATTTCGCTGCGTGATCTCTTTCTTGAGCAATTCTGCACAACGTTGCTCCAGCATCATTTCAGAATTCGTCAACAATTTATTGATTTCTGTGTCCTTCCGAATTTCTTGGAGTCCTCTTTGTGTTTAACTCGTGTACGATCGCGGTTATGGTGCGATTAAAGTTCTTCTAATAATGAAACGTATACAGCGTATTAAATCCGTTTATTTTTGTGGTGTAGTCAGCACAAAGATTCGCTAAGCTTTCGCACTCTACCGGGGAGACTTTTTCGAGGCAATGGTAGACATAAAATGCATGGAATTGGAACACGTAAAGAACGAAGATGAGTTTTGAAAATAACGTGGGTGACATCACCAGCATATTACATGAATTTTTATCATGCAATTATACGGTGCCCAGCGATATGTTTTAATCTTTTAATAACGCATACCAATCCATTGGTAGTTCAGTGGAGACCATATCATTGCATGCCATTTTGGTGGATAGGATTTCCACTGGCTCACTGATAGAAGTCTCTTTAAATATCGTGTAAGGGGCAATTCTTCTAACATTATTTCATACAGGAGCGGCCGAGTAATGCATAACTTCTTTGGCAAGGGCTGTATTCTGCATGACCTGGTTGATACTTCGCACGTGTTCTTTACATCTAGTGTCTAAGGATCGCTTTGTCATTCCGATATATATCTTTTCCGTGTTGTCAGGATATACCAACGGTATAGCGTACATGTAATGATATGGTCTATACTGAACTACCAATGGTTTAGCATGAGTTATTAAAAGATGAAAACATATCTCGGCGCACCGTATAATCACGTGATAAAAATGCATGTAATATGCTCGTGATGTCACCCACGTTATTTTCAAAAATCATCTTTGGTCTTTACGTGTTCCAATTCCCTGCATTTTATATCTACCATTGCCTTGAAAAAAACCTTCCAGTGGAGTGCAAAAGCTTGACGAATCTTTGTGCTAAATATACCACAAAAATTAACAGATTTAATACGCTATGTGCGTTTCATTATTATTAATGTCTGGTGTATTGAAAATAAAGCTAAAGCTCTTCCTTTTCTGCAATCTGCAACATTAACTAACAAACATGTAAGCAGAAGCGCTGCTTTCTGTTTCGTCGTTCGAATCGGGAAGGAGTCCGGAACGAGGCATGGCATTTTACTACAGCGTCTTCCCACTTTCTGGAGCCTTCGGCCTCAAATTAGGAACTGTGATTGTTTATATAGTAGCTGTAAACGTTGCACCTGGAGTTTAGCAAACTATGAAAAAAAGCCACATTAAAACAATGCACGGAAGGGAAGTTCTTTATAGCATTAAATGCTTATTCAAGTAGTTAACTACTATTGGAATACTCTTAAAGACGTGTATCATCTTTCTATATTCTGTTGCTCACGTTTAAGTTAATTACAGCCCATGGTGGTGCATAAAATGTGGGAACTACTATATACAATTCAATTTTAATGTTCAATAAATATACTACTTACATACAATGTTTCTTCACTTCCATCCACCAAAGTTCCAAGTTCCGTTGTAAGAACTGCATGTACCTAGTAGCAATCCAATAAATTAGTGTTTACTTCTAGAAAACAACAATTCATTGTATGCAATTCTTACAACGGAACTTGGAACTTTGGTGGATGGCAGTGAAGAAACATTGTTTGTAAGTAGTATATTTGTTGAAAATTAAAAATTGAATTGTATATAGTAGTTCCCATATTTTATGCACCACCATGGGTTGTAATTAACTTAAACGTGAACAAAAAATATAGAGAGACCACACATATGTTAAAGAGTATTCATTTAACCACGTAGCTGTAGTCTTCCTTACATCATTATACACATAATACAGTATATATCTTAATGGTATGTTCTACGTTGCAGCGTTCGTCATGGTTTTCAAGGATGTCTGCTTCCTGGCTTTTAAAGTAATGGCAATATTTGCAATGGTAAACTTCACACTGTTAAGTATCTGTGCATTTACTGAATGTTCTGAACTGTGTGTTATATTTTGAATTACCTGCTGTCTGCGTATATATTTGCGGTCTGTGCCTCTGAGTTATTTTTGGGCCATAATGGTAAATGGAGATTTCACGACAAAGCTTCATCTGAACATACACTGTCAGCATGGGGTGTGACTTTCTCGCGCCACTAATAACGTAGATATACGGCGTCGCATTTACATAATGAGGCCTCGTTTCTGTAGAGATGCTATATTATGAAGACACCAGAGCTTCTGACAGATCATAAAGAGTTATTGGTGGTGGATCGATACGTCGAACCTGGTGGTCATGATAGTCCATAGTTCAATAGATGTTTAATAGGATTAATGTCTGGCAAGTACGGTGGCCAGGATAGTAAGCTAAAGTCACTGGAATGCTCCTCACACTATTCTCACACACGCATAGCAACATGGCAAGGGGCATTATCTTGGTGAAAGCAACCCATACCATCGGGGTAGACAGTCGTCATGAATCGTGAATCATACCAGAGTACGGTGATCAGGATAATAAGCTAAAGTAACTGGAATGCTCCTCAAACCATTCTCGCACACTCAGAGCAACATGGCAAGGGATATTATCTTGCTGGAAGCAACCCATGCTATAGAGGTAGACAGTCATCATGAATGGGAGCTTCTGATCCGCTACAATGGATAGTCAGCCTGAAACTTTCATCGCATGACCGAGGGGGCATGATTGCTCCCAATGATTCCCAGGAAAACATGCCCCACACGAGCACATTTTTACACTGTTAATAATTTGGGGATATGTTGCACTAAAAAGTGATGCTACACCAGCTGCACCACTTTCTGAGAAAAGATGCACCATTATATGGTGCAAACAAAACCCCCAACAATATGGTCCAACCTTACACCTATTTATGGGGTAAAGTTGCACCATAAAATGGTGCAATCTTACACCATTAAATGTAAGGATGCACCTTTTATAGTGCAACTTTAATCCATAACATGGTGCAAAGTTGAACCACTTGTTGGTATCACTTTTCCAAAAGTAAACACAAACGTCTTGGAACTCCATGCCAGAATTGCACAGTGTGACACATTTGTACGACAGACTCCATGCCAGAATTGCATAATGTGGTGCAGCTGGTGTAGTTCCACTTATTGGTGCAACGTATCACCAAATTTAAATGTAGTCTTTTTACATCACTGCTTTACGGAAAATATATTTTGAAAACAGCGTTCCTGTGTACTGTTACAGGACGTTTGTGTTTACTTTATCAATTTAAGAATAAAAGGTTCCTGTTTTCTTTTTTTTTTTTATTTTTCTCGCATATTTGGAAGATTTTGTTGTTCATTGCTTATGGTTAGCACATATAGTCTGAATTTCAAGATCAATATACTGGGCTAATTAATGCCGCAATTTGAGCATGTTGTATTGCATTAAAAGCTACTTCCATGTAAACAACCTCCTCAGAAAACTAAAATTGTATTGTCTTACACGTGGCTAGGCACATATGTAACACCAGAAAGTTCAACGTGAAAATAATTATGTCTGGAACACCAGATATATAGGCTATGTGCTACAAAAAGTATTTTCATCATTTACCTTATTAACTTGAGTGAACAGTTCTTTAAAATTTTCCAAACTCGCACTCCATGTGGCTACAAAACCAACATAGCGGCACAACGCAACATCTGTCTCATTTGGATGACTTCATGACGAAGACGCACGCGCTGTTTCCTTCACTGCGCCAAAATGTGGTGCAAGGTAGCGCCGATCCGACTTCATTTGGTAACTTGCACAAAAATTACGTGCAAGTCAAACGTTTTCTTGCACCACTTTATAGTACAAGTGTGAAAATCGCACGAGATCATGGTGTAAGTGTCACATGCTGCACGATATTGTGGTGCAACGTTGAACTGAAATTTATAACAGTGTACGTCCTGCCTGTTTCTTCTCGAGCATTGTGTCGGGATGCTTTCTGGCCGCAGTGCTTCGCCGAACTCTCCATACTCAATCCACATGATAGAGCAGAAACAGTGATTCGTCAGAAAAGGCGAATTTTCCTTACTATTTAGTGGTCCAATACGTTCCTCTCTGATGCAAATTCACGCGGTAATAGTCGATGTCTAGCTAGCATGCATGCATGGGATCCTTAAGTGGATGGCAGTTCCGGAGGTCCATAGAGAAATGCGTTAGACTGTGGTCTGCGATACCTTCCTCGATCGGCCTGCAATAAATGCTCTGGCCAGTTGTTCCACTGTGGCCCATCTTTTGGATGGTACTAGTCGAGATCATCGTCGCTGCTCACGGTCGTCAATGCTCCGTGAGGGTCCACTATTACCCCAATTACTCCAGGTCTTGCCAGTTTCCTTCCATTCCTGGAAAACTTTAACAACTGCACCAAGTGAACAGCCCACAGCATCGTCTAAGTCTACAATGCTATCACTCTTAAGTCGGTAGCCAATAACCATTTCTTCTTCAAACTCCCTTAAGTCACGTCCTTTTTCCATTTCACGTGAAACTACATAACGTTCGTGAGTTCGTCTCCTTTAAAATGCGTTATGCAATTTTTATATATTGCTACACATGCCATCTGGTTGCTGGTTACGGTTCTTTCTTACATCAGGGTGGTTTTAACTGGACTGTGTCATCATCATCAACCATTATCAATCCCCTGCTGGATGAAAGTCTCCTCACGTTTCGTCGACAGTTATCTGCCTTGACCCTGTCTCCTCCATGTCTCTTCGGCATGCTTTCGAATTTCGTCCATCTATATGCCTTTACAGCACAATAGATCATATCCACGTACTGAGAGAACTAATTGAAAGAGCGAGGGAATATGAACTTCCATTGTGCATGGCTTTTATCGATTATGAAAAAGCCTTTGATTCGGTGAAACCATCAGCAGTTACCACGGCTCTGAAATCCTGCGGTATTGAAGATGCATACATTAATATTATTAATAACATCTATGAAAATGCAAGTGCAAAGATTCGGCTGTTTGAAAATACAACACACATAAAAATTGGAAAGGGAGTGAGACAAGGTGACACCATATCTCCGAAGCTCTTTAATGCCACATTGGAAAATGTCTTTCAATCACTGAACTGGGAAAACAAAGGGATAAAGATTAATGGAGATTATCTAACCCACCTTCGTTTTGCTGATGACGTAGTCATTTTTGCAACTACCCCATCAGAGCTGCAGAGTATGACCCAGGAACTTGCTGACAAGAGTAAAGAAGTGGGATTAAAAATGAACTTTCAGAAGACAAAAGTGATGTTCAATGCTTTTACAAGAAATGAAGATTTATCGATTGATGGAGAAAAACTGGAGATAACAGATACGTATGTTTATCTTGGACAGCAGATATCAAGTGAGGGTCACATTGATGAAGAAATTAATCGGCGTACAAAACTTGCCTGGAGAGCTTTTGGAAGAAACAGCATAATTTTCAAGAGCAATATGCCGTTATGTCTTAAAAGAAAAGTGTTTGATCAATGCATCCTTCCAGTGCTTACGTATGGTGCAGAGACGTGGACCTTAACTAAAAGAGACATACAAAGGCTGCAGACAACTCAAAGAAGCATGGAGAGGTGCATGCTTGGTATAACCAGGAGAGATAAGAAGAGGAACTCGTGGATCCGAAAAATGACGAGAGTGGAAGACATCATGATCAGAGTTAAATCCCTGAAATGGCAATGGGCTGGACATACTGCCAGAAGGACAGACCATAGATGGACAGCCGAAATTTTAGATTGGATTCCAAGGGACAGGAAAAGACCCAGAAAAAGACCACATGGGAGATGGGTGGATGAAATTCGTAAATATGCGGGAGTGACATGGAGGAGACTGGCACAAGACAGACCGTTGTGGAGGAAACTTGGGGAGACCTTCGTCCAGCAGTGGATTGATAATGGTTGACAATGATGATGATGATGATATGCCTTTAGGTCTTCTTCTGGGTATCTTTCTGTCCCTTGGAATCCAGTCTAAAATTTCAGTTGTCCATCGGTGGTCTGTTCTTCTGGCAACATATCCAGCCCATTGCCATTTCAGTAATTTCACTCTGGTCTTGATGTCGTCCTCTCCTGTCATTTTCCTTATCCACAGGTTCCTCTTCTTTTGTTTCCTGGTTACACCTAGCATCCAAAGATGCTTACACAACGGGACTGTGTACTTATGTATATATTCTGTCAATATTGTAACATTACATTTCGAAGTATTTCAGGGCATTTTTTGGTCTTGTAACCCAATGGTTTGCACCTTGAGCAACTCAATGTGTTATAAACCCGTTCCTAATTTGGGGCCACTGTTTTCAGGAAAAGAAGGGAGCCAGTGCCTTAGGAAAAGTACGGCATGAACCTCTCACCCGGTTTTCGAACCCAGACCATTCTCGTACGAATGATTAAGAGCCAGTGCTACGTTCCACTTTGCCACCGCTGTCTCAATTCAGTAAGGTCATCTCTATTCATGCTGTATTAGTACTGTTTTTGGCAACATCTATATCTATATATATAGTGACTTAATTTTACAAATTAAGTCACTAGTAGATCTATTCTAAAACTTGTCCTACCGATAAGTTTCTTCAAATTCTGTTACAGATAAGCAACTTAATTATTTTGTACCATTCACTTATTTATAAGAATGTAGCTACAAATGGTAGATCTAATTGCAGAGGTGGTAATTACACTGGTGGAAAGTGAAAAAAGAACACCAAGAAGGAATTGGCGGACGATCATGAAACTTTCATATGTTAATGGGGTTGAGTTTACGTAGGTGTGATGTTAATATCGGGACCAACCGGTGAGCGCTTACGCCGCAGCACGGCGTAATATGCAAATTATCGTCGGTGGTATTTAAGGAGTACGGCAAAGTAAATGTAATGAGTCGTCGGCGTACGGACACGTGCAAAGATCCTGAAGAAGCTGCAATGCCTGGACATGGAAGACGTGTACGATTTCAGCAGTTATCGGACTTTGAGCGAGGTCGTGTAGTTGGACTCCGCGAGGCCGGGTGGTCGTATCGTCGTATTGCAAAGCGAATTGGACGGGAAGTATCGGTGATGGTACGATGGTGGCGTAGATGGTCCGAGGAACATTCCCACACGAGAAGACGTGGAACCGGGAGTCACCAACGGACTGATGAGCGGACCGATGGACGCATAAGAAGAGCGGCGTTGTCAAGCAGAACATCCACTACGACGCAAATACCAGCTGCCGTTGCACCTGAGGTGACTGTGCGAACAATCCGCAACCGTCTACTAGATGCAGGACTACGTGCATGTGTGCCTCTGGCATGCGTACCTCTGACTCCAGCCCACCGTCAGGAACGGCTGCAGTGGTGTCGCCAACGTCTGCACTGGAAAACGCAATGGCCGTCTGTCGTGTTCAGCGATAAAAGCAGATTCTGTTTGGGAGCCTCCGATGGCCGTATGCGTGTTCGCAAACGCACAGGGGAGCGTCTCCACCCTTCTTGCATCCACCAGCGACACACAGGACCTACACCTGGTCTCCTGGTGTGGGGAGCGACCAGCTATCACTCCTGTACACAACTAGTGTTTGTACCGGGTACGTTAAACAGCACCTTCTACATCAACAACATCATTCAGCCCGTTGTTGTGTCATTTTTAATGTCGGTCCATCGTGGTGTTTTCCAGCAAGATAACACACGCCCACACACGGCACGTGCAACGCAACGTGCACTTCAGGGTGTGAGACAACTTCCATGGCCTGTACGTTCACCGGATTTGTCCCCCATTGAACACGTGTGGGATTTTATGGGACAACGACTTATCCGGTCTCCACGGCCAGCCACGACCATCCCCGATTTACGCGTCCAGGTTGAGGATGCTTGGAACTCACCACCCCAAACTTACATCCAACATCTGTACGACAGACTCCATGCCAGAATTGCACAGTGTGATGCAGTTCATGGTGGTTCAACCTCGTACTAACCATGTTACATGGAAATGTTATTTTTCAGTTTACCAGCAAATACAGCTGCATTTTGCCAAAATGTTTTGATCACGTTATCCTCTGTATTCCGTTATTATCCAGATTAATTTTCGTTGGTATCAGACGTCTCCTTCTTGGTGTTCTTTTTTCACTTTCCGCCAGAGTATATTACTGCATTAATAGCAATTACTATAACTTCTCAAAACATGCTTTATGAAGGAAGTCACAACTTTATAAATAACCTGATAGTCTTCTTATGAAATGTGAAGTATATGCAATTTGCACAAGGGATAATGTCCGCAAGTTTCAGTCCTGGAGTGTGGCACAGAGAATATTCCACACTCTGACATTGGCGAAAGTAGCATACCGTAAATCATTTAATTCAGAATCATTATCATCAATCTCACCATTTGCGGAAAATACGTGAGTTGGCGAGGCTTACTACCATCTCAAAAATAGGTGTTATCTTTAAAACGGAAAGAAGGACAGCTGTCCTTCTTTCCGTTCAGTTATCAGCAATGTGTACTTCAGTTATCAGCAATGTGTACTCCATTTGATCTGTGAAAAAGGTTCAGAAAAATGTTTTGCACTTTCTTAGTGTCATTCATTTGTGTATTGAGACTAGGACTGCAAATGATTGTAGCATTCGATAACAATGATCTGACATGAGTTATAAGCAATCGCCCGTCCCTAATTTAGAGTCACTGGTTCCAGATGGGCTATAATCAGTCGCCCATCCGTAATTAAGGGTCACTGGTTCCAGGAAATGGAGAAAACCAATGCCTTAAGACAAATAACATGCATGCCTCACTGGGATTCAAACCCGGTCCCCTTTCAGACGAAGGATCAGAAGCCATTGCTGAAAACACTGCGTCAACGGGACGGGCCGATTTACTTTGAGAATAGACTACTCGGTTATAATGTCAAGAGAAACAAATCAGGTCATGATGTGTCTTTCAAAACGGAATCATGAAAATATTTACCGATTTTTGCATCTTTTTAATTATGTACATGAAACTTTAAAATGCTCTGTTTCTTGAATAATCTTTGCATAAAAAAGAAAAGAAAAAACGAAGCATCCCGAGAAAAGCGTTCGATTCTGATAAAACTCACATACAAGTACCTCAAATCCAAAGATGCAAATCATTAAAAATAGCGACCTTATATCAATTTCAAAACTGGCACGTACGAACAACTGTGACAACGAAATGGCGCTGATGACCAACGCATACGTGTCTGGAGACGAGCCGGCCAGTTCACGGATCCTGCCTTTTTCGTGGAACGGCACATGCCTAACACATCGGGAATAATTGTCGGGGAAACCATCAGTCCTCCCTACCATACTCACGGCTCAAAGGTGCGTCCACAAGATTCTACGAAATGTTATATTACCATTTCTGTGACAGCATCACCGATCACTTATTCGCCAGCATAATGCCCGGCCACAATCAGCACGGCTCCTCCAGACCTGCCTCCGAACACTATGTCCAGCCCAATTGCTCGACCTCTCTCCGATCGAACATGTATGGAACGTGATGGAACGCGATCTACGTCCATCGCGGAATTTCGGCGAACTTCCCCATGATTTGAACACTATCTGGCATGCTATACCTCACGGCAGCATACGTGAACTGTGTGCGTCTATGCCGCCCCGGCCAACCTCTTGTAGCCGCCCTGGTGGCGCAGTGGTCTAAGTGATAGCCTTTGATCATTCGTCTGAAATGGGTCCGCGTTCGAATCCGGTGAGGCATGAATGTTGTGTTTGTCTTACGGCACTGGTTCTCTCTATTCCCTGAAACCAGTGACCCTAAATTAGGGACGGGAGACTGCTTATAGCCCAATGAGTTGCTCACGGTGGTATTTAAACCTCCATTAAAAAAAAAACAAAAAAAAAACAACACTTGTATCAGATCCCGAGGTGGCATTACAACGCACTGCAGTGTTCCACACGTGTAGCTATTTATCCGAATATTTTAGCCCTAAACAATTGCACGAGGCTGCGCAACCAAATCACGGGTGGAAGTCGCATGATCCCCGTGATCACGTGACTTCCAGACGCTAAACCATCAGTCACCGGTGCAGATTCGAATATTATCTAGTTTTTGAACAATAATACTGAAGCCTGTAAAATAATAGGGGAAGTTCCAGTGGCCTAAGCGTTGGCTTTCGACCATTCGTCCGCGAAGGGTTCGGGTTCGAATCCCGGTGAGGCATGGATATTGTGTTTTTCTTACAGGCTCAGAATCTCTCCCTTCCTTGCAATCAGTGGCCCAAAATTAGAGACGGGCGATTATTTATAACCTACTGAATTTCTCACGGTGGCCGTTAAGGTGGACGTGAAGTGAAAATGCGCCGATATACACTGAAGTGACAGAAAAACTGGTACACTCGAGCTTCTGAAAAATACATAGCAACGTCACCTATGCGCGTACTTGGTTGCGTCCGCCAGTGCGTATATAAAGCCATAGACATCCTTGCCAGCTGTCAGATATGTTTCTGGCATGAGAATGGCAAAAAATAAAGATTTAAGCGATTTTCGACGCGGTGTCATAGTTGCAGCTCGTGAGATGGGTCATAGTATTTCGGAGGTAGAAACGAAGTTCGGATTTTCACGGACGACCATTGCAAGGGTGTACCGTGACTACAAGAATTCTGGCAACACCTCCAACCTACGATACCAGTGTGGCCGTAAAAAGACATTTGGTGGACGTGACCATCGTCGGCGTTCAAGAATCGTTTCACGTGACACTCTCGCAGGTAGCATCGGAATTCAATACTGGACCCTAAACAAGCATCAGCGTCCGGACTGTGCAACGTACCCTGAATGGTATGGGCTTTGGGAGCCGACGTCCAACTTGAGTTCCCTTGATGGGTGCACCACACAGAGCTATGCGCCTCGTTTAGGCACAGAAACACCGCCACTAGACGCTTGATGACGGGAAACAAGTAACCTGGTCTGATGAGTCGCGTTTCCAACTGTATCGGGCAGATGAAAATATTTGTGTGTGCCGCAAACCCCATGAAGCCATGGATCCCGCCTGTCAACAGGGACCTGTACCAGCTGGTCAGGGGTCTGTAATGGTATGAGATGTCTTTAGCTGAACTTCACTGGGACTCCTGGTGCGTCTACAAATGCCTGTGATTGGCCAACGCTATGTGCGCATCCTTTCTGACGAGGTACACCCGTTCATGTCCTGCATTCGTGCTGATGGATTGGGCCTGTTCCAACAGAACAATGCACCTCCATACAAGTGTCGGAAAGCCACATTATGGTTAGACAAGCATTCATCTGAGTTTGGGGTGTTGCCATCCCACCCAAGTCACCAGATCTGAACCTGATAAAACACATTTGTGATGCCATGCAACGCGCTATCGAACACATGATTCCGAGACCTCGGAATACACCCGAATTGTGGAACACTTTGCAGGAAGTATGGTGTGCATTGCCTACAACATATTTCCAGAAGCTAGTGGAGTACATGACCGTCGTATTTCTGCAGTCCTGAGCTCCCGTGGGGGACCTACCAAGTATTAGACTTATGTACCAGTTTTTCTGGCAGTTCAGTGAACTTGCAATGGTGAAAATTGAGTTACATAACTTCACATACAAGATATGCTTCTTGATTCGTGAAAATTGACACACGAATGAAGAAGACACTGATCTACAGTCAGTGGCTAGAAAGTTTGAGAAAAAAAAAATAGGGAATATTTTAAAAGTAAATTTCCGCGTAATGGAGTAGTGTTGCATTTCGTTAACAGGTGGCGCACTACGTACGTCAATACTGGAAACGTGATACTTCCTTACTTTTTTTCTGGAATATTAAAAGTTTTCATACAAACAATAATAACTGAGTGGTTATAGACTTTTGTTTAAAATGTCAGTAATTATTTAAATCACTTACATTACAGTTTTTTGCTTTTCTACCTGTAAACGTATGTAAATCAGAAATCAAATGCTGAAAATCTAAGATGCTGACCGAAACGTTTTCAAAAATCACCATCAGTGTTAAAGTAAAGAACTCGCGAATTTCACTCAGAAAATTAAGACACCTCGTAAAAGGAGTCGCAGAAACTGCGCGAGTTTCAGCGTCATCTAATAATTGTATTGGCTATGCCTTTATCTCTTAACTTAAACCCTCAAGTAACAAAACAATAACCCAGAAGTCGACATATGCTCACTAATTTTCAAAATGGTCTGACTAATATTTCCTGATTTGGCATTTTCTGTGTCGAGTAGTGTATTTGCGTTTTTTATTGAAGAATGTACTTCCCTATAGTAACCACTTTGTAGAAACCATGTTGCCATAGTGACATTCAGGAAACACCATAATGTAGACCGAAGAAAAGCAGAAGAAGTATTTGTTGATATCTAAACTCTGGTTTCTTTTAATGTAAATCCTTGACTTTCCAACCAAAAGGAATGAAAAAACCTCAGTTGTGCATGTAGATTGGAATTCCTCTTTTATACAGTATAAGCAGTTATTCTCCTCAAATGTAAAATACTTGAAACTGAAATACACTTCTTAAATCTTTCCTTTTAACAAGTGAAGAAACGAGATGTGCTCCGATCATGAAAAATGCATGAATTTCCACATGAAGTGTATCAGTTAACGTAGAGATACGTTTTTATTTTCTGCTCGCGTTCAACGAATTCAGTTTTGTGGTTTAAATGGAAGATGAATAGAAAGTTTGTTTGTAATTATTTTCTCTCCTACCCAAAGATTACTACGCTGTTTAAAAAAGTTCTCGGAAGTCAACCTTATTTCGTAAACAACCGAACGAAAGAGAAATCGGCGTTGCGGCTGGAATGAATGAATATAATACTATGCCGTTTTCTTAGATATGTCAACAAGTGATTCGAGCGAAAAAGTTCGTTTAGTCAACTCAGGATGCTAATGGATGCATTATTCATCAGAGAGATGGTTATGCAGACACACGCGCACATACATGCACACAATCACGAAAGAAAAAAAAATAGAGACTACATTATGCGCTTGAGGCGGATATGTCGGGAATGTTCTCCCGTTAATGTGAGTTCCGAGTGAAGGTATTAGGGAAGACGAACAATTACGTGTTACTAAGAGGTTTTTGATTATGAAAGATAATTTCGGACATTTTCGAATGATTTACACGGGACGCATTCGAAAAACTTCGAAAATATCTTTCAACAGTGAATCTTTTTCGCGAATTCGCAAAAAAGATTCACCGCTGTTACAGATGTTACATAAGAAAATCTTGATAAAATTTACGGTGCATGTACAACGGCCGTTCCATAAAACCTGAGAGTAAAAAAATCACACAAAACGAAGAAATATATGCAGAGTAAAATATATGTTATTCTTTCTCAAAGTATCTTCCCTCGGATGATAAGCAGAGGCCCCATCGTTCAGTTCACTTTTCGAAGCATATATGGCGAAAGCATTTTGTGTAAGCTGCTTTAGCGACCCCTGTACAGCTTAAATAACGTCAGCATCTGTGTTGAATTTTGTGCCACGGAACTTCTTCTTCATTGCTGAAAACAACCAGAAATCGCACGGAGCGAGAGCTCAGGACTGTAGGCACGCTATGGCATGATTTCAATACTGCATTTCGTAAGAAATAGTTGAACACAAGCTGCCACATGTGGGCGGGCGTTATCATGGTGTAGGGTCCACCTGCCTACTTGTTCCGTTCGCTTAATCGATATGTGTCGTTGCATAAGCTTCTAGACTTGTCGTTGCATTAGCTTCAAGACTGAAATGTAATACTCAGCATTCACAGTAATTTATGGAGCAACGGCATGCTGATAGACTACACCTATACGATCAAAGAAAATTATCATCACCTTCCCAGCTGATTTGGTTTGGCTGACTTCTTTCGGAAGAGGCGAGCCTGTGTGTTTCCAGACACTCGTTGCACGCTTCGTGAGGGGGGTTGAAATAGTGGACCCATGTTTCATCGGCAGTTATTACTGTGTTTAGAAAGTTTGGATCCTTTGCAATCATTTGTTTCCACTCATGGTAAACGAACTCTGGCTAGCAATTGTTCTCTCGTCAGATGATGAGGTACTCATCTGGAACACACACGATGCAGCAATAATTCTCGCGTAAAATGAAAAATACCGACGTTTTTGAAATATTAGTTAACGCCGCTATGCCTTCACACGTCATTCTTCGGGATTGCCAAAATAATGTTAACAATGCGTTCCGTAACAACACTTTCAGGTTGACCAGGCGTAGGAGTGAGTTCCGCCGACAAACGCCCTTTTCTGAAATCATGGTGTCATCTTACAAATCGTTGTCTCACCGAAACATTTATCTTTGTAAGCTTTTTCCATTGAATCAACTGATTCTGGAGCCGTTTTACCGAAACGTTAGCAAAATTGTATCGCTCAACGCATTTCACTTTTTTACTGGGAATCACTCACCTCCATAGCTGCCAGGCGAAATGCAGACTTACCTTAAACAGCTACGCGATGACAAAACTAGAATCGTCTGCCACGGCTACTAACTGTTGCCATAGATACTTCCTTAATTCAGGTAGTCGTCTGCGTGGTTATTTTTCCCCTTCGCACTGTTCCCAACTAAAAAAAATCATTTTGGGTATTTTAATGAACGACATTTGTACTAATCTAAAATGCTGGTTTCTTTTTTTCTTTATAATACGAGTTGCTGGTAAATACGCAGGATTCGCACAATACAGTCATCTTCCGAAGTTGATGATCGGCAGTCATTTTCCTTCTATTTCATTAAGTTGTGCAGTGAAACCTCCGAATAAGGGTGACTTCTTGGACCGGGAGAAGGCGACCGTTGTTCGGAGGTGACCATTTTACGGAAGTTAGACCTAAGTGAACTTTTCTAGGCTGAGTTAGACCTAAGTGAACTTTTCGTTTGTGGTAAAATATAATAAATACATGAGACTTGAGGGAAATACACAAAATTTTGCAGTGCTTTTTCGAAAAGGTGACTGCTTAATGAAATTGTATGTAATAATTAAATAAATAATTGATGGTGTAGATGATTTTAAGAAAGCAGTGTCGGACGTCTGCTGTTAAACAGTCCTTAGAAATAGCAAGCAAGGAGATAAGGGTTAGAGTTTCTTTTTTTCGTTGCTCGGTTCGAGCGCCGTGATCCAATTCACATCCTGTCGATTACCAAAGTTCGCCATTCTTGTCTATTCTCCACATTTCTCATGATTTCTGCAACTTATAGATTTGTGAGAATCTTTATTTGATTGATGAATCTGTCCGGGGGATCTCCTCTCTTTCTTTTGCCTTCGATTTTCCCCCGAATAAATAGTTTTTCTGAATCGCGTCTTATCGGATAGTTGGCCGAAGATGGTTAGTATGTGTCGTTGGATTGTCGGACGAAGTCGCTTGTGCGTGTCAACGCCGAACTCTCATTAGTCGTATGCACAACCCAGGATATTCTCAGCATGCATCTGTAGTAGATCATTTCAGACGCTTCAATTCTTCTGTGGCATGCTGCATTTAAGGTCCACGTTTCAGAACCGTATGTTGCGATGGGGATTACGAGGGCCTTGACCAGCCGCAGCTTGGTGGTTTTGCTGATGTGGCGATTTTTCCAGATTTGTGTAAGACCTGCCAGGACAGAATTGGCCATTCCGATCCTCCTTTTGATCTCGCCTTCGCAATTTCCGTTGTTAGTTAAGCAGGCCCCCAGATATACGACCTCTGATTTTCGGCCAATATCGGGTATCTGTTCGAAGTTTTGAGGAAGCACTCCAGCCTTGTCAAGTACCATAAAGCAGCACTTGTCTCTATTTAGTTTGAGACCAGTTTCGGCTTTGTTGTCTTCGATTCGTTTGAGAAATTGCACCATCTCCTCCTCTAAAGCAGCTTTTATAGTGGTGTCATCCACATAACGTAGATTTTATATTTTCTTAACGCCTAATGACTGCCCACCATACCATTTTCCCGTCGTTTTCCTGATTATCCATTCTCCACAAATATTAAAAAGAATAGGTGAGAGAATACATCCCTGGCGAATTCCCTTTCCCACACTGAATGTGCCAGGGTTAGGGTACGCTATAGGGAATTAAAAAAAAATATATAGTAAATATAACTTAGTTGGCCGCGTGCCATAAAGCAGGAGCAGGGACCGCGGCACACGTGGCACTGGAAACGCTGCCGAATTATAACTGCGTGACGTCACAGCAGAGGCACCTTAATGCTAAGCTATAGGAGCGTCACGTACGGTCGTACCTTGCAACTGCTGAACTTGGCGGTCGGCCGTTTTGTTATAGCGTGTACTTTGACGTTTTAAAGATTTCGAAATTTTAAAGAAGTTGAAAACGTAAAACCCATTATTAGAGCTCGCGGGCCGTACAAAAAGAGGCGGCGGGCCGTAGTTTGCCGACCCCTGGCTTAGACCAGCTGCACCACTGGGGCGGTATGCCATGAGACGAATCTACATGAACTTACTGCTCAGTTCTTCCACGAAAGTTTAGGCATCCCTTCATTTCAAGGGAATAGAAGTCCATGGCAGCACTGATTCACCACATATGAGTGAAGAATTCTGATACAACCCTACACGTGAGCCTCAACTGACTCACATTATGAAAAATAAGTGATTGGAGTTCATTAGGAGAAATCAGTCTTGGGCTGTTGAAAGGTGCAACAGCCCAAGAGCGTCCAACGTCTAAAAGGAAAGAGATTTGATGAGAAATACACAGTTGCTACCATGAAACACCCTCCAAGCCACATGATATGCGGCGCTATTTCAAATTTTTCTACTACTGCTCTATAATTCCTGCCACAAAATATTAAGATGAATGGGCTCGGTCATGTGGGAAAATGCTACAGGATGATCTGATCTAATATGATTTGATATGATATCCGGTGCTATGTCAAATTCTTTTACTACTGCTCTATAATTCCTGCCACAAAATACTAACATGAATGGACCTAGTTATGTGGAAATATTACCGGATAAGCTGATAATTCCTTTCAACATTCACGGATGCACCGCATTTATTCATGATGGAAATCAAGTGGTTAAGGACTTCCTAATTAAGATGAAGGCCAATGTGTTCTAGTGGCATGGTAACAACCCAGAAATAGTTCCCATTGAGAATCAATGTGTTAGTTTGAAAAATAAAATCTCAGAAAAACAGCCATCAAACATAAAAGCTTTGATTGAACGCATTACGAATGCTTGAAGTGATCAAATATCCAGCGATTACAGCGAATTCCTCATTCTCAGCATGTCTCACTTTGAAATGATAATTCTGAAAAACCGTCTATGCACGTAAATTACTTAAACAAGTACAAATAATCTCCATTGACATTCCGAATCTTTACCAAAGTCCTAAAAATAAATAAGTACAGGTTAAAGCAAGATATTTCGATAGCACTATGCTCCCGTCATCAGACAATATGTGATATCGTGTCCCGGTATGTATACACAGTTGCAAACGTAAGGTGACGTAAAACGACAGTCAGGAGCATACGCCACATATCAACTGGTGCGCCTCCACAGAGTCTTAAAGAAACCTAGATGTTAAGTAACAATGCGCAGAAGATAGTGTATAGTAGTAATACTGCCGTTAGTGAAGTAATAACACTGTTGACATGTTGCGAGGTAAGTGTAATACAAAAAAATAATGACATCGACTGAAAAATCACTAAATCAGTAGACATCATCACAAACATAATAATTACAAAATGTGTCTAATACCATCCCGAAGGCCCGCTACCCTGGAATTAAATTCCTCCATGGCCGTCGAACTTCGCATGGGTACGAGTCTTTACAGCTCAAAGCTCGATGAAAGAAGGTGCATAAGCTTTCGGCTAAATGCAATGAGGGTGTATCTTGATGGGTAGACAGGACACGATCCTGATCCTAGAAGGAATGGGCTACCACCGAGGGTTTGTCTGGCCAATGACGTGTTCTAGGCCCCCATTCGCACACCATATTTGTGTTCAGACAAGCGCATTTGAAGAGACCGCTTGGTGGAACCTATGTAAAGTTTTGAATGTGCGTCAGCGTCCACAGCTTGTATGATAATGCAATTAACACCATATAGTTCCTGCTATGCCACCGGATCCCTGTCTTTCTTGATTAGCGAAATAATGTTCGTAGTCTTGACAGCGATTCCCAAGTCGTGACGTTTGCAGATGTTCTTCAAAACAGCCATAGACTTTGGGTGAAAATCAATTGAACCAATTTATCTCAAGTTGGAACCATTTCTCTGAAGAATTGTAGTTGATCGATCCATTAGGTTTCTAAATAACTTATACACAATAGGGCCTTCGGATCCATTTATACAGATAATGTTTTTAATTTTATGAATCTGCTTACTGCGTAATTTGGCATTTCAAGAATTCGTTATGGCATGGTTGACCAAAAATCTGACTGCCAAAAATCTGATGGCCGATATGTGGCGCATGCTAATGACTGTCGTTTTACGTCACTTTACGTTTGCAACTGTGTATATATACCGGTGCATGATATCACATATTAGCTGATGGTAGCAGCATAGTGCTCTCGAAAGATCTTACTTTTACCTGTACTTATTTGATTTTAGTAAATAATCTGAGTGTCGATGGTGATTATTTGTACTAGTTAAAGTAATTTACGTGCATAGACGGTATTTCAGAGTTTTAATTTCAGCAATTTTGCACGTTTTCATTCCTACGCATACCACACTTTATTCAGGAAGTAACCTGCAACAAAGGAGGCTATACTACGTATTAAATGTAAATACAAGCAACTTTAAGCTTGTTTTGTTGAAAAAAGTTTCAAAGAGCATATGTCCTGTGTATATGTTTGAAATGTAAATTCCAAATAATTATGTTCATATACACCTTTGAATATTAAAAATAATATATATGCTTGCTTTAAACTTCTGCAAATGACTGCAGTTTTAAACATAGCGAACAAAACTACTCAATATCTTTGTCTGACCCCTATGAATTTATGGTCGCTTTTGTGCTGAAGCACGACGACATTTTTTTACTTATTGACATTAGATGAAACGATAAATTTTCAAGTGACCCTTCAACACAGTTGAATGTGAAATCCTCAGATGAGTGCTTTCATTTCTACGAAATGAAATTTTAAGTTGCCACCTTGGACTTTCGATACCATTCAACACCATGGTAAAACGTCACAGAATGTTCCTTATGCACTGGCACGCAAATCTAATGATACCAGAAACCTCCCCAAGATACCAATGCTCAAACTAAATACTCTGAACTGCCACAAAATGACTATAAACCACACATACGCTTTCAGTCTGAGCAGTGTTGTTGTTAGGTACTATCTATACTCTTGGTTACTGTACTTTCTTCTGGTGTGTTCATGAAATGATCAGCTATATAAAATAATTTTTGATCAGGTCTTGTAAATCATGTGCTGTGTTAATGTACCAGTTGGTTTGTTGTCAAAATTATGAAATCCGCAATGTATCTCAGGAAATGGTGAGCATTAACATAGCATTAGGAGTTGCATAACCTACATATCACGCAATATAATATGCAATGCTTTCCGAAAAGATACTTTAATCGAACTATAAATCATGCATAAGTGGAGAGCAGCTCAAAATATATTAATAATTTTCAACGAACGGTTCAGCGGTACACACACAAAGAATAAAAAGGTTCTACCTCTCAGGTTCCATTATCACAGACATATCAGCGAACGTTCTGTAGATCTTGTATTCTATTGGCACACACCCACGTGGAATTCCCCAACTTCTCCCCTGATTTTGAATCTTGGCAACAGATTGTCATTTTAATTACGTAGTAAAATTTGGCTTCAGAGTGCCATTTTGAATACGTAGTAAAATCTTGGCTTCAGAATACCATTTTGATTGCGTAAAAAAACTTTGACTTAAGAGTACCATATACAGACTTCAACGGCTTTTTTGTTCTCGAGAAAACTCTTGAAAGGACTGCAGAGGTGTGAATGGTAGGCTAGTAGACACGTTACGTTGGATACCTTATTCCGTAGTAAAATCTTAGCTTCAGAGTGCCATTTTGAGTCGGGAAGCAACTAAACGTCGCCGGATACAAGATCTGGCGAATATTAAATCATTTAAATAACATACACCCCGATTTCAGGTCTTATCTGTTTGAAACCGGCGCAACCCGTGCTGATATTTACAGACCGAAATACCATACAAACTGTGCCGTATCATTTTATGGCTAGCCCATAGAAATGACCACTAAAATCATCCCGTGCTAAAGTTAGCTCCCGTGCTGCTAAAAAGGTGCTAAATGCGTACACATACATTCCTATCAAGGGGTGGATATGCATGTTTGATGACATGGATCGTCACAATGAAATGTGTATGAATAATTCCTGCACCAAAAGTATCTTAAACAAGTGTGTTTTTCATTTCCAGTGGGCATCAACATGTCTGCAGTCTGGAGGGCCTTAAGATATAACAGAAATATAGCATTTATTAGATTACGTACAGAATCTAGCATACATCGATGAGGATCCTATGTTGCAAGACAAGCATGAACCACAGTTTTCGTCTTCTGTTAAGTTCGCGTATTTCATCCATAGAATGTTCATTCATTTCATCCATAGAAAAGCATGACCCACAGTTTTTGTCTTCTTAAATTTCGCGCATTTTGTCCATATTGTGCGTACTCTGGTTCTCCGAAACAAAGTCATTTATCACAATGCAACGTCGTTACAAAACGCAGTATGGCCGAGCTCCACGTTCCGACAATGCTATCCGACGTTGGTTAAAGTAGTTACAAAAGACTTCTAGTGTGCAACATCAGAAAGGACAGGAAGACCCAGCATTTCGCAGGAAGATGTTGATTGCATCCGGGAAGCCTTTTCTCGAAGCTCTGGGAAGTCAACGAGACAAGCTGCGTCACAGTTAGGTATGCCACGAACTGTCAAATGGGAAAAGCATATTTGCTGAAGTCTATTCACTTGCTTGCTGCTACATCAAATAACGTTTCCGACTTTTTTGGAAAACAGGAAGTTTCAAAATAAAACTTGATCGTTTTAAACCCTTGGAGGATTTCAGGAGATTTCGATATTTGGCACGACAATCCTTCATCTTTTGTATAATTCGATTTTCAGTTATAATTGGTACTGATGTCTTAGTCAAGATTTGAAAAATTTCTGTTTGCCACAGTTTGTGCAAATTGGCTAAACGTTAGATCTTTGTTGATCATTCCTTTCTTTAAGTTATTTCTAATGAGCAGATCATATTTTAAAACATCACTTACCGTAGGAAGTAGATTATGTGCTAATAATGCAGGCTGTCCTGAAACTTCACATGCTGTACTTTTCCTGGTCTGCATTTCCGCAGAGCTAACTGTAATTCAGCATACAAACTGCAGGCTCCCTTCTTACTTGCTTGGCATTTTCACTGATTTAGCAGATGGGGGTGGAGGAGGAATATGAAATTGAAATAGTGAATGCCAGTGTTTCTTCCAAAACAACACTGACTGACTGATTCAACTGTCACCTGACTCACCCCAGCTTACATTACTGTGTGCATGGAGGAGCCAGCCGGCAACAACCACTTTGTTACAAGGGGAAAAAGGTAGGATCAATGGAATCCAAACATTAGTCACTTTCTAATCTGTAGCCTTAATTTTATCTCCATGAAGTTTTTAGGAAAATTTCTATATTCTTCTATTAAAGATTTTGACATTGTTTCGTCAGATTCTGATTTCAGGTGGGGCAGTTGGGCACTTTAAAACCCCGAGGGGTTTTTTTATATGAAAAGTAACTCTACGCCTATCAATTGATAGGTATTGAAACATTTCGTAAGCAGTAAAACACACTATTTCGTGAATAAAAATCGGGCGGTTATGTCGAAAAACGCCCCTATCGCTAAGATATGGAGTCCGGTGGGCACCTCAAGATAGCCTTTAAATCCCTGACTTTTGTTTCTTGAAAATAACTCTAGACCCATCAATTTATACTTATTATAACATTTCGTAAGCACCCTATTTCATGAAAACAATTCGTGCATTTATGCCGAAAAACTCCCATGTCGCTAATCTTTCGAATCCGGTTGGCACCTCAAAATTCTGACCTACTGCATTTTCTCTTTGCAGGTCTTATTTTCATTTCACCTGACAAGTTTTTGAAGGTATTACAAACCGAAATTCCGAACAAGCATTTTTTTATACACCTTAATGTACGTACTGTAGAAGCATCTACTAATTAACAGATGCCCAGTACCAGGCTGTGGCTAATTTGAAGTTTAACAAGAAAGATGACACCGAATTTTCGGGTGTAATAAGCACGTCCTTTGAATCCGTTCTGACGAAAATTGAATTTCTCAAAGCATTTTAAAGTCAATGGAACCGGTATGTAAAACAATAGTATCTGATGGAAGAAAGAAGTTTTTCAATCGGGTTTTTAATTCCTAAGATATTGCTGTAAACGGAATCGTGAGCTTACGCCCTATGGTTGCAGACTTGTGCGTTAAGAAAAACATGAATTTATATGAGAAACATTTCACACCGGAAACGCTCTCCAACATAGAAATAATTTTTCAAATCGGACGCTTAGAAACAGAGATATCGACAAAAATAAGATGTGACTTTACGTTCCCAGGTGGGAAAACCGTGCATTATTTTAGGAAGCAAGTATTCCAAAATGTTTTTCCATATGAGCGGTATCGGTCCAATAAAAAAAAATTTAGTCGAGTTTTCAGGAGCCCAGATTTTGCTACAAATACATCAGAAGCAGAAATTAAGAGTTATGCCCCCTGGTGGCAAAACATTCTTTACCAAACATTAGAAACTATGTGAAAAATATTTTCCATCAGGTCTTGTATGCGATACACGGAGAATTTTTCAAATCGGAGATTTAGAAGCAGAATTAACGCATAAAACGCAATTTACCTTTGTGCCCCCCAGCGGAAAGTCTATAATTTACTTCAAAATTTTGAATTTATAGGAAAAACATTTCGCATTGGAAACACCATCCAACAAAGAAGGAATTTTTCAAATCGGTCTCCTAGAAGTAGAGATATTGACAAAAATAAGATATACATTTACGCCCCCTGGCGTAGAAATCATGCATTATTTCAAGAAGACAATGTTCCTAAAACGTTTGTCGGCATGAGTAGTATCGGTCAACAAACGACTTTTTTTCAGTCGAGCTTTGGAAGATCATATTTTACTGCAAATGCATCAGAAGCGGAAATTTAGACTTACGCCACCTGGTGGCCAAACCATTTTTTACAAAAATTATAAATCATGTGCAAAAGATTTCCCATCAGGAGCTGTATCTGGTGCAGAAAGAATTTTTCAAATAGGAGATTTAGAGGCAGAGATGTAGGGGGGAAAGCAATTTACCTTTACGCCCCTTAGCGGAAAGTCTACGAATTACTTGAAACTTTCGAAATTATATGAAAAACATGTCACACTGAAAACACTATCCAACAAAGAAGAAATTTTTCAAATAGGACTCCTAGAAGTAGAGATATTGACAAAAATAAGACATACATCTACGCCCCGTGGATAAGAAACCATAAATTATTTTTAGAAGAAAATGTTCTAAAAGGTTTGTCGACATAAGTACCATCGGTCTACAAACGACGTTTTTTTCAATCGAGAATTTAAAACCTCATATTTTGCTGCAAATTCGTCAGAAGCGGAAATTAAACTTTACGCCCCCTGGTGGTCAAACCATTTTTTTTTTTTTTTTTTTTTGCAAAAATTAGAAATTATGTGCAAACGATTTCCCATCAGGAGCTGTATTCGGTGCAGAAAGATTTTTTAAATCCGAGATTTAGAAGCAGAGATATAGGGGGAAACACAATTTACTTCTACGCCCCCAGCGGAAAGTCTATGAATTAGTTGACAATTTTGAATTTATATGAAAAACATGTCACACTGAAAACACTATCCAACAAAGAACGATTTTTTCAAATCGGACTCTTAGAAGTAGAGATATTGACAAAAATAAGATATACATCGAAGCCACCTGGCGGAGAAACAGTGGAATATTTCAAAAAGAAAATATTCCAAAAAGGTTTACCGATGTATGTGGCATCAGTCCACAAGAGAATTTTTTTCAATCGATATATCAGAAGCTCAGATTTAATGGCAAATACATCAGAAGCAAAAATTAACACTTACGCCCCTTGGTAGCCAAAGTATTATTTATCAAAAATTTAAAATTATTTGCAAAAGATTTTCCATCACGAAGTGCATCCGCGGAAGCAAAACATTTTCAAATCGGAGTGTTAGAAGAAGAGTTATCGAGAAAAAGGTAAATCCTTTACGCCCCTAACGGAAACTCTATGCGTAATTAGAAAAAGTAACTATATCTAAAATACTTTTCGACATAAATGGAATCGAAAGATAAAATAATTTTTTCAATCGGATGTTTAGGAGCAAATATGTGGAATAAAATGTATTTTTGAATTAGGCATCATCTGCATTTACGCCCTCTAGCGGCGAAATTGTACATCGTAATATAAACAAAATGAAGGATCATCATTCGCATGTTTCAAGCTTCCCAATACAAAAAGAATTTTTCAAATCGGACTAATAGTTGCAGAGATAGCGTGGGTACAGACGGACAGACAAGTCGGTAACATAAGCACAATCTTTTTACAAAAGACGTGCTAAAAATTGCCAGAAGCCTAGCGCCCAAATGATAACCAAAACATATTACTCGGGTTTTGAACCTAGCTTAGTAGAATATGGAATAAGGAAAAGAAACGTGGGCAACAAAACACTGCATCGGAGGGTGAATGTATGCATGGAACCAGAGATCAAACAGACACTGGTACAAGTCCTTTTGCTGTTTAGCACGTCTTTTATAAAAAAAGATCGTGCTTATGTTATGTGACATGGCCAAAATGCAGGGCTTTGATGGTGGTTTCCGACCTCCAAACCTCTTAAAGAATTCTTTTTGACACGACTTCAACGCTTTAGTCTGCTTGTACGTCCGCACAATATACACTCGCTCCTCTATAGTATACCGGTTTATTTCAACGTGTTCTGCTTTCCGACAACACACACACACACACACAACCGTATTGTTCCACGATCGGCAGAACAACGACCGTACTGTGTCGGCAGACTCAGTAAACTGACAGACGCCCGCTCGTCCGGCATGCGATGAGGAGGCGCAATACTCTAGGGCCGCCACTTCTCTCTGAACACGCCACGATTCCGGCGCAACTACACGTCGCTTCCGTTTGTTTTCTTACAGCCTAAGGTAAGTCCAGTTCAAATTTCGTGACGCTATCTTCATTCCTCTTACAGTTATTGCAAAAATGCCGGGTAAAGTTGAGAGTGAAATACCCTATGCAACAGACCACTGTTCCGTGCAAGACAAACCCCAACTACCATCTTATAACTTTATAATGAGGTTTCAGTTGCCACTTCTGACATGTTTGAATATTGTTTCCAATAATCAAACCCTTCGACATATTCCTTTCCTTCTGCCCTGAATTTTCCCCCGTTAGGCATCGTAGATATGCACTTATTTGGTGATGTAAACGTCGGCTTGCAGTTAAAATTTTATATTCGATTATGAACGTCAAATTACGAAGAAAGGATATTTCCACTTCTGCAGATGTTTCTGAAGAAATGCTTCCAATGTCTACTATATTTCAATATAATCAAAGTAGCTCATATTCTGTCTAGTTTTCCTATTTTTCTGTCATATTGTGTCTAGCTACACTGTGTTCGAGAGTTGTCATTTGAGTAATCTCCTTCTACATTCGATTACTGTGGCCATGCCCACAATATTTCACGCATTACACAACTTTTCGGATGCAATGTACTGTATATATTGTATACGTATTGTTGTTTAAGTTCTACCATGACTACACACGTACAATCACATCTACATCCTCCAGTTCACCCGAATGATTACCAAATACTAACAATACATCAACTTTTCTATTATAACATTAGCAAAATCCTGTTTCAGAGACTTAAGGACAATTTTCATATAGATTTAATTGAAATTAATTGCAATATACGCAACTACGAAACAAGAAATTGAATACCGCTTCGCTCAATACAGCTTAAAACTCAGCTGTTAAAACAAAGTTTAAACTAAGCTGGTCCAGATTATTGGAATTCATTGGTTTTGGATCTAAAAAATATTAATTACCAAAATCTCTTAAAAAACACTTAAAATACCTACTGAGTTGAAAAATAAAAGATATCTTCTTTAATTAAATCAGAATAATAATGATAATTTGTTTTCCAAAAGTAATACATGATAAGGCCAAATTCACTTCTCTTGTGAGAGAACTAAGAGATATGTCGGGACTCCTAATATGCTTTTTCTCTTGTTCTCTTCTCTGTTTAATGCCCTGTGTATGCTCAACTTACTGTATTATTTTTATGTTACGTAACAGCATAAATAAATAAATAAATAAAAATAAAACTGTCCTGCTAAGTAAGGGATATTTAGATTTTGACGATTCCTTATTTTCTGAAGATAAAGTTCCAAACATTATTTTAACATTATCCATCTACATAGTCAGTATCATACACATGTCCCCTGATTCTCAGGTGCAGATTCTTTTGCAGTAAAGAATGTAATTTTTTGTAGTTGACTCTATATCTGCATTCATTAGAGTCTATAACGTAATTTTCTTTCCGTTGTAAATTAGTCCTTACGTCAATAATTACGTTATGTGTGCAAAGTCAATGCAATATTAGAAGGTACCCATACACCTTTCACGAAACAAATCAAGTAGTACTTACAAACACTTTTATTTTGCTTGTATGGGCTGTACTCCACACTCACATATAGTTTATTGGCTTACTCGATACAGTATCAGTGATTTAACATCCAAACACACTATAACAGCACTTCTATCATCAATAACATCAATCGCCCTAAACAGATCAGACCAGATCATATGTAGAGGATTTTAGGAAGGGAGCGTCTGACCCCAGGTCTTAAACAACCCTTAGAAATAGGAAGCTAGAAGATTTAGTCTAAACTGCCCGATAGGAAAATGACACGGAAGCGAGGTAGAAAGGGGAAGGAAGACGCCCATATTAATTTCCTGGGGGCCAGTACCCAGGGTCCGATGGCTTAACGTGCCCATTCGACGCACGGCGGATATTTAGTAGTTCGAGCGTTCGTACCTGCCTGGGATCGAACCCGACGTTTTCTCCGTGGCAGTCACGAAAATTGACCACTAGGCCATCCGCGGCCCCCTCCCCCTAAACAACCGCTGCATTGCTTTTTTATCATTCGTTTTTATCCGGCCACACACACGTCACACGTGTTCTTACCTTAGTGTTGCCAACATTATTCTCGTTTGAGGGAAAAGACATAACGTTAAGGTTTGAAAATATCTAAGAGAACAAACTCAAATTTACAGAGAAAAAGAAGCTTTAAAGGAAAGTCAAAATACAATATACGTTACAAGTCCTATAAGTAGGAACTGTACGCCAAATTATACTCAAAATAGTATAACTATACTAAAATTCCAAAATTTCTTGGCGTAGACACAAATAGACGTCAGTAAAAGGATCATGGTTCGAGAAGAAAAAGGGCAAATTTCTACGCCAGACCTTGTCAAGGATAGTGAGCCTGAGAAGAAAGGATGCCATGTCATTAGAAAGCAGGTGCTATAACTTATATATGAACTTGCATAGTCTTTACGACCCTATGACCATCAACAACCTCACCCTTAGGGTGGATACATTAGTCGAAAGACTCCAATCTTCCGTTCATCCATACACAGCAAGAAACTGGATTACCTAAAGTCTTCCCAGACTCCTAAACATAAAGATTTCACTATTCCCTTCGTCAATATTTCTAACCGAACGCTCACCCGAGAGGAAACTAAAGTTTTGGAACTTGGACCAAAGTTCTGCTTCCGATTGAGATCGAACCCAAAAAGCGTCGTTTCTGAGTTTGAGAGCATAATATCGCAATTTTCAGGAGACAATAAAGACGTACTACTTCAACTGCATTGCTCTAGGTTAAAATCGTGGTACAATCAGAAGCAATCGTTTAGTAATTTCAAAATTCCAAGGACAATTTCCAACCTTAAAATGACCACTCCATAATACTGACGCTAACGGACAAATCCTGCCAGATAGCGATAACGGACGAAGCGAATTATAATAAAAAACTAGAAGAATTTATATCCGATTCTGGATCTACAATCTGACGAAGGGATCCTCTAAATTCTTGGATTGCACAGGTAAAAAGAACTGCAAGGTGAACAGATATTGCAGATGATCCCAAGAAATCCGCAAAATTACCGCCTGGCTCTCAGATCCCGAAACCCTTCGGCAGACTTAAACACCACAAACCCGGCAATCCATTGAGACCGATTGTGTCCAGAAAATCCACACCGACGTACCACCTAGAGAAAGCGTTAATCAAATTCCTAACTAATCATCTAACGGAGTCGGACTTTATAATAACTTCCACTCTAGATTTTATCACGAAAATCAAGTAGCTCACCGTTTAACAATGTGACATTATTGGCATTTTTGACGCAGTTTCTCTTTAATCATCGATCCCCGTACCGGAAGCCATCAGAACATTAAAAGAGGCTATATCTAATTCATCGGTTTATTCTCAGGAGTCTTGCCACAGCATCTTCAAATTAATGGACTTAATCTCAAATTCCAGCTACTTCAGTTTCCGAGGGCAAATTTATAAACAAGTAAATGGCGCTCCGATGGGATCTTCGCTCTCAGCCGTCCTTGCGGAAGCAATACTTCGCCCCACTGAGCAACATATATTCACCAACATCACCCCACGACCTACCACCTGGCTACGATATGCAGACGACGTATTTTTCATATGGCCACACGGAAAGGAGACTCTCCGGTTTTTCCTCGATAAAATAAAGTATACACACCCTACGATCAATTTCACCATGGAGTTGAACACAATGGTACCTTACCTTATCTCGACGTCTCAGTGAGCAAATCGCATGGCAACCGCCTTCATACGGAAGTCAATTATAAACCCACCTCCGTTCCCAACGGAATGCTCCGCAGTTCATCTTGCCGTGATGATTACAAGACCGCCTTATTCCGTTCTCGAATTAAAAGAGCCTTTACTGTCGCATCCGATGTTCGTTCTAAACAATCTAAACTAAGAAACATCGTCGAATTGGCCACTGAGGCAGGATATGCTTCGAACCAGATGCATAACTTTAACGAGAAAGCCAGAACCAGCGGTACTAATATTTCTTAGCCGCAACTTCGCTACCTGGGCTCTATTTCCTACATACCAAATGTTCTCTAACGACTCAAAAACGCGCTCAGGAGGATTAACTTCGGTGGCAGCATAAGTTCTCCGGCATCTTTATGTACGATGCCTAAGAGAAATATTGGCAAGCCCCTATTCTCAATGAGGCAGGTGTTTATGCCATCCTACTACAATATCCGGATGGCTCCAGACGATTCTACATCGGAATGACCAAACGTTCGTTTGGAATTAGAATCAGCGAACATAAAAGGGATACAAGATCTGGAAAACAACCACTGCCTTATCAAGAGAAGTCAAGATCAAGTCCGCCGATCCTATATGGAGTGATGTAAAGAAATTAGCTTCATACCCAAATCTACTGCATTTCGCGAAACCTGGGAAATTTTGATCAGCTGCGAAGCTTGCAATAACAGCGTCTCTGTAGAATTGCCACGTATTTGGAATCAATTCTTCAAATAATGCTGAGTTTTGTACCATAGCACCGCGTGCCATTAAACGTGACGTCGATTCATCGAAATATGACGTTTCAGCCTATTCATTTATTGTCTAGTCAAGTCACCGCGTTCAAAGTGTTGAAACATTCTATTATCCAGTTTGCAGTTAGCTGTCTACCTTCCTTTGGAAAGCCATCTGGTTGATGTACGAAAGCTTGGAAAGTTTTATTTGTATTCTACGCCAAGAAATTTCGGATTTTTAGTATAGTTGCACATTCTTGAGTTACAAGTCCTATTTTAAACAGGTGTTGCAACCATTACAAAAAATGTTTAAACGGCTTCTCAGATTTTCACTTTGTACTGGATTGCACGAAATTCGACTTTTTTTTGTTAGAAAACCATGACTTGCACTCTTTAAAATAATATAAAATACATTTGACGCACTGAAGGTTTTGTCACAAGATGTGTACTAACTTGGAATTTGGATGACATTTCGTTTTTTAATTGTACGATACTTTTTCTTATTCTACACGTTCCTATGAAGTTGATCAATATTTCCATGGTTAAACACAGAAGCACACATTTTTGCTTGTTGGAGAAGAGCGCGTCTTCCCTAACGAACTTAAAGTAAAGAAAATGATTACCGTGCGTTGATATGACGACTGTAATGCAGTGGCTTCCCATCTCCACCGTCGTGTCAACATGTGATGGGTAAAAGTGAACCATGTTTAACCAAGTCAAGTGATAATGGATGTATTATTCATCGGGGAAAACTCGCAAGATACATCTCATGCGAACTGCAGATGCAAAAAAGGAAAATTCTTCTCCACTAAGTGCATAAGGTGGAACGGGATGAACCAGTGGCGCGTTTCCTTCCGTAATCTAACACTAGTCGAGAGATTTTAGGTAATGCGAAAAATTCGCATCCACCTAAGAGCTTTTTGATTATGAAAGATGCCTTGAAACGAGTTGATGTTAAGGCTTCTGGAAAATAATAGTGGAACTGTTGTTGCCTCATGGTGATACATCTTCGCTCTCATCATCGAAATGAGCGTCGACCTTAATTCATTTTGGGTAGCCCGAGTAGCTCTCGAATGTATATCAGAATGGATTCTGTGAGTCGATGATTACTGTTTTCTAAACCAACGGAGTTTCCTGTTTACAGAGTAACCGTCGAATGAGATTGTTGTCTGCTGGATGATACGCACAAATCTCATTTTTCTTTGAACTTCGTTCAAATCTTATAAATCTCCACAATATTCTACAACCTAACTACCTCATATCAAGCAAAGACAAGAATAAATCACCGAAGCATGTACCAGTTTTTTTTGTTGTGTTTTTTTGCTGTTTGACAATTTATTTTTATTTTCTTTGTAAAATGTTTTTTTCTGTTTGGTATAAAACATTTTTGTTTTTCTGTTTGGTGGCTGATGCGCAAATATTTTATTTTCTCTTGAATTTCGTGCAAATGTTACGATTTTTTACAACATTCCGCAACCAAAACTATCAATTGAATTGAAAAGTAAAACGAAGATATCTTTGAACTTATTTTTATTTCACACATTGTGCTGCCCTGAACGTTTCCGAACATGCAAATGAAATACACTGCTCGTCAAAAGTTAAGCACAGATTACAAAAATGCGACTAAAATAAAAACGAGTAAAGCAATCGGAATGATTTTTTCTTATTGGTGGTTTAACGACCGCCGGTTGCAACTCAGTGGGCTATAACCAGTCTCCCGTCCCTAATTTAGGGTCACTGGTTCCAGGGAAGGGAGAGAACCAGTGCCGTAAGACAAACACAACATCCATGCCTCAGCGGGATTCGAACCCGGATCCCTTTCGGACGAATGATCAGAGGCCATCGTTTACACCACTGCGCCACCGGGGCGGCGAATGAAAATTTGTGTTGAAACGTAAACGTATGTTGTAATGTAAATGCTTAATATCCTCTCGAAAATTATGTCACATATATACTTATATGCCAAACAGGAACACGACGGAAAGAACAGCGTATTTTGTTAATGGCCATAATTTATTATTACGTGTCGCGATCAGAATTTTCGAATACCCAATATGTTGAACATGTCCCAAAGAAGACGTTTGGAAGACTCAGAAAGTTGGATAGATATCCTACGGATGGAAGCTAGGCAAACAGTCACCAAAGTGGCCAGGTTTTTTAATGTCCACCATTCCGTCATCTCAAGGCTGTGGAGACAATTCCAAATAAATGAAACCTTTGTCAGGTGACTTGTTCCAGGTCGTTCGAAGAATACAACACCACGGGATGACCGCTATATTGAACTCTTAGCCCAAAGGAATCGTAGGGCATCTGCATCATTTCTGCTTTCTGACCTCATGGCATCCACAAGCTGGCAGGTATTGCTTCCAATTGCTTTCAGTGTGCTCCACATGGCCGGGCTGTATGCCAGGCGACTAGCCGTATGTGTACCCTTAACCTCCAGGCATATATAAGCTCGCCTCTGGTGGTGTAAAGAGCATGTAAGCTGGACCCGAGAACAATAAGCCCATGTCCTTTACACAGATGAATCTAGGTTTTTCCTGGAATCTGACAGCAGGCTTGTATTGATCTGCAGAGAGGTGGGCACCCGCTGCTAGCCACAAAACATCATCCAAAAACATGCTTTCCGTGTGGTGGTGGGGGGGGGGGGGTGGAAAAGGTGTGTGAGCTGGATTTTCACTAGGAAGACGCACTGACCTCCATATGTTTCCTGGAGTACCGCTACCACTCAAAGGTATCGGAATGAGGTCTTGAAGCCTTATGCCGATGCCATTGGACAAGATTTCATTTTAATGGACGATAAAGCCCGTGCACACAGAACCACATTGTTCGACCAATACCTTGATGGCCGCCACGGTGGCACAGTGTTCATTTGCCAGAGTTGGGTCCGGGTTTGAGTCCCAGTGATGTATGGATGATGTGTTTGTCTTATGACACTGGCTCTCTTCCTTCCCTGGAACTAATGGCTCTAAATTAGGGACGGGCGACTGCTTATAATCCATTGAGTTGCTTACGGTGGTCGTTACCCTTAATCATAAAACAATCTATACCTTGATGACGAAGGAATTCAACGAATTTAGTAACCTGCATACTCTCCGGACTTGAAATCAAAAGGACATCTATGGGATGCCCTCGGGAAACGTGTGATATCCCGCGCCTATATCGTGACTTTTAAGCCCATGTGACCCATTTTCAATCGGGTTCGTCCCCAGGTGTTCTCTTTACATACTAAAATTTCATCGAAATCGAACTATTTTTAGGTGAGTTATCGTGCCGATAGGCAGCCGAACGGACGGACGGACTGACAGACGGAGAGACGGACGAAAAAAGCTGGAGCATATATGCTTCTTCAACCTACGGTTGGAAAGGGTAAAAAAGCCTTCTTCTATAATAGCTATCCATACACGAAATCCTGTGTTTTGTACACTCCCGGAAGTTCGCCGGTAACTAATCGTTTCTGGTGACTTACTGGCTCTACCCAAAGCGAACTCAAAAATCATATCCTTAGAAGTTTCCCATGATTACTTTTAAAACATTCTAAAACTGCAGGTATTCTTAACTATTTACATATTCCTTAAAATTCAACAATTGAAAGACATTTCCGTTACATTACATTTCATGAAATAAACGTTCCCGTTCCATTACGCTATTATTAAAGGTTATTTACAATTACCACTATTAGAGATCTGCCGGTATGTTTTGCTGCTTCAGGCAAGCCATATGTCTTCCACTTATTCAGTACATCCAAAACAGTTGACTAGGGAATGTTTAAACGCCTCTCAGTTTCTCTTATAGGCAACCCACTAGTACAACACCCAAGAATCTTTCCTTTCTCAAAGTCACTTCTCTCCCGTCGTGAATACCTCACAGTGCGATATGTTCGCGGATAACTGCAGGCTTGTTTTTATGCCGTTTGCAGCTGTACCGCGCATCTGAACAAAGCAGCGGATCCATTCATTTGCTTTTGAAGATGTGTCCGCTGACTTTGTCAATATAGTGTACATACAGGTAAGAACTTTCGGCCTCACATGGAGGCCATCCCCAGACTAATTAGTTTATAACAGTCAAAGCAAAAAACATATTTTTTTAAAAAGAAACAAATTGGTCTGGGGATGGCCTCAATTTGATACCGAAAGTTCTTACCCGTATATATGTTTCTAGTACATGTATCTATCTGGAATGTGTTTTTGGATTCTTGTGAGTGTGAATCATGTTTAGAGGATAAAATATTATCAACTAGTGTTTCATCTGTCCCGAACTAAATACTCATTTTACCTATGTTTAAAGCAATTAGAAATTAATTTTACGAAAGGGTACTTTAAAAGTGCAGGTGTTGCTTCAGATGCAAAATATTGGTCAAGTAGATATGCCTCAGGAAATTTAAAAAATTACCACCTCATGGAATCGAACCCGCATCTCTTGATTCACGTTGAGTATGGTATTGTTTAACCAACCAGAACACATTATCAGGCCTCTAAGCAACTGAGGATGTGTTTGGGGTCTCAGATGTAGCGCTCCAGTCTTTCACAAATCGAAGCATATGTGATCATTCATCTTAGCGACACGCGAGCAGTAAGGGAATCTCTTGAAAAAATATCACTTCAGAATTGAATTGCAGTCAAACGTTAGTTCGAACGCAAATCGGAAGCTGCGGGTTCAATTTCTGTGGTGATTGATGTTACGTGTGAAACTATAATTACAGTTAATTCAGCGATGTTTGATTGCTGTGTTAATTATCATGACAAATCGACCACGTATTATGAGCAGAATATTTCTTCCACAGTTACAGGCGTTACAATAGCTATTCTGACGTGATATTTCTTCAGGGGATTGGCATTTTGCTCGTGTATTGATAAAATCAAGGATCATACACCAGTGAGCCATTGCAATATGACCATCCACAGCCTTGAAAAATGAGCGCGAGTGGAAGCCGAACGGTGGCGCGGATGACGTTTACAGAGCAGTGTATATAGAACTCGAGGACCGGCTTTTGGTTAGTAGAGTGTTCGGAGTTTTTTTATGCCTGGTAAAGGCTGCACTAACCAGATTTTTGCATTACGCTAAAAGTATCTGGCTGTTTGGAAGAAAGTTTTTACTGCCTTCATGAATTTAGAGAAAGCTTACGACCGAGTGAATAGGACACTTTTGCGGAAGGTATTGAATGAATATGGTGTTACTAGGAATCTACTTAATAGTGTAAAAGCCATGTATGCTGGTAGTAGAGCTTGTGTACGAGTGAATGGTGTTTTATCAAAATGGTTTTCCATTGGTGCAGGAGTTAGACAAGTCTGTGTAATGTCACCATGGCTGTTTAATATATTTATGGACGCATGCATGCGTGAGGCCAAAATAGATAATAGTGGTTTATGTCTTGGTGATATCCGTGTGTGCAGATTGATGTATGCTGATGACACGGTCCTGTTGGCAGAGAGCAAAAGTGAGTTGCATAGTATGTTGACTCGCATGCACGAAGTTTCCATGAAATTCAAACTGAGTATAAATAAGGGAAAAACCAAAGTTATGGTGTTTGAGAGAGCACTGAATGTAATGTAAGTATAATGTAATGTAAGGTAGCACTGAATGTAATGTAAGTATAAATGGCACTGTGATTGACTAGGTGAGTGAGTTTGTGTATTTAGGAAGCATGTTTGACAGAGAGAACAAGTTGGATGGTGAAATCAGTAGGCGAGTGAATTCTTCTTTGAAAGTCATAGCTGCTCTGGGAGGTTTCCACAGGAATGATGGGTTCTCTAGAGAGTCCCGCATGGCTGTGTATGAAACAGTAATTGTTCCTACTCTGATGTATGGCAGTGAAACCTGGGTACTGCAGAAGAAACATAGGAGTCGTTTGTGAGAAATGCGTTACTTACGTGGGGTTTGTGGCAAGACACGATCTGATTGTGTGAGGAATGAAGATGGATTGCAGTTGTGTGATGTAAAGCAAAATGTTGTTAGCAAGGTGGAGACCAATATGCTTCGGTGGATTGGCCATGTTGAAAGAATGAGTGATGAAATGCTTACTAAGAAAATCTTTTCAGCCGAAGTGGCAGGAAGAAAAGGCGGAGGAAGTCCAAGGAAGATATGAGCGGATCAGATTCAGGAGTGTCTGCATGAGAAAAAGATTATGAAGTATAAAAGATCTTGTGTACGGCGTGTAATGGATATAAGTGAAGCACAAGTTGTATGTCAAGATCGCTGTAAATGGCGAAGTTTGATACGACAACAATAAGTAAAAATATCTGAAAGTTTGTATTTCTTTTTGGAGCTAACCTCTTAATCTCAGAGAACAGCTTAGTGATAGTGTGTGTGAGTGTTCGGAGTGAAAATGAGAAAAGATCCCGATTTATCGGAGTTTGATAAAGGACAAATTGTGATGGCACGTCTTCTCGGAACTACGATTTCGTAAACGGCGCGGCTTCTGGGTTGCTGACGTGCTGCTGAAGTGAATACGTATCAAGAGCGGTACACAGATAGCCAAACAGCGAACCGTTGTCCAGCCGTGTGTCGTCCGCCGCTCATTGATGCCCGAGGGGAGTGGATAATGTCGTGCATTGTTCACATCGAACGCCGGGCCACATTGCAACCGCAACTACAACAGTAGAGATCGGGGCAATGTGTCACAGCACACAGTTCACCGCAGCCTTCTGCTCATCAGCCTGCGTAGCCGAAGACCCAGCAGAGTTCCCATGCTCACTGCGCGTCATAGCCAACAACGCATGAAATGGGCCCAAGATCATCGCAATTGGACCGTGGATGATTGGAAAAAGTAGCCTGGTCAGACAAATCAAGATTCCTGGTACATTTTCGGTACAAGAAGTTTGGAACCAAGGCCTACTACTAAGCAATAGTTAGCGGTAGCAATATGTACTGAATGGAAGCGCATACCTATCGCTGTGTTCCAAAACCTTGTCGAAAGCTTGTCTCGAAGGGTCAGTGAATGCAGTAAGGCCAAAGGTGAATCCATGTCGTACTAATGTATGTCAATAAATGCTATGTTGTGCTTCTCTTCTAGGTGTCCGATGATGTTTGGCAATATAGTGCATGTTTTTAGTACATTTTATTAACTCGTTTTTTTATATCCTTATGAGTGTGAATCGTGTTTCGAAGGTAAAGATTTAACAACTGGTAATTTAAATATGACCCTAATTTTCTCTATATATTCCGGATGTTCCGTCTCAAGCAATTTCTTCTACGTGTTGTAACTTCAGAATTTAGTTCAACGATACTTCAATCTGGGATAAACATATTTTACCACTGGCCAGCGCTAGTGCTATTCAGATGCTGTAACGTTGGCTGAGTTGGCAAGTTCTCAACCTCATGTACGTGTAGTAAGCGTCTGCTGTGATTTCTAATCCTGCTACTCGCCATCGAGTTCATGAATTTTTCCACGAAAGTAATGCAAGTGCGTGGACGGATCCAGGAAAATTGGCCCTAGAAGTGAACCAGTCGTCCAGTCTGGTGCATTTCTGGTTTAGAAATCTCGTATGAGGAGACAAAGTCCTTTGCGCTACGGAGAAACAGGATTGCTATTCAGATACAATGACAAGCTTCAATTCGACTCAAGATGTGTGCCTTTTTAAAAATTATTTTTTCGGTTTGACTGCTATAAACATAACAACGATATTTCATACATTTTCAAGATTCCTGATACGAATTTAAAGAAGTGATTTCTGCTACCGACACGCCGATACCATCAAGCCATTCCATGCCGTGAGACACACTATGTTTTTTTAGTCTCCTTTTTTCAGGTGGCTCTTTAAAATACGTTTTCTGTGTTGGGGCAGTAAACATATTTTGCTTCTGGAGGGATATCGTTGTTTCCTTTTCGTAGAAAAGTAGCCTGTGCTTTTGGTTTATCGCGGTGACGTTAGTCTCAATGTTTTCGCTGCCTGTTGACGCAGTCGTACAAGCGCTGGCTTTTGATCATTTATCTGAAATGAGTCTATGTTCATATCCAGAATTTAGTTCAACGATACTTCAATCTGGGATAAACATATTTTACCACTGGCCAGCGCTAGTGCTATTCAGATGCTGTAACGTTGGCTGAGTTGGCAAGTTCTCAACCTCATGTACGTGTAGTAAGCGTCTGCTGTGATTTCTAATCCTGCTACTCGCCATCGAGTTCATGAATTTTTCCACGAAAGTAATGCAAGTGCGTGGACGGATCCAGGAAAATTGGCCCTAGAAGTGAACCAGTCGTCCAGTCTGGTGCATTTCTGGTTTAGAAATCTCGTATGAGGAGACAAAGTCCTTTGCGCTACGGAGAAACAGGATTGCTATTCAGATACAATGACAAGCTTCAATTCGACTCAAGATGTGTGCCTTTTTAAAAATTATTTTTTCGGTTTGACTGCTATAAACATAACAACGATATTTCATACATTTTCAAGATTCCTGATACGAATTTAAAGAAGTGATTTCTGCTACCGACACGCCGATACCATCAAGCCATTCCATGCCGTGAGACACACTATGTTTTTTTAGTCTCCTTTTTTCAGGTGGCTCTTTAAAATACGTTTTCTGTGTTGGGGCAGTAAACATATTTTGCTTCTGGAGGAATATCGTTGTTTCCTTTCGTAGAAAAGTAGCCTGTGCTTTTGGTTTATCGCGGTGACGTTAGTCTCAATGTTTTCGCTGCCTGTTGACGCAGTCGTACAAGCGCTGGCTTTTGATCATTTATCTGAAATGAGTCTATGTTCATATCCAGTGAGGTATGGATGCTCTGTGTTTGTCTTACAGCACTAGCTCTCTCCATTCCCTGGAACCAGTGGCCCTAAATTAAGGACGGGGTACTGCTTATAGATCATCGAATTGCTCCCGGTGGTCTTTAAACCTGCAACCAAACAAACCAAAAAAAAAAGTCAATGTTCTTGGATTTTGAGGAATGAACAAAAGTGTTACGATTGTACGAACGTGGTGTGGTGTTCCTTACCGTAGGCACAATGGATTTGAGCCCATAATGGGTGATTGCAAGGCTGTAGTGTGGCCTTTGAGATCGATGACGCGATAGTGCAAACCATTCTTTACCTGGAAAATGGATATTCCTATTTAGCTGCCGTTGAAATTACAGCGTGCCGTTCGTAAAACAGGATGTTTTTTTAATTTTTGCCGCTGCAACACACAAAAAAATATATATTATTTTAAGAGCGATTAAAAAAGGGAAAATCTAAACAATCATGTATGTTACGTATGGTATTCCATGCTGTTTTATTTCCTTTTACTGTGTTTTGTTAAGCTAACCGCGTCTGTTTGCCAAACGAAATTGCTTGAGTAGATTTTTCTAGAACTGTTTCTTGAAGAAATTATGTTTTCTCCTTTAACATGACGCATCTGTTTTCAGATTTAGTTGTGAAAAACAACAATGCTGAAAATAAAAATAAGGATTAGAGGATTTTGTTTTAAACATAAAGGCAGGCTAAGAATTTAGAAAATTCTTCCAGGAAATCCTAATATATTGCACTTGCTTCATGTGGGTAACGTTTAACGAAAAAATGCTAACCGCGATGGACATTTCTAACAACATAAATAGAAGTTTTCTCTAAGGCTCGTATTTCTCGTATAAATTCTGTTTAAATGTTTTATAACCTTTTTCCCTGAATTTGTTGCCAACAACTGCAGAAAGCAGCTCGCAGATAAAGATTAGTCTAATCAAACATTTTATGGAAAGTTTTCATGTTCTTTGTAGAAATGAGGTAATCGATATTCATTTTAACGTGTATAATTAACGTACGTTTTCCTACACATCGTTGATAAAACGGTTTTGGGATACCTTAAAATACGTGTTTCTTGTTGAATTTTCAAACGAACAGAATTTCATTTATTTGACAGTGTGAAAGTAAACTTAAAGTAACTTTTTAAAAGAAAGATGGCATTTTTTTATGTCATCATATAGTAATACATTTTTAGAAGCTTCTCAAATATTTTTACTTGGTGCTACAACAGAAGCGTTAAAGGAATCAACGAGAGGGAATGCTTCTACTTTTTCATGTCACTGTATCATATGAAAAAAAACATTCGAGTCTCCCTGAAAGTATATTCTTATAATTCTTATGTTCTACCAGTAATTAAACATTTAAATATACTATTCTAGTTGACGTCATTACCGTTTGAACGCAAAGAAAATGAAGATTCTGTATTTCTTCTTCTTCCATACTTTAGGCATACTTTAATAACTAAATAAACCTTTTATTTAATACTTTTAAAGCTACGCTAAATACCTGTATGGAATTGCAAATCCATTCTTACTTTTGTATGATAAATATATTGCACATCATAGAACAAAATACACTGTTTGTGAAAACTGCAACACCCTGAAGAACTGCTGGTACCTTAAAACGTACAGGATGTGTACAACATGTTGGGACACGCAAATAATGTAAATGTCAGTGAAAATCTGCTTGCCGTTTCGGAGCAGCGTCCCCCAAACTGTCCGGTCGTTTCGAAAGAACTGACATTGAGTCGAAAGGAAGTTTCGTCGCCCCGGTGCCGCAGTGGTCTAAGCGATGGCCTCTGATCATTCGTCCGAAAGGGGTCCATGTTGTAATCCCGGTGAAGCATGGATGTTGTGTTTGTCTTGCGGCACTGGCTCTCTCCCTTCCCTGGAACCGGTGAGAGAGAAGCTGGATTTTCCAACCACGAAATAGCTACTTGTACGGTACGAAACGTCAGTACAGTGACGCGAACGTGACGTCATTGGACAGAGGAGGCTTGGACGCACGGAAATCCGGGAAATGGACGTAAAGTCTGTCTACTGCAAAGAATGACAGATATCTCTACCACACTGTTGTGCCCGATCGCACAGAGAAGTCCACGGTGTTGGCGCAGCAGTGGATCACTATCATAGCTCACGCTTTGTCTTCCAGCATAGTTATACGTCGTGTGCTTTATAAGGAACTGGTTGCTAGCAGCCCGTTGTTGCGCATTCCTTTGAACCTCAACCACAGATGTCTCACGCAGCAATGGGCTCTCAAACACAAACGCATTGGCTCGCTGATTGGCAAGAGGTCATGTTTTCTGACGAGTCAAGATTCAACTTGATGCACCGTGAAGGTCAAATACGTGTTCGAAGATATCGTGATGAACAGCATCACGCAGCATCATACCACCCCCACTTCAAGCGTTATGGTTTGGGATGCCATGGGCTTCAATTCGTGATTTCGCCTTATACGAATTGAAGGAATAGCTAACGATACATCAGGGTTGTTTAAGAGGCGGAGGTGATGCCCTTCTTTCAGCGTTCCCATGGCGCTATATTCCTGCAGGGCAATGCTAGGCAGCATGCGGCCCGGAAGGTCCAAGGCTCTTCCACTCACGGCAGATATAATTTCTTTCCTGGCCTACACGTTCGCCGGATATGTATCCAATGGATCATATCTGAGCCATTGTAGCTTAGCGATTGGACCGTTAAGTGCCTCTGCCAGTCACAAAAAATGACCTCTTATCCTGCATAGAAGCAGCCTGTAAGGCTACCCAGGTAACAATATTATGTTGGACCAACCGTGGGCTTTCAACGGTCGGTCCAGCGACGAGGCGGCCAACAATTGGATATGTGTTGGTTCAACGGTTGGACCCACATTGGAAAACTGTTGCAAACAAGCATTGGGCATTGGTTAGGCTACGGTTGGTATACAGTTGTCCAGTGGTTGAAACACAGTTGTCCAACTTAGCAATATTATATTGGACCGACGGTGGGCTTTCAACGGTCGGCCCAGCGATGAGGCGACTCTGCGGCCAACAATTTGATATGTGTTGGACCAACATTGGGAAACTGTTGCAAACAAGCATTGCGCATTGGTTAGCCTACGGTTGGTATACAGTTGTCCAGTGGTTGGAAAACAGTTGTCCAGTGGTTGGAACACAGATGTACAACTTAGCAATATTATGTTGGACCAACCGTGGGCTTTCAACGTTCTGCCCAGCTATGAGGCGACTTGGCGGCCAACAATTGGAAATGTGTTGGTGTCAACGGTTGGACCAACATTGGAAAACTGTTGCAAACTGGCATCGGGCATTGGTTTGCCTACGGTTGGTATACAGTTGTCCAGTGGTAGGTATGCAGTTGTTCAGTGGTTGTGTTGCTGCTGAAATTTATGAATCATAAACTGTACAATGCTGCTCTGGTGTTGTCTGCAGCCTTTGTATGTCTCTTTTAGTTAAGGTCCACGTCTCTGCACCATACGTAAGCACTGGAAGGATGCATTGATCAAACACTTTTCTTTTAAGACATAATGGCATATTGCTCTTGAAAATTATGCTGTTTCTTCCAAAAGCTCTCCAGGCAAGTTACGCCGATTAATTTCTTCATCAATGTGACCCTCACTTGATATCTGCTGTCCAAGATAAACGTACGTGTCTGTTATCTCCAGCTTTTCTCCATCAATCGATAAATCTTCATTTCTTGAAAAAGCATTGAACATCACTTTTGTCTTCTGAAAGTTCATTTTTAATCCCACTTCTTTACTCTTGTTAGCAAGTTCCTGGATCATACTCTGCAGCTCTGATGGGGTAGTTGCAAAAATGACTACGTCCTCAGCAAAACGAAGGTGAGTTAGATAATCCCTATTAATCTTTATCCCCTTGTTTTCCCAGCTCAGCGACTGAAAGACACCCTCCAATGTAGCATTAAAGAGCTTCGGAGATATGGTGTCACCTTGTCTCACTCCCTTTCCAACTTTTATGTGTGCTGTATTCTCAAACAGCCGAATCATCATCATCATCATTGCCAACCATTATCAATCCACTGCTGGACGAAGGTCTCCCCAAGTTTCCTCCACAACGGTCTGCCTTGTGCCAGTCTCCTCCATGTCACTCCTGCATACTTTCGAATTTCATCCACCCATCTCCCATGTGGTCTTCTTCTGGGTCTTTTCCTGTCCCTTGGAATCCAATCTAAACTTTCAGCTGTCCATCGATGGTCTGTCCTTCTGACAGTATGCCCAGCCCATTGCCATTTCAGGGATTTAACTCTGATCATGATGTATTTCACTCTTGTCATTTTTCGGATCCACAAGTTCCTCTTCTTATCTCCCCTGGTTACACCAAGCATGCACCTCTCCATGCTACTTTGAGTTGTCTGCAGCCTTTGTATGTCTCTTTTAGTTAAGGTCCACGTCTCTGCACCATACGTAAGCACAGGAAGGATGCATTGATCAAACACTTTTCTTTTAAGACATAATGGCATATTGCTCTTGAAAATTATGCTGTTTCTTCCAAAAGCTCTCCAGGCAAGTTTTGTACGCCGATTAATTTCTTCATCAATGTGACCCTCACTTGATATCTGCTGTCCAAGATAAACATACGTATCTGTTATCTCCAGTTTTTCTCCATCAATCGATAAATCTTCATTTCTTGTAAAAGCATTGAACATCACTTTTGTCTTCTGAAAGTTCATTTTTAATCCCACTTCTATACTCTTGTCAGCAAGTTCCTGGATCATACTCTGCAGCTCTGATGGGGTAGTTGCAAAAATGACTACGTCATCAGCAAAACGAAGGTGGGTTAGATAATCTCCATTAATCTTTATCCCTTTGTTTTCCCAGTTCAGTGATTGAAAGACATTTTCCAATGTGGCATTAAAGAGCTTCGGAGATATGGTGTCACCTTGTCTCACTCCCTTTCCAATTTTTATGTGTGTTGCATTTTCAAACAGCCGAATCTTTGCACTTGCATTTTCATAGATGTTATTAATAATATTAATGTATGCATCTTCAATACCGCAGGATTTCAGAGCCGTGGTAACTGCTGATGGTTTCACCGAATCAAAGGCTTTTTCATAATCGATAAAAGCCATGCACAATGGAAGTTCATATTCCCTCGCTCTTTCAATTAGTTCTCTCAGTACGTGGATATGATCTATTGTGCTGTAGCCACTCCTGAATCCAGCTTGTTCTCTCGGTTGAGCCATGTCCAGTGTTACCTTCAAGCGGTGTGAAAGAACTTTAGTGAAGATTTTATAAACCACTGATAGGAGGCTGATAGGTCTGTAGTTCCTGAGATCCTCAATGTCACCTTTTTTATGTAGCAGGATCATTGTAGCATTGTTCCAATCCTCAGGAATCTTCCCTTCATTAAGGCATCGAGTGAAAATTTGGGCGAGTACTGTTTCAATTTCTCCACTTGCTTCTTGTATGATGTCTATAGTAATTCCATCTTCTCCTGGAGCTTTCCCCCGCTTCATGTTCTTGATTGCATGAGCAACTTCTGCTGGGAGGACTGGAAGAACTCTGGTACCTTTCATGATGTCTGGAGTACGTGTATCATCCCTTTCATATAATTTGGAGTAGAAATCTTTCACTCTTGTCAAAATTTCGCCTCTATTTCTTGTTATAGAACCATCTTCTTTTCTCAGAGCCATAATCTGTTTTCTTCCCTTACTGAGATGTCCCTTTGCTATCTTCAGGCTTTGGTTGTTTTCAATTGCTTTCCTCACTAGCTCACAGTTGAATTTCCTTACGTCTTCAGTGATACTTTTTCGTGTTGTCTTGCATAGCTCCATATATTCCACTTTGGAAGTCACATCTTCTTTAGTTGTCCTAATCTCTCTTCTTTTTTGCATCAACATTTTGGTTTTTCCTGATAATTTGTTCACATGCAACTTGTTCTTAGACCCAGCTAATTTTGTTGCTGTTTCCATTAGAGCTTTGGTTACTTTTCTGTTAACTTCAGAAATATCCACTTCTTCCGATGTTAGGCCTTCTAAAGCAGAGAATCTGTTCTTCAGTTCCAACTTGAAAGTATTATGGTGTTTTTTAAGGTTGGTTATGTCAATACATTTTGTTTGTCTTATGAGCTTGCCACGTTCCAGTTTAGTGTTGAGGTGCATCTTACATCTCACCAATCTATGGTCACTACCTGTGTTGAACTTGTTCAGCACACTGCAGTCTTCGATGACGAATTTTTTGTTACACATAATAAAATCAATTTCACTTGTCGTCCCAATTGGATGTCTCCATGTCCATTTCCTGTGTGGCTTTTTCTTGAAAAAGGAGTTCAAGATGAAAAATCCTTCTGCCTCTGCAAACTCAACGAGAGTATTTCCACGCTGGTTTCTATTGCCGTGACCGAATTTACCTACTGAAGTTTCATTCTGTTGCCGTTGCCCTATTTTTGCATTGAAATCTCCCATAATTATCTTCAAGTGCTGCTTACCTTTATTATTTAGATGACGAATTTCCTCATAAAATTCTTCAATTTCTTCTTCAGGATGACTTGTGGTGGGTGCATAAGTTTGAATAATCTGAGCCTGGTATCTTCTCGATAGTTGGATAACGAGTCGTGCAGCTCTGTCAGAGGAACTTTCAACTTCTACCACTTTATCCTTCAGTTTCTTGTTTATTATAAATCCAACGAATATCGTATAGTATTTGGGAGATCTTTTATATAAATTGTATAGCATTTGGGAGACCATGCTCTCCCAAATGCTATACAATTTATACAAAATATAATGCACAGTATTTGGTTCAACAAATACCATACATTACTCGAGATCTACTGACATAATATTTCCACAGGTTTTATGTCTCACAAGTACAACACTTCGTACCAATTTTCACAAAAATCGGAGATAGGTTGATTACATCTTGTGAAAATGCTGGGTGATTTGATGTGGAATGACCCAACAGAAGTTTAGTCGACGTACGGTAGGTATGGAATTGTCCATTTGATGATACATAGTTGCTAAGCAGTTGTTGGCATGTACATTGGAAATGTTTGATTTCCACTGATCACATCTCAAGCAACTTTTGATCATAACAGTTACCCCAAAATATATATATTTAAAATTTTTGTTCTGGAATATATTGTGTTTGCAATAAAATTGCGACATCATTATGGAAACAAATTACGAGTAAATTCTGGAAGTAAAATTGTTTTCCTCACAAATATCTTAATTTTTTTGCTTACTTCTGGAAAACATTATGTAAGAATGAAAACCTGCTGTTTACTGTGTGACGTACCTGCCAGCAGGACGCACACGACATAAAGGCAGATAGTAGTCAGAACAAACGTCCGCGTAGCTCAATTGGTAGAGCGACTTATTCCGGAATGAGGGGATCCGGCGTGGACAGAAATGACGGAGAAATTTACTTCGTTATAATGGCGCCCGAACCATACGGATGACCCGACCGTTCAAAATCTCGCAATGGTGTGATGTTATTTCCACACCGCGAGATAGGAAAAATCAGAGAATCCCTTCTCCACCGCTTCGAAAAATAAATGTGTGTGACGTTGCATTCCACACACCAGATTGACTGGGAGTTCTCAAGTGCACGTTCTATAGCGGATGGCTGCCTGCAACGATTCATGGTCACGGCTGACCCGTGGGCCATGCCCCCGGCCCTCTTTCGGGGGGGGGATGTGATGTACCTGCCAGCAGGACGCACACGACATAAAGGCAGATAGTAGTCAGAACAAACGTCCGCGTAGCTCAATTGGTAGAGCAACTTATTCCGGAATGAGGGAATCCGGGTTCGAATCCTGGCGTGGACAAAAATGACGGAGAAATTTACTTCGTTATAACTGGGTAGAAAAATTGAATGTTTTCTAATTAGAAAAATTCAAATTTTTCAAGGTGTAAATAGAGTTTTTTCCCAAGAACTCTCTAAATCTAGACAAAAAAAAATACTAATATAATACAAATAAAGGCTTTACAATGACTACATGTTCTGTGTATTTGTTGAAGGGTACCAGGAAACCCTATCTCGCCAATGTTACATTCATCAAAATTATGTACTTTCTGTTCAGCTGTATACAACTTAAGATTTTTGGTACAGTGCATGTGGTACCAACATGATGACACAACACCTCACAAGGCAGCCAACATACGGAGGTTCCTGGCTGACACCAGATAAATGGTTATGGGGCAATGGCTTCTGTGGTTTCTGGACTTCATCCTGTGGTGTTACTTGAAAGAACAGGTGAACACATGCCGTTTTGAGAAAAATGCAGAGATGTTAGACGTCTTATCATACCTTTTTCAGTGCAGCTACAACAGTTCAAAATGATTTTAAACAATCTTCTATATCTCTTAGCAAAATAAATTAGCTATCATTAGAAAGAAAAATATCTGAATTTCATTAATAAATTTAAAATACAATATCAATTTTTACAAATGTAGTCCTTTATATCCTGCAACTCGAGGAATGTGCGATATAAATTTCATTTCAATAGAATGATTCTGTCTTGGTGTTGCAATTTTTACAAGCAGTAGTGTATACACCGATGAACCATTATATTGTCACCACCTAATTGATACGCTGTAGGACCCATTTTAGCCAGCAGTACAGCAGCCACTCGGCGAGGCATCGATTCGATGAGGTCGCGATAGGTATCCTGGGGTATCTGGTACCATAATCTCAACAGTAGGTCTTTCAGTTCCCGTACATTTTAGCAGGGCTTTCTGAAAGAGTCAGTGCTGGCTCTTCGAGCCTCCGAACGTGAACCCATTCCACTCAGGAGCGTGACGTCACCGCGAGGACACTGAGTAAAGCAGCAGCATCTCAACAGTTAAAGAGACACAGGGGCTCGTGCATATTTGCATTTGAAACTACATATATATAAACAATTTATCAGTTTTATTCCCCGTTAGTGTGCCTGTTTAAAAGTTCAATTATAATAAATGAATGCTTAATCTAATATAGAAAGCAATGCAGCTGGTTTATGAAGTGGTTCCGCAATCTTTTCAAGAAATGAGGCGGGTCTGCAAAAATCCAAATTTTTGAGACGCTGTTTAAAGGATGCGTGAAAAACGACTTTTCAGACGAAATAAACAATTCCTTCCATAACCTTATGCAACTTCCCAAATCTGAAACAACTGCTTTAGCTATTATACCAGTTTTTTTTCTAGAGTTGTAATTATCTGAAAGCGAAGCTTTTTATTCATTACGCGTTGAAATTCCAAATACACTGGTTGCTTCCGTGGAATCAAAATTCCACTGACTAGGACAATTAAGACTTTAGAATATGGACAAAGAATGTTATCTATTCCTGTGCCATAGCATATGTTGTTGTCAGTGTGCATTTCATCAAAACTAAGAACGCAAACTTCTCATTTCTGATAGGTTTTCACTACGTTTCTTCATAAGAAGCAGAACGTTGTGGAGAATTCCAGGACGACAAATAAATTTGGCACACCATCGTTTTAACGTGCTTGCACTTGCTAAAGGGATCCACATTTTATCCTTACAGTAATCATAAGCTTTCCTAGAAGTATCGCTACTTACTATGGCAAGAGAAATATTAATTTCTTCTGTCCACTTGTTTCTTTCTTTTGCGTTGCTATGCATTCTGCTGTGAAGGCGTGAACATTTTCTGAAAGTTTACGTATTTCCATCTGTTGCAGTTTGTTTACGTGTTCTTGTAATACTCTTTTTCTCATAAACAGAATCTCTGAACGGTTGTTTTTAAACGTTGCTTTTTAGCTCTTAAAATTACATGGAAATGGCCGTTTTTCTTGTTTAAGCTATCTACCTGTTTTTCCATCATGATAGCTCTTTCAGTCAGAATTTTGTATTTAGTTTCCATTTCTGAGCAAGACATGCATAATGTTGTAAATGTTATTTCTTCTTCTGAACGTTCTTTTTCATTGAAAATAACGTCCTCCTCAACACTTATTATTATTATTATTATTATTATTATTTGACTACAGTAAGTCCTGTGATTCGATTCAGAGCTTTCGACGTGCATACCTCTTCATTTGCCTGTGTTCTCGTGCATTATAGAGTACGCTGATTGATCTTGTACATTCCACATTCAAACTTGGCGCAGCTGTAGGGCTTAGAAATTTACGTCCTAGAAGTCCAAGGAAGCGAGTTTTCATATCACCTTCATAGTCTGATCTGTGGAAATGGTCACTACAAATTTTTGCTGTTTCAGCTTTAAAGTTATCTGCATGCTTGCATTTAATAATCCATTCATTTACCATGTCCTTGTTATTCACAGGGAAAACGTGTTAAGTCACACCACTGTCCTTGGTTTTCTTATGCGTATTTTTACAACTAGCCACAGCACAAGATGAAGACATTTTATGTATTAAAATAAATGTAAACAAGATATGTTTATTCACAAAGAAATACGAGTAATAAAAAAAAAACACTCCGTTCGCAGGTTAACAACCAACAGAATAGGGGGAGAGACTTGTAGGGAAAAGCGCCTGTCCTCGCCATGACGTCACAGCGGCCATAAACCTCTCCCTCGGCGGAGCTCAATTTCTCGTCCTCAGACAGAGGAATGCCCTAGCCCTTCTCTTCTTAGGCCCTGACATTTTAGGGTGGTAGTGGTGATTTAGCGCGAACCCGCTTTTCCAAGTCGAACCACAAATGTTCAATTGGGTTCATGTCAGGTGAATTGGAGGCCAGGGCATTAACAGAAAGTCACCAGCATATTCGTCGATTCATTCCTTGACGAGTCTGACAATGTGGCGTGGCACGTTATCCTGTTGGTATTGGTAATGGCTATAACCAGCAGGGAAAACAGTTGCCATGAATAGGTGAACTTGGTCCGCAACGATTTTATAAAGCTGACAGCTGTCAGGGATTGTGCTATTGGGATAATGGGGCCTAAAGTGTCCCAAGAAAACATCGCCCGCAGCATAGCACCACCGACGTCGGCCTGTTTCTGCCCAACAGTGCAACCAGGTGCCATAGCCTAATTTGGTAGTCAGCGTATCCACTCTCAGCCGTATACGTGATGCACCAGGAATCTTGGTTCGTCAGAAAAGGCTAATTCCGTCCAATGAGCCACGGACCAATCACGATGACTTTGGGCCTCCTTCATGCGTTGTTAGCGATGACGTGCGGTAAGTATTGGGACCCGGCTGGGTCTTCGGCTACGCAGGCCAGTGGGCAGAAGGCTATGGTGAACTGCGCGCTCTGCCACATTACCCTGATCACCACTGTTGTAACTGCTGGTGATTTATAGCACTGTGGCTTTACGGTCGCTGTGAACAATGCGCGACAATCTCCGCTCCCCTCTGGCATCGATGAGCTGCAGACAACACACGGTTGGGCAATGGTTCGTCGTTTGGCCATCTGTGCAGCAATTTTGGTACGTACTCACTACAGCGTCACGTGAACAACCCACAAGCTACGCAGTTTCCGAAATCCTAGTCCCGAGGCGCCCTGTCATCCTAATTTGTCCTTTATCCAACTCCGATAAATCGGCAGCTTTTCCCATTCTGACTCCTAACACTCTACTAACCGAAAGCCAGTCCTTGGGTTGTATATACTGTTCTTCGAACTTCACCTGCTCCACCGTTCGGTCTCCAAGCGCGCTCATTTCTCTAGGTTGGGGGTAGTCATAATGTGGTGCCTCGTCGGTGTACATAACACCAACTAAACTGTGATTGTAAATAAATTGTTGAGCATTATGTTATCCCCAGTCTTCTGGCACCTAATTATCTTAAAGCTGAAATGAAACACAAAAGCTTGTAGGGAAAACTCGGATCATTAGATACACTTCTTCTTTTATAAGCATGATCGAAAATCTCAGACGCATTCTACTTCTATGCGATGATATAATGCGAATGGCAGTGTGTGTATTTCTGATCATTGAGATAAATGTTGAGGAAAAGAATAGCATAATACCTAGACCAATGATGAATATGGAGAAAATTTTAAACGCAATAAAATAAGGAATTATTTTCCCGACAAGGTACATCCCTTTAAATATACACGTGCTACGTTTTTTTCATTAAAGGAATCTTATTTTGATAGAAATTGCATTGCAGTAAGGAAGAAATCATTGCTTAGAAAATAATGAATTTAATGCTGGAAAAGGTACATTATTGCAGGCTTTAAAAATATGAGAACAGAACTTCTAGTATTAGCAATTTACCAGTACTGAATGAAAGTTACAGTAGTGACATTGTATACTACTGGTACTTTCATTCAATAAGTTATTTCGATATCATGTTTTTTCACACAAAAGCCAAAAGCCACTTTTACTTCCATAACGCGGGTGCATGTTTGGTATTCCGTAACTCCAACTGAGTTTTTTACGGCAATTGTCCGTACATTTCCAAGGAAATTTCTAAGGATCAGGAACGCCATCTGGTTATGTGGGAAAGCTTGGAAAGTTTTATTTCTATTCTACGCCAAGAAGTTTCGGATTAATAGAATAGTTATACTATTTTGAGGAGATTCACAACAACTAAACTCTGTTTGTCTATTGAATAACACTGCAGTTGGAATATTGTATTCCAGAATATTTTTTAATATTCCCTCAAAGGGACCATCTGTTGATAATAAATAATATTTTTTATTAGTGTTCCACTGTAAACGAAACACGATACGTATGTACGTGTACCTGCAACATAATCGTATCTCATTTGTTTTTTTATATTATGAGAGTGAAGGAAAACATATCCAGGCGATTGCATTCTGTGCTGGTTTTTTTTCAACAGGTTCAAGAAGGTTTCTATTTGTAGCATGTACATACGTAGGTTTGTATTTTGGATGCCGCTTTCATTTTTACTCCTGTCATTTAATAAACATTGCTAGTTTCTACATCAGTTTCTCTAAATATTTTTTTAATTTCTACTGAAAAAGTTGCTCCCAAATTTTTCTATTCTTTTTCTATACTTCAGCTTCTGAAGTTTTTGTTGTTCATTTCCCATTTTTGAAGGAATTCACTTAATTGGATGTTTCTTTAATACGTTTGTCTCGCTATAGAAAGTAAATAATTTTTTTTTCGCTATTTTTTTTTTACTACGCAAGTTAATAAGTAATAGCGCACAAAACTCAGTGTTAAGAGCAGAAAAGTAATGTGTTGCTTTGAACTCACAAGAACATTTTTTTCCTGCCTTTGTATCGTTTTTCATATGAAGAAATGTTTCAAATTATGCTTCAACTCTTCCCAAACAGTATGTTACACTCAAAGGAAACAGATTAATAAGACAAGATAAATATTCTTTATTCTACTCCATTTATTTAGCAATTAGACATGATGGTGCATAAATTTGGAATTAATTGAAACTCGCATGCGAAATGGTGGGTTATCGAAGCATTTAAAGAAAACTTGCAGGCTAAATGTCTGGACCTGGTATTTTCGTTGTCTTGATTTCAGTAATTCAGTGATGACAAATATAATCAAACTCAGTACAGTATAAGGAAAAGTGATGGTAACTATACATATTATGATTCTATAACACTGTACTGGCATATTTCATCAAATTCCCATTTACTCTGTTCAAACTGACATCATCTCCAGAGTTTCGAGTTTAAAGAATGCAGGAGACCCTATAGAACAGAACACAAATAATATAAAAAAATTGTTTTAAGGTGGATCCACCTGAAAACTGTTCTCTATGTTTCCAATGGTAAAAACTTCTGTAGACATTTTTTTCACAATTAATATATTCCCAAATAGGAAAATTTGCACATCGATAAAAATAACTTTACATTATAGCCTAGTATACTTAATAGTTTCCAAAACAATACCATAATTACATTAAACATCAATAACGTTTCCTTTGGATAGAGTTCAGAACTGCTAATAAATGATGCCACCTATGCAGGTCGTTTCCTACCTATAATCATGTGGCTTTTTTTGCAATAATGTCATTAATTTTCGGACTGGAATCAACAGATGAATATTCATGCAATAGTCTGGGACGTTTTGAATGATTTTAACCACTTAGATTAAATTTCCTGACAATAATTTAGCTGAAGTTGTTGACAAAATTCGTGCCAATAACATCAATTGCTAGAATGCCGTCGTTGCACAATATAAGATGAAATTCAAATTTAACGACGAGAAATTGACTTTTATTTACACTGAATCAAAAGCTGAAAGTCAAAATCACATCACTAGATCTTTCATGCTGGCTCCCAGCACATCTTCAGGTGAATTCTAAAACAGGTATCATAAAAATTTGAAAAAGAGTCCACCGTGGAACGTCGCTTTTGTTTATATACATCGCGTTCAGCACCCGAATGACTTCAAAAAACGTCACCATACTCTGACTTATGATTGTTGTCTCTTAATTGTTATTGGGTGAGTTCTGAAATAAAGTTCGAGTTATTGGTTTATTTGCTTCTTCTTGTTCGAAATTAACTGCATCCAAGTTGGAGGTATGAATCTGGGTATTTCAAGTTGGAGGTATGAATCTGGTAAGTTATGAATATACTTAAATCTTCCTGTAAAAAATACAACTTGGATTTTGTAATTAAAACAAACAACCTAATGTCAACTATTAAAAAAGATCGGGACCCAATTCCGAGTAATAGCAGTTTCGGAGTTTACAAAATACCTTTACAGGCCCTGGATACTGTTGACATAGATCGAATTTATATTGGATCCACCATGAGGAATTTGAACTTTCGTATTGCGGAACACAAGTACAGTGTCAAAACACATTCAAACTCTACAGCACTTGCAAGATTAGTTAACCAGGGAGCTCACATCCCTCTGTGGAATGAGGCAAGAGTTATTTCTTCTCACAAAAGCAAAAATGCGACTTTGCTAGCGGAGAGTTTACACATCGTCAATAACGCTGATAAATGTTGTAACGATGAAGTACCCAGATTCATACCTCCAACTTGGATGCAGTTAATTTCGAACAAGAAGAAGCAAATAAACCAATAACTCGAACTTTATTTCGGAACTCACCCAATAACAATTAAGACACAACAATCATAAGTCAGAGTATGGTGACGTTTTTTGAAGTCATTCGGGTGCTGAACGCGATGTATATAAACAAAAGCGACGTTCCACGGGGGACTCTTTTTCAAATTTTTGCAATACCTGTTTTAGAATTCACCTGAAGATGTGCTGGGAGCCAGCATGAAAGATCTAGTGATGTGATTTTGACTTTGAGCTTTTGATTCAGTGTAAATAAAAGTCAATTTCTCATCGTTAAATTTGAATTTCATCTTATATCGTGCAACGACGGCATTCTAGCAATTGATGAAATAATTTAGCTGAAAATTTTGGAAAGTATGTGTGCTGGCTTATCTCGGAATTAAAAATATTCAGTGCTTACAGTTCTGTTGACATATTTAGTTAAATTATTGAAAATATTCAGTGCTAACAATTACACATTTACTTACATTATTGTCAGAACATTTAATCTAAGTGACTCAAATCATTCTAAACATTGCAGTCAATTGCATGATTAGACCAAGCGTTGATTTCAGTCCGAAAATTAAAAAAAGTATTGCATAAAAACGTCATATGATTACAGTAGTAAATGATCTTTACAGGAGGCATCATCCATTAGAGATCCAACAGTATCCAAAGAAACGTTATTGATTTTTAATAAAATCATGGTAAAGTTTTAGAAAATACAACGGCATTTCCATAAAAACTGAGATTAAAATGATACAAAACGAAAAAATATATGTACAGCACAATATCTGTTATTCTTTCTCAATGTATCTTCCCTCGGATGATATGCAACGGTACCACCTTTCTGTCCACTTTTCAAAGCACGTGACGAAGGCATTTTGTGGATGCTGCTTTAGTGACCTCCGTTCAGTTTGAGTAACGTCAGCATCTGTGTTTGTGTTGAATTTTGCACCACGGAATTTCTTCATTTTTGTAAAAACAACCAGAAATCGCACGGTGCAAGATCAGGATTGTAGACAGCTTATAGCATGATTTAAATACTCCACTTCGTAAGAAACTGTTGAACACAAGCCGCCATATGCAGGCGGGCGTTATCATGGTGTAGGGTCCACTTGTTTAACAGTTCCGCGCGCTTAATCGACATGTGTCGTCGCAGACGCTTCGAGACTGGAATGTAATACTCAGAATTGACAGTAATTTGTGGAGGAACGGCATGCTGGCAGGCTACACCTTTATAATCAAAGAAAATTATCATGCTCACCTTCTCAGCTGATATGGTTTGGCGGACGTTTTTCGGAGGAGACGAGCCTGTGTGTTTCCAGACACTCGTTGTGCGCTTCGTGAGGGGCTCGAAAGAGTGGACCCATGTTTCATCGGTAGTTATTACTGTGTTTACAAAGTTAGAAGCCTTTGGAATCATTTGCTTCCACTCATGACACACCTGAACTCTGGCTAACAATTGTTCTCTCGTCAGGTGATGAGGTACCCATGACGATGCAGCCGTAATGAGGCAAACAAACGATGCAGCCGTAATTTGTAGCGTAGAATGCAGGATGCCGACGGTTTTAAATATTAGTTCACGCCGCTGTGTATTCATGCGTCATTCGTTGGTCGTCTTTCAGGATTGCGCAAAAAGTGTTAACAATACGCCCTGTAACAACACGTTCAGGTTGACCAGACCTAAGAGCGAGTAACGCCGACAAACGCCCTTTTCTGAAATCATGGTGCCATCTAAAAATCGTTCACTCACTGAAACATTTATCTTTGTAAGCTTTTTTCACTAAATCAACTGATTCTGGTGCCATTTTACCCAAACGATAGCAACATTTTTTGGCACAACGCATTTGACTTCTCAACTCTGATCCACTCACCTCTATAGCTGTATGGCGAAGTGCAGACGTACCTTAAACTACTGCGCAATAACAAAACAAACCAGTATCTTCTGCCCCGGCTAATAACTGTTGCCATAGTTACCTCCTTAATTCAGTTAATCGTCTGCGAGATTATTTTCCCCCTTCGCACTATTGCCATCTCAAAAAAATTACTTTCAGTTTTTATGGAACGGCCGTTGTATTAAGTATATTAGCCTGTAATAGAAAGATATTATAATCGATGTGCAAATTTTCATCCTTGGGAATACAGTAATTGCTAAGAAAATGCCTACATCAATTTTTACCATTGAAAGTTAAAATGCGGAGGATGGGAAAAGACCCATCACTCTGTTTATTGAAGCAAAACCAAAATACATGACGAAGTGTATAAACGGAGCATTTCCGATAGAATGATAACTGGAACTAAACCGATATCACTGAAACACATAATATCTCACGAAACACAGTACAAAATGATACAAACTAAAACATCAATTTATAGAAAGTCGCAGGCCTAGTCAATCATAATACATCGCAATACCACGATAGCATCACAACAAAGTCGTAAAGAAGTACATACGTTGCAATAAAACCACAGTACAAAACAGAACAAATTCGCATTTTAGGACAGTCATATGATTTCCAGTACCATGACATTTGGTACTGGGAATCATACCGAAATCGCAAAAGTGGTACAAACGATATCAATACAAAACCACAACGCCAATATCAAAGGCACCATAAAATACAAAAACCACAGAAGGGGTGCGACCGATATCAATACAAAACCACAACGCTAATATCATAGGCACCATAAAATACAAAAAGCAAAAGGGTGAAAAACGGCAAAAAAGTCCAGAAAAACGAATAACGAAAAAGGAAAACTGTGAAAGAAACCCCGAAAAAAAATCCAGAAAACTATGAAAGGCAATGAGAAATGATAAAAAAAAAACGAGGCACTAAATGTACGGCAGAAAAACAAAGAAAGAAAACGGGAACTCTTCTAACTCAAAAATCATGAGACAAGGGCATCCTTAGAATTAGGGCATGAGGAAACAGGAATACGAAAGGAAAAAATCAATAAACAGACAAAAAATGACGTCGAGGATGACGAATTTGATCAATTAGGTCACAGAAATAGATGTATGGATTAACGTTTGATTCATCAATGGATCAAAGAAATTCCAATCATCAAGATAAAGATGGACATATATTTTAAGGTAGTCAAAAACCATGCACGAGACAAATGGCATCGAGACGAAGGAAACAAAGGTAGAAATTGTAAACCAGTACTGCTGATTTCATGGAATGTATTATCTGGTGCAGCATGAAAGCAGTTGGAAGTCGGAGCTTCGGCAATCGTAAGAAGGAGACACCAAAGTATCATAATCAACGAAAGAATATAACGACGTTTCATAGTATGACTTAAACACGGATTCTCGAGGAACCAAACCAAAAGGTATAGTATCTCACGGACTTTAATAGAAAAATCAACATGTCCTGGCACCGACCCGACAACAGGTTTATCAGATGCACTCGGCGACGGGCATCGGGATGGTGGTAACACAACGGAAAAAAAAAACTCTATAGAAGTCGAAAAACCCTCGGTAAGCGCAGCACATGATTCAACAACTTCATCCTAGGGAAATGTAGGGCACAGTTTTTAGGTCGGTCCACCTTAAGCAACTCAAGGCGTTAAAAAGAGCAGCAAAGAAGAAGTTTATTGCATGGTGTCGCATAACTCTTTAGCTTCACCTACGCTCAGGCTTCTAGAAACCTTATTCTTTCATTCGTCCTGCTATTAAAGGCGAAATTCCCTCTACGGTTCTTTTTCAAACAGTTGTGCCTTGATGTATGGGAAGAACAGAGTGCAAGCAGGTGTTGACCGTTCATGCACTCAGTGATGAGGATTTCCCTTCTGCTTTTGAAGTTGAACATAAGATTTTAGATTCTCGCGAAGGCGCATCGTAATGCCATTCGATGAACTAAATACATTCGTCGTAAATTGTGCAATAGAACATTTAAACTGGTGGTCTGTCAGAAACAAAGGGTTTAGCAAGGTTTAGCACATCTTTCCTGAAAACAGTACGTGATTCGAGATGAAATCTGGATCTCTCTGTATTTTATAATGGAGCACGACTGACTATCAAGAAACTCGAACAAAATATCATAGGAGCTACTGTCGTTAGCCCATGCAGCAGGAAATAATAATTTTATTCCAGGCATTCAAATAGTCCCATCGGACCTTCCATTTCAGTTTAAAGGCCTAGAGTTTCCTGCTTTTCTCACTTTTCCTTCAGTATCAACGAGATACAGGTTTAATTGTTCATAGTTGTTGTACTCAAACTACAAATGTCATGCTTTTTCCATAGCGAACTTAATGTTGGGAATCGGTAAAAATAAAGCCCTCTTCATCCTAGTTCCAAATAAAAGAACACTCAACGTCGTTGACCTTGAGGATGTCCTAACTTGCACTTCGAATTAACTATGCATATTACTATATTCACAATACGATAGAAAAATATAAATGTTTCAAATATCCTATATTTATACTAACGAAGACTGCTGGTTTAAGCCAATTGTGTCGGCACAAGGGCAAACTTTTGTGTTCGAAAACCTCACGAAAACTCGGAAAACCCTGACTCAGACGATGATTTATGCATTTTCTGTTATACCATACTTTGCTTCAAGAAGTTAACGATCTTCATGGGAATCTATGCCTGGAAGGGGTCACCCGTGTTTTATTTAAGGCTATAGCGCTCATGAAATGTGAAGAGCTAGTGGCAATATTAAGAACATAAGACGTATGTATTACCCGTGATTATTGTTGTTGTTAGTGTGGTATAAAAACCGGGATGCTTATGTGTCTACACTTGTTGCCTTCGGTATGCTTATAACGCTACGTTCCAACGGACGGACTAGAAATTTCGGAAATTATCGTATGCAAATAAATGAGACACCTTCAATAAGGTTATTCAATAAAAGGATGAAGATGAGAAGGCAATATTGAAGATATATATTTAATATAAGAACATACACAATGAATAGAAACTAAATGTAGTTTCTAACACTTAGGAAATAAATAAACATGCATGGAGTTTCATATAGTACAGCATTATAATAATAAACGTGGAGTATCAGAGCACGACACGCATTAACACAGCTTGCAAGAAAACATCGCAGCTGAAAAAGAACGATAATCACATCAGGAGGGTCAACACCAAGCGTATGAAAGCTTCTGAACAGAACCGAGTTTAATTTTTCTCAGCCAGATGTCTTCTACGAGGCAATCACTTGACAACTTTAACTCTGAACGCATTGAGAAATCATAAACAACGGTGTCAAGTCAATTCGTCGTGCCCAATTCGTCCCCGACTCAGTTCGTCAAGTGCAAAATCATCTCGCGTCAATTCGTCGCAGTTACCGATTCATCACAGGCTCAATTGGTCGCAGGCAAATTTATCGCGAGCAAATTCGTCGACTACTCAATTTGTCGTGGACGAATTCGTCGTATTTCGACCCCCTCAGCGAAATACCTTTGAGTTTGTAAGAAGTCTTTGAACTCTCCACCCTGAAAAAGTCCTTCGGAAGGATGGTTGGTTGGTGGAGGGCTGCCGTTACGATTTTGAATGTTGCATGAGTTGTGGATCTTCCATGTTCCATGTGACATGACTCCTCCTTCCCGGGGACCCGGTGAAATCTTTTGAGAGATCCAGGGGTTCAGGAGAGTTGGGGCCCATGTCTCTCGGTTGCTCTTGCAGTATTAAATTTAACTTTTGTACATTGCATTGATTTATTCTTAGCGTACTTTACATTGTTCTGCAAGTCCATGGCACCTCGGGGGACCTCGGTGCCTTCAGGCCTCTCGAGGTTCGCAGGACGGAGGTTTGTATTAGCCTAAAGAAAGTGATTTGTCCGCATTTGTCGTGTTTACTGTTGCATCGAGTAGAAAACTACTTGTGGGTATGTCCTACCCTCAGAAATTTGGTGAAGTCTGTAAGAGGGATCCGAGGTGCTTTTGTCGGGTAGCCTGCCCCCAACTTCCGTAATTTTATATTCTGGATCGCTAGAGTCGGTCAGTGTATCCGAGGTTCGCGGCTTTGGGGGAGCTTCCCCCAAAAATGTTAAAATGGATGTATAGCTGTAAATATGGGTACCATGCTTTATATGATTATTCTGTACACGACCACGAATTTTCAGGAGGGTGGGGCAAATTCAGCGCCTCCCCTACAGGTTCCTAAGAGCGGAGAAAAGATGTTCAAGGTAAGTTATTAGCTCTCAATTTCCATGCTTCATGTTGTGTTGAGTGGTAGACTCTACTTGTGGCAATGCCCTTCCCCGCAGAAATTTGATGAAGTCTGTAAAAGAGATCCAAGGTGCTTGGATTGAGGGGCCCTACCCCCAACTTCCATAACTTTATATTATGAACCACTAGAGTCGGTCAGTGTATCCAGGATGTTCTCCCTGAAGCGAACGCGAGGTTCGCGAGCTTTGGGAGGTTAAAATCGACGTGTAGCTTTAAACATTGTTGCCTTGCTTTATACGATGCTTCTGTACACGACCACGAATTTTCGGGAGGGTGGGGCGAATGCACCACTCCCCCTACAGGTTTCTAAGAGCGGAGACAAGGTGTTCAAGGTAAGTTATTTGCTCGCAATGTCCATCCTTCGTGTTGTGTTGAGTAGCAGACTCTACATGTGGGTATGCCTTTCCCTCAGAAATTTGGTGAAGTCTGTAACAGGTATCGGAGATGCTTGGGTTAGGGGCTCTGCCCCCAACTTCCGTATTTTTATATTCTGGACCGCTAGAGCCTGTCAGTGTATCCGGGATGTTCTCCCTGAAGCGTCCGCGAGGTTCGCGAGCTTCGAAGGAGCTTCCCCCAAATATTAAAATGGACGTATAGCTGTAAACATTGGTACCATGCTTTATTATTATTATTTGGTGAAGTTAGAACACGGACCCATTTTAGAGAAAGACTGATCTTAGACCCCTGGGGCGGAGAACTGCAGATTTATCTGCACCAATGTAAAGAAAGTATAACGAAAATGATTACATAGTTGGGAGCTCCAAATTTGCATATATACACTCTGTTTTTTACCCTTCGTGAGTATTCTGTATATATCTGGTTCCATGAAACCATTTCTGCTATATATCTGGTTTCGTGAAACCATTTCTGCTATTCCTGATCTGTTACTCCTAACTATTAAAACAAATTACACTATTGTGCCTTCTCCTAGAAGCGAAGTTAAACGCTACTGACATTCAAACAATCTGGAACATTTCAACAACTTAATAGGATTTTCAAAATATTTACACTTTTAATCAGTGAACGTCAATGTCTCCTCATGCAAGAATGTGTTGTGTGAGCTTCGCAATTTCGATGGCAGGAATTTATGTCTCACATTATTATACTTGACGCGGCTAAGGCTGGAATAGATCAATCAATTACGGAATGAATCCATCAAAATCCATGAAAGCATGTTAAGTAAATCATTTTCTGAATAATGGATCGCGGAATTACCAGTTAGGAAGCGTTTTCGCCAATAGCCCGAAGACACTTGGTCTGTGTAATTCATATTATGTGTCCATTTTCGAAGCCATCAGAATCTCAGTAAAGCGAATGGTATTTATGTATTGCTCAAAACGTCATTTATTGCCTCTTCTATTATTTGTAACTCAATCAAGATGGTGTGAACTTCCATCTCATTCAAAACGAAACGATAACCTTTTTTTTATTCAACATACGAAGAAATTCTGCTGAACAAAAAACAACACAAATTTGCTGTCCGAAAGAAACCACATCATGCGAAAGTATAATATCCAGCAATGATTAAATTAAATATTCAAAATCCATTTAAGCTGCTCTGGTGGCACACTATTTTAAGGCACATTCTTCTGATAGGTTTCTAGTTCAAGCTAGGCCCAAGTCCGAACCTTGGAGCAGTCATGGGTAGCATTACTGATCATCCCTCATGATAACCTTGGATTCACCAACTAGGTAAAACAATCGTATGCGTAAACAATCATATCATTTGCGCAACCAAGGTAATACAATCATATGGGCAATGCAAGAGAAAATCTATTTAAAAACATTTTAGTCAATATTTGCTCAAACAGAAGCTTATGAAACAATAGAAATGTGCTGGTCCGATGTCGCTGACTTTCACTCTGCCCTGAAACATTTGGCCCAAAATAATGGACGGACGACTGCGTATGATTGTAAGTGCTCTCCTTGGTCATTAAACCCCCAAGATATTTATATAGATTGTACCTGAACTTAGTTTGAAATTATCAAACCGACACCAAGAATAAACGTTTTCAGTAGTTCCGGAGAATAGACGAAGGGCGATCTCCACTGATCCACCGAGGAGATGTGTAGGTGAATGACACTAATTTAGTTTGCCCTATCATTTATATTGTCTGTCAGATCTCTCCCTTAAGTGCTCACAGTACTGAGACAGATCTAGGATTCTTCATGAAAAAACAGGAGTTTAACTTCTTTCCACCAATGGCAAACATTCTGCACTGTTTGTTTTGCCTAGTAGTGTACTATTGTACTACTGTGGTGTTAGTTATTCCAAAAGACCATGGTTCCGCAAATGAAGTTGCGAGACTTCAGGAAAAGTGCTTGTACCACAGGACCTCGGATAGTCAAAAAGATGAGAATACAAATTATGGCTCAGAGATCACGCCAAAACCTTTGCTAAAATTCACTGTCATTGAAATCCATGGTTTTATGATGCGACCCCTTTCCTCCCAGAGTTAACTTTAGTACACAGAATTAATTCGATAGAAATAGTTCTGTTTATTTCTGGCATCTTGGTTTCTTCGTTTATTTTCGAGGACTAATAGCCATCATGAAGAACTCTGAGGGCTATAAGAAGCCATCCGTCCCTAACATAGGGACTCCAGTTCCAGGAACAGGGTGGCTCAAAACGTACCTACCAAGTTTAATACTCTATTATTCCTGAACGAAAAGGCGTATAAATCTCATCCAAAGTGTATTAAAATCTAAATCTTCTGCCGTTTATATTACAGTCTGTTCAATATGTTTGCCCTCCACCTTGCGCAATCTGTTCCCAAAATTGGACACCACCTTGTGCAGGACGTCTTTTGGAATGGCCAATTTTTGGATGCGCTTTAGACTTCGGCCCCTGTCGTCTGCTTCAAACAATGCGCAGATGGAATTACGGGAAATGACACGTGTAGTGATAGGTGGCGCTGCAGCTGCGTCGGAGTTGTTTGCTCCATCGCTGCGTGCCTTACGTAATCGGTGTGTGGCTTGTGCGGGAGGAGTGTTAAGGACGCGAAATATGCTGCGTGGGTTATTTTTTAAAGGAAGTGGTTTATTTGGTAATATGGCTGGCCTTGAAAAGGGCTTTCATGGAATGTGAGTAGTTGAGGTGTTGTTAAATATTTACAATGTATGTATGGCTGCCCTGAAAAGGGCCTTCATGGAATGTGAGTAGTTGAGGTGTTGTTAAATATGTATAACAACGGAAAAAAAGCGTTTCCTCCTCATTGAGAAAAATTTGACGATACCAACACTCACCTTTTCCCGTGCTACCAATCTGGCAATGACGTCATCACCCCTCTTTGACTTAAAACACTGGCTATATATCCATGGATCTTCGCCCTGTTGCCTCTGTGATAAATACTTGTCATTCAATTTTGAGGCCCAGGTGCCACCTTCTCTGTGTGCGACGATGTATATGGCCTAAAACCATTGCACATAACATTATCTTCTGTTTTCTCAATTACACGTGCTGCCCTCTTTACAACACGGGGTTCTACTTAGTTTTGGGTGGTCCACCTTTACTCATTCCCATTGTTCTTTCCGTGGTATTGTTTGCGGCCTTTTTCTGTTGCTGTTTGTCCTACAATTTAAAGGAGCAATTCCATAGAAAACACTTACACATTTTCTCTGCTATCTCTCAAGTTCCACTGGATGCAAAGCAGAGAAGCAATCCCTAAGTGGCATGATCCGTACTCTTCTCTCTGCTGTTTTTCGATTTTTATTATTTTGTGAATAATTATGCATATTATGTACTTATTTACATAATACATTGTCAGCATTATATTTTGATTGTTCTCTCTCGCGCTTTAAATTTTTGCGTATGTACCATTATTAGGGCCGAGATATTCACTTGTACAAAAGTCGGAATCTAAAAATGGCTGTTTGGTCTGTAGACTGTCTGTACATGATGCTGATAGTAAAATGTAGTATTGTCAATATGCGGTCGTTCGGTTGGCTTGTCAACTTACGGCTGCACTTGTGCTTCAGCCTACCTGTCAGACGTACTGCATTGACTTCTATGCAAATTTCTTGTGTATTGTAACTTCGTCGAGGAGCGCCTGCAGTTCCACATCGCGACTGACAGAGCTACAACGCACGCTGAAAAAAACACAAGTCACCTATCGCTTGCAACAGGGCGTTACTTCGCCCTGTTGTAAGCGATAGGTGATTTGTATAAGAGCAACCCAAAGTCTTTGGGTTGCTCTGATACACTTTGTCTTTGAAATATCCCTATAAAGATCCAAAAGATTGAGGTCTGGTTAATATCAGTCCATGTCTGTACTGCTTTGGATAATCCAAAACAATGACATTCTCACGTAAATGTTCATTCATATGGCGGAAAATGGATTCTGTGCGATGGGGACGAGCACCGTCTTGCACGAAAAAGTTAATTGTGAGTTCAGAACATTAGAAACCATGAAGGACAGGAATGAAATTGTTTTCAAGCAAGTTTCGATAGCTCTCAGCGGATAGAGTTCGCTCAATAGAAACAGGTCCACAAATTCCAACTTTTGACAACGCACACCACACAGTCACACGTTTTGGATAAAGCAATCGAAACATGCGGATGTTATGTGCCCCATATTTGACAGTTCGGCCTGTTCACTAACCCATCAAGCTAAAGGTGTGCCTCATCTGAAAACCAGATGAGGTTAAGGCCAATGTCTTGGTTCTCGAGTCTTGTAATCATTGCACGAGCGAAGTCCAATCTTGCTCCCACGTTCGCCTCTGTGAGTGGCTGTTGGGTCTGGACTATATAGGGAAACAAATAAAGATCTTCTTGGAGAATTCGTTGAAGACTGCTGCATGTGATGCATAACTCATGGGACGCTCTCCTGGTAGACATTTTCGGGTTCTTTTTAAATGTTTCTTGAACGTTTTCAATGTTTCTTTCAGTCCTTGCTGTGGAGCGTTTGCCACCATGAGAGTGATTGTCCAACACTGACCCTGTCTTGCAAAATTTCTTGACGAGATTTGATATTGTGTGCCTGTCCTACCCAACTTTGACACCAAACTTTACGTGGAAAACGCTTCTGACCTTTTTGGGGATTTCTGATGATCGAATGTACACTTCGATACTGAATGTCCGCTGCTCCATATCGTAGACTGGCATTTTTCATATCCTGCAAAATGAAAAGAAAGCACATGAGACACAAATGGCTTGATGGCTGTAATGTGTCCGCATAGTTTCTTCAAATTATACTAACTAGTTGCAAAGCAGATTGGATTTCAACTTGGTAGGAATGTTTTAGGCCGCAGTGTAAATAACAGAGCTAGGGACATTAGACAAACGCAAACCATCCATGTCTCAACCGGGACCCGAAACCAGGACATCATCTGATGTTTCGTCAGAAGACAGAACCCTAGAATCAACCCTGTATTCAGTGGCATTCGTAAGATAAATGTGTGATCCATGTTACTGTGCCTTTAACATTGTCGTTACAGCACTGGGAACTGCGCCTCGCCCACGTTCGTTGCCCCTGTGCAACATACTTCCACCCGATCGTCTGCCACGAAAATACATTAACTTGCTCAAGTCATTCAGTACAACACTTGATACAGTTTGCATGACTTTATCTCTAATGCTTTACTGGGTTCTCCGATTTTCATGTAATGTTCATGCCCTACTATAAAATTCTGTTACAGTTTAAAGGTAAATTAGGTAAAATATTTAAAGTGAAATTCGAAATAACGAAGATGTTGTTTGTTTGCACATGATGTCTGTCTTTAGTGCATTTATAATAAAATGCGTATAATTACATATCCGCCGTTTGCAAAGATGCAACTGCTTATCTTCTTTCTCTGATAATTCCAATTAGGAATTTATAGCAGCAGTTCTGTGAAATCTCTGATCTTAAAGAACTCTATTTTGTATGAACACAACCTGCTCATAACGGGAATTTTGAAATACTTTGCTTTGAAAGCCTATTTCTAAATTGGCCTAAATTTCAGATTCCACGTAAAGCAATTTGCTGATTGCGAAGAAATGCGTTTATTAGATCACCTTATTATTAGATCTGGATTATTACGGGCTGAAAATCCTTTGAAACTCATCTTTAGAGAAGGAGATTTCTCTTTGAATTACGCGAAACTGCTGCATGCATTTTATTTCTGTATCAGGTTGATATTGGAATCCTAAAAGTTTCCCATGGGAGGGAAATTATAGAAAACTACCGCATTGAGAATGTCTGATTTAAGATGTGTTTAGTTTATGAGTTCTAAGATGTGGTTAGTTTATGCGAGCAAATATATTGTAAATGTCTAAAGCGGGGATGAAAAATGCTTTACTTTACGGCGATCTTAGGATATCTTCCAATTGTTTAATAGGATTTTCGCGAAAACGACGTTGTGTGGCTCAAACAAAAACGCATTACCGAATTTCGAGAAGAATATACTACCTTAGGATAAGCAACGGAAACAATACCACTTTTATGCTTTCAATACGTTCTATGAACTGCATATCAAGGTAGTCATTTCAAGATCTACATATTACTCTATTCTTAAAGAAACTAGTACGTCTACTTGTTAACAAAAGCTGCATTACAAACTAAGATCGGTGAATCAGTGGTGCTGGCAAAATATTGTGCATCAAAGCTTTGATTAGAAGAGAAATATAATGCATTAAAGTACTCAGACAGAGGCTTGCTAGAGTATACACACAATATTTTGGTTTAATTGAAGTTCACAGCACGATTTTTTTTGTTTCTGGTTTTAACGACAGCCATGATCAACTCGCAGGGATATAAGCAATCTCCAGCCAATAATTTAGGACCACTGGTTCAGTGTGAATGACAGAGTCACAGCAATTAGGCAAAACAGACCACCCATCCGATACCCAAGCCGAGGCCCACTTCGGACGAATCGCCTCAGACCACTCTTTACCATGCGCCCAGAAAGTTTTTTTCATATAATAGCCCAGGCTCATCTAAGATGCATCACGTTAGACCACTCTGCTACCTGGTTGCCAGAAAGCATTGTTCATGTAAAAGCCCAGAATCATCTACGACGAACCGCGTTAGACCACTCGGCTACCTGGCGTCCTGAAAGGGTTGTTCATGAAAAGCCCAGGCTCATCTTCAACGAACCGCGTTACACCAATCAGTTACCATGCGGCCAGAAAGAGTTGTTCATATATAAGCACAAGCTCATCTCCGACGAACCGCGTTAGACCACTCGGCTACCTGGCCACCAGAAAGCGTTGTTCATATAAAAGCCCAGGCTCATCTCCGACGAACCGCGTTAGACCACTTGGCCACCTGGCCGCCAGAAAGCGTTGTTTATAATAAAAAAGTCCAGACTCATCTCCGATGGGCCGCGTAAGACCACTCGGCTACCTGGCGGCCAGAAAGTGTTGTCCATATAAAAAGCCAGGCTCATCTACGACGAACCGCGTTAGACACTCGGCTTCCTAGCCGCCAGAAAGCGTTGTTCATATAAAAGCCCAGGTTCATCTCCGACGAACCGCTGTAGACAATTCGGCTACCTGGCCGCCAGAAAGCGTTGTTCATATAAAAGCCCAGGTTCATCTCCGAAGGGCCGCGTAAGGCCACTCTGCTACCTGGCGACCAGAAAGTGTTGCCCATATAAAAAGCCAGGCTCATCTCCGAGAAACGCGTCAGACCACTCGGCTACCTTGGGGGCCAGGAAGAGTTGTTGACAAAAAGTGAAACAAAGAAGTGGAACAGATTAAGTACTTGATGTCCGTTTAAAAAATCTCATTAACTGCGTGACATAAAAATGAAATGCCGTACCATGCTCTCGCATGCATCGCAGTAAAAGCAAAGGAAATGCACTACTGATTATAAAAATTATAAGACGAAGCAAAAAATCTCGCTATTCAAATGAGATTGCATCACGGATTTCTCATGTTACAAGAGATAAATGATTACATTTGTACTGATATACAAAATTCTTGCGCTTCAAAACTCATTATCGTGTGAAACCCCCTCGAAAAACAATCACACCCTCTACTCGGCGTGGCGTTCAGTGGAAGAAATCTTTGTTATCGTTCTGGGGAATCGCCTGTCCGGTTGCTTTTATGCGAGACCAGAGTTCATTTGTGGTGATATGGACAGCAGAGATTCTCCATGGATGGCAGAGATTCTTCCCTGGCCTGCAGATTCGCAGGCCAGAGAAGAATCTCTGCCGTCCATGGAATATGTCTTGGACATTCCTGGCCACATGGGGGATGGCCGAGCATTGTCCTTCTGGAATATAGGACAACTCTGAAGGAAAATATCACCTCTACCTCTAAATGACCCCAAAGTCTGTGTTCGATACTCCATTGCATTTGAGGCGTCTGAAGTTGAGGGTCAATGGAATGCGCCGCAATGGACTGCTCGTGACCAATCCTCTGTTAAGCAGATGACGTCGAATAGCGAGTAAGATGCGTAAAATTTTAAATGAAACAATCTCATAGTAGGCATGTTAAAATATCACGGTATTCGGTGTATGGCTAATTCCTTGCTAAATAAGCGCTGTTGTCTCTCGAATCGGGATTCAAAATATTGACTCCCTTGTCACTAGCATTGAAGAAAAAAATTAGGAAAAAATTCAGCTGTCGGTCGACCTTGTAACATCAAGATGTTAAAGATGCTGTTCTCTTTATGTTAGAGTCTGAAATTTTATTAATTGCACCAATGTAAGTTATTTAGGATACTATATTATTATTGATGAGATGTAGCCTATCACTTGCGCTACTTAATATTCGGAACTAATGACTTTTGAATACGTACCAAAAGATATAAAATTGGACATTTATGTTGCCACATTTTGTATGGGATATCACTACTCTTGCGGAATTTGTGAACCTTTACTGTCTTTACACTGCCGCATATAGCACTAGGTAATTACAAAGTATTTCACCTGAGTTTTCTGTTATGAATTCAGAGCCACGAACCTATTCAGTTATTGAATTTAAAATCGTTGGACTTAAGTTTTTTGATAGAGCACAATAAAACGATAGAAAGAAATTCTTCAGCTATGCCTCATGTGTTTTTAAAATTATTGATCGATCAAATCAACTATAGCAGTATATATTTCCTCTGTTCCCAAGACTGCATGGGGAAAACTGAGCTATCATTTCAAACATTGTAAAAACTCTTCTTCACATTAAAAACGATATAACAAATGGATGTGATACACTTCAGATTTTTCTTCTTCTTTTTGACAAGCTGTCAATACTTTTTCTACAAAACGCATTTTTCATTTTTTGAGGAGAAAGTAATCTTAGACTAGTAAGTATGAACACACACGGCGAGAGATATTTCAGAAGAAAGCTGTCAATGGATCCTTTGGGATTAAGAAGAAAGGGTCGGAAAACAAGTCTCAAACTTTAGAGTGTCTTCTATTTTCCCTTCAACGAATGGCTTCAGAGTCTACGAAAAGAAGCTGAATATCATTGAACAAGCATAAAATATTTTATGAAAAAATTTACAAGAGGAAATTGTGGCATATACCATAATTTAACCTTGATTTTAAGTTCCTGTCTTATGTACATTTTAGTTTGTTGTCATTAAGCATTTTTTTAGCCTGAACGCTACATTTTCTCTCTCAGAAAATTTGTGTTTGACAACCTGACGATAGAATAATGACGTACGCGAAAGCTAATGATAAGAGTTGCATTTTTGAAATGTATCGAGGGATTTGATTTACACGACAGTTTGGTTAAAGGTATTCACGAATTCACGCTAATATTTTAGTAGCCACACACGCTCTCACTGAACATTTTCTCTTCCTTTTTCAAGAGTTTGACTCGTTTGTCGAACGCCAGCGATATTTTTCGATACTACACAGTCGGTCGAGAAAGGTACTCGAATAATTTACTGAAACTAACATATCTTACGTGTAGCAATTTTCCTTATTTAATTTTCCACATAGACCCCGTCCTCTTTCCATACATGGCTTGGATCGTTCCAGAGGTCTCTCAAATACTTTGGAGGAAGTCATTTTCTGGGAGGTTCTTCAGGAATTTGTGAACCTTTACTGTCTTTACACTGCCGCATATAGCACTAGGTAATTACAAAGTATTTCACCTGAGTTTTCTGTTATGAATTCAGAGCCACGAACCTGTTCTTTGAATGTCTGGAATGGACACCTATTGTATTCCCTTCATGGATGTTTTTAGTTTTGGGAACAGAAAAAAAAAAGACTGCAGGGAAAACATCCTGGGAGTAGGGAGATTTGCATGATCGTTGTCTGCTGGTTTTTAGTCAGAAATTGGGTTTCATTGGTCGAGGTGAGCTAGAGAGCATTACCATAGAGGAGGAGGAGGAACCATTCTTAATTTCGATGCTGATACTGCCTAAGTCGTCGACTTCTCTTGAGAATGTGATCCATGACATCCTAGCAGAATAAGCCATGAACTCTTTGTACTTCAAGCATACATTGGCGCTGGATAATCCCACGAGAATCAATGAGCATCGTGAGCATCGTTCAGTGAGCATTGTTTTGATTTTCGACTTCATAGCCCTCACTTTTTTTGGTTTTCGCTTTCCCGGACTTGACTATTAGCTAGATTCTCGTTTCTTGCAAGGGTCATACAGAAAACACCACGATTCCTCACTATTTATTATTTTGCTGAGAAAATTTGGGTCACCATTAATAATTTCAACCAAGTTTTTCGAAGCAATGACTCGCACCTCTCTTTATTTCAGAATGAGAAAGTGTGTTAAAAACTAAGCGCACCTCTTCCACGTGTCAAGAACATCACGAATAATACTGTGCAGGGCTATCTTACTAGTCTTCAGTTCTTCTGTTATTATCTAACATGTTAAACGACGACAGGACCGTAGGAAGATTTTCTTATCTGGAAGAGCGAGACTTGAAATTACGCCACTTCGAGTTCAAAATTACACCACTTCGAGTTCACAATTACGCCCCGTCGAGTGTCACTCAAATAATACGTGGATTTTACTTTCTCACACACAGCCGTTATAGGAATGTATGGTGATCGTTCAAAAATTGCGCTTCAGCTTATTGGCATAATTTTATTAATAATGTAAACTTAGGTAAATACCCAAGAACCACAGGTTGTAAAATACCAAGTAAAGCATAAACGTTATGTGAACAGCTCAGAAGGAATAACTTCCGGACAGTGAACATAACAATAGGAAGAAGCTCAAGGTTAAACGCACAGAGAACTTTCTGCGACAGAGCGCATCGTATTAATTAGCTCTTCACCAAGACATGTAAGCAGGTTAGGCATATCAGCATATTATTTTCTATGCTTCTACTAACTGTCTCGGAAAATTCCCTTCATGGATATGGAATGTTCACACTTCATAGTATACAGGATGATTCAGAACTTATGGGACAAACTTTAAGGGGTGGTAGAGCACACTACAACAAACATTTTCGGTATAGTAATGTATGGACGCAAGTGACGCGTTGAGGCACAGACACAAGAAATAGACATGAAAGGAAACATAAAATGTGTACTTACAGCATCTTTGACAAGTGCTTCTTTACATCAATGTTTCCAATATTTGCTCAATCTTGCGTCCAAACTCTAACCCACACGTCCACATGTGTACGAAGAACGATTCTCTGTGAATGTGTAGGCAGGTATTGTGAACGACTTCCTGTTTGGCCGATATCTTCTACCAACGCGACTCGATGGCAGATGTTATCGTATTTTTCTGGAAGAGGTTTTACCAGAATTGCTTCAAGATGTACCTCTAGCCGTCTGACAAGGACTGTGGTTTCAGTATGATGAGGCTCCAGCCCATTTCAGCATTAATGTGCCCAATTACTTGGATGCCACTTTTGGGGCGCGATGGATTGGCCGTGGTGGACCAGTCCGTTGGCCATCCCGATCGCCCAATTTATCGAACCTCGACTACTTCTTATGGGGACACCTGAAGGCCCTGGTTTACGAGATTCCAGTTGACTCTGTTGAGGACCTCGTCGCTCGATTATCTCTTGTGGCTGTACGTGTGCGAAAAATACCTGGCATCTTTGAAACTGTACACTAATCACTCCTTCGACGATGCCACGCATGTATTACTGTGGGGGAGCAGTTATTGTAAGCATTGCTGTAAAGAAGCACTTTTCAACGATGCTGTAAATGCACAATGTATGTTTCCTTTCATGTTTATTTCTTGTGTTTGCGCCTCAACGCGTCACTTCTGCCCATACATTCCTATACAACAAATGTCTGTTGCAGTGTGCTGTACCGCCTTAAAGTTTGTCCCATGAGTTCTGAATAACCCTGTAGATTACTCTGTACCCTGGTTAACTGCATGGGATACTGTGTGACTAGAGACTAACTAAAGTCTTTAAAAAATACCGAAGGGTGTAACTTCCTTTTTTAGTTACATTTCTGTATTTAACATCCCCCAGAACATGAATTTACGCCCCTGAAAGGACCATTCTGGGAGGGTAACCGCCTTTCCTACCATCCCGGTAGCTACGTCCCTGATCGACGATTCATAGTCAGCAGTTCGCGAACATACTGCACATTTTCATCAGTGTTGTTTGTTGATGGTCGTCCACCCTTTTCATCACCTTCCAATAGCTGTCGACCATCGCGAAAACGTTCATGCCACTCACACACCCAGGAATGAGATAAACATTCATCCCAGTATGCTTGCTTCATTAACGTGTAGGTGTCTGATGCAAATTTACTACATTTAAGAGAGAACTTAACGTTGGCTCTTTGTTCCATTCTCTAAAATGTAGCAAGGTTCTCTGTACACCACGGCCTCGGCGGAATTGGGTGGGAAGAAAATGGTTCATGGGAATAGTTTATGTGTTGTCCAATAGATGACGCGTATAGCACGTCCAAGTAAATCATTCCCGAAACTATCCGGACGTTTTGTGTACTGTTTCGGAGCACGGCTTTCTAAAATGTTGTGAACTGCTAAATTATCAAGCAAACTCAGATATGTGTGTTCTGAGAGAGATAGAAAGAGGATTTTGTCTCGTCGCATGTGTTCTGTGACAAAAGCACTTGATTTAGCTCAGCAGCGGCGGACTGGCGACCCATTAACGGCCCTGGAAGTTGATTTTGAGCGGTCCATTTGTGGGAAAAAGTATGAAGGTGCCTCATAAAAAAAGGAAAGAAAGAAAGAGCGTTATGTCAGCATTACCATTTAAACATATTTTCAACACAAGTCTACGAATTATTGAGGTTTTTTTTACTGACGGAATAACATTTAATGACATTTTACCCACTTTCCTGGCACACCGAAGCTCTCTAATAAAATTTCATGTAAGACAAAATTACTTCCGTTGGTGAGAAGCAACGGAAGTAAGAGAGACAAAGACTTCTGCGAGAGACTACAGAAGACTTTGTTCCATTCTTATGAATTTTATTGCGATAACTAAATTCTCTCTCTCTCTCTCTCTCTCTCTCTCTCTCTCTCTCTCTCTCTCTCTCTCTCTCTCTCTCTCTCTCTCTCTCTCTCTCTCTCTCTCTCTCTCTCTCTCTCTCAGGACTTGTAACACTTCGGTTAAAGAGAATGGAAATCGAAATGTGCCAGAAATTAATTTCTTTTTCAAGATTTACCTGTAATTAATATAATATTTACAAAACATCTTTTGAGAAAATTGGAATTGTCCAGAATTTGAGTGCAAATTCATAAGGTGTGAAGAATGCGAAAATTATTTTTCGTTTAATTTCTTTCAACTGGAAAAAGGCCGAAGTGGTCAAAGCGCTGTTTTCTGACCGTTCGGCAGCAATGGGTCCGGATTCGAATCTATCTTAAGGCACTGGATCTCTCCCTTCCCTGGAGTCAGTGGCCCTAAATTATGGACGGGTGGCTGCTTATCGTCCATCGAGTTGCCCATGGTGGTAATTAAACCTCTAAAAAGAAAAAAAAAGTGGAAAAAGTCTCTTTGGTGCAGCTGACACAGTATTCCCAGAACTGCAATTCAAGAATTCGATGCCGCCCCGGTGGCGCAGTGGTCTATGCGATGGCCTCTGGTCATTCGTCCGAAAGGGGTCCGGGTTCGAATCCCGGTGAGGCATGGATGTTGTGTTTGTCTTACGGCACTGGCTCTCTGCCTTCCCTGGACTCAGTGACCCTAAATTAGGGACGGGCGACTGCTTATAGCCCATTGAATTACTCACGGTGGTCGTTAAACCTCATAAAAAAAAAAAAAAAAGGAATTCGATAAACGGGAAAGCCCAAAAAGTGATAAATCAGGTGCAAATCTCGTACAAAAAAGGAAAAGTATGTGTATGTACAAGTAAGAAGCAGCAACCCCAAAAGTTTAGCATACGTGAATTATTCAGATACTGGAAGAAAGTTTTGTAATCGGTGCGTGCTACTGTGGAAAGGCAATTCTTAGAACCATGTCCATTTGTTCCGAGGTGCTATTTATTGAAAACAGTTTCTGTTAATGGACGATAACGCTAGACACCGTCTTAGAGAGGCTGTTGATGTGCTATTAGAACGTAAAGAGATTCAGCGGATGGATTAGCCAGCACGTTCCTCCGACCTAACCTAGCAAAAACACAAGTGCTGGGAAACTGCTGGCCACCAGCTGGCAGTGATGGGTCACTGCTGGTTGAAATCTGCCACTCACGGTACGGTAACAATCCGTTGGTGGCAGTTCCATCGGTAGGCAGCCATTGGTGGCACTGCAACATCGCCGTGAACTACGGACTTCCATACAATTGCTACTAGTGGCCCGAAGCTGGCAACCGAAGCAACCTCAATGGGAGGCAGAAGTAGCGGGACTGAGCATGCGCTGAAGCAACACGTGCACAGTCCTTCGTGGTGCCAGTTAGTTGAAGACAACGCCCTCTCCCTCGTGTTGCTTTAGTGGATGTTAAAAAAAAAGCCATATGCAGAGAGACAGATTAATTTTCTAATGAAATGCCACGACGAAGAAGAGAACCATCGGAGGAAAGTTATATAAATAATTAATGAACTGTAAGAAATAATCAATTAATCTCATGAATTTATAGAAACTCATTTCGTAGCAAAATTTCTGCACTAACACACGAAGAATCGAGAATACGAACCGGCATGAAACACACTCCCTCCGTTCCCATTAATAAAAAGAAATAGTTTCTGTATAATCTTCATACACTAAACCGCTTCAAACAGAAGTCCCGAAAAGACATTAAAAATATTTGTGTTGGAAAAAAATAAGAATCGTACGAGTATAAAATGGATATTTTCTTTACAAAATTATCTAGTGTTAAAAAAAAAGCAACGCTATGTGAATATAATGTACCCATCTATGCGTTGAATACAAACGATTGGAGGAATTCGCTGCTGAAAATAACCGGAAGTAAAATAAAATATCATTCCTATGTAGAACAAGTGTAGCTTCGGACCGTGAAAAAAAAGATACAACGTTAAAAATGTAACAAAATGTGACATGAATGTGTAAATATATTAATTAAACAATCGCCTTTCAAGACCAGAAGAACAGGACAAAACTTTGGAAAAGTATTTAAGTTGGTACACTCGTTGAAAGTGAGTGAAGTTCTCTTAAATTAAATTTAAAAAATCCTAACGTTGAAAAAATAAATTTATGAATTGTATGAAAAGTACTTTTACGAAAACGAATTCGCCGAAATTAAAAAGAGAACCCTTAGATTCCCATCGTATTCCCACGTGACAAGCCATCAGCTACGTCACGTGATTGCCGGCTGCCACTGCCCGGACACTGACGGACCACATTTGACTAGCCATCATTTATGGCACGTACTTTCAGGGCCTCTTAAGGGACGCTTGTGGCAGCCCCAGCCTGTGATGGATAACTGATGGCCCTGTTCTGGCATATGGCAACTGATGGGGTGCCAACTGTTGGCCAGTTGCTGGCCTAAACTGCTGGCCCATCTGGTGGCCTCCGGGACATTTTATTGATGGGTCATGTAGCGGCAACGTAGTGCTGGGCCAGTGCTGGCAGCCAGCAGTGGCCCACTGCTAACCCAACAAGACCGTTTTTGCTGGGAAATCCTATAAAACCCGTGTGGGACGCATTGAAAAGACGAGTTGAGGCACGTCAACACACACCGGAGAATGTCAAACAGCTGAAGGCGTCTCTGATGAAAGAATGGGCGATGTTACACCAAAAGCTCATCACGAATTATTGACGGACGGTGAAACTTAGACATAGACGTTGGGGGTGATCATATTCCCTAATGTGGACCTACTCTTCCCGTCGTACCGATTTTAACAGTGATGCATCTGTATCATGGCACCCAATAGTATGTAGCCAATTCTGAATAAAGTTCCACTATATCATTTACTATCTGCAGTTGTGTTGGTGTTGTTTCCTTATCATTCCCGTAAGGAATGGAGTTCCTACGTTTTGAATTTAACATATTCTGGCTGCTCTTGTGCAACTCTGAACATTAAAACACGGCTCCTCTTTAAATTTTGTGCAACAGTGCTCTCTTATTGCCAATAATGTGCACACTTGGTCTGCGAGGTTTTCAGATCATATCATACGATGTCACATGTTCTCGCAATCGTCTAGCTGGAGCCAAGTCAGCGAAATCGCAATATTGTTATTCCTCCTTTCGCGCGTTCTTCCACATTATCTTGATTAATCATTTACTTCATTTTGACCTAATCCGGATCCATCAACAAACAATCTGCAACGGAACAGGATTGACAGTCAAGAAATTCGTGTCAAATATCATCGAAATTATCATCATGACTGGCATGCTGAGGGAGTGTCAACAAGCACAATATCATTGAATTCAAAAGTTGTTGGACTCAACCAGAAAAGAACTCATCTTTTTCCCATGGCCATCTCTGTATTGGTTGCTTCAATTGGTAAAAATGAAAGGGTTTTCATCTTGGCTCTAAGAGGTAAAACACTCAACTTCATTGATACAGAGGCTTTTCAAGGATAAACTTTCTTGCGCTTCTGCAGAAGTGCAAATTACACAGATTCCAACCTAATGGGGGAAATGCAGATGGTTCAAACATTTGAAATTTTGATTATTCACTGTTCATAACGCTTGCTGGCTTCATACAATTGTCCCTACACAGGAGCAGATTTTATTATTTTTTAAATTAATGTATTTTCATTAGTGGAACATATTTTTTGTTTAAATGTTTCCGTGCAATATACCCTAAATATTATTTCTGGTAACTTCAGAAAACGCTCCCCAGAAGCTGATTGACGTATTTTTTGGTATTCTCGGGCAACGCCGGGTGTCTTGCTAGTTGATAAGGAGACTAATATAGAGTTTTATAAATCTCTCAAATTGTGTCAGTCATATGGCCGGCTGAACTGTATGGAGTGGCAACGCATGTAAATATTACTGTTCAAGTTCCGTTGCATTATGGGTGCTAACACTATCTCTTGTATATAAATACATTTGTTCTAAAATATCCGTTTGATGATGAAGGCCATATATAGGGAACTTTTAAAAAGGACATCATTGGGTAGAAATGTTGCAGCAGCAGCATCATCATCATGGAACATCGTTTTAGGAAAATGCGTTAAGGTGGGATTTGAGAACGCTGTTAAGTATTCAAAATTATCTAACCTGGTAACTAAATTTTATAGTCCTGGTGAATAGGAATGTTTCTATTAAAATAGAAATTTTAAAAATAAGACAATATTCTGAGATGTACTGATGTGTGTTTTGGCATTTCGCAATGCCAAAGATTTGCAATTTTTCCACGAATTTATGCGTGGGCATTACTATACATTGTGCGAAAGACACGGCAAAACACTAAATGGATAAACTGATTTTAAGTAGATTTATCTAAAAATAAGATAAAAACATAGGAAACACAAGGAATTAGTCATGCCTTGCGACCGCTATGCATTATCTTGAACACTGCAAGTCATGCACCCTCATGCCATGACCCATATAATCATATTATGTGTGCAGTAAGTTTCCATTCCACAGTTTGGTTGTGGTGGTTAGAGGTTTAACGACAACCGTGAGCAACTAAGTGGGTTATAAGAAAAACTATGTTCATAGTTTTCCAAAAAAAGTTAATATAACATTTAATTGTAAAAAAATGTTAATAATTAATTATATTAATTATTAACATTTTTTTACTTATATTATAAGCAGTCGCTCGCCCAAAAAAATGTTAATAATTAATTATATTAATTATTAACATTTTTTTTGCTTATATTATAAGCAGTCGCTCGCCCTAATGTAGAGCCACTGGTTCTAGAAAAGGAAGAGATCCAGTGGCGTAATTCGAACACAGGATCTATGCCGCTCCGGGATTCGAACCCGGTACCATCTTGGACGAATAGCACGAAGCCTGTGCTTAGACCATTGCGCCACCTGAGCGACACTCCACAATTTACTGTTCTCATATCTGTACATGCATCACTTTTTGCGAGCATACATGTACAGAAATTTATCCCTTTATATGAGCACTTCATATATCCCATAAGTAGTAAGGGGGTAACTCGGCTGCCGGAAGTGACGTAACCGATGGCGGGTCAGCTTCTAGAAGTGACGTCACGGATGCGCTTCCCATGGACAAAGAAACTTTTCTTCCGGTGGAAACGGCAGGCGTGGCCCTCGATGTTCGCCATTTTTTTTACTGCATCACGTCACCTTCACATGGTTGTCGTCAATGTTGACGAAGTAGCTTTAATTCTTGGGGAGTCATTTTCATCCGCTATTTTTATTTTGAGATTTCTCAATCTGTTTTGGCAGGTTGAAATTTAATTGAAAGTTGACACCGGTCATTTTTTTGAACCATGGATTTATTTTCGAAAAAAGCGACGAGTAGGTTTGGAACTGGGTAAACGAGCACAGTTCTGAAAAACTATAAGGTAATTAAAATGTACTCTTATAGATTTTCTTAACCGATGGTTAAGAAAATCTGTAAGAGTACATTTTAATTTCAACTTCGAAAGGTTGAAATATATGAATAATAGGTAGGATTTTTGTTACACATTTTAGTTTGTAGAAAAAACCCTTTTTCTTAAAAATGAAGCACAAAATCTTAGAGAAATTCCATGAGTTCAATTCCTTTGTAAATGATGCCATTGACTGCAACTTTTTACAAGACGCTTGTAGATAAATCTGCTCCTGAAGAAAGGAAGAGAAAGTAAATTCTTTCATCAAAGAGAGAGATCACAACGCTTGAGTTGCGTAACTTAATTGAGAGGTCAATAAAACTCACTTAGGCTATGTAAGTTCTAGGTTTTATTAGAGACACTTCCTCTGGGTAAATGTCTTTGTGAAAGCAATCTGGTGGAGAGATTCCATTAACGAAATTCGAGTCATCAATGTACCTGTAATTGATTTATGCAAATTAGGTCATGAATGTAAATCTGGATGTCGTGGCAGAACTATATTCTTAATGAGTGACCTAATTTAAGGGATACAAAGAAAGATTCGCTCAGCTGCTCCTGAAAAGAGTCTCGTAGGAATTCATGAATCCTGTACGTACAAGGCGACGCCATGTTTCGCATTGTAGGGAAGAAAAAGAGATTCGTCTATGCATATCCACGTAGACAGATTCTCAGGAAGAAATTCGATCGAAACTTTACGATGCAGAAGATTTTGCTTAAGATTATTGTCCAAATTAACGGTTTGGTACTGGTACAATGATTTTACTTTCGCGGACTACAATGTAATACAGATAATACTAATCACCTTCTCAGCGAATCTGAAAAAAACTTTGATTCCATCCACTAGTACTAAATATTCCACGAGCAGTGTGAGGCTTTTTTAGGTTCTTATATTTTCAATATAATCCTAGAATTGAACAATTTCAAAGTAATGTATTACATTAGTGATATAGCTTATTTGTTTTAGTTTAATTTCGTATAAACTATATGACGTAGAAACTACATCAAGCACATTTAATTTTCTGTGAAGAATTTTGAAACATAACAGTTAAACGATGTATTTCGTTTCATTTATTCTTCGTTATGAGGTTACATTTGACCATATTACATTTCCATACTAATTTTATAACATATAATATTAAGAAGAAAACATATAATATATTTACTTGTGTACAGGATAACCACAGAACAGGAAGTGTTTCGTTTAACAAAAATTCTTTGTCCGAAATATGGGGTAAACTTTATCTAGTATAACGAAGTAAATTTCTCCGTCATTTTTGTCCACGCCGGGGCTCGAACCAGGGTCTTCTTATTCCGGAATAAGTCGCTCTACCAATTGAGCTACGCGGACGTTCGTTCTGACTGCTATCTGCCTTTATGTCGTGCGCGTCCTGCTGGGAAGGTACGTCATATCTCCCCCCGAAAGGGGACCGGGGGCATGGTCCACGTGTCAGCCGTGACCATAAATTGTTGCAGGCAGCCATCCGCTGTAGAACGTGCATTTGAGAACTCCCAGTCAATCTGGTGTGTGGAATGCAACGTCACACACATTTATTTTTCGAAGCGCTGGAGAAGGGATTCTCTGATTTTTCCTATCTCGCGGTGTGGAAATAACATCACACCATTGAGAGATTTTGAACGGTCGGGTCATCCGGAAAGTTCGGGCGCCATTATAACGAAGTAAATTTCTCCGTCCTTTTTGTCCACGCCGGGGCTCGAACCCGGGTCCCTTCATTCCGGAATAAGTCACTCTACCAATTGAGCTACGCGAACGTTCGTTCTGACTGCTATCTGCCTTTACGTCGTGTGCGTCCTGCTGGGCAGGCACGTCACACTAGGCACATCTTTTTCTGTCTTAACCATCCACCGGATTAGTTGATCACATAGACAAAAGCTCTTGTCGTATACTAATGTTCTTTGTCCGAAATATGGTGTACTATTACAACAGGTTCTTTTTCATGTATTTTGATGAACACAATACAGTGCTGCTATGATTTTAGGCTTCTTAAAATTCATGCTATACTACGAAATGCTGTTGTAATCAGCTTCAAGTGTGCATACACCATCTTTTACTTTTGAACGATAATTCACTAAACCGCTGAGATCATGCGATTGCTTGAACACTTCAGAGAGTGATATGAGCATTTTATTTTAGCTTCGGGGTTTAACGACTACGATGAGCAAAGATTAACGCTATTAGATATCCCTCATCCTTAACTCACTAGTTCCATGGAAACTAATTACCAGTTCCTTATTTCCATGGAAGGTAAAGGGCAAGCATTCTGGAACTAATACACGCCAACAGCCCCTCATCAGATATTAGTTACAGTCCAGACCCAAGTCCGACGATTAGCCAGAAGCCGGTACCTGCCAGCAATCAAGCACTAGTGCCGGCACATAAATACATCTTATTGACCTTATGCCGCTTTCCTAGTGCCATATTATGTGGATAGAAATCAGTGATCCACAGGTATCTCCACCCATGCTTGTTGCATCTTTATTTATAATTCCGTCATTTTCCTGGGTGGAAGATTCAATGCTCGTACGGGCCTTTTCACAGCATCCCAAATACTTTCCATTGGGTGCACATTCCTGGGTAGAAACGTCTGAGAAATGCTCTTCTAACTACGTTCTATTCACCACGGCTCTGATGGAAGACGCATTGCCCTGCTAGAAGATTTCATTGCCTAGTGATGTACGATAATGGTGAATGGGTGCAGATGGTTTGCAAGGATGGACGCGAAGCGTGAACTCTTTCGAGATGCACCTATACGTACCAGATCTCCACACGTCACGTGTTCAAGTTGAACACTCCTAAGACCAAACCCGAGCCTTCAACATCCTCAAGAATTCCTTGTTGACATTCCAGGTCCATCGCTTCGTGGAGTATCCACGAGATGAACACCCTCCCGTCTGCAGAAAGTAAGCGGAAACGAGACTCATCAGACCAGGAGACCAATCATTCAGGATCTAGTGACGATGTCCTCCAGCCCAGTTGAGGTATATAATCCGATGATGTGGCGTTAGCAATGAGACTATGGTGTGTCAGTTTCTGCAATATTATATTAGGGGTAATGATCGTCGCATGGTATCGGTGGAGACTTTTCTGTCATTTCGCTCCTTGAAGGCGGCAGGAATTTATGCCATTGTCGCGCGCTTGTTCATTACAGCTATGAGAGGCAGACTTCGACTGCAACGTTCTCCCAGCACCTTCCTTTTCCCGTAGTGCTATCCGCGATGCAATATCATTCAAGAAATGCCGTAATCATGATACACTTTTGATTCTGTCTAACGGGAATACTGCACTTCCTGTACCATCTCCGTGATGGTGTGACCCATGTGTTGGGCAAATACTATTTACTCCCAACGTTGGGAAAATACTATTTACTCTCTCAAATACTATTTACTCCCAACGTTACCCATGCCCACATCCAATTAGGAATCATCTACATGAATGCAGTGATGTCCACCTACCTATATAACTGCAAAGCGGTGTGTTCGCCTACTTCCGAAAGAGGTGACAAAATCTCGTATCCTGGAAACCAGCAATCCCATAATTTCTGTCCTCTCAGTGTATATCTACCGTTCTGTAACAAAGACAGCGACTGGTTTTAAAACAGAGCTTAAGAATCACCTGCTGAAGTCAGTTTCTCTTAAAGTGTAAATGTTTTAAAGTTAGTAACAGGGCTAAACGTTCGCGAATTCGACGTCCAATGTGAAAACAGAGGTAACAGGAATAGGGCACAAGTGGTTCGCGCTGAGATCGTTCGTCTTTTTGAGCTACGTTACAAGAAAGATGACATCAAGCTGACTTATGCTGCTATACAACGCGAAGCCACCGTCTGGTATTGGAACGTTAATGTACTGCGCATTTACTTTCTGCCTCCTTTTCTGGGTTTGAAATCGTGTTTTAAAAATCGAAAACATACTACTCAGACTTACCATTTTGGTGGATTTTCAGCACTACATTTTTAGTAACAGCAACATCCCAATATGAATAATGACAACGATGATACTTAAAGGGGATGGACAACGAAGCTGAAATACATGGGTTTAGAACACCTCGATTTATTAGTATGGTGTAGGGCCTCCTTTGGAGGCCAATACAGCTACAGTTCGTCCTTGGAAGGACGATACAAGTCCTGTACAGTGGTCAGTGGATTTGAAGCCATTCCTTTTGCAGAAAAGTGGCTAGTTCACGACGTGATGCTGGTGGAGAAAACGTTTCCTGACTCGCTCCTCCAGAACACCCAAGAGTGGCTCAATAATGTTCAAGTCGGGTGACAGTGCAGGCCGTGACATATTCAATCTCACGTTCATGCTAAGTGAACCACTCATCCAACAGTTTGGCTTTGTGTATCGGTGCGTTATCATCCTGATACATGACACTACCGTCAGGGTACAATGTTTGAACCACTGATTGCACCTGTTCTTCCTGAATTGTCTGATCGTCCTTGGCAGTGAAGAACAATCAGCGGGCCAACAGACTGCCACGATATTGTGGCCCAAAGCATCACTGATCCACGTCCATGCTTCACTGTGGGCAATACGTAGTCCGGGTGGTAAGCGTGTGAAGGATGTCTGCACACGTAAACTCTCCTGGTTGTGGGAAAGACAGTGAGCGATGTGTAATCGTAGAACAAAACACATTTCACGTTGTCCAACGTCCACGATTTGACCTGCTAGAAATATTGCAACCACCGTTTGGCATTCACACTGGTGATCCAGGGTTTGGCGATAGCAACACGATTATCAATGTTGCCCCAGTGAAGCTCCCGACGAACAGGTTGTATGGAAACAGGTGAGTCCCGGTGCGTATTTAACTCTGCGGTGAGCTGGGCAGCTGTGGTTTTATGTTTATTGGCTACCATCCGTGTTATCTTCCGGACGTCCTTGTCAGACAGTTTCCTTTTACCTTGACAGTTACTCCTGTTGGATGTGGTTCTTACCTCTTGCTGGTATGCTGACATAACATTGCGCACAGTGGCTCGCGTTCACCACAAATACTTGCTGTCTTGGACACAGATGCACCGGCTAGACACACATCAACAATCTGTCCTCTTTGAAACTCGGATATCTCGCCCAATATGTTGTGTGGATCGCACTTTTTGACTTCCAGCTGTGCTACTGCTCTGCTAATGCAACCTTCACACTCCGATCACGTTGATCGACTGCGAAGTACACTGGTGTGCAAAAATTAAGGACGAAGAGGAGAAATTAGCATAACAGCGGAACGAGCAGGCAGAACGGACCGAAAGATCACTGAGGAGATAGACTAGGGTCCGGTACGGTAGGGCATGCGCATATATGCAGCATGACGTAGGGGGGGGGTCAGAAGGGTATAAAGCACACGCGCGGTGTACGCTCAGCAATTCGGTGAAAGCTATTACACGGTGTACATCGGTTTGAATGACGTCGAGTTGCTGCCACCGTGATATATGGCCAACATGCAACCCAGTAGACGACATCTGGATGACTTTACCGCAGGTCGCGTCATTGGGAAGTTGGAAGAAGGTCGAAGTGTGACTAGTTCGGCCGAGAAGATCGGGATCGCTCACAGCATCGTTTTACGAACTTGGGGAGCATTTCAAACGACAGGAACAGCTGTCCGAAAGCTTAGCACTGGTCGTCGACGAGCAACCATGGCGGCGGACGACCGTCCTACAGGCGAGAAGAGACAGACGGCAGACAGCGGGAGAAATCGCAAGACACATGCAACAGACAACTGGACGTCCGTTATCGCGTTTTATCGTGGCCATGAGGCTGCACAAAAGTGGTTTATTTGCACGGTCACCAGTACGGTGTGTGCCATTAACGCCTGCTCATCGGAGACGGCGGTTTCTGTGGTGGAAGGAACACAAGAACTGGACACATCAACAATGGGGTCGAGTTCTCTTTACGGATGAGAGCCGATGTAGTCTGACGAGCGATTCTGGACGTATACACATCTAGAGAGAGCAGGGAACACGCAATCACACCTCCAACATCATTGAAAGGAACCGGTTTGGAGGTGGCGGAGTTCTCGTTTGGGGCGGTATAATGTTTGGTAGCCGTACTGACCTCCACATCTTCCAAGAAGGTTCAGTCACTGGCGTCCGCTATTGTACCGAGGTTCTCCTGCCTCACGTGCGTCTGTTTAGAGGTGCTGTGGGTCCTGAGTTCCTCTTCATGTACGACAACGCTACACTGCATCGCACAGTGGCTGTCGCATAGCTGTTGGAGAGTAAAGATATTCAACGCATGGATTGTCCCGCAAGATCCCCGGACCTAAATCCAATCGAACGCGTGTGGGACCTTCTCGGGAGACGCTTGGCAGCACGTCACCAGCCGCCAGCAACGATTCCTCAGCTGCGATTGGCGCCACAAGATGAATAGGCCGCGACGCCTCAACAGCTCCTTGACAACCTCGTCCTCAGCATGGACAGACGCTTTAAATCCTGTAACGCAGTATGGGGTGATACTAAAGACTGTATTTGTCTTGGCAGCCGCCTGTCACATGGACGTTTCTGTCTTCTGTCCAGTTGTGCTCGAAGCTATCTTTTCAATAAAGTGCCTTTGTATCCTTTGGATTCCTTGTTTGGACGGTTTTACTCACTTGTCCCACATTTTTACATCTTGGGGATCTTATGGTATGATTTGAGTCGATGTGGAGCACTTCTGCACGACGTTACATTTGCAAAACCGTCTCGTCCTTAATTTTTGCACCCCAGTGTACATGAACGGTGACCGCCAAGTACCGCGTACAGCGGCGTGACACGTGGGATGCTATTTGTGCTGGTGTTTCGGTTTCGTTCTCCACCCCTGTATTACCCATATGATTATACTGGTGGTAAGTGTTACAAAAGTGTTTGGACGAAACGACGTTCTTTCTCGTAGTACACTGGTTATCTGTTATCCTCAATTTCGTACCGAAGTATCGCACCGTATTTTCGACTCTTTGTTAAATACTAATTGAGCGAAATGAACACTGGTCGTAGTTTCTTATTCCGTTTGTCTCTCACTTCCTCTGTCTACAAAGATATTACCAAAGATTTTGCATGCGTAAAATTCTTTTTTCCGTCGGATGAAATAAAATATATGTACCGGCTGGAAATTCACCTCTCCGTCCTTCATCTCCCAGTCAATGCGCATGTTTTTCCAGAGGCGATCGCAAATTCTGAAGCTTGGAATGAAGGATTTGTTTCTGTCATGACAGACGAAAGCAGATAGGCAGACGGAGGATTTTCTTTTAGCTGGTAAACAAAGAACGTTTGCCATCCTACGCTCTGAATGAATGATTCGGTTTTTGCAAACAGAGAGAAGGAAGCAAAAACACCACTCAAATGATACAATTTCCTCATTTCCTTTAAACGTAACCACATATATCATATAAGGGACTAGATTGGCTATCTGCTCTGATGAGCATACGCTTGCGCTGTGACAACCGTGGAGCCATATTAAGCGGGTCAAGATGTTGAAGTGGGGCATATTACGAAGGATAATTTGGACTTGATTATTGCGGAAATCTTGGTGAAAGCTTGCTCGAATATAAATCATACGTTAAGAGACGAAAATATAATTGCGCTTACTTATTTGCCTTTACTCCAATGCCAAAAACAATATCTGGAAAGGCATTAGTTAGTAAGATAAATTTAAAACTGGTATTTTATGCAAATACTGAAAATGACTGGAAAACGTTTTTATGACTGTAATGAGGCAAATATTTAAAATAATGAAAAAGCAAACGATATATTTAAAATCAATCAATTGCTATTAAATCCACAAAACGATTGATTTAAGCCCGAAAAATAATGGCTTCCACATATTTTACATAGGAAATTTGAAATAATGTGAATCTTTTTCCTTTGCTAGCTTTTACCTGTACCATTCTGATTTATTTATAATTTTTCTCAAAAATATTAATTTTATTATTCGATATTTTGTTATTTACTAAGAAAATTTTAGTTTTTAACATTTTAAATTATTTATTAGGGCAAATATGCAACCAAAGGACACATTAAATGTAAGCATTCATTAACTAAAAGCCTCAAAATTACCTTATGTCGCAAAAAATAAAAAACAGTGCGATTTTCTTCTTTGTACCGCAGATGACAGAATGACATTTCTTTTGAATTTAAGCCCCGGTCGAATCTGAAATACTGCAATATTTTGCAAGAGCCTTGACTTTGTAGTTTGCATTAAGGAATATTATTGTTTTTTTCGTTCAAATATTATGACCTCCTCCGCTAAATGTGTACTAACTGCTTAGAATTTGAATATAAATAGCAAATCACAATACCAATCGTATTCCGTTGATTTAATGCAAAGTAGTCTTCCTTAAATGGAGAGTGATGACCTGCTGAAAATGGAGCTTACATTGTCACGCCTCAAGGGCTAGATGTCCGATCTAGCTTCTTGTATATGACACCTGTGAACGTAACTAACAAGCAGAAATGCGACAAACTGAGGACCCCAGATCATCACTCGTGCCGTGTCAGTATAGCAATCAGCATCGTAAATGTGTGAGCTGGAGCCCAGATATTATTGGTCATATCGCAGCAAATAATACACGACATGTTTATGAAGAAAACTATGTAGTTTTAAAGGCAAGTGGGAGTCTGAGTATAGAGTGAGTGGCCAATTTATTGTGAACACTAGACTATTTTATGCAATATAACTATCGCTAAGATGCTGCTGACGCAAAATGGCTGAATCGATATGAAAAGAAAATGCTGAAAGCATGCAGAGAGTAATGAAATCCATTCTGCAAGAAATAATGGGTAAAATGTGTGACCTGATGGACTTTTAAAGTGGAATGATGGTGGGTGGTCGAAGCATTGGTGCGAGCGTTAGCAAAACGGCTTCACTTGTGAAACGTTCGAGGGCAGGAGTTGTTAAAGGTAACAGAGAGTGGACCACCAGTCTAAAAACCCGGTTCTGAGCACAACAACTGTAGTCGTCAACTGCTACTGAACGCTCGAGCTGAGCAGAGCGTAGGGAGATTTGTTCAGTCCAACAGACGTGCCACGCTTCTTCAGATTACAGACAGTAATCTGGATCAAAGACCAAGTCCGATGGACTCTCAACGTACATTTCGCAGTGTATTACAATACATCGTACGAGTTTCAGAAGCAGACGGCTTGTAGGTAAGCTATTGATATCTGCAGCGAAGAAGAAGAAACACCTCCAGTTTGCTCAGGACAACAAGAATTGGACAGTAAATTAGAAGAAAAGTCAAACAGAGGTCATAGCTTTTTCCACGTTTATAAGTGAGTCACGGAAAAAATTCTCATCGACTGCCATCGGGAATCAAGCCCAGGGTCTTCCAGGTACGCGCCGGATATGCTACCACTGCACCACAGCGACCTCGAATTCCTCCAGACTCACACACACTAACTGCCAAGCCAATTCGGCAGGTTGCTTCTTGGAGCTCCGCACAATGCTGGGGATTCACCAAAGATGGTAAGCAGCAACTGAAACAATTATCAGAAGGCGAATGAATAATTAATACGGACATCCACGTCAAATGTCTGTATTAATAATAGGAAAAGTGTAAAGTGTTACGAGGAATCACGTCTTGAATTACGCCATGCAGATAAAAGGCAGATGATATGGAAACTGCAGCACCAAAGCATGGACCCATCGTGAATCGTCATAACTCTTTAAGCTGACGGAGCCAACTTTATGGTCTGTGGAATGTTTTCGTGGGAGTGTGTGACCTCTTTGATTTGTATGGAGAAACGCCTGACCACCCAAAGGTATTTAAATATCGAGGAATCACGTCTTGAATAACACCATGCAGACAAAATGCTGAGGATATGGAAACTGTAGAACCAAAGCATGGACCCATCTTGAATCGTCAGTACTCTTTAAGCTGACGGAGCCAACTTTATGGTCTGAGGAATGTTTTAGTGAGAGTGTGTGACCCCTTTGATTTGCGTGGGGCAATATCTGGCCACCCAAAGGTATTGAAATATCGTTGCCGACCAAGTCCACCCAGTTATGTTGATGGTTTATGCCAGTGGAGATGGATACTTCCAGCAGGACAATGCTAGATGCCATAGTGTTCACATCGTATGCTTCTACATTGGCTTTTTCAGTCGCTGGACCTCAATCCGATGGAGTATCTCTGGGATTAAGTCCAAAATTTCATTGAACAAGCCGGATCCGCTTCCATCAAATCTTCAAGAGCGGGAGGGTGCAATTCATCGCATTTGGGCTAGTATACCCCAAACCGTTTACCGATATTTAACACAGTCCATATCAAAACGACATCGTCACCCCGGTGGCGCAGTGGTCTAAATTATGACTTCTGATCATTCGTCCGAATGGGGTCCTGGTTCGAATCCCATTGAGGCATGGATGATGTGTTTGTTTTACTGCGCTGGCTCTCTCCCTTCCCTGGAACCAGTGATCCTACATTAGGGACGGGCAGCTGCTTATAGCCCATCGAGTTGCTCACGGTGGTCGTTAAACCTCCAATAAAAAAAAAGCGGCATTAAGCAGCATTAACGGCAAAAGGTGGGTTAACAACGTATCAACAAGGTGGTCATATTAATTTGGCCATTCAGTGTATAGTTTTCATCATAGCAGGGAGGGGGACACCTTTCATTTTATTTTTGCCCTAAAAATGTACCATTCATGAAATACGCAATACCACATAACATATAAATATTTTGCAAGAAAGTGCTAGCACTGAGCTTCGGCAAAAAGAAGTTCAATTATGATTCTTCCGCTTGCTCTGCTTTTGTAATTTTTCGTGAAACGTATAACGTACAAGCTTGTCCACGTAGAGAATCGAATGCGGGCCCCCTCACTCTAGAGCAAGTCACTCTCCCAACTGAGCAACGCGGACATGTGCTTTTCCTGCTATCTGCCTTTGCCTCATGTGCGTCGTACGGGGCAGGCAAGTCTCCCCCCACCCCACCCCTTCCCAAAAGACGGCCAGGGACATGTCCCACGGGTTAGCCGGGATCATGTATTTCTGTAGGCAGTGATCCCATGAAGAACGTGCATTTGAGAAATCCCAGACAATTTGGTGTCTTGAACATAACATAACACTTATTTATCTCATTTTCCCTGTCTCGCCGTGTGGAAAGAACATCACATCATTGCGAGAATCTTAATCCTGGAAGTTCGGGTGCCGATATAACGTACAAGTCTTTTCCGCGCCAGGCATCGAACCGGGTTCCCCTCACACTATCTGAAATATCAGTTAGAGTGTGAGCTCTCCCAACTGAGCTACGCGGACATGTACTCTCACCGCTTACTGACTTTATCACATGTGCGTCCTGCGGGGTAGACACGTCACAAACTCCAAAACGTAGAATCTTTTCAGCTCCGAAGATGACTTCGAATTCATTTGTTGGAACCGCTACCTGTTGGATGTCTCGAAGATCGATTTTTAACGCGTAACGTTCTTTGAAATAACATTTAGGTGAAAATGTGGGAACGAAAACGCAATTTTTTTTAAGCATATATTTATTTCATTCTGATTCCAAATGGCCAGAAATTTTTAGGTGTCTTCTTATTGCGTAAAATCATTCTAATACATTTTTCGCGTATTTCCGGATTATAAACTGAAAATCTAGTTTTCAGTCATGCTAACCAGTTTGAAAGTAGTCTAAAACTGCAACAAGTTTTGAGACAACTCTTCTCGGTTACACTGTTTTTGAAATTTAACGGGCAGTTTACACTACAAGTTTCCAACCTACAATGAATGTTACGTTATATTGTGTTACACATTCTATGCAGGAAAGAGAATGTTAAGAATAATTTTCAAAATAATCTGCCTTTATGGAATGGCAGATTTTTACAGCAGTATTTCTCCCGGGCTTTTACATTATTATACTTGTAAGAAAAAATATAATGAGGAAGCAATAATTTTGAGTTCTCCAATAAAAATAAGTGTTAGATAAAAACCTTTCGCATTGGAGCGACGTTCTGATGAATTGAATGTAAATGCAATCAATATTGAAGGATACCTTAAATTAATATTATCAGTATTTAAATCAAGACGAATTCCTTGCGAGCAGCCCGGAGTGTCGCTGAACGTGTTGTTATGCTTACGTACATGCGCCTTGGAATTCCAAATCGCAGAAGCCTGCGAAATATTTTCATTAAAATTCAATTACTGCTGTGTGCTGAATATTTGTAATTTCGACCGTCGTCACTTCCCGAGGAAGCCTCCCTTGACTTTAGCACACTTAGCATATCTTATTTAAAGTCTGTTTGATTCCTGGCTTACAAAACACTCCTACACATCTTCTTTCGGTATCCCTTCGTGTTGTCTAACAATGACTGGCATAGTTTCGTAGAGAATCTGCTTGGGCCCTAAGAACACATACGCTAGAAAATGAAATCCTATGAAATACAATTTTTATTGAAAATTCGATTACTGCGCACTACTCAACATTCATAAGATTTTCCGCTACTAGTGACAGGTATACAATAGCTTTTTTCTGGTTAAATTCAACAGCTAGATATACAGTACAGTCTATATATACACTGAAATGTCAGAAAAACTGGTACAGATGAGCTTATGCAAAATTCATAGCAATGTCACCAATGCGCGTATTCGGTTGCGTCCGCCAGTGCGTATATAAAACAATAGACATCCTTGCCAGCTGTCCGAACTGTTTTCGGCATGAAAATGACGAGTAATAACGATTTAAGCGATTTTCAACGCGGTGTCATAGGTGGCGCTCGTAAGATGGGCCATAGTATTACGGAGGTAGAAACGAAGTTCGGATTTTCACGGACGACCATTGTAATGGTGTACCGTGACTACAAGAATTCCGGCAAAACCTCCAACCTACGATACCAGTGTGGCCGTAAAATGACATCGGGTGAACGTGACCATCGTCGGCTATCAGGAATCGTTTCACGCGAAAGGTGTGCAACACGTATGACGTAGAAGTCTTGTCTTACTTCTACGTGAATTAACAAACATCAAAATACTAAGAAATAGTTCTTAAATGAAAGAAACCTTAACGGCCAGACGAAACATGTAAACAACAGAAGTCAAACGTACGGAAAAGATGCTTTATTCAGGATGTAGCAAACACATCATAGCATAGCATATTGCACTAAACTCTCCACACACCACACAACTCTTAACACAACGCTCTTTTCACAACTCTCCTTTCAATAATCAGTTTACAACCCAACGCTCCTCAAGCAACAAATATTCGTCGCTTTTATCTCTTGTTCTTATCAATATCAGGCATACTTCTTGTGAGCCGCCCCGGTGGCGCAGTGGTCTAAGGCGTTGGCCTCTGATCATTCGTCGGAAGGGGTCCGGGTTCGAATCCCGGTGAGGCATGGATGTTGTGTTTGTCTTACGGCACTGGCTCTCTCCCTTCCCTGGAACCAGTGACTCTAAATTAGGGACGGGCGACTGCTTATAGCCCATTGAGTTGCTCACGGTGGTCGTTAAACCTCAAAAAAAAAAAAAAAAAAAAAAAAAAAAAAATACTTCTTGTGAATTCAACCTCAATTGTGTTGCCAAACATATTCGTTTGAGAGAAAAGATATTACGTTAAGAGTGAAGAATAACAGAATAAACTCAAGATTTACATAGGGACAGAAACTAAAAATGAAAGTTAATTTAGAATATACGTCACACACTCTCGCTGGTGTCATAGGAATTCAATGATGGAGCCTCAACAAGCATCACCGCCCGGACTATGCAACGTACCCTGCACGATATGGGCTTTGGGAGCCGACGCCCAACTCGAGTACCCTTGATGGGTGCACAATACAGAGCTATGCGCCTTGCTTGGGCACGGGAACACCGCCACTGGACACTTGATGACTGGAAACAAGTAGCCTGGTCTGACGAGTCGCGTTTCCAACTGTATCGGGTTGATGGAAGGATTCGTGTGTGGCGCAAACCCCATGAAGCCATGGATCCCGACTGTCAACAGGGAACTGTACCGGCAGGTAGAGTGTCCGTAATGGTATGGGGTGTGTTTAGCCGGACTTCACTGGGACCCCTGGTATGTCTACAAACATCTGTGACCGGTGAACGCTATGTGCGCATCCTTTCTGACGAAGTACACCCATTCATGTCCTGCATTCATTCTGATCGGTTGGGCACTTTCCAAGAGGACAATTCACCTCCACACAAGTGTTGGGATGCCACATTATGGTTACAGGAACATTCATCTGAGTTAAGGGTGTTGCCATTCCCACCCAAGTCCCCAAATCTGAACGTGATAGAACACATTTGGAATGCCATCAAACGCGCTATCGAACACAGGAATCCGAGACCTCGGAATACACCCGAATTGTGGAACGCTTTGCAGGACGTATATTGTGCATTGCCTACAGCATATTTCCAGAAGCCAGTGGAGTTCATGCCCCGTCGTATTTCTGCAGTCCTGCGCTCCCGTGTGGGACCTACGAAGTATTAGACTGGTGTATCAGTTTTTCTGGTACTTCAGTTTATATAATCGTCTCATTTGTTGAGGCAAAATATGGAGCGGTATACACCGAGTGGTTACTGATATGACTACCTACCTAATGCTTCATAGGTCCTTCTTTCGCCATAGTACAGCCGCTGTTCGATGTGCCATCGTTTCAATAAGATACCGGAAGCAGTTGGGAGGTATGGCCAACCAAGCTGTTTGTAATGCGGCCTTCAATGCAGGTATGGAGGTGATTGATGGGTACCTAATACTTCGTAGGTCCTTCTTTCGCCCTCAGTACAGCAGCTGTCATATGTGGCATCGATTCAATAAGATGCGGGAAGCAGTTAGGCGGTATGGTTAACCAAGCTGTGTGTAATACGGCCTTCAATGCAAGTATATAGGTCATTAGTGTATTGCTAATATTTCGTAGTTCCTTTTCTCGCCATCAATACAGCCGCTGTCCGATGTGGCATCGATTCAATAAGCTACCGGAATCAGTTGGGAGGTATGGCCGACAAGGCTGTGTGTAAAGCGGCCTTCAATGCAAGTATGGAGGTGATTGGTGTATACCTAATACTTCGTGGGCTCTCCTTTTGTCCTTAGTACAGCCGCTGTCCGATGTGGCATCGATTCAATAAGATGCCGGAAGCAGTTGGGAGGTATGGCCCACCAAGCTGTGTGTAGTGTGGCCTTCATTACACACAGCTTGGTTGGCCATATCTCCCAACTGCTACCTACGAAGTATTAAGTATACACTAATCAGGTATGGAGATGATTAGTGTATACCTAATACTTCGTAGGTGCTTCTTTCGCCCTCAGTACAGCCGCTGTCCGACGAGGCATCGATTCAATAAGATGCCGGAAGCAGTTGAGAGGTATGGCGAACCAAGCCGTGTGTAATGCGGCCTTCAATGCAGGTATGGCGGTGATTAGTGTATACATAATGCTTCGTAGGTTCTTCTTTTGCCCCCATCGATTCAATAAGATGCCGGAAGCAGTTGGGAGGTATGACCAACCAATCTGTGTGCAATGTGGCTTTCAATACAGGTATGGCGGTGATTAGTGTATACATAATGCTTCGTAGGTTCTTCTTTTGCCCCCATCGATTCAATAAGATGCCGGAAGCAGTTGGGAGGTATGGCCAACCAAGCTGTGTGTAATGCGACCTTCAATGCAGGTATGGAAGTGATTGGTGTATACCTAATACTTCGTAGGTCCTTCTTTCGCCCTCAGTACAGCCATTCTCCGACGTGGCATCGGTTGAATAAGATGCCGGAAGCAGTTGAGAATTATGGCCAACCAAGGTGTGTAATGTGGCCTTCAATGCACGTATGTAGGTGATTGGTGTATCAAGACGCCTTGATATGCCGTTCCACAGTGTCCTACGTTGGATTGATATCGGCAAAGATCTGGAAGTCTAAACTGTGTTCCTCAAACCATTCCTGAACAACATTGGACCTGTGGATCTGCGCATTATCATCTTGGAAGACACCGTCGCCATTCGGGAAAAGTGCAACATTACGAAGTGTACAGAGTCAGTAAGTAATTCACGAGAGTTGTCACCAGTCATACGTTGTTCCACGTGCATCAGGGATCCACGTTCCTGTCAGGTAAACATGCCCCACATCATACAACCGCCTTCACCGGTTTGCACTGTGGAGACCATGAAGGATGAATCGAGTGCCTCCTGTTGTTTGCAACAAACACGTACACGACCACCCACGGAGTGGAGTAAGGAATAGGACTCATCCGACCAGCACACTTTTTCCAGTCTTCCAACGTACAGCTTTGCATTAGGCGACTCTTTTCCGCCGATGAACAATGGTTAGGATACGATATCTCCGGGTTGTCTGCTGTTATAATCCATACGTGCGACCGTGCGACCCTTGTTCATGACAGATACTGTTCCGTGTTGACCTCTGTTGTATTATGTAGTCAACTGTTGAACAGTACTGCGCCCGTTGTCCTGTGCGAGTCATCGGACCCAACGCTGACTTCTTACTGTCCTGTACAGTTTTGCGTCCCGGTCTTTGATTGATAATTTTCACGTCAGCCCTGACGCATTTTAACTACGACTGCTCGCGAATAATCAACTAGTTCAGCAGCTTGGGAAATCGTGGCACCCGTTCTCAGAGCTTCCACAATCTCTCCTTTCACAAAGTCCGATAAATCCTTCCATTTACCCACCACGCTCCCAATTTTGCTACCTACTGCACCAGTCATTATATATGCTACGTCGGTCGACTAATGGCGGCCACTCGGAAATAACACGGTAAACGGACCGCATCCACTTTCGATAAGGATGGTCATAAATCAGTGATCACTCGGTCTAAGTAAGCACGCTTAATACTCAGGTCTTAGTGCATCATACTCAATTCTACCATGCTCAAAGTTTTAAAATAACAAACTTAATCAAATGATATATCATCAGTTGTGTTGCTGCTGTGTTTATCCTCTAATTTTCAACTGAATGCATTATCTTCCATTGTGGAAGGCGGATTGGGAAAAAGGATTCTTGTGACCTGCGGAAACTTTTGCGTGAATGCATTATGTTCCATTCTGGAAGATGGATTGGAAAAAAGTGTTCTTGTGAGCTGCACATACTTTTGTATGAATGCATTATGTCCCATTCTGGAAGACGGATTGGGAAAAAGTCTTCTTGTGAACTGCCAATACTTGCATATCTCCGTTACCAAAATGTTCTGTACGCAATTCAGCTTTTTTCGTATACGGAGTAACTTTTGCTAAATGAGTAAGTGCTTATCTTTTCCTAAGACAAACTGGAAACATTCTTTCCACATCCGATAGATATAAACAATGCGAGTGCTTTGCATGAAGTTTTCTAAAGTGGATGTAAATGTCAAATTATATTTCTAGAGATAATTTCGTTTCGACAAAAGGAATTGGACAATTTCTGTTTAGGTCGTGTAAGGATTGTCATGACACAAATGTGCCGTCTGTTTCCTGCTTTACCTTTTATGTAATGTTTACACAAAGTACTATAAATTGACATAATTAGCGCCATCGTGTTTATCAAACCAATCACCAGAAAAAATATTGTTGTATCAGCTTAGTGCAAATATGGTAACACGTCTTTTATTTCTGTTAGCACGTATCCTTTTCTGTAGGCAGTAGCAGAGAGTACATTCTGACTTCCATAAATTAGGGGGAAAACCCAGAAAAATCGTGATAACTCTAAAAAAAAAACATAACGAAATATTACCAAATTTGGAAACAATCTGTGTAATATCGTAAGTCAGAGAAACGACCTAAAGTATTTCGAAATAAACACTTTATTCCGACAAAGCTGGCAATATACAGGACAAGGTGAAAAATAAGGCATCAAAATGAAATAGCTAAAATCACTCAATAGCGAGTATGACACACTTCTGACTGAGCAATGCAAGCCTCACAGCGGATCTTCCAAGGGAAGAATTTGAACTGTCACTCTCCAGAATTGAAGAAACATGTCCAGGAGATAGTACTAAGGGCAAACATTAATGGGTACATTTCCGTTTGGCCCAAATGAACTGACAAAGGTGAACGAGTGGTCTGAAAATGGCCTTAGAGCACAAGTGGAAAAATCATCTAACTTATGTTGTGGTGCGTGATCATATGTAACCCCAACTACCAGCTATGTCCCCGTGATTCAGAATAAACTCATGTCATACAAAACACAACAACAATCTTTATTACAGGTGTATATGAACATTTGTGGCATTGAACCCATGACCGAAGCAAAGTAATTTGGAACAATTAGAACAACGCAAGATCCCAAAGTTATCACAGAACTGAAAATTTTCATTGATATCTGAAAAACAAATACGTTGAACATTATCAAAAGAAGTGTCATCACTTTCACAGTATCCAATTTTTATCCACGGATATAACATGTTGAATTTTTCTGACTGCCATTGATTCTTCATTGAAACGTTCGATGATTTTCTCTACTTGTACTCTAACGCCATTTTCAGACCACTCGTTCATCTTTGTCAGTTCATTTGGGCGAAAACGGAAATACACCTATTGGCTTTTGCCCTCAGTACTATCTCCTAGCCACGTTTCTCCAATTTTGGAGAGTGACAGTTGAGTGGCTTCTCTTGTCAGTATTAACAAAGGCAATCGTTCGTGCAAAGATTATTTTAGCACCTCTAGGTCTTACGGAAACTTAGGAGAAGCGATTTGTCTGCATAGAACATCCCAGACATGTTCGATCGGATAAAGGTCGGGGGACCTTAATGGCCAATTCATATAGCCAATGTTATCCTTTTAAAATAGTTTTCCACCAGTCCCGTTTGGTATGGACGAGAGTTATGGTCTTGTAGAAAATACTGTGTCTCCTATGGCATCTGCATATGGGTGTTTTGTGTATTGTATGTGAAGTATTAATGGTTCCTTTCGGAAGAATGCAGATGTATGTGCGTCAATCTAACGAGATGTCACCCTAAACCAGCACGGTATTAACACCATAAGTGTCCAATACGCTGGTCATAGAGAGATAATGGGGCGTCCCTCCATCTTTCCCAACAAGCGCACGTCTAGAATCGCTCACAAAAACTATTTTGGGCTGAGCAGTGAAGACGCCAGACCTCCATTAGTCAAGATTCTTCACTGCTCAGACGTTTCCCCTGTGACAGCCAGGAGTCTTCCCAATCCAAACGTTCTCCCCTGTGTGGGGCTAAGGGGTACACAGAGAAATAAAGACCTCTTTCTGATACTGAGTGCCCCTTACCGTGCCCCTTACTGCCAGATTTTCTGCTTCCACTAAGTTACTGCACGTTAATAGAGTGGAAGCAAAAAATTCCGTTTCTGTAGCTGCAGCAAGGTTAGATGCCAACGGTGTAGGTGTAGCCGCCCTATTCCTTCACGCATTTAATTAGAGACGTCGGTCACCACGGATGTTTTAGCCCTAGTCTTTCCTTCTCCGTACATTCGGGAAGACGACTGCGTATTTTGAAATTGGTTCCACAGTCTGTGAGCCATATAAGGACTCATATGCTGCCATCTTAGAGGGTTCACCTAAATTTCGCCTGCTTCTAGTCTTCCGGTCTCTCGTCACTTCAGTTGACGTGCAGTAATTAATAAATTTATTATACTTTGTCAATAACTATTTCCTCCGCGTAAAATAATTCCAACTGAAATGTATTGAAGTTCATGTGTTAAATGCTGTCTAGCTGGCATTACCACAAATCAGTATCTTGAAATCGTTTCTTTGCACTTAAAAAACGATGTGACTCACAACTCCATAACCGCCCATTTTATGCTACGGTTTAAAAAACGATGGGCACACACCTCCGCAACAGCAACTTTTAGGATATGTTTAAAAAACGAAGTGAACACCTCTCTTTTATGCTGCGGTTTAAAAAGAGATGTAACTCACACCTCCGCAATAGCCCCTTTTGAGCAACGGTTTAAAAACAATGGATCTATACCTTCGCAACAGCCCGTTTTATGCTACGTTTAGGAAACGATGACCCTCACACCTTCACAACGTTTCATGCTACATTTAAAAAACGAGGTGACTCACACTTCCGCAACAGCCCCGTTTATGCTACGTTTAAAAAACCATGTGACTCAAACCTCCAGAACAGCCCCTTTTATGCTACGGTTTGAAAACCGACTGATTTGCACCTCCCCAAGAGCTCGTTTTATTGTACGCTTGAAAAACGGTCTGACGCACACCTTCTCAACAGCCACTTTTTTATATGTTTAAAAAAACAATGTGACTTACACCTCCACAACAGCTCCTTTTATGCTAAGTTTAAAAGACGATTGGCTCACACCTGCGCAACAGCCCGTTTTATGCTATGGGTTAAAAACGATGGACTCACACCTCTGAAACAGCCCATTTTACGCTATGTTTGAAAAACAATATGACTCACGTCTCCAAAACAGACGCTTTTATGCTACGTTTAAAAAACGATGCACTCACACCTCACCTGCAACCCCTTTTATGCTACGGTTTATTTGTATAAATCGATGCCATTTCCACTCATTTGTATACGATTTCTAGACTCATCATTATAGTTCGCGTCATATAATCAAGTTTCGTGTATAACGAACTCTTCTTTCATGAATAATCGCGATATTTCAGTTTTTTTCCCTTAATTTAATGAAACTAGGGTATTTCTCGAAATAAACGCAATTCAGTATCTATTCATCGTTTTAATACAATGGCCGTTCCATAAAAACTGAGAGTAAATCACACAAAATGAAGAAATATAGGTTCAGCAAAATATATGATATTCTTTCTCAAAGTATCATCCCTCGGATGATATTTAACAGTCCCATCGTTCAGTACACTTTTCAAAGCATATAGCGAAGGCGTTTTCTGGATGCTGCTTTAGCGAACTCTGTTCAGCTTGAATAACGTCAGCATCTGTGTTGAATGTTGCGCCACAGAACTTCTTCTTCGTTGTTGGAAACAACCAGAAATCGCAAGAGGCGAGGTCTAGACTGTAGGCCGCTGTGGTGTAGCATGATTTCAAGACTGCATTTCCTAAGAAACTGTCAAACACAAGTAGTTATATGTGGGTGGGCGTTATCATGGTGTAGGGTCCACTTGCCCACTAGTACCGGTCGCTTAATCGATATGTGTCCTAGCAGACGCTTTGAGACTGAAATGTAATACTCAGCTTTGAGAGCAATTTGTGGAAAAACGGCATGCTGGTAGACTACACCTTTATGATCAAAGAAAATTATCATCATCACCTTCCCAGCTGATTTGGTTTGGCGGACTTATGTTTCATCGGCAGTTATTACTGTGTTTAGAAAGCTTGGATCCTTTGCAAACATTTGTTTCCACTCATGACAGACCTCAACTCTGGCTAACGATTGCTCTCTTTTCAGGTAATGTACCCATGTGGAGCACACACGATGCAGTAGTAATTTTTTGCGTAGAATGCAGAATGCCGACGTTTTTGAAATACTAGTTCACGCCCCTATGTCTTCACACGCCATTCGTCGATCTTCTTGAAGGATTATCCAAACATTGTTAACAATACGCTCCGTAACAACACTTTCAGGTAGAACAGGTCGAGGAGCGAGTTCTACCGGCAAACACCCTTTTTTGAAATCATGGTGTCATTTAAAAATCGTTGACTCGCACAAAGATTTGTCTTTGTAAGCTTTTTTCATTAAATCAGCTGTTTCTGGTGCCGTTTTACCCAAACGATAGCAAAATGTTATCCCACAGCGCATTTTACTTCTTAACTCTGAATTACTCACCTATATAGCTCTATGGCGAAATATAGACGTACCTTAAACAACTACGCGATAACGAAACCAGAATCGTCTCCCACGGTAAATATCCGTTTCCCTCGATACTTCCTTAATTCAGTTAGTGGTATACTTGGCTATTCTTCCCGTTAGCACTGTTGATAGCTCAAAAAAACTTACTCTAAATTTTTATGGAACTGCCTTTGTATCTTCTTTGTGTCAGAATTTTGTAACATGTTTTCGGTAATTTTAAAATACTGCTTATTATTTTAAATGTTCAGACTTTAGGGGGAATACGTTCTTAATACGTGCAAGAGTGCTTCATGCTGCTTTCCTCTTAACATATAGACCCTGAACTGATTAATGAATATAAAGTAATCTTACAAATAAATTTTGTAGTGACAGATTAAGCAATGTTGGTAACAGCTTTTATTTATTACTTCCCGGAAGGTCCTGTTTCCAAAAATAAATAGAAATGTATTATTCAGGAATTAAAAAAAAAAGAAACTTAATTAAAATTTCGTTTACTCAACTGTTGAAATGAATGCAGCAAATGTGGCAGCAGTTAAGCTCTTCAAATGAATGCAGCAGTTTAATACTTCAAATGAAATCCCGAATGCATGAATCTAGCAATTAAACCCTCATTCTGAGAATGAGAGTTTAGGGGTCGAAAGATTTCGCTGCAAGACGAAAAATATTACGGAATAAGCACCATCCCTTGGAAATGGCTTTATGAAAGTTTCGTAGTTAACATTACGGAGATTCAAATAAATTTGAGAGAGATATTTGACGAATGCTTCAAAGTTTTCGTGCGGCACTTAATTTGCCATTGCATTCATATTAATCCCTGGACTTGGCTCCGGATGATTTCTCTATTTTCGGTCCATGTAAACAGAAGATTACGAAACAACACTTGAGGTCCGAAGTGACACATTAGGCTCTCAAAAGCCGTGTGCGCCCTAAGAACAATTTCTGGGAGAAAATCCCTTTGTTTCCGATGGTGAATGTGTATTGCGAAACGAAGGGACTATCTGAAAAATGAAATGTGTCTGGTGTCCAAAATATGAATGAGAATTTTTTTTTTCAAGTTTCTTGTTTCCATCATAGAAATTAAGAAACAATTATTCTTCACAAACAGATGAGAAATTCACAAGTGTAAAGCCGTTGTGGGAGTACGCAACACAAGAGATATATTTTATTTCATTTCATTTCATTTATTTCGTTATGGGGTTACATTTTACCAAAGGTTTTACTAAATGTAACCCCGTAACAAAATAAATTAATATATAGGTTACGTTTGGTAAATGTTTTACAAAACATTTTACCAAATGTAACCCCATAACGATATAAATGAATATATATATATATATAAAATATTATATGTTTCAAAACTAATTTTATAACATATAATATTAAGAAAAAAAACATATGTAATATGAATACTTATGTACAGGGTAACCACAGAACTGGCTATATATATATAGCTTGAGTTAATCCTAATTCTCTTAAAGTAGTCAAATCAAACGTCCTGCACATATACAATTTGCGTATATGTAGTCTAATTAATAAATTTACCATGGAATTATATATTTTAGTTTGTCAGCAAATATTTTTAGTTGTTTTCGAAAATAATTATAATTATTAATATGTGTTAGTTGACAAGGTAGGTTATTTCATAACATCAATCCCTGGTAATCAATAAACCCTTCTTGTGGGAAAGTGTTAGGCATTGGTAACAAAAATGCATTTCTGTCTCTTGTGTCATAGCCGTGACCTACAGTGTTGAGCTGAATTAAATTTTGATACCTATTCTCTCTTATTCTTTTATATATAAATACTAATAATATATATTGCCATAATTTCTCAATATCTAGAAATCCATAATAATTAATCCGTAACCCCATATTCAAATTTATTCTCCTAAAATTATTTAAAAATTTTGACCATCATATTTTGCAATGATTGTAATTTATATAAATTAGTCTTAGTAGTTTACCTCCATACCATAAAACAATAAGTCAAACATGGATAAATCATACTGTAATACAGCATTTTTAATGTTTTAATTGTTAAATTATTTGAAATTCTCGTAATTAAGCTCAAACCCCCGGGAAAGTTTGTTTAAAATATTTTGAATATTAATATTCCATTTTAGATTATCCTCAATTATTATTCCCAAATATTTAATATTATTTACTACCTTGGGCTCAGTTCGTGGCTACCCATTGGCTAATGAAAGTTGTAATACCTATGACGTAGGTGACACATTCAATTATGATGAAAGAACAACCTGCTTTTGTTTTTTAAGTTTTGTGTCTCATCAAATTATTTAGAGGGCGTAGCAAAACGTCTGCGAACAACAGAAAGTCCAAGTGTCATTAAGAATAATTCGGTGTACAATAGGATAAAATGCTATAAGGAAGGCGGGGGAATCCTTTAAAGCTGCTCCCAGATGGGGACAACCGATTTCGACTGCCAGGCAAGAAGCCAAGCGGTTGTGTGCCAAAGTATTCCAAAGTAGTACACAATTCTCATGTGTTTTTGATAATACATCAAATACTATAAAATGCATATGAAGCACTTAATTCAATGTGCTAGAAAATGCAATTGGACTTTCAATGGTAGAGTTGATACTGAGTACAGGAAATTGCCATAGAGTTATATTGACAACATTGACCAGAGACAGAACACATTAGTTGAAACTTCTGATGCAATTAATTGAACAGTTTGTTGAAAGTGGACTACTTCAGCAGCATGATAGCCCATTTAATAACTTTGGTGGACTGATAGCCAGCTAGTAGAATAATAAATGTAATGCAATGCTGTGGTGCTATAATTGCAAAGGTATGTGCATTTTGCTTAACTTTGTTTTGTTTTCATTTATATTTTAAAATGCAATTTGCTTTGCATATATTGCTTTTCCTTTTCAAATACTGCGTGTGTGTACACGCACACGTTCCTTTTTACTTGATTCTCTGGTTGAGCTAGAAAATTTTTAGTTGATTTTTCTGTTGGAGTTAGTTGATTTTTGGTTAGAGGATTTGGCAACCTTGCAAACGACCCATCCAGAAGACCTTACAGCTGCCTTGTAAGTTGAATGTCAATGACCTTTAAGCACAATACTGGATGTCTCTCAAAGAACGGTTTATACTGTGCTGACGGAAGTTTAATCTTAATGACGAAACTAGCAACGAGGGTACCACACACGTTAATCAGGACACAGGAGGAATTCCGCAACGAAATTGGACAGAGTTACCTTCCGTGATATCTTCGCAATAGTTGTGCGCTCACAAGGTTCCTTTGCTGAAATGGAAAGTGGATTGAATGTTATGCACCCAAACAAAGATATCACTCACGGTCCTCGGTTGAACCTGGTACTTTCCGTGGCGTTTTTACCCCGTGAAGACTTGTATGAGTGTAAACTATTACTGTTAATTGGCATGGACTTTCGCTTTAAGGATTATCGGAAGACTTTTGGCGGGTACAAAAAATGGCATAGGAGCATTTCAGATTATTTTCAGAGGAGCATATGATGACATGGCCACTGCGACAACATGTACATCAACATGTCCTCATACACGACAACGCACGGCTACACAACGCCCGTACTGTTTGGTTAATCATTGAATAGAACAATTGGATGGAGGTGCCACACTCCCCTATCGTATCCACCGTGATTTCAAATGCTTTGGCCATTTGGAAAGGGTGATTTTTGGTAATCACTACAATAACTAACAGGGTTTGAATTCCAGAACCACTGACGTCTTCCACAGGTTTAGTGACACTGGTACATTTAATGGTGTTCGTGCACTGCCCACAGTTCTGGAACGCATTATGGCTAATAAAGAGGGGAACTACCACAGAAGATGTTCACACATTTTAAAAACGTTTTTGAGAAGAAATTACGGAAAATAAAAGAAATTCGAAGAATTGAAACTGACAACAGCATGTTAAATGAGCACGAAAGAAACATCTGCTGCATTTAAATATCATCTGCTAAGGAAATGGAGCACTTAAATAAGCTGTGAAGAGAAAGTTACGTTTTTGCTCTTTACGAAGAGAAGTATTCGTATTCTGCAATTAAAAAACGCTGCAAAAGTCATTAAATTAGCATTTCTAAATGTAAAATAAGCAATATTATTAATAATAAAGGGAGAAATTGTCAAACATTGCTTGTAACAGGAAAAAGAACACCAAACGAATATCGAAGACAGTACGTACTTTTGCGCCTATTTCAAAACTAAGGTCTCTAGTCTTGAAAGAAAATCCATCGACCCAAAGAACATCGCTACGTCATTAAAAATCGCTGTATCAACTGTAAACAAGCGAATAAACAAAGATTTGTATCTGAAAAAAGAGAAACATAATGTTCACCGCCTTTTGTGCGTAGGAATGTGGCTGAGCACAGAACACGGTGTAGACTACTTTATGCAAATCACATAGCCGGAGACGGATGCAAATTTTATGTGACTTATTGATGAAGCATGGATCTACCTAACGACTGTAACAAACAAAAGACGATTTACTCTCACAGAACAGCAGAAAAAGACTTACAAATATTTTTCCAACGATCAAAAGAAGTTTCAGTAAATGTTTCATGATTATTGGTGATTTCTAGTACAATGGGGAATTAAAGCCAAAGAGAAGTTGAAAAGAATGTCAAAATTAATTCTTGATCTTACTGAAATAATGTTTTAACTCCTATATTAAAAGGCGTAATACCATTCCTTTACCCACAGTCTTCAAAGGGTGGAACTCCATTAGGATAAGACTACCAGTCATACATCCAAGTCTAGCATCCTATTTCTTGAAAAAATGGAAAAAGAGACGGGTAGCAAGTCTATCTTTAAGGACAGGAGTAAAGAAGTGGGATGAAAATGATTTTTCAGAAAACTAAAGTAATGTACAATGCTTTTACAAGAAATGAAGATTTATCGATTGATGGAGAAAAGCTGGAGATAAAAGATACCTACGTTTATCTTGGACAGCAGATATCAAGTGAGGGTCACATTAATGAAGAAATTAATCGGCATATAAAACTTGCCTGGAGCCCTTTTGGAAGAAACAGCATAATTTTCAAGAGCAATATACTATTATGTCTTAAAAGAAAAGTGTTTGATGAATGAATCCTTCCAGTGCTTACGTATGGTGCAGAGACGTGGACCTTAACTAAAATAGACGTACAAAGGCTGCAGACAACTCAAAGAAGCCTGGAGAGGTGCATGCTTGATGTAACCAGGAGAGATAAGAAGATGAACTCGTGGATCAGAAAAATGACAAGAGTGGAAGACAACATGATCAGAGTAAAATCCTTGAAATGGAAATAGCCTGGACATACTGCCAGAAGGACAGACCATCGATGGACAGCCGAAAATTTAGATTGGATTCCAAGGGACAGGAAAAGACCCAGAGGAAAACCACATGGAAGATGGGTGGATGGAAATTCGAAAGTATGCGGGAGTAACATGGAGGAGACTGGTACAAGACAGACTGTTGCGGAAGAGGCTTAGAGAGACCTTCATCTAGCAATGGAGTGATAATGGTTGACAATGATGATGATGATGATCAAGTCTATACCTTTTGCTCATATTCCTTCAAAGTCCTCTGATGTGTTACAAATTGACTAGTGTATCTTAGGGCTGCTAAAATGAGCGCTTTCTAAACGTAGACCTGAAAACAAATAGTGAACTACGGAAAGCAATGGAAGAGGTATGGAATGAAATACCACTACCAATTTTAAGAAATGCCTTGTATCTTGGAAATGTAGATGAAGGCTCTTAATCCAGAAAAAGGGCACTAGATAGAGCATTCGAATAATTTCATTTTAAACATTAAATTTTATTGCTGAAAAATCGTTCTAAAAATGTGTGAAATATCTTCTGTAATAATTACCCTCAAATATTGCAGCAGTTATGGTAATTTGAAAGTGTCCATTTACCTACACAACGACCTAATGCATTGTTTGCAGAAATTGGATTGCGGTTTTGAATTGCTATTTTAGTTTACTACTCTCCATTGATGATGTACTAAGTGAACTGAAACAGCAATTTAATGCAGTTCTGTTGCTATAAATCAGTGTCGTAATAGAACACTCCACACGTGTTTTAACATAAAACACCCTTTTTTAGTTGTCTCGGAAAACTGTATCTTTCTCTTTTCTTTACATGATGTTCTTTTTATAGCGGGGTAATACATTTAAAACATGGAACTTTAAGACGCCCTCCGCATCGTTCAAAGGACATTTTGTTCAGAAAAAGACAATTTCTGTTGTACATTTAATTCAGAAAATGTATTAAATTCTGTTTGAACTCTGACACGCAGGAAAACAAAACAAACATCTCAAACTCAAAGTATCCGATTGTGAAATATTAATTCCAGTTGAAGGCTGCTTCCGTTAATAATTGGCTTTCCGTTATGCATATATTGATTTCTTAAAAAAGCAAAATCTATCATATTGTAGTAAAAGGGAAGTATCCACTTCACATTCCTCTTACCGATAAAACACCAAGAAAGCGTTTTACTACTGAAAGCCTATCAAAGCATAGAATTTCGATTCGTTCTTCTAGAAAAAATTAAATCATTTCTTCTCGAGATTTAATTTTTCCGCCTGAAACATTTCCTGCCGACTTTAATCTTATTTGATAAATCAAATATCGGTGTGTTTCGTGCTGTCTTAAATCATAACTCTACTTCCTCCGTTTTAAATTATTCAGCGTAATTACATCGAACTTTTACTTCCCTGAATTGCTTTATTTAATCTCATGGCTTACTTGTAACATCTGTGTTATAATTACTAAGCTTAGAATCAAGAGAAACAAGAATTATTTCTAGCTATTACAAGACGTACCTTCTCCATAGATATCACTATCTGTGCTGCACCAGAGTTTTGGCGGAAATGCCAAATATTCAGTAAAAGTAATCTCTCTGTGCTTTGTTTATAACATAGGCTTCACAAATAACTAATGTTATAGACGACCACATCGTGATATGTAACGTTATTCTTAGAACACTGTCAAATTCGTTGGACATCTTTTAGCCTGTTATCCTAATGAAAAAATACAGGCTTTTTTTGTTTTTCAGTTTTCGATGATTTTAGAGTAAAACGAACTGAAATTTATACAATCCCTTGCACGTAACGAAGCATTGTAGATAATGTTGTTGAGACAAAACCACAAAAAATGGCATTACTTCGAGCTTGGGTTTCTATGAATTTTTCACAGGTTTTATCTGCACCATGGCAAGTTAAAAGTTTATCTATATGCAACCTAAGGTATAAACCATAAACTAGGGAACACTAAATATTTATGACAGATCTAGGGCTCTTCCTTCTGTATTTTGTGAAAAGAAATTTCCTTTATCAGCGTGGAATGTGCATTATTTGAATGATGTCATTTGACCTTCGTAGCTGTTCATTGCTACTACAGTTAAACCTACATTTAACGAAATTCAAGGGACCTACAATCTGGTACGTAAAATCGCGGAATTCGCAAAATCGAGGAAACCTTTCAAATGAAACATTTAAATTTAATTGGTGTTCATAATAGAATAAGTAAGCAGCTATGTTCTCTTTCTTTCAGTGACTATGTTCTCTTTCTTTCAGTGACTATGTTCTCTTTCTTTCAGTGACAATGTTCTCTTTCTTTTCAGTAGTTAACTTTTCTAGTGCTACCTGTGTTCATCTAAACTTTGTCCGTAAACGAGCTGTGTTGTTTAATTTGAGCTGTAAATTTAACAACGAGAACAAAAGCAAAAAGTTCGCGATTTGGCGAAGAATTCCAGAGGTTCAGGAATGGGTGTGTACCATGTGTAATGTGACCAGTTTTTCTGGACCGAAAAGTGGGACAGGTACGACGCGGTTAGTCAAGCTCACGTGACAAACGATAAACCATTAGTTATTATTATTCACCAAAACCCAGGGTCTCAAAATGATTTCCTAAAGTCAATGTTACCCATATTTAACGAGATTCTTTTTTAAGTACTAAATTCTCCATATTTAGATTCAATAAAGACATGTTTTATTTACTTAACAAATGTGGGAGTTTTCATTAAATTATTTTGTGGCTTTATGAAATGTAGATGATAACTTACATTTTCTAAATTAACGAACGATTAACCTATCTGAATCCAGCAATGCACATCAACTGCAATTACTTCTCATCAGCCAGTGTGCATTGGGATGGGATGGTTAAAATTGGCTACGGTAGACACCCATTTTTTAAACCGAAATAAAATGTTTTTCAATATTTTTCAGTTTTTTGATTAAAGTTGTGCAGCACACTATTTACAGTTTAAAAATTAAATAGCAATGCAGGAATTTGACTGTTGATTTATTTCACAATTAACTGTACATGCACATTCAATTGTAGCCTTCTAAGTTTTAACTATCAAATATATATAATATACTTGTGTAAATACAGTAAACCAGAAATCCTTTGGCATTCAGCAGGATACATTTTAATAATATATTGCACCTTTATGCAACAGACTTCTGCTCATATTTCTCATGGGATGCAATTTGTTTTAATAACTCCTTATTTTTTATAAATTCAAAAGATTCTTGGCATGATTTGTTAAAATTCACCTTTGTAATCAACAATACGTTTAGTGTTGTTTCTGATGTCCACAATTTATTAACATGAGAGAAAATTCGTTCCCCAGGAGCGTTTGTCCCTGGCAAACAAAGCACATACTGAATAAGTTTTACCATATGTTTATGTAGAACGTTTTTATTTTTGAAATGTGTGAACATCTCAACCCAGGGCTGCTCCATTGGCAACTTATCATTGTTCCATTGAGATATTTTATCCTCATTTGCATTGCTAGTAACATATATGCATTCATCATACAATTCTGTATCATATTTAATATCGAAAAAGTCTTTTTGTGAAAGATAGTCCATCGATTTTTCAATGTACAGTATGACCAGGTAGGCGAAGCATTTAATGATCCCCACTGAAAACAGCTTAAGTCTTTTAAATGAGTATCTCACTGATCCAAGTAGTGAGCAGATGTGTCATAAAACTCATCTACTGGTTTTAGAATAGACAGTTCATCTACCAAGCCATCAGAATGCAGTTTTTTCGTTTGAGATCTAACAGAATATGACAGAAACACATCCTTTTTTGTTTGGATGACACATTTTGTTTCAGGTCATCTATTGTCCTCTTCACATCTACTGCTGACACAATTTGCCCCTCAACCACTTTAATGCTTTGATGGAGGATTATTGCTTGACTGTGGACAAAGTTTAACCATAGATCTGGGCCTGGGTTTTCAAAAACAGTATGCAGAATATTGAGACCCTTATCCTGACGAAATATATGACTTGGGGTGGTGGATGATGCCAACTGCATAAAACGGCACTTCTTTGACACAGTTTCCAAAAAATGGGACATTTCAGCGTCCCCGAAGGATCAAAGCGGGACTGTCCTGCTGAAATCGGGACGTCTTATCACACTAACCATGTGTGTCCCTGACTTTGCAGAGTGCTATTGTTCTGTCTGTAGAAGAATCCACAGGGTACTTCCCCCATACCGCTTTTCATTTTCCAGCTTCCCACCCACGCAATAAAACGTTGTGCTCCTTTGGAACTTGTTGGTCCCTTGCTTCCCCCTATAAGAAGTTTACGCTTCATAGTCGGAGGAAAGGCGAACTGATTTATGATTCCGTCAAGCTGTGTCGCAGATGGTGTTCTTTGAAACGCTATTTAACTGCATGTCTAAAATTTTCCTGTTACGCGAAGTTTTCTTTCTAGCTGACTTTTAACGCGAAAATGCGGGTGACTATTGTTTGGTGGTTTAAAAAAAAACATTCGCTAAATTGAAGAAATGTGTTCGTTAAATCGGGAAATTCCAAGCATTAATTTCTATGTGGTTCCGTTCGGACCACAAAAAATGTACGTAAAATCGTGGATTTCCTTAAATCGTAGTACTTTAAATAGGGGTTTGACTGTGGTTTTTTTTAACTCAAATTAATTCATATTAGAGATGTGTGGTTGGAATCGTGATACGATTTAACATAATCCTGCTGTTTTAAAACTTCAACAGAATTTCTGTTGTAATTTTATAATCCTGCTTTGCTCATTGTAATGTTGCCTGCATTTAGAATGACACCGTTTTGTAATACCGAGTTTTACGCCTAAGTACTTTTGTTAACGCGCAGCATTTAATGGATTTATTATACGGTGTCAATAACTTTTTTCTTCCGAAAAAAAAATTCCATTCCTGTAGAAAAGTATTATTTTCTGAAGCCTTTTTCCCATTTTTCACAATGAGATGTTTAAGGGAAAATTCATTAAATATTCGTAATGAATTTCCCCTTAAACATCTCATTCTGAAAAAGAACATATCGCTACTGCGAGGATAACAGAAAATGTTGCTGGTTTTTTTTCTAATTTGCATACTTTTGTTGAAGCGTTGAAACGGACTAAACAAAAACCGAGAGAGAGAATGACATAAATTTCAAATTTCGATTAAAAGATCACCAGTATAAAAAATCGTGTCTCACTGGAAAACAGTAAACTCCTTCTCTTCCTGGTTACCGTGATATTGTATTGAAAATCGTAAATCACCGTTTTCTTTCAAAAGTAGGGCTTCTTAAATTCTTTTTCTCTCTCATTCTAGCAAATACATTGATGTCCAAAATTAAGGCAACTAATTTGCAGGGATAAGAAAGAAAACACGTAACAGCAGGTAGAGACGTTTGGCATGAAAAGAAGCATTTGTAAAAGTAATAAATATTTTATGAAAGCAGAAAGCCATATACACATTTTGGGTATATAAGGTTATATCGGCAAATGCCACCAAGCTACGATGACGAATGTAACCTAAAATGTTTTAATAAGTAATGTGATCACCTCGTTCCAACAGACAAATCTCACAACGACGGTACATGTTCATCATCGGGTTCTTCATGATCTCTTAAGCCATAGGATTCCAATCCTTGATGAACACAATGTGTAGCTTGGGTATGATTCTTGGAGGGAGGCCCACGAGCTGTCATGTGTTGTCCTAGAGTCTCCTAAGTATGCTCTATAAGGTTCAAGTCTGAAGACTTGGACGTCAAGTCCATTCGCCGAATATCCTCGCTCGGCAGGAAACCATCGATAAGCTGAGGCCTGTATAGGTGAGCGTTATCATCCATTAAAAAGAACTCTGGGCGAACATCTTGCTCTAGGATCTCGTCTTTATACCGCTCAGCATTCGCTTTGATTCCTGCGAACAACTGCAGTGGTATTAGGACGTTAAACCTAAGGCCAGTTCACACCAGCGGAGCACGGAGTCTGTTTCGCGGATGTTACAGGGTCATTACGGGTTCTCTGTTCCCTTCAGAAGAAATACCAACGAGAATCCCTTTGTAGACTGAATATCGACTCGTCTGTAAAACGAACACCGGCGTGATCATCTGCGATCCAGCAACGATATTGCCTGTTCCAGTTCAAGGCAGCTCTACTGTGAACTGCGGTTAGCGGGACACAAATCATATGCCTCCTGGCATAAATCCCGATTGCATTCATCCTTGGATACATCCTTTACATTGATACCGTAGTCCTAGTGGCAACGGAGAGCATCGAAGACAATTGCCGTGCTGTAAGCACCTATGATGTCGTGCGGTCAAAGGTTCTAGAAGTGTCCTCACTAGGTTTCGTACGCCTTGGGCGACCTTGGATAGGCCTTCGTGACCCCACACCGATGCTGCTGAATTGGCACGATAACCTTGAAGTCATTATGGTGTCAATATTTAAGTCCCTTGCGACCTGGGCCTGAGCATGGCCTACTTCTAGTCGTCCTCTTATATGAGATATTAGGACAGCGTTTGAAGTGTCCGATACACGTACATGAGACTTACGGAAAGCGTTTTAGGCGTCGGATACAAGTACATGAGACATAAAGAGAGTGTTTGAAGCGTCTCATACACGTACATGAGACATAATGAAAGCGTTTGAAGCGTCGGATACACGTACATGAGACATATGGAAAGCGTTTGAAGCATCGGATACACGTATACGAGACACGGAAAGCGTTTGAAGCGTCGGGTGCACGTACATGAGACATAAGGAATGCATTTGAAGCGTCGGATACACGTACATGAGACATATAGAAAGCATTTGAAGCGTCGGATACACGTACATGAGACATATGGAAAGCATTTGAAGCGTCGGATACACGTACATGAGACATAAGGAAAGCGTTTGAAGCGTCGGATACACGTACATGAGACATAAGGACAGCGTTTGAAGTGTCCGATACACGTACATGAGACTTACGGAAAGTGTTTTAGGCGACGGATTCACGTACATGAGACTTACGGAAAGCGTTTTAGGCGTCGGATACACGTACATGAGACATAAGGAAAGCATTTGAAGCGTATCGTACACGTACATGAGACATAATGAAAGCGTTTGAAGATTCGGATACACGTACATGAGACATATGGAAAGCATTTGAAGCGTCGGATACATGTATATGAGACAAGGAAAGCGTTTGAAACGTCGGATACACGTATATGAGACAAGGAAAGCGTTTGAAGCGTCGGATACACTTACATGAGATATAAGGAAAGCGTTTGAAGCGTCGGATACACGTATATGAGACAAGGAAAGCGTTTGAAGCGTCGGATACATGTACATGAGACATAAGGACAGCGTTTGAAGTGTCCGATACACGTAATGAGACTTACGGAAAGCGTTTAAGGCGTCGGATACACGTACATAAGACTTACGGAAAGCGTTTTAGGCGTCGGATACACTTACATGAGATATAAGGAAAGCGTTTGAAGCGTCGGATACACGTATATGAGACAAGGAAAGCGTTTGGAGCTTCGGATACACGTACATGATACATAAGGACAGCGTTTGAAGCGTCGGATACACGTACATGAGACATAAGAAAAGCGTTTGAAGACACCGGAATTCTAATTGCATGCGCTGTCCACGAGAAATTCCATTGCCGTTACCTGTTGGGCTTAAGTACGTATCTCAATTTACATATTGTACAGCAGTTTGCTAACGGATATGCAAATTTACCTGCCTTTGTTTCTCGTGTGTATTTGCATACGTCCTGTTAACATCGTAACGTATCGTTGAGCCCTTTGGATTAGGTGCCGTATGTTGCCTTTCGGACTTTAATTGTGGACACCATTGAAGTTAGCGACTATGGATTAATGTGATAATGACAAGTGTCACGATAGCCCAGAATGACTGATTATTACCATGGTGGTTTCTGAAAAAAATGCCATGGTCCGTGTGGATAAACGACACGTGTACCCGTTGCTCATGTTGAATAGCAATATTTACGACGGCTCATAATGAATGGCAAGGATGATTGTGACCCATATTGAATCACAAAAGCCGAGATGGTTCTTGATGTAGTAGCAGTGCGAGAAGCTGCCTATGTTTCGTATTGCGCATCTATGCAGGACTTTCTCACACGCAGATGAGTCAAAAATATTTCATCCCCCTTTTTTTGGAGGATTTCCAGCACCTGACTCAAGTAGTTGTTGTTAACTGATCTATAAGACTAATTCTACTCAAACACCGACCTATCCTATAAGCAAACCTGTAATTAGGTTGTGTATGTTGCAGATGTGGGTAAATATCAAACCAAAAATGTGTGTGGGGGGGGGATAAAGTCGGTTTTCACATGTTCTCAATAATCCCATGGTAGATGGATCACATTTGTTAGAGCATCTTCTCCACGCTGTCGAGATACGTATGTCCATAAGTGCATTAGAAATGTATATAGACAGTTCGTGCACGAGAGAGGTATAATTTCGTCAACATTTCTGAAGTAATTGGCCTCATGGATAAATACACTTTGTTAACAGAAATTGCAACACCATGAAGTAATGATCGGATTTGCACGAAATTTTCTGGCAGGATGGGGCACCATGAGAGATGCAAATGATTACAATTTCAGCGCACGCGCGCGGGTTGCAATGGAAACGTCACACCATGGGGTATAAAAGAAGGCGTACATAGAGCAGATTCTTAAAGTTACTATCGCTAAACTCGATCGTACGCAGTTGTTAACATGTAAACATATCGCGTAGGAAGACGAGACAGTTATACGAATTCTTCACGGACTTTGAAAGAGGTAGAACCGTTGATCTCAGAGGTGGTTTATTATACCGTGGTATTGCTGCACGCCTTAGGCGTAACGCAAGTGCTGTTATGCGTACATGGCGTCAATAGACAACAGAAGATTCTATGTATCGTCGTGCAGGGCCTGGAGCTCTAAATCGCATGATCGAGCGGAAAGACAAACACTAAAACCTTACGGCAGTCACGTCGCGCACAACACCATCCACGACACTTGCGCAGCAATGGAGGATGGTCACACATCGTCCGATGTCTGCAAGCACTGTTCGCCATCGATTGCTGCAGAGAGGCGTCATTACTCGCGTGCCATTGCTGCGACTTCCCTTGACTCCGAACCATAGGTGCCAGCGATTGAAGCTGTGCCGCGAACGTCAAAACTGGAGAGCTGAATGGGAGCATATTGTGTTATCGGACGAGTTCAGATTCATTCTAAAGCATCACGACGGGCTAATCTTTCTTTGCAGATACCATTGTGAACGGCATCTTGAAGGTTGCATTGTGCAGCGCCATACCGATCCCGCTCCGAGCACGATGGTCTGGGGCGCCATCCCGTTTCATTCACGCACTTGCCTACTACGCATCACAGGCCCCTAGAACAGTCACCACTACATCACGGAAGTGTTGGAAGCTGAACTTTTACCCTTCTTTCAGACGATCCTGGGAGCTGTCTTCCAGCAAGGCAATGTCCGACCCCATGTTGCTCGTACTATCGAAGAGGTACTCTGTGCACGTGAAGTCGCTTGTCTACCCGGGCTTGCTCGCTTGCCATATTTGTTGCCTATATATAGAAAACGTCTGGGGTGTCATCACGCAAGGACTGGCTAGCAAGGCCTCCCAACCAATGAACTGTGAACTGTCCCAACCAATGAACTGTGGATGCGTGTAGAAGCAGAATGGAATGCAATAGCGGATATGACCATTTGAGCTCTGTTTCGTTCAATCCACGGCGTGTGGGGTCGGTTATAACCGCCCATAGTGGATTTACTTATTGCTAATTGTGTGGCCTTCCTCATCACGAACCGGTATGTAATTGTAATCGTTTGCAGCTTGTACAATAACTAATTCCTCCCATAAATTGCATTGTGATTGCTTGATTTTTTCTTCGCGTTATAATTTCTATTAACAGCAGTTTGTTTATTAAATAATGCATGTGCCATAAAGTAATGAATTTCTCTCCCTTCCATGTGGGTTGGAAATATTTTTTTCATGTATTTTAGAGGTTGAAACGCCTGCATATAAAATATGTGTGATTTTTTTGAGGTTCTGTTTTTCATTCTTTCTACATGCTACGTAAAAAACGATATTTCATAATGTACTGTGCATTTCCTTTACGGAACTGTTCTCATAGAATCTAGAAGCTTCCTTACATTAAAACATGTCAACAAAAATATATGAATAAGCAGTAATTTTACGTTCTCCATCGTACCTCATGTAAAATATATTCTGAATATATAGAACTATATTCTGCATATTGGTATAAACCTTATTATACCAATATGCAGAATATAGTTCTTATCCCCATCTTTCTTCCATACAAGTTTTCTGTTTTAAACTATTCCAGCACGCGCTTTTTTAGAAGTCGCGTTTTGCGTTTTTGAAAGCCGCGTATCATTTTACATAAACGAATGTAAAAATAACGTAATCCTCCAGATCGTGATACTTAAAATAACGACATGCAGGCATTGAATTTAAAAGAAGCCAGCTGTTGCTTTTTTAGAAGTCGCGTTTTGCGTCTTTGAAAGCCGCGTATCATTTTACATAAACGAATGTAAAAATAACGTAATCCTCCAGATCGTGATACTTAAAATAACGACATGCAGGCATTGAATTGAAAAGAAGCCAGCTGTTGCTTTTTTAGAAGTCGCGTTTTGCGTCTTTGAAAGCCGCGTATCATTTTACATAAACGAATGTAAAAATAACGTAATCCTCCAGATCGTGATACTTAAAATAACGACATGCAGGCATTGAATTGAAAAGAAGCCAGCTGTTGCTTTTTTAGAAGTCGCGTTTTGCGTCTTTGAAAGCCGCGTATCATTTTACATAAACGAATGTAAAAATAACGTAATCCTCCAGATCGTGATACTTAAAATAACGACATGCAGGCATTGAATTGAAAAGAAGCCAGCTGTTGCTTTTTTAGAAGTCGCGTTTTGCGTCTTTGAAAGCCGCGTATCATTTTACATGAACGAATGTAAAAATAACGTAATCCTCCAGATCGTGATACTTAAAATAACGACATGCAGGCATTGAATTGAAAAGAAGCCAGCTGTTGCTTTTTTAGAAGTCGCGTTTTGCGTCTTTGAAAGCCGCGTATCATTTTACATGACCGAATGTAAAAATAACGTAATCCTCAAGATCGTGATACTTAAAATAACGACATGCAGGCATTGAATTGAAAAGAAGCCAGCTGTTGCTTTTTTAGAAGTCGCGTTTTGCGTCTTTGAAAGCCGCGTATCATTTTACATGAACGAATGTAAAAATAACTTAATCCTCCAGATCGTGATACTTAAAACAACGACATGCAGGCATTGAATTTAAAAGAAGCCAGCTGTTGTTCGGCGTTAAAAATTCCAGTGTATGTTCGGTTCATGTTATGTACCAAACAAATGATTGGATTTATAAAACCTTTTTTACACCGCAGTAGAATTTTCAACAATGCATCTAATAGCACACGAATCATAGCAGCTGAAAGGGGATTATATTTTTCCACGAATTCGTGAAAACCTTATGGAGCTATCGATTACTTTTCCCGTAAGGAAAAAGTGACGGAATCTGTGAATTCTTTTGAATGCGTAGATGTTGAAGATGATATAATTTACTTTGCACCTGGATTACTTTAGGAACAGTGTAGTTTATGAAAAATGAGTAAATGCAAAGATGAGCTGTGAATGTTCTTCAAAATTTCATAAAGTAATCTCGCTGGTGTGAATCCTGCGACAGCAAAGTCTGCTTTTTCAGCAAAATTTCCGAGCTCAAGCAAAAGCTGTCAATTGATTCCAGTAAAAATTCTCACAAGATTCGCGGAAAGGTTCATAGCATTCAGTTAAATGTTATTCCTTGGGTATGACTGTAGGGAATCGTTCACCAGCATAAGGAGCGTATTTAGACGGAGGACAAGGAGGTTTGGTCTCTCACCGAAAGCGTTTAAAGTTCTTATGTCTTTAATTAAAATACGGCTTGCACTAGAAAACAAAATGCCTTAATTTAACAAAAATGCATCAACTGACATGAAAAAATTATTTAGTTTTTCCTTCTTTCTACTACGGGTATGCAAAAGTTTCCGCCGTCCACACTAGCGGGCGCTGTATGGCTCTAACCAGCAGAAGACCCGTGCTGCCAGTTCGTACATGAAACCAAGCATGTCGGTCGATGAAGTTCATTTGCGGCACCGTTTGTTATTCATGTTTAATTTAGGGAAAAGTGCGAGTGAAGCATATGGTTTAATATGTCAGGCGTATGGTGAAACGGTTATGGATGAGAGGACATGTCGAAAATGGTTTGTCAGGTTTAGTCACTTCAACCGTCACTTCGTCAAATAGAGTCCATTGTGGAACGCTCAGGAACATAGTCTAAATTTTGCTTTTGTTCTTCCCTCTAATGCGCAGCAAGATGATTTAGTACCGAATTCGGAATATAGTACACTCATAGTATTTTGTACTACCCTTCCTTCTTCGAAACAACACTTAAGCCTCACAGAAAAAAGATCTAGTTTCCAATTTGGAAAAGATGCATGCAGCATTTTGGTTCTACACTTTGCTTCACACACGCACATATACAGCAGAAGAGTGGGATGCTGTTAGAAGAGACCCATAGACTCGTGTCTGAGGACACTTCGCTGAGGGTCTCCACAAGTAGCATGGAACTTGTCGTTTTCCTTTTTCTTTCTTTGGAGGTGGGTTTGATGATTCTAAGTGCTATCTATCATAGCTATAATCTGCATAGGGGTCGACATCTGTGATTCACGGTTGCTAATTCCAGGTACATGATAGAACCAGATCCACAAGACAACCAACTACCTATATCTGATCCGGAGCTCAATTTAGACGATTGCATAGAAATACGGGCCTCAGGCACTAAGGTGGGAGCTCGGTGGTCGAGCCTCACTGCAGAACTTGCGAACATTTACAGAAAACTTTATATTTATTTCCGGAATCAGTTCTAGGAGAATTACCGACGAAAAACGCTAAAAGATGTCTTAATCAGGGAACGTCTTTATTTTTCAGTTGTATGCGCGTGTTCATCATTCTGGAAGTCCTCTTAAGCTGCATCCAGGAGAAGCGTAACCCTCCTCCAGCTTCAGTTGCTCAGTGGTCGGAGTAGAGGATCTCTGGTTAATATATCCAGTTGGCCCCTGACTTAGACTCGGATGAGGGTCGAGTGGTGAGCTGTACCTTTACTCTGTGGGGAGCCAATGGTCATAAATTAGAGTCAGGCTAGTATTTATAGATGGAACAGCTCACTCGGTTTTTTATTCTCCCAAAAACGCGAGTACATACATCCTCCACAAAGTAGCGCATTTTTTTATTGAAGGTTTAACGACCACCGTGAGCAACTCATTGGGCTATAAGCAGTCGCCCGTCCCAAATTAGGGTCACTGGTTCCAAGGAAGGGAAACAGCTAGTGCCGTAAGACAAAACACAACATCCATGCCTCACCGGGATTCGAACTCAGACACCTTTCAGACGAACGATCAGAAGCCATCGCTTAGAACACTGCACCACCAGGGTGGCAGAGTCGCGCATTGAATCCGTTCAAAATTTTGTGACCCTAACCTGTGTGTCGTTATGCTGGTCCAAGCGTAACTTCGGGAAAGGGAGAAGTAAAATTCCCATATAAAAAGATGGTGTATGTAGGATGTCATAGTCTAAAGTGAGCTTCATGAGAACATTTTTCCCGTTTATTTCTTAATTTCAACAATTATTCTTATTGTTCTAAAATCTGATGTATAATGCAATATGTATATACAGTATGTATTGTAGCGTATATTCTGTTTAAACTTTCCTTTTGAGTTTCTTTTTCTATGTAAATTTGAGTTCGTCCTCTTAGACATTTTCAAACCTTAACGTTATGTCTCTTCCCTCAAACGAGAATGATGTTGGCAACACACTGAGGTCGAACAAGAGTGACGTATGTATATAATAAGAACGTAAGATATAAAGACGATGCAGAGGTTGCTTTGTGTGTGAAGTTGTTAGATGGTTGCTGAGTTTTGACTGTGAACTTCTTGAATAAGATATGTGAAGTGGTGTGTTTTGGATTTCGTCTAATGTTGCTGGACCCATAAAAAGTTGACGTGAGTTGGACTTCTTGAGTACGATATGTGAAGTGGTGTGCTTTGGATTTCGTTCAATGTTGCTGGTCCAATTAAAAGTTGACGTAAGTTAGACTTCTATATATGTTTCGTCTGGCCTTTGTAAAAGCATTACTCTAACATGAGCTATCCGGCACAAGTAGTTGCATCGCATTTGCCCTTCGTTTAACACCTATCTAGCCGGAAATCTTACATAACGTAAAAAGCGTTACGTTATAGTACACTATATAGGCAAAACTATTCTGACACCTAGATCTAACAGAAACAAAAGCCTTTACTGGTGTGCTAGTTTTGTTCTTCATGACTGGAGGAACCCTAAAAGCGGATAAGTAGGTATGTACCGGAATTTTCTTCAATTCTTCCTGAAAAGCATCTGCGGAGCTGCTGTTGACAGGTTCACACACAGGGTGACCAGAAGACATTTTGGAATGGGAGGACATTTTCACTAAAAAAGGTGAACATTTAGAGAAAACGGAGGACACAATTAATTTGTACAAAAGAAAACATGAATGCTCATACTCTGTCTTTAAATGTTACTGTTTGAGAGCGTATACATATTAAACTTTAAAAAAGAAAGAAATAGTTTAGTCCGTTGGACATTTTAACTAATATTTTTCACTGCAAGAGATTTTCTTCCAGTAGATTGGGTTCCTTTAACGAATATTTGTGAAATTCAGGGCATGACACATCTTTCACATTGTATTTAACTAGCAGCATACCCCTTACTGATTGATTAAGAAACTTGAATTGTAAATAGAAAACACTCACAGAAACGACTCATAAAACGCAAAACAAGCAGTATGAGCTATTGTTTACACGACTACACTGCACTTCACTGTCCGCCGCTCACGTACGATGAACGACAAACAGACTAACGCGCAGTGGCGGGGTTTCTCTGTGCTGTAGACTCAAAAGTGGAGAACTGCAGCAGGCAGCTGAAGGATTGCAGAAATAAACTGAACGGAGGTGGAGAGAGGGTGCGAGCGACGATCCAGAAATGAATGGGTACCTTTTAGCGGTGGCTTTATAGGATATACGGGTAGGACTACAATACAAGAATTTGATCAAAATGTATTTGAACTGTTTTTATTGAGAAAGCCGGACATTTGGTCTATTTCCCTTAATACCTGGAGGACAGGAGGATATAGTAAGAAAAGGAGGACATACCCTGAAAAAGCCGGACATCTGGTGACCCTGCATGTAGACAGTTCAATTTAGATCGGAACACTATTGAATTTAGATCGGAACACTATTGAATTTAGATCGCAACACTAGGACATACAATCCATCACTTTGGCGTCTTACTCCTGAAGCCAAGGCTTTGCAATGGGGCAAGTTCTTCGATGAAACTTAGGCTTTGTAGTAGGGCAAGTTCCTCGATAGTGTTGAAATAAGCCGAAGTACTGCCACAGAATAGATAGTGAGGATTTGTAAAAAATGACATCATATCTGGCGGCCCCTAGGCTGGTAGCCATCACAATCAAAGTACCGAGTCCTCTGCAGCAGAAAGAGCTACACACCATCACAGTTCCAAACTTGATTGTAAATAAAACATGCAGCCTGACAGAGTTTCCAATGCAAACTTAACAGTCAAATACCTCCATCCAAACAAAAGAGAAAGTACCCCGATTCCTAACTCCACGCGATCCCTCACTCCACGCAATCCCTCACTCCACACAATCTTGGTCCAAACAATCCTTCTCTCCACGCTATCCTGTGAAAAGCTGACCTAGCCGGGAAGTCGTGGACATGCAGTTCTCAACTGACTGTTTTGATGCAAATCGCTGTTCCAACGGTTTGTGCGACGGCGTCGACCAGGTCTGTGGAGGAAGACGTGCGTGTCATCTTCAGATTCCTCAGTGAGCTTCATTTAACGATCACTCAGTTTGTGTGGCGATCCAGAATGCAGCTTTTATGTAGTGGCACCATCTGCTTTTCGTCGATGCAGAACATCAACGGCAGTGAATTTTGAGGATTCCATAAAAGGCACAATGCTACATACTGGCTGCTTATCAGTTTTCGCCCAACTGCCATGTCAATTGCAAAGTCCTTCAGTTCAGCTCCGGGTGGCATAATTGTTTCCAGTGCTGTCTGACAAGTCTGGTAACGCTTCCTTTTTATATTCAGCAACCAACACAGACCGCACATAAGTGACTAACTCTAGAAATGCAGGTTTATTTGCATATGTGAATGTATTCAAATACTCTTTTCTATGAGGTGTATAATAAATCAGCTTTTTTACTGGGCTACGGAAAATATAGTTATAAGACTATATTGATAGCATTCCCCGGAAAAAACGTATTTGAAGATAATTCAAGGTTTCAATTATGTTTAACTACTTCAATTATAATTCCTAAAAGTGATGTATATGATACAGCAAATAGGCGCAGACTTAAAGTTTTTCCTGCACAGATCAACGGGGCTTCTTTCTCATATTGTCAGGTACTGAAAGCAACTTTTACCAAATATAACTAACTGCCAATGCCAGTTCATGAAGGTCGCCAACTCGTTGGATTGAGAAATGGAATGGGCTGTCTTTTTTCGTCGCAGACCACTACACTGGGACAAGTACAAAAATTGGTAGATACTAGAAAATATTGAGAGATGGAACTCATTGTACAGGATGATATACACTTATTTGTTTTTTTCCATACGGTGACATGATCTTTTTTGATGATAAGGCATCAACAAAAAGGCGTCAAGTAAGGAAAGTTCGGGCACTAAGGGAAATCTTAATTGTGTCCTTGTGAAGAGGGAGCAATCATTTATTACTACACTACAATAATTATAATTCTTTATCTATTCAAGCATGTTTCCTGAAACAATGAAAGTAACGCCTTTAAACCACGAACTTAGACCTTTTAAATATTTTATAATAACATCTGGATTTCTTAAAACCTTATAAAACAAATGAAAGATTGCTGAATGTTAATTGGTTTTCCAGTTTGTACTTGATCTTTCATGTACTTCACTGATTCGGTTGTTGTGATACTAAATTCCTGGCCTAGCGTTTGGCTCCATGACCGTGTGAGACAATGACGACGTATTTGCCTTCGAAGTTTGGCTCTTTCATCCCACTGACCAGTAACTTTTTGTTTTGGGAGGCACACATTTTAATTTCCTTTTTTCGTTTCAGGATTTAACGACCACCATCAGGTACTCTGATGATAATATGCCCTCTGTCATATCTAATTTTCGGCCACTGGCTGGAGGGAATGGAGAAATCCAGCACGGTAAGACAAGCACACCATCCATTTCTTACCCAGGATCCTGACCTGCACCCATCACAGAAAAATAGTCAAGAAACTGGCACTCTTCTGGTGAGGCGATGCTTCAAGGAGTTAAGATAATGAAGATCATTTACCGTATTCGTACGCAAGAAAGAAATAATGGCAGTTATCACATGTGGTATACACTGAGATGGTACAAAATAGCAATACTATAGTAGTGATACAATTTATTGGCGTAGGAATATATAACTAAAGGTTATCAAACAGAAGTCATCGCTCTTTCCACGTTTATAAGTGAGTCACGAAAAAATTATCATCGTCCGCCACCGGGAATCGAATCCAGGGTCTTCCAGTCACGCGCCGGACATGCTACCACTGCACCACAGCGGCCTCGAATTCTCCAGACTCACATACGACTAACTGCCAAATCACATGGCAGGCTGCTTCTTGGAAGACCATGGGTTCGATTCCCAGTGGCGGTCGATGAGAATTTTTCCGTGACTCACTTATAAACGTGGAAAGAAGGATGACTCCTGTTTGATGTTCCTAATCCACGTCAATTGCGTGTATTAATTATTAATTCGCCTCCTAGTTATTTGTTCAGTTGCTGCTTTCCATCTTTGATGAATCCTCAGCATTGTGCGGGGCTTCAAGATGCAACCTGCCATGTAGTTTGGCAGTTAGTCGTATGTGAGTCTGGATAATTCCAGGCCTCTGCGGTGTGGTGGTAGCATGTCCGGCGCGTAACTGGAAGACCTTGGGTTCGATTCCCGGTGGCGCCCGATGAGAATTTTTCCGTGACTTGCTAATAAATGTGGAAAGGGCGATGACTTCTGTTTGATGTTCCAAGATTTCACTCATCAATCAGGTGTCTTTTTCAAGGAATTTAGACAGAAACTGTCTTACTTCCTTGAAAAAACCTCCTTTTACCTCATTATTACTCAGATGGTACTTGGTTAGGTACACCTGCCATCATCACCTGAGTGGCTCATTCCAAAAAACATGACGGAACGCATGCGCAGTGTGTGGTATAAATAAGACAAACCAGCTCGTCCAACATGTGTTATTTTTCGATCTGTGGTCGGATGGAAAAACCCGATTGAGGAGCGAATTGAACGTTTCATCACAGTTGGCTGCTTCTGTACCCTTTTTATTAACTTCCAAAGAACCTTATGATCTTTCTTTTCCCATCAGTGAGATTCGAAACCACATCTTCCTACTCTAGAACGGCTGCTGTTCGGCCAATTAAACTAATTTCTTTTTATTTGTGAGTTTAATGGCCACCGTAGTCTACTCCTTGAGCTATAAGCAGACGCCCGTCCCAAACTTAGGGCCACTGGTTCCTGGGAAGGGAAATAACTTGTGCCGTAACATTAACACACCATCCTTGCCTTACTCGGGATTCGAAGACCGACTCATCTTGGAATGATCGTCAAAAGCGACCGATTACACCACTGGGCGTACGGGGCATTATGCTGGCTTGATGGAACTATGCTTATCGCTGCTGCATTGTCTACTTGAACGATAAGTCACACCACCTCACCCTTGAGAAAGAATCACGAAATCGCTGACCAGATCTCGGGTTAACCGACAGCGACACTCGACAACCATTTCATCCCAGGTCTTTATTAATTTATTTATTTTGATTGAAGGTTTAACGGCCACCGTGAGCAACTCAGTGGGTTATAAATAGTCGCCCGTCCCTAATTTAGGGTCACTGGTTCAAGGGAAGGGGTACAGCCAGTGTCGTAAGATAAACACAACATTCATGCCTCACCGGGATTCGACCCGAACCCAACTCGGGCGAATGATCAGCAGCCATCGGTTAGACCACGATGCCACCGGGGCGGGTTTTTATAGTTAAGTAGGTTGTGTAGAAAAGAGCAATATACATGCCTATTCTTCAATTCTCGCGGTCACAAAAACGTTTTTAGTTCAGGCACCAATACAGCCTTTCTTTCGCCGACAGTGGTATTTGAACCCACATTTTGCTACTACTGCAGATCGGCTGGTCTCCCAACTTAACTACTCCAGTAGTTTTATAACTGCTTCATTGGCCATTTAACTCCTACGTTACAACCATCCCGCTGGGCTTTTCACGAACAACCGCAACAAGGGTTTGCCGTGATTGAATGGTGCCATATGCAAAAACTTCCAGCAATCGGCGATTGTATGAACGAAAACCGCTGGTGGATTAGAGGGGTCAATAGAGACTGCTGAGAATTGGGAAAGTGAATAGACTGACCACAAGTCGTAAAATAACTGCAGAATTCAACTTTGGTGTGCCGGGGGTCATCTACAAATGCATCACACATACGACTATTCGCGGGTGAGCCATAATAGCCGAGCCGTCCCAGTGGCGCAGTGGTCTAAGCGATGGCTTATGACCATTCGCCCGAGATGGGTCTGGGTTCGAATCCCGAAGAAGCCATGGATGTTGTGTTTGATTTATGGCAGTATTTCTCTGCTTTCCCTGGAACCAGCTAAATTAGAGACGGGTGTCTGCTTATAGCCCATCGAGCTGCTCAGCGTGGTCATTAAACCTCCATTAAAAAAAACAATTAGGCTCAGTTCTGATTGAGTCTTCAGTTTCGAACGTAAGACTATGACTTGCATATCGGAGAGTTGAAATGAGCTAGTCGAGTGTATTTTCAAAGCGTATATTTAACTTGTTATAGCCAACACAGGTATATGATATGAAAAGTAGCTTACATAATTTTTACAAATAATGCTGGATACATCGCGAACACAAAGCAGATCGATACACGAATTACCCAACGTGCTGCTATGGTCTTTTACGAGTACATTCTTCAGCACTTGTTTCTTCATCTCGCTTTGATTTTCTCAACTTTTGCTTGCGTTCATTTTGCGAATTCCGCGGCATTGTCGAAAATGTTAACCCGTTCACACGAAAACAATTTTTTTATTTTAGTTTAAACCACTGTGATACGTTATTTATATATTCGAATAGATCTCGTTGAGAGCTTTAAAACGATACATCGGACAGTCGTTTTGCACTCACGGTTGTCCAAGTAAACCGCGATATTGTTAAAAGTGTTCGTCGGTTCACAAGAAAACAATTTTTGTTAATGTTCAGTTCAAAACACTGAGAAATGTCCTTCATATATTTGAATGTATTTCGTCGAGAGCTTTAAAACGATACCACGCACTGTTGTGTTGCGCTCACGGTTACCGAGATAGACTGAGTCAAACGCGGCGGCACCCCCAGAAATACTGCATCATGTCCCCCGAGTACAGGGAGCAAGGGGAGCGTCGCGCGCACGATGTATTCCGAAGAACGCGGTTTCGAACCAATGCTGTTTACGAATTTGCTAACATCATTGGTATGGTATTTTTAAAGCTATAATGATTTCGATTGGGACCTATTTTTCTCACAGGCTGTCTGCCGTAAGTCGCCCTATACTATCTGCAGGGTTAAACCTAGTCCTACGTCAAAACAGCAGATGATCATGCCGCGAGACTTCTTTCACCCCCGTGTTCCACCAATTACTTTCTTACACATCATCGCGTATTGCTAAAAATGTGTGTATATTGCACCATTCAAGGTAAATCGTGCGTAAAGAAACCACGAGGATGGCTATTTGGAAGAAGCTCAAACCGGTAGTCTCTGCGCCAAGCCTGGTGCCACGTTTGATTTGTTCAGGTCACTTGTATTAACAATTCCATCCCTCCTTCGAACTCTAACTGAAACTCGACGAGCTCCTCTGCATGATTTGTACCTCAAAATGAATCACGTGCCCTCTTACGTCTTGGATTTACCCAATTATATAACATGAGCAGGTGTATCTACTAAAGTGGCATCTCAGTGTATATTTGCATTATTTATGTGGCTGCTTTCTTCGTGTTGTACGTTTACGTTTTGGAAATTCAAAGTTTGTAAACACCGTTACTCCCATTGGAAAGGTACGAATTCATGACCTAAGCTGAGGGACACTTGAAGAATCTGATCGTATTTGGTTCGTCACAAATCCAGACAAACATGATGGTATGGCTGTTATCTTCTGTGGGCTAACTATACTTATAAATGAAAGCATAATTCCTTTCCTTCCCACAATACCCTCCATCTTATTCTCACAGATCTCAGATTCTAAAGTCTTCCAAGTTACTTTGAATGCTACATTCCCGTTGTATGCGTGGTCTTCTTCTGCGTGTCTTTGAAATGGCAACAATTTGGATTTCCTGCGTAGGAAGTCTGTAATCACACAGTATAATCCACGTCGCTGCACCCCGTTAATTTGCGTGATCTCATTCCGCCAATTAACTATGGGGATATATACATATCATAAAATTCATTGCTACGTAATCATTTACGTTTCCCTGTGTTTTTTTCGCCTGTGATTATAAATATCTTTTTAGAATCCTGTTTCCAAAACTTATAAGATTTTTTAAGCATGACCGTTCATTTACAATGTTTCTGCTTTATTATCACAGTGGTTACAGTGACGGTTTGAGATATTTTTCTGCTTTTAAATCCATTTGAAATCATTTAAATTGAAGAAGACGTCATAGATGGTAAGCTTTATTTATTCCATGCTTTAATTCTACTGTAACTCGTGTCTCCATTTGGTTTTTACAGCTTTTTATTGTTTCCAAATATTGGAAGAAAGTAACAATAATCATATAATTTATGTTCTCAACTGAAGGCAAACAACGGTTTTCTTTTCATTTGATTTTTTCTGAATCAAGGGAACATGAAACACTTAGTAAAAGATCTACAGATAAACGGAGACGAATTATGTATCTTCGATTTCTACATATCATACATACTATCAGATAGTAAAGAGCAATAATGATAGTAATGATTCAAAGATCACTTGATTCGAGGAATAAAAGTTAAAATTGCTAGTTTAGAAGACTAATTATGCAATGAATGAAAAATAAGGAAAACTATAGTGTAACAATAAATAAAAAAAAACTATTTTGAAAGTAACAAGAGCTTTATTATAGTGAGTTATAAAGAAAGTTGGAGGTATCGATTTTTGCTTAAATGTGACATAAATTAATGTCATGATTTGTTGATTCCTTCCTATGCTTGCAATATAAAGATTGCGAAAGTGCAGACGACTATGTATTGATCCGGGCGTTGTCTTCTGAAGGCTGGTGCCACAGAGATCTGCTTTATTGATAGTGCAGGTTCCCAAAAGCCAGTCGCCCACCCAATCATTAGTTTCTGTGTTTAGTCATCCAAAGCGGATTCGTGCGAAATCAATAGCTGGGCTATTTTAATCCAGGAATTCAGATAGACTCATAATGGTGGCTATTTTAAAGGATTATCTGCTCACGCACATTTATATTTCACGGACCAGGGTTGCTTTGTGGCGAACTAACCTTCGGGTTCCATGGCGCGCTGACAAGACTTTGAAGGACGCGTTTTGTTCAATCGATTGAGTATATACAACTGGATTTATTATATCATCGTTTATGTACTTTTCTCATTAGAATTAGCACTGTTATAATAGAAACTGTTTGATTTCTAATAATTTATAAATGTGTTTCAAATGCAGCAAACCACACACGCTTAACATTTATTGTCTAATCATAGTCAAAGAACCTTTTTTTCTATTTCCTTGTTTCGCGATCCCCATGGCTAACTGTGGTTATGGCAATTGTTCCCTCTCTATTTATAGCTAATTGTTTCACGGAAGTCACAGAACCATCTCCCTACGTGCTTGGTAGTCAAGTGGTCTGAAGCTCTGGCTTCCAACCATTAGTCAAACATGGGACAGAGCCCAAGCCCCGATTGAAAAACGGGTGGTACGCTCGACCAATGGCTACGGCTGCACTCTCCGCCTGGGAAACAGTACCCCCATATACATACATACATAACACTACTAAGGTTCAGGACCAATTCACATTCAGTTGTATGAACCGAAAGATGAAGTAATAGATTCGGGGGTAGGGTCCCCTGATTGGAAAGTTTTTAAAGAAGAAAAGGCAATTAGTGTTGGAGTTAAATACTGCTAAAAGTGAGCGCGATAATTTTGCACTTTTAACAGTTGAGAAAAAAGTATTGCTCCTATCACTACCTAAGGGGAGAGAACTGGGTCAGTGCTGGCAGAGGGGGAAGGCGGTGATGCTAAGGGAGAAGCCGCAGATTACCGCTGAATTCCGGCGAGGCGATGAAGATTATGATGGACGAGTGGTAATGATAATTCCTGGTGATTTCGTAATTCCTGGGGAGCTGGCGTTAAAGGTTGGTGGTGCACTAGAAATTAAGTAAGCATAAGACAGATTTAAGATATTTTTTACTCTAAGCAGTGTATTATGAGATTTTACTTACCTGTGTGTTTTTTTAACGTAGTTGTGATTACAGGGGTGACTACTTTGAGTAGTTGGGAATTTTGGGAGCTAAGGAATTTATCCTTTTAAAGGCCAAACTAGGGACATGGTTGTATATAAGGGAGATAATTAATTACTTGATGAAAAGAGATTTGTCCCGGAAATTAGGAGATGCTGAAATTTTAGTTAATAACAGAAGTCGGACGGCCGCGAAAAGAAAAAATGAAAAACAACGGTTCGAGGGAAAGAAGAGAAGTAGTGCCGTAAGACAAACACAAGATCGGTGCTTCATCGGGATTCGAACCCGGACCTGACTCGGACGAATAGTCACAAGCCTGCGCCATCGGGGCGGCATATCATCTGTTTTCAAAATAAATGTCTGTATCGTACCATTGGGTATCTCTACATTTGCCTTAGAATTATGTTTTTTTATTCTCTGTCTTTACCTATGCCACCCCTGATTTCGCTGTCCCGGGCTGCGACGTATGTTGCCGGTGCATGCGTAAGTTCTGCAATCGCAAGTCTTCGAACATTATATCTTACACGGTTAAATTTAATTGGCATACAAAGTACTCCCAGATTAAAAATCGGTAGCGCGCACAGCAAAAGAATTTGCGTAAACGCTCGTTCTGAACCCCGAGACACATCAATATGAATACCACTTTCACATTATCTCTGTTTAAATGAGCATTAATTTCAATATTACACTTCAGCGTTCAGCGATAAGGACGGGGTTGAAGATATGTGGGACTCTTTCTAATCCATCGAAAGCATCAAAATATAAAATTAGATACTTATTGAATTTCAAGAATATTGGAAAGCACACTTTCGAATGCTGCTCCTCCTCGACCCAAATTTGACTAAATCTCAATGAATTATTCTTCACTTAAGTTACAGATATAATTGAATGATACTGAAAATGATATCGCTTCCGTTTCAATTAAATTTAGGAAAAAGATAATGTAAAACAATTAATACATTTAGTGTATTAAAAATCTAGAAATTCTGGAGATTTATCACAAGCTCGAAGAGTTTTTGTTTACAATTTTTCCCATCGTTCCATAAATACAATTTTTAGCCGTAATCGTCACATCCATAATTGAACATTTGATTCGTACAGTTTCGTACACATCATATGATGGTCATTTTTGTAAGTGGCTTAGATTTTAGAAAAAATATTCATTAACAGCCTTATGGTGTCTAAGTATGTATATTCGTAGTTTCACAAGAAGATGTTTCTATTAATACACTGAATGTTTTTATGTTTAGTTAATCCCAGCGTTTCACACATAACAAATGCATCGACGTTTTTAGCTACAACTTTGTAAATAGTTGTTGCTAAGTTTCTCCCATAAAATGGCCTTCATGATCACAGACATAAGATCACCTAGCTGAAAACATTAGAAAATGTCTTAAGCACGCCCCTCAATGTAAATAATAAATGCTGCATATCATTCGCTGCGTACACATATCATAGATAGCATACTCAGTTTTCAGCGGCAAATCTGTAAACAGTTAAATGGTGGTCCGATGGAATCCTCGCTTTCAGGCGTCCTCACGGAAGCAATACTTCGCCCAGTTGAGCAATATATATATTCACCAACATCACCCTAAGGCTTACCACCCAGATACGTTATGTGGACGACGTATGTTTCGTATGGCCTAACGGAAAAAGGACTCTCCCGCTTTTCATTGAAAAAGTCAATTAGGAATACATACACCCTACGATAAATTTCACTATGGAGCTTAAACACAATGATACCTTACCTTATCTGCACGTCCTAGTGAACAAATCGCCTAACAACCGCATTCGCACAGAAGTCTATTATAAACCCACCACCGTTCCTAACCTGATGCTCCGCAGTTTCTTCTGCCCTGATTATTGCAAGACGGCTTTCTTTCGCTCTCGAATTAAGAGAACCTTTGCCGTCTCCTCCGATGTTCATTCTAAACAATGCGAACTAAAAAACATAATCGAATTTGCCGTTGAGGCAGAATACATCTCGAACCAGATACAAAAATTTATCCAAAATCCAGATCCAGCCATGTTAGTCCCTCTGTGCCGCAACTATGCTATCTGGGCTTTATTCCTTGCATACCAAGTTTTTCCTATCAACTCAAAAACGCGCTCAGGAAGATGAACTTCGGTGTCGGCATAAGGTCTCCGTTATCTTTATATACCATACTTTAGATAAATATTGACATGCCCGTCCTCTCAACGATGCAGGTGTTTATGCCATCCCATAACAATATCTGGACAGCTCCAAGAGATAATACAGTACTTCGGAATGATCAAGCGTTCGTTTAAAATTAGACTCAACGAACATAAAAGAGCCCCAAGAGACGGAAAAGTAACAACTTACTTGTCCATAGAAGTCAAGTTCGCTGATCCTAAGTGGGATGATATAAAGAAATTAGCTTCCAACTCCAGACCTAAATCTACTGCCATTCGCGAACTTTTATAGATCATTACCAACAGTGAGGCTTGCAATGATAGCCTCTCTCTAGAATTACCACGAGTCTGGAGCCATTTCGACAACTAATGCTGCGTTTTCTCCCACGGTACCGCGTGCCCAACCAACATGACACTTTGTTTCTCTGAATGAATAATAACATTCGCATCTATTCATTTATTGTCTAGTCAAGTCACCGCGTTAAAATTGTTGATGTGTTGTTTTATTCAGCTTGCATTTTGCTGTCTACCTTACTTCAAAAAGCCATTTGGTTGATCATGAAAGATTAGAAACTTGGATTTCTATTCTACGCCAGGAAATTGGGAGCACTATTATAGTTATACTATTTTGAATACACTACTGGCCGCCCCGGTGGCGCAGTGGTCTAAGCGATGGCCTCTGATCATTCGTCCGAAAGGGGTCCGGGTTCGAATCCCGGTGAGGCATGGATGTTGTGTTTGTCTTACGGCACTGGCTCTATCCCTTCCCTGGAACCAGTGACCCTAAATTAGGGACGGGCGACTGCTTATAGCCCATTGAGTTGCTCACGGTGGTCGTTAAACCTCCAATCAAAGAAAAAGTACACTGCTGTTTGCTGAAATTTCAACTCTTGGAAAAACGTGTGCGATGCGTCTGAGACTAAGGATGGGTAGGTCACGTGAGGAGTTGAAAATGATTAGCACACTCTCATATGCTTTCTGCCAACCACGCCCTCGCAGCTGCCCCGTAGGAGGCATACAATCAGGATGCATAGGACGAAATGCCGTAGTCGATTTGCTCGAACTGTGTTAGTAAGGTAGTTGAAGTCACTGAGTATGCCCCGCAGCAGAAGGCGAAACCTCTACATACGTCTGACGGACGTTGAGCGAAGCCGATGTGTTGGGCAGTAGGAAGGCGCACTGTCCTTCCGCGACATCTCCGTTCGTATTAGAAGAAAGGCGAGCACAGTGATGCGAATATGCCGTTAGTGGGAAGACGAAAGACTGAAACATTCACTCAAAGGGTCTGCACTCTAGCGACAGACGAACGCAGAGGAAGCCTGCCAACTCCATCGTATGGCGGAACGGCGGTTAAGCTAGGCTGAGGACTTCACCTGCTCCGTCGAAATGTCGACTGTACATGGATACGTGGGACTCTTTCAAAACTTGATAGTGAAGGCGTTGCATGAGCAATTCTGCCAGGATCCGGCATGTCTTTCACCCGTACGGGATCGTCGGTGGACTGGCTGGACTGTGCTGCCCCACAGGACCATCACTTTCCACACTTTTACGGTAGTCCGCGCGAGTGATGTGCTAATGGACCGGGGCTCTTAATTTTGCGTCTGGCAGGGTGATTCGCTCGCTAGCGCGACGAACATTGGGACTAAAGTCTTTATTGGTGTCTAGGCTAAATGGATGAAGCTAAGTTCACATTACCCACACTGAGGGCCTCATGCATTGGGAAATCAATCCTTTATTTTTATAAGCCCTCTCACAGAGATGAAGAAAAATGGTTATCACAGTGTCAAATGAGTATAGATAAGTATTGATGGATGCAAATGAGTACAGATGAGTATTTGGGAAGATGATAGGGCGATGACTCAGGGCCGGAGGCATCTCTCTCCACTTCCAGTCAGTCGCCGTCAGTTACTCTTCCTTCCTCGAGACAAAGTCTTTGACCAACTCAATGAGTCCCTGTTTCGCTCGAGGATGACCTTGCAGGATTGAAAGTTCCCTCGTCTTTTCTAGCTCAAGTGCGCTGACTTACCTTTACCATGAAAGAGAAGTACGTTCTAGAATCATGAGGGCGACGTCTGCTGACTGGGCATTGCACCCGCACGCCAGTTTCTTCACAGCAAAACGGAGGAAGTACTCAGGCGATACGCCATGGTCGGTAAGTACCTGGTTAAGGAACCCCTCTGATTCTACTCTCCTCGTAAGGACTCTGGGAAATATACGGTTCGTTTTCCTCCCTGTATCCACTTCGTCCCACCTTCTCTGCCACTCCACCAGCGTGGTTTTTTTCAATTGAGTTCGAACGCTTTACACCGGAGTTCTCAGATGGAAAACAATGTCCACCTTACCAGCGTCTTCCCTCGCCGGCTGGTCTGCACGCTCGTTTCCGCTGGTTCCGACATGGCTCCGCACCCAGTGGGAATTACAACATTGGAGGTCTGTATCTCATCAAGAGTAATATTCAAGCTCTGTACTACGCCGTTTGCTTCAGATAGGATTCGTCATTCGCCATCTGTTTCTTCGACTTCCATTGACCTTAAACCACAGCCGTTAGCTGCTGCAATGGGGACAAGAACGCAGACACTGGAGTGATAAATGGTAGCGCATAGTGTTTTTTGACGAGTCGCAGTTCAACCTAATGACCCATGATGCAGGAATCCTTGCTAGGCAACACGGTGGTGAACGGGTGCTGGGGCATACATTATGGAGCGTCATGCGGGACTGACACCGAACATTCAGGTGTGAGTTGCTGTTGGGTTACATTCACGTTCCCCACTCCCACGCGTTGCGGGAGGCATGCCCAGCCCGAGGATGAAGTGTTACCATACGTGCAGACGGACCCTGAGTTAACCTTACAACATGGAAATGCCCTATCACATGTGGCACGGAATGTCTAACGGCTCCTACGTGCCCAGCATGTCCCACTCCTGCCTTAGCCAGCGCATTTGCCTGAATGAAAAAACTTTTGATATGGAGGCTCGACGCCTGGCCCGTCAGGTTCGGCCGCCAATTACTCAAGATGAACTTTGGGTACGATTGGAGAGAGCATGGAATGTCCTTTGTCAGAGGGACATCCAGACTTTCTTCCAGTTGAAGCAACGCCGTATACTAGCCATTATTGCCACAGATGGTGAGTGCACAAGGTACTTGGTACTGTGTCTTTAGCGTCGCCTTCAGGTCTGTATATCTGATTACCTCAATCTTGTATCGTAAGTAATGTACCCTAAAACTCTCACTTCAATTTCTCAGATCTTTTATGGTTTGCATTTCCAACAGACAGAAATGTAATGGAAACTTTTTATTCGTTAATTAACCAAATGTTTTCAATCAAGAAAGCTGTCCGTCATGAAAACCTGACCGCTGTAAATTAACTTTGAAAGTTTTGGTCGATGAGAAAATTAACAAATGCAGTTAGGACTATGATTCAATTTAAGTATGCTCGAACTTTTTGGCTTTCGCGTCTTTTATTTTTTCGAGATTTAATAACCACCATGGACATCTCAGGGTAGTATAAGCAGTCCTCGTCCATAATTTAAGGCCACTAGTTTCAGGTGACGGATGGAATCTTCGCCATCAGACAAACTCACGACACTTGCATTGCTAGACCCATCTCGGAGGAGTACCCACAGTCTAGTTCCCCAGATCACTCGGCAACTAAGCCGACTCCACCGACACTTTCATTGCTAAACACATATCAGACGAGTAGTCACAGTCCAATTTCCCAGACAACACGGCAACTGGCGGGAGGGGGAGGGGGGGCTCTAATACTTGCATTGATAAACCCATCTCAAACGAGTAATCACATTCCAGTTCCCTAGACCACTTGGCAACTGAGGCGGCTACTGCGGCACTTTCATTGCTGAACCCATTTCGGACGAGTAGTCACAGTCCATTTTCTCATACCACTCTACAACTGGGACGGTTCCCTCGACACTAGCATTGCTAGATCGATCTCAAACGAATAGTCACAGTCCAGTTCCCCAGAACACTCGGCAACTGGAGAGGTTCCTTCGATACTTGCCTTGACGGACCGATCTCGAACAACTAGTCACACTTCAGTTCCCCAGAGCACTCGGCAACTGGGACAGCTCCTCCGACACTGGCATAGTTAGAGCGATCTCGGGCGAGTAGTCACAGTCGAGTTCCCCAGACCACTCGGCAACTGGGGAGGCACCTCCGATACTTGTATTGCTAAACCCATCTCGGACGAGTAGTCACAGTCCAGTTCCCCAGACCACTCGGCAACTGAGGCGACTCCTCTGTGTTTTCGATGTGGTTAAATAAGCTTTAAATTATTCTTGATCGCAGAGGTACAGTCTTGTGACGATTATACGTATTAAGACAATACAGCACTGTTTGTCACAAATCTTTACTTTTTCTAAGTCGACCATGGTTTCGCTTGATATTGACCTCGCTTCATCAGGACGAATGGCACATTCGTCTTGATGAAGCGAAGTCAATACCCAGCAAAACCATGGTCGACTTGAAAAATATATATATATTTGTGACAAACCACGTTGTATTCTCTTAATACGTAAGCTTTAAAGTAATCTGAAAAACCCTTATATATTCCATTGTGTATATTGTTGCAACGCTTGACGTAACTCGTACTTTTTGTATCCCAAAAAATTTAGAGTTACTTTCTTATGGTGTGTGCTACTCTTAAGATAATGAATAAAGTGTCTGAAATGTTTAAAACTTTGAAAAGAATATTGAAACCATTCAAAATTTACCTTATTCCTTTCCTTACTTTCGAATAATTTCACTGGTTGGTAGAGCTACAGGTAACAGCAGCAACATATGTACAGTTTCATTTTCCTATGACACTAACTTCTTCGTTATTAGGGGAAAGTTTCAGTTGTAATATTGAAGTTTCAAGTAAAAGATTATAGCTGATCAGTAACTCTTAATTTCTATTTTGGTCTAAAACATATGTCATAGCGTCCATGCTTGTTTTTCAGAAATTCTGCCTGCTCTTGTACAGTAATTCAAACCCTACATTTAAACATAACAGAGGCAGATAATTTTTGCAGAGTTTTTTGAAATAATGTGTTCCTATTGCTACCTTGGATGCAACACATATTTTTAATATTCTCCAGGGGACATCATTTTAGATAACACGTCTTCAGCCCAGCTAAGCTAATGAACGTGTCTTGTTAAATGTTTCACAAGAAAGAAACAAAAACCAGCGTGATATATGACTAACCACAAAGTTCCAAGAGTTGTTTCTCCAAGATATTGGCACTTTCATGTGGTATTAATCATGAACTTTTTACTATTTTATTAGATCCCGTTAGGTACCTAACGTCTGCATCATGGTAATATCGTGAATAATTAATTGCACAACAGGATTCTAACAGAAAGAAACAACATAATTAATGAATGACGCATGAATTAAGAAAAGAAATGCAGTTAATTGCCGATACTAGGGGTTAAAAGTAATGGGGATTAATATATTATCTGACATCATTATAGACAGCTTGCAAATTGGAATACCTTTAAAGGGTCTTGTATAATGCATGTTAAGTGTAACATGCAGTAAATCAAAATAATGTGTTGGTTCTTAATAATCTGATAACGCTCCATTTGAAAAAAGATGTTAAAGAAGTGGCAATGTTTTGTGTTAAAGCCGTGGCTTTGTTCTAGAAACAAATAAAAAAAATTAGATTTGACACCACAGAATATATTATCAATTTAAATTACATACAAAGTATCTTGTTCTTGAAAAAATGAGAAAAAATCATTTACACGTTATTAAACATTTTTTGGTTAATTTAACTACATATGATACGGAAATTTAAAGAGTCGCGTTCTGATTAATAATATTAATTAGTAACAGTAACATTTGCGTGGTATAGGTATTGACGATCTCAGAATCTGCAGGCCCATCAGCCTCCTATCAATCTGTACATATGAAACCAAAAGCCCTCACTGACTCACTGACTCATCACCGAACCTTAGAAACTACTGAACTTAAAATTTCATATTTGGTAGGCATGTTCCTTTTACAAAATAGAGGCGCACTAAGAAAGGATTTTTTCCTACGATAACTTTAAGTGGGTCGAAATGGGATTTTTAAATAACTCAGCTTTGATAACGCTAGGACGTTTTGCAATGATCGAGCCATTGTTGCCCAGCAACTGAAGCCCCGTACTAAGTTTTGAATGACTTGAGTTGACGTGCTTAGTATATATTTCGTTCTAAATTTATTTGTTCTGAATTTATTTAAAAAAAAAACATTTTAAAAGTGTCACGTAAAAAGCGCCAAATCATAATATGATTTGCATTTAAACCTTTATATTGTCGTTTGGCATATTGAATGTGAAGTTTTTTTGAGTCAAAATCAAATTACCAGCGTTCGTTTTCACCGGAGCAACGGTGACGTCATTAAGAGTTTTTTTTTTTTCGAGTCGCTAAGGGGCTGCGCCTCTAGGCTAGGTACGCTCGTTTCCAGAGTAGCGCTCGGGCCCTCCGGCCCGATCTCCAAGTATATCACATTAAATTAAAACTAGAAAATTCATATAAATTTTGCATGTCTAAGCAAATAAGGCTTGTTATTCCAAAATTTCAGAGTTTTTTTTACTGTCGTTAATTTTTGGAAGGTCGGAATTTTGTCGTTTGACTTATGGCACTTACTAAATTTACCAAGAAAAACAATAGCGGTCCAAAAAGCATTTCCGTAAACCGTTATGCGATTAAAAAGCTTTTCCGTAAACCGTTAAGGTGGACGACAAGTAATTTTGCTTCGTATACTTCCAATGGAAAAACTTTTGTACACATTTCTTTCACAATTATTGTGTTCCCAAGGATGAAAATTTCAACATCGATTGTAATAATCTCATATTATAGCTTGGAATACTTAACGTTTTCAAAAACATAACCATAATTATATAAAAAATCAATAACTTTTCCTTTGGTGGTGTTGGGACCAGAAAAATGATGGCGCGACCTGTACTTTGATGACGCCAGTAGACAAACAAATGTTGGATTACATAAATATGGTTATGTTTTAGAAAATATTAAGTATTTCAAGTTATAAAATGAAGCTATTTTAATCGATGTTCAAATTTTCATCCTTGGGAACGCATTAATTTTCCAGGAAAAAGATGGCGCGACCTGTACTTTGATGACGTCAGTAGACAAATAAATGTTGGATTGCATAATTATGGTCACGTTTTAGAAGATATTAAGTAATCCAAGTTATGAAATGAAGCTATTTTAATCGATGTTCAAATTTTCATCCTTGGGAACGCATTAATTGTGAAGAAAATGTGCACAGAAGTATTTCCATTGGAAGTATAGGAAGCAAAATTACTTAACGTCCACCTTAAACAACTGAGATAGCTTTACCGACAAAACATATGCATGACAAATTCTCTGCGTTACCATGGCAGCAGGTCACGAGACCAGAACGTTCCTCTGTGGTTATCGTGAAGACCGACAAGCCGTTCGTTTCTTTCCTTTGCGTCTGTAAAAAAAAATGTTTTTTTTTCCTGTGAATTTATCGTCTGCGTTAGTGGTTCGTGTTGACTGTGTTGTGTATTCACCGTTTTGCCTCACTTGCAGTGAGTGTGTGTGCCTTCTGTTTCGTTATTTTGTGTTTCTTCTGTGTGACGCAGTTGCAGCACACAGTGTTGTGTTGTTCGGCTTAGCGGCCATGATGGCTGCTTCCCAAGTACAAATGCAAGTTCCGTCTGCTGATTTTATCTCCGCTGGATTTTCTTTGGCTACATCGACCGCTTGTGAGACAACTATGACCTCTTCAAATGTGGATTTGTCTACTTCTAATTGTGTTTCTGCTTCTAATGTGCTTCGTCCTAATTTGCATATCCTGGATGCCGAGTCACGTTCTGCTGCCACGGCTGCTACTCCTCCACGCTCGTATGCTGCGACTGCTCGTCCAAACCAATCTCATGCACCTCTTTCAATGCAACCACAATTTTCTAGAGAAGATAAAGTTCTCAAGATTCGGATTTCTGACGACTCACCAGCAGGTAAAGAACTTTCCTCAGCTTTGTTATTAAGTGTGTATTTTCCGTCTCTTCGTGACACCCCCTCCCCCTCTATTTGGAGGCCTTGGTTAAAGTTGTTCCCAAGGAAAGCATCGTTTCAATTATTCGCATTGGAGGGGTGTTGTCGTTCATTTTGTTCAACAAAAAGCCACCGACACCGTTCTTGCCACAGGCATTGATATTGGCTCTTTTCACTTGCAACCTGTTGCTTCTGCACAGCGCCCGGTCACAGTGACATTATCTCCTGTGCCTACTGCTATTCCCGACAACTTACTTGTTGCTGCACTCGGCACTCTTGGTCGAGTAGTGGGAGAGACTAAATTTCTCCCAGCTGCTGCCAGAGACTCTCCATTCAAATTTGTGCAAGGAGGACGTCGCCAATATCGTGTTATTTTCCCCACTGACCAAGCCATTTCTAACCGCCCCACATCTCTGCAACTTGTTACGGACACACGAACATACGTTTTCAACTTATTTGCTGGTGTCCAGTGTTTCCGGTGTAGAGCTGAGGGACACCTGGCTTATGAGTGCCCTCAGCGCATACTTGCGCAAGGTGCTGTCCCTTCGTTGAAGGTTCGTGAGACACCTCCATCATACACTTCCTCCGCCCTTACTACTGAACAAACTGTTTCCCCAATGTCAACCACGTCACCATCTCTGCTACTTGCTCCTTCAATGACTGCAGATATTTCGTTGTCTTCACCTGTTTCAGTTCCGCCACTGCCATTCAACTCCGAGCAGCCGCTGTCTTTCAAAACTCCTACACAGTTATTGCCAAGCACTAAACAGCCATTACCATACAACTCCGAGCAGGCGCTTTCTTTCAAAACAACTACGCAGTTATTGCCAAACACTGAACTGCCATTTCCATTCAACTCCGAGCAGCCGCTTTCTTCCGAAACTACTGCGTCATCATTGCCCAGCTCTCACGCGCCACCACCAAGCAACAAATTGCCTCCCGTTTCACAGCCTGTTTCGCAAGTGCAAACACCTGCTTCTGAACTGTTCAAATCTGCTCTCATTGTTGACATGTCATTTCCACCTCTTCCTATTTCGGTGGGCTCCTCTGGACCCAAAACTGCCGGGAAACGTCCAAATTCTGCCGAGTCTTCTCCTAGGCCTTCGCGTCGCACTAGGCGTTTTCGGACCAAATCTTCTGCCACTTCCTCTGGAACCTCACCTGGCGTAGAAAATTTTTCTTCTCAACTTCGTACAACAAACAGTTTCGCTTGCCTCCCTACTGATGATGATATGGATGTTGCTGCTAATTTAAGTGAATCAGCATCGATTGCTTCGGATGTTGTTGGAGATGATTCTTCTCTTCCCACCATTCCCAAACTTTCCGCTCTGTTCAAAGACTGTTCTGTTCCAATGCAACCGCTCACATTTACTGAACTTCTTGAACTAATTCAACGCCCTAGGATTGACAAATTTCTAACAATCCCGTGTATTCAATCTAAGTTAAATTGGTTACCTGAAATGCTTCAACAACTGCAATTGCTTGATGAATTTTTGATTAACGTTTCCGTTCCCCCTGAAGATGCCCAGCTTCAGCATCGTCTGTGGTACATGCTGAAGTTGCTCACAGCTGAACTCGAAAACAATCAACAGCCTGTTCATGATTTCCCAACTGACTGAGTTTTTTTTTTTTTTTTCTGAATAAACGTTTTGTTTTGAAATTGCTTACCTTTGAACTTGTACTGCTTTACCGTCTGTTTTTGTTTAGTTTTCGGCGAACTCTTAGACACAGTTTAATACTATTGTTATCAACGGACTAATAGACTTTTATTTTTACTGCTGTTCAACTGGGCAGCCTCTCAGCGCCCTCTTTTTCACACCCTTTACACTGTTGTTATTGTTTTTTTTAATGCTTGCGTATGCCTTGTTCTCTCCCACATCTTGTTACTGTTTTGTATTCTGTACTTGTTCATATTTTGTGGAGGCGTTTTTTATAACTAACATTTTGAGCAATAAATACCTTATGAAGACAAGCCGTTCGTTTCTTTCCTTGCGTCTGTAAAAAATGTTTTTTTCCTGTGAATTTATCGTCTGCGTTAGTGGTTCGTGTTGACTACGTTGTGGTTTCACCGTTTTGCCTCACTTGAAGTGAGTGTGAGTGCCTTCTGTTACGTTATTTTGTGTTTCTTCTGTGTGACGCAGTTGCAGCAGACAGTGTTGTGTTGTTCGGCTTAGCGGCCATGATGGCTGCTTCCCAAGTTTCGTCTGCTGATTTTATCTCTGCTGGATTTTCTTTAGCTACATCGACCACTTGTGAGACAACTATGACCTCTTCAAGTGTGGATTTGTCTACTTCTAATTGTGTTTCTGCTTCTAATGTGCTTCGTCCTAATGTTTCTGCATCGAATGTTCTTCGTCCTAATTTGCATATCCTGGGTGCCGAGTCACGTTCTGCTGCCATGGCTGCTACTCCTCCACGTTCGTATGCTGCGACTGCTCGTCCAAACCAATCTCATGCACCTCTTTCTATGCAACCAGAATTTTCTAGAGAAGATAAAGTTCTCAAGATTCGGATTTCTGACGACTCACCAGCAGGTAAAGAACTTTCTTCAGCTTTGTTATTAAGTGTGTATTTTCCGTCTCTTCGTGACACCCCCTCCCCCTCTATTTGGAGGCCTTGGTTAAAGTTGTTCCCAAGGAAAGCATCGTTTCAATTATTCGCATTGGAGGGGTGTTGTCGTTCATTTTGTTCACCAAAAAGCCACCGACACCGTTCTTGCTACAGGCATTGATATTGGCTCCTTTCACTTGCAACCTGTTGCTTCTGCACAGCGCCCGGTCACAGTGACATTATCTCCTGTGCCTACTGCTATTCCTGACAACTTACTTGTTGCTGCACTCGGCACTCTTGGTCGAGTAGTGGGAGAGACAAAATTTCTTCCAGCTGCTGCCAGAGACTCTCATTTCAACTTTGTGCAAGGGGGTCGTCGCCAATATCGTCTTATTTTCCCCACTGACCAAGCCATTTCTTACCGCCCCACAACTCTGCAACTTGTTACGGACACACGAACATACGTTTTCAACTTATTTGCTGGTGTCCAGTGCTTCCGGTGCCGAGCTGAGGGACACCTGGTTTCTGAGTGCCCTCACCGCACACCTGCACCTGGTGCTGTCCCTTCGACGAAGGTTCCCGATGCACCTCCATCTTCCGCTTCTTCCTCCCTTACTACTGAACAAACTGTTGCTCCTATATCAACCACGTCACCATCTCTGCTGATTGCTCCTTCCATGACTGCAGATATTTCGTTGTCTTTGCCTGTTTCAGAACTGCCATTACCATTCAACTCCGAGAAGGCGCTTTCTTTCAAACCAACTACGCAGTTATTGCCAAACACTGAACCGTTTTTACCATTCAATTCCGAACAGCTGCTTTCTTTCAAAACTACTGCGTCTTCATTGCCCAGCACTCAAGCGCCACCACCGTGCAAAAAATTGGCACCCGTTATACAGCAAATTCAAACGTCTGCTTCTGAACTGTTCAAATCTGCTGTCATTGATGACATCTCATTTCCACCTCTTCCTTCTTCTGAGGGCTCCTCTGGACCCAAAACTTCCGGGAAACGCGCAAATTCTGCGGAGTCTTCTCCAAAGCGTTCGCGACGCTCATGGCGTTGTCGGACCAAATCTTCTGCCACTTCCTCTGGAACCTCACCTGGCGTGGAGAATTTTTCTTCTCCTCTTCGTACAACAAACAGATTCGCATGCCTCCCTACTGAAGATGATATGGATGTTGCTGCTGATTTAAGTGAATCAGCATCGGTTGCCTCGGATGTTGAAGATGATTCTTCTTTTCCCACCATAACCAAACTTTCAACTCTTTTCAAAGACTGTTCTGTTCCAGTGCAACCGCTCACATACACCGAACTTCTTGAACTAATTCAACACCCTAAAAAACGTAAATTGCTAACAATCCCGTGTATTCAATCCAAGTTAAATAGGTTACCTGAAATGCTTCAACAACTTCAATTACTTGATGAATTTTTGAGAAATATTACTCTTCCTCCTGATGCTGCCCAGTTTCAGCGGCGTCTTTCATACCTGTTGAAGAAGCTCTCAGCTGAACTCGAAAACCATCTACAGCCTGTTCATGATATCCCAACTGATTTGTGTTAGTTTCAACTGCCGAAGCTTTGCTGCGTCGGCAACTAATGCTCTTGTCTTCGAAGATATTCGTTATCTTAGAGCTAACATCATTCTCCTGCAGGAAACTAACTGTTCTCCTTTGACAGACATTTCCCGCTGGCGACGCTGGCCTTTTGTCTTTTTTCACAATTTCCGTGCCCATTTGGGGTCCGGCACCGCAATTGGCATTCATAATCGTTTTCTTCCGTTTCTGTCTGACGTTGTTGAGTCACAGAGCCTGCTCGGGATTTTTCAATACCTTTCTTTTCGCTTCCTTTCTACCCGTTTTCATTTGTTAAATTTGCACGTTCCTCGTAGTGATTCAGAAGCTACATCCCTCTTTCTTCATGTTACTACAATTCTCGCTGAGATTCCGTCTTCTGAAATTGTGATTATGGCTGGTGACTTTAACTGTACGCTGCAACCTCTTTACGATCGTGATGGGTCTCAAGATTTCCGCTCTTCTCTGGTTTCGCAACTCACTCAACTGGTCTTTAATTTTGATCTCCAAGATGCATTTCGCCTTCTCCATCCTGTGACCCGTGATTTCACTTGGTTTCCTCCTGCAGGATCCTCCAACGCTGCTGCACGTTTGGACCGATTTTATGTTTCCAGTTTTTTGCGTTCTTCCCTTGTTTCTGTTTCACATGCTCCAGCTGTTTCCTCCGACCATCGTCCAGTCGTTCTTCAATTTCATCTTCCTTCCACTGGTGTCCCTCACCCAATGGTTTGGACCCTTGATGATTTCTGCCTGCAAGATCCAACTTTTATTTCTCATGTCAATTCCATTATTGCGCAATCAGTCAATCAACTTTCCTCCACTGTTGACCCGGCAGCTCTGTGGCTCTCCACCAAGCATTCCATTTCTGCGTTTGCTAAACGCTTTTGTTTTTCTGTTCGCACCAATCGTCTTATGGACATAGATTCAATCCGCCGTTCTCTTCAGTCTACCTCGCACACCGATCCTAACTTTGAAATCCTGCAAGCCCGACTTCATCATCGCCTCCAATCATCGGCTAATTCTGCTCTGACTCGCTTGAAGTTCACGCTTCTTCACTTTCATGATGATCCCCTTCAGAGTCTTCGTCATCTTGAAGAACATCGAACTAAATACAATACCATCGCTTATCTTTCCCTTCCGGATGGATCTACCACGGCAGACCCCTCCCTCATCTGCCAACATACTCATTCATACTTTTCTGGTCGTTTTCAACCTACTCAGATGCTTCCAGCTGATTCCTCTCCACTTCTTCACGGTCTTCCTCAAGTCCCTCAATGTTTCTTTTCTTCGCTAAGTGCTCCAATCTCACCAGCCGAAATTCGTTCTTCTGTTTTCAGTCTTAATGATCGTTCCTCACCAGGTGAAGACGGTCTTCCTCTTTCCTTTTATAAGGCTTTTCTTCCAACTCTTCTTCCTCTTCTTGTTGCCTGCTTTAACTTCGTTTTTTCTTCGTCTTCCTTTTCTTCATCAGCTTTTTCCTTTGCTCTACTTCGCCTTATTTCAAAATCTGGCAACCTTGGACTCTTGACAAACTGGCGGCCTATTTCCATTCTAAATACCGATTACAAAATCTTTGCCAAAGTTCTTGCTCTTCGCCTTAATCCAGTTCTTTCGCACATCATCCATCCTGATCAGACCTACACTGTTCCTTCTCGCTCAATCGCTTCTAACATCACTGTCATTCGTAACTTATTTGCTCTTGCTTCTCGACTCTCTGAACCTCTCGCAATTTTCAATATCGACCAGCGTCAAGCTTTTTGATTCAATTAACCACTCATATCTCTTCACTGTTCTTCGCCAGTTTGGTTTTCCTTCCTCCTTCCGTTTGGCGCTTTCCAATCTTTACACTCACTCCTTCTTTCGTGTTCGTACTTCAGCATTTCTCACCTCTGCTATTCCTTTCGCTAGTGGGATCCGGCAGGGCTGCCCCCTGTCGGGTCAACTCTTTGCTCTCTCTTTTGAGCCGCTTTTGATTTGTCTCCGTTCTCGTTTGTTCTCCTCAGTTCCGCGAGGAGTTGCGTGCACCCGTCACCACCACACAGTACTTTCGGCATACGCAGATGACTTAACAGTCTTCATCCGTTCTGAGGGAGCATTCGGAACTCTTCGAAATACCTATCTTGAATATGCTGCGATTTCTGGTTCTTCACTCAACATGGATAAATGCTCTGGATTATGGGCTGGGTCGTGGACGATCCGCGCTGACCGCCCATGGGGTGCCCGCTGGTCTTCAAGTGTTGCCAAATTCCTCGGAGTCTACATTGGAGACCCCTCTGCGGTCGCCGCTGCTACCTGGACTCCCTGGTTCAAAGGGTAAATCGCAGCCTAGCACCTTTTTACCGTCTCAAGCCTTTTCTGTCGTTCCTCAGCCGTGCCTACCTCCTCAACACCTTTCTCCAACCATCTTTTTTTCATGTTTGGATTGCGCACCTTCCTCCGCAGTTTTTGCTTCGCGAACTTCAACGTACCTTCACTAATTTCGTCTGGAATGTCATTCATTGGGTACAGCACTCCACTCTCGTTCTTCCTATTTCTTTTGGTGGTCTCTCTCTCTCCGATATCTCTCTGTAGTTCAAAGCTTTCCACCTTCAAAATTTCCTTCGGAATTTCTTTCTCCAACCTTCTTCTTCTCAAACCATTGTCGACACGCTTCTCTTTCCCCGAAGTCCCCACCTCACTGTCTCAACTTTTCTCCGCATGGACCTCTTTCCTCTCGTTCCGAGCCATTTCCCTGAGTTTTACAGATCCGCTCTTACCCTCTGGCGTTCCTTATATCCTATTCGCCTTCCCCCTGCCTCTACTAACGATCTCCTTGCGGAACCTCTCTTCTTTTCTTCTGCTATCCGTTCCACTGCTTCTTCATATTTCCACTTCTCCACCTGGTTCACCAGTGGCGTGGTGCGAGTCTCTCAACTCGTGGATTCCAACCTTCGCTGGAAATCGCTCTCCCAGATCACTCCTCCTCTTTCGGATTCGCCCATTCATCGTTCTCAGCTTCGATTACTTCAAGTCAGTATTCGTCGACTCTATCCTCTCCTCGCAGATCAACATGGACTTATCTCGCAACCCTCAGCGCCTCATAGCCTTCCTTTTCTTGTGTATCTCAATGATATTCCTTTCCTTCCTCATCTGGTTACTGTCAAGCTTCTTTATCAGCATTTTTTAACACATTTTCTTGAACCTATGCCTATTCCCAATGTACCATCTTTAGATTTGCCAGCCACCTGGACAGACTCTCATACTTCTCTCGCCTCTCCAAAAGCTTGTGACATTCATTGGTTACATCTTCATCGCCGCCTACTGACTCCTCGAACTCTTCACCGTTTCCGTCATCTGACTTCACCTCTTTGTTTTTTTTGTTCAACCCTCGGAGATGTTCATCATGCATACTTTTTGTGTCTGATGTTACAGCCCTTGTTCTCACTGATGTTCTCTCTCCTTCAAAAAGTTTGTGCTCACCTTCACACCATGTCACATTATCTTGTGTTACGTCACCACTTTCCGTCGGCTCCCACGCATAATCATGTATGCTCCTTCCTAATTCTACAAGCGAAGTATACAATCTATCTGTACTATCATCGCAGCGTCGATCAACCTTCCCTCCGCCGTTATCACACAGCTCGTCGTTTCCTCTGCCGCAGATATCGTCACTCCGTTACAGCCAGACTACAACTCGAATTTGACATTGCACAAGCCAATAACACTGTTCCAAACTTCATGTCTATATGGTCACCACATCAGCCTTGGTTCCAAGTCGTCGAAAATGTCGTGGAACTGCTGGCTTAACTTTCGGCTCTCCACTACTGTGTTTTTTCCATCATCAGTGTTCTTCATTAGTGTTCTGTGTCTACTTTTCTGCCCAAGTGCGAGACTTACTTTTATTACTGAATTCGCGTTTTGTTTTGAAATTGTTTACCTTTGAACTCTTACTGCTTTACCGTCTGTTTGTTTTTCGGTGAACTCACAGACACATTTTATTTCTATTGTCACCAATGGACTCATTGACTTATATTTTTTACTACTGTTAAACTGGGCAGCCTGCGAGCGCCCGCTTTTTCACACCATTTATATTGTATTTATTTGTTTTTAATGCTGGCGATCACCTTGCTCTCTCCCATTTATTGTTACTATATTTATTTTGTACTTGTATATATTTTGTTCGGGGTTCTTTTCCCAACATTTTGAGCAATAAAGACCTTATGAAGACAAGCCGTTCGTTTCTTTCCTTGCGTCTGTAAAAAAAATGTTTTTTTCCTGTGAATTTATCGTCTGCGTTAGTGGTTCGTGTTGACTACGTTGTGGTTTCACCGTTTTGCCTCACTTGAAGTGAGTGTGAGTGCCTTCTGTTACGTTATTTTGTGTTTCTTCTGTGTGACGCAGTTGCAGCAGACAGTGTTGTGTTGTTCGGCTTAGCGGCCATGATGGCTGCTTCCCAAGTTTCGTCTGCTGATTTTATCTCTGCTGGATTTTCTTTAGCTACATCGACCGCTTGTGAGACAACTATGACCTCTTCAAGTGTGGATTTGTCTACTTCTAATTGTGTTTCTGCTTCTAATGTGCTTCGTCCTAATGTTTCTGCATCGAATGTTCTTCGTCCTAATTTGCATATCCTGGGTGCCGAGTCACGTTCTGCTGCCATGGCTGCTACTCCTCCACGTTCGTATGCTGCGACTGCTCGCCCAAACCAATCTCATGCACCTCTTTCTATGCAACCAGAATTTTCTAGAGAAGATAAAGTTCTCAAGATTCGGATTTCTGACGACTCACCAGCAGGTAAAGAACTTTCTTCAGCTTTGTTATTAAGTGTGTATTTTCCGTCTCTTCGTGACACCCCCTCCCCCTCTATTTGGAGGCCTTGGTTAAAGTTGTTCCCAAGGAAAGCATCGTTTCAATTATTCGCATTGGAGGGTGTTGTCGTTCATTTTGTTCACCAAAAAGCCACCGACACCGTTCCTGCTACAGGCATTGATATTGGCTCCTTTCACTTGCAACCTGTTGCTTCTGCACAGCGCCCGGTCACAGTGACATTATCTCCTGTGCCTACTGCTATTCCTGACAACTTACTTGTTGCTGCACTCGGCACTCTTGGTCGAGTAGTGGGAGAGACAAAATTTCTTCCAGCTGCTGCCAGAGACTCTCCTTTCAACTTTGTGCAAGGGGGTCGTCGCCAATATCGTGTTATTTTCCCCACTGACCAAGCCATTTCTTACCGCCCCACAACTCTGCAACTTGTTACGGACACACGAACATACGTTTTCAACTTATTTGCTGGTGTCCAGTGCTTCCGGTGCCGAGCTGAGGGACACCTGGTTTCTGAGTGCCCTCACCGCACACCTGTACCTGGTGCTGTCCCTTCGACGAAGGTTCCCGATGCACCTCCATCTTCCACTTCTTCCTCCCTTACTACTGAACAAACTGTTGCTCCTATATCAACCACGTCACCATCTCTGCTGATTGCTCCATCCATGACTGCAGATATTTCGTTGTCTTTGCCTGTTTCAGAACTGCCATTACCATTCAACTCCGAGAAGGCGCTTTCTTTCAAACCAACTACGCAGTTATTGCCAAACACTGAACCGTCTTTACCATTCAATTCCGAACAGCTGCTTTCTTTCAAAACTTCTGCGTCTTCATTGCCCAGCACTCAAGCGCCACCACCGTGCAAAAAATTGGCACCCGTTTTACAGCCTGTTTCGCAAATTCAAACGTCTGCTTCTGTACTGTTCAAATCTGCTGTCATTGATGACATCTCATTTCCACCTCTTCCTTCTTCTGAGGGCTCCTCTGGACCCAAATCGTCCGGGAAACGCCCAAATTCTGCGGAGTCTTCTCCAAAGCGTTCGCGACGCTCAAGGCGTTCTCGGACCAAATCTTCTGCCACTTCCTCTGGAACCTCACCTGGCGTGGAGAATTTTCTTCTCCACTTCGTACAACAAACAGATTCGCATGCCTCCCTACTGAAGATGATATGGATGTTGCTGCTGATTTAAGTGAATCAGCATCGGTTGCTTCGGATGTTGAAGATGATTCTTCTTTTCCCACCATAACCAAACTTTCAACTCTTTTCAAAGACTGTTCTGTTCCAGTGCAACCGCTCACGTACACCGAACTTCTTGAACTAATTCAACACCCTAAAAAACGTAAATTGCTAACAATCCCGTGTATTCAATCCAAGTTAAATAGGTTACCTGAAATGCTTCAACAACTTCAATTACTTGATGAATTTTTGAGAAATATTACTCTTCCTCCTGATGCTGCCCAGTTTCAGCGGCGTCTTTCATACCTGTTGAAGAAGCTCTCAGCTGAACTCGAAAACCATCTACAGCCTGTTCATGATATCCCAACTGATTTGTGTTAGTTTCAACTGCCGAAGCTTTGCTGCGTCGGCAACTAATGCTCTTGTCTTCGAAGATATTCGTTATCTTAAAGCTAACATCATTCTCCTGCAGGAAACAAACTGTTCTCCTTTGACAGACATTTCCCGCTGGCGACGCTGGCCTTTTGTCTTTTTTCACAATTTCCGTGCCCATTTGGGGTCCGGCACCGCAATTGGCATTCATAATCGTTTTCTTCCGTTTCTGTCTGACGTTGTTGAGTCACAGAGCCTGCTCGGGATTTTTCAATACCTTTCTTTTCGCTTCCTTTCTACCCGTTTTCATTTGTTAAATTTGCACGTTCCTCGTAGTGATTCAGAAGCTACATCCCTCTTTCTTCATGTTACTACAATTCTCGCTGAGATTCCGTCTTCTGAAATTGTGATTATGGCTGGTGACTTTAACTGTACGCTGCAACCTCTTTACGATCGTGATGGGTCTCAAGATTTCCGCTCTTCTCTGGTTTCGCAACTCACTCAACTGGTCTTTAATTTTGATCTCCAAGATGCATTTCGCCTTCTCCATCCTGTGACCCGTGATTTCACTTGGTTTCCTCCTGCAGGATCCTCCAACGCTGCTGCACGTTTGGACCGATTTTATGTTTCCAGTTTTTTGCGTTCTTCCCTTGTTTCTGTTTCACATGCTCCAGCTGTTTCCTCCGACCATCGTCCAGTCGTTCTTCAATTTCATCTTCCTTCCACTGGTGTCCCTCACCCAATGGTTTGGACCCTTGATGATTTCTGCCTGCAAGATCCAACTTTTATTTCTCATGTCAATTCCATTATTGCGCAATCAGTCAATCAACTTTCCTCCACTGTTGACCCGGCAGCTCTGTGGCTCTCCACCAAGCATTCCATTTCTGCGTTTGCTAAACGCTTTTGTTTTTCTGTTCGCACCAATCGTCTTATGGACATAGATTCAATCCGCCGTTCTCTTCAGTCTACCTCGCACACCGATCCTAACTTTGAAATCCTGCAAGCCCGACTTCATCATCGCCTCCAATCATCGGCTAAATCTGCTCTGACTCGCTTGAAGTTCACCCTTCTTCACTTTCATGATGATCCCCTTCAGAGTCTTCGTCATCTTGAAGAACATCGAACTAAATACAATACCATCGCTTATCTTTCCCTTCCGGATGGATCTACCACGGCAGACCCCTCCCTCATCTGCCAACATACCCATTCATACTTTTCTGGTCGTTTTCAACCTACTCAGATGCCTCCAGCTGATTCCTCTCCACTTCTTCACGGTCTTCCTCAAGTCCCTCAATGTTTCTTTTCTTCGCTCAGTGCTCCAATCTCACCAGCCGAAATTCGTTCTTCTGTTTTCAGTCTTAATGATCGTTCCTCACCAGGTGAAGACGGTCTTCCTCTTTCCTTTTATAAGGCTTTTCTTCCAACTCTTCTTCCTCTTCTTGTTGCCTGCTTTAACTTCGTTTTTTCTTCGTCTTCCTTTTCTTCATCAGCTTTTTCCTTTGCTCTACTTCGCCTTATTCCAAAATCTGGCAACCTTGGACTCTTGACAAACTGGCGGCCTATTTCCATTCTAAATACCGATTACAAAATCTTTGCCAAAGTTCTTGCTCTTCGCCTTAATCCAGTTCTTTCGCACATCATCCATCCTGATCAGACCTACACTGTTCCTTCTCGCTCAATCGCTTCTAACATCTCTGTCATTCGTAACTTATACTCTCTTGCTTCTCGACTCTCTGAACCTCTCGCAATTTTCAATATCGACCAGCGTCAAGCTTTTGATTCAATTAACCACTCATATCTCTTCACTGTTCTTCGCCAGTTTGGTTTTCCTTCCTCCTTCCGTTTGGCGCTTTCCAATCTTTACTCTCACTCCTTTTTTCGTGTTCGTACTTCAGCATTTCTCACCTCTGCTATTCCTTTCGCTAGTGGGATCCGGCAGGGCTGCCCCTGTCGGGTCAACTCTTTGCTCTCTCTTTTGAACCGCTTTTGATTTGTCTCCGTTCTCGTTTGTTTTCCTCAGTTCCGCGAGGAGTTGAGTGCACCCGTCACCACCACACAGTACTTTCGGCATACGCAGATGACTTAACAGTCTTCATCCGTTCTGAGGGAGCATTCGGAACTCTTCGAAATACCTATCTTGAATATGCTGCGATTTCTGGTTCTTCACTCAACATGGATAAATGCTCTGGATTATGGGCTGGGTCGTGGACGATCCGCGCTGACCGCCCATGGGGTGCCCGCTGGTCTTCAAGTGTTGCTAAATTCCTCGGAGTCTACATTGGAGACCCCTCTGCGGTCGCCGCTGCTACCTGGACTCCCCTGGTTCAAAGGGTCAATCGCCGCCTAGCACCTTTTTACCGTCTCAAGCCTTTTCTGTCGTTCCTCAGCCGTGCCTACCTCCTCAACACCTTTCTCCAACCATCTTTTTCATGTTTGGATTGCGCACCTTCCTCCGCAGTTTTTGCTTCGCGAACTTCAACGTACCTTCACTAATTTCGTCTGGAATGTCATTCATTGGGTGCAGCACTCCACTCTCGTTCTTCCTATTTCTTTTGGTGGTCTCTCTCTCTCCGATATCTCTCTGAAGTTCAAAGCTTTCCACCTTCAAAATTTCCTTCGGAATTTCTTTCTCCAACCTTCTTCTTCTCAAACCATTGTCGACACGCTTCTCTTTCCCCGTAGTCCCCACCTCACTGTCTCAACTTTTCTCCGCATGGACCTCTTTCCTCTCGTTCCGAGCCATTTCCCTGAGTTTTACAGATCCGCTCTTACCCTCTGGCGTTCCTTATATCCTATTCGCCTTCCCCCTGCCTCTACTAACGATCTCCTTGCGGAACCTCTCTTCTTTTCTTCTGCTATCCGTTCCACTGCTTCTTAATATTTGCACTTCTCCACCTGGTTCACCAGTGGCGTGGTGCGAGTCTCTCAACTCGTGGATTCCAACCTTCGCTGGAAATCGCTCTCCCAGATCACTCCTCCTCTTTCGGATTCGCCCATTCATCGTTCTCAGCTTCGATTACTTCAAGTCAGTATTCGTCGACTCTATCCTCTCCTCGCAGATCAACATGGACTTATCTCGCAACCCTCAGCGCCTCATAGCCTTCCTTTTCTTGTGTATCTCAATGATGTTCCTTTCCTTCCTCATCAGGTTACTGTCAAGCTTCTTTATCAGCATTTTTTAACACATTTTCTTGAACCAATGCCTATTCCTAATGTCCCATCTTCAGATTTGCCAGCCACCTGGACAGACTCTCATACTTCTCTCGCCTCTCCAAAAGCTTGTGACATTCATTGGTTACATCTTCATCGCCGCCTACTGACTCCTCGAACTCTTCACCGTTTCCGTCATCTGACTTCCCCTCTTTGTTTTTTTTGTTCAATCCTCGGAGATGTTCATCATGCATACTTCTTGTGTCTGATGTTACAGCCCTTGTTCTCTCTGATGTTCTCTCTCCTTCAAAAAGTTTGTGCTCACCTTCACACCATGTCACATTATCTTGTGTTACGTCACCACTTTCCGTCGGCTCCCACGCATAATCATGTATGCTCCTTCCTAATTCTACAAGCGAAGTATACAATCTATCTATACTATCATCTCAGCGTCGATCAACCTTCCCTCCGCCGTTATCACACAGCTCGTCGTTTCCTCTGCCGCAGATATCGTCACTCCGTTACAACCAGACTACAACTCGAATTTGACATTGCACAAGCCAATAACACTGTTCCAAACTTCATGTCTATATGGTCACCACATCAGCCTTGGTTCCAAGTCATCGAAAATGTCGTGGAACTGCTGGCTTAACTTTCGGCTCTCCACTACTGTGTTTTATTCCATCATCAGTGTTCTTCATTAGTGTTCTGTGTCTACTTTTCTGCCCAAGTGCGAGACTTACTTTTACTACTGAATTCGCGTTTTGTTTTGAAATTGTTTACCTTTGAACTCTTACTGCTTTACCGTCTGTTTTTTTTTCGGTGAACTCACAGACACATTTTATTTCTATTGTCACCAATGGACTCATTGACTGATATTTTTTACTACTGTTAAACTGGGCAGCCTGCGAGCGCCCGCTTTTTCACACCATTTATATTGTATTTATTTGTTTTTTTTATTGCTGGCGATCACCTTGTTCTCTCCCATTTCTTGTTACTATATTTATTTTGTACTTGTATATATTTTGTTCGGGGTTCTTTTCCCAACATTTTGAGCAATAAAGACCTTATGAAGACAAGCCGTTCGTTTCTTTCCTTGCGTCTGTAAAAAAAATGTTTTTTTCCTGTGAATTTATCGTCTGCGTTAGTGGTTCGTGTTGACTACGTTGTGGTTTCACCGTTTTGCCTCACTTGAAGTGAGTGTGAGTGCCTTCTGTTACGTTATTTTGTGTTTCTTCTGTGTGACGCAGTTGCAGCAGACAGTGTTGTGTTGTTCGGCTTAGCGGCCATGATGGCTGCTTCCCAAGTTTCGTCTGCTGATTTTATCTCTGCTGGATTTTCTTTAGCTACATCGACCACTTGTGAGACAACTATGACCTCTTCAAGTGTGGATTTGTCTACTTCTAATTGTGTTTCTGCTTCTAATGTGCTTCGTCCTAATGTTTCTGCATCGAATGTTCTTCGTCCTAATTTGCATATCCTGGGTGCCGAGTCACGTTCTGCTGCCATGGCTGCTACTCCTCCACGTTCGTATGCTGCGACTGCTCGCCCAAACCAATCTCATGCACCTCTTTCTATGCAACCAGAATTTTCTAGAGAAGATAAAGTTCTCAAGATTCGGATTTCTGACGACTCACCAGCAGGTAAAGAACTTTCTTCAGCTTTGTTATTAAGTGTGTATTTTCCGTCTCTTCGTGACACCCCCTCCCCTCTATTTGGAGGCCTTGGTTAAAGTTGTTCCCAAGGAAAGCATCGTTTCAATTATTCGCATTGGAGTTGGTGTTGTCGTTCATTTTGTTCACCAAAAAGCCACCGACACCGTTCTTGCTACAGGCATTGATATTGGCTCCTTTCACTTGCAACCTGTTGCTTCTGCACAGCGCCCGGTCACAGTGACATTATCTCCTGTGCCTACTGCTATTCCTGACAACTTACTTGTTGCTGCACTCGGCACTCTTGGTCGAGTAGTGGGAGAGACAAAATTTCTTCCAGCTGCTGCCAGAGACTCTCCTTTCAACTTTGTGCAAGGGGGTCGTCGCCAATATCGTGTTATTTTCCCCACTGACCAAGCCATTTCTTACCGCCCCACAACTCTGCAACTTGTTACGGACACACGAACATACGTTTTCAACTTATTTGCTGGTGTCCAGTGCTTCCGGTGCCGAGCTGAGGGACACCTGGTTCCTGAGTGCCCTCACCGCACACCTGCACCTGGTGCTGTCCCTTCGACGAAGGTTCCCGATGCACCTCCATCTTCCACTTCTTCCTCCCTTACTACTGAACAAACTGTTGCTCCTATATCAACCACGTCACCATCTCTGCTGATTGCTCCTTCCATGACTGCAGATATTTCGTTGTCTTTGCCTGTTTCAGAACTGCCATTACCATTCAACTCCGAGAAGGCGCTTTCTTTCAAACCAACTACGCAGTTATTGCCAAACACTGAACCGTCTTTACCATTCAATTCCGAACAGCTGCTTTCTTTCAAAACTTCTGCGTCTTCATTGCCCAGCACTCAAGCGCCACCACCGTGCAAAAAATTGGCACCCGTTTTACAGCAAATTCAAACGTCTGCTTCTGAACTGTTCAAATCTGCTGTCATTGATGACATCTCATTTCCACCTCTTCCTTCTTCTGAGGGCTCCTCTGGACCCAAAACTTCCGGGAAACGCGCAAATTCTGCGGAGTCTTCTCCAAAGCGTTCGCGACGCTCAAGGCGTTGTCGGACCAAATCTTCTGCCACTTCCTCTGGAACCTCACCTGGCGTGGAGAATTTTTCTTCTCCTCTTCGTACAACAAACAGATTCGCATGCCTCCCTACTGAAGATGATATGGATGTTGCTGCTGATTTAAGTGAATCAGCATCGGTTGCTTCGGATGTTGAAGATGATTCTTCTTTTCCCACCATAACCAAACTTTCAACTCTTTTCAAAGATTGTTCTGTTCCAGTGCAACCGCTCACATACACCGAACTTCTTGAACTAATTCAACACCCTAAAAAACGTAAATTGCTAACAATCCCGTGTATTCAATCCAAGTTAAATAGGTTACCTGAAATGCTTCAACAACTTCAATTACTTGATGAATTTTTGAGAAATATAACTCTTCCTCCTGATGCTGCCCAGTTTCAGCGGCGTCTTTCATACCTGTTGAAGAAGCTCTCAGCTGAACTCGAAAACCATCTACAGCCTGTTCATGATATCCCAACTGATTTGTGTTAGTTTCAACTGCCGAAGCTTTGCTACGTCGGCAACTAATGCTCTTGTCTTCGAAGATATTCGTTATCTTAAAGCTAACATCATTCTCCTGCAGGAAACAAACTGTTCTCCTTTGACAGACATTTCCCGCTGGCGACGCTGGCCTTTTGTCTTTTTTCACAATTTCCGTGCCCATTTGGGGTCCGGCACCGCAATTGGCATTCATAATCGTTTTCTTCCGTTTCTGTCTGACGTTGTTGAGTCACAGAGCCTGCTTGGGATTTTTCAATACCTTTCTTTTCGCTTCCTTTCTACCCGTTTTCATTTGTTAAATTTGCACGTTCCTCGAAGTGATTCAGAAGCTACATCCCTCTTTCTTCATGTTACTACAATTCTCGCTGAGATTCCTTCTTCTGAAATTGTGATCATGGCTGGTGACTTTAACTGTACGCTGCAACCTCTTTACGATCGTGATGGGTCTCAAGATTTCCGCTCTTCTCTGGTTTCGCAACTCACTCAACTGGTCTTTAATTTTGATCTCCAAGATGCATTTCGCCTTCTCCATCCTGTGACCCGTGATTTCACCTGGTTTCCTCCTGCAGGATCCTCCAACGCTGCTGCACGTTTGGACCGATTTTATGTTTCCAGTTTTTTGCGTTCTTCCCTTGTTTCTGTTTCACATGCTCCAGCTGTTTCCTCCGACCATCGTCCAGTCGTTCTACAATTTCATCTTCCCTCCACTGGTGTCCCTCACCCAATGGTTTGGACCCTTGATGATTTCTGCCTGCAAGATCCAACTTTTATTTCTCATGTCACTTCCATTATTGCGCAATCAGTCAATCAACTTTCCTCCACTGTTAACCCGGCAGCTCTGTGGCTCTCCACCAAGCATTCCATTACTGCGTTTGCTAAACGCTTTTCTTTTTCTGTTCGCACCAATCGTCTTATGGACATAGATTCAATCCGCCGTTCTCTTCAGTCTACCTCGCACACCGATCCTAACTTTGAAATCCTGCAAGCCCGACTTCATCATCGCCTCCAATCATCGGCTAAATCTGCTCTGACTCGCTTGAAGTTCACGCTTCTTCACTTTCATGATGATCCCCTTCAGAGTCTTCGTCATCTTGAAGAACATCGAACTAAATACAATACCATCGCTTATCTTTCCCTTCCGGATGGATCTACCACGGCAGACCCCTCCCTCATCTGCCAACATACTCATTCATACTTTTCTGGTCGTTTTCAACCTACTCAGATGCTTCCAGCTGATTCCTCTCCACTTCTTCACGGTCTTCCTCAAGTCCCTGAATGTTTCTTTTCTTCGCTCAGTGCTCCAATCTCACCAGCCGAAATTCGTTCTTCTGTTTTCAGTCTTAATGATCGTTCCTCACCAGGTGAAGACGGTCTTCCTCTTTCCTTTTATAAGGCTTTTCTTCCAACTCTTCTTCCTCTTCTTGTTGCCTGCTTTAACTTCGTTTTTTCTTCTTCTTCCTTTTCTTCATCAGCTTTTTCCTTTGCTCTACTTCGCCTTATTCCAAAATCTGGCAACCTTGGACTCTTGACAAACTGGAGGCCTATTTCCATTCTAAATACCGATTACAAAATCTTTGCCAAAGTTCTTGCTCTTCGCCTTAATCCAGTTCTTTCGCACATCATCCATCCTGATCAGACCTACACTGTTCCTTCTCGCTCAATCGCTTCTAACATCACTGTCATTCGTAACTTATACGCTCTTGCTTCCCGACTCTCTGAACCTCTCGCAATTTTCAATATCGACCAGCGTCAAGCTTTTGATTCAATTAACCACTCATATCTCTTCACTGTTCTTCGCCAGTTTGGTTTTCCTTCCTCCTTCCGTTTGGCGCTTTCCAATCTTTACTCTCACTCCTTCTTTCGTGTTCGTACTTCAGCATTTCTCACCTCTGCTATTCCTTTCGCCAGTGGGATCCGGCAGGGCTGCCCCCTGTCGGGTCAACTCTTTGCTCTCTCTTTTGAGCCGCTTTTGATTTGTCTCCGTTCTCGTTTGTTCTCCTCAGTTCCGCGAGGAGTTGCGTGCACCCGTCACCACCACACAGTACTTTCGGCATACGCAGATGACTTAACAGTCTTCATCCGTTCTGAGGGAGCATTTGGAACTCTTCGAAATACCTATCTTGAATATGCTGCGATTTCTGGTTCTTCACTCAACATGGATAAATGCTCTGGATTATGGGCTGGGTCGTGGACGATCCGCGCTGACCGCCCATGGGGTGCCCGCTGGTCTTCAAGTGTTGCCAAATTCCTCGGAGTCTACATTGGAGACCCCTCTGCGGTCGCCACTGCTACCTGGACTCCCCTGGTTCAAAGGGTCAATCGCCGCCTAGCACCTTTTTAGCGTCTCAAGCCTTTTCTGTCGTTCCTCAGCCGTGCCTACCTCCTCAACACCTTTCTCCAACCATCTTTTTTTCATGTTTGGATTGCGCACCTTCCTCCGCAGTTTTTGCTTCGCGAACTTCAACGTACCTTCACTAATTTCGTCTGGAATGTCATTCATTGGGTGCAGCACTCCACTCTCGTTCTTCCTATTTCTTTTGGTGGTCTATCTCTCTCCGATATCTCTCTGAAGTTCAAAGCTTTCCACCTTCAAAATTTCCTTCGGAATTTCTTTCTCCAACCTTCTTCTTCTCAAACCATTGTCGACACGCTTCTCTTTCCCCGAAGTCCCCACCTCACTGTCTCAAGTTTTCTCCGCATGGACCTCTTTCCTCTCGTTCCGAGCCATTTCCCTGAGTTTTACAGATCCGCTCTTACCCTCTGGCGTTCCTTATATCCTATTCGCCTTCCCCCTGCCTCTACTAACGATCTCCTTGCGGAACCTCTCTTCTTTTCTTCTGCTATCCGTTCCACTGCTTCTTCATATTTGCACTTCTCCACCTGGTTCACCAGTGGCGTGGTGCGAGTCTCTCAACTCGTGGATTCCAACCTTCGCTGGAAATCGCTCTCCCAGATCACTCCTCCTCTTTCGGATTCGCCCATTCATCGTTCTCAGCTTCGATTACTTCAAGTCAGTATTCGTCGACTCTATCCTCTCCTCGCAGATCAACTTGGACTTATCTCGCAACCCTCAGCGCCTCATAGCCTTCCTTTTCTTGTGTATCTCAATGATATTCCTTTCCTTCCTCATCAGGTTACTGTCAAGCTTCTTTATCAGCATTTTTTAACACATTTTCTTGAACCAATGCCTATTCCCAATGTACCATCTTTAGATTTGCCAGCCACCTGGACAGACTCTCATACTTCTCTCGCCTCTCCAAAAGCTTGTGACATTCATTGGTTACATCTTCATCGCCGCCTACTGACTCCTCGAACTCTTCACCGTTTCCGTCATCTGACTTCACCTCTTTGTTTTTTTGTTCAACCCTCGGAGATGTTCATCATGCATACTTTTTGTGTCTGATGTTACAGCCCTTGTTCTCACTGATGTTCTCTCTCCTTCAAAAAGTTTGTGCTCACCTTCACACCATGTCACATTATCTTGTGTTACGTCACCACTTTCCGTCGGCTCCCATGCATAATCATGTATGCTCCTTCCTAATTCTACAAGCGAAGTATACAATCTATCTGTACTATCATCGCAGCGTCGATCAACCTTCCCTCCGCCGTTATCACACAGCTCGTCGTTTCCTCTGCCGCAGATATCGTCACTCCGTTACAGCCAGACTACAACTCGAATTTGACATTGCACAAGCCAATAACACTGTTCCAAACTTCATGTCTATATGGTCACCACATCAGCCTTGGTTCCAAGTCGTCGAAAATGTCGTGGAACTGCTGGCTTAACTTTCGGCTCTCCACTACTGTGTTTTATTCCATCATCAGTGTTCTTCATTAGTGTTCTGTGTCTACTTTTCTGCCCAAGTGCGAGACTTACTTTTACTACTGAATTAGCGTTTTGTTTTGAAATTGTTTACCTTTGAACTCTTACTGCTTTACCGTCTGTTTTTTTTTCGGTGAACTCACAGACACATTTTATTTCTATTGCCACCAATGGACTCATTGACTTATATTTTTTACTACTGTTAAACTGGGCAGCCTGCGAGCGCCCGCTTTTTCACACCATTTATATTGTATTTATTTGTTTTTAATGCTGGCGATGACCTTGTTCTCTCCCATTTCTTGTTACTATATTTATTTTGTACTTGTATATATTTTGTTCGGGGTTCTTTTCCCAACATTTTGAGCAATAAAGACCTTATGAAGACAAGTCGTTTGTTTCTTTCCTTTGCGTCTTTAAAAAATGCTTAGAAATCCGAAAATGACTGTTTCTTAATTTTTTTTTAAAAGGGACGATAGTTGTACGTTTATGCTCTAAAATTGCAATGCGTTATAACTTATAGTTTGCCATATATCCGTTTTTTTTAAATGGATCCCATCGCGAAATAGAGAATTTTCATGAAATTTAGAAACTTAATTTCTCGTAAACTAAATCGAAATTCAATTAAGTTAGTAAAATCATGCAATACATTGATTATAATACGGTTTCCAACATACCAGAAATCATTACTCAAGTTATAAGGATAATGGATGTGGAATAAATCTCGCTCCTGTGCCCTGACCTTTGATCCAATTTCGATGATATTCAACAGAATTGGTTCAGTATACCTCCGAAATAACACGATAAAGTTTTGTCGCAATCGAAGCTATGTTACGTAAGTTATGATGCATAAGGGCTATGGAATAGATCCCGCCCCTATGTCCTAACCTTTGACCCCATTTCGCCTATTTTCAATAGGATTCGTCCCCAGGCAGGTCCCTATAACATACTAACATTTCATCCCAATCGAAAATTTTTACGTAAGTTATGACGCATAACGGCGATGGAAGTGATTCCGCTCCTATGTCCTGACCTTTCACCCCATTTCGCCCATTTACAATAGGGTTGGTCCCCAGGTGGTTCCCTAATACATTCTAATATTCAATCGAAATCGAACCTTTTTTACGTTAGTTATGACGCATAAGAGCAGTGGAAGGGATCCCGCTCCTAAGTATGTCCTGACCTTTGACCCCATTTCGTTCATTTTTAATTGGGTTCCTTCCCCGGTGTTCCCCTACAACATACTAAATTTCATCGAAATCGAACGATTTTTACGTGAGTTATCGTGCGGATGAACATACGCACACAACGCGTGATGTAATGAGGCAGATGGCAATCACGACCATCTGCTCGTAAGAGCGTGACGTCATAAAACTTTAATAGGATCCACACACAACGCGTGACGTAATGAGACAGATGGCGTGACCGCGCTCCAACATCTGAATTGCGAGAGTATGACGTCATAAGATTTCTAAGCATGGATGACATTATTGGGACGACTCCATGGCACTAAAAACTTGGTAATTCGGGGTGGTTATTTAACCCACTAAACGAATTTTCCTAAAGTAGAGATCAAGCTAAATCGATTTCTAGTACCAGAAAACGGTAGGTTAACGGCTTTCGTCAAAATCCTTAGAGCTGTTTTCAAAATAAAATTTACATACATACAAGAATTGCTCCTTTAAGTTGAACGTCAAGTAATTTTGCTTCCTGTACTTCGAATGAACAAATTTCTGTACGCATTTACTTCCCAATTAATGCATTCCCAAGGATTAAAATTTGAACATCAATTAAAATATCTTCATTTTATAACTTCGAATACTTAATATTTTCTAAAACATAAACATAATTATGCAATCCAACATTTGTTTTTCTACTGACATCATCAAAGTACACGTCGCGCCATCCTTTTTCTGGTTTCAACACCACCCACCAAAGGAAACGTTATTGATTTTTAATATAATTATGGTTATAATTTAGAAAATATTAAATATTCCAAGTTATAATATGAAGTTATTTTAATCGATGTTCAAATTTTCATCCTTGGGAACACATTAATTGTGAAGGAAATGTGTACAAAAGTTTTTCCATTGGAAGTATAGGAAGCAAAATTGCTTGACGTTCACCTTAATAATATGTGATAAGGGCGATAGAATGGATCCCAATGCTATGTTCTGACCTTTGACCCCATTTCATCCATTTTCAATAGGGTTCGTCCCCTGGTGGCCCCCTACTACATACTAAAATTTCACCCAAATCGAATCATTTTTACGCACGTTACGGCGCATAAAGGCATCCCGCTCTTATGTCCTGACCTTTGATCCCACTTCACCCATTTTAAACAGGGTTCGTCTCCAGGCGGTCCCCTACCACATAGTAAATTTTCATCGAAATCGAACCATTTTTACGCCAGTTATCGTGCGGACAGACGGACGGACGGACTTACAAAGCTGGAGCATGTACGCTTCTTCAACCTACGGTTGGAAAGCGTAAAAAAAAGGGCGACGAGGGGCGAAAATTCGGTCATGGCACTACATGCCTACAAAGTTTCGTGGTTCTGTTGCTGTTAGAGTGTCCGGAACGCGACCTGATAGCACTTATTTTGCTTACCTTAAGTTTGAAATACGATTGCTCTTGAAGTATCGCCAGAATCGAGAAACGGTTTACTTCAGCGTGTTCTCCAAACAATTTTCTACAAACGATGAAAATGTCATATTTTTTTCTTCAATACGTTTTGCTCTGTGAGCTAGGTAAGCAAGAGTGTCGCGAAAGTTCTAAAACAGCGGCAGCAGCGGCGGCGGCAGTTACTTTTTTTATAATAGAGAGAAAATGAAATTACCAACATTCGTTTTCACCGAAGCAACGGTGACGTCATATAAGGGGTAAGGTTATCGCAATAAAAATTAATGGGCGGGTAGATTTTCATAGTAATTGAAATTTGAAAAAAAAAAGAAATTCCCCCTTGAGATATTAGCGATAGCAGCACAATTTTGCTCTAGCTTCCCAAAAGATCTGACTTGCTAGCTTTTAAATGTACAGTTTTGAACGGAATTGTTTGTAAGCCAGGTTCCTTTCACATTTATGCTGAAAGCAACAACGTATTTTGTTCTGTTTTCTGTTATTATTTTGTTCTGTTGTCTATTAATATTTTAACGATGAAAGTGAAGAGTAACGATGTATTTTGATTTGTTTCGTGTAGGCTTGAAGTTTTAAATTTACAGTTATGAACGAAATTGCTTATGTGTCGTTTGGCACAATAAGTCAGGCAGACATGTGTTTCCCAAAAGAGCGAAGAAATATGCAGTGTAGAATGACTCGAGTTAACCTGCTCATTATATATTTTGCTCTAAATTTATTCGTTCCGAATTTATGTAACAACAAACCTTTAAAATCACGTAAAAAGGGCTATATCATAATATGCTTTGCATTTCAATATTTATATTATTGTTTGACATATCGGATATCAAGGTTTTTGGAGTCAAAAATCAAAACGAATGTCTGGTTTGCTATGACGATTAATAAATCACAAGGACATTCCGTCCTTAAAAATAGCTAGTAGCAAAACTGTTTCTTACATGGCCAGTTTTGCGTAGCGTGCTCAAGAGGTAGTTCTCCTAGCGGTTTGGTAATACTGACGGATGATTCCAGAACAGTCAACGTAGAAGAAGCTCTAACATAAGTCAATAGTCTTTTTATTTTACCATTCGTTCATTGCTATAAAAATGTTTAGTTACAAATGATAACACTCTGCATCTTATAAAGATGTATAAATTCATGCTATAAACATTATGTATATTTGAATGTATTTTATTACCAATATTATGTAATAAAATTACAGAACAAACCGATCAAGTGTATTATTAGTATATTAATGTATGGTACAAATTATATTTTGGTATGGTAAGAAATCCTGTTATAGAAATATTTTTAATATTATCACGTTCAAAGAACGGGTACTTAGCTAGTAGTTTATAAAATCTTCACTGTGGCACTATCACATTGCTTGAAGGTATCACTGGACATGGCTCACCCGAGAGAACGAATTGGATTCGGGAATGGTTTCAATACTTTAGATCATATTCAAGTACTCGGAGAAATAATTGAAAGAACGAATGAGTATGAACTTCCACTATGTTTTGCATTTATTAATTATGATGGATTATTTGATTCCATAAAACTATCAGCATTTCTATAATGTTTTTCAAATCCTGCGATTTTGAAGATGCACACATTAACGTTATTAATAACATCCGTGAATATGCACGTGCAAATGTTCAGTTTTTGAGGATAGATGACTAGCAAGAGTTGCAAAGGGGGTTAGACAAGGTGACACCATATCTCCCGAACTCTTGTGATGTACTACAGAGGTAAAAACATGTATCGAGAGGACAAATCTGCAGCGAGACATTTTTTTCGCATTGCTCAATTGGGAGAGCGACTTACTCTAGAGTAAGGGGACACGAATTCGAAGCCCGTCGCGGACAAACTTGTGTTTTCAAGCTCTTTAATACCACATTTAAAAATGTCTTTCAATCATTAAACTAGGAAACCAAAGGGATAAAGATTAATGGATATTATTTACTGTTGTTTTGGCAAGAACTCCTTCAGAGCTACAGAGTATGAATTAGCAATATACCAACAAAACTAAAGAAACGGGTTTAAAAATGAAATTTCAGAAAACAAGATTTATGTAAAGCGCTTTTGCAAGAAATGAAGGCTTAGCAATTGATGAAAAAAACTGGACGTAACCGGTTCCTGTATTTACATTGGGCAACATATGTCAAGCGAGAGCCACATTAATGAAGACATCCATAGGCGTACAAAATTTAGTTGCACAGCACTTGGAAGCAATCTCATAATTTTCTAGAGTAATTTATCATTATCTAAAAGAAAAGTTTTAATCAGTACATCCTTCTACTTCTTATGCATAAAAGGGATACATGGACCTTAAGTTAAAAATACATACAGAAGATGCAGACAACTGAAAGGAGCATGGAGGGGTGTATGCTTGGTGTAACCAGGTAAGATAAGAAGAGGAACTCTTGTATCAGAAAAATGAGAAGAGCGGAAGACATCATGATCAGAGAAAATCCCTGAAATGGGTTGGACATAAAGTAATTCTAGAAAAATTGACCACGGATGGATAACTGAAATATTACACTGGATACCAACGGACAGAAAAACACCCAAAAGAAGATAATGCGGGAATGTGTGTAGGAAATTCGAAAGCTGGCTCTAAAGATTTGGAGGAAGACAGACTGGCTCAAGGTAGACACTTTTGTAAATCAATTAAGGAGAATTTCAGCCAGCAGTGGTTTAATAATGGTTGACGACGATAATGATATACATATTTGATGACTAAACTGACTTTATTAAAATGAAAAAGAAGTCTTAGCTTGCAGAGAATGAAATCACTTTAAAAATACATACTTCTCTTTTACATTCATGCGCATGTAAGAACCTCAAGTCCATAATTAGAAACAGTGATAAAAATCCCTGTCTCAAAAACACTCCCTGTGATCTTTTTCTCTCAGTGATATTTTGTTTCGGGGTTTAGACACCACCGCCTCAGCATCTCGTATTACTAGGCATAACCAGTATCACCTGGTGCCGTAGACCAAATATACCCATGGTTTTGCTCCGACAAATGGCTAAAAATCAGCATCTCTGATTATTCATACACCATAACTGCAGGCAACGTTTCGTCAAAGGGCAAAATTTGTTGAGTGTTTCACAACTGACGAAAAAGTATTCCAGTTTTGTACGGAAGAAGAATTCATCTATATGAATAAATAAACTGAGAACAATGCGTATTTCAAAGGTATACAGGTTGTGGTTCTTTAAGTGGAAATATACCACAACAATAACCATGGATTTTTATGCACTTTGTGGTTTCCTGGTGCAAAATATTCCGTAAGTGTTGGAAAATATGTTTCTCCTGTTAGGATGGTGGTTGAATCAGCAGTTGCAACGGTAAAAAAATTGAAATACCATTAGCGCGTAAGCCATCAAAACATGTGCTCATTACATTCGAGAATATGTTGTCGCCCTCTTATTATCTTTATTTTGAGTTAAAGTGGCTTTGTCTTAGCGGTTTTTTAAGGTACATATTCTTTGTAATAAAACGTTGCACACTGCAAATTGTCTGAATTGAAATAACGAAAGATTTGGGGTCCACATATTTGGTTATATGTCATTTTCTACTCCCAGAAATAGCAACAAATTTAATCTCAGTTTCCTTGACTTCCATTTTCCGCATACGTAAAGCTAAAAATTTTGGATTTTCAGGTCTGCTTTTATCTCATCTTGCAATTTTTATTACTTCCTTTCGCCTTGTTCGCCATTAAGTACAGCTGCTACGTTATTAGTTATGCGACATTCCGTATCTTTCCAGACGCTTTTTGTTATATTAAATTCGAGACACCTTCCCGTCAGTTTTTCTGTTTCCTCTCACCATAGGAAACGAAATCCTTTGCTGTTGGCACTTTAAATTGGATTTATAAAATTATATTCCCATCACTTTTTTTTGTATCTGCAGTCGCCGCTGTTATGCTCCCTCTTCGCTCCCTCGTCCTTTTTCAAGGGATGCACGTCACCTTGAATTAGATCAAGAAAAGAAAAAAATCCCTCAATATGTACAGAGTGTTTAGGCGTCAATCTTTGCATCTGCGCGACTGACTTTGAAAAATTGAAAGCTCTGAGAAAAGCAGAGTGACTGAACGAATAAATCAGAAGCAGCATTGCGTAATGTACGAAGAAGGATGCAGTCATCTCAAAGAAAAGAACTTGTTTTCAAAATAAACAGCGTCGTTGATTTTGTATCTTGTCATAGAAGTAAATTCGCTGAAAAGGCTGACAAAAGAAAATAACTTTCTTTTATCAGTTTGTAACAGAAAAGAATTATAGTTTGGATGGTAAAATAGTTACATTGCGGTAGAATTTATATCCCCAAACAATACCAAAATTTACAACCAGTAACAAATAGAGGAGGAATTGAAAACACCATGAAGCCCATTTATAACGTCCGTCAGGGAATGTGCTGGGTATGGTGGCGTGGGGAAATGGCCACCTTAAGCAAAAAACCTAAAGAAAAAGATTGAACACTTTGAATTTAGTTCATATAGGAAAAAACCTTCACACTTACATTCGTAGGTAATGTATACAGCAAACTCTCGATTATCTGTGCGCGGATATTCGGTTTGCGGATTATCCGCGCCTTGCCTTTTTTTTTTCGATGCAGTATTGTTAATACTTGTGAACCGAGTGTTGAGTTTGACTGCTGGCGTGTGACATAATAGTGCAGCTTTGGAATGTGTAGATACGCTCATAGATCATGTGGAACAAGGGGATTGTAATTATAGTGATACTGTGGCACTTCCTAATTTTTTCGTATGGGTGTTAGAAAACAATTAAATGCATATAAGAAGCAAAAGAACATTTCATATTATTTTGCTCCAAAAGACATGACTTTTGTGGGTTGTGTCTAGTAAACGTACTATATGTATATAGGCCTTTCGCATTTTACTTACGTCAAAAACATAAATTGTAAGTACAGTACCAATATGTTATAATCTTATATACACTATTGTCAATAGTTCAATGTGTAAAATGTATTTTTATATACTCACCAACTCGCTTGGCCAGCGTGATGAGTTATGGCCAAACCCCTCCAAAATGACTAAACAACTAAAATCTTGGCCCTCAGTCTCCGGCAGATGGAATGTACCTGGCCAAGGCAGCGGCCAGTGCGACATGAAGGCAGAGGGTGCTAAGAATCCCCGGAGAACCGGACTAGGCTGCCATCTGATGCTGACCTTGGCTACGTATAATGGACGCTCCCTATCTTCTGATTCAAGGCTTCTTGAATTGGAAGAGGAACTACAAAGGATCAAATGGGACATCATCGGGCTAAGTGAGGTAAGGAGAAAAAAAGAAGATCTCATTGAACTGAAAAGTGGACATCTCTTCTACTATCGTGGGACAGATACTGGCAGAACTAGGGGTGTTGGATTTATAATAAACAAGAAACTGAAGGATAAAGTTGTAGAAGTTGAAAGTTCCTCTGACAGAGTTGCACGACTCGTTATCCAACTCTCGAGAAGATACCAGGCTCAGATAATTCAAACTTATGCACCCACCACAAGTCATCCTGAAAAAGAAATTGAAGAATATTATGAGGAAATTCGTCATCTAAATAATAAAGGTAAGCAGCATTTGAAGATAATTAAGGGAGATTTCAATGCAAAAATAGGGCAACAGCAACAGAATGAAACTTCAGTAGACAAATTCGGTCACGGCAACAGAAACCAGCGTGGAAATACTCTCGTTGAGTTTACAGAGGCAGAAGGGTTTTTCATCTTGAACTCCTTTTTCAACAAAAAGCCACACAGGAAATGGACATGGAGACATCCAAATGGAACGACAAGTGGAATTGATTTTATTATGTGTAACAAAAAATTCGTCATAGAAGACTGTAGTGTGCTAGACAAGTTCAACACAGGTAGTGACCATAGATTGGTGAGATGTAAGATGCATCTCAACACGAAACCTGAACGTGGCAAGCTCATAAGACAAACAAAAATGTATTGACATAACCAACCTTAACCAAAGCTCTTATGGAAACAGCAACAAAATTAGCTGGGTCTAAGAACAAGTTGCATGTGAACAAATTATCAGGAAAAACCAAAATGTTGATGCAAAAAGAAGAGAGATGAGGACAACTAAAGAAGATGTAACTTCCAAAGTGGAATATATAGAGCTATGCAAGACAGTACGAAAAAGTATCACTGAAGACGTAAGGAAATTCAACTGTGAACTAGTGAGGAAAGCAATTGAAAACAACCGAAGCCTAAAGATAGCAAAGGGACATCTCAGTAAAGGAAGAAAACAGATTATGGCACTGAAAAATGAAGATGGTTCTGTAACAAGAAATAGAGGTGAAATTTTGACAAAAGTGAAATATTTCTACTCCAAATTATATGAAAGGGATGATACATGTACTCCAGACATCATGAAAGGTACCAGCGTTCTTCCATTCCTCCCAGCAGAAGTTGCACATGCAATAAAGAACATGAAGCGGGGAGAAGCTCCAGGAGAAGATGGAATTACTGTAGACATCATACAAGAAGCAAGTGGAGAAATCGAAACAGTACTCGCCCAAATTTGCATTCGATGCCTTAATGAAGGGCAGATTCCTGAGGATTGGAACAACGCTACAATGATCCTGCTACATAAAAAGGTGACATTGAGGATCTCAGGAACTACAGACCTATCAGTGGTTTATAAAATCTTCACTAAAGTTCTTTCACACCGCTTGAAGGTAACACTAGACATGGCTCAACCGAGAGAACAAGCTGGATTCAGGAGTGGCTACAGCACAATAGATCATATCCATATACTGACAGAACTAATTGAAAGAGCGAGGGAATATGAACTTCCATTGTGCATGGCTTTTATCGATTATGAAAAAGCTTTTGATTCGGTGAAACCATCAGCAGTTACAATGGCTCTGAAATCCTGCGGTATTGAAGATGCATACATTAATATTATTAATAACATCTATGAAAATGCAAGTGCAAAGATTCGGCTGTTTGAGAATACAGCACACATAAAAGTAGGAAAGAGAGTGAGACAATCATACATGTTACAAAACGCTCTTTAATGCCACATTGGAGGGTGTCTTTCAGGCGCTGAGCTGGGAAAACAAGGGGATAAAGATTAATGGAGATTATTTTACCCACCTTCGTTTCGGTGATGACGTAGTCATTTTTGCAACTACCCCATCAGAGCTTCAGAGTATGATCCGGGAACTTGCTGACAAGAGTAAAGAAGTGGGATTAAAAATGAACTTTCAGAAGACAAAAGTGATGTTCAATGCTTTTTCAAGAAATGAAGATTTATCGATTGATGGAGAAAAGCTGTAGATAACAGACACGTACGTTTATCTTGGACAGCAGGTATCAAGTGAGGGCCACACTGATGAAGAAATTAATCGGCGTACAAAACTTGCCTGGAGACCTTTTGGAAGAAAGAGCATAATTTTCAAGAGCAATATGCCATTATGTCTTAAAAGAAAAGTGTTTGATCAATGCATCCTTCCAGTGCTTACGTATGGTGCAGAGACGTGGACCTTAACTAAAAGAGATATAGAAAGGCTGCAGACAACTCAACGATGCATGGAGAGGTGCATGCTTGGTGTAACCAGGAGAGATAAGAAGAGGAACTCGTGGATCCGAAAAAGGACAAGAGTGGAAGACATCATAATCAGAGTTAAATCCCTGAAATGGCAATGGGCTGGACATACTGCCAGAAGGACAGACCATCGATGGACAGCCGAAATTTTAGATTGGATTCCAAGGGACAGGAAATGACGCAGAAGAAGACCCCAAGGGAGATGGGTGGATGAAATTCGAAAGTATGCAGGAGTGACATGGAGGAGACTTGCACAAGACAGACCGTTGTGGAGGAAACTTGGGGAGACCTTCGTCCAGCAGTGGATTGATAATGGTTGACAATGATGATGATGGCACACGTAGGTAATTTTTTAAGTAAAAAGCAAAAGTCGTATTATCCGTGTTTTTCAGTTCTCCGTGCGCATTTATCCGGTGATTAGCACGGACAATCAATAGTTTGCTGTATATATGTTCTGCTTATAAGTAAATTGAATAGGCTAATATTACAAATGCGATATTTCATATTATATTTACAAATCTAATATTTTACGAATGCGTAATTGTTTTATCTTGCAGATTACATAATTGTTATTATGTTGTGAATTGCGACGTGCCTACCTCAGAGGTGTCGCACATATATGAAGATGGAAAGTTGCGGCGACCAACTTCGTCGGCGTAGCTTAATTGGGGAAGCATTCATCTCCGGAGCAACAGGATACGGATTCCATCCGCCACCAACAAATGCTTGTTTTCATGCTGTGAAATAAATTAGTACAATATTATCCTGCGTAATTATCCGTCGGTTAATCATTAATCATCATATAAAAAATTCTGTCTTTCAAATGAGTAATAATAATAATTGAGGTTACGATTTTCTTTAGTATTTCATGAGCTGTGAGTATTTCGAATTCACTGAAATTCCTCATTAAGAAAATTTTAGTTGTTTGCACTACAACTTAGGACACAAATAGTTTTTTAAAAATAGAAATAAAGAAATACAACGGTCATTAATCCAGAAAAATATAAAAATAAAAATGATCGGATTTTGTACTCATTTTTGAAGTGAATTATTTCAGTAAATTCAGATTCGTAATTCACTTTCTGTATTTTGGATTCATTTTTTGAAACGGAAGCGAAATCACACTTTTTTTTTTCAATTTCTATGCTTAATGACGCCACATATAACAATCTTCGGGAATGATTGATCATAAAAATCTTTTAATCAATTTTTGCTTGGTAAATGATTTTTTGAGTGCTAATCCTATAGTCCAAAAATGTCGAAAGCGACCGTCGATTAAAGAAAACAGCGCTCTAATTGCAATCACTTATATGTTGAATAAGCTGTTTAGGATTTTGAATTTGTTTTTTTCTGCCGAAAGATTTTTTTGTAACATGTATTATAAATATATGATCACATGCGCATCGGCACTGAATTTAACAGCTTCTTTAGTTGATGTTAATAGAGCTTTAATTAGAACAGAGCTCATTTGAGCAAGCAATGCATATCTACACTGATTTAAGTAACTGAAAGCATTTGTATGATTGAGCAAATGTTGAATTTTTAGCGGAACAGAATTTAAAACAGCAGTCCGGGAAAAATGCCCATGTTAAGTTTAGTTTTTGTTTAGATGCTAAATAATCGTAAGAATTGAATTTTTACCGTTTTGTTCAATCCAGCTGCGTCTCTTCCTCATTTAAATAAAACAACACAGTTTTGCCATAGATAGTTAAGATGATACTTCAGAAGAATTTCGGGACACCCTAAGCCTTAACCAGCCCAGGTGCGTTGCATCCGCTGCATTCCACTTCCACCACCCTGATATTAGTTATGGGACTACAAAATTTATGAAGGTTTATCCGACTGTCTGTATAACCGAAGCAACATGTTACGTAAGAATAAATATTCCAAACATAACGTCACCATAGAATGACATGTGCTTTGAAATTAAGAAATAAACTGAAAGTTTTTAGCAAATAATTTGAATACTTTTATAAGAAAAGTGAATTTCGAGCGGTTCAAAATCAGAATCACTGTAATCTCACGTCTGCATGCCGTGCCTCTTTGCCTATTTGTCCGATATGAAATAATATTTTGCCATTGGAAAGCTGGAATGTTATGAATGATAATCCATGGCGCTTTACACTTTTCCCAATGCATATATTTGTCTCCAGGAAGCGTAGTTGCAGGCGGTATTGGTTTTAAAATGTATTTTATTCCATATCTTTGCTTCCGAAAGTCAGATTTAAACAATTATCTTTTCCTCCGTTACCTGCTACCCGCCGGAAGATTTCGTACGTTTTATAGGTAAAAACAATTCGTATATCTCTCAGTAGGTGATGTAAATGTATATCGAACTTTTTCCAGCGTCTCTGCTTTTAAGTATTTGATTTGGGAAATTCCTTTAACACCGAAGGAAGAAAAACTTCCATATGCAAATTTGTATATATGACGTATATATAATATATACACCAAATATATATTATATCCGTTATGACCATCTCCAGCCTAGAGAAATGAGCGCGCCTGGAGACCGAACGGTGGCGCAGGTGAAGTTCACTGAGCAGTATATATACAATCCGAGGACCAGCTTTCGGTTAGCAGAGTGTTCGTATTCAGAATGGGAAAAGCTACCGATTTATCGGAGTTTGAGAAAGGACAAATTGTGATGGCATGGCGCCTCGGAACTGCATGTGGGTTCTTCAGGTGCCGCTGAAGTGAGTACGTATCAAAAGAGGTGCACAGATGGCCAAACGACGAATAGTCGTCCAGCACTGTGTCGTCCGCAGCTCATTGATGCCAGAGGGGAGATGATACTGTCGTACATTGTTCAGAGCGACCGCAGCCACAGTGCGACAAATCACCGGCAGCTACAACAGTGGTGATCAGGGCTATGTGTAAAAGCACACAGTTCATTGCAGCCATCTGCGCATGATTCTGCGTAGCCGAAGACACAGCCGGGTCCCCATGCTCACTGCACGACATCGCCAACAACGCATGGAATGTGCCCAAGATCATTGAGGTTGGACCGAGGGTGATTGGAAGAAAGTGGCCTGTTGTGACGACTCAAGATTCCTGGTGCATCACGTAGACGGCCGTGCGTGGATACGCTCAATACCAACGGAGGCTGCGGCACCGGGATTCTCTGTTGGTCGGAAACAGGTCGGCGGCGGCGTTGTTATGCTGTGGTCGATGTTTCCTTGGGGACACTTTAAGCACCATTATCCCAATAGCAAAATGCCTAACAGCTGTCCAGGAATTTGTACTTCGTTGAAGACAAAGTTCACCCATTCATGGCAACTATGTTCCATTGCCAACATAAAAATGCGCAATGCTACACAGCCGGAATCGCCAAGCAGTAGTTCGAGGAACATGCTTGTGACCTTCTGTTAACGCTGTGGCCTCCAAATTCACCTGACACGACAAATTGTGATGACATGGCGCTTCGGAACTACGATCTCGGAAATTGCACTGTACCCAATTGAACATTTGTGGTACGACTTCGAAAAGCGCATTCGCGCTAAATCACCATCACCCCGCAATGTACGGTAACTGGAGGGCCCGCTGTTGATATTATGGAGCCAGATATGCCAGGATACCTTTTCGCGACCTCAGCAAATCGATGGCCCGCCGAGTGGTTGCTGTTTTGCTGGCTAAAGGGAGTCGTACAGCTTATTAAGTAGGTGGTCATTATGTAATGTCTCGTCGGTGTATATGCGCGAATGTGTTTTTAAGTTGAATGTTCGAAGGTTAAATTTATGTTATACATAAGTTAATTTTGATAATGCGTTACTGACACGTTTTTTCGAACTAAAAAACGCAAAATTCGTCACCCTTTTTAAAACTGAGAATGACCTCTGCATGGCTCCAGTCATTGAGAGCTGTGCTCGAGCGCGTACACTTAATATTAATTTAAAAGTGTAGGATATACAAATCTATTTCTGCCCCATTTCATTACTTCTACTGCGCACTTTAATTCTTCTTACGTAATATAATTTAGGTGGTTATTGTCAGGTAAATGAAAACTCCGCATCTATCTGTTTGACAAAATTGTCATTAATTGCGAATCCCTTGTCAGTTTTCAATTTCAACAGTAGCAATTTTTGCGTTCGTGTCTCTTTGTAAGAAGTTAGTTGCTGTACTTATTTTGGATTGTGTTTCATATAGGTATTTCCCAAATTTATTGTTACAACCCTCCCAACTACTTCAGTGGAGTGCTTGTCTCTCTTTTTGCATTTGCGCTTCTCCACTAACATTCGATATGAACATCTAATTTTCCTGATAAGACGAAATTGATGTACTGTATATGTTTTCATTTGTCCTCTTACTATCCTGATTTCAACATTCCATATTAGAAAGTCCTATTTTTCTTCAAGTTATTCGTTTTTAGGCTTCATTCAGCAGCATTATATGACTTAATTTCACATTAAGACAGTCTTCGTTTATTTTCTCTTTTGCAGTCATTTAATTTTAGATGTTTATGTTTGCGTGGCATAATTTCTCCTACGTTGCTTTTTGTAACCTATTTATTTTAAATAAATGTTCTGTGTTTTAATCTTATCTTTTTCTTAACCCAGTTTGGAGATACGAGATTTTCTGTTAGCAAGTAGTGAGGAGTCAGACGTGTGCATTGCGCATACCATTACGTCGGTTTTCGATATTGCTGATTTCTTATTCGCTGTTGGCCAATTACTGCTTTTGAAACTTTATCAGACCAGGTAAACTTAGGGATATTCTTCTTCCCTCTGTAAAAGTTATCTATTACTTTTTGGCCATTATGAAGTGTGAAGTCTTTTAAAATTTTTCCCTTTCCACTACAATGAAAATGGACTTTGAAGTCCATTAAACCTTTCGCTTTTCCTTAGGTCGCATTTTCCCCCACAAATGTTGCAAACGCACGAAAACATACAGTCACCCAAGGCTACAGGGCATTTGAAGACAATAACAAATTTTAAATTTAAATACAGCGTCAAATTTTGGAAAGTGTGGAATATGCCCGTATAGGCAGGGGATATAAAATAAAGCATCAGTCCGCGGGTACAAATATCAATCGTAAAATCAAACCCCAAATGTTTGTTTCAATTGAAATGTCACCAGTGGGTACATAATTCAATCAGGTACCATTTGTATTTTCCGGGGCAGTCGGAAACTATAATGGTTAGGGTTATCATTGAAAGATACTAAACACGCATGTACAGGATGTGGCAGAAAAACGGGCGTTTTTGAATGCAACAAAACTGATACTTGGAAAAGGAAAAATGAAAAACACATCCATTGCACCCTGACACATTGCCATTTGTGAAATATGCACAGCCACGTTCATGTTGTGAATATTATGTCCAGCAGGTGACCATTTTGACGTCTACACTCGGACATTCTGCGACAGAAATCGTCCACGGCACGTTCCAACATCTCAATAGGAATGTTTGTGACTTGTGCGGATGTTGTGTTTCAGTTCAGCAATGGTGTGTGGCCACCTTGCGTACACACTAGTTTTAAGGTACATCCACAGAAAGTAATCAAAACTGACAAACTGGTGATCTGGAGGGCCACAAAATACCACCATTCCGGGATATGGTGCGGTTTCCGAAAAGTCGGTGTACGGCTTCCATGAAAATTCTTGCACAGTGAGACGTAGCGCCGTCTTGCTGAAATAAAAATGGCTCGTCTGAAGCAAAGCGTGCAAGTTGCGGTGCGAAGAATGTGTCTATCATGTCGGCATACTTGTGAGATGTTACTGTTGTTGCTTGTCCTTGCTCATTCTCGAAAAAAGAATGGCCGATTATTCCCATTGAAGAGATCGTACACCACACTGTAATTCGCTGACTGTGTAACGGCCTTTGATGCAGTGTACGGTTATTATCCTCTGACAAATAGCAAAAGTTTTGTTTATTCACAAAACCACGAAGATGAAAGTGGGCCTTGTCACTCATCCATAATAAGCGCAAGAAAGGTTCATTGCCTTGCATTTTGGCCAAAAGCTCAACACAGAGACCCATCCGGTGTTCGTAATCATTTTCATTTTACTACTGCACAACCTGCATCTTATGTGGTTGTAATTTTAACTCGTCCCGTAAAATTATGTTGACACTACGACTTGAGACAATCACTGCAGAAGAAATTCGTGCAACAGAACGTTTTGGACTTTGTGTTACAAAATTCTGCACTTTCTGTTATTCTTTCTCGCGTTCGTATGCACTTTCCTTAGTTTCAAAGGTCTTGACCTATAACCTGATGGCATATTCCGATTGAATAGGACCATGCCTCCCGAGATTAAAATAACTCCGATATTCTCATCTAGCAGTGGCAGCACAGTGATCATTTTTGTAAAATGCCTTAAGAGCTAGAGCACGTTGAGCTCCACTCCACCGATTCATGTCTCTGCAAATGGCGGTGTTTCGTGAAACGAATGACGATCTATACGTGTTGCCAACTTCATTAGGGAAACTTTCGCGAAGATATCAAAAATGCCCGTTTTTCTGCCACATCCTGTACTTATGGTGCAGGAATGCAGAAAATTAGAATCCAGGTGCAGCGATCGCTGGGAGGCAATTTTCTTCAAAAGTGATATGGAAGACAGCATATTGAGAATTGCACCAGTCTAGATAAAAGTGACAGCATAAGAGCAATAATTTATTAAGGACATAGATCTTTAGGTTATATTTTAAAGTTATATTTTCTAAAGGATCAGCGGAAATTAATTTTAAATCTGGAAAATAATTGAAATGTTATTCGACGTACTAAACATATCTTATACGTATAAGATCAGCTGGGGAATTTGGTGAAAATATTCAGACAGAAACAATCCCAGTCTGCTCAGTGGGAATTGTACCCGATGTATACTATCCTACTAGCTGTACAAGAAATCATATTTCAGTATCTACCTGAAAATAATGCAATATATCTATTTTTGTGTGACAAACAAAGGATTATCTTTAGTCATAAGACTTCCAGAGTTATTCGGCAGAACATGGCATTTTCGATCGAATGTGAATCATTTTGTGTTGCTCTTTCGAGTTGAAGCATACGCACTTGCAAACGTGAGCTGAGAAATAAAGCCTACTGTGCAGCCTTTGGTTCCATAGATATATGATTTTTAAAGTGCAGTACGAATGATAACGTTATGGCATTAAAACAGATCTGTCAAACTACGTTTTAAAAACGTTTCTTTTGCTAAATGGTTGATCAAAATGATCTGTAATTTAAATCAGAGTGGAAATTTTAATATCATACTATATTTCTCATTTATTATGAGCTGCAGTGTCTTTGTATACTGTCCAGCTTTATCAGGGCAATTTTTCATTATCTGCATATCGATACTAAACATTTTCCAGTTGTCCCGCTTCATCGGGATAATAATATATAAAAATTTAACAATATTCATTTGAAACCAATTGTACGACCAAACAGCTGTTTTAAAAGCAGAATGGAAATTTTAACATTATAATTCTTATATATCATCAGCTGCAGTTTCTTGTGAATATTGTCCAGTTTTATCAGAACAAGGTTGCATTGTTTGCATGGTACCAGACATGTTCCAGTTGTCCAGCTTCATCACGACAATTGTTAATTTTTATCATGATGATGATAGGAGTATAAAAATAAACAATATTCATGTCACACCAGTTGTTCGACCAGACAATTGTTTAATTTCCCTCATGATTCTGACACATTTTCCAGTTCATCACGATAATTATTTTATTTTCCTCGCAATACTGGGTCACAATCCACTTGTTTCGTCACGATAGATATTTAATTTTTCTTCTGATATTGGGTGAGTGCCCCATTGCGTAATCGTGACAATTGACTTTCATCACGATGCTTCTCGATTGTCCATTTCTTCATCACGAGAGTCATTAAATTTTCTTCAGGCTGCTGTGTCATTATCCAGTTGTCCAGCATCATCATTTTACACAAGCTGTTGCGATGAAACTTTATCATAGGCACAGCGAAAGTGTCGTTGACGATGAATAAAGACTCTTGTGCTTAAGTTGGACGTTAAGTAATTTTGCTTCCTAAACTTCCAATGGAAAAACTTTTGTGCACATTTCCTTCACAATTAGTGTGTTCCCAAGGATAAAAATTTGAACATCATTAAAATAACTTCATTTAAATACGAAAGGTTGTTATTATATAAGTCATGTACCGCTTCATAGTGATTTCACTCCTTAGCCTGATGATGCGACCATAGTGGTTTGCGAAAGTGCTCGCTAGAGCTTTTAAACTAACCCTTTTTAATTGTAAATAAAGACGTTTTTAACCTACCTTTTTAGATAGTGATTGGGAGGTGTGGTGTTTGTGCTCTATATTAAGACGAATCTGATCGTGCTTTGACAGCCCTAATTACCCTTTTAAATAACTTCATATTATAGCTTGGAATATTTAATATTTTCTAAAACATAACCATAATTATATTAAAAATCAATAACTTTTCCTTTGGTGGTGTTGAAACCAGGAAAAAGATGGCGCGACCTGTACTTTGAAGACGTCAGTAGACAAATAAATGTTTAATTGCATAATTATGGTTATGTTTCAGAAAATATTAAGTATTCCAAGTTATAAAATGGAGCTATTTTAATCGATGTTCAAATTTTCATCCATGGGAACGCATTAATTGTGAAGGAAATGTGTGCAAACGTTTTTCCATTGGAAGTATAAGAAGCAAAATTACTTGACGTCCACCTTAAAACGTTGAAGTATGTACTGTAATGCATCTCTTAATATTTGTTTAGTTCTTTATTACTGGGTACATCAAAAACTATGGCACCGTCTACGAGTACAAATCCGGAAATCAGAGCTAACATGAATCCCTTTCAATTTTTTAGTCTGCATTTTCATTTTACCTTGCAGCCGTTTGAATTAGTGTGGTTTAACTAGACGCAGTTTACGAATTCATACTTATGATTCAGTGTTTTACCTCCTGGACTTACTCATACGATTACATCACTTCTGTGGATGCAGCTGTCTTTTTAGTTCTACTAGTGTTTTCGTAAAAGGAGCTACACTTTTTTCTTTACAGTGCACCATTAATTTTAGCAAACGAAGAGCAATTACTTATGAATAACAAAATCGTTTAATATCTATGTAAGACTTGTACCTGAAAGACTTTACAGAGTTTGATTCAGAAATTTTTATGATAAGAATATTCAATGTTTTCAACAGATACAAAAGTTTATCTCGCAAATTTCTTTAGCTTCAACCATGATAACATCCGTTTCAGCTGATGGAACAGCAAGATTATTCAAAATGTACTTATCTTCTGAATCAATTGTTTCGTCTGCTTCGATGCTTACACCAGATACTGAGTTAAAAAAAGATCTTTCACTTGCTGCTTGTGAATTTCATATACGTATTTTTGACAAATAACATTTCCGCATCCAATTTACATTAGAAATAAGACATCTTTCAGCGCATTTTCCAAGAAATATTTTAACGTAGGGGTATCCAGTTGGGAAAGTGTGATGTTAGTTGCACAAAAGGCACCAATTCTTTTCAAAAGTTCTATTGAGCGATGCTGTTCTTGTTTTGTTCTTTTTTCAATTAATTCATCAACACATTTCTGCATTATTTTCGGTTGACGGTTCGTACACAACATGTTTTGTGCAGCTTGCTTGTTAAATTCTGTTCACAACTGTCCTTCTGGAAAAATCCACTGCTATGTTGCAACACGTACAGAAAAATAGATTTTTGTTCACAGGAAAAGTATCCTTACTGTCTGCTTGCATCTTTCAGACGAACTCATTTTAATTACGTGGCTTATTTTCAAAATTAACAAACATTATCTATAAACTTTATAAACTAAATACTCAGACAAAAGCAAAAACGTTTTCTATGCTAAGCGTCGGCAAAACTCAAACACTCTTTTCTGTGAGCTGCTTTTCCCAGTTAAAACTACTAATACAATTGATGGCATTCGGTTTACGGTTTACTAGTGCGCCAAGGCGCCGAGGTCATTCAACAGTAGCGGGGAGTGGACACCACGAAAGATCACACGTGTATTCTTCAGCAGAGTGCATGGGACCTGGAATTAGCCGTCAAACTTGTTGATAAGACTTCCTTCGTAACAAACAATTTTGAGGGGCAATTCAAGGTTTCAAGTTTTGGTTTATACTCTGGAAAAGGATTACTTTGCGTTATATTTTACGCATAAAATCTAATGAAGACAGTAATAAAATTTATTTAAATATGAAAAATAATCTAAAAATTGTAATAGGAATTCGGCAAAAATAGGAAAAAAATGTGAAACTCGAGGATATACACTATATTGACAAAAGTCTGGTGTGCAGATACACGTTCAAAAACAAATGAACGTATCATCTGCGTTGTTAAGATGCGCAGTACAGCTGCAAACGGTATAAAAACAAGCCTGCTGCTGACCGCGATCACATCGCACTGTAAGGTTGAGTCAAAATGTCGCGGCGGAGAGAACTGACTTCGAGAAAACAAAGATTGTTGGGTGTTATGTTAGTGGGTTGTCCATAAGATAAACCGAGAGGCGTTTAAACATATCCAATTTAACTGTTTTGGATGTACTGAATAAGTGGAAGACACATGACGTGCCTGAAGCAGCAAAACGTTCCGGCAGACCAAAGAAAATCAGGACGTCGAAGCATCAAGGGAGTCTTTACAGATAATCGACGGAGTACTACACAAGACATCAGTGTACAGGTGACTAAAAATGCTGAAACCTCGATATGCACACTTACCATTTGCAGAGAATTTCATTCCGTGGGTTACCGTGGTCGTGCGGCTGCTCATAAGCCTTTCATTTCCACTCGGAATGCTGCTAGTCGTTTTGCAGGGTGTAAATAGCATTGATCGTGGACCGTAGATAAATGGAAACGGGTCCTATGGACTGATGAATCCAGATACACGATCCATCAGTCTGATGGCCGTATGTGGGTATGGCGGCAGCCGGGGGAACGCTATTTACCACAGTGTACTGTTCCTACGGTCACGTTTGGAGCTAGCAATGTACTAGGGTGGGAGTGTTTTGTGTGGTATGGTCCCGGCCCATTGGTTATCGTGGACAAACCTGTTAACCAGCACCTCTACCTCGATATTCTGGACAATTATGACCTACCAACTTTGTGGCCATACTATGGAACCAAGCCTTGTTGGTCCGAGCAAGATAATGCACCGAGCCATAAAGCAAGGACTGTTACGGCGTGGTCTGACGATAATTCCGCATCGTGTGTGGACTCGCCAGCACAGAGCTGTGATCTTAATCCCATAGAACACCTACGGGATGAATTGGAGCGCCACATAAGAAGTTTGTAACCAAGGCCTACTACTAAGCAACAGTTAGCTGCGGCATTATGTACTGAATGGAAGCGCATACCTATCGCTATGTTCCAGAACCTTGTCGAAAGCATGTCTCGAAGGGTCAGTGCATGCAAAGTGGTTTCAGAATAGCTTTAATGTAAAAAAACAGAGGAGACGAGAAACATGGAATTGTCTCAAAGAAAAAAAACAACTGAACGATACAAACTGATAAAAGCGATGATATGTACATTGAATGAATAATAACAAATTTACAACGTGATGCAAACAGAGCAATGCTTGAGGAAGAACGAAATGATCACAGGTGGAGCACTGCAGTGCGAAAGAAATCAAAAAGTTAATGTAGAGCCTTAACTTACTGTGAGATGAAACGGACTTTGTGTAACAGCGAACCACGGGGTTACTGGCGACCACGTAGCATAGAAGAAGATTTCACTGCATTCGGAGGTGGCAGATTAATACTCCTACTGTACCACCGTGCACAGAGTAGCGGAAAGCAGGGGGGGGAGGTGAAGTCCGAAGTGCGCCATCTATGAAAAAAAGTGTCGAGGAGTGGCAGTTCGTTTCTTGTAGAAGGTGTATGTCGACCCCAAGGGGCGAGAGATCTTCCATAACGAGAGCGTTAATGAGGAGGTTAGCACAACCCCTACAATTCAGAATGGCGACCTTGAATGGGTAAGTCCGACGTAGGATGAAGGGCAGCTTTCTGGAATGTGTCGAGGCGATTGATGATACCACGACACCACAAGACGTAGTCGGGTTGCTTGGCATTATGCCAGAGGAATTTGAGGATGGAGGTTGCTTGGTGGAAGACCTCGGGAAGAACTGCTTCAAACTGCTGTAAAAAGATGAGAAAAGCCTCCCGATTTGTTTTATGAGTGAGAATCTCGTAAAGATCTTCAAATGAGACATGTTCTGAAGGAAGAGAGGCATTGGTAAGCAGAGCCGAGAAATCTTCAAACGTCGGCAGAGGACCCTTGGACTTTGAAGAAGAAGACCTAGAACGTGACAGGGGAGACTTGGATCTTGCTAGACGGGTGGAACGATGTGGGCGGCCAGTAGGAGAAGGTGATTTATTCCTTTTCCTCCGGGCCTCGGTCCTGGTAGTACATCTTGGGGATCTTATGGTATGATTTGAATCGATGTGAAGCACTTCTGCACGACGTTAAATTCGAAAAACCGTCTCGTTCTTAATTTTTACACGCCAGTGTGTTTTCCAGCAAACGTAGTAGAGCGACGTTTGCTGTGGATCGATGACACACGAGATGGGGAATCAGAGGAATGGTCCATCTTATCACTGGGAGCAAAAGTGCCGACGCTGAATGAAGGTTGAGGATCAGCTGTGATGTCCTCTGATGGAGACAGTAGGAGTCAAGCGGAGGAAAATCCGATAGAGAGGAGAAAGCAACATCGGAAGACGCGTGTTGATCGAAGGCTTTAATCAGATTTTCTGCAGAACTGGGTCCAGGAGGTGTAGACGCAGGGGGAGGCATGGCAGCACAAAAGGAGGAAGAGGTAGAATGCTGCCGTGGACCTGCAGGAGTCAGTGGCTCTGCATGAGGGCAATGGGTCTGCTGATGGCCGTAAGCCTTGCAGCGTGAGCAATGAGCAGAGGTGCGGAGCTCAGTCCGGCAGCGCTCGTTACCGCAACGAACATCGAGGAACCGTGGAAAATATATGAGATGCTCTTCCGACGGGAAGATGATGCGGGAAGTTCTACGGAAGCCACAGATATGTTTATCATCGGGGTCAGAGGGGAAGCGGAGAGAGTCTTCACTGGGCCAACTACTCTGCCGCATCGACTAAGTGCAGCACACAGCATATCATCAGAGTTCTCCGGGGGGACGGGATGTAGAGAAACCAGAACAGGACGCTGGGCTATGGATTCGGCTAAGAAGTGACGATCGCCAATTGATAGGCCGCAAGACAAGACAAGGTCGGCATATTCTTTCTTCGAAAAATAAATAATCACAGTTCGTGGCTTTCGGGTGAGGTGGGTGATGAAACGAGAAGGAAGCATGTTCTTGAGGGCGGAGCTGTACTGTTTCAAACGAATGTTGGGCAGCGCATCAAAACAAACCCCCAACGCGAGGATCGAATGAAGACGTTGACCAGCAGGAGAGTTATCGGGAATGTCTAATAAGATGGTGTCACCGTTGAGAGTAATGTAAGAATCCATAGCGGGGCAGACGAGACGAGGAGAAAGCCGGTGGAATACCAGAAGCAGCCGCAGAATACGTGCGTGCAGAAGCGCTTCCTCTGTAAGTCATTGACGCAGCATGAGACAATGTACTGGAAGCAGAGGCAGTAGAAACTGTAGAGGGAAGATTAGTGACTCCATCAGAGACGTCCATGAATTCATCATCGTCAACAGAGGCCAGGGACGCCACATCCACGTTCTCAATGGCAGAGTCGGAGACCTGAGCAGGTGAAGACATGCAAATGACAGAAAGAAAATTAAGGCGCTCTCTACTAGCAAGCGAAGATGATTGATCGGCTGCGTCTGTCGTTGAAGAGGCGATGCGAGAAGCTGCAGCTATGCAGGCGGGAACAGCGCCCTGATCTGCAGATGCTGTAAACAATGGCAAGGGTTAACGAAGAAAACGAGCAGCTCGGTGTGGAAATTAAAACAGTGATAATGAAAAAAAATGAGACCTCACCAACTCGTGAAGAATCTTAAACGAAAGCAGAGACCTTTAACTTCGGCACATACATAGAAGAACAATGACGGGACACAGAAAACACATACGTGAAGCACTCAAACACGGAGCTCGTGATGGCACGTGTAGGCCAAAGGTGGTTTCAAAATATCTTTATTCAAGGTAGAAATCAGGAGACGAACTAATAAGGACGTCTTAATACAAATAAAATACGATCAAAGATCGTTAAACCACTAAAACCTATATAAAAATATACAGCATAGTGCACAAGTTGAAAAATGGAGCAACATTACAGCTCGTGATAAATGAACAGCGACAAGCATGTCTGGGCATTTAGGAAGGATTTTAACAAAAAAAAAAAAACTTATTGCTCATAAGTGCATTGCTGTGCGATTAACAAACTTGTTCAAGAAAATATTGAGAGCTTCAGGAGACAACATTTCTCTTGCAAAAAAAAAAAAAAAAAAGTACAATAAGACAGTAAGTTGTAACACATCATAGTTACAAGAATGTACAGTACAAAGCAATTGACAAACTGATCATAAGACAAATCAATGAAATGATGAATATCAGAAGAAGAACAAACTTGGACTTCCTGGTGTAAATATAATATATTACCTGTTCGGCAATATTAAGAAACAATGTACAGATATACAGCACAGTGTCAACATGTTACAAATCAAAATCGGACCATATACAGAAATGGAACACTATTCTGTTGACCAGATAGAAAATGTAAGTATAATAAGAAAACACACGATGAATAAAGCTTTAACATATTCTCACTATCCATATGTAGTGATAGAAGAATGATAGTACCAAGCATCACCTCACACAAAAGAATAAAATAGGTAAAATGTTTTTCAAAATATATTACTCATGAGTACAACACCACGCAATTGACTAACTTGTGCAAAAATAAATACAGTAAGAATCATTAGTCAACATGTCTCTTGAAAGAAGGTACGATATGACAGTGAGTTTTAACACAACATATTTACAAGGATGTACAGTACTATGCAATTTAAAAAACTGATTATCAGACAAATCATTGGAATGTTTAATAACAGGAAATAACTAAACTTGGACATCCTGATGCAAATAAGATGGATTACTTGTTCCGCAATAATTTTAAAACTATGTACAATTATACTGCACAGTGCAAACATGTTCGGGAAACAAAATAGAACAAAATTACAAAAAACTACACTGCAGAAACAATTTCTATGTTTATACAGCACTATGCTAATGACTAACTGCAATATTTATACTCAAAATGTAAACTAAAGACGAACTAACTTGAACGTCAATGTAAGAAAAATAAATACAAGATGAGTGTCACAAAAAACAATTTGCTGTGTAAACACGTACAGCCCTTTATAAAAAAAACCCATGCGGTAAATTTCCAAGCTGTGCAAAGATCTTGAAAACAGATTGTTGATATTTACATATGCATTTCTGATTCAAAAAGGTCAAATACCAAATCTGCCGACCGTCAGGTACAATGACGCTGGCGAGCTGGTAAACCATGAGGCAGCCGGTGACCAGGTGGCAAGGAACTGGCTCTCCCGACGCTGAGTAACTGCAACAGAATACTCTAGCCGAAGTCGAGATGTCAGACGGTCGCGGAAATGGCATAATAATGCCGTAGAAGCTTCATGCACAGTCAGAGGAGTAGTCAAATATCTGCAGCGTTGATGAAACACGTAGATTACATGCTTCGCTAAAATAAAAATATAGGCACAGACTGATGGGAGCTTGACTGGGGGATAGTTCTGTAGCAGAAGAGTCCGATATGCATCAAATGTAAGATCTGCTGTAATGGAACATTGGGCGATAGTAAATGCCAAGTTCAGCATTGGGAGTAATATAACACAGTGTTGATAGACATGGGAGACATCAGCCTCCCGAGCACAGAAAGGGCAAAGAGGGGAATCGAGAAGAGACATTCGGAAAAGAACGGAGGGAACAGGAAGGCGGCGATGGAGGAAAAGCCAATGGGTATTAATTTCTAGAGGAGCAGAAAGAGGAGACAGGGCGGCTGACCACACCGTAGCAGTGGCATCAGGGGGAACATCAGGAATGGGGAGAGGAGGAGAAGAATGGGACATAGAGAGGAACCGATAAAGAGCTGACACCGAGAGAGAAGAAATGGGATGAGCTGAGCCAGAAGTAAGCAAGAAAAGAGGAAATGGGAGAGAAGCAGAAGGAACAAAGGAAAGACCTGAGTGGGAAGCAAGATGAGGAAATTGAGAAATGATAGATGAAAGAATAGAGTCGTAGATGCCACGAGAGGAGGAGGAGAGGAGAAGAGAGGGAGGGAGGCTGGCGAAGGGTCGCCAGGAAAGGTCAGGGTTAGTGAGATCTTTAACTGTTACTACACCTGCTCGGAGCCAGGTAGGATAGGCAAAGTACGGAAGATGAGAGGGGTGAAGAATCGAAGAATAAAAGAGGGGTTCAGCAAGGAGCTCAGTTGTGGAATCAGGTGGAGAACGAGAGAGAGGGAGGGAACGAAGGAAAGTTAGAGCTTCACGGTAAACAGGGAGAAGTCGAATGAGGGTGAGGGGTCGGTGGTCCATGAGTAGTAAGGAGAGAAAAGAAAAGTTAGGGTTGCTCGGGGAGGCGATGACGTCCTTAGCTAAAACGGCATCTGGTACTGGCGACGTGAAGAGACGGAGAAAAGTAGTAATTCTGACGGCCTTGTAGTACTCCTGTGTATCAATGAGTCCGATGCCACCGTGATCCGGAGGGAGGCAAAGCTTTGTGACCCTGACCCAGTGGTGGCAGGTCCATATCAGAGAAGTAAGACATCGGGTAATTTCATGAAGGCGGAGTTGTAGAGACTTGACACCAAGCCAAGAGTGTGTGCACAAGGAGATCAGGTAAGTTCGAGAGAGGCGAGCTCTCTGGAAGAATGATGAGCAGAACTGGGCTCTCCTCCAGGAGGCAGTTGACCTGAGCAAGCGTGGGTGAATAGCATTCCACGTGTAGGGGGGCAGCTTGCAAGGAACCAAGATGAACTCCAAGGAAGCGCTGTGAGATGGACGACCAGCTCTCTCCCCAAGGGGTGTGTACACGATGTGCCCATGAGCCGCACCATAAACCAGTGCTTTTAGATGAGTTGAGCGCTGCACCGGAGCATGAGGCATAAGCTGCGAATAGACGTTGGAGACACGGAAACTGTGAGTCATGACGGATGCAGATGGTGACATCATCTGCGTATGCAACAGAGGTAGTGGCATGATGTCTTGTGCAGGCATAGAGTGGTGGCAGAACTGCTTTAAAGGATTGGTGTACAGAGCGGAGGAAGGGTTCAATTGCGATTGCAAAGAGTTGTCCGGAGAGTGGGCAACCCTGCCGCACTCCCCGGCGGAAGGGAATAGGCGCTGTGAGAAAGGTGGGCAGCTTGACCTGGAGAACAGCGTCTTGATAGAGTGAGAAAAGAAGAGAGACGAAGGAAGGAGGAAAACCGAAGTGAAGGCGTGTAGCCGATAGATAGGAATGTGAGATATTATCAAAAGCGGATTGTTGGTCAAGAGAGAGAAGGGCGAGGGGTTCAGAGCGAGATCGGGCAAGATGGATTAGATCATTTAGTAGATGGATTTTATGAGAAAGTGAACGGCCGGGAACTGTGTAAGTTTGATTTGGGGAGAGAATGTGAGTGAGAATGGGGTTAAGGCGTTGGGAAAGAAGTTTAGTATAAAGTTTATAATCTAGATTTAAGAGGGAGATAGGGCGCCAATTCCCCAGGTCAAGGAAATCACCTTTCTTAGGGAATAGTACAACATATGCTACTGTGAATCGCCTTGGTAGAGGGGAGTGATTGAAAGCAGCAGAAAGTGCAGAAAGGAGAAATGGTAGAAGGAGAGGTAGAAAGGTTTTATAGAAGAGGAAAGTGAGGCCATCCGGACCCGGTGCGGCCCTAGAGTTTAAAGAAGAAAACGTAGAGGATAGTTCAGAGAACGTGGGAGGAAGGAGGAGGGAAGAGGCAAGATGGGGAGGAACTTGTGGTAGGTTAGAAAGAAGTGATGCCAAAGCTGAAGAGGATGGCGGAGGAGATTCACAGAACTTCTCTGTATAGAACTTTCGGACCTGGGGACATAGAGTGAGTGGATCATCAGACACCTCTCCAGATGCGAGGCGAAGGTGCCGAAGTGAATTCGATGCTGTTCGTGTTTTTTCCATGGATGTAAGGAAATCGTAATTGGATGCGTCTGACGATAGATGTTGTAGCCGGAGACGTCGTAGAGCTTGTTGAGCCAGAGGAAGGAGGATTGATCGCAGTTCTTCTTGATAGTGGCAGAAGAGAGGATCACTTAGGCTTAGGATGGAGAGCATGGAACGTACATGGTTGAGACGCATGTTTTGAAGCGTTTTTGCTTTAAAAGAAAGTTTGCGAACGTGGAGAACGAGTTGCTGTTTAATGTCCAACCAAAAAGTCAGACCACAAGGAGCTGATTGAAGTTGAGGTCGTTTGTCCTCAAGAAAGGAGCGTACTTAAGTACAGAAGTCTGGATCTGTAAGAAGAGTGTCGTCAAGAGTCCATGGACGAATTGTACGGGGTTGTGCTGGAACTGCTTGAATAATAAGAACGATGGCACAATGGTCAGAAGAAGCTGTAGGAGTGATAATAGATTCTGTCACAGCTGTAAGCAGAGTAGATGAGGCGTAGTATCTGTCAAAACGAGCTGTGTACGGATTTTGATTATGTTGCGAGCGCCAAGTATGTACAGTCGAAGAAGGATGGAAGTGACGGTGAACATCAATGAATGAGTTGTCGGAGACCAATGACTGAAGAAGATTCACCAAGTTAACACGGCGTTCTCTGGTGGAAGGAGATCGGTCCAGGGTAGGATTCAGAGTGCAATTGAAATACCCTCCAATTTAAACATGATCTATGGGAGGAATGCGAGACAAGGCACGACAAGGCACGACGAAGGCGAGTAAAAAGTATTGTCAAGTGGGTTGAAGAGCTTGGAATATAAATATTAAATATATGATAAGATGTGGAAGCTATGGTGAATGATGCACACTGTAATAGGTCTCGACATAAGTTTCGAACCGAAAAAGAGGTGATTATGGAGTTGAAAGTATGGCGGATACCTATAGCTAGACCACTATGGGATGATAGTTGGTAGGCGTGGTGAAATGTGTAGTTCCACTGGCGCCATCGTGAGAATATCGTAGTGGATTGGCAATTTGTCTCTTGTAGTAAGAGAAGATCAGCTCCTAACGGAGTGAGGTCTTCATGTACCAAGGCATTAGAAAATGGGGATGCAAATCCCCTGCAATTAAGAGATACAATCTTGAAGACTTTTTTCCATTAATGCTTGCTGAAGAGCCTTCACAACAGGAGGAAATGATTTGAGTCGATTAAAATAGGTTTTAGCCCACGGATGTTCCTTGCGAAGGCGGGAGATGCATTGATTAAGGACTTGGATCTGATCAAGCACTAGAGGGAGAAGCGATGCATACTTTGAGAGTAAAGCATGCGTTGTGGAGTGGTCTGTCTTATGTGACAGGTATTGATGTAAATCTTCAAATGAAATCGGCCCAGTAGGAACCGAGCCATCCTTAAGGTGTTCGACAAGATCCTCAAATTTAAGAGGAGGCTCTTCGTCGGCCTGGACAGAAGAGGTAGCAGCCTTTGATGGTGAATTCTTTCGAGAGGCACTACCAGTACGGGGAGAGGTACGGGGTGATGCGGCAGTCGGCTTCTTCGGTGGGCGTCTTCGAGAAGAACCACGACGTTTCAGCGAAGGCTCAGTTGAGCTCTCATCAACTCGAGATTCGTGGCCAGAAAATCCGTCATCAGCAGATTTAGAAGTATCGATGATAAGGGCAGTGGAGAAACCCCTGAAGGGGACTCCGCTACAGAATGACGACGCATGGGAAGCGAACAATTAAGTGAGGGAAAATCCAGTTGCTGGTAGAAGGATAAAGGGTCCGTAGACACGCGTTGACCAACTCCTGCAGTCGACGTTTGTAAAAGTTTCGATTCTGAAGCTTTCTGTGCAGTGAGAGAAGGTGTTGCTCGGCTCAGAAGAGGGCCAGAAGTTGTAGGAGAATTATTAGGAGCCTGTGATGCTAGATGTGGGCAATGCACACGTAAATGATTCTCTCCGTGGCAAAAAGTGCAGTGGAGGAAGGCAGTCACTTCAATTCTCCTACGTTGCTGTCCACAACGAACGTTGAGCACCTTTGGGCAGGCGAGCAAATGTTCATCAGATGGAAAGATCACTTTTGCACTTCGGCGAAATCCCCCTATGGATTTATCGTCTGGATCTCTCGGCGCGGCTGAAAGAGTAGTAACTGGCCCAACAATTCGGCCGAACTTACTGAGTACAGTGCACAGCGCAACGTCTGACACCTCAGGTGGAACCGGATAAAATGTAACCTGGATTGGACGCTGAGAGACAGGTTCTTGTAGAAGATGGACGTCTTTGAGGGACAAACCTTCTGTCAAGACAAGATCCGCATGCTCTTTAAGAGGCTCGAAAACCTCGAGCTGTGTTGTACACCAACACAGCTCGAGGTTTTCGAGCCATGTGAGTAATACTGGCTCCAGCTGGAAGTATCTGCTTGAGAGCCATACTATATTCTTTCAACTTTGTGTCTGGGAGCGCATCAAAACACACTCCGAAGTCCATTCGAGAATAGAATTGTTTTCCCGCTGGGGAATCTTCGGGAATATCTATGGTGGCAGTAATGCCATCAACAATAACGTACGAGTCTGGTAAGACTTCTGCAACAAACTTGGAAGTAGCTTTTGTTCCAGTAAGAACGGCAGAGTATGCCCTAGGAGCAGGACTCGAGCGTGAGGGCTGCAACGCAACCGGCTGTTTGAACTGAGTTGAAGTAGAGGGTAAATTAGCAGCGCTGTCAGACACATCCATGTCTTCACTTAAAGCAACAGAGGGTTGCGCCGCACTGACGTCACTGGTCGAAGCAGGGCAAAAAGCTTGAGCTGTAGTTGAGGAGTCATTTTCCACTTCTAGTGGTTGGGTGACGTCACCTACAAGCAGTGGAGGAGATTGGTCTCGTGTCGAGGAGGAGGAGGAGGCGGCAGGAAATGCGTCGCTGATATGGGCGTGGACATCGCTCTTATCAGCAGCAGCCGCCGCCATTGTTAATGACGAGGGCTACCTGAGAAATCGACCAGCTCGGTCGACAATTCAAATGACGATAACAGAAAAAATAAACTACTCACCAACTTGGGAGATGTATCAAAACAAAGCACGAACCTTCAGCTTGAAGGAACACGAAAGGAAAATGACGAACCACACGATAAAACACACTAAATAGGCACACAACACGGAGCTCAGAAGAACGTGACTTAGGCCAAAGGCGGGCCGACACCGTACTAACGTATGTCAATAAATGATATGATGTGTTTCTCTTCTAGTTGTCCTATAACTTTTGTCAATATAGAGTATTTGATATTCGCGAAATTACAGAAAAATGCCCTCTAAAATTCGAAAAAAATCTAGGAAATTCGCGACCTGAAACAATTATTAGCTTACTCATATTACATTGTAACTGGGGCGAGGTTTTTATTAGTGTTCTTTTTATGGCTGTTTGTTTTTCACGCTTTCCAACCGTAGGTTGAAGAAGCGTATATGCTCCAGCTTTGTCCGTCCGCACGATAACTGGCGTAAAAACGGTTCGATTTCGATGAAATTTTAGTATGTGGTAGGGGACCACATGGGGACGAATCCTATTGAAAATGGGACAAATGGGAACAAAGCTTACGACGTAGGAGCGGGATCATTCCATTGCCCTTATGCGTCATAACTTGCGTAAATATGGTTCGATTTCAATGAAATTTTACTCTGTGGTAGGAGACCGCCTGGGGACGAACCCTATTCAAAATGGGTGAAGTGGGGTCAAAGGTCAGGACATAATATCGGGATGCATTCCATTGCCCTTATGCGTCATAACGTGCGTAAAAATATTTCGATTTCGATGAAATTTCAGTAGGGGACCACCTGTTGACGAACCCTATTGAAAATGGACGAAATGTGGTCAAAGGTCAGGACATAGGATTGCGATCCATTCCATCCCCCTTATCCCATATAATTAAGGTGGACGTCAAGTAATTTTGCTTCCTATACTTCCAATGGAAATACTTTTGTACACATTTCCTTCACAATAAATGTGTTCCCAAGGAGGAAAATTTGAACATCGATTAAAATAACTTCATATTATAACTTGGAAAACTTAATATTTTCTAAAACATAACCATAATTATATTAAAAATCAATAACTTTTCCTTTGGTCGTTTAAAACCATAGAAAAGATGGCGCGACCTATACTTTGATGACGTCAGTGGACAAATAAATGTTGGATTGCATAATTACGGTTATGGTTTAGAAAATACTAAGTATTGCAAGTTATAAAATGAAGCTATTTTAATCGATGTTTAAATTGTCATCCTTGGGAACGCATTAATTGTGAAGAAAATGTGTACAGACGTTTTTCCATTGGAAGTATAGGAAGGAAAATTACTTGGCGTCCACCTTAAAGTAGCAATTCTTGTATGTATGTACACAGTGCGTCAAAGAATTTAAAGACTGGCACCAGGTTTCAGCCTACGGTGGCGCCACCAGGGTAATCGCGAATGCGTTATAAACCGTGACCATTTGCTTGCTTTCTGCCAAAAGTATTGCGCAATTGTTAAAGTAACTCAAACGAAACGGCCGTTCATTAGAGAAGTAAAATTTTTTTCATGTTGAATTATTAAGATAGAACAAAGGCCTCTTATTAAATTTAACGCAAAACTTGGTAAAAGTGCATCGGAAACGTACCAAATGATAAAACAAGTTCATGGTGAGTTTTGTTTAAGTAGATCAAATGTTTTCCTGTGGCACAAACGTTTTTTGGACAGAAGAGAGACGCTAGAAGATGAAAAGCATACCGGAAGACCAAGTTCATCTAGGACACCTGAGATTATTGAAAAAGTGTGTGATTTCGTGACAAACAATCGATGTGCGTCACTAAGAATTATGGAAGAGTCTTTAAACATCAACAAAGAAACGATTCGAACCATCCTGCATAAAGATTTGGGCAAAACAAAAGTCTCTGCTAAATTTGTTCCACACACGTTAACCAATGAACAAAACTCAAGGAGAAGTGCACATTGCAGAGACATCATTTCAGCAACTGAAAATGATCCAAACCTCTTAAAACCGATTGTTACTGGTGAAGAAACACGGTGTTTTCAGTATGATCCTAAAACAAAGCGACAAAGTGCGGAACACTCGCCACAAGCCAAAAAAACAAGAAAAGTTCCATCGACAATCAAAACAATGCTCATTACATTCTTCGATAGTAAGGGTATTTTCCAGAAAGAATTTGTTCCAAGTGGACAAACAATTGCTGGTGAGTTTTATTTAAATGTTTTGAGCAGTTTGATATGCAGAATTCGTCGCATTCGTCCAGAAAATCGAGATAAAAACCGTTGGTGTTTGTTGCACGATAATGCACCCAGTCACACCTCACTTCTTGTTAGTAGATATTTGGCGAAAAATAACGTCTGTGTGTTGAATCATCCACCGTATTCGCCTGATTTAGCACCTTGCGAACTTTTCTTTGTTCCCAAAACTTAAAATGACGTTAAAAGGGTGTTATTTTGATGATATTTCGCCCATACAAACAGCTTCGACTCGTGCTTTGGAGTCAATTCCGCAAAGTGAACTAACTGAAACAGGCATTCGAATCATCATTAAATCGCTGTAACAAGTATATTAAAGCCGGAGGGACTTAATTTGAATAACAAACCAAAACAAATTATAATTTCTTGTTTCTATTTCATTTTACAGACCCAGTCTTAAAATTTTTTGACTCACTGTGTATATACATTTTATTTTGAAAACGGCTCTAAGAATTTTGATGAAAGTCGTTGACCTACCGTTTTCTGGTACTAGAAATGGATTTACCTTGATCTCGACTTTAGGAGAATTCGTTTAGTGGGTTAAATAATCATCCCGAATTATAACGTTTTCAGTGTTTGTTAATGCTACCAATGCTTAGAAATCTTATGACGTCACAATCTCGCGTTTGAGAATGTTGGCGCGTGGTCACGCCATCTGTCTCATTACATCACGCGTTGTGTGTGGATGCTATTAAAGTTTTATGACGTCACACTCTAGCGAGCAGATGTTCGTGATTCCCATCTGCCTCATTACGTCACGTGTTGTGTGCGTATGCCCGTCTGCACGATAACTCGCGTAACAATCGTTCCATTTCGTTGAAATTTTAGTATCTGGTAGGGGATTACCTGGGAAGGAAAGCTATTTAAAGAGAACGAAATGGGGTCAAAGGTCAGTGCATAGGAGCGGGATCCAATCCACTGCTCTTATGCGTCATAACTAACGTAAAAAAGGTTCGATTTCGATGAAATTTTAGTATGTGGTATAGGGGACCGCCTGATGACAAACCCTATTGAACATGTGCGAAATGGGGCCAAAGTCAGGACATAGAAGTGGAATCACTTCCATCGCCATTATGCGTCAAAACGTAGGTAAAATGCTTCGATTTGGATGAAATGTTAGTGAAAATGGGCGAAATGGGGTCAAAGGTTAGGACACAGGAGCTGGATCTATTCCATAGCCCTTATGCATCATAACTTACGTAAAAATGCTTCGATTTCGACAAAACTTTATCATGTTATTTCAGAGGTATACCGAACCGGTTCTGTTGAATATCATTGAAAGGGGATCAAAGGTCAGGGCACAGGACCGAGATTTATTCCACAGCCATTATTCTCATAACTTGAGTGATAACTTGAATAGTGATTTCTGGTATGTTGGAAAGCATATTATAATCAATGCATTGCATGATTTTACAATTCCTTTATATATGCTTTTCATACATTTTCGGAAATTAAAGCTAAACACAAGTATCAGAGTTATCTTAATCAGGGTTAAAATATATCGAGAGATGTTTAAAAACAACTGCTATTAGAGGCGGTTTGAGAAAATTCATAACTATAGTTCCAAAAGGAGCACAATTCTCTACTAAAATTATTAAGGCTTAGATTACAAACACTGATTTCGAAGGCATTTAGAGGAATAGGGTGGAAATTCATGGTAATACGAAACACAGGAAACTTATTGAGGCGCCTACAATTTTATTACCAGAAAAGGTAAGAAGAACCGCATTTAAGCTAAATACAGAGGAAATGAATATAACAGTGGCTATGTATTCAACTGCTAAAGGGAACGCTGGTTTTAATATAGAATGGAGATAGCACCATTGTTACGGGAAAAATGATATTCAGCTGAAAAAAAACCCCATCATATAACGCTCTTTGTTCTGTAAGATCAGATTTGGATGTGTGCATAAGTTCTACCCGTTTTTCTAGGCTACAAAGAAAAGAGGAGAACACAACAAAAAACGTACCTAGGATTTCACATAATTGCCATTATTCTGTATGACCTCTTGCCATCTGTCTATGAGTAGGTGAATCTCACGCCAGAAAAACTCCTGTGTTTTAGAGTACAAAAAATAATGTAATACCGTTTTCACATCGTCCACATCATCGAAGGTTTGGAGAGCGAAGGCGTTCTGTAACGATCGAAAATAAAGGAGCGCTCGCAGCTTCAATGTCAGTTGTTCTCGCAATCTGTCCAACTGTTGGAAGTAGAGGTCAGCATTTATCGTTCGGTTAGGTGCCAACACCTCCCAGTAGAATATTCCCTGGACATCCCACCAAACACTCAGCAAAACCTTTTTGAGATGAAGCCCTCCTTTTGAAATCGGTGGACGAGACTTCGCCCATTGGCGCGCAGTCTGTTGACGTTTCACGTTAAGGTACAGTACCCATTTCTCATCACCCGTTACAATTCGTCCCCAAAACGGTTCATTTCTGTGACGAGAAAAGCAAAGAGACACTGGTACGGATTCTCTCCTCTCGTTCCTTTGCAGAAATTTGATGGGGAACCCAGTTATCGAAATTGGTGATGAACCCAAGCGCATTCATCCGTCTTTCGACTGTTGTTCTGTGTAACGACAACGTTTCCACTAATCCCTGAACTGTTGGATGTGTGTCATTTGTTATGGCTTGGTCCACATCCTCCTCAGAAACCACGGATAGACGCCCACGACGTGGTTGATCTTTACACCTTCTGTCTCCGTCCCTGAATTTCCGAAACCAACGGGGACATCAACTGTGTCCTCCCCATACATTTGACAGATGTTGCGGCAAGCCGTGGCTTCAGTACTGCCTTTATCGAACTCGTACAGTAAACAGTGTCTAATGTGCTTCTTATCGCATGCCATGTCACACCGTCCGTGATTTCGGGCAAACCTAGTGCCTCTAAATTCTCTACTGCTCCACGCTTTATTAGCCGAAAATTCTGCATCGCATCGTAGTCTGTGACGTAACTACTCCGATCGCAATTTGCATCTATTACAAAAACGGGTAGAACTTTTGCACACACCTAATATTTTAAGCCGCCATTTTGTTTCGACCTACAATTAGCAGTCATTAGGTTCCCAAGAGAAATCAGACATTTTAGGTAGGTAAAATGCGAGATTTCAGTCGTAGTTCGCTAACATTATCTGCTTTTAATATACTCTTTATGAGTGTCAGAACAGCAAAAAATTGTGAAAATCCTCTAAATACGTGGCGTCAGTGAATAAACATAGACATCTCTCTTTCCACGTTTATCAACACATAGCAACCGAAAAATTGTTCTCCCTCCACTGCTGGGATCGTACCCCAGATCTCTCGATATCTAGCCGAGTGCGTTCGCCTTACGCTACAATGGCCAACAATCAACGGCGCTATGTGCGTTTATCTGTGAGCTTCTGACATCATATATCCGTAGGATGGGCTCAGCAACTGAAACGTCTCCATCTGGTGGGCATTAACGGCACAAGCTATATATTAATTATAGCTAATAAATCCAAAAGGAGAAAGCAATAGTGAGAATCCTCTAAATACGTGGCGTCAGTGAATAAACAAAGGCATGGTTCTTCCCACGTTTAATAACACATAGCAAAAATAGCATGCGCATTTTATTAATTTATGATATGAAAAGTTCATTTGAATAAAGCAGATGAAGATAGTTTAAGCGAAGACACCAATGAAATAATTTATTCTTTATTCCAATGCTGTGGATTTTATTAAAAGGAAAGTATAGCTGATTTGCGAAGGTACCGGCAAAGTAAGTAATGAAGCCTTCCGGATAAGTACATTTTTCAAAACACTCGTTACGGAAAGTGACTTTGCGTTCCCATTACTAATGATAAAAACAATTTTAATACATATTCTAACTTCTAAATATTTCCCGAAGAAGAAGAACGAACAATGGTGGTTCCGCTACATGAGCTGAATCTTTCGGAAAAAAGTAAAAGCGATCGATAAAGTGAATTTCGCATGAAAAATTCTATTTCATTGGCACTCAAAAAGAGGAAAGTGAATTAATGTAAATTATTTTTTCTTTAGAATTGAATTGCACTTTAATCAAATAAAAGAATGGGAAAACTAAAGTAAAAAAATGTATGGAAAGTGAAATATTTGCTGGCAGAAATTCAAAGGTCACAGAATTACATTTAGTACGGAAAAATGTCGACAAAACGCTTTCTTTTGGTTAGATATTTCTTTAACTTTTTCATGCGCTATATATTTATTTCCCTCCGAATTGACATCACTACTCAATTTTTATTCACATACTCTGAGCACTTTTTAACCTAAATTGTCCTGCTGTAAAACAATTACTTTGAATAACAGAAAATACACACAAGAAAACAAAAGTAAAACAAAACAAAACACCGAATTTTCGGGTATAATCAGCATGTCTTTTGAATCCGTTCTGACGCAAATTAAATTTATCAAAGCTATTCAAAGTCAATGGAGCTGGTATGGAAAACAATAATATCTGACGGAAGAAAGAAGTTCTTCAATAGGGTTTTTAATCTCTCAGATATTGCTGTAAACGGAATCATGAGCTTACGCCCTCTGGTTGCAGACTTGTGCGTTAAGAAAAACATGAATTTATATGAGAAACATTTCTCACCGGATAGGCTCTCCAACACAGAAAAACGTTTTCAAATCGGACTCTTAGAAACATAGATATCGACAAAAATAAGATGTGACTTTACGTCCCCTGGTGGGAAAACCATGCATTAGTTTAGGAAGAAAGTATTCTCAAAAGGGTTTTTCCATATGAGCGGTATTGGTCCAAGAAGAAAAAAAAATGTCGAGTTTTCAGGAGCCCAGATTTTGCTAAATATACATCAGAAGCGGAAATTAACTGTTATGCCCGCTGGTGGTCAAACCATTCTTTTCCAAACATTAGAAATCATGTTAAAAATATTTTCCATCAAGTCTTGTATGCGATACAGGTAGAATTTTTCAAATCGGAGTTTTAGAAGCATAAATAACGCAGGAAAAGCAATTTACTTTTGTGCTCCCTAGCAGAAAGTCTATGATTTACTTGAGAATTTTGAATTTATAGGAAAAACATTTCGCATGGGAAGCACTATCCAACAAACAAGGAATTTTTCAAATCGGACTCCTTGAAGTAGAGATATTAACAAAAATAACATATGCATTTACGTCCCGTGGCGTAGAAACCATGCATTATTTCAAGAAGAAAATGTTCCTAAAAAGGTTTGTCGACATGAGTAGTATCGGTCAACAAACGACTTTTTTTTCAATCGAGATTTTAGAAGCTCATATTTTGCTACAAATACATCAGAAGTGAAAATTCAGACTTACGCCACCTAAAGGCCAAACCATTTTTTACAAAAATTTGAAATTATGTGTAAAAGATTTTCCATCTGGAGCTGCATCCGGTGCAGAAAGAAATTTTCAAATTGGAGATTTAGAAGCAGAGCTATAGGGGGAAACGCAATTTACCTCTACGCCCTCTAGCGGAAATCTATGAATTACTTGAAAATTTTGAAATTATATGAAAAACATGTCACACTGAAAACACTATCCAACGAAGAAGAAATTTTTCAAATTGGACTTTTAGAAGTAGAGATACTGACGAAAATAAGATATATATCTACGCCCGCTGGAGGAGAAACTCTGGAATATTTAATAACAAAATATTCCAAAAAGGTTTATCTATGTGAGTGGGGTCAGACCATGAAACAATTTTTTCAGTCGATATTTTAGGAGCTGAGATGTTATGGCAAATGAATTAGAAGCAAAAATTAACACTAAGTATTCTTTACCAAAAACTGGAATTATATGCAAAAGATTTTCCATCAGGAGGTGTGACCTCTGAAGAAATTTTTATTTCAAATCGGAGTTTTAGAAGAAGAATTATCGGGAAAAATGTAATTCACTTTTACGCCCAATAGCGGAAAATCTATGCGTAATTTGAAAAAGTAACTATAATACTCTTCGACATAAATGGAATCGAAAGAAAAAGATTTTTTTCAATCGGATGTTTAAAAGGAAATATGTGGAATAAAACGTAATTTTTGAATTCGACATCATCTGCATTTACGCCCTCTAGCGGCGAAATTGTACATCGTAAAAAAAAAACGAAATGAAGGATCATCATTCGCATATTTCAAGCTTCCCAATGCAAAAAGAATTTTTCAAGTCGGACTAATAGTTACAGAGATGTCGTGGATACAGACGGACGGACAGATGGACAAGCCGGTAACATAAGCACGATCTTGTTTTACAAAAGACGTGCTGAAAATCTGAAAAACGTCAGTTCTTCCGTTGATTTTGCATTTAATTTTTCCATATAAAGAAGAGTTGGAGATAATTTTAGCAAGTCTGAAGGAATGCTTGTAACACCTCATGTTGTTGTTTTTTTTTTTATTTCGGGTTTTAACGACTACCTTTAGCAACTCGATGCTCTATCAGAAGTCACCCGTTCCTGATTTAGAGCCACTGGTTCCATGGAAGGGAGAGAGCCAATGCCGTAACACAAACGCAACATCCATGCCCCATCGTGATTAAAATCGGGGCCTATCTTGGACGAATGGCAGGAAACTCGCGCTTCCAACACTGCGCTACCGGGCAGGCTAAACCACCCTGTTGGTGCGATGCGGTTGCGAACAGCAACGCCAAAGAATAAGTTTTATCTGACTTTGAAACTCTGTCTAACCCTTTATACCGTTCTTAAACAAACACAGCATTATATTTTATTTCTATTCATTACTAACCTCAAAATAACCCGCTCGCGTAGTGAACTGTTTTATTATTTTTTAATTTATAATAATAATATGAGGAAGAAAACATCTTCTGCACTTCTGAGTCATAAACCTTGAAAATGTATGCGTGGACTTATCACTGCAGAAATATCAAACTTTTTGGGTAATTTAAATGGTCTCAAAGTAATACATGGCATTCATAAATTATACGAATCATATTCTACGGGACTTTATTGCTGAAGCTGGTGTGACAGAAAGAAATTGTGTGCATTTCCTGATGTTAAAATCGCGAAATTATTCTTGCTTGCACTTAGCGACATTCATTTCTTTTTAGCACGTCTTTTGTAAAAAAGATCGTGCTCATGTTATCGGTTTGTTCGTCCATCAGTCTGTAGACACCATGTGTCTGAAACTAATTGTCTGATTTGTAAAATCGTCCTTGAATTTAAAAGCTGTGTGAATGTGTGAATGATGAACCTTGCCATCGTATTTTTTCAATGCAAAACTTTGCCGCTACGTAAATGCAGATGATATCGAATTCAAAATACACTCATTGTCACAAAAAATCCGCGCACCAAGAAGAAGACGTCCGATTGAAATGAAACTTTAGTAGCGAGATGGTACATACCCAAAACAGAAGTTATTACAATATCACAGCAGCAGGACGATTGCCCGCGGACATACGGTATACATTCCCGTCAGCGTTAGTGCCTCGTCGGACAGCCTCGTGCTTGGATACATGTGGTGATACTGTCCGGCATAGAGTCAAAGTGATGCCGTATGTTATCCTGGGACAAATTGGCCCACCCTTCTTGCAACTGACGCTTTAAATCACGAACACTGATACACGGAGAAAGCTGGCGTTTCATCTGGTCCAATACGTGCTCGATGGGCGAGAGATCAGGCGATCTAACAAGCCACGGAAGCATCGAAGCATGACGTAGACAATCCTGGGAAACCTGAGCCATGTGCGGACGGGCGTTATCTTGTTGGAAAATTTCTCCAGGCTGCTCCTCCAGGAAAAGAAGCACATGGGACCACAGAATCTTCTGTACGTAGCGTTGGGCTATCAACGTCCCTCGGATCACTGCGAGGGAATTCCGGCTTTCATACGCCATGACTCCCTAGATCATCACGCCTGCAGTTCGGGACGTGTGGCACGCTGTACAGCGAGGTTGGGATTGTAGCGCTGACCTCTACAGTCTTACACGGCGGTCGTCAGTTCACATACAGAAGCGGAATTTGTCGCTGAACACTATACGTTGACAGTCGGTAGCATTCCACGCTGCTCACTCCTGACACCACTGCAATCGACGCCGACGATGGTTAGGTGTTAAAGGCAGAAAACATAAGGGCCGTCCAGAGGGTACATACGCCTCTGCCAGGTTTCTGAAATGGTTCTGGCGGATACAGCAGTCCCTTTTACATCCGACACATGTCTCTGGATATTGGACAGCGACGTCGTTGCATCTGCGCGTGCCGCTCTCACGATCCTACAGTGTTCTCTCCTGGTGGTGTGTCTGGATCGTCGAGAGACAGTCCGCCTTCTCAGTGCCTTTCCGTGTCCATTGCTTTCAACTCGAATGCACCCCATTATACGAATCATATTCTTCTGCTGCCATTGGCTGCCAGTTGGGCAGTCCCTCCTGCCCAAATGGCAGCCAATTCAGCTCACCGGGCACCCTGCCTCTCTCATCCCGACAATACGGCCTCGTTCAAACTCCGTCAGTTGCACGTACGCACATCTTCGGCGGCTCCTCGGCAAGACTATCGCTCAGGGATCTCACCTGACTCTTATCGCTCACTTGAATGTGGAGTCCCCTGCGAGGCGCCTCATAAGGCCCAAGGATTGCAGTTGCATCGCCGGTCTTGGGCGCGCGATCACGCAGAATCGGACGAAACTTTAATCATTTGAATTCGCCAAGTTTCGCGTTCATCGCACGGTTTTTTCTTGGTGCACGGATTTTTATGACAATGAGTGTACCTTTATTGCAGATATTTGCCTGTAAATACCCGATTGAAAACATTCTTTCTTCCAATCGATGTCATTTATAACGAAGAATATTTTTGGCACAGGTCCTTTTTCAAGTAACGCATAGATATTCCGCTAGGGGGCGTAAAGGTAATTAATTGCATTTCCTCCGATATTCCTTCTAAAAGACCGTTTTGAAAAATTCTTCCGACATCGGATACAGTTCCTCAAAGAAAATGTTTCGCATATATTTTCTATGAAAACACAAGTTTGTCCGCGACGGGCATCGAATCCGTGTACCCTCACTCCGGAGTAAGTCGCTCTCCCAACTGAGCTACGCGGAGAGAATGTCTCGCTGCAGATTTGTCGTCTTGACACATATTTTCACCTCTGTAGTACGTCACAGTGTGCTATTTTGAGCAGTAAATATGCACAAAATGCTTTCTCTACGAAAAAAAAAAAAATGAAATTGCTATTAAAGCATTCTTCCGTACGAATTCTGTTCGACATAGAAAATTATTAAAAACAGACTTTTCGCAGCAGATTGATCGCTGAGAATGGAATGCACAGCAATGCCTCCCAGCTGGAAAACTGTGAGTTATCTAAAGAACTAACGCAAAATGGTCGTCTGAAAAGTAGGAATTCCTTCAAACAGGTATTTAGGAGCAATCAGATGGAATACAGTGTATTTTGAATTCGATTGCATCGTCATTTACGCACCCTATCGGAGAATTTATTCATCAAACAAAAACTGCACGTCGTACTCTCACCGTTCAGCTTTCCTATGCAAAAAGAAAAACAAAATGAAAAAATCAACCGACTAACAGTTGCAGTGATATAATAATATCCAGAGGCAGATGGACGGTCAGAGGGACATAAGCACACACAATGTTTTTCATAAAATGTGGTATAAACGTTCAAAGTGTAAGGTAGATATTTTATGTTTATATCTAACCACCAATTGGTATTGAAAATTATTTAAGTAGTTAAATAAAGCAAAGCAGTTATCAGATTGTTTCCATTATTTTGTGGGACTATTAACAATATACGTAATTGAAAATAATAAAAGTAATTCATGACAAAGATTTATTTTGTACCTTTTCGATTTCGTGAGAAAATATAACACGAATTTGTAATTAAAGATCGTTTGTACATGAGATTTGCAAACAATGATATTTGCTGAGTGGTGGTTCTAAAATTGTGTGAAATTTTCATTCGAAGAATGTTGTTGGGTTCGTCACTTCCAAAAACACGAGGTCTAAATGAAGACATTTTTTTCTTTGTTGCATGCATAATGGAAAACGAAAACAGTTCTTTCTCGGAGATAAGCAGGGCTGTGTGAAAGTTTTACGCTTCCTTCATTTATATAATTAATTTTGAAAAGAAAGGAAAAATACCTGATGTACGTACGTCAACCAAACTTGAGTATGCACAACTCTTGGGAAATACAAGCCTGTTCGTTCCCTTGAATTTTGCTTCATTACATATAAAATGTCTGTAGCATTGTGCACTACTATACCTTTGGTAAGTGTGACGTAATTTACTCGCCATGGATGTTAAAATTTGAGAATGCGTCACACACACACACACACACACACACACACACAAGCTTGCTTGGATCATCAATTATATATTAAGCTACTGAAATGTTTTTTCTACTGAAATTTGTTAACTTTGTCTTGAATTCGAACATAGAGTATTCTGAGGTTATCTTGCAGTCGAAACAATGCAATGAGTAGATCCCTTGAGGTGCTCATTTGAGATTGCGAAGGGAGACAGTATAATTGCATAATTCAAGTTAGAGCAATCATGCAGTGCTCGTTCAATGGATGGCAGCGAAAGTCTCCTGGGAAGGAAATACTCGCGTTTGCCTGCATAACGTCGAAAAGTGATTACACAGATTCGTGTATTAATGTCCTTCACGAAAAATGGCACTTCGATTATCATAAAGAATGAAACACGCCTGAAAATTACTTAAACAAACAAATACGTCTTTTTAGTGGCTGTTCAAAGTTATTCGCGGCTATTGAAACCATTCTGTTGAGATAAGCGTTCATTCCCCTCAGCTAATTGAAGCAATCTTTCTTTTTTTTTTGTTTAATATTTTATTACTCTTAGGGTTTCATGCAGTAATAAATAGTTTTCAGAGCTGAAACTGATTTCAAAATAACCATGCATATTGCTGTGTTTGCCTGTCTGAAAAAGAAACAAAGAAATTAAGACTTTATAACCGAATACCTCTGCAACCGAAATTCAAGTGCACTGAACAAAATGTTAAATCCAATATAAAAGCTTTCAAGTCGAATGTTGGTATCAGTTCCAGGCAAAATGTCATCGCAGTTTGCATGTTTCAAAGCTTCTTTAATAGGAAAGGAAAGTGAATATAACATCATTGGTTAATTTCTAAAATATTATCAGACAATTTATCATATCAACGTAGTTTCTCAAGACTTGTAAAAGCTGGGTGAAATACACCGAAGAAAAATTTGTCTAATTTATGGAAAATATCCGTCTGTTGGCGTAAACAATGATAATTGCATGCAAGCTTTCACACACCAAATGTGTAGCGCCATCAGGCAGTCGCTGACTCCGAAGTAAAGAAAAGAGATTATTACAGCTCAGCAGATCCTGTAACGAAGTATAATGTTTTCTATAAACCTACAATTTGATTAAATAATATTTCGATGAAACGAATATTTATGTGAAGTGGCAAAGTGATACCATGAAATGAACATCGAATGAAGTTTATCTTTCCATTAAGTGACTACTCGGTCAAGTAATTTTCGGGAAAACCTTTCTGTGAAGTATTATTCGGGCAAATAAACTATACCCAAAAATATTGAGGTACTAGAGAAAACTAAGCAAATGTTCTGAAAATTCTGGGAAATATTTCATGAAGCTGATATCGTCTTCAATAAATGGAATTTGTTTTCCGTTACCGTTGTGTTCAAGCTCCGAGTTCATTAAGAAATACCGCTAAAAGTAGTACGTTATATGAGAGTGCTTCTGCATTTTTAAGAGTATACGAAAGAAAGAAGGAAATTGTAAGTACGCAAAGGGTGGAGCTCACGTGCAAAATGTTCCTAGTTTGGTATGAAAGGAAAGACGATGTGGTAAATTTACACAACTTCAGAAGAACAAAAGGACTCTTTTGCTATCTCTATATGCAACTGAATTTGTCAGCATCTGTTAAAGTGGTGGATGCTGGCGCTTTTGTAAGTAGTTTCGATTGTATTTTTTAAAATGACAGGAATTGAGAAAGGCAGTTGTATGCACTCATGTTATTTAAGTGTACAGCGCATGTCTAAAATGTTTGAGGACTATTGGACAGAAGGAAAGGTTGTGGCCTATTTCTGAGGGAGTTTAACGAAAAACATTAGCAACTCATACCATCACAAGCAGTCGTCCATTTTAAGTTGAGACCATTACTTCCGAGAAGGGACGAGAGGTAGCGAATTGGGGCAACCAGAATGCTCAAGCCTCATCCGGGTCTTGGGCCCAACTTAGGCTACTAGACAGAAACCAGAACATGTGACCCAGCCGTACGGCACTGGTGTATTTGGAAACTTCACACTATGGGAAAAAGAAAGAAGACACCCAGTTTTCGGTTGTAATGAGCACGTATTTTGAATCCTTTCCGGCACAAATAAAAAAAAAATTGCCGCCCGGTGGCGCAGTGGTCTAAGCGATGGCCTCTGATCATTCGTCCGAACGGGGTCCGGGTTCGAATCCCGGTGAGGCATGGATGTTGTGTTTGTCTTACGGCACTGGTTCTCTCCCTTCCCTGGAACCAGTGACCCTAAATTAGGGACGAGCGACTGCTTATAGCCCATTGAGCTGCTCACGGTGGTCGTTAAACCTCCAATAAAAAAAATATATCAAAGTGATTCAAAGCCCCTGGAACCTGTTATAAAAATAACCACCCGCGGATTCCTACAATCCGTAAAACAACCAGAAATAGAAACAGCTATTTCTTCCACCAGCAGCTATGAAATATGTTTCGAAAATTAAAAAAATGGCACTCAAAAAGTATCAGAGACAAAAAGACTTTCCAATCAAGCCGTTAAAAGAAGAAATATAGTAGAAGGGAACATGATCTAACACTACGACTTCTAGCGGAAGAATTTTGCGTAATGGATAATGTTCGGATCGTATCCTGCCTCAGTGGAAGGATACGATCCGAACATGGTACATAGATACAGTATATCGAAAGAAACGAAAAGAGGCATGCCGATCTTTCTATGCCGCGGTTACGCTATCTGGGCTGTATTCCTTACGTACCAAATATTTCCTATAAACTCAAGAACGCACTCAGAAAGATGAACCTCGGTGTCGGCATAAGATCTCCGACATCTTTATATACTATGCTTGAGCGAAATACTGACGAGCACCCACTTTCCAACGAAGCAGGTGTTTATTCCATCCCTCTACAATATTCGAATGACTCCAAGCGATACTACATTGGGACGACCAAACATCCATTTAGAATTAGAGTCAACGAGCGTAAGAGGGACATAAAGAACGGCAAGGTAACTAAGGCCCTATCCAGAGAAGTCCACTTCAAGTCCGCCGATCCTACGTGGGATGACATAAAGAAATTAGCTGCCTACTCTACTCCTAAATCCACTGCCATTCGCAAAACTTTGGAGATCATTACCAACGACGAGGCCTGCAATGATAGCGTCTCGCTAGAGTTACCACGAATTTGGAACCAATTCTTCAAATAATGAATGCCTTGTGTTTTCCTCCAAGGATTCCTTGTGCAAAACGAACATGATGCCTCATGTTTTTACTGAATAATTACGTTCGCATCTCTTCTTTTATTGTCAAGCCAAGTCACCGCGTTCAAATTGTTGAAACGTTCTATTATCCAGTTTGCAGTTTGCTGTCTACCTTCCTTGAAAAAGCCATCTGGTTGATGTGCGAAAGCTTGGAAACCTTGATTTTATATACGCCAATAAATTCGGATAACTAGTATAGTTGTACTATCTTATGTACAGTTGGTGTACAGTTCCTTGCGTTATTATTTAGGAAAACTTGAAAACTAGGCCAAAAGTATTCTTCATGGCTCAAGCTATGTTAAGGAAAAATAACTTTTAGAATACGTCTCCTGGAAGCTGAGAACGCAGGGAAAAGTTTTTAAAATGTCCTCGCCTTAACGGGAAAACTATGCATTGTTAAAGAAACTAATGCTGCCCATCTTTATTGTAATGAATGGCATACAGTAAAATAGGAAATTTCTCCGTATGGTTATTAGAAGCAGAGATACAGCTGCAAACAGAAGTACAAAAACATATCCTAGCGGCAAAACTCTGAACTACAAACGTTCTCAAATACAAGTCCAAGGTGTTGCACGAGGTAAATGGTATCCGGTGTTAATATAATTTTTTAAATCGCACATTTAGAACCAGATATATTGAGAAAAACGTGTGAAACATTTGCACCCCTAGCGGCGAAATTGTGCATTATTTTGGGAAGAAATTATGCAAAAAACATTTTTAATAGTTAGTTGCATCTGACCGAAAATCCATCACATCTTGCTGCAAACGGAATCGTGAAATTGGAATTTTTCAAATCGGACTCAGAAGTACAGATATTGGCAAAGAGAAGATGCACACCTATTCCCTGGCGGGAAAACTATGCACTATATTAAGGAGGAGGTATTATTAAAAAAATTTCCAAGGCGTGCGATATTGGCCGATGAAAGAAGTTTTTCAATCGAGTTTTCAGAAGCTCAGATTTTGCTACAAAGGTATCAAAAGCTGAAATACACACTTACGCCTCCAGGTGACCAAACCATTCCTTTCCAAAAATTAGAAAAATGTATGCATGGCATTTCCACCAGGAGATATATCAGATTCAGGAAGAATTTTTCAAATTGGGCTTTTAGAAGCAGATATATCGGGGAAGAGGCAATTTAACTTTACGCCCCGTAGCGAAAAATCTGTACATTACTGGAAAATGAAACTGTACTTAAATAATCGTCGATGTACATGATATCGAAATAAATAAATATTTTTTAATCAGATGTTTAGAAACAAAAATATGGAATAAAATGTGCTGTGAAATTGGATGCCATCTTAATTTTCGCCTACTTGCTGCGAAGCTCTGCATTGGAAAAGAACCGGAATGCAATGATAATCGTTCTCACATTTCATGCTTCTCAATGCAAAGAGAATGTTTTAAATCGGACTAAATTTGCAAAAATATGGTGTCCACAGACAGACGGAAGGACGGAGAAAGTGATAACATAAGCCCAATATTCTTCTTTTTACAAAAGACGTGCTAGTCACACAAGAACCGGTATCCAACTGGATATGTACTGTGTATGGTTATTCAACTGGAATGCTATAGACATTTCACATCAACCGATATTCAATCCTGGCAAGGCTTTACAATGAATGGTGCAGCTCACAAAAACTTTCAACAATCGTCGATCCTGTTGGGAAAAAAAGTTGGAGGATCAAAGGGGTCAAAGCAGACAGGAGGGTATCAAATAAGTGAGAATACAGTCCACAACACGTAACTTTAAACATTGTGGTGTGCCGAGTGTCATTTATGGCCCAACCAAGTACCACACTATGTCTGAAGTGTAGTACAACAGCCAGTGACCGTGCTGGCAGTCCTGTTTGACCCCTCTGAGTAACCAGCTGTTTCCTCAGCATCGCCTATTACGATAGGGCTGTTCGAAAAACATGTCTTATCTCCTTTTCAATCAAACGATCCCCAACGTTTAACGATTCTTGAAGCTTGGCGTCACTTGGTATTTCGACGTTACGCTTTCGCATAGTGTAAATACGAGTCTTGTAGGGTTCCACTCACGTTCTAACCACATACTTACAGCAGGCCATCTCTATACCCCGCGTGATGTCGTAGCAGTTGTTTATTGCAATTCTGTGTCAGAAGAGTATTTCAATTCAGGTTCAATATATCTTATCCAAGATATCACAGGTGATCATGGGCACTGAAATGTCAGCATTTAGTTCAGCAAGAACTACATTTTTCTGACAGACTTTCACAAGCTTGCTTTTCTACTCTCCGTTTAGAACATGCGAAAATAGCGTTGAATTCGCAGAACAGTTCTCTTGCAAGAAATTATACACTAGCTGGAGTCTGTAAAAAGCAAACACTTTTGCTTTAGTAACTGAAGAAACTTCAAAAACAAAGACTTAGTCGCAGTAACTAAGTCTTTGTTTTATAAGCAAAATTATTTGATCTAGTAGATAAACAAGAAAGATGACACTGAATTTTCGGATATAATAAGCACGTCTTTTGAATCCGTTCTGACGCAAATTAAATTTATCAAATCTTTCAAATTCAATGGAACCGGTATGGAAAACAATAGCATCTGACGGAAGAAAGAAGTTTTTCAATCGGGTTTCTAATCCCTCAGATATTGCTGTAAACGGAATCGTGAGCTTACGCCCTATGGTTGCAGACTCATGCGTTAAGAAAAACATGAATTTAATGAGAAACATTTCACACCGGAAACGCTCTCCAACACAGAAAGAATTTTTCAAATCGGGCTCTTGGAAACAGAGATTACGACAAAATTAAGATGTGACTTTACGTCCCCTGGTGGGAAAACCATGCATTATTATTTTAGGAAGAAAGTATTCCAAAAGTTTTTTCCATATGAGCGGTATCGGTGAAAGAAAAAAAAATTAGGCGAGTTTTCAGGAGCCCAGATTTTGCTGCAAGTACATCAGAAGCAGAAATTAACACTTATCCCCTGGTGGCCAAACCATTCTTTACCAAACATTAGACATTATGTGAAAAATATTTTCCATCAGGTCTCGCATGCGATACAGGAAGAAGTTTTCAAATCGGAGTTTTATAAGCAGAAATAACGCCAAAAAACGCAATTTACCTTTGTACCCCCTAGCGGAAAGTCTATGATTTACTTGAAAATTTTTAATTTATTGGAAAAACATATCGCATTGGAAACACCATCCAACAAAGAAGGAATTTTTCAAATCGGTCTTCTAGAAGTAGAGATATTGACAAAAATAAGATATAGGCCTACATCTAAGCCCCCTAGAGTAAAAGCCATGCATTATTTCAATAAGAAAATGTTCCTAAAAAGTTTGTAGAGATGAGTAGTATCGGTCAACAAACGCCTTTTTTTCAATCGAGATTTTGGAAGCTCATATTTTTTGCTGCAAATACATCAGAAACGGAAATTAAGGCTTACGCCGCATGGTGGCCAAACCGTTTTTTACAAAAATTATAAATTACATGCAAAGGATTTCCCATCAGGAGCTGTATCCGGTGCAGAAAGAATTTTTCAAATAGAAGATTTAGAAGCAGAGATGTAGGGAAGATAGCAATTTACCTTTACGCCCCTAGCGGAAAGTCTAGGAATTACTGGAAAATTTTGAAGTTATATGAAAAACATCTCCCACTGGAAACACTATCGAGCAAAGAACGAATTTTTTTCAAATCGGACTCCTAGAAGTAGAGATATTGACAAAAATAAGATATACATCTGCGCCCCGTGGGGGAGAAACCATGCAGTATTTTAAGAAGAAAAGGTTTCTAAAAGGATTGTCGACATGAGTACCATCGGTCTACAAACGACGCTTTTTTTCAATCGAGAATTTAAAAGCTCATATTTTGCGGCAAATACATCAGAAGCGGAAATTAAGGTTTACGCCCCTGGCGGCCAAACCATTTTTTTTTTCAAAAAATTAGAAATTAGGAGCAAACGATTTCCCATCAAGAGCTGTATCAGGTGCAGAAATTTTTTTTTAAATCGGGGATTTAGAAGCACAGATATAGGGGGAATCGCAATTTACCTTTACGCCCCCAAGCGGAAAGCCTAGGAATTACTTGAAAATTTTGTAATTATATGAAATACGTGTAACACTGAAAACACTATCTAACAAAGATGGAATTTTTCAAATCGGACTTCTAGAAGTTGAGATATTGACAACAATAAAATGTACATCTACGCCCCCTGGCGGAGAAACTAGAATATTTTAAGAAGAAAGTATTCCGAAAAGGTTTATCGATGTGTGTGGTATCAGTCCACGAAAGAATTTTTTCAATCGATATCTTAGAAGCTCATATTTTATGGCAAATACATCAGAAGCCAAAATTAACACTTGCACCCCCTGGTGGCTAAAGTATTCTTTACCAAAAATTTGAAATTATATGCAAAAGATTTTCCATCTTGAGCTTCATCCGCTCAAGCAAAAACTTTTCGAATCCGAGTATTAGAAGGAAAGTTATCGGAAAAAATTTAATTTACTTTTACACCCCTAGCGGAAAATCTATGCGTAATTTGAAAAAGTAACTATATCTAAAATGCTCTTCGACATAAATAGAATCGAAAGATAAAATAATTTGTTCAATCGGATCTTTAGAAGCAAATATGTGAAATAAAACGTATTTTTGAATTCGACATAATCTGCATTTACGCCCTCTAGCTGCGAAATTGTACATCGTAAAAAAAAAACGAAATAAAGGGTCATCATTCACATATTTCAAGCTTCCTAATGCTAAATGAATTTTTCAAATCGGACTAATAGTTGCAGAGATATCGTGGGTGCAGACGGACGGACGGACAAACCGGTAACATAAGCACGATCTTTTTTTACAAAAGACGTGCTAAAAACTTGGGGAATGAATATATTTTCTCCAGCAGTAAAGGAAACCTGAAAAACGAAGTTCTTTGCCATGTTAACTAAATTAGGCGGACAAAGCTAGATATTATGTGCTTCATATCTGTCAGTGTCATACAATAGCAAAATTGTATCTTATTCCATTGATTTAAAATGCTCCTCTTATACATTTTGTTTTACATATATCACATATTTTTTAAAGGAATGAGTAATTTAATTTGAAATAGCTTTCTCTCCATGATTCTACAAAGAAAATTCGCACAAAAACAGACGAATATAAAGAACTATGCATTTACATTGGAGCCATAACGTCACAACAATGCTATATAATAGTGAAAAATAACAGGGTTTGTTTTAACCCTTTAACCGGCTGGAACGAATTAACTCGGGGTTACCGAAACTGGCTGAAAACAACTAGAACGAATATGTTTGCTGTCTAAGAAGTGGGCCGAACGCGACTGAAATGAGTAAACGTTGAGCATCAGAAAGAGTTGCTTAGTTTGTCATTCGAACTGACCATTTCGGGTGGATGATTGTCATTAATCCTTACTATATGATTACCTTTTCAGCTGTAATGGCTATAAAAATGACGAGGAGCGAACCTAAGATAAGAAAGAAAAAATGTTTAAGTCACTTTTTCGACCCAATGGCATGATGTCCGAGTCAGAGTGACTGGCACTTCGCAATCATTCCTTGGAGCAAAGAATAAAGGACTATAAGGGAATCAGACAGTAGACTATAAAATACTAAGGACTTGAAGAGAGCACTTCTCACCCGCGACAGATTTATGATCGGTACTGCTGAAATAAGTGTAGTGAAAGGAACTGTTTTGCAGTAAAGCTTTCGTGTAACCCGGCGCAATGTTAGCATTTCTGGTACAGGCATTTGACGTGGACCGGAACATCAAACAGATGTCATCGCTAATTTTCATTGGCCGCCACCGGGAATCGAACCCAGGGTATTCCAGTTACGCGCCGGATATGCTTCCACTGTACTACAGCGGCATCGAATTCCTCCAGACTCACACACTAACTGCCAAGCCAGCATTGTGCGGGGCTCCAAGAAGAAAACTGCCAAACTGGCTTGGCAGTTAGTGTGTGAGTCTGGAGGAATTCGAGACCGCATTAGTGCAGTGGAAGCATATCCGGCGCGTAACGGGAAGATCCTGGGTTCGATTCCCGGTGGCGGCCAATGACAATTTTTCCGTGACTCACCTTTGAACGTGGAAATAGCGATGACCTCTGTTTGGTGAGGATTTCTGCTCGAGCAGCGCAGAAAAGTTTGGGCACCATTTATTTCAGGTGCGTCGGCCGCTTAACGGGTTAATTTGCTACCAGTAAAATGGAGTGTCTTTTTGCTTGTATTGATTTAACCGTCAATACTCCTTTTGGATTTGTTCCAGTCGGAAGATTTCGATTTGAATTTCTTCCAGTCGGTGGTCTTCGTTTTGAATTATTTCCAGTCGTAACAATTTTGTTTTGGATTTCTTCTAGTCGGACAACTACGTTTTAGATTTCTGTCAGTGGATACCTGTTTTGGACTTTATGTAAATCACGTAGAGACATATTTTAACAGCTAAACCTATTACTGATGAGAAAGGCGCGTCATCACAACCCTCGAAAAATATCATTTGTATGCTTGTGTTTGAAAGAGACGAATCTTTGAAGAAGACTTACAAAATACCAATGATGGTGAAGGGGTGAGCGTGGTACTCCGACTACTTTGCGTAATCACTTAACTGCAAGGCTTCTGGTCTGATTTACGAGAGTACCTTCCCCAATAAAGAAAGTAAAGTAGGTTCTCGAGGTTAAGTGAAGAATACACAATTATCACCGGACCAACGATCTTTTTTTTAACAAAACAAAACAATATAAGCCGTCCTTGTCCGGTAGTCCGCTACGAGTCTACACTCCATGGGAGAATCCTAATCTCCGCGTGAATCACTCGTTTCCCGGAATATACTAAATTTCAGCGGATTCCTCTGCTCATTCCGACGATGAAATAAAAATGACCAGACTTGTCCCGTAAAACGAAAGACAACAGTCTCCAGAGTCCGCTATCTGAAAGAAAACTACTCCGAGCGACATATTTCACGCGCTGGCCAAACGAGGACTCGTTTTCAAGCGATTTATTCACGCGCTTCCAAACGAAGGCCAACTTCTGAGTGTCCTGTGTCAAGCGCTCCAAGACGAGGAGTAATACTCCAAGCGACTTATTTCACGAGCTTCTGAACCAAGACTGAGGCCGGTTTCCCTTTTTCCCTTCGTGGCATAAAGAAGAACTCATTCCATTTATGCCCCCGGGTGAATTCCAAAAAACCTTCGACATTGTGCATCTGGCTTGCCCATCCGTCCGAAGGTCAGCACCCAAACTCACTCGTCCTTGGCTGCTTTCTTCCAACTGCCGTCTGACCTTGCGTTTTTGCATGCTCATGTGTCGAAAGGCTAGTGCCCGTAGGCACGCTCGTCTGACCTTGGCTGCGTTCCCGTTCTATCTTACTGCGAAGAACTAGGCTCCTTGCGGCTGCCTGGACAAAAACAGCTCAGGAAATACAACGGCGTTTACACCCTTAATAGTATATATTACAATAACATGGATTCCTTTCGCCCTAAACATGCTAACGTTAATGTTACTTTGATAAAGGCACACCCAGTTCACTAATCCTAGTTACAAAAGAGTCTATACTCCCATCCGGTGTTGATAACAGAAGTGTGTTGTTAGTTATACTCACGGCTTAGTGTTCGCCGTTGTCCCTGCCCAAAGACGGAAAAGTTCGTTCTCAATGACAAGCAAGGTGGCACAACAAGTTTCTTTTTCTTTGTTTCCTCCACCACAAGGTCACATTAACATATAGAGAGTATTCATATTAAATTGATATAAAACGTTTAAAATTCACCCTTACAGATGGTCAGCTGCAGCGACATTTAGTTTAGAGACAAGCCCGGGCCTGGGCTATTATATGAGGGAAATCCCGGAAACACTGCTATGCGAAATAACTAACGCTGTGGGAAACGCACAACTAAGTGGCTGCAGTTTCTCTTTTGTCGTTCGCCTAAAATTCTTAATTATCATTTACTGCGTGTTATTTACCTCTCTCTCTCTCTCACTCACTCTCTTTCTATCTCTCTCACTCACTCACTCACTCACACACACACACACACTCTCACTCGCCTTCTCTCTCACTCTTATAACGATGTAAATTGCTCCGTCATTTTTGTCCAAGCCAGGATTTGAACCCGGATCCCCTCATTCCGGAATAAGTCACTCTACCAATTGAGCTACGCGGACGTTTGTTCTGACTACTATCTGCCTTTATGTCGTGTGCGTCCTGCTGGCAGGTACGTCACATCTCCCCCCGACAGAGGACCGGGGGCAAGGCCCACGGGTCAGCCGTGACCATGAATCGTTGCAGGCAGCCATCCACTGTAGAACGTGCACTTGAGAACTCCCATTCAATCTGGTGTGTGGAATGCAACGTCACACACATTTATTTTTCGAAGCGCTGGAGAAGGAATTCTCTGAATTTTCCTATCTCGCGGTGTGGAAATAACATCATACCATTGCGAGATTTTGAACGGTTGGGTCATCCGGATAGTTCGGGCGCCATTATAACGAAGTAAATTTCTACGTCATTTTTTGTCCACGCCAGGATTCGAACCCGGATCCCCTCATTCCGGAATAAGTCACTCTACCAATTGAGCGTGAAATACTACCGACTGGCGACGTATAGTGTGCATCGACAAATCCCGCTTCTCTATGGGAACGGACAAACATTGTGTCAGAGTGTGGAGAAGCGCAGGTGAGCGCTACAATCCCAACCTCATTGTACAGCGGCACACGTTCCGAACTGCAGGCATGATGGTCCGGCGAGCCATCGCGTATGACAACCGGACTTCCTTCTCAGTGATCAGAGGGACGTTTACAGCCCTGCGCTACGTACAGGAGATCCTGCGTTCATATGTGCTGCCTTTCCTGGCGGTGCGGCCCTGAGCCATTGTCCAGACACGGCTAGTGTTTCCCAGGACTGTCTTGGTCATGCTTTGATACTTCTGTGGCTTGCCAGATCGCCTGATCTGTCGCACATCGAGCGCATGTGGAATGAAATGGGACGCCGGCTTTCTCCATGTCTCAGTGTTCGTGATTCAGAGTGTCAGTTGCAAGAAGTATGAGCCAGTCTGTCCCAGGATAACATACAGCGTCGCTTTGACTCCATGCCGGACCGTATGACCGCTTGTATCCGAGCACGAGTCAGTACTAACGTTGACTGGAATGTGTACCGCATGCCTGCGGGAAATCATCCCGCTGCTGTGATATTGTAACCACGTCTGTCCTTGGTATTTACCATCTCACTACTAAAATCTCATTTGAATCCGGCGCCTTCTTCTTGGTGTGCGGATTTTAATGACAGTGAGTGTATTTCTCTATGTATGTTTTTGGGGAAGGTCGACATTAACGTAAGTTCTAACATTCGTATCGGATGATGAAAATATAAATACCAGTAAAACAATATGCCTTAACTTTTCTTTAAGCACACAGCGAAAGTTTGCACAAATGTTCAAACCCGGGCAGAACCCGGGTCAGTAATAAATAAGAACAAAGCGGGACAGGGCCGGACTCGGGCTTTGTACGTCCGGGCTCCGGCTAGACCCGGGCTTCAAAAAAGGAGCCTCTGCTCATCTCTAGTTTAATTTAAACATTACTAGCACGCCTTTTGAGAAAGAAAGCAGGTGCTTAGTGCACCACAGAACCCTTTTGGCAGTCTGGGCGTATGTCGAGACTGTATCTCTATACTTATTAGCCCGGTTTGAAAATTTATTTTTGCATTGGAAAGCCTGGACTGTGAGAACATGAACCATGATCCACGATACACGCTCAAGTGGCATTATTTTGACCACCAGCTAATATCCAGAGTAACCGCCGTGTGCAGCGCGGACAGCAGCCAGACAGGCTGGGAGTGATTCAGTAAGTTGGTGGAAGGTATTCATAGGTATGTGGAGCCATGCTTCCTGCAGTGCATCTGACAGCTGATGGAGAGTGCGTGGTGGAGGATCCATAGAGCAAACAACACGATCTAGGTGGCCCCACAGATGTTCAAATGGGTTTAAGTCTGGGGACTTAGGGGGTTAGAAGTACTTTGATGTCTTCATCGTGCTCTTCCAAGCACTCTCGGACATTTCTAGCTCTGTGAGACGTCGCATTGTCGTGCTGGAAGATTCCATCCGCCCCAGGGAAAACAATCAGCATGTATGGGTTAAAGTGGTCTGCAAGGATGAATTAATAAATAATTCGGTCCATAGTGCCTTCCACAGGTACGAGTGGACCCAGAGATGGCCATAAAAACATTCCCCAGACCATAACGCTGCACCAACTAGCTTGTGATCTTCCAGCAATGGTTGAAGAGTGCTTGTTCTCCGATGTTTCTCGCCTTATACGCCAGCGTCAATCCTTTCGATGAAGAAGAACACGTGACTCATCAGAGAGGCAATCCTTTGCCAATCAGCGGAGGTCCAATTCTGATACTTTCGTCGAAATGTAAGCATTTTCTGCTGATGCACCTTTGTTAATATAAGTGCAGTGACTATCCGTCTGCATCGAAGCCCCATACGCAGCAGGGCTCGCTGAACTATCGTGTTAGACACACTTCCGGTAGCCTCCTGGTTCATTCGGCCAGTGAGTTACTCCACTGTAGCGTGTCGATCGTCCCTCAGGCACCTTAGCAGCCGACGTTCACCTCTCCTATTAATGGCACATGGTGCTCTGCAGTTTTCACATGGCTTATTCGCAGTGGTGCCATTTCTCCAATCACGATACACTTTAGCCACAGCCGCACACGAACAGTTCACAGACTGCGGTGTTTCAGAAATTCTTCCACCTTTGGCCCGAAAGCCGATAACATCCCTTTTTTGAAAATCTGATAAATCGCTCCTTTTATCCATGACAGCAACGGTTGATATGTTTTCGGAATACCTACTGCACACCTTATATACATTCCAAGCCAGCTCACAACACATGCCTTCTTTCATTGGCTACGCGCTGTTGACTTTAAAAGAAGGAGGTGGTCACAATAATGTCATTCGACTGTATATTTGCCCTGTTTCCGAAGCCTCCCTTTCCGCTAAGTAATAAATAAAGATTCACTTAAATCAAAATGTACTTCAATTGATATTATGATTTCTAAAAAGCCAATAAAAGCACAATTTCTTTTTCAAACAGTGCACAATTTTTACGTAAGAAGCGGATGCTTATATTGCACTGTTCCAGTTATATTTCTCTCATAAAACCGAAATAAAAAATATATATATTTGCCTTGGAACACACTCACCGTCCAAAACACCTTTCATTAGATGTTTAACTTCTTCGTCAATCGCGATTTTTCTGTAAAGTAGCGTAAACATTTCTTTATTTTTGCAAAATATTTGATGCCATATGTAGAATTCTGAAAACCGAACTAAAAAAATTCCATTTCAAGCAAATATACTGAAAACATTTTGCGTAAATTTTTCTCATCGAAGTTTTTCCGCTAGTGTATCTGAAGAGTTTAGTTTTCTCAGTATCATAAAACTACGATTCAGATCCTTTTTTGCGTTGAACAGCAGTCTGGCTAAGTAAGTGTTTCATATGATTTATAATTCTTCTATTTCCCTAAATTTTTCCATAATAGAGCTGAAATGCACAACTACAATATATTTTAAGAATAATCTACACGTTTGAAAGCTCGACTGAAAAAGAAATGCTCAGATAACGCCTCCTTTAAAAATATTTCATTTATATTTTCTTTTCAAAATACCGCACAGTTTTCCTAAAAGGATGCGTAAATTTACATTTTAGTTTCCTGCATATCTGCCTCTAAAGGTCTTGTTGGAAAAGTTATTTCTACAACGTTTAGGAGTTGTGCATACATTTTTGAATTTTTCAGAACGCACATTTCTGACGCTCGGGTACATTAGTATTTATGTTTGCAATGCTATTTCAAATTCTAAAAATGTATTTGGAAATTTCTTTTGAGCAGCACGTCATATCACATGAAAACTACCGCGAAAAATTACCCAGTGTAAATAATGCATTATTTTCTTGTTAAGAAGCATGCATGTAAAATATTCATTTGAAACATCAACTTTCTCATGCTTACGATTATGAAGAACATTTTACCTACATTTTCTATTTTTCAAAATTCAGATTTCTCCAGCTGGGAACCTCTCTGCAGTATTTATTTGGATCTCTGTGATTCTAAACATGCGTTTGAAAAAGTTCCCTTTTGGTCGGCTGCTATTCACTATAATATAGAGAATTTTACATAATTTTTCTTGCTCGAATTGCATAGGATATTTTCAACAGTGGGCGCAAAGTTGCATTATGATTTCATCCATATCTTATAATTGTTGGATTTGAAAAAATTCTTTTGCTTTCGATGATAATTTTTTGATTTTCCGAAACGCTCATTTCGGCTGTAACTTGGCGTAAGCAGCAATTTCTGCTTCCAAATGTTATATAAATTCTGAGAAATCGACTCAAAAATGTATGTGTGCAAGTTATTCCAATCACTAGAAAGAATCCTACTATTTGCCTGTATTTTAATTCATGGTATCTTGCACTTAAGTGGGGATAACTATTAAATTTTTCAGCAACTTTCTCCTTTTCAAACAAATTCGGTTTGGTGTGGAAAGGTTCAAAGACAGGCTCATTAAACTGAAAAAAAAATGTTGTCATTATTTTGGATCTCTGTAAAGATAGTAAACACAAAGTAAAGTGGTTATCCCTGATGTTGTACGTGAAAGCTGAAAAACTAAGAGATGCGGTGACACGATATGGAGGGTCGATATCGCATATTTAGGAAACAAAAGTGATCTAACCTTTCTCTTCTCTGACAATCAAGAAAATACTTGAAATAGCGTATTTCTCTTGCTGTTGTTGGTGTTAATTTATTCTCCAACCTTCCTTGGTATAGCTACACGACCTACCAACAAGTAATTGGACACCCTTGCAATCGACGATATTTGCGACCCTGATACACGTCACGGCCGCGGCCGTTAAATATCGTGTCGGTAACAACAACGCAACCAGTCGCATGCAAGATGCCACGCTGTTCGGAGCTCTCTGATTTCGAGAAAGGTGTAGTCGTCGGGTATCACAGAAGTGGCCGATCCATACGTGACGTATCCAGCGAGGTGAAGTACCCAAAATCGACAGTGGCCTACGTAATTGGCAAGTGGAAGATGAGAGGTGACCCACAAAACTGGGAGTTACAGACCGACGGGTGCTGGCCAGAGACATTCGAAAGAACCGCACCAAATCGATAGGCCACATCCGCAAGAAGTATCAACAGGCATCCAGGAGTGTTGTTTCGATTGATACCATCCGTAAGGAAGCCCATCTGCTTGGTTATCATGGACGTGCTGCCGCCTACATGCCTTTGATCACCAAGTCCAATAGCGCCGCTCGGCTAACGTGGTGCAAAGAACGTCGACAGTGGACCGTTGAACAATGGAAACAGGTTCTTTGGAGCGACGAATCAAGGTTCACACTCTACCGTTCGGATGGCAGGGTCTGGGTTTGGCGTCTGTCTGGAGAACTCCTCCTGCTGGAATGTGTTGTGCCAACTGTGAAGTTCGGCGGCGGTGGAATTATGCTATGGAGGTGTTTCTCCTGGTATGGCACGGGACCCTTGGTCGCAATTCCTGGTAGACTCAACGCAGAGACCTTTGGATGACCATGCGCTTCCTACGTTGTGGCAGTTTTACGGGATGGACCCATATTACTTTCAGGATGACAATGCCACCTGTCATGTTGCGAGGTCCACCATGGCTTCGTATGGTGACAATCGGGTTAATCGAATGGATTGGCCTGCGCAGATCCCGGACCTGAACCCTATCGAGCACCTCTGGAACGAGTTGGAGCGTCGACTTAAGGGTAACCCCCACCGTCCGAAATCGGTGATAGAACTGACCTGTCTTCTCCAAGCCGAGTAGAAGAAAATACCGCTAGGCATCGTACAACGCCTGGTTGAGAGTACGCCCCAGAGGGTCGCAGCTGTAATCGCCGCTCGTGGAGGCTCCATCAACTATTGAAGGTGAATAAACTTTGTTTTCCTTTGCTATCACAGTTGTCCAATTACTTGTTGGTAGATAGTGTATATTTCATCCATTGGTAAATATTACTCAAAAAGGAAAGAAAATCGTCGGTTTTGTTTTTAGAATCTCCGTAACTATAAAACGCTAAGATAGTTTGCTCCTTCCTTCGTGAGCAATTTAGTCTAATGATCGGGATTAGTAATGTCGCTCTACTTACTATCAAAGGTACTATTAAAAACTAAAATTTGAGTGAAATCTTGTTTTGAGGTAAGTTTATTACAAACAAATACTCTAGGAAAAACTCCAACAAGGTCTTCTAACGGCAAATATGCGAGGGTCGTTCCAAAAGTAACGAGACTGATTTTACCTGGGGCAGAAGTGTAACGCAGGAAACATACTTACACTTACTGTAGCGTTTGTGTGTAACCGACTTATTAGAACACTACATAAATCAAAACTTCCCCTATAGTGAAACACGAGTCACTCAAGAGGTTTTACTAACAGCTAATCCTTTATTGTTGTTCACTTCAACACGGAAAATCAACTAAACGTGGTTTAATATCCAGGGTGATAATTAACTATAAAGCACAACACTGGAACTTGGGTTAATAACCACCATAATACTTAACTACAAAACACAATACTTTCATTAAATTAGAACACGCAGCCTTCAACAATATTTTAACGATAATTAAGCAGTCGTGTATCAAAAAAGAGTATTAACATTCACATACAAAATCTCCCTTTTAAACTACCGCTGAATTCCCTTTTAATCCATCGTTCAAATCCGGCCATACATACGTCACTCTTGTTCCGACCTCAGTGTTGCCAACATCATTCTCGTTTGAGGCAAAAGACATAACGTTAAGTTTGGAAAGTGTAAAAGAGAACAAACTCAAATTTACATAGGAAAAGGAACTAAAAACCAAAGTTAAATTAGAATATACGTCACATTACATACTTTCAAAATATTCTCCCTGTACCTGAATGCACCAGTCTCACATTTCTATCCTCTTCCGGAAGATGTGTTCGAATCCCTTCCGCGACATGTGGTTCAGGTTACCCATCACAGCATTCTTAAGTTCAACCTTTGATGCAAACCGAAGCCTACGAAGTTGTTTCATTCACTTAAGGGTATAGGTGGAGGTCTCAAGGAGCCATGTCAGGTCAATACGAAGGGTGCCTATCATTTCGATGATCTTGGATAACCTGCTGGGCAAGTAAAGCACGATGTGCAGGGGCATTATCTTGATGCAAAACCCAACCGGTTTCTGCATATTCTGGGCATTTTCGGGATTTTTTTATCTTTAGAGGACCTTTGAGAACTTCCGAATAATAGGGAAAACATGTGGTCAAGTACGTATGACTATGTTTTCCCTTGTGAGACAACGTGGTCATACACAATTCCCTTTTTATCGAAGACAACTAGGTGCATGGACTTTCCTCCACTTGCTTGAACCTTTGCTTTCTTGGATCGGGGACTCTAGGGCGTTTCTATTTGGTGTTCTGTTATTTTGTTTTTGGACCGAAATGGTGAAAAAAATGCTTCATCACATGCGACGAGTCGATCCAGAAAGTGTGGCTCACGTCACAGCCGACACTTCCGATGATGGCAAGTGATAACACGGTTTGCCCTGTGTTCATCTGTGAGCAAGTGTGGAATACATTTTGAAGCCGGTACCCCAACCGGTTTCTCACAATCTAATCAATGGAACCACTTCTTTCCGATACCCCAGCCGGTTTCTCACAATGTTATCAACGTAACCAACGGACATCTGCATCACATTGCCAACCACCTTGAAGGTCATTGGGTGGTCTTCGCGCTCGAGTGCTTCAATGGCACTAACAGTAACCTACGTAGTCGATATCGAAGGCCTATTGTAGGGTGGCGCATCTTCTAGACACTCTTCACCATTCAAACATTTTTGTGCCACTCAACACTCTTGCACGGGACGAAGCGGCTTTCCTTATATGCTGTTTTATTCATTTCGTGCGTTTCTATGGCGGTTTTATTCAAACACACGCAGCATTTTATAGCTGTATTTTGCTGCAGTTTTTAAATCGGTACTGCGTTCCAGACGTACGTCTAAACTGTACGCTGTCTACTACAAGAATGAACTAGCGGAGCGCAGTAATGACGTGTCGTCACGCGATTGACCTTTTACGTATTCTGACACAGGCAGCTGTTTTTTTTTTTTTGCGTGGGTTTGTTTTGGCGCTATGACGTCGTTCTCGTTACTTTTTGAACAGCCTACGTTTTTCTACATACATTCAAAAGGAAAAAAATCTTATTTGATTTAATTTTCCTTCGTAATGATTTTTGGTCACAAAACAATTTGAAAAATGGCATGTTAGCATGGAAAAAACATCAAATTCTTTAGAATATGTCTGTTCTCTCATTTCCTTTGTTTTTTCAAATGTTCACAAAAAGAAATTTCCGTTTTTAGATTTCAATTATTATTTCATAATTTCTGAAGGGTCTTCACTCCCTGTTTTTCCTTTTCATATTTCCACACTGCATAAATTATATGTTCATTATCCCTCTTTTCTAATTATTTTCAGTACTCGGGGAACTGTGTCAGAACCAACACTAATCCTGTACATAAAAGAGAAGTTTTCATCAATACCTCAGCAGTGGTCAGTTGCTATCTACAGAGACAGGCAGTGCTACATACCGGTACATGGTTCTCCCTTGTTACTTTACGTATTGTTCCCGAGAGTTTCAGGGCTTTTCACCACTTCTATTAATTTTCCGTTGCGTCGCGAGAGTTATTCACCAAACACTCATTTCTCATCCAGCTGAACACATACTGAAGGTATCGCTTTGATGTAACATTAATTTCATTTGAAACGAAACTTTGGAATCTCTTACCTGATCAAATTTTCCAAGAGATAGATACGCACAGAGAGTAATGATGCTTACAGGAATTATTTATACTTCCTCCCCTCTGCCCATCTGCATGCTGACACCGATATCTTATCTATAGGGCGTACTGAAAAATCCCCTCATGGCTGAGTAATCGTAAGTGCAGGATTCTGGCAAATAAATTGATAAAGCATGGATTTGCATTTTTGCAATTTAAATATTACAGAGAATTATAAATTGCAAAGCCTCTTACAGCCACTAATATCCAACCCCTAAAAAAGTATTCTTTTCCACGAAAGGAAAATATTCGTGCACTTCAAAATTTCTAAGAACAGGAGTTTATCTGTAAACTGTCACACATGAATGTTTATGCATGATATAATATCTAGAGTTTAATTCCACTTCAAGCCTTCAACACAGATTGCTCAGGCAAATCATTGTCAACATATGTCTTGAACACAGCGACATTTTGTTGCATAATGACGTACGTTGTCTAAGCAAAGGAAGGGACGTAGAGAGATTATTGGAATTCAAACAGTGGTTGTATTTTTGCAAAAAAAGAATGATGCTAGCGTACAAATTGTTTTGTCCATAACGACTGATGATAAATGTTTGCTAAAACTTGCACTTTTGAACGATATGTTTGGTCATTTGAATAAATTAAACCTTCTGTTGCAGGGGAAAGATAAAACTGTTCTTGATATAGTTGAAACAATTCAGAGTTTCAAGACAAAACATTTATTGATGAAAGACGATTTTACCAAACAGAAATGCATTCATTGTAAAGAGTTTGTGGAATATTTGGAAAAGGAAAAATATCCTCAAAGCAAATAGATTTTGTTTAAATCAATGGAAATAACCATAACACTTTTTTACGGGGTTATTAGAAAACTTTGTGTTTAAGTTTGCAAAGTTTTCCCTGTTCAAAGCAATACAGGCATTCGCAAAAAATCCCTTTGCTGTGACCCCCTGCCCAGATATGTGAGAGCTGTCAAAGTGCTAGCTGTCTGTTATCTGATACGGATCGAAGTGCCTTACAGTTTGAAGTAATCGATATTCAAAGTTCAGAACTTAAGGATATGTCGTGTATATTTTTTGCAGTAAATTTATGACTAATTATCGAAACTATAAGAAGCTTTCCATTCTATTTTTAATTATGTTTGAATCCACCTGCTCTTTAAAACGCCCTAAGTTGGCAAATAGAACTTATGGTCCAGATTTTAAACATACTGTAGAAGGGCATCAGCCCTATGATTCTTATTAATTTCTTGGTGACTGAATTTAAATTTATAATGGTGTTTGTAATTTTACATTAATACAAGTAAATTATTTCTGAAATGCGTTTTATTTTTTTTTTTGTCATTTCACCGCCGTGTAAGGTTTGTTTTATAATTTGCGCCTTTACTTTAATATTTCTTAAAATAAAAATAACGTTTATATGAGTATCAGTATAATATGTAACTTACATTTACAAAGTTAAGTGTTCACACCTCTCGCCTTGTTCCATGAAACAAAAAAATGTGGTCCATGGTGAAAAGTAATTAAGAACCAGTGGTGTAGCTTATGATGTCTGGGTGGCGAAATTCACTAGATCGTTGAAATATATACGACATTGATTTTTATCACTGTCTTGCTGTAACTCTGGGAACGTAACTAATCTCCCTGGGAGTGTTTCAGAGTTCTGAAAGCCGTTTCATACTCCAAAACCTTTTGTGGTTGTTTGCTATAAACTCGGGGACACTTTCGATTACAGAGACATTGTTCTCAAAAAACTAACTTCCAAAGTCGGGTTTTTGCCTTCTAAAGCGATAAGGGACACTGGGAATCAAGTAACGGCCATGCAAAATATGTGGAAGAAGGTTACGCCAAACAGTATGGAAGATGTTTATAGTCTTTTTGGCTGTATGACTTTTAAGAATCGTTTTGAAGGAAACATATTTTTGAATCGTGAATGGAATACGGGATTAAGCAAAATAACATAAATTTTGAAGATGACAATCCGTTTTTTGGTGTGATTATGACAAGGATGGTAAGTCAGACAACATCCGAAAACTTGAAAATTTCGTCGTCCTGGAGCGGGAATTGAACCCGCGTCTCCCATACATCGCCCGGGTATGCTAACCACTACACCACCCAGAGCGACCAAGTCTCGAGTTTTCTGATTAATTTGAATATAACTATCACATGATTTGCTACTTTATATTCAAATTAATAAGAAACGCTTGAGACTTGGTCTTCTGGGTCGTGTAGTGGTTTGCATACCCGGGCGCCATCTGCGAGACGCGGGTCCAATTCCCGCTCCAGGACGATGAAAATTTCAAGTTTTAGGATGTTATCTGACTTACCATCCTGGTCATATTTACACCAAAAAACGGATTGTCATCTTCAAAAATTGTATTATATGGTGTAATCCAGTATTCCATTCATGATTTATCTGCTCCTCCGGCCAATCACGGGATAGGATTCGTAACCTCCAAATTCGATAAACATGAATGCCGGTTTCTTCGATTAGCGAATCCTATGATGGTTATATTCAAATTAATCAGAAAACGTGAGTCTTTGTCGTTCTGGGTGGTACTGAGTTTAGCATACCCGGGACCTATCTGAGAGACGCGGATTCGATTCACAATCCAGGACGACGAAATTTTCAAGTTTTAGGATGTTATCTGACTTACCATTCTTGCCATATTTACACCAAAAAACGGATTGTCATCTTCAAAATTTATATTTTTTGACCTTTTGCTTTTTCGTTCAAAGCGGATCCTCACTTGGTTGGATGAAAGCATAAGTAATACTTAGCATTGATGGCTCGTCCTTCCTGAAGAAAATCAATGTGAATTACCTTCTCTCGCTTGTTACCTAAAAATGTCACGATTTTGAAATAACAAATAATAAATTATTAGTGTCTCGATTCCTGATGTAGTTGAGGAAATTCCAAGTTGGATATAACTTTTAGTTATGTTGATTTGTTTTCCAATTTCTTGCTAAGAGGTAGGAAATGTTAAAGTTCACGAATTAGTATTTCCAGTAATTATTCATAGGCATACATACATACATACATATCATTAAGCTGTTCTCTGAGATTCAGAGGTTAGCTCCAAAAAGAAATACAAACTACCAGATATTTTTACTTATTGCTGTCGTATCAAACTTCTCCATTTACAGCGATTTTGACATACAACTCGTGCTTCACTAATATCCATTACACGCCGTACACAAGATCTTTTATACTTCATACTCATAATCTTTTTCTCATGCAGATACTCCTGAATCTGATCCACCCATGTCTTCCTTGGCCTTCCTCTGCCTTTCCTTCCTGCCACTTGGGCTGAAAAGATTTTCTTATTAAGCATTTCCTCACTCATTCTTTCAACATGGCCAAACCATCGAAGCATATTGGTCTCCACCTTGCTAACAACATTTTGCTTCACATCACACAACTGCAATACATCTTCATTTCTCACACAATCATATCATGTCTTGCCACAAACCCCACGTAAGTAACGCATTTCTCCAGCACACAAACGACTCCTATGTTTCTTCTGCAGTACCCAGGTTTCACTGCCATACATCAGAGTAGGAACAATTACTGTTTCATACACAGCCATGCGGGACTCTCTATACTCGGGGCAAAGCTATCCTGGCAATGAGGCAGAAGCTACGGTGACCTTTTCACTCCCAGTATTACTCCGCACTAATGGTGTGTAATTAACCTTCACTCGGAAAACTTCTCCCACAAGCCCTCAGGGCTGGCTGTCTGTCACCGTGATCCCTTACCAAACCCCTCTATTTTAACCCCCTCCCCACCGTCGCGCGCTTTGCAGACCGGTAGACAAGCAGTTTATTTCTCCCTCTCTTATTTTTTTTTATTTTTTTTTTTTTTGAGATGTTACAGAACGTGTAACGTTTCTTTCTTTCTTACTTTTAAAATGAAATTATCTTTGCTAAACACGGGAAGAAGTCTTAAGTGGCCTAATTTTGTTTTCACATATTTTTCCATTTTTTTTATATATTTAATATATTTATACTTATTGCTTGAAGATTACCAACTGCGGGATTTAATTAAAAGTATTTTTACCATGTCATCAGTTATGCGTAAAATTTCGTTCTTTCAAAAATTTTGCCTTGATTAGAATTTTTTTTTATAACAGACATCCGTTAAATGTGTATGCATTTTTAACTACCCCGTGTTGCCATAAGTACTGGACAAGAGCCCGTCTCTGTGGTAAATGATATTTTAGGGTTCACTGTAAACTGCCACACATCTTTCAGCAACTTGGAAAATTGCCACACATTGGAAAATTGCCACATGTTTTTCATTGATGGGCCGGGCACAAATTGCTGTTCCTCCGAGGAACACTTTGAATGTGTTGCAGTTTTCCAAGTTTCCGAATTATGTGTGGCAGTGGAAGGAACTCTTTCATTTGTCTGAATTTTCATGCCGGTTCATACGCGCACAAAAGTTCGAAAGGAAAAGATAGCCGTTTCTTGGCCTATATTGAGAACTGAATTGGGAACTCCAAACTAATTTCGAGAAAATATTCTGTGTAAGCCCAGCGAGAATTGTATTTTAATTTGAAGAAATAAATTGCCGGTGGATCTGAGGTACTTCAGTACTAAATTCAACCTACATTCTCGCAATGGTGCGACTTGAAACGCCAGTGAGTTCTGCCGTAAGAACTGTTAATTCATTTGATTTATTCGGCGAATGTTTTTCCATCAATTTAGTGAAAACATTCATAACGATCACCTTAGCAGAGCTTCGTAGTGGTTTCCCAGCTTTATGCGGCTGAAATACACTCGAGTGACCGGCAGATGCCATTCGAAAAAAACGAAAAGACAGAAGAGTGTTTTAAAACAACAAATCAACAATCAAGAAGGAGAAACCAGGGGAGAAACGCGAAATGCCCTCGGAAACACTTTTTTCGCCCTCATCCTTCCACTAATGACCCCCCACAGCAATAAATATCCCCTGGGTTGACAGCTTAACTCTGACCCAAACAAGAATGCTGTGACAGAGAACCATCAGTGACGTCACCAAAGCACGAATATCTGTATTTTTTAGAAATGCCGCTGAAACTGAGATCTGAATTTTTTAAATGCACACACACACACAACGTATTGAACATCTGTGTCCTTTCTAAGTGCCAGTTGAAGCTGGAGTACGAGCTTTTAGACCGGAACTATTTTATGCAGTGGAAGTATACACTCTGTAGCCTTCCTTCCAATGACAGGTTAAGTTTGCCCCGAGTATAGAGAACCCATCATTCCCGTGAAAACCTCCCAGAGCAGCTATGACTTTCAAAGAAGAATTCACTCGCCTACTGATTTCACTATCCAACTTGTTCTCTCTGTCAAACATGCTTCCTAAATACACAAACTCACTCACCTGGTCAATCACAGTGCCATTTATACTTATATTACATTCAGTACTACCCGTTCCTCTCTCAAACACCATAACTTTGGTTTTTCCCTTATTTATACTCAGTTTGAATTTCATGCAAACTTCGTGCATTCGAGTCAACATACTCTGCAACTCACTTTCGCTCTCTGCCAACAGGACAGTGTCATCAGCATACAGCAATCTGCACACACGGATATCACCAAGACATAAACCACTATTATCTATTTTGGCATCACGCATGCATGCATCCTTAAATATATTAAACAGCCATGGTGACATTACACAACCTTGTCTAACTCCTGCACCAATGGAAAACCATTTTGATAAAACACCATTCACTCGTACACAAGCTCTACTATCAGCATACATGACTTTTACACTATTACGTAGATTCCCAGTAACGCCATATTCATTCAATACCTTCCACAAAAGTGTCCTATTCACTCGGTCATAAGCTTTCTCTAAATCTATGAAGGCAGTAAAAACTTTCTTCCCAACAGCCAGATACTTTTCAGTCATCGTGCGTAATGCAAAAATCTGGTTAGTGCAGCCTTTACCAGGCATAAAACCACTCTGAACATCCCACACTTTCAATGATGTAAGAACCCGTACTTTTTCAATAACAACCTTACCAAACACTTTCCCCGGCACACTCAGTAGGCTAATACCACGATAGTTCTTGCATTCAGTCTGATCACCTTTTCCCTTATACAAGGGAACAATGATGGCATCCTTCCAATCTTGAGGGACCATTCCTAACTCCCAGCACAACTGGCAAAATTCCGTTAACCAGTCAATTAGAGAGTCATTACCATATTTCAACATCTCTGCAGTTATGCCATCAACTCCCGGAGCCTTACCATTCTGAAGAGATTTTAGAGCTTTACACACTTCTTCTCTTGAGATCCCTCCTTTGCTTTCATCTTTCATTGTGACATCATCTGCATTTGTCTCAGAATCATCTTTGCTTTCCTGATCTAATAATTCACAGAAGTATTCACCCCATCTGTCACTTAACTCATTGGGCTACCATAACATTTCCCCAATCTCATTCTTCACACAACTTACAACTTTGTTTCCCCTATTTTTCCTGAATCTCATGTACTTCCAAAAGGACTTCCTATCTTTCCAAAACGCCAGTTCATGCCTTTCCACTTTCTCCTTCCCATCTTTTGCCTTACTGTGGCGAACCAGCTTAGCAGCTTCACGCTTCTTACAGCGATATTCATCCACAGAGACTCTACCTTGCAACATCCCCAAATAGGCTTCCTCCTTTCTCTTTACTGCCTCTTCAATCTCACTATTCCACCAAGCATCACCTCTATTGTTACCCACTATTGTGGTGCCACATACCTCTTTAGCAGCAAAGACAACACAGTTCTTAAAACATTCCCACTTCTTTTCTACATACCTCTCAATAGACTTCAGATCCTTCAGTCGTTCTCTGAGTAAGTCAGAATACCGCTGATGATCTTCAAGGAGCCTATCAACCTTTATTCTTTCTATCCTGGGTCTCTTCCTATTCCTTTTCCTCCAACCAACATTAAGTTTCACTCGTGACACTACCAAGTAATGATCAGAACCAACATCCGCACCTCTCATCACACAGGTGTCAACAACTAAGTGTTTCAAACGCTGATCGTAGACAACAAAATCTATCACACTCTTTTGACCACGAGTACGATTTTCACAAGTATATGTGTGGATATACTTGTGGTTGAAAAAAGTATTAGATACACACAAACCATTCTCAATGCAGAGTTCAATTATACTTTCACCATTATCATTGACACAAGGGTCATTAAACGTACCCAGAGCATTGTCAGAAATTGCATTCTGCACACCTACTCTAGCATTGAAATCCCCTGCTACTATAACTTTTTCTTTAGCACCAAACTGGCACAAAACAGCTTTTAGCTCATTCCAGAAATCTTCCTTCTTATCAGAAGGTTCCGAGTCACAAGGAGCATACACTACAACAATTACAATTCTCTGAAGTTTCACTTTCAAACGAATCCAGAGAATTCTCTCACTTACGCAACTATAGTGAATCAAGTTGTTCTTCATCTTTTCACTTAAAATCACACCTACACCAGCCTGTCCTCTCATATTATCCAATACTCCAGACTACACACTCACCGTGCCATTCACTTCTTCTACCCCAATTTCCTTCTTTTTGGTTTCACTTACACACAGCACATCCAGTCCATACTTACTCATCTCCTCAATCACCTCATTCATTTTGCCATTTATGTCTCTAATATTCCATACAACAATCTTACATTCACTCAGCCGAGATCTCTTTCTCATACGTCGTTTAGAAAGTCCAGGTCGATTCCGTGGTGGACTGTCCTTCTCAAGTGTGGTAGGTCCCCCATATCCCACACTTGAGTCATTCTTAGTATTTCTTTTTGTCTTTTTAATCAGGTAAGTACATCAGTGTGGGGGATTAGCCCACAGCTGAGGGTTCCAGTTGGTCATTCAACCTAAGGATTCTGGAACAAAACCCAGTGAGTTGGGGTCTTTTCGCCAATGTCACACAGAACTAGCTTGCACCTCTCCGAAATTCACAGAGGCCCTAGTTGCTGTTGTGTGTACCATTGTTACCACGGAGCGCCCCGAGGAGGCAAACCCATCGCTCATAGGCACGGAGTGAAAAGTGGGGACTCATTTTATCGCTATACGAAACACCAGTGCTTCTTACTTCCAAAGTGGGATTTCCTTGCAGATGTCATTGTATCGCAACATTTCTTTTATTTTCTCAACGCGAAGCGATAGCAGCAACAAAAACACGAAATTCAGAACATGAGATGAACAATAGGAAAATGGTCAGGGTCTATCACCACAAAATTCCTTGGGTAAGGATGGTATTAGTTGTTGGAAAGATGTTTTGTAAAGGAGTGGATGAGAACTGAGAAAGTTCTCATCCACTCCCTTACGAAACATCTTTTCAACAAAGTAATACCACTTTCCCTCAACGGTAGCAAAGTCTCTTCATTTTTACACCCATGAACACCCGCAGAACTTCAGGCCGGCCCGGTGAAGATGTCACCCGATAAGGACATAAACATCCAGAGGTATGCCTTTTTCTGTTGTTAAGGAATCAAGTACTTTTAAATCCAGCGAGTTAAACAAGGAGAGTTACGAATTACTTCTCCGAGGAGAGTTTCGGAAGGTATTGAATTACGAATTACGTTGGAGAGTTACGAATTCCAATATTCCTTTGAAATGCCAATGAAAACTTCTCAACAAATCACGGGCCTTTGAAGAACGCTAACATCCAATCAGAGCGCCTGGAAACAACCATGAATTTAACTTTTTTAATGCTGTACCTAATTGTAGAAGGAAAGTTGGGTGATCTAAGATGTCATAATGAAACGATTATAAAATTCGAGAATGTTTACTTTAAAAAAACTTAATGGTTTTTCTTCGAGACGGTCAGCTGCTTAAATGTTTGCCAGATGATGGAGAGAGGAGTTGAATTCATGATAAGTTAAACAAGCCCGTCTTCAATTGCAGAGGAAATTAAATGGTCTTTTCATTGTGGAGGAGCACGAGCGGGATATAGAAAATCGTCGCCAGATGATATTACACTGGTGGAAAGTGAAAAAAGAACACCAAGAAGGAATTGGCGAACGATCATGTAATTTACATATGTTAATGGGGTCGAACTTACGTAGGTGTGATGTTAATTTCGGGACCAACCGGTGAGCGCTTACGCCACATCACGGCATAATATGCAAATTATCGTCGGTGGTATTTAAGGAGTACGGCGAAGTGAATGTAATCAGTCGTCGGCGTACGGACACGTGCGAAGACCCTGAAGAAGCTGCAATGCCTGGACATGGAAGACGTGTACGATTTCAGCAGTTATCGGACTTTGAGCGAGGTCGTCTAGTCGGACTCCGCGAGGCCGGGTGGTCGTATCGTCGTATTGCGGAGCGAATGGGACGGGAAGTATCGGTGGTGGTACGATGGTGGCGTAGATGGTCCGAGGAACATTCCCACACGAGAAGACGTGGAACCGGGAGTCACAGACGGACTGATGAGCGGACCGATCGACGCATAAGAAGAGCGGCGTTGTCAAACAGATCATCCTCTGCGACGCAAATCCGAGCTGCCGTTGCAACCGTCTACTGGATGCAGGACTACGTGCACGTGTGCCTCTGGCATGTGTACCTCTGACTCCAGCCCACCTTCAGGAACGGCTGCAGTGGTGTCGCCAACGTCTGCACTGGAGAACGCAATGACGATCTGTCGTGTTCAGCGAAGAAAGCAGATTCTGCTTCGAGCCTCCGATGACCGTATGCGTGTTCGCAGACGCACAGGGGAGCGTCTCCACCCTTCTTGCATCCGCCAGCGACACAAAGGGCCTACACCTGGTCTCCTGGTGTGGGGAGCGAACAGCTATCACTCCCGTACACAACTAGTGTTTGTACCGGGTACGTTAAACAGCACCTCCTACATCAACAAAATAATTCAGTCCGTTGTTGTACCATTTGTAAGGTCGGTCCATCGTGGTGCTTTCCAGCAAGATAACGCACGCTCACAGACGTCACGTCCAACGCAACATGCACTTCAGGGTGTGAGACAACTTCCATGGCCTGCACGTTCGCCGGATTTGTCCCCCATTGAGCACGTTCGGGATGTTGTGCGACAACGACTTATCCAGTCTCCACGGCCAGCCACGACCATTCCCGATTTACGCGTCCTGGTTGAGGATGCTTGGAACTCAATACCCAAAACTTACATCCAACATCTGTACGACAGACTCCATGCCAGAATTGCACAGTGTGATGCAGTTCATGGCGGTTCAACCTCGTACTAACCATGTTACATGGAAATGTTATTTTTCAGTTTACCAGCAAATACAGCTGTATTTTGCCATAATGTTTTGATCACGTTATCCTCTGTATTCCGTTATTATGCTGTATAAATTTTGTTGGTATCAGACGTCTCCTTCTTGGTGTTCTTTTTTCATTTTCCGCCAGTGTATTTTGTGAGATGAACTGTTCACTCAAATTTTCCTATGATTGCATGTTCTATGTGAGGGCAAAATGTCGCTTATCATCTTAAATACGTGTACTATGATAAGAATTTAAACTAAATATTTGCCAGAAACTTGTCACTAGGAACTTAAATTGAAAAACTCTAAGAAATGGTCTAGACAAAATTTCTCTCACTTCCACCGGATTCATGTACTAACTTTAAGCAACATTTATCCGGAATAAATACCCGATTTTAACTTCATCCTTTGTGTAGTAAAATTCCATATTTGCGGTCATCCTATTATTTTGTGCATATTATACACTAGTGTGTGTTCTATGAGGGTGCTGCTATATACGAGTGTGTGTTTTAGATGATATTAAATGAACTTTTACGGCACATAAATTTAGGTGGAATCTCCGCTACGCTTTAGGTTAAACACAACGTGTAAGATGTCCATTGAGCACGGAATTACTAAAACGTGTAGGAAGTGCGATATCATAGTTGCTTTAATTGCTAGAAGACTTAAGTTATGGAATTTTCGAAAATGGTTGAAAATAATAAATATTCCACTGTGCGCAAAATGCCGACACAGTGGTTCGCTTCCTCAGTTAACGGATAATACGCTCTTCGAAACATATCACCATTGCATTTTTTCACGGAACATATTTTTTTCGACCACTGCGATGTTGATTGATGCCATTCCTATGATGCTTGTGACAGTGGGGTGAAATGGTAAATTTCCAAGTCCCAACTCTAGTGACGAAGAGCTGTAACAGTTTCTCTCTTCCTCTCTCGTACCGCACTAAAAGTTAAGTGGTGACTTGTATTTGCGCCACATTGTACCGCACCAAAAGTTAACTGGCGGCTTACATTTGCGCCGTTTTCTTCTGTTCAAGTCATGCAAGCCCAACGCGCATTAACCTTTTGGTTGCTCACCAATGGTTGCTTTCAAATACTAGGTATTGGTTACTTCCAAATACTAGGTATTGGTTGCTTCCAAATACTAGGTATTGGGTGCTTCTAAATACTAAGTATTGGTTGCTTCCAAATACGAGGTATTGGTTGCTTCCAATACCTTGAGCCATAGCAATACTGCTTTGCATTCTGTGAGCAATACCTTAAACTCTCATTCGCTACTTTTCCTTTACCCGTGGTTGCTCGCGCTATGAGCATTTCTCTCACGCTTGACCTGAGGGCACCAGACCAACTCCACCTAACTTTTAGAAATTTTTCGATTACCTATTATCAGTTCCGTTTAGGATTGGAACATCTTTGACCTTCAAACAATCCTAACTATGCTCCCGTGTGCTTCGTATGAACGTTTCTGTCGGCAAGCGACCGCTGGGGTTTTTTAGCGTGAGAGTTTTTCTCAAAAAGGGGTCACAGGCGATTGTGCTTGTATTTTTATAGATAACGGGATAATACCAGTGCGTTTTTCACCTAATTTGATTTGTAATCACACGGTCAAGTCACATTATTGTCACCACAATCTAATATCCTGAGTAACCACCGTGCGCAGAGCGTACAGCAGCTAGACGGGCTGGGAGTGACTCAGTAAGGTACTGCAAGGTGTGTACAGGTATGTGGAGCCATGAAGACCACAGTGCATCTGACAGCTGCTGGAGGGTGCGTGGTTAGAGATCTATAAAGCGAACAACCCGATCGAGGTGGTCCCACAGATGCTCAATTGGGTTTAAATCTGGGGAATTAGGGGGCCAGGGAAGTACTTTGAAGTCTTCATAGTGTTCTTCCAACCAATTTCGGACATTTCTAGCTATGTCAGACGTGGCATTCTCGTGCTGGAAGATCCCATCTGCCCCAGGGAAGACAATCAGCATGTATGGGTGTAAGTGGTCTGCAAGGATACATTCATAACGAATTCGGTCCATAGTGCCTTCCACAGGTATGAGTAGACCCGTAGAATGCCACGAAAATATTTCGCAGACCATAACGCTCCACCAGCTTGTGTTCTGCCAGCAATGGTTGAAGAGTGTTTGTTCTCCTATGTTTATCGCCTTAAACGCCAACGTCTATCCGTTCTGTTTGATGAAGCAGAAAACGTGACTGCACGGAAAAGGGAATCCTTTGCCAATCAGCGGAGGTCCAATTCTAATACTGCAGTGCAAATGTAAGACTTTTCTACCGATGCACTTTCGTTAGCATAGGTGCAGTGACTATAATTCTGCATCGAAGCTCCATATGCAGCAGTATAATGAATTAGCTTTATTTACCTTCCGCTAAGCTAATTATTATGAATGATTCTCTTCTTACCAGCTAACTAATGATATACTTGCACTAAGCTTCAAAATAATGAATTCCCAAAAGGGTGTTGTTACTAGTTAATTACGAACTTAAACAGAGTCTCAACGCTGGTTATTTATAGTAAGTAATAAAAGTATTAAACCTAACAGCCAGACAGAGGTCTGACAAAAACTATGAATTGAGAAAGACTGACTTACTGAAAAACCTCTTTATTTCCAAGACTCTTGGTCAACTAAAGCACACACAACACAGCACTACATAACAACACACTGCAACGCAACAACCACGCGACACCTCATAACAACACACAACGCTCAAAGTCTCGATGAACGCGCCTATATACTAGCTACCACCACGTCATGACTTACACTCATTGCCAGATCTCATTCAGCGGGTGAAATAATATTTCGTTCAGTAAGAAGATAATTTACATAGTAAAATAAAATAACCAGAGATAGTAAAATCAAAAGGAAAGTGAATATAGAGTATACGTTACAGCAGGGTTTGCTGATCTGTCATTTTAGACACACTTCCGGTAGACCCCTGGTTCAGTCGGCCAGTGAGTTGCTCTACTGTTGCGTGTCGATTGGCCGTCACTCACCTTCCTTCGCAGCCGACGTTCACCTCTCACATCTATGGCACGTGGTGGTCCGCAGTGTCCACTTCGCTTATTCGCAATGTACCATTTCTCCAATCATGATACATTTTAACCACAACAGCACGCGAATAGTTCACATACTGCGGTGCTTCAGAAATACTGGCACCCTTGGGCCGAAAGACGATAATCATCCCTTTTTGCAAATCTGATAAATCGCTCCATTTATCCATGAGAGCAACGAGTGATATGTTTTCAGAATACCTACAGAACGCCTTGTACACCTTTCAAGCTAGCTCACGTCACGTACCTTCTTTCATTGGTTATGCGCTGTTGACCTCAAAAGTAGGAGGTGGTCACAATAATGTAACTGGAATGTGTATATGCATTAACTGTATTTCTTGAAAAGAAAGAATTGTGAAGTGTTATTATTGAGTAGACTACTTAAAATAGCGGGAGGAGGTAGTGTGAGAAACCTCTCACGAGCGATCACTGGCGTTGTTTAAAGGGTAGCTACCAATGGCGGGTTAATAAATTCCTTGACCTTCCCAATATTTTTGGGATTCAGAGAGGTTCGCGGATGATAAGCATTCTTGCCGCCTTCCCTTCCACGCTTAATGCTTTTACCGAAAAGGTTTGCCATAGTTCGTTCAAGACAGTCTTCTCCGAACTGTCTTTGGATTCTCTTAGGAATTGTTTCGATGGCTTTTCCCCTTGCTTGACAGGAAACTTAAAGAAAATGCACTACAAATATCTCCAAATTATGGGGTTTTTTTTTCTGAGGAATGAAAGGGTATAATATCTCGAAATTTCGGGTAACACTCCTACCCTTCCTCAAGATACAGTTATACACTGAAGAGCAATTGAATTAGAGATACCTGTCTAGTAACGTGTAGCACCACTTTTCGCCCTTATGACGGCAGCGATTCGTCTCGGCATGGACTTCACAAGACACCGGAAGCATTGGGAAGCCATACGGATTCACGTCCCTTGAACAAGCTCTCACAGTTCACGAAGATTTGATAGAGGGGGTCAGTGCCTCGAACATCTCTCTCGGTGACATCCCAGATGTGCTCAATGGGATTGAGGTCAGGTGACCTAGCTGGCCAAGGAAGCAGGGGCCACGTCGGTGGAGTGTTCATCCAACCATTCGGATACAATTCGGGAGCGATGGTACGGTGTATTGTCTTGTTGCAGGATCAGGTCAGCAGTGGGATATTGAAGACGCACAAACGGGAGCAAATGGTCGTCCAGGATATCCCGGTAACGTTGACCTGTGAGGGACGATGTCACACGTACCAGGGGTCTCATTTCAGTCCACGTAAACAGTCCCCAAACGAGAATGCCATCTCCCCCACAGCTTAAAGAGTACATTGCTGGCAAGAAGGACCCATCACTTCATGTGATTTACGCCGTACTCGTATCTAGCCATCCGCATGTACCAACGTGAATCTCGACTCATCAGTCCAGGCAACATTTTTCCACATGTCTAGGATCCAGTGGCGATGTTCCTGCGCCCATGCTAATCGTCGCACCCTGTAATGTGCGGTCAGCAGCGGTACCCTCGTGGGACGATGGCTTCTGTACCCCATAGCGAGGAAATGGTTCTGGATGGTGTGGCTGCTTACACGTTTTTGTGAACCAGCGTTAAATTGCCGACTGATTTTTTTCACTGTAGCCAGTCTATCCGCTGTTACAATGCGAGCTAGCCGACGATGACCCCACTCATCCACACGCTGTTGTCCACGGCAGTTGGCCCTTGCAGGGATGGTTTTATCGGATTCGATGTACTAACGGTGCACCCGTGACACAGTGGCTCGTGAAAATCCCAGTGCCTGCACGACTTCCGAGATGGACTGACCCGTTCATCGGGCCCTAACAATTTGCTCACGATCAAATGCGCTTAGATCCTTCGTTTTACCCATACTGCGTCCGACTCTTACTGATTCCCGTCGCATCACTCCTTGTATTGTCGAATCTCTGCATACGTCATGTCCTTTCCGTTTACAGGGCTGCCCACAGAACATTTTCAAAACGCCAGCTGTCTCTAATTCAATTGCTCTTCACTGTATTATAGTAGGTGTTCCCATTCGTGAGATAAATTCTAATCTTTCAAATCAATTAATTTCTTTCCTCTTCTCTGTATTTCCAGTCCTTCGGACAATTTTCTTTTGAAAAATGCTTTTGATGTGTCAGAATTTCTACATATCCTGTATTTTGAACATATCTGTTCAAATCCGTTTTGTTTGTCATATTTTTAATTGCAGCTTTAGGTTCTGCCAATCTGGTTTTTAGCGGTTTGCCTGTTTCTCCCACATAGCTGAGATCACATTCACTTTCCATGTTGTCGACCATTACGTCCTGTAAAAGGTTGTTCTCTTCTTTTTGGGTTAACTTTGGAAGGCAGTTACTAATTTACGTTTTCCAACTGTAGGTTGAAGAAGCGTATATGCTTCAGCTTTTTTTGTCTGTCTGTCCCACTGTCCGCACGATAACTCGCGTAAAAATGGTTCGATTTCAATGGATTTTAGTATGTGGTAGGATACAACCTGGGAAGGAACCCTACTCAAAATGGGCGAAATGGGGTGAAAGGTCAGGACATGGGATCGGGATTCATTCCATCGCCCTTATGTGCCATAACTTAGGTACAAATGCGTGGAATGCAACAAAATTTTATCATGTTGTCCCGGAGGTATGCTGAACCGGTTCTGTTGAATATCATCGAAATAGGGTCAAAGGTCAGCTCACAGGAGCGGTATTTATTCCACAGCCATTATCCTCAAAACTTGACTAAAATGCTTCGATTGCGACAAAACTTTAGTATGTTGTTCCGGAGGTATACTGTACCAATTCTGTTTAATATCATCAAAATGGGGTCAAAGGTCTGGGTACAGGGGCGAGATTTATTCCACAGCCATTATCCTCATAACTTGAGTAATAACTTGGGTAATGATTTCTGATAAGTTGGAAAGCATATCATAATCAATGCATTATGTGATTTTACTAACTTGTTTTATTTTGTAATCCTAGAGCCAGTCTGACTAGAAACTTCTCGCTAATCCTCTGAAGTTTTCAAACAGTCCTTAATGGCAAGTAATTTTTCTAGTGTACAGGAGATGAAGTGTTTTGTGGCACTGTAGAAGTTCAGACACATCAACAGCACTTTTTCAAGAAAAAATTGTCAGAAGGATTGGAAATAGAGGGAAGAAGAGATACAACGTTAAATGATGTGAAAGGTTGGAAATTATCTAATGAATGGCAACACTTACTATAACTGTAGTCCTAAGGAAGGGTGGGGTGCTATCCGAAAGTTCGACATATTATTTCCTTTTATATCTTAGAAAAAATTCATAATTTGAAGATATTTATAATTCATTAAGTCTAGGAATAACCATGGCATCAATTATTACCGAGCATGCGCTGCTCCACACTTCTAGTACATGCTACTTACTCATGGCTGTAACATATTTTCAATGGAATTAAGAGATCTGACCTGCATGTAGATACACATTAAAGATGAAGGCAATAAACCAAAAAGATCGACTTTTCGCTGAAAATCTTTTGTCACCTTTTTCTGATGTAAAATCTTCCATAAGCAGGAATTTCAGAAGTTACCTTTCTATTTTAATGTTCTGGTATACTTCAATGAGCCGTGAAGTACAGTTTAACTTCGCGCAATTTACTCGCATTAATTTTAAAGATTATTTTTTCATCCGAATCATGATACCACGATCAAAATCATACGTATTGCTGGGAGATTTCTTCTTTTCGTATATACAGGGTTTGCCTTTCCGTTTTACAGTATCTTCGCTCTAACAAGTCGGTAGGAGGAAAAAATATTTTTGATATTAGTTAGCTTTTAACGCGATCATAATTTGAGAGCTGACTTCTGATATTGAAGAAGCAAAGATCTCTCGTAAGGGATATAAAAAGATACTTTGCGTTAAGAATACATCTAAATTTGGAAGAGTCTTATTTTCTAAATGATTTTATATCCGACTGTTGTAACCACTGTAACGGATTTCCATTCCATTTCCATTTTTCTGATGTAAAATCTTCCAGCCTGGAACTCCTACTTTTGCCTGTTTGGTAGTTACTGATATTTGTTCAAAATAGGGAAAACACTTCGCAATATTTTGAACGTAGTAGATTTCAGAATGTTTCCCTTTCATGACCAGTTCTCTATTAAAAATATATAAAAATTAGGTCACCACCAAGGAGGTATTTATGCTTAAATTTCCAAGATCATGGATTATGGAACGGAGATCAGCGAAATTTAGGAAAAGGATAACTAACATCATAGCCACAATAAGTGAGGAACAGCGGGAAAAGAATCATTGCTTCGTATTTACCATCTGTCATGGATCTTGAAAAAGACGGTGTCAATAGAAATCTTTGTATTTTAAGCAGACAAAAAGAACAATATAAATAAAAGTACATGACAAAATATGCAAAGTGAGAAAGCCACTCAAATATTTTGATAGCATTTTTGTTTTCAATGCACCAAAAACCGTGGAATGGATTCCCTCATTGCGATCACTTTCTGCGATTTCTGGACTGAAATAAAATTTAGAAACACCGTATACTTTTCAAAGTGTTCTGAATGAAGTGAATTTCAATTTCTTAGCTTGTGTTTGGGAAAAGGGTGAAAAAATCGGCAACTCCCCAGAAAATAAACAAAAAATAACTCTAAAATCGGAGAAAAATCGCCTTCGTGTAAACAGTCAAGTGTGGCACAAGGATGAAATGCACCGGATAGCAACAAGCAAAAATTTCTTCCTTGATATAAACCGTTTGCGTATTGAGAAAAGACAGTTTTTAGGAACCTGACTCGGAAAAAAAGAGATGTACGCTTCTTGGGAATCCGCGAAAACAACCTTCTTTAGATTTTCTGTTCCCAAGAAACATTTACCGTCGCGATGGATTTACAGTGTAAATCAGTATTCAGTCGGGTGTAAAATTCAAAACCCTTTCTTTTGATTCGATTTCTGGAAACGAATGGTATCTTATTTCCCCTATGTTATCCGCTTTCATGAGAATATAGGATGCATCACTACATATTCCGACTGATTTAAAAGCAAGTATCATGATTTCTCCACTTTCATATTTTAGCAAACTGAGCTGTGATAATTTTAGATTTCTGAGTGTAGAAACCCATATCTATTTAATAAACACTTTTTCGCTTGCTGTAGGACAAATTTCATTTCGTATGAATTGAATCGATTAACTAGATTTTCAAAATTAGCAAACTATACAGATGCGCTTTTTCACGCAAAATTACGTTTAAATAACATGATGAGAAGATAGATTTAAATAACTGGTGAAACGAACACAATTAGGAGACAATCTGTCCCTGATGTGATTGTGTTTGTCATAAAACCTGGAAATATTGGCTATTTTGGAGTCTCAAAAAGTTATTGGATTGGTGCGAATGAAATGTCCGGCAAAGCACCAGCACACGTAGGACAACTTACCTGGGCAAAATAATCTCCCTCGACATCAACACATAGTTGCAATCTGTCCGGTAAGGCCATGATCCCGGAACGAAAAACGTATTGTACTTGGGACCCGAAGTAATCCCCAACTACACGTTGAACCTCTTTGTCTATCGTGAACTGTTTCCCCGATAGGAAGTGATCCAGGCTACAAAACAGGTGATAATCTGTCGGAGACAAGTCTAGGGAGTAGGAGGGATGAGGTAGTGCTTTATATCCCAAGGCACGTATCGTTCGTTGTGCGACATGCGTGCGGGCGTTGTCATGGAGCAGAAGAACTCCATGTCTGTTGACCAAAGCCGAATGTTTCTGCAGCAATTTCCGGTGAATCTGGTGCAATTTCAGCACAAGAACGTTCTGCCGTGATGGTTTGGCCTCTTGCCAAGAAACTCCGATGAATTATCCAGACTGTGGACCACCAGAAAGGGAGAATCATCTTCTTGGTGTGTAGGTGTGGCTTAGAATGCCATCCAGCAGGCTGTGCTTTACTTAACCATTCTGCAAATCGTTTCCGATTATCATAAAGGACCCAGTTCTTGTCGCAGATGACGATATGATGCAGTAGAGGTTCCTGTTTATTCCTGCCAAGCAGCGACGTGCAGACTTCCAAACGCCTAGTCTTGTTGGCAGTTGTCAACTCATGCGGCAGCCACATGTCTAGCTTTTTTATCTTACCTAGCGCAGTCAGACGCAGAATAACTGTCGTGTGGTGGACACCTCACCTCTGCCGCTATCTCACAACACGTGTTTTGGGGTCTACTTCGACCACACGTAAAAGAACATCGTCAGAAACAGCAAGAGGTAGGTGACTACGTGCTTCGTTTTGCAGGTACGTATAACCCCTTCGAAACTTCACAAATCATCGCCGAATGGTTCGTTCGTTGGCTAAATGCTCCCCAAACACTTTGTTAACGTTTCGGGCGGCAATTCCTGCAGAATGGCCAAGTTTAAATTCGTAGAGGAAGATGACTCTCAAATCCGGCGTCTGCATGTTTCCTTTGAAAGCCACGTGACGTCCAAACCAACCATGCCTGAACTTTGTTCTTCACACACGTGCTAGCTATTTATAGTAACTCTGTGACGTAATACGTGCAGCGCCTGTGGGTGGTCCCATTCCGCTGTGGTGGGGGCCTGTCTCCATTGCTCGTTCGCTCCGGACATTTCATTCGCACCAATCCAATATATACAGTTGCTTTTACAGGTGACTAGATACTGATCTTAGAGCACTAGAGAAGTGCGGAATCATACACACATCGGCCATTTGAATTAGAAATGTTTACGCAGTTATACATAAAAACCACTTACGCAGCGCATATGCGAAGTACCTAGTCAAGTGGATCACCACGTCATCTAGGAAACTATGTATTTAAGACTGCTACTCTTCATTAATCGTCAGTAGTGTTGATCACAATGGGAAAAACAAAGTATCATTCGGAGTTCGATAAATTGCGTATTGTGGATGACCGTCTGACTGGACGGACTATTTTGAAAACAGCATACCTGAGTGGTTTCTTAAAAGGTGAGATTTCCTGGGACATTAATCAGTGAGAAAAAAAAACGCCATTGCTTGTCTAGGAGGCGTAATTTTGGCTCGTTGACAATCGTCCAGGCACTTGATTGCGTTTGTCTGAGAAAGCATGTACGGAGAAACAGGAATTCCTATGTGCAGCAGTTGAACGAAGTGTTCAATGAGGGCTATTCCTGACCCATGTTTCGGTGAACTATACGCATGGAGTTGAAGAAGGTCGGTAGTGATAGTCGCATTCCTATACGGAAACCACTGATTTCTGTGAAGAACCGGAAAGTTCACCTACAGTGATGGCAGGAAGACCGTGACTGGATATCGGTGGTCGGACGTGTTGCAGTATACCTTGTTCTGAACGAACAGTAAGAAGAGAAATTTTGAAGGTGACAATCCGATTTTTCGGATATTATCTGACTTACCAATCCGAGTATTCGGATATTATCTGACTTACCATCCTTGTCACATTTACGCCAAAAAATCGGATTGTCACCTTCAAAATTTGTAATATATGGCGTAATCCCGTATTTCTTTCATGATTTATCTGCTTCTCCGGGCAATCACGGGATAGGATTATTAACCTCCAGATTCGCTAAACATGAATGCCGGTTGCTTCGACTAGCGAATCCTGTGATGGTTAAATTCAAATTGATCGGAAACTTGAAACTTGGTCGTTCTGGGTGGTGTAGTGGTTAGCATACCTAGGCGTTTTCTGGGAGACGCGGGTTCGAGTCCCGCTCCAGGACGATGAAAATTTTCAAGTTTTCGGATATTATCTGACTTACCATATTTGTCACATTTACGCCAAAAAAAAAAAGAATCGGATTGTCACCTTCAAAATTTGTATTATATGGCGTAATCCCGTATTTCTTTAATGAGTAAGAAGAGAGTTTGGGAGGAGACTTGCGACGCTTTCCGACCGTAGGTTGAAGAAGCGTACATGCTCCAGCTTTGACCGTCTGTTTGTCCGCACGATAACTCGCACAAAAATCGTTCGCTTTCAATGAAATTTTAGTATACTCTCAGCGGACAACCTGGGAACGAACGCTATCGAAAATGGACGAAATGGGGTCAAAAATCAGGGCATAGGAGCGGGATCCATTCCATCGCCCTTGTGTGTCATAACTTAAGTAAAAATGCTTCTATTGCGACAACAATTTAGTATGTTGTTCCGGAGGTATCCGGTTCTGTTGAAAATTATCAAAATGGGGTCAAAGGTTAGGGCACAGAAGCGAGATTTATTCCACAGCCATTATCCTCAAAACTTGAGTAATGATTTTTGGTATGTTGGAAAGTGTATCATAATCAATGCATTGTATGATTTTACTATCTTGTGAAACAATCGGTCCAGCTTAATTGTAACCGAAACACAAGGTTATGGAGGTGGTGCCATAGTTTAGGGTACATCCTGTTGGTGTTGGTACGGAGCGGCATCCATGTGTCTGTAGAACGGTCGGGTGTTATCTAAGGATTATTTGAACATTGATTTCCATCAGATCCATCCAGCAATGATGGCATTCTATGCATCAGGTGACGGATTTTTAGCGGACGACAAATGCTAATCTCCATCACGCAAGTTGTGTGGAGAAATAAATGAGCGCGCATGACAGCGACTTCCACCATCTTCTCTGGTCACACAAAACCCGTATTGGAGTCCATTTAGGATGTATGGAACATATTCGGATAACAGATGCAGGAGCAAAGTCCTTTTCCGTCAAATTTGAGCCAGTTAAAGGAATGTGGTGAACGGGTAGTATGCCGCAGACGTAAATGCACTGCAATGCCTTGTGATATTTGCCGTCCACATTCGTGGTATGATTCAGGTTAAAGAAGGTCCAACCCATTATTAAATAAAGGTCTACGTCCTACGAAGCAGGCACGTCACAAACACACACACACACTCCAAAGAGGGCCGGGGGCATAGCCCATGGGTCAGCCGGGACCATGTGTAGCTGTAGGCAGTCATCCCATGAAGAACGTGCATTTGAGAAATCCCAGACAATTTGGTGTGTGGAACGTAACATCACACGGATGTATTTTTTCGAAGCATTGAAAAAGGGATTCTCATTTTTCCTGTCTCGCCGTGTGGAAAGAACATCACATTATTGCGAAAAACTTAACAGCCGGATCATCCTGGAAGTTCAGGCGCCAATATAATGTACAAGTTTGTCCGCGACGGACATCGAATCCGGGTCCCTTCACTCCGGAGTATGTCGCTCTCCTAACTGAGCTACACGGACATGATACAGTTCATGGACATATTTTACAGTTCATGCGCAATTTGCAGAATAATATTTTCAGCCCACGCACAAAATAAGAGCAACAAAAATGCAGCTTCAACATCATTATTTTACATTATTACCACAAATCGGGATTTCCTGTTATCCTGCAAACAGGACAGCGTGATCCCAAAGGTTTTAGACGTAATACCGCTGGTGTTGTCTTCCATTATATTTAAAAAAAAAACATATTTGTGTCTTGCACGATCTAATTCTTTGCCTTTAAAACTGCTACCCATGGAGACGGAAAGCTTGGTGATTCTTTATAATGCATTTTATACCCCAGAAATAAACGAATTTTCAACACGCTATAAGCGTTTTTTATTGTGCATAGCCTTGTGTACTCGTAGCTAGTATTGTTCATTCGATATAGTCATATAAGGATGTGTGAGGCACCAGTTATTTGCTATCTTTTGGATAGGATAAATACCTGTTTCTCTTCTCCGATCGCTGCATATAGAGTTCTCTCATCCCTTTCTACTCTTATTCTGCTCAAAGTTTCAAAGTTACGCGAAGACATTTTTTTCAAAACATCAGCAAACTGTTATTGATTAAGAGCTAAACGGGGCTCGTTGTGATCACTAGGTCACATACCATTATCCAAAGCGAGTCGCATAGACGAAAATCATGCTGGCAGTACGAGATAGTCCCGTGATCCCTGCGGTCTAGCCCCTGGAAAAGAACGATATATGTGAAACCGTCATCTTCAACTGTGTTCTTCTAGCAAAACATAAACTTTGCGTGTTCTTTGGCGAAAAATATCCCGTATAATTAGACAAAAAGTTGTCTCCAAAATCGCCAACTTTCCTTACGAAAGTAAAGTATTATGATACTGTTGCTCTCACAGAGAAGAGATCTTTAGTTTCGGTAATTCTTTAATGCAAATGCAGAATATACTTTCTTCAAAGTGACGTAATAACATGATACAAATCAACGACGCTCGTTCTGTATTTCCGACAACGCGGTCCATTCGACATTGGAGCCTTCAAAACTTTCAACACTCTACGAAACTGAGTTATCTCGCGTTCAGTTATGCTTTTCGTGCAGATGAAGAATGTTATTTGAAAGTAATTTCGTATGATAATTCAAAAGCTTAGATCTATACAGGATGTAAAACATTCTATGATATGTCAATATAAGGACTGGTTCAGATTTTATGACAATCAAAGGAGAGTGACACAAAAGTTAACAAGAAAGGGAATACGTTAAATGAGTGTCATATGAACAGTGATTGTGCCATGTACAAATGGTGCAATCTATGCCACAGTCGTGCACATAAGGCATGCGCAGATACAGCGCTCCTAATTATGTTCTGTTGCGCAACCTTCAAAACCGGTGAGTATGAAAGAAATGTTGAAAATGATTACATCAGGAAATGCTAGCAGGATTTAAAGATGTGAACAGTCATCGGAATGATGTTGGCAGAACGGACTGAGATCGAGGTCGTCAGAGAGCATTACCTTTCTCATGGTTGTCTCCAGGCTATGACAACAACTTTACTAAACCGGGACTCCGTCTCGAGAATACGTTCTAGAACATCCAAGGGTCCCAATATAAACATCAAGAGGTCAGACGGAGATCGCAGGCAAATTCGTGTGTTCTTCAAGTATAAGGGCGTCAAGGAATTATTTGTCCAGACGGCTTCCTAAGATGAGTCTTTGTTTGCAGAAACCAAATTGCTCTCAAAGGAGAGCGGAAAGGACTTAGTGCATGCAGCATAACAGCTAAATTGAAAGGCAGAGGCCAACATCTTTTTCACGGATGAGTCTTGTGTCAATAGATAGCAACTAAACTGAAAGGCAGAGACCGACACCCTTTTCACGTTGAATCTTGTGTCAATCGATAACAACTAAACTGAAAGGCAGAGGCCGACATCCTTTTCACGTTGAGTCTTGTGTCAATCGATAAGAACTAAACTGAAAGGCAGAGGCCGACATCCTTTTCACGTTGAGTCTTGTGTCAATCGATAAGAACTAAACTGAAAGGCAGAGGCCAACATCCTTTTCACGGATGAGTCTTGTGTCAATCGATAAGAACTAAACTGAAAGGCAGAGGCTGACATCCTTTTCACGTTGAGTCTTGTGTCAATCGATAACAACTAAACTAAAAGGCAGAAGCCAACATCCTTTTCTCGTTGAGTCTTGTGTCAATCGATATCAACTAAACTGAAAGGCAGAGGCCGACATTCTTTTCACGTTGAGTCTTGTGTCAATCCATAACAACTAAACTGAAAGGCAGAGGCCGGCATCCTTTTCACGTTGAGTCTTGTGTCAATAAATAACAACTAAACTGAAAGGCATAGGCCGACATCCTTTTAACGTTGAGTCTTGTGTCAGTCGATAACAGCTAAACTGAAAGGCACAGGCCAATATCCTCTTTTCACGGATGAGTGTAGTATCAATCGAATTATGGAGTCGGGACATGTGTTCTTTTGGAGAGAACGTTGAATGTCAACCATACTCGAAACAAGGGAAATATGCCACTAGTGAGAAGGACGTATGGTGTAAGGAAGGCCTATTCTTTTACCACGTACGCTACTCCACTTCCTTGAGGATGGCACCGTGCATGCTTGAAAATACATAGTGATGCTTCTTGATTCCGAAGTATACATTTTATATACATTTTATATGTCTCCGGACACCAGTGCGTGTAATGTAAGGTAATAATCATACGTGCACTGTGTTGAAACGAACTAAAACCGTCTATACACGTTACTGACTAGTAAAAGTGCAAAAGATTTACTAGCATTGCAATTATAAAACACTGTATACAATTAAAAACTCACATGTGAGTTCTTCCGGGGACGCTATGTCCCGATCTTCAAACAAACCAAAGCATCTTCAACCAGGTATATATGTACAAGGCACATGATGAAGCCTGACCGGAAGAGAGCAATGGAAGACTAGTGAGCGAATATATTTGTACAAAACACACGATGATGGCTGACTGGAAGAGTGCAATGGAAGACAAGTTCAGACAAGTGAATTACAAGCCTCTAAAGAACCCCACCGCCCCCCACACTGTGCCCAAAATGTCAAAAGTTATACAAGTAAGTGTGACAAAATGAATGACATACATGAAAGGCACTAAGTTGAAACATTGGAGAAATAACACAATAACAATTAACTGGTACAAATGAGGGTGTCACAAAACATCAGGCATTCTGTATAATAGAATCCGCCAAGGGTGGGGGTTTTCCTATGGTGTAGAACGGTTACAACACACCTCCTTTGACGCATAAATGTATAAGCTCTCTTCCAGAAGCAAAGAGGAATCACGAGGGGTACACAGATTATGGGTTTCGTCCCAAATCGGGAAATCCGTTCCACTAAGTTTCTTTTTTGCCGCGCTGTATTGGCAGAGCACATTCGCACATTATATTGATGTTTAGACATACGAATCCGAAGTGAACGTCTCGTACAGCCGATGTAAAGAGTAGGTGAGACATCGGCATCCACAGGTTGCAAGGGGAAACAAGAGACACCATGACGTTCTTGTTGATCAATGGTGTGACTGTTCTTCTTAATAAGTGAAAGTATATTTGAAATCTAGACGCCAAAGTCTATACCATGTCGTTTACAAATGTTCTTGAGAACAGAAATAGGTGCCGGGTGGTAATCAATTGAACCCAAATATTTCCGATCCGAGTCCGCACTCAGCAAGGTGGTGGAAGAAAATTAAATACTGCAACGTAATACTGCATTTATGGCAAAATCAAAAAGGAGTTGTCCCACTTTTGGCCACAGTTACATTGTGCACTCTCCTTGGGTCAGTTTCAATGATATTCTGGTAAGTAGTAGCAGGTATATTTTTCCATTCCTTCTGCAAAGCTGTGGTGGATTCAGACACAAAACCTGGACGTGTTGTTCAAGCCCGAATCTGGCGTTCAAGTTCATCACAAAGGGTTTATATAGAATTGAGGTCAGGGTTTGAGTTGGCTCCAAATTATGTACACCCATATTCTCAAACTATGTCGAAATATTCATGGCACGGCGCGTTGTCTTTCTGAAACAAAAATGGAAAGTCTAAGCAAAATTGGTAAAGTGTAGGCAGTTCGGTGTTGTCTGGAACGTCCCGTTGCTTCCTGGCGTTCATGTATCTATCCACGGCCACTAACGGTCCAAAAACATACTACGAGAAATATTCCCAGACCATGGCACTGCTACCATCAAACTTAACAATTGGAATGACACATTCTGGGCCATAACAGCTGGCACACACTACACCTAGAAACGACCATCGGATCTAAAATAGGTGTAGTGTGATTCGTCACTCCACAACATTCGTTTCCACCTGTCTAAGGTCCATGAATCATGTGCTTTTCAGCAAGCTAATCGCTTACTCGCATTCTTACGAGCTACTAAAGGTTTGTTCGAGCAGTTCAATGCAGTAGTTCGGCCATGGAAAATTAACTTGGGCAGTTCCTTACGAACTGTCGTGGTGCACATACTCACCGCTGTTGAATCTTGAAATAAATCTATGGTGATGATTTGTGCAGAGAAACGACAATACCCATGGACATGTTTTAGAGTTTTCTTGTCACTTTCCGTCAATTTACTTGGTCTTCTTGAATGTTCCTTTGCAGTAGTAAGTTCCTCATTTTATTTACTAGCAAGGTATTAAACAGTTGAGCGTGGGTGTTGCAATTGATCTGCAACAGCACGAACTTACAGGTTGCTGATATGGCAGCCATAATACATAGCACTTCGTTGAAAGTGAGTAATCTTAACACGTGTGGCTGTGTTTCACGAGTAGCGTAAATACGATGTCTAAGGAGCTTAGCCGCAGTATTAAAGGAAATATGTCACACGTGATCTGTTGGAATTTTCCATTTTTGTTGCTGGACGGGATGTTTGGAGTCTTTTTTCTACATAAGGAATGTACGGCCTGAATTTACGTTCCTTGGAAGATAATGCTTGCCTTCTCCATAATTTGCACCTAGAATACTTAATCGAGAGAGAGAAAAAGAAAGAGAGAGCGCATAAATATATGGTTCTGGTGGTCCACCATATCTGCAGTAGCGAATGCATCAGTTACTCCACCTGTTTGTGGGTTGTACCTTGCATGCTCAAAAGTACAATACATACAGGTGATTCTTATTTCCTATGTACGTATTTATAGGCGTGTTGTATGTCCCGAGTTTATTTTATAGAAGATCAGATTTTTCTAGTAGAATATTTAATCGAGAGTGAGGATATGAACGTTTGTGGTAGTGAACTACTGTATATCTGCAGTAGCGATTACGTTAATTTTCTATAAAGACGCCTTACATAACACAGGGTTTATAAATTGTAGTCTTAGTGCATGTACTATTGCTTGTCATACAGAGATGCCTCGTAAATGCCTGAATTTTCCTAACATGCTTTTTTATGCGTGAGATGAGTTTGTCACAAAGAAGAAAGTAAGAGACCATTTACAAAATTAAACAAGAAAATATAGGAACTTTATTCGGATTGCAAGGTAGGTTACAAGGAAAATAGGTGAAGGCGAGACGAAAGTTCCAGAAGCGGTGTGTTCAATCTTCGATCACGGCTTAAAGGAGCTGGAAGTGGCCCTTCCATAAATTAAGGCCACTGGTCCAAGGCAGGGAGATAGCCTGTGGCGCAAGACAAAAGTAACCTGCATGCCACACTGGGATTTGAACCCAACCATTTTTGACGAATAGGCACAAGCCAGAGCTTAGAGAACAGCTCCATCAGAGAGGTGTTTTCCATTTTCTGTTCCAGTTGTTAGGAGAAAGTCAATGGATCATATTACACATTGTTACCTTTGCTTTACAAATGTTTCCAGGTTTTCGTCGAAAACTGTGTTAAGCATTATGTATCGAAATATGTATTCCATCACCTTAGCAACCAGCACAAAAACACCCAACTCCAGCAGATATATTTCTTTATTCGGGGTTTAACAACCACCGTGAGCAACTCAGTGGGCTACAAGCAGTCGCCCGTCCCTAATTTAGAGGCACTGGTTCCAAGAAAGGGAAGAGTCAGTGCCGTAAGACAAACGCAACATCTATGCCTCACCGGGATTCGAATCCGGACCCATTTCGGACGAATGACCAGAAGGCATCGCTTGGATCACTACGCCACCGGACCAGCCCAGCAAATACTGAGACCAGTGAAGAAAATACGGGGAAACAGCTCGCAGGGTTTCAGATTTTGGAGCTGAACATTCATCGGATCCACACGTTGTCACTCAATAAGTTTTGGAAGATCTTGAAGAGACTTTGATTTTTTCGGACGTATATGCAAATCTTTTAGCGGCTCGATGGCGAAGATGAAATTCTTGACAAAAGAATTAAAGTTACCGATTTAGAAACCATCAGAGCGAGCAGGCAAAGCTTTTCTCTTAATCTCTAAATGCGGTGACTCGAATTTCTACAATGATATCGATAGGTACATTAATTCACTCGGATTTCAATACAAACTACTTGAATGGAGACTTTTTATTCAATAGAAATTCTGAAAGATGTCCATCACAATGAGCATTTACATCGGTCTATCCTAACAGCAAATTTAATTACAGTGAAAGAAAGTTACAAAAATAAATTGATTACGATTATAACAAATGTGGTTCCTGTGGTGATCTAAAGTGACAGCGATTTTGCATGGATTGCAAACTGGATGCACTAAATACTGCTGCTTCTGGTACGAATGCGAGACAGCAGAGAGAAGATGAATCATTGTTTGGTGAAACAGGGCGCACTTTTGTGTGTAAATTTATAGCCTGATGAAAAAATATGGTGAACTCTATACCATTGGTAGTGACGGAGAAATTCTGTTTGCAATTCCTGTGTGTGCAAAACTCGCGCTAAGAAAGAACTTTTTCAGAGCTATGAATCATGAACAACCCGAATTTCAATATGTGTGACAGAAATTCACGACAATAAGTAATGATAAACTAAAACAAGGTGTCTGAAATTTAAAAATCAATAAGGGACACTTCGTTTGAAATAGCACTCAATTAAAAGGAATTCTCTGCCAGTACACATTATAAACTGCTGAAAGAAAAATGTTTAGAAAATAAAAAATGATCATTTTCCAAAGAAAGCGTGGCATCCACAGCAGTTCACAAAATACGATGCAAAATATCCCTCAAACTACATTTCTTGGATTCACATCAAAAGAATACCTATGGTTTGGTAGCGATGAACATTATGAAAGTTTCCTCCAAGCGATCTCGAAGATGGAAGAAAGATAGAAGGAAAGTAGAGTCGAACAATTTTAGCTGATATTATTATCGACATTTCATCAAAAATAATTTTTGTGGTATTGTAAGGAAAACGCCAAAATCACCCTTTAAACGAAATCATCAGGAAAACATTTTAGGTAATGTAAATTTGGTTGAGAAGACTTTGTTAACTGTGTTTGTATAAAAAGAAATTAAAACAGATTTAGAAACAAAGTAACAAACTTTGTAGAAATAACCCATTGCCGCAAAGTAAAGAATCAACGCTTTAAAAAATTTAAAAGTGCTTTCCCGTGATTTTTTAGCACTCTTACTTTATTATACGTAAATTGAACGTCGTGTTAGTGATTTTATGTCATAAACGAATGAATACATCGGCGTGTTATATTTATTGGTATCAGGGCTTTTTTTATGTAACAACGTACCATGAACAAAGCGCAATAAGACTTGATCTGGAGCAATATCATTCAAGAAATTAGACACCTCTCTGTCATATTTTCCTGTAGGAATTTTATAGGGGATCAGAAACATGAAAAGTCATTAAAAGGAGTTGGAACCAGATGAAGGACATCTTGATCCGACGTTTTTGCTTTCACCACTGTTAGACAAACATCTTAGCAAATTTCCAACGGCAGTTAGATTTGGATTCATGGAAGGGAATAACACATCCAAAAATGAATCGGAACTGATAAAAATTAAATTTTGAGGTTGCTGTTTCGTCAGAGACAAAGAAAATCTCACTCATGTTGGTATTATTTGAAATATAACATGTGAGCACTGAAAAATATTTAGAACTAGAACACGTACAAAATTTCATACTGCATTATTAACGAATTTTATTTAACAAATTATGAGCAGTGATACAAATATTCGAAAGTGCAAAAATAAGAGAATCATGAGAGAAATAAATGAACTTATGCATAACTTATGAAGTCGGAAAGCAGTGCTAACTCATTTTCTTCAACAGGTATACCAAATATTGCAATACAAAGCACATCTTTAGGAGCGGGACTAATATATCAAATAACACGTACAACAATAACTGAGTACCACAGATAATTCAAAATCATTTTAAATAATAATTTAGTGCAAAAATTATTGTAACAATGCACTTAATCACCCTTTTAATAGCAAGGAATGAAACAAATTTCAATATAATTGAACACACACTTTATATACATATAACATGTAGCTAAGTTTAATATCACGAGTAAGTCGTTGATACGTCATATGTCAAAAGGTATCTATTAATGTTGAGATGTTGGATAGACATGCAGTATTCTTGAAAAAATGTCTTAGGTAGTCGCCGTTGTTCAAGAAGGCACTTATTTGGAGTTGTGCTGAAGATCAATAACAATACATTGCAAATAACGAGCAAAAGAAATAGTTATATTTGTACACATAAATAGTGCTATTAGCTGAGGCACAAAACTTGGAAATCGCATCGTTCTGCAGGCAGAATGTACCTCAAATTAACCGTTGCAGTTGAGGCAGAATTTACCTCAAATTAACCGTTGCAGTTGAGGCGGAATTTACCTCAAATTAACCGACAGTTGAGGATGACGTTTCTATGCACAGAACAATGGGAGTATTCACTGTCATTAAGGAATGTATACGTGCATTAATTTCTATTTTGTATCTGTAAAAATCTGCCAGTACTGCATGTGGAAAGTAGTTATGACTTCGATAACAATAATTAAGGACAAAAACAGCTATTTGTACGAGAGGTATTTCCAAGATATTAATTTATATTTAAATTTAGCACCTATATACTGATATCTGACAGTACTGTCTTGAGAAACTGTCTTGAGAAGACATGTGACGGTCCGAAATATACTTAAATTCATGGATAAATGAAATTGTACCTTTGAAAGTAAAAACAAGAACGATCTGATGTTATTTAAAAATTATATGAAATCGTCTACAAGTTTTGATACCGTTAAAATATTTTGCAAATCGAATATTTCTCCATTCCATTCAGAAACGATATATACAAAATGTTCTTTACCAAAAATTCCAAACTTTAGGAGTTTAAGTTTAACTTATTGGCTTTTCTACTGGCTTTTTCCTGTTTCCAGTGAGGAAACTGGTCATGAACAATTGTTTACAATACCTATTTTAAAAAGCAATACTCACCAATATAATACATAACGTACATTTCTTCATCTAATTAAAAAATCGCAAAATTCAGAAAAAAAAGTCGCCGTATAATGTACACCTACCATGTCGATCTGGAACCGTAATTTTCTACACAAGAGTCGCCATCGATGGAATGCACAAGCAGTTAAAGAAATTGGAAAAAAGACTGCTTATTAAAATAAAACTCATTTTTGGTTATCAATGTTTGTGTGTAATCTTGAATTGAATTAAGAGTTAAAGTCACTAGTTCTTTCAGCATTATGCAGATTCGTAGTTAGACCTAATATTTCCGTAGTCAAATTCCGTAATCCGCGGCTCGGTAGTTAGCCACGTGGATGACGCCAAGCCTCCTACATCAAGTAATCATCCGCAAAAGCAAATATCACTGTGTAACAAAGTTTTGTTTTTTATTTGTTCCTGGGTAATAACTGTTAATTATGCTTCAAAGGTATAAAAAATGGCTATTATTCCTCACAAATTATGCTTTTGTGACGAGGACAGTGATATTTTAAAATGTACGAATTTTTAAGAACCTTTTAGATGGATTCAGTGCTAAGTAAACTTGAAGAAGCTTTTGGAACTTTTTAGAACTCTCGAGAACCTTCTATAACTTTCCAGTTATTTAATAATTATACACATACAATTGCCCGAAGCTCACCAGTTCAGTTTAGTTCAACTGCATAAGTGGATACATATCTGAATTATTTTTCAGATGACACCAAGATGCTGCAAGCATCCAGAAAGCGCATTTTGCTATTTCTGCAGCCAATTTATGAAGAAAGGAGCAAAAAGTACTCTTTGGAAGCATCTGCTAAAATGTGTGAGGCCTACAAGGCATATGTACTTCGACATGCCTATTGAGGATGAAGACAAACCCTGGATACCCCCATTTAACCTGCGAGAACTGCAACAAAACTCTAGAAAGTAAGATGGACAAGTAAGAGAAACGCATACTACCCCAACCAAAAATACCTCAATGACTTGATCAGAGATCTTGCTCTTACTAAGTCCAATGACGAGATTTTGCCATCTAGGCTCAAGTTGTGGAACTTGTTAGAACTTGTGGCTCAAGTTGTGGAACTTTTTGGAATTTGTCGCTCAAGTTGTGGAACTTGTTAGAACTTGTCGCACAAGTTGTGGAACTTGTTGGATGGACGCATACTACCTCAACCAAAAATACCTCAATGACTTGATCAGAGATCTTGCTCTTACTAAGTCCAATGATGAGATTTTGCCGTCTAGGCTCAAGTTGTGGAACTTGTTGGATGAAAGTGTGCAAGTCGCAGATCAGAGGAATCACCAAGCTTTTTCTAGCTTCTTCACCTGCTAAATGGGCTTTGTTTCTGCCACAATGTGACTGGTGTGTTTGTGACTGGTCGCGCCTCTTCATTGACTGCTCATCTAAGAGTCTGAAAGCCGCGTTACTTTTTAACGAGAAAAATACACGTTTCTTCCCCTAGCTCCTTTGGCGCACCTCAAAGAGGATTGCAACAGCATCAAGAGCTTGCTAGGAGCCTTGAAGTATGAGTACGGCTGGGGGATTAGATGAAAAGATGTGTAACCACCACAGGCGAGACTGGCCATAGTAGATAGAGTTCTCCATGGGGAAGAAATCTCATGTGGGAGCCACTGGCATCAGCACTTTGGGGCATAGCCACCTTGACCCCCGGCAAGGTGCTTATACCACAACTGCTTATCAAATTGGGCCTTATGAAGCAATGTGTGACAGCTCTAGATAAGGAGTCAGCGGCCTTCAAATGCAAGGCACCTGCAAGACTTTTTCTCTAAGCGGTCTGAAGCAAAATTCAAAGCCGGTCTTTGTCGTATTACGCATATAGCAGATCCTGTAGTGCAAGGAGTTCCCCAATATGCTCACTAAGAAGGAGAAGTGAGATTGGAAAACTTTGTCGCACTCTTTAGGAGCTTTCGCCGCAATCATCACAAGGCAAGACCTATGAAGAGCTGGTTCAGACTCTGGTGAAGAACTACAACAAAATGCGCTGCAGGATGCCTTCTAAGTGCATATCCTTGATGCTCATCTTGATAAATTCAAGGAGAATATGGGAGCATACTTGGAGGAGCAAGGCGAGCGCTTACACCAGGATATACTGCACTTCGAACGTCACTACCAAGGAGTACATCATGGGAGACTACATTTCTCCCATGGAGACTACTATAACGAGTACATCATGGGAGACTACATTTGGGTGCTGATTCGTAAAATAATTTACAGTATAGTCGCAAATATCGAAAAACGTTTTTCTTCTAAATCTTTTCTGATCATTTTATGTATAACTTGTATAAATACATGTTAAATTGATTCATATGATAGTTTTTACTTTACATGAGCGTAAAGACTTACATTTGCTCGTTTCCTCATTGGAAATACATAAATTTCAAAATGTCCTGGTCACAAAAGCAAAGTTTTTGGGGAATAATAGCCATTTTTTTCTACTTTGTAGGTGTAAGCAATTAGGAAATAACAGTTACTACCTAGGAACAAAGATTGTCTTACGCAACGTAATATCCGATTCGTCCCATCGTATTTTCTGTCAAAATGCACGTAAGTTAAAAAAGCACACCAACCAACTTTCTGAGCACCTTCATTTTCGTATTACATTACTTCTTGCTGTTAACGCATTTTTGCTAATTTTCCGAATATGTGACGTCTGACAATTACGAAACGGTTCTTTTAAAAAGCAAAGTTCAGTCAAAATATATTTTTATGCGGCGTGTTATCCGCATCAGTGAATAAAGCGCAAAGTGCAAATTTACGACTTTTTGTTTATAGATTATCAGCGGATTATGCAGTGGTGAAAGTAGACCGTTTGTTTTGAAGGAATGCGATGTTTACTATTTAAAGTCTGGATGGATTCTATCTCCCTCTTCTCTCTCTTTCTCTCTAACTCTATATATCTTTTTCTCTCACGCCCACACGCCAACAGGCACGCACATTTTATACGTCTTTGTTCTCTTATATGCACATGAATAAAAACTAAACCGCAATACATTTATAATTCAGCTGAAAATGTCTATCACACAATGAGCAGGTTACGCGTTAGCTGAAGGAGTTCAGTTTTCCCTTAATTGCGCAGCTGAAAAATAGTGAAAGCATTTGGAATTCTCTAATTGCTTCCCTACTTAATTGTATATAGAAATTATCGTAATAAATTAGCAAATTTAATTCATCGACGTTGCGCAGTATCAAAAGGACAAAGACTTTACACCCGGCAATTTAAACTAAGAGAGGAACACCTCAGAGAGTGTTCGTTTCTAAATTTAAGTTACCAACGAAACGGCTGCTGTTAGACACCACTTTAAACAAGTAAAAGGTGTCGTCCCTTCCTGAAGCCAATGCGGTCTTGGTCATCTGCTATGTACCGAATTGTTACTGTGAATCGGTTTGACTTTGATATTCTATAGCAAAGGTTATTAACTCTATTAACCTTGTTCTACGTCAAGCCTGCAATATTGTTACTAGTCCAACATTTTGCTCTGGGAAATAACGTATAAACGATACGAAAGCAAAATAGCTGAATGAGAGCATCCCGTCAGGCTATATCCCTTTAGCTAAGAGCCTCTAGCTAAGAGTCCGAAGGAAAAATTCATTGCCTCGGGCCGAAAGATCTGAAAACTGCAAAATCAGGCACGAAATTTTCAAACGTAAACACCTTACAGAATTTACGAGTAGAATTTATAGATAGAAATAAACTGCAAGCCAAAACTTCCTCGGTATAGTTCTGCAGCACATTGTTTTTTTTTCAAATATTATGTACTTTAGTTTACCACTATTTAGGAGAACGTCCGTTTACCAATTTCTTAAAGGAACGCCGTTCCCCACCATTTCCACCCACTTTCACTAATGGGATTATACAACGGAACCTGCAGCACGTTTTTAAATATCGGCATTCTTTTCAGAAGATCCATAAGCTACATGTATATGGATATTTCAGTGGTCATGTAAAGTGAAATTGTATTTAGAGCCCACACCTGTGTTTTCAAATTGAACAACTGCAAAACATCACATCTACCAGCGAAGTTACAATGCAAGTATTGTGCTTTATGAACTGCCGAAAAACAAATCGCTATTCATTGCTCTAACAGCTTTTATTTAACTCAAGTAAAATAAGTGGGTGACTTGAATTGATTTAATTGGACTCGTGAATTGAAGGCTATACTCGCCTGTTTTAACACAAAAGCTCCACTCATATGTTTTTACACAAGGAGCATATATTTTTGTAGGAAATATACACAAATGTATACTCCTTATATATTTTCTGCACAAGTTTTAAATACAGAAAATTTATAAAAAAAAATCACGAATATAATATTCAGCTTTTCAGTGAGGACCTAATGGAAACAATCTATATTGAAGTTTTACTATTTTTACAATTTTCTTATAGTGAAATTCCCAAGTAATAACTAAAACGAAAATATAAAGATAGCAAACAGATTCGTCTCTCAAACACACAGATCTTTCAGAATTGTTGTCAACTCAAGTGATTATGTATGTCCGACACAGACTTCGTTCCCTTGAAAATGAGACAATGCGAATTTCTCTCTCAAACATTTTTCGTGTCTCATTCTTAAAACTCTCTGTTATACAACTTCAAAGTTTCCAAGTATATTCGTCATGAAATGTTTTTGACAAATTTTGTAAAAGAAAATCCTTCAATGTAGAGATTATTATTTTTTCCATCCTTACGTGTTCAACAATTGTATATTTTAAGAGCGCACGACAATCCTTTTCACACATCACCATGCGTTTCAATGTAATTATGAAAATAATGGAGTCATTGAATCTTTCGAAACTCTGTCTTGAAGTTGTATTATTTGATTTCCTTTAATTTCCACTCTGTACCGCATTTCTGTTTTAATGAGGGTAATAATAAATATGTAACGGCGTGGAAAATCCAGTTCTGAGAGAAAATGAAGATGCGCCGCGTCTGATTTCTTTTTCGTTTCCGGAAGAACCATCTCATTAGGTGAAAAGATGTGCAACGCTTTACCCACCAGTGTACATGTCGACTAATGCATTTTAAAGTATGTGACATGGATTGTGAGAACTCATGCATCCTAAACGCCCGGCGTGTTGTCGCAGACGGTAGCCGGCAAATCGCCATGGCAACGGTCTTCCGTCACAGAAAAGTCTGGCGAATGCTTCGGAGCTTCGCTTTTGAGGAAGAACATTTCTTGGGAATTCCTGCAGGTGAACTGTCCATGACGAATCGGTGCCTCAAAAGCATGGTGATTATCTTCGGAGCAATAAATTGTCTCGGCCGCGAATGTGCGTTAGCCAGAAAATACAATTGAATGCAACAAATGCTGCCGGAAAAAGCACTCGACATGCAAAGTCTATTCTCTTCGAAACTGGAATACGCTGAGATGCATGTCTGTTCCATATTCTGTTCACTGATGACGATTCCTGAAAAAGACACATTTTATTAATTTCTGGAACAGTCCACAGCATAAAAAATTATCGAAGCCTTACCGATTTTAATTCAGTATACAAAAAAAGTGTATCATTGATATTTCTTCTCTGCATTTCGGAAACTTTCAACAAAATTCGGATTCTCATCCTCGTAAGAAATCTTAATAATACAAACTTGGAAGATGTGAATCCGTTTATCGGTGTAAATACGACATGGATGTTAAGTCAGATAATATCCGAAAATATGAAAATTTCGTCGTCCTGGAGCGGGAATCGAACCCGCATCTCCCGGTTAGCGCCTGAGTATGTTATTATCTGACTTAACATCCATGTCATATTTACACTAATAAACTGATTCACATCTCCCAAATTTGTATTCTACAAAGGTGCAATTCCGTATTTCATTCAATAATGGTAATATCGTTTCGTAAAACACATTTCTCATTATATTAAAACAGATCTTTGAGTCCATTTTTTTCTTTGCAAAGAGAGCATTTGAAAATGTTTTCATAGTTGTTATAAATAAACAACACATAATACAACTTATCGAAATTTAACAGCCAACAAACAATTTAAATACAACGGATGATATGTTTCTAAAGAGTATTGTTACAAAAACACAAAATGGAAACAACAACATCCTGGCGAAGAAAAAGTACAAGCATTTAAGAAATGCGGTTGATTTTTTACACTCTAGAACAACTTCAAAAATTGCCCTATAGAACTGCATATATATAAATATATGGCAACGTGAACTCCCAAACGTTTAACAGCAACTTCAGGAGCTATTTGAGGTGGGCCAAGTCTCTGGATTTTTTTTAATTCATGAATGAAATGCTGTAGAATTCAGTTTTATTATACTCATCGATTTAACATAAAACAATGAATTCACTTTTAGCTTGCTATAATGATAATGATTTTCAACGGTATATTTGTACTTATTTTGGGCGCATGGAAGTCTAAACCCTTAAAACATTCCTCATTGTACATCTGTGATACTTGTAAATTTGTAGCTTCTGAAGTTATGCTACGGATAACTAAATAGCACGAATCCTTAATTAAAAAATGAGCAATATTCAGCTTTGTAATGGCCAGAAGAGGGTAGTCTTCACTTACCAAAACAGTTTTTATTAGTTCTTAAGGCACATCAAGACTACACTACAAATGACTTCATCAGCATGAACAGCACTACGCATCAAGAAACTTCAACAGTATCACCAAACTGAGCCTCTGTAAAGTAAGGTTCAACGTATAAAGCACTACTGATGTAATTTCACCAAATATTTACTGTATATATACAATATATTGACAAAAGTCACCGGGCATCCCTTCTAAAGCAAATGAACGGATCCGCTGAGTTGTTAAGATCCGCGGTACAGCTGCAGACGGTAAAAGACCAGCCTGCAGCTGACCACGTTCATATCGAACTATGAGGTTAAATGAAAATCTCGCGACGGGAAAGAACTGACTTTGAGAAAGGAAAGATATTTGGGTGTTATATTAGTGGGCTGTCCATAAGAGAAACCCAGAGGCGTTTAAACATACCACGTCAACTGTTTTGGATATACTGAATAAGTGGAAGAGACATCGCGCGGCTGAAGCAGCAAAACGTACGGGGAGACCAAAGAAAATCAGTGATAGAGCCAGATATCGAGTAGTTGTGTAACCTGTGAAGTGTGTGTGGATAATACCAGGAGTTTCCCTAATAAAAGGTTTTCTTAGTAAGTACGTTTTTCTCAGTTCATAGTTTTGTCAGACCTCTGTCTGGCTGTTAGATCACTTTCATTAAGTGTTACTATTAACAACCAGCATAAGACTTTATTCATCATAAATCACTACTACTACAACGTTACTAGCAGTAAAAAGCTTATTCATTATAATGGCGCCCGAACTATCCGGATGACCCGACCGTTCAAAATCTCGCAATGGTGTGATGTTATTTCCACACCGCGAGATAGGAAAAATAACAGAATCCCTTCTCTTCGAAAAAAAAATGAAGGGGGAGATGATGTAACGTACCAGGAGATGTGACGTACCTGCCAGAAGGACGCACACGACATAAAGCCAGATAGCAATCAGAATAAACGTCCGTATAGCTCAATTGGTAGAGCAACTTATTCCGGAATGAGGGGACCCGGGTTCGAATCCTGGCGCGGATAAAAATGACGGAGAAATTTACTTCGTTGTAGCTTATGTTAATTTTCACCGACCTGCGATGATGAGGAACGGCTGGTCATAACAAGGGCCAAATATATTGGCCAACTCCACCTCAGAGAAATAACATGTGAATGGAATCAACACCACCGCATGTAGTAAAACGTTTCGGACAAGCAGGGGGATTCACCTCCACAACAAACAATAACAAAATACAACATTGTGTTCCAAAACCTTGTTGAAAGCATGTATCTCGAAGGGTCAGTGCGTGCATTAAGGCCAAAGGTGGTTTCAGAATCGCTTTAATGTAACAGAACAGAGGAGACGAGCAACAAGGAATTGTCCCAAAGAACAAAATAAGAACGAACAGGAATGATACAAACTGATAAAAGCGATGATTTGTAGATTGACAGAGCAATGCTTGAGGAAGAAAAAAATGATCACAGACGTGCCACCGCAATGTGAAATGAAAGAACAACAAAAAGTTAATGCAGAGTCTAAATTCACCGTGAGATGTAATGCACTTGGTGTAACAGCCATCCACGGTGTCACTCATGACCACGTAGCATGGAAGGAGCTTTCACGGCATGCGGAGATGGCAGACTGATACTCCTGCTGGACCACCGCGCACGGAGTAACGGAAAGCATGGTGAAAGGTGAAGTCCCAAGTGCGCCATTTATGAAAAAGTGTGGAGGAGTGGCAGTTCGTCTCTTGCAGAAGGAGTAATTCGGCCACAAGAGGTGAGAGATCTTCCAGAACGAGAGCCTTAGTGAGGTGGTTAACAAATCCCCTACAATTTAGAGTGGCGACCTTGAATGGGTAAGTCCAACGTCGGATGAAGGGCAGCTATGGCAGCTTTCAGGAATGTGTCAAGGCGATTGGTGAAGCCACGACACCACAAGACGTAGTCGGATTGCTTGGCATTATGCCGGAGGAATTTGAGGAAGGAGGTTGCTTGGTCGAAGACCTCAGAAAGAAGTTCTTCAAACTGCTGTCATGCAGCCGTAACTGGTCCAGAGTTGTCATGCGGCCGTAACTGGTCCAGAGTATGAAATGTGACACAGAGGTTTGACCAACAGTCAAACGCACTTTCACATTGTTAGGTGAAAGATGGCAAGCGATACTGCATTTATTCGACACTGCATTCTTTACGAATTTTATCAAGGAAAAGCATTGCAAAAGCATGTGTATCAATCTGTTCTGTTCTGGGGGAGAATATTGAATCGAAAAGCACGTGTGAGTTTTGGTTTGAACGGTTTAAAACAGGTGATTTTGATGTTAGCGATCGAGAACGTAGCGGCGCCCTGCAGAAGGTTGCACATGAGGAACTGCAAGCATTACTGGATGAAGATTCGTCTCAAAAACACCAAAAGAACTAGCTGAACAACTAGGGGTAACTCAACAAACCATTTCCCATCGTTAACGCGCAATGGAAAATATTCGAGAGGAAGGAAAATGGGTGCCACATGAACTGAGCCAGAGGAACAAGGATGAGCTTGTCATGAAGTGTTTGAATGTGTTGATTAAACGACACAGAAGGTCTCTCCTGTAGAATACAGTTACGGGTGATGAAAAGTGAATATGGTACGGCAATCCCACGCGCAAAAAAACACTGGGTGAACCCAAGTGAAGCAACGACTTCGACACCGAAACGCAATATTCACTCCAAGAAAGTTCTGCTGTGCTTCTAGTAGGATATGAAGGGTATGCTCTATTATGAACTATTGGAACAGGGTCAAACTGTTACTGATGATCGCTACAAGTAACCATTGCGGTGATTGAACCAGGAAATCTGTCCGAAACGTCCATTCCCAGGCAAAGGATTGCGTCCTGTGAAATCACTGCTTGACAACGCTAGGCCGCATGTCGCGAAATTGGTCAAGGGAACGTTATTGACGCTTGGCTGGGACGTTTTGGAGCACACGGCGTATAGTCCAGATATAGCCCCTTCAGACTAGCATTTGTTGCGATCGATGCAACATGGTTTGTCTACTTTAAGGTTTTGGACATGTGACGACGTGCAAAAATGGGTTGACGACTTCATCGCGTCACACGACGAAGTATTCTTCATGGCTGGAATCCGTCAGCTGTCCGACCGATGGGGGAAAGTGATAGATAATGACGGCGCATATTTTGATTGGTAAAGGTATAGTTGTTTTCTCTCACGTTACATGTTGCATTGTCTTAAAACGCTTTAAAACTTTTTTGTACACTTTATAACTGGATGTTTGCAGAAATACAAGTATGAAACATTTTTTTCTATTTATTTGAAACGATTTCACGTGAGAGTATGCATAGGAAAACCTAGAGCTACTAATTAAAATTAATACTGTAATTTACTGCAGGAAAATACCGTAGTTCACTGTTCATCCCTCTGACCACTTCCTGCAAAACTGTAAAAAAATTATCGTCGTGGGTGGGATTCAAACTCATATCTTTAAGTTTACATCCAGCTACATTACAGTTACAGCAGTCACGGCAACGAATTTCCTGATAGTTTATTCTTTAATAAATTCAACGATTTTCTCCACCGATTTCTCCGTTGGATCCTGTTATCAGGATGGAACGGCACTGCAATGAGCAGGAATAAATGTTTTGATTCGTGCATTTGTTATATTGAAATATTTAAACTTTAAATAATGTGCAACTTGGGTTATTTTTGTGGTCGAACGACAGCTAGAGTTATTCACCCTCAGTAAAAAAGGAGCTTACCACAGATTCATTTCGGGGAAAGCTTTCTTTCACGGACCCGGACCTCCCACGAACAAAATGACATCCCCTTTCCCCCCGTCGTTGGAGACCTCCCTGAGAGAGAGCCCGCCAAGGACAATGGGAGTAAGCAATTAACAGTTGACTTCTTACATCAAGAGCATTTTCCTAGAGGACAGATAGAGAAAGGAAGGGAATGAGAACGTATAGGAGTCATAAACGGGGGAGTCTTGTTGGAGATTTTGAAGAAAAAGACGGATGATTTTGCTCAGATGAGACAGGGAGAAACATTCATACACGGGATGAAGTAGAAAGAAATTCTGGCGGGAATTACATAGAGAAAGTCACCCGAGAAAGTATCAACTTGCTGGAAGTATTTACTATTCGATCAGACTAACTAATATTTCTTCTTTTCCCCCAATCTAATGAATAAAGATACGTGCGAAAAAAATCATCTGTCATAACATTCAGTTTGTTTAACTACTTATTTATTTGCTTCCCTGCTCCAATGACAGGAACCTGCAAAAAACAATGATCCTTCTGACAAGTTGGCGTCCACCACAATGCATAAAAATAAAACAAGCCAACACACTGAATGTTTCTTCAGATTGTATTCTTCAATTGTTTGTGGAAACGTTGTCCTGGGATGTGTGCTATTAAAGTACACTTCTCGACATACAAAAACGCCATACCATGAAGCAATGAACGAAATGAGACAAAACGTTCCACATGTGTAGACAAGTGGATGGGAAAGTAATGATTAAACTCTTGAGAGATAAAATTAGTGCGATGGGCGAGGAAATTATATATATAATGTGATGTGAGTCAATAAGTTGTATATAGTGAAACTACATTTCTTTGCTATTTTCCAACATGAGAACCGAGACGCTGGAGACATTTATCGTAGCGTGGTAGCAGTTTTAGTATACTTTTTCATAAAAGTCCGTTTTCTGGGCGCTTAGACACCTGCAGACAACCGATTTGACTTCATCAGCCGAATCGAAGCGTTGGCCGCACAGGAATCTTTTCAAGGGACCAAACATATGCAAGTCCAAAGGAGCCAGTCCGGACTGTACAGTGGGTTCTCGAGCACCTCCCAGCCAAATTTCGCAACTTTTGCCCACAAATGTTGTGCAACATGGGAATCAGTGTTGTCCTGAAGCAGTCTGACATTTGCAGCGTCTCTGTTGGGTCTTGTGTCACGAAGTATATGACGCAACTTTGTCAATGTGCACCCATCGCGCACTGACTTTGCTAAATTGCAATTTGTCATGCCCGATATCATACACTATACCGTATGAAATAATGTACCAATGTGCGTAGATGGATCTGCCGGTCACTTAGAATTGCCAGTTCAATACCTCTCATAGTGGCAGGGGATGAAGCGGTTACAAGTCGACCGGAACGAGGCGAAGCAGTAATGTTGCGATGGCACTCTGCAAAGAGACTGCATCTGGTGATGTTGCTGCGTCCCAGGCAATCACCACCACACACGTCGACCATTTCTTTGGGAATTTTCGTAGAAGGTCTCTGTTTATCCCCCAAAAAACGGACTACGCCGCGTTGCTTTTCATTCGTAGACGACGCTAACAAACGCGACATGCCATCATTCACACTGTCTTCCAATACGGTGACAGCTGATCCAGCCAAACCGGTCTGTAGCGTGATATTCAAACTCTTTATCTGCCAAACTGCAACCTCATACGAGCAGTAAACAGCTGCTGAAAGTGATCGCACCCAAAATGATGACGCCAGGTTCAGAAGGTTTATGACGCTGACGGATATGACCACATCTTCCTCAGACTTTCAATCGGCTATCCACACTGCAATCTTGCGCAGCAGTTTGCGGCATTTATCCCAACAGCAGACAAGAGTGCAAACCTGCTTCAGTCAACATGCGAGTCGCAGTCCGTGTAGATAAAGGGATGTATATAATTGCCTGTACACATCGCACAATATTTCCTGTACACATCGCACAATATTTCCTGTTGTGCACTGTGGAGCTGCTGTCACTTGTCATCGAATGTGGCGATCAAGCCATTGTACGCTTACGTGCAACACACTCACTGCGGCAACGGCTTTGATTTTCTCCAACCACTGGCTCCAGATTTCCTCCGACAGTTATGCATTCCGCTGCGATGCGACTCTGGGACCAACCAGCTGTAGGTAGACCTGAGATGAAGCCTCAGGTAAAAGTTTCCCTGTAATGGTAGGATTGCCAATGACTTTACCAATACATTTTTGCTCCCTATAGGTGGTTAAGCCGCGGAGGTCGCTCCGATGCAATTAACCATGTGCCAAGACGAGGACAATCAAACTTAGGCACCAGCAACTTTTTGACCTTTTACTTCCCTCACCTATCACGCGATTGGTTCTTATTAGTAACAATTTATATACCCTCACAGTCGACACATACCTAACAGTTTGCATAACAATCTGATAAATACATGTACTTCGCGCTGTTGGATTTTCTATGTCGATCAGTGCATTTTGATAAGAAAAAGGAGTAGGGTTTGGGTCCAGCTTGGGAGCCACACTTTTTTCTGATAAGATGGTTACATAGACAGATACTGTCAGTTCTCTAGGTTTTACGTATATAAGAAGCCTATTGTTCTGCCTTGCAATCTGAAGCATGATCTGCGGGTCAGAAAGCGTTGGCTTCATATCTTTTGTCCGAAATAAACCTGTTTTTGAATCCGGGATGAGTGATGAACAGTGGTTTGTCTTACTGCCCTGGCTCTCTCGCTTCCATAGAAACCGTGACCCCAATTTAAGGAGAGGCGGCTGCTTATACACTGAAGAGCAATTGAAATAGAGACAGCTGGCGTTGTGCAAATGTGGCGCTGTGGGCGGCCTTGTAAACGGAAGCGATATGACGTATGCAGCGATCCGACAATATAAGGAGTGATGCGACAGGAATCAGTAAGAGTCGGATGCAGTATGAGTAAGACGAAGGAACTAAGCGCATTTGATTATGGGCAAATTGTTGGGGCCCGACGATTGAGTCACTTCATCTCGGAAGTCGTGCAGGCACTGGGATTTTCACGAGCCACTGTGTCACGGTTGCACCGTGAGTACATCAAATCCGGTAAAACCATCCCTGCAAGGGCCAACTGCCGTGGACAACAGCGTGTGGATGAGCGGGGTCATCGTCGGTTAGCTCGCATTGTAACAGCGGATAAACGGATCACAGTGCAAGAAATCACTCCGTAGTTTAACGCTGGTGCACAAAAACGTGTAAGCAGCCACAGCTTCCAGAACCATCTCCGCACTATGGGGTACAGAAGCCATCATCCCACGAGGGTACCGCTGTTGACCGCACACCACAGGGTGGAAAGATTAGCATGGGCGCGGTAACATCGCCTCTGGACCCTAGACATGTGGGAAAATGTTTCCTGGACTAATGAGTCGAGATTCAAGTTGGTGATTGCGGATGGCAGGATACGAGTACGGAGCAAACCACATGACGCGATGGATCCTTCTTGCCCGCAGGGTATTCTTCAAGCTGGTGGGGGTGGCATTTTCGTCTAGGGACTGTTTACGTGGACTTAAATGGGACTCCCTGGTACGTGTGACATCGTTCCTCACAGGTAAACGTTACCGGGATATCCTGGACGACCATTTGCTCCATTTTGTGCGTCTTCAACATCCCACTGGGGACCTCATCCTGCAACAAGACAATGCATCGTGCCATCGCTCCGGAATTGTATCCGAATGGTTCGATGAACACTCCACCGACGTGACCTCGCTTCCTTGGCCAGCTAGGTCACCTGACCTCAATCCCATGGAGCACATCTGTGATGCCATCGAGAGAGTTGTTCGAGGCTCTTACCCCCTCCATCAAATCTTTGTGAACTGTGGGAGCTTGTTCAGGGGTCGTGGATCCGTATGGCTTCCCAACGCTTCCGGTGTCCTGTCGAGTCCATGCCGAGAGGAATCGCTGTCGTCATCAGGGCGAAACGTGGTGTTAAACGTTACTATACAGGTATCTCTAATTCAATTGCCTTTCAGTGTAGTCTACTGAGTTGCTCTTACGGTGGTCATTAAAACCCTAACACCCAAAAAAAGTATTAGTCTATACATGTAGATTTATAGAACCTGTTTTTATAGTTAAGTTAAGCCTTTATCCATCACTGTTAAACAGGTGCACCATCCTTCTGCGAATTTACTTCTATCCTAGTTCTAATTTCCATTGCTTCCAAAGGTTCATATCTACAGCAAAATATTACTTGCATAAACTCAAGCTCTTCCCATTGAAGATTTTATAAATCCCTGAGGCAAGGGCATACTTCTGAAGCATTTACTAAACAAGCACAGAGTTTGAAACACGAAATTATGCAATTGCTCTCCCTTTCATTGATGTGTGTCCTTAGCAACGAATTTCTAACCATTATTTCTGGCACATAAATGCAGTAAATGAATATTTTTCGGGAAACAAAATCTTTATAAAATTGAATAGTTCTATTGTTACGGACAGGGATTTCAAAACGCATTTCGCTATTTCCATTCAAGCATGCTGGTTTTACATCATACGGTAATCCAAACAGAAACTTTTCAAATCCGAACAAAATTCAATTTCCTTAGGGGAAACACCCTTGCAGTCTCGTAGCAAAGACCATTGAGTTCTGACAAACAAATTTGGTACAAGAGCACCAATTTTTCAGAATAAAAGGTACCGATGGGGAATAAATTATCAGTGATACCTGACTGGAGTAGGGACTCATTACATTCGACACAGGAACAACTAATTAGTTTTTCGCATGAAGTAAGATTTTCAAATTATGCGTGCATAAGTTTCATACTAAACGTAAGTACTGAACACCTTCTGCTTAAAATAATTCATAGTTTTCCGCCAAGGGGCAAAGATGTGTATCATTATTTTGTCAGTATCTTTACTTCTATGAGTCCAAATCTGAGATATTCTTTCTTTATTTGATAAAGTTTCTGGTGCGAAATTGTTTGCATATAATTTCAAATTTTTGTTAACGCACAAGTGTGTCACAAGAGACCCTAGGTTCACGTTTCCATTTAGAGCATAAATTTTTGTTAACGCACAAGTGTGTTGCAAGAGACCCTAAGTTCACGTTTCCATTTACAGCATAAATTTTAGTTAACGCACAAGTGTATTGCAAGAGACCTTATGTTCACGTTTCCATTTACAGCATAAATTTTAGTTAACGCACAAGCATGTCGCAAGAGATACTAGGTTCACGTTTCCATTTACAGCATAAATTTTAGTTAACGCACAAGTATGTCGCAAGAGAACCTAGGTTCACGTTTCCATTTACAGCATAAATTTTAGTTAACGCACAAGTATGTCGCAAGAGAACCTAGGTTCACGTTTCCATTTACAGCATAAATTTGTGTTAACGCACAAGTTTGTCGCAAGAGATACTAGGTTCACGTTTCCATTTACAGCATAAATTTTAGTTAACGCACAAGTATGTCGCAAGAGACCTTATGTTCACGTTTCCATTTACAGCATAAATTTTAGTTAACGCACAAGTATGTCGCAAGAGATACTAGGTTCACGTTTCCATTTACAGCATAAATTTTAGTTAACGCACAAGTATGTCGCAAGAGAACCTAGGTTCACGTTTCCATTTACAGCATAAATTTGTGTTAACGCACAAGTTTGTCGCAAGAGATACTAGGTTCACGTTTCCATTTACAGCATAAATTTTAGTTAACGCACAAGTATGTCGCAAGAGACCCTAGGTTCACGTTTCCATTTACAGCATAAATTTTTGTTAACGCACACGTGTGTCGCAAGAGAACCTAGGTTCACGTTTCCATTTACAGCATAAATTTGTGTTAACGCACAAGTTTGTCGCAAGAGACCCTAGGTTCACGTTTCCATTTACAGCATAAATTTTTGTTAACGCACAAGTTTGTCGCAAGAGACCATAGGTTCACGTTTCCATTTACAGCATAAATTTTTTGTTAACGCACACGTGTGTCGCAAGAGACCCTAGGTTCACATTTCCATGTACAGCATAAATTTTTGTTAACGCACAACTGTGTTGCAAGAGACCCTAGGTTCACGTTTCCATTTACAGCATAAATTTTAGTTAACGCACAAGTGTGTTGCAAGAGACCCTAGGTTCACGTTTCCATTTACAGCGTAAATTTTCGTTAACGCACAAGTGCGTCGCAAGAGACCCTAGGTTCACGTTTCCATTTACAGCATAAATTTTCGTTAACGCACAAGTGCGTCGCAAGAGACCCTAGGTTCACGTTTCCATTTACAGCATAAATTTTTGTTAACGCACACGTGTGTCGCAAGAGACCCTAGGTTCACGTTTCCATTTACAGCATAAATTTGTGTTAACGCACAAGTTTGTCGCAAGAGACCTTAGGTTCACGTTTCCATTTACAGCATAAATTTTTGTTAACGCACAAGTTTGTCGCAAGAGACCCTAGGTTCACGTTTCCATTTACAGCATAAATTTGTGTTAACGCACACGTGTGTCGCAAGAGACCCTAGGTTCACGTTTCCATTTACAGGATAAATTTTTGTTAACGCACAAGTGTGTTGCAAGAGACCCTAGTTTCACGTTTCCATTTACAGCATAAATTTTAGTTAACGCACAAGTGTGTTGCAAGAGACCCTAGGTTCACGTTTCCATTTACAGCATAAATTTTTGTTAACGCACACGTGTGTCGCAAGAGACCCTAGGTTCCCGTTTCCATTTACAGCATAAATTTGTGTTAACGCACAAGTGTGTTGCAAGAGACCCTAGGTTCACGTTTCCATTTACAGCATAAATTTTTGTTAACGCACACGTGTGTCGCAAGAGACTCTAGGTTCACGTTTCCATTTACAGCATAAATTTGTGTTAACGCACAAGTATGTCGCAAGAGACCCTAGGTTCACGTTTCCCTTTACAGCATAAATTTTTGTTAACGCACACGTGTGTCGCAAGTGGCCTTAGGTTCACGTTTCCATTTACAGCATAATTTTTGTTTACGCACAAGTGTGTTGCTTGAAACCCTAGGTTCCCGTTTCCATTTACATCTTCAATGGTTCTCCGACGATCCTAATGAACCTGCCGCACTTGAAGCGTGAGTGCCACCCAAAAAACCTCGCCCGACTCATTGTTTCATTGCCATAAACCTGCCGCAACATTTCATGTGACTGAGTTTCCGATTTGCCGAGTTTGACGCATAATTTGGTATTCCCTCGCTGCTCTAGTTAGCAGCCCACACCGAAATCGCAGCTGTGTTCTTCTCGTGGTCACCAAATATCGTGTAGCACAGCTCCCCATCTTCACAGAACGACGCCACTCGGCACAATTAGTCATGAAAGTCACTGCCCTCGGCCGCTGCTCGCGCATCCGCGTACTGCCATATGTTGGCGTGCTACGTACCTAGTCTCGGAACTTTTTGATCACACAACGTATGTACATTTAGATCCTTTTTTTAAATATATTTTACACATGTTCCTCGTTCTGCGTTAATGCTTGTTTTCTGAAGTCATGACATCCGATCGTTCTCAGAATTTCATTGCTTTAAGATTTTGGTCAAGAGGGGGTAAAACTGCAGCATCAGTGCCTGTCATATATTTGGCAGCAAGAATCTCGGAGAAGAAAAAAACGATTTTGTATGTCCGATGTCCAAACCCTTGATCTCACTTTTCTTCCGCTTTTCAGGTCGTCTGATTTGCAGGGGATGACTTGATGATAACGCTGGAAGGTCGAGTGTCACTTTAAATAAAACTGGCATTCCCAAATTTTCTGAAAACTTTAATGGAAGTCTTTTATCTCAGTCAATTTACCGTGATTTTGTAATCACCAGAAACATGCTGAATACAGTGCAATATAGTATCCCATACAGGAAGCTGACATTCGGTGTTATTTCCTGAGATGGAAACGGGTTAACGGGTCGACAATTTCTAGCGGGCCAAACGGGCCAGGTCGAGGTGTTCCTGACCAGATTCCGACCCGGTTTTGTTGCCGTTTTATTTTTAAAAAGCAAAAAAAAAAAAAAAAACTGTTTTCAAAGAAAAATGCGCACTGTGGGATTTTGTACTCGATGCTAGTGCCCGCGGGGTGAAAAATGGTTTGATATGCAATATGAACGAAGAATGTTCCTTCCGTCTGAGGGACAGTGATGTAATGAACATCCACATTTTGGAAAGTTTCAACTCATCATAAACTTGTGAAAATTTGTATTGCTGTGAAACATATTCTGAAGCTTGATATGTTATCAAGAAAGCAGCAACAACTGAAATTAAAATACAAGTTGCTGATTTCAGAAATTTTGACTGTAGCGCCATCAAAATTAAATGGAACAGCCTTACTGCAGAGGGACTTTTGGACGCTAGTAGATGTGCTGGAAAACATGTCTAAACGAGTTAACTTATGTCTTGCAAGTGAAGGACGACGGTTTGATACTTCCTGTAAGTGTATACCTTTTACGTTCCTATAATACATCTGTACATCTGTTTGCTTTCGGTATAACCTAAGATACCCACCGCGAAGAGACTTTTTGAATGTCCTATATTATAGTTCCACGAAGATTTCACCGGGTCGGGTCAGTTACAGATTAGGCTGGGGTGCCGGTCGAGTCCAATTATATGACGTGCTCGTCCAGACTGGGTGCGGGTCCAAACTTTTTGACCCATTTCCAACCCTAGTTATTTCGCCTGGAGGCCGTCTTTCCGCATGCGAACTGTACTGCTTTGCAGCCAGCATGAGGATGCTTATTCAAAACTACATGTAAGATTCAACGTGGTACTAATCTCATATTGTGAGAAATATTTCCCCCAAAGGAAAGTGTCATCTTTGAATGAGGGCAATTTTTGCTATTGGGCAGTAGTTTGATTGAAGAAATTGGATCATCAGGTTATTATTCTGATGCCTACTTTGATGCAGTCTGAATGAGCTGCAAACTTGGGGTGGGAGGATTTTAGAACGGAACTCTTATCCATTTCACAATTATACAATTTTTTCGTTAACAGCGATTAATCCATGAATCAGTGGAAACGCAATTTAATTCTCTCTTTCTCTGAGTCCTGTAAACGGCCGATGCACCTGAAACAAACCGCGCCTAACTTTCTTTGCGCTTTCCAAACCGAAATTTCCCATACCGGCAGAGCTTTGTGAAAGATATGGGAATACAATTCCTATCCCCTAATCTCAGCAGTTATCAACCATTAAGGTGTCACTGGGAATAAGAGTTCACTGTTACTCTTTTAATTCCCTGCCTCATGACCAAAAGCTTGATGGGGATGTGGTATGTGTGTGTGTGGTGTGAAAGTTCATCCACATGTTCCTAAAACCATGATTGGAAATTCCGAGCTCTGTGATTTGGGGCGCTATCATCTTGATAGATGCATCCGCTAGAGAAAAACAATGCTTGCTGAGCCATTGGATGGCTTAGTCGGCCAAAATGGTTTCATACGCCCTGTAAGCCATCAGTCTTTTCAAAGTGATCAAAGAAACTGCTGAAAACAACGATATGACAGCCCAGAGAATGACAGACCCATCACCATGCTGCACTGTTGGGAGCAGACAGTCTGGGTTGTACGCTTTTGACGCTGTTATGCACACGTAAACACGTCCTGCCGTAGGACGCAATGTGCACGTGGATTCATCCAACAATATTACATGCTTCCATGCAACGACAGTCCACGTTATATGCTCCTGGCACAACCGCTATTGCGTTGTGCATTCTCCCGGGTCACCAGAGCTTTTGCAATAGCAGCTCTGCCATGAATATCTTGTTTACGCAGTTCCCTGCGCAATGTTTTCGTTGATACTGTGGACCAGAGGTGCAGATGGAGCTCCGCACTAATTTTCGACGCTGTGGTCGTCTTCTGGTTACGGGTAGGAATCCTCTTTAATGTTCTCTTGTCTCCATCAGTAAGGGTCCTTCTCTGGCCGCTCTTGTGTTCTGCAGACGAGGTTGTGCCAAAAACATTGTATGCTGTCATGACGCTGGACACAATATCTCTCAATACCCCCACTACCCTGGCGACCGTTGTCACGGATGCACCAACTAGCCGGCCATCAACCATTAGGCCTCTTTCAAAGTCCGTTAAGTCGCTCATTTCGTCGTCTCCCTGAAACAACTTTTGCACCAAGACGCTTTTAATGCGTTTAAACGGGATCTGGAGGTTCCAAACAAAGCTATTACATCCAAAAGGTGGTCGATACCATTGCGTATTCAGACGTACGCCTCTGCATTAAAAGTCAAGTCTCTAAGCATGGTGTTCACATTTTTCTAACCAACCACTGTATATATGTTACTAATTTCTTTTGGAAATACACTCCCAGTCGTCACTCTATTCTTGTGTGTACATGGGATACGATCCTAACCACTTTACTATGTGATACCCGGCCCTGCCAGCCGAATAGTCCGGACTGAACTATGTTAATACATGCATGCGGAAGAGCTTTTCCCAAATCCGGATGCTGCTTGCAGGCGCTTAATCTCCTATTTCCGAACAGAGGTAACCGGGGATAAAACATAGTTGACAGATTGTGGGATTTTCACCAACATCCTTCTGCTTACCGCATAAGTATATGAACGATTCCCTGTCGTAAAGTTATATCTTTGGTTATTTTATGTTGAGAGATCTCTATGGTTATTATGTTGAATCCGTTTCTTTGGTTATTATACTCTCTCTCTCTCTCTCTCTCTCTCTCTCTCTCTCTCTCATGATTCAAGGACGAAGAAGCAATCTCTTATCTTGTGTCCCGACTGCCAGATTGGAGTACAGCTTCAAATTGCAAATCCCACCGAGTGCTAATATGGATTCAGAAGTACGATATTGAGCGACGAAATGGAATACCAAGGTATGCACGCTTCATTTAGATTGGTTTCCGCGATACAAATAGAAACTGTTTGGCACAAAAAAAAATTGTATACAGGTTGAGGAAACACATCATCGTATTGGCAAAAGATCGAAATTTCATAATTCGTTTCGAAGCTGAACGTTGATATAATCATATAATTTCTAACAAGAGCACACGAAGACCCCAAATTATTATCGTCTAATTAGCACAAAGAAGGTAGAATGAAAATACAGATTGCAAAACTCGTGTTACAAAAAGAAATAATGGATTAAAGCTTTGTGATGTGTGCTAGTGGAGGTTGTTGATACCCAGAATATGTCTACAGAGCATAAACGACTGTTTCAATTACATAATGCAACTAAAATTCAATATCTCAGAATCAACAAACAGATGCATGAAATTTGAAAACTTAAGCTAAGCATACTTTGAAAGAACGATATAAACTCTGAAGAATTGCACGAAAGTAGAAAATTTGGAGCATATAAATTTTCCAGGACTGACCTAGCTTTCAAGAATTCGGTGAGACCTACAATCTAACCGCTATAAGTAACAGATACTGTATTAATACTAAGTATAAAAGATACGTTCAAATTGCAGATAACGAAATAACAAGAGTGTGTGAATATTTATATCTGAGTATGATATCTATGGATATACATGTACTTAATGAAATTAATTCCTTCATATCAAAAAAACGGAAAGGCGAAAATTATTTTTAAAAAATGGAATTTTGATGAATACTATACCACTGAAAGCACTAATTATCTTAATACCAGAACTAATAGCTTTTCCGATTATTGTGTTTTGTCTTTTTCTCAGTACGAGGAACTCAAAATACAAATTACACCTAAAATAAAATGCACTACTCTACTTTCTTATAAATGAACTACTCTACAATTTCTTCATTTTATATTCTCTTATATCGTATTTCTTTATTCAAATCCTCAAGTGCAATTACGTTTCTAAAAGACTGATTGAAATGTCCCAGTAAAAATTAACAAGTAAATCAAAGTCATATAAATGAATATTTATGAGGAATAAAATATATATTTGTGACTTATATTCACTTGTGATTTTAAAAGAAATCATGCAAGAAATTCAAAATACGAATGAATTTTTTCCATATTGTTTTTACAAACATAGTTGCTTTCTGTAATGTGTTATAATCTTCTTCTTCTTAGCCTGTTTCACTCACTGCAGGGTACAGACCTCTCCCAGTCATTTTCAAATTCCTCGATCCTTAGCCTCAGTCCACCATCTAGTACCTCTAAATTTCTGAAGTTCATCTCTCCAACTCCTTCGTCTTTTTCCGTCTCTCAGTTTGCCATTCTCTTACTAATTGTGCCCACCTTTCAGTCTTCCAACATGTCTAGCCTATCTCCACTTTGATTCATTTATTACTTTTATAATATCTATTATACTTGTTCTTTGTCTTATAAGTAAATTTCTAACTGTCTCTTCTAATTATTCCCAACATTCTTCTCTCTAACTATCTTAGAGATACTCTTATTTTTTCACATTGTTTTTCTGTGATACTCTACGTTTCAATTCCATAAGTAAATACGGGGTTAATACATGCATTGAAAATATTTCTTTATAAACACAATGGAAGATCGCTGGTTAAATAAACTTTAAGTCTCCAAAAGATCTATTACCATGGGTAATTTCTCTGTTGATTTATCTTTCTTGTCTTTCTCTAAAACTGACTACTTGGCCTAAATAAATGAATTATTCTACTGTTTCGATTTCTTTTACTTCTATCAAAGTATTTTCTGTATCCTTTTCTGTATTGTTCATAGATGTATTTAGTTTTTGCTGTGTTTATTGTCAGAACTTTTTTAATATTTCCGTCCATAAATCCTCTATCATATTTTGCATTTCACTGTTGGTAGTGGCAATGATGACTATGCCATCAGCAAATATTAAGTAATTTAGGTACCATAAACTGATAATCATGCACAAAGAAAGCAGGAGATATTTCGTTTAACATTTACCTATTGGAGATGAAGTGACTAAACATGAAAAGACAATTCGAATAAAAGTTTCCGATTTTAAAAATCGAAAACGATGCTCAGGAAAGTCACTGAAGGAATCCCACAATAAAAACAATAGGAAGGAATGAGATCACTGAAGCTCGACAGAATGTAAATATATGAACTTTCGTTTTCTTAATTATCTAGTACGGTACTAACAAAGAAAGACAGGTGATGAAAGGTGTTTAGGAATGTGCATTTGAAGAAATGAACTCGTGCACCAAAAGCTATTAAATTGAAATGCCGTCTCCTGCACGATACACTTTAATGATAAAAAACTATGTACAATTAAAATAAGTATATGTTTAAGAACTTTCAATGCCACAACAGCATCATCCTCAGAAACAATGCAGCAGGGAGCACATAACTGGGTGACTTATATACTTTTATAAGACAATTAGTAGCTATTGTGCATGTGCAATATCGGTAAAGTCCAAATCAAGTTCAGTGGGTACAAGCATAGTTGGTGGGCGTGACCTGGCCCAAAAGTGTTCTCCAAGGAAGGGGGATAAACACGGGGGTTCATAGTTGCAAAAACCTTCGCCATTAACGAATATGTGAATACTTCCACAGAAAAGTGTTGGTCGACGATTCCCTGGGAGAATCCAGAATAATGGTGTCATTCCCACATTTAGGTAAAAAGCATTTAAACAGTCTCGACAAAGATGTAACACCAGGATGCGTCCTAAGAATATACTCATGTTCGTAAATGCGGCGCTCCAAATTACGAGTGCTAGAGCCCACATAACATAAATCGGGCTCAGCAGGGTTAGTATATTTTAGTGGAACCAAACATACACTGTGACGGTTTACACATTCAATACAGTCTCTGTCCTTTTTAACAGTGTTAAATAAAGTATGAGACCTTACACCAAACTTGAGTTTGTACTTATGACATATGTTCTTTAAGATATTACATACGGGTGGTATATAGGGAATGGATCCCAAAAATTGGTAGCCACATTTATCTGCAAGCAAAGCTGTCTGTGGTGGAACAATTGATTTCTTAACAATCAAGCGATCAATCATGTGACGAGGGTAACCAAAAGGTAGAACAGCGGGGATGTTCTACCTATTTCCAAATGCACAATGCGTCGTACCTTACTCCACCTTGGGGTTCCCCAGCCGGAGATCAAAGATACTACAATGATAACGCCCGGCCATCGCAAACAATACTTTGCACAGGCCAAGGAACGTCGGCGATGGACCCACGACAAGTGGAAGAAGGTTGTCTTGAGTGGTAAGTCCCGCTTCCTGCTTCACCATGTTGATGATCAGGTACACTTATGGCGTAAACAGCATGGCTCTCTATCCTCTGTTTGCACAGTCGGGGTTAAATAGGCCAGTGCCCGTTGGAAATAAAATCTCAAACACTGAATGATAGACTCTACAGGGATCTGTTAGCTGACCGTCTCCATATATCTGCAGGAGGTTTACAGACCACTACGCCATCTTTCAACAGGACAATGCACCGTGTTATTGGGCTCGTATAACTACTGAGTGGTAGGAGGAACACGACAGAAAATACGCCGGATTATCTTGGCTCTCTAAATACCCTCACTGCAATCGAATTGAACATATGTGGGATACGCTAGAACGGGGTGTGAGAATTGCTGATCCTCCTCCATAGTATGAGCGTGAGCTCACGGAGCTCCTGCACTGGACATGGGTCAAGGTACGCATACAGGATGTCTTACAAATTGTAGAATCTTTCCCTTAGTGTCTGCGAGCCGTGATTGTACAGAAAGGTGGACCAACGCGGTATAGTGTAGGTAGCTAATTCAGTGTATTTCTCCATGATAACTCAGGACACCGTCTTACATGTCAGATGATCGAGGAGCTGTACCAAATATGGTACGAAACCTTACTTACCGCATCGGACTTATTATCGTAATCTTTCTCCTACGTACCGTCACTTCCTAAAGTACCTAGACACTTAAAACGCATTTTAAAGATTTGTGCATTAAAATGTACCTCTAAGTACGAGGGCGTAAATACATGCTGCCGCCAGCTTACTCCCAGAAGCACCCTGTCGTCAAAACGATCTTCAGCTGGTGCTGCGACAGCCATTTTATTGACATAAAACGACGAGACAGAGGAAGTCTTCGCATATTACAACAATCTGCTTAGCTCTGGAAAAAAGTTCCAAATATACCATAAATGCCGACTTGGAAAATTATTGGGGTTTCCGGAAATTTTATATCGAATGACTCATGAATTTTTCAAAGGATTTAAGTCTAATTTAAATTTCATTTAGTCAGGTTATCTGGACAAATAAGACGTCTGAAATGCTAAAATTTATCAAATTATAGTTAATTAGAGAACATATCTTTTTTTCTCTGGATAATTATTTATTTTATTTGTTTTGCTTTTGTAGGCCGAACATTATTATACACCGATGTGCCATTACATTATGACCACCTACTAAATAAGCAGTATGACCCCCTTTAGCCCTCAAGACAGCGGCCACTCAGCCAGACATCGATTTGATGAGGTGGCGATATGCATCCTGGGGTATCTGGTACCATAATGTTAACAGCAGATACTCTAGTTCCCGTACATTTCTCGGCGGTAGTGATATAGTGCGAACCCCCTTTTCCAAGTTGAACCACAAATGTTCGACTGGGTACATGTCAGGTGATTTTGTAGGCCAGGGTATTAACAGGAAGTCACCAGCATGTTCCTCGAACCATTCCTTGACGATTCTGGCAGTAAGGCATGGCGCATTATCCTGTTGGTAATGGTCATCACCAGTAGGGAACACAGTTGCCATGAATGGAGGAATTTGGTCAGCAACGATGTTCAGTTACCTAACAGCTGTCAAGAATTGTGCTATTGGGATATATTGGTGCCTCAAGTGTCCCAAGAAAACAACGCCTACAGCACACCACCACCGCCGCCAGCATGTTTCCGCCCAACAGTGCCTTCGTTGGTAATCTGAGTATCCGAGTTCGGCCGTCTACCTGATGCACCAGGAATATTGTTTCGTCAGACCAGGCCACTTTCTTCCAATTATCCACGGCCCAATCTCGATGATCTTGGACTCAAATGATGCCTTGTTGGCGATGATGTCCAGTGAGCATGGTGACCCTGCTGGGTCTTCGGATACGTGGCTTTGCGGTCGCTGTGAACAAAGCGCGATAATCTCCGCTCTCCTCTGGCATCAATGAGCTGCGGACGACACATGGATGGACGATGGTGCGTCGTTTGGCTATCTGTACACCACTTTTGATGCGTACTCAGTACAGCGGCACGCGAACAACCCACAAGCCGCGCCATCTCCGAGATTGTAATTCCAAAGCACCGTGCCATCACAACTGCTTTCATTAAACTCCAATAAATCGACAGCTTTTGCAATTCTGACCCCGAACACTCTACTAACCGAAAGCCGGCCCTCGTGTTGTATGCATACTGCTCTGTGAATTTCACTTGCGCCACCGTTCAGTCTCCGGGCGCGTTCATTTCTCTAGGCTAGGGGTCGTCATAGTGTAATGGCTCATCGCTGTATGCGTGCGTGTATTTTCCCCACGAAATGCGCGCAAAATAATTAGGGGTTCGAGGAACCCACAACAAAATCATTGGGGGTTCAGTCTCGAACCCACGAAGTCGGCGTAGATGAAATATACCATTATAGTCTGTAGAAGGGCGTTACAACTCAGTTTTCAAGAGGATTAAAAAAGCAAAATATTGATCTTTGCTTCGGCAGATACACTAAACCACAGAATGGCAGCAGCAGCACGACTCGAAGTTCATCGCTTCGCCGATGCCTCGGACGACTGTGCGGCGATGCTTGGGGTAAGCTCGCCGCAGCGTGTGTTTGTTTGCTTGTTAGTTGGAGGTTTAAAGACTACCGTGAGGAACTCAATGGGCTATAAGTAGTCCTCCGTCCTTAATTTAGGGTCACTGGTTGCAGGGAAGGGAGAGGACCCGTACCGTAAGACGAACACAACATCCATGCCTCACCGGGATTAGAACCGCAGCGTGTGTTTACATTGCCGTACTTGCACTTAAAGTTTACGGAAAAATCTTTAAAATGCGTTGTAAAGCTGAAATGTATTCCCCATTTTATATCAAATTACGTACTTTAAAATATATATATAACGTTTTCTTGAAATTTTTAGCCAAATAATTTAGTGTGCCAAACTATATATTTCACGTGGATTCTTACCAAAAGAGAAAAATAGTATTAAAAATATACTAACAATCTGCTTTTCATTACCAATTCTTATATTTTTACAAGGAAATAAAGTATGAAAAAAGTTTTGGGGAGAATAATTTTTATTCCCCATGTTTGACAAATTGGCATCATTAAAACCAAGAATATAGGTACTTGAAAAACCCATGGTCTTTGAATTTCTGGATTCTTTCAGAGCAAATGTAAAATCATTTTAAGGAAGAGCCTTAAAGTTTTATTTCTCCAAGTGAAATTGAACATAACGATGGCATCAGTTACAATGGAAAGAGGTGTATCATTAATTAAGGCACTTTCTTCAGAGCTAATCACTCCTGTTCCTTTCAGCCTCCACGCATAAGGAGCCATTAATTAGTGTAATGTCTTGTTAGTTTATCTTTTAGCATTTTTCCGGTTAATGTAAACGTGAAACATTAGCACCACTTAGAGCGAAGTCAATTACGAAGGCTGAGTGTTAATTCCTGACAGACTCGCACATAAAACCTACGTACATATATTTAACGGAATAAAAATTTAAGGGAGTCGATGTGCATTAAGTGACGTTAGCGGGTAGTTTGCCCCTGCGGTGTTTGCATACAAAGTCGATGCAATAATTCTAAACTTTTAATGGTCCTTAAAACAACAGCATATGTTTAATCATGAGAAAGTTGGCTAACTTCGTGATTTAGAAGCTTTGAATTTTTAATACATTTTGTATGACGCACATACGTGAGTACTGTAAGTGAAACCGTTGTCGCAGTTAGGAGTTTTAATAGCTGAAACTGTTTCCAATAAGAGGGAGCGAAAATAGCGGCGCGTTTTGTGGAACACATCCTGTTTTATAACCAACCCGTGTCTACCGTGAACAGACGAACATGACATAGGATGCATAAGGAAATATCGTAGTTGAAAAACTGTGAACATAAAGGATTGAAAACGGTGTACAGTCCTACAGCAAAATTAATTAATATACTGTTTGTGGTGATATTTTCTCTTATACAGTCCGTCCCACTTATATATGGAAACATAATTTTGTAAACGAAACTATTTGCATGCAGAAAAGGGCAAAGACGTCTTGTGGAATATTATGTATTTTGACCAGCAAAATAACATGTACACGTCAAACGCTGCTGACAACATATACTTGATATAATATTTTAGCTTTATGAAATCAAACTATGCAATATTGTCCCAGAATTATATGGAAGCAAAAAAATCCAGAAGAATATTTAAATGGTAAAACAGAATCTATGTATTAATTCTATAAGGTTTTTTACTGTGAGACCTATTTTGAGAGAACGGCTGAACGTAAAGATATGGTTAAGGTATCAAAATAAAGGTCTTACCATGTAGATGTGCCATTCGAAGAGATAAAAAAAGAGATTGGGGCAACGGTTCGGGCGTTATGGGGAGGCAAGGTTGCCATGCGAAATCTATTGAAGAAGCGTGCGGTTAACTCAGGCGCTGTTGAAGGTGAAAGCATGGAGGGACTGAGATAGTCCGAAGTCTTCTCTTCTATGAGCGAACCTTTACGCAAAGCAACGCTAGCAGGCATACGTATCAAAGTTCTCATCAAAACAGCGAACACTCTCGAAGACCTGATTGCCTTATGCCATTGGACTGTGTGGTGTACACTGCTGGCCACACAAAATGCAACACCAAGAAGGAAGCATCCGATTGGCCTGAAATTCGCAGCATGCGTCGCCCGCGAGAGGACATGCAAATCATGTACGCCCGGCACGCCACCGAGAAGCACTATAAGAAGGGTGCAGAGAAGGCGAGGTGTAAGTAGTGGAAGTGTGTTGTGCTGCTGGACCTGTGCGTGGGAAGCTTCCTGATGCCTCATCGCAGAATACGGGTCATTCCAGCTTGTTTCGGAGTACGACAGAGGACGAATATTGACTTATCGCGACAGTCGTTTAACATACCGATATATAGGCACCCGTGTGGGACGAAATCCATCCACAGTGAGGCGAGTATGGATTCAGTGGGTGCAGGAGGGACGAACGGACCAACGTGAGCGATTGCCGCAGCCGCGGCGCATCACCGAGCAAGAGGACTGGCATGTTATGCGGCGGGCATTGTGTCAGCACGTACCGTTTTACGTCGTCTGCAGGAGTGGGGATTCGTCGCACGGCGTCCATTGCTCCGATTACCATTGACGTTACACCACCGGCGAGTGCGGCGGCAGTGGACCGTTGAACGCCACACCTGCACTACGGAATGACACGACATTGTCTTCTCCGACGAATCCCGCTTCTGTCTGCAACACCACGATGGTGGGATTCGCGTGTGGCGGCACCGTGGCGAGAGACTGTATGGCGCCTGCATTATGCATCGCCATAACGGTCCGTCGCCTGGCGTTATGGTTTGAGGCGCAATTGGATATGACACCCGCACCCCTCTGGTACGCATCGCCGGTATACTCAACAGCCACAGCTACATCACCGACGTTTTGGAGCCTGTAGTCCTCCCTTACCTGCAGGACCTGCCAGCTGCCACGTTTCAACAGGACAATGTGCGCCCGCACGTGGCCCGCATCGTGCAACAATTCTTCACGGCCCACCAGGTGTCACTGTTGCCGTGGCCTGCCAGTTCTTCCGATATGTTGCCCATCGAACACGTCTGGTCACTGATCAGCAACCGAGTCGCCCGGTAAGCACCACCCGCGGCTACGCCTGATGAACTGTAGCAACGCGAGGAAGCAGCCTGGACCGACATACCCCGAGCCGACATCCAAAGCCTCTTTCGTTCGATGTCGCGGCGTGTAGCGGCCGTTATTGACAGCCATGTAGGCCACACGAACTATTGATGTCTGCGTGTTCTGCAAGTCGCAGGGGCCTGTAAGCTCAATCGTTTCATCTTTGTATGTGTTGTTATGTGTCCAGTAAATCTGGCTTTGCTATCTCGTGTCCTTCTTGGCGTTACATTTTGGGTGGCCAGATGTGTACATATACAACTTATAATTCATTCGATCCAGTTTATTTACGTAGGTAAGACATTTCCCATTTTGTAAAGTTGTAAATAAACATTACGTTGACTATTGTTAGTGAAAATATTACGGGCGACTGCTTATAGCCCATTGAGTTGCTCACGGTGGTAGTTAAACCTTCAGTCAAAAAAAGAAAAAAATAACGAACCTGGGTTATTGTCTTTACTTAAGTGGCTGAAAGCATTTCTCAAACAAAAAAAAAAACACCTAACCGTGTCGATTCTGACGAGTTTTGTCTAGTTAATAATTAATTGACTTTCCTCCACACGCAATAAGCTGAAATATGCGTTCTGGCATACTGTATATGAAATTATACATAATTGTGCCATCAATGCTATACCAACAGTTCAGGATTTTGGTTTCCAGATCTTTAACGCTTGAAAATTGCCGGTGATTAGCGTAAACACTTCGAATCAAAATTCCCCAAATATTTTCAACTGGGTTGGCCACGGCAGTAATTTGACATTGTTCGATCTCAGCCAGGCCATTGTAGAGGTTACTCTGTGAATGGGGGCGTTGTGCTTCTCAAAAACCCAATCAGGAACCCAAATTTCAGCAGCAGCTGAGAGCAAACTGTATTTTAAAAGTTCCTGGTATGTTACGACATTTTGAGGACCTGACAAAACACCGATATTATATTGCCCATTAAATCCAAATAAAAAAAGTCCCATACCATCACGGAACCTCCTCCGTATTGTCGGCTGAATATTTGGCGGTTTTCCGTTCCCATATCATGCCAATAATATTTCGCACCGTCTGGGCCATCTAAATAAAATCTATTTTCATCACTAAATTTTACTTGGAGCCATTCATCCTTCCATGACAAAAGGTCTTTGGCCCAGTTTAATCGAGTTTGTGTGTACTGCGCAGTTAAAGGCGGTTTCTTTAACAGTCTTGCATATTTCACGAGGGGTGTCTTCTGCAATACTCTGTGAACCGTACTTTTCGACATTTTCACGTTTCCATGTTGTCTTATATTCCGTACAGACATATGATCATGCACAGCGAGTTTCTGGATATGTCGCTTCATTCAAGGCGAAACATTACTATGCCGTCAAGTTCGTTTCTCAGCTAGCTATTTTTTGCTACCACTTAAAACGTTATAAATAGATTTGGATCGCTTTAATTTGTTTGATATCGCACTTACATTCAATCCTTGATCTTGCAACTCCTAAACGTGAATTACCTCCTCCGCTACAACTGAATCAGCTTCATCACGTTTACCGACTATTTATCCTGCTCTGACGCCACGCTAATTTGCATAGCAATGCTTCGCGCGTTTGTGTGAAATTATTTATACTTGCGGGACAGTTTCAGTACACTACATTTTTAAAACGTTTAATACAATATTCGAAATTATTATTTTCTCATCTGCAAAGACTATGTGGTTTATTTTCACCACTGTGTTAATGGGTTGCGTACATTTTCACTAATCGAACATTTATTGTTTTTACACCTTTCCATATAATTGTGGGACGGACTGTATGTATGGCTGTAGTTACGTACTTGAGAGTACGTAATGATTTTGACCGTTTTCCCAAGGAATGCAGAATATATTTTCAGCTATAAAGCATGAATATTATGGTACCATTGATCGCATGTGATGCTTCTTTGTAGTAAAACAATTATTTGTATTGTTAAAAATCATTTTTGATGGACATCTACAGTTTTAAACACAACTAATCTACAATTAATTGTGCTCTCTGCCAATTATTAGACATACTGCATTTTCTGATTCCATTGTTTTGTAAATGTGACAATAAAAAATATCACATAGTTCATAGACATGAAACTTGTTAAATTATGTTAATTGTTTCAAAACAGGTGATAATGCTTCACAAGCAACGGGAATCGGAAGAATCACAACGTTGAATGCCAAAACTTTCACTTTCCATTTAAATAACTATAAACAGCGTTTTAGCAATGCATATCACGAATATTTAGCAAAAAAAAAAGAGTACAGTTGAGAGTACAAATTACAGAGAATTTGCAATATGTCTTAGCATTGCAGATTGTGGGCATTTTGTTGGGCGGACAATTTTTCTGTAAAGCAATTTTTTATTACACTCCGGAAGTTACTGCTTAGTGGCTGATGACTGATGTGATGGTTTATTGGAATCTATGTATTACTTTTTGTCAAACTATACGCGTTGTTTCACGTATTACTATTCATACGTTAATCAGAGCGGCACAGTTCAACCCCCCCACACACACATTTTCTGCCGTACCCTTGTTCAATACTTGCATTCAAGTTGGTTTTCGTCTTTCGCGTTTTTGTGACATCTTCCCCGAAAACTTTCCCTGCTTCTCACAAAATTATTCGTGTGTGTGTGTGTGTGTAAAGCGAAAGCAACACTTTCTACAATTCAAACTGTTCTGAAATGTAAGCACAAAAGTACTACAGCAGTTCCATCTAGAAAAGTGTGATAAAGTGAAACTGCCGAATGGTCTTTTTAACGTCTCTTTTGTTTCACATTTCTTCAGAAAAAGTGTACATTCTTTTCAATTCACGCAAGTTGAACACTTGGCATATGACATGCTCAATGTATTTTCGAAAGCAAAGGCTTTTTAAAGCACTATGAGTGGGCCACTTTGAAGGAAGAACGATATGAAAACCGAGTTACATATATGGCACGCATGGCCTAGCTACGTTCACAATATTCACTTCTCTTGTCAGTGAACTCGGAGATTGAATTTTGTAGAAATCCAAGACCTTTCGTCCTTTCACTTCTTAGGATGTTTTCGAACAAGTACAAAGTACCAACTTCCATCTCATCACCTGACCAAAATTTTCATGTTCGCAAATGTATCTTGAAGTTAATGAATAATCAAAATTTACAGAGCACAAAATCAGGAAAATAAGTGGATGCTCAGTGAGTTAGATTTCCCTTTAGAGTATCGACTATTTTGTTACGTGCGAAGTTAAGATTTGCTGTACACCAATAAAATTATAATGCGGAATTCTTGCCAAAACGAAAACACACATTTCGCGGTGTATCAAATAATGATAGCTGTCTTCCAGTTTTCTATCACAAAGTCTATGGTAAGATTTGGAGAACACGAAGCAGAACACTTTCTTGGACGCATGACTTATTCTAAATCTGGTAACGTATTTTCACTGATTTGCACACGATTCTCTAAAGGAGCTGAAGCATCGTAAATGGTTAAGGTGTGTGGGCTGCTATAATTTTCGAAGCAATAAGATGACCGACGTTATGTAAAATTTACAAACTTTATTTGTTGATTCTATCATGCTTTGCTTCTTCTGGAACAATGAGCATTTTTATCACATTCAACGGAAAATTTCTAATAAATTCTTCATACAGAACGGTATATGTACACTACAGCGGATTCTATAACAAATGGCTATCTGTATCATTCGATGTTGCACAGGCTAATATCATTCTTCCCACGGCAGATAAATTTTAAGAGTTACCAACAAACGAGGGCTTTCGCGACAAATACATAGTGCAGGGTTATACGTATCAAAACAACCGCTTTGATTCAAACTTTAGAATCGAAGAAAATTATCACATTATACAGTTCGTTTGATTCTTCCATGCTTACTTCTATACTAGTGTATTTACTGTTGACAATCTAATGATAAAACATTTGCAAACTCCTCGATGTTGCTCTGGGTGGTGTACTGCTCGAACCTGAATCGGAAGACGCGAATTCAATTCCCGATCCGGGGCGATGTAATGTTTAAATTTCTTAAATCGGGAGACGCGAATTCAATTCCCAATCCGGGGCGATGTAATGTTTAAATTTCCTAAATCGGGAGACGCGAATTCAATTCCCGATCCTGGGCGATGTAATGTTTAAATTTCCTAAATCGGGAGACGCGAATTCAATTCCCGATCCGGGGCGATGTAATCTTTAAATTTCCTAAATCGGAAGATGCGAATTCAATTCCCGATCCGGGGCGATGTAATATTTAAATTTCCTAAATCGGGAGACGTGAATTCAACTCCCGATCCGGGGCGATGTAATGTTTAAATTTCCTAAATCGGGAGATGCGAATTCAATTCCCGATCCGGGGCGATGTAATGTTTAAATTTCCTAAATCGGGAGACGCGAATTCAATTCCCGATCCGGGGCGATGTAATCTTTAAATTTCCTGGTGAGTGACAGCGAGAGAAACAGTAAAATGTACTGCATTTATATCCTGATAATGATACATTGGCTACAATATTTTCTTAACATCTCAAAGTTTTCAGGACTATTTTCACATTCAGTAAGAAGCATAACGATGGTAAATGAGGGTCTTGATCGACAGATCTTCATTTGAGGCACTTAAAAGAATTTCAAGAACACGAATCCCATAATACATTTGAAAGTTGAGATAAGGAAATTGCTGTTGTACATGTATTATTGCAGAAGTTACTCATTTTCTTTGTGTACTCACGCCCGACTAACAACTAAATGCTGAATATCCTAAGTCTTTTTCACAATATTGCTCCTTTGAAGGTAATTTGCTACGCTAATAATGCTGCACCATCTACTTTCTATGAGAAGATGCTGTACTGTGTCTTCTAGGGTGTTATTTCAATCTTTTCAGGATATACATGTGCGACCTACCTGCATGTAAGGGATAAGGGTTATCCCTTTAAATTCAGATCTTCATTTGTAGCAACCGAAACGTTAGTAACAGCAAAAATAACATAAGATAACGTTACCAAGTCTTTGATTTACCTTTGGATTTAAAACACGACGTAAAAAAATAGAAGTGTGTTATATGGAAGTACTTTACCTTCAGGCTGTTTCCAATGTATTTCGCCGCTCCATTTTCTCTTGAATGACTTTCGTTCATTTGTAGCTTTCGCTCTCTTCTGGCCAACTGATTTACCAGAATAAATTGTAGCAAAGACGCAAAAATAAAAGACATGCACACGGCCTCCCACAGGTCTATGGCTTTTGTATAGGATGCTGGAGGTAAATGCTGATTAACAGTGGTGGTTAGGGACATCATGAGAAATGTAAGGATAGCCAGCAGTGTCAGCCTCAAGGTCATTGCCCTTGCATCAAGCCAAAAGGATAACCAGGATACTGCGACGAGTATTAAAAATGGGATGAATACTTGTGTCAAGTAGAAGCCATATCTCCGCTTAAATTGCAGCAGGACTTTTAAGCATCCATGAGAATCTGAAAGATAAGAAATCTTTGCATTTTCTGGCTATATGCGCAAAAAAGTACTCAATGAGAATGAACATCAAATTTTCTCTTGTTTCAATCATTAATATTTACACACGTTAAAGGTAAAACACATATAAATATATTGTATGAGAGTACTTGAAAATCATTTCCGGAGATAACTCATCCTGAAGCGAACATATAATTACTTACCAAAGCATTAAAAGAACACACTACTATTCGGGAAAATTGTAACAAATTGTAACACCAAGAAATATTCGCGCTATTCAAATGAAATTCGTACTAAAGATTCCTCATGTTGCAGGAGATAAATGATTGCATTTTTAGAGCTCAACTAGATTTTTCGTTTCAAAGCTCAGTAGTGTGTGAAACCCCCTCGAGCAACAATAACAACCTCTGCATGCAGTGAAGATGGGTAATGCCGTATTCATTGTATTATACAATGGTGTAATCCCGTATTTCACTCATTAACCTCTACCCGGTTTGCCATTGAATGGAAGAGGGTTTTGATATCGTGCTGGGGAATAATAGCCTGCCAGGCTGCTTCAGTGCGAGACCAATTTGTGGTGGCAGAAGGAAGTTCTCGATTGGCCAGTCGCATAGCTAAAATGTTCGAGACATATCCGATGAGGGACATATCCTACGAATGAGCATGTCAGGGAAGAAGCGTACGTGTAACATGTCTTGGACATTCCGAGCCATATGTGGGTGAGCATTGTCTTGCCGTAATATAGCAGCAGAACAACTCTGAAGGAAGGTTATCACATCTGTCCTCTAGAACACCCCTGATGTATCGCTGGCTGCTGAGGGTTCCCTGAATTCGTATCAGACGAGATCGTAGATTTAACCCTGAACCATGACGCTTGAGGTTTGGACGGCATGAGGCTGCATGGTGCCATTCAACACAGTGTCTTGGAAAACGTATGCGACCATCATGGCGCATCAAGTTGAATCTTGTCTCGTCAGAGAACACGACCCTTTGCCAATCAACGAGCCACTGTCTGTGTTGGAGACCCCATTGCAGCCTAAGTTGTCTGTAGTTGAGGGTCAAAGGGATGCCCACCAATGAGCTGCTAGAGATTACTCCTCTGTTAAGCAGACAATGTGTAACTGTGCTGGAGGACAAAGCCTGACTTGTGACAGTGCTTCACTGCAGCGCTAACATCGTGGATGTCGCTGTTCGATCGGCCAATACCATTTGGGAGAGGTGTCTGTCGTCCCATGCAGTCCAGCACATTTGCGGTCCATTTTCCAGATTTCTGTGAGCCTCAGCATTATCTCTCGACTGACCCCACTTTCACACCACTGTACTAGCGTTTCATCTTGTAGGATAGGCAATTTTAGGGTAGGAAAGTCGAGCTTCTGTCATCCCGACAATCCTTCCCCACTCAAAGTCCGTCATGTGTTCATAATGCGGCTTTCTTCCGCGGCTGGGCATATAACACACGCTTTCATTCAATGTGGGCACTTCACTGATTGCAACATCTCGTTTGAGCCAGCTCTTAATACCCAAGACCGGACAGTTCAGAGGACTCTTCTCCAAAACCCATGTGCACTTTCAATAACATTTTAATCATTTGCATGTCCCAACCTTTTGTACATATCTTGTAAGTTTCAAGCTAATACTAGCAGTCCTTCTGGGTGCTGCAATTTAAAAAAAAAGTAGTATATCGAACATAAAATATAAAATTATGTGAGTCTATGTAGAGATTTCCTGAACTTATCTTTAATGTCCATAAAACATCGTTTGCTCCAATTAGCATGTTTAATAATTTAGCGAAAAGTGATTATTTTTAAATTAAACTTTCCACGTCAACGTCAAATTACATGAAAAATGTTAACACATTCAAATCAAACATGTCTTCAAAAGATTCACTACAGTAAGTATCTTATTTAACATAAAAGAAAAATTTTATAAGATTTAAATTTAGCATAACTGTTGTGAAATACACTGCCGTATTAACTTTCTGATTTTGTTGACCTATCACAAATGAAAATTTGCGTTGCTTCCCGTTAAGATTTCCGAAGTAACCGTTAGGACTGAATTCCCATGATATTTTTCCCATTTAAGTTATGACTGCGAGTTTGTCAAGCCATGAATACTGATAATAATATAGGGCGTGCAAATAAAATGTCAGACTGTATAGGCCTCTTTCCTACGTCAGTGATTTTTACATCTGCGAATGTGTTACAGTCGGTGCTGTCAAATCTTTGATATTGGATTAATTGCATGCTGTTAAGACAGTGCAACCAGTACTTCTAGTGTTTTCCTTTAGCTGCGCTATTCAAATAACAAACGTCGTGTCTCTGAAGAGCTAATTCAAGTTTACTTCTGAGACTCCGGCTTACTTTAAAGTGTGTATTTCGTCATATTTCCCTTATATTCCGGTTTATTTTGGTATTTACTTCTTCACATAAATCTCAACGTTTTCAGTGGTGTCAGAATATTGAGCTGTGCTATATGATTGTTAGTGCGTGGTAATGGAATCCTGTAAAATAACCAAACTTATCTCAGAAGAATGCTGGAACTGTTAACAATTTTGGAACCGCTGTATGGTTTTTGTCACGATTAGGAAGCTCAGTACAGCATAGCAAGTGTGAAATTACTATTGCCTCCATAAAACGTAGGATATTGGAGCACAAAAATACGGCTTTAAAAATCCATCCGTATGAGTTCTTCCCATTTGAAAGTTTTCTCCTCCGTTGTAGACTGGTTTAAGAAATCAATTTCCGGAACTCAAACAACTGTAATCTTGTAACAGTCTCTTCATTCTTTTTCTTGTAAATGAGGATGACTTCCTAAAACACGTAATCAAAATCCAAGTGGTATTTCTTTACAGTCTGGCTGACAATTTATTACACTCATTTGTTGGTGTCCATAATAGAATTCCGTAAATTGCCTAAACACACGCAAGCAATAAACAAATATTTCATGTTAACAGTTTCAGGGCTAAATTATTTCTACTGGGTTATGGCCAAAACTCTAGTTTCAGTAGAATTAAAATGCTTCTAGACAGAACTTCGAAAAGATGTAATGAATTTTAATGGTTTGAGCAAAATACAGAAAAGGGACTGTGATTTGTTCTTTACTAGAGTGACGTCTTCATACCTATGATCATTAGAAATAACTAGATTGTATAAGCGGAAAGAAACATGCTCTCATCTGATGTAAAAGTCTCAAAAATTCTACTGTAAAAATGGAGAATAGCCATAAATGAAGATAGAGGGTAACATTTTCACAAAATATAGGCTAGTAATATAGGTATGGAACTGTACGTGGAGGCAAATATCATGTTTATTAAGTTACATAGAGATAAGCATAATACACCTTCTAAATTCTAATAACAAAGTTATACACTCGGTCATATACAGCAGATATGCAATTTCGTATCTAGTGCTGTATGGAATCTCAAGCTTCGTTGAGCTTCTTGCACTAATAAATGAGCTGCCTAAGGTTTTTAAATAACATATCTGACTTAGAGGGCGTATACGTAATCCGGTATTCACAAAGAGCATGACTGTTGAGCGTAGTACGGCTTTTGCAAAACACTAATTTTTTACTCACCGCACAAGCAGCTAAGTGTACAGCGTGCGAAAAATACGGCGAACACAGCACAGGATTCTCGTAAGCCAATAAATTGAGTCCGCCTAACCAGACCCCTTTTCTGAAAATGTTTCCAGAAGCAAATTGAGAACAATCGTTCTGGTAGAAGTATTACACCTGGTTAAATTAATTTCAGTCAGCGTTGGCTTATACTTTAAGCATGTCTAAATTATTAGTAGATAAAACAAAGCAAGACTCATTCACATTGCCATGGAAGAGAACACACACCAAACATTGATCTTAGCGGTCTTACGTTAGTACCGTTTGAAACACATCCCCAAATTTCAGGTTCGAAATGCAACCGCAAACAGGAAATGTATATGAATATTTTTCGTAGAATTTATGAGGAATTCCAATCTTTATCTTACTCCTTCAGCTCGATTGCTTGATGGCATGAAAAAAATCCAGACTGTATTTTCTATGTTCCTATGCAAACGCATCAGCAACAATAACCAAATTGTGCGAGATAAAATAAAATAACCCTACTGTATCCTATGGAACAAAGAGACAATAATTATTCCATCGTATTTCAAGACATCCATTTAAGTAGTACAGGGTGATTCGTTTGGGCAGGAATAATTTTAAAATGCTGACTTGTAACAGATATAAAAAATCAATATTTGGCAAACATTATCTTTATGGATGGAAGCTTCTCTACGCCTCCACATGACCCTCTTTGCGGACTTTGCAGAGTTCATACTGGGTACTCAATTCTTTCCACATGTTTTCTAGTCCTAAGCTAAATGTGTGGAGCGGCGTGAATCGTCGCCATCTGTACGGTCCTTTATTCTTCATTGAGGACACCGTACAATCAAGACCATACATGGAGATGCTATAGATTTTCTTGGTAACACAACTGGATAACGACGCCATTTATCAGCAAACACAGAGCGCCATCCCACTGTTCACTTGAAGTCAGCAACTTCCACAACAGCACATGCCATGACAACTGGTGTGGCCGCGATTGCCCCATTCCTTGGTTTGCTCTCTTCCAAGATCTCACTCCCCGTTGATTTCTTGGTGTGGCGGTTTGTGAAGAACATTTTCTACGGACAACAACCTCAAAGCCTGAATGACTTTTATGCAGCGTTCGCACAAATCACTCCGCAGATGTTGGAAAACGCGTAACAAGGTTGAGCACTCTGTATGAACTCTGCCGAGTCCGTAAAGGAGTTCAATAGAGGCCTAGCCACACTCCTATCCACAAAGGTAATTTATGCCAAATATTGGTTTATTAGATCTATTTCAAGGCACACCACAGCCGTTTTAAATTTTCCCCACTCAAACAGGTCACTCTGTACATTATATCACTAAAGGACACTAAAATTGAGGTTTCTTTTAAGAATGCAAAGATAACGATTACTTTGACTACTGAAAATCAATGGTCAAAGGGATAGTTTTTTTTTTTTGATGATTTGACTAAACCTGATCTACGCCAAACGGGACGAGAATTTGGTAAAACGCTCGTATTATACTCTCCAAATTTCTTTCTTGATACTTAACATGTTCTTGGTACTTACTGGCTTAAGGCAAAGTGAAGATGAAACAATAGGTCCATATAAATTCACGGGAGACCACAAAATACGACGACTTCCTGTCTGCTCTTCTCTGCTTCTCCAAAACCAAATGAAAGATATCTTGAGGGGCTTCGTCCCTTGTGAGGGGACAGGGATGCCATATGACAATTTCCGACATTTGAAGCAACAGCGCGACCGCAGTGAAGCCCAAAACATGCCGACGCAGGTTCTAAATCCAGGAAATGTTTGATAGTCCACAACATGTGTGATGCAATTTTCCTTCTTATAACCGAGTCCAAGCATTATAGGTATAGTCGATCTCGACATTATGCATTAACAAACAGCCAGCAGTATTCAATCGCGCCATACGTGCATACTCTTCCATCATAAAGCAAGACATTACGTTGCACCCCAAACGATCCAAAAGCTGTACCAGATAATGTAAAAAAGATTACCACATACGCCACATTCACCTGATCTGTTCCTTATGGATTAACACTTCTCAAGTACCTGGACAGCTTTTTGCAAGATCAAATCGTTTCCCCCTCAAATATCAGTTGACACCACATGCCACGAGTTTGTCTTACACCAAAATTCGATATTTTTTCACAACCACACAGAAGTTTCATGATAATTAACACAGCAATCAGATATCTCTGAAATGACTGTATTTACTGTTTCTCACGTAATGTCAATCACATCATGGGTGGTGTAACAGTTAGAATGCTCGAACGGTAGTCGGGATATTCGATTTCCGCTCCAGGGCGATGAAGTTTTCAAGTTTTCGTATGTGATTAATATTACGTGAGAAACAGAAATACACACAGTCAATTCAGAGATGTCTGATTGCTGTGTTAATTATCATGATGTATTATGAGAAGAATATTTCTTCCACATTATATGCAGAATCTTGTATTTGGTTAGCAAAAGTGTGTTGCTGCTGGAAGGGATTATTTTGATTATAAAAGTTCATTTTGCACCACATTTTGGGGCTCTGAAGATTCCATCAATTTTTCAGTATTTCATCGTCAACAACCCAATTATTAGTGCAACACCCGCTGCTATATATATAATGTAACCTGATATTAAGTGAGCGTTATATTCATGTAACACCAAACCCTTGTCCTTATGGAATTATGAATTCTGTTCACAGGAATTTAATTAAATTGTCAACGGTAATCTGTTCTCCATTTTTGCATTTAGAAATTTCCATACTAAGGAAGGTCAAGCATTATTTTTCAACCATAAAATGTTTTCTGTTCGCTATCATGACGTTTCGTGACATAAAATAGAACATTCGAAATCTAACGAAATTGAAGCAATCATTTCTTCAGAATTTGGAATATGGAAATCAGTCAAAGATGAGATCGTTAAAGTATCCATGAGAAGCCACGACCAAGTGTTACCAAATATGTTAAGCACTACCAGACATAGGGGAATGGTTTATTCTGGGACTTGTATATTGAGCTGGAAATCGAATTACGAAGAGAAATGCGTAACATATTATGTTTCCGTGTTGCAACTCATGCATATTAATTTTTATCACTACATGGATGTAATCATGGCGCCCGCCGTTGTCTGTTCCAGGCTTGGACCACTCCCTCCCCAATATGCCAAGAGAAAATCATTCAAGAGAAGGGTATCAATTGGCATGAAATCTACTGCATTTGTTCGTCGGCAGCACTTGTTAATTCGTCAGATTTCCATGCAGATGACATGCAGGGAATTCATTGTTGCCGTGTTTGAAGCTTTAAAACATGTACTCAAAGAAGAATTATTTTACTAATGTGAAATGTCAGCCAATAAGGATGCATGTTACTATGCATAAGCGGGTTCATATTTAGTAGTTATAAAATTCGCGTTGCAAAAGATCAAAATTAAATCATGAATTTTGAAATGTATTCACAACATCAGAATTTTTTTGAAAATGGCAGTGTATTTCAACGGTAAACACCTTCGACGGTTTTTCACCACATGGTTTATCGACTGCCACAAATAACATAGGAGTCTTCCGTCCGTAATTTAGGATCACCCTTTCCAGGGAAAGGTAGAGTTAAGCAATAAGCGAAGCACGCCGTTCATTCTTCCTCTGGGATTCGAACTCGGCGGTATCTCCTCTTAAGAATGCTCAAGGGGCAGCGCATCAGTTCACTCGACCACCAAAGATCCAACTTTAATGCAACTAATTATAATAAGTATATGAATGCTGACCTGTATAAATGAATGTCGTAGGCATAACCAATAATAATATTCGGTGTTATGATTTTCCAAACCATTAGCTAACTCAATTATTTCCATACTTCGAGGACCTTTCAATATCGAACAGTGTTTTTTCTTGTTGTTAAGAAGTCGATATTGATAAGCATCTAAGGCTCATCAAGATCGACTTCTTAACAAAGAGTCGTTCTTCACAAATATAGGGCAGCTGCTTCCACAGAAAAGTCAAAACCAGACCAGCAGGAAATACACACCATCCATGCTTCGTTCAGGATGCAAATCCAATATCCATTTGGAATGAATAACAAAAGGTATCTGACTCGGATCACTCTACCTCCAGAGAGATTCTAAAGAATGCAATTTTCTCGATACAGAATTTACAATTCCACCAATTTTGTGAGGTAAATGTTTTACAATAAATTCCGCACTACAGAAGTCATATTCAGCAGAACAGGAATCTGCAGTGGAAACCATTTTAAAAAAGTACAGTAGGAAGTAAATCCACCCTCATTTATTTCCAGTACACATGCTTTGAAATTTATAGTTCTGTTTTTAATCAGGAATGATTGATGTAATTTATGGTTAGAACGAACACAATTTCCACTCTTAGGAAAATAATTCTGCGCAAAATTTTTTTGATTACAGAAAAGAACCAATTAGACAGGATATTCCATTTTACTTTTTATCCTTCAACGTATATTTCCTTTAAAACCCCATTGTGGTCGACAAAAGTTTCCTGTACACCCAACAGTATGAATTTAATTGTGTGTGTGTGTGTGTGTGTGTGTGTGTGTGTGTGTGTTCAAACCTTTACTCACTTCCGCTTCAGAACAGTTTGAGGCTATCTTGGTAAGAATAACATTCCATATCGACTCCGTAACCCAGATATCGTAGAATTAAAAATGAATTATTTTCATGCGTTTAGTTATTAGTATGATACATATTACGAACTAATTTCACAAAACTGAAATTATCGTAACTTACCACCAATTGCTTCGTCACAATATCCTGTTTTATAGTCTTCGATAACAAAATTTGTAATGCGGACGTTCTGATTCAATTGCACAGGATTTCCGTCAGCCCAAACTAGTTCGATATCTTTCGGGGTGAATCCGTCTGAAATAAAAAAGATGAGTGCAAATGCTATTGCAATGAAATATATTTTAAAAGATGTGGATAAAAGAGGAACGACTACGTTTCGCAAATAAATTCATATTGTTATATAAGTTATACGAAAAATACGTCTGAACGATTTAGAATTATTTCAACATTTATCTATCGGATTTTTTCTTAATATTTTCATTGAAGGATTTCATCAAAAAGGCAAATGGAGGCTCAGGTCTTTAACTACCTGAAGAACCATTTTGTTTTCCAAGTGCATTTAAATAAATTTTTATTTCTCCAATAGGAATTAAAGTATTACATGATTTATTTAAGTGAATTATCAGAACGACGATCCACACTGCATACAAAAAAAAAACTACAAAGCATCGTTTTTAATAAGCAACGTCTTTCTAACTGAATAACGCGCAGGTGCAACTAACCTCATCACCGTCACACAAACTGACAAATTTTGATGTAGTTCTAGCTGAATATGAGCAGAAGCATTAAAGTCATGACTAGCAGAGAAAGCGAAAAAGCTTAATTGATTTAAAATGTTTAAAAACTAAACCAGCATTAAAACTAACTATCAGAGTGGATGCAACTTACCCTGATCAACTAAGTGTAAAATGTATTACACAGAATAAATGTCATTATTACGAAGTCAGAGATATGTGAAACTGCTAATATTACAATGAATGCCATTTACTATCGCATATGGGACATTTGTTATTTTTCTGAAATTCATTCTCCTTTCTTCGGAGTTCCTATGACCACCGCCGTAATTCGGCATTGTGTAATTTTACAAACTATGTTACTTTTGAAATCTTGCGATATGTTTCTGCGACGTTTGATTTGCATTATATATTACATTTCAAAGACTGTTCTACAGGTAATAAGAATTAATAGCTTGGCTTAGCTGATCAGGGTAAGTTCCATCCACTCTGATAGTTAGCTATAGTTTTCTAAACAACTTACTTCTGTGCTGGCATTTCTGTACAATGTCAGCGACGTACATAACTTCGTTTGAACTACATCTAACTGTAGGTATATATTACGCAATACACTCATCTTGTTATCTGGGAATGATTTTTCATCAAATTATCGCCTTTAGTTCATTGCACTATCTTATTCATGTACGTTGATATTACCAAAGAAATGTATCAGGTACATTTTTGAGAGAACACATATGAATATTTGTAAACGCTGTTGAAGATGTATGACGCATACTCTAACTTAACCTTCATATTTTACTTGTCTTTTTCTATGTAAATGTTTAGGTACTTGTCTTTTAGCGTTTCAACTTTACCGTTGTATTTTTTCACTCAATACATTTTATGTGGCAACGGTCTTGAAGTCAAGGGTGAATGGCGTGTGCTTGTTGAAAATATAAGAACAAGTTACATAATTTTGGGAGCTAGCAGCAAAAGAGTGTGTGGTATACATGGAAGCGTTAAGTTTGAAGCAGTCCTTTTCATGAATTTAGTCTGTCAAATTGGTTGGAGTTAACAGATATTTCGTGTTAGTGTTTTAATTAATCGACGGTTCTGCTTACTGACTCACGTTAGTTAGATTAAGTCACTGTTGCTATTGAAGAGTAGTTGTTGTTCTCCATCAGTGAAGTGCCTACGGAGTATTGACTAAATAAAAGACGAACTGGAAGCATCAATTTGCTTGATGTTTACTTGAGTGACTTCTGTGTAGTTAAGCTATTCAGTGTTGCATATAAAGTAAACCACTTAAAAGAACACATTCCACGTAATGTTCCCTAAGTTACATAGACATGTTTAAACATTGAGGATCATTACAGGAAAAAACTGATCAACGGCATTTTCCACATATTCTCGGTGTATACGAGAAGTCGTGTTATGCAGTTATACTTTTAATTCATTAATTACCAAAGTACATTTGTGTTCCTACCAAATTCTGTGGAGAAACTTCTTATACTGTATATATTATTTATGACTGCAAAACTTATAGTGGTGAGATAGAATAAAATAGCAACGTTTATTCACATTTATTTGAACATCTTCTACACTTTTGCAGAATGTTTGGTTCGGCTTTATCAGGACAAATGGGGCGTAAACATTCAAATCGTTGTGACATCATTAGAGAGAGTTCTAACGCTCACGGCCTTAGGTGAGTTATTTAAACGCGCTAGGAAGAAACTAAGTAGATCTCATGTCGTTGACAAGCCGTGAAAAATTGCGGTGTATGTGTAAAGCTTTTAAAATATTAAACTTGATTGACGAATCAGGTTCAGAAATAAGCGTAGCGTTTTCAAACAAATAAATATGGTTATTTTCGTGGCAATGTTGCGCTATTGACGACTTCTTCTGTTATATAAGACAGACCCGCAGGGCTTTACGTTGCTGTGTAAAGGAGCACAAGACTTAAGTACGGAACTCTTCAGAATTTATCAAAAGTTTCAATTTCAAAGCTATTTCCAAACCTATATAAAAGGTGCATTTTTACGGGACAAAAGTCATAAATTCTTGGGGACTTTTAATTAGGTTCCTTGTAAATGTGGACTTTCATTTATAGGATAGACCCGCAGGGTTTTAAGTTTCAGTGTGAAGGAACAGAAGAGTTACGTATGTAACTGTGAGCTGAATAAATCGTCTATAGCCCAACGTTGTCACGAAAATAAACCCAAATATTTGTTTCGAAACGCTTCATTTATTGATAAATCTGAGACGACTATGAAGTTTAACATAGTAGAAGCTTTCCACAACTACCGCAACTCTTCACGGCTTGTCAACTACATGACATCTGCTCCATTTCTTTCAAGCGGATGGAAACAATTCACCAAAATCCGTGACCGTCAGAACTATTATTGTGTCACAATGATTTGAGTGTTTACGCTTCATTTGTCCTGATGAAGTCGAGCCAAACGCACTGTGAAACTATAGTAGATGTTAAAGCAAAACATTTGATTCTGAACAAACGTTTCTATTTAAAGCTAAACTCCTTAAACTTCAGAAATAAGAAGTGGAACATTGTGGAACTCCATCTTTCACTAGTCTTTAGAAAGCAAATATACAGTACGTAAATTAATTGATCCCGATAACGTGAAAAAACATGATTTATTTCGTTGGGTTCAGCTAATACCAAATTTTAGAGTAGTTTGCATGAAAAAGAAAAATTTTAAACTGTTGAAATATGAACTATGGAATGATCAAAATAACCCTATAATGTAGTATTCACTGTCTTGGAAATAACAAAGTATGTGGAACAATTGTTCGTATGACAAATATTCAAAGACAATGTAAGAGCTTAATGCTTTATCTTTTGCCTCTGTTTAATTAAGTATGCACTGTCTAAATCCACGGTGGCTTTCGTAACTAGCTACATAAAGGAAATCCGTCTTTAATTCTTAGCAATATGAATCCTCCAAAGACATCTAACTCCTCATTCCAGTTGAGCATCAAGATGTCAAAACTTAGTCAGCTTGTCTTCCATTGTTCCTCTGAGTAACATCTAGCTTTTCGTTCGGGCCTCGTCCCCAAGCCCCAGAAGGATGAAGTCGAGAAGGAGCCATAGAAATAGCTAAGAAACTGCTTCATGGTTTCGTGTCTTTTGCGATAAAATGTCTCTCCAGGGTGGGAGCGCACAAGCTGATTTCGCCGTAGACGAAGTAACTCCAAGTATTCTTTAGTAAACTATGTTGCCAGCTTCTCTGGGAAAAGACTCAACACAAAGGAGTTAATCAAAGATGATAGTTAATTGTACAGAAGTTGCTCCATTTGCGCAGTTAGAAATTATGTTTCTCACGTAATCGATGAAGCCGAAAGAAAGGTGTTATCGAACTTTAATAACGTAATGATATGTATTTAAAATAATCAAAATAATGCGGTTACTGAGTAAAACTAAAATATGTTTTGCAAATCATCTGTGAAAAGGAAATTTTCCTAAACACAAAATTCATAAGTGATAAATTGCCAAATAATCTTTGCCGATATTTTCCTTTTGGACTAATAGATTACAGAGAAAATTTCACAAAAATGCAAATAGAATACAACAGCTAATATGTTATTTACAACTGTTTTCACAAAATAAAATTCCATAGATTCCTTAACAAATTCGCTACAAAAATAACTAGGTTGTCAATTGTGATGGGTTGTTAATCTCTACGTAACCATGTCGTCAATGTGCCACTTGCCTTATGCCACAGTCCTTGCATCGCTGCCGTTCTAAGCTTGCCTTTGATCTATGCTTCACCGTCCTTAAAACGATTGACTCCAAGTCTTACTCTGCTAACACCGACGGTACTCGCTATACATACTTCTTGTAAGATGACCAATTGCAGTCGGACAAATCGGTGGTGAGTGATTCAGTAACCTCTATTTTACATGTATATATCTACTATTTTCAACTGTTTGTCCAAGAACGGTCGCAGCACTATGTAGTTATCAGAAATGAGAAATATTTGGAATTCGTTTAAAGTCATGCACAAGTATCGAAGATACATGGTAAGGATTGGCTCCATGCCCGCATTTTCTTATCTCCACATTTATTTTTGTTTTCCAAAGCTTTTTGGCTCCAACTCTCGCACATGTTACTGCACTTTGAAGAGGCGACTTCTTTTTACAATCCTCCACCAATACAGTTTTTTATTAATATTTTAGATACAATAATTTTCTATCTGAATAAAAAAATCCTTTTATTACAAATTAATAATAATGTTACATTCACGTAAATTCTTCAGAAGGTGAAAAATTTTATCATTTCATTCATCTGAATTTTATGTTGTTGTTTTTGAAGCATTTTAGAGATATTTGATGAGATAAATGCTGCAGTTTCTTAACTTTTGAATACGTACACCTACAAAAGAAAAACAAAGCTCTGGCTGGTGATAATTTTCTACAACATGCTTGATAGTCCTGCTTACAACGTGTTTGTTCTATGAACTTCAATAAATACGAAGTTGAGTGAAAACAAACTGACCAAAAGAAGGTTATTGCTGGAGGAACAGAAGAAATTACTTATTATTCCAAACACATAGAATCGAGGCAACATATTCCAAGAATTAAGGAATCACGAAATGTAGTGGAAAGAATACAGAGTAAATAAAAGTCAAAACATATTTTGAGGATCTGCTATGGATTCTTCAGTGATTATCAAGTATGCACGGTGCAAATTCTGTTCATCAGGTAATGACACATATGGTAATGACAATAAAACAAAGATATTCTGCTCTTAATTGTAAAACACGTTTTTAAGTCACATGTATCTTATTGTTTTTCAAACAACAAATGAAAATAAAATCCAAGGTACCAAGATATACAATTTTACAAAAATTATTTGTGTTTAGCTTGATGCGTTTTTTACATGTTTTATATTATTTCATCAATATTTTATATTATTAAAATATATATAGTTCATTGTAATAAAGCTTAAGGCAGCTGTTTTACTGCTAGAAACAACAATATTCAGCAATGGGCCGTATTGACCCGAACACTACAGGTGAGTAGTAAATGCGAGCAGAACAGCAGGGTTATCGCCCATTATGAAATTTCCTTCAGATGTCGGCAATAAGTTTTTATTATGTTTTAATAATTTATACTACATACTATAAAATACACAGTCGTATCAGAATAATATGACCACCTACCTAATAATGGGAAAAAACATCGTTGGCCCAAAACACAGAAGCGAGGCGGCGGCGTGGCATGGACGTAATGAGGCCCTGGAAGGTTGCCCGAGACACACGTGCCGATTCGGACTGCAGCAGAGCCCAGAGGTCCCGGAGATGACGTGGTAGTTGGTCGGCACGTCGAACCTATCGATCTAAATAGTACCACAAGTACTCTATGGGATTGTGGTCGGGCGATTTCGCGGGCCAAGGGGCAACGGATATATCATTGTCGTGTTCCTGGAACCAATCACGCATCACTTGAGTGACGTGGCAGGGCACATTGTCCTATTGGTAGACACTATCACCACGAGGACAAACGTTCAACATGAAGGAATGCATGTGGTCAGTGTGGATGGACAAGTAGCCATTGGCGTTCAGAGTCCCATCCAGTGGTACTAGCGGTCCTAGGTCATACCAGGAAAACATCCCCCAGACATGCACACTGCTGGCGGGTGGAAAATTAACCTCGATTCGTCGGACAAGGCAAACATTTCCCCACTCTTCCACTGTTCAATGACAGTAGTCCCGTGCGAACTGTAGGTGTTGTTGCCGATGGACCTGGGTTAACATGGGCGCCTTGACACAGTGTCGACTCCGGAGACCCATGCGTAACAGCGTTCGCTGTACTGTTATCGGGTACACGTACCTGGGTGCTCCAGCGTTCATTTGCGTGGTCAATCGCTGAACTGTTGCGCGTCGATTGTTCTTTACAAGTAGGCGGACGCTATGCTCTGCTCTGTGTCGATGGCCTTTGGGGGTCCATAGTTATGACGTTGAGAATTACTCTGTGTGCCAGCGGTCCATTCTTGGTACACCCTTATTACAGCACTTCGTAAACAGCCCACGAAATCTGTTGTTTCTAAGATTCTTCCACCCTTGGCGCGGTAGCCGATGATCATTCCTTTTTGAACGTTCGTCAAATCGCTGCCGCTTATATTTCCGTGTGGTCGACCTTCTAATGTGGATTCCGGGACAAGCCTGGGCGGGTACACTGTGATTCCAGGGATGGTACGACAGTCTAGTTTCCACTGAATAAAAAATCTAAATTACATAAGCGTTCTAGTAATGTCTCAAATCATATGTCACAATACGATATAGATTCATTTGTCAGAGATACGTTTGAGTTGTAACAGCTCTTTTATTTTCCCCCATTTGTTACTGGCAGTACAAGAAGGAAACTTTTCGTCAGCTTCCGGCAGAATCTCCCTAAACATTGTATTTTTTTTGTGACATCCTCTGCTCAAATTTGTAAACTGTGGAGGAAAACCTTCTTTGGACTTTCGTTCCGCTTATTTTTCAACTTATGAATTGCTTTTCTCGAAGTTCATTTTACATCGCATGGAGCAATCAAATGTGATCTAGTTCAAGATAATATAGACGAGAGTAGTTTAATGAATGTTATCTACTAGACAAAATAAATTCGGGAAAATATTTTTTATGTGAAATATGTCTTAGAAGATACCAGGTTGCTATTTTCCTAATTTACAGATCTTCGTGAAGAATCTCATGGGCAAAACTAATACATGTCTGAAGATATTACAAATTCATCTACCGTCTGTGTGCCTAATTGGAACTTCAGAGCAGCGTTATATCATTAGCGTGAATTTTTCGTAAGACCTCTCTGTGCGTGCTTCATCATTCTGTAATAACTCTCGTTCTTCTCGTAGCAGACTCGCCTAGTTGAGCACATTTTTCTCATCCAACGACGCATTTCCGTTACTTCCCAACGGAATTTCAACAGAAGTTTATCTAATAGTATGCAAATGTTAAATGATCATTAAAGAAATGTTTCTTTATTTGCAACACGGAATGTGTTGGCGGTGTGTTCCGACTACTGTATGGTATACATCTCTAAATTAGACTAAAAAAACCCCAAGAAAACGATTTGAAAGAAATGCTATATTACATTTGTTGAATATGCGCGAAAAGGAGGAAACAGTATAAATTGAAACTCAAAGTAGAACTATGATAGGTTAAATGTACTCCCAAAAAGTCCTTTTTCGTGCACATGTGAACGTAAGCGATGAAGTACCAACTTTACCAGATTTAAAAATGTAAAATGCTTAAAGCGATGACCCGTTAAAAAGTATTTAATGTAAAAAACACATCATAATTAAAAACACTCAAGCGATATAACACATAAGATCTTTCGGGCTTATTGAGCCCATCTTCAGCTGTGATGACAACGAAACATTTCAGGGTTACAAAGAACTCACATGACGTCATCAAAATACACTGGGCATGTTCTGGTTGTATGACAAGAGCTCATCATGCCTATAATAATTATTAGTCTCAAAAATGTTATTACACATCATCACTGTAGATATTGTCTTAATATATGCGTTAGGTTATGTGCAAAAAATAAATGTTGATGGTCAATTGTTCGTATTTAGCGGTTCATTCCTCCCCATTGCCTGCGTCCAAGGCCAGGGGATGTTATATGTCATTTTTTCATGGCAACATAAAGTGGTAAAGATATAAATACATAAACGTTTTGTAAACAAAGTCATGAATTTGGCACGAGGTGTAGCTAATAAAGAGATTCGAGACCACCGTGGGCAATGGGTTTCGATACTCGTTAGTCTTGACAGGGCTGTTATTGCGAATTCGATTTTACATCATGTTTGAGTTGTATTAAGTGAATGTGTGGTAGAACCAACATGTAGCTGCTTAGCCTGAGTAGAATCAGCAGACCTCATAGGGATCGCATAAACGCGGCATTTTTTTCACCAGGCTCCGTGTGATTACGATCACTGATTGACTGTACTCAGTTAGATTCTTGTCTTAGTCACAGGACTTGAGTCACTAAAATGTGTGACAACAATCTTTGTACATTTCTAGTTTGTGACAATAATATTTGCATATCAGTAGAAATATAGTACTCAGCAACAAAGTTACCCTACCTATAAACTAATCGTATTTGTAATTTACAAGATATGACAACTAAATAATGAGGTTAACCGTTTGATACATAAACAACTTTTTAACTCTAATCCCGTTTAATACCAGGTCGTTTGGAAAATAATGGCCGATTTGGAGGGTAAAAACAAGGAGGTTATATTACTGGAGACATCACTCCTATCCACGCATCATTGGCCGCCATAAGACACCGTCCGTGCTGCAAATGACGTCATCAGTAGGCACGACGCAGCCGCTGAAAAGAAGCTGCTTTGAAACCAATGGAACAAAAGCTTCTAAGCGTATAAACAGATAAAATGAGTAATTCAATAATCTTTATCAATGATACACAAGCTTACTGTTTTATCAACGGTGTAATTTACTTCTTTTTGCCTGCTTGTGACGTCACAACACAGATTTGCTGTGACCTATGGCGGCAGAGCCAGTGGTGTCTCCAGTAATATAACCTCCTTGGGTAAAAAGGAACGAAACATACCACATAGTACACAACCTTGTTTGATTCGAAATAGACGCCTTCAGCAGCTGCACACTTCTGCCAGCGAGTGATAAGTTCTTTATTGCCAGTTCGGAAAGAATCTGACTCCCTGGATGCAAGAAAGTCCCGGAATACAATTTCGGCTTCCTCTAGGTTTCTGAGCGTCCTATCCTTGTGATAATTGATAAAACGTATGAACAGGTGGAAATCGGTTAGTGCCAAGTCAGGTGAGTAAGCTGGATGTGGGACGGTTTCGAACCTCAGTTCCTGTAGTTTCTGTTTTGTAATTTGGGACACATGTGGTCTCGTGTTATCATGGAGGAGGGTACGACTCTTTTATCGCTAACTAAATATGGCTGTTTGGAACAGAACGTCTGCTGTTGGAACAGAACTTTTCAATTTCTTTATAGTATATATTTTTTCAAGATGCTGGTTTGAATATAATTTCTCAATTTCTTCACAGCATGTGACTGAGGTAATGCTTTCACCAGCTTTCAAGAACCTATAGTTACTGACACAGTGAACAAGCCACCGCACTTTCAACAAAACCTTCTTAAAGTTAACCTAGGTTTAAGATGTTGTGTTTGTGATTCACCATGGTTCAGCCACTGTCCAGATCGCTTACGGTTGTCGTATATCACTCAGTTTTCATCACAGGTTACAATGCGATTAGGTAGGGGCTCAATTCCGTTGCGAAGCAGAAGGTTACTGCACAGCTCAAACCATTGTTGTTTCTGATGCTCCATCAGTTCGTGTGGGACTCATCTATCGAGCTTTATGACCTTACTAATTTGGTGGAGATGTTCAGAATGTTTGACACCGATACATTGTACTATTTGACGAATTCTCTGATTGTGACGCGAGGATTTGTGTCCACTTTAGCCCACAGATCGTCGTTATTGATGGCCAAATGTGGTCCTCGGGTATATTCAATTTATATGCTCGTGTCACCGGAACGAAACTTTTCACACCACCGACGAACAGTACGTTCAGGTGTTGCATCCTCGCCCCATTCTTCGACCACATTACCGTAGTTTTGTGCCGCATTACGACCCAATTCGCACTAATGAAGGAGAATTACTCGCGACTCAAACCTTTCTAGTATGTTGTATAGAGCATTCCCACATGAGTAGCAACGACTGCAGCTCAACCGATTATGGCATGTATATGGCGTCTGAGTGGTCCTTCACCTCGTACGAATGGTGCTGCGAGCAGCTTTGCCTGCAAGCATTGTGGGTGAGTTCAATGTGGCGCCTCAGAAAATCGGCTGTAATTTCCCGAACGACCTCATACATTCCCTTTCAGCATCAACAAACCGTAGTACACTCATCGTTGTACACTGGGCACATCAGTGATGTAGTCCTTCTGGTTTGATCCCTTTGTGAAGCTTGGTCCTTCTATTATTCTTCACAGTAACTGATTCAAAACAAATCGCCTGCATTATTGATTTGACGTAATTGAAAGGAAAACCGTCTTATAAGGAAAATTATGATAAGTAAACAGAATATTTAAGCACTGTGATACGTTTCTCGGCTAGGAACTGCTTCACGGCAAGAGCTGAATGTGATAGCACGTTGTGTTGATGAATGATGACTGCTATTTTCCCCAACACTGAACTCTTTTTCTTATTAGTACTCGCAAAGTCATTAGATCCTGTTTGTAGTAAAGCTGGTTCACTGTTGCTCCATCAAGAGCCTACTCCGTCAAATTTTCATCAAAGAAAAGTATTAACATATCCTTGAATTGCTTCCCCGTACTTATTTTATCCTTGGTGTCGTTAGTGTTTTCCGATGTATCGAGTATGTTTTTCTTTTCAGGAACGTATTTGAAGATGCTGTATTCATCACAATTGATAACATTTTCTAAAAAAAATGGCCGAGAATATCAGCACAATTTCGTTTATGATTTTCTTTTTGTTCAGGCGAGAGAAAATTGATCATGCGAAATATGATTGGCTTGCTCTTCAGACTGACATCGATAACCTGCTTCAGTTGTCTACATTAAACCATCTCCAGCCCAACATCCCCAAGTGTCATATCGTTTCTTTTTAACGGAAAAGAAGCCCAGTTCTTTTTACTACAAAGCTGGCGACTACTCCTTTAGCCGAGCGAACGATGTCCATGACTTGGGAGTCACATTTGATTCCAAGTTGAACTTTAAAAGCCATATCCAAAGAATTGTACATTTAGAGTATAGAAATCTGGATTCATCATGCCACATTCTAAGTATTTTTCCAATCCTCAGACACATATTCGCATTTTTGAGACTACGGCCAGATCTTCCCTAGAGTATGCTGCAATCATTTGGATATGCATTATGCGATATTTTACATATTTCTTCCAATCCTCAGACACTTATTCGCATTTTTGAGACTACGGCCAGATCTTCACTAGAGTATGCTGCGATCATTTGGCTATTCATCATGTGACATTCTAAGTATTTTTCCACTCCTCAGACACTTATCCACATTTTTGAAACTAAGGTCAGATCTTCCCTAGAGTATGCTGCAATGATTTGGATATGCATTATGCGATATTTTACATATTTCTTCCAATCCTCAGACACTTATTCGCATTTTTGAGAGTACGGTCAGATCTTCACTAGAATATACTGCTATCATTTGGAGTCCTACATCGCCACCTCGTAACACTAATAAATGAAATTGAGAAAGTACAAAAAATATTCTACGACACTTTTTTCACTAATCTACTGGTGTTTACATCGCGGATACGCGACGGCTGACTTTCTATCGTTCTTCAAGGTGACCTCTCTTCAATCGAGGAGGAAGGCTTTACAACTTACGTTTCTGTACGGTGTCATCAATGGGTAGATGAATGATAATCAAATAAATTGTAAACTAATTAAGTGTCCGTGTGCCACGTTCATCAAGGATAAAATATAAAGTATTTGCAGTTTCATTTTTTTTTTTTTGATTGGAGGTTTAACGACCACCGTGAGCAACTCAATGGGCTATAAGCAGTCGCCCGTCCCTAATTTAGGGTCACTGGTTCCAGAGAAGGGAGAGAGCCAGTGCCGTAAGACAAACACAACATCCATGCCTCACCGGGATTCGAACCCGGACCCCTTACGGACGAATGATCAGAGGCCATCGCTTAGACCACTGAGCCACCGGGGCGGCAGTTTCATTTTGCAGGACTGATGCTAGGAAAATTTCTACGTTATGCAAAATTTATTGACTTCAAATCCCACTTGAAGAATGTCCGGATATTTTTAATGTAAGTTATAATTTTTTTTTCGTAACGCATGTTTTGCAAGATTGTATTTATCACTTGTATTATCACTTTTGATATTAACGCAGAATGATGTGGCATCCTCGACAAAGACACCATTGCTGTCTTTGGCGAGGATGCAATGGATGTTATAGCGATTCCTGTAATTAGATCTACCATCTGTAGGGATGTGCTTACAAATAAATAAATAAATAATTTAATTAATTAATTAATTAAAGATTTATCATGAGTCATGTTTGACTAAGAGTATCTTTATGTTTGTTTGCCATCTTTACTATCATTTTAATACTCAGTGGGCGATCATTTCGATCAATTGCGTAGATTTTGTCCACTTTTCTTCTGTTTTTCAAGTTCCTGGGCATCCTGGATGATCGTTGTCTTCGATATCCTCCGGGACCCTACTGAACCCTCTACACAATACCAAAACACACGTACGTGCCATGCGTATTTCCTCGTACTCCTCATATGAGACAAGATAATATTCGTACGTAATTTCTTTGATTCAACCAGACATTTCACGTTTTTCCGTTCCTCAATACTTAATTCAGCATTTTCCCGATGCGCTAAAAGCAACATATCTACTTTCATTGGTACGTGTCAACGAACTAATGTAACGAGTGAGGTGAACTTTCCATTTCCAGTTACGGATAGTCCACGGTCAATGCCCTGTATTTCAAGTTCGAATTGCATCACACTTTTTAGTTGCCACAAACGAAGTATCTTGTTTTTATCCGTCCTTCGTATATGTATTTCCCTGTGTTACTACATTTGAAAAAGAAACTGATTGCATTTTATACTACATATTCATCCAAACAGGTAAATCAACGGGCGTAATCAGGATGCCCTTCGTTTCTTTTTTCATTTTTTTCTCTTTTCAACTTCAGTAATTCTCATTGATATCTAAACCTAGGGAGTTGTTTGCCCATAATTCGAGCCCACGCGTTCCAGAAAAGACACGGAGTCTGTGCCTTAAGAAGCAACACGACATAAATGTTTATGAGGTACTACCGAGATAAAGCATGTGCCAAGACTGCAAATTTGCAGCGATAAGTTCCATCGGTGTAGCTTAATTTGTGAAAAAGTCCGCTTCGAAGCGAAGGTATGCGGGTTTGATAACTGTCACTGGCAAATTTGTGAATTTGAAAAGTTGCCATGTAATAATTAGTCTCTAGTCTGAGTGTAACTTCCACTTTATGTAAGTCATTATATAAAGTGGATGTTATAAGTGTTACTACGCATAAGTTATTTCATGAAATATTATAAACTATTATATCTATTTATAAAATAAACGATACTGTACGATGGAGGCACAAGTCAAAAATGTTTGAACTTCATCTTGAACTTAATGACCAAACATTCATTCTCTGGAATACTGCATTATTTCTAATAGCTTTAAAATAGTTAAAAGAATTTAGCAATAGCTTGTCGTGAATCTTGGTGTCGTTTAAAAATGAATTCCTGAAGTGACCGCCTTATAGCATCGTACGTGCATCAGAACGGGTCTCTTTCCAGCAACGGCAGTGCTACACAAATACAACTTTCACTTGATTTCATAGAAAAGCCCAAACAACATACACCGATGCATCCTTAGATAGTTTTCAAAATCTGTTATTCACTATAGGGAATAAACTTTTAGAGGAATTGTACAATGGAGAAAATGTATGTGTTCCCGTTGTTAGAAACTTTCTTTTTAAATGCGCTTATTTTAAGGATGATGCAATGTTATGTTACCGCGTCTAGCCCGATTTGAGAACTTGAGGGCATAAAATTATCCTGAAGCAATGTGCCCGTAATTAGATGAATTTCAGCGGCAATAGTTATACTAAATTCTTAAAATGTTTATGCAAATAAAACTTACAGCTTTCAAGTTCCAAAGAGCATATCTGCCTGTCAAATGGAAAGTACTTAAAATCCATCGGGCAGCGGAGCTTCAGAGTCAACCTAAAAATATGTATGAGGCATTAAAATAACAGAAGTACTTTTTCCTTGGTTCGTACAATATTTAAGAAAGAAAAATGCTTAAAAGTAGCAACAATAAACAAGTACAGAACAAGGTATAAAGGGTTAGAAGAATTTATTTTGAAAGCCAATAAACTTCCACGATGAATTTGTTTAAAATTTTCAAATTAAAAAACAATTCTTAAGTAATGTCATAGTTCGGTTCGTTATGAAATTTATGAATATTTTGCGAGAAACGGAAGTTTTTAAATAGAATTTATGTAAACACATCGGGTCAGAAAATTTCACGAAAAGGTTTGTAAACGTCATGCAGCTTTCCTCATAAAGAAATGATTAAAAAGTTATTTGGATTACAATGGGATGTTTTAGGGGTATTATCACATAAGATTTCAAAAATTGCACCGAAACAAATGGTGTCTTTATATTAAAATTGTTCATAGTTAAAATATGTTTCTAAAATTAACCTGTTCTTATATCGTGAAGAAGCAAAAAATAATGCATAAATATATTATCACGGCAGTTCATGACTTTGCTGATCGATAGAGAGCAATCGCTCCCCAAAAGGATTTTCATTTATTTCTATATCCTTAATATAAATTTCAAGTTGTTACTAATGTATCTTCCTGGTCAATGTCATCCGATTCGAAATATGTTAGTACACCGGTGTGCAAAAATTAAGGACGAAGAGGAGAAATTAGCATAAGAGCGAAACGAGCAGGCAGAACGGACCGAAAGACCACTCAGGAGATAGACTAGGGTCCGGTACGGTAGGGCATGCGCATATATGCAGTATGACGTAGGAGGGAGAGTGACGGAAGGGTATAAAGCACACGGGCGGTGTACGCTCAGCAATTCGGTGAAAGCTATTGCACGGAGTACATCGGTTTGAACGACGTCGAGTCACTGCCACCGTGTGATAGGGCCAACAGGAAATCCAGTAGACGACATCTGGATGACTTTACCCGAGGTCGCGTCATTGGGAAGTTGGAAGAAGGTGGAAGTGTGACTAGTGTGTCCGAGGAGTTCGGGGTCGCTCACAGCATCGTTTCACGAGCTTGGAGAGCATTTCAAACGACAGGAACAGCTGTCCGAGAGTTTCGCCGTGGTCGTCCGCGAGCAACCACGGCGACGGACGACTGGTATATTGTCCTACAGGCGAGAAGAGACAGAAGGCAGACAGCGGGAGAAACGGCAAGGCACATGCAACAGACAACTGGACGTACGTTATCGCGTTTTACGGTGGCCAGGAGTCAGCACAAAGGTGGTCTATTTGCACAACGACCAGTACGGTGTGTGCTATTAACGCCTGCTCATCGGAGACGGCGGTTTCTGTGGTGCCAGGAACACAACAACTGGACACATCAGCAATGGGGTCGAGTTCTCTTTACCGATGAGAGCCGATTTAGTCTGACGAGCGATTATGGACGTATACACATCTGGAGAGTGAAGGGAACACGCAGTCACACCTCCAACATCATCGAAAGGGACCGGTTTGGAGGTGGTGGAGTTCTCGTTTGGGGCGGTATCATGCTTGGTAGCCGTACTGACCTCCACATCTTCCAAGGAGGTTCAGTCACTGGTGTCCGCTATTGTACCAAGGTTCTCCTGCCTCACGTGCGTCTGTTTAGAGGTGCTGTGGGTCCTGAGCTCCTCTACATGGACGACAACGCTACACCTCATCATACAGTGGCTGTCGCAGAGCTGATGGAGAGTGTAGATATATTCTACGCATGGATTGGCCCGCAAGGTCCCCGGCCCTAAATTCAATCGAACACGTGTGGGACCTTCTCGGTAGGCGCTTGGCAGCATGTCACCAGCCGCCATCAACGATTCCGCAGCTGCGATTGGCGCAACAAGAGGAATGGGCCGCGACGCCTCAACAGCTCCTTGACAACCTCGTCTTCAGCATGAACAGACGTTGTAAATCCTGCAACGCAGTCAGGGGTGATCATAACCCATACTAAAGACTATTTTTCTTGGCCGTCGCCTGTTACATGGACGTTTCTGTCTTCTGTCCAGTTGTGCTCGAAGCTACCTTTTCAATAAAGTTCCTTTGTATCCTTTGGATTCCTTGTTTGGACGGTTTTGCTCATTTGTCCCATATCTTGGGATCTTATGGTATCATTTGAGTCGATATGGAGCACTTCTGTACGACGTTACATTCGAAAAACCGTCTCGTCCTTAATGTTTGCACGCCAATGTATAATTCGTTCATAAAGTTTAAAACACGCATATTTATTTAGAATATTCCAGAAATTAGACAACAATATCTGCTGCAGGTTATGGTTTTATCAAACTTGTTTATTGAGGTTCTTGAAAAAACAAAACAGACTGATGGGCAAGTCTTGGTAACTGCTGACAGAACAGCGCTTACGAGGTCAACAGGTTAGTAAAATCATGCAATGCATTGATTATGATAAGCTTTCCAACATACCAGAAACCATTACTCAAGTTATGAGGATAATAGCTGTGGAATAAATCTCGCTTCTGTGTCCTGGCGTTTGTCTCCATTGCGATGATATTAAACAGAATTTGTTTAGTTTACCTCCAGAACAGCATACTAAAGTTTTATCGCAATAGAAACAGTTTAATCAAGTTATGAGGATAATGGCTGTGGAATAAATCTCGCTCCTGTGCCCTGATCTTTGACCCCATTTTGATGTTAATAAACAGAACAGGTTCAGTATTTCTCCGGAACAAGATACTAACGTTTTGTCGCAATAGAAGCATTTTTAGTCAAGTTATGAGGATAACCGTTGTGGAATAAATCTTGCTCCTCTGTCTCACCTTTGACCTTTTTCGACGATATTCAACAGAACCGGTTCAGTATACCTCATGAACAACATACTAAATTTTTATCGAAATCGAAACATTTTTACGTAAGTTATAGCGCATAAGGCCGATGGAATGGATCCCTCTCCTATGTCCTGACCTTTGACCCCATTTTGCCCATTGCCAATAGGGTTCGTCCCCAGGTGGTCACCTGCCGCATATTAAAATTTCATCGAAATCGAACCATTTTAATGCGAGTTATTGTGCTGACGGGCGGACGGACGGACAGACAGACAGACGGACGACAAAGCTGAAGCATATACGCTTCTTCAACCTACGGTTGGAAAGCCTAAAAACGAATGGCATTTTGAAATAGTGCCAAATATTGAAAGATATTGAACAGCCAGAATAACAGATGTGATAAGTGCTTTCGAGACTGTATTCAGTTCTGCAATTTACAATGAACGGTTGTCGTATCTTATGAATCCTTTCACATCCTTTGAATCCTTTCTCAAGCGAATAAAATTTATCAAAATTATCCAAAAATTCTTTTGAATCCTTTTTCAAGCGAATTACATTTATCAAAATTATTCAAAGTCAATAGAACCGATTGGGAAACAATCAACCGGGTTTCAACAATCGATAAAACATTCACAAATAGAAACAACTACTTACTTCCACCAGCTGCTAAAATTATGTTACGAAAATTAACATATGGAGCACAAAAATGTTCTCATAGCACACGGAATGTATACCGGAAACGTTTCCAACAGAGACGAACGTTTTCAAATCGGACTCTTAAAAGCTGAGATATTGAAAGAAGATAAGATATACATCTACGTCCTTTGGCGGAGAAACCATGCATTATTTCAGGAAGAAAAGATTCCGGAAATGTTTATCGGCATAAGCAGTATCGGTCCACGAATATTTTTTTTTCAATCGAGCTCTTAGAAACTTAGATTTTGCTGCTAATACATCAGAAGCAGAGATTAACGCTTACGCCCCCTAGTGGCCAAACCATTCTTTACCACAAATCAGAAATTATGTGGAAAGCATCTCCCATCAGGAGCTGTGTCAGGCGCAATAGGAAGTTTTCAAATCGGATTTTTAGAAGTAGATAACTCGGTAGAAATGCAATTTAGTTTTACGCTCCCTAGCGGAAAATCTATGCATACCTTGAAAAAGAGACTGTACTTAAAATTGTTTTCGATATAAATGGAATCGAAAGGTAAAAGACATTTTTTCAATCGGATATTTAGAAGCAAATATATGGAGTCATCCCAATGGGACGACCATGAAATATTGCGGCAGGTGTATGGCAATGAAGCAATGAGTCGTGCGCGGAGTTTTTAGTGGCACTCTTGCCTTTAGAGCGGCAGAACGACACTGGAAGACAACGAGAGGTCAGGGCGACTGTTCACGGGTAAAACCCCCGAAAACGTGGTCAAAATTGGGGAACTGGTGCATGAGGATCGTCGGGGAACCGTTCAAGACATTGCTAGCTTCGTTAATCTGTCATACAGAACAGTGAAATAAATTTTGACTTCGGTTTTGAATATTATAACGAAGTAAATTTCTCCGCCATTTTTGTCCACGCCGGGGCTCGAACCCGGGTCCACTCATTCCGGAATAAGTCGCTCCAGCAATTGAGCCACGCGGACGTTTGTTATCGCTGCTATCTGCTTTTATATCGTGTGCGTCCTGCTGGGCAGGCACATGACAACATGCACTGCATTGCTGCAAAGTTTATGCCAAAGATTCTGAACCCCGAACAGAAGGCGCTCCGTGTCGAACTTCTTCGTCAGCAGTTGGTGAATGAACCAACGTTCCTGTCGCTGGTCATCACTAGGGACGAGACGTGGCTCTACGGTCACGACCCGGAGACCAAACAACAGTCGTCGCAGTAGAAGAGTCCGGCATCTGCACGACGGAAGAAGATTCGACAGGTACGGAGCGCAACCAAAAGCATGCTCATCGTGTTCTTCAACATTCGTGGGGTTGTGTACCGTGAATTCTTCCCCCACGGCCAGACCGTCATCGCTCTTTTTTACTGCGATGTTCTGCGGCGTCGTAGGGAGGACATTCGCCACAAACGACCAGACATGTGGCGCAGGGGCGATTTCCTGCTCCATCACAAGAATGCAGCAGCTCACAGAGCGTTAGTAACACACCAGTTCTGCAGCTACAACAGTATGAATACCCTTTCTCACCACAATGACTCGCCGGATTTGGACCCCTGAGACTTCTTTCTGTTCCCGAAGATGAAGCTCAAGGGTCGCTGTTTTGAAACCGTGAACGAGATCTAGCGCGAATCGCAGACGGTGGTTGAAACAGTTCGCGAACAGGACTTCTAGGGTACATTCCAACAGTGGCAGAAACGCTGGCAGCGATGTATCGTTGCCCAAGGAGACTAATTTGAGGGAAATCATAGCCAGACTTAAGTAACTTAAGTAATTTGTTGTATATCGGCCTAGTCTCGGAACTTTTTGATCGGACCTCGTATTTCATACTAAATAATTTGAATTATGGATACCACAAGTTTGGAATTATTCATACCTGACTGATATGTCTTTTGGGCAATCCTGATTTATTGCTAGTTAAGGTGATAATTCCAGACAACGCTCTTTTACAAAAACAGAAGTGTGAAAAATAATTCTGCCTTCCCCTTTTCCTGATTTGTTTATTACAAACAGGCATCCGTATTTCCGTTATTAAAACAGGCGAAATTGAGTCGTAAATTCTAAAACGTCTCCAATGTTCACCCGGACGTCGTTTGGTCTGAACGTAATTTAATTCCGTGTCACATTTTTTGAACTATGAATACCTCAAAGTTACAGTAAAGTGAAGAGTAATTTATCAGCATACCTATGAGGGTAAAATTATTTTGTTTCTTCTGTATCATGTTAAGAACGGAATTTCAGTCTTCCTCTGGTATGTATAAAATATAAGAAATTTATTCTGACTTCTGTTTCCCCTTTATTTGTTTTTAGCACGTCTTTTGTAAAAAAGGATCGTGCTTATTATACCGGTTTGTCCGTCCATCTGTGAATACCATATCTCTGCAACAGTGAGTCCGATTTGAACAATTATTTTTGCATTGTAAAGCTTGAAATGCGAGAATGATGATCGTTGCATTTTGTTGTCTTTTACGATGAAAAAATTCGCCGCTATAGAGTAAATGCAGATGATACCGAATTCAAATACATTTTATTCCATTACCATTGTTATCCATTATCAACCCAATGCTGGATGAATGTCTTCCGCAGTTTCCTCCACAGCTATCTATCTTGATACACTCTCATCCATGCTACATCAGCATGTATTCGAATTTCATCCATTCGTCTCCCATATGGTCTTCTTCTGGGCCCTTTTCTGTCCCTTGGTATGCAATCTAATATTTCGACTGACCATCGGTGATCCGTTCTTCAGGCAACATGTCCAGTCTATTGTTACTTCCGGAATTTTACTCTGAACATGATGTCTTCCACTCTTGTCATTTTCCTTATCCACGAGTTTCTCTTCCTATCTTTGCTGGTTATACGAAGCATGTATCTCTCTATGCATCTTTCAGTTGTCTGCAACCTTTATAAGTCTTTTATAGTTAAGGACCATGTATCTGCTCCATAGGTAAGAACTGGAAATATGCATTGATTAAGCATTTTTCTTTTAAGACATAACTGCATTTTGCTCTTGAAAATTCTACTGTCACTTCCAAAAGCTCTCCAGCCAAATATTTTCATATGCCGATCAATTTCCTCATCAATATGACCCTTGCTTGATATCTGTTGTCCAAGGTAAATCTAGATGTCGGTTAACTCGAGCTTTTCCCCATCAATCGCAAAATCTTCCCTTCTTGTAAAAGCAATGTACATCAGTTTTGTCCTCTGAAAGTTCATTTTCACTCCCACGTTTTTACGCTTGGCAGCAAGTTTTTGGATCATAATCTTAAGATCTGAAGGGGCAGTTACAAAAATGACTACGGCATCAGCAAAACGACGGTGAGTTACATAACCTCCATTAATTTTTATCTCCTTGGTTTCCCAGTTCAATGATTGAAAGACACTTGCAATGTGGCTTTCAATTGAGTTTGGGAGATAAAGTGTCAGCTTCTCTTACTCCCTGTCAAGTTTGCAGTCCATACCGAAAGCACAGCTGTGTTCTGCACGTGGTCACCAAATATCAGAACGACGCCACTCGGCTCAATGACTCAAGAAGGTCACTGCCCTCGATCCGCTGCCCGCGCATCCGCGTACTGCCATCTATTGACGCGCTACGTACCTAGTCTCGGAACGTTTTGATCGCATTACGTATATCGGATTAAGGCTCTGAGAGACCCGCCATCTTGTATTGCTGCCTTCTCTTGTTAACCAACGGGCAAGCGTATTTCACAAATTGCTCGGGCAATTTTGCACATTTTGGAACACCGTTTGTGGCTAACGCAAGATATATGATAAATAAAGAGTTCCCTGGTTTCATAATTTTTATTGACCTTTCCCTTCATTTTTTATCTGCAGCGAAAGTCGTTCCAAGGCGTCTTCCATAGTTTTATTAATTAATAAAAAATACTTAAAGAGTCCAAAATAAAAATCTGAAACCAGAGAACTCTTTATTTATCGTATATCTGGCGTTAGCCACAAACGTTGTTCCAAAATGTGCAAAATTGCCCGACCAATTTGTGAAATACACTCGCCCGTTGGTTAACAAGAGAAGGCACAATACAAGATGGCGGGTCTCGTAGAGCCTTTAGCTAAGGTGTTATATACACGCGTTCGTGTTCGTCAAATAAGGTTTGACCCGGTTGTATAAAGTCACCGCAAAATCAGAAATTCGAACGTCGCGTACTGGTAGCTCTACTCTGAACAAGAAAGATGACACGGAATTTTCGGTTGTGATGAGCATGTCTTTTGTATCCTTTCTCACGCGAACTAAATTTATCAAAGTTATTCAAATTCAATGCAATCAGTTAGAAAAAAATGAACGGGATTTCTAAAATCGATAAAACGTCCACAAATAGAAACAGCTACTTACTTCCACCAGCAACTAAAAGGTATGGTACGAAAATTAACAAATGGCGCAAAAAAGTTTCTCATAGCAAACGGAAGGTATCGGAGACAAACATATTTTCAAATCGAACCGTTAAAAGAAGTGCAGAAAGTACCATGACATAACTGTACACTCTCGTTCTAGCGGAATAATTTTGCATAATGAGATAATTGAAAATATGGGGAAAATATTGTTTATGTAAAAAGCTATGCTGAGGAAAAAAACTTTTCAAATACATCTACCGGAAGCACAGATACCAAGAAAAATGTTTTAACCTTCACGCCCCTAGCGGGAAATCTGTGTAGTACTTGTAGACGATACTACCCCACATCTCCATTGTAGAGAATGGCATACAGTAAAAAATAAATTTCTCAATAGGGATTTTAGAAGCGGAGATACAGCTGCAAACAGAAGAATAGAAATATCATCTAGCGACAGAACTGTGTACTACAAACTCCTCAAATACAAAACCTAAACTGTTCTACAAGGCAAATAGAATCTGGTGTAGCAATAATTTTTTAAATTACATATTTAGGAGAAGAGGGAAGAGCTAGTGAGAAAAACAAATTAAAAGTTTGCGCCCCTAGCGGTGAAATTCTTCATTATTTTGGAAACAAAACAAACACAAACAGTTTTCATAGTAAGTAGTATCTAACCAAAAAGGTATTTTTTTATATTGGGTCTTTAGTCCTGCCGATATTGCTGTCGGAGCAATGGGCGCAGTGCGACAAGTCCCCGCTCCTGCAGACGACGTCGAACGGCACGTGCTGACCCAGGTTGTTGCGCAACACATCCTAATTCCTGCGCTAACGTTCGTGATGTGGCGGTGCGAGGCATCAATGCCCGCCGCACAACATGCTGGTCCTCTCGTTCGGTGGTGTGCCTCGGCTGCGGCAATCGCTCACGTTCGTCCGTCCGTCCCTCCTGCACCCACCGAATCCATACTCGCCTCAATGTGGTTGGATGTCGTCTTACACGGGCGCCGATGTTTTGGTACTATAAACCTCTGTCACGACAAGCCACTATTCGTCCGCTGTCGAACTCCGAAACGTGCTGGAATGACTGCCGTATTCTGCGACGAAGCATCAGGTAGCTTCCCACGCACAGGTCCGGCAGCACAACACACTTCCACTACTTGCACCCCGCCTTCTGTGAAGTGCCGGGCGCAAATGATTTGCATATGTCCTGCAATAGTAATCGTTTTCATGTCCTCTCGCGGGCGACGCATGCGGCGAATTTCACGCCAATCGGATGTTTCCTTCTTGGTGTTGCATTTTGTGTGGCCATCAGTGCAGAAGTCATCGCACTTTCCACGTTTATAAGTGAGTCACAGAAAAATTTCCCAAAAAAAGTAGGAACTTTTCATTAATTTAATTCCAAACAATGTGTAGAACAAACATCACACATTTTGCGAAGAACTCAATGGCCTGTGGATCCATTTTCCACAATCGGGCACCAATGGGAAAACATAAGTTTGCCCGTGAATGGCATCGAAACCGTGTCCCTTCACTCCTGAGTAAGTCGCTCTCCCAACTGGGCTACGCAGACAGAATGTCTCGCTGCAGATTTTTCGTCTTGACACATGTTTTCACCTCTGTATTACGCCACACGTGATAAAAAGAACAAGAACGTTATTGTTATGAGCAGATTGTATCATGAAACAGCAGTTTGTAGTATACCTGAAAAAAAGCCACAAATGACATTAGATTACAATGCAAGTAAAGGGTCTGTGGAGACACTTCGTTTACTTCTGAATATGTGCATCTGCAAAAGAAAATCCAACCGCTGGCCGATGATAATTTTCTATGTATAATATGCTTGGCCGATCTGCTTACAACACGTTTACTCTATAGACTTCGATAGATACCAAGTGAAATGAAAACGAACTGACCAAAAGAGGGTTATCATAACAGGAATTGGGGAAATCACTCATCACTCCATACATAAAATTGAGGAGACATTGGAAGAACAGAAGAGTCACCCCGTAACATAGTAGAAAGTCAAAACGCAGGTTCCGGATCTGCTGTGGGTTCTTCAGTGAGTATCTAACGTGCATGGTCCAAATTCTGTACATCAAGTAATGCAAATTAAACAAATGTATTCTGTATTATTGTAAAAAGTACATTTGTAAATCACATCTTACCTTTCATTTTCATGTTCGTTTCAATCTGCGACTGTAAATGAAAGGTAAGGTACTAAGATGTACATAGCAAATTTTAAAAATTTGTTTGAGTTTAGCTTGATACTTTTTTTTACATGATTTATACACTGGTGTGCAAAAATTAAGGACGAGACGGTTTTTCGAATGTAACGTCGAGCCGAAGTGCTCCACATCGACACAATTCATACCATAAGATCCCTAAGATGTACGAATATGGGACAAGTGAACATAACCGTCCAAACAAGGAATCCAAAGGATACAAAGGCACTTTATTGAAAAGGTAGCTTCGAGCACAACTGGGTAGAAGACAGAAACGTCCATGTAACAGGCGGCTGCCAAGAAAAATAGTCTTTAGTAGGGGATATGATTACCCCTGACTGCGTTGCAGGATTTACAACGTCTGTCCATGCTGACGACGAGGTTGTCAAGGAGCTGTTGAGGCGTCGCGGCCCATTCCTCTTGTAGCGCCAATCGCAACTGCGGAATCGTTGCTGGCGGCTGGTGACGTGCTGCCAAGCGTCTCTCAAGAAGGTCCCACACGTGTTCGATTGGATTTAGGTCCGACGACCTTGCGGGACAATCCATGCGCTGAATATCTTCACTCTCCAACAGCTCTGCGACAGCCACTGTACGATGAGGTGCAGCGTTGTCGTCCATGAAGAGGAACTCAGGACCCACAGCACCTCTAAACAGACGCACGTGAGGCAGGAGAACCTCGGTACAATAGCGGACACCAGTGACTGAACCTCCTTGGAAGATGTGGAGGTCAGTACGGCTACCAAGCATGATACCGCCCCAAACGAAAACTCCGCCACCTCCAAACGGTCCTGGAAGACATGCTTTTGACATTGTGGTTCCAGATACCCCAGGATACCTCTCGCCACCTCACCGATTGGATGCGCCACCGGGAGGCGCCTGTTTTGGGTCATACAGCTTATTAGGTAGGTGGTCATAATGTAATGGCTGATCAGTGTATATTGAATGAAAATCAGACCTTGAAAAGATTTGGTATCGTCTTCTTAATGGCAGGTAAATATCACCTAAATATAAGATAACTGCGGCCAGCTAGAAATATTCATTTTCTGAACGTAGCACTGGCTTTGTGTGACCAGTGCGTGTGATACTCTTGTTATGAATCATCATTGAACATATGGTTTTACTAATTTAGAACTATTTCCGGCTTTCCGTCTATGATTTCCCGTTGTTATCCACTTTTACAGCAAAGCTAACGTGGTTAATTAGCGCGATTGCGCGGCACTTACTACTTTGAAAGATAATATTGACAGAGGACTACAGTTGAGCGCAGTGATACAAAGAACTGCAATTAAACTCAGTGTCTTTGACAGGTGCTAAGCAGCAGGGAACCCTCCATCCAAGATCATCCACTCTTTCCCTTTATCTCTGCACATAAGGAAGAGGATGCGAAAGACGTAGGAGACATTTATAGCCTTTTAGAAGACTGGCAAGAGAGAAAATGCGTAATAAAACTAGTTTCCTTTACGCCAAAGAAAGGCAGCCGGAAATCATCAACTAGGTGAGCATTTCTTTTCCCGTTATCATTACACCTACGGAATACGATGTTTAAGGCATTAAAGACATTCCCATTTTTTGGGGAAAATTAGCCCGCTGTAAATTTGTGCACCATGACTGAACATTTAATCGAATTACACCTTTTTAATCAGGTACGGCGTTTAAAGTATTTATTATATGAATATCTTTGTTCATTTACGTCAATAAGTATTCATTTGTATGCAGAAATATTGCCACCGTTTCTGGGGCATTAACGATTTTAAAACATGATTTTCATATTAGCAGAATTTTCATGTACAGGTATCAAAGAGATTCTATTTTTTTTATATTTATAAGCATCAATTGTACCAGTACTGCATGCTATATAATTCTTGAAAACATTATTGGGACATGATCATATGTAGAGGATTTTAGGAAGGAAGTATCTGACCCCAGTTCTTAAACAACCCTTAGAAATAGGAAGCCAGGAGATTTGGGCTAGAGTGCCCGATAGGAAAGTGACACGGAAGCGAAGTAGAAAGAGGGAGGAAGTTGCCCTTATTTATTACCTGGGTCCGAAGGCTTAACGTGACCATCCGACGCACGGCGGATATTTAGTGGATCGAGCGTTCGTACCTGCCTGGGATCGAACCCGAGGTCCTTTCCGTGGCAGTCACGAACGTTGCCCACTAGGCCACCCGCGGCATTATTGGGACAATATCTGCCGTTGCATTATTATGCCAAAACTTTTAACATAAGCTGTCTTAGAGACTCCTGATACCTTATAACGTTCTATGCTGTATTATAAAAATATTATTTTAAAATACACTGTTAGATCAACATGATTAGCTTCTTTTAAAGGGCACTATTCTTTAATATCGTGGTGCGCAGTATTTAGGAAACTATTTGTAACGCAAAGTGGTAGAACTATTGAGATTACGTAATTTTTGAGACATTGTTTCTGATCCCCACTTCTTAATGCCATGTCACGTTGCTTCGTGATGCATAACTAACGCACACACTGACTGAAAAATACGAACCTTTACTTAATATTGACTAGGGCCACTTTTATTGGGAACCACAGCAAATATGCTACTTGGCATGGCTTATACTACGTGCTTGAGTACGTTGTGGTACAAAATAGCAATTTCTGCAGAAAATTATCTCGCCGAACACTCAGTGTTGATGAAAGAGGTGATCGACGGCAGACAGCATGTCCAACACATTTTCAAAAGTACTAAAGTCAAACTATTCTTGCTAGATTGGGGCACGATGTGCTGTTTGCGTTATCATCCATGAAGCTTCCATCACATGAAGGGAAAAAATGCTTCATCTTGCAGGGTGTAATTGATCCGCTACAATATTCGCTCCCTGGTAGTCATCTTACCTTCCACTGATATATTAGCTGATCAAGTCCGGCAAAACAGAATATAGCCCATGGTATTGAGAAACCTCTACATGTTTGGATTGTGCGTACAAGGCATGTGGAGTCCATCCCTTCATGAGAACTCGCTGCACTCTCTGCCGAGAGACACTGCAAAGTGTACAAGGGTGAGTGAATAGTTAGTACCGTTTGCATATAAAACGTTTCGCGATGCAGGAAAGCCGTACACGTTAAACTCATTATCGGCAATACATGCCATTGCTTTCTATAGTCTTTTTTTATTGGGAGTTTAACGACCACCGTGAGCAATTCAATGAGCTACAAGCAGTCGCCCGTCCTTGATTTAGAGCTAATGACTCCAGGGAAAGGCAGAGAGCCAGTGCCGTAATACAAAAAACAACAACATCCATGCCTCACCGGAATTCGAACCCGTACTCAACTCGGGCGAATGGTCTTAGTTAGGACCACAGCGTCAAAGGGCGGCTATAGTCCTTTGTCAACGTTCCACCAGAGCATCGATCACACGGCTGTACCCCTCGAAAGGTTTCGAGGATAGAAACTATCTGATGCCTGAATACACATCAGTCACAGAAAGTTCCGTGCTTGCAGGAAATAGGCCATGGAGGGAAATAGGTGGTAGTAGGATGTGGAATGTTTCGGTCTCTATGGGATAAAATTTCAACCACGTCCAATTTCTGTAGTTTTTGGCAAGCCACTTTTGGAGGTGTGACTTGGGACATTATCCATTTTCAGCAACGCCTGCTTCCTATTGACCATCTAGGGGTAGCATTTCCGCCAAACATCATGGAGCCTATGCAGTTGTTTGGCTACAGATTTCTGTCCACAGCCTGATCATCGGGAATGAGTCTCCAGGGCGCAGGACCCTTAAACTTTCACAAAATGCACTGCATGACTTTCTTCTCGAACAGTTCTCTTTGCACCAATCACTGTACTTCGTTCCGGAGCTTTAGCCACTGGTTCTCAGTGATAGAATAACGCAAGAATATCCACTTTTCGTCGCATGTGAATATGATGTCAAAACCTATCATACACTGCATTTAACAGTAACCTGCAATATAGAGCAACACTCTGTAATGGCTGGTTGGATGTCAATTCATGCGGAATAATTCTATGGCTCATGGATGAGGTCCCGAGCTGGTGCAGTTAACGATCTATGATTTATTGGAAAGACTGCACCTCAGCTGCGACAAATTTTCCTGGCAGCTGCTGTTGCGTTTAACTGTTTCCTTTCAGTAATGTCGTAGGAGCATCCGAACTTGTATCAACCTCCATTATTTTTCCACGAAATGTAAGTCATCAGCCTCGTGTGTTCCACGTCATAGTGTTATTCAAGCGACATTAGTGCGCGTTGGACACATAAATGAAGGTCCGACGTTTTGTGCTGTTCAAATCAGGGCGAACTTTTCACTCACCTCGGTATAACTTGTTTCACCATGACCTCAGCACCGCTCTATGCAAAGTTTCCTCTTTTGTTTTGATTCATCCGGGTTTAGAACGGGCAGACGATTTCTCAGGGCCAGTTTCTTTAATCATATGCACATAGGCTAGGTCAAAAAGAGCTGCTCCTTGCCTTGGTTGAATTTAGAATCAGGTGCAGTGTACTCGAGGACATGCTCTTCCATACAATCCTCCTTATAGCACGCCGGGCATGTCTTCCATACAATCCTCCTTATAGCACGCCGGGCATGCTAATTAAATTCGTTTTTCTGGCCACATATGCGCTTGTGTATATGGAAGAGATCCTCTTGTTTTTCAGGCACTAAACACCTTTGCAATGGTTGTTTTAAAAACCAACAACTTCTTTGTTTTGTCAGTCGTGGCTCTTGCTAAACGTGCAACTGCGATTAGATCTTTCTTTAAATTCAGAGATGACTTAAGTTTTTCTTATGTCTGTATGAGTTCTGCAGTGCAGTAAGTTTTAGGTTTTTTGAAATGGACGAGACAAAAGGAGAGGATCCCATATGAAAGTTATATTTGCATAAATTTGTGTTCATTTTTTCTCAACTGTCATATCGTAAATTATTGTAAATTCGTGGCGAGTGTGTGATTATTAACATTATTATTACGACTCGGAATATGTGGACTTTAAAAATTAAGGATTCGGATTTTTTGCAAGAATTTACAGGGCAAAAATGCAAGCGCAAAAGATAATGCCATAATGGCCAGAAGAACTCCTCCCGGAAATGGAAATTAGGTCTAAAGAAAGTAGCGTAAACACAAACAAAAACACGCAGTTATGATGTCTGGATGAGTGAAAAGAATTTGGGAGTCAGAATTAAGCAGTTTCGTAAACTTATTCAAGTGTTCTGCTGTGACAGAAACAGCAGAAAGGCTTTCAGACAAAAAAAAAAAAAAACGACTTAGTTGCAGGACGGCAGTTGAAAGGCTTACAAGGCACCAAGAAAAATATTCAGAAATGTACCTTTTGAAAATCTGCGCTTGGGAGCAGCAAACGATAGTGACATTTCTTGCCTGTATATTCAGAAAAGAAAGCAATTTGAGTGGCAGAGTATACTCAGCAGAATCCTGCGAGAATTGTTCAGAAATCTAGAAAAATAACCGCAGCGTTCAGGGAGTCCACCAGGTTCTGAATTAACTGCATTATGCGAACCTGATCCGAAACGGACTTGTCTGAAATAGAAAGCTGTCCATAAATACGAGGCTAAATCCTTGGATGCTGCAGCCTACACAAAATGTGAAAAAACTGAGCCCGAACATCTTTGGACCGAATTAGATTTTCTAACAGCCAGCAATCCAGAGAAGAAAAAGGGTAATAGGCTACACCCCCCCCCCCCTCTTCCCTTCTTTTTCCCAAGAGGGCTTGGATATCAGACCACGTCGTAGGAGTTTCGGGGTGCTTATATGGTATCTGACCAATTGATCAACCTCGCCGGACAACGAAGGACACCAGTAGAAATCTTTCAGCTGTCCAAGCTGGTGGTGCAGAACAAGCATCATATTATGGCAAAATGTAGTACTCTGAGAATTGCTATTGCTTACATCTATTGTTCGAAAGGAAATATTCTGTATTTTGGTTGGCCTGTTTTGTTATACGGAAGTTGCTAAGAGCTAATACTTACGATTATATTAATAGTACAGATTTTCCATGCAGTTGTCATTGATTAGTGTTTTGGAGTTGTGACGTACCTGCCAGAAGGACGCACCCGACATAAAGGCAGATAGTAGTCAGAACAAACGTCCGCGTAGCTCAATTGGTAGAGTGACTTATTCCGGAATGAGGAGATCCGGGTTCGAATCCTGGCGTGGACAGAAATGACGGAGAAATTTACTTCGTTATAATGGCGCCCGAACTATCCGGATGACCCAACCGTTCAAAATCTCGCATTGGTGTGATGTTCTTTCCACACCGTGAGATAGGAAAAATCAGAGAATCCCTTCTTCAGCGCTTCGAAAAATAAAAGTGTGTGATGTTGCATTCCACACACCAGATTGACTGGGAGTTCTCAAGTGCACGTTCTACAGTGGATGGCTGCCTGCAACGATTCATGGTCACGGCTGATCCGTGGGCCATGCCCCCGGCCCTGTTTCGGGGGGCGGGGGAGATGTGACGTACCTGCCAGCAGGACGCACCCGACATAAAGACAGATAGTAGTCAGAACAAACGTCCGCGTAGCTCAATTGGTAGAGTGACTTATTCCGGAATGAGGGGATCCGGGTTCGAATCCTGCCTGGCGTGGACAGAAATGACGGAGAAATTTACTTCGTTATAGAGTCTCATTTGTAACTTAGATAAATTCAGCCCATATTTCTTTCCTCTAGTCAATAATCTAAATAGCCTTTGGGTTAGATATTTTAATTACGTAATTAAATGTATGAGCAGGTGGTTAAAATTATGGGCTCCCATCTGTTTGGTTTGAATGGTCAGTTTGACCCTCACTGACCAATGACAAAATTATCTCAATCTGTCGCCTGCAATATAAAAACAATCCCTACGTTCTCTGTTGCTATACGACTGGCAACTGTAGAGAAAAGTCGTGGTAATATTTTGAACGAAAAGTGTCGTTGTAATTCAAGGACATAAGGTATGAGAAATGCATCATTTTACCCTCAAGGGATCAACAAAGCTAGAAAAATGGAAAGCAGATTTTAAGAAATAGGAAAATCATTTGTGCTGTAAAGATAAAAAAGACGAACAAAGAAAAGGAAAAAAAGCATGGAGTGGGCAAAAACGGCATTATGTTACTCACAGGTGTTTTCTTTCATTAAATTTTAATGGGCGGATAATTAATTTTTTTCTAAACCAGATTAAAAAAGACCAAAACTATGCGCTCTTAAATATCCGAGAGGAAAGTAAATTTCTTCGTGCTTTTCCACCAAATAATCACATCATAATTCATTTTTTTTTTCGTATTAATCAAACCCAAGTAATAAAGAAGGACTTGATTTTGAACTAATTAAAGATATAATTTGTAAACTGTGAAGCACTCTGATGAGGCTTGTAGAGTAATAATGGGTTTAAATTTAGTTTTCTAGCGCCAATCACTGAAAACGTATCAGTATAATGAATACAAACTATTTCTTGATTCAGTATCAGATTTCAACCTAAAATATTTGTATCTAACTCGATTTGATTCGCAATTTTGGAAGGCTGTTGTAGCAGATGATTTTTTTATGCTGCTTCAGATCCTAGAATTAACACAGAGTAAGAACTCTGAATATGTGGAGTTCACGTTCAAAAAAAAATCAGAAAAAATGCTGATTTTGAAAGAGTGTGTGTATCCCATGTATTAAGTCTGTAATGTAAGTGATGTTCTTGTATCCCAGCAGTTAAGAGCTACTGAGATGTAATCTTCCAGGAAATACGTCCTCGCCAAGGCGATTATAATTAACGCCAGCTCTATACATCTGTCTCTGTATTTTACGCTTTCCAACCGTAAGTTGAAGAAGCGTATATGCTACAGCTTTGTCCGTCTGCCTGTCTGTCTTTCTGCACGACAACTCGCGTAAAAATGATTCGATTTCGATGAAATTTTAGTATTTGGTAGGGGACAACTAGGGACGAACCCTATTGGAAATGAACGAAATAGGGTCAAAGGTCAGGACATAGGAGCGGGATCCATTCCATCACCCTTATGTGCCATAACTTACGTAAAAATGCTTCTATTGCCACAAAACGTTAGTATGTTGTTCCGGAAGTATACTGAACCGGTTATGTTAAATATTATCGAAATGGGGTCAAAGGTCAGGGCACAGGAGCGAGATTTATTCCACAGCCGTTATCACCACAACTTGAGTAATGATTCCTGGTACGTTGGAAAGCGTATCATAATCAATGCATTGCATGATTTTACTAACTCGTTAAAAAAAAGAATTAGATTCTGAAAGAACTGAAATCAATAAGACTTGCAACAAACACAATGACAAAATATGTTTGATGGCCTGAAAAAGAAAGGGGTTTCGCTAAAGTTTGGGATGCAGGAAATATTCCTCTTGATAAAAATCATATCTAATAAATATAAGTTTTCCACAGTATCGCAAGAGGATATACGTTGAATCGTAATTAAAAAAATTCAAATTAAAGACAAAGAAGTTTACATTTCCGCAGGTTAAAAACACCGAAAACTTTTCTAACAATGTTCTATTGCCACATAAAGAGAAATCAATAAGTGGAGTAAAACAGCAAAGCAAAGCAAACAAACTTGTTCTCTAAATATGACTCAAAAAGAGTCTTTCATATCCGTTTCATAGAAGAGAGACATCGTGGAAAACGATGCACATTTAGTCATGCCAGCTCGTCGTAAAATAGCGCATAAGAAGAAGAGTTCCACAGAAAGGTTTCGCACAACACAACGTCTGTTGCATCCGAAAAGCAACTTTTCAGTCAGATTCTTAGGGAGATGTAATATTGCGAGAACGGCAGAAACTCATATTAGAAGCTTGAAATTACAGTTTAATAAACTCATAACCCCCACAAAACAGTTTCCGAAATTTATTTTCTTTTGAAAGAACAAGAATGAAACAAGAGATAAACGGTGTGTCACATCTGAAATATGGGAACCAGGACACATACGGTGGAAATGTGATTATTGATCTGAGATAGAAATATTCCTTTGCAGAGTAAAATGCATCAATGCACGTTATAATGAATATCTCTTCCTTCTCAATTATAATTATAATGAATTCAGCTTCTTCTAAGCTAATGCTTGTTCTAATGCTTGTTGTTTGTTAATTATATCATGAATAAACGTTCCTGCTAGTAGTGTAGTAATAATAATGAACAAGCTTTTAACTGCTAGTAATGTTGTAGTAGTAATTAAGATGAATAAAGTATTATGCTGGTTGTTAATAATAATCAACTAATGAAATTAACCTAACAGCCAGACAGAGATCTGACAAAACTATGAACTGAGAAAAACGTACTTACAACAAATTCTTTATTAGTGAAACTTCTGATATGATCCCACATACAACGAAGCTCTACTCACATAAACGAATATCTCTTTATACAACATCAGCTTTCTGACACATAAACCACAGCTCACTTCGTACAACAACAGCTCACTCTACGCACATCAACAAAAAGCTCTCCTCCACATAAACAAACGCTCTCCTCACGTATCGTTGAACGCGCCTATTTATACTGGCTACCACCACGTCCTGACTTACACTCATTGCCAGATCTCATTCAGCGGGTGAAATAACATCTCGTTCAGTAAGAAGATAATTTACATAGTAAAATAAAATAACCAGAGATAGTAAAAATCAAAAGGAAAGTGAATCGAGAGTATACGTTACAACGTGATAAGGTAATTATGATGATCATAATGTGAATAATATGCAAATAACTTATGTATTTATCAAGGAAAATCGAACATTGGATTGTAATATTTCATTAAGAATTTAACGACCATGTCCCTAAAATCTTGCATCACTCTAAATAACATAACGCCCGGAACTGTCTGTTGTTTCACTTCTTTGTTTAATAACAGCAATAGTGACCGAGGGTGACTGACTACTGCTGATCCCCCATAGGTCGAGAAAATTTGACGAATCAGTAAGGATAAGAGATCTGACTCATTCTAGAAAGGCGTTTCGGGCGTCTATGGCCGTTTGTATATACGGTCATTTTCCGCGTTATGGTCGTTAAAGAGTTAAATCTCAAACACAAAACGTCAGTGGTGCAAGTAATGAAGAGCTTGGATTTGGAGAGAAAGGTTTGAACCTCGTGTCGTCTATAGTATTGGCCGCCGAACTGGAGTTATCTCTCGCATATGTAACGGCACTCTTGAATGTAATGTACAGATGGGAGAACTGCGGATATCAAAACTAGCTACACGAGGAGTAAGATTGGTGGAGACACCATAAATTAAGACAAGAGGCTCCTAAAATACAATATCTGAAAAAAAAAGTATCAGGACGTTTGCCTATCCAATAACTCTCTGTAATAGAAAAGGAATTAATATCGAGATGGTCCACACTTTGCTGCCAGCAAATCCTTTCTTCTTATGGAAAGGCTTTCCACTAGACTTTGGTATGTTGCTACGGGAACTGCCTTCCATTCTCTTACAGGAGCATTAGTCACCTCTGTTTATGTCGTCCAGCTGTTTGGACAATCTCGTTGTCGGGGTTCCAATTCCTTCTGAAGATGCTTCGTGGGGTTGAGATCGGGACTGTGTGCAGTCATATTAAGTTCTTCAACACCCATCTCATGAAATGATTCCTACACAGACATCGCTTTGTGTACGGTCACGTTGTGGTGTTTGTAAAGGATAGGGCCTTCACCGAACTTTTGCTATGGTGTTAGTAAAGAATAGGGCCTTCACCGAACGTTTGCTATGGTGTTTGTAAAGGATAGGGCCTTCACCAAACTTTTGCTATGGTCTTGACACCAGAGTTGGAAACGGGTCAACCATTTTGGACCCAGACCCGACTGGTCAAATATGCTTTGAACTATAAATTCGAATATATCATCATCATTGTCAATCATTATCAATTCACTGCCGGATGAAAGTCTCCCCAAGTTTCTTCAACAAGGGATGGTCTTGGGCCAGTCTCCTCTATCCACCCATCTCCCACGTGGTCTTCTGTGTCTTTTCCTATCCCTTGGAATCTAGCCTAAAATTTCGGTTGCTCATCGGTGGTCTATTCTCCTGGCAATATATCCAGCCCATTGCCATTTCAGGGATTTTACTCTGATCAGGATGTCTTCCACTCTTGTTATTTTCCTTATCAACGAGTTTAGTGGAGGAGCACGTGGTTTTCCATGGGCTATTTGTGGTACAGCATTGCAGTTTAGTTTTTTAGAAACCTATATACACGAAGAACAGTAATTCACGTGTTGCCACTTCAGGAAATGCGGCAGGGGGGCAGGAGAGAGGGGCAGGTGGGCAGAGTAGCCACCGTCACAGCCCACAGAACATACTGCATCTTCCATATTCATACTCATGTAGTGACCATTTATACCTTAAATTGAAAGTAATTACACATTCTACATCATGCAGTTAGTTAATGTTCCAAAATACACGGGCATGATGCAGCTAGTAGCAAAATAGTGAAAAACCCTGTGTACCAAAGCTTGTATGTTTAAATGTTAATCCAAGCATAGCCTTCAAAACATTTATTTTCACACAAAATTTAAAGTAATACCATGATTAGTGAAAGGTGAAAAAATTGTATTATTATTATTATTATTAATTAAATTAAGACGCATGTAATACAATATTATTATTGTCTCCAATAGGCATTTTTAAATTAAACAGCATGTAAATCGTTCACCATCATCATCTGAGCTTATGTCTCCGGCTTCTACTATTTGGTTTAGGCAAGCGTTATTACTGTCATAGTCATCTTCATTCATGAAGTTGCACATGTCAGTGCATGGAAATTCATTACGTTTACATTTGCAACGATGTGATGCACATCTACTCTTCTTACATGAGCACTTTACTAGTTCCAGAATAGTTTGAGGAGCTGGCGACATTGGAATCATTTGGGGCACAAACCTATTTCCCCGAATGTCCCACCCATAATCTCGTGGAGGTAGAATTACCGGATTTTGTACAATATTGTTTCGCCACAGAATGGATTGGTAATGCACGTCGAAGCGTAGAATGTGTTGGTGCCATTTTTTCTGATTCTGCAAATTTTCTTCCGTAGTATATCCAAAGGGACATTACCAACAGTAGATTTCACATTGTTCGGCATATATAGCACACACGTGAAGCGTTCTAATGCATCCATTACAGTATCAGACGGAATTGTTTCTAAACCTAGGTCAGCAAATGCTTGTACAATATCTGAATTACAATGCTGAAAAGTCTTCCAACACGAAAGTTTTCCGACAAAACAACCAGTGGTGTCACAGCCAGTAAAGTCATGAAAACCAGGCAAAACACTCACCCTGTCCGGTCCTAGAGCGTCATGTATAAGCTTCAGAGGAATGAGTCTTTTCTTCTGACCAACACCTACAATACATGACGAGTCTGGACATAGCATGGGATACTGCTGAATTGGGAGTATCACAACATCTGTATCTGGTGAATGAATGTGAAACATTGTTGCTCCTACAATTGTTGCATCAACAGCATGAAGTATCATTTTTGTAGCAGCCTCTTCATGTTCACTAGCTAGATGTTGCACAGAACAGTTAGTTGCTGCCACTTCAGTTTCCCAAACCACACCCACAGAGAGCTTATGTTGATGAGAAAACCTGTTAATAATCTTCTTTGATAGATAGACTGTTAATTCTGACTTATTTTGTGTATGTGATAGCAGCATTTTCATTGACATATTCTTTCTTGATCATAGTACTATCTGGGATTTTATATATATGCTACTGCCTCACTGCCAGTTAGCCTCTTCGAACGTGCTCCATTTTTCAGTGACATTGGTAGGTCATATCTATCAAATATAATCTGTACTTCGGTGTAAGAGCTCTACTTGGTCTGAAATCTGCCCAGGAAATGATCAACCAGCTCTGTACATGAACGGATACAAAGAGATTTATCTAAGCTTTGTAGGAGTGCCATACCATTAAAGATTGCATCCTCCATCCTGTTCTCCTGGTGTGTTTCTTCTGTATTCATGTGTAGCTGGTCTTCCACCAGAGTCTCAAGAATTGTACGAAGTGAACTCTTGTTTTGGTTACAACCTTCTGGTGTGAAGAGCGAGCGAGAAACCACAGAAAGCTCGTAATTCCTGGTAGCTTCTTTAAAATCGACAGTTGGTCTAGACTTAGCAATTAGAAGCAATCTTACGAATAAAGCAGGATCTTCCTTTTGTTCCAAATATTTTGGATTTCAGCGTTACAGCTACAGTTTTTCCATTACTCCTCCACACGTTCAGTTTTAACATCTTCATAGGAGATAATAAGTTTGTGGAATTAGTTTTTATTCTAATTTCTACAAACTCTTCATATGCTGTCTGCCTTGCAACATTTATGCTACAAACGTCAATTTTATGCTGTCATGCATTACAGCCTTTGTAACACAGTTCAATAAATCTTGTGATGTTTCTGTGGGCACTCTTCCTTTTTGCTGAAGAGTATTGACAAGCCGGGCAACATTTAGCTCTTGAAGTCGGGGAACATTTAGCTCATCATGATGGATGGCTACTTCTTTGTGTTGAGCCAACATCTGTCATCGCGTTACGTTCTGCATCTAGAGCAGTTGAAGCAATAAGAAAATATCGTGTGCAGGCACATGGAATAATTGTGTGACCTATTAAACCGCCGCTGACCTTCATGCTTCTCTTAACGTGTTTCAAGGCGTGGTCTGGGCTTATAGCGCAAAAGGGTACTGCGTTTCGATTAACGACCCAATTACCTTGTGCAAATTCGTTGAATACGTCTAGACTTCAAACCGGTAAACTCTGCATCTCTGCCGGGTATAATGGAATCAAACGGGCATATTTATGCAAATAATTTATAGACGTTTAAAAATTAAACAAATTTATCATGTGCGACAGTGACAGTACCTGTCTCCTTTTTAAGAAAGCCGTTTTTAAAGTTATTCGCGTCTTCATGTAGAAAGGCTGTAATATGTGGATTCTGCACAGTAAATACATCGATATACGATTTGAATAGAACCTGAAGAGTAATCATGTGCGCCTCTATTCCTCTCGATACATGCTTCCCACCCCGAATACTTGATGTTGTTGCAGATCCATACAAATCACATGCAATCAATGCGATATCAATTGCAATATTTTCGATGAACCTACCAATACACCTCAATGCAGCTATTGCTATACACTGAAAAGCAATTGAATTAGAGACAGCTGGCGTTATGCAAATGTGGCGCTGTGGGCGGCCCTGTAAACGGAAACGACATCACGTATGTAGTGATCCGACAAAATAAATAGTGATGCGACGGGAATCAGTAAGAGTCGAACGTAGTATGGGTAACATGAAGGATCTAAGCACATTTAATCGTGGGAAAATTGTCGGGGCCTGACGAATGTGTCACTCCATCTCGGAAGTCGTGCATGCACTGGGATTTTCACGAGCCACTGTGTCACGGGTGCACCGTGAGTACATCGAAGCCGGGAAAACCATCCCTGCAAGGGCCAACTGCCGTGGACAACAGCGTGTGGATGAGCGGGGTCATCGTCGACTATCTCACATTGTAACAGCAGATAGACGGACCAGAGTGCAAGAAATGACTCGGCAATTTAACACCGGTGCACACAAACTTGTAAGCAGCCACACCATCCAGAATCATCTCCTCGCTATGGGGTACAGAAGCAGTCGTCCCACGAGGGTACCGCTGCTGACCGCACATCACAGGGTGCAAAGATTAGCATGGGCGCGGGAACATCGCAACTGGACCCTAGACATGTGGAAAAATGTTGCCTGGACTGATGAATCGAGACTCACGTTGGTACATGCGGATGGCAGGGTACGAGTACGGCGCAAACCACATGAAGCGATGGATCCCTCTCGCCAGCAGGGTACTCTTCAAGCTGTTGGTGGTGGAATTCTCGTCCGGGACTGTTCACGTGGACTGAAATGGGACCCCCTGGTACGTGTGACATCGTCCCTCGCAGGTTAACATTACCGGGATATCTTGGACGACCATTTTCTCCCGTTTATGCGTCTTCAACATCCCACTGGGGACCTCATCCTGCAGCAAGACAATGCACGGTGCCATCGCTCCCGAATTGTGTCCGAATGATTGGATGAACCCTCCACTAACGTGAACTTGCTTTCTTAGCCAGCTAGGTCACCTGACCTCAATCCCATCGAGCATATCTGGGATGCCGTCCAGCGAGATGTTGGAGGCTCTGACCCCCTCCATCAAATCTTCGTGAACTGTGGGAGCAAGTTCAGGAGTCGTGGATCCGTATGGCTTCCCACCGCTTCCGGTGTCTTGTGGAGTCCATGCCGAGACGAACCACCGCCGTCATCAGTGCGAAAGGTGGTGCTACACGTTACTAGACAGGTATCTCTAATTCAATTGCTCTTCAGTGTATGCATAGTTCGCCTGGTCGAAGCACAAGATGATCTAGAGCTCTTCTACGCATTTGAAGTTGTTTCGCTGGTATAGAGGGTTGAAAGGAAAGTCCGTATCCAGGGCAATGACTGCGGAAGAAATGGTCCGAGGGGTATACAAGTTAGGTCTATGTATAGGAAAGAGACGATGACCGATCGAATGAAAGCGATTGGAGCGTCCATAGCGACAAAAAGTAAGAAGTTAGGAAACCTAACTCGCGAATAACGCTAGATAGAAACAAACTTCCAATTACAGAGTTGTAGCGCATCGATTATTTAGTAGAAAACGACGTATGGTGCGCACGAATTATGTACATGGACGGGCCAAAATGCTGATAAAGTGCATGGCGTCGCTGAATGGTTAGGCAATGCAAAATACCGACCCACGATGGAGAACGATTCAAATGCGTATGTAAATACTGATAATGACGTAGAAGCTGGTTGGTGAGATAAAATACTGAGGCTGGGGATTTAAACGTCAGTCAACGTACACGTTGCAAACACCGATGGCGGGCTACTCGAACGCTGAGTCCTGTGAAATGGTCGTGTTTTATGGCGAATGTCATCGCAATGTCCACGAAGCTGCAAGGCGGTATGCAAGCGTTTTCCGACTGGTCAACATTCAACTGCAGCGACTATTACAAACGGATATTAAATAACGACCTGAGAGAGAGAGAGAGAGAGAGATTATAATATATAAAATTTTTATATATGTTAATACATACATATATTTAACTTCATTCTTTCAGTTATTGTGTTATTTTGTCACTAGCGGCTTTATGCCCGAGTATTTTCAAACATTATCTAACTGCATGATGCAGAATGTGTAATGACCTTCAATAAAAGTATTAATGGTCACTACATGACTATAAATAAGAAAGATAAAGCATGTTTTGTGGGCTGTGTCGGTGGCTACTCTGACCACCCGCCACCCTCCTCTCCCGCCCCCTTTTGCATTTCCCGAAGTGGCAACATGTGAATTACTGTTCTTAGTGTACATAGCTTTCTCAAAAACTAAACCGCAATGTTGTACCACAAAAAGCCCACGGAATTCAAATTTCACACTAACTGCTCCCCCACTAGTTCCTCCTTTTATCTTTCTTGGTTACATCAAGCATGCATCTCTCTACCTTTCTTTCAGTTGTCTGCAGTCTTTGCTTTTTTTAGTTAAGATCCACGTGTCTGCTCCGCACGTAATCACTGGAAGAATGCATTGATTAAACACTTTTCTTTTTGAGACATGATGGCATATTGCTCTTAAAAATTGTACTATTTCTTCCAAAAGCTCTCCAACCAAGTTTTATACGTCGATCAATTTCTTCATATGTGACTTTGCTTGATATTTGCTGCCCTAGGTAAATGTACGTATCGGTTATCTTCAGCTTTTCACCATCAATCGATAAATATTCATTTCTTGTAAAATCGTTGTACATCAGTTTTGTCTTCTGAAAGTCCATCTTTAATTCTATTTCTTTACCCTTCTCTGTAAGTTCCAGGATCATGCTCTGAAGCTCTAAAGTATTATTTCAATGACCTCTGAAGGGTTCTTTGAAACATTTTTTTCTTTTCAAATATTAAACGGAAATAAGACCTGGTAGAAACGGGTCATGAACACCTTGACCCGACCTATTTGACCTGCAAGGAATTGGTGACTCGATGACCCGTGACCCGTTTCCATCTCTGGTTGGCACAACAGAATGGTGAATAATATCATTACAGGCCGCAAAGTTAAGATTCCCGTGCACTGAAACTAGGGAACCAAGCACAAACAATGAAAAACCGGCTCCAGAGTATCATCCCTCCTACACTGAACCTCACAGTTTGCAGAACAGAGTTTGGAAGATAGTGTTCACTTGGAAACATCCACACTCATAGTTGTCCGTCGGATTACCAGATTGTGAAGCGTAATATGTTACTCCAGAAAACATGTTTCCACTGCTCTCGAGTCCACTGGCCCCCGAGATTTATACCAGTTCAACAGAAACGTGACATTGATCTAACTAACGTTAGGCTTGTTTGCCGCTGCTCGTCCATAGAATCCAGTTCCCTTCAGCTACCGACAAGCCGTTACGGTGCTGGAGGTGCTTCCAGAGGCATTTTGGAACTCAGTGGCGAGTGTTGTGCAATCGCCGACAACCAATTTTGTTGCACCACCCGGTTTAGCACTCGGTGATCCCTCTGTTTTTTCACGTGGTCTACCACTTCGCGGTTGGGCTGTTGTTCGTCCTAGACGTTTCCACTTCAAAGTAACATCACTTACACTTGATGGAAATAAATGCAGCAAAGCACAAATTTTCCGAACTGACGTGTATAAGATCCTATAACCATGCCACGCTGAAAGTCACTGAGTTCTGCTGTACGGTTCAGTCTACTCGTGCAACTTGTCTACGAATGTTGCCAGGCTACGTACATCTATTTATACATTATGTGGTATGCCACTGGTCAAAGTAGGTGGGGGTATTTGCTTATTTCCGGTCGTATATGTTTACGTTAGAGTGCTGTAAGCAGCTCTTTTGTCCAATGCTGATATACATGAAGTTTCAAAACCAATTGATCTGATTGAAAATATATTTCAGGTCGAGTTCAGAAAGCATACAGACGATTTTTCGCATATCTCTTTCACCTACCTCTCCGTCTAACAACACCATATCGGCTATTTTAGAAGTCACGTGTACAGATAATGTCTGCATTACACCCCCTCACACACACCAATACATTTTTTTTATTTCCAACAGCTTCTTCAATCAAGATTGATGGAATTCTTTTGGATCTGATAAGGAAAGAAATAACCTCACTCCGTCTTTCATAAATTTGTGTCATACTGGTGATAAACTTCCAATCTATGTAGGTAGACTGTATAAAACAATTTGTGTGCATCATGTAATATTAACACAACTGAAATTTCGCAGTCTTCAGTACGCAAGTTTCCCTCCGCCATACATTTAAAATGAGAACTCTTATATGCTGTTATCATAAATAAGTAATGATTTAACGAACAACTCGAATTTTATTGCTGTTCTACTTCGTTGGTGTAGCATGGGTGTTGGGTTTGGTTTACAGCACTGGCTTTGTCCCTTCCCTGGAACCAGTGGCTCTAAAATTGGGGACGGATAACTCCTTACAACCCATTTAGTTGCCTCACGGTGGTCTGTGAACCTCAAACCAAAACAAACAGAATAAAGGATTGCGTTTCCTGCAGTTGGAAGACATGCTTAGTGTATCAGATTTCTAAGCCCTCTTTGAAAATTTCCTTAAGGTCAGTTATTTTCTGCCTTTCTTGTGTTATTAAAAATAGGGTCTCGACTCCCACAATTTCTATGTGCTGAGTAATGCTTTGAGATTGATAAACTCTACGGTGCTTTGCATAGTTCACTGCCCTGTTATAGTGAAATTCAAATAGGCTTTCTGCTAGGATAAAGAGGAGTATCTATGCAGCAATATCACTTGCAATAGGTAAACACTTAATGTGCGTGTTGAATAACATTTGTGGAATGAATTGCTCTGTTCATAACGGGGATCCTGGCTGCAGGTTACCAAATCCCCAGCTTTGGTTAGTAGAGGTTCAGGAACAGCTCATTATCCAGACGTTGGGCTCAGTTATGCAACGTTTATAAAGCTAAATTAATGTCCAAGGATAGCGTCCGCTCTAATTCAGTGGTCGTAAAACCGCTGCAGCAAAGCTTTCGCGAATAACAGTGTGGACCTGATGAATTATCGAGATTAAAATTACAATGCACTCTTAGCGCGCGGTAAATAATACTACAGTCAAAGGAGGATTCGCCACACGTTATGCATGCTAATTTAAAATCAGCATGAGTCGTGAATGAACTTAATGGATTTCGTATTGTTACTAAATGAAAAATCTCGAAGAAGAATTAAACTAATGGAATGCCTGTTTCATTTGGAAGAAAAAGAACAGACATTTAAAAGCCGGAGTACAAAAGTCTTCGTGCAAATCTCTTGGAAAAATGCTTATGGCTAAGATTCCAGTGTCTCCTTTAAAAGGAAGTGATTCGCAGGAAATACAAATGGACTAATAAAATTGAAAACGCTTTCAGTCATCGTGTTGCTAATCACAGTAAAATTAATTTAACGAATTCAGCACATTAAAACAAACAGCACGTAAGGATTTTATGAGTGGAATGATGAAATTTCCGAGAGGTAAGTCCATTCCTACAAAGGCACGAACTTTTATTTTTACTTTTAATCCGAAAAAAAAAAAAGAGAAAACAAGCAGAACATTTAATTTCCAATTTTTTCCTGAAAAAAGAGGTAATCTGGCATATCTTTTGCAGCGCTTTGTTCATCTGTCAAAAATGCAGCATTGGTAGTAGGCCTAACTTAAACGTTTGGGAATTCATTTGTAAGTATTTTTTTAGCTAGCAACTCTAGATCATCATATGCAAACAAAATACGATGAGGCACGCTATGACTGGTTCGGAAAGAACGAGATGATTTAAATTTGAATTTTACTTTTAATTATAATCGAGAAAAGGACCGTATAGCTATAATTATTTTAATCTACTACTTATTTCCATATTCTAGTCATCCACGCACAAATGTTTGTATAATGGATCACCTAATACGTTCAAAGGAATTTCGTTATATGGGAAAACTAATTATTTCTAATAATCTGGACAGGTTACGCAAACCGTAACGAAAATATTTTAATTCTAATTAGCTGTCGGATTAACAGAACTATGAATCGAAATCAGTTGTCTCAAACTCAGAAGCTTGGAAGGACCACTTTCCAGCTTTGAAGGAACTTAAGGGGCCGCAAGAATATTATAAAAATCCTTATGAATGAATATCAACTTTACAAAACTACACCAGTGGCGTGGCGCTAGAGTGGAATAGTATTTCTAATTATCGATAAATAGTAAAAACAAATGCTTCATCAATCATGAAAGTAATCACTTTTATGTAACAATTATTTTCACTTAAATCTTAAAACAATCACATTTTACCAACTGAACAACATACATGCTACAGAAAATAATACATGTGCTGACCAGAAACTTGGGCTTAGTTTTCTGTCAGTAACTTATCGATATTTGGTTTAATATCCTTTGAACATGCTACTTTTAAAAGTCAGCATAAGTGACTGTAATTTAACCTATTCTTTTTAAGACATTTTACTTGGTTCATTCTTGAAAACAACTGTTCACATGTGTATGTTGTTCCGAACACAGACAGAACAACTGCAGCTAGGTTATGAAAGTTCACGTACTTGCCATTTGAAACTAAGTGGTAAAACTCTGTTATATTGCAGCTGTTGAATTTCTTTCTTAGAAAAGAATCACACTGGAAGTTTATTCATTCGAGCTGAAGTTCTTCAGGTGCGTTGTCAGCATAATAGGAAAGTGGAGGCTTGAATATATCGAAAGCATTTTGCTCAATATACACGGCTGGCCACCCAAAATACAACACCAAGAACGACACGAGATAGCAAAGCCAGATTTACAGGACACATAACAACAGATACAAAGATGAAACGATTGAGCTTACAGGCCCGTGCGACTTGCGGAACACGTAGACATCAATAGTTCGTGTGGTCCCCATGGCTGGCAGTAACTACCGCTACAGGCCGCGGCATGGAACAAAAGAGGCTTTGGATGTGGGCTTATGTCGGTCCAGGCTGCTCCCACACGTTGCCACAGTTCATCAGGCGCAGCCGCGGGTGGTGCTTGCCGGTCAACTCGGTTGCCGATCAGTGATCAGACGTATTCGATGTGCGACATATTGGGAGAAAAGGCGGGCCACGGCAGCAGTGAAACCTAGAGGGCCGTAAAGAATTGTTGCACGATGCGTGCCACGTGCGGACGCGCATTGTCCTGTTGAAACGTGGCCGCTGGCAGGTCCGGCAGGTAAGGGTGGACTACAATCTCCAAAACGTCAGAAATGTAGCGGTGGCTGTTGAGTGTACCAGAGATGCATACCAGATTGGTGCGGGTGTCATATCCAATTGCGCCCCAAACCATAACGCCAGGCAACGGACCGGTATGGCGATGCATAATGCAGGCGTCATACAGTCTCTCACCGCGGTGCCGCTACACGCGGATCCCACCGTCGTGGTGTTGCAGGCAGAAGCGGGATTCGTCGGAGAAGACAATGTAGTGCCATTCCATAGTCCAGGTGCGGCGTTCAACGGCCCACTTCCGCCGCACTCGCCGGTGGTGTAACGTCAATGGTAATCGGAGCAATGGGCGCCGTGCGACATATCACCGCACCTGCAGAGCGTGTCCAACGGTACGTGTTGACACAGGTTGTTGCGCAACACATCCTAATTCCTGCGCTAACGTTCGTGATGTGGCGGTGCGAGCCGTCAATGCCCACCGCACAACATGCCGGTCCTCTCGTTCGGTGGTGTGCCGCGGCTCCGTCAATCGCTCACGTCGGCCTGTCCGTCCCTCCTGCACCTACCGAATCCATACTCGCCTCACTGTGGCTGGATATCGTCCCACACGTGCGCCGATGTCTCGGAACTATAAACCGCTGTCGCGATAAGCCACTATTCGTCCTCTGCCCAACACTGAAACGTGCTGGAATGACAGCCATATTTTGCGATGAGGCATCAGGAAGCTTCCCACGTACAGGTCCGACAGCACAACACACTTCCACTACTTACACACCGCCTTGTGTGCGCCCTTCTTATACTGCTTCTCGGTGGCATGCTGGGCGCGCATGATTTGCATATGCCCTGCAATGCTAATCGTTTGCATGTCCTCTCGCGGGCGATGCATGCTGCGAATTTCATGCCAATAGGATGCTTCCTCCTTGGTGTTGCATTTTGGGTGGCCAGCAGTGTAGTTATATTCTTCGTAAATAAACTAGTTACTTATAAAAAGTATCACTTTGTTAAGCATTACTATGCTTATGTTATATTTCATATATTGTATTAATAGTAATACTTGAAAAAAGGATGATTTTTTTTATTTTGTAATCGTTCATGTGAGCCGCAAAACAATTGGCGCAGGGCCGCATGTATCCTGCGGGCCACGAGTTTGAGACCAGAGATCTAAATGTTTCACAGAGTTGTTAATCGTTAACATTTGCCTTCCAAGGGTCATTTATGAGCTATTTTCAGCATTGTTCCTAGATTTTGTAATTTGCAATCAAAGTAAATTTCCCAACTCGCTCCCAACGTACCCTCGGTTTCCTTCTGTCTTTCTGTGTTTGTTTTCCGAAGCTTACATATTTGTAAGCTAATTCCTAAAACGGATCTGCATCCCGATCGAGCAGAGATGTACCATAGGTTATTTAAAGCAGCATTCGGATTTCTCTGTCTGATATAGGTACCCGCAATCTCTTTTCTGGATTACGAATCGAAACAGAGTCTCCAATTTCACGTCCACGTCCGATTGCGTGATCTTCTGACAGCACATGGAAATGTTCCAAGCAGTTGAGGTACAGCAATTTGAACAGATGTCCGGAGTGATAAATTGAGGTTTTTCCGCGCTTTTCCGCAATAGGAGATATTGCATATGTTGATACGCAATAGCAGATATTCCATTGAGGTCCGAAATCACTAAATTTTCAAGCATAGATATCAATTAAATTAACTACGTTAATTTCGTTGAAATTTCTACCGTGACAGATACTTCAATCAGAAGTCATCGCTCTTTCCACGTTTATAAGTGAGTCACGGAAAAATTCTCATAAATTCTCTCTTATAGTAACAGATACTATTTTCCTGCCTGGCTATCAAGATGGAATATCCACTTCTATAAAAAGACTCCGAAAACCCTCATCAATTGCGCCTTGATGCCTGCTCAAAATTCATATTTGTTACTGGTTATGAATTGTTCCAGGAGATGTAATTCAAACACATTTGATAAATAAACCGTTGGCGTGGACCAGGAATATCAAACAGAAGTAATCGCTCTTTCCACGTTTATAAGTGTCACGGAATTTTTCTGTGACTCGCCAATGAGAATTTTTCCGTGACTCACTTTTAAACGTGGAAAGAGCGTTTGCTTATATTTGATGAAACACACTTGCACTTTTGACGGGAATTAGGAAACGTGGGTTTAATTTCCAATCCAGAAAGATGTCATTTTCAAGTTTACTGAGGAACCAGCCATAAAAACGATGCTCAATTACGACATCTGCCTAAGATAGCGTATATGCTTGTCCACGACAGTTGCATAAGAATTTCGTTAATTTCAGGAAATTAATCTTTGCTTGTGTTTATGGCGAACACAGGCTGACTATGAAACCAAAGAAACTTAAAGGATGACAGAAATGTAGCACCCCAGTCCAGCAGAAAGCACAATTGAGGGATGGTTAGCTGCTTGCAGTTGTAATCTGGTCTACTTTTAACAGTTTTAAAATGCTACTCAGTAAATTTCTCAAAGGCCAGAAGCACGAAAAGAAAGAGACATTGTTGTTTTAACCAACACGACAAAATTTCATATTGCCTTACAATTCCATGATTCGTGTAATCACTCTGATTAATTGAGCTTACAGGAAATCCGTATTAGGTTTTTTTTAATTTCTGTTTCTGCACTTACAGCACGCATATTGTTACATAGGACTAGGTCTAACTCCGCGGATAGTATGGGGCGACTTACGGCCGACCTCCTCTGACAAATATAGGTCCCAACTGAAATCATTATAGCGCTAGAAATACGTGCCGCACATAGACCTTGTTAGCATATTCGTAAACAGCATGGATTTCAATTCGCGTACTGTGCAATACATTGTGCGCTCGACGCTCAAACTCGCTCCCTGTGCGCGGAGGAAATGATGCAATATTTTTGGGTGTGCCGTCGCGTTTGGCTCAGTCTCTCTCGGCAACCTTGAGGGCAACACGACTGTGCGTGGTATCGTTTTAAAGCTCTCAACGAGATCTATTCATATATACGAAGAACATTTCGCAGCGGGTTGAAATCAATATTTTAAAAATTGTTTTCTTCTGAACCAGTGAACACTTTTGGTTTATCTGGACAACCGTGAATGCAAAGTGACTGTGTCGGGCATTGTTTTAAAGCTCTCAAAGAGATGTACTGGAATATATAAAGAACATATCGCAGTGGTTTAAACTAAAAGAAAAACCTTGTGTTCCTGTTAACGGATTAACATTTTCGGTAATTCCGCAAAATTCGCAGAATGAACGTCAGACAAAGTGGAGAAAACCAAAACGAGAATAAAAGCAAGTGATGAGGAATGTAAGGAGCTCAAGAATACAGAGCAACACGTTGGGTAATTTGTGTATCGAACTTCTTTGTGTTCGCAATGTATCCAGCGTTATTTACTAGGTGTACAAATAAGTTTTAAAGCGTTTTTTCGTGTGGCATACACCGCTAATTTACATATCCGACTTTCATATGTTGTCATATGACCGTAACTGGTCCAGAGTATAAAATGTGACACAGATGTTTGCCCAACAGACAAATGCGCTTGCACGTCGGTAGGTGAAAGATGGCAAGCGAGCGGTACTACATTTATGCAACACTACATTCGTTATGAATTTCATTAAGCAAAACGTGCTGCAAACGCATATGCATCGATCTGTTCTGTTCTGGGGAAGAATACTGTATGGAAAAGCACGTGTGAGGTTTGGTTTAGATGGTTTAAAGTAGGTGGTTTTGATGTTAGCGATGGAAAACGTAGCGGCGCCCCGCAGAAGGTTGCACATGAGGAATTGCAAACATTGCTGGATGAAGATTCTTCTCAAACGCAAAACGAACTAGCTGAACAACTGGGGGTAAATAAATCTCCAAACCATTTCCAATCGTTTGCGCACAGTTGGAAAGATTCAGAAGGAAGGAAATGAATGCCACATGACCTGAGCAAGAGGAAGAAGGATGAGCGTGTCATGAAGTGTTTGAATCTGTCGAATAAACAACACAGAAAGTCTTTCCTGTGGAAAATCGTTATGGGTGATTAAAAATGGATATGGTACAACAATCCCATACGCAATAAACACTGGGTAGACCAAGTTGAAGCAACGACTTCGATACCGAAACCCGATATTCACTCCAAAAAAGTTCTGCTGTGCATCTGGTGGGATATGAAGGGTGTGCTATATTATGAACTATTGGAACAGGATCAAACTGTTACTGCTGATCGCTACAAACAACAATTGCTGCGATTGAACCAGCAAATCTGTCGGAAACGTCCATTCACAGGCAAAGAATTACGTCTCGTGAAATTACTGCATGACAACGCTAGGTCGCATGTCGCAAAATCTGTCAGGGAAACGTTATTGACGATCGGCTGGGAAGTTTAGGGCCACCCGGCGTATAGTCCCGATATAGCCCCTTCAGACTATCATTTGTTCCGACCGATGCATCATGGTTTGTCTGCTTCACGGTTCCGGACATGTGACGAAGGGCAAAAATGGGTTGACGACTTCATCGCGTGACACGACGAAGTATTCGTCATGGCTGGAATCCGTCAGCTGCCCGACCGATGGCGGAAGGTGATAGATAATGACGGCGCATATTTTGATTCGTAAAGGTAATGTTGTGTTCTCTCAAATTACATGTTGCGTGGTCCTAAAACGCTTTAAACTACTTATTTATACGCCTAATATAAATATTATATAAGCTACATTTCATATCATATACCTGTGTTGGCTACAACAAAATAAATAAACGCTTTGAAACCATATTCGACTAGCTCCTTTCAACTCTCAGATCTGCAAGCCGTAGTCCTAAGTTCCAAACTGACGGCTCAATCTGAACTGAGCCTACATGTTTTTTTTTTCTTAGTAGGAAGTTGCACTTCTATTCTCTCTAACGTTTCACCTCATTCACGTCGCACTCTCCTTTGTTGGAGTGGTAAAATAATCCTAAGGTTACAAGAAAAGATCCTGCGTAACTCATGTGGGCGGTTGAGGAAACAAATATAACACAGTCACACCAAACATGTCTTGTTCGATGTTAGAGCCAGGACTCTACTTCTGTGACACCTAAGATGCAGGCGCCAGAGACTTCGATCGCTACACGACACGGACGTTTTTTAATTGAGGAAATCGTTGTCTTTTCATTACACAGCGTTTAACTTGAATGTTTCAAATGCTATCAGAACATTAACAAAGCCTTTTATGCTTTGTTGATGTTCTGATAATGTTTGAACTGAGTTGTAAGACTTTTAGAAGACAAAGTGATTAACAAAATCTGTTTCAAGTAAAACGAATAAGGTGATACTTTCTGTTTCACTATAGACATGTGACATGCATGCCAGGGTGGAATAAATGGTATTTTAGTTGTAAAGAACTGATACGTAATCGATATTTTAATCCGTGGATGAACGTGATTTCATAGTGTAGAAAGAGATAGAATGAAGGCTGTTTACCTTCTAAATATTCAATACAGGATTAAAAGTGTACAGTAATCGTAATAAGTAAGGTACGTGAGGTACTTAAGTGATAGATTATAATACATAGAATTTGCTTCGTTCATTAGAATTTAGATTTGACCATTAAAGCCTGATGACCAAACAGACACTGACACCCCTTTGACTTCCATAATGATCCCATAGGGCCTAATCCTACATCACTTAGGGATCAAATTCAGGAAGCATTCGATATCAATGAGAGTTGAACAGTTATGGTACTGATTTACCGTTTACTGCATGTTAGCCGAGCTGTACTCGACAGTGCTCAGGAATAGCTAAGATGCAATCTGCATGTTCTGATTTTTACTGCAGTGAATGTTTGTATTATGCGTTCCATCTCCTGAACTCCATAAAAACGAAACATTTTCGTCTTTTATGCACTCTGTGTAAATATTATTCTCAGTACAATACTGATATTTTGGAACACATAAATACGGTAAAAGGTTAATTATTAATTCAAAATGCATCTTTGTAACGATCGTTAGTTATTTACACATTCGGTACTACACTATCTACAAACAAGAAATTGGACACCTGTGATAGCAGAGGAAAACGAAGTTTATTCACCTTCAATAGTTGGTGGAGCCTCCACTAGCGGCGATTACAGCTGCGACCCTCCGGGACATACTCTCAACCAGGCGTTGTAAGACGGCTAGCAGTATTTTCTTCCACTCGGCTTGGAGAAGACAGGTCAGTTGCTTAACCGATTTCGGACGGTGGGTGCACCTCTTAAGTCGACGCCCCAACTCGTCCCAGAAGTGCTCTATAGGGTTAAGTTCCGGGCTCTGCGCAGGCCAGTCCATTCGATTAACCCCATTGTCACCATACCAAGCCACGGTGGACCTCGCAACATGACAGGTGGCATTGTCATCATGAAAGTAACATGGGTCCACCCCGTAAACCTGCCACAATGTAGGAAGCGCATGGTCATCCAAAATGGTGCAGTAGGTCTCGGCGTTGATTCTACCAGAAATTGCGAACTAAGGGTCCCGTGCCATACCAGGAGAAACACCCCATAACATAATTCCACTGCCGCCGAACTTCACAGTTGGCACAATACATTCCGGCAGTAGGCATTTTCCAGGCAGACGCTAAACCCAGACCCTGCCATCCGAACGGTAGAAAGTGAACCTTGATTCGTCGCTCCAGAGAACCTGTTTCCACTGTTCAACGGTCCACTGTCGACGTTTTTTGCACCCCGTTAGCCGAGCAGCGCTATTGGACTTGGTGATCAAAGGTTTGTGGGCGGCAGCACGGCAATGATAACCGAGCAGATGGGCTTCCTTACGGATGGTATTCTTCGAAAGAACACTCCCGGATGCCTGTTGAAACTCCTCGCTGATGTGGCCCATCGATTTGATGCTGTTCTTCCGAATTTCTCTGGCCAGCACCCGTCGGTCTCTAACTCCCAGTTTTGTGGGTCTGCCGGGTCGGGGCACATTCCGATAGTCACCTCTCATCTTCCATTTGCCAATCACGTAGGCCACTGTCAATTTTGGGTACTTCATCTCGCTGGATATGTCACGTATGCATCGGCCATTTCTGTGATACCCGACGATTACACCTTTCTCGAAATCAGAGAGCTCCGAACTGCGTGGCATCTTGCATGCGACTGGTTGTGTTGTTGTTTCCCACACGATATTTAACGGCGGCGGCCGTGACGTGTATCAGGACCACAGATATCGTCGATTGCAAGGGTGTCCAATTACGTGTTGGTAAATAGTGTATATGTTTCTTTTCTCTGCCTTTCCGTTTTATGTTTCCATAATTCTAACTGCAAGTAAAGGATTTTGTCAATTCTTCAGATTTGTTCCGTTTTGAAATACTGGCGCTTTCAGATGGTATGCAAGAAACTCTGAGCTTTTAATCTAATATTGATATACATTATTACAAAAGTAACATTTGTAAAAATGTAGACTAACTTTTGACAAACACACCTAGTGTAATATTTTGTGACCCATAAGTAAAATAGTTTATCCGACTATCGAAGATGCTGCGATATCGGTGGCCTAATGGCCAGAAGCTTAGGATTTGGGCTAGTCGTCCGACGTTTGTTCACTATTGGATGAAAAATGGGTGGGTTTATTTTCTAATTGCGATGGATCTCTCCTTTTTCTAGAAAAAGTGGCCCTGAATTAGGTACCAACTTCATATACCCCAAGTACTCTATGGGATTGATATCCCATAGAGTACTTGTGGGACACTGTGGAACGGCATATCAGGCGTATTGATGCACCAATAACCTCCATACCTACATAAAAAGCCGCAGTACACACAGATTGGTTAGCTATACTTCCCATCTGCTTCCGGCATCTTATTGAATCGATGCCACTACGGACAGCGGCTGTACTGAGGACGAAAGAAGGATCTATGAAGTTTTATGTAGGTGGTCTTAATTCAGAGATCACTCAGGAAAATCTGCAACGGAACGTCAAGTGCTCGAGCATATGACATTTCTGTGCTAGTTTTAATGAGTTATAAGATTTAATACTGTGAAGAAGACACATAAATATTCATGCTGTTAATTATTCGTATGCACTTGATCTCTTGAAATATTAAGTGTACGAATACGTTTTAAAGCGTTTTAAGACAACGCAACATATAATTTGAGAAAAAACAACAACACCTTTACGAATCAAAATATGCGGCGCCATTACTTATCACCTTCCGCCATCTGATGCATTCCAGCCATGAAAAATACTTCCCCGTGTAACGCCATGAAGCCGTCAACCCATTTTTGCACTTCGTCAGATGTCTGGAAATGTACAACTGACAAACCATGTTGCGTCGGTCGGAACAAATTATAGTCCGAAGGGGCTATGTAGGGACTATAAGTCGGGTGATCCAAAACTTCCCAGCCAAGCGTCAATAATGTTTCCTTGACTTATTTCGTGAGAGCGTTGTCATGCATTAATTTCACGGGACGCAATCCTTTTCCTGTGAATGGACGTTTCCCACAGATTTCCTGGTTCAATCGCAGCAATTTTTGCTTGTAGCGATCAGCAGTAACAGTTTGATCCTGTTCCAATAGTTCATAATCGAGTACACCCTTCATATTACACCAGATGCACAGCATAACTTTTTTGGAGTGAATATCGGGTTTCGGTGTCGAAGTCGTTGCTTCACCGTGGTCTACCCAGTGTTTTTTGCGTGTGGGATTGTTGTACCATATCCATTTTTCATCACCCGTAACGATTTCCCACATTAAAGATTTTCTGTATTGTTTATTCAGCAAAGTCAAACACTTCATGACACGCTCATCCTTCTTCCTCTTGCTCAGGTCATGTGGCATTCATTTCCTTCCTTCTGAATCTTTCCAACTGTGCGCAAACGATTGGAAATGGCTTGGGGATTTATTTACCCCCAGTTGTTCAGCTAGTTCGTTTTGCGTTTGAGAAGAATCTTTATCCAGCAATGCTTGCAGTTCCTCATGTGTGACGTTCTGCGGGACGCCGCTACGTTCTCGACTGCTAACATCAAAATCACCTGCTTTAAACAGTCGAAACCAAAACTCACGCGTGGTGTTCGATACAATATTCTTCCCCAGAACAGAACAGATCGATGCGCATGCTTTTGCCTCACTTTTTCCTTGATGAAATTTGTAACGAATGCAGTGTCGAATAAATGTAATTTCGCTTGCCATCTTTCACCTACCGATGGGCAAGTGCGTTTGACTGTTGGACAAACTTCTGTGTCAGATTTTATACTCTGGACAAGTTACGGTCACATGACAACAACGCCGGGGAATATCGGATATGTATATTAGTGGTATACGCCACACAAAAAACGCTCTAAAACTTATTTGTACACTCAATATGCATGATCGACGTTCTACTGTATTATAATTATTTGCGTCTCTATGTTCATGTATGTGTCTTTTCATTTATTCCTGAATGTATCGTTTTGAAACTGGACTTTAAAATGATTTATAATCACAATGACGTTATATGATTTTTGCCGTAGTCCATATCTACAAAACTGCGTGAGCCACATAACCTTTCGTCTTCCCCAAATACTGTAGTTATCAAAAGGCTTACGTATAGGCATTGTTTACATGGCACACTAAGGAATTGTTTTATATGTACAAGTATTTAAAAGAAAGACATTAGGGTGTTATTCAACTAGAAATAAAAAAAATAGGGTTCAAATCTAAGTTGCTATTTTTTGGAGGCAGGGTGATTTTTATTATTTTAATCACTCAATGAGTGCTCTGCACCTCTGATGAATATGAATGTGTGCCTGGTTTCCGCAGCAAAAACATAGGTGGCGCATGCGAGCCCGCGTTTCGGAATTGCGACTTTGAATCTGCACTGCAACTTCAACAACAACAAAAATAAATCTGCCAAATTTTGATATCTCCACATATCGAAGAACATTTAATGCCCCTAAAAAGGCCAAGACAGAAAGAATAGAGGCATTTTTTAAACTTTCCACTGGGAACAAAACAAAATCAATGACGGAAGAATTAATTTCGTTCTTTTTTTTTCTGGAAAAAAAACAAGAAATTAGGCATGTATGTCCGGTACCAATCAATGCCCGTGACAGCGACGAAGCTACGGTTTTGACTGTTAAGTGTGCGCAAAGTGCGTGGCAGCAAAAGCAGTTTCACCAACAGAGCGGGAAATCGCAGAAATGACTTTGACGGCACGTTTAAACAAAAATATCCGGAACTTTTAAAGAATTTACGCCATTTCTTCGCTTTGGGAAGAACAAAAGTCTTCCAGGAAAACTCGAAATTATTTTCATTAAAAATATCACAATAAATTGCCAACTGAACTCTACCACTGCGTTTGGACGTACCTTGAGCTGAAGAAAACTGTCCCATCAGGAAATATATTGATGAACCTGTTTGACCTTTGTACATGGTGAAATTTTCCTTCTCTTTCGTTGAAAAAAATATCAGGAGTCCATATACGGTTAATAACATTTACAGGAATGCTCTTCACAATGCCTTCCGGGTCAGGATAAACTAGCCTTGGATCATTCCACGTTTCTTTGAAGTACATTTGTAGACTGTAATCCTAATGAAATAATACAGGAATTACAATTAAATAAACAAAGTATGATAAAAAGGAACGGAAACAACGAGGGGTGTAATTTTTTTTAAATGTTTGAAATTGCTCTAAAATATCAGTGGTATGAATTCACGGAAAGTTTGTGAAAATAACGTGCCGCAAAGTTTCAGATAAGTGTCCGTCCATTAACGAAATTTCCGTTTTTGAAAATGCCCATTTTTTATAACATCCGTATATTCACAGATTTTCCGTAGCTAGTAATTCCGTTTATTTCAGAAAAATCCGTTTCAAGTTTTCCAGCATTTATACAAAAATTTCGCAGAATTGAAAACCCTGAATTCTTCGGCCTTTACGTGCGATAATTGTTTCGCACCGGTAATGGGATCAAACCGAGATCTACTGGGGTGGGTGTACACAGGCCACGTATCAACCACTGAGCCAGAATGTCTTCGGTATCGCATCAGGTTCAAGGTAAAACATATTGCTCCCCTATGAATTTTTTTTACTTCATTAATGCGAGTGATTTAGTTATATTTTTGTGCTGAAGCTTATTATTTTTTAATACGTTTGTAATAAGTTTATTTGTTTCTGTAGGAGGACTTTTACAAATTACGTATTTTTTTCAACTTGACATTTCGAAGCAACAGAATACTTTGTAACTTCAGATCTTTAATCAACTTACAACAACTTTCTATTATCCTAAAGAACACGTGTGAATATACAGTTTTACAGTATTATTTCATAAAACATATAAATATAAAATGCACTCTTGATAGCTATAATAGCTTTTGTTTTCAAGATTCCACAGATTGATATATAGACATCGTACAATCACTACTACAATATTTTGAATATTGTAGTGGTATAGTTTTCTTAAGGCTGTTTTTTATAATAGCTGGTGCACAACGCATGGCAGAGGAGAAGAAATATCCTGTTCCACAATAACAAAATTGCATGCCATATTTTATCATAGTATGCGATCTCGCTACAGAATCTCAAAATCAGTTCCTTTAACAGACGATTGAAATTGAATAGTTAATCAAACCTCATGTATTCCTGCGAATCTCTTTTGTTCCCGAATTATTTTCATCATAGGCGTAGCGAAAAAGTGAGATCGGAGATTTTCCGTTACTATTGTATACGAAAGGAATTGTGGAAAGGTTTCTGAAAATTTAGAATTCTTCTCGAGTACCAAAAATCCATGAAATTCAGGTTTTTTTCGCCATTTCACCGAAAAGGTTGTATCAGAAATATGCTTCGTTAATTCCCGTAAGGAATCACGGAAAGTGGATCGTCAATTTCACGGAAAAGGTTGAATCGGAAGTATGCATCGTTAATTCACGAAAGGAAACACGGAAACTGGTTCGTGCATTTCTAAAAATCTTTTACAATGTACTCAAGTTTTCAAGCAGGTCTTCGAGTTCAAGGTAAGAAATTCTTTTTTCAAAGAGAATTTTTTACCTTGAACTCTTTGGAGCCTGCAAAAGTCAGTTTTCTCTTTTTTTTTCAAATGCCCCGTAGGAAGCTAACAGGAACTAAATGAATTATCATTAGAATTAAGAACTTGAGAATTCTTTGAAATATCTTGGATGCAAAACGCTTTCCCACTGAGCGAGACACAGATGACTCCATATATCTTTCTATACCTACAAATTTTGCAAACTGTGGGATCAGAGTGTCCCACATTTCTTGTGGTCTGGACACTCATTAGTTAAGTCGCCATAGGAACAAATTTAATGCTTTTACCAGATGGAGAAATTATTAAATATTCATTAACGGCGCATCTTTCATTTCTACATATCGAAACGTTTATAACAGTAAAACCTGTTGTCAAATACATTCTTTACCATCGTACATAATGCAAACGGCAAAGCCACTTGCTGCATGAAATATTCGCCAGTTCTTCAAATTTCAAAAGATATAACTTCTCTTTTTGAAAATAGGCGTGCATCAATTAAATGAAATAAGCTAAAGGTGCGTTATGAGCTGATTGTTAGGTGCTTCTTTAGTAATCTTAATAATGCTTTTAATACTATATTAAATTTACCGATTCGTACGCTAAACAATATATTGGTGCCACGCTGCAGAAATAGTAGCCCGTATTTATGTTAAGATCTGTAGCCAAATGTTTTAAGCAGAAATATGAAAATCTTGACCTGATGTGAAGTTTCAGGAAGATCGATCGGGTAAAAGAACAGAACATCAATGTTGTGCATTCAGTTTAACTGAGTTCCCGCAGAGAGCAGAAAATGGAAATAGATAGAAAAACAAAGAGGGCCTTTTGGATTACAGCGTTGTCAGTTGTAGCGTACTGTTATCTTGAACATCTCAGAAAAATTCAGCCGTGAGTGTTTTAGAGCAAATGAGCAACGGTCATGTTTTAACTGCGAGAAATTATCAATCATCTGATTGCTGACGATTGAATAAGCCAACAGGTGTACAGTCCCGTTATTCTTCTACCTGCGAGAAACACAGAGTACTGTCCTCTCGACGCAGAGTAACAGCAAACTGCAACTGGACCTGTCCTTTTGAAAATCTTGTCATTAGTGAGGCTTGTGTCTCTTATCTTTTCCAACTTAGAGTCTGAAATCCTGTCTCCAGTGATTTATGGAGAAATGACTTTTACCCCTCTCTCACTTCCGCTGGATAAATATATGCAAATATACTGTGTCAAATAGACACACATATTTGTAAATATTGTGTTCTTCGTATCGTACACGTGACATCATTTTTGCCAGATTAGAGAAGCAAAAATGATAGAGCGGTTAATATAAATTATAAGCTACACTATGTCACGATATGTAAGAATGAGCAGAAAACGTTTGGTCTCAATGAACTCTATACTTTCGTGTTTAATGCAGTTTCGCTCTGTTATGGTCCAGATCCAATCAGAACGAATGTGATTTAATATTCAATCCCTTGTAACGACATCAATCATGATGACTGTCACGAGGTTTTAACAGTTTCTTATACGCGCTTGATAGAAATGGAATGGATACAATGTCATTAACATACTGTGACAAAATAGACATAGGAAGCTTCTCAACAATCAAGCATGATGACAGAATAATGTGTGTCGAAAGGCTTAGCTTCTTTAAACAGAAATTAATAATATAAATATTTTTGTGACACTGCTTAGCTAGGGTCTCCTTCTGCAGCGCACAGTTCCATATGCAAACCTGCTGTTACTTCATTCGATATCCCAAGTCCATCCTATATAAGAAAGGCTATATTAACATTGGGATGTAAGGTCAGGTGATGCGTAACATCACAGCCTCTCCTTGACAAATGTCAACCCCGCCTTCTCGTGGTACATCCTGTTCCCACTAAAGGGGCTCTGACGACCGCCAATAGCGGTATAACTATACCATCGGGATTAGAGGAAATTCTATCCCACACTCACCAACCCGCTTGGCCAGCGTGGTGAGTTATGGCCAAACCCCTCCAAAATGACTCCACAACTTAAATCTTGGCCCTCAGTCTCCGGCAGCTGGAATGTACCTGGCCAAGGCAGCGGCCAGTGCGACATGAAGGCAGAGGGTGCTAAGAATCCCCGGAGGACCGGAGTAGGCTGCCATCTGATGCTGACCTTGGCTACGTACAACGGACGCTCCCTATCTTCTGATTCAAGGCTTCTTGAATTGGAAGAGGAACTACAAAGGATCAAGTGGGACATCGTCGGGCTAAGTGAGGTAAGGAGAAAAGGAGAAGATCTCATTGAACTGAAAAATGGACATCTCTTCTACTACCGTGGGACAGATACTGGCAGAACTAGTGGTGTTGGATTTATAATAAACAAGAAACTGAAGGATAAAGTTGTAGAAGTTGAAAGTTCCTCTGACAGAGCTGCACGACTTGTTATCCAACTCTCGAGAAGATACCAGGCTCAGATTATTCAAACTTATGCACCCACCACAAGTCATGCTGAAGAAGAAATTGAAGAATTTTATGAGGAAATTCGTCATCTAAATAATAAAGGTAAGCAGCACTTGAAGATAATTATGGGAGATTTCAATGCAAAAATAGGGCAACGGCAACAGAATGAAACTTCAGTAGGTAAATTCGGTCACGGCAACAGAAACCAGCGTGGAAATACTCTCGTAGAGTTTGCAGAGGCAGAAGGGTTTTTCATCTTGAACTCCTTTTTCAAGAAAAAGCCACACAGGAAATGGACATGGAGACATCCAAATGGGACGACAAGTGCAATTGATTTTATTATGTGTAACAAAAAATTCGTCATAGAAGACTGCAGTGTGCTAAACAAGTTCAACACAGGCAGTGACCATAGATTGGTGAGATGTAAGATGCACCTCAACACTAAACTCGAACGTAGCAAGCTCATAAGACAAACAAAATGTATTGACATAACCAACCTTAAAAACACCATAATACCTTCAAATTGGAACTGAAGAACAGATTCTCTGCTTTAGAAGGCCTAACATCGGAAGAAGTGGATATTTCTGAAGTTAACAGAAAAGTAACCAAAGCTCTTATGGAAACAGCAACAAAATTAGCTGGGTCTAAGAACAAATTGCATGTGAACAAATTATCAGGAAAAACCAAAATGTTGATGCAAAAAAGAAGAGTGATGAGGACAACTAAAGAAGATGTGACTTCCAAAGTGGAATATATAGAGCTATGCAAGACAGTACGAAAAAGTATCACTGAAGACGTAAGGAAATTCAACTGTGAACTAGTAAGGAAAGCAATTGAAAACAACCAAAGCCTAAAGATAGCAAAGGGACATCTCAGTAAGGGAAAAAAACAGATTATGGCACTGAGAAAAGAAGATGGTTCTGTAACAAGAAATAGAGGCGAAATTTTGACAAGAGTGAAAGATTTCTACTCCAAATTATATGAAAGGGATGATACATGTACCCCAGACATCATGAAAGGTACCAGTACCAGAGTTCTTCCAGTCCTTCCAGCAGAAGTTGCACATGCAATCAAGAACATGAAGCGGGGAAAAGCTCCAGGAGAAGATGGAATTACTGTAGACATCATACAAGATGCAAGTGGAGAAATCGAAACAGTACTCGCCCAAATTTTCACTCGATGCCTTAATGAAGGGAAAATTCCTGAGGATTGGAACAACGCTACAATGATCTTGCTACATAAAAAAGGTGACATTGAGGATCTCAGGAACTACAGACCTATCAGCCTCCTATCAGTGGTTTATAAAATCTTCACTAAAGTTCTTTCACACCGCTTGAAGGTGACACTGGACATGGCTCAACCGAGAGAACAAGCTGGATTCAGGAGTGGCTACAGCACAATAGATCATATCCACGTACTGAGAGAACTAATTGAAAGAGCGAGGGAATATGAGCTTCCATTGTGCATGGCTTTTATCGATTATGAAAAAGCCTTTGATTCGGTGAAACCATCAGCAGTTGCAATGGCTCTGAAATCCTGCGGTATTGAAGATGCATACATTAATATTATTAATAACATCTATGAAAATGCAAGTGCAAAGATTCGGCTGTTTGAAAATACAACACACATAAAAATTGGAAAAGGAGTGAGACAAGGTGACACCATATCTCCGAAGCTCTTTAATGCGACATTGGAAAATGTCTTTCAATCACTGAACTGGGAAAACAAAGGGATAAAGATTAATGGAGATTATCTAACCCACCTTCGTTTTGCTGATGACATAGTCATTTTTGCAACTATCCCATCAGAGCTACAGAGTATGATCCAGGAACTTGCTGACAAGAGTAAAGAAGTGGGATTAAAAATGAACTTTCAGAATACAAAAGTGATGTACAATGCTTTTACAAGAAATGAAGATTTATCGATTGATGGAGAAAAGCTGGAGATAACAGACACGTACGTTTATCTTGGACAGCAGATATCAAGTGAGGGTCACATTGGTGAAGAAATTAATCGGCGTACAAAACTTGCCTGGAGAGCTTTTGGAAGAAGCAGCATAATTTTCAAGAGCAATATGCCAGTATGTCTTAAAAGAAAAGTGTTTGATCAATGCATCCTTCCAGTGCTTACGTATGGTGCAGAGACGTGGACCTTAGCTAAAAGAGACATACAAAGGCTGCAGACAACTCAAAGAAGCATGGAGAGGTGCATGCTTGGTGTAACCAGGAGAGATAAGAAGAGGAACACGTGGATCCGAAAAATGACAAGAGTGGAAGACATCATGATCAGAGTAAAATCCCTGAAATGGCAATGGGCTGGACATACTGCCAGAAGAACAGACCATCGATGGACAGCCGAAATTTTAGATTGGATTCCAAGGGACAGGAAAAGACCCAGAAGAAGACCACATGGAAGATGGGTGGATGAAATTCGAAAGTATGCGGGAGTGACATGGAGGAGACTGGCACAAGACAGACCGTTGTGGAGGAAACTTGGGGAGACCTTCGTCCAGCAGTGGATTGATAATGGTTGACAATGATGATGATGATGATGATATTAACATTGGATTTGATTTATTCCCTCGAATTTTATATTTATATTTCCAACATGACATCTTTCCTTGATATAGGTCTAACGACCACTGGGAGTACCTCTATGGGCTGTAAGCAGTCGCCCGTCTCTTATTTAGTTCTACTGGTTTCAGGGTAGGGTGATAAACCAGTGCCATAAGACAAACACAATATCCATGCCTCACCGGTATTCGAACCAGAGCCTTTCTCAGACGAATGGTCATAAGCCAACGCTTAGACCACTGCGCCGCCGAGGCGGCTATGGCCGTTTAACACGAACCACTTTGTTTTGTACCTAGATTTAAAAATTACTTTGAAATTGAAGTCGCTGGGAAATTTTCAAAGTTTTGGAAATTTCGAATTTTTGAGAATTCTTGAAATTTTGAAATTAAAATCCCTTCAAAATTTTTGGAGTAACATGCTCCACGCCCTGGAGCCTGTTATTCTTTTCACTAAACTAAACTGACTTCTGCTTATCGCTGCAACTTTCTGTTTGGAATGTTGCGTCACATCAGTGGTACGTCACATTAAGAAGGGGTTGGGCAGGAATCGTGTATAACCATCCTTGAAAGAACTCACGGTATGGTATTAACCATTAAAGAATATTAACAGATTAAATGATGCTAGCTGTAAGTAGAAGATATGGAATAATCTGGTATATAAATTATGGATTACACGCAGTGATAATTATAATATAGAATACTACGAGAATAAATGATCGAAAATAGCTTTAAAGTTTCGGCATTGTCCGTCCGCGAAAGTTTCTCCAACCTTTTGCCGGTCCGTCCGCAAATGCAAAAGGTTGGAGAAACTTTCGCGGACGAAACAACATTTTCGCATTCGCGGACCAGATCGGCAAAACGTTGGAGAAACTTTCGCGGACGAACCTACATTTTTGCATTCGCGGACAGGACCGGCAAAAGGTTAGAGAAACTTTCGCGGACGGGCAATGCCAAAACTTTTAAGCAATTTTCGAACATTTATTCTCGTAATGTTCCATATTATAATGATCAATGCGTGTAATCCATAATTTATATACCAGATTATTCTATATCACCTACTTACGGCTAGCATCATTTAATATGTTAATATTCTTGAATGATTAATAAGTGTCATCCATAATCAATATGACACGATACTCTCCTTACCGTTAATATAATTTGTTCTGGGGGTAATCTTGAGGCGTGGTTCCATCGTCGTTTCTGTAAGGCGCAGTGCTGCGTTAATTTCCATTATATTCCTGTACTTCATTTTAATTGCCGAAACAGCTGAAAAGGTTTTCTCGCAATAAATGCGTGGTCGAAAGTGAAGTGTTACCGATAATTTTAGAGCTTTGTCGCTCTGAGATTTGGACACTCTTTCTCTATAATATCCCAAAACTCAGTCAGATTTGGATCTGAATATCGATACCAGACTGGCATAAGGAGGAAGTTTAACAAAGCTTTTCTTTTCTTGGCGAGTTAGCCTGCAGGAGTTCAGATCTTCTGTGAAGAGATTAGCGATGTACGCTTCCTTTAATTTTTCGTGACAGGTGTTCAAAATATTTAGATCTAGATTTCTTTTTTACTTTGACTCCATTTTGATTCAAAATAAAAATAGACAAATTCACACGTTTCTTCCGGACCGGCAGAAAACACCTCGTGGACTGGCGGTTGGGAAACACTGCTGTAGAAGAACAAATTTTGATAAATCCCATTTGATGTGTGAAAGAACCATCACATATTTTTCGAAGCGTAGAAGAAATAATTCTCTTAACTGCGAACGATATGTGGAAGAGGCCTCACACTTTATTTTCGAACATCACAGCCAGGAAATTCGTTTTTACGTTCGAGTGGCAATTCGAAAATAAAACGCCTTTTCCCGGTGGTGGGATTTTATTTGGTGAACAACTGACTCCGGAATACGTCTCCTTGTTTTGGAGCCAGTTGTTCATCCTACTGAAGTACACGGACCTTATCTCTGCAACATACCGTTTTGACTGTTGCGTCATCTCAGCGGTACGTCACAAGTTGTGTAACAACGTTTTGCTTGCTTAACTACTCTTCACCATAGCCCATGTGGAGCAGTGGTCAAAATGGCCAATCGTCCGAGACACCTCGGGCCCATGCTCCAAATGAGGCATGGAGTATTGCGCGCCCGCCTTACGATACTTACCCTCTTCACAGAACCACCTGCCCCACATTACGGACTGTAATTTCTTGTAGTCGTCACAGCTGCAAATGGTTGTCGTTAAAACCCAAAAACAAAACAAAAACAGGAGAAAAAAAGCCTTCCAATGATCGATTACCACTGAGGTTTAGGTTTTGTTTGCTTCATAAAATGGATAGATACAGTTGCTCTAGACCTAATTGACTAACTAGTCTTCACAGCTTTTATCATTCTCTATTCTAACTTTTGCCAAGCCTGTCTGATCTTAATCATTTCACCCCGTTTTTAAATATCTTTAACTGATTGTTCTGTGTCTGGCGCTCTTTGGCCAAACCTGGCCCTTGCGCCACTAAAATCAATTAACTAACTAACTAACCAGTTGCTCTAGGAGTGTACTGTCACTACAGATTGCTTTGCAGCATTGAATGGAGCAGGGTAACTTACATGGATATGCCTCCTAAATGGTACCTGATTATCACTGTTACCTTTAACTGCGATAGTTCACGAAAACAAAGTAAACTAATCCTATAAACGATGCCATGGGTACGTTATTGAAACTCCTGCCTCCTGGGAAAAATTCGAGGTTAGGCAATTGTGCAGGAGGTTAAGTTTCAGCTTTTATTATTCGAGCCAGTACGACCTAATATGGAAGAAGAAACTTTTATGCAACCATGAGGAACACAAGGTGCAGGTGCCGAAGACGGGCGGAGAAAAGTAATATGAAAAAATTTGCAACAGAGCTTGCTGTTAAGTAGCAAATTCTTTATATTTCGCCGTTTACTGCTTCTTCTCAATAAACTTTCAGCACTTTTTAGAGTATATGGAACTTGCTTTATCATTCTTAGTAGCCATTCAATACAACTACGCCATTCCCTACGGTGGGGATTCCAGGTAACGCCAACCAAAAATCACCAGCGAATTGGTCACCGAAACAGGATGCAATTGGAACCCGACGTATAACTTTATCGAAAACGCCAAAATCAAGCGTTCTACTCTTCTGATTCCGCAACTGCGCGAACCTGAGGTCAATTCTCTACATACCGAATGTTTCCCACCAATCCAAGAACGCACTCAAAGAGATGAATGGTGTGTTTCGGCATAAGGTCTCACTATCTTTACATACCATAATTAAGATAAACATTGACATGACTCTTCTTTCCAAAGTGGCAGACGTTTATGGCATCTCTCTCTAACAACCGGACGGATTCAAACGATACTACATTGGAATGACCAAGCATTTGTTTAGAATCAGGATCAGTGAGCATAAAAGCGACAAAAAGGACCAAAAAGTAACCGTCGCCCTACCCAGAGAAGTAAACTTGAAGTCCACTGCTCCTATGTGGGATGATACGAGGGAGGATCGAAAAGTAACGGACATCATTTTTTTTTCTCTTTGCAGGCTGCACTTTGGCAGACAACGAGTTTGAATATCAAGCTATAGACCGGTTTGGTTGGATCAGGTGTTGCCGTGGTGGAAGACAGTGTGAAAGGCGGCACAAAGATGTCGCGTTTGTTGGCGTCGACTACGAATGAAGAGCAAAGCAGTGTAGTCCGCTTTTTGTGGGCTAAACGGAAAACTCCGACGGAAATTCACAAACAATTGGACAAAGTGTATAGTGGTGATTGACTGGACCGAAGCAAAATCTCCAGATGATGAATTTCTTTCTAGAGGGCCGTGGCAACCTTACCGATTCGCCAACTTCCGGTCGACCTGTAACCGGTTCATCACCTGCCACTGTGAGAGGCATTGAGTAGGCAATCCTGAGTAACGGGCGGATCCACATGAGCGCACTGGCACAGACTTTCAATATTTCGCACGGTATAACATACGACATTATGCATGAAAAATTGCAATTTCGCAAGGTCAATAGGCGATGGGTGCCCAATAAATTGACAGGCGACCAGGAGGGACAGAGAATGATGTCATCCTTGGACTACTTGCTGCTTTACGTAGAAGGACACGAATTTCTGACGGTTGTAGTGACGGTTGAGTCCTGGGCGTACCACTACACTCCCGAAAAAAAGGAGGCCAATATGGTGTGGAAACTCTCCTACTCCCCGCCTGCAAAAAAATTCAGAGTAACACAATCTAAACAAAATGTCCTCATGACGGTGTTCTGGGACGTATATGGCGTTCTCCTGGTAGGTGTTTCATCCAACGGAGACCACTGTGAATGCCAAAACCTACGCTAATACGGTGACAAAGTTGCGTCGTGCCCTTCATGAGAAAAGACCCAACAGAGACGCTGCAAATGTCAGACTACTTCACGGCAATGCTCACTCACATGTTTCATAGTACGTTTGTGAAACATATACGCAATTTGGCTGGGAGGTGCTCCAGCACCCGCCGTACAGCCCGGACCTGGCTCCTTCGGACTTTCATCTGTTTGGTCCCTTAAAAAGATTCCTGGGCTACCGACGCTTCGATGTGGCTGACGAAATCAAATCGTTTGTCCACAGGTTGCTATACGCTCAGAAAACGGACTTTTATGAACGATGTATACTAAAATTGGTACCATGCTGAGATAAATGTTTCGAGCGTATCGGTTCTTATGCTGAAAAATAGCTAAGAAAGGTAATTTCACTGTGTATATGTTTTGTTTTGCCTATCTATTAAACTGTTTCCAAAAAAAAAAAAAGTACGCGTTACTTTTCGATCCACCTCGCGTAAAGAAATTAGCTTTCTTCTCCACCCCTAAATCTGCAGCCATTCGAGAAATTCTGGAAGTCATTGCCAATAGTGAGATTTTCAATGATAGCTTCTCTTTCAGGATTGCCAAGAATTTAGAACCAGTTCTTCAAATAACGACTTCCCTCTTACAAGATACCGCGCGGCACTTGTCTTTGAATAAAATTACATTGACATTTATCCGCTTAGCATCTAGTTAAGTCATCACGTTTAAATCATTGATGCGTTCTATTATTCAAATTGCAATTTTCTCTCTAGCTTAGTTGAAAGAGCCATCTGGTTGATATGCTGAAGCATGGAATCGTATATTTCTAATTTTACGCCATAAATCGGATTAGCCGCCCCTGTGGCGCAGTGGTCTAAGCGATGGCTTCTGATCATTCGTTCAAGATGGGTCCGGGTTCGTTTCCCGGTGAAGCATGGATGTTGTATTTGTCTTGCGGCGCTGACTCTCTCGCTTCCATGGAACCAGTGGCCCTAAATTAAGGACGGTCGACTGCTTATAGCCCATTTAGTTGCTCACGGTGGTCGTTAAACCTCCAACCAAAAACAAAATCGGATTGCTAATACTGTTTTACTATTTTATGTATAGTTGTTGTACAGTTAATCGTTATTAATTGCATTCAATATCAGCGCTATGTTATAGCCAACAGCCATGCTGTTGCAATTTTATTTTTCTTTGAAATGTAAAAGTCCTGCTTCAGGGAAGTTCTGTTTATTGATACAGTCCTGTTTCAGAGAAACGCGAAAGGAATTCAGATGTTTGTGTTACAGAACAAATTGAATTACTGATTCCACATAGAAGACAAGTGAAATATCACTCGTTTTTCTCTTTAGACCGTGCTAATGTGAATTATGCTTCTGTTGTTATACTCTTTTGGAATTTAATTTTGAGTCATCTTTTCCATTCTGCATTCTTATTATTCTGCGTGACTTCCCATTAGAACATGAACAATGTCCACCCATTTGGAATAGTACTTTCTGGTGCTTTAGCAGTATGCATTTTTTAACGCGGGAAATTTCATGCACCTAAGAAACAATCCTTCCTCTACCATTTCGATTTTTCAGGTAACGCGAAGGCGCTTACAAAAAAGGAAATGCTCTCAATGGCCTCTTAACGAGAAAATGTAGGTAATTACCGAGACACGATGACATTAGGAGGCTTTCTGTTTTGCGATAAATTATCTGGCAAGATTCTCCGCGAATTTCATTACCTGATTCAATTCTTGAAAAAACGAATCAGCCATCAGGAATTTAACGAAGTTGTCCACACCGCTGATAGAAATGACGAAAGCAAGATAAATAGAAAACGAATAAAAGGACGCAATTTAGAACGTGATGCCACTTAAACGTTTTTAGCGCGATTGTAATCATCAAGAATTCTTTAATTTGTTCCTAGTTGAATTTCCAATAAAAGATATGTACGAGATAAGTAGTCTTGTTTCCATCAAGGTAAGAAATGGCGCCGATTAAGCCTTTTTCATTAAATCACTCATAAATTTATAGTGCTTGAATCAATCTGATACAAAAAGCGCTTTGCGATAAAACTACTAGCATTTAGCAGAAAAGAAAGAGATATGATTTATACACTCAAAATGGGCAAAGAATTGAAAGTGCGGGGAAGATGTTACGACAGGAAGAAAATATAGAGAAACCCCGTACACCTTTTTCACGCGACCAAGTGAAATTAACCTATAGTTTAAAAAACGTATAAATGAAAAATGGATTACGGAATTACACCACACAATACAAATTTTGAAGATGCGAATCCCCATTTTGGTGTAAATATGACAAGGATGATAAGTCAGACAATATCCGAAAACTAAAAACTTTCGTTGTCCAGTCGTGGGAATTGAACCCGCGTAGCGCGGATAGCTTCTGACTATGCTAACCACTACACTACTCAGAACATCCAAGTCTGAAGATTCTGATTAATTTGATTATAACCATCACAGGACTCTCTAGTCGAAGCACCCGGCATTCATGTTTAGCGAATATGGAGGTTAAGAATTTTATCCAGTGATAGCGCGGAGGACCAGATAAATTATGAATGGAATACGGCATTACACCATACAATACAAATTTTGAAGATGTGAATACGTTTTTTGGTGTAAATATTACATGGATGGTAAGTCAGATTATATCCGAGAACTTAAAAATTTCGTCTTTCTGGAGCGGGAATCGAAGCCGCTTCTCCCACATTGCGTCTGAGTATGCTAACCACAACACCACCCAGAACGACCAAGTCTCACGCTTCCAATTAATTTGAATATTTATATAAATATAACGATCACAGCATAGAATTCGTTACCTCCAGATTCGCTAAACATGAATGCCAGTTGCTTTGACTAGCCAATCCTGTGATGGTTATATTCAAATTAATCGGAAACTTGAGAATTGGTCGTTCTGGGTGGGGTAGTGGTTAGCATACTCGGGGGCTATCCGGGAGACGCACATTCGATTCCCGCTGGTGGTTTTAAGTTGAAACATTTCATTTTCAAGACTATTAAGAGCCTGCATTTTTTTATTTTAGGTGATATGTCTATAAAGAAGTTGCTTTTTTGATGCACGTACCTAAAAATCATAATCATTCTCGTGTCTGAAGAAATGCTCGTTAAATTTTATGTTCTCAATCATTTCACATCGAGTTATAAGTGACGACGTTGCCGAAACTGCGTCGTAACTGATGTAACTATGGAAGCTGAACTCATCTTCTTGTTTAATTATAGTATTCCAGTCTAATCGCGAGATGGCATCTTCTTGTTGTGTAGATTCTTCTATTTGGTTGTCGGAAAAGTCATGACGTATTTTGGCACACCATGGCGGTCGGGCGGTTTTGGAAGCACTAGAGGCATGCGCAGCTCTGTTATCAATGCGGCATTCGACAGGAGCCATTTCTAGCTGCAGTCTAAAAGGAATAGTGAGCGATTTGGTTGATTTGCGGAGATTTGACATCAAGTTAAAAATGGAAGACCAAGCTGTGCCTTTTCGCCATATTTTACTGTTTTACTTCCGTAAAGGGAAGAACGCGCGTCAAGCTTGTGAAAAGTTGCATAAAGTGTACGGTGATAATGTTCTACAAGAACGTCAGTGCCAGCGGTGGTTTGCAAAATTCAGTGCTAGTGATTTTGACCTCAACGATGCTCCTCGGTCCGGGAGGCCAATCGAGGTTGATGACGACCAAATCAAGACATTGATCGAGTCAAAACCACGCTACACGACACGAAAGATTGCAGTCACATTGCACATTCACCATTCAAGCGTTCACGACCACCTGAAGAAGCTGGGATACGTAAGCAAGCTCGATGTGTGGGTTCCTCGTGAACTAAAAGAAGCTCAATTGACGACGCGTATAAAAATCTGCGATATGCTCATTAAACGTGAGGAAAACAATCCTTTTTTGAAGCGTCTGATAAATGGTGACGAAAAGTGGATTGTGTACAACAATGTGCTGCGCAAACGGTTTTGGTCCCGACGTGCTGCTTGGCCTCAAACAACATCCAAAGCAGATATTCATAAGCGGAAGGTTCTGGTCTCAGAGTGGTGGGATTTTAAAAGTGTCGTGTTTTTCGAGCTCCTACCACGGAACCAAACAATCAATTCGAATGTGCGCTGTCGGCAATTGGACAGTTTGAAAGAATACATCATCCAGAAACGTCCAGTGCTCGTTCATCGTAAAAGTGTTGTAGTCCATCATGACAACGCGAGACCACGCACAAGTTTGATCACCCGCCAACAGTTATTGGAGCTTGGGTGGGATGTGTTGCCACACCCAGCATACTCGCCTGACCTTGTGCCGTCAGACTTCCGCTTGTTTCGCTCTCTTCAACAATCCTTGCGTGGTATAACGTTCAATTCAGATGAGGCTCTACATCAACACCTTGTACAGGTTTTCGCTTCGAAAGACAGGTCCTTCTATGAACGAGGCATTCTGCAGCTCACTGAAACATGGCAAAAGTTTATCGAACAAAACGGGCATTATATAATTGATTGATCTTTGTTCTTCCTAACAATAAATGACCTTTGCAAAACATGGCTAAAATACGTCATTATTTTTCCCGCAACCCAATAGAAAGCGAAAGAGTTCTATGTGACAAAGTCAAACAAGATCAGGTGCCTACTGCAGGTACCGAGCAAGCCTATCAACTCTACCTCAGAAAGAGTGTGCGCATTCCTCAGAGTGAGTCTTAAACTAGATGAATGACGGGACAGGGGAAAGACTGGAAAACGGAAAACGATGTTCGCAGCGAAAGGGGATAATGCGAAGAGAGTTTACTAAAGGGAATTCAAATGGCTTGAATTTACAATCCATGAAGCCATTCATGAATTCGCAGTGAAGGGGAGGGATAGAGGGGAAGTTTGGTAAAGGGAATTCCCATCGTTTGAATTTCTAAACGAAACGATTGAAATTCCCTTCGCGGCGAAAGGAGATAATGGGAAGAGAGTTTACTGAAGGGAATTCACATGGCTTAAATTTACAATCAATGAATTTCGTGAATTCGTAGCGAAGGGGAGGGATAGAGAGGAAGTTTGGTAAAGGGAATTCCCATCGTTTGAATTTCTAATTCATGATACAACTCTACAATTAAGCTCATAAATAAAAATTAGGTGTGCAACTAATTTTCTCGGGCCCTAACCGCAAGCGATCATAAAACGTCGGAAAATGCAAATAGCTGTGTGCGATAATGGCTGATTGCAGCGCCGTCCTACAGCTTTCCAGATAACCGTAACCGCTCACAGCTGTAGTGACAAAAGGGACGAACGTTGGCGGTGAAATCAATGTCGTTCGAGAAGCAACATTTAAGGCACTGCCTCCTGTTCGCGTTTCAGCTGAACAAAAAATCCGCGGAAGTGCAGTAAATGATCTGTGCTGCTTTGGGTGAAGCTGCTGTGCCCAACAGTATGTGTAAGAAGTGGGTCCAGCGGTTTAAGCAGGGACATTTCGATATCCGTGATGCAGAACGTCCGGGACAGCCACAGAAAGTTGACGATGAAGAACTGGAACAACTGTTGGACACGGAACCCTGTCGCACACAGTCAGAGCTCTCCCAGAAACTCGGTGTTACACGGCAAACCATTGCAAAGCGCCTACGCAAGTTTGGACGGATTCACAAGGAGGGCCGTTGGGTGCCCTACCAACTCACAGCTGCGAACAAGTCTAGGCGGTACGATGTTGCTGTGTCCTTGCTCTCCAGATTCAAGAAAAAGAATTTCCTCCACAAGATTTTGACCTGCGATGAGAAGCGGATCCTCTACGATAATCCTAAGCGGCGCAAATTCTGGGTTTATCCAGATCAACCTACCACCAGTGCCACCAAACCGAAAATCCATGCCAGGAAGCTGTTGCTGTGCATACGGTAGGATCAGCGCGGTGTCGTACACTTTGAGTTGCTTAAACCTGGTGAAACAGTCCATACTGAGCGTTATTGTCAGCAACTCATTCGTGTGAGTGACACACTGAAGGCGGAAAGGCCATACACTGGCAAGGGCAGAAGGTCGGTCCTGTTGCTTCAGGATAACGCGCGTCATCACACCGGGAAAACGACTTTAAACACGATCACCGACCTGGAATGGGATATTTTGTCCCACCTAGCGTATTCTCCAGACTTCGGCCCGTCGGATTATCACCTCTTTCGCACCCCTTGCAACACCACCAGAGGCGTATGCTCTTCACTTCTGTCGAGGAGGTCCACACAAGTATTGATGACTTTATTGTCTCGAAACAGCCCTCGTTTTTCCGCAGTGGCATTCGGCAACTCACTGACCGAAGGCTCAAATGTATCCAACACGACGGGTACTACCTCCCTGATAAGGTACGTATTCGGTTTGCTGTAATTTGCTGTCATCTTGTCGTGCCTGTGGCCGAGAATTAAGCTGCACTCCTAATAATTCGATTAACGTATAATAGGTAAAATTTAGCATTAAGATCAGAATTTTTTGAACGGAGACATTTTAGGTATAAATGAGAAACCAATAAACGGCGGCGTACTGTAATATAAATGTTTTTAAATGCCGATGGCTTATTAGATTGCAATAACTGGGTCCACAATTGTCAACAGAGTGAGTACCCATAGTCCAGCATTTTCGCCAGATTTTTCTACCTCATATTGCTTTGCTCGCTGAGGCTAGTTATTGAGTTGTTGGGGTACTTACTCCCTTACGGTCTAACTTCAATGTCTACTTTTCCTGTTCCGTTACTAACAGTTTTATATTCATTTGATTAGCAGGTCACTGCTCAGGTATATTCTTCTGCGGCTGGGCTTGTATACATATACACTACTGTTTGGGACAATGGTAACACCAAGAGGGAATCACGCTATTCAAATTAAATTTATATCACAAATTCCTCGTGTTGCAGGAGATAACTGACTACATTTGCAGAGCTATATAGGATTTTTTATTTAAAACTTAGTATCGTGTGACGTCACCTTGAGCAACAATAACATCATTCTCTACACGGTGTGGCATTGAATGGAAGACGTTTTTAATATCGTCCTGGGAAATAAATTAGCAGGCTGCTTCTATGCAAGACCAGAGAAATAAATTAACAGTCTGCTTCTATGCGAGACCAGGGAGATAAATTAGCAGGCTGCTTCTATGCGAGACCAGGGAAATAAATTAGCAGACTGCTTCTATGCGAGACCAGAGAAATAAATTAGCAGACTGCTTCTATGCAAGACCACGGAAATAAATTAGCAGACTGTTTATATGCGAGACCAGGAAAATAAATTAGCAGGCTGCTTCTATGCGAGACCAGGGAAATAAATTAGCGGGCTGCTTCTATGTGAGACCAGAGTTCATTTGTGGTGACTGGCGGAGGCCTTTAACGGGCCAATCACTTAAGTAGCTACCATGTCCCAGGCATCTTCGATCGGAGACCTCTCCGGGTGACGTGCAGGTTAGGAAAAAAGCAGTATCTGCCGTGCGTGGAAAACGTCTTGGACTTTCTGGGCCACATGTGGCCGAGCATTGTCCTGCTGGAATGTAGCGTCAAGTCATCTCTGAAGAAAGTGTATCATTAAACATCCCTGATACATCGCTAGCTGTTTAGAGTTCCCTCAATTCGTACCAAAGGGTGATCGCGAATCTAATCCAATGCCACCCCAAACCATGACGCTTGACATTGGGCCGGTATGACGCTGCGAGGGTTCGTTCACCACTATTTCCTCAAGCATGTATGCGATCATCATGGTGCATCAAGTTGAAACCTGACTTGTGACTAAACAGAAGCTGTTGCCAAAGAGCGAGCCAATGTGTCTGTGTTTGAGACCCGGTAGCTGCCTGAGGCATCTGTGGTTAGGGTCAAAGGAATGCGCAGCAACTGGCTGCTAGCAAACAGTTCCTTATAAAGCAGTCAACGTACAACTGTACTAGAGGACAAAGCCTGACCTATGATAGTGATCCAGTGCTGCGCCAACACCGTGGGATGTTGCTGTGTGACTAGGCACAAGCGTGCGGTGTAGGTGTCTGTGACAGTCATGACGTTATGCGGTCCATTTCCAGGTTATCTGTGCGTTCGAGCCTCATCTGTCCACTGGTGTCACATACGAATTTCTGTAGTCCCGTTTCGTCTCGTTCGAGTGGCAATTTCACGGTAGCAACGTCCAGCTTCTCTCATTCTGACAATCTTTCATCACTCAAAGTCAGTCAGGTGTTCATAATGGCGAACTCATTCGACGACACGGCATGGTAAGACCCAAATAAAAAACAAAAAAAAACCAACACTTTCAACTCACTGTCGGCATTTCACTGATCGCAGCATCTCTTTTGAGATAGCTGTTTATACCTAAGACCGGACTGCTCACAGGGCGCTGCGCCGAAATAGCCTATGTTCACTGAAATGTTCATGATTTGCGTTTCCTAAACTGTTGTACATATCCTGTAAGTCTCAAGCTAATACCAGGAATCCTTTTGGGTGTGGTAATTTTTACAAATACTAGTGTATATGAGCGAGGTCTTATATTTGATTTTTCTCCTTTGGTATAATTTTGTAAGGAACTAACACCTTTTTGTCTCCTTCAACCAACTCTAAGCTAAAGTTCTTCAGTATACCTTGCTTCCAAAGGTTTTTTGGTCCTTGCTTCTAGCAATAAAAGAAACCAGTATGGAATACCGTACTTTTCTAGAAATGAAAAATGCGTGGCGATAGCATGATCATTTAATAACAAACATGTAGGTGCAATAAATTAAAACTTAGGACTTTGGTAGCTATCTAATAGAGGGTGATTCACTCGGGACTGAACACTTATTATGGAATATATGAGATGGAGAATATAGGATGAGCGTGAAACCCAAACGGAGCGGTTCTTTGTTCCCTGACGAAGCAGTCGACATGCATTACCTGTGAATAAAATGTTTCCCCGGCAGCTGGGTGGGTGATTCACTCGGGACTGAACACTTATTATGTGGAATATATGAGAAGAGAAATATGCGATGAGCATGAAACCCGAACGGAGCGGTTCCTTATTCCCTGACAAAGCAGTCAACATGCATTACCTGTGAATAAAATAACTCCCCAGCAGCTGGGTGGGTGATTCACTCGGGACTGAACATTTATTATGTGGAATATATGAGATGGGGAATATGGGATGAGCGTGAAACCCGAACGGGGCGGAACTTTATTCACTGACAAAGCAGTCGACATGCATAAAATCTCAATAAAATGTCTCCCCGACAGCTGGGTGGGTGATTCACTGGGGACTGAACACTTATGTGGAATACATGAGATGGGAGATATAGGATGAGCGTGAAACCCGAATGGAGTGGTTGTTTATTCACTGACGAAGCAGTCCACATGCATTACCTGTGACTAAAGTATCACCCCTGCAGCTGAGTGGCGCCGCAATGAGGCGCTCTCTCTCTCGTAGTGGTGGGGGAATAGCGAGTCTCCGGAGTCAGTTTAAGCAATGAGATCGAATAAAGATGGTGTACTCAATTGAAGAATGTGTGCTCATTATGCGTAAGTACTGGGTAACCGGTTCCTTCAAAAATGCCAGAAGGAATTTCTGAAAAAATTTGGTAGACGTACACCACTCATCAGAGCCCACCATCGATGTATGGTGCGCGGTGTAACCGACGTCGTATCATTGGGCCAATCTTTTTTAAAGACACGGTGAAAACCAACCGATACTTGGAAATCTTTAATGAGTCTGAACCAGTTGGATGATCAGGAACTTGCAGATGGTTAATTTCAGAAGGACGGTGCAACGTGCCCTCCAATAAGAGCATGGCAGAAATTAGCAGCTTTTTCCAGAACAGGAATACCTGTGGCCGCCTAGGTCTTCCGACCTGACACGCCCAAATTTCTTTCTCTGGGGACTTTTAAAAAGCAAGGTTTATGCCAACAAGCCAAGGTCGATTGAGGAACAGAAAGACAACATCACACGTGAAATGGCTGCCATCGACATCGCTGCGCTACATCGCACATTCACCAATATGGAGCGCGGGGTGAATATGTGCCTTGACGCTGGTGGTGGGAACTTCCAGTATCTTCTATGAGACATTCCTTCTTGTCATGGGTCAAGGTATGTTTTACATTAAATTCATTCAAATGTGCCTTTAATATCGTGAGTTAATTAAAAGAATAAGTGTTCAGTACTGAGTGAATCACCTAGTATTCTCAAATCATAAAAACTGGAGAGTGAAAAGAGCCTATTAAGAGGTACTTTTACCGTATATATTTATTTATAACAAGATTTTTATATTCGGCGGACTTGATGTGAATACTTTGTACATATGGATATCAAGAAACCCATATTAAATAGTCTTGCAAGCACAAAATCTAATTCCTCTATCCAAAGACATACATCATCATGTTCGGTGAAAATATAGACAGTTATCTAATAGTGCACCCAGAACACATTTATAAAAGAAAAACAGGAGTTGTTCACAAAAGGACTAATCGTCTGTTAGGAGGATCACTACAACAAACTTATTGTTTCTCTGACTTACGTGTAGAACACACACACACACACACACACACACACACACACACACTACCTGGGTTTTCCACTTCATAGTGTCGTGAAGAGAAGTATGAAGAAGGTGCTGAGGGAGCACGACCAAAGCAACTTTTCCACTTCGCCATTTCACAAATTTGGAGATGGCCCTTTCTTTTACTGTATGCTTCCCTTCGTTCTAAATATTTTCTGTCTTGATGCCTTCTTACCATGAGGAAAGAAATATGGAGTGAGTAAAATTACGGCTTTCAACTAAGTAATTATAAGATATTGCTATTAAAATGCCGACTGTCTTTCATTCCCTACAGTTTTTCCCTGATGGACAGATAATGAAAGATCCGGGAATCATTTTCCAGCACTACAATACACTTTTCCTGTAAGAGTGGTTAACGTCGTGTTCCATATCTCCCAGAACTCTTTATTGTTCTTTCAGGAAGCAAAGTTATCCAATAGAAATCTTTCTTTTCAGTTGCATAGGTGAGGCACTAATTATCCTACCAACTAATTGCTGTTCCTTCTACAGAGTTACTTTGGAATTCATTAAATGCTTACATCTGTCACGGTACTTATTAACCCTTAGAACAGCACGAAGTATGTGTCAATGTATTAGCATGACGTGCGCATTGTACTCGAGAGCGCAATTCCATCGCCATCTGGCTAAAGTGGCAGTATATCATCTTGCAATAGTTTTTCCTCATTATATTTGCAGGATGCAGGCACTCCTTTGTTGGATTTAAGTGTTTGGTGTAAATTTGGGGAAGATTTTGCAATTTTGCTAGGATGAAAGCCAACATTACTATAAATTCAAATCAACAGAAATATTTGTTCACTTTCTGAGAAGCCAGCAGGTGGCATTCAGACGGAGAGCATTTGAAGCACAGAGAATATTCGTTAACCATACTTTTGTGAATTAGAGTAAACATTTTTATAGATAAATGCAGGAGCAAGGGGTTAGAAATTAATCGAAAAGTCTTAAAGATAACTATTATTCTGATCTTTGCTCTTGATGAACACACAGTGTAATTTTTCAAAGATGTGCATTAGCTTTAGGGTGAATATTTGCATTATAAACGAGTAAGAATATTCGTAGCGTCCGCTTAATTTATTTCTTATATCTGAATTAACTATCTTTACTCAAACGATGGCATTTGATTCAAGAAACTAGAATTCTAATTTGTCAGCCAATGAAGCGACAATAATTGCAGGAAGCAGCTATCTTAATTACTAATCGACAAGGCGGCTATATCAACAGTTAGTTACGCGTTTTAATGCTAATCCATAGATCAACCACACGTTTCAAAATGTTTCCGTTTTAAGTAACAAGCCACAAAGAGACTATGATTTCTAGAAATTAACTTTTGATCTGCGAATTCACCAGGAGACCAAAGCTTTAAGAATCAACGGATGCAGCGTATAAAGCTGTTTCCCGAAGACAGACATAAAGGAGGCTCCTTTCTTTTCTCCATCGCTCAACACTAACGGTTAAAGAGATGGAGCCGTTTCATCGCAACTAACTGAATTACTTCGAAAAATACGTAGGTTGCCTCAAAACACCGGGAAACTGTTTTCATGAAAAATGTATAGTACAGTGTTCGACCTTGGCACCAGCCTCGAGAATATGGTAGTCGTTAGAGTAACTCTAGCAACCGGCCACACCTGTTTATCACACATGCGTCGTCGGTAGTGCGCAGTTGAATAATCTTGTTTCGTGAACCCCTAACAAGTGTGTTCGCGCACTGATTTTTCGAAAAATAGGTGTGAAAGACAAACAATGATGCGTCTTAAAATGTTGTTGTCGTATTTTCAGAAATCTGTTGGAGAGACTTTCCGTCGTATGCAAGAGGCTTATAAAGATGAATGTCCAAGAAAATCAACAACTTACAGATGGCATAAAGCATTTATAGATGGTCGTGATTCGGTGGCTTTAATTGCACATGGAGCAAGACTTCCAACAAGTGTTACAGGGTTAAACATCAATACAGTAGGTGTTATTATACGGTGAAGACAGACATCCATCAATTAGAGGTATCAAAGTTATAGTTCATATATTAACCAAGTTCATATTTCAAATTCATCAATTCACAGAATTTCAACCGAGCATTTGAACATGAAACGAGTTTGTTCAACTTGTGTTCCTCATTTCTTTCCATGTGTGGCTCAATACAAGGCCGCACATGGCTAGTTCTTTCGTTTTCTTTCGTTTGCTCTTTGGCTTTCTTTCGTTTGTTATTTGGAAAAAAATGAATATTAAGTTGATACCCCAACCTGCATATAAACCCGACTTGTCGCCATGTGACTTCTGGTTCTTCTCCATTTTAAGAAAGGCATTACGGGAACGACAAGTTGAGACTAATAAACACCTTATTCCAGCCACGTAGTGGTGCATCAACAGCATTTCAGAAGAGGAATTCCAGAAGACATCCAAAAAACTGTGTGGAACGTTGGGACACCTGTATGATACCAATGGTCAGTATTTCGGAATGATGACCACTTCCTTGATATTTAAGGTACTCATATCTGTTTTCAGGGATAGGAGCAATAAGAAAAATTCAGGATACAATTTTTCAAAACTTTCAGGACAATTTCAGGACATAATTTGGCGGACCAGGCAGGTAAATTAAGCCAAATTTTGGTACAAATGCAGAATTGTTATTCCTTTACTAAAAAGCTATCTAAATTATTGCTCAGTTGTTAGCAGGAGTTTTTTCACTTTTAAGGCTAACAACGCCCCTATCGTTTCAATGGCTAGATTTGGCCTAAATTCTGTTTGACTCTTACAGACAATATTAAGCCGCCCCGGTGGCGCAGTGGTCTAAGCGATGGCTTCTGATCATTCGTCCAAACGGGGTCCGGGTTCGAATCCCGGTGAGGCATGGATGTTGTGTTTGTCTTACGGCACTGGTTCTCTCCCTTCCCTGGAGCCAGTGACCCTGAATTAGGGACAGGCGACTGCTTATAGCCCATTGAGTTGCTCACGGTGGTCGTTAAACCTTCAATAAAAAAAAATACTAAAAATTATTTCCGCAGTTCCGTTACTGTGTGGCACAACAAGAACAGCATGTATCAGGTGTGGCAAAACTTCATACTTTTTATAACAAATTACACCACTCATTTTCAAAGTGTTTGACCATGCGGTATCAATTGTAGGACTATTCGAAACACCTTCTTCCAATTCATCAATTTTATATAAGGCAAACTTCAGTTCCATGTTGTCCAGACCACTGTCACTATCAACAGCAGCTGGGAAAATATTTTCTAAGTACATTACTAAAGAAAAGGAGGCTTCTTCCATTACAATTCCTGTATCAACTACTTCTACGTGCAGGTACATTACTAAAGAAAAGGAAGCTTCTTCCATTACAATTCCTGTATCAACTACTTCTGCGTGCAGCAGAAATTCACTTTTCAGTCAGAATTTCTTCAAAATATAGTCATATGTATCACATAACAACAACACAGGATAGGCAGAACCTACCGAGAAAAAAATTATGATTACAGGAGAAATCTTCTCTTTGACCGTCTTCCGTTTTGGAAAACTCTTTCCTCCATTTTTAAGCTGAAATGTAAGTATGTATGGAATAAATGGAAATTTAAGAAAAATACTGGGCAGAAGGAAAATCGCGAGAAAATATTACAATTACGGGAGAAATCTTCACTCCAACTAACTTCCGTTCCCGAATTCCGTCCCCAAACGGACCCCCCCCCAAAAAAAAACAGATTTCTGCTCAGTTTGTGCATCGATCACGAGGAAGTGATAACGACTGACATAATTGCGGCGGACCTGGCGCCGTACATTCTTTCCACTTACCTTTCAAACAAAAGCGTCACGAACTTTGTTCAGAGGCTCCGGGCCGACGTAATACTGGCCCGAAACCGTGCTTTCTTTCCACTTACCTTTCAAACAAGCAAAACACATTCTTCCTCCTCAGAAAAAAAAATTTAGTTGCGTCACGAACTTTGTTCAGAGGATTCGGGCCGACGTTAACTTGGCCCAGCGCCATGCTTTCTTTCCACTTAGTTTTCAAACAAACAGCACACATTCCTCCTACTCAGAATAGAAAACAAAAAAGAAAAGAAAAGAAACAAAGAGGTGCGTCACGAACTTGGTTCAGAGGCATCGTGCCGACGCATTCCTGGGCAACCGCGAAAGAAGCACGTCCGGGCCAACGTAATCCTGGGCAAAGGCGAAAGAAGTACACCAGGCCTACGTAATACTGGCCCAGTGCCGTGGGTTTTTTTTTTTTTTTTTGTTTTGTTTTTTTTTGCGCTTTTTCAAAGAAGCAAAACAAATTCCTCCACCTAAAAAAAAAGAAAAAAGAGCTGTGTTACGAGGTTTGTTCAGATGCTTTTATATCGATTAATTACAAAACCAGTAAAACTTTCTTAATAACAGCGAAAATCTCACTTTCGGTGATTTTTCGTTAGTCATCCGTAATTCCGTAATCCCGGGGGAAATCTGCAATAGCTACGAAGATTCCGTAATGGGGTTAGCATCTCTGTGCGTCCTCCGTAATAAGTGGCTTCACGGCCGCTTCGATTGTCTAACCTTCTCACAAACGCGGGAACGCGTTCGCGGACATCGCAAATTACAAGAGAGAGTTCTTGGCGATGAGGTCACAACGACAGAGTTCTCTCTTTCTCTCGTTCCATTTTTTTATTTACGTGTTAGTTGTAAACGCTAGATAATGAATCACTATACATAGTTTACCATTTATTCTTAAAATGTCAGGATTACACTCAAATTTTCAGGATATAGAACAAAAATAAGAACATTTCAGCACAAAAAAATAAAAATCAGGAACTTCAGGAATTTCAGGACATTGTTTTGGGACAACCGTTGTTCATAAATTTGGCTGATATAAGTGTCATCGTAGTCATTGTGAACTATTATCAATCCACTGCTGGATGAAGGTCTCCCCAAATTTCTTCCACAACGGTCTGTTTTGAGCCGGTCTCCTCCATTTCACTCTCGCTTGCTTTCGAATTTCTTCCACCCATCTCCCACGTGGTCTTCTTTGAGTCTTTTCCTGCTCCTTGGAATCCAGTCAAAAACTTTGGTTGTCCATCGGTGGTCCGTTCTCCTGGTAATAGTTATATACTTTATTTATTTAGTTATATACTTATAGTTACATAATTTGATGCCTGCGATTTTCTGTATGCTATGTATAAGGTACCGATATACACTGACGGAAAAAAAAATCCCAACACCACGAAAAAATAGTTGTAGAGGAATGAAATGGCAGCAATACATTTGTATAGGTAACATATTTAATCTATTAAGGTTTCAAGATCACAGCTTATTGTAAGCGCGAGAAGAGCCATTTTAAATGTGAATGGCTGGTACATTAATAACCGGTGTAAACGCCAGAATGTTGAATGCAAGCACGCAAACGTTCATGCATTGTGTCGTACAGGTGCTGGATGTCAGTTTGTGGGATGGAGTTCCATGCCTGTTGCACTTGGTCGATCAATACAGGGACGGTAAATGCTGGTTGGGGGTGACGCTGGAGTTGTCGTCCAATGATGTCCCATACGTGCTCGATTGGTGAAAATCTGGTGATCTAGCAGGCCACGGCAACATGTCGACACTCTGTAGAGCATGTTGGGTTACAACAGCGGTATGCGGGCGAGCGTTATCCTGTTGGAAAACACTCCCTGAAATGCTGTTTATAAATGGCAGCACAACAGGTTGAATCACCAGGACGACGTACAACTGTGCCGTCAGAGTGCGTTGGATAACCACGAGAGTGATCCTGCTGTCATAGGAAATTGCTCCCCAGACCATAACTCCAGGTGTAGGTCCAGTGTGTCTCGGCCGCAGACAGGTTGGTTGCAGGCGCGCACCTGGCCTCCTTGTATTCAACACACGGCCATCACTGGCACCCATGCAGAACCGGCTTTCATCAGAAAACACAACAGATCTCCACTCCGTCCTCCAATGAGCTCTAGCTTGCCACCACTGACGTCGCAAACGGCCGTGGTTTGGAGTAAGTGGAATGCACGCTACAGGGCGTCTGGCTCGTAGCTGTCCTTCAAGTAACCGATTTGTAACAGTTCGTTGTGTCACTGTGGTGGCAACTGCAGCTCAAATTGCTGCCGCAGACGCATTACGATGCGTCACAGCCATACGCCGTACATGGTGGTCTTCCCTCTCAGTAGTGCCACGTGGCCGGCCGGAACCCGGTCTTCTTGAGGCAATACTTTCCCTTGACCACCGCTGCCAACAATCATGCACAGTGGCTACATTCCTGCCAAGTCGTTCTGCAATATTGCGGAAAGAAAATCCACCTTCTCGTAGCCCTATTACACGACCTTGTTCAAACTCCGTGAGCTGTTGACAATGGCTTCTTCGTCTTCTTAAAAGCATTATTGACTAACATCAACACACTAAGTCGAATCTCAACGATAACTAACGCTCACGAACGTTACAGCGCGTATTTACAGCAAACCTGCTTTGCATGTTCCGAGGGGCACTACTATCGCCACACGTATGCGCCCAGCGCGAAATTTGCATAGACGTCATCTTACAGATGTACTCTCACCGCCTACCAACTGTCGTTTATCTAACACAACCCCTTCTTGGGGTGTTGAAATTTTTTTCCGTCAGTGTAAATGGTAATTAACTTCATCGTGTTGGAATGTTGGAACAAAAAATAATAATTCTTTATGCTCTTTTTATGTCAAAAAACCTTTTGCAAAAGGAACTTTGTTTTTCATCGGGTTTATAAATGTTCACAAAATTCATGTCTCTCTTGCACGGTTTTTATTTAAGAGAGATCTTTCTTCGTTTTTCTGAAAGGAATCCTGAATTTCATTTTTATTCTTTATTTGTTCAGCTGTTCTTTTGCATTTTGTCTTCCTGTCATATTTAGCAAATCCAAAGCCTCGTTTACCCTATACTCCTGCTCTCATGCTTTTGGGAAACTGCCCGTGTATCATCCCGAAAAATTGTCCGCAAGCTACAACGGAAACAGCAATCCTTTTAAGTAGAAACACCACTGCTATCATTCCAATTCCACCCCTGTCAGAAGTACAGTCATTCTTCAGCCCAGGAGTTAATCCACTTTCTCGCAGTTTGCGATATTACAAGAAATCAATGTTTTGCAAAACTTTCAGGATACATTTAAATTTAAAAATGTAATAAAATCGAATATTTTTCTATCACGCCAAATTCGCCACTGCATTCCGCGGGTCCTAAAGTTAATTGAGCGGAGAGAAAAACGAGTCTCATTCGTCCGAAAGGAGTCCGGGTTCCAATCCCCGGTCAGGCATGGATGTTGTGTTTCTCTTACGACACTTGGTTTTCTCCCTTCCCCGGAACCAGTGACCCTAAATAGGGGACGGGCGACAGCTTATAGTCCATTGCGTTGCTCACGGTGGTTGTTAAACCTCCAATAAAAAAACGCGTCTGTTTCAATGGAACGAGTTAATGTGAAGAATCAGGAGGAGTATAGATTATTTTTTTTGAACTACCTGTTCTCTACAACTTCTTTGATATCTATTCTATCTATCCCTGAGATGCAAGGTCAGGTGATACGTAACATATCATGGCCACTCCGTGACAAAAAAAGACCCAGAAGAAGACCATACGGGAGATGGATGAAATTAGAAAGCATACCGGAGTAACATAGAGGAGAGTGGCTCAAGACAGACAGTTGTGGTAGAAACTTGGAGAAACTTTCATCCAGCAGTGGACTAATAATGGTTGACAATGATGATGATGATGATATATGTCTTGAGCCTCTCTCCTCAATGTCACTCCGGCATCCATTCGAATTTCATCCATCAATTCTCTATGTGATCTTTTTCTGGGTATTTTTCGTCCCTTGGAATCAAGTCTAATTTCCGGTTGACCATCGGGGGTCCGTTGCTCTGGCGGCAAAATGTCCAGCCCATTGCTCGATCTTGATAGACGTTGAGTTGGTTGCTCCTACAATTTAAGCATTCTAATGGTATTTACCTCATCCCTCACTCACCTGTTGCGTTGTCCGCATGCTTAAAAGTACTGTGCACGTTTTGAGTTACTTTTCTGGTGATATCTTCCTTGTATTTGTTTAAACTCCTCTGTTTTCATATCGTTAGCTCGTTCGTTTACGTTTGGAAGCTGCGAACATGGCGGTTTCCGGTTTTTCCTTATCATCTATGGGCGTGGCGGATGCACACCATGTCGCACTTCCCATGTCCATGGAAGCTGACCTACTCTCGTCCTCAGATGTTTCCGCTCAGGTGCCTTCCCAGATTTCTAGTACTTCTGCTCCGGTGCCTTCATTGGACTTGGCTGCGCCTCCTTCTTTAGCTTCTGCCTCGGCCTCGGTGCCCTCCCTGGGTACTACTGATCCTACTTCCTTACTGCCTTCTGTGCCTGTCGGTCATGCACAGCCTTCTCTTCCGAGGATGTCATTTGCCTCTACAGTGCAGCGAGGCGCTACTTCTACCTCAGCTTCTTCCAAACCTGATGGTCTTTTGCAATCAACACCTACTATTCAGGTATCCAACCACAATGTGAAGGTAACGACTGAAGACGATTCGCAGACTGGCCTTGAGTTCCATAACCTCATGGATAGAAGGTTTGCTCTTTCATGCCTTAGCAAATGCTCCTTTGCCACGCAACATGGAGGCCCTCTATGGCCATGTGTCGTCTGCGTCTATTGCCGAAATTTCTCGTACCCCTCGGGGTATCTAAGTGCAGTTCAAGCACAAGGAGGATGCTGAATTTTTCTTGCACACGGGCTTTCGATTGGTACAAATCATCTTATCCTTTTACCTCTTTTCCAAGTGTATGGTGAATATCACGTTCTCTCCTGTTCCACAGGAAGTGCCTGATTCCGCGCTTCCTCTCCTTGCCAGCCATGTTTGTAAAATCGTTAGCAAGGTCCGTCGCCTTTCTGACGCTCCACGGGGAACCCGATTTACACATTCTACGGGACCTCACCGTCAGTTGTTGGTCGTTTTCCCCACTGAGAACGCCTTAACGGATTGTCCTACAGACGCCACTGTAGAAATTGGCTCACGCACGTACAGTGTCAAGGTTTTTACAACTCACTATTGTACTCACTGTCTTACACAGGATCACATCACTGCCTCCTGTGAACGCATACTTTGTGGCCTTTCTTCCAGCTTGCTTCCCATTGCCGATCACACTGGTTTTTCTACTGTCCCCTCTTCTAGTGCTTTGCCATACGCGACCTCTCCTTCTCTCCGTCAGACGCATCTTCCACTCAAAGACAATGATCTCTTTTCTCCTCTTCTGCACCGTACGAACGTGCATCCTCCTTCAGGGTCAGTAGCGATGTCATCTACTACTAATATGTCTCCGGCGGAATGTTCCGACTAAGATGTGTGGAGTGGTGCTTCGGCACTCCGACCGACTGGATCTCCTCTGTGTCTCTCGCATATCGGAACTTCAACTACGACCGGGTCTGATGTTTCTCTGTTGCCGCACCTTCCTGCTGCCTCGGTTATTGTTCCAGCGTTAACCGATGCTGATCGGGAACATACTGATTCCTTGGCGCAACTTGTGTTCTCGCCGCCTGTTTTGGGTGCTCATCCAGATCCACCAATGGATACCTCCACCTCAACTTCGTCTTCGAAACGGACTGATCCTTCCAAAGGCTCTGTGAAACAGAAAAAGGTAAAACATATTTCGGTTACGTCTTCTGTGGCCTCCTCTAGTGTTCCCGATGTTTCCAGTTCAGAAGTTTCTCCACCTAATGACTCTCGAACAGTTTGCATCTTCGTTCTGGCCCTGTGAATCCTCTCTCAGATGATGAGGTTATGCAGCCCATTGATAAGTTTCTTCTTGTTCCTGGCCCACTGTCCAGACAGCAACTTTTACGCCTCTTACAATCTGCTTGTACGATTGTCTGTACCGAAGAATTTCTTCGTTCACCTGTTCTTGATCTGTGTGCAGTGGTGATGCATTTTGAAGCGTATGTGCCCTTTTTCAAATCCCTGAGTGTCACATATCGTAGATACCAGGTATTCATGAGACGAAAAACGCGCAGTCTCTCCTCCTTGAAAGACCTCGCTGAGAAACAATTTTGTGATACCTTGCTTTCTGAAGCCGATAACATTTAGCGTTTCTTCCTAACCAGACACGGTTTCTGTTGCCTCTCACGTTCTCCAATATTGTTTCATGTTTTAGTTATAGTACTTTGTGTTTTTCATTTGCTCTCATTGTGTGTCTTACATATACTGGTGTTTTCCTTTGTCGCGGTTTTTTTCCATACTAAATTTGTTAACTTGGTTCTTATTCATTTCTTCCTTTGTTTATACTGTTGTACACGTTTTACTTTGTATCGAATGATATGCCGATCTGATTTTCCTTCTTTGTGTACATCGTCATTTTATTATATCTGCAAATTGATGTATTCTTCTATTTGCTCTCCAGTTTGTGGTGAAATCCCAACACCAGGTGGAAGCAACAGATCTGCGCATGTAAGATCTGCGCACGCGCAGAAGCAACACGTGCTGTGTCTCTCGTGATATAAACCATATTTTTCCTCTTTATGGTTTCTATGTTGCATTTTTCAGTGATATCTCCTACGTATGTATTCCGTGATTGCAATAAACTGGGCACCTTTGGTACCCGCAATTACCAAAACTCAAACCATTGCCATTTCAGGGATTTCACTCTGGTCATGATGCCCTCTACTCCTCTCATTTTCCTTATCCACAAGATCCTCTTCTTATCTTTGCTGGTTACACAAAGCACGCATCTCCCCAGGCTGATTTTAGCTGGCTGAAGCCTTCGTATGCCTTTCTTAGTTAAGGTTCATGTTTCTGCTCCATAGATAAGCACTGTCAGCATGCACTGATTAAACACTTTCTTTTAACACATAATGGTATACTCCTTTTAAAAATCATACTGTGTCTTCCTAAGATTCTCCATCCATGTTTTATACGCCGATTAATTTCTTCATCAGTGTGAACCTCACTTGATATCTGCTGCCCAAGATAAATGTAGGTATCAGTTGTCTCAAACTTTTCTCCGTCAATCTATAAATCTTGGTTTCTTGTAAAAGCATTGCACATCACTTTTGTCTTCTGAAAGTTCATTTTTGATCCACTTATTCTTGTCAGCAAGTTCCTGGATCATATTCTCCAGTCTGAAGAGGTATTTGCAAAAAATGACTTCGTCATCAGCATTACGACCCAGAAAAGGCACAAGTGTTGGGAAACTGCTGGCCACCAGCTGGCAGTGATGTGACACTGCTGGCTGAAATCTGCCGCTCACGGCTTGATAGCCGTCCGTTGGTGGCAGCGCCGTCAGTTGGCGACCATAGATGGCCCTGCAGCATCGCTGTGAATTGCGGACCACCCAGCAAGTGCCACTAGTGGCCCGTAGCTGGCACTTGGTGAACTCCCAACACCAGGTGGAAGCAACAGATCTGCGCATGCGCAGAAGCAACACGTGCTGTGTCTCTTGTGGTACCAGTTAGTTGAAGACGACGTCATCATGTTATTTTAGTGGATATTAAGAAAAAAAGCATATGTAGTGAGGCGAATTAATTTCCTAATGAAATGCCACGTCGACGAAGATATCAGATTAAACCATGAACTATTAGATTACAGCCATAAAATACACCAACTCTATTCCCATGAATAACAAGAAGTAATTTCTGTGTAATCTTTCGTTTTAACACTCACTAAACTGCTTGAAACAAGAGTCCTGGAAAAACATTAAAAAAGCGTTATGTTGAAAAAAATTATACACGTACAAAATTTATCAATTATTTGAAAAAAAAAAAGCAACGCTATGTGGATATAATGCACATATCCATGGAGGAATTCACTTCTAAAAATAACGAGAAGTAAAATAAAATATATTTCCCCTTTGAAATAAATGTAGCTTCGGACAGCTGAAAGGAAAGACACAACGTTAAAAATGTAACAGAATGTGACATGAACGGGTAAATATATTAATTCAACAATCGCCTTTCACGACGACAAGGGCAGCTCGAAACTTAGAAAAGCACCTTTAGGTTGGTACACTCGTTGAAAAAGTGAAGTTCCATTAAGGTAAAAAAAACAGTCGTACGTTGAAAAAATAAATTTATGAATTATATGAAGCTGACATTTATGAAAAATACCTCACAAAATTGTAAAATTAAATACAGGACCATTCGTTACACATTCTGCAGAAAAGAGGGTCAGCTTCAAGCCATAATCGTGCGTGCTAAATCAGTCCAGTTGGTGAAGCGCCCGCTTAACACGCAGAGAGTCCTTGGTTCGTTTCCAGCGAGATTCAAACGAGCGTATTTCTGGACCTGTTGTGGAAATTTCCCCAGCGCAGTGCGATAATTCAGGAATTTCGTAAAGAGAAAAAGAAAATAGTTGCAGCTTTGGGGAACTGCGGTTATCATTTATTTGTTATGGCTTCTACTGGGGAATTGGCGGACAAGATTCGGCCAGCTATCAGTTACATCACGTGATTGCCGGCTGCCACTGCCGGGAAACAAGCGGATCACATTAGACTAGCCATCATTTATGGCACGTGCTTGCAGGGCCGCTGAAGGGCCACTTGTGGCAACTACTGCCTCTGACGGATAACTGATGGCCCTGTTGTGGCATATGACAACTGTGGGCCTGAACTGCTGGATATTCTGTTGGACGCCCGGACATTTTATTGACGGTTCGGTAGCGGCAACATCGTGATGGGCCATTGGTGGTAGTGCTGGCTGCCAGCAATGACCCAGTGCTGGGCCCAGCCAGACTTTTTTTGCTGGAGAAGGTGAGTTAAATATTCTGCATTAATCTTTATCCCTTTGTTTTTCAGTTCAATGATTGAAAGACATTTTGCAATCTGGCATTAAAGAGTTGGGGAGATATGGTGTCATCTTGCCTCACTCATTTTCCATTTTTGTTTGTTTGTGCTGTATCCTCAAATATCCGAACCCTTGCACTTGAATTTCATACTGTAGATGTTATTAATAATGCTAATGTATGCATTTTCATTGAATTCAAAGCCATTGAAACTGCTGATGTTTTCACGGAATCGAAGGCCTTTTCATGATCCATAAAAGCCATGCATAATGGGAGTTCATATTCTCTTGTTCTTTTAATTAGTTCTTCTCAGTACATGGATATGTTCTACAATGAGGTAGCTACTCCTGAATCGAACTTATTATCTTGGTTGAGCCATGGCTAGTGATACCTTCAAGCGATGTGAAAGAATCTTACTGAAGATTTTATAAGCCACTGATCACTAGACATAATAGGCCTGTAGTTCTTAAGATCCACAACGTAACCATTTTCATGTAGCAGGATCATTATAGCATTGTTCCAATCCTCATTAATTATCCCTTAATTGAGACATCTGGAGGAAACTTGGGGGAGTGCAGTTTCAATTTCTTCACTTTCTTCTAGTATAATGTCCACAGTAATTCCATCTTCTCCTGGAGCTCCTCCACGTTTTATGTTCTTAATTGCATGTGTAACTTCTGCAGAGAGGACTGCAGGGACTTTGGTACTTGTACCTGTCGCAATGTCGGGAATAGATGTACCATCCATTTCATACAGTTTGGAATAGAAATCTTTCACCCTTGTCAAATTTTACTTCTATTTCTTCTTACAGTACCATCGTCTTTTTTCAGTGGCATAATACGTTTTCTGCCCTTACCGAGTTGTTCCTTTGCTCTCTTTAGGCTATGGTTGTTTACAATTGCTTTGCCCTATAGTTCACAATAATTCCCTTGTGTTTTCAGTGATACTTTTCGTATTGTCTTGCATAGCTCTGTATATTCCACTTTGGAAGTTGAATGGTACGCCTTTTTTGTCTTCGTCTGACTTCTCCTTTGCATTAACAGTTTTGTTTTTCCCGAAATTTTTCTTCATTTGTAACTTGTTCTTAGTACCACATATTTTTGTCCAAGAGTCCATAAGAGCCTTGGTGAGTTCTCTGTTAATTTCAGAAATATCCACTTCTTCCGATGTTAGGCCTTCTAAAGTAGAGAATATCGTCCTCAGTTCCAACTTGAAGGTGTTATGATATTTTTGTAAAGTTGGTTATGTCAATACATTTTGTTTGCCTTATAAGCTTGCCACGTTCTAGTTAAGTGTTAAGGTGCATCTTACATCTCACCATTCTTTAGCCACTGTCTGTGTTGAACTTGTTTAACACACTGCAGCCTTCGATGACAAATTTTTTGTTACACATAATAAAATAAATTTTACTTGTCCCATTCGGATATCTCTATGTTCATCTTCTGTTTGGCTTTTTCTTGAAAACGGAGTTCATGTTGAAAAACCTTTCTGCTTCTGCAAACTCTACGAGAGTATTAGCACGTTGATTTATGTTCCCATAACCGAATTCACCAACCAAAGTTTCATTCTGCTGCTGTTGCTCTATTTGTGCATTAAAATCACCCATAATATTCTTCAAGTGATCTTTGTGCCTTTGTCATTTAGTTTCTGTATTTCCTCGTACAACTCTTCAATTTCTTCTTCAGGATGACTTGTGGTGGTTGCATAAACTTGAATAATATGAGTCTGGAATATTTTTGAGAGTTGGATAAAGAGTTGCGCAGCCTTGTACGAGGAAATTTCAACTACTAGAATACTGTCCTTCAGTCTTCTGTTTATTATAAATCCAACACCAGTTGTTCTGCCAGTATCTTTCCCACGATAGTGTAAGAGATATCCAGTTTTCAGTTCAATGAAATCTTCTTCTCTTCTTACCTCTCTTAGCCCCAGAATGTCTCCGTTGATCTTTCCGAGTTAATCCTCCAATTCAAAGAGCCTTGAATCAGAAGATAGGGAACGTCCATTGAACGTAGCCAAGGTTAGCATCATATATATAAGAACTCACCTTTTTCACATTTACAAGGAATTTTGCACTAGCCTCAATGTATTACTGTAGTTTCTATTGATTTTTCAATTAGGTTACACACAATTCATTTATACACTTCTTGAGACTATACATTTTATTTTGAATTTCAGATTATGAAAGCGAAGCATTTCTTTAATTCTTTTATACGTAACCCCTTAGTGTTACAGTTTTGAGATAATGGAGACAGCTTTGCTGTGTTCCTTCGTGGTACAGCCATAGTTCAACCTTGATTCCATGAGAGAAAGATATGTCGTTTTTTACCTTCTGTTTGGGTGAAAAACCGATTTTGCAATCCACGCACTGGGTAACGATGCCATGAAAGTCCATGGACTTTCCCTTCACTGTCTCACGGAGGCACAAGTTTATGAACTCTGCATTTCGTGACATCCCACAAAGGGTACTTGATCTGCTTACGTAAGATCGGAACGGAAAATGGACTTGCCAGTCTAAGAGTAACAGTGGCTTTACTGTGAAATCCAAGTTGTAAATTGTTAACCTTCTTTGCATTTTGTTAATCAACGATGACGTCTTGAAAAAGAACATTTCTGCCTTCGAATGAAGAAATTAAATGAAATTAAATAATATAATACAAATCCGAAACTAACGTAAATCGACTTGGTAAAAAAATGGGAATGGCTGCTTTATGGTATCTGCTATGATATACAAGGCGAAAGAAATTGAGGAAATCGCCGCTGGCGACAAGCCATCACCTTTAAAAAACTCGTGTCCATGGTGGCAAATGCAGCGAAGTGGAATAGGTTCTTTTACAGTTTTGTAACGAATGTCGGGCAAGAAATTTCTACCTAGCGGATAGATGATGATACAAAAAAGCGAATAAACTTGCTTTGAAGGTAAACATTGAAGAACATTCGATATTTGTTTTTTTCTTGGACAGGCTGCACAAATCTAAATTCCGTCACGGATTCGTTTGCAAATTTTAAAGTTTGATACAGCGAAAGAATGGAAAAATGCTTGACTGCAACTAATTCAAGAATATCAACCTGAAAGTAATTTCAACGTTGATAAAACTGGACTTTTTTTATTCTTTATTGTAATCAACGATTCCCCAAATTAAACCTGATATATGCCGTGGTGGTAAAAGAAGAAAGGAATGTCTGAATTTTCCATTGTGTACAAATGCTGATGGATCTGAAAAAAACGCGCCGTTATTAATAGGAAAGTACAGAAAACCGCGCTGCATTAACAATGATGAGACTGTTTCTACGCTTTACTGTGCAAGCAAAAAGTTCTGGATGACGAGGGATGTATTAAACGGCTGGTTAAAAAACTCGACCAAAAGATGAGTCATGAGAAATACAAGATATTATTGCTCGTACATCATTTGCATTCTCACCCCCAAATAAGTGATTTTCTGAGTAATATTGAAGTCAGGTCTCTATCATCAAATTGCGCAAGCAAGTTTCATCCCTTAGACTGAGGAGGATATTCTGAAAATAAATCGACATTTTTCAAGCTACGGTATTAACAGCAGTTGGATCGCAGCAAATTTAATCAAATGTGATAAAAACATTTTTTTTTTTTACTAAAGCTGTTTTTTCTCTCAAACATCTCGATTTTAGTAAATTTCCAGATTACTCAAGAATGTGAAGATTCAAATATGATTCCTCTTGTCCTACGGAAACGTTTGACTGAAGAAGAAAGCTTTGCACATTATTCCAGACGTGACGAAAGTATAGCAACATCATGTCTTCTCACTCTTAAAAATACTGCGGAGGAAGATAAAGAACATGCAAAAACAAAGTTACAAACGAATCTTCACGCATCTCTTTTTCTGAATTCACTAAATGTAAAACAAAGATTAGTGAATATTTTGCCCCACACTAATGCTAAATAAACCATATGAATAATTTCTTTGAAAACAGCAATGCTCCTTACTACTTAGTTTTTCGAAGCTAAAATTTTGTATTTTTCATATATTGACGAAATGAAAGCGCGTAGAATTTCTTAACCTAGTTCTTTCAATGAAATAAGATTAAAAAATCCAACACAAAAGTTAAAAAAGACATAGGTTTAACATAGCAAGTATTGCACAGGGTGGTTATAAATTAGTAGGGCAAAAAGCAAACGTTAATGTGTATAGGTATAAGGATGCATATGATAGTAAATAAGAATAAAATATATAGTTAAACACACCAAGTTTACGTTTTGTGGACAGATGGAGCTGAGTCATGAAAGGTCACCTATCGCCAGTAGAAATATTTTTGCAGTGACATGTTAAATCGCATGGAAGCTGATGATGACTTCTTGTCGAAATTGGTGTTCAGTGACGAGGCGACCTTTCACTTAAATGGCAAAGTGAATAAATAGATACAGTGTGAAAGTTTGGGGATCAGAAAATCCCCATACCATCTTGTAACATGAAAGGGACAGTCTGAAGGAAAATATTTTTTACGTCGTGAGTTCCGCTGCCGTTTTTAGCCCATTGTTCTTTGCTCAAAGAACTGTTACCGGAATCACATACCTGGACATGCTTCAGACTTACCTAATGCCAGTACTCAAGGAAACCGTGGAAGAAGGTTTGATTTACCAGCAAGACGGGCGCCTTCTCACTACCACAAGGACGTGACTTCTTACTTCGATGCAGAAGTCCCAGTTTGGATTGGTCGCGGCGGTGTAATTGCATGGTCCCCCTGATCACTGGACCTAACGTCCCTAGATTTTGGTCTATATAGGGTTCTGTTAAAGATCAGGTTTACCTAACGACCCTAGATTTCGGTCTATGGGGTTCTGTTAAAGATCAGGTTTACCTATGGCCCCTAGATTTCGGTCTATGGGGTTCTGTTAAAGATCAGGTTTATCTAACGCCCCTAGATTTCGGTCTATGGGGTTCTGTTAAAGATCAGGTTTACCTAAGGCCCCTAGATTTCTGTCTATGGGGTTCTGTTAAAGATCAGGTTTACCTAAGGCCCCTAGATTTCTGTCTATGGGGTTCTGTTAAAGATCAAGTTTACCTAACGACCCTAGATTTCAGTCTATGGGGTTCTGTTAAAGATCAGGTTTACCTAAGGCCCCTAGATTTCTGTCTATAGGGTTCTGTTAAAGATCAGGTTTACCTAATGCCCCTAGATTTCTGTCTATAGGGTTCTCTTAAAGATCAGGTTTACCTAACGACCCTAGATTTCGGTGTATGGGGTTCTGGTAAAGATCAGGTTTACCTAAGGCCCCTAGATTTCTGTCTATGGGGTTCTGTTAAAGATCAGGTTTATCTAACGCCCCTAGATTTCGGTCTATGGGGTTCTGTTAAAGATCAGGTTTACCTAACGATCCTAGATTTCGGTCTATGGGGTTCTGTTAAAGATCAGGTTTACCTAAGGCCCCTAGATTTCTGTCTATGGGGTTCTGTTAAAGATCAGGTTTATCTAACGCCCCTAGATTTCGGTCTATGGGGTTCTGTTAAAGATCAGGTTTACCTAACGACCCTAGATTTCGGTCTATGGGGTTCTGTTAAAGATCAGGTTTACCTAACGCCCCTAGATTTCGGTCTATGGGGTTCTGTTTAAGGTCAGGTTTACCTTCCACCGCTTCCCAAGTCCCTTCCTGAACTGAAATCAAATATCACGGATGCACTCGTATTGATCGATGCCAACATACTTACAGCAATGTGGGAAGAACTGCTTTACAGACGGGACATTTGCAGAGTAACCAAAGGTAGATACGTCGAGCATTTGTGAAGAAAGGTAAACTTGGGGTGTTTAACTATATATTATTTGTACTTTTTATCATATGCATTCTTATAACCATGCATAATAAAGTTTTCTTTTGCCCAACTAATTTCTAACCACCCTGCATTTTTGTAGGTAAGTATTACAATTCAGCATAATCTAAAGTTACGAGAGTTTGTTTTATTTTTTTTCCTTTTCTCTCGTTTTGGAGGCATTCAAAATTTTACATTAGTACTTAATATTTTGATATTCTTTTTATATGTGTTTTTAGGTTATCTCCCTAATAATGAGTAACTGATGTTCCACTATATCTACCCTTTGTGCGGAAACCATAACATACTCCCCGAGTCGAATTAAGCAGAGACTATTCGGAAAAAGTAAAGAAGGTAAAACTGAATTTTAACAGACGAATACTAAGACGATTCGATTCATGCAACGAATATTCCTATAAACGTAGATTGTCAAGATAAATTCTAACAGTCCATTAATACACCGAACGGAGTTATATGGCCCGACACACAGTAATTGAAAATCTAAACCGAGAAAGCAAGTTACCACGAAGAATTGAATAATTAGGTTATTCTTATTAAATTACAGGAAGCAGTGATAAAAGCGATTAAGAAACGGCATACCTGAGATTGGCAGTGGACGAAGATAATACATGATAACAAAAGTGAATAGCTAAGTAAAATCTGAATAGAAAAACTACAGACAAATGGAAGATATGATCTTTCCTTTTTTCATACTAATGTGATTAAAGAGTAAAATTCTCTAGGAAATTGAAAAGTAAAAATCTGTAGAGAATTGAATAGAAATACAGGGTGATTCATAAAGAAGTATACAGTTTCCAGACGCTGTAAAACAGTAACAGTTGAAGACACGGACCACAACTGCGAACCGTTAGGTAGATGTACTCATAAAGTTTGTGTCCCGATACTCAGGGAAGTGACGTAGTCGACAGCGTGCGTGTCGCGTGACTAGTCGGTCAAAATGGCAGCGTCTACAGTGGAGAAGGCGTTTTGTGTTCTTGAATTGAGCAAAACGAAATCTGTAACTGTTGTGCAACGGCATTTTCGATCACGAGTTTGAAAAGAACCTCCAACCAGAATATCTATCTACGATTGGCATAAAAAATTTGAAACAACGGGCTGTTTGTGCAAACTTAAAAGTCCTGGACGACCGCGTGTGTCGGAAGATGTCGTCGATAGTGTTTGCACCACCATTCAACGAAGCCCGGGAAAATCAACGCGCAGGGCGAGTCGTGTAGTGCAGACTTCACAGCCCACAGTCTGGAGAATTTTGAGAAAGAAGCTGAAAATGATTCCATACAAAGTGCAGATGTTGCAAAATCTCACTGCACTTGATTCAGATATCTTATCTCGCGTTTGGGTGGAAATGGACTACCAACTCTATGTGTGTCGTGTGACTAAGGGTGCAAGCATAGAACATCTGTACATCTGTGACTGTATCTAAAAAGACTTGAAACATTGCGCTATAATTCTGTTACACGTAACATAAAATATCTTACATTGTTCTTGTTTTGTAGTGCGTTGAAACTGTATACTTCTTTATGAATCACCTTTTATTCTCCAGAAGTAAATTTCTTTATGAAATTGAAAAGTAAAAATCTGTATAGAATTGAATAAAAATATTTCTAAAGTCAAACCAAATGCTCATGACCTTAGCAATCATGCTGTGTCCTTTTGCCCCATGCTGCATTTTTTTTAAAAGTGCTTATTCTCCAGAAGTAAAATTATCTATGAAATTGAAAAGTAAAAATCTATAGAGAATTGAAAACAAAAAATCTCAATGCTGTACGTTGCTTAAATTTGTCTAATGATAAAATGTATAGGCTAGACAATTAACACTGCGGAAAATAAAGGTAATGAGGTAGGTGTACGACGTCAAAAAATAAGGTTAAATTGAAAATAATGGTTTTGAAGGTACCTAAATCATTACGATTTGCTAATGGCATAGTCATCATTACAACTAGCAATAGCGGAATGTAAAATATGATAGAGGATTTCTAAAAGGAAAGTCTTAGAAAAAGGTCTGACAATAAACACAGCAAAAACCAAATATATGTACAATACAGAAAGGGATACAGAAAGTATTTTGTTATAAAAAAATAAATTGGAAAAGTAGATGAATACATGCACCGATGAGCAATTACATTATGACCACCTACCAAATCACCATCTACCTCCACCTGCCTATCGCCACCTCATCGGCCAATCGGCGAGTCATCCACTCGATAAGATGGCGATACATATTTGGGGGTAACTTTTACCATAATGTCAACAGCAGGTCCTCCAGTTCCCGTACATTTTGGGGTGGAGGTTATTTAGCGCGAAACCGTTTTTTCAAGTTGAGCCACAAATGTTCAATTGGGTTCATGTCGGGTGAATTTGGAGGCCAGTTCATTAACAGAAAATCACCAGCATGTTCCTCAAACCACTCCTCGACGATTCTGGCAATATGGCATGGCGCATTATCCTGTTGGTAATGGCCATCACCAGCAGGGAACACAGTTGCCATGAATGTGTGAACTTGTCCCGCAACGATGTTCAGATACCTGACAGCTGTCAGGGATTGTGCTATTGGGATAATGGGTCCTAAGGTGTCTCAAGAAAACATCGCCCATAGCATAATACCACCGCCGCCGGCCTGTTTCCGCCCAACAGTGCATCCAGGTACTATAGCCTCCGTTAGCAATTGGAGTTTCCGCGGTCGGCCATCTAGGTGATTCACTAAGAATCTTGACTCGTCAGACCAGGCCACTATCTTCCAATCATCCACGGTCCAATATCAATGATCTTGGGCCCACTTCATGCGTTGTTGGTGATGACGTGCAGTGAGCATGAGGATCCGGCTGGGTCTTCGGCTACGCAGGCGCAGGCGCATGCACAAAACGCTGCGATGAACTGTGTGCTGTGACACATTGCCCTAATCACCACTGTTGTAGCTGCGGGTGATTTGTCGTACTGTGGCACTGTGGTCGCTGTGAACAATGAGCGACAGTCTCAGCTCCCCTGTGGCATCAATGAGCTGCAGACGTAACACTCGTGGACGACGGTTTGTTGTTTGGCCATCTGTGCACCACTTTTGATACGTACTTACTACATCGGCACGTGGACAACCCACAAGCGGCGCCGTTTCCGAGATCGTAGTTCGCAAGCCCCGTGCCATCACGATTTGTCCGTTATAAACCTCCCTTAAATCGGCAACTTTTCCCATTCTGACTCCAAACACTCTACTAACCGAAACCGGTCCTCTGGTTGTATATATACTGCTCTGTGTACTTCGCCTGTGCCACCGTTCATTCTCCAAGGGAGCTCATTTCTCCAGGCTGGGGGCGGTTATAATGTAATGCTCATCTGCTTATGTTTAGGTTAAATAATCAGCTTTAAAGAAAGACAAAAGAGAGAAATCAATAGAAGAGTTATCCAAGGTAATAGAGCTTTTGGGAGATTTAGGGATTATTTAACCGGCGATCTTCCATTGTGTTTAAAAAATATCTTCAAAGCATGTCTTAACCTTCCATTTATTTATGGAAGTGAAACGTGAAGTATCACAGAGCGACAGAGTGTGAAAAAATAAGAGTATCGGTAAGAAAGATAGAGAGAAGAATGTTAGGAATAACAAGAAGAGACAGAGTTACAAAGGAACTTATAAGAGAAAAACAGGAACAATAGATATAATAAAAATAATAAAAGAATCAAAGTGGAGATGGGCTGGACATGTTGGAAGATTGAATGATGGACAAGATTAATGAAAGAATAGCAACCGAGAGATGGAAAGCGGGCGCCAGAGAACAATATGGGGAGATGACCTTCGGAAATTTAGAGGAGCTAAATGTTGGACTGAGGCTAAGGTTCGAGGAAGTTGGAAAAGATTAGGGGGGGCTATATCCCATCCTGCAGTGGGTGTCAACGGGATAAGAAGAAGAATAACAACAACAACAACATATCTACTAAGAGAGTGAGAGTTTTTGAAAAAGTAGAATAGAGACATAGCTGCAGTGCTGTGAACATTCCCTTAAAACATCTGATTTTTTGACGACCATAGCATTAAAAGCATGAATATAATGGAAAAGTGTAGCAGAAAAACAACAACCGAAGGTGAAGTTTATGATGCAAAAACAGCAGTATGAAATTGAAGAATGTAAACAGTGAGATAAGACAGACTTGAATAAGAAACGAAAATTTCAAATTCGTTTAACTGTGACATTCTACGCGAAGCAAGATTTAAATACTTCTCCTGATACTCATAGAAATTGTGAAAGTTTCCTTCCATCTGATAATAAACTGCTCCTTCAGTCCAGATCTAAAGAAGAGATCTGGACTAAAGAAGCAGTTTATTATCACCACCAGAATGTGGATAAAAAGGTTTAATTTTAAGGAGGTCCTCAATTAATGCATTATAAAGAGAGTATTGGATTGCTGCGAATGAAATGTCCGGCGTGAAAGAGCAGTAGAGACAGGCCTCCACCACAGCGGAATGGAGCCACCCGCAGGTGTTGCGGGTGTTACGTCACAGAGTTACTATAAATAGCTAGCACGTGTGTGAAGAACAAAGTTCAGGCGTGGTTTGTTTGGACATAACGTGGCTTGCAAAGGAAACATGAAGACGCCGGATTTGAGAGTAATCTTCCTGTATGAATATAAACTGGGCCATTCTGCAGGAATTGCGGCTCGAAACATTAAGAAAGCGTTTGGGGAGAATACAGCCAACGAAAGAACCATTCGGCGATGGTTTGTGCAGTTTTGAAGCGGAGATACGGACCGGGAAAACGAAGCATGGGGTCACTGATCTGTTGATGTTTCTGACGATGTTCTGTTACGTGTGGTTGAAGAGTATCCCCGAAAAACGTGTCGTGAAATAGCGGCAGAGCTAGGTGTCCACCACACGACAGTTGGTCGGCGTCTGGCTGCGCTGGGTAAGGTAAAACAGCTGGGCATGTGGTTGCCGCATGAGTTGACAACTGCCAACAAGACTAGGCGTTTGGAAGTTTGCACGTCGCTGTTTTCCAGGAATAAACAAGAACCTCTACTGCATTGATTCGTCACCTGTGACGAGACGTGGGTCTTTACGATAATCGGAAAGGATATGCATAATGGTTAAGCAAGGCAAAGTCTGCTGGACGGCATCTTAAGCCACCCGTACACACCAAGAAGATGATGCTCCTTGTCTGATGGTCCACAGCCGGGATAATTCATCGGAGTTCCTTGGCAACAGGCTAATCCATAACTGCAGAGCATTATTGTGCTGAATTACACCAGATGCACCGGAAATTACTGCAGAAACATCCGGCTTTGGTCAACTGACATAGTGTTCTTTTGCTCCAGGACAACGTCCACCCTATTGTCGTACAACGAACGATGCTGACAGGAAGTACCTTGGGCTATGAAGCACTGACTCATCCTGCCTATATACCCGGACTTGTATCCGACCAACTATCATCTGTTCCGTCGCCTGGATTACTTCCTATCTGGGAAACTGTTCACGACAGACAACGAGGTGTAACGTGTAGTTGGTGACTTTTTCGGGACCCAGCTACAAAACCTTTTTCGTTCCAGGATCATGGCCTTGCCGGACAGATGGCAACTATGTGTCAATGCCGAGGGGGATTATGTTGCCTATGTAAGTTGTCCTGCTTTTTCGTTCTCGTTGTCCTCGTGTGCTGGTCCTTTGCCGGACATTTCATTCGCACCAACCCAATATTTCCCATTAGACTTTCAGAAACAAAACAAAAATCCTCAGACAAATAATAAGATTCAATCCCCACGAAAACAAATTTTTGTTACGTAAAACGCCGTGCAAGAATCGTGAGATCTCAGGACGCGTGATAAGCTCAACATATTTCATAGACCTCACGATTCTTGAATCCATTCATTCCAGCTCACACACATTATGTTTTTCAAACATTTAACAGAAATTTAATAGTCGCCATCCACAATATATGTATATGTACCATGAAACTACTATAGAAATCAGATATAGTTTCATTAATAACTTTAATCCATTGTTAAATTTTATCAATAAATACATATCACTGATATTGATTTTCAAAGAAAATGTTAAAAATACCCATTGCTTACCATTTTAAAGTCATTTACATCAAATATGTCAACAATGAACATATTGATTTTTATTTTAGTTGGAGAATCTGAAATTGTAAAGAAATTTCCAATTTTAGGAATCATTGTAGGAAAATACAACAGCACTGGATAAAAAACGCAGATAAAATTACTGCAACATTTCCATGTTATTTTAAATTCACGAAATAAAATGTATTGCAAATAAAGGATTTCTTTTATGGTTTTAAAAAAACATATTTGCATAAGGAAATGCATATACAGGAATCAATGTTTCTTTTTATATCAGAGTATTATGTTTCTACAGGATATATACTGCATTATTTTTCGATCACAAAAATGTATTGTTAATTCTTTTTGCTTTCGTTATAACAGAAATTCCATAAATTTACCCGCAAATCGTTTTACTCGTGCGTAACTCAACCAGTGATCAAATATTAACAGCAGTAACTCACTGCTCATTTACCTGAGAATAAGTTCAAATCTGATCTCTCTTTATAAAAGCGGCATTGTGTCCTAGATCCCTTTTGAGGTTAAATTGTCGCTTCGTTTCTGCGAATTCTCTTTGAATGTTTCTGCGACTCATTCAAAATTTGGTTTTAAAAATTATCGATCACATGGAGATCGTAATCAGCTTTTAAAAAAGGAGAAATTTCTCTTTTCACCTCGTAAAGTACTGAAAATACAGAGACTGCACTTCTTTACCATAAGCATTTCGGATTTAGGATTTCTGTAAGAAGAAGAATTTGCTACGTAGTTCTTAGGAAATTCATTTTCCAAAAATGGAAAGTAGTTGGAAGTCGGTCTGAGAAAGTCAGACATGTGCAAAACGGTTTACGGAAATGCTTCCTTTTCGCAAATTGAAAATGACGAAGAATATACACGGTCGAGTCACATTATTGTGACCACATCCTACGTTTGACGTCAACAGCGCGTACCCAATGAAAGAAGGCACGTGTCGTGAGCTGTCTAGGATAGTGTATAAGGTGTGCTGTAGGCATTTTAAAAACATTACACTCGTTGCTCTCGTGGATAAAAGGAGCAATTTATCAGATTTGCAGAAAGGGATGATAATCGGCTTTCAGGCAAAGGGTGGCAGTGTTTCTGAAAACAATGCAGTTTTTGAACTGTTCGCGTGCTGCTATAGTTAAAGAGTATCTTGATTGGAGGAATAGCACCAATGCGAATAAGCGACGTGAAAGCTGTGGAGCACCACGTGTCATAGATGTGAGAGGTGAATGTCGGCTGCGATGGTTCGTGAGGGCCGATCGACACGCTACGGTGGAGCAACTCACTGGCCAAATGAACCAGAGGGCTTCCGGAAGTGTGTCTAAAACCACAGTTCAGCAAACCCTGCTGCGTATGGGGCTCCGATTTAGATGGATGGTCACTTCACCTATGCTAACAAAGGTGCATCGGCAGAAAAGGCTTTCATTTGCATGGCAGGATCGGATTTGGATCTCCGATGATTGGCAAAGGATTGCCTTCTCCGATGAGTCATGCTTTCTGCTTCATCGAACGGATGGACGTTGGTGTATAAGGCGAGAAACATCGGAGAACAAACACTCTTCAATCATTTCTGGAATAACGCAAGCTGGTGGGGGCAGCGTTATGGTCTGGGGAATGCTTCCGTGGCAATCCCTGGGTCCACTCACACTTGTGGACTATGGATGTGTGCACTATGGACCAAATTCAATATGAATCTCTCCTTGCAGACCACGTACACCCATACATGCTGATTGGCTTCTCTGGGGTGGATGGAATGTTCCACCACAATAATGCGACGTTCCGCACACCTAGAAATGTCTGGGAGTGATTGTTTGAGCACGATGAAGACTTCAAAGTACTTCTCCAGCCCCTAATCCCTCAGACTTAAACCCAATTCAGCATCTGTGGAACCACCTCGATTGTGTTGTTCGCTCTATCGATCCTCCACCACGCACCCTCCAGCAGCTGTCAGATGCACTGCAGTCAGCATGGCTCCACACACCTGTGAACCCCCACCAGCACCTTACTGAGTCACTCCCAGCCCGTCTAGCTGCTGTCCGCTTGCACTCGGCGGTTACTCTGGATATTAGGTGGTGGTCACAATAATGTGACTCGACCGTGTATAACTTAAAATTAAGAGTTGTGTACTCACAGTTTCTTCACTCAGAAGACAATGCATTCTGATTACTGCGAAATTTGCATTGTTACTTATTTGTATCTGCTGAATTCGGAGCTCGTATATTATACAGGGAAGGAATTTATCCATTTATTTAATGCCCTGTATCATCCATGCAGTGTCATTTCGTTAATTGTTCATTCATTCAATTAATTGTTGGTTTATTCAGTTAACTGTTTTGTTTATCCAGTTAACTGTTTGTTTATCCAGTTAATTGTTCGTTTATTCAGTTCTTTTTCTGTTAACTGTCTGCGGTCCACATCAGCTGAGAGTTTTTTTTCCGCAAGCTGGCCTCATGTCCTGGTGGAATGAAGTTAATCGTAAGCACATCACCGGTTACAAATGGAGAGCACACACGAAATAAATAAAACTTCTCTGATTAAACCGAATTTGCAAAGGAACTGGTATAAAAGAAGAGTAATTGCAAGGGAAATAAAATTCCCTGAAAAAAAAAACTGTACATTCCCTTTCTTGATGGAAATTAATTTATCTAGAGTTTCATTTTTAGAGAAAATGCAGTCTGGAACAAAAACTCAGGCAAACATATTTTTGCAATATAGTAAACTAATTCTCTCTGTGCATATAGAAAATATCACTATAGTGATAATTTAGATAAAGCAAGCCCCTATATTCTACGCTGCTTCCTCACGTTTAATATACTCGATTATTTCCACGTCGCGTAAGCACATCGCGCCGACAAAATTTTGCTTCAGCTGCAAATGTAAGCTTACTGAATCGGAATTGTGGGGGGGGATGTGGAAACAAATTAGCTGACAGCTTAAAATATTCTCATAACGTAATTCACTGCCCAATCGTGAAATTCTGCGCTTTGAGTTGTTCTTCTACCCTGAAGCGATATTCGAACGTATTCGTTGGAGTTGAGCTGCGTAGAAAGTTCTCATACTTTCCCAAATGCAAGAGGAGCACTGAAATGCTACTAATTTTTGTTTTCAGCGTGATATAAAAGGAAAAGTGCTTCAATAATTTCAAGAAATTATTTGAATTATTTAAGTTTATTTATCGACAAATCTTCAATACTGGCAAAAGTAGCGATTCAATATCATTCCCACGACGATTTAGGAGGGCGTATAGCTTCAAGCGGAAATCAATACATGCATAGGATGTGATAAAGAAAGATTTAATGACCTCTACAAGAAGTTTCCTTTAAAAGCAACTTGTTTTTAATAAATTTTCCGGGGTATATTTTCCAGCAGCAGGATGTTAAATATCTACTAATTTTGAGTGACTCAAATTAGCGCATACTAAGCTAATACTTACGTGGCCCGCGTACTTGATTCCAAGCTACAACTTATAGTGTCTATTGTTTTCTTATTCTTTTTGTTTTGAAGCTTAGAGATTCCAGTGATTACCTAAGGACATAAGAGGCTAAAGATCCATCATTTGGAGTGACTGTTTCCAGGGGATGGGGAAAACCATAGCCGGAAGAAGAAACTGATATCGTGCGAAGAAGAACACACATATTAATTTACAGACCGTTACTACGAACCAAATAATGCGATATGCATTTACAACATGATATAATCATAGGCGTAACTAGAATCTTTTTGGGGGCTCAAGCCCCCTAATATAATTCACGAGAAATGATTACAAATGAGATTTAAAAAAATTCTAATGTGAAAGAAATAAAAAAATATCGTAATAAAAATAAATTGAATATTGTAATTTACGTTGTTGTACGATGTTAGAGAACGATTCTTTTTATTTCCTTATTTACTAGAGAACTGCAGTGCAACAACTAATATTAAATTCTTTGTTTTCCCTTTTTCGTGATTCGTGTACCATCCACGACCCCACTTCATTGGCAAAGGGTGTGTGGAAGGGAAACGATGTAGTACCGCAGTGACTACAAGTACTTGTGCTGCGTTGCCACTTTCCATTGTTCCCGAGGTGGTCTTCTTCGGGTACTTTACTCTTTATTTTTTTTATTAATTCAACACCGCCACCCCATATCTCAGGTCATCTACCAGGAGCTCGTGTCAGACTTCCCCTAGTCTCAAGGATTCTTACTGTTTTCCTTGCCACGTGACTGGAGTAGAGACGGAGCGCGTCGCCTGGCGGCCTGGGACAGGAGGAAAAGAACTGGATTTTCGCGGTATTACTAGAATGTTCTTTGATGACATGAATATAGTAGCGTTATTCATTTTAGAATGATTTAGAAGGTTTCCAGAGCCACGTTTTAGCGTAGGTGTTTGTGTTTTAGGAAAACATAGCGTACATTTAGGTTTGTAAACGCGTATTTATGATCTGTAAAAACCTTTCGGTCAGTAGTTTTTGTAACAGTACATATCCCTCGAATATGATTGCTAATTTTTCTCTGTGGTGGGTTTGCTTTTCGTAGAGTTTTGCATCTAAAATGGATATACGATCATATTTTAATTTCAGTACAAAAAGGAAAGACAATACTATCGAAAATTCCAATAGAACAAGTGAAAGTATAGGTCTATGCACATTACAAGCGCTTTTTCAGTGTCAGTGTAAAATGTGCAAAAACAGGCGAGTAATCTATGTTCGACGGAAGAGGGACCACATCAACCACGAATTATTTTTCCATTAACACAATTTGGTGCACTGAAAAGACAATTCAATGTTTGTTTGCACAAACGATTTCCGTGGCTTAAGTACAGTGTTTCATTAAACAGTGCTTTTGTTTTCCATGCCGCGTTTTCTTAACTAAAACAGCGTCAAAGGTGGAAACTGCTTTTACGAAAAACGGAGTTCACAATTGGAAATAATGCTTAGAAAAACTAAAACTACATGAAAAAACTGATTGCTATTTTAAAGCCATAAAACTGTCATGAAGTATAAGACTCTTACAAGTTCAGGTGTACGCAACCAGAAAATGTGGAACAACAACTTGAATGTGCTTATGGAACAACAACTAAATGTGGAACAACAACTTGAATGTGTAGAAGAAATAAAAAAGAGGCGGAATTTCTTGAAGAGAGTTATTGAAGTTATTTTATTGACAGTAAGGTGAGGGTTGTTCCACAGAGGACATGATGAGTCTCATGAATAAAACGAAGGAAACTTTCCGGAAATTTTGGAACTAACAGGAAAATATGATACTGACAGTGATATCACAGCAATGCCAAAAAATGCTCGTTATACCTCCCCAAAGTATCAAAATGAGTTGTTACAAATGTGCAGTCAGTTTGTATTGAGTAAAACATTATCGGAGGCCAAAAGTTCTGGTTTCCACCCAGTTTTGGTTGATGATACCAGAGATATCAGTAATAACGAACAAATGAGTATTTGCATAAGGTATGTTTATGGTGGAAATCTATTTGAAAATGTTCTTTGTTTTGTCCATGTTACTGACTTGAGTGCAATGGGACTAAGAGATGTGCTATATGAAAAATTTGGATTAAACGAAGTTCCGTGTGTCGGGCAGGGGTATGATAGATCACTTATTTTGAGTGTTAACGTGAAGGGTTTGAAAACACTGTTTCCAAAAAAAAAACCCATCTGCCAGCAGTCTATACTCATTCTTACGCATATCGATTAAATTTCGTATTCGTGAATACTTGCTCTGACATTCCTGAAGTAAAACATTATTTGGAATTTTGCAGTTGTCGCATTAATATTTTGCTCAATCTGGTGGAGCTCATCACAACTTTATAGAAATTCAGGCTGATTTAGGTTTGGGCAAAACTGAGATGCAAGCATTAAGTTCTACAAGATGGGCTTGTCAAAGCAGAGCATTAAAATCTGTGGAGAAAATCTATGAAGCTCTTCTTAGTGCTTTTTAAAAATTCCAATGGTAGTGATGTTACAGAACTAGAGGACTTTATTGTTTTCTAAATTCTTTCAGCCCCACAGTTGTCCTACTTGTTCTACATAAAATATTTTCTTTGACTAAAGTATTAAATAATTATTTTTAGAATCCAAATTTAGACATTTTAGAAGCATTAGGAAGTGTAAAAGCTGGTACACAAATTCTGTAAAACAGGAGAAGCACAGAAAGTTTCACTGAAATTTACAATGAAGCATTGAAGTTTCATCAACTTTACCTCTTGAGGAGCAAACCGTCCACAGGAAGAAAAAACTGCCCAAATCAATGAACAACTTTTTTGTGACCAATAGGGAAAATTTCTGGTGCAGAAGAAGACTGCAATTCGATCGAAGAGTTAAGAAAAAATATTTTCTTTCCTGTAATTGATAAAATTATCTCTGAACTTTCACGGAGATTCAGCTTTGGCTTTGAACGTATTTTGAATGGAATTCACTGTTTGTCACCTGGTACAAGAGGAAGTTGAACATTTTCTCAGCTTCAGTGATATCGAAAAGGTTTGTAAATTTTATAATATGGATCTTCCTGAAGCAGAAGTTACAGTAGCCCATAATGTTTCTTTACAAACAAAGAAAAACGACCAGAGGAATTGAAAGAGATGCTGGCGTTACTGCGTTGTGATCTATTTCTAACTTTACACAAATTGGTGAAAATAGCAGTTACAATTCCTTTTACTTCAACATGTTGCGAGAGATCATTGAGCCGCTTGTGCAGGCTGAAGTCATGCGTTCGTTCAGCAATGGGACAAAAACATTGAAAAGTACTTCCTTTTGTATTTGTAGGGTGCTTTATAGTGCTAGATGTTCGCTTTGGTTCATTAAAAGTGCTTAATTATTATTTCGTGCATTAAGTATTCATTTCAGTTAGTGTTTTGATTTATTTTATTTATAATATTTTCTTGAAGTTAATCAGTGTGTAATAATGATATGTTTTATTACAATAAAAGATAAGGTGCTTAATTTTTATTTATTTCTTGAAAATAAGAGTACGAAACGTGAGCATCTATTGATGAGATATTGTTTTCTTTAAGCCTCTCCCCCAATGTGACATTTCCAGTTACGCCACTGGAGAGAATATGTTATGTTATATGGATTTACATCATGACAACTGAAAATAATTATTGCCCAGCCCTACGAAAGGCTGCAAACAAACATTTTAACCGCTCCGGTGGTGCAGTGATCTAAACGCTTACTTCTGACCATTCGTTCGTCTGAGATGGTTCCGAGCTCGAGTCTCGGGTGAGCTACAGGTTGTGTGTGTGTGTGTGTTTACTGGCTCTCTCCCCTTCCTGGAACCAGTTTTCCAAAATTGGGGATGGATGACTACGTATAGCCAATGGAGGTGCTCCCGGTGGTAGTTAAACTCCGAATTAGAAAACTATTTCAGTGACGTCAGCTTCTAGGACTTGTATCTCTACTACTCTCTACGGCTTTGTGCGAACACAAGAGATAATTTTTTAACACTTTCGTATCTTGTGTACACACAAACGTGCTGCTCTTGATCAACACGTGTCATGACACCTATTGTTGAAGAGCAGAATTTTGCCCTCGTCATGAAAGGCGAACTTGCAAACACTCAAGGTAGAGAAATATTATCACGGAAAACGCTTTCTCTATTTCTCAGAACTTGATATGGATTTGGTAACAGTTGCTGACACGGCTATTCCTTGACCTAATGAACAACAAATATCTCAACATTATGGGGCTTTACTAAAGACTAAAATTATATTTACATGTCCGAGTTTCGAGTAATACACCTACCCTTCCTCAGACCTACAGCTATAGCTGGTGTTACCACTCATGAGGTAAATTCCAACCTTTTAAATCATTAAATGTTGTACCTCTTCTATCTATTTCCGGCCCTTCTGTCGATTTTCTGTGAAAAAGTGCTGTTGATGTGACAAAACTTCTACAGTGTCCCAAAGCATTTTATACCCTGTGACGTGTCTGCCCAGCAGAATGCACACGATATAAAGGCAGATAGCAGTCAGAACGAACGTCCGCGTAACTCAATTGGTAGAGCGACTTATTCCGGAATGAGGGGACCCGGGTTCGAAACACGGCGTGTACAAAACTGACGGAGAAATTTACTTCGTTATAATGGCGCCCGAACTTTCCGGATGACCCGACCGTTCAAAATCCCGCAATGGTGTGATGTTCTTTCAACACCGCGAGATAGGAAAAATCAGAGAATCCCTTCTCCAGTGCTTCGAAAAATAAATGTGTGTGACGTTGCATTCCACACACCAGATTGGTTGGGAGTTCTCAGTTGCACGTTCTACAGCGGATGGCTGCCTGTAACGACTCATGGTCATGGCTGACCCGTTGGTCATGTCCCCGGCCCTTTTTCGGGGGGAGGGGGAGATGTGGCGTGCCTGCACACGACATAAAGGCAGATAGCAGTCAGATCGAACGTCAGCGTAGCTCAATTGGTAGAGCGACGTATTATAGAATGAGTGGACCCGGGTTCGAGCCCCGGCACGGGCGGAGAAATTTACTTCGTTATAACCCTGTATTTTGTACGTGTTCGTCCAAAAGATGTTTTTGTTTGTCATATTTTTAATTGCAGCTTATGTTTTGCCAATCTTGTTTTAAACTGTCACCCTGTCTATGATGTGTACTCCAATGCTAAACTCTCCCTTCCCACATCAAAAAGAAATAAAGGTTTTAGAAATGGTATCAGGTTACAGAGTTGAAATGCATAAGAATTTCACCCACCTCATTTCAATTTTAAGTTGACACTAGGACGTTTTCCTATTTCGTAATTTTTCTCTTTTTTTTCATATGACATATCTAAGAGAACATTTTCTTTTTCGCGAGCGACTGATTTAACGCTAAAGATATCACTTAAAGAAATAAAGTGTCTGCATATTTTGTTGCGAAACTTTAATTTGCAGACCGTTGCAACGAACCAAATTATGTGATTCTTGGTTGTTCCTGTGGTGAAAGAGAGGAAACATTTGAAAGATGAAAGTTAGGAAATGAATGAAAAAAAAAAAAACGAGGGTTTATGTGATGCAAATAAATCCTCTTAAACTAATTACAACTTCGAAGCACCCTCGGTCTGTTAACTGATATATAACATATTCGTACGTTTTGAAAAGGAAGAAACTGAAAATAAAAATAAACCTGGAAGCAAATAGAAACCTAAGACGATCAATCACTAGAAAGAAAAACTTTTAAGTGCAAAAGAAAACAGCCTGATGATGTATACTCAATCTCCCCGAAGACATCTTATAACAAATTAAAAGAAAACAACTTCGTTCTTTGCAAGAAAAAAAAGTAAACACAACGTGAGCAATCCATCCACCACCATATCGATTGAGAGAGGGGGCACATCTTCCAAACTGAAACAGAAAGTGTTTGTTTTGTTTCTTGTTTCCACTTTACTAAAATATCTGTCCATACTTTTGAGATAATCTCTCGAAAAAAATGGAAGATCCTCACGCACGCAACTGAAGGCCGTCGGACTTATTAGAAATATTTCCTCGGGGGTATTTTTGAACGACATGGTGTGAAACAAATAAATGCACCGCGACGAAATGCAAAGCAAACAACTAATCATTCAAAATAGTTCTTTTCCTATAACTCGGCTAGGATGGCTGTGTTTTCTGTTTATTTTGGAACATTTTTTCGATTTTATATGATTTCAAGATGCAACATATAGTTTGCTTCTTCGAGTGCATCTGAGTTCTTTAAAAATATGCTAACTCTCACTCAATGTAGTTCATGGAAGTCTCAGGGGCAATCTTCCATCATTGCTTTCAAATTGCTGCATATGTCGTGTCGAATAGTTTCCAATCAGCAATTCTCGCTTTTTTATAAGACTTAAATCTTTCGATATTCTCGTGAGAATGTACCGTCACTTCGAACTCAGCTATTCAGTCGGGGAATGAGAAGGAAATTGATGTTTTCTTTCTACGTTTAGTTCGTTCAGTTGATTCAAGTAACCATGCAGCACTGCCTAACTAAAGTATTTCTGTGTTTGAATTCTAGAGGTTTTCTAGTTTTCTTCTGATTAGATCAGGACCAGTGCTCTTAATATCGAAATGAAGTACATTTTGATAAGCGGATTTGTGAGCGTTAGATAAATGCCACTGAAGCGTTAGCAGGCTGTTACAACATTATTTGATTTAGTAGTCAAAGATAATTTCTTTACCACAAAAACAAAAACTTCAGCTCATGATGCTTAGGTCAGAATTCGTTTTTCATTAAGAGTGTGTAAACCCATCCAGAATTTTTCCCTTTTCATCTATTAACAGATTTTAAAGGTCATATTACCTCGACTGGAAATGTGTAAAAGATATCTACACCATGATTTTGTACCCTGAAGTTTGTTGTATGCGTCAATGTTTTAACTTATAATATATTTTTAAGGAAATTTTACCTCATGGATTAAAGAAACTTTGCCTAAATTTACTCTAAATTAACTTTCATTTTAGTTGCTTTTTTACGCTTTTCAATCGTAGGTTGAAGAAGCGTATATGCTCTAGCTTTGTACGTCCGTCCCTCCGTCCGCACGATAACTCGAGTAAAAATGGTTCGATTTCGATGAAATTTTAGTATGTGGTAGGGGACAACCTGAGAAGGAAACCTATTGAAAATGGGTGAAATTGGGTCAAAGTTCAGAACATAGAAGCGCAATACATTCCATCGACCTTATGCGTCATAACTTACGTAAAAATGCTTCGAATGCGACAAAAAAAATTTCTGGAGGTACACTGAACTGGTTCTGTTGAATATCATCAAAATGGGGTCAAAGGTAAAGGCACAGGAGCAAGATTTATTCCACAGCCATTATCCTCACAACTTGACTGAAATGATTCTGTTGAGAAAAAACTTTAGTATGTTGTTTCGGAGGTATACTGAACCAATTCTGTTTAATATCATAGAAATGGGGTCCAAGGACAGGGCACAGGAATGAGATTTATTCCACAGCCATTATCCTCATAACTTGACTAAAAATGCTTCGATTGCGACAAAACCTTAGTATGTTGTTCCAGAGGTATACTGAACTGGTTCTGTTGAATATCATCAAAATGGGGTCAAAGGTAAGGGCACAGGAGCAAGATTTATTCCACAGCCATTATCCTCATAACTTGACTAAAATGAATCTATTGCGAAAAAACTTTAGTATGTTGTTCCGGATGTATACTGAATCAATTCTGCTCAATATCATCGAAATGGGGTCAAAGGTCAGGGCACAGGAGTGAGATTTATTCCACAGCCATTATCCTCATAACTTGACTAAAAAGGCTTCGATTGCGACAAAACCTTAGTATGTTGTTCCAGTGGTATACTGAACCAGTTCTTTTGAATATCATCGAAATGGGGTCAAAGGTCAGGGCAGAGGAGCGAGATTTATTCCACAGCCATTATCCTCATAACTTGAGTTATAAGTTGAGTAATGATTCCTGTTATGTTGCAAAGCGTATCATAATCAATGCATTGCATGATTTTACTAACTTTTTCTATGTAAATTTGAGTTCATCATTCTCTTTTGGCGTTTTCAACATTAACGTTATATCCTCTTGCTCGCAGAATGATGTTGGCAACAATCTTGAGGTCCGACAGCGTGACGTATACATGTGGACAGATGAGAAAAAGATATATAGATAGGATGTTGAAGCCAGCAGCCAAAAAAAAAAGGGGGGGGGGGGCGCGTTGAAGCTGCATTAGGCTGAATCTGTTTACTTGAAGTCCGCGTGTGGGTGTTGTGTTGTTATATACTTAGTTATCAAATTGTCTACTCACTAACTAGTGTTAATTCCACGAAGTACTACTTATGGTGCTATTGGAGCTATGCTTGAGGGAAGTGCAGCTGAAACAAAATCGAACTGTAAGTAACTTATTCTTGAATTTTATTTGAGTGACTTTGTCACTTCGAGGGAGTAAATAAGAAGAGGAAATTTTACGTTACCTACACACGTTTAAATAGTAAAGAACACTACAACGTATATTGTAGAAAACGTATGTTTGCATAAGTGTTCTCATCTAGTTATTTAGAATTCATCAATACGAACACCTTTGCAGTGAAGACCAGATTTAAAGTTCGATAAGTATTTTTTTTAATGAAAGGTCAGCCATGAGCAATTCTATGGACTATAAGCAGTCGCACATCTCTAATTTAGGGTCACTGGTTCTAGGAAAGGGAGAGAGAGCCAGTGCGGTAAAACAAGTACAACATCCGTGTCACACCGGGATTCGAATCTGGACCGTTCTCGGACGAATGGTCATATGCCAGCGCTTAGACCACTGCGCCATCGGGCGGCTTACCTAAGTTCACCAAAGACAGAGAGCGGGAACAAAAGTCATGCAAGGAACATAAGATTACCTCCTGGTGCAAGATGCTATTGAAATCAGCAGAATGATAGAGAAACATCACAGCATACGATAATGTATAAAGAGATTTACTTAGAATTAGTATTCTAGCAAAAGCGTAGGGTGCCGCTGAAAAAGACGTGATCTTTTTTACGCCCCTTGTAAACTGCAGCTCCTCAGAATAGGATATTTAATCGCAGACCGTAGCATATCACACGTGTTGTTAATGAAGACCAGATAAAACACGTGTTGTTAATGAAGACCAGATAAAACACGTGTTGTTAATGAAGACCAGATAAAACACGTGTTGTTAATGAAGACCGGTCATTGTGAAAGTCTTCTAAAGTGCACTTATTGTCAGGGCAGACGATGTTCTTAAGAATGCATCAAGGCTAAGAATCACAAAATTTGGAATTGGACGAATGTGACCGCCACATTGTAGGAAGGGGGAAGAAGTGGAATTAAAAATTAATTTTCAGAAGACAAAACTCATGTACAAACAATGCCTTTACAAGTAAGAACAATTTTGCGATTGATGTGGAAAATCTTCAGGTAACATATATGAAGCAAGGGTCACATTGATGAAGAAATGTATTGTCGTATATACACTGTCGGAAAGTGAAAAAAGAACACCAAGAAGGAGACGTCTGATACCAACGAAATTTATACAGCATAATAACGGAATACAGAGGAAAACGTGATCAAAACATTATGGCAAAATACTGCTGTATTTGCTGGTAAACTGAAAAATAACATTTCCATGTAACATGGTTAGTACGAGGTTGAACCGCCATGAACTGCGTCACACTGTGCAATTCTGGCATGGAGTCTGTCGTACAAATGTTGGATATAAGTTTGGGGTATTGAGTTCCAAGCATCCTCAACCTAGACGCGTAAATCGGGGATGATCGTGGCTGGCCGTGGAGACCGGATAAGTCGTTTTCCCATAAAATCCCACACGTGCTCAATGGGGGACAAACCCGGTGAACGTGCAGGCCATGGAAGTTGTCTCATACCCTGAAGTGCATGTTGCGTTGCACGTGTCGTGTGTGGGCCTGCGTTATCTTGCTGGAAAACACCACGATGGACCGACCTTACAAATGGCACAACAACGGGCTGAATAATGTTGTTGATAAAGGAGGTGCTGTTTAACGTACCCGGTACAAACACTAGTTGTGTACGGGAGCGATAGCTGTTCGCTCCCCACACCAGGAGATCTGTGTGTCGCTGGCGGATGCAAGAAGGGTGGAGACGTTCCCCTGTGCGTCTGCGAACACGCATACCGCCATCGGAGGCTCCCAAGCAGAATCTGCTTTCATCGCTGAACACGACAGATCGCCATTACGTTCTCCAGTGCAGACGTTTGGGACACCACTGCAGCCGTTCCTGACGGTGGGCTGGAGTCAGAGGTACACATGCCAGTGGCACACGTGCACGTAGTCCTGCATCCAGTAGACGGTTGCGGATTGTTCGCACAGTCACCTCAGGTGCAACGGCAGCTCGGATTTGCGTCGCAGTGGATGCTCTGCTTGGCAACGCCGCTATTCTTATGCGTCGATCGGTCCGCTCATCAGTCCGTCTGTGACTCCCGGTTCCACGTCTTCTCGTGTGGGAATATTACTCAGACCATCTACGCGACCATCGTTCCACCACCGATACTTCCCGTCCAATTCGCTCCGTAATACGACGATACGGCCACCCGGCCTCGCGGAGTCCGACTAGACGATCTCGCTCAAAGTCCGATAACTGCAGAAATCGTACACGACTTCGATGTCCAGGCATTGCAGCTTCTTCAGGGTCATCGCTTGTGTCCGTACGCCGACGTCTGATTACATTCACTTCGCCATACTCCTTAAATACCACCGACGATAATTTGCATATTATGCCGTGCTGTGGCGTAAGCTCTCACCGGTTGGTCCCGAAATTAACATCACACCTACGTAAATTCGACCCCATTAACATATGTAAATATCATGATCGTCCGCCAATTCCTTCTTGGTGTTCTTTTTTCACTTTCCGCCAGTGTATATTAAGATACAAGTGCTTTCTTGGCTGGAAAGCTTTTGGAAGAAACAGTACAATTTTCAAGAGCAATATGTTATTATGTCTTAAAAGAAAAGTTTTTAAACTATTCATGCTTAGATTTTTTACATATGGAGCAGAGATGTGGACGTTAATTAAGCAATGCATACAAAGGCTGCAGACAACTGAAATAAGCATGAAGAGGTGCATGCTTGGGGTAACCAAGAAAGATAAGAAGAGGAACTTGTGGATAAGAAAATTCAAAAGAGTGGGAGACATCACGATTAGATTAAAACTCCTGAAATGGCAATGGGCAGTACGTGTTGCCAGAAGAGCGGATCACCGATGATGAAAAAGGTGCCGGAGTAATATGGAGGAGACAGACTCAAGACAGACAGTTGTGGAAAAAACTTGGGAAGACTTTCATTCAGCAGTGGATTGATAATGGTTGACAATGATGATGATGATATATATATCAGAAGTTGGTGATTTAGGAGATACTTTAAATAATTTGACAAACGGATATTTATTATTTTGTACTTTTTTTGTAATAACTCTTTTACAGCTCTGGCGTCCTCAGGAAAATACCAGATCACACTGTCCGGACATGTGGTATATAAGAAGTGGTCTGAAAATAACTGCTGCTGGTTATGAACCTACATTCCGAAGTGAGAAAAAGGCGCTTCTTTTTTTTTTTTTTTTTTTTTGATTGTAGGTTTAACGACCACCGTGAGCAACTCAATGGGCTATAAGCAGTCGCCCGTCCCTAATTTAGGGTCACTGGTTCCAGGGAAGGGAGAGAGCCAGTGCCGTAAGACAAACACAACATCCATGCCTGACCGGGATTCGAACCCGGACCCCTTACGGACGAATAATCAGAGGCCAACGCCTTAGACCACTGCGCCACCGGGGCGGCCAAAAAAAAAAAAAAAAAAAAGGCGCTTCCTCTTCGCTGTTATGCCATGCCATATCTGATTTTAATTTTTAGCTGCTTTTCTTAGTTTTTTGAAACTGAGAAAGTATGCACCTTTAATATGGATTCTTCCCTTTGTAAACAGCGAGTTCTGGCTTTATGCATGCTTCTTCGCAAAAATCTGATCCAAATCCTTTCCTGACAGAGAGCATCTTACAATTTATGATACGGTGCGATCATATCAGACAAAAGCCACTATAACGACGAAGAAGTCTTGTCTTACTTCTACGTTATTTTAAAACAGCAACATACTAAGAAATAGTTCCTAAATGAAAGAAACATTATCGGCCAGACGAAACATGTAAACAACAGAAGTCTCACTTATGGAAAAAAGGCTTTATTCAGGATGTAGCAAACACATCGTAGTATAGCATATTGCACTAAACTCTCCACACACCACACATTATCACAACACTCCTATCAATAATCAGTTTACAACCCAACGCTCACAAGCAATAGATAGTCGTCGTTTTTATCTCTTGTTCTTATCAAAACTCAGGCATACGTCACGTTCATTCAACCTCAATTGTGTTGCCAAACGTATTCGTTTGAGAGAAAGATATCACGTTAAGAGTGAAGAATAACAGAATAAACTCAAGATTTACATAGGGAAAGAAACTAAAAAGGAAAGGTAATTTAGAATATACGTCACACCACATTGTTTTGAATCAAGATGGCTTAACTTCGGGCCAGATTGTGTGTTTCTGTCAGTTGTACCTGCTTACGTAATACAGCTTCTGTTGAATCTTGCAAATTTGGACATACATAGATTTTCATTGACCATGCTATTTGCAATTACGGCTCTCTGTGGACGACTACGTTTTCCGAGGTCCTATTATTCGTCTAATTATTGTTGACCATGGCACTGTTTTAAGAGATTCCTCGAATGTTGCAGTTAATGGTCATAGATAAAAGAGTGTGTTTTCGAGATTCAGTGCCATTCTTATTCTTCGTCAGCATGTATAATACATTCTTTTGTTATTATTATTTTGCTCCTTTTGAGTTTCACTTCTGAGTCATGAACTACAGTCTAAGGATAAGATATGTTTTTTATTTTGAATTACTGATTTAAGGAAAGGGATAAGAATGAGTCGCAATACAAGGATGTCATCCATGTCGTATCTAGCATTCAAGACCCAACTATATGGTTGAGACGTGTGTGTTTGAACAATCTTCATCTCGTAACTAATGTCAATCGTAGTACGACTCAGAAACTTACATTATGTGACGGCAGGTATACCTTACTCTTCCTTGCCAGCTTCTCAAAAGTGAGGGCTGATATACCTCGATGACCTACTAAATTCAACGCAGGATAACCTTGTCCATTTATTAGAGCAATGACTGTAGTCACGCCGACATTTCTGACAATACAGCCAATTAAAATAAAGGTTATTTTGTATGCAAACTTGCATTTTCCCACCTCGAATATGAGCATTGTCCTCGATAAGATATTATAACGAAGTAAATTTCTCCGTCATTTTTATCCACGCCGGGGCTCGAACCCGGGTTCCCTCATTCCGGAATAAGTCACTCTACCAATTGAGCTACGCGGACGTTCGTTCTGACTGCTATCTGCCTTTATGTCGTGTGCGTCCTGCTGGCATGTACGTCACAATATGGATGTGTTATCGTAAACTTTTGCCTGGAGCTGCAATATCTTCGAAGGGATTAACACTTTGTAAATCTCCACCATGTACAAGACAAGCGTAAGCCTTTCTTTGAGAGGATTCATATTCATAAATTCTGATAAGAACGTTTGTCCGATGAATTTAAATATTAAAAACATAAGATTTAATTTAAGTATTTAGAGCTGAAATGAAAAGTGAACTCTGCAAATACTATGAGGAATAACAACAAGCGCTGATGAGAACGAAGCAAATTGTTTAAAGAAATAAAGTAGAAATTATCATTATGCGAAATATAATTTGTGAGATGACAACACTGTTTGTGGACCTCGCCGTGTCATTCTGATAAATTTGAATTTTCTTCAGGTTTTTGGCGCATTATCTTTTAACCGAAGAGATTCGTAATTGCACAAATACAGTGTTTCGTAATCATTTAATCGTTATTAGGGGCGATTCACTGAAGCTAATTAGTTGAGATATTCTACTGAACGTGGTCCTAAACAACCCTGTTCATAATCCATAATTGCACGAGCACTTGACAGCACTGCTCCGGAAATGATAACGGCACGTATAATTTAACTTGTGATAGGCAGTTGCTGGTCGCAATGCGTTCCTCGTTGGATATTTCCCCCAAAGCATTTTTATTGTTAATTCTCAGGAATATGAAAGCGATGTGATCTGCTTGCAAATTTTTTAATTAATAATGTATCATGAAATGAAAACCTACAGCTCACAGTACCAGGAGAAGTGGTATTTTCGTACTAAATTACGAAAATGTGCAGAACGGGACTACATGCCTTTGATTTAAGCAGCTGCACATTTATGGAAAGATGAAACCAGCAAAGGAATCCCATAGTTTCGCTGTAGCGGGGTCAAATGATAGGAAAATCGTTTGATCGTGTGAACATGTACAACGTAGCATCATGCTATCTCAAGTGCCTCAAAAACATGAAGATTATAAGAGGAATATGAAGTAATGTTAAAACAACATCCCCGGTAATACGACAAAAGATCTATAGATCTGACAGTGTCCGGTTATGAGAATAGGACTGAAGGAAATTGGATACGTACCAAAATGTTCTACGCAGCATCAGGAAGTTCGTGTGCACTGCCTTTATTGGAAGAAAATACACTGCCTGACAGAGAGAATGCTACCCCACGAAGATGTGAACGCATCGCCATGCAAATTGCAATGTGGGTGCACCCATGAAAGTTATGCAAATGATTGCATTTGTAGGCCAATCGCATGAACGGTGCGCGGAATCTAAGCGGACAACCATATTGTGAGGCCATCAGTCGAGACGTCGTCACGGCCGCAAGAATTGAGGGTTTCTGCTGTTTCCGGGTCTGGAAAACGAACAAGGGGTGCGAATGCCGTTAAGACGCCGTCGTATGCGATTTCATGAAACAGATGAGTTCACGAGAGATGTCATCGTAGGACTTCGTACCGCTGGTTAGTCGTCGTAGAGAAACGCAACGTGATGCCACAACCGTTTGTCGCATTTGGAAACAGTGGTCCCAGGAAAGGTCTGTGCAACGTCGTAGGGACACAGGAGCACGGAGACTTACGTCGTAGGGACACAAGAGCACGGAGACTGACGTCGTAGGGACACATAAGCACGGAGACTGACGTCGTAGGGACACAGGAGCACGGAGACTGACGTCGTAGGGACACAGGAGCACGGAGACTGACGTCGTAGGGACACAGGAGCACGGAGACTGACGTTGTAGGGAAACAGGAGCACGGAGACTGACGTCGTAGGGACACAGGAGCACGGAGACTGACGTCGTAGGGACACAGGAGCACGGAGACTGACGTCGTAGGGACACAGGAGCACGGAGACTGATGTCGTAGGGACACAGGAGCACGGAGACGGACGTCGTAGGGACACAGGAGCATGGAGACTGACGTCGTAGGGACACAGGAGCACGGAGACTGACGTCGTAGGGACACAGGAGCACGGAGACTGACGTCGTAGGGACACAGGAGCACGGAGACTTACGTCGTAGGGACACAAGAGCACGGAGACTTACGCCGTAGGGACACAGGAGCAAGGAGACTGAAGTCGTCGGGAAACAGGAGCACGGAGACTGACGTCGTAGTGACACAGGAGCACGGAGACTGATGTCGTAGGGACACAGAAGCACGGAGACTGACGTCGGAGTGGACTGATCGTCGCATCCGACGTCATGCCGTAGCGAACCCACTGTCCACAACGTGCGACATTTTGCGGAGTGTACGGGGAGGCTGAGATGCTCCGATATCGACGCGGACAGTGTCGCGCGAATGGGCTGCGTCTGATTTGCTGTCTAGCCATCAGTTTCGAAGGTACCATTAACAGAGAGCCATTATCGTCACCGCTTAACGCGGTGTCGCTCCAGAGCTGCGTGATGTGCCAAATGTAACAGTGCGGTGTTCAGCGACGAATCGCGGTTTTGTCTCTCCACAAATGATCGCAGTGCGAAAGTCTAGAGGCGACGTGGCCAACGGGCGGATTCGTCCGCCATTGTGGCACGCCACACGGCCTGGTAACTTGGAATCATGGTATTTGGTGCTATCAGCGCCACCAGCCGACACATTGGCGGCACACCGTTATGTTGACGAGATGCTGCGTCCCGTGGTACAACCGTATCTGCAGTGCATCCTCAATGCCCCTTTTCGACAGGATAATGCCCGGCCGCATACCGCTCGGATCAGCCTGAATGCTTTACACGGTGTGTGGATGCTTCCGTGGCCAGCACGATCCCCTGACCTCATGCCCATCGAGTATCTGTGGGACATAATTGGACATCTGTTGAGTACCCTTCCACTCCAGCAAAATGAAGATGAACTGTGGACTCGCATCAATACCATGTGATCCACGATACCCCAGAACGATGTTCGGACTCTCATTGTCTCGATGCCACGTCGAATTCAACGCTGTATCGTCCAAAATGGAGGCCACACACTTTTTTTATCATCCTGTGTATTCGTCCACGGGTCTGTATGCGGCAATTAAATCGTTTGTTCAGGACATACTTGGCTATCTATGTGTGCAGTTTGGTCTGTTTTCGAGCATTCCTTCATGGTGTGGCATTTTCTCTGCCAGGCAGTGTATAATGGGGCTCGGCAAAATTACAATATCCAAAAATTTAAAAGATATTCATGAGATAAATGTGATTTTTTTCCGAAAGAGAATTTTTGACACAGATTTAGGCTATGGAATGGATGCTGCTATGCAAGGAAAACGAGAAAGAAGTATTCAGTCCTAAAAGTGACAGAAAATTGCTCTTTGCTCAACGGTTGCCTCTCATATAAGTAATAGAATAATCTTTATATCTTTGCTAAGTATAAAAAGAGAATGGGTTGTACAAGAGGCAACTCTGCGAGTAGAAAGAAAAATTCCCTCGGTAAGCAGGAGGTAATTATCTTTGAAGTTCATTAGCATCATGTAAATAAATAGAAACATAAGATCGATGCAGTGCATTGACATTAGTAATACTGTTAATTCGATTACCCGTTGCAAAAGCAATTTCGTTAATACACGAAAGAAAGATCGTAGAATCGATGTTTGAGGCAAAATGGATATTTGAGGCTCCTTTACATCGGAGAACAATGCGTTAGAACACGTTCCTTCAGCAAATATGCCAATACTCTTGCCATAATGGAACGTAGAGCGCTAGCTTTGTGTTGTTGGATAAAGACCATATCAGTGAGGACGAGACCATATATGTCGATACGACCATATCTATGTAAAGAAAGAGTGAGAAATAACTAGACAACGAGTAAAACGAGCCATTCTGAATTTCTTCGGATGTTAAAACGAGTTCTTGGATTTCATTACAGGAAAAATTGGAAAATTCAAGAGTCAGCAGTCAAAAGAGTAGAAAGGGCAAAAAACAATTGTAATATCAAATGGCAGTACTTGATTTTTTCTGATTTAAGGTTTAACGACCACCGTGAGCAACTCAATGGGCTATAAACAGTCGCCCGTCCCTAATTTAGAGCCACTGGTTCAAGGGAAGGAAGACAGCCAGTGCGGTAAGTCAAAAACAACATCCATGTCCCACAGATATTCGAATCTCGACCTTTAGACCACAACGACACGGCGAGGAATCTTGAATTCCACCAAACCTTCTACACACAAAAAATTGATTAAGATGGTCTGTCGCGTCTAATTTTCATTAAGTTAGCGAAAACTATACTGCTGCTATGTAAATAATAGTAAATAATGATTGAAAATGTTGCAGCGAAGAAAACAACCGTTGATTTATATTGGTGCAGAATATTATACACGTATATATATATGTGCAAAGCCAAATTCCCTCACTTCCCTGGGAGGCTTTATCAATTTAACAAAGCAAAAGATATGCATAAAATATGGATAATTGGACACCTAAAAAACTAAATCAATTTCCAAGAATTTCGATTTAACCAAATTGTCAAACAGTGAGGTATAGAAAAGATCAGCTTTGTGTATATAGTAACCTAAACCCATGAATCAACGGATTTTGGTTTACATGCTAAACACCTTCAATGGAAATTTTTTTATCTATTTCTTAAGACAGTCATTACTTAGTTTGAAAGATGGCGCATTGTGCTCAATTTTACTGATTTTTCATATTTTGGGAAACCAAATTCTATACTTGATGTCGTATGAGTCACTGTTTCTTTAGAAGTATAAGGGGGGTCAAAAAAATCAAGTTTCTAACATGTTGGAATGATTCGTCTTGAAAATGACGCCTGAAGCACCCCACATAAAATAGGTCTTAATTTTATTTCACAAGATTTCATAGGACTTAATTTTTTTATTATTTGGGTGTAAACCGATCCCAGTGAGCAGCTGCATGAGTTATGAGCACTCGCTACGTAACAAGAATGGAAATAACCAGCGTTGTGAGAGAAACACACAATTCTTACTTTACGAGATTCGAACCCAGACCCGTCTGGGAATAATGACTAGAAGCCAGGTAATCTTTCCAGTCGGCCGCTGGAACTGCCGAACAATGTAGAGTCTTTAAATTGGACCAATATTTTCCCGAGCACATTGGAACGCATAAGTAATAAACACACCCGACATTCTTATTTCATCTGCATTATTCAGGGTAGAGGTCTCAAAGAAGATAAGAAGCTATGGTCGTTATCCAATTCTGTATAGTAATTAACACCAGAACTACTTGACTGGCAGGCAAAAGGATTCGGTAAGTGATATGTTTTTATAGCTAGATCTCCAGAAAGCAGAAATACTGAGTAAAAAAATTCACAGCTATCTGACACAAGAACAACAGGAACGGGTAAGAACAAAATTCAAAAGCCACCTGGTGGGAGAGCAGAAGAAACGGATAGAACAAAATTTTAAAGTCGCTTGGCGAAAGAGAAACCGGAATGGGTAAGAAACAAATTTAAATACGCGTGATCAGAACAAAAAGTAATGCGCAAATATAAAATTTTCAGAGTCACATCGCCAGAGAGCAGAAATAACGAGTAAAACCAAAATTCCAGAGTCAGCAGGTAAGAGAGTAGGAGAAAAGAGCTAGAACAAAATTTCAAGGCCACCTTTTCACAGAAGAGAAGGAATAAGAAAGAATAAATTATTCCGCAAAGAATCATTAGTAATGATTATAATGAACGATCACCATTCGGTTAGACAATAAACTGTTTGCCTTATTTTATATCCAAATCTAATTTTGCTATATCAGACACTTGCTTACATTCAGTGCGGATTCATCTGTATAAATTTGTGAATGAGTGGAATTTTGAGAGTGCTGAAATACGTAGACTTTCATCAAAATCCAGAAGACCAAACATTCTGAAACTGTGTCATATCTCTCATATTGGTTGAAGATCATTTATACAAAGATCATACCCAATGAAGTAGCAAATTATTAGGAACACTCAATAAGCACAAGCTATTATTATTTACGTACGCCACTATGACCTTGAGACAGCTTCATACAACAAATGATTTAGACGTGTACGAAGCGTAGGAAGCGGCACAGGCTCGTCCACTGCGCCATCCAGTGCGACATATCTCTTACATACAGTTAGATATCACATATCAGTCGACATACACTTAGTCCACTGTGCCATCGAATGCGACATATCTGTTTTCCCCCTGCAGAATTAATATCCGGTATAGCTAAGACAACTCAGGGAGAAGAAAAAAAAGGCTCATTTATGCATGAACCTTATACATCTGGAGAAGGCATATCACTGATTGCCATGGCAGGAAATATGGAATTGCCTGCAGTGAATAAATCGTGCGAGAAAAGTACGTGCAGTTTATAAAGTAAACGTACGGAGCATTTTGCACACGGGTCAGAATTAGTGAAGAGTAGACCGGAAAATTTTAAGTGACATCAGGAGTACATCACGGATCAGCATTTAGCCCATTCGTTTCGCAGATTGTTTAACATATGGCAACGGTAAGTGACGCATCACTGCGGTACATAAACCAATATATATCGGTCTTTCCACAATTTTCCACGTATTTGGAGGATTTTCACAGTGGTACATGTTGATTGCAGATGATGTAGTGCTGTATACCAAGCGGAAAGGAGAAATATGTCAAAACATAAGTAATGAGAGAAGAGCATTCGCGGGCAAGAGGTTCAATATAAATAACACCGAAACAAAGTTATAACGCAATGTCTTTTTCGCGAGCAAGATTGGTCTTACGCTATGTTTAAAACTATGACTAAGGAATGTTGAACTAAATAAGAATACGATGCAATAGTTCCTAATTAAGCTTTTACGGCCAGACGAAACATAAGCAGAAGTCAGACTTACGATAACCTTTTATTGGTCCAGCACGAATTTCAGTAGAACTCAATATAAGACAGCAGATATCAGATTACATTTATCTAATTGAACGTCTACACCCACACATCCACATGAGCGTCCTTTTTATCTATTGTTCTTATCACATTCATACGCCACTTTCTCTCTGACCACAAGGTGTTGCCAACCTCATTCTCGTTTGAGGAAAAGGACATAACGTTAAGATTGGAAGTATAAAGGAGAACAAACTCAAAGTCACATAGGAAAAGGAACTAAAAATGAAAGTAAATTTAGAATATACGTCACGAAGTATATGTGCTGCAATAAAGGAGCAGCAATTCTAATTGATAGAAGAAGTGATCAAAAATTCAAAATACCTGGTATCGAAGAGGGAAACCTGAAGTGAGATGCCCCGGTGGCATTGTGGGTCTAAGCGGCGGCTTCTGATCATTCGCCCGAGATAATTCCGATTTCGACTCCTGGTGAGGCATGGATGTTGTGTTTGTCTTATGGCGGTATCTCTCACCCATCTCTGGAACCAGTGACCACTACATTAGCGTCGAGCTACTGCTTACAGCCCATTGAGTTGCTCACGGTGGTCATTAAGCTTCCAATAAAAAAAGAACCTGAAGTAAATATCAGAGTCCCAACATTATGCTGTAAGGTGGGCGCGAAAAACAACAGGTATATTATGTGATATAATGATGCTATATTGGTATTGTTCGACTGAAATGTGGAGTTACCAAATTGTAATGCCATACAGTACCCAGAATCGGCCAAGGAAAATATTTTTTTAGTTAAATGCCGCTCAAGTGAAGATGCTGTCTGGAGCTATCAAAAAGAATACACACTAATTTGAAATAAGGGGAAACGAACAGGAGTTGAAATGACAGAGGCTGCGAAGGATGACCAAATGGCGAGATTGCCCTCGTGTGAATAAGTGGTCATGTTTTGATAAAGGACAAGTATTGCGTTGTACGCAGCAGAGCAATAATATAGTTTCTTGGAAGACAAAGTGGGATAAGACCTAAGGTGAGATGAAAGAACTCTGAGCATTGTACAGGAGAACTGAAACAGCGAGTTAACACACAGCAGAAACCACTGGGCAAAGTGGTTCCACAATAACTATCTTAATAAAATATGGGACTAATCATGCTGTAAAAGAAGAAGCTATGGGGTTGTCAGAAAAGTCATGACTTATTTTGGCACCTGATGGCGGTTGGGCGGTTTTGGAAGCACTAGAGGCATGCGCAGCTCTGTTATCGCTATGGCATTCGACAGGTGCTAGTTCTAGATGCAGTCTAAAAGGAATAGTGAGCGATTTGGTTGATTTGCGAAGATTTGACATCAAGTTGAAGATGTAAGACCAAACTGTGCATTTTCGCCATATTTTACTGTTTTACTTCCGTAAAGGGAAGAACGTGCGTCAAGCTTGAGAAAGTTGCGTAAAGTGTACGGTGATAATGCTCTACAAGAACGTCAGTGCCAGCGGTGGTTAGCAAAATTCCGTGCTGGTGATTCTGACCTCAACGATGCTCCTCGGTCCTGGAGGCCAACCGAGGTTGATGACGACCAAATCAAGACATTGATCATGTCAAACCCACGCTACGCGACACGAAAGATTGCAGTCACATTGCACATTCATCATTCAAGCGTTCACGACCAGCTGAAGAAGCTGGTATACGTAAGCAAGCTCAATGTGTGGGTTCCTCGTGAACTCAAAGAAGCTCAATTGACGGCGCGTATAAACATCTGCGATATGCTCATTAAACGTGAGGAAAACGATCCTTTTTTGAAGCGACTGATAACTAGTGACGAAAAGTGTATGGTGCACAACAATGTGCTGCGCAAACGGTCTTGGTCCCGACGTGCTGCTCGGCCTCAAACGACATCCAATGCAAACATTCATCAGCGGAAGATTCTGGTTTCAGTGTGGTGGGATTTTAAAGGCTTCGTGTTTTTCGAGCTCCTACCACGGAACCAAACAATCAATTCGAATGTGTGCTCTCGGTAATTGGACAGTTTGAACGAATCCATCATCCAGATAATTCCAGAGCTCGTTCATCGTAAAGGTGTTGTGTTCCATCACGACAACGCGAGACCACACACAAGTTTAATCACCCGGCAAAAAGTTATTGAAGCTTGGGTGAGATGTGTTGACACACCCAGCATACGCGCCTGACCTTGCGCCGTCAGACTTCCACTTGTTTAGCTCTCTTCAACAGTCCTTGCGTGGTATAACGTTCAATTCAGATGAGGCTGTAAATCAGCAACCTTGTACCGTTTTCGCCACGAAAGACAGGTCCTTCTATGAACGAGGCATTCGTCAGCTCACTGATTGATGGCAAAAGGTTATCGAACAAAACGGGCATTATATCATTGATTGATCTTTGTTCTTTCTATCAATAAATTACCTTTGCAAAGCATGGCCTAAAATACGTCATGACTTTTCCGACAACACAATAACTATTCAACTGAAATGTGTTTTTCAATTCATTTTGATTTCCTACTTTACCTACCTTTTATTGTTTTCATTACAGAAATGGAAAAAATCGACTGCTCTTTTTGTATTTTTCTGTCTCATATATATATATCATTTCATGAGCACAATTAATTTTTCTCGTTATCATCATTTCTTCTGAACACTTAATGGAGCAGCACTTCCGGCGTCATGCCTGAAGAGGTTAATTCACGAGAGAATGCAAATCGAGTATCAATTAATCCACTGAGAACTAATGAATGTGCGCCTTAAGGCCGGTAAGGCTGCTACTAATCGGAGATAAATTACTTCGAGCGTGGCAACGCACCACAGAACGACATCAATAATGATGAACAAGGAATTTGAGAAAATAATTTTGAAAAGAGAGTTGTTTACCTGCACTTCCTATGAGATTCGGCCGTATGCTGGGGTCATATCCACGCAGGAGTTTGTCTAGTATGCTCTTCTCTAATTGCACCATGTTCGCTGCCGCTCTGAAAAACAAAAAGAGACACAGGAAGTAGTTATTTGGAATTCGCTAATTACTATGCAAAATGTATCTACTTCGGTGATTGTCGGGGATGCTCTTTTCACGCTAATTGAGCGATGATGGCTGCCTCAGTGAAAAACGATAGAAGAGGAAGTACTTATTTTAATTTGTTCCTTTTGTTTACCGAAGGTTAATTATCCTGTAAAATGCAAATGAAGTTGATTCTACTTCTGCCCTGCGTTCTTCAAAGCAATAGAATAATACAGTACCCTCACTATTCTTCTGTGAACCAAGAGTGTGTATATTGCATCAAATTTATTTATGTTTCGCAAAGTGATTGCGGCACTTACAACTTCATTTGTCTCCCAACATTATTTCTTCATCTTACCTGCTTACGGTTTTGATACAAACAATCATATAAGAATTAATTGTTCGGGCCGCGGTTGGTCTAGTGGGCAACGTTCGTGACTGCCACGCAAAGGACCTCAGGTTCGATAAACTAAATATTCGCCGAGCGTCGGATGGGCACGTTAAGCCGTCGGACCCCGGTTACTGGCCCCCGGTATTAAATAAGGGCGTCTTCCTCCCCCTTTCTACCTCGCTTCCGTGTCACTTTCCTATCAGGCACTCTAGCCCAAATCACTTAGCTCCCTATTTCTAAGTGTTGTTTAAGACCTAGGGTCAGACACTCCCTTCCTAAAATCCTCTACATATGATCATTTGATCAAGAATTAATTGGAGAATATAAAAGATAATTCAGCCAAGGAAGATCTACAACAGAGCAGATTTTTGTTTTTCGGCAGTTACTTTGAGAAATCTACGAATTTTAAGGAAATGTCAGCATTCGGTTTTCTGATTTTGAAAACAGCAAACAGGGAAAGTCTAATTAACATATTCAGCGAAAATAGTTATACCAGGAACATATTGCCGAAGCGCATTGCATTAAATATTATAAGGGTTGCACAATAAGTAGTGAGACTGCTTGGCTGAAGTGTGTTTGCGCTTCCTAATTTTGTCAATAGGTGGCGCTCATATACAGACGATTTAAAAGCTGTGCAACTGCACTGCAGTTTGTTTATTGCGGAAACCATGTAACGTGCTCCACTATTTTTATTGTTCTTTCCTAGGAGATGGATATGTCCAAAGTTGTTCAACGTCCTGTTATTGAGGTTTTGAAAGCGGAGGAAACGCCACCAAGCAAAATTCACAGACGAATGAAGGAGATGTATGGGCCTGTTTATCCTCCACGCAGAACTGCAATGCCGTGGTGCCATCTCTTTAGCGATGGACAAACGAGCACTACAGACCAGCCAAGAACAGGAGCACCACGTCCTGCTGTTTCAGTGGCGACAACTGCGTGTGTATCTGCAGTAAAGGCCAACCAAAAAATCAAGATCCGAGAACTGGCGATCAGTGCGGGTGTGACCATTGGAACTGAATATCATAAGGTATGCGTCACGTGGATACTGAAACACCTGCCCGATGAACAGATGAGTCAACGAATGTGACTATCGTTACAGCATCTGTTCCGCTACCATGAAGAAGGTGAAAATTTCAAGCTACGCTTTATTGCTGGGGAAGAAACATCTGTCTGATGAACAGAGGAGTCAACGAATGGGACTATCGTTACAGCATCTGTTCCGCTACCATGAAGAAGGTGAAAATTTCCTGCTACGCTTTATTGCTGGGAAAGAAACATCTGTTTGATGAACAGATGAGTCAACGAATGTGACTATCGTTACAGCATCTGTTCCGCTACCATGAAGAAGGTGAAAATTTCAAGCTACGCTTTATTGCTGGGGAAGAAACATCTGTCTGATGAACAGAGGAGTCAACGAATGGGACTATCGTTACAGCATCAGTTCCGCTGCCATGAAGAAGGTGAAGATTTCAAGCTACGCTTTATTGCTGGGGAAGAAACATCTGTTTGATGAACAGAGGAGTCAACGAATGGGACTATCGTTACAGCATCTGTTCCGCTACCATGAAGAAGGTGAAAATTTCCTGCTACGCTTTATTGCTGGGAAAGAAACATCTGTTTGATGAACAGAAGAGTCAACGAATGGAACTATCGTTGCAGCATCTGTTTCTCTACCATGAACAAGGTGAAGATTTCATGCTACACATCATTGCTGGGGAAGAAACATCTTTTTGATGAACGGAGAAGTCAACAAATGGGACTATCGTTACAACATCTGTTCCGCTACGATGAAGAAAGCGAAGATTTCATGCTACGCATTATTGCTGGGAAACAAGCATCTGTTTGATGAACAGAGGAGTCAACGAATGGGACTATTGTTACAGCATCTGTTCCGCTACCATGAACAAGGTGAAGATTTCATGCTACGCATTATTGCTGGGAAGAAACATCTGTCTGATGAACAGAGGAGTCAACAAATGGGACTATCGTTACAGCATCTGCTCCACTACCATGAAGAAGGTGAAGATTTCGTGCTACGCATTTTTGCACGGAATGATAGCTCGTGGCATCATTTCGAGCCGCAGTCGAAACACCAGATCATGCAGTGGAAACAGGAATCATCGCCCCCGCCGCGAAAATTTTTTTTTTTTTTTTTTTTTTTGATTGGAGGTTTAACGACCACCGTGAGCAACTCAATGGGCTATAAGCAGTCGCCCGTCCCTAATTTAGGGTCACTGGTTCCAGGGAAGGGAGAGAGCCAGTGCCGTAAGACAAACACAACATCCATGCCTCACCGGGATTCGAACCCGGGCCCCTTACGGACGAATGATCAGAGGCCAGCGCCTTAGACCACTGCGCCACCGGGGCGGCACCGCGAAAATCACGGTACACCATTTCTGTAGGCAAGGTGATGTTAAACCTGTTCTCTGACCATCGAGGACAATTCCTTCTTGAGTGGCTACGAAAAGGATCAACCATCAATGCCGAACGACATTGTCAAACTTTTTTTAAGCTTCGACAAGCCATCAAAAAAAGAGACCACCTGGCAACCTGACTCAGGGTATTACGCTTCTGCATGATAACGCCCTGCCGCAGGCGGCAGTTACCGCACAAAGGACATTACAGCGTTTTCTCTGGGAAGTCCTTCAACATCGTGCGTATAATCCTGACCTATGGCCCTGCGACTTGCGCATCTTTGGACCTATGAAAGAAACTCTCGAAGGCAAACATTTCATTTTGGATGATCAGGTGCGTTAAGCTGTAGATAACTGGTTGCAGCAGCAGCCTGCCTCCTTCTATGCTGCAGGAACAGAAGAACTTGTGCAACGACGGGACCACTGTCTAACCGGTGAATGTATAACAAATACGTGGAAATAATGTAAATGGGCGATGTGATGACTGTCCACGTTAGTTTATAAACAACGCATAGCAACTGACAAATTGTGTTCCGACACTGCTGGGAGCGAACCCCAGATCTCTCGATAACCAGTCGAGTGCGTTCACATTTACGCCACGTTGCCAACAATTCTCTGCGCCATGCGTGGTTTACCAGTCAGCATCTGACTACACAAATCCGTCTTGACGGGCTCAACAACTGAGATGTCGCCATCTGGTGGCATTTAACACAGTTATTTAACTGTAGCTAGTAAACCCAAAGGGCGTTAAAAATGGTAAATATATATAAAATACGTGGATATAATTTAAATGGACTATGTCATCGCTCTGTCCACGTTATTTTACGACTAGTTATCGAGAGATCTGGGACTCGATCCCAGCGGTGTCGGAACAGCAATTTTTCAGTTGCTACTGGTTATTTATAAAATAACATAGACAGAGCGATGACATCGTCCATTTACGTTGTCTAAATGCTGGGGGCGGTTGTTTTTAGATATGTCATATTTTGAGTCTTTCAGTCTCTCACAACTTATTAAACAGCCCTTGAAATTTCATTGTCATGCGCCTTGGCAATACAACTTCAAAAGTCAAAGTTATCGGAAACTTGACAGATATTGTTTGTACTAGAAATAGACTTAGCCAGGATGATGGAAAGTTTGTTATGCTGTGTAACACCATCATCATCAGCCATTTTCAATTAGCTGTTGCATGACGATATCAACAGGTATGAGCTGTAATACACTGAATGGCCACTTTATTATGACCACCTGACAGTTTTAAGCAAATAAGCTATGGCTGCACGCTGTTGCCGCCAGAGGCTAGGCTAGCATAAAAAAGGAAAGCTTAGAGCTTGCGACAGTAGTAGAAGTAATTTTTAGGTGACGAGATGGGTAAAAAATGCGATTTAACGGACTTTCAACGTGGGATTATTGTAGGAGCTCGGAGCCATGGAGCGAGTATCACCGAAACCGCCGCATTCGTGAAATGTTCCACAGCAGCTGTTGTTAGTGTTTAAAGACTGGACTGTCAGCCAAAAAACTGGGTTTCTACGAGCAACGTGTGGTAGTCATCGACTAGTGACTGCTCGGGAGGAACGGAGAGTGTCCAGACTGGTAACAGACAACAGAAGGGTAACAGTGCAGCAAATTACAGACCATCTTAATGAAGGATACCATCATATGATCTCTGCACGCACTGTTCGCCTTACCCTGCATCGGATGGGATATGGCAGCCGAAGGCCTATTCAAACACCTTTGCTCTCTGAAGTTAACAAGAGAGAACGTCTCCAGTTCACACAGGAGCACAAGGATTGGACAGCCGATAATTGGAAACTAAATTATGTGGTCCGATGAACCACGTTTTCAGCTGCACCATGCCGATGGCCGAGTGAGAATTTGGTGGAAACCGCACGACAACATGGACCCCAAATGCATTGCTACAACCCTTCAAGCTGGTGGAGGCAACGTTATGGTTTGGGGATATGTTTTCTTGGAATGCTTTGGGCCCTTCAAATCGTGTTGATCAACGTCTGACTGGCACATCATATCCAAACATAGTTGTGGAAAAAGTGCATCCTGTCATGTGGATGGTTTATCCCAATGGCGATGGCTACTTTCGAGAAGATAATGCGTCCTGCCATAGTGCTCGTATTGTACAGGATTTGTTTCAGGAACATGCCGGTGAGTTTACTTTGCTTAGGTGGCCCCCAAAATTTCCAGATTTCAATCCCATTGAGAATTTGTGGGATGAAGTTGAACGAGCCACCAGACAGCTGGATCCACAACCCTGGAATCTCACACTCCTAGAAAGTGCTATTGATCAAGCATGGTCTCAGATCCCACAAACCAACTATCCACATCTCGTGGAGTCCATGCCACGAAGAATCGATGCAGTATTAAAGGCAAAAGGTGGTACTGAGGGGGTGGTCATAATAAAGTGGTCACTCAGTGTATAACTCGCTGTCTTCAGCCATTCTCGTCAGCGTTACCTCGTCATGCTTTCGAATTTCTTCCATATATACTGCACTTCGTCTTCTGGGTTTGGCACAGTGGAAGACGAAGTGTAGTATGGTCCTGTTTTTTTGTTGTTTTATCTATGTAGTACGACATATACGTTTTATCCAAAGGTGTTTAGTTCTTCTATACACATGTGCAACCACTTAAAACTTGAAAATTTTTACTTTGATCACTATCTAATTCACTGTTGTCATTTTCCTGAACCATGCGTTTCTTGTCCTACCTTTGTTTGGTGCACCAATTATGAATTTCTCCATGTTTCTTTGATGTTTAATCAGCCTGTGTTACCTGACCTTTGTTTTAGTAAACTTAACATTTTTTGATCCATAAATAAGAACTGCAAGGATGTGTTGATTAAACATATATATGTTTACGATATAGAGGTGCAATAATCTTGAAAATTGTACTATTTCTTTCAGAATTCACTGTAGCTGAGTTTAACATGCCTGGCATATATTTCTACAATGCTGCCGTCGCTTGGTATCTGTTGTTCATGGCAGGTATCGACATCAGTTATTTCTAAATGTTCTCCATTAGCCTGTAACTCTTTTGCTCCTGCAAATGCAGTGTACACCCTCTTTTTGCTTCTGTAAGTTCATCCTTAGTCCGACGTCGTTATTCTTGTCAGGCTGTTCTTGGATCATTCTTTGCAGTTGTTATGGAATATTTACAAATACGATTATGACGTCAGCAAGACGAAGGTAGTTTGAACGATCTCCATTAATTATGATCGCTTTGCGTTCTCAATTCGATCACTGAACGCTGCTTTAGCCAGGCAAACTTTGCCGGGACAGAAATGAGAGCCACACTTTGAGATGTGAAATCATTTAGGGAGCGGAAGGAGAAGGGCCATAGGGCACCCCCTAGCCATGATGGTTGTTGAGTGTAGGATAGCATTTGTTCTAATTCGATTGGTATAGTTGGACCGCTATTAGTCTGTTCTTAGAACACCTTCAGTGATGTCACGATGCACTACAAAATGGCGGAGTTGACATTTGCCTATATGTGAGGGGCTATGAGAGGCTGACATTTGCCTATATGAGAGGCTATATGCAACGCATCGGTAGATGTTACATCTGTTTAAGTTGTAGTAGGCAAAGTCAAAACATATGTTTCTGAGCATGATATTGAAGAGATAAATATCTATGAAATGGAACAAACATGATTTTTTGGTATATTCAAATGACTTTAGGATTATAGCAATAAACAAAGAGAAGCAGAAACGTAAATTCCCATGGTTTGAAAAACATCCAAAAGTAAGGTTTCAACTCAATTAATAAAACATAAAGAGATATACTTTCTTCTTTCGAGAAACAAAAGTAACTTGACCGATGTGATGTTACCACGCCATCCCAGTAGCGCAGTGGGCTAAGCGCTGGCTTCTGATCATTTGTCCGAGATGGGTCCCGTGTTCGAATCCTTGTTATGTATGGATGTTGTGTTTGTCTTACGTCACTGGCTCTCTCCCTTCCCTGGAACCATCGGCTCTAAATATGGGACGCGCAACTGCTTATAGCCCATCGAGTTACTCACGGTAGTCATTAAACCTCAAACAAACAAAAAATGATACCACAGTTGCACATTGCTGAATAGATATTCAACGATTTGAAGGATATTAAATATATTGGTGCAATGTTTCTCGATACCAAAAAGAACAATAACAAGAATAGAGGTTACGGTATAAGTTGAGAATAAGTGTGGTTTTAGATCAAATAAGACTTCGACATCAGGAAGCATATCAAGGAACCCAAAAATGCAGCTGTAAAATTATGGACCTGTATTTGACACTGAAGTGGATCGTAGACCAGGCACGATGAAGAACTATGAGGAAAAAACGACAAAACTGAAATAACGAAAGCCAGGCCACTGCAGTTTGATGGACATATGTCTAGAATGCCATGGGATATACCCTACTGTTGTGCTGGAATAGAGCCCTAGGAGTGACACACCCTCAGAAAGACCAAGAATTAGATGGAAAGATTGCGTGAGGGTACATACGAGATTAACGACAGGTAGAACTGATTGGAGAATACTGACGGATGATCGAGAAGTCTGGAGGCTAAAATTGGAAGTGTGGCTTCATCGGCACGGTCCAACCATATCATGGTGATGATGACGAAGTGTTTACGTCAGTGATATACACTGCTGGACAATTGCTAAGGACGGATCATAAACGGCGATATAGCGCATAAAAAAGTAAGTGTGGTTGAATGCCAAGTGAAATAAAATAATGTCAGAATGCCAGGACATTACAAGAAAGACAATTTATTGTGCTCTGAAATCCAGAAGGCTTTGGAACGTGTTCAAGTAACAAACAGGCCATTTTGTGCAGAATACGTAAACGTGAAAAAATGCAATTACCGTCCGCAGGCGTTCCGGCGTAAGATGTCAATACGGGATATGGCCACCATGGAGGGCGATGCAAGATTGCACACGTCGTGTCATGCTTTGCACAACATTATCAAGCAGCTGTTGGGGTAATTTATCTCATTCCTCTGTCAGTGCACGGATGAGGGTGTCCTTGTTTATTGGAGGAATTTGGCGACCAGCAAGACTCCTCCCCAAAGCATCCCACACATTTTCAATGGGATTTAGATCTGGAGAACGTGCTGGCCATACGAGGCGTTGAATATCCTCGCTCTCAAGACACTCCTGGACAGCGACTGTTCGATGACATGTTGCGTTGTCGTCCATGAAAATGAATCTATCACCGACAGCACCACGGAACATGCGAACATGAGGTAGCAGAACATCATTAATGTATCGTTGGCCAGTCATAGTCCCAGTTGGAAGCACATAGAGGGACGTACGGCCATTGATCATGATGTCAGCTCATACCATGACACTACATGTCGGATATCAGTCCCTTTCCTGTATGTTTGCTGGACAATATGCAGTACCACTATCACGCCAGATCAGTTGTCGTCGACAATCAGACGATAGACTGTATCTACTCTCATCTGAGAAGAGGACAGCAGACCAGTCGTTATCAGTCCAATTGCGATGTTGATGGCACCATTGCAAACGGGCGGTACGGTGACGTCTGGACAATGGGAAGCACACAACAGGACGGCGGGCGTATAGTCCTCCTTCATGCAAACGTCTGGCGACAGTTTTTCGGGAGATCCGCTTGCCAGTAGCAGCCATAAACTGATTTGCTACCTCACTAGCTGTGCTGCGCCGGTGTCTTTTTGTCGATAGCACTATGTACCGATCTTATGCAGGTGTCGTACTGCGAACACGACCTCTCCCGTGACGTTTGCTACACTCTCCATTTGTTTGAAATGATTTCCAAAGCCTTGAAACAACACTGTGGCTGACGTCGAACTCCCTGGCAACATCTGTTATTTTTCGCCCTTCCTCAATCTTGCCAATAATACGGCCACGCGTAAAATCATCTAGGTGATGTCGGGAAGACATACTGAAAATGGCAAGTTCGTCAATTGATTCTTTCCCTTTCAACTTTGCGTTTGAACAACAACGGTCAATACGCGTCAAATCCTTTATATCTCTTATCAGTGCTATGACGTCACGAACAAGTTCGGCAATCCAAAATTTGCATACGCACAACACGTCTTACTGTATCCCGCACTTATGCTAATTTCCACATTTTCCTGCCTTCCATTTTATGGTTGCTATCGTTGCTATTGTCATCCGTCCTTAGCCATTGTCCGGCAGTGCAGTAATCTAAGATTTTTAAAACCATTTTAGATTTATTTTGTTTCAGTGTTGTGAGACACTGTAAGCAGCAAAGACTTCACGGGTTGGTTCATTCTCGATTTAGACCACTGGTTTCAGGGAAAGGAGAGAATCATTCTGAGGAATTCTAACTCAGAGACAGCAGAGAGAGACCACTGAGCGACAGTATCGGATTTTTTGTTAAGTGATTGATCGACAAGTCTCAAAAAATTTAACAGAAAACTATCTCACCAAGCCGATGAGACTAAAGTAACCAGTTATATTAATTAAACTGCGTCATCCTAAAGACCAAACTAAAGGGAATATTTATGATTCGCAACTATTTATTCTAAAGATGAGATTAAAGCAAATAATGATCATCATTAAATTACTTCACGGAAATATTGAGGAACGCAGAGTCTGCAAACTGTAAAAAAGTACCAACAGTGGCTCATGGTCAAATGTGCTCTGAATTTTTACGTGAGTTCCAAGTTCCGCAAGAATAAGCTGTACTAGTGAGTTTATTGAGTTTGAAATGCAAAAGCAGGTGAACGTTTGTTGTGAATGAATGCTGCTGCTAATGCTTGCGAAGTTAAAGCAAGCAACCTGAATGGAACCAAACAGTCTGATAATAATTTTCGAAATGCTAAAATCACATGATTACAAAGCTTGACATTTTAGTATCGTGTACGATGCGATCTGTGTGTACGATACATTGTAGAACAAAATAAAACCTTCACTGGTGAGACTACAGTATTAACATATTACAAGATATTTCTCAGAGGCTGCATTTTGCTAAATTTGGTCAAAAAATATTTGCAGCGGCGCTGCAATTTCATCAGTCCGAGAACACATTGAATCTAGTATGTTCTTGAATATACGTAATGCAAATATGAAATTACTGAATTATTACATCCTCCAAAATGCGAATAGATTATGTAAATTACTATTCAAAATGTGTAATTAAAATATACCTACCACATGATCTACCTATCTTTCTTCAGCGAGATATCCTTCAGAGAGAGAGAGAGAGAGAGAGAGAGAGAGAGAGAGAGAGAGAGAGAGATTTACAATTCATCTGCTGTTTTTTTCTCTTGAAGAAAACTGGGTTTATTCTATCCTGGTGCAGTAGATGGGCTACGAAATGCAATTCCAAAATGGAAATATTTTTTTTTCTTTCCCTCTATATTTTCCATTTTTGGGAGAGAGACATGCCACGGCTTTAACGTTGTTTTCTTCCGTTCCCAACTGTTGTTTTCATTCAGAATAAATTTGACAGATACATAACATGTGCTCCACGTACCACTATTATTTATGTGAAATACGTAGGTACGTATTTTTTTTAAAAACAACAAGGCGGCCAGATCTGAAATAATGTCAATGCTTTTTAAAATTTATCTCGAAGGAAGCAAAAACAAAATTAGGCAATGGTCATCATTTCCAGTAAAATGTGATACAAATTTAGATGTCACGCTCCTCGCAAATTTACTTGAAAATACACACGGACATGTATATGTATGCACCCTGAATGGAAATAAAAATAAAGTATCATGTACATATAAACGTATACCGTTACAAAGAAATTCCGCTTCTAAAAAGGAAAAAGTGTAATCAACCCTTGAGGATCGTTGTCACGGCAACAAAAACGAGCTTAGGAATACCTTGTATAATCTGCAGTGGGGACAGGACTTTCATCATAACCTCTTTTTCCAAGGAAAAGCCGTATAGGGAATGGACATACAGGTACCCAAATACGGTGAGAAGTTTAACTGACTACATTGCGTGTAACAAGAAATTTGTCATCGAAGACTACACTATGTTCAGGGGTTCAATATAAGAAGTGGCCACGGTATTGTGATATGCAAATACGTCCTAGCATAACACTTGAATGACGTACGTATGTTCATAAAGCAAACGAAAAGTACTGACACTACAAATTAAAAAAAAAACATCGTAAAACATTCAAATTGTAACTTAGAAACCGATTGTATGCACTAGGAGGCGACGACAGACGAAGTAGACATTTGCACATTTAAAAGAAAAATTGCGAAGTCCCTTATGGAAATTGCAATGACAATATGTGCTAGTAATAACGAAACCCACATCAGGAAAATAGCAGACCGAATATAAATGCTGATACAATAAAGAAGGGAGATGATGATAAAAGTGTAACTTTCACTATCTCACATAAAACTATTTACCATAGTGCGAAAAGACAAACGAAATTTGATTGGGAACTACTGAAGTAAGTAATGGAAAACAGCCAAAGCCTGAAGAGAACAAAGTGTCATATCAGTATTAGATAATAAAACACATTTTGGCACCAATAACATAAGATGGCACTCTACCAAGAAATAAATGCGAAATTTTGAGTAAAGTTAGGGAGTTCTATACAAAATGATGTATCTACAGACAAACCGAAAAAAGCCAGTGACTCCCGCCAGAAGATACACGTGCGATTAAGAACATGAAACGGTGAATACTTCCAGTGGAAGACATAGACGTTGTACATGATGCCACTGAAAAAAATTAGTATTACATTAGCTCAGGTTTTTGCCACTTGCATAGATAAAGTATAACGTACAAGTTTTTCCGCGCCGGACATCGAAGCCCGGTCCCCTCACTCCGGAGAAAATCGCTCTCTCGACAAAACTACACGGATATGTGCTCTCACTGCTATCTGCCTTTATGTTATGCGCGTCCTGCGGTGCAGGCATGTCACAGAAGGGGATATTCCTGACGACCTTAATAATGCTATAGTGATTCTCCCACGAAACAAAAGAGGAATCCTGAAGACTTCCGGATCTAAAGCCTCTGTATAAATAAAATCTTCTCTAAGGTACACTCACGTCGCCTGAAGGAAACACTGCACATGGCTCAACCAAAGAAAACAGGATGAATTTAGAAGTGGCAAGAGCACTCTTGATCATATCAGTGTACTGAAATAACTAATTGTTTGAGCAAACAAATAATCGCTATGTGTGGCTCTTATTCATTATGAACAGACACTTGATTCTGTAAAAACATCAACAGTTATAATGTTTTTGAAGTCCTGCTTACTGAAGATGCATACCTTAAAGTTATTAATAACATCAATGAAATTGCATTTGTGAAGGTGCGACTGTTTGAGAACACAAAAGTTAACAAAAATTGGAAAGTGAATGAGACAAGTCGACGTCCTGATTCACAAGCTTTTCAATGCCATATTACAGAGCATCTGCCTACCGTTATACTTCAAAGACAACGGGACAAAGATTAATGAGGATTATTTACCCTTTCTTTGTTTTACTGACGGCATAACAAATTTTGTAAGTAGCCCCTCAGAGCTTCAGAGTAAGATCCACGAACTTACTGAAAATATTAAAGAAAGGGGATCAAAAATGGACCCACAAAGAGGACAGTTTTATTGTACCAGGCGCTTAATAGAAAAGATGATTTTTACGAGATTGGGCAAATGTAGAGGTAATCGATACTTACATTTTCCTTACCCAATAAATATTAAGCGAGTTCCACATTAAAGAAGAATTAAAACAAGGCTGGGGTCACTTGGTAGAATTGTAAAGCGCAATTTCTCATTCTATCTTTAAGGAAAAGTGTTTAATTAATATACCCTTAAATTTCTTACTTATTTATCGGTTATACAGTATGCATCTTAGCAAAAGAAGACATACAGAGACTGCCGTCAAGCAGGATGTTGAGATGCATGTTTTATTTTGTTTGTTTGTTTGTTTGGGGGTTTAATGACCACCGTGAGCAACTCTATCGGCCATAAGCAGTCGCTTGTCCCTAATTTAGGGCAACTGACTCCAGGGAAAGGAGGTAGCCAGTGCTGTAAGACCAACCAAACATCCATGCCACACCGGGATTCAAACCCGGACCCATATAGGACGAATGGTCAGAAGCCACCGCTTACACCAGTGCAGCACCGGGGCGACCCTATAGTTTCAAGGGAACATGTTAGAGGCAGCGGCGTATGTTTGAGGCTAGCTAAGCTAGCTGCGAAGTCCAAAAAATTTCCAAATAAAAGCCAAATAAATATACACAAATAAAAGTCAATTATCAACGGTATTAAAATATGTCGATCATTTCGGTGCAAAAAAAAAAAAAAACACGAGCGGATTCGCTTCTTTCGATTATGAAAATCAGTCAGGCGAGCGATGATCAACGGCATAACACAAGCAGGTCTTTGAGAGTCTTCGCTGCTCTGATGCGAATAACTTCGATATGATCGCCTGCTACCGTTCCCATGCAACATGAATCAGCGTATGGAGGTGAATGGACCATTGCTTTGCGCAACGGTTCTCTCAGAAAAGAGAAGACTTCGGACTACATCATCCCTCCATGCTTCAGCCTTTAATAACACGTGTTTCGCGAGAGTGGTTTCAATTTGTCTGAAGTGTCAATGAATTAAAATCAGTGAATTATATCTTAAATTTGTGGCTTTGTTGGATTCGAACTGTTTTGATAAATTTTGTAAAAGCTTCCCTGAACATCCGCTATCAGAGCTTAAAGAACTCTATGCTTCAAAGTTTGATACAGCTCGATTAGAAAATGAACTGAAGGCGCTTTATTTCCTTGATGAATACAAAACAAATCAGTAGGAGACATTACTTATGTCATAAAGTTGAATAATTGGACATAATGTTTATTGAAGTATACAATCTAGCAGATCTAATATTAAACTTTCCATCAACAACTGCAACCGCCGAAAGAAGGTTTTCCGTAATAAAATGAATCAAGATATGTTTTAGAGCCACACAAAGACATGTACATTGGAGTAACTTGGCTGGTTTGTCAATAGAGAAAAACATTATTTTAAATATGAAAAATGAATCGGAAGAAACATTTTTTTGAAAACGTAACACTCAAGTTCACACAAAAGGAAAGAAGAACGGAGTTCATGTACAAATAAGTGTTCAAATCCTAATAATTCTTTGGTATCATGTTAGCAATAGCATGTACCTAAAATTTAGAAAAAAATGTTACTTATATTACTTAACAATTAAAAAATAAACTTCGCAATTTAAAATAAAAGTATTGTGGGCTGAAATAGCCCAGGTCTCGGATCCAAGATACGCCACTTGTTAGAAGAAATACTATTATTTAAAAAAGGAAACTAAATGGCTCTGTGTGGTCTTCTGCTTCAGAAAACTGTGGATTTCGCAGTAGAAGATTATTCACATTTACACATTTGTGGTGGGAATATTAGTGAGCGTTATATACATTGTATTTATATGGGATTTAACGACCACCATGAGAGCAACTCAGTGGGATATAAAAGTAGACCATTTCTAAATTAAAATAAAAGATCCCAAAGAAGATCCATTGCCACGTGAGAGAAACACGTCAGCCATGAGTCACCCAAGATACGAAACCAGACCAATCTCAGACGAGTGATTAAAAGCCAACGCTTTGCCCCACTTCGTCGCTTGGACGACACCGTTATGTTCATTCTTATTCAAGAGATAAATCTGTACGGTGGAAAATGTGGCTTCAAATTTGACATTTATAGAGCTCGGTTCAAACAAATGTTTTGAACTGAAACAGAAATGATACTACAATCTGGTAGCATGAGATGTATGTAATGCACTTTATTTGCTAATTCACTTGTTATTTTTTTCCTTTTACATGTGTGCACGTCAGTGTGTGTTAAGTATTGCACCGGATTATTGTACACTACAGTGGTGGAGATGGGCCGATACGCAGCGGAACAACGTTTCCGGAGCGATGCAGAGCCAAAAGAAACAGAGCATTTAATCTGAATAAATATTTTCGCAATGCATTATACATTTGAATTAACGATGCCATCTTGCATGAATTGTTCGTCGTTTCAATAATAAAAAATGTCCTTCTGCTTTAAGAAAGATCTAATAAGGTGTTTGGTGAGAGCGAAGTTCAGGATAGGATCTGATCGCCCACCGTCTGACGGACCTCCTCCACGGTCAGCTAGACGATTGGGAAACTTTGGAAATTATTTTAGGAGGCAAGTTTTATGTTTTCAAATCGAAGATGTAGTAGATATTTCAGTTAAAATAAACGGATATTTTAGACAGAGCCGAGTTCCTTCATTTTGTTGCACAAGACAATTACATATCTGTGCCTCAAACACCAGGTGATTTTTTCTCCAATGTTTATTAATAACGGACACTCTTAATTTCACCAGAACTCGAATGGTATTTTCAATAAGAAACGTACTTCTGAATAAAGAAAACAGCTCTGACTTCAGCTAAATGTGAGTATTTCATTTTAAAGTTTCATAAAAATATTTCCTTGTATGGTTTTATATCTGCGCCGAATGGATTTGTGCATATTAAATTTTTAAGGTATTCATTTGTACGTTAGGTTCCGGCAACGAATAATTCCCATTTTTACCACTGAACATATACAGTATGTGAGTAAACAAAGACGTAGCTCTTTCCGCGTTTTAGTAACACACAGCAACCGAAAAATTTTTATACGGTCACAGCTGCCTAACGCGCTCGGCTGGATATCGAGAGATCTGTGATTCATTTCCCCAGCGATGACCGTATAACAATTGTTCAGTTGCTTGTGTTACTAAAACGGGAAAAGAACGATGTCTTTATTTATTCACTGACGCCACGTATTAGGAGGATTTTCTGTATGTGAGTACACGCAAGGAGGACGTCAATTTATAGACATACGCGAGCATGGCATTTAATTAGGTTACTTTTCCTTTCGTTTCGGGTTTTAAATACCGTCATAAGCAACCCTTAAAGTCATAGGCAGCCGCCTGTCTCTACGTTGAAGGTATATGGTGCTAGGGATGGGAGTGAGCCATCGCCGTAAGGCAAATGCACCAGCCATGTCTCATCGCAGACTTGAACCTAAACCCAGATTGTACGACTAAACAGAAACTCTATATCGTGCAAGTGTATGAGTTAAATTCCTTATCCTGTGCATCTATTTATTAGTGTATTGATATCCACATATACACTGGTTTCCATAAATTAAGCAACAAACCGAAAAAGCGCGATAATTGCGTGGAATATAGTTCACGTTGAAGGAAATTTGCATATGTTACGGGCGAAGGCATCCAGCATCGATGTACGGAAGGCACATAAGTGGCGCGGGCAGCGCTTTGTTCAAATGCGCAAGAAGTTAAAACAGTCTGTTTCGAAGGGAGTCGCCATTTCGTATGCGGCGGTGAATGAAAAGATTTCGACATAGCGAATTTTGTTAACATGGTTTCAAGACGTCATTTACCAGCGGAGTTACGCTACCGAGCGATAGGCCAACTCGAAGCAGGGAAACGCCAGGCGGACGTCGCAACATGGCACAACATCGATCGTTCTGTGGTCAGCAGGATGTGGCAGCAGTTTTAAGTCAGGGGTGCAGCTTCCCGAAGGTACGCCAAGGCGACGAACTCCACTGATGATCGGTATTTGCGCTTTCGGCACGGCGGAACAGGACGGCTATTCTGACTCATCTCAGATTTGTGCTTGCGGCAGCCACCGAACGTACGGTATCAGCTTCAATGGTACGCAGAAGGTTACATGCAGGAGGACTCTATGCTCGGCGATGAGTATTATGCGCGCCTCTCAAACTCCCCCCCCCCACGTCACCGGAGGGAACGTTTCAATTGAGCACGAATGCATGTTAACTGGACTCAAAATCAGTGGAGGTCCGTTCAATTTACTGTTGAGTCGCGGTACTGTTTACAGAGAGATTCTCGCCGAGTTTACAACTGGAGTGAGGACGGAACTCACTATCTTCCCTCTAATATTCAGGAAACGGAAACCTATTGTGGTGTTTGGTATTGTTCTGGTGTGGGCAGACATATCGTTAGGCAGCCGGACTGACCTCTATGTGTTGCTAAATGGAAACCTCAATGCTCAGAGGTATAGAGAAGACATTCTGGAACCTATCGTTCGTCCGTGTACGGCCTCAAATGGCGATACATTTGTATTGCAGGCGGATAACGCCAGCCCTTACACAGCTCGCCTTGTGCACCAGGACCTGGAACAGGAGACTACAGTCCGTATGGAGTGGCCGATCCGAATCCCATTAAGCATGTCTGCGATGCTCTCGGCAGGGGTGTTGCTGGCCTCCAGCACCCCTCACCGAATCCTGCTAGGGCTCCGCACTGCTTTGCTCGAGAAATGGACGCAGCTACTGACGGATCTCCTCGACACCACAATTAACAGCTTATATAATCGCTGTCGGGCCTGTATTGCTGTTCGGGGTAACCACACTCCGTATTGAATTACCTTTTCCCTTTTCACCTTGATACCTATATTTCTGTATTTTCATATTTGCATCACTCATACAAATTATAAATGTTTTGTACCACATGTTCTTACGTGTTTTCTGTTGCATTTGGTCTGACAAAGCTTACCGCCAAATTTCCTCCGAATCGGTTGCATACTTTTTGAGTTATCACGAGTTTTGCATTTGTTGCTTAATATATAGAAACCAGTGTATATTCACCCGATGACGAATTTATGAAACGAATGAATGCAACTTGTTGCTGACTATTGTATACTCATTCTTTCTGATGTTGGCGACTTTTGTTCGAAAGGAGATCCACTAAATTCTCACTTCTTTTATAGAGACGGTATATTTCCAATCAATTCTATTGATCGGCAAATATGTGAAACTTAAACGCAAAGATATTTGCATGTAGACAACTATCGCAGATGACACAAAATCGAAATTGCTTGAAGATCTTGAATGTCCGTTCATCCAAAGTGATTTTTCTTCCACAAAGTCAAGAACTCATTTCCAGAAAACCGCTCCGAATGGCCCAAACACTTCAACGAACTATCGTCTCTGTGCTCACAGCCTTGGAGTGTCAAAGAGCAATTCCAGCTTCGTCATTATTTGCTCAAGTTTAAACGACGAGGAACCAGTAACAAACGACTGGAACGTCGCTTCGGTTTGATTTGAGATTTCATTTGCAATCGAGGCTCGTATCTCCGCAGCCTGCCTGTACGATTCTTCACCGACACCGAAGGAATCACATCAAATATTCAGTGGCAATCAAATAAATCGTAGGCGCCTGCCTGTGTTTGTCCATCGCAAGATCTAAATCGTTTCGCCATTTTAAATGGGTGTTGCTTCAAATGCCACCGCCCGTTGCCAGATTCCCAGTCACGTATCTGCCTGAATGTTTATTGTCACCTTAATCTTCGACTTGTCTTCGCTAGCAACGGTCGACGCTTTATCGTATTTTGCGATCTTCTCCCAAATTCTGACATGAATGAATTCATTTTAATATTTATTCAAGGGGGCAGAAGATTAAAAAGATGTCTTTATCATTTCACGCCTTATTGTAATGAAGTGCACTTTATTAGAAAATAACAAAACTCCTTTCCAGAAGACCGTTGGCAGCTGGGACAGGATATAATGGGATATTGTGTTAAATGTTTAGTCATATACTTCAGGAGTGGTTCTATCAAATTCAATGTAAATATTAGAAATGAGCAAAGCTGCGACTGAAAGTTTAGATGCAAATACAAGCTATCGTGAACGGCATTTTGTCTGTGTGCGTGTGTATGTGGCTGTGAACGTATATATATAATTACGTTCAAAAGGTTCTGGAACTTTTTATATTAAAAAGAGTGAGTGCAGATAATACCTGTTTATGCGGTGTTTCCTTCGAAGTAGTTACAGTTTGCAACTATGCATTTTTTCCAGCGCTCATACAAAGATTTAAATGCAGACTGCAAGCCTTTTTATGCCTCATCCTCCTGTGCCTCCGTCGCAGCTCGTTGCACTTCTTCGGAACTTGAGATGCGTCGCCCCTTAAGCAAATTCTTCTTCCGAGGAAAAAGTCACATGGGACGAGATCAAGGAAATAAGCTGGTCGTGGGAGAACGAAAATGTCATGTTTGGACAGGTAATCGGACACCAGGAGGGATCTGTGAGCCGGCGCATTATCGTGATGGAGCACCAACGAAATGGTCTTCCAAAGATCGGGTCGCTTGCTTCTCACGAATTCTCGAAGACGTTTCAGGACTTTGAAGTACTCTTCTTTAGTAACTGCACGACCATGTTGAAGAAATTCCTTGTGTACGACGCCCTTGCATTCGAAGAAAACGGTTAACAAGACTTTCCTTTAGAGCGGTCAGCCTCCAAAGGAAACGTCTAAGGTTGTCCTAAACTCTCATCATCCTCAATACTCTGTCGTCCGTTTTCGAATCGTCGATGCCACTCATAAACTTTAGTTCGACTCATTGCACTTTCACCGTACGCTGACTTAATCATTTGAAAAGTGTCAGTGAAAGATTTTCCGAGCAGAACACAAAATGTTACAAATAAACGCTGTTAAAAATTCGACATCATTGTCTTCGCAACGGAAAGCCTCGAATGCCTGTAATCACGAACTACGTACATACGCTGTACGTGATAGATCTGGATCAAACCAGTTCTCGCTGGTCTGTCACATCCTACTCTTCGCTTGCTCAGCGAGTAATGACGTAATTCACTGACATTTGGCAAATATTAAAAAAGTTCTGGAACTTTTTGAACGTAGTAGTAGTTCACAAACTTTGTTTATCATAGATAAATACGTTGTGAGCAATAACCTTTTCGCAAAGGTTTTTATCCATACCACGATGGAAAATTGTAAACGCCAGAAGCATAACATGGAATCTGCGAAAAACATGCGACTTTTTTGCTGTACACTCAATAAAATATCCTACTCCGGACGTACACAGGGTGAGTCGAAAGTTTTGCAATATTTGCATAAACGCATGTGCTGCGGCTGGTATGTCACATGTTTACACTAGTTCAAGTCATGCACTGCAGTCATTCGAAAGGGATATAAAGTGGTAGTTGTTGCTGTGAATAGCATTGCATGTCGTCGTTCTGTTTATAGTTGGGACACCTAAAAGATGAACAGCCACAAACGGCTAATTAGCGAACTTTTGTTTACGAATTTGAACTCTGTCATAACGTTGCTCAAGCAACACGAAATATTTGTCATGCGGAAGGGGAGGGTTCCGTATACCACAGCACCGCAACCAAATGATTCAAGAAATTTTGCTCAGGTGACATCATCAGCCAAGATCAGGTAGGCCGCGAACCGTGGATTCCGAGGCAGTGCGCCCGGCTGTAGAGTCAAATTCGATAACCAGCACTCGGAGATTGTCAGGCGAACTGAGTACATTACAGACCACCGTGGCTCGTCACCTTCACGACCTCGGCAAGGTCTACAGTAGCTGCCCCGTTGTTCCTCACGAACTGACACCAGTTGAAGCAAACGGCCGTGTGGAAGTGTGCACGAAAATCCTAGAAAACACGCGTGATGTACGTTTCATCAAGCGAAATGTTACGTGCGATGAAAAGTGGGTATATTTCCGTAATCTTAACACAACGCCTCTCGTGGAGCCCTGGCCAGCTTCCTGAACCCTTTGCTAAACGTGAGCGCTTCGAGCACAAGGTGATGATCTGCGTTTGGTGGAATTTCGAGGGGATATTACATTATGAATTTGTTTCGGTCGGACCATCAACGCCAGCCTCTACTCTGGACAGCAGGAGCGGATGTATGCCGTTTCGGAGGAGAAGTACTGGAACTGGTGAACAGAAAGCGCGCTCTCCTACAGCAGGACAACCCTCGGCCTCATACCGCGCGAACGACCTGTTCAAAACTCTAGGAACTTGAAGGCATCGAACTGATACCACACCCAGCATCCGCCGTATTATTACTTGTTCTTCTCCATTGCCCACTTCCTCCGCTGGCGGCACTTCAACAACCAGGGGGAGCTGGGGTGAAGGAGTTCTTTGCCTCGATGGACAAGAACTGGTACCGTTGCCTAATCGAAGAACTGGAAGAGAGATGGCTAAAGACGGTTCAACACGATGGTCTACACTTTGAAGCTTTCGACGTAAAGGTACGTATAAAGACATAAAGTGATCCACATATTGCAAAACCTTCGACGCACCCTCTCAAAATGTCTTCATCCATTAACAAAAGAAGCAGAGAACTCCAATAAGTTCAGCAGTGAAATTCAGATGAATGGCTGAATGTTGTCGAAATCCAACCTGATTTCCGAATTAAAACATCTTAAGGAATTATGCAGTGGACTTTAAAAAAAGCTGATTGAAGAGGAAGAGGGTGAGAAAGTAAAATGTAGCCAAGTGGTTGCAAATCGTAGGTTTCTAATCATTCTTCTGTAGTGTACGAATTCGAATCCCTGGTGGGGCAAGGATGGCGTGTTTGTGTTACAGCTCGGGACCACTCCACTCCCTAAAGGCTCCTATAACTGTTATTTATTTCTGGCAGAGACAAAAACAGAAGAAACCTGACATACATTCACCTTTTAGCTCATGACAGTCATTTCGGTTTCGCCAGAACTAAAGAGATGGTTCGTTTGTTTGACTTTACATCTAACTGTTCTAAAGATTTCAACCCTGAACTAGCTTTTCTTTGCTAGTTCTGGGTTGAAATCTTTAATATTTATTTCTATTAATCTTAATGGAAATGAGAAAACAAATTCCATACCAAATATTTGTCACTGCTGTGGACAGTCCTAGCGGATTTGTGTATGAAAAGATGAGCAGAATCAGATTAATTTCACTTAAATTCGGGGGACTGTGTCATTAGTTATGATCTGCGATATTTCTATGTGTATAGAACTAGTTAATATACGCTTTTGCACAAAATTAAAACAACAAGTACAAAAGATAGTTAACAGATAATAACTGACAAAGTAATGAACGTAATGAAAGTGATTTAATATATGCTGTGTACAGAAGAACTAAGATGTGTACAAATGCCCAAAAATAGCGGTCCTGTGAAAAACATCAGTGAAATAAGACATGGAATGACCTTACATAAACCAACCAGCAAAAGCTCCTCTTAAAAGACGAACATGAGGATCCATTATTTTGTCGCGATAACGAGAGGCCCTTATACGGTTGGTTGGTTGATTTTGATGGCGCAAGGGCCATGTTTGGCCAAAGAGCGCCAGACACAAGACAAACAAACAGTATTAAAAAAAAACGTGGCATAAATCCCAAAATCTGGCTGACCAAGTAAAACCGAACCATGAGAATTATGGAAGGGCCAAAAAAGTCAATGAAACAAACAGTATTAAAAACATTGTACAATGGTTAGAAACTAGCAGATTAAGTAAAACTGAGGAATGAGAATGATAAAAGACATCACGAAAACGAACACAACTACACATAAAATGAGTCACAGGAGAGGGACGAACTGTCACTCTCCTCCCCTTATGTTCCTTCTATAATGTTGGTTGAGGGTGGGGACCTCGCTGAGTCTGGGACAGTTGCAATGTTGGTCAGTTGGACCGCGACAGTTGGATGGACACTGCACACCTTTGCGGATTTAGGGCCGGGTCTTCCACACGTGCAGGCTTTCTGCTGGGAACTGGAAGAGTCAGTCGTCTTCAAAAGAGAAGGCGCAGAGTCAGCTGGTCGAATAAGCTGGAGCTCGGAGAAATGAGGCCCTTATACCTCGACGATTTTCTCTGGTTATTATGTGGCGAATCTCACGACCGTTTTGATACAGATTTTGGTTCAAACGTCATCCTACAAAGTCCGAAATTGCCCATTACTCGAACTTTCATCGTATGATACCGTGTTCCACATTCCCGATACGACACTGAAAATCCCAGAACTTCCCTCGTCTTTGACCCTAGTAGCTTGCACACAGAATCTACGTGAGTGTGGAATATGCAGATTTTGCTGTCCAGTGGCGGCCTGTAGCGCTATTGTCAGTTTATTAGACAGATCATTTGTTGCTTTACATAACATACCTTTTTCTTACTATTCACCAATGATTTCGGGTCAAGGTCCCTCTGTTACTAGAATTTTGAAGTTTTTGTTCTAATTTTCAGCATCAGCATAGTACTGAAGATATGATTTTCATGAGATGTACAGCGCTAATGATATACATCATACTGATTGTAAACTTTATTCCCAACTGAAGTAGTTTTCTTTTCTTTTTTATTTCGGTAGGGGAGGGGTTAGCTAACACCACGTGGGTCTAAGGCTGTAAATAGTTTTGCCTTCTTTAATGCACGACCTTTGGTTTTCAGAAAAAGGGCAGAATCAACACCCTTAGAAAAACGCACTTCTTACATTTCACCCTGGAATATAACCAGGTTGAACTTCGGTGATTAAACAGAATTCAGCATTTCTGACCACTCCATCACCAGAGTGATATCTATTCCTGGGCTGGTTTTTCTTTTTGTTATGTTTTGTTTCGGTATGTACTGTATGTTAAAGAGTATTTGTTAAAAACTTGATTTCTTTATATTAACCAAAGAATGACTATTACTCTTTAAAACACTACTAACTAGCAGAGCATTTTAGTGATTGGGTATAGTTCGGGTAAAATACACCCCATTGAAATGTTATTTTTTACACTCTCCAACCGTAGGCTCAAGAAGCGTATATACTCCAGCTTTGTCCGTCTGTCTCTCTGTTTGTCTGTCCGCACGATAACTTGCGTTAAAATGGTTCTATTTTGATGAACTTTTAGTATGTGGTAAAAGACAACCTGTGGACGAACCCTATTGAAAATAGACGAAATGGGGTCAAACGTGAGGATATAGGAGCAGGATCCATTCCATCGCCTTTATGCGTCATAACGTACGTAGAAATGCTTCAATTGAGAGACAAAACGTTCTCATGTTGTTCCAGACATATACTGAACCGGTTCTGTTGAATATCGTCGAACTGGGGTCATAAGTCAGGGCACAGAAGCGAGATTTATTCCACAGCCATTGTCCTCATAACTTGACTACAAATGCTTCTATTTCGACAAAACTTTAGTATGTTGTTCCGGAGATATACAGAACCGGTTCTGTTGAATATCATCGAAATGGGGTCAAAAGTCAGGACACAAGAGCGAGATTCATTCCACAACTAATACCCTCATAACTTGACTAAACATGTTTCTATTAAGACAAAACTTTAGTATGTTGTTCCGGATGTACACTGAACCAATTCTGTTTAATATCATCGAAATGGGGTCAAAGGTCAGGACACAGGAGCGACATTTATTCCACAGCCGTTATCCCCATAATTTGAGTAATAACTTGAGTAAAAATGCTTCTATTGCTCCTATTGCGACAAAACGCAGTAGAAGCATTAGTATACTCAAGAGACTCAAATAGCGTGCTAAATCCGTTTATTTTTGCGGCGTAGTAAGTATAAAGATTCACCAAGCTTTCGCACTCCACTGGGAGAGGCTTTTTCAAGGCAATGGTTGACATTTATGTCTACCATATTTATTGCCAGCATATTTATGTCTACCATTGCCTTGAGAAAGCCTCCCAATGGAGTGCGAAAGCTTGGCGAATCTTTATACTTACTACGCCGCAAAAATAAACGGATTTAATACGCTATTTGTGTTTCTTGAGTATCCACAGTGTGGTGTATTTATAATGACCTTACTGAAGCATTAGTATACTGAAGGAATCAGTAGTCAGGGTAGGGAGGAGGGTTTGCCTGTGCGTGATTTCTGGTATGTTGGAAAGCGTATCATAATCAATGCATTGCATGATTTTACTAACTTATTTCTTTTTCAGATTGGTCTCGCTCATGAATATTGCGCTGAGATGACTATCTTATCTTTTGCGTCAGAGCAGGTACACTCACTGGACATATTATTTGAGATACCTACCTAATAGTGAGTTCGTCCTCTTCTAGAGCGAATAATAGTCTACACACCCGAGCCATGGACTCCACTTGATGCCGGATGGTTTCCGTCGGCAATTCCAGCCATGCCTGATGCAACATTGTCCATAACACCGCCCGAGACGTCTGTGAAGAATTACTGGATCTGAATTTCTGCTCCACGGCAACACAGAGAGCTTCCGTAGGGTTTAAATCCGGGGCACCTTAGGGACCGCTGGATGGTTCCAAACCCAGAAGTGTGCCTTGTGTCATGCCTGGGTGGTTGCGGCTTGTTGGGGTGACGCATAGTCCTGCTCAAACAGACCATCGCAGGCACGATGCGGAAAGGCCATGAAAGCGTGTAGGAGATCAGCCATTACATGCTGACGCAGCGCAGAGTTTCAGGATCTCTCCAGGCACACTAAGGGACGTAATGTGTCTGATGAGAAGGTTCCTCAAACCCTCTCAGAGCCACTCCACTTTAAACAGAGCCAACCTGGAACGACGGGGCCATGCTGTCGTTCCAGGTTGGCTCATGCTGTCGACGCCACATGCGCACCCCCCCCCCCCCATCAGCGTGGTACAACTAAAAGGGAGATTCAGCTGACCACACGACGTGACGCCAGTCTACAGATTTCAAGTTTTGATGTTCCCGCAACCAGGCAAATTGTAATGTCCGAGGACGAGTAGTCAAGAGCGGCACACAAGTAGGACGTCAGCTCCCGTAGTCAAGGGTATGTACACTGCTTGAGCCTTCAAGATTTAGTCTGGATGTGATTTTCGCAGTCGTTGCGAAACTGTCGGTTTCTACGAGCCAGGATAGTCCACGTTGACCCCTGTCATCAGTGGTGTGTGGTCAGCCACCACCTGCTGTCTGGACGCTGGTATCAGGTACGTCCTCCGTTTAAACCCTTGTTGTGGAAACTAGCGGTAAACACTTGCCACGGTTGCTCTTGGGAAACCTACCGTTCTTATAACTTAGACAATTGACTGACCCACCTCTCTTGCGCCGACAATGATGAAATTCACTGAGATCACTACGTTTACCCATGTGTTTCGGTTGCGATGCACTTTTCGGAAGCCTTGCTGTCCGCCTATTTATTGCCTGCGTGTGGTTTGGGTCTGTACCACTCTGCGTAGGGGATTTCCTGTCAACTGCCAATAACCAATATCTGTAATATCTCGTCTACTGAGTGTACTTCACAACTGCAGCCCAGTTATGGTGTTTAGTAACTCCATGTCACGAAAACATTGTCAAATATCGTACCGATCTATCGTGGCCCAAACACGAGTCTCCACTGCATAATCTTCTTTATACAAACAGAAATTTCTCTTTGAACATAATTTATGTTTTTCGCTGAAGGAGCTTTGGCCTAGAATAAAGAAACAGGAATTCCGAAATTTCTTTACCACAGAGGGGAAAACGCACCAAAATCAGAAATGAACTTCCTTGACTCTATACGTATAGAAGAGATGCTAATTTAATTTTTGCACTATTGCCAGTTTTTGTGCAGTGTAAGATAGCAAATTTTTGATCTCATCGCAGTATCGTACGTATTAAATAAAATGCTGAAAAATTTCAGCCAGGAAGGTATCTGCTCTCGTAGCCGGTGGGAAACTTCATAAATCGTTGAATGTTTTACACTATTACTGTAGTGATTTCCATCATTATTACATACTATATCTGATTAAAGCAAAAAAAAAATATTTCAAACACTTTCAATTTTTAAGAATGAATGATGATGTAAGACCACTAATACTGGTTTTAGATATCTGGTAAAAATTAATCATACCTGTCAAAAAGTACGTAGAAGGCTATTATCCAAAACTTCATCATCTCTTAAAGATCTCTAGCATTTGAAGTAGAGAAATAATTGTCACCTGAAAGTAAACGAAAAGTACTTATATTGGCTGAAGGTCTTGATGGAATTCTGAGCAGAGTCATTAATTACAAATCTGTAGTCGACACATAGTATAGAAGCACATCCTTCAAGACAACTGAAATTTAATTAAATATTGGAATAATTGTAGCAGCTGTACCTTAACATTCTGACGAAAGAGAGTCGTCGGTAGAAAAGTCATAGTTGCCATAAAAAGGCAAATTGTGCTAGACAATTAAAACCTGTATAAAGCATTACAAACATTCCTTCCTGAATGTTTAGAATATCTCTTTTTAATAGTAGTGGATATGTAGGAGACACATACGACAGAATTCGAGAAATTAAAATCTCCGTTTTGTAGGTGGCCTTTTGAAGATGTACAAGTAGCTGATATATTTTAATTACAGAATTTCTGCTTACAAAGGCCGTTCTCCTCTTGAAACTCTTGACGCATTATTGATCATACCTTTCCCAATGTCGGTAAGAGTTTCTCGTTTATACTTTTTCTCGCTAGATATCCATATACTTTAAAATACAAGCTCTAATGCATTGCAGCACTTTATTGCCCGAAGGTACTTTTAAGGTTTAACTACCACTGTGACCAACTCTAAGGTCTATAGGCAGTCGCTGTCTCTCATGTGTTGCCACTGGGCCCAGGAAAGGGATACACGATCATACACACAACTCATGCCTCAAAGCACGGCCCACTGTGAGCAATTGTCAGGCCAGTTCCACTACGCTACCATAGCGGAATGTGCATATACATAAAGAAATATCTATTCTACGAAGGTTATTCAAACATTCTTCCAAACTTTTTTGTATTTGTATCATTATAAGGGTTCATTAAGTGTGTAACGTACCAGGAGATGTGACGTACCTGCCAGAAGGACGCACACGACATAAAGGCAGATAGCAATTAGAATCAATGTCCGCGTAGCTTAATTGGTAGAGCAACTTATTCCGGAATGAGTGGACCCGGGTTTGAACCCCGGCGCGGACAGAAATGACGGAGAAATTCACTTCGTTATAATGGCGCCCGAACTATCCGGATGACCCGACCGTTCAAAATCTCGCATTGGTGTGATGTTATTTCCACACCGCGAGATAGGAAAAATGTGAGCAGCACTTCAAAAGAAAAAAAAAAAGAAAAATAAGGGGGAGATGATGTAACGTACCAGGAGATGTGACGTACCTGCCAGAAGGACGCACACGACATAAAGGCAAATAGGAATCAGAATACATGTCCGCGTAGCTCAATTGGTAGAGCAACTTATTCCGGAATGAGTGGACCCGGGTTCGAACCCCGGCGCGGATAAAAATGACGGAGAAATTCACTTCGTTATAAGTGCAGATCAAAGATCAACATTTGCTGCCTTTTTTTACGCTTTCCACTCGTAGGTTGAAGAAGCGTATATGCTCTAGCTTTGTCCGTCCGGATGATAACTCGCGTAAAAATGGTTTGATTTCGATGAAATTTTAGTATGTGGTAGGGGACCACCTAAGGAGCGAAATTTATTCCAGAGCCATTATCCTCATAACTTGAGTAATGATTCCTGGTATGTTGGAAAGCGTATCATAATCAATGCATTGCATGATTTTATTAACTTGTTATTTTTGCGGTATGTGACAAAAGTGCGCTTGCTGTAACGTTCTTCCAAATGCTTATTTCTGGCTTCCGTATTCAGGAAACAGCACGAAAACAGCATTCAGCTGTTTCCGTGCTGTTTTCGCGGTCTATAAATGTCGCACTGGTGATTCCAAAGACTGTGGCATCAGAAATTCCGAAACAAATTTAAGTCATTATCCTGTATCCATCATTCCGCATCCTTTTCTCTCGCTTTTCATACGCTGGTTGTTAAGGGTGCATTTTGTCAGACGTTTTTTCTACAATTTCGGTGTATATCAAAGATAGGTTCTGTAGCCTGAGTTTTTCTTTTATATCTATCAGCGTTCTTTTTTCAATTATTGAAAGTCCAATTCACAATTTAACTAATGAAAGCAGATCTTATTCATTCCGTGCCTTTGACCGCTATTTACGCAGTACTAAAAGAATGGCAGTAACTAAGTGTCAGTACTATCTAATTCTTGAACTTTGATGCCATTTGTTAAAGAGACAAGCTTTCATTAACTCCGGAATAGAAAGATTTGATCACTTTTGGTGGTTAGTGCTTTGCGGTAAACAGGAAAAGATATCAAAATATTTTTACCATTGCATTCCTAAGCTACCTGTAAAAAGTAGTGTTTCTCCCATTTCAGGATGAAATCATGAGAGGGATTATCACGATTTTACCCTGAAATGGAGGAAACAGTAAATTAAAGTTAAGAATCCAAATTTAGATCCTTTAGGACCATACACATTTTTTTTCAACAAAGAAGGAGTTGCAACTTTTTTAACTTTAAGTAAGTTTAATAATTCCTGATGAATACGCAACGCAAGCACTTCTAGGATTCAATCATGATGAAAATAAATATGAAAAACAAAGGGTTAATTTTAACAATTAAACAGTTACAAATACAGTGTTTTTAAATGGCGGCGTTAACAAATCAAAGTTAGTTCTGTAAATATTAAAATAAACGGTCGGGATTAGCATAAAAGAATTAGTGCTGCAAACGTAGTAATATTATGTTTACATTCATTTTCGTCATTATTTTCTGAAAGGCACTTAAATCATTTATCCTAATTAACTCTTCACAAAATATTCAGCATTGTTTTAAGGAAGACACTTAAGGCATTTGCAGAATACATTTTGAGGAAGACTCTTAAATAAAGACATTTCATAAAGTCAATTAAGAATGGACACCTGAAATGTCTACCCTTAATCGACGTTATACAAGTATATATATTTTTAAATGTCCACATTAGAAAAACAAATAGAGTATAAGATCACGGGGAGCATATGTACACATTTTCATATACATATGTAAACAAAGTGATAATTCTTAGTCCACTTCAAAGAATGATCAAAATTGCCCTACAAAAGAGGTGGCTATAATGAAATTGACAGATATTAAATTACACACAAGTAACCTTTTCAACATTGAAAATACATTTTTCTTTGTGCACAAGCATAAAAAATACTTCAGTTTTATCCCTAACTCAATTAGCTCCATCAGAAAAGTAAGCGCAAAATTGTTTTGTACAGATTTTTATTTGTTTTCCGTTTTTTGTCAATCCTATAATTGCTTATAAATACAATACACTGTAAAAATCTGCAGGGTGAAATTACGGTAAACACACCGACAGCTGAGTGGCCAGTCAGTAAACCATAATTTTGCAGTACCATACCGTAATGTTCATTAACATGTCTAATGACCGGGAAATGAAAACGTCTAATGACCATAAGGTTCATAAATATGTCTAATCACAAATAAATAATAATACATGTTATGTTCATTAACATGTCAAATGGGTAACTAAAACGTCTAATGCCGTAATGTGAACTAACATTTCTAAAGACCGGGATTAAGTAATATGTGTACTGACCGGGAAGTAAAGACGTGTAGCCCACAGAGGTGTTGCCAGTCGACTGATTGCACTTGAAAAAACAGGTATATAACCACTTTAATGAGAACCTTACCAGATTGTAAAGTTTAAAATACAGTAACAGTTTAAACACCGGGAACATGTAGTTTATCTACTGAAAATTTATGGTTGACCGCTAAGTGGCATGCTTATAATCTGTAAGACGTCTTAATCCGGGTGAAACACTGACTTTTCATGGCAATCCTTTACAGTGTACATACCTGCTAAAAAACAGGTGATTCAATGATAATCAGTTTCTTTCCTTCTGTAATCCTTTTATGTAATATCATATTGAATAAGTCGATTTGTATCTTATTTAACAGCAATTTTTGCCTGACCTGTGTTTAAACTTGTTTCACATTTTTCGCATCTGTTTTCCATATTTGAAATTTGACTGGTCACCGTGCCACTTTTTGGGAGTTTAACGACCACCGTAAACAACTCGATGGGCTATAAAAGCACTCAGCCGTCCCAAATTTAGAGGCGATGGCTCCAGGGAAGGGAGAGAGCCAGCGCGGTAAGACAAACAAGACATCCACACCTCACTGGAATTCAAACGCGGAACCAAAACGGACCAGTGATCAGAAGCCAGAGCTTAGACCACTGCGCCACAGGGTACTTAAATGAGGAATAATTCCCTCACTGCTCTGTATCTCATTACTTGCTCCAGTTACATAAGTACGGACATTTCCATTGCTATAAAAGCGTTTCCAGTTACATAAACAAAGTATTTTTTCATTGTTAAATTTGCCTAAAAATAAGCATGCTTATTCGTTAAAACTACAAAATACTTTTCTAATGAACATCCTGTGATTCTATTTTTGACGCCATTTCGTTCATCTAATAAATATTGTTTTACAACATTCAGGACCTAAATAACATCTATACAATTCCTAAAGCTTTCAGGTGCTTTGCAAAGAGAAACATTTCGTTTGGAATTTGATATTCTTTTTATTTTTTTAGTCCTTTCCCAAAGGCACGCGTAAAGAGCTCTCTGCATTTTTAACACGTACAATCGAAAACACTGTTTTCAAAATCTACTATCACTCTTCCCACCTCTGTCATTTTTCGTGGCAGTACAAAAAGCAGAATCCTCAAAAACCGCTGCATCTACGAAATGCATTTTACAAGACATAAATTCCTGCTGCATCAAAGATTTTGAAATTTTTATGCGGCAACATTTCGCCTTGAAATTGTAATATAATATGTCTAAGTTTAAAGCAAATTGCATTTAAGTAGTTTCCTTTTTTACGCTTTCCAACCTTAGGCTGAAGATGCGTATTTGCTCCAGCTTTGTCCGTCCGCACGATAACTCGCGTAAAAATGGTTAGATTTCGATGACATTTTAGTATGTGGTAGGTGACCACCTGGGGACGAACCCTATTAAAAATGGGCGAAATAAGGTCACAGGTCAGAACATAGGAGCGGGATCCATTAAATTGCCCTTATGCGCCATAACATGCGTAAAAATACTTCGAGTTCGATGAAATTTTAGTATGTGGTAAGGGACCACGTGGGGACAAACTCTGTCGAAAATGGGCGAAATGGGGTCAAATGTCAAGAGATAGGAGCGGGATTCATTCCATTGCCCTTATGCATCATAACTTACGTATTGCGACAAAACTTTATCATTTTGTTCTGGAGGTATAGTGAACCGGTTCTGATGAATATCAGCGAAATGGGGTCATAGGTCATGGCACAGAAGCAAGACTTATTCCACAGCCATTATGCTCATAACTTACGAAAAAATCCATGTATTGCGATAAAACGTTAGTATGTTATTCCTGAGGTATACTGAACCGGTTCTGTTGAATATCATCGAAATGTGGTCCACAGCCATTATCCTCATAACTTGAGTAATAACATTGAGTAATGATTTCTGGTATGTTGGAAAACTTATCATAATCAGTGCATTGCATGATTTTACTAACTTGTTTAATAAAAGGAACATTATGTAATTGCTATTATGTGATTGCTATAACCCAGATTTTCGAACGATACGAGTCGACCAGCATTTGGAATTCCATCCGGCATGGACTCGTACTGGTTGTTTTGGAATATTCAGAACAGTTTCACGCAATGCCCATAATAATACAACACCCAAAACAAAATATAACGAATAAGGGGGAAATGTACACCAACTACTAAAAGAGTAAAACTATACATGGTTATCAGAAATGAGATAGACAATCATTTATAAAACCAAACCTGTTTACGATATATACAACCTGCTCTGTTTTGTAGGGAAACTCTTGAAGTCTGTTAAAGTAACTTACAGATGTTCGATATATGCACCCTTACTCACACGGTATTCATCAACGCGGTAGTTGAATTCTTGCCAAACACGCGTTAATATATCTTCATCACGTCCATCAATAGCTGTTGTGATGCTTTGTTTCAGATCAGCTAAATTAACAGGAAGAGGAGGGAAGACCTTTGACATAGCTCCATAAAAAAGACACAGGATGATAGATCCGGACTTAGTGGTGGGCACTGTGGGAAGATTTTCATCGAGGTAATTTCTGATTTCTCGATGACAGTGGGGTGGTGCTCCATCCTGTTTGAAAATGACGTTGTCACTGTTTCCGTTCAGTTGAGGCATCAACCAAGTAATTAGCATATTGATATAAGAACTTTCGGTTACAGTTTTTTCTTGGAAAAAAGGACCTTATATTTTTTTACGGGATATAGCAAAAAACACAGTAACCTTTGGAAAATCTCGCACAAAGTCCACTGTTGTTAGATCAGGCATATCGCGAACGCTGCTGTCTATCTTCTTTGAAAAAGCCATCTGGTTGATGTGCGAAAAGAAATTAGGATAACTGCAATAGTTTTGCTATTTTAATAATAAAATATGATGACAAGCTTTGCTTTATCTTCCTAAAAACAAAATTCCCTAGCAAAATCGTGATAAAGAAAAGTGGACACTCTAGATATTCATTTACCTAAAACGGCTCCCTGGTCTGTTGAGAAATGTCATCAAACATGAACTGACTGTAGTAGATGTATAAATGCCTTTGGTTGGCACATTAGCCTGATCTATTTCGGCACGTTAGTATTCACCGTGTGGCTTGAGTTGCTTTCTTTTTGTGACTTTCTCTATGAAAATAACACTGAGGGAACACAAAGGCAAGTAAAGCAATCCATTCTGAAGTGCACCAAGTACACAAACTTATGTAAAATGAGACTGGCTTTTTAAAGCAACGTGTGTCCAAATATTCAGGAGAATACGAACACATTATTCATCATTTGTTGTGCTCAACCAATCGCTTTTTGCTGTAATCACGTCAAATGATCCTCCCACTGTAAGTAAAGTTTACGTAGTTAATATAGCAAAACCGACACAGCAATAGCATGTGCTCGCAGTTCTAGGAATTCCTTTCTTCCTATAGTCACTGCATCAGCCATTTGTTATGCTGCAACGAATTTCCCTAGTTTTCGGCACAACTCCAATAGCAAATGAATTGGTTATGACACAGAACGAGACATATCGAGTAGTTAACCGGCAAGAAGACAGTTTATGCCCCATGGTCTTAGGACTACAGCAACGGTAGGGACACTGATTATATCTCGCGATTTGAGAAGAATATTGGAAGGAACCATTTTATGAGGCAGTTCCGAGAATTCCTTTCTCTCTTGCACTAAACACAAGGTTATAGCTATCCAGCCCGTATCCATCTTAAAACTTTCCAGCGCATTTATTATAACACCACGCCAAGTCAACGTATTAAAACGGACAAGAACTAATGATTTGTCTGTGTTTGGGATGTATGTTTCTTCATCTTCATAACGGTGTGCATACGTTTCTATCAGCAGTGTTTGATTCCATAAAGACTGGATTAGTTTTCCGGACTCGTTGATAGTTATCTTTGAACACTTTTCTAACATTGAAGAAATCACAGTTTCAATCATCCCCAGGATGACATTTCTAAATTTAGGTATAAATAAATCTGAAACTTCTCGAGGGCATACGTAATAAATAATTACGTCGCACTAATGTTCTTCACGTCCATTTCTATAGAAGGACTGTAACATTTTATTCGGAAAAAGATACAGGAAGCGGAGCAAGAAAACAGGAGGAACATACCGGAAACAATCTACATAGCTGGAAAACAACAGAGCAGTTAAACGCGAAAGTTCAAGACAGTAGCCGGGAAGTTCCTGTGGTGGTAGCCGGGGAAGTTCAGAGGAGCACAGGAGCATTTAACAATGAGCAAAAGTAGCGCGGCAATCCCAATCATTGAAGGCAGGTAGTAATCCAAGAGAATCATCAAAGTATTCTCGAAGAGGCTCCGGAGGAAAAGGAGCCGATAACGGGGACGAAGTAGAAGCGGAAAGCAGCACGGGAGGAGCACCAGGAGCAGTAGACCCAACAACAGGAGCAGCGGCCGCGGGCTCGGCCTGTGCAGACCTCTAGAGACTACTCTGAAAATGTGTAATTTGTTACGTCTCTTTTGGGTACTAATCTCGCTACTAGAAAGAGTCGCGTAACACCTACACTACATTCACTAAGTGTCTCAGATTCCGTTTCTCAAAATCCTTTTTACCTCCAGAGACCACTTTTAACAAGTTTAACTTCTTGTGGCTCTTTTAGTTACTAATCTCACTACTCTTTCAGTTACTAATCTCTCTACTCTTTTAGTTACTAATCTCGCTACTAGAAAGAGTTGAGTAACACCTACACGACATTCACTTAAATCTCTGAGATTCCGTTTCTAAAATTCATTTATCACATTAGTACTTGTAATTTTCCTATATGGTATTTGTTTTCGTTTTTCAAAATATCAAGGGCTACTTCTTAAAAATTCTACGAATTAAGTAATGGTCGTCGTTCTTTGCAGTACAGCATTTGCCTTCTGTAGTCATTATATAACATTTTGTTTAATCTATCTGTTTCAGATTAGATATCTCAGAATGTTTCTTCATTGCTTTATTTTCATCTGCATTTATTATATACTACTCGCAGTATCTCTCAAAATCTTTTGGAATGACAAAGTAGACAACACAGATAAAACATGTTTGTATGCCATATTCCATAAAATCTCACTTTAGGGAGAAAAGAAAAAGAGAGATAATGTCTAGACGACATTTGTTTTTAAAGTGCTTGCCAATTAAATCCTGTAATTTGTTTCCCGAGAAAATTCGGAATAGAATGCTCGATTATAAACCTGAAAGGAGGCAGAAAGCCATGCATATTTGTTTTCATGCAATTCCTTGAGTAAGCAGATCTTTGAAAGAGTACCTCCTTCGTTTAACAAAAGAATTTCTGAAGCTAATTGGAAATAAGGATCTTTCGTCAATTTATTTCCTTTGTTTTAAATCGTCTGCTGGGAATATAAGCCACAACAAACGCACTTTAATTTTTTAATCGTTTGTGATTTCAGTGCTTGAATGATACATCTCTAAATAGTTGCAAGCCCATATGTTTTCTTTATTTTCGTTTTAATTTACAATTACAACTCGATGACAAAAGTCAGTATGTAATTAATACAGACATTTGACCTGGACCAGGAACATCAATCAGAAGGCATCGCTCTTTCCACGTTTATAAGTGAGTCACGGATAAATTCTCATTGGCCGCCACCGGACAATGGTGAATCCCCAGCATTGTGCGGGGCTCCAGGAAGCAACCTACCAAGTGGCTTGGCAGTTAGTGTATGCGAGTCTGGAGGAATTCGAGGCCACTGTGGTGCAGTGGAAGCATGTCAGGCGCGTAATCGGAAGACCCAGGGTACGATTCCCGGTGGCGGCCAATGAGAATTTTTCCGTGACACATATAAACGTGGAAAGAGTGATGACTTCTGTCTGATGTTCCTGGTCCATGTCAAATGTTTGTATTATTTATTCATTCGCCTTCTAGTTATTTGTTCAGTTGCTGTTTACCATCTTTGGTGAATCCCCAGCATTGTGCGGGGCTCAAAAGCAACCTGCCAAGTGGCTTGGCAGTTAGTGTATGTGAGTCTGGAGGTATTAGAATTCGCTGTGGTGCAGTGGAAGAATGTCCCGGGTTCGATTCCTGAAGGCAGCCAATGAGAATTTTACCGTGACTCAATTATAAACGTGAAAAGAGCGATGACTTCTGTTTGATGTCAGTATGCAATATTTCTATTTTTTATGTGCATTACCCTAGCTTCTTTTAAGTTTTATTTGTGAACGACGAAGACGAAATACCGTGTTGCATACTATACATCAGTACAAAAGTAGAAATGCCATTTCCCGAAGCTTCTGAGGAAAATAAAACTAAAAATATATACATGTAAAAGAATATGTAAAATCCAGCACTGTCAGTTTTAAACTTTCATCAGGCAGAAGAGCTTTCTTCGATGTGAAAATCGCTGAATCTTGGAGAGCAGCTTAATAATACAGAATGCACGTGGATGCTTATATCCTGCGATATCTAAAATTGCTTTTACATTTTAGAGGATATTAGATCCTGAGGTAAAGCCACAGTTGGGTACATTATATTCTTATTCTCAACAAAATATTTATAAGAGTGTCAATATGCAACGATGCATTTATACAATGGGACAAAGTTCGTCTTCGTTTTATTTAAACTTTGCGGAACTACAATTAACGTTCTGATAGTTCGTATAACGAGCTTATCGAACCCTATGTACATGGCTTATGTCACTTCGTGATAGCTATCAACAATATAAGTGTGACGCTCTTATTACTGTGTCACACGTTATTCATGAGCATATCGATTATTTTGATACTTTGCGAAATTGTTTTCGCAACCAGCTCCTAAGGATTACTTCTACTGTAGGCGACTCTGTGATGTTATTTTGCGGTCTTATAGACTTGGTTTTCTTATAGACTTGGCGTTCTTAAAGACTTGGTGGTTTGGGAAATTCAGTGCAGAAGAAAGAAATTCTTCGTTTGAGTTTTGCACAAGACTTCCTGTTATTCTGCTGATGGTAAGTAATTCCGCACATTAATCGTTTCTACAGGCTTGAACTATCACCGCTCATTTCGTTTTGATTCAGTTCAAGTCCTTATCTGTATTTCATTGTGAGTTGCTCCTAATTCTGTTCTTGTTTGCTTTCTGATAAAATTAGTAATTTCCACGGGACGGATAAGTCCTGCTTGTTGATCCTGTTACAATCACAGTTTCGATTCTTTCGGTGGCTGATTATTCAGCTATTAATGATACAGTAAATGATTCAGTTAATTATTCAGCTATTAATGATTCAGTTTCAAATCCATTCAGTCACAACCCGTTTTTATTAATTTTACAAAATGAAATCATTGTGTATTTCTTTTTGCTGCCAGTTGGGGATAAAGATACACATTCTAATTTTAATATGTCTTTGTGGCTCCTATCCACATATACGCTATATTGACAAAAGTCACCAGACACCTAGAAGCGAAACACAACATGGCATTTATTGACATACATTAGTACGGTGTCGGTCCACCTTTGGCCTTAATGCATGCACTGACACTTCGAGACAAGCTTTCGACAAGGTTTTGGAACATTGCGATAGGTATGCCCTTCCATTCAGAACATAATGCTGCCGCTAACTGTTGCTTACGTTAGTAGTAGGCCTTGGTTTCAAACTTCTTATGCAGCACTCTAATTCATCCCATAGCTGATCTATGGGATTGAGATTAGGGCTATGTGCTGGCCAGTCCACACACGATACGGAATAAGCGTCAAACCACGCCGTAACAGTTCTTGCTTTACTGCTCGGTACATTATCCTGCTGGTACCGACAAGGCTCGGTTATAAAGTATTGCCACAGAGTTGCTAAGGCATAATTGTCCAGAATATCGAGGTAGACGTGCTCGTTAACAGGTTTGTTCACGGTAACCAATGGACCGGGTCCGTAACGCGAAAACAAACCCACACGAGTACACTACCAGCTCCAAACTTGACCGTAGGAACAGTACAGTATTGTAAATAGCGTTATGATGAATGGATCGTGTATCTGGATTCAGCAGTCCATAGGACCCGTTTCCATTGATCTACGATCTAGCATAAATATTCTTTACACCATGCTAAACGACGAGTAGCATTCCGAGTGGAGATGAAAGGCTTATGCGCGGCCGCACAACCACGATAACCCATGAAATGAAGTTCTCTCCGAATGGTTCGTGTACGTACCGAGGTTCCTGAATTTTTACTCACCTGTACATTGAGGCCTTCTGCAGTACTTCGTCGATTAGCTGTAACGATTCTTTTGAGGCTTCGAAGTCCTCTATCACTGATTTTCTGTGGTCTGCCGGTGCGTTTTGCTGCTTCAGGCACGCCATGTGTTATCCACTTATTCAGTACATCCAAAACAGTTGACAAGTTTAAACGCCTCTCGGTTTCTCTTATGGACAACCCACTAATATAACACCCAAGAATCTTTCGTTTATCAAAGTCAGTTCTCTCCCGCTGAGACATTTTCACTCAACCTCACACTGCGATATGATCGCTATCAGCTGCAGGCTTGTTTTTATACCGTTTGCAGCTGTACCTCGCACCTTAACAACGCAGCGGATCTGTTCATTTGCTTTTGAAATTATGTCCGGTCATTTTTGTCAATATAGTGTATGTGCTAATGAGTTTAAGAGTGTTTGATATTAACGGGGGTGCATGGTTTTATATGCAATATTTGTAAAACAGATTTTGCAGCGATAACTGCTTCCCAGAAAAATCATTGTAAAAGCCTTTGCAAAAAATTATTACCCAGGAAACAGAATAAAGTATTTTCAAACGAAACGGTCACAAGGTCGATTTGTAATAACTTTTGAACATAATTTTATAGACATATGATTATTTTTAAAAGAAATGAAAAATCGTAATCATGTTTACAGTGCACTAGATTCCATAAATTTAGGAAAAAACAGAAAAATCCCGATTATGTAAGAATGGGTTGTTGCAAATACACGAAATGTCGGTATAGGACATGAAATGTAATAAAGAGCCACAATATCGTATGCAAGTCAGTGGCAATGACATCGGTTTATACAAACGAGCCTCAACGTAAAAGGCACTGAAGCGGAGGTGTGCGTCATATCGTTTACCTAGTACAAAGAAAGGATTTTGATACAGCATATTTGTTGCAATAGTATTTAACATACGAAAACATATGAAAACATAGCGAAACAGTATTTAACATATGGAATGAGGCGGAGTAAGGTAGAATTTGCAAGATGGCTGCATGTCAGTCCTTCTCTGGTCCACAGACTGTAGAATTAATTTCGAAATACGCAAGAAGCTTCCCGAAGGTACAGAGAAGCAAGGTCTAGTGCTACAACATCCATGAATGGCCAACTGATCCAATTAACTGCGCTCAGGAGTGGGAGTGCTGTCCACACACAGATGCGATCTGCTCATGCTACGGCTAGAAGAACGGCTGTAGCTGCTTCCGCTGTGCGATCTGCCGATGCTGCAACTACAGAAAGGGATGTATCTGATTCCACTGAGAGCGGAAGGCTTCACGATATAGGATTTTATGTTAGCCAACCAGTACTCTGTTTGCCTTTCCTCCTATCACAGAAGAGAGCGGTTGAATTGGGCAAGACGTCACGTCAATTGGATAGAAGAAAAATGGAGGTCAGTACTTTTCATAGATGAGTCCAGATGTGCTTTGCAGTGCGATTTCAGGTGTACTTTGATCTGCAGATAACGAGGGACACGATGTCATCCCTCACTGACCAGTGAAAGTGACACTTATGTAATGACCTGGTTTGGGGTGACACTTATGTAGTGACCTGGTTTGGGGTTACATCTCGTTAGGTGGACGTACAGACCTCTAAGTGCTTCCAAGAGGAACCGTGAATGCTGGTCGCTATAAGGATGATGTCTTTGATCCATATGTTCGCACTTATATACCATATGAAACGCATTTTTTATAAGACGATAACGCTCCTTTCCACAGGGCAAGGCTAGTAGAACAATACCATTAAGAGGAGACCATTGTCTGTGTAGGTTTGACAGCCAGATCTCTCGATCTTTTCGTCTGGGATGCTTTAGGAAGATGTCTTGCTGCCGCAACCCTTCACCGCAAGACCTGGAGTGCCTTAAACAATCTTTACACGGAAAATGTTCATTTCTAAAGACTGAACTTCTGGGACCATCACCAATAGAATGAAACATGGCTGTGGGGTGTGCATTGCCGTGATAAGGGACCACAGTCCCTATTAAATTACTTTGTCTATTTCATTTTGATACCTTATTTTCAATGGCTCTGCTTAAGATCAGTTCAATCGGAATGAAGAGTTTCTAACAAAACGCTGTAGTGTCTTTTTTAACCTATCATATGATATAGGTTTCACCGAATTTCATAACATTTCATTGTGAATGTTTAGAATTATCGACATTTTTCTGTTTTTTTTTTAATTTATGAAAACCAGTTTATTTCTCTACGTTTTTGTTCTTCTTCTTCCAGGGTTTTAAGACCACTATGAGCAGCTCTAAAGACTACAAAAACGGCCTGTCCCTAATTTAAGGCCGCTGGTTTAAGTAAAACAAATACCACATGCTTCGTCGAAGACTCGAGCACAGCTAAACCGAAAACTATGTCACTGACCATTCGGCCCAAGGGTGGCATTTCCATATGTCATCCTTTTGTAGGATATTGCACATCATGTCGGTATTCCAATTCCTTGGCTTTATATTGTACCATATCTACTATCCCACAGTTCACAGCATTACTGTTTCCTTCCGAAGTAAGCTAAAGCATAAATTAATATCTTATAAATAGTATCCTAGACACAAATTTACGAGAAATATATATTGCGGAGTTGAGATATGAAGATGCTGGATCTTCACGTTTTAACCAACACTCAAGCAAACTGTAATTGCGAAAATTTCCAGTAACCTTATTGCGCTGGAGTTGCAGCTCACCCAACTGGAGAACTGCATGGCCCTGCTATTAGTAAAAGTTGTTTCCTCGTTAATCTTCGGGACAAAAAAACAGAAGTGATCCGACCACTCTGCTATGAACCGAATATAAGCTGTTGTTCTGTATTAAGCGTAACAGCGGGAAATAGCATCCAAAGCACTGCCTTACATGAATACACATCTCCCTAGTGTGGGCTAGCTTCACGTCGAAATTATCTCTCCACCAATATTGTATAGGTTTGCAAGTCTTATTAATAGTTCATTGGTTTCGTTTGTAAGCGAGCATGTACTTCGTATGGACACTGTGCCCAATCATGCATTTAATGGAGATGTCATCGTTTCCTTCCACGTGGGATGATCCAACATATCCAGTTTTAAGGCTTGGACATGAAAGCAGAAGCGGTTAGCACATCAAATTTCGTGCCCTATTGTTACAGGGCTTAGTGCTGAGTTCTATTACAGCGCCCTGTGTGGAGGGTTCGTTTGATGTTTGCTCTGCAGTAAGTTTTGTATCGGGGGTTTAACCCGTAATTCTCCCGACAGGAGCATATAAATAAAATACAAGGTATCAAAAATCGACTCTAGTTAAACTCTTTTCTTGCAGTGAGGAATACTTTTATTCTGATGTTGCGGGGAATGTCACCAAGCTTTTGTCTGTCATTTTCGTGCTTTCATTATTTTATTTGCCTCTCGGTGTCCTACTCGCCGAACTCTGCTTATCTCTTCCCGGCCGGTCTCATTCTTCTTACTTCATCCGTTCCGACAAACCAGCGAGGCCTTCCTAACCTCGTTTAATATCTTTTCTCTTGCCCGGAAAGCAACCCCTTAAGAAAACTGTCCCCTAGTTCGACCTATTCCTAGAAAGCGCGGCCACGCCTTCACTCTCAAAACTCTATGTTCTTAATTGCTTCGCTGCCCCCTCTCCTCGCTTGGTCGTGCTGCATGGGACCGCGGAAAAGCAATAATGTCCAGTTTCATTCTTCTCACATCGACGAAACTATAAATCTAACACCCCCTCTGCTGCGACGCGTGGGAAAAGAAATACTTTGCCTGTTCTCTGCCCAGCCCATCAAAATGGAGGGAATTGAAGGAAAATGATTCCAATTAGTTATCCCGCAATATGGCTGCTGAAATTCACTTCTAATAAATATGGAAGCCCCGGTTACACTATTGTTCTGTGGGAAGTGTGAAAGCTACCACGGGAGAACGAACGAAGAGCTTTGGTACTTTGACTGCTTCGGCATAAATGCTAAGGTCATTAAAATGGATATGTCAGATATATTTATGAAATAATGGATGGACACCCACGCCTTGTCATCTGAACCAAATATATTTATGAAATAATGGATGTACACCCACGCCTTGTTATCTGAACCAAATATATTTATGAAATAATGGATGGACACCCGCGCCTTTTTATCTGAACCAAATATAGTTATGAAATAATGGATGGACATCCACACCTTCTCATCTTAACCAATTATATTTATGAAATAATGGATCGACACCCACGCCTTGTCATCTTAACCAAATATATTTATGAAATAATGGATGGACATCCACACCTTGTCATCTTAACCAAATATATTTATGAAATAATGGATCGACACCCACGCCTTGTCATCTTAACCAAATATATTTATGAAATAATGGATGGACACCCGCGCCTTGTTATCTGAACCAAATATATTTATGAAATATTGGATAGACACCCACGCCTTGTCATCTTAACCAAATATATTTATGAAATAATGGATGGACACCTACGCCTTGTTATCTGAACCAAATATATTTATGAAATAATGGACGGACACCCACGCCCTGTTATCTGAACCAAATATATTTATGAAATAATGGATGGACTCCCACGCCTTGTCATCTTAACCAAATATATTTATGAAATAATGGATGAACACTCGCGCCTTGTTATCTGAACCAAATATATTTATGAAATATTGGATAGACACCCACGCCTTGTCATCTTAACCAAATATACTTATGAAATAATGGATGGACACCTACGCCTTGTTATCTGAACCAAATATATTTATTAAATAATGAATGGACACCCACACCTTGTCATCTTAACCAAATATATTTATGAAATAATGGATGGACACCCGCGCCTTGTTATCTGAACCAAATATATTTATGAAATATTGGATAGACACCCACGCCTTGTCATCTTAACCAAATATATTTATGAAATAATGGATGGACACCTACGCCTTGTTATCTGAACCAAATATATTTATGAAATAATGGACGGACACCCACGCCCTGTTATCTGAACCAAATATATTTATGAAATAATGGATGGACACCCACGCCTTGTGATCTTAACCAAATATATTTATGAAATAATGGATGGACACCCGCGCCTTGTTATCTGAACCAAATATATTTATGAAATATTGGATAGACACCCACGCCTTGTCATCTTAACCAAATATACTTATGAAATAATGGATGGACACCTACGCCTTGTTATCTGAACCAAATATATTTATGAAATAATGGATGGACACCTACGCCTTGTTATCTGAACCAAATATAGTTATGAAATAATGGCTGGACACCCACGCCTTGTTATCTGAACGAAATATATTTATGAAATAATGGATGGACACCCACGCCTTGTTATCTGAACCAAATATATTTATGAAATAATGCATGGACACCCACGCCTTGTCATCTGAACCAAATCAATCGTATTGAATAATAATTTACCAGAAAATGTAACATGTTGCTTGAATGCTTTAGTGTCAATGATACCCCGAAACTGGAAACTGTTCAAGCAAATTCTAGACGCTTTATTCTATCGACCAGGTGCAAGGTTTGTATACTATTTACACATTTCATAGCTTTAGGTAAAGACACTAGTGAATAACCTTAAAATCAGAGAAGCTGAGATCTCGCTTGAACATTTACGTGCATAATTTATAGGATTTGCATGGAACCATAATCTCACAAATTTAGCTCTTTCATGATTCCTTCCAGTGATCCGAGACAGCTGACGTTTTAAGCAAATTTCATGCTTCCAAAAATGATCTGTGCCACTTCCACACCGTTATTCCGACATCGATAGCGTGTTTCTTTGATAATTTATTTTCTGTCTTTTGCTGCTGTGACAGACAGAATTCATTTCGAGGAACCATATAAGGTAAATACTGGTGGTTTCCTCTACTTCAATCATTTTTGAAATCACGAAGAAAGTCTATTTTGTTTTTTTTTAAAGAGAAAAATCTTGAAGTTGCGATTTCATTAAAGTAAAAAATGACGCTTCAGTATGAATCTATCTCAAAATTATAAAAAATCCAAATCTATTCTAAAAATATAAAAATCAAAGCGAGTTGTAAAATACTTTGACAACAGGTATTTTATCTACCATGTGTCATAAGGTATTTTACACTTTAATTGTTATCTCAGCATTTTTTGTTGGAAAATTAGCTTTGGACAGAATTACCGCATAAAAATTAAAGGTGCAAAAGTTGATGTTGAAGAATCATAATTAAAAACTTGAATTTTACATTCACAGTTTTTCACACTTTTGCGCAATGGAAAAGCAAACGTAAGCGGCCGGGCATCAAAGGTAATCAGAAATTTTTGGGTTTTCCCGGTAAAAGGTTAAATAAAGTTTCTTCTGGCTGGAAATTGTATCCATGAAAGTCTGTAACATCTAGAAGCAACGTTATAGTTGCGTTGTTGGGAACGTTGACAACTGTCCCCTGTATTTCGTGGTAATTTACACAACTAATCTGGATAATCTCTTCTCTCTATGTTGCTTAAACTCGCGACATAATGAAAATTACCAAGACTATTATATCTAATTGCATTCAGTGCAGAAGGGAATGAATTTGACGCAATCATTTTACAAATAATATTCATTCACATAGCAGAGATTCCGTTGGAACACTCTCTTTTCATGGTCACCATGTTTCAGTTGAGTACCTTGCAGAAAGACACCAAATAAAGTTACAAATGTAGGGTAACCAAAGTTCTGTTTCTTGTAGACAAAAGAAAGAAAAAAAAGTCACAAATCGTTTTTACGGGACCAGTCAAAATTACAAAGCGAAATATTTTTTACTTGTTTTTTTTTCGTTCACTACTCAAGTTGTTTCAAAGAAACGAAGGAAGAGCGAAGAAGCCGCCCCGGTGGCGCAGTGGTCTAAGCGATGGTTTCTGATTATTCGTCCGAGATGGATCCGGGTTCAAATATCAACGTTGTGTTTGTCTTCTGGCTCTCTCCCTTACCTAGCACCAATGGCCCTAAATTAGGAACGGGCAACTACGTATAGCCCATTGATTTGCTCACGGTGGTCGTTAAACCTCCAATCACAAAAAAAAAAAAAAAAGAAAAAAAAAGTAAGACATATTCATTTTATCGCCCGCAATCGGACGATTTTGGCGCCAATGTGTCGAGGAGGGAACGACTCACGTCTCGCGAGCAATGGACGGCCCAGAGCGACGGCAGAACACGAGGATCGAGCGATTGTGAAAGCCGAGCGAACAGAACCTACACGGACCGTTACGGAACGCATTGCGCCACGGAGACTGCATTCGAGGAGGCCTCTCCACCGCCTAGCACTGACCAGTGAGTGTCGCACGCACCGGTTGTAGTAGTGTCGGGCCCGATCAACGTGGAATAGTGTCCAGTACCGTCGTGTTGGCTTAGGTAATTAATCACGGTTTGCACTTTGCGCCCATGCCGAGCGCATACGTGTGTCCAGACAAACCGGCCAGCACACCGACCCTGCCTTTACCGTGGAGCGGAACACGGGTAGCGCACGGGGACTGACCGTCTAATGAGCCATTTCCTACGATAGCCGGACACTCCTGGTAGTCCTCCGTACCACCCTCACGGATCAACGGTACCTCGACGAGATTTTGCGACCTGTTGTGTTGACATTTCTGTCGAAACATCACTGAACAATTTTTCAACACTATAAGGCCCGGCTACATACGGCACGACTCTCTCTCCGCAATGTCAACAACCTTCCATGGCCAGCCCGATCGCCCAACCGCTCACAGATTGAACATGTTTGGGACAGGATGAGACACCACCTACGGCCATGCTTAAATTTCAGGCGGACTGGCGCGCAATTTGGACACCATGTGACATGCCGACCCTCAGGACGGTATCCATGAAATGTTTGCGTCCCTGCCACGCTGCTTAACCGCTCGTATCAGAGCCAGAAGTGGCGCTACAACGTACTGACTTGTTCCACTGCTGTACCTGTTTTATCTAACTAAATAGCCCAACTTCTCTCGAAATAAAATCATTTCCTTTTCAGTACAAGTACATTAGCACATAACAATTTTCATCTTGATTGGATGATTCCTTCTGGGTGCTCCGGTTCTTTTTTTTTTTTTTTTTTTTGTAAAGAGTGTGTCTGGAACAACATTTGTACTCCAGGAGGATCTGAACATCTCTGTGGGTCAGGCTCAACTGTACATACAAATGGCTTTTCATCATAGAGGGGGAGACAATGGGCAGGACAATGCGCCATAACATCAGACTCGGATTGGTTCCAGGAAAACAACTTTGACATCAGGTTTCTAATTGAACATCTCTGGGATGAGACTGAGATAACCAAATGTATATGGAATCCTTCATTTGCGGAATTCAGCAACTCATTGACGCTATCACATCCTATTGTTGAAACATTCCTGTGGAACAATATCAGCACACCGTTGAATCCATGCCGCAACCAATTCAGGGTGTTTCGTAGTTCAAGGGAGCCTCATACACAACCTTATTAGATAGATCTGCTAAACAGCTTGCTTCTTCGGTGAGCACACTCGTTGTCATAAAAATTCGCGCACCAAGAAAAAGCCGTGCGATTAACGCGAAACTCGGCGAATAGCTAAGGGAAGGGCACACATGCAAATCATTAAAGTTTCGTGCGATTCCGCTTGCCGCGCGTCCAGACCGGCGCTGCAATCGCAATTCTTCGGGCTTATAAGGCATCGCGCAGGGAACTCCACATTCGTGCCGAAGTGCACGGCAAGAGTTAGTTGAAATCCCTGAGTGACAGACATGCCGAGAAGCCGCCGTAGATGTATATACACGCAACTGACGGAGATTGAACGAAGCCGTATCGTCGGGATTAGAGAAGCAGGGTAGTCGGCGCGCCGAATCGGTCGCCCTTTGGACCAATCGGACAGTACGGTAAGAAATAGACACGAGAAGGCACCCAGACATGGCAGAGTGGTTCTGGACGACTCAGACACACCGCCAGAAGAGAGGACCGTGGGATCTTGAGAGCGGCACGCACATCTGCAACGACGTCCTTGTCCAATATCCAGAGAAATGTGGCAGCTGTACAAGGAACTTCTGTGTCCCCCCCCAGAACCACTTGCTGACGCCTAGAAGAGGGGAATCTGCACTCGAGACGGCCCATACGTTTTCTGCCATTAACACCCGACCATCGTCGGCGTGATTTCAGTGGTTTCAGAAGCTGGCAATGTGGAATGCTACGGACAGGCGACGTATAGTGCTCAGCAACGAATTCCGCTTCTGTATGGTAACGGACGACCACCGTGTCAGAGAGTAGAGGACCGCAAGAGCTACAGAGGGCCATGAGCGCTACAGTCCCAGCCTCACTGTACAGCGGCACACGTCCCGAATTGCAGGTTTGATGGTTTGGGAAGCCATTGCATATGACAGCCGAACTTCCTTCGCACTGATCCGAGGGACGTTGACAGCCCAGCGCTAGGTACAGAAGATCTTGCGGCCCCATGTGCTGCATTTCCTGTCGGGGCGGCCAGGAGTCAGTTTCCAACAATATAACTCCCGTCCGCACATGGCTCGAGATTTCCACGACTGTGTACGTCATGTTTTGACGCTTCCGTGGCCTGCTAGATAGTCTGATCTCTCGCCCATCGAGCACGTGTGGTATCAGATGGGACGCCGGCTTTCCCCATGTGCCAGTGTACGTGATTTAGAGCGTCAGTTGCAAGAAGTGTGGGCCAGTCTGTCCCAGCATAACATACGGCGTCTCTTTGACACCACGCAGGACCGTTATTGGCTTAGTTAATTATAAGTGTTGAAGTGGACGCCAACTTATCAGAAGAATCGTTGTTGTTTGCAGGTTCCTATCATTAGAGCAGGGAAGCATATAAATAAATAGTTAAACAAATTGAGTGTAACGACAGATGATTTTGTCCGCACATATCTTTATTCTCTAGATTCAGAAAGAAAAGGGAAATATTGGTTAGTCAAAATAAATGGTATATCCTTACAGCGGTAAATGGGTATTATAGACGACTTTCTCTACGTTTTCCCCCGACAAATCTGTTCTTATCCCTACGTGCTTGCATGCCCCTGCAAATTCCTTCGTCGTTCTCCTTTCAAGATCTCCAACCAGACTTTTCGTTTATGACTGCCCCGTCCAAATCTCTTTAACTCTCTGTGTACCCGAGGAAGATGCTCTTGAATTAAGAAGTTGACTGCTAAGTGCTTACTGGGATTGTCCCTGGCGGGCTCTCTCTGACCTCCGACAACCGCAGAGAAGGAAGATAGGGTACTTTTGTTCATGGGAGGTTCCACGATCAACGAGAGGATGACTTTCCCCAAACTAGATCTGTGCTAAGCGCAGTGGCGTAACCATGTTTCAAAATCTGGGGTGGGGGTCCCATCACACATACACGCATTATATGTATACATATATACAGTATTATATACATACTGTATTAGAGTTTTTGAGCACCCCCCCCCCCATACACACACACACGCAGGAGAAAAGCAGTTGCTGAGGCGCGATCTAACAGGCACGACATAGGCGCCTCTGTTGGCGATTTGTGGAACTTGGCAAACACAACTATAAAACTATGATAGATAGGGCAGAAATGTAAATTAAAAAGTTGTAGAACTGACTTTGCTTATTAGGAATCGATATCGCTCTTTTATTAAGAACACATTATACACGTGTTTGAATTCTACGAAAAATTACAGTCTTATAATATTAAATTTAGTTGGTTCACATCATAAAAAAGGGTACATTATGTCATTATATTCCCGAAAAAAGTTTTTTTTTTTTTTTGGGGGGGGGGGTTCTTCACATTGGGGATCTTCGACTCTGAAATTCTGGGCGGATCCTGACCCCCAGTGGTTACGCCTATGGCTAAGCGCCTCTTTAACTGAAGGTGAATTTCTCTGGATGCCGTTCGCAAACAGAATAGCAAAAGTTACTGTTTATTTATAGTTTAAATATTTCCATATAACACCGTATCACCGCATGTATCCGAGCACGAGGCTGTCCGACGCGGTACTAACGCTGATCGGAATGTGTACCGTATGTCCGCGGGAAATCATCCTGGTGCTGTGATATTGTAATCACTTCTCTCCTTGGTATGTACCATCTCACTACTACAATATCATTTCAATCCGACGCAGGGACGGCGCCACCGGGGGTGGGGTGGGGTGTGGGGTGTGGGTGGAGCAAGCCCACCCAAAATTTTGGTGAGCCCCACGTCAGCGCCCCTAGAATTTTTTGGATAAAAGAAGAAATTGTAGTACCCTTTACTAGCGGAGCTGCATGTTTTTGGATAAATGAAGAAGATGTACTACACTTCACTATCGGAGCAGCAAGTTCTGTGGTAATGGGAGAAGGGTAGCATTATGCAATTATGTTCCTCCAACCACGATCTATGACTCAGACGGGAAACCTTACTTGCATGTTGGGCCTCCGCTTTGGCGCCCAGATGTCGAAGACCGGCCGGAAGTTCAAAGAACATCGTCAGTAGGATGCCGCGGTTAATGCCAGTGGGTTGAAAAGTTGAATCAGCATCACTCTGCCAATCCCATCACCGCCCTGGCGACCTCGCAGTCTATGACAAGTAGTGGGCGTTATCACAATCGTCGAAAATAGCAGACAGTTTTCGGCGTTAGTCACCACCAGAGAGTGAGCGAAATTCCTCTTGACTAGTTAGTTACACTCGTTTTCTTTCTCGTTCTGGTGGAAAATCTAATTTTTCCATCTTGATTTACTTTTGTGCGCGTATTGTGCGTGATACATGAAAGTGAGGTATTTCTTCCCAAACCAAAGTTTGAAATAACATGTCCGCAAAATGATCAATCCATGACTTTTATGAACAAGTGTTAATCAGAAGAAAAGTAATTTATGCGATAGTGCCTACAAAGCAGATAATGATTATCAGGCGGCTTCAACATCATCAACAGCGTGTGGTGAATCATTGGGAATCAACGAGGATTCTTTAAGTGCTTGTGATTCAATGGAAAATTTTTATGAACGCAATGCTTGTGAAAATAAAACACTGGAAGGACAAGATGGTCGCAAGACTAAAAATGTTCAACTCGCAGAGCTTGATATAGCAACTTCACTTTCGGATCAACCCAAACATCCTATATTAAAACAGTTCCCGCAAAAAAGTACTGTAAGGAACAAAGAAGCTTCCAAATATATTTGCATAGCATGTTTCCATGGCTTGCATATAGTATAAAGATAGTTCCGCCTTTTGTGTCCCGTGTAGAATGCTTTCATCGGACGATTAAAAACTGAAAAACATGAGGTCACCTTCGCTCAGCGAGGATACAACAATTGGAAAAAAGCACCTGAAAAGGATTCGGTTTTTAAAAAAACACCAAAACAGCTTGGCACAAAAAATTTAGTTGGCGTCGTGTACCTCGCATAACAAAATTAAAACAAGAAGGGCAGATTCATCAGTTGCCACACTTCAAAGTACTGCATGTGCAGCGGAAGTCAAGGAAAAGCTTTGTTTAGGGCATGCGACAGCGGTTATATATATATATATATACACTGCTGGCCACCCAAAATGCAACACCAAGAAGAACACGAGATAGCAAAGCCAGATTTACTGGACATATAACAACAGATACAAAAATGAAACGATTGAACTTACAGGCCCATGCGACTTGCGGAACGCGCAGACATCAATAGTTCGTGTGGCCCCCATGGCTGGCAATAACGGCCACTACAAGCCGCGGCATCGAACGAAAGAGGCTTTGGATGTGCGCTTGGGGTATGTCGGTGGAGGCTGCTTCCACACGTTGCCACAGTTCATCAGGCGTAGTCGCGGGTGGTGCTTTCCGGGCCACTCGGTTGCCGATCAGCAACCAGACATGTTTGATGGGCGACATATCGGGAGAACAGGCAGGTCACGGCAGCAGTAACACCTGGTGGGCCGTGAAGAATTGTTGCACGATGCGTGCCACGTGCGAGCGCGCATTGTCCTGTTGAAACGTGGCCTCTGGCAGGTCCTGCAGGTAAGGGAGGACTGCAGGCTCCAAAACGTAGGAGATGTAGCGGTGGCTGTTGAGGGAACCGACGAAGTGTGCCAGAGGGGTGAGGGTGTCATATCCAATTGCGACCCAAACCATAACGCCAGGCAACGGACCGGTATGGCGATGCATAATGCAGGCGTCATACAAGTCTCTCGCCGCGGTGCCACCACACGCGGATCCGATCATCGTGGTGCTTCAGGCAGAAGCGGGATTCGTCGGAGAAGACAATGTCGTGCCATTCCGTAGTCCAGATGCGGCGTTCAACGGACAACTACCGCCGCACTCGCCGGTGGTGTAACGTCAATGGTAATCTGAGCAATAGGCGCCGTGCGACAAGTCCCTGCTCCTGCGGACGACGTCGAACGATACGTGCTGACACAGGTTGTTGCGCAACTCACCCTAATTCCTGCGCTAACGTTCGTGATGTGGCGGTGCGAAACGTCAATGCCCGCCGCACAACATGCCAGTCCTCTCGTTCGGAGGTGTGCCGTAGCTGCGGAAATCGCTCACGTCGGCCCGTCAGTCCCTTCTGCACCCACCGAATCCATACTCGCCTCACTGTGGCTGGATGTCGTCCCACACGGGCGCCGATGTCTCGGTACGATAAATCGCTGTTGCGATAAGCCGCTATTCGTTCTCTGTCGAACTCCGAAACGTGCTGGAATGACTGCCGTATTCTGCGACGAGGCATCAGGAAGCTTCCCACGCACAGGTCCGGCAGCTAAACACACTTCCACTACTTACTCCCCGCCTTTTGTGCACCCTTCTTATAGCACTTCTCGGTGGCGTGCCGGGTGCACATGATTTGCATATGCCCTGCAATGCTAATCGTTTGCATGTACTCTCGCGGGCGACGCATGCTGCGAATTTCAGGCAAATCGGATGCTTCCTTCTTGGTGTTGCTTTTTGGGTGGCCAGCAGTGTGTATACATATATATGGGATGTAAGGTCAAGTAATGCTCAACATCACAGCCTCTCTTTGACTAATGTCAACCCCGCCTTTTCCTGGTGCATCCTGTTCCCACTAAAGGGGCTCTGACGACCGCCAATAGCAGTATAACTCTACCATCGGGATTAGAGGAAATGCTATCCCACACTCACCAACCCGCTTGGCCAGCGTGGTGAGTTATGACCAAACCCCTCCAAAATGGCCCCACAACTTAAATCTTGGCCCTCAGTCTCCGGCAGCTGGAATGTACCTGGCCAAGGCAGCGGTCAGTGCGACATGAAGGCAGAGGGTGCTAAGAATCACCGGAGAACCGGACTAGGCTGCCATTTGATGCTGATCTTGGCTACGTGTTCGTGTAATGGACGCTCCCTATCTTATGATTCAAGGCTTCTTGAATTGGAAGAAGAACTACAAAGGATCAAGTGGGACATCGTCGGGCTAAGTGAGATAAGGAGAAAAGGAGAAGAACTCATTGAACTGAAAAGTGGACATCTCTTCTACTATCGTGGGACAGATACTGGCAGAACTAGTGGTGTTGGATTTATAATAAACAACAAACTGAAGGATATAGTTGTAGAAGTTGAAAGTTCCTCTGACAGAGCTGAACGACTCGTTATCAAACTCTCGAGAAGATACCAGGTTCAGATTATTCAAACTTTGCAGCTACCACAAGCCATCCTAAAGACGAAATTGAAGAATTTTATGAGGAAATTCGTCATCTAAATAATAAACGCAAGCACCACTTGGAAGATAATTATGGGAGATTTCAATGCAAAAATGGGCAACAGAATGAAACTTCAGTAGGTAAATTTGGTCACGGCAACAGAAACCAGCGTGGAAATACTCTCGTAGAGTTTGCAGAGGCAAAAGGGTTTTTCATCATGAACTCCTTTTTCAAGAAAAAGCCACACAGAAAATGGACTTGGAGACATCCAAATGGGACGACAAGTGAAATTGATTTTATTATGTGTAACAAAAAAATCGTCATAGAAGACTGCAGTGTGCTAAACAAGTTCAACACAGGCAGTGACCATAGATTGGTGAGATGTAAGACGCACCTCAACACTAAACTCGAACGTAACAAGCTCATAAGACAAACAAAATGTATTTACATAACCAACCTTAAAAAACACCATAATACCTTCAAATTGGAACTGAAGAACAGATTCTCTGCTTTAGAAGGCCTAACATTGGAAAAAATGGATATTTCTGAAGTTAACAGAAAGGTAACCAAAGCTCTTATGGAAACAGCAACAAAATTAGCTGGATCTAAGGACACGTTGCACGTGAACAAATTGTCAGGAAAATCTAAAATGTTGATGCAAAACAGAAGAGAGATGAGGACAACTAAAGGAGATGTGACTTCCAAAGTGGAATATATAGAGCTATGCAAGACAATATGCAAAAGTATCACTGAAGGCGTAAGGAAATTCAACTGTGAACTAGTGAGGAAAGCAATTGAAAACAACCAAAGCCTAAAAATAGCAAAGGGACATCTCAGTAAGGGAAGAAAACCGATTATGGCACTGAGAAAAGAAGATGTTTCTGTAACAAGAAATAGAAGCGAAATTTTGACAAGAGTGAAAGATTTCTACTCCAAATTATATAAAAGGGATGATACATGTACTCCAGACATCGTGAAAGGTACCAGTACCAGAGTTCCCCCAGTCCTTCCAGCAGAAGTTGCACATGCAATCAGGAACATGAAGCGGGGAAAAGCTCCAGGAGAAGATGGAATTACTGTAGACATCATACAAGAAGCAAGTGGAGAAATTGAAGCAGTACTCGCCCAAGTTTTCACTCGATACCTTAATGAAAGGAAGATTCCGGAGGATTGGAACAACGCAACAATGACCCTGCAACATAAAAAAGGTGACACTGAGGATCTCAGGAACTACAGACCTATCAACCTCCTATCAGTGGCTTATAAAATCTTCACTAAAGTTCTTTTACACCGTTTGAAAGTAACACTGGACATGGCTCAACCGAGAGAACAAGCTGGATTCAGGGGTGGCTACAGTACTACAGATCATATCCACGCACTGAGAGAACTAACTGAAAGAGCGAGTATGAACTTCCATTGTACATGGCCTTTACAATTATGAAAAGGCCTTTGGTTCGGTGAAACCATCAGCAGTTACAATGGCTTTGAAATCCTGCGGTATTGAAGATGCATACATTAATATTATTAATAACATCTATGCAAATGCAAGTTCAAAGATTCGGCTGTTTGAAAATAAAATATACATAAAAATTGGAAAGGGAGTGAGACAAGGTGACACCATATCTCCCAAGCTCTTTAATGTCACATTCGAAAATGTCTTTCAATCATTGAACTGAGAAAACAAAGGGATAAAGATTAACGGAGATTATCTAACTCAACTTCGTTTTGCTGATGACGTAGTCAGTTTTACAACTACCACATCAGAGCTGCAGAGTATGATCCAGGAACTTGCTGACAAGAGTAAAGAAGTGGGATTAAAAATGAACTTTCAGAAGACAAAAGTGATGTACAATACTTTTAGAAGAGACGAAGATTTAGCGATAAATGGAGAAAAGCTTGAGACAACCGATTCCTACATTTGTCTTGGACAGCAGATATCAAGAGAGGGTCACATTGATGAGGAAATTAATCGGTGTATAAAACTTGGATGGAGAAACAGCATAATTTTCAAGAGCAATATGCCATTATGTCTTAAAAGAAAAGTGTTTGATCAATGCATCCTTCCAGTGCTTACGTATGGTGCAGAGACTTGGTCCTTAACTGAAAGAGACATACAAAGACTGCAGACTACTGAAAAAAGCATGAAGTGGTGCATGCTTGGTGTAACCAGGAGAGATAAGAAGAGTAACTCGTGGATCCGAAAAAGGGCAAGAGTGGAAGACATCATGATCAGAGTTAAATCCCTGAAATGGCAATGGGCTGGACATACTGCCAGAAGGACAGATCATCGATGGACAGCCGAAATTTTAGATTGGATTCCAAAGGACAGGAAAAGATTCAGAAGAAGACCACATGGGAGATGGGTGGATGAAATTCGAAAGTATGCGGGAGTTACATGGAGGGGACTGGCACAAGACAGAACGTTGTGGAAGATGCTTGGAGAGACCTTCGACCAGCAGCGCATTGATAATGTTTGACAATGATGATATATATATATATATCATCATCATCATCATATATATATATACTGAAGAGCAAAACTGAAGACTAAGGAAAAAACTTTAGAATATAAAACGAAAGTTGCAAAAAAAAAAAAAAACCTGAAGATCAAAACGCGCAACGCAGCAGTTTTGAAAATTCAGAATTCACATTCTATTAAGAAGATACCTAAGCAAAAAAATACAAATATAATTTTGACTCACACCAAGTACAACATAGAAAAGGTTATGTATCTACCTGTGTGAGTAAAAGGAGAAAAGATAAAAAAATAAAATAAAACAACTGAATGTAGAAGGTGTCGAGAATACTGAGCCTTGGCTTTATCAAGGACCAGCAAAAACTCTGCATTGTCTCACTTCCACAAAGACCTAGTTGGAAATGGGTTTCTGCAAGGCCATAGATGCAAGTAACATTCCCACCTAAAATTGTTTTAAAAAATATATATATGTCATGTCCTCCGCAGAGTTGTATGACCTAGCACTAGTTAACAATTTCGCTTGCATCCATGAACCTTCCTGGCCCGACCCATGCTCTTCATCTGTTACTATTAAACAGAGAGAAGAAGATTAAAGAGAACTCAAGCTGTGAGAGTGACATAATAATTAGAAATAATTTTCAGCTATAACGAAATGCCAAGTTCGTTTGAGAGAGAATTTAAACCTGAAAAACAATGCAAAAGAAATCCAAATTTTTTCATTGCAATTAAAAAAGGAAATATTAATTTTTAAAAAACAGATTTTTGAAAGAAAACTTGAGTCTAAAACCCCCTACTCTACAACTTATGACAGCACGAAAACGAGAATAAGTTAAAGACAATAATTAACTAAAGAAAACTTTGTGAAAGTTATATGACTTAAACAGTTAGTTGCAATATGTACAAAGTATTTCAGCAGTGCTTTAAGTGCATAATTAATTAGTTATTAAGTACTTAACTACTTTGAAAATACAGCGCAAAGAAAAGGAACAAGCTTAGCCATCTGCTGTTCCTAGGTTCCCCAAAAGACGCGCAAAGTTACAAAGAAAAGAAAGAGTTAAAACCCGCAAAAATGTTAACAGACAAGCCAGTGCCTAAAAGCTGAAAAGCAAAAAATCAACAGAGAAAAAGTACATGAAGTACAAACATTGAACTTATAAAACCTAAAACCCAAATACAAGGAAGAGAGCTTACCTCTTGTGCGACGAAACTTTCTCCTCACAAGAGTAAAACATGGCTGACCTCTTCCGCCACTCCTAGTCGCTGGGGGGCAGTGTGGGTGGGGCTGATGGCCTCCTCATACAGAAAGAAACCAACTCGCGGAGATTTTAACCGGAGAAAAAAATATATAAACTTAAGACTGTGGATCTGTATGATCAGAAAGAGCAGAATTAACTCTCCAGAATACATGAGAAATATTATAAAATACACGAGTAGTGTATTTAATAATCTTTGCATGTATTAAATCACCTTAGTGAGCTTCTATAGATTAATCAGAATCTTATTAATTTTAATGTTGGTTTTACTATTTTTAGTATAGCTATCCTAGTGATGAATAACTAGTTTTCTTTTTATTTGTTTTTATTTTCTTTTATAAACAGATTTTTAAGCTTTTTTTTGTGATTTTGTTTATATTATTTAATTTTTTGTTTTAATAGGACCTGCATATCCATAGCACTAAGGTTCCTTTAGGTAGTTAATAGGCATCCTCTAGCCAACTTCCTTACGGCTTTGATTGGTCAGAATCATAGAATTTCAAGAATTTGCAGTAACAATTTGGACTTCAATTACCACAATTAATATACTATTAGATAGTTTTCTAGAGAACGAAATTCCTTCTTCTTTCATCAAAAGAACTTTAAGAAAAATTATTCTGAATAATAGAGTAAGGTTGGCAGATCTGCTTTAATTTTCTACACAGTTAATAATATGATTCTGACCAATCAAAGCCGTAAGGAAGTTGGCTAGAGGATGCCTATTAACTACCTAAAGGAACCTTAGTGCTATGGATATGAAGGTCCTATTAAAACAAAAAATTAAATAATATAAACAAAATCACAAAAAAAAGCTTAAAAATCTGTTTATAAAAGAAAATAAAAACAAATAAAAAAGAAAACTAGTTATTCATCACTATGATAGCTATACTAAAAATAGTAAAACCAACATTAAAATTAATAAGATTCTGATTAATCTATAGAAGCTCACTAAGGTGATTTAATACATGCAAAGATTATTAAATACACTACTCGTGTATTTTATAATATTTCTCATGTATTCTGGAGAGTTAATTCTGCTCTTTCTGATCATACAGATCCACAGTCTTAAGTTTATATATTTTTTTCTCCGGTTAAAATCTCCGCGAGTTGGTTTCTTTCTGTATGAGGAGGCCATCAGCCCCACCCACACTGCCCCCAGCGACTAGGGAGTGGCGGAAGAGGTCAGCCATGTTTTACTCTTGTGAGGAGAAAGTTTCGTCGCACAAGAGGTAAGCTCTCTTCCTTGTATTTGGGTTTTAAGTTTTATAAGTTCAATGTTTGTACTTCATGTACTTTTTCTCTGTTGATTTTTTGCTTTTCAGCTTTTAGGCACTGGCTTGTCTGTTAACATTTTTGCGGGTTTTAACTCTTTCTTTTCTTTGTAACTTTGCGCGTCTTTTGGGGAACCTAGGAACAGCAGATGGCTAAGCTTGTTCCTTTTCTTTGCGCTGTATTTTCAAAGTAGTTAAGTACTTAATAACTAATTAATTATGCACTTAAAGCACTGCTGAAATACTTTGTACATATTGCAACTAACTGTTTAAGTCATATAACTTTCACAAAGTTTTCTTTAGTTAATTATTGTCTTTAACTTATTCTCGTTTTCGTGCTGTCATAAGTTGTAGAGTAGGGGTTTTAGACTCAAGTTTTCTTTCAAAAATCTGTTTTTTAAAAATTAATATTTCCTTTTTTAATTGCAATGAAAAAATTTGGATTTCTTTTGCATTGTTTTTCAGGTTTAAATTCTCTCTCAAACGAACTTGGCATTTCGTTATAGCTGAAAATTATTTCTAATTATTATGTCACTCTCACAGCTTGAGTTCTCTTTAATCTTCTTCTCTCTGTTTAATAGTAACAGATGAAGAGCATGGGTCGGGCCAGGAAGGTTCATGGATGCAAGCGAAATTGTTAACTAGTGCTAGGTCATACAACTCTGCGGAGGACATGACATATATATATTTTTTAAAACAATTTTAGGTGGGAATGTTACTTGCATCTATGGCCTTGCAGAAACCCATTTCCGACTAGGTCTTTGTGGAAGTGAGACAATGCAGAGTTTTTGCTGGTCCTTGATAAAGCCAAGGCTCAGTATTCTCGACACCTTCTACATCCAGTTGTTTTATTTTATTTTTTTATCTTTTCTCCTTATTTTATTTTTTTATCTTTTCTCCTTACTCACACAGGTAGATACATAACCTTTTCTATGTTGTACTTGGTGTGAGTCAAAATTATATTTGTATTTTTTTGCTTAGGTATCTTCTTAATAGAATATATATATATATATATATATATAATACCTGCGGTATTGAAGATGCATACATTAATATTATTAATAACATCTATGAAAATGCAAGTGCAAAGATTAGGCTGTTTGAAAATACAACACACGTAAAAATTGGAAAGGGAGTGAGACAAGGTGACACCATATCTCCGAAGCTCTTTAATGCCACATTGGAGGGTGTTTTTCAGTCGCTGAGCTGGGAAAACAAGGGGATAAAGATTAATGGAGATTATCTAACCCACCTTCGTTTTGCTGATGACGTAGTCATTTTTGCAACTACCCCATCAGAGCTGCAGAGTATGATCCAGGAACTTGCTGACAAAAGTAAAGATGTGGGATTAAAAATGAACTTTCAGAAGACAAAAGTGATGTTCAATGCTTTTACAAGAAATGAAGATTTATCGATTGATGGAGAAAAGCTGGAGATAACAGACACGTACGTTTATCTTGGACAGCAGATATCAAGTGAGGGTCACATTGATGAAGAAATTAATCGGCGTACAAAACTTGCCTGGAGAGCTTTTGGAAGAAACAGCATAATTTTCAAGAGCAATATGCCATTATGTCTTAAAAGAAAAGTGTTTGATCAATGCATCCTTCCAGTGCTTACGTATGGTGCAGAGACGTGGACCTTAACTAAAAGAGACATACAAAGGCTGCAGACAACTCAAAGCAGCATGGAGAGGTGCATACTTGGTGTAACCAGGAGAGATAAGAAGAGGAACTCGTGGATCCGAAAAATGACAAGAGTCGAAGACATCATGATCAGAGTTAAATCCCTGAAATGGCAATGGGCTGGACATACTGCCAGAAGGACAGATCATCGATGGACAGCCGAAATTTTAGATTGGATTCCAAGGGACAGGAAGAGACCCAGAAGAAGACCACATGGGAGATGGGTGGATGAAATTCGAAAGTATGCAGGGGTGACATGGAGGATACTGGCACAAGACAGACCGTTGTGGAGGAAACTTGGGGAGACCTTCGTCCAGCAGTGGATTGATAATGGTTGACAATGATGATGATGATGATGATGATATGGAGGAGACTGGCACAAGACAGACCGTTGTGGAGGAAACTTGGGGAGACCTTCGTCCAGCAGTGGATTGATAATGGTAGACAATGATGATGATGATGATATATCATCATCATGGAGAAAACTTGGGAGACCTTCGTCCAGCAGTGGATTGATAATGGTTGACAATGATGATGATGATGATGATGATGATATCATCATCATGATATATATATATCATCATCATGCTGATGATTGATAATGGTTGACAATGATGATGATGATGATGATGATGATATATCATCATCATGATGATGATATATCATCATCATCATCATTGTCAACCATTATCAATCCACTGCTGGACGAAGGTCTCCCCAAGTTTCCTCCACAACGGTCTGTCTTGTGCCAGTCTCCTCCATGTCACTCCCGCATATATATATGAAGCATAATTCGTCCCGATATATATATGAAGCATAATTCGTCCCGAGATTTTGGAGCGCGCCCCCTAGAGTCCCCCCCCCCTCCTGTTGAAAATTTTATGGAGCCGACCCTTCCTTCTTAGTGCAGGGATTTTTATGACAACAAGTGTATTTAAGAAAGGCTCCGCACGCGGGAATAAACAGTGGACAAATCGACGGCGGTGTTGTATTGAAAAGAAAGAATCACGTTTTAAAGAGGAATAGCAGCACGTAAGATGTAATAAAGGTTGACTTTTAGTAATAGCAACTCCAGTCTAAAATATTTCATAACAACCGTCGTAAATTACTCGATATACAGCACAAAAGCAACTGGAAATGCCATAATTCTGTGTTTGGTCAATATCAGTTCTAATATCAATGCTGAGAGATTTTAAACAAAGTAAGATTAGCGTGCGATTACGCCGCGTACAACTTGTTTGCTAATAGCACAATAACTGCACCATGTACCTTCAGCAGCTTTGTAGCTATCAGTTTAATACTGCAGTATTTCATACCATTTTATCATTTAGTTATTCCCTTAAGTAGCCAATTATGGTCATGGTCTGATACTTTCGTCTGTTCATTTCGTTTTGGGCCGGAATAACCCATATAACCGGTGTAGCTCTTGAGTGAAACCGCAAAGTGATATATCACTTGTTTATCAATACTTCACATACCCATGTTTCTTTTTCGAAATTCATTTAATGAATCATTGAGATAAGTATTTGAATTATCTTCTACAGTGCTAACATTCGTAGATTGCACGGGAGCAAAACATTTCGCCACATAGCGTTGCTATTTCATCGCTTTGTATCAAAGGTCATCAGTTGATGTCACTACTGAAATGCAACTCCGCATTTAGTAGGGAATACGCATGCGCAGTCGTGTTATCGATGTAGGATGCCGAAACGGAAGCTCATCGAAGTGTGAAATATCTCTCAGAGCGATGATCTGACCCCTCGTAAATTGCAAGATGCCTGTTCTTTGATTCGCTAACGCAAAGAGATAATGAAAAATATTTATGCACCGCAGTACTATCGCATGCTTCAAAGAGGAATTTTGCAAAGTTCAGAAAATATTTAACAATCTAGATGAGTCTCCTGTGGGGATTGCGGAGAATTCTGTGTTCTCTCTTATCCGCAGCGGTAGGGGGACTTCCGAAGGGGGTAGAAGTCTCTGCGATTCATTAAATGTATGGTGATTTAAAACAGACTTCTTGTTTCATGAGGCTTTTAGTCGGAGTTTGGCTTTATATAAAGGGCTAATTTCGCGCAGCAAACAGGTGTACGCATATTTAATGAATTGAAAACTCATTCAAAAGTAGTGTTTCCTAATTTTCTAAGTTTATGGCGGACTGGGAACTTTCTTTTTCTTATTTGCACATATTGTATTTTGTAAAGGACAGGTTATATACTTGTTTTCGCATCTGAATTTGTACGAAAGCAGTGTTTCGGAAAATGATTTCTTTGTTTCAAACGTAACGATGCCGGGGATTAATTAATTATTTCTGTATTTGACACCTTTCTTTTATGTAGCAACAGATTTATATCAACCAAAGATTCAAATTGGCCCTTTAAAAATGTTTTTTGTCTATACAAATTTTGAAGCTGTGAATCCGTTTATTGGTGTAAATATGACATGTATGATAAGTCAGATAATATCCGAAAACTTGAAAATTTCGTCCTCCTGGAGCGGGAATCGAATCCGCGTCTCACGAATTCGCTATATATATGAAAGTCGGTTACTCCGACTAGCGAATCCTGTGATGGTTATATTCAAATTAATTGGAAACTTGAAACTTGTTTGTTCTGGGTGGTGTAGTGATTAGCATACTCGGGCGCGAGACGCGAGTTCGATTCCCGCTCGAGGACGACGAAATTTCCAAGTTTTCCGATATTATCTGACTTATCATTCATGTTATCTTTACACCAATAAACGGATTCACAAATTTATATTGTACAATGGTGTAATCCCGTATTTCATTCATTGGTGTTTTTTTTGTCAGTTCGTAGATGGATTTTATTAAGCATTTTTTTGGGGAAATCCTCTTGTTTACGATATGAAACAGGAAGAAAGTAACGTAAGGAATAAACTTCAGAGTGAATTTATTTCTGCAAATAAATTAAACTCTTTTGTAGTAAATAATGAGTTTTCCGAAACCGACAGATTATTGCTGTAAATTTGACTGGGGGTTGTGTCGTAAAATATTACTTCTTTCTTATTTCTTCTTTTCAGTCATTTTTGCTTGTGCCATGCTTCGTTTAGGATGGTTTTTAAATGTTTAATGGTCGTTTTAAAAGTCCCAAGCAATCCCACTTCAAAGATTTCTTCGTTAAGGTAGGCAACGCTCTTTGGATACCTTAACACATCTTTATACCATCGGTGCTTTGTTTTTCAAATTTCAACAAATGATCGCTTCAGCTGTCAACTATCGGATTAGCTTTCCTTTTCAAGAAGAGAATATTATGGATCATTTTAAATTACAGTTCAGCCTCAGATACTCCGATTAAAATTTGATTGGCAAGCCGAATTTTTTTCTCCGGTTTTTATTGGATGATATTTCTTTGGAATCAAGTATTTTCTAAAGTTCTAAATACTATCATTTCGAGTTTTGTATAGAAAATACATGCAGCTGTCTTTATCATTTTTGTATGAATTTTAGTTTCACAAGTTCTCATTTAAATTTAAAAAAATATCTTTTCTTGTTTATTATGACAGCGAGTTGTGTTCAATTTTATACATGGAGGTAATTCATAAGTCTCGACATTACGTTAGAAACTCAAGCTGAAGTTCCTTTTCACAGCTTCTCGTGGTTCATTTTAATAGTTCTTGAAAGAGGTACGTTCACGTTTCGGAATCAGCCTGGTCAGTACATTGTTGGGACACTGTTTTCCCTTAACACTGCTTGCATTCGTCTTGGTGGGGAATCTATTAAATTTCGGTAAGTATCTTGGCTTATGTTAGCCCAAATCTGATCAACTGCACACTCCAGCTCTTAAAGATCTGATAGTGATGGATCCAGCTGTCTGTTACCCATTTTGACTTTATCCAAAAATGCTCTATTGGATTGAGATCCGGAGGTGGAAGAGGCTAATGTAGCAGGACAATATTTCCGGGATGCTCCCCAAACCAATCGCGTACAATGTGAGCATCAAGACAAGAACGTTTTCCTGCTGGAAGTCTCCATCTCCATTGGCATAAACCATCAACATAACTGGGTGGACTTGGACGACAACGATATTTAAATACGTTTGGGCTGTCACACTTTACTTCACACGAATAGAAAGGCCCAAGCACTTCCACGAAAACGTGCCTGAGACCATAAGGTTGCCTCTGCCAGCTTGAAGAGCAGTGACGATGCGAGATGGATTCATGCTTTTGTGCTAATGTCACCATATCTTCATCCTTCCATCTACATGCTGTAGTTGAAGCCGTGATCAGTTGGACTAAATTACCATTTTCCCACTCGTTTACTGTCCAAAATTCTTGTTTCTCAGGAAACTGGAGGCGTTTATTCTTACTGACAGGCCGTCTTCTTCTGTAGCCCATACGATGTAAGGTGTCGCGAATTGTACGTTGAAAGGCATCGGACTTTGTCCCTGATTCAGATTATCTGTAATCTGATGAAGTGATGACTGTTTGCTGTACTGAACAGCTCTGCCTACTCTCCGCTTGCTCGTGTATCCAGTAGCAGGGGAGGTCCTCCACACAAGCCTTGCGTTCAAACCCTGCTTTTAGCACGTGTTTCGTAAAAAAAGATCGTGCTTATGTTATCGGTTTGTCAGTCCGTCCGTCCATAGACACCATATCTTTGCAACTATTAGTCCGATTTGAAACATTCTTTACGCATTGCAAAGCTTGAAATATGCGAATGATGATTCTTTATTTCGCTTTTTTTACGATGTACAATTTCGCCGCTAGAGGGCGTAAATGCAGATGATATCGAATTGAAATTACATTTTATTCCATATATTTGCTTTTATACATCCGATTGAATTTTTTTATCTTTCGATTTCATTTATGTCGAAGAGTATTTTAGGTATAATTACTTTTTAAAGTTATGCATACATTTCCCGTTAGGGGGTATAAAATAAATTACGTTTTCTCCTATATCTCTTCTTCTAAAACTCCGATTTGAAAAACGTTTTCTTCGGTGGATACAGCTCGTGATGGAAAATATGTTGCATATAATTTCTAAATTTTGGTAAAGAATACTTTGGCCACCAGGGGGCATAAGTGTTAATTTTTGCTTCTGATGTGTTTGCCCTAAAATCTGAGCTTCTGAAATCTCGATTGAAAAACTTCTTCCGATGCCAATCACGTTGATAAGTCTTTTTGGTGTATTTTCTTCTTAAAATATTGCATGGTTTCTCCGCCACAGGGCGTAGATGTATATCTTATTTTTGTCAATATCTTTGCTTCTAATGGTCCGATTTGAAAAATTCTTTCTTTATTGCATAGAGTTTCCGGTGTGACATGTTTCTCAAATATTTTCAAAATTTTCTAGTAATTCGTAGACTTTCCACTAGGTGGCGTAAAAGTAAATTGCGTTTCCCCGATATCTCTGCTCCTAAAACTCCGATTTGAAAAATTCTTTCTGCACCGGATACAGATCCTGATGGGAAATCCTTTGCACATAATTTCTAATTTTGGTAAAAAATAGTTTGGCCACAAGAAGTCTTATTTGAAAACTTCCTTCTTTGTTCGATACTGTTTCCGATGCCAAATATTTTTCATATAAATTCAAAAATTTTAAGTAAATCATAGACTTTCCGCTAGGGAGCGCAAAGGTAAATTGCGTTCTCTACGTTATTTCTGCTTCGAAAACTCCGATTTGAAAAATTCTTTCTGCACCGGATACAGATCCTGATGGGAAATCCTTTGCACATAATTTCTAATTTTGGTAAAAAATAGTTTGGCCACAAGAAGTCTTATTTGAAAACTTCCTTCTTTGTTCGATACTGTTTCCGATGCGAAATATTTTTCACATAAATTCAAAAATTTGAAGTAAATCATAGACTTTCCGCTAGGGAGCGCAAAGGTAAATTGCGTTCTCTACGTTATTTCTGCTTCGAAAACTCCGATTTGAAAAATTCTTTCTGCACCGGATACAGATCCTGATGGGAAATCCTTTGCACATAATTTCTAATTTTGGTAAAAAATAGTTTGGCCACAAGAAGTTTTATTTGAAAACTTCCTTCTTTGTTCGATACTGTTTCCGATGCCAAATATTTTTCATATAAATTCAAAAATTTGAAGTAAATCATAGACTTTCCGCTAGGGAGCGCAAAGGTAAATTGCGTTCTCTAAGTTATTTCTGCTTCGAAAACTCCGATTTGAAAAATTCTTTCTGTATCGTATCGCATACAGCTCCTGATGGAAAATGTGTTTCATATAATTTATAATATTTGTTAAATAATTTGTTTGGCCAGCAGGGGGCATAACTGTTAATTAATGCTTCTGATATATTTGCAGCAAAATCTGAGCTCCTGAAAACTCGACTAAATTTTTTTTTCTTGGAGCGATACCGCTGACATCGAAAAACCTTTTGAGAACACTTTCTTCCTAAAATAATGCGTGGTTTTCCCGCCAGGGAGCGTAAATGCATATCTTATATTTGTCCATATATCTGCTTCGAACAGTCTGATTTGAAAAAAATATTTCTTTGTTGCAGAGCGTATCCGCTGCGAAATGTTTCTCTTATAAATTATCATTTTTCTTAACGCACAAGTCTGCAACCAGAGAGCGTGAGCTCACGATTCCGTTTACAGCAATATCTGTGGGATTAAAAACCTGATTGAAAAACGTCTTTCTTCCATCAGATACTATTGTTTCACATAGCGGTTCCATTGACTATGAATAGCTTTGATAAATATAATTTGCGTCAGAACGGATTCAAAAGACGTGCTCATTACACTGGAAAATTTGCTGTCATCTTTCTAGTTAGACTTGTGGTCCACTCTATGAACAACTGCAACCATTTTGCTAATGTTCGCACCAATGCTTCGATTCTCAACAATCATTCATCGTTTAAAGTCAGATAGTGTCTTTCACCCATTATTTCTTGCGCAGTGCGCCTCATTAGTATCTTCATGCCTTCAGTGTTTCCTTTTCACACCTATTCAGCCATCTTGAGTCAGCAGCATCTGCAGGATCGCTATTTGCCATACGTATAAAATAAATCACCCCGAAAAATCGCAGGTAGTTTTAGATCAAAACGCTTATAACGTAATATAAATCCGTTTAATTACTGTGTGACGTACCTGCCAGCAGGACGCACACGACATAAAGGCAGATAGGAATCAGAACAAATGTCTGCGTAGCTCAGTTGGTAGAGCGACTTGTTCCGGAATAAGCGGCCTCGGGTTCGAATCCCGGCGTAGACTAAAAATGACGGAGAAATTTACTTCGTTATATTGGCGCCCGAACTGTCCGGATGACCCGGCCGTTCAAAATCTCGCATTGGTGTGATGTTATTTCCACACCGCGAGACAGGAAAAATCAGAGAATTCCTTCTCCAGCGCTTCGAAAAATAAAAATGTGTGATGTTGCATTCCACACAGCAGATTGACTGGGAGTTCTCAAGTGCACGTTCTACAGTGGATGGCTGCCTGCAACGATTCATGGTCACGGCTGACTCGTGGGCCATGCTCCCGGCCCTCTTTCGGGGGGAGATGTGACGTACCTGCCAGCAGGACGCACACGACATAAAGGCAGATAGGAATCAGAACAAATGTCTGCGTAGCTCAGTTGGAAGAGCGACTTGTTCGGGAATAAGCGGCCTCGGGTTCGAATCCCGGCGTAGACCAAAAATGACGGAGAAATTTACTTCGTTATAACTGGACTAAAGCAGAGTATAGAAGTCAGCAAGCTTTCGCTCTCCACTGGGAGGCTTTTTCAAGGCTTTCATTAGATATAAAATGAAGATAATTAGAACGTAGAAACAAAGACGATTTTTACTAATAATGTAAAAGACATCACGAGCAGTATTACGTGTATATTATTACACAATTTTACGTTGTACTGCGGTGTGTCTCAAACCTATAATAATGCATGCCAAATTTCTACAGAGGCAGCATAATTGCATGGTAGCTCGCTGGAGAGTATTTTAAATGTTTCCTTGATGACAGTCTCTTTAAATTTCGTGTAAGAGGCAACTGTCCTGATATTACATTATTTCATAGAGGAGCTGCTGAGCGGTGTATGATTTCTCTGGAAGGCCACACTCATGTTGTGCATGTCGTGGTTTACACGTCTCATGTGTTATATATTTCTAGTGCATAAGGATAACTTTTTCATTCAGATGCATGGATTTTCTGCGTTGTTATGATTTACTAACGGTACAGAGTGCACCCTGTTTTACTTCTTCGCATAGTCTCTTTTTGCAATTAGATGTTATATGTGATAAAGCGTTCGGTGGTTTTATTGCTATAGGGATGCTAGTTTTACGTATTAAATTTTCGACCAGTATATAAAACCTTAGGCATATGTGATGGATCCTGCGTGTCTCATTGACGTTCTAGTACATTTTGTTGCCACAGACGTAGACAGCACCTTCTTTACATTTCTAGGCATTTTGTCTATATCATCATTTTTTACATCCATATTTTATATCTTTACTCTAAATATGATCGATTTCTTTTGTATTAAAGCTGTTGGACTTACACATGTTATACGCTCTATGGAATCATGCTCTAAAAGCACCGACTTTTTACTCTTCGGGGCATGACAAATCGGGAGGAACAAGGTTCGTTAGGAAAAATATCGAAACTGGATGTTTCATTTCTTTTCACCGCGACGAAATCTTCTGGTGGTATAACTCTTAACTTGCCTCGAATAGTCTTGTGTGCTCTTAACACGTCTGGAATAGTTTAGTGTACTCTTAACACGTCTCGAGTAGTCTAGTGTACTCTTAACATGTCTCGAATAGTCTAGTGTACACAACATGCCTCGGATTGTCTTGTGTACTCTTAACATGTCTCAAATAGTCTAGTGTCCTCTTAACATGTCTCGAATAGTCTAGTGTCCTCTTAACATATCTCGAATTGTATAGTGCACTTTTAACATGTCTCCGATAGCCTAGTGTACTTTAACCGACAGCAAGAAATTCTTGTTGTTTGTTCACTTCTAAAAGTTTCTATGTGTCTGAAAAAGATATTTCCGAAGTCATAGGGGTGTTAGCAAAACTTGAACAGACAGCTTCTACTAGGAAGTTTAGCGTTTGAAAACATAAACTCACCGAGGCAGGACAAAAGACAATTGAATTTAAAGCAATGAGGTATTAACAGTAATCAATCAAAGCACCAGTAACAGTGACGTCGGGCCTCTACTTACAACAACTGATTTGTTTTCTTTGAGCTTGAAGGAAATAACACTGAACACTGGTGGACAGAAATATGAACTCCTTCACTGTTGATCAATTTTCGAAGGAACTGAGGACTGTTGCTTCACACTGACCAATCGAAAAATAAGCTGACCTTTCTCCGTCAGATTACATTTATTATCCATTTTTGAAACAAATATTTTACAATAAATGTTAACACAGTTGATCCTGAGGAACTAACTATCACAATGGGAAACAATGTTATGATAGAAAAGATGGAAGGATACCTTTTATAACGATGGATAAAAATTTTATGCCGAAGTTATGATGGATCAAGCCTTGAGGTGAGCCAGTGAAGGAGTTTGGGTTAATGGAGAGAGAGTTAGGGCCATTAAGGTTGCTGACGATCAGGCAGTAGTTTCAGGATCAGCCAAGTCATTACAGTGCATGATGTCAAAAATACACAAAAATGCAGATATCTATTGAATGAAGATAAATAAAAATAAGACAAAACTAATGGTAATAGGGAAGGTTCCAAAATAGGATTTCCTTAAAATTGATGGACAAAACATCGAACAAGTTAAATCCTTTCGCTATTTGGGTCAAATTATTACTGAGGATGCGAGATGTGAAAAGGTAGTTAGAATGAGACTGGGGATGGCAAAAACGGCTTTTACAGAGAATCAAAGACTACTGACAGCCAAAAATATAGATCTAAAACTGAGGAAGAGAATTTTAAAGGCATATGTTTGACCAGTAGCTCTCTACAGTTCTGAGACATGGACATCGACCAAGAGGAAGTTAAAACGCTGGAGGCATTTCAGATGAGGAGCTAAGAAGAATGGACAGAATTCGTTGGATCGATAGAAAGGCTAATGAGAAGGTCCTGGAGAGAATGGGAGAAGCCAGGAATCTGATCAACATGTTAAAGAGGAGAAGAATGTTATGGATAGGACACACATTGCGCCATGAAGGCCCGAACCTGAAAGTTTTGGAAGGGAAAATCCAAGGCAAAAGAGGGAGAGGACGACCAAGGAATATTTTTGTTACTCCAAGACACTAATACTAGGACTTGAAGAGAACCGCAGAAAACAGAGGGGAATGGAGAGACAGAGTACATCTACTGTACAACCAGTCCTTGGACTGAGTAACCAAGAAGAAGGCACCAATACTAGGACATACTATGACTTGAAGAGAACGTCGGAGAATAGAGAGGAATGTAGAGACAGTACATCAACTGAACAACCAGTCCTTGGACTGAGTAACCAAGAAGAAGGCACCAATACTAGGACATAATATGACTTGAAGAGAACGTCGGAGAATAGAGAGGAATGGAGAGACAGAGTACATCTACTGAACAACAAGTACTTGGACTGAGTAACCAAGAAGAAGAAGAAAAATTATTTTCAAAATATGTACGTTTTTCTACAAAGCCTGCACTACTTTCCAGTATCCGAGCTATTAAAACCAAGGCATTCTCTTTTGCCAAACTACGCTGTTATGTCCATTTCGGAATATTCAAATCAACATGAATAATCCTTAAAGTATGTTAAATGATTTTCTCACTGCTCTAATGTTACGATATTCAGAACACAGTGTCTTGATTTTTGGATTTCTATTTCTTACGGACAATGCGCAGAAATGTTTGAATTGCAAAACCTTTGACCTGTCCTGTCGGGTTTCTTTTTATATCGCCAGTGATAAAGTGTTTTTGTACTAAGAGTGCTCATACTTAGTTGCATAGGTTCAAATCTAAGGTTAGATATGGATGATGTGATTTTACGTATGGCATTCGCACTTTTCATTCTATGGAATTAGTAGCCCTACATTATGGTTGAGAGACATCTTCTGGCCTTACATGCACATTAAAAATTAAAACAAACATAAGTCTACACTGGGGGAAACTCGCTATCGTAGTTGCATGAATTATGAATTAGAAACTTTGTGATACAAGTTTTAAGAAAAATGAAGGACATAAAATACAGTGTAGTAAAGTAGAAAGCATGTAGTATGACGCTGATGACATAAAAAGAATATGACACAATAAGTATTAAGTGTCCAATAAAATGGGAATCATATGATACAAGCGCAATGAAACGGGAAACATAGGATACAAACCTAACGAAATATGAAGCATATGTTGCAAGTGTAATGAAATAGAAAGCATAAGATACGAGAGCTGTAAAAATGGAGGCACGTGATACGAGCAAAATAAAGTAAAAATAAATGACACAATTATAATGAAACCCACAGCAGCACGTGATGAAATTATAATGCTTAGCGAACACATGCAACAGTGTAATGAATCAAAATGCTTCCAAATCAAGCATCATGAAAATAACAAGCTCATAAAACGAACCTAATGAAGTAAAAAGCAAATGATGCTAATGTAAGGAAACAGAAAGCCCATGAGACGAATGTAATGAAATTGAAAGCGCGTGACGCGAAAGCACGGAAAAAGAAACCACACGAAACGGAATAGTTAAATCCAAAAAAATATTTTTGAAAGTAATGAAGTAGGATTCACTATCATATAAGCCTAGAGAAATAAGAAACATATCAAACAGATGTGGTTCCTATTTGGAAAAGCTCCTTTGGTTCTTCTCAACATGGGAAGGCAATTATCTTAGGAAACTGGGTATATCTTCCAAGTGCACAATAATAACGTACAAGATCTTAATTCAAAGAACAATCGCGTAAACACGAAGTCTTCATTCGGAGCACTGGACGAAAATGAGATACTCTAATTAACGATCTGTGACAATTTCCGTTTCACTATGCCCCTTGCAGTGATATTTTTTTGCCGCCACGATTTTTTAGTATCTGCAATATACAGCAAAACGTCACTAATTGGGACTACGTAAATGAAAATCTAATGCGAAATAATCAGAAGACCGAATTGTAGAAGTTTCTCTTAACTCATTGAAAAAGTATGTTACTGGAAAACGGAAGAAATGTCGTAGGCCTGTGGTGAAAAGGTAACAGTTTACTCCTCATTTAAAACAGAAAAATTTTGGTAGTTGTTTTCCATTGCTTTTGGTATTTCTTTGTGTCTTTTTAATCAGGATAATACCACAGTTTGGGGGATTAGCCCACAGCTGACGGTTGCAGTTGGTCATTCAACCTAAGGATTCTGGAACAATGTCCAGTGAGTTGGGGTCTTTTCGCCAGTGTCACACAGAACTAGCTGGTACCTCTACAAGATTCACAGAGGCCTTTCTTGCTGTTCTGTGGGCCATTGTTGTCCATGGAACACCCCGAGGAGGCAAACCCATCTCTCACTAAGACCTTCTATTGCTGAGCATTGTAACTGGAGGCTCTTCAGGAAGGTCTACCATAGCTACAGGCTTAAGAAAACTAGATGTTTTATCTTTTCCTTTTTGATGCTGTGTCTAGGTCACTTCTTGACACATTTCTCTCGATGTCAGGTAATACTTCTAGAATTCAGGATTGGTGTCAACAAAGTCCATAACAATATCCAAGTGCTACCGCACCCGTGAAGATTTCGGTCTAGCAGTTCTACTCTTTATGTTTGTCTTCACTTTCGCCTTGTCCTTTCTCTTCCTTACGTTGCATTTGATTGATAATCTCTTCCTCAATCAAGTTACAATTGCCCGCCTCTTTTTCATCCAACCGCTTACATCTTTCAATTGGCAGCTTTACATGTTCCTACATAATCTTTCTAATTCGCTCCAGGTCAAAAATTGGATGTTCATAGTAATTTTGTTTTCATGTGTTGGACAGAAGTTAACGTTTTAACTTTTTGTCCAGTTGAAAAGAGTACTCTTTACTATTGGGGGAAAAAAATGGGCGGTTCCGATTTAGTGATGACCTATGGCATATGAAATTTAACGGAGTAGAGTTTTCGCTGTCTTTTATTTGACGAACTATATTTCTGTTTTTTTTTGTCTTTTTTATTGGGCGTTTAAAGGCCATGCTGAGCAAGTCACTGGGCTATAAGCAGTGGCTCACCCCTAATTTAAGATCACTGCTTCCAGGTACGGGTGAGAGCCATGATATCATTACAGCATGCATGCCACACGGGGATTCAAACTCGGACGAATGGTGACAAGCCAACGCTTAGGTCACTACCCCAGCAGGGTGGATATTTTCAAATGCTTCCCAGTATACAACAAAAGATGTACATTTTGATAGGTTATCTTCAACAGATAAAAATATGGCTAATTTTTATTGGAGGTTTAATGACCACCGTGAGCAACTCGACGGGCTTATAAGCAGTCACCCATCCCTAATTTAGGGTCACTGCCCACGGCCCCGGTAGTACGGTGGTCGCGGAATACTCATTACTCGTCTAATTGGATAAACAGTGAGGTTGCGTTCCCCTAAATGTAAGGAACCCAATCTCAAAGTTTACGGACGTCGCGTTGTTTTTCATATGGGCTCGTTACGAGGTATTCGTAAAAAACCCATGTGCCGCAAATTGTGAATTTAGAGAAATATACACCCTAGAGAAGTTATCTACACCAGGTTAATTAATTAACAATGCTTATTAATAGAAAAAAGTATATATAAGCAATTACATCCTTTAGGTGGAGGCCAAATAAAAGTTACGTTAAATTAAAAAAACATTAGAATTAGCCATGTGTACTGGTCAACTGCTGCGTACGCCTGCCACACCCTTGAGCTAAACATTAAATTAACTCCCTCAATCTATTTCGAGGATGCATAGCGACCATGCATATGTATATATTTAGTTAACATGGGAACTGGAATTGGAGAAGTTAACGTCATCTTACCTTCCTTTAGGATTTGGTGGTCGCTCGTTAAAGCCCCACGCTGGTAGATGAAAACTTGCGTGGATGTTGACTCGGGATCTAGCTATCCCTCTCGACTAATCTTTCGCTCTCACCTCTCATTCTCGAATCTCTAAAACTTGTCCTCCGACTATATGAATCTGCGATACGAATTTTTTTCTCCTCTATCTGATCTTCTCATGCTCTCATCTCCTGTGACTATATCTCTTTTCTTTCTACCTCTGTCTGTGTATATATTTCCGTCCCTTTATTTTTTCACGTGATAGGGGGTGCCTACAACTTTCTACGAACTCTTCGCTTGGGGTTCGGATTGGTCAGCTGAGCTGACCAGTGCTCGGGCTTAGTGGCTATTGGTTGGGCCTCTGGTCCAGTTGGCTACCTTTTCGCGGCAGCTGGCCTGTTTTGCAGGTGATGCCTTTTGCGAATTCAATAGGGCCTATTTTAACGCTCAGATGAATAGCGAAGAATTTAAAGGGGCTTTCCTCTGCCAGAGTTACGACTTTTCTGTGACACCGCGATGTACTTTACGACTTTCGTTGGTGCCTCCTTCATCAAGGAGAAGTCGTAAACCGCAACTCGCCTATTCATCTAACCGCGTTTCGGATCCTTGCACTCCTGAAATACCGGGATGTATTGTCCCACCAGCAACGCTAGCACTGGGGACATTTCTTAAATTTTGTGAATGCCGTGCTTTTTCTCACAAGAGTGAAAAGAAAGTGAATTCCTTGGTCAATCTCCACGGGTGTCCGACAAACCGTTTTGACCACCTGGGTTTTCTGCTTCCGTGGGGAAAAGGGGGTTTATGAGGCAGGAAGGGAGCAAAGGAAAAATAATTTAAATTAAGTAAAAAAAAATAATTTAGGTAAATTACTCCTGGTCTTTAAATTTTAATTAGGCCGCAAATAATGTGACCCGAACTACGAAGTAGTTCCGCGGCAACAGGGAAGGGAGAAAGTCATCGCCGTAAGACAAACAAAACAACCATGCCTCATCGAGATTCGAACCCGAACCCATCTCAGACGAATGATCAGAAGCCATCGCTTAGACCACCGCGCCAAGGGGGAGGGAGGCATGAAATTTTTTGTACAGACTCCTGATATGACGGTTCTGATAATCGTATTCTACGTGATGGAGAAACATAATTGTCTTATACAAGGAGCATCAGCCGGTACATATCACCTAAGGAAATATTATGGCCCTGGAAAGCTCATATAGCTTTTGATTTTTCCTCTCTTGTAGACTATGTAAAGAAAGATAGTCTGCCTTCTGTGCTGCAAGAGGTCATCAAAGCACTGTCACCGACCGGAAAAAATCAGGCACCAATAAAAATATTTTCATTCACAATCCCTAAAGGCACTTAAAGCGGTTAATGGAAATAATATACAGAATACAGATTTTGAAGATGGCAATCCGTTTTTTGGTGCATATGTGACAAGGATGGTAAAGTCAGATAATATCCGAGAACATGAAAATTTCGTCTTCCTGTAGCGGGAATCGAACCCGCGTCTCCGAAATAACGCCCGGGTATGCTAACCACTACACCACCCAGAACGACGAAGACGCAAGTTTCGGACTAATTTGAATATAACCATCACTGGATTCGCTAGTCGAAACAACCGGCATTCATGTTTAGCGAATCTGGAGGTTAAGAATCCTATCCCGTGATTGCCCGGAGGAGCATATAAAACATGAATGAAAACGACGAAATGTTTGACGATGAAATTAAATTTTATCAGAACGACGAAGTTTTCAAGTTTACGGATATTATCTGACTTACCATGCTTCTCATATTTACACCCAAAAAACGGATTGTGATCTTCAAAAATTTTATTATATGGTGTAATCCCTTATTTCTTTCATGATCTATCTGCTCCTTCGGGCAATCACGGGATAGGATTCTTAACCTCCAGATTCGCTAAACATGAATGCCGGTTACTTCGACTAGCGAAACCTGTGAGGGTTATATTCAAATTAATCGGAAACTAGCGACTTGGTCGTTCTGGGTGGTATAGTGGTTAGCATACCCAGACGCTAACTGGGAAACACGAGTTCGATTCCCGCTACAAGACGACGAAATTTATAAATTTTAGGATATTATCTGACTTGCCATCCTTGTTACATTTACACCAAAAAACGGATTGGCATCTTCAAAATGTGTACTGTATGGTGTAATCCCGTATTCCATTCATAATACAGAAAATATTTTCGAGTTACCATCACATTTGTTCTATTTTTCATAGCTGCTCCGATTGGGACCCATGCTGTTTTGGAGGTTTTTGCCTGGTCGATATGTTATATTTTAGGTTTATAAAAATGATTTTTTTATTATTCGAAAGAACGCCTTCATTTCGGTGAGAGCAAAAAAAAATCCCGCCTGTAATTTTTTGTTTGTTTTATCTTTAGTAACGGCTTAAATATTTTTATGACACAAGCTCAGTGCTAAAGCTTCAAAACAACTATGCTGCGAAAGATAAACTCTAAGGATCGTCTGTTGTTGCCGAGCTCAGCAAACAAGTGCACTAATGTAAACAGTGAAAGGCAGGAATGAAGGATTATCTCAGTTAAAAGTCTACCGCTGAGAGAACGCGTTGAATCTCTGGGTGATTCGGATATCGATGTAAGTGCCGACACAAAAACGCTTTACCCTGGAATTTCTCACTTCTTGGAGCTGAAGTTCGCGAACAATAAAGAACAAGGACCGCTTGAGATGGATCAGACCCCGTTTAAGTGGAAGAGTCAAAGTCCAAACATCCCAAACGAACGCCACCTCGTCGATTCGAAGTTTACAAGCTGCTTATCATTGTAACACTAAAATCCCGTTTCTTGTGTGAACGGCTCTTATTCCAAAGTGGAGGTAAAAGAATTCACGTTGGATGATTTGAGTTCAAAAAAATGGCTGCAAATAACTGCATCATTCTTACATGTTGCCTGCCGAAAAGAAGAGCGCGATCGCAGACGGTCCATCACTGACGAAAGACAAAAAATAGAACTTATTACAGTAAAACTTCCAAATAGCGGGCATCGAAGGGGAAAGAAAAATTGTCTGTTATTTAGAAGTATCCGCTATTGGGGAAATCATGCTTTATGACAGTATACATGTACTATGTTTATAACGTAAATGCAGTTTAAAAGATAAGTAAATATAAGTACGTAAATGCAATCATACAGCAAACATGTACTAACCTTTATTAAAAAATATCCATCAAAACCTAAGAAACTAATTAATCAAGTATTGGTGAATATATTTTAAATACGTGGAGATAATGTCATCGCTCTGTCCACGTTTTTTTATAAACAACTAATAGCAACTGAAAAATTGTATTATCTCCAGTATTTAAAATAAATTCACCATTTCTATCACCCTTTGGATTTATCAGCTGTAATTAAACAGCTTGCTTTGTTGAATGCCACTAGATGGCGACACATCAGTTCCTGAGCCCATCAAACAGTGTAGTCCGATGTTCATTGATAAACCACACATAGCGCTGTGAATTGTTGGCACCGTAGCGTAAAGCGAACGCACTCGGCTAGTTATCGAGAGATCTGGGATTCGATTCCAGCGGTGTCGGATTTACAATTTTTTTTTTGGTTCCTATTCGATGTTCACAAAATAACGTGGGCAGAGCGATGAAATCGTATGTAATAAAGTATTGTTGTTTATCTATCACATTCGTGTTAAATTTCGTTTTTTAAAGCAATTTCTAGCCAGCCGCCTGAAGCTTTGAATTCTGTGAATTCTAATTCATTTGTGATTTCTAAAGCCTTTTGACGAAGTAGTCCCTGAAAAAGGAATGTTGTTGGCTCTAGCTCGGCAAAACCATTCATAGGTAAGAGCTAAACCATCATTTTTAAGGAAAGCTCACTTAATTTTCTGGTTGTCATTACAATCTCGCCAAGACTTCAAGATTTCACTCACTTGTGTTTTTCCAATGCTCCGTTTATCTTGTGACGTATATTCTAAATTAAATTTCCTTTTTAGTTTCTTTCGCTATGTAAATCTTGAGTTTATTCTGTTATTCTTCAAACGAAAACGTTTGGCAACACAATTGAGGTTGAATGAGCGTGGCGTATGCCTCATATTGATAAGAACAAGGGATAAAAGCGACGACTAAATTGTTGCTTAAAGAGCGTTGGGTTGTAAACTGATTATTGAAAAGAGCGTTGTGTTGTGTGTGGAGAGTTTAGTGCAATATGTTATGCTACGATGTGTTTGCTACATCTTAAATAAAGCATCTTTTTCCATAAGTGTGACTACTGTTGTTTACATGTTTCGTGTGGCCGTTAAGGTTTCTTTCATTTAGGAACTATTTCTTAGTATGTTGATGTCTCAAGTTAACGTAGAAGTAAGACAAGACTTCTTCGTCATAATCTTCTTAAACGTGCACACTAAATCTTCCTATTTCACTCAGCTCCACTATTTCAAAGCTTTCTTTTAGAGTCAAGCGCATACGTTTGCGCGCCATTTTAAAATCGATGTTTCAGATATCTTTGCTTCACAGCTCGCTTGATGAGAAAAACCTACATGGATATTACAAATGTGATTTTGTAACGCACCAGGAGATGTGACGTACCTGCCCGAAGGACGCACACGACATAAAGGCAGATAGGAATCAGAATAAAACGTCCGCGTAGCTCAATTGGTAGAGTGACTTATTCCGGAATGAGGGGATCCGGGTTCGAATCCTGGCGTGGACAGAAATGACGGAGATATTTACTTCGTTATAATTTCTAGTAATCTGGACTTGAAATTGATCCCTGTGCACTGACCTTGACCTTACCAATCAACAACAGGTGAATCCCTTCCACCTACACCTGAATTGTGTTCGCATGTGTTTGAATCCGATTACCGTTACCGAATTAGCCGGCCCTGGGTGCTGGTCCCCGTTTCTGAGGTCTCACCCCATTGGGAGCACCTGAAAAGCAAGAAAACAGTTTCTCCTGGTCAGATGTACCTATGCAAAGAGAGGATTGGACTGTCTGGTAAGAACATACGCTAATCCTTTTTCCAGCGATTTCGGCCACTTACCAGGGGTACACAGCACTTAGCACCTTAAAATTTACTAGGCCTCAGGAACAAAATGGTCAAGATAGAGAATGAGGAAGGGTTAAATAACAGAAAGGAAAAATGTTGCGAGTTTGGGCGATTCACACCCCTAGGAATTCCTAGAATCGAAAAGCAAATTGTCCGTTATATTGTATTTTAAGTGTGCCCGCGTCCGTTATTTAGAATGTCCGCTATTAAGAAGTGAATGCCCAATAAGAAGCAATGCGTTTTTGCAGGGGAAAAAAATTTGTCCGTTATAGAGAGATGTCCGCTATTAAGAAGTGTCTGTTAATGGAAGTTTCACTGTAGGCAGTAAAATTAAATTTCGAAAAACTGCATACTTCTTTACGCTTTCCAACCGTAGGTTGAAGAAGGGTATATGCTCCAGCTTTTTCCGTCCGTCTGTCCGTCCGTTTTTCGGCACGATAACTCACGTAAAAATGGTTCGATTTCAATGACATTTTAGTATGTGGTAGGGGACCACCAGAGGACGAACCCTATTGAAAATGGGTGAAGTGGGGTCAAAGGTCACGCCATAAGAGCGGGATCCATTCAATTGCCCTTATGCGTCACAACTTGCGGAAATAAGGTTCGATTTCAATGAAATTTTAGTATGTGGTAAGGGACCACCTGGGAACGAATCCTATTGAAAACGGGTGAAGTGGAGTCAAAGGTCAGGGCATAGGAGCGGAATCACGTCCATCGCCATTATGCGTCATAACGTACGTAAAAATGCTTCGATTTGGAGGAAATGTTAGTATGTTGTAGGGGCCTGCCTGGGGACGATTTCTATAGAAAATGGGCGAAATGGGGTCAAAGGTTAGGACACGGGAGCGAGATCTATTCCATAGCCCTTATGCATCATACCTTACATTAAAATGCTTCTATTGCGACAAAACTTTATCATGTTATTTCGGAGGTATACCGAACCGGTTTTGTTAAATATCATCGATATGGGATCAAGGGTCAGGCCACAGGACCGAGATTTATTCCACAGCCATTATTCTCATAGCTTGAGTGATAACTTGAGTAATGATTTCTGGTATGTTGGAAAGCGTATTATAATCAATGCATTGCATGATTTTACAAACTTGTTAATTGTGCAAACAAAACATCTCGGAAAAGTAGCTACGTCAGAAAATAAAATTCATTTTCCAACTTTTGCGTAAAGACATCGTTTCGTAGATTACATTCGCTACCACCACTTTTTGCGTACTTTAAAAAGTTGCTTCGGTTTCTAACTATTCGTTACTTGAAGTTGAAGCAAGTAGACGGAAGTCCAAAAAAAAAAGATTTTTACACTTTGTGGTAAGTTCTTATAGCAATAACAATTCAGAAGATGATTTCACAAAAACAATATTCTAGCTTTTCCAATTTGTGTTGGAAATACACTGGCGGAAAGTGAAAAAAGAACACCAAGAAGGAATAGGCGGACGATCATGAAATTTACATGTGTTAATGGGGTCGAATTTACGTACGTCTGATGTTAATTTCGGGACCAACTGGTGAGCGCTTACGCCACAGCACAGCATAATATGCAAATCATGTTCGGTGGTATTTAAGGAGTACAGCAAAGTGAATGTAATCAGTCGTCGGCGTACGGACATGTGCGGAAACCCTGAAGAAGCTGCAATGACTGGACATGGAAGACGTGTACGATTTCAGAAGTTATCGGACTTTGAGCGAGGTCGTCTAGTCGGACTCCGCAAGGCCGGGTGGTCGTATCGTCGTATTGCGGAGCGAATTGGACGGGAAGTATCAGTGGTGGTACGATGGTGGCGTAGATGGTCCGAGAAACATTCCCACACGAGAAGACGTGGTCCGGGAGTCACAGACGGACTGATGAGCTGACCGATCGACGCATAAGAAGAGCAGCGTTGTCAAGCAGAACATCCACTGCGACGCAAATCCGAGCTGCCGTTGCACCTGAGGTGACTGTGCGAGCAATCCGCAACCATCTACTGGATGCAGGACGACCTGCACGTGTGCATCTGGCATGTATACCTCTGACTCCAGCCCACCGACAGGAGCGGCTGCAGTGATATCGCCAACGTCTGCGCTGGAGAAGGCAATGGCGATCTGTCGTGTTCAGCGATGAAAGCAGATTCTGCTTGGGAGCCTCCGATGGCCGTATGCGTGTTCGCAGATGCACAGGGGAGCGTCTCCACCCTTCGTGAATCCGCCAGCGACACACAGGGCGTACACCTGGTCTCCTGGTGTGGGGAGCGATCAGCTATCACTCCCGTACACAGCTAGTGTTTGTACCGGGTACGTTAAACAGCAGCTCCTACATCAACAACATCATTCAGCCCGTTGTTGTGCCATTTGTAAGGTCTGTCGATCGTGGTGTTTTCCAGAAAGATAACGCACGCCCACATACGGCACGTGCAACGCAACATGCACTTCAGGGTGTGAGACAACTTCCATGGCCTGCACGTTCACCGGATTTGTCCCCCATTGAGCACGTGTGGAATTTTATGGGACACCGACTTATCTGGTCTCCGCGGCCAGCCACGACCATCCCCAATTTACGCGCCCAGGTTGAGGATGCTTGGAACTCAATACCCCAAACTTACATCCAACATCTGTACGATGGACTCCATGCCAGAATTGCACAGTGTGACGCATTTCATGGCGGTTCAACCTCGTACTAACCATGTTACATGGAAATGTAATTTTTCAGTTTACCAGCAAATACAGCTGTATTTTGCCATAATGTTTTGATCACGTTATCCTCTGTATTCCGTTATTATGCTGTATAAATTTTGTTGGTATCAGACGTCTCCTTCTAGGTGTTCCTCTTTCACTTTCCGCCAGTATAACACTTTCTCTAATAGGGCAGATATAAACAGGAAAAATATTTTCATGCATCGTCTAGCTTTAGATTCTTTAAGCTTAGTGTTTCAACGATATGTTTTTGTTTTTCAAGATACCTCTGTTTTTGGTAGAATTCAAACACTTTCCCGTTGATCCGGTCGTGAAACGCATCCACAAAATAATGTTTTGGTCATGACGTACGTGCTAGGTTTCATATGTTCGACATTTCATCAGCCACAATTCGTCTGCCCTCAGAATATAGATTAGAAAAAAATAACTGGGGATCAGGCAAATAAAAATGTGACCAATATTTGTGATTTTCCATTCTGGCAGGATTTAGTCCCCTCATCCCGCTCAGTATAGCTGCGCAGGAATAGAATATTTTCTGGAGCGCCAATATCTTCATTGCGACAGAAAGGTTATTCTAAGAACACAACAAGTAACAGATTAGTGTCAAAATGTTTTACTGACGTCTTGCCCTCATTAAAATACTAGCACTCATGCCCGTTCTCTGAATGGTGCATCCATGAAATCATTTTTTTAAACAAAATTAAAGAAAGGGAAAAGTAATTAAAGAAAAGAAAGTAATTTAAGATTCGTAACTACTTCACGATTTAGGACAGAGTCATGACGTCAATACTCAATACATCCCGCCTGTGCAAGTCGTCTTGCAATGGTACACAATGATACAATTTGCTGCGTAGAAGCTTTTTTATCACATTATTTGGTTGACAGAGAAGCCGTCCGAAAAGGTTGTTGCTTATCGGATTATGAGACGATCCTCTTGCCCTTTTGTCCGACTGGGAATAGTACAGTTTTTTTGGCCTGCATACGTGGTGTCACATGTCCGCTACCCAGCAAAAACAGTGTTTCTGGGCAAGCACTCGAACCAGCAGTGCCAGCAGTGGCCCAGAACTATGTTACCGCCGCCCAACCGTCAATAAAATGTCCCTGCGGTCACCACATAGGCCAGCAGTTGGCACCCCTTTTGTAGTCATATGCCGGCACAGGGCCATCAGTTATCCATCACGGGCAGTGGCTACCACAAGCGGTCCTTCAGCGGCGCTGCAAGCACGTGCCGTAAATGATAACTAGCCTAATGTGGTCCGCTAGTTTCACTGCAGTGGTAGCTGACAATCACGTGACCTAACTGATGGCTTGCCGAATCTTGTGTCCACCAATTTTCCAGCAGTAGCCATAAAAAAAGATAACCGCAGTTTCCCAAAGCCACAACAACTTTTACCCCCTACGAAACTTATGCATGACATCACGGCGCTGGTGAAATTTCTTCAATAGCTCCTGAAAAGCACCCGTTTGGATCTAGCTGGAAACGAACGAAGGACAGATCGCTTGCAAAGTGTATGTTAAAACGAAATATAGTGTATGTTAAACGAAATCTGCCCACCTCGCCGGTTTGCCACACACGAGCCTTTGCTTAAAGCTGAGGCTCTTTCCAGCGGGATGTTAAACGAAGGGCTCCCTTTTTAATTCTACAATATTGCGTGGTAGGTTTCATAAATGTCAGATTCATATAATTTATAAATTTGTTTTTTCAACGTAACGATTAGTTTTCCTTATTTTAAGGAAACTTCACTCATTTTCAACAAGTGTACCAACTTAAAAGTGCTTTCCGAAGTTTTGTTCTGTCCTTATGGTCTTTACAGACGATTGTTTTGTTAATATATTTACCCCTTCATGTCACATTCTGTTACATTTTTAACGTTGTATCTTTCCTTTCCGTGGTCAGAAGCTACATGTGTTTTAAAGAGGAAAAATATTTTATTTTAGTTGTCATTATTTTTAGCAGCAAATTCTTCATATCTCGTGTATTCAACTGATGGATGAGTACATTATATCCATACAGCTTTGCTCTTTTTTTTTTAATAATTGATAAATTTTGTACGCGCATCATTCTTATTTTTTTCCTAACATAACGACTTTTTAATGTTTTTCCAGGACTTTTGGTTGAAGTGGTTTTTCATACGAATGGAGGGGTGTATTTCATGGCTGTCTCTATTCTCGATTCTTTGTGTGTTCGTGCAGGAAGTTTGTTACGAAATGAGTTTTTATAAATGCATGAAAGCAATTGACTATTTTTTACAGTTCATTAATAATAATTTGTATATTTTTCTTTTGAGGGTAATCTTCGTCGACGTGGCATTTCATTAGGAAATTCATTCGCCTGTCTACATGTGGCTTTTTTCTTAACATCCACTAAAAATAACACAATGGCGATAGCATCGTCTTCAACTAACTAGTACCACGAGAGTCACATCACTTGTTGCTTCTGCGCAGTCCTGTTGCTTCCACTTCGTGTTGGGGTTGCTTCGGTTGCCAGCTACGGGCCACTAGTGGCACTTCCTTGGACGCCCCCAATTCCCGGCGATGGTGCAGGGCCATCAATGGCTGACAACAGATGGGGATGCCACGAACGGGCAGCTTCCGTGCCGTGAGCGGCAGATTTCAGCCAGCAGTGACCCATCACTGCCAGCTGATGGCTATCATTTTTCAAACTCTTGTGTTTTTGCTGGGTACTACCATAACCGTATCACTGTTGCGTCACTACTGCTAAGATGGTAGTTTCGTCGATAAGACTAGACTGCTTGCAGCATTCCCACGATGAATCCTATTTGGGATGGTCACAGTTTCTGGTATGACCTTCTACAGCATTTTGGAGTCATAATTAGCAGCAACTAAAGTGAGTGAATCCAATAACGCAGCAAGAGAGTTCATAAGAATGTTTTAATAGCTCTTATCTAAGCCACTGTCTGAGCGAATCAAATGTTCTCCTAGAACAACCTGGACATCCATTGGTAGTGACACTTGTGTGTCTGGCCGAGAGGTATTTATCCACCGGTTTCCACGGTCTGTGGATGATTTTATCGGGTGCGTAAACCTTTTTGTCAAAGAGTGTGTGTAAAATTCGAATGTTGGCGATGGCTTGCAGAAGTGTTTGTTTGCCCTAAATAAATGGCACTAAGATTATTACCAGTAAGTGATGAAATGTAGAGACACGCTTACCAATCAGTTTTGGCGATAAATTGTTGGAGTGGTTACATACGTTATGAAAAGTGAATTGAGATACCAGTACTAGATGAAAAACACAGACAGGTTCAGCAAACCAATGCTAGCGATGAATCGGTAAAGTGATTATCTCGCTACTGAGATCAATGATAACAAACGCTTAGTGGCAAAAGTGTGGCGATCAATGGCCAACACATGTGGTGTCAGCTCAATTAAATGTACTGTAAAGCCACGATTACCCACACTCGCTACTCGTGCAATATAAAATGATATTTATATCTTTTTCTTTTTTAAGGAAATGTTTACGTTTCTAGAACTGATCGACTTTATAGTACACATTATTTTGTTCATAAAATGTCTTCGGTAAACATCATACTTGCAACTATATACACTCGTCATCAAAAAAATAGTTACACCCAGAAGGAAGCAACCGACAGGAATGAAACCTGGTGAGTAGGCTTGACATCGTAAGACACGAAAATAATTCAAGCACCACGCTTGGCCGCGGATTTGACGCCAGCAAAGGAGGGGTCACAGAGCTGTGCCTGACCGGCTATACAAGGTCGTTCCGTTGTGCGTGCTTGCCATTCTGGCTCGTGCAGTTGTGTTGGTTGCATCCTTTGAAAGTGAAGTATGCCCCGGAGGAATGTTCGGAATTAATTCGCGCATTTGGAGGAGTTCGAAAAGAGGCCGCATCTTCGGGCTCCGGGAAGTGGGATTGCACGCCATACCGATCGTGCGGGAATCATCATAGCCCGCTGTTGGCGGCAGTGGATAGAACAAGACACGCAGCAGCGACAAGAAGTGTCTGGGAGACCTAGACAAACCAAGGAGAGAGAAAGGACCGACGGGTTGTTCGACATGCGCGGAGTCACCCAACAGCCTCGATTGCGGATATTCAGAGAGCAGTGGTGCTCTCCATGCATCATCCGATCAGTTCCAGCACCATTGGTAGATGGCTGCCCTTAACATCACGACGACTGCGGTTAACACCATTATATCATCGCCAGATACTGTAATGGTGTCGTGCCATACTGTCAAGCAGCCATTCAGAGAATAGCAGCGGGCGATCTTCAGTGACGAGTCCCGCTTTTGTCTTGGAGGAGGTGACCAACGAATCCGTGTGTGCACCGTGTTGAGCGCCAAGATGAGCGGTTTGTTGTCGAGCGTCACGTATCCACGAGGACTGGACTTATGGTATGGCGTGCAATTGCCTACGATGCCAGATCACATTTGGTGTTCATTACAGTCACTTATAAAGCTCAACGTTACGTCAATGAAATCCTGCAACCAGTGGTCCTACCTTTTCTGAACGTTCACTCCGGTGCGATTTTCCAACAGGACAACGCTAGTCCGCATACTGCTGCTGTCTTGAGAGCTTGCCTTCAAGGCACTGACACTCTGCCGTGGTAAGCCGCATCGCCAGACGTATCGCCGATTGAAAATGTGTGGCATGCTATTGGACTCGCTATCCACACTCCACTCTTGCCACACAACATGCAATGCAAGAACTGAGTGAGAAAATTCAAGCTGCATGGGATGGCTTAGCGCAAGACACTGTTAGCAACCTATAAAACTCCATGCCGAGACGTTTGGAATGCTGTGTGAGCATACATGGCTGCCCGACGCTATACTGAGAGACACTACTTCTTGGCGTGTAGCTCAACAAATATAGTCCATATCAGTCTCAATGTTTAATCATGTGTTGTTCCCGGTAACCTTTACCTTCCTCCCGAATAGCATTGCAATCCGACAAGTCCTTCTGGGTGCAACTATTTTTTTTTTCGACGATGAGAGTAAAATTTGCGATGTCAGCTTCCTTCTTATCAGTTTTAATAATCTAAATTCCGCTTACAGACTGCTGCCGTTAAGACACTGAAACGCGAAACTGATACTTTCTTCATACTAAGAAGAATGTCCTATCTGATGATGTAGCCTGTCGTTTAGTTGGCATTACATACCTAACGCAATTTTTCTGTATTAAAAATACAGAGAGTAGCAAATTATTAGGAACACCCAGTATCCATGAGAGACTTGTCATCCTCACTTACGTACTTAAATATGACGTGGAGATGGCTTTTTTTTTTTGATTGGAGGTTTAACGACCACCGTGAGCAACTCAGTGGGCTATATACAGTCGCCGTTCCCTAATTTAGGGTCACTGGTTCCAGGGAAGCGAGAGAGCCAGTGCCGTAATACAAACACAACATCCATGCCTCACCGGGATTCGAACCCGGACCCGGTTCAGACGAATGATCAGAGGCCATCGCTTAGACCACTGCGCAACCGGGACGGCTGAGATGGCTTTATATACAGATCATTGCAGTGGATTCAATGCGTAGTAGAGGCAATAGGGAACAGACGTAGTAGAAGCAATAGGGGAAACACTCGTGATTTAACTCTCCAGTTGGCAAGCACGCATATATATACGTGCGGATATTTCTGTGCACAAAGCAGCGACGACGCAATAATACGTTCCTCGAAAACCTGTTGTGACGCGCCTGCCCAGAAGGACGCACACGACATAAAGGCAGATAGCAGCAAGACCGAACGTCTGCGTAGCTCAGTTGGTAGAGCGACTTGTTCCGGAATAAGTGGACTCGGGTTCGATCCCCGGCGTGGACCAAAAATGACGGAGAAATTTACTTCGTTATACTGTTCCAAAGCCGGGAGAACGCAATATTGAATCGAAACAATTTTCAGGCTCATAGTGACGGGAATGCATATATGCGCATCTTAACGATGACGAATACTACAGAAAGACAGGACACTTTTAGGGGAGTCTCCTGTTATACATGTGTCAAAATTTCGCATTGCCTCTTCCAAAGCTTCTGCCACGTGGAGGGTTAAGGGACTTTGAAGGTAGCGTGATAGTGGACTCTAGGTAGGCAGCTGAAGACATCACGGAAATGGCTAATCTTATCAGCTGTGCCAGAGCAATCAAATGTATCGTAAGTGTACAGCGAGTGGTGCACAAAGAACAAAACAAAAAATCAGTGGTCTTACTGAGAGCGTAAATGACTGTTCAGTATTTGAGGCAACGCAAGATAACATCCCAGGTAGCACAGCATTGCAAATTAACGTAGGCCCCACATTAAACCACTGTCTTTCATGAATAGAAGACGGTGGCTCAGTGTCGGGCATAAGTTAAATTTCAAGTCTGTACTGCCTGGGTTACGAGCTCCATTCCTTCAGGAACACTTCCGTATTACGACAGCGGTATCCAGACGAGAATTTAACCCTTTAACCGGCAGGAACGAATTAACCCGGGGTTACAAAATGGACTGAACCCAGCTCGAACGAATATATTCGCTGTTTAAGAAGCCGGCCGAACTCGGACGGAGCGGATTAACTTACGCATCAGAAATCGTTGATTTCATCTTAGCTTTCACATTCAAAGTTGTCAGTCATTTAGGGGGATGATTCATATTAATCGATTCTGTCTGATTACCTGCTGAAATATCTTTAACGGTTGTGACTAACCTAAGAAAGGAGAGAGAAGATTCTTCCATTACTTCTTTCAACCCAGTGGCATGATGTCCACGTCTGGGTGACTAGCACTTCCTCATAATGCCTTGAGTCATCTAGCAGAGAATAAAGGACTAGAATGTAGCCCTTATTACCACTTGTGACAGGTTTATGATCTGTACTGCTGAGATGGGTGAAGGAAAATGGGTATTTGCCGTAGCGTTCGTAAAGTCCCGACGCCATGTGACAATTTCTGTTCGGGAAGCGCAGAAAATTTTGGGAATCATATCGTTTAGGTATCTATATAGGTCATTTAAAGGGCTATGTGCACACATCCATCCCGCCACACTTCGGCGCGAATGAGCGATACCAGCCTAAGTCTCTTTCGTGTAGCACTAGCTTCTGTTAAAAATCTGACAAAATCGTATGCAATTGGCACGAGAGCACCAAGATCGGAACTTTGAGGAACGGAGAAAGATCGTCTTCTCCAATGAATTACCTTTATTGGTAACATAAACACCGATGGAACCACACTGTGGAGTCAACAGAATGAATCAATGAATTCTGTCTGCCTGGTGTTAAATGTAGAAGCTGATGAAGCCAGTGTATTGGACTGGGGTGCATTTGCGTGCTATAATGATTTAATGGCACCCACAATTGCCAGACTTTAATCTGATTGAATATCAGTGAGATGAGATTGAGGGAGCTATTCACAAAAGGACGAGTATGCCAGCGAATATTCGACAATTGCAAGACGACATCATATCCGCTTGGCTAAATATATATGTAGTGCAATACAAACACCTCGTTGAATCAATGAGTGACTGAATCGCGGCTGGTCGCCTCCGTGACCGAGTGGTACGAAACTTTGTTTTTCAATCAGTAGTCTGAGTTGGGCCCGGGTTCGCACCACGGTTCAGGCATGGAGAGTGTGCTTGTCCTACGGCACTGGTTCCCTCCCCTTCCTGGAACCAGTGGCCCCAAATTAGAGACGGGTGATTGTCTATAAATCGTTGAGTTGCTCAGGACGATCGTTAACGCTCCTCTCCTGAAACAAACAATCAGCCCTGTTTTCAAAGTTGTTTCTTAGCTTCCTCGTGTTTCTTCTTTACTTTCATGAAATTCAGCTTTTTGATTTCTTTTTGCGAATCGTGGTGTATCAATCATGCTTGCTGTTGGGAAAGATAAGCTAGCTTAGTAAGATGTATTAATGTTTGGTGGATGTCGAGGATTTAGCGGTGTTCAAGGAATGTTTTACATACAGCACGTCCGTTCAGAACCAAGGAATGACTGTACACTGAGAAATTAAGTGAAAAGTCCACATGTAGAAACACCGTCTTCAAAACAATTTAAAAACACAGACCCAGTGTTGAAGCACTCATATCGTGTTGAAGATTTAATGCTAAAATACACTGTATGTTAAAAGAAATATATACAAGTTAAAATAAGATTTTTCGAGTATGCTCTATACTGATCCTCAGATTAAACTGGACAGATGTTTAGATACATCATATGTAGAGGATTTTAGGAAGGGAGAGTCTGACCCCAGGTCTTAAACGACCCCTAGAAATAGGAAGCTAGGAGATTTGGGCTAGAGTGCCCGATAGGAAAGTGACACGGAAGCGAGGTAGAAAGGGGAGGGGGGGGCAGTACCCGGGACTCGACACCTTAACGTGCCCATCCGATGCACGGTGGATATTAAGTGGTTCGAGCGTTCTATCTGCCTGGGATTAAACCCGAGGTCTTCTCCATGGCAGACACGAACATTGTTCACTAGGCCACCCGCGGCCTGAACATATGTTTAGTTGCAGTAAAGGTCTTATCTACAGTTCCAGGTGATTGAGTTCGATGACGTATAGATAAAGACGTGGTCAGTTCAAGATTATGAAATTGAAAGGCACAAGACTAATGGATATAGTTCCAAAAGTTCGTTAATCGAAAGGTTCTCGGTATCATTTCGTCTTTTGACAGGTACAATCTTCTTCCATTGAGATAGAATATAATGGGGCATTTCTTCATTGCAACAAAAATGTTGCAAATGATATATGATGAGACTTTCAGTGAATATTGCCGAAAAATGTGATCTAGATGTAATTAGTACACCAACTTGATCCCAAAGGATTGTGTGTTTTTAAATCGAATCTTATCGAAAACGGTGTTTTTGCATGTGGATGTTTTCACTTAATTGCTTTTCCATTGAGATAGAATAGCCTAATGGGACATTTCTTCATTGCAACAGAAATGTTGCAAATGATATATGATGAGACTTTCAGTGAATATTGTCGAAGTATATGATCTAGATGCAATTAGTACACGAGCTTGATCCCAAAGGATTGTGTGTTTTTAAATCGAAACGTGTCAAAGACGGTGATACTACATGTGGATTTTTTTTCACTTAATAACTTAATAGGCACGAAATTTCTCTTCATTATTGTACACAGAGGTTTCACTGTATTACGTACAATAAACAAAGTAATAACATTTCATTTAGAAAAACATGTTAGTCTGTAAACAAAGTACAATAAACAAAGTAATACAATAACATTTAGAAAAACATGCTAGTCTGTTTTTAATACAATGTTTACAAGCATTGCTTCAGCTCAAAATATCCTGAATTTCTGAATGCAAATTTATCCTGGAATATATTTCGGGCACTCTAGCCGAAATCTCCGAATTTCCTGTTTGGTTTTGTAAATCAAACATTAACGATATGATGATAAAGTAGCAAGCTTATTCCAAATCTCCAAGCTTCCTATTCGTCTTTTTTAGGTCAAATGTGACCTAACAAACACGCTCTTTAAGTAATTTGCAACTTTAGTGTATTTTCTGTAATCGGTCATAGCACTTCATCCTTCCATTCTCGAGGGCGTCCGCATATGTCATGCGCCCGGGAAAGAATTTACTTTCAAAAAATAAATCCAAAGTTTGATATCCTTATAGCTGACAGATTGGAAAAGTGGAATAAATAAACTAGGTGAAATTTCAGTTCATTAAACACAGATCTTATCCCAGCTATAAGCATTTGAAGAGATCTTCCCAGAATGCAAAACGTCATCACTAAGAGTATATTTATGGCTCACAGAAAATTAATTTGTTAATATGGCATCATAAAAGTGTTCAAATTAATTAAAACTTAGTGCACTTAAACCGTATTGCAACAGATATTTCTGCCGGAACTGGTGATTAAAATGAATCCCGAATTCTATAACATCTTGCTGAAGAGTCAACTTAGCTATAGTGATTAGCTGACCCTAACACTAAAAAGTAACCTTTTCCTTGAGGACAATTTAGAATAGATGTATGCGCGCGTGCTACTGGTGAGGCTCCTTGCATGAAAAGAACCCTTCACTGCGGGATCTTTAACTCTGTTGTTCGAGTTGAAAGACTTGGTACTTGTCGAGTAAAAAGAATAACTTATTGTTTCAACAGCTGCATTCCATCGTTTGAGTGGTTCAGTAATCCGGCTAACGTCTCTCCGTAGGTACTACAAATACTTGAGCAAAGGGCACTTGAATTCAGAGCGAGAAGCTAAATAAACCTCTTCTCTTTAAAACAAGAGTCTGTTCTTCACAGAAGCGCAAATTCCCAAAAATATTTCTTTACAACCGGAATGGTCTTTCAAACTATGACTCACTGTGTACAAGGTGCACGACACAAACATTTTGAATCATCATAAATTAGCTCTAGGTTGTGTGTGTGTGTGTGTGTGTGTGTGTGTGTGTGTGTGTGTACGCGTTTATTTTCGCTTGCCAGTTACAACATTAACATTTTCATTCACTATGGTTTCTGGGATTCTGCTGGAATACATTTTTTGAGTTAATAATGTTTGGTTACATTTTGTCTAGTTCAACTATAGAAATAAGACAGGTGCAACCCGAAATACCACGCGCAACCAAATTTATAATTTCATTTGAGACAAGTCGAGTTGAAATAATGTACAATCAAATTAATCTCTTACAAAATTTTAATTTTATGCCGCTCTTGATTTAAATTAAATTGGAATTTCAAACAGCTGGCTGTGATGGAGACAAGGAATTCTGGATATAAGCCTCAGGTTCCACTTTTGCAATCTTGAAATGGAATTCATAGTTAATGTTCAGTTAAACAATTCAATACCCGATACTGCGAAGCAGGAAACTTTATAAAATCACAAACAATATACTTTCACAAAAAAGCCAGAACCAGCAGTGTTAATCTTTCTATGACGCAACTAGGCTCCCTTGGCTCCATTACTTACATGTCAAATGTTTCCTATGAACTCAGAAACGCGCCCAGGAGGATGAACTTCGGTGTCGGCGTAAGATTCCCGGTACCATTATATATATCATGCTTAAGAGAAATATTGGCAACACCCCTCTTCTCAATGAGGCGGGCGTCTATGCCATTACACTATAATATCCAGACTGGTCCCAGCGATACTTCAATATATCGGAATGACAAAACGTTCGTTTAGAATTAGAATCAACGAACATAAAAGAGACAAAAGGAATGCAAAAATAACCACTGCCCTATCCAGAGAAGTCACGTTAAAATCCACTGATCCTATGTGGAATGAAATAAACAATTAGCTTTCTGTTCCAAGCCAAAATCTACTGCTATTCACGAAACCGTAGAGAGCAATCATTACCAACAATGAGGCTTGCAATGATAGCGCCTCTCTAGAGTTACCACGCATTTGGAACTAATTCTTATAATGCTGCGTTTTCTCCCACGGTACCGCGGGCACAACCAACATGACGCCTCGTCACTTCGAACGAATAATCGCAATTACATCTATTCATTTATTGTCTGGTCGAGTCACCGATTTCAAATTGTTGAAGTGTTCTGTTACTCAGTTTGCTGTCTACCTTCGTCGAAAAGCCATCTGGTTGATGCGCGAAAGCTTGAAAACGTTGATTTCTATTCAACGTAAATAAATTCGGTTTAATAGTATGTTACAGTATTTTAAATATTATTGCCTTTATCTAAACGTTTGAACGTTTTATACCCTTCAGTTGCGCAGTGGAAAGAACACTTTATTGCTTTATGATGAACATTTTTATTCGTGCTGAAGGATATTAAAAACATATTGCCGTCTATAAACGATTCTAAAATACAGTTAAAATATATACAAGGTTTAAAACATTAACACTTTCAAGTTCACTATGGACCCGTCTTTAGATGGTGCGATTATGTTATGCCTCGGGAAGTGTACATATACAGAAAGCATGCCAATGTATCAGTGTTGAGCAGGCTCAGGCTCAGTATACAGTCATGTTATTATACATTTGAGACTGGGTTGTTATTGGAATTATCCCCATCACTGTAGTAATTACAAAGCAGTTTCCATGGTAACGGTATGGTAACAGGGGCATCGTCGTTACAACATTTAGTTCTATATTTATGAATCAATAAGATTGCAGCCAAGAGAAGTGAGGAACAGGTGGTTGGCGTGTTTAGTATAGTTACATCATGCCCAACAGGTTGGTGTCAACCTTCCAGGCATAATCTTGCAAGGGCGGTGGAGGTGGAAAATGATTTAACATCCTGTTTGTGCTTGGATACACGTTAACTAAGATTGCGACGAGTCGATCCTATGTATATCTGGTCGGAGACTTCGTTGTTCATAGCTTTAAGTGGAATTGTATACACACCAAACCTGAAATTAAGAGGGATGCGGTCCCTGCCATTTTTGATATAGGCAAAGATGTTGTGCGCCTTTAAGCCAAATCACTATTAAAAGGACGAAATACATTTTTAGAATATTTTTGATGACGGGAACGTATGATGTTGCGCCCACAAATGACGTAGTTGTTCTTGTTTTTTGTAATGTAGAGTATGGGCATTGCATTTTGCATTTATTTCTGAAGGATCTCTAATTTATTGGCAAATCTTGGGACAAAATAGCAACTTTCATTTTCGTACATCAAGGCTAAGTGAATATTGCATGCATCTTTTTAAGACGACAGAAATTTGTACAATCCCTTTTAGAATTATTTAATCTGCTGCAAACACTGCCTGTCTCAGTTAGAATAACTGTACTGCCCTAAGGAATATTTGTCTATTCTGTTGCTCGACTTCACATGTAAATGTCACCTCTTCTGTTACGTTCTAATCCAGCCTCTCTCGGAAAATTTCCTAAATAAAACTTTTATATTTATTCCATATACTATTATATTTTATGGATTTTTTATTTGCTTAAACGTTCCTTCTATTTCGACATCTGACTATATTTTTAAACAGCACTTCAAAACATATCCCTCAGGTGATCTTCTGGAAAATAACTTCAACAATGAATCCCAGGGTCGTGAAAACATTTCATTTGCATGAAATCTTTTCTTGCCTAATGGACTTTTCTTTAATTTTCCTTCAATGTCGCAAAGAGCAATTTTGATGAGAAAGCCTCTTTGCTTGATTTCTTTTCCAACTGATTGATTCTTGGTTGTTGTTAACAGAAAATGTAGCGTTGAAGTAGTACGATCTAAAATATTAAGAATGCTTTTGAAGAATTAGGACGTACTGCTAATCATAAACCCAAAGACTAATGGATTTTGATGTTTATTTGCTTTCTCTGTGCTTAGCTTATTTCTAGATGACTAATATTACTGAAAGATCCTGCGAAATTTTCTGTCTTTGGCGAACTATAACTACTTAATTAATTAAGAGATTCATCTAAAATATTTTGCTGTTTATTTCATAAAGATTTAAAAGCACATTCCCAGCACGGATATAATTCGTTTCTTAAGTAGTACACAAGAAGTCGCGTGACAGCATTGTATTGCATTTTTCTGTTTTATAGGTAAAGATGAAATATTTCCTGTACCGTGCCGAAAATTCCGTCACTTGTCATTATAATTTCATGTTTCACCGAATTATTTTTTCAGAGGTTTACTATTTTTTATATCGCCCATTTCATATCGAAGAACTTCCTATTTTGGCTCTCGTATATCTAGTAAACCTTCTTCACGGGGTTCTTTTGTTCGAAGAACCTGATTATTCTGCATAAATTTTCAATATATTTTTTCACTCTCCTAAGCACCATTTCATTGAATTGGGTTACTGAGCCACGACTGCTGATATGCTCTATATGCAAAACAAGTTTGAATCCCATTATGCAATTTGCTTCAGTTACATTTATGAGTAAAGGATTTTTAAATTTTCATATCGCGTGTACTATTTTCATTCTTACGGGAGGTTTTTTTCACTTTTACGTATTTCACGTTTCGTATTTTTCGTCATTGTTATATCTGAAATATTTTGCTGATATGTATTTCACGTTTCGATCACAATGCTGATTTACCATTCTTTTTTCGCTCTGGAGAAGTGATATCCGATAATCTGTGAGAGTATACGTATAGCACGGCATGCATTTCACTAATACCTACCATGCTCATATGGGTTATGTGAAAACCCATTTTTTTTTTGCTGGTGACTTTATCGAACTCACATCCTTCTGCTCCGGTGCCGATACATTCCCAATTAAACTGCACCGACATAATTTATCGCTGCAAATTCGCTTGCTTCACATCTGTAGTTCGTCATATCGTCTCCCTCATAATTTTTTTTCCAAGTGTAGAAGGAATTATCATTAGTTCCGGAGAATGTGTAGAACAAACATCTCACATTTTTCAACGAAACCAACAGCCAGTAGATCAATTTTCAACAATCGGGCACCAATGTGAAATTCAGAATATTTCCGGTGAATTCGCATCCGTCTGCTCCGGAGCAGAATACTTTCACAATTAAGCTACACAGATAGAATTTATCGCTGCAACTTTGCCGTCTTGACATGTTCTTCACATCTGTACTATGTCATATTTACAAAAACTACGTCTTTTTTTTTCTGTGCGAGGCAATACACTCGTTTTCTCTGTCAATCTTAAGAACTCTTTTACAAGTTGTGTCTTGAAATGTTTTTAAAAGCCACTGCCGAGGATTTTACATCCCCCAAGTCTTGGAAACCATTGTTCTTCTGTGTTTGGCAACTAGTCAGAAATCATGCGAAGTAAAATTTGGGCAATATGAAGATTACGGGGGAAAAGTGAACATTACTTGGGCCTTACAAACTAGATAGAGCGTTGTCGTTGAGGAATATGCAGTTGGTATGGAGGTCAATTTGCCTGTTTTTCACATGCTATTTGAGTACAGTCAGAACAAGGAGTAGAAAACGAAAATCTCATTAACCTTTTAACTTGCTGGAACGAATTAACACGGGGTTTGCAAAATGGGTTGGAATCAGCAGGAACGCATGTATTCGCTGTCTATGAATGGGCCCAACGCGGATGGAACGACTGAACCAAGCTTTGCTTATCCGTAGCTTTGTTGTTCAGATTGGTTACATAAGGTAACGATTGGCACTAATCTCTTCTGATTATCTGATAAAAGACCTACAACAATGACAACGAACCTAACGATGGAGAGGGGAAAATATCTGACACACTTCGTCCTACCCAGTGCTATGATGCCAGTGTCAAAGGGACCAATCCATCCTGCATCATGTCTTTCCTACAGAAGAACATGAACAACTAGAAGAGAGAGCTACCCCCCCCTCCCCCAGTAACAGGTTTGCAGTCGATAAGGCTCATATGAGAAAGGAAACGGAATTATTTCGTGAACGCTTTCGTAAATTCCGGCCACTACGTGAACATTTCTGTTTGGGGAGCGGCAGAAATTTTTTGAAACAGTTTGGTTCAGCAACATCGGCAATTTGAAGCGCTAATCGCACTTTAGTACAGAATAGTGCCCCGCCCCGATGGATCAGTGGTCTAAGAGATCGCTTCTAAACATTCGTCCGAGATAGGTCTGGATTCGAAAATTGGTGAGGATGGATGTTGTTGTCTTACGGCATCGGCTTTTTCCTTTCTCTGAAAAATAAATTAGGCTCGCCCTAAATAAGGGACGAGCGACTGCTTATAGCCCGTAGTTTGCACACGCTGGTCGTTAAATCCCCAAACAAACGAGTAGTACTTTAATGTGGAACTCACCTAACCACCATGAAATCCATTTTTCCCAGGAGAAATAACTGCCTTTTCTAAAATATTGCACTGTCTGTTTATTAAAGCACTGAACAAGTTTCCCAACAACTATACTCATCGTCAAAAAAAATAGATACAACCAGAAGTACGTGTTGGATTGCAATGCTATTCGGGAGGAAGGTAATAGTTAACCGGAATAATAAATGATTAAACATTGATACTGATATGGGCAATATTTATTGAGCTACGCTCCAATAAGTAGTGTCTCTCAGTATGGCGTCGGGCCGTCATGTTTGCTCACACAGCATGCCTAACGTCTCGGCATGGAGCTGTATAGGTTCCTAATAGTGTCCCACGCGATATGCCATTCCATGCAGCTTGAATCTGCTCACGTAGTTCCTGCAGATTGTGCGGTAGGGATGGAGTGTGGATAGCGAGTCCAATAGCATCGCACACATTTTCAGTCGGCGATAAGTCTGACGATGCGGATGGTCATGACAGAGTGTCAGTGCTTTGATGGCAAGCTCTCGAGACAGCAGTAGTATGAGGACGAACGTTGTCCTTCTGGAAAATCGCACAGGTTTGAGCGTTCAGAAAATGTAGAGTTACTGGTTACAGTACCTCGTAAACGTAACTTTGGGCTGTGAAAGTGCCTGTAATGAACACAAAAGATGATCTGGCATCGTAGGGAGTTGCACCCCACACCATGACATCAGGCAGCCCGGACGTGTGACGCTCGACAACAAACTGCTCGTCTTGGCGATGACCACAGTGCCTACACACTGAAACATCACAGACACGTGATAACAACACAGAGCATTTATTACGTTTCTATTTCACACAAGAAACATAAACTGGAATACACTCCGCGGTACAAACTGAACTTGTTGTCTTAGCCAAAGCTCGGCATGTCCTACTCCTTCAATATCTCTCACGCTACTCCCTACAACACTCACCATACGCTCAAGTCATTAAGTGTCACTGTATCATTCCGCACTTTTGTGCGTGGAAGTTCGTATTTTACAACCCCTCCTCACTCCAGAGGAACTTTTTCCAGTGGTAAAAAGTTCCTGTCATTTTACCATACAATAGTCATCGTTCACATAATGAGTCATAATCCATTTACAAAGAGAAATATATGAGTTAATTTAACAATTATCTTTACGTGTTTTCCAACAATTTCTATGTATTATATACCACAACCAAAAAACAAAAAATGTTTTCACTAGCAGACACATGATCAAGGTGGATCATCTAAATTTGGAATCCTGCTCGGTCCATCTGCATTTTTGTGCATAGTTCCCGATCGATGAATTATAACAAAATCATATGCTCATTCCAATCTTAAAATCTCAATTTCGTAAGTAAATGTTTTGCAGGGCTATTGAAATGTTATTAACAATACACTAAAATATCTTAAATTGAAGCACTTTGTACATAGCACGAATTATACTCGCTTTTTGCTAATCGAATCGATCTGATGCGCCGTCAAAATAACTGTTTTTGCTTTTTACACCTAAATGAAAACAGAATGTCCAAATCCCTTAGCTTAATAGACAGATATATGCGACATAAGGAACGTACGCATGGCCCTGCTTAAACAGTACTATCACATGACTCAATCAATGGTTCAGACTGTTGAAGATCAGATACTATGAGACACTAATATTTGTCTCCAATTGAATATTTTAATAAGGTGTTTTCGAGATGGAGACGTAGTGCTGTGTTACCAGCACTTTCGGATCAGGACCAAAAACTCGTCCTGAATTTATCCGTGTCAAAAAGAAGGTATTTTCAAAAACTTTTGAAAATACTTTCTCCTTAAATTAGTGCATATATTTTTCGCCAGCAGATCGTAGGAGTATATCTTATTTATTTCGATATGTATGCTCTTTAGAGTCAGATTTGAAAAATTCATTCTGTGTTGGTGAGCATTTCCGGTACGAAATGTTTCGCACATAATTTGAAATTTTCTTAACGCCCAAGTCTGCTACTAGAGGACGTAAGTTCACGTTTAAGTTTTCTTGGGGGAGGGGGGTTAACGACCACCGTGAGAAACCCAATGGGCTATAAGCAGTCGCACGTCCCTAATTTAATTTATGGCCACTGACTCCACGGTAGGGGGAGAGCCAGTGCGTGAGACAAACACAACATCAATGCCTCACCGGGATTTGAACCCGGACCCATCTCGGAAGAATAATCAGAAACTATCGCTTAGACCACTGCGCCACAGGGAAGGCAGTTTGAGTTTACATCAATACCTGTGGGACTTAAAACCCTACTGAAAACATTCGTTTTCGGTCAGCTATAACTGACTACGAAAACTCACTGAATATACATTATTCCCAAAGTAAATGCACAATTTCGCCGCTAGGGGAGCGAATATTTAATCTGTTTTTCTCAATATCTCTTGTAAGCGGAGCTTCCATATTTATCAGAAGTGAAGTTCAGTAGCCATTTTTAGAAATAGTGAATTGTAATCATTTAACTTCATTTCCAGCCATTTTGATCAGCTTGGGAAGCAAACGCCAATGTACTTCTTTTCCCACGCGTCGCAGCAGAGGGGGTGTTAGATTTACAGTTTCGTCGATGTGCGAACAAGGAAACTGGACATTATTGCTTTTCCGCCGTCCCAAGCAGCACGACAAAGGGAGAAGATGGGGGCAGCGGGCCAATTAAAGAAACTTGCATTTTCAGAGAGAAATCTTTCCTGGGGTGTGGCCAGGTTTTCTAGGAATAGGTCGGACTTCTTCGGCAGGGGAGAGTTTTATGGAGGGTTCTCCGGGCAAGAGGAGAAGATACTCGGCTGGCAATAATCGGGGAAGAAGGACGATTTTTAGCGAGGTGAAAAAGCCTCGCGGGTTCGTCCAAATGAATGAAGTAGGAGGAAGGAGACCGGCCGGGAAAAGATAAACGGAATTCGGCGTGCTGATGATTAGAGCGCGAAGGACACCGACGTGTTAATATAATAAGGAAAGAGTGAAAATGACGGAGAGAGGGAATAAGCAATGAGGTTGATGATAATAGACAAAAGGAATCGGGACAAGGCTTAAAGACATTCCTTGCAACATCTGAATAAAAGTCTTCCTCACAGCAAAAATTCAGCTTCAGTCGATTCTCTTTTATATACTAGGTATTTTATTTATCTGCTCCAGTCGGGAGAATTACGGGTTAAACCGCGATACATAACTTACTGCAAAGGAAGCATCAAACGAACCCTCCACACAGGGCACTGTGATAGAACTCAGCACCAAGCCCTGTAACACTCTGCTTCTACATTGCGATTTAAAAACTCTTTTAACGCATACGATTTACCGTGGAACACTTTAGGTTTGTATTTCAGGAGTTTTGTAGTTCACACAGTGCTTCCTCTAGGTAGTGTTTACGTACTTCTGTTTGCAGCTGTATCTCCGATTCTAAAAACCTTATTGAGAAACTTCTTAGTTTACTGTATGCCATTCGCTACAATAAAGATTGGAAGCATTGTCCTCTTTAAATAATTCACAGGCTTTCTGTTAGGGAGCGTAAAGGTCCCAACCTTTTTCTCGCTATGTCTGCTTCCGGTAGACGTACTTGAAAAGCTCTTTTTCCTTAGCATAGGTTTTACCATAAAATATACTTTTCGCCTATTTTAAAATTTTCCATTATGAAAATTTTAACTTTCTTCCGCAAGGAGGCGTAGACTTATGTCATGTTTCCTTCTATATCTCTTCTTTGAACTGCTCCACTTGAAAATCTCTTTGTCTCTGGTACCCTCCTTCTGCTATTCGAAACGTTTGTGCACCACTTGTTAAATTTTGTAACATATCTTTTTGTCCCTAGTAGAAGTAAGTAGCTGTGTCTATTTCTGAATGTTTTATCGATTGTAGAAATCAGGTTTATTTTTATTTTTCTCACCGATTCTGTTTAATTTTAAATAAATTTAATAAATTCTACTCGTGTAAGAAAACATTCAAAAGACATGCTCATTAAAATCGAAAATTCGATGTCATCTTTCTTTTTTAATTTATTTAATAGTGGAAATGGAAATTACAATTAGATGGACGGTCTCTTCCCAGTTTTGATCAAATGAACCAGTCGGTTCAATTTGATCTTGAAGAGGCCAAATTGAACCAATCGGTTCGATTTGATCTTGAAGAGACGAAATCAAGCCAGTCAGTTTGAATTTGATCTCGAAGACACTAAATTAAACCAGTGGGTTCGATTTAATTTTACAGAGACCAAATTGAACCAGTGGTTTAGATTGGATCTCGAAGAGACCAAATTTAACCAGTAGGTTCGATTTAATTTTGCAGAGACCAAATTGAACCAGTCGTTTCGATTGGATCTCGAAGAGGCCAAATCACTAGTTGGTTCTGTTTGATCTTGAAGAGTCAAAAATTGAACGAATTTGGTTGAGCGACGCTTTCAATTTTAATTACCCTAATAACGAAAAACCAGATCAAAATTGGATGGACTTATCTCAGCTATGATTTCTAACAGCTGACATTGGTTTATGCATTTATCACTACTTCTCTAAGACTGTACATATAAAAAGGAGTACTTGTGAACAACAAATATGTGTTTAGAGCAAAGTGGCTTTGTGTCAAATAAGGTCTCGCCGAAATTCCTTTGAAAACCATTTTTCTTTAATTAAAATTGTTTCGGCTTTTAGTCTAAAAGGTTAAATATTGTCACGGCACACGTGGTACGTGGTTACACGCATATTTAATACATTAGGTGGTTACACGCATATTTAAATGACATCAGAAGAGCTATGGTCACACTAACTTGTTCACTAGCTATGTTCAACGCTTCACAAATTCATGAAATTCTTCAAGGAAGGCTGCAGTACAATGTACTAAAGTTAGTGCATTAACACGCACTATTATTCACACCGCATCACGGTGTTAAGACCATGAAATTTCTAGAACACTCTAAGAGGTTAAAGAAAAGAATCAAAGTGTTGTTTTATATACAACAGTAGAGTATTGCAAGACAACGATATATAAACTGAAATTGTGTGTGTACATGACGTGCTGCGAAAAGTGTTGTAGTGTCACAGTATTGCAAATCTGGGTTTGAAAGGGGAGAGTTATTTTTTGAGAACTGCAGACCACCAGATTTTTATAATACATATGCATCTCTAGAACTGCTACAATGCTGTCTTATTTAAAGTAGGTTTACTGGGGTTACAGCTGAGGTAGTCTGTAGGTTAACTTCGCTGGGCGACGTGAATAGAATGTGCCTACATGAAGATTTAGAGTCTGTAAAACGCACTCTGCCCGTGTTTTTATTATATAAATCTGCCATTCGATGAGGGAGGTATGTATTAAAAACAGATCATGTATGTACGGAGAATGATGGAACGCCTCAAGTAGAAATTAAACAACTTTATTTTTTGAGATCTGAAACTATATCTAGTGTTTCAGAATTGTGCAATGAGTACACTGGTTTTCGTCGACTTCAGACGAAATGTTTTTTGTTTTTTTTCATGCACATCAAAAATCTCTCTTGTCTTCCCACATAGCGATTGGGATTTCGAAGGCTCCATCTGAGCTTTCGAATTCCGAATCAACGTTCCTTTTTTCAGAAGTTTACGCTTAACATCCTTTTGCGCGCTCCGACCACTCCTGCCCCCATCTTATTTTTTTTTTTAGATTGGAGGTTGAACGACCACCAGGAGCAGCTGAATGGGAAATAAGCAGTCGCCCGTCCCTAATTTAGGTTCACTGCTTCCAGGGAAGGGAGAGAGCCAGTGCCGTAAGACAAACACAACATCCATGTCTCACTGGGATTCGAACCTGGACCTCTTTCGGACGAATGATCAGAGGCCATCGCTTAGACCACTGCGCCACTGGGGCGGCCCTCTTATTTCTGATGCGCACTCTATCGACACATGTCTATATTAGTAAAAATATCCGCCCATGAGAAATGAACTGCGTTCATTACAAGAAATATATTGAGTCCCACCGCTCCACGAATCGTGGTTTCTAAAGATACACTTTGAAACCATTACAGAATATTTATAGATATGAGCTTGCCATTACTTCGTTTCGCAGATAACATATAAAAAGTAACTTCCGCTTTGCTCGAATGAATCACGCTCCTTCATTTATTTTTTTCAGTTCGTCAGGGATTAGGATGTCCAGTTGACACACGGATGTTTATGATACATGGAAAATACATCATCGTGAAACTAAAGCAAATAAAATGTGTGGACAAGAGAGTGTGATGCTGAAATGAGGATGTTCATTAGTAGCGCGAATCCTACAGATGTCTTTCTTGTTACTCACCTTCTGTAACAATTCTAGAAATGCACAAATCCACTCAAGAAGCCATATTTCCTTCGTAAGTTTGGAAGTTCGGTATTGTTTCCCACTAGGATCATAACTGAAGATGCGTCATGGTCTCTGTTGTGGCGATGTAGAATTTACCCAAGGATGCAGTAGGTCAATAAAAATGTCACGAAGGACGATTTAACATTCAGATGCAGTCATGTTGCAACTATACAACGACAAGGGTTCTCGTTACCTAAAAGTAGACAGCAGCACGGATTGAGCTTTAGCGTCTTCACCCGAATTTCGAATCGAAAGTTGGTAGTGTCGAGTATACAGACCCCTATGGTGATACATACCAGCCTTCACGGACTGTAACGCAGATTATATCCAGCTGAGAAGGCCAAACATTTGCGGAATCGACTTGAAAGCTGATGGATCTGTAGTGTCAACAAAGCATCCGATACCACCTGCATTACGACAACCCCCGTTTCAATCCACGCACCCATAGTAAGCACTAGCTTTACATCACGCCATCGTGGTGCCCGCGTAAGAGAGGCAATATTCTACACCTGTTGAAATTTCGAGAACTGGCGTCCAGTCCGTTTCACAGGAGAATGGCTGAACAGCCTGATGCCTGACAGCCGTAGACCATGGGTGTGTATTGTGGGGATAGCGTTAGTAACCGATCCACGCCTCCAGCAGCCCACCGATCCCCTTCGTTAAGGCGCTGGTTAGGATCATTTATGAAGCCTAACCAGAGCCTCAACCACTCATTCACGTACATCGTACATTTACGGCTATGCACTGTGAGGACAGTGCTCTTTATCGTTGTGCACTCTTACACACTGAACAGCGGCTTGGGGTTCAGCTTACTGAATGGTAACGCCCAAGCCCTATGTGTGTTGCTGATGAATGCTACATCAGTAAAACAGCGGCCGAACAGATGGAGTGGTTCTGGTTATTACCTAATCGGAATCCCATCAAGTGTGTCCTATCCTTCTCCAATATACGTGCAATGCAGCAGGTATCCGCTACGCATGTCCGAGAAGCTCCTCAGGGAAACCGTTGAAACGAAGACGCTTTAGACCAATTCCCCGTTGCTACCTGACATGGAGTTTCCATGTTGGCGTTACTCTCAGGTGTGGAATGACCAGCTACCCCTCTGACATTAATTACTTGTACGTCCCAGAGATTACCAGAAATCTGTCATTTGGTGTTTCAGTGCACATGTCTTTTGTGTTCAATAAAAATTTTGTCCCGCCAGTGGGGATTTCATGCCACAGCTTTCTTGCGATGCCAGTTCCCATAGCACAGAATGCCAGAGACCCGGATATTGCAAAGTGTCTCCGAAATACTGTGTGGTGTGTGTCTGAGCACCATAAGATAAGGGTATTAGCACGTCTTACCCTGCGGGAAGCTTTACAAGAGAGTGGTAATCTCCTAATAGGTACGTGCGTACATTATCTGTGTAGCATGTAAGATGGTGGTAGTGCGCTTCAAGGTGTCTTACCCAGTGTTATTTCTAGTTTTGAAAGACAGGGATTTCATATTAGAGAGGATATTTACACAGAGCTGCATAACTGAGGTTTCGTATAGAATTAACATACGTAATTGTACATCTTACAGGAAGGAAATATTCACGAGCAGTGGGCCAATGATTCCAAAAGTAATTTAAGATCAAAGAATAAAATAAAGAGCACTACATGTTGTGTAATAAATTAAGTCGTGATGCCGAAGTATGTTGAATATTCATAATATGCTTTGAGACTAGGTGTTGTAATGCGGCCCTCGTACGTAATTTTAGTACCTTGTAAGATTTATGGCTTACGATTCGAGAGGCATTACAGATTCATGACTAAATTACCGATGTATTACAGAGAGGATATTAAAATACCTTACATGTATAGACTGCTGTCAGATGTGGGGTATTGTAAGAAGAGTACGCAGACGTTATACAATTTTTATAGAGTAAGAGGAAGACGCAGGGACTTTAGGTATTAACGCTTCGAATGATTTGAAGATCTACCCCAAGGTATTGTGCGAATGGGTATTTACATATAATTCACATAACGCTGCAATATACGATATATGTCTATCTATTCTGTTCTGGGGTATTATTTTTTGCATAAGACACTGCGAAAATGGAATGCGTAATTGGGTAGTCGTCCATTGATGCGAAGCTGCAGTTTTGATAATTTCATCTTCATTTAAACACTAGACTTTATTTAAACAGATTATTGCCAAAGCGATATTAACATTCTTTGAAGAGCAGTTGATACGTATTAGGAAATTGCGTTCATGTATTTACATATCACTGGAAGATTTTTTTAAATAAAAAGATTTATAAACAACGTTAAATCATCGTCTGAAGCAACAGATGTCCTTAAATATCTAGTTGGTTACGTGTTACAAGAGATCACGTGATAGCACTTTACACTTTCCTTTTCGCAACTAAAAGCAAGGAAAAGGTTGAATTTAAAGGTCAGGTCACCTACTTCGTAATCATCACTGCGCGGATTTTGTTGATACACATCTTTTACATGGATCGTGTAGGGTTCAGTTAAAGGTCGTTCCAGCTGTCGTCTCTGAATAGTGTAATAATCCAGAGAACGTGGTTGACGTCACGTAGCTGATATTCCTTCTCTCGAACAGAATAATGGATTTCAATCTTTACATTGTTTTTCAGTTCATGCCCCTGTTAATATTTGCCCACAGATGGTAAATATACTGCAACGCTCTCTTAAGAACGTTAAAAGTAAGTCAGAGTCATAGGTTTACCATTCCTGTTCGGTAAAAAGTATTCAGTAACCGAATACTCTTTACCAAACAACTTTCAATCGAATACTTTTACCGTCACTTGTTGTTTGGTAAAAGTTATTCGGTAATCAAATACTGTTCGGCGAACGGCAAATGACAAACAGGGTAACACTAAATTAGTTTAATAATACATTGTGAACACAAATTAGAAAGAAAATGGAACAAGGCAAGAAGCCTTTTATCGGCAAAATTGTTCGAACACACTTCCACAATATGCTCTTACATAGGACGACACATCCCTGTAAGTTGGTAACAAAATGAATTTACGTCTTTAGACATGCTAATTACACTGTCCACATTTCAGCAGAGACAAGAGATATAAATAAAACACTAGAAAAAGTAAGAAAAGATTTCAAAGTAAAAGGAAATAAAAAAAAAAAACACAGAAAAGTATTCATAGCTGATGCAGCTTCCCTGAAGGAAAAGCCAAAGAAGAACTAAGTTACATCAGTTTTCTCAGATATATCATCAAATGCACCAGAAACTGTGTGACGTACTACAGAGATCAATCGCGTGTTAAGAAAACAAATCTGAAGCTGTACATTCCGTCAGTGTAGCTTACTTTAGAGAGGAACTTACTCCGGAGTGAGGGGACGCTGATTCGAAACCGTCACGGACAAATTTGTGTTTTCACAACTGGGTAAAATGTGTAAAACTGTGATTTCAACCAGTGTATGCCACTATCAGAAATTTAAGTTATGCATACGTAAATGCACTAAAGAGCAATTGAATTATAGACAGCTGGCGTTATGCAAATGTGGCGCCGTGGGCGGCCCTGTAAACGGAAACGACATGACGTATGCAGCGATCCGACAATATAAGCAGCGATGCGACGGAAATCAGTCAGAGTCGGACGCAGTATGGGTAAGACGAAGGATCTAAGCGCATTTCATCGTAGGCAAATTGTCGGTGCCCAACGAATCGGTCACTTCATCTCGGAAGTCGGGCAGGCACTGCGATTTTCACGAGCCACTGTGTCACGGGTGCACCGTGAGTACATCGAATCCGGTAAAACCATCTTTGCAAGGGCCAACTGCCATGGACAACAGCGTATGAATGAGTGGGGTCATCGTCGGCTAGCTCGCATTGTAACAGCGGATACACGGGCCACAGTGTAAGAAATCACTCGGTAATTTAACGCTGGTGCACAAAAACGTGTAAGCAGCCACACCATCCAGAACCATCTCCTCGCCTTGGGATACAGAAGCCATCGTCCCAAGAGGGTACCGCTGCTGACCGCACATCACACCGAAGCGACTTCGCTTCCTTGGCCAGCTAGGTCACCTGACCTCAATCCCATCGAGCACATCTAGGATGCCATCGAGAGAGATGTTCTAGGCTCTGACCACCCTCCATCAAATCTTCGCGAACTGTGGGAGCTTGTTCAGGGGTCGTGGATCCGTATGGCTTCCCAACGCTTCCGGTGTCTTGTCGAGTCCATGTCGAGACGAATCGCCGCCGTCATCAGGACGAAAGGTTGTGCTACACGTTACTAGACAGGTATCTGTAATTCAATTGCTCTTTATTGTACTTATGATACATAACCTTATAAATACCTACATACTAGTATGTTGGATCGCCTTTTGCGGTAATAACCGTCTGCCCCCTGTGTGACATTCACTTAACTAAATCATAAAACTTTTCCTCAAGTATACTGTACTAACTGGATAGAGTGACGTCCCGGAGGTCTATCATGAAGTGAGGCACTACTACAGTCTGGCGAATGCGGTATTCTATTGCATCTCACAAATGATCGACGAAATACAGTTTGCAGAAATTTGGGCTCCAGGAGAACACATGAAATGTTTCGATTTTATCTTCGAACCACTGCAGACAATACGGGACGTGTGATGGGGGGAGGGTTTTTTTTTTTTTTGATTGAGGGTTTGACGACCACCGTGAGCAACTAAATAGGCTATAAGCAGTCGCCTGTCCCTAATTTAAGGCTACTGACTCAAGGGAAGGAAACAGAGCCAGAACCATAAGAGAATCACAATATTATCGCTCGGGTTCCGATTTGGGTTCACCCGGCGTAATATTGGGAACCAAGGTGGTATCAAGTGGATTGTGATTCTGCGATACCCTGATTTCGGACTGACGCAGCTTCAGGATCCACTGACGGGGCTTTTTGGTTCCCACAGCAGATTTTCCTTTGGGAGTCAAAGAGTCTGCTGTGTGCCGCAATGTTTTCGAGATCGTCTAGAAGCAAAAAAAAAAAAACATAAGTGAAAGAATTTCTGAGTCCCTGCCGTAAAATGTATATTATCTCCAAAAATCCAGGGTTGAGCACACATTTTGCAACTAAAGAAACACTCATGATATAGTACGTAGGCAAATTAACATAGAAAACAATTTATTAGTTATGTTTCGGCATAATAATAAAGATACACACACATAATAGTTCAGGACCCTGTGCTCATTGCTTCAAGAATGTAAATTGTTATATGCAGGTGTTAAACTTGCAGTCACCCTTTAATTATTTATATTTTTATAAACACTTCGCTAAAATAACACACGATACTTGCAAAAATGATACCGACTTTCTGACAGGAACTCGTGCTCATTGACTACTCGCTTATAAAAAACATTATTAATTCTATTGGAAGACCTCAGATTACTCTGATCGATTAACACATATTATGAGGGGACACCAAAAGAAAGAATAGGATGGATTTCCTACCTTAACATCAGAATCTGGACAGGAGTCCGCGCAGCTACTTCGGCTTTATCCGGGGTAGGAAGTCCTTGGGGTTACATCAGTAAAGTTCTTTGGGTAATAGTGGATATTTCACTGTCAAGGGGTAGATTCTCATGTTTTGGAAGGTCCTAGTTGTCACGTCCGGTGGTCATTCCATGGTTCGTCACTCATCTTTTCCCGCAGCTGCAAACCTCGTATGGGCCCTCATCGCTCTCTGCAGGGTCCGTTCCCCTGAAAACCTCGGTTGAGATCCTCCATCCGCGTCGGGAAACGGTACGCAGTTACGGATGCTTTTGTCCTGCCGTAGTATATATTAGCAAATAAGTTGCCAGTCTCTGAGAAATCATGGCGGTGACCAAGTTTTGGGCCACGCACAAATAAAACCAAAATGCAGGCAAAAGGCAAAGCTTTACATAGCAGCAAGTAGGTGACAGTCCTAAAGGAAAGTCACCAACATCCACGGCAAAAAAAAAAAAAAAGTGGCAAGTCACAAGAAATAAAAAAGTGAAAGTGATGCACGCCGTGAAAAAAGTAAAAGTGGCGAAGTGATCCTCTTCTCTTGGAAATTTTTCGACATACCCCAAGAAGACCCCCATTACCTCAAAATATCCCTTCATCCAATCACTAGCTGAGAAACGCAAGTCTCCCTGAATTAAACTTTCAAGTCTAAATCCTAACTGGTCATAGCATTAACATTTGGTTCATCCATTCATCAGAGGGTCAAAATTGCTACCCGTTCCTATGCAGATTCAGAGAACAGCTCTTCAAGTTACGTTAGCCGCGTTATATAACCACCGGGTCATAAATCCTAACCCAATAAAACTGTTAGTTTCGGTTCCAAAAATTCTGACGTCGACCCAACCTATTGTGGAAGCCAGACAAGGTGGACACTTTGATGACCCCAAAAATACATACTACAAAATCGGCCCGTCCATGGTGACCTACGCTATGTAGATCTACGCTATGCGACGTCTTGTGCGGGGAGAGGGGGACAAAGAAGAAAAAAAGAAGAATCTCCAGAAAATGGGGCAAATGGAAAAATAAAATAAAAAGTATACACGTACTCTCTCCTCAAAAATTACCCGAATTAATAAAAATGAATAAATAAATAAAGAAATCCGGGAACTGATATTTCACCTGAATGTGCAGCGTCGCGGTCGCGAGCGCTGTCACAACAACATATATGCCTCACCGGGATTCGAACCCGGACCCATCTCGACGAATAATCAGATGCAAGCGTTTAGACCACTGCGCCACCGGGATTCCGGGGGAGACCATTGCTGAAAAGGAGTCCAGTGGTATCCGAATATAAGCTCATCATGTAGAATTACAGTTAGCCAGAAGCAATGAATAGATAAGATCTGGCATTGAAGGCGTGCTCAGCGTGATGAGGGGACAGACTGGTCCATCAGCGTGTTGGAGCTAGAATCTGGACTCATAGGACCAGGCAATTCTTTTCCACTGATTCAGGGCTTTTCGCGGTGTTCCTGAACCCACTTCAGGGAAGCGTCTCCTGGCGATTGGCCAACGTGATCACGTAAACGGATAGCCGACATCTTTGTCCCATCTACAAGGATGTCTGCTGAATTGTGAGCTAAGAAAAGTTTCTCTGTATGCCCTGCTTGTTGCCTGCTGCTTGAGGAAGGAAAGTGAGCCGTCGTTGTCCATCCGCATTCCAACCAGCGTTCTCCTCGACAATCACCAATTGTGGTTTTCCTTTTTCAGCATACTGAGTGAACGTGTATCGTCCTTCGGACCATTCCTACTACAGCGTTCGCTATGGTTGCTCTTGAAGATCCAACAATTCCTGCAGGTGTTATGATGCAGGAGCCTGCCGTCCGGGGGCCGTTAACCTTTCCCTGTTCAAACTTTGACAAGACCTTTTCTGCACTACTACGTGTTTCGTCTACGTTGGAATCGTCCGAAATTGGTCATGATTCGAATCCCGGTCAGGCATGGGTGTTGTGTTTGTCTTATGGCACCGGCTCTCGCCTTTCCCTAATCAAACCCAGCAAAAACACAGGTGCTAGGAAACTGCTGGCAACCAGCTGGCAGTGATGGGTCACTGCTGGCTGAAATCTGCCGCTCACGGCCCGGTACCAGTCCGTTGGTGCCACTGCTATCAGTTGGCGAGCCATTGATGGCCCTGCAGCATCGCCGTGAATTGTGGGCCTCCAAGCAAGTGCCACTAGTGGCCCGTTGCTGGCAGCCAATGCAACCCGAACAGCAGGTGGTGGAAGCAACGGGACTGCGCGTTCGCAGAAGCAACTTTTGCTGTGTCTCTCATGGTACCAGTTAGTTGAAGACGACGCTATCGCCATCATGTTATTTCAGTGGATGTTAAGAAAAAATCCATATGTAGAGAGGTGATGAATTTCCTAATGAAATTTCACGTCGATGAAGATATCAGAAAATTCCATGACATACTAGATTAAAGCCTTGAAACAAATGTACTGGAAAACCATTAAAAAAACGTTTGTTGAAAAAAAGAATTATACGCGTACAAAATTTATTAGCCGCCCCGGTGGCGCAGTGGTCTAAGGCGCTGGCCTCTGATCGTTCGTCCGTAAGGGGTCCGGGTTCGAATCCCGGTCAGGCATGGATGTTGTGTTTGTCTTACTGCGCTGGCTCTCTCCCTTCCCTGGAACCAGTGACCCTAAATTAGGGACGGGCGACTGCTTATAGCCCATTGAGTTGCTCACGGTGGTCGTTAAACCTCCAATCAACAACAACAACAACAACAACAAAATTTATTAATTATTTTAAAGAAAAAAATAGCAACGCTATGTGGATATAATGTACTCATCCATGGGTTGAATATACAAGACTGGGAAGAATTCGCTTCTAAAAATAACGAGAAGTAAAATAAAGTATCTTTCCGCTTTAAAACAAATGTAGCTTCGGACAACGGAAAGGAAAGATACAACTTTAAAAATGTAACAGAATGTGACATGAACGTAGTTAAATATATATTACTTCAACAATCTCCTTTCAAGACGACAAGGACAGTACAAAACTTTGGAAAGCGACTCTAAGTCTGTACACTCCTTAAAAATGAGTGAAGTTCCCTTAAGGTAAAAAAAACTGTCGTTACGTTGAAAAAATAAATTTATGAATTATATGAAACTGACTTTTATGAAAAATACCTCGCGATATTGTAAAATGAAAAAGAGAAACATTCGATTACACATTCCGCACGAAACAGACAACTTCAAACATACGCTCGTGCGTGTCAAATTATCCCGGTCGGTAGAGAGCTCAGGTCCACGCCGACGGCCCTGGTTTATATTCACCCAGATCCAAACGGGCGTTTTTTCGGTCTATTGAGAAAATTTCCCCAACGTAGTGCTATAATTCATAAGTTTCGTAAGGGGAGAAAGAAAAGTTGTAGCTTTGGGAAATTGCGGTTATCCTTGATATATATATATATATTTTTATGGCTACTACTAGAAAATTGGCGGACAAGGTTCGGCAAGCCACCAGTTACGTCACGTGGTTGCCGGCTGCCACTACCGGCAAACTAGCTGACCACATTAGGGAAGCCATCATTTCTGGCACGTGCTTGCAGGGCCGCTGAAGGGCCACTTGTGACAGCTACTGACAGTGAAGGATAACTGATGACCCTGTTGAGGCATAGGACAACTGATGGGGTGCTAACTGTTGGCCAGCTGTTGGCCTGAACTGCTGGCCCTTCTGTTGGCCGCCCGGACATTTTATTGACGGTTCGGCAGCAGCAACATAGTGCTGGGCCTTTTCTGGCAGTGCTGGCTGCCAGCAATGGCTTAGTGCTGGCCCAGAAAGACTGTTTTTTGCTGGGAATAAATGGCTCTCGCCCTTTCCGTAATCCTAAATTAAGAACGGGCGACTGCGAACAGCCGACTGAGTAGCACATGGTGGTGGTTAAACCTCTAATAGAAAAGAAGAAAGATGATACCGAATTTTCGGGTGTAATGAGCACGTCTTTTGAATCCGTTCTGACGCGAATTAAATTTATCAAAACTATTCAAAGTCAATGGAACCGGTATGGAAAACTGTAGTATCTGAACGAAGAAAGAAGTTTTTCAATCGGGCTTTTAATCCCGTAGATATTGCTGTAAACGGAAACGTGAGCTTACGCTCGTTCTTCGGGCGTAGATGCATATCTTATATTTGTCTGTTTCTTGTACATTAAGAACAATTTCAAATTATATAAGAAACATTTCGCAGCAGAAACGCTGTCCAACAAAGAAAGCATTTTCCAAATTGGACTCTTAGAAGCAGAGATATCGACAAATATAAGATATGCATCTATGTCCCATGGAGGGGAAAACATGCTTTAGTTTAAGAAGAAAGCAATATCAAACGGTTTTTCGATGTGAGTGGTATCGGCCCAAGAAATCATTCTTTCAGTCGAGTTTTCAGAAGCTCAGACTTTGCTGCAAATACATCAGAAGCGGAAGTTAACACTTATGCCCCCGGTGGCCAAATCATTTTTTACCAAAAATTAGAAAATAAATGCAAAATATTTTCCATTAGGCGCTGTTTCCGGTGCAAAAAGAATGTTTCAAATCGGACTTTTAGAAACAGATATATCGGAGGAGGGGATCAATTTACCTTTACGCTCCCTAGAGGAAAGTCTATGACTTATTTGAAAATTTTGAAATTATATGAAAAGCATGCCAGACAGGAAACTTTATCCAATAAAGAAGGAATTTTTCAAATCGGACCAAAAGAAGCACAGATATTGACAAAAATAAGATATACATCTCCATTCCCTGGCGGAGAAACCGTGCAATATTTAATGAAGAAAATATACCGAAATGGTTTATCGCCGTGAGTGGCATCGGTCCACGAACGAATTTTTTCAATCGAGATTTTAGGAGCTCATATTTTGTGGCAAATACATCTGAAGAAGAAATCAACACTTATGCCCCCTGATGGCCAAACTGTTCTTTACCAAAAATCAGAAATTATATGCAAATGATTTTCCTTCAGGAGCTGTATTGGATGACGAACAATTTTTCAAATATGAGTCTTAGAAGCAGAGATATAGGGGAAAACGGAATTTATTTTACGCCCCTCGCGGAAGATCTATGCGTGACTTGAAAAAGTGAATATACCTAAAATAGCCTTCGACATAAATGGAATCGAACGGTAAAGGATTTTTATAATGGGATATATGGAACTAAATACATAAAATAAAATGTATTTTGAATTCGATATCATTGCATTTACGCCGTCTAGCGGCGAAACTGTACATAATAAAAAAAGAAACGAAATGAAGGATCATCGTTCGCATATTTTGAGGTTCCCAATGCACGAAATGAAGGATCATCGTTCGCATATTTTGAGGTTCCCAATGCAAAAAGAATTTTTCAAATTGGACTAATAGTTACAGAGATATGGTGTCCACAGGCTGACGGACGGACAAACCGATAACATAAGCACCATCTGTTTTTACAAAAGACGTGATAAAAAAAGAGAAACGGCACAGTTATATTAATGACTTTTTTCATTTATTCTACTTCATTTGATCATGCAAAGTAGTGGGAGGGAAATATATGAACTGCGGCAAGTTTTGCTTTTCTTCAGTGAATATTCAGTTAAATTGTTTCCTGATGATAATGAAGTTCGAGAATTTTAAATTTTCCCTAAGGGAACTGCGATGACTCACGGTGATTAATTTTTGTTTTGTGAGCGATAAACTATCAGGAACACGCTCTTTTCTGATTACTATATAAACCTCTTCTCCTAACTATCGTTAGAGAAACTGTAGAAATAATTGTTGTTTATGTTTACAGTTACGGTTGCAGTCACGGGGTACTAGTTAATTTCCTTCCCATAATGTCTTCGCCAACGTACGTCGCAGTCAATATGAGGTTTTGTCACGAAATCATTTTCCACTTTTTTGTCAGTGACATCACCCTTGTCAGTTTTATGTCCCTCTCAAAGAGAAAAGTAATGTTTCGTCAAAAAACAAAAAAACAAATGAACCATGAACTTCTGAGAAGTATTTCGAAAAGAATTATCTTGCCGCAACTTTGGACTGACCGTTAACGTAAAGTAAATATAGTGTGCTCAACTTGGAAAAGTACTTACTTGAGGAAATGTAAAAAGTCCTTGACCACAGTAATTCACTTCACGCACGTTGTATTACCTCAAACATTTCAAAATATGCCCCTGAAAGATTTACCTTTAATGAATTTTAGAAAAAAAGCTATTTTCCGCAACCAAGCAGTGTTCTTATGGCATTCACGCATGGTGTACCGCCTCATCTTGTCCAGTTCAAAGAAATCAAGGAATGTTTGTTTTCAATGGTTGCCATGTATTTGATCCTTTCCAAACAGAAGAAAGTGGCAAGTTAGTCTCATCTTACACCTATCATCTCTTTCTGTCATACTGTCCGAAGCTAATGAAACGCACAGTGAATTTCGCAATGTACGTTCTGTTTGTTTCTACCACGTCATTATGACCATATTTATCTCCACGAACAGAGGTGTTCTACAGCACGTGGACTGGACTAGAATTAAATGGATAGGGAGCCAGCGGAAGTTTCAGTAACCAAAGCAACAGCAGCAGGTGCTCCCCACGTCAATCAAAAGTTTCTCTTCTTCCAACCCTCGTTCAAAATTGTTCTAAACTTTTTTTTTTTTTTTTTGATTGGAGGTTTAACGACCACCGTGAGCAACTCAATGGGCTATAAGCAGTCGCCCGTCCCTAATTTAGGGTCACTGGTTCCAGGGAAGGGAGAGAGCCAGTGCCGTAAGACAAACACAACATTCATGCCTCACCGGGATTCGAACCCGGACCGCTTACGGACGAACGATCGTTCTAAACTTTTCCGTCAACCATTAACTTTGAATTCTTCCCCCCGAAATACCAGAAATATTACATGATGGGTATTCTTATAGGTATTTCCGACAGATACATTTTCACACACAAAAAAAAAAAAAAAAATGGAGAGAGTACCCTGTTAATCTAGTCGATAATTCATGCTTTGCACCTCTCGCATGCCAAGATCGTTTTTGGCGTGAAATAAAACGACTGTTCGAAAAGTACAGTGAAAACCTGTTATAACGCGGGTATATGGGGAAAACGCGATAGCCCTGTTGTAGAGTTAACCGCGGTATATTAGAATCTGACTATGCATTTACCTGTGTATGTATTTTGTTTCAGGAACACGATCGGATCCGCGTTATATCCGATTCGGTGGTGTAACCCACCGCGTTATATCTGGCTTACACTGTACAGATTTATGTATGTACAAAACATTGCATTTATATGCGTTACTCACGCCCACGCCCACGCCATAGTCTGGTGTATACTAATTGGAAATATATCATAATAATAAACAGTAAGATTTATGAATTCCTGACATTGAGCGGCTCTTAGGTAGGTGGATTAATGAAAGTTACTCTCATAAAATCAATGAAGAAGATATAATAGCCTTAAAAGTAAATATTTACTATACTGTTGTGGCGCAACTAGTAAGTATTTCGCCAGTTTACGTTTTCAAAAACTATATTTATTATGGTTCAGATTCAGACGAATATAAGTAACGACCCTAACACCGATTAAATCTGGTGCACCTGCGAAAGTCTGCACATGCGCAAGCCAAAATCTGACCTCCAGATAGAAAGAAAATCTGAATCGCAAGTGAGGCGGATTGGTAACCTTTCGCCTCAAATATCTACCGGTTACAACCCATCGTAGTATACATTGAAGAGCAATTGAATTAGAGACAGCTGGCGTTATGCAAATATAACGCTGTGGGCGGCCCTGTAAACGGAAACGACATGACGTATGCAGCGATCCGATAACATCAGCAGTGATGCGACGGGAAGCAGTAAGAGTCGGACACAGTATGGGTAAGACGAAGGATCCAAACGCATTTGATCGTGGTCAAATTGTCTGGGCCCGACGAATGGGTCACTTCATCTCGGAAGTCGTGCAGGCACTGGGATGTTCACGAGCACCGTGCATACATCGAATCCGGAAACACCATCCCAGCAAGGGCCAACTGCCGTGGACAACAGTGTGTGGATGAACGGGTTCATCGTCGGCTAGCTCGCATTGTAACAGCGCATAAACAGGCCATAGTGCAAGAAATCACTTGGCAAATTAACTTTGGTGCACAAAAACGTGTAAGTAGCCACACCATCCAGAACCATCTCCTCGCTATGGGGTACAGAAGCCGTCGTCCCACGAGGATACCGCTGCTGACCGCACATCACAGGGTGCAAAGATTAGCATGGGTGCGGGAACATCACCACTGGAGTCTAGACATGTCGAAAAGTGTTGCCTGGACTGATGAGTCGAGATACACGTTGGTACATGCGGATGGAAGAATACCAGTACGGCGTAAACCACATGAAGCGATGGATCCTTCTTGCCAGCAGGGTACTCTTCAAGCTGGTGGGAGTGGCATTCTCGTCTGGGGACTGTTTACGTATACTGAAATGGGACCGCTGGTACGTGTGACATCGTCCCTTACAGGTCAACGTTACCGGGATATCCTGGACTACCATTTTTTGTTATTGGAGGTTTAACGAACACCATGAGCAACTCAATGGGCTATAAGCAGTCTCCCGTCCATAATTTAGGGTCACTGGTTCCAGGGAAGGGAGAGAACCAGTGCCGTAAGACAAACACAACATCCATGCCTCACCGGGATTCGAACCCGGACCCCGTTCGGACGAATGATCAGAGGCCATCGCTTAGACTACTGCGCCACCGGGGCGGCGGACTACCATTTGCTCCCGTTTGTTCGTCTTCAACATCCCACTGGGGACCTCATCCTGCAACAGACAATGCACCGTGCCATTGCTCCTGAATTGTATCCGAATGGTTGGATGAACACTCCACCGACGTGACCTCGCTTCCTTGGCCAGCTAGGTCACCTGACCTCAATCCCATCGAGCACATCTGGGATGTCATCGAGAAAGATGTTCGAGGCTCTGACCCCCTCCATCAAATCTTCGTGAACTGTGGGAGCTTGTTGAGGGGTCGTGGATCCGTAAGGCTTCCAAACGCTTCCGGTGTCTTGTCGAGTTTATGCCGAGACAAATCGCCGCCGTCATCAGGGCGAAAGGTACTGCTACACGTAACTAGACAGGTATCTCTAATTCAATTGCTCTTCAGTGTATATCATTTTGAAGCTCTCGTTTATAGGATTTAAACCCAACCTCGGTGGGTGTCGAAGGAATGCCAAATTACGCCACGATGCATATTTTACCACCGTCAGGAAAGATGCATACATAGAATCAAAATACATTTTTGTAATGGCGTTTATCGCATTTTGCATGTGTTCTTAGTAATTTACTCAGATTGCAATACTGTTAAGTTTATGCAAAATATGATGAAATAATGTTCGGCGATAATGTAGTAAAATATATACCATTGGTGAATAACAATGCATTTAACTATTTTTACGTCACGTCATAGGAGCCTATTCAAAAATCTTATTTCAATATTAGGTTTGACTTCTTCCGTTATCCATTTTTGTTACATCGAACCATTTTGTTTTTGAAATTTACTTTACTACTGTTGGGAAAGGTGCATACTATCAAATCCCTTTTTGCAGATGCAAAATGCGTAAACAATTCTCTGCCGGCAAAGGGTTCAATTTCATAGCACCCAATCGGACATTCGTCTAATCTCAAAATTCTGGATCATGTTGTCGTCATCAAACCGCTTTTGGAAAGTCGCCTGTACATATGCCAAGTACACTTTTGTATGACCTGACTCTCGTAATGCTTTCTCAAATAATCCCGCCCGCCACTTTACCCTTTCTTTAAAAAATTTTATAACTTTCACAATAGGCCCAATTTCGGGAAACGAGCTCTAGATCCATTTACGTTATGAATATAATAGGTCTGGTGTTCTGTAACTTTCACTCTACCTTCCCTTTTTCTAGGTAGCAGAGCCTTTCAATTTAACTTAACCCCAACACTAAGCCACCGTCTTTTAGGAATAGAAGACGGTGGCCCAGTGTCGGGCCTAAGTTAATTTGTGCTACCCGGGTTCTTTCTGCTTCTGCTCTCTCACTTTCCAATTTTTTTTTTTGATTGGATGTTTAACGACCACCGTGAGCAACTCAATGGGCTATAAGCAGTCGCCCGTCCCTAATTTAGGGTCACTGGCTCCAGGGTTGGGAAAGAGCCAGTGTCGTAAGACAAACACAACATCCATGCCTCACCGGGATTCAAACCCGGACCCCTTTCCGACGAATGATCAGAGGCCATCGCTTAGACCACTGCGCCACCGGGGGTGGGAGGGGGGGTGCAATTTCCCCTCTTTCTCTTCTTCACGTGTCTACCCAAATGTTATATACGCATACATCTGTGCAAAATGCTGCAAATTTCTAAAATGGCTCGCTACATTTTGGGAGCCGCTACGGTAGCGCAATGGTATAAGCGAGGGCTTCTCATCTTTCGTCTAAAAGGGGTCCGGGTTCGAATAACGGTGAGGCATGGATGTTGTGTTTGTCTTACGGCACTGGCTTTCTCCCTTCCCGGGAACCAGTGACCCTAAATTAGGGACAGGCGACTGCTCATAGCCAACTGAGTTGCTCACGGTGGTCGCTAAACCTCCAATAAAAAAAAAAAGAAATTAGGAACTTGTGCCGCTGATTATGATGAAAAAATGTCATATAAACATAAATTCTATAGATATTTTCCCCACAGAGACCTACGGAGAATACAGTAACGCAACGCACTAGTAAATTCAAATCTTAATGAAGGCTATGACTGCAGAATCAATGGGATAATTTTAAGTGCCCCCAGAAAAGTGTTCTTATCAGCTTGACATAAGCATTTTAGATGTGAATTCTCGAATTTAGGTTACGGAACTCTAAAACATGACAGATTGAATTGTCATTTGCAAAGTTGGAGAACATTCTTTGTTTACTCCAGATCCATCATGAAAATTAGAGTTCAATGGGCGAATTTAGGATTTTAACTGAGGTGAAAAGTACCAATCGTCATCACTAAGCGGCGTAATATCATTGGATAATCCTCTAGATATCGGAGGACCCCTAACTGGAGGAGAGGATACACCGTGACACAAAAATCCTCTGCTTGCTGTTTTTATGAGACTGCTTGGTTGCTTTCTTCAGATGCAATTACACGGTCCTTAAGTCGTAATCAAAACGAAATCCAATGGGCCCATGGATTTTTCGAGCTACTAAAAAAGAAATAAAAAAAGAGAGAAACGCTAAACATGGTTTGCTTTCTCTGAATCTGGTGATAGTCAATCGGCCACCAATTCATTATGCATTTCCGATATCACTTTCTTACATTGGCCTCCTCTGTGTACAGCCAAAATTTTTCAATTGAATTGAATCTTTCGCTACGGTCGTTATGCAACTTTGAAAGGGATATTTTTTCCCTGCCTGCCAAATATTCGGAGTTCGGGGAGCTAAGTTTACAAATTCGTGGTTTGGTGCGCTGAAGTCGAACTTAGAGGAACAGCCCTCTTATTCTCACACTAATCCTATCAGCTCCATATCGTTACGAGTTTCAGTACAGCCTGTAAAGCGGCTGGTTCGCGAATTTTCTATTCGCTCTATCTACCTCCGAAATAAAGCGTTTACAGTCCGGCGGTTGTGTAACTTTTACATTAGAATCGGTAGAACAACTTACCAAAGTTTGTGCAAATTTGTTTTAGAAACACCATGTATGCAAATTATCAATTTTTACGATTTCTGTGCTCGTTTGATTAAGAAATGTTTATTTCACCATCAAAGGAGTAAAGAATGGATTTACAAATTACAGAAACGCGCGATCCTCGGGTTACCCATTTTCTAAGTAAGACTCACGCACAAATCCCTTTTCCACATTTAATTTAAATACATGGATTCAGAAATACTCGGCATCGGCGGTATTCCCCCCCCCCCCCGTTTCCTTTTTTGCTTCACAGAAAAAATTCTATTACTCACTTTTGATAGAGGACAACTCGTTCACGAAAGAAATTATATCTTACGTAAATCCTCTTTCCTGTCTATGCTCAAAAATTTAGTTTTTTTTCCGGGTATTGTTTCAGAAAATATGTTTCTCGAGTGAGATCAACAAAATGAAGCAAATTAAACTGAAACAATTATGGAGAGGTGTCTAGCCGTCGAAAGCCAACAAAATGCCCCTGGTAAAATTCGTATTTCGTAAAATACGAACTTTGCGTGTTTCGCAAATGCGAACTCACAGAATGAATGTTAAAAGAAGCGTATGGAAACATAGCATGATTCCTCGCCAGAGTTTTAGAATGGTGTGCACGGTTTCGTAACGGACGGGAATTCTTTGATGATGATCCTAAATCTGAAGGTTGCTTCAGTGTGCGGAGAGCGGAAAAAAATCGAAGAGGCGCGGATTTAGTTAAAGAAATATCGCCGAATTAGAGTGAGACTTTTGACTGAGTCGCTGGGCATCAGTAAGTCTGTCATGAGATTCCTCTACGCGAGGATCTGGGAAAACGAATGCTTAATGCCAGATTGGTACCCAGTGGAGTAATAAGCACAACGTGCCGCCCCCCACACACAATATTTACTTCAGCACCCCTAAGTAATTTTCCCAGGATTTCGAATACGAGGGAGGATGCATGCAATTTTCGCGGTGTGTGTGTGTGGTTATTGGGCAGGATTAGGAAGTTAGGGTGAGTGTCTGCAAAAGTAATGGTGGTACCTAGAGCACTGTAGTTTTGACTTTCTAAGTAATATATTTGACAATACGTGTAATTGCTTTGTCCAAAACTAAAATAAGTCACTTGAAGAAATCACCCTCTTACACATTGCAGATCTGTAGCTGCCGTGAATAAATGTTGACGCCTGTCGTGCACATAATCCTAGGTATACACTGACTGTTTTCCCACATCATCCACGTGGAATCCCACTGTAGTCTCGCGCTTTTCCTCAGAATGACACAGAGAGAGGGCGATTGGAGAGCGATCGTGTTATTTACAACTCATTGCAGAGCAATCGTATTACAACCCGAAGTCAAAGAGACGAACACTTTTAATCTGTAGGACATACAGTGTTTTAAAAGTGAAAATAGGAGTTTATTGAGGCAAAGCTGAATATATCTTAAAGCACAATATGAATCTTTGGGCTAATTATTGTGTGTGTTCAGATTTTTTCATAAAAATATAACTGGAGGCTGCAGTACGCCCCTTCGTTACCTGCGCCCCCCTCAGCTGCGGGGGCTGCGAGGGTGGTAGTTACACCACATTTGGTACCCCGCTCACTAGCAGGACGCCCAGATCTCGGATAATCATCAAAAGAATTCCGCCAGTCATGAAACCATGCATACCTTTCGAAAACTCTGCTGTGGGATAATCCTGTGTCTTCATACGCTTCTTTTAACATTCTGTGAGTTTCAGTAGCTGATTTAGGAAGTTTCTAAAAAGACCGGATGTTTACTCTCAGCTCTTCTATGGCTAAAATGAAATGGGACAGGTACGTTTGATAAGACTCCCTTAATACCCGTCTGCCGCCAGTCGGTACTGGTAAAAACCGGTTTCCAGACGTTCGCTGATTGGCCAAAGATTGTTGTCTTCTGGCATACACGTGATATTTTTACTTCACTACGGTTACATCAATTATGCGGCAAGTCCTGGAACTTTTCCGACGTAGCTTATATTTTCACATTTGGACATCACAAAAAAAGAAAAAAAAACATGGTTATTAAGTACTCTACACATCGTATTACCCCGTCATTATTTGCGGGCTTTGACCTTGTCATTAAAATAGTTTAATCAACAAGCGCTGGAGATATTTTTTATCTTAACGGCATTGGTGTGATTGAAGCGTGGAGCAATATTTTGTGGTTTGCTCAGAGCGTAAAAAGGCACTAGCTCATGACTGTCATGACTGAAGTATTCAGCGTGAAAATCTAAACTACAGCTCCATTAACTTCATTCCCTTCTCTTTAACCATTTCTGATGAAAGTATCGTGGCGGCCCCGGCGGCACAGTGGTCTAAGCGCTGGCTTCTGATCATTCGTCCGATATGGGTCCGGGTTCGAATCCCGGTGAGGCATGGATGTTGTGTTTGTCTTACGGCACGGGATCTCTCCTTTCCCTGGAGTCAGTGGCTCTAAATTAGGGACGGACGACTGCTTATAGCCCATTCAGTTGCTCAGGGTAGTCGTTAAACTGCCAATAAAAAAAAAAAACTAATCGTGCCCTGCATTTCAATATTTCTAGCGTTCTTAATTATTAACTTAATGTGAATAAGTATCTAAACTTAAAGTTTGAGTTTATTCTTCGAGCGTGTCAGTTCGCTAGTATGGTGCCCGTGCCATGGCGGTTTACCGGACTTTAAACAGGGAATGATTATCGTCAGAAATAAGGTATGGGGTAGCTAGTATCTTTGCAACAGCAGGTATTGCTGTCTATTTGGGGGCTGAAGTAGTGAAAGTGAGTGGGGACTGCACGTTGTTAAAGTGCACTGGTGGGAAACCTGCGGCGTTCTGACTGAATCCAAATTTTTAAGATCAAATCCTTTTATTTTTATTAATAAGTTTTTTTTTCGTCTTTTATTATTTATATTTTAATCTCAAAATGACCGTATTTAAAATACCAAAGTGTAAATGAAGAATCAACGAAATTATGCTCCGAGACTGACAGCCACAATTAAAACGTTAGCAAGCCATAAGATCTACTCTGGCACTTAAATTGCTCGAATGTACATGTCCTTGTGTGGCTCTAACAAGGGAAGGTTCTGGGTGGGCACGCTCAAAAACAGACGAAACCCGGCTGAACCTACTGATTTGATGGCGCTGAGCCTCTTGCTGATAGTCGTTCCCGTGTCAAGTCAACAGTTTGGTCTGCAGCGCCATCCAAAGATCAAGGACACTTTGGGCTCATTTTGAATGAATTTAACAAGTCTGCTCCTCCATTTTGTAGTTTTGTAAAGTAACAAATATTAATATTTTGTACATTTTGCAAGAAAATAGACTACACGTGCACTGTTAGTCACTGGAACTTTTTCAACTTTTACAACAAGAGTTACGTCGAAAATTTGAAGATTTTCAGAAACCCGGTGTTGAAGATGAATCATTTGCCAACTTGCTCGAAACTCTAATAATCAAAAAAATTGAAAAGGACCTTATTAGTTACGTAGAAACCACATTGGACTTTCGCGAAAATATATTTGAGAGTACAGAAAATATCGAGAATGGCAACGACGAAAGTGGACAGTCAGGCCAAGAAGGCCCATCGACAGATACTAGTGAATATGAGGTATCACCATAAAAGAAGTCACGAGGAACAAGCATTCTTCAAGTAATTCAGGAAGAGGTGATGGAGAAAATCTACGATGCTTATCACGAGAAGAAAATGTTCTACGACAATTTGCAGAAGAGATGAAAAAGTATTGGCTCTAAAAGAAATGTCGCAACCATTCTAGCGCATGTTGCAGCAAAACGAATAGCAGCCTGTCAAAGCAATGTCTCCGGTGGCAATTATTTTGATAAAATAGAGGCAATAAAGAAGTGCACACTGGAAAGATTCAGGGAAGCTCGAGATTATGGTACACCTATTCATTACTGGCATTTGCAGAATTTCGCATTACAAGCAGCCAAAAATGATCGGCTGAACAATTTCAAAGCATCAAAGAAATGCATTCATGCGTTTAAAAAATAACATGGGATAGTGTTTCGCACTGCGACAACATTTTTGACGCAAACAGATGTACGAGAAGAAGCTGATATAAAGACAATCGCAGAGGAATTTGTTAGTGGTATGAATGAATTTAAAGTGTCAAAATCATTAGAGTCAAGTAAAACTTGGAATACAGACCAAAGTGGCTTTAATTACGAAGTCACGTCCCGGGATACTCTTTCTTACAAGGGAGAAAAGATAACTTTATTTACTGTCCAATCCCTAAGTAAGACTACTCACAGCTATACAATTGATGTTGCTATGTGTAAGTGTGGAAAATTAGCGACAAAATTATATATATGCTTCCAAGAACCTGGAGGGAAATTGGGTCCGAGGGTGCGAAACTGTGTCGATGAGCTGTGTTGATCTCTCGGAAACATAGTTGTGGACGCAAGTAAAAGTGGTAAAATAGAAAAGACACATTTCGCCAAATTTCTTTCCCAAGTTTTGGATGTTGATATTGAAGATAAGTTACTCTAACTGTTAGATTCATGGGGTGGTCACAAAGATGAAAAGGTTTTGCACGATTTAATTCCTGATAAAAAACATCCCTCTAAAGATTATACCACCAAAAACAACATGTTATCTTCAGCCCCTGGATGTGTACTTCTTACGTCAGTACAAAGTGTATTTCACCAGATTGGTAGACTTTGTGAGACATCGACTAGATCAGAACCAACACAAACTCTATGACCGACGCTTCAACATAAAGCTGCATTCCGTCATTTATAATAAATTATGTTCACCAGTATTCCAACCTATGCTTATACACTGAAGAGCAATTGAATTAGAGATACCTGTCTAGTAACGTGTAGCATCGCCTTTCGCCCTGATCACGGCGGCGATTCGTCTCGGCATGGACTCGACAAGACACCGGAAGCATTTGGAAACCATGCGGATCCACGACCCCTGAACAAGCTCCCACAGTACACGAAGATTTGATGGAGGGGGTCAGAGCCACGAACATCTCTCTCCATGGAATCCCAGATGTGCTCGTCGGGATTGAGGTCACGTGACATAGCTAACCAAGGAAGAGAGGTCACGTCGGTGGATTGTTCATCCAACCATTCGGAGACAATTCGGGAGCGATGGCACGGTGCATTGCCTTGTTGCAGGATGAGGTCCCCAGTAGGATGTTGAAGACGCACAAACGGAAGCAAATGGTCGTCCAGGATATCCCGGTAACGTTGACCTGTGAGGGACGATGTCACACGTACCAGGCTTCCAATTTCAGTCTGCGTAAACAGTCCCCAGACGAGAATGCCACCCCCACCAGCTTGAAGAGTACAAGAAGGATCCATCGCTTTGTGTGGTTTGCGCCGTACTCGTATCCTGCCATCCGCATGTACCAACGTGAATCTCGACTCATCAGTCCAGGCAACATTTTTCCACATGTCTAAGGTCCAGTAGCGATGTTCCCGCGCCCATGCTAATCTTTGCACCATGTGATGTGCGGTCAGCAGCGGTACCCTCGTGGGACGATGGCTTCTGTACCCCATAGCGAGGATATGGTTCTGGATGGTGTTGTTGCTTACACGTTTTTGTGTACCAGCGTTAAATTGCAGAGTGATTTCTTGCACTGGGGCCCGTCTATCCGCTGTTACAATGCGATCTAGCCGATGGTGACCACGCTCATCCACACGCTGTTGTTCACGGCAGTTGGCCCTTGCAGTGATGCTTTTACCAGATTCAATGTACTCACGGTGCACCCGTGACACAGTGGCTCATGAAAATCCCAGTGCATGCACGACTTCCGAGATGGAGTGACCCATTCGTCGGGCCCCGACAATTTGCCCACGATCAAATGCTATTAGATCCTTCGTCTTACCCATACTGCGTCCGACTCTTTCTGATTCCCGTCGCATCACTCCTTATATTGTCGGATCGCTGCATACGTCATGCCATTTCCGTTTACAGGGCCGCCCACAGCGCCACATTTGCATAACGCCAGCTGTCTCTAATTCAATTGCTCTTCAATGTATATGCATGGCAAGCAGCTGGCTATGAAACGGAAGAGAAGGTTTCATTCAAAAATGTTCGAATGCCAATGTGGAATGCTCGAATGCCAATGGAAAGACACTGATGATAGTGAATGTGAAAATCTTGCAATTGTAACTTGTACCCTTTGCTCACTTTCCTACTCTTTTGATCATTTTGTTAACATTCCTCACCTACATATTTAGAAATATATGATATTTATGTACTTGTTTCTTTATTTATTCATGTTTGTGTCCATTAAGAAAGTTTTTGCACCTGCATTGCCCTTAAAAGCAAGCAACTCAAGTGTCTTTGAACTTTTGAAATTTAAATGGCGCTGCAGACCAAACGGTTGACTCGACACGGGAACGACTATCACCAAGAGACTCAATGCCATCGAATTAGTAGGGTGAGCCGGGTTTCGTCTGTTTCCCAGTGTTCCCACCCAGAACCTTCCCTTACAAGATATACATGTTTCTTGATTCTTTTTAATACGGAAAAACTTCTTTCGGCAGTTGCAGTTGTTAATGGAAAGTTTAATATTAGATCCGCTGATTTGTACACCTTAATAAACACCATGTCCAATTATTCAACTTTATGGAACAAGTAATGTCTCTTGCTTATTTGATTTGCATTCATCGAGGGAATAAAGCACCTTCAGTTCATTTTTAATCAAACTGTATCAAATTTTGAAGCATAGGTTTCTTTAAGCTCTCATAGCAGATGTTCAGGGAAGCTTTCACAAAATGTTTCAAACCAGTTCGAATCCAACAAAGCTGCGAATTGAAGATATCACCGATTTTAATTCATCGACGCTTCACACAAACTGAAAGCACTCTCGCGAAACACACGCTGTTAAAGGCGGAAGCATGGAGGGACTGAGGTAGTCCGAAGTCTTCTCTTTTCTGAGCGAACCGTCGCGCAAAGCAATGGTCCATTCACCTTCATACGCTGATTCATGTTGTCATGGAAACGCCAGCAGGCGATCATATCAAAGTTCTTCGCATCAGAGCAGCGAAGACTCGAAGACCTGCTTGCGTTCTCATTATCGAAAAAACGAATCCGCTCGTGTGTTTTTTCTCCCCGAAATCATCGACATATGTTAATACCGTCGACGATTGACTTTTACTTGTGTATATTTAATTGTCTTTTATTTGCGCATTCTCTGGGTTTTGCAGCTACCCTCGAATATTCGCCACTGAGCCAAATATTCAAATGCTTCCCAACAAAAAGCAGTCACAACAAAGTCATTAAAAGCTAGTTAACTTTAGAATTAACAAATTTTTTCTCAGTTTTTGAAGTTAGTCAGTGCGTTGTAAGATTTTTACAAAATAATGTACATTTCGAAGAACATCTAATTGACATTTTTTTATTGCGGCCGTGTTATATTAAAGCTAACTTAATGCGGCCTTGTTAGATTAAAGCTAACTTAATGCGGCCTTCCAACATGAAAAGGTTCCTCATTTCTGTTCTAATGCCGTTAAAGAGCCATCTGTTGGTGTGTGAAACCTCGGCGGATCCTGAAAAATCCCTTTTACTTCTATCAAAACCGGATTATCTTTTAAAGTCTTCCACTTATGGTTTCCCGAAAGGAGGACTTTTTAGAAGAAAAACATATGTCGTGCTATCCCACTTCTATAGTAATAAGGAACAGACAGTTAAGAAAGTATCTGACCCTGAACCCGCTGAAATGCACTGCGTTTGGTGCCGGAATGAAAATATTTCTCATATCGGCAGAATTAAAGACCTTTCTTTATTTGGGTATTCTCATTTCATCGACGGTTGGAATCTTTGGTGGTGACGAAATTATGTACGTCACTTCCCCGATACAGTGCTAACAGATTCTAACTCATTTCTTTGACTCGAATAAATCTTTTTACCTAGGTTCATGAAAGGTTATACAAGATTTATTTATCAACTATTTTTTTAGTTATTTTCTTACTTAAAAATGGAACAGCTTTCTAAATACCGTGCACTGGACTGCAGAAGATAATCATTTAGTACAGTAAAAAATCGGAAAATACTTATATCTCATTCTGAAATTTAAACCTAGGAAATGACAAGTGCAGTTCAACAGATAATTACTACAATATACATGCTGTCCTTCCCCTTTCCCCAAGTAGCACAGTAGCACATGTGCGTTACATAATGTATCTGAGCTTTTGAAAGTCTTGTTTGGATTTTTTTTTCTACTATCGTCACCAGTCTACAATTTTCCATGAACTCTTCAGCTATTTTAATGCGAAATGTTCTAACCACGTGGCACAACATTTGATTTTGTTGTATCTACTACCTATTGCGCTACTTAAATAACGAAAAATAACTTGAATTTTGCCCCAAAGAATGGTACATCTTTTCAAAGAAAGTGGTGCAACTGGTGTAGCACCACATTTTGGTGCGATCTACAACGAGAGTTTTAACAGCGTGCCTACGGTAGCTGGTTTGAGACATTTATCAAATAACACTTACAGAGGAAATTCAGTTTCTCATTTCTTTATATTTTATTTATTTTTATACAAAGAAAATCTTGATACCGTCAGTTGAAAACTGGGAGTGACAAAGGGTATGGGAAGCTCTGCTATTTCTCCATTATGTGTAATTTGGCCCATCCTCTTTATAAATAATATTTGGTATGCATTTTATTTTTCGTTCAATAAGTATTTTAACATACCCACTAAAGTTTTCTTTTTTTACTAAACGGTGGAAGTTTGAGACATCTAGTGCAAATCAAGAACGGGGCACTTCCACTTGAGAAAGTAGTAATTGAGGAAACATATCGGGATTGTAATTCGGCAAATCTGATGTCTATGAGAAACAATAGGCGAGTAAAGTCGTTGAGTTGGGAAACCCCTCCTTCTCCGATGAAATATCGGCTAACAGGATGATTTGCGATCGACAGATGTTGCCAGTACTAAAGTTTCTAAAAGCTCGGACTTCCTACTTCGCATACAGTTGTGCATGGGACTGAATAGCAAGGAATTACGGCAGCATTTTATTCCTTTACATTTTTGGCACAGGATTTCGCCCTTCTTTGAAATTACGGCCGCAAAAATAAAGTTCGGACAACCTGACTACTCTTAGATGTTTGTGCGAATCGTAGTTGTACACAATAGAACTTTTTTTAACGAAAAAGTATTATTAATAATTAAAATAAGAAAGATGACACCGAATTTTCGATTCTAAAGAGCACTTATTTTGAATCCCCAAGCGGATAAAATGTATCAAAATTATTCGCATTCAATGGAACCGGTTAGAAAATAATCAACCGAACTTCTACAATAGATAGAACATCCAATATCAGAAACAAAGAGATTTTAGAATCGAACAAAGATTTTTTAAGATATTTTCAAATCGAACAAAGATTTTTAAGAGATTTTCAAATCGAACAGTTAAAAGAACAAATATAGAAGGAACCATGATATATAACTCTACGCTACCTAGCGAAAGGATTTTGCATAATGAAAAAGTTCAAAAATAGAAGAGAACTGGTCTTCATGGAAAATACTATGCTAAGAAAAAACAACTTTTCAAATACATCTTCCGGAAACAAAGAGAACGAGAGAAAAAAGGTTTTGACGTTTACACCCGCCAGTGGAAAAACTGTGCTTTATTTAAATACGATAATCTTCCCCATTTTTATTTCAGCAAATGGCATACATTAAAAAAAAGAAGACCTTTCTTGATAGGGATTTTTAGAAAGGAAGATACAGTTGCAAACAAAAGTACAGAAACACTACGTAGCGACAGAAATGTGAACTATAAAAACTTCTCAAGTACACACCTAAAGTGATCCACGATGTAAATGGGATTCGGTGTTAACATATTATTTGAAATCGTACATTTAGAAGCAGAAATACTGTGAACAACAGATTAAACTTTTACACCCCCTAGCGGCGAAATTGTGCACCATTTTGTTAAGAAAATACATACAGAGAGTTTTCATGGTTAGCAGTATCTGACGGAAAAAAATAATTTTTCAACTCCGTTTTTAGCGCAGAAATTCCCACAAACGGAAATGTGATCTTACGCCATTTAGTGGCACACTTGTACGTTAAGAAAAATTTGAAATAGATGAGAAACATTTCGCACCGGAAATGCTCCTCAACAATGAAAGAATTTTTCAAATCGAACTCTTCGAAGCAGAGATATTGACGAAAGTATAACATATCTACGGCACCTGCTCTAAATTAAGCTCTATTTAGAGCATAGTTTAGAGCAGGATATAGACAAAAATATGATCTGTTTCTACACTGCTTGCTCAAAACTATGCTCTATTTTATGCAGCCGATATGTTCGAAAGGTTTTCTGAAGGGAGCGGTATCGGTCCACGAAATAATTTTTCCAATCGTGTGTTCAGAAACTTAAACTTTGCTGCAAATACATCAGAAGAAAAATTAAATGCTTACGCTCTCTGGTCGCTAACCATTCTTTCAAAAAATTGAGGAATTTATATGCAAAACACTTCCCATCAGAAGCTGTATCTGATGCAAGAAGAATTTTTCAAATCGGGCTTTTAGAAACAGAGATACTGGGGAAAACATAGTTTATATACGCTCTATAGCGGAAAATCTGTACATTACTTGAAAAAGAGACTATGCGTTACATAGTTTTCGATATAAATGACATCGAAAGGAAGAAAGAATTTACCCGCCATTTAAGTTTTTAACACGTAATTTGAAAGAGATAAATTATTTGAAAACTTTAAATTCTTTATGAGAAATTCACATTATGATAGGGTGTTGCCTCTTTCATTCTCTCAAGGAAGTTATAGACGTTCTTTCATTTATATGGGTAAAAAGTTGTATTAGTTAATAAAATATTTTTCAAACTGCCCCAAAAGTACTACATATGGATCTTTATCGCTGGAAAAAATAAAAAAATTATCGTGCAACCACTTTCAGCAACCGTAAGCACTGTGAAACAGTAGACTGTCCCTAATGTAGGGACACTGGTTATGAGGAAAGGATATAATCAGTGTCGTAAGAGAAGATTTTGTTCTTCTACAAAGCCAGGTGAGGCACAGACATGTGACAAATATCAACCCCGCCATCTTGCGGTGCATCCTGTTCACATTAAAAGGGCTCTGATGATCGCCAAATAGCGGTATAATTATACCACCGGGATTAGAGGAAATGCTATCCCACACTCACCAATCCGCTTGGCCAGCGTGGTGAGGTATAGCCCAAACCCCTCCGAAACACGACAGCTTGACCCTGTCTCCAGGAGCCGGAGCCAGTGCGACATGAAGGCAGAGGGTGTTAATAATCATCGGAGGATCGGACTAGGCTGCGATCTGATGCTGACCTTGGCCACGTTCAATAGACGATCTCTGTCTTCTGATTCAAAGTTCCTTGAATTGGAGAAGGAACTTCGAAAGATCAAGTGGGATATCATCAAGTTAAGTGAGGTAAGAAGAAAAGGTGAAAATCTCATTGAACTGAAAAGTGGAAATCTTTTCTACTATCGCGGAACTGATACTGGTGGCGTTGCATTTATAATAAACAATAAACCGAAGGACAATGTTCTAGAAGTTGAAAGTTCCTCGGACAGAACTGCGCGACTCGTTATACAACTTTTAAAAACATACTGGGCTCAGATTATTCAAGTTTACGCACCCATCACAAGCCATCCTGAAGAACAAATTGAAGAATTTAAAGAGGAAATTCGGCATCTAAACAACAAAGGCAAGCAACACTTGAAGATTATTATGGATTATTTAAATGCAAACATAGGACAACAGCAACAGAATGCAACTTCGGTACCTAAATTCGGTCACAGTTTTCCATTAGAATATATGAATTCGGGTGTACCACAGGGCTCTATTTTGGGCCCGATCTTATATAATATTTATACTAATGACTTATTCTCAGTATTATCTAATGCACACATTATTCTTTATGCTCATGATACTACCATTCTTTTTACTGGTTCTGACATTATTAACCGATGTAATCTTGAATTACTAAAATGCTTTAATTGGTTGACTTCAAATGAGCTTGTGGTAAATATAAAAAAAAACCAAGGAGATTATATTTACAAATCGTCAGATAAATCTAGAACCTCCTAATTCTATACTGTTGGATGATAAGACAATAGAAATAGTAACTTATTTCACATATCTAAGGATAAAATTACAGTTTAACTTAAAGCGGAATAACCATATTAACTTCTTAATGAATAAAGTGTAATCAGGTATTGGGATTGTTAGTCGTGTTCTTACTAACTTATCAGTTTCAACACTAAAGCTTCTATATTATTCTCTGGTACGATCACATTTAAATTATTGCATTCTGTCTTGGGGACAAACAACTAACTCTAATTTTAGGAAACTACAGACATTACAAAATAAATATATTAGACTCTTACAATTAAAACATAATTCTGATATGAATTACTTTTCACTAATGAACTCACCTACATATATACGCGTTGACCCAAATAAATATAACATATTAACATTAAAACAATTATATAATTACAATTTGGGAAAAGCCATGTACAGGAGAATAAAAAAATGATATATATCATGCATTAACTGAAATTTCGTTACCTACCTATGACTACAATACTAGAGGTAGATAACAACTGAGACCAATTTTTCCCAGGACGCAGTATGTTAGATAGTCTCTAAGTTATACTGGGCCTCAATTTTGGTTTTGGAATTCCCTACCTGATGATCTTACAACAATAAATAATTTCAATCTATTTAAAGAAAATTAAAACTTTACATTCTGGGACTACCAAAAATATAAAAAAGGGAAATAAAGGAATAGGGAAAATTGAAATGGTAATTGTAAAAAAAAAAAAAAAAAAAATGGAGGGGAAGAGCGAGGGAAAAAGCGACTAGGGATACATTAGGAAAATGGGAACAGGCAGCCATAATAGTAGGGAAATGGGGAAAGTTGGGAAGACGGTGGGTAAAAGGTGGGATGGGAAACAATTTTACTAATACTAATTTGTACTAATGCCTTTGAAAGTTGTACGGTATACTTTCAGGGGTAACTCTGACTTTCTTACATTTGCATAGAGAGATCAGGGCATTGTCAGGACTTTTCTGGCCTTTTCCCAGATCTCCTTGCTGTTACATTTAATTGCACTGTTATTGTGTTAGATAAACTGTTGTGCGTTACATTGCATTTTGTTTTCATGTAACAGCTAAATAAACTGAAATGAACTGAATCGAATAGAAATCAACGTGGAAACACTCTCGTAGAATTTGCAGAGGCAGAAAGGTTTTCCATCACGAATTCCTTTTTCAAGAAAAAGACACATAGGAAATTGGGTTGGACGCATTCCAATGGGATGCCAAGTGAAATTTATTGTAGTATATGTAACAAGAAATTTGTCATTAAAGACTGTAGTATGCTGAACAAGTTCAACACAGGGAGTGACCAAAACATGCAGAGATGTAAGATGCACCTCAATACTAAACTCGAACGTGGAAAGCTCATAAAGTAAGCCAAATGCATTGACATGACCAACCTTTAATGGCATTATGATACCTTCAAATTCGAACTGAGGAACAGACCTCCGCTTTTGAAGGCGTAACATTGGAAGAAGTCAACATTTTTGAAGTTAACAGAAAGATAATCAAGGCTCTCATGGAAACAGCAACAAAAACAGGTGCTACTAAGAACAAGGTGGACAAAATATCAGGAAAAACCAAAATTGTGATGTAAAAGAGAATAGAGATGAGAACAAATAAAGAAGATCTGACTTCCAAAGTAGCATATATAGAGCTATGTAAGACATTACAAAAAAGTATTTCTGCTTATATAAAGAAATCCAACTTGAAGTAGTGAGAATAGCAATTGAAAACAATAAAAGCCTAAAAAGAACAAAGGGACATCTTAGTAAGGGAAGAAAACAGATTATGGCACTGAGAAAAAAAGATGATACTGTAACAAGAAACAAAGGAGAAAGTTTCACAAAAGTGAAAGATTTCTACACAAAACTATATGAAAGAGATGATACACCTAATCCAGCAATTAAAAGAAAGGTCATCATCATCATCATCATTGTCAACCATTATCAATCCACTGCTGGACGAAGGTCTCCCCAAGTTTCTTCCACAACGGTCTGTCTTGTGCCAGTCTCCTCCATGTCACCCCTGCATACTTTCGAATTTCATCCACCCATCTCCCATGCGATCTTCTTCTGGGTCTTTTCCTGTCCCTTGGAATCCAATCTAAAATTTCGGCTGTCCATCGATGATCTGTCCTTCTGGCAGTATGTCCAGCCCATTTCCATTTCAGGGATTTAACTCTGATCATGATGTCTTCCACTCTTGTCATTTTTCGGATCCACGAGTTCCTCTTCTTATCTCTCCTGGTTACACCACGTATGCACCCCTCTCCATGTTTCTTTGAGTTGTCTGCAGCCTTTGTATGTCTCTTTTAGTTAAGGTCCACGTCTCTGCACCATACGTAAGCACTGGAAGGATGCATTGATCAAACACTTTTCTTTTAAGACATAATGGCATATTGCTCTTGAAAATTATGCTGTTTCTTCCAAAAGCTCTCCAGGCAAGTTTTGTACGCCGATTAATTTCTTCACCAATGTGACCCTCACTTGATATCTGCTGTCCAAGATAAACGTACGAATCTGTTATCTCCAGCTTTTCTCCATCAATCGAAAAATCTTCATTTCTTGTAAAAGCATTGAACATCACTTTTGTCTTCTGAAAGTTCATTTTTAATCCCACTTCTTTACTCTTGTCAGCAAGTTCCTGGATCATACTCTGCAGCTCTGATGGGCTAGTTGCAAAAATCATCAGCAAAACGAAGGTGGGTTAGGTAATCTCCATTAATCTTTATCCCCTTGTTTTCCCAGCTCAGTGACTGAAAAACACCCTCCAATGTGGCATTAAAGAGCTTCGGAGATATGGTGTCACCTTGTCTCACTCCCTTTCCAATTTTTATGTGTGTTGTATTTTTCAAACAGCCTAATCTTTGAACTTGCATTTTCATAGATGTTATTAATAATATTAATGTATGCATCTTCAATACCGCAGGTTTTCAGAGCCATTCTAACTGCTGATGGTTTCACCGAATCAAAGGCTTTTTCATAATCGATAAAAGCCATGCACAATGGAAGTTCATATTCCCTCGCTCTTTCAATTAGTTCTCTCAGTACATGGATATGATCTATTGTGCTGTAGCCACTCCTGAATCCAGCTTGTTCTCTCGGTTGAGCCATGTCCAGTGTTACCTTCAAGCGGTGTGAAAGAACTTTAGTGAAGATTTTATAAACTACTGATAGGAGGCTGATAGGTCTGTAGTTTTCGAGATGCTCAATGTCACGTTTCTTATGTAGCAGGATCATAAAAGAAAGGTACCAGTACCTAAATTCATTCAATCCTCCCGGCAGAAGTTACACATGCAATCAAGAGTATGAAACGGGGAAGATGGAATTCCCGTGGGCCTTATACAAGAAGCAAATGGAGAAAGTGAAACTACACTCGCCCAAGTTTTCATTATACACTGAAGAGCAATTGAATTAGAGATACCTATCTAGTAACGTGTAGCATCACCTTTCGCCCTGATGACGGCGGCGATTCGTCTCGGCATGGACTCGACAAAACACGGGAAGCGTTGGGAAGCCATACGGATGCACGATCCCTGAACAAGCTCCCACAGTTTACGAAGATTTAATGGAGGGGGGGGGGGGCGGGTCAGAGCCTCGAACATCTCTCTCGATGACATCCCAGATGTGATCGATGGGATTGAGGTCAGGGGACCTAGCTGGCAAAGGAAGCGATGTCACTCCGGTGGAGTGTTCATCCAACCATTCGGAGACAATTCGGGAGCGATGGCACGGTGCATTGTCTTGTTGCAAGATGAGGTCCCTAGTGGGATGTTAAAGACGCACAAACGGAAGCAAATGGTCTTCCAGGATATCCCGGTAACGTTGACCTGTGAGGGACTATGTCCCACGTATTAGGGGTCCCATCTCAGTCTGCGTAAACAGTCCCCAGACGAGAATGCCACCCCCACCAGCTTGAAGAGTACCCTGCTGGCAAGAAGGATCCATCGCTTTATGTGGTTTGCGCCGTACTCGTATCCTGCCATCCGCATGTACCAACGTGAATCTCGACTCATCAGTCTAGGCAACATTTTCCCACATGTCTAGGGTCCACTAGCGATGTTCCCGCGCCCATGCTAACCTTTGCACCCTGTGACGTGCGGTCAGCAGCGGTACCCTCGTAGAACGATGGCTTCTGTACCCCATAGCGAGGAGATGGTTTTGGATGGTGTGGCTGCTTACACGTTTTTGTGCTCCAGCGTTCAATTGCCGAGTGATTTCTTGCACTGTGGCCCGTCTATCCGCTGTTACAGTGCGAGCCGACGATGACCCCGCTCATCCACACGCTGTTGTCCACGGCAGGTGGCTCTTGCAGGGATGGTTTTACCGGATTTGATGTACTCACGGTGCACCCGTGACACAGTGGCTCGTGAAAATCCCAGTGCCTTCACGACTTTCGAGATGGAGTGACCCATTCGTCTGGCCCCGACAATTTTCCCACGATCAAATGCGCTTAGATCCTTCGTCTTACCCATACTGCGTCTGACTCTTACTGATTCCCGTCGCATCACTCTGTGACGTACCTGCCAGCAGGACGCACACGACATAAAGGCACATAGCAATCAGAACAAATGTCTGCGTAGCTCAGTTGGTAGAGCAACTTGTTCCGGAATAAGCGGCCTCGGGTTCGAATCCCGGCGTAGACCAAAAATGACGGAGAAATTTACTTCGTTATAATGGCGCCCGAACTATCCGGATGACCCGACCGTTCAAAATCTCGCAATGGTGTGATGTTATTTCCACACCGCGAGATAGGAAAAATCAGAGAATCCCTTCTCCAGCGCTTCGAAAAATAAATGTGTGTGACGTTGCGTTCCACACACCAGATTGACTGGGAGTTCTCAAGTGCACGTTCTACAGTGGATGGCTGCCTGCAACGATTCATGGTCACGGCTGACTTGTGGGCCATGTCCCCGGCCCTCTTTCGGGGGGGGTAGATGTGACGTACCTGCCAGCAGGACGCACACGACATAAAGGCACATAGCAATCAGAACAAATGTCTGCGTAGCTCAGTTGGTAGAGCGACTTGTTCCGGAATAAGCGGCCTCTGGTTCGAATACCGGCGTAGACCAAAAATGACGGAGAAATTTACTTCGTAATAACTCCTTATATTGTCGGATCGCTGCATACGTCATGTCGTTTCCGTTTACAGGGCCGCCCACAACGCCATTTGCGTAACGCCAGCTATCTCTAACTCAATTGCTCTTCAGTGTATGTCCCCATGAAGAGAGGATTCCCGAGGACTCGTACAATGCTGCAATGATCCTGTTACGTAAGAAAGGTGACCTTGAGGATCTCCGGAAGTACAGTTATAAAAACTTTACTAATGTTCTTTCACATCGCTTGAAGATAACAATGGGCATAGCTCAACCGAGAGAGCTAGATGGATTCAGGAGTGGTTATAGCATTATGTGTTATATCCATATGCTGAGAGAATTTATTGAAAGAGCGAGGGAATATGAACTCCCATTATGTATGTCTTTTATTGATTACAAAACGCTTTTGATGCTGTGAAACCATCGGCAATTACAATGGCTTTGAAATCCGGCAGTATTGAAGATGCGTATCATTATTAATAATATCAGTGAAAATGCAAGTGCAAAGGTTCAGTTATTCGATGATAAAGCAATAACTATTGGAAAGGGAGGGGGACCAGGTGACACCATATCTCCCAAACTCTTGAATGCCATACAGCAAAATGTCTCCCAATCATTAAAGTGGGAAAACAAAGCAATACAAATTAATGGAGGTTATGCAACTCACCTTCGTTTTGCTGATGACGTCGTCATTTTTGCAGCTGCCCCTACTAAGCTACAGATTATGATTCAGGAACTTGCTGACAAAAGGAAAGAATTGGGGTTAAAAATGAACTCTCAGAAGACATTACTGATGTACAATGATTTTACAAGAAATGAAGATTTTTCGATTGGTGGGGAAACCCTGGAGATAACCGATACCTACGTTTACCTTGGACAGCAGATATAAAGCGGAGATCACATTGATGAAGAAATTAATCGACCTATAAAACTTGCTTGAAAAACGTTAGGAAAAACAGTACAGTTTTTAAGAGCAATATCCCATTATATCATTAAAAAAGTGTTTAACTCTAACTAAAAAAGACATACAAATACTACAGACAAGTGAAAGAGGCATGGAGGGATGCATGCTTGGTGTAACCAGGAAAGATAAGAAGAGGAACTCGTGGATCAGGAAAATGACAAGAGTATAAGACATTATGATCAGAGTAAAATCCCTGAAATGGCAATGAGCTGGAAATAATTGCCAGAATAATGCACCACCGGCGGACAAGAGGAATTTTTGACTGGATTTGGCGGGACAGGAATAAGATCCAGAAGAAGACCACATGGGAGATGGGTGCATGAAATTCGAAAGCATTCAGCAGGACATAGGGAGGATTGGCTCAAGACAGAAGAACGTTGTGGAAGAAATTTGGGGAGACTTTCATCCAGCAGTGGATTGATACTGGTTGATGATGATATATTAAAATTCATGAGTCATATATATATATCTACTATATATATAAATATATGAATTGCATCATGTAAATCACATCATCCATAGAAAGCAAAACAAAATTTTGTAACCAATGAAGAAGCTTTAAATCCAAAAATTTGAAGTTTCAAGTTTTAAAGCGAACCGATAATCCCTGAAATCACGAGATCCCACTGAAACGCGCAACGCAGCATACAAAGATAGAGGTATGAAGTATATTGTAGTTATATGAAACACAAATCAAACAAAATGTTCACTCAACAAAACTAACCTCATACATTCGCAAACAGCATGTGGTTAGTTTTGTTGAGAATTCAACCCTCTTCTTGATTTGCATTTTTGGCTTTATGTTTTTGTCTTGTTTTGTGCTATTGTTCTGTTTCTTCTTTGTGGATCTGAGTTAGGCATTCCGAAACTTTGACTTGGTATTTGCACTCGCGTTCTTAGACCAAATTGTCAGGCCAAGGTATTTTTATTTACTATACTTACCATTTTAGAGTTTTTATTTGTATTTGGTGCTGTTGGCCTGGCTTTAATTATATACATATATATATATATATACTATGGTCACTACCTGTGTTGAGCTAAACAAGTTCAACACAGGTAGTGACCATAGATTGGTGAGATGTAAGATGCACCTCAACACTAAACTTGAACGTGGCAAGCTCATAAGACAAACAAAATCTATTGACATAACCAACCTTAAAAAACACCATAATACCTTCAAGTTGGAACTGAAGAACAGGTTCTCTGCTTTAGAAGGCCTAACATCGGAAGAAGTGGACATCTCTGAAGTTAACAGTAAAGTAACCAAAGCTCTTATGGAAACAGCAACAAAATTAGCTGGGTCTAAGAACAAGTTGCATGTAAATAAATTATCAGGAAAAACGAAAATGTTGATGCAAAAAAGAAGAGAGATGAGGACAACTAAAGAAGATGTGACTTCCAAAGTGGAATATATAGAGCTATGCAAGACAGTACGAAAAAGTATCACTGAAGACGTAAGAAAATTCAACTGTGAACTAGTGAGGAAAGCAATTGAAAACAACCAAAGCCTAAAGATAGCAAAGGGACATCTCAGTAAGGGAAGAAAACAGATTATGGCACTGAGAAAAGAAGATGGTTCTGTAACAAGAAATAGAGGCGAAATTTTGACAAGAGTGAAAGATTTCTACTCCAAATTATATGAAAGGGATGATACATGCACTCCAGACATCATGAAAGATACCAGTACCAGAGTTCCTCCAGTCCTTCCAGCAGAAGTTGCACATGCAATCAAGAACATGAAGCGGGGAAAAGCTCCAGGAGAAGATGGAATTACTGTAGACATCATACAAGAAGCAAGTGGAGAAATCGAAACAGTACTCGCCCAAATTTTCACTCGATGCCTTAATGAAGGAAAGATTCCTGAAGATTGGAACACCGCTACAATGATCCTGCTACATAAGAAAGGTGACATTGAGGATCTCGGAAACTACAGACCTATCAGCCTCCTATCAGTAGTTTATAAAATCTTCACTAAAGTTCTTTCACACCGCTTGAAGGTAACACTGGACATGGCTCAACCGAGAGAACAAGCTGGATTCAGGAGTGGCTACAGCACAATAGATCATATCCATGTGCTGAGAGAACTAATTGAAAGAGCGAAAGAATATGAACTTCCATTGTGCATGGCTTTTATCGATTATGAAAAAGCCTTTGATTCGGTGAAACCATCAGCAGTTGCAATGGCTCTGAAAACCTGCGGTATTGAAGATGCATACATTAATATTATTAATAACATCTATGAAAATGCAAGTGCAAAGATTAGGCTGTTTGAAAATACAACACACATAAAAATTGGAAAGGGAGTGAGACAAGGTGACACCATATCTCCGAAGCTCTTTAATGCCACATTGGAGGGTGTTTTTCAGTCGCTGAGCTGGGAAAACAAGGGGATAAAGATTAATGGAGATTATCTAACCCACCTTCGTTTTGCTGATGACGTAGTCATTTTTGCAACTAGCCCATCAGAGCTGCAGAGTATGATCCAGGAACTTGCTGACAAGAGTAAAGAAGTGGGATTAAAAATGAACTTTCAGAAGACAAAAGTGATGTTCAATGCTTTTACAAGAAATGAAGATTTATCGATTGATGGAGAAAAGCTGGAGATAACAGACACGTACGTTTATCTTGGACAGCAGATATCAAGTGAGGGTCACATTGATGAAGAAATTAATCGGCGTACAAAACTTGCCTGGAGAGCTTTTGGAAGAAACAGCATAATTTTCAAGAGCAATATGCCATTATGTCTTAAAAGAAAAGTGTTTGATCAATGCATCCTTCCAGTGCTTACGTATGGTGCAGAGACGTGGACCTTAACTAAAAGAGACATACAAAGGCTGCAGACAACTCAAAGAAGCATGGAGAGGTGCATACTTGGTGTAACCAGGAGAGATAAGAAGAGGAACTCGTGGATCCGAAAAATGACAAGAGTGGAAGACATCATGATCAGAGTTAAATCCCTGAAATGGCAATGGGCTGGACATACTGCCAGAAGGACAGATCATCGATGGACAGCCGAAATTTTAGATTGGATTCCAAGGGACAGGAAAAGACCCAGAAGAAGACCACATGGGAGATGGGTGGATGAAATTCGAAAGTATGCAGGGGTGACATGGAGGAGACTGGCACAAGACAGACCGTTGTGGAGGAAACTTGGGGAGACCTTCGTCCAGCAGTGGATTGATAATGGTTGACAATGATGATGATGATATATATATAATGAAAAATCCATGAGTCAGCTTTTGTGCCAGCGTTTTCCGATCGTTCCTTAATAGGATATATTGCACGAAAACATTTAACTGAAAACTGAAATCTGTGGTGCTCCGGTGATAAGAAGAAAATGATAAAAAAAAAGAACAAAATCTATACCTGTAGTTTCGGTACAATTGTCTTTAACCAGCAAACTTTATTTTATTGGCTGTGCATATAAGAAATTTAAGACATCTATATTTTTGTACCACTTTGTGATCATTGTAATGTACCGTTAATTCGAAACGCAAGTTAATTTAACCTTTAAAGACTCCTAGGTCAACCACGTTGTGTGTTCTTTTATTTGGATCCAAGACGACGATGTTGTTGGTTTATTTTACCAACTCCAAATATTCCCATGGAAATATATATATAGCTGGACATGGGAAAAGCATGATTTTTTCAGGTCGAGTCCAACAGCTTTTAACGATTGAACCTGTGCCTTGTTGATACTCATGGCAAAACTGAGAACAACAGGGAACTGTAGGCGTTTTAATTAAAATATGTCAGACGGGAGGATTGGAATACGTGGAATAAAAGTGATTGAAGAAACCTAGTCAAAATTTTCGCATGGAAATAACTTGGAACTATTTATAGCGAGTAGTAATACAAGGAGAGCGGTGATCTGAAACCTAAAAAAACCCGCAGGCAACTGGGGTGGAAAGATATACGTAGCACTTTGGAAGTCTAATGTAGTAAACAGATATATCAATTTTCTAATTCTAAATAGTGCGTTTTATGTCAAATTCGAAACATTGGTTACAGAAATCTTCAAAATCTTCCCGCAGAAATAGCTTGGAATGTCTTACAGTGCGTGAAAACGACGGAGAGCCACGGTCTAAAAACGTAAACAAACCAGCAAGCAGGTGCGCAGAAATCATACATGTGAACCTTCAAAAGTGCATCCCAAAACGTTTCGGTACAAACTATTAATATCGTCGCTTCTATTGTACCATAGGTATTCTCCTGCATAGTTTTGTATTATCAGTCTGCATCCATAAAGTCACCCCTAAAAGGGTGAAAGTTTGGCGCACATAAGTTGCTCAACGCCAATTCAAAAAACCGCGTTTTTATAATGTTTTTATCACATTTAGCATCCGGATCGCGTAATTTAAGCAGACTGCAGTGAAATGATTGTACGTTTATGTAAAACACGATTAAATAATGTTCGATGATAGTTTAGTAACATATCTTGTTATTTAACAATACAATTAGCTATTCTAGTGTCACTTCAAGGGGCAATATGCTGCACGATCAGATTTTAACAGTTGTTAAATGCTTTAAAAACTAATAAATTAATTAAAAGGAAGCAAATTCGAATTAAAAGAAGGATCCAAGCCCCCTTAACTACTGTGTTCGCACTAAATTTCGAGACCCTACGTTGAGTAGTTTCCTCGGTAGCCGATCTACAGACAATTTTATTGTTGTACATAGCAAACGTGATTGGATAATACTCGAAAGAATTTAGAACTTGATTAAAAATACGAATTTGTAATATTAATTTTTAATAATCTTCGATTTTTTTATTGAAGGTTTAACGACCACCATGAGCAACTCGATGGGCTATAAGCAGTCGCCTGTCCCTAATTTAGGGCCACTGGTTCCAGGGAAGGGAGAGAACCAGTGCCGTAATACAAACACAGCATTCATGATTCACTGGGATTCGAACCCAGAACCTTCTCGTTCGAATGGCCCTAAGCCAGCGCTGAGACCACTGCGACACTGGGATAGCATTGGAGTTTGTAGTAAATTCTATAGCCAAATTGATGGTGATCTTGAAGTTAAGAAGACATTTCAGGGAAGTCTAATAACGAGTTTTGTAAAAACTGCACCTTTGATGGAAGTTGGAGATTAACTTATCAGTGTGTGCTTCAAAACCCAAATAAAATATTATATTCACAATAATAATAATAATGAAAAGAAGTTCAATAAGTACTAGGTAATTTTTAGAAACCGTTTTGAAAAGCAGGTACTGTTAAACAAGGGCCTCAGATGTAGAGGCCTACAGGTCACGCACCGTAATGATGTAACTAATAAATGGCCTACTTATGGATTAAACTTATTTCCGTGGACAGAATTACCCCAAAATATAAATTGATTCTATTTCGAATTTTCAAACTGAGTTAATTCTCGACAGGAAATTCAAAAGCTTAAACGGGCCTACTTACAGCTCTGCTCCTCGTATTACAGTAGCTTCCTAAAATCAAACGAAAGTTCAGCCAACAACTTGATTCATTTATCGACCTATTCGATCTCGATTGAACATGTTTTGTGAAACAAAGAAAATGAAAATTCGTTGTGCAGTTAGTTTATTAATTCCTTTCTTTGCTCACTTTGCTTAATTGACACATTCACCTTTCCAAAAGTGACAGTTAGAAATCTGTTTATTTAGATTTAAAATTAATTTTCAGTTGTTCAATGAAAGGAACAGTGACGTGCCATAGTTGTGATTATATAGAAATCTATATGTACTTACGAGGAAACTTTGATGAAGAGTTACAGATATTTCCTTTGCGTGGTATCAGTTCCTGTGTGTGCGCTGTAGTCGCACACAACACAACCTCTTCTTCCCACAGCTAAAGTATCAAATGTTTTCATTTTTTTTTTACGCGCCTTCGTCTGCGCTGGTCATCTAGTCTGACGTCAAAGATAACCCAGGCATTCTGACTGAGGTTTGATGAAGAGTTAAGGACTCCGGCAGACTAAATAAAGAAAAGCGCTGAGTTCTGGAATGACGGCTTCTTAGGTTTCACATGAGTCAAGGAATGGGTACTGGTGCTCCAGCATGAACATTTTAGCTACAAACACTGCTATTGGAAAAAAATGTTTATAGATCCTTTTTTTCTTTCTTTTTGGTTTGCTTCCCGCTATTCAGCATTCTTATCTGTCAGATGCATAATGAGTTAAGATCCTCTATCTTACACACACACACACACACACACACATACACGTACCGAGAAAACAGCGCAAAAAAAGAACAAAATGTGCGAGATGAATTGGGTGACGTGACGCAACTTATTTTCTCTACACATATGCTGAATTACAAATTTCAGAGGTTCTATCTTTTACGTCATTCATTTCCCTCTTCGTAATTATCTGAAAATAGTAATAAAACTACACTAGTCCGTAACCCGTGCTATACACGATTGAAAACCTGTGGCTGATTTTCTTTTCTTGTCATATAACACGAATAGTATTAAAATGCATAACTATAGTAAACGGTTGAATAATTAATGGGCAATGTATAAGATGGGTCACCAACAATAAAATTTTCGTAATTTGTCCATTACTTTTTCCAACTATTCGTATACGAATTTAACAATGACGTTCCTCACTATTGTATGAACATGTGCTTACCAGTCGGTGACGGGCTTGTATTGGAGTATTGAGACGTTCTTTCTTTTTTTTATTGGGGGTTTAACGACCACCGTCAGCAACTCAATGGGCTATAAACAAACGCCCGTTCCTAATTTAGGGCCACTGGTTCCAGGAAAGGGAGAGAGCCAGTGCCGTGTATGACAACCACAACATCCATGCCTCACCGGGATTCGGACCCGGACTCCATTCCGACGAATGATCAGAAGCCATTGCTTAGACCACTGCGTTACCAGGGCGGCGACGTTCTTTCGGTGACCCGAAATGATATCGTGCTTAGATAACTACACAATGGGGTTAAAATTGTGTTTTATTTTGCCAGTTTAGTTTTAACAATTGTTTTCATTGGTAACATTAAATGATCTATACTAATATATAAAGAGAGAAACTTTGTGTGTTTGAGGTAATCTCGAAAACTACTGAACAGATTTGGATAATTTTTTCACCGTTGGGAAGCTTATTTGATTCCGGTGGACATATGCCATTTCGTTTATTTTTTATTATTTTTTTATTATTTTTGGTTGTACTATACCTAATCAGATCGCTTTTAAGTAGTTCCCGATTTCCAGTTTATCGTTCCGCTTTGTTTACATTACAACATGATCACACCCAACGTGAAAGAAAATAGTTCACGATAATATACGGAATTGTTTTTACTAAAAATTCTTTCACCGTTGGGAAGCTTATTTCTTTTCTGTGGACGTAGGCTATTTCGTTTTTTTTTTTAATTATTTTTGGCTGTACTACCCAATCATAACGCTTTCAAGTAGTTCTCAATTTCCCATGTATCGTTCCGCTTACGGCGGATTGTACAAAGAAAATGCCATGGTAACATAAAAAAATTACTTATACCACATAAAAAATTATGAAAATCGCTCCAGTGGGTGGCGCTGGCGAATAGATTACAGACCACATACGAATTTTATATTTAAAGTAATGAAATTTGTCAGCATTTCATATTATGTCATTTAACATACACATTTTTCATATCGTTCTAATTTAATCTGTAGCATGTCTACATTTACAAGAGGGAAGACTGTTCAGATATAAATTATGGGCACACGGACGTAATTTATATTCTCATTTCAGTAACACCGGAAAGCTCACCGGAATTCGTTTTTTGAGGGGGGTGGGGGGGGGGGGTCTTATCATTCCAGTACACGAATAACGAATTTCATTGTAAGTTCAACTGAAATTCTGTAAAGGATTTTTTGCAATTTATTTTCTTCGTGTGTGCATATTTTATATACTATTGACATCAGCGTATGGCACATAACATGTAATTACTGTCAGTTTTAATCATCTTCGTAGGACAAAGTTCATTTATATGGGAAGGTTTCAATTTTCACTATAATTAAATATAAAGAAAGAGACGGGCGCTTTAGCTGAGTACGGCGACTTCCAAATAATTTGTTTTCCCCCTTGTGATCGTTTTTTCCCCATAGCTCGAAAAGTGTACCCTGATATAGGAAACTATTGGAGACACCTACATAATAGCGTGTTAGTCCGCTATTTGCTTTTAAAATAGCCTAGATTCAATGAGACAAGGATTCAACATCAGGCGCTGATACTGACAGGTATTGTCAGCAAAGTGGATGTGTTAGAATCCGTCAATTACTAAATGTTCGCAGAAGCAGGATCTCTATTACGAGTGGCTTTCTCAATATCATCCGACAGATGTGAATTTCAAAGATATTTTCAAACCCATAAACAAGCTGATTTTTTACGAATCAAAAGATTATGTCGAAGACATAAATTCCTGGAGAATTTTTGACATACGTTGTGAATTTGGACTTTCATATGTAGCACAGATCCTCAGGTTTTAAGTTCCAATAAATCTCCCGAGAAAATAATGAAGTTCCAAGAAGCACCGCTAGAGGGTAGCACACCCAGTTGAAATCCCCTTTCCTTCACTTGACCGTTGCCATCCCTCAAAGAACCACCGAAAGTTCCAAAAATCACCGCTAGGGGGCAGTACACCGATTACACCTATGTCTACCCGCACTAGGCCGTTGCCATCCCTCAAAGATCCATCGAAAGTTCCAAGAAGCACAGCTAGGGGGCAGCACATCGAGTTGGCATACCTTTCTCCCCACTCGGTCGATGCCATCCCTCAAAGATCCATCGAAAGTTCCAAAAGGCATCGCTAGTGGGCAGCACATCGAGTTAACATCCCCTTTTCCCCCCACTCGGTCGTTGCCATCCCTCAAAAATCCACCTAAATATCCAAAAAGCACGCTTGGGGGCAGCACATCTCCCTATGTCTACCCCTCCTCGGTCGTTGTCATCCCTCAAAAATTCATCGAAAGTTCCAAGAAGCACCGCTAGGGGGCCGCACATCGAGTTGACATCCCTCTATGTCTACCCCACTCGGTCATTGCTATCCCTCAAAAATCAATCGAAAGTTCGAAAAAGCACCGCTAGGGGGCACATCAGCATCGACCGAACACACTAGCGCCACCTGCCACGCCCCCTCGTCTGCCTGCCGCAAACCACGCCCCCTGCTCCTTCTCTTAGAAGGAGCTGCTCCTTGGCGCCGGATCCGCTCTTTTATACTACTGATGTCATAATGATTTGAATGCTTTACGCTCCATTTGTCCTGATGAAGCCGAGCCAAAAGATCGAAGAAACTATGGTAGATCTTAAAATAAAATATTTAATTATGAATAAACGTTGCTGAGATTTATTCCATCATAAGGTCTTTCCCATGTAGACGTCTACGCTTCGAACACGTCTGAAAATTTTGCAGTGAGCTATTTATAAAGCCATCTCCATGACATTGTTCCGTTTGTAGAGGCTGTCACGTGGAAGATTGCGACTGGGTGGTCCTAATGTTTTCCTCATTCCGAGTATCTTGAACTTGATATTATTCATTATCTTCGGATACTTTGAAACGAATTCGGCAAAGCTGGTAACACGAAGGAAATATCCTTGGTGGTGTAAAGAAAATATCTAGTGACCAGATTAACAATTCAATATTCTGTTAATTCTCTGGCATCATCAAGAGCGGGGAAACACATTTCGTAGATTTTTTACAGTACAGTACTATCTTTGTCACTGCTTGCAAAGGGTGTAATCCCTTGTACCACAAGTGCAGAAGAAAAGATGCCACCCATTTTATTCTCAGCCTAATAAATGAAGCACCAAACGCTTTTCAAACTCCTTCCTTAATTTCTGACACTGAAAATTCTTCGTATTACTTTATTGGCTGCATTTAACCGGACACGTAAAGCAGAGATAAGTAAATTAAATCAATACCAGGCAATTTACTTTATGGCGCCCAACAAAGGTGAAGCACGTGTCGAGACAACAAAATATATAAGTGGCGCCCAACAAAGGTGAAGCACGTGTCGAGACAACAAAATATATAAGTGGCGCCCAACAAAGGTGAAGCACGTGTCGAGACAACAAAATTTATAAGTGCCGCCTAACAAAGGTGAAGCACGTGTCGAGATAACAAAATTTATAAGTGCCGCCTAACAAAGGTGAAGCACGTGTCGAGACAACAAAATTTATAAGTGGCGCCCAACAAAGGTGAAGCACGTGTCGAGACAATAAAATATACAAGTGGCGCCCAACAAAGGTGAAGCACGTGTCGAGACAACAAAATTTATAAGTGGCGCCCAACAAAGGTGAAGCACGTGTCGAGACAACAAAATTTATAAGTGGCGCCCGAAGACTTTTTCACACGAGAGTAAGTATTACATAATGTGTGCTCACAGTATTCAGTATGCTGACTCATTCGAGAAGGCTTGTGACACATCCCTTTCTAAATCACATCTAGTCCTCAACGTAGGCCAGAGGCGCAGCAAATGGTAGGTTCCCGTGTCCGGACCCCCACCTATGAGACCAGTTGTTTTTTAATATGATTCCCATACCATCGGTCTCCGACAGGAGAGATTCCTAACCCTCTAACTGGTCTCCAAGTTTCCTAATTGGTGAATTTTAATTTTCACAATAGCTGAAATCACGCATTATAGAATTCTTTCTAAAATAAAATACATTCTCTGAAACTACAAGCAGACCCCCCCCTCCCATTCAGAATTTATGGGTGAGCCCGTGACGTAGGCAATTATATGAGGCCTGCGTACTGATATTTTGGATGAGGAGTGTGACGTTTTCGAAAATCATGTCCCTGGCTGACCGACCACAGTTCCTCACGGCACTATGGTGACGGCTGCACGACGAAGTAAGATATTGTCGCATTGTATTCCACATGCAGGTTCAATAATATCTACTGGAAATGGCGGCGCGTTAAACTTTCTTGATGATATCGAACACCATTTCGTTCTCTATAACATTACCGGCGACTGTCGGATAGCAGGTATTTGCATGAAAGACAACAAAATTGTAGAGATAAATTTTGTCGGTGTAGATTAATTGGTAAAGAATTCGACTCCGGAGTAGAGGGATGCGGGTTAGAGCTTAATCATCGACTTCCGGATGTAGAAATGGATCAACTGGCCGTTGGGTCCTTCGAAAAATGTGTAACGACTGTTCCACACATCGTCTGGAATTAATAAGAAATCTTTCTTCGCATCAAAAAAAATTGCGAGGGAGATGATATGAAGTAAAGCGCGTGTTGAGATAACAAACATTATAACTTTCTGGGGTTTTGTGCATAAACCAACTATACAATGGGGTACATATATCCTACGTAGGGTAGAAAACGAAATATGAAAAACAGAAAGAAATATATGCTTGAAGGTTGAAAAATTTCTGAAGGATTTCGTGTTTGTGAACGATGGCAACAGTATTGTTGTAACCAGTTCCTTGAAAAAACGAAAAGGAAAGTACAGTCAACTCTGGATATAGTGAACTCTGTTACAGTGAACATTCGGTTATAGTGAAACTAAATCATTGGTCCCGACCCGCAACATCGGAAATGTACATTAAAATTGTCGTTTACAGTGAACACTCAACTTCGGTTATAGTGAACCTAAAAATAAAACTTCAAAAAAAAAGAATGTACTTGTATCGTGAAATTGTAACCTATTTCAAAACAAACCTTCTTGTAAAAACTTGAATGAATGTGTTGAGAACAATATTGTAGGCCTTCTACTCCTTAAAGTGCATTGTAAGACAAAAGTAGGAATAAAGACCTCAATAACATCAAGCTGTTTTTCCTGCCTGCCAACACCACGTCAATCTTCCAAACCATGGATGTGATTCGGAGATTTAAAACCTATTACAGAAAGGAACTAACGCTTCATTTAAACCAAGACTTTGAATCAAAGCAGAACATATCAATAAGTTTTCTGAATACGGTACGTTTCCGAAGCAAAGCTTGGAGGAGTGTGAAAACTGTCACTATACAGAACTGTTTCAGGAAGTCTGGCTTGGCTACTGGAAGTGTGGCATTCGAAGAACACGATGACGGGCGTCTCAAGGACCTGTTTCAGCATATCGGTGCGAATTCCACTGAAGCTGAACATTTTATCAATGCTGACTGTGAAGTTATAACGAATGAAATCCCGTCGGATGAAGCTATTGTCGAGGCTGTGAAAGCGGTTCCAGCACGGACGAAAACGAAGCTGAAGATGACGAGGACGATAATGAAGAACGTTTTCCAGCAATGATAGAGGCATTGGGGAGTGTTAGGACTGTGCTAAAGTTCCTAGAATGTATGTTAAATGTAGAATCGAGTGTAGCAAAGGCACAGACTCTAGAAAAGGACACAGAGAACATGTTTATTAAAACTCTTTGCAGCAAGCAGCGGCACATAACAGACTATTTTCATGTTAATTACGGTAATGTAAAATTATTATTTTTTTTACTTAATTTAATGAATTTAAAGATGATAATCAGATTTTTTGGTGCAAATGTGACAAGGATGGCAAGTCAGATAATATTTGAAAATTTCGTCGTCCTGCAGCGGGCATCAAATCCGCGTCTCCCAGATCACACGGGTAGGCTAACCATTAAACCACCCAGAACGACCAAGTCCCAAGTTTCCGATTAATTGGAATATGTTAGCATACATATTCAAAATAGTGATTAGCATACCCGGGCGCTATCTGGGAGACGCGGATTCGAGTCCCGCTCCAGGACGATGAAACTTTCAAGTTTTCGGATATTATCTGACTTACCATCCTTCTCCCATTTACACCAAAAAACGGATTGTCATCTTCAAATTTGTATTATACGGTGTAATCCCGTATTTCTTTCATGATATATCTGCTCCTCCGGGCAATCACGGGATAGGACTATTAACCTCCAGATTCGCTAAACATTAATGCCGGTTGCTTCGACTAGCGAATCATGTGATGATTATATTCACATTAATCGGAAACTTGAGACTTGGTCGTTCTATGTGTTGTAGTGGTTATCATACCCGGGCGCTCTCTCGGAGACGCGTATTCGAGTCCCGCTCCAGGACGATGAAATTTTCAAGTTTTAGGATATTATCTCATTTACCATCCTTGTCACATTTAAACCAGCAAATCGGATTGTCATATACAAATTTGTGTAACATGGTGTAATCCCGTATTTGTTTCATAATATAATGAATATTCACTGAAGTGCCAGAAAACTGGTACAGACGAGCTTATGTAAAATACATAGCAACGTCCCCTATACGCGTACTCGGTTGCATCTGTCAGTGCGTTTATAAAACGATAGACATCCTTGCCAGCTGTCAGAGCAGTTTTTGGCATGAAAGAAATATATGCTTGATGCCCCGTCGTAGTAATAACGATTTAAGCGATTTTCAACGCGGTGTAATACTGTAGTTGGCGCTCGTGAGATGGGTCATAGTATTTCAAAGGTAGAAAATAACTTCGGATTTTCACGGACGACCATTGCAAGGGTGTACCGTGACTACAAAAATACCGACAAAACCCCTAACCTACGATACCAGTGTTGCCGTAAAAAGACATTGGGTCTCAAGAATCGTCGGCTGTCAAGAATCGTTTCACGAGACAGGTGTGCAAAATTCTCGCAGGTATAATCGGAATTCAATGCTGGAGTCTCAACAAGCATCAGCGTCCGGATTGTGCAACGTACCCTGCACGATATGGGGTTTGGGAACCGCCGCCCAACTGGAGTCCCCTTGATGGGTGCAGGACACAGCGCTATGCGCCTCGCTTGGGCACGGCAACACCGCCACTGGACACTTTGTGACTGGAAAGAAACAAGTAGCCTGGTCTGACGAGTCGCGTTTCCAACTGTATCAGGGAGATGAAAGAATTCGTGTATGGTGCAAACTCCATGACGCCATGGATCCCGCCTGTCAGCAGGGAACTGTACCGGCTGGTGAGGGGTCCGTAATGGTATGCGGTATGTTTAGCTGGACTTCACTGGGACCCCTGGTACGTCTACAAACGTCTGTGAGTAGCCAACGCTATGTGCGCATCTTTCCTGACGAGGTACACCCGTTCATATCCTGCATTCATGCTGATGGGATGTGCCTGTTCGAACAGGACAATGCACCTCCACACAAGTGTCAGGACGCCACATTATGGTTAGAGGAGCATTCATCTGAATTTGGGGTGTAGCCATTCCCAGCCAAGTCCCCAGATCTTAACGTGATAGAACACATTTGGGATGCCATGCAACGCGCTATCGAACACAGGAATCCGAAACCACGGAATACACCCGAATTGTGGAACGCTCTGCAGGACGTATGGTGTGCCTTGCCTACAGCATATTTCCAGAAGCTAGTGGAGTCCATGCCCCGTCGTATTTCTACAGTCCTGCGCTCCCGTGGATGACCTACCAAGTGTTAGACACGTGTACCAGTTTTCTGGCACTTTAGTGTACAGTACCTACATCAAAATATTACTTTTTGATACATATGTACATATTTCATTTTCTTGCTCTCAATTCCGGTTAAGGGAAGATACTTCGGTGTTAGTGAATCTCGGATATATTGAACGAAATATGCGAGTCTGCAGAGGTTTACTGTAAGCGGAGTTGCCTGTGTTTAGACATCGTGTTTTGTATTAATATCCGATTTTCGTAGGTCCGTTTAAGATCTAAATTAATTGAGATAGAGTGGGTGGCGGTGGTACAGAACTTTTTACGTTTCATATCTCCAAGCTCAGTCAAATAAAAAAAAAAACTTCTGCCGATAGCGACGGCCGTAAGATCTGGTTGCACGCGCTTTGGTTCTGATTCTGTAAGTGAGATTATTTTGTTACTTTGTTACAGCACTCCAGTCACTTGTGTTCTTGTCAGGTTGCAAACAACCTTTGAAGTGCTAATTTCATTTTCAGCGAAACTAAAAACAAATTATTAAAGTTTGTGACAGAATTAATGACATAAAGTGCACTAAGAACAGTGGACTGTGTGTGCGCGAGAAATACCTTGGTGCTGATCTCTCCCTATCATCTGCGCGTTAATTAATAGAATGCTTTGTTTTATAATTTTTTTGGTTTTACGGAAGCACTTTATTACATGGCTGTTCTGCATGATCATATGTTATTTTACAAACGCATAGCATCTTCAAATAACGATTATCAGCATGGCTGAAGATGCAAATTATATTTTTCCTAAGTAAAGGATGCTTTATCCAGTTTAAGTACATATTTTTCAGGACATCTCTAATTTTTTGCGGCTCACTAATACCAGTTTAATATCATGAAATAAATAAACGGAAACGAAGGATCTTGATAATAAAGATTTATGGTAAACTTCATTCCATTTTTATTCCTTTCGGAAATTTGTAATTACTCTTTTGTTTCTTAATCTGTAGTCATTTAGAAAACAATTTTTATTTATATGAATTATTTATACCATATGCACCATTTCGAAATGGCGCAAAAGTTTTGACACAACTCAGACTCTTGAGAATGTCATCCAAATAATTGTCACTGCAATTTTAATAGCCGCCAGTATCAGGTGTTTCAGATCATTTCTGGAGAAATTTCCAAGAATTTGACTATATTGATGCAATTGATCGCAGTCATTTCTATTATTTCGACTAGTGTATTCGCGTCCCAGAATGTTTTTTTCTTTATGAATAATCTCAGAGTCCTCATGATTGTAGTGCGCTAACTACCAAATTAAAAGATACATACACTGCCGGAAAGTGAAAAAAGAACACCAAGAAGGAATTGGCGGACGATCATAAAATTTACATATGTTAATGGGGTAGAGTTTACGTAGGTGTAATGTTAATTTCGGGATCACCCGGTGAGCGTTTACGCCACAGCACGGCATAATATGCAAATTATCGTCGGTGATATTTAAGGAGTACGGCGAAGTGAATGTAATCAATCGACGGCGTACGGACACGTGCGAAGACCCTGAAGAAGCTGCAATGCCTGGACATGGAAGACCTGTACGATTTCAGCAGTTATCGGACTTTGAGCGAGGTCGTCTAGTCGGACTCCGCGAGGCCGGGTGGTCGTATCGTTGTACTGCCGAGTGAATTGGACGCGAAGAATCAGTGGCGTTACGATGGTGGCGTAAATGGTCCGAGGAACATTCCCACACGAGAAGACTTGGAACTGGAAGTCACAGACGGACAGATGAGCGGACCGATCGACGCATAAGAAGAGCGGCGTTGTCAAGCAGAACGTCCACTGCAACGCAAATCCGAGCTGCCGTTGCACCTGAGGTGACTGTGCAAACAATCCGCAACCGTCCACTGGATGCAGGACTACGTGCACGTGTGTCTCTGGCATGTGTACCTCTGACTCCAGCTCACCGTCAGGAACAACTGCAGTGGTGTCGCCAACGTCTGCACTGGAAAACGCAATGACGATCTGTCGTGTTCAGCGATGAAAGCAGATTCTGCTTGGGAGCCCCCAATGGCCGTATGCGTGTTCGCAGATGCACTGGGGAGCGTCTCAACCCTTCTTGCATCCGCCAGCGACACACAGGGCCAACACCTGGTCTCCTGGTGTGGGGAGCGATCAGCTATCACTTCCGTAAACAACTAGTGTTTGTACCGGGTACGTTAAACAGCACTTCCTACATCAATAACATCATTGAGCCCGTTGTTGTGCCATTTGTGAGGTCGGTCCATCGTGGTGTTTTCCAGCAAGATAAACGCAACATGCAGTTCAGGGTGTGAGACAACTTCCATGGCCTGCACGTTCACCGGATTTTTCCCCCATTGAGCACGTGTGGGAATTTATGGGACAACGACTTATCCGGTCTCCATGGCCAGCCATGACCATCCCCGATTTACGCGTCTAGGTTGAGGATGCTTGGAACTCAATACCCCAAACTTACATCCAACATCTGCACGACAGACTCCATGCCGGAATTGCACAGTGTTGCGCAGATCATGGCGGTTCAACCTCGTACTAACCATGTTACATGGAAATGTTACTTTTCAGTTTACCAGCAAATACAGCTGTATTTTGCCATAATGTTTTGATCACGTTATCCTTTGTATTCCGTTATTATGCTGTATAAATTTCGTTGGTATCAGACGTCTCCTTCTTGGTGTTATTTTTTCTCTTTCCGCCAGTGTATACACTAGGTGACAGAGAAAATGCCATACCACGAAGACGTGAACGCAGCGCCATGCAACTTGCAGGGTTTGTGAACACGTACAAGGTATGCAAATGATTGTATTTGCAGGCAAATCGCACAAACAGCGCGCGGGATATAAGCGGACAACCATCCCGTGAGGCCAACAGTGGATATGTCTTCACGGCCGCGAAAAGTGAGCGGTTCTTCTGTAAACGTTGTTGGAGAACGAAAACAGGGTGCCAATGTCGATAAGACGCCATCGTACGCGATTTCGTCAAATAGATGAGTTCACGAGAGGTGTGATCATAGGCCTTCGTACCGACGGATGGTCCTTGCGTCTTATTGTGGAAGAAACTCAGCGTGATGACACAACCATCGGTCGCATTTACACACAGTTGTCCCAAAAGGATCTGTGCAACGTCATAGGGGGACCGGATTCCAGAGACGGACGTCCGAGTGCAACGATCGTGGCATCTGGCGTCATGCCATAGCGGACCCACAGCCCACAGGCCAAAATGGCCAACATTTTCCGGAATGTACGGGGAGGCTTGGATGCGCCGATTGGCTGCATCTGATTGGCTGTACAGCCGTCCGTTGCAAAGTATACCCTTAACAGCGAGCAATTGTCGTCACCGCTTGGCGTGGTCAAGAGCTGCGTGAGGTGCCCGAATGGAATAGTGTGATGCTCAGCGACGAATTGCTGTTCTGTCTCACCACGGATGATCGCCGTGTGAGAGTCTGGAGGCGACGTGGACAACGAGCTGATTCCTTCGTCATTGTTAAGCGCCACACGGCCGCCTGGCAGCGTGGAATCATGGTGTGGCGGGCTATCAGCGTCAACAGCCGCTCACCGCTGTTACGCATTACGGGCACATTGACGGCAAGTCGCTATACGGCCCGTGGGACTACCGTATCTGCAGGGAATCCTAAACGCCTTTTTTAAAAAGGATAACTCCCGGCCGCACATAGCTTAGATCAGTCTGAATGCTTTACACGGTGTGAGGAGGCTACCGTGGCCAGCACGATCCCCCGACTTCTCACCCATCGAGCATCTGCGGGACACGATTGGACGTCGCTTGAGTACCTCCCACCCCCGCAAAATGAAGATGAACTGTGACTCGGATCAACACCACATGGTCCACGATACCCCAAGACTCTATTCGGACTCTTATTGCCTGGATGCCACGTCGGATTCCACTCTGTATCACCCAAAACGAGGAACACACTCCTTATTGATCATCCTGTACAGTCGGCCTCTCGTCTGTAAGTGGCAATTTAATCATTTGTTCAGGACCTGCTTGGCTATCTGTGTGTGCAGGTTTGTCTGTTTTCGAGCATTCCTTCATGCTGTGACATTTTATCTGTCAGGCAGTGTATAATACGGAGAAGAGATTATGCGGTTACGTCACATCAAGTAAAGAATATTTCAAAATACTCCTAATTATGAATTTATTAGGAGTACGGCAATTATTCCTAATAAATTTATAAAACTTAAACTTTATTTTCTTTTTATCTCGAATCTCGAGTAGGCAATTTATTTTGCCTATTGCTTCTTATAGGTTTATGTTTATTACAAGCAAATTTGGGCCTGCTAGTTTAAAGTATTTAGCTAGAAATTAAAAACTGTTTTTAACCCACTACTACATTAAAACGAGATATTTTCCCACACAATATTTACGTATTCCCCCAAAAAACAGAAACATAACACAACATTGTCCTTTCAGATTACGGATTAGTTCCGAAACATTAAATTAGGAAAAAACTATGAAAAAATTGCTAATATCAACACTTTGTCGTCCTACCTCATAATTTGATTTTAAAGACATTTGATAATCTGCTTTTTTCTAAGGAAATGATTTCTGCACTGTAGTTTTTGAGCTTATTTTTAATCCATAGAAACCTACATACTGACGGGATGTAGGTAAAAATACCCCCGAAAACTGAAAAGCGGTAAAAATACCGAAAAAGGAAAGCCGACTTTATAATATTTGCGAAATGGTTCCACTGCTTGATAATTTAGATTTCCATAAAAAATTTGGCACAGTAGAATGTACACAGTATCTATCTCTCAAAGCATATTTTGTCATTCTTTATTGGAATATTTCACGGCAGTAGTTTCTAAATGTTTGCATTTCACAGGCCAGAAAGCTTTAACACAAAGGAAAAAGAAAAAAGAAAGAAAGAAAGAACGAAAGAAACAACGGGTTATTGATTTTGGGTTCACCTGTTTTGTTTTCAAGTAGGGATATAAAGAAACTACTGCATTCTTCTTCGTATGATCCTCAGAGCCCCATTATCCGCAGGCGGTTGAATTAAGTAAAGAATCTACATATATCCCAAGCCGTAATTTCCTACAGAAAAGTCGTGATTCACAGGTCGACAAAGAAATCCAAAGAAAGAGAAAAAAAGATACTCTTATTAAAATATCTGTCACTTTTTAAGTGATTGTTCCCCTAATTTCATTTACAAAAATAACAAAACTCGTGTAGCTAGACCTGGCAGTACTTGTGTTTGACGTTGGCACCCACGAGTGTGTGTGTGTGCAGCGAGTCTTACATCACGAATTGGTTCGCTTTTATTGCATCGAATTTTAAGGCAAACTATTCATAAATAAAAACAAAATATTTCCAACTGTTCGTGGATCTCTATATTTGTATCGCACTAACATTTTCTGTTGCTAACGCATTTTTGGTAGCTTTCCAAATATACGACTTTGACAATTACGACTCGGGCTTTTTCAAAATTAAAATTTCAGTATGACCGTTGTATCTAAGTGGTAGGCATAATGCTGTCACATTCGTCAAAAAAAACACGGGATTTAACATTCTTTCACTTTTCTCAGAATGTTCTGTGCAAGAAAAAGAGAAATCCCTTTCTTTTTTGTGGATAGATGCATTTATAGAAGGGAAGAGAAAAATATAATTTTTTTAATGCACGATATTTTGTTCGAATCTGTGGCTGATTTTTTTATTATTTGTGTTCTCGAAGAAGCGCGTTCCGCTGATATACCGATGACACCACAAAATCGCTTTAACTCGCTTTGAGTAAAACATCTCACTTTCATTTACGGGAGAAAAAAACAAGAACTTTTTTTTCAGGAAATGAAAAATAGGCGTTTTCCCAGAAATAAGCAGCCACACCTTAGCTACAAATTATTCTGAACTGCTATGATATTATGCGAATTGCTTTTTATTTGATTCTGCTAACTGAAATTCCACGGCAGCATTTTCACATTCAAAGTAATTTCATGATAAATTCTCAAAGTTTTAATACATCTATTAGATTCTTTAAAATTCCAGCTCCAAACGCTATGTTAATAAGTATAAGCCTTTCAGTGGAATGTCTTTTTTTTAATGTTTTGTTTTGCATAAATTCTGGTTCACATCGCACTGTATTTTTGTAGACGATTAAATAACATTTGAAAAGGGAAACATGCATAATAATTTCCCCTTTATATCCTGACCGTTTTGCTTTGGTTGGTGGTTTAACGGCTAACGTGTGCAATTCAGTTGGCTGTAAGCAGTCGCCCATCCTTAATTTATGGTCCCTTATTCCATTAAAGAAATAGAGCCAATCTCGTAAGAAAAATACAACATCCAACCTTACTGAGATTCGAACCAGGACATATCGCGATCGCACTCTCAGAAGTAAACGCTTAGATCACTGCGCCACCGGCGACGCAGATCGAGATCTTTCTTTTCAATTTTTTTCAATTTCTTGGTATAGTAAAAGTGTTTTTTCGAGCGTTTCAGAATTATGGAGGTACAGTTTGAGGATCCCATAACCGCAGTTCTCAGGGCCAGAAGTGTCTCAGATTTCAGATTTTTTCGGTTTTGTGGAATTTGCGTACGGTCTACCTAAATAATGAGATAGCTCGGGGATGTCGTCAGATCTAACCATTAAGTTAATTTATAATTCATGATATATAAAACATATTTAAACTGAGAATCATTCACTAAACCAGAGGAATGATAGAACACAAACAGATCAAATACTTAATCGATTCGTGACAGTCATTTACGGCACAAATCGTTTGCCGGAAGTGTAAACGAACGAAAGTACGAATAAGTGCTAATGAATTGTTTTATCAAATCTAATGGATCTATTCTTTCAAAGGAATTGTTTCCAAATTGTTTTATCAAGTCTAATGGATCTATTGTTTCAAAGGAATTGTTTCCAAATTGTTTTATCAAATCTAATGGATCTATTGTTTCAAAGGAATTGTTTCCAAATTGTTTTATCAAATCTAATGGATCTATTGTTTCAAAGGAATTGTTTTCAAATTGTTTTATCAAATCTAATGGATCTATTCTTTCAAAGGAATTGTTTCCAAATTGTTTTATCAAATCTAATGGATCTATTCTTTCAAAGGAATTGTTTTCAATATGTTTTATCAAATCTAATGGATCTATTCTTTCAAAGGAATTGTTTCCAAATTGTTTTATCAAATCTAATGGTTCTATTCTTTCAGAGGAATTGTTTCCAAATTGTTTTATCAAATCAAAAGAATCCATTCCTTTAAAAGAGTAGGTTTGCAAATTGCTTTATCGAATCGAAAGAACCTAACTTTTAAAGGAACCGGTTTGCAAATTGCTTTATCTAGTAGAAATTATCTATACTTTCAAAAGAATCGATTTGCGAATTGTTTTATCGAATCGAAAGAACCCATTCTTTCAAAAGGATTGGTTTGCGTATGATTTATCGAATCGAAAGAATCTATCTTTTCAAAAGAATTGCTTCGCAAATTGTTTATTCAATCGAAAAAACCTAGCTTGCAAAAGAATTGATTGGCGAATTGTCTTATCGAATGGAAATAATCTATTCTTTCAAAAGAATTGGTTTGCGAAATATTTTATTGAATCGGAAGAATCTGGTCTTTCAAAAGAATCGGTTTCCAAATTGTTTTATCGAATCTAAAGGATCTATTCTTAAAAAAACTAACGGTTTCCAAATTGTTTTATCGAATAAAAGGAATCTATTCTTGAAAGGAATTGGTTTGCTGATTGTTTTACCGAATCGAAAGAATATGTTGTTTCAAAAGAATCGATTTGCGAATTGTTTTATGGAATCGAAAGAATCCATTCTTTCAAAAGAATTGGTTTGAGAATTGTTTCAAGGAATCGAAAGAATATATTCTTTCAAAAGAATTGGTTTGAGAATTATTTCAAGGAATCTAAAGAATATATTCTTTCAAAAAAATTGGTTTGCGGATTGTTTTATCCAATCGAAAGAACCTAATCTTTCAAAAGAATCGATTTGTGAATTGTTTTATCGAATCGAAATGACCTATTCTCTCAAAAGAATCGGTTTGCGAATTGTTTAATTTCATCGGAAGAATCTATTCTTCCAAGGGAATCGTTTTGCGAATCTCTACAATAGAACAGCGCATCAATGCCCGATCCAGGATACCTCAGATTATGTGTCATAGCCGTAGAAGTACGTCAAAACCTGAGAAACGCCTGGGATCTCTTTAAGAGCTTTAAGGAATTTTCAATTTGTCATTCAATGTAAGCAATCTAAAAAAAGTTTCGGAATTCGAAGGGTTTTTGCTGTAGTTTTGGGATTTTCGGGTAAGGGATTCTTATCCTTCCTTCTTTGTGATTTTTCTTTTCTATAGTAGCAATTGTGTACGTCAAAATTTTCTCTTTCACATTTATTTCATGTTTTACTGAAAATGCTTACGCCCATCAATATCTGGGCAGTAAGATAGTTGGTACACTAAATACACAACTGATAAATCACTCATTCAATATTGCACTTTGGATAAGCACTTACCATGTTCGTTGAACAAACTTTTTCAATACTTTTTTTTCTCATATTAGTTATTCGTTCTTACAAGCTGTTGTTCTTCGTTCAGAAAGCTGTACAAATGTGCACGGGAAACTTCATAGTTTTAAACTGGTCGCTCTAGGTACTTGAGGAGCTTTCGCAATAGTGCCGTAGCTTCGAAGTTCCAAAAGCACATTCAAATAAGAAAACGTTTTCGTTTGTTTAAAGGTTTCACTCTTCGATGTACAGAATTAAGAAATATTTCGGGTTATTTTTTCATTCCAGAGACTGCCTTTTAGTTTGGAAGTTACTGTTTTTGCAATGATCGTTAAGATAGATATTAACGCAATATAAAAAATGGTGGTGTTAAATATTGCTTGTAATCAGATATTGTCTAAATAATCTGAATGATGTACAACTCCGAGTCACTTTCTCAATGGACAGTGGTTTTAACGTCACTGAAGTTTTAAACATCAGAGTGAGTCTACAGAATCCATTTAGTGCAAATTCTTTACGCTATATTTACTTAATTTGTATGAACACCTGCCTGCATTTTTGTAATAAATTGCCCCATTTCTGTAAACAGCCGTAACTTCTAAATATAATTCATGAATATCGATATTTTTGCATTCATGACTGTATGTGTGTGAGCGTTTGCCTGCTTTTTTTAATATGAAAATGTTGTATAAAATAACGGTAAGAATTTAATAATTTCAATCTCTTCCTCTTTAAATTGTGTAAACACTTTTGATGTGAATTAATATTGTGAATCTAATTTTCGTTTATTATTAATCCGATCCTTGAAGAAGTTTGTTTATACTACACGATTTATTTCCCAGGTCTTGCTGATTCACAACGCCGCATCGCTTACATTGTGGTTGTAGGCGGTTACATTGTGGTTGCATCTTGATCTAGGCACCGTTTAAAACTCGTATAATGATGCTGATCAGCCGTTCATCCCAGGCCGCCCTCTTTAGCTCAATAAAACAACTGCTGGATTTCATGGATGGGTATTCTCAATCATTGTAGGGTCTTCCCAATACAAATGCCGGAATAAATCATCCATTGTGGTTTCAAAAATTAAAGAGATTTTATCCCGTTTTTCAATTCATGACTATTGATAGTTAAGGGTAATGAGCAGGTAATGTTTTTAATTTCATGGCAAATAGGGCAGAATTTTATTCATAGAGGAAATGGTCTACAAATTTGCGATCCATATTCTCGCAATTTAATGAACGACAGATCACACAAGCGAAACCTCAGTTAAACGTTTTTCTAGGGGATGATCTTAAAAACGTATAAATGTAAGAAATACATAAACGGAATTTTAAAATGTTAAATAGCATTGTAAAATTTAATATTTAAACGAGTACAAGATGCTCCTTAAGAACGATTTTTTTAAAGCGGCGAAAGAAGAAAAATCTTTACAAATTATAATATATTTTATCGCATTGCACAATCAATAAAGCCTGTGAAAATAAAACATCTTTTTGGACGACTCTATCTGTCTATAAAAATGCTGGTTCTAGAATAAGAGAAATCCTTACAACTAAGAATCTGAGACCAGTGTATCAGTATGGACCTCATGAATTAACAGCTTTTTATGGTGATCCTGAGTGTATCGATTTGAAACCAGATTTTTGAATATTGAGGATACATTTAGTATTCTATTCTACTACGCTACGAATTAATGGAGCCATTGGAAACCGGATTTTTGAATATTGAGGATACATTTAAGATTTTATTCTACAACGCTTCGAATTAGTGGAGCCATTTGGAACCAGAGTTTTGAATATTGAGGATTCAATTAGGATTCTATTCTACTACGCTACGAATTTATGGAATAGTTTGAATCCAGTTTTTTGAATATTAAGGATTCATTTAGGATTCTATTCTACTACACTGCGAATTAATGGAGCCATTGGAAACCGGATTTTTGAATATTGAGGATTTCTTTAGGGCTCTATTCTACTACGCTACGAATTAATGGAGCCATTGGAAACCGGATTTTTGAATATTGAGGCTCCATTAAGATTCTATTCTACTACGCTACGAATTAGTGCAGCCATTTGAAACCGGATTATTGAATATTGAGGATACATTTAGTATTGTATTCTACTACGCTACAAATTAATGGAGCCATTGGAAACCGGATTTTTGAATATTAAAGAGTCATTTAGAATTCTATTCTACAACCCTACGAATTGATGGAGCCATTTGAAACGGGATTTTTGAATATTGAGGATTCATTTAGGATCTGTTCTGCAACGCTACGAATTGATGGAGTAATTTGAAACCGTATTATTTAATATTGAGGATTCATTTAGGATTCTATTCTACTACGCAACGAATTAATGGAGACATTGGAAACCGGATTTTTTAATATTGAGGGTACATTTAAGATTCTATTCTACAACGCTATGAATTGATGGAGCCATTGGAAACCAGATTTTTGAATATTGAGGATTCATTTAGGATTTTGTTCAACTACGCTACGAATTGATGGAGCAATTTAAAAACAGATTTTTTAATATTGAGGATGCATTTAGGATTTTGTTCAACTAAGCTACGAATTGATGGAGCAATTTGAAAACAGATTTTTTAATACTGAGGATGCATTTAGGATTCTGTTCAACTAAGCTACTATTTAGTGGAGCCATTTGAACCCCAATTTTTAAATATTGAGGATACATTTAAGATTCTATTCTACAACGCTACGAAAAAATGGAGCCATTCGAAAGCAGAGTTTTTTATATTGAGGATTCATTTAGGATTCTATCCTACTAAGCTACGAATTAGTGGAGCCAATTGAAACCATATTTTTGAATATTGATTATACATTTAGGATTCTATCCTACTACGCTACGAACTGATGGAGCCATTTGGAACCAGAGTTTTGAATATTGAGGATTCATTTAAGATTCATTTAGGATTCTTTTCTACTACGCTACGAATTAATGAAGCCAGTTGAAACATTTTTTTTAATAGTGAGGATTTATTTAGGATTCTATTCTGCTACTTTACAAAAATATGGAGCCATTTGAAACCGGATTTTTGAATATTGAGGATTCATTTAGGATCTGTTCTACAACGCTACGAATTGATGGAGCTATTTGGAACCAGAGTTTTGAATATTGAGGACTCATTTAGGATTCTATTCTACTACGCTACAAAAAATGGAGTTATTTGAAACCGGATTTTTGAATATTGAGAATAAGTTTAGGATTCTATTCTACTAAGCTACGAATTAGTGGAACCATTTGAAACCAGATTTTTTAATATTGTTTATACATTTAGGATTCTACCCTACTACACTACGAATTGATGGAGCCATTTGAAACCGAATTTTCGAATATTGAGGATACATTTATGATTCTATTCTACGACGCTGCGAAGTAGTGGAGCTGTTTGAAACCAGATTTTAGAATATCGAGGATGCATTTAGGATTCTAGACTACTACGCTACGCTGCGAATTAGAATTAATGGAGCCATGAATACTTAAGGAACGATACAAGCGTTCCTTGAGTATTCATGATCTGGTGTATTTAAAATAACATTAAAGCACTCTCAATTCTATCATACCGGGTTGCAAATAAAACAATCAAAGAACCGTGAATTGTTGATAATATTAAATTCATGTTTTAGCGTATAATTGCAAAAAGCGCGTACATGAATTTCGTATAATCAAGTTAAAAACGCGTTAGGACTATAGTGAATTATCGGGTCTAACACAGAGTTACGTATAAAAGTGAAAAATGTATCACTGAGAAACGTATAAATGTGGTTCCATTGTGTTTAGCTGTCTTAGTCGTATTTGTCAAATCCAAATACTTTTTTACTGGACAATATAATTTTTTCAAATTCTGCGCTAATTTTTTCTCTGTGGATACAATGTGCGACGTCTTTAGGATTTCATAATATAAATCGTGTGTACAAGCTCGCATATATACTTACGCATTTATACATATACACAACCGCAACTATAGGGTCAAATGTTTGCATATTGCTCATATTCCTAACAAAGCGTAGGCTCGCATCATTTAAACATCACGTTTAGGAAAGAGGAAATCACAACGTAATATCTTCTAAATAAGCCACGCACCTTCTTTGCGTTTGCTCTGAAGTTCCTAAATGTATTCCTTTGGCTTTTGTGCGATTTCATTCAACGGAACGAATTTACATATCACGGTAATCAGTATTTATAATGGGCTATCTTTGGGAATTAAACCGCAGCTATAAAATTAGTGTTGAGTCTGTTTAGAGCCGTGAAATCACTTTTTGGTTAATCATATTGGTCTCCAATGAGAATGTGGCTTCCTCTAAGTCAGGTTTAATAATGTTTAATAATGTATTCTACCCCAATGGATGCTTCCTTGTGTAACGGTTTCGAAATGCTAATTGTTTTAATAAGCACCGAAATGATGAAGGCTCAGATATGAGCTGAATGGACCACGCATATAATTAAATTTTCTTGAATGCCATTGGAAATGTAATGACGGTTAAATACCTTCCGAACAACTTGAGAGTAATGTCTAAAATATTTTTCACCGAGCAATGATTGATTAACTTTACAATTTCGAAGAACACATTTTCTTGTTCTCATGAAATCAATCAGAGATTGTTTAACTTATCATGGTACAAAAGCATTTATGTTTTTATTTACGAATAAGCTGCAAACCTAATTTTGGATAAACAGCATAATTGTGTATCATACAACAACAACAACATAATATTATATTAGATGTACAAATACGTTTTAAAGCGTTTTCAGACAACGCAACATATAATTTGAGAGAAAACCACAATACCTTTACGAATCAAAATATCCGCCGTCATCATCTATCCCCTTCAACCATCTGACGGATTTCAGCCATAAAGAATACTTCGTCGTGTGAAGCGATGAAGTCGTCAACCCAATTTTGCACTTCACCACATATCCGTAACCGTACAGCAGACAAACCGTGTTGCATCGACCGGAACATATGATGATCTTAAGGGGCTATATCCGGACTATACGCCGGGTTCTCTAAAACTTCCCAGCCAAGCGTCAATAACGTTTCCTTCACCGATTTTGCGACATGTGGCCTAGCGTTGTCATGCAGTACGTTCACGGGACGCAAACCTTTGCCTGTGAATGGACGTTTCCGACAGATTCCCTGGTTCAATCGTAGCAATTGTTACTTGTAGTGATCAGCGGCAACAGTTTGACTCTGTTCTAATATTTAATAATAGAGCACACCCTTTATATCCCACCAGATGCACAGCAGTGTTTTCTTGGAGTACATATTGCGTTTCGGTGTAGATGTTGTTGCTTCAGGGGGTCTACCCATTTTTTTTTTTGCGTTTGAGATAGTCGTTCGATATCCATTTTTCATCACCCGTCACGAGTTTCCACTGGAAAATCTTTCTGTGTTGTTTATTCAACAGATTCAAACACTTCATGACACGCTCATCCTTGTTCCTCTGGCTCAGGTCATGTGGCACCCATTTTCCTTCCTTCTGAATCTTTCCCAGTGCGCGTAGACGATTGGAAATGGTTTGTTGAGTTACCCCCAGATGTTCAGCTAGTTCGTTTTGCGTTTGAGACGAATCTTCTTCCAGCAGCGCTTGCAGTTTTTCACGTGCAACCTTCTGCGGGGCGCCACTACGTTCTCGATTGCTAACATCAAAATCACCTGTTTCAAACCGTCTAAACCGAAACTCAGGCATGCTGTTTGATACAATATTCTCCCCAGAATACTTTTGCAGGACTTTTTCTTTGATGAAATTCGTAAGGAATGCAGTATCGGTTACCATTTTTCACCTTCCGATGTGCAAGTGCGTTTGACTTTTGGGCAAACTTCTGTGTCACATTTTATACTCTGGACCAGTTCCGGTCATATGACAACAACGCAGGGGAATGTCGGATATGTAAATTAGCAGGATACGTCACACAAAAAACGCCTTAAAAGTTATTTGTACACCTAATAATAATAATAATAATAATAATGACAGCTGAAAAATAAAAAAATAAAGTGCCTCCCCAGTCGCGCGCTGGTCTAAATTGTGACTACACACTATCCTTCCGAAATGAGTTCAAACCACGGTGAGACATGGATGCTGTCTTTGTCCAACGGCACTGTCCCTCTCCCTTCTCTGGAGCAGTGACCCTGAATTCAAGACGGGACATTGCTTATAACCCATCGAGTTGCTTGCGGTAGCGTTAAGTTTCTAAAAAATTGTAAACTGGTTTCCATAAATTAAGAAACAAATCAAAATATAGTTATAACTCAAAAAATATGCAATACTTTGAATCAAATTTGGTGAAAATCTTCATTGTACCATATGCTACAGAAAATCGTAAGAGTATTTTATAAAAAGCACCAATATTTAGCATTTGCTATAAAAAACGCAAATCAGTATTCCAAAAATTAAATTAAACATTCTCTCAATATGTAGTGTGGTCACCCTGAACAGCAATAGGGTCGACAGCGATGTTCCATGCTATTAACAATGGTGTCTGTGAGATCTGTAGGTAGCAATCCCACTGTTGTAGCAGAGCTGTTTGAAGCCCCTGCAGTGTTTGGGAAGGGGGAAAGAGTTGAAGGTTGCAACATGCACACCTAAAGTGTCCCGGACATGCTCGATTGAGTCTGGAGAGCGTGCTGGCCACACCATAGGGACAATAGTCTCCTCTTCAATGTATTGCTGTACCAGCAGCGCTGTGTGTGGGCGAGCATTATTGGCTTGCATTTTGAATGTTTCGCCAATCGCTCCTGCATGTACCCGAACAAAAGGGTCCTGGATATTATCCCTATATCTTCAAGCGTTCAAATTAACATCTGGCAGCACGTAGTGGCCGGTACGTCCGCGTAAAGAGATACCTCCTATACAAGCAGATTACCTTCATGATACCTGTCCCTTTCATGGGCATGCGAGGGATGAAATCTAAGTTCTGGCCCTCTCCAGATGAAAATACCCCGATAATCACTCTGTAAAGCAAACCTCGACTCGTCCGTGAACAGTACAGCTGTCCATTGAGTTGGACTCCAATTCACATGAATGCGCGCCCAATTCAAACGCTCCCTCCTGTATAGGAAGGTTAGGGACACGCACGTTACGGGCTGCCTAGTATAGAGCCCACCTACATATAGCCTTCTCGGTTCCGAAGAAGATGATACCGTCCTTCCGGTAGTTGCAGCAAGCACAGATGGAAGATGAATAGTAGTCTTGTTCCGACGCGCAGACAACCGCAAATATAGATCCTTTGAGGAAGTGGTTACTCTAGGCCTGACTGGGCTGTACCTGTGGGAACATGATTCTGTGGTTTGGAAGCGGCTCCAAATCCCCTGGACCACAGAACGACTTACGTTCAGCCATCTGGCTACGTTCGTCTGACTTTGGCATTATCCGGGTTTTCCTGTAGCTCTGTTATAATTTCAATGGTAAATAACGTCTCGAAGTAATCATAACGCAATCTCTGTCACGAAAGCCGTTCTTCAATCTCTTCACGTGAATTGGCGACTCATTGAGAAACAACAGTTTTATCCTGTTATTAATTTGCAGTGCTACTCATGTGCATACCATTATCTGATGCTGTAGTAATTTTTGCCTGCACCATATGCAAATTCCGTGCATATTTAATGATAATTGTCCAACTCATCATGATTTTTGATTTTGTTCCTTAATTTATAGAAGCCATTGTATTTATAATTAAGAGTTTGGCATTCGACTTCAAAAAAGAACGAAAGACTAAAATGTCTAGTAAAAGGAGTGAGGTGTTTTCGCAAAATTAAGTGAATAAAGTAGATAGCATCTTATATTTTAATTATAGTCTCGGTTCCTGCCATGTAAGAACATATGTTTGACTGGTGATCAAGGGAACGCTTTCATCTTCCTCATTCAGAAAGAACTTTTGCAGTTAGTATTCACGAGACTGTTAGGTAGTGACAAGAGCACCACCCTTGGAAATGGCGCAATACCATCACGGACAATGAAATTTGCACACCTAAAAGAAAACATGCTACAACCGCGAAACTTTGTATATAGCTAGAGCGCGTGCTGGTATGCAAATGATCCACGTTTCGTGCGAGTGCGCATGACCGCACACCCTGTGTTGGCGCTGCAAGCACCAACCGGCAGCCTTATAAACATGCGTGTAGTTGATGCCCCATGAAAACGAAAAGCACCGATCGACGCAAGTGAGAGTACAAAACGACAAGAATGCTAGGTAAATGCCAGAGACGGCGATTTACGCAACTTACGGACTTTGAGAAAGGCTTGATCATCGGGCTGAAAAACCTCAGGGTGGTCGGCGCGCCGTATAGCCCACCACGTGAGTCGTTCCGTCCGACTGTGTTGGGAGCAGTGGACACCTGACGGCACTGCCACACGGCGGAGCGGCTCCGGACGGACCAGCAGGACCACCGGTAGAGAAGATCGACGGATCGTGCGCGAGGCACAAACGGATCCCGCAGGGATCCGGTACACTAGAGAGGCAGATACAGCGGCTCGTGTGTGCCCACGAACCATTTCCCGCCGCCTCGCTAAAGCGAATCTGCGATCCCAGCACCTCTTACAAGTGCTGCCATTACACCGAAACTTCAATTGCTCCGTTTGCAGCAGTGCTGGGCAGGAGTGACGTGGAACGGCAGAGACTGGCGATGTGTGGTGTTTAGTGATGAGCGCCGTTTCGTTTTAGGGACAGATGATCATCGTGTCCGGCTGTGGAGGTACCCTCGTGAACGGTACAATCCCAACCCCGCTATGGAGCGCCACACCACCCGAATGTAGGCATTATGGTCTGGAGAGCCAAAGCCTACGATAGCTGATCAGCTCTAGTAGTGGTACGTGGATTATTGACGGGCCAGCAGTGTGTGGATGAGGTCCTATGGCCCCATGTACTCCCATTCCTGGCCGGGATTCCAGATGCGCTATATCAGCCGGATAATGCCCGCCTGTACACAGTTCGGGTTCCTCAGAATTGCCTACGTCATGTCTAGACACTTCCATGGCCTGCCCACTCACCGGACATGTCCCCTATCGAGCATGTGTGGGACCAGTTGAAATACCAATTGCCGCCGAGCCGCACTATCCCAGATTTGGTGCACACCGTCCAACACGTGTGGGCCAGTCTGTCGTAGGACAACATCAGGCGTCTGTTTGCCTCCATGCCGGATCGTATTGCAGCATGTATCGCCGCACGAGGCGGTGCGACGCGCTATTGAAGATGACCGGACTGCGCGCCACAGATCCTTCTGTAATTGATCTGCAGCTCTGTTTTTTCCACCGTGTATATCACTCATCTGTATCTTTACGTCCAAAAAATTTCAGTTCAATCCTATGCTTCCTTCTTGCTGCGCAAATTTCATTCTCCGTGGTGTACAAATAACTGGCAAATATTTGACATGCTATCCTCAGCATGATGCAAAAAGTGTTTCTTAAAGTGCGTATCTGGAATATTACAGACAGTACAATAGATGTCACATTGAAGACGAAAGATAAGGCAATTTTGTCTTCACATTCATACGTCGGAATTAAATCGCGTTAAAAATCTATGGTTTGCCATATACACTGAAGTGCCAGAAAAACTGGTACACCAGTCTAATACTTGGAAGGTGCCCCACGGGAGCGCAGGACTGAAGACATACGACGGGGCATGGACTCCACTAGCTTCTGGAAATATGCTGTAGGCAAGGCACGCTATACTTCCTGCGGAGCGTTCCACAATTCGGGTGTATTCCGAGGTCTCGGATTCCTGTGTTCGATAGCGCGTTGCATGGCATCCCAAATGTGTTCTATCACGTTCAGATCTGGGGATATGGGTGGGAATGGCAACACGCCAAACTCATTTGAATGCTCCTTTAACCATAATGTGGTGTCCGGACGCCTGTGTGGAGGTGCATTGTCCTGTTGGAACAGGCCCAACCCATCAGCATGAATGCAGGATATGAGCGGGTGTACCTAATCAGACAGGATGCGCACATAGCGTTGACCGGTCTCAGACGTTTGTATACGTACCAGGGGTTACAGTGAAGTCTAGATAAACGCACCCCATACAATTACGGACCCCCACCCCGCCATTACGGATCCCTCACCAGCCAGTACAGTTTCCTTTTGACAGGCGGGATCCATGGCTTCATGGGATTTGCGCCACACACGAATCCTTCCATCTGCCTGATACAGTTGGAAACGCGACTCGTCAGATCAGGCTACTTGTTTCTAGTCATCAAGTGTCCAGTGGTGGTGTTGCCGTACCCAAGCGAGGCGCAAAGCTCTGTGTCGTGCACCCATCAAGGGGACTCGAGTTGGGCGTCGGCTTCCAAAGCCCATATCGTGCAGGGTACGTTGCACAGTCCGGACGCTGATTTTTGTTGAGGCTGCAGCATTGAATTTCGATGATACCTGCGAGAGTGTTGCACGCCTATCACGTGAAACGATTCTTGACATCCGACGATGGTCACGTTCACCCAATGTCTTTTTTTCGACCACACTGGTGTCGTAGGTTGGAGGTTTTGCCGGAATTCTTGTAGTCGCGGTACACCCTTGCAATGGTCGCCCGTGAAAATCCGAAGTTAGTTTCTACCTCCGAAATACTATGTCCCATCTCACGAGCGCCAACTATGATACTGCGTTGGAAATCGCTTAAATCGTTATTACTTGTCATTCTCATGCCAAAACAGCTCTGACAGCTGGCAAGGATGTCTATCGCTTTATATACGTACTGGCGGACGCAACCGAGAACGCGCATAGGTGACGTTGCTATGTATTTTGCATAAGCTCGTCTGTACCAGTTTTTTAGCACTTCCGTGTACATATATATATGTATGCACACAGAATATATCATTAATGAGTATGAACTCCACGAACGGTTAAAAATGCTTGAAGGCATAATCAGCTTTGTCAAAAGTTTACAATAGAAGGGTTTATGAAACATTTGTGGTATATAATCCTATTCTGCCGTCAGAGGTACGTTTAAATCACCATGTGACCAAAAGTGTGATTACTGGTTCTTACAATGGGTCTTCCAAGGCTTTTCCCATATCAGTTCGATGGAATTTAAACTTTGTCGTGAATGTCACAATTTTGGAACATTTCTTCACGAGTTGAGCTCTTAAAGAGCGCACCTTGTGGTCTATAAACTGAAAATCTGTGGTAAAAGCACCTTTAAGAAGTAATACATGGAGCAGAACACATATGGCCGCTGCATTTCTCAGGTGTTATGGAGAGATACTTCATCAAACACCTCAAGCAGACAGCTGTTGTTCATCGTTATGCCGTCAAGCTAGGACAAAGCTAGGACATTCAGAAAGTACACAAACACTTTGATGGCATACATTTCGGAAACCTAAAGCCGCAACACAGCCAATGCGAAGTATGAACTTCGGGATCAGTGCGTGACTACCGATCGGCTAGTGAAAGTTGTAATGACGTTGGAGCAGCTGCGACGATCAGTTGTCGTAGAACATCGGTTATACTTTTTTTAATTTTGTGTCTTCTTGCAGTACTCAGGGTACATCGCACAGAGTCTTTTTCCAGTAGGTGAAAATTCCCTTAAGAAAACAACAGTGCACAGTTAGATGAAAGGCTATAATTGAAGGGAGGACATCACCAAAGATGTTCCAAGATGAGGCCTATCGATTTCTTCTTCCAGACAACAAGCCAAACAAAGGTGCTTACACAAGTCTTGCGGGGTGATAGTCAGCGACCTTTCCACACAACTGGATATATCTTAATGAGCAGTTCATACGGTACTAATAGAAGATTTAAATCTAATAAGCAAACCAGCAACATGGGGTCGGCACATACAAATTATTACACAAAAACTGCGCTACTGAAGTGCACGGAGTAACTTTTAGTAATATTGTCACAACAGTAGGTTGCTCACAAGGTTTCTCTGCTTAAAAGAAAGTTAGGTAAATTCTTATGCACCCAGGCCACCATTTTGTCCTTGGGTTGAACCCTGCTCTTCCGCGGCACCTTTGCTTCGAACAGAATTGCATGATCGTAAAATCTTACTGGTGATTGGCATGGATATTCACAGCGGTGCTTTTTGGAAGACATATGATGAGAATTACACGATGACATCCGAGTGGTATAAATCATTTCTAGAGGAGCATATCTCGGAATGAACACTACGATATCGTTTACAGCGACCTGTCCGTTCACACGACATCGCACGACTGCACAAGGCTCGGACTGTTCGGCTGATCATCGAACATAACGGTTGGTTGGAGCAACCCCGTCCACAGAATTCATCAGGTTGAACCCCTTTGATTTCAACTGTTTTAGCCACTTAAAAAGGGCGATCTCTGGAACTCCCTACAAGAAACAGGACTTGGATCTTCGAATCACAGACACTTTCTGCAGACACTGATGCTTCAAATGGTTCTTGTGTACTAACAACAGTTTGAGAACTTATTGTAGGTAATGAGAAAAGCTATTAGGAATTACAGAAAATGGCAGTAATCATTGTTTTGCTATTACAGAAATTATGGTAAATTTAAGGTGTTCACTTATGTCCCTAAAGAGCTGATATACTAGCAGACCGCGTACACTGTTGGCTTGCCTTTCCCTGATGTTGGAGGGATGATTCTGCTTCTCTGCGGTTTTCCAAATTTACCAACGTCTGGAATGAAGTTATAGGTTGAAATCGGACTCGCCAGAATATAGATATGCAACCCACTGGTCAATCAAAAGGACAGATACTATGGACCTGTTGGCGCACATTCCATTCTTATTTAGCCGTTGAAAGACAGTTCTACTGGAAATTCTTTAACCTGCGTTACATCAATGTATGGAGAAAGTAGCTCCGCTGCCATTATATTATTCCGTTTTATCGTTAGATCCAAATAACGGCCGGTTCGTTTGTATGTAGTGCTTTAGGGACCTAGGCGATTTATTATTTTAATGGTTACAGTTTCATGGAACTGCTAGCAGTCGATCTTACGAGTCACAAAGCAGTCGAGCTTACGTGTCACAAAGCAGTCGAGCTTACGAATCACAAAGCAGTCGAGCTTACGGGTCACAAAGCAGTCGAGCTTACGAGTCACAAAGCAGTCGAGCTTACGAGTCACAAAGCAGTCGAGCTTACGAGTCACAAAGCAGTGGAGCTTACGAGTCACAAAGCAGTCGAGCTTACGACTCACAAAGCAGTCTTTTATTCAGCGATGAACGTAATACCGTTAAAACAGTCGCTGACCTGTGTCCAAGTTATGAACAAAAGGCATTTGTTTATTCTATCGCAAATCATCTGAACAAGTGATAACTCCCAACTCACAACACAAGTTTGCTTTCAAAACATTTTCAATTAACAGCATCATCATGCGGTTTAGAACAGCACAGCCTGCGCTCAGCTTTGCTGTTGTGAAGAAGCTAATTAGAGCCATTTATTGTTTATATTTTCACTTCGAATAATTCGAAAAACAGCGACATTGTTTTCATACTTATCTTCAGTCTGATATTATTTGTCGTAAGCATGCTGTGTAAGTTATATACACTCACTTCCAAAAGTTAAGCACGCAGAGGGAGAAGTTAATTTCCGGAAGCCAATCGGAATTGGAGAGGCTGCAATTCGCCGCAGCGGTAGATGGAAGTATGCAAATATGGTAGGTAACAGCGAATCACGGTGTCTTGCCGAGAAATATGCAAAACAGGCAGTCGTATAAGAAGCCAGCACTCTGAAGGGTTACAGGAGTTGCATGCAAGTGCTGCTAAAAGGTGTTGAGAACTGTCGGAGGATTTGTTTTGAAGACAGACTTGATTTTATGGCTTCCAGAAGACGATTGGAAGATTCGGAGCGCTGGCGTGCCATCGGACGCATTGAAGCAGGACAGTCAATCACAGATGTTGCTGGTTTCTTCGGCGTGAATCATTCCGTCATTTCACGTTTATGGAAACAATTTCTAACCAGCCAAACAGTTGTCCACAGACCTGTGGCCTGTCGCCCAAGGGTTACGACCCCCGCGGAAGACCGATATGTTGCTGTTGTAGCCAAGCGGAATCGAAGAGCGACGCCCACACGTGTGACATCTATGGTTACGGCGGCCATTGGCAAGACGATATCTGCCACTACTGTGCGTCGAAGGCTACACATGAAGGGACTGTACGCCCAGGTACCACGGGTTTGTGTTTCTCTATCCGTCCAATCCAGAGGGGCACGATTAAAGTGGTGTCGCCAACATGTCAATTGGACTGTGTCTGATTGGGGCAACGTTATGTTCACGGATGAGTCCATATTTGCCCTGCAACCCGATGACAAGCGTGTACGGGTGTGGAGGGAAGAAGGCACATGCAATCGACCCCAGAACATCACCGAACATCATGCATTCCGACGTGGAAGCATCATGATCTGGGTAGGAATTTCGTTGGGATATCGCACCGACCTCCAAATCTACAGACGGGGTTCTGTGACGGCGGTACGGTATCGGGATGAAGTCCGAGACCCCACTGTGAGATTGTACGATGCAGCAGTTGGTCCTGCCTTCGTTTTAATGGACGATAAAGCGCGTCCCCATAGAGCTGCCATCGTCGACGACTACCTGTAGAGTGAAGGGATTGCGCGTATGGAGTGGCCGGCGTACTCACCCGACATTAATCCCATTGAAAATCTTTGGAATGCCATCGGCCGTGCTGTGCGTTCACGTCTCCCGCCCCCAACCACTCTCATAGCTTCGGAAACTGCTCTACAGGAGGAATGGCGATTACTGGACTCTGCGGTAATTGATCACCTCATAAAAAGCATTTTCAGACGTTGTAAACTTTGTATGCAGATGAGAGGTGCTCACATACCCTATTAATGTCGGGTTTTGTTGTTTGTTGTGACTTTATTACTCACTTTGTAAATGACTCCAATTTGACGTCATCTTACAATTTCTGAAAATTTAATATTATTTTCATCTCTGTCTGTATTTCTTTGTTTTGATTCATTACTAAACATATTTCCTACGTTCCGCATTTCGTGTCAATCCAAGCAGTACTTCTCCATTTTTTCACATCTTACTGCTCTGTGCTTAACTTTTGGAAGTGAGTGTATTTAAAACATGTCATTATTGGAGTATGTCAATTTTTCTGAGCAATCGAGGTACTTGAGGTTTTGTTTCTTTTTCCTTTTTGCATGACGTAAAATCATTGTGATAGATTCACGCATCACGGTTTCGATACGTCTTTTTACTAACAATCTTCACTGTTGGAATCGTTATCGCCCTGCGACATCACACCATTGATTGCTTGAAAGAGTTTTCAAGATATCTATCCACCTCAGCTTGAGATTGTGGAACTTCAAGTCCTGGAACATCACACAGTTTCAAGGAATTATCTAAGCAATGATGTCATATCATCTTTAATTCTGGCGAAGTGACTGACTTTTGAGCACGCAAATATTTGGGAACGATGACCAGAAACTCGTATTCTGATAGGAAGGACAAATTAGAACGTTGCACGAACTTGAAAAGTCGTTCATCTGTTTTAATAGGGTATTCCGCGTATGCGGGATAGTATCACTATGCTTGCATCATTTTTTCATCTGAGACATTGCTACATTGAAAATATTCATGGAAAGCACTGAGTACGTCCACTCAGTCGTAGTTCTCATTTACGGAAGGTTTGTATTTGGGTGGAATCATGGAGTCCTCTGCTATCGTACCGATGATGTTTGTGTCCAGCGGATTCTAGATGGGGTTACGGCATTTTTTGCAGAGATATACGCCATATAACCTTCATTTAGTCACGTTCAGTGGAAATGTTATCGGCGTGCTACGGTTGTTATGGGTTGCTTCAGTGTTTTGCAAACTTTCTCCTCTAAAAGTATGCAGACCACCTTCTTCCTTGTAAGGTGAAACGCGTTTTCCACTACTTACTACAAAAGACTGGTTTTAATGTTCGATTCTTCTGGATTCACAGCTATTTTGGAATCCATGGCAACGGTGAGTTCATTCTTCAGTTGGCGCTGTTCTTCATTCAGTGCCACGTACTTTCCTGCGTAACAAATAAATTTCAGTTCAGCATGTCAGCCGTACGTGGAAACAATAGGTATGAAAAAATTGCATCGTATAAACCAAGATGTAAAAGAGTGGATTTTTATGCATTCCCTGGAACTGTAGAGAGGATGTTGTACTTGCATGTATCCGTACTGGGAATTGTTATTTTACACAGCGATTTTTGCTGTGTAGCGGTATAGCCCCTCCGTGTGAGAGACGTTAATCTTCTCTGACTGTTGCTCGTGTTTTGTGTGTACAGGGGTTTGACAGAATAATGAGAACATCTAGGAAAGAAGGTTTTATGTATCTTATAGGGTGTGGGAACACCTTTCGCATTCAAAACCTCCTGAACACTCCTTGCAATGAACGCATACAAATCCTGAATGGTGGTTATTTGGATGTTACACCATTCTTCATGCAGAAACTGCTCCAGGTTCTTGAGAGATTGCGAGATGCATGGGGAGGATAAGGGGATCCTACTCTGTTTTCCAACACAGACCCCAGCGGCTCGATGATGTTTAAGTCTGGTGAGTAGGAAGGACAAGAAAGATGGGAAAGTTCGTCCTCATGTTCCTCAAACGGTGATTAGACATTCCGAGCTCTGTGAATTGGGGTGTAATCATCTTGATAGATGGCATCACCTGCAGGAAACAATGCCTGAGCCATTGGGCGGACTTGGTCGGTCAAAATGGTTTCATTCGCTATGCTAGCCATCCGTCCTTTCAAGGTGATCAGGTGACCTGCTGAAAACCACGATGTAACAGCCCAGAGCATGGCAGAATCACCAGCATGCTGCACTGTTGGGAGCATACAGTTTGGGTTTAACGCTTCTGAAGGTGTTCTCCACAGGTAAACACGTCCTGCTGTGGGGAATTATGAATGCGGATTTGTCCGACCACATTACACGCTTCTATACATCGACAGTCCCCGTTGTATGCTCCTGACACCATTGCCGTCACCGTTGTGCATTCATCCTGGTCACCAGAGGTTTTGCAATAGGAGCTCTGCCATGACAGTTTTGTTTATGCAGTTCCCTGCGCACTGTTTTCGTTGATACTGGGGTCTGGAGATGCACATTGAGCTGCACACTCATTTTTGGCGCCGTGGTCTTCTTATTACGGGTAGGAATCCTATTTAATGCTCTCCTGTCTCTATCAGTCAGGTTCGTTTTCCGGCAGCTTCTGTGTTCCGCAGACGAGGTTTTACGACGAACACGGTATGCTGTCATGACGCTAGACACAGTAGCTCTCGATAACCCCAGTACCCTGGCGACTGTTGTCACGGAGACACCAACTAGCCGGCCACCAACAATTATCCCTCTTTTGAAGTCCGTTAGGTTGCTCATTTCGTCGTCATCCTGAAAGACATTTTCCAACATGACACTTTAAATGCACTTAAGCATGACACTTTAAATGCACTTAAGCATGACACTTTAAATGCACTTAAGCATGACACTTTAAATGCACTTAAGCATGACACTTTAAATGCACTTAAGCATGACACTTTAAATGCACTTAAGCATGACACTTTAAATGCACTTAAGCATGACACTTTAAATGCACATAAGCATGACACTTTAAATGCACTTAAACATGACACTTTAAATGCACTTAAGCATGACACTTTAAATGCACTTAAGCATGACACTTTAAATGCACTTAAGCATGACACTTTAAATGCACATAAGCATGACACTTTAAATGCACTTAAACATGACACTTTAAATGCACTTAAGCATGACACTTTAAATGCACTTAAGCATGACACTTTAAATGCACTTAAGCATGACACTTTAAATGCACTTAAGCATGACACTTTAAATGCACTTAAACATGACACTTTAAATGCACTTAAACATGACACTTTAAATGCACTTAAACATGACCATGACGTTCTAAACAAAGCTATTACAACCTAAAAGTGATGGATACCGTTGCGTATTGCGACGTACGCAGCTGCATTAAAAGTCACGTTTTTGAGTGTGGTGTTCACATTATTCTGTCCATTTCCTGTATGTCGTTGTTGGCTTCAACTTGTTCGTTTTCTTGTTTTACCTATTCTGCAAAAAGAACCAGAATGTCTGGATAGCCTTGAAAACGAGCTGAAGGATGTGTTTTGTGTGTTCCTTTTGCCTTGTACTGATGATTTTCAGCGTTTTGTCTTTGTGCCGTCTAATTACACGGTTTCACGTCGTGTTTATGTACCTTGTGACGAGCATGTGCATTTTTATATTTTTTATTTATCTGTCTTTCCTGCCCCCTTTCTAACCCGTGGTCGTTGCCGCTTTTTGGCCCGTTGAAACCTGTCGACCATAAACTCTATCTACCGATCAACGAGACAAAAACACTGTGTTACTTCAATTTTGTCGATCAATGTGTTAATAGGAAGTAGGTATAAAATGCTAATAGACATATTCTTTCAAGAAGGAGTAAACGTACGAATTAAGTGCATGCTGAAATCCATTACTACTTTTCCTAATTCGGAAATACTCAGAAGTGCCGTCGAACACAATTATCCAATGGCCACGCCTTTTTACAGAACAAAAGCGAAGTGCAAAATGCTAATCAATATTCTAGAATCATCTGATATTCTTTAAAACTTAAAAAGCAAAAGATTCTGTCAACGGAATACTACAATGTGTTTGTCATGAGTGCATCTGTTTGATCTAAACTAATTTCCAATACACTGAAGAGCAATTGAATTAGAGATACCTGTCTAGTAACGTGTAGCACCACCTTTCGCCCTGATGACGGCGGCGATTTGTCTCGGCATGGACTCGACAAGACACTGGAAGCGTTGGGAAGCCATACGGATCCACGACCCCTGAACAAGTTCCCGCAGTTCACAAAGATTTGATGAAGGGGGGTCAGAGCCTTGAACATCTCTCTCGATGTCATTACAGATGTGCTCGATGGGATTGAGGTCAGGTGACCTAGCTGGCCAAGGAAGCGACGTCAAGTCGGTTCATCCAACCATTCGGATACAATTCGGGAGCGATGGCACGGTGCATTCTCTTGTTGCAGGATGAGGTCCCCAGTGGGATGTTGAAGACGCACAAACGGGAGCAAATGGTCGTCCAGGATATCCCGGTAACGTTGACCTGTGAGGGACAATGTCACACGCACCAGGGGTCCCATTTCAGTCCACGTTAACAGTCCTCAGACGAGAATGCCATCCCCACCAGCTTGAAGAGTATCCTGCTGGCAAGAAGGATCCATCGCTTCATGTGGTTTACGCCGTACTCGTATCCTGCCATCCGCATTTGCTAACGTGAATCTCGACTCATCAGTCCAGGCAACATTTTCCCACATGTCTAGGGTCCAGTGGCGATGTTCCAGCGCCCATGCTAATCTTTCCACCCTGTAATGTGCGGTCAGCAGCGGTACCTTCGTGGGACGACGACTTCTGTATCCCCTAGCGAGGAGATGGTTCTGGATGGTGTGGCTGCTTACACGTTTTTGTGCACCAGCGTTAAATTGCCGAGGGATTTCTTACACTGTGGCCCGTCTATCCGCTGTCACAATGCGAGCTAGCCGACGATGACCCCGCTCATCCACACGCTGTTGTCCACGGCAGTTGGCCCTTGCAGGGATGGTGTTACCGGATTCGATGTACTAACGGTGCACCCGTGACACAGTGGCTCATGAAAATCCCAGTGCCTGCACGACTTCCGAAATGGAGGGGCCCATTCGTCGGCCCCGATAATTTGCCCACGATCAAATACGCTTAAATCCTACGTCTTACCTATACTGCGTCCGACTTTTACTGATTCTTGTCGCATCACTCCTTATATTGTCGGATCGCTGCATACGTCATGTCGTTTCCGTTTACAGGGCCGCCCACAGCGCCACATTTGCATAACGTCAACTTTCTCTAATTCAATTGCTTTTCAGTTTATATCTGCTAGGAATAGTGCGGTCGCGGAAGATTCAAATTCACAGAACTGCGTATAACGTAGAAGATATACGGAACACCTTGGCCACGTTTTCCTGTGGAGTACAGAAAAAGAGATTCGCTATTACTTCTTACTTAAAGGAAATATCTTTTACGTAGTTTGGCTAGAAAATCGTGACTTTAACAAATTTTACCGATCATCTTTTCAGGAAAAGGGAAAACAAAGACCTTATTTTTTGAACCACACAGTTTGTTTTACGAAGAACATACAATTAATTTATACCTAAAAATATCAGTTATTTGTCATATTTCTAATTTTTTCCCCACCCTAAAGAAATTCCTTTCCCAATCTTCAAACACATAAACGCACAATTCGTTGAGAAAATACAACCTCTTTCGTATTCGAATATATATCACATTGTTTTAGCTGTTGATGAACCAACTGATGAATTTATTGCTTTCTACATTTCGCTGTTTGGGAAAAGAACGATAATTTGTTTTTCAATAAGAACTACGAATTATTTATGCATGGATGCATCTACCTTAGTAATGTTAAGACTTCCCATCAAATGGTTAAATATTCAGCAAAAATTCCTTTTCCGCGTCAGTTCTTATATTTGACGTTAAAATGAAGATTTCAAGATTTGATATTTAAATTCAGTAGAAAGGAATACTTTCTACACTTTCTACTGGAATGAGTCGAAACCACTTTTCTTCGCGAGTTTAAATTTGATCCAAAAGAATGATCGCATGAAACGAAGATTTCCATAGATATTGAACTGCAACGTATCATGACACTCTTTTCTGCTTGTTATTCAAAAGGATTCGCTGCAATAATTTCCACATTTTTGCTCCAAAGAAAGGAAAAAGGCAGGCTCATTGCAAACAAACAAGACATATCCAAGACAGTGTGGGTGTCGCAGTGTAAACAAAGAGGCCCCATAAAGCAGTAAAATTTACAGCGAGTTTCATCTCGACTTTGGCACTTCTGTTTAAACGAAATGAGAAATGCTAATTTAGATTCCAATCCGAATTGCGCAGAATCTCTGGCATTTCTCCAACTGCTGACAGTTTCAGCATAAACAAAAGTTCAACACTTGACCTAATTCATTCAGCCGAACAGATTTCTTGTTTATTCTTAGAATATTACTGAAATTTCCTTTTATTCCTTCGAAGGAACGTTTCGCAGCCTTGAATGCTTTTCTTAATTTTGTTCGTCTCAGAGCATCTGCATATGAGGTAGAGTCAACATATTTAGAAACTAAATTCCTTTATACATAAAATGAAGCGCAAAATGAAAAGTGGCAGAAACATTAAATTTTTTATTTCTGCCTTGGAGATGTTTTCGATAACAGCCAGGTATAATATGTTTAATTTGACTATCGGTGATAAGAAATATGAATCTCCAAAGTCTCCTGAATGAATGCCGTGGCATTGCATGCATTATCACCAGAATAATATTTTATTCTTCAATAAAACATTACTTTTCATTGTTGTCAAGTTTGACAAAAAGTGTCAAAACAGTATTTCTAAAGATATATACGAAAAGGGGAAAACCTACAAGACAAGATGGAATTGCAGTGGACATTATACAAGAAGCAAATGGTGGACATTATACGAGAAGCAAATGGTGGACATTATACGAGAAGCAAATGGTGGACATTATACAAGAAGCAACTCGCATAAGTTTTCACTAAATTTCTCCATGAAGGGAAGATTCCTGACGATTGGGGTGTCCATCCAACTGTCGCGGTCCACCTGACCAACATTGCAACTGTCTCGGACTCAGCGAGGTCCCCACCCTCAACCAACATTATAGAGGACCATAGGGGGAGCAGAGTGACAGTTCGTCCCCACCCTCATCCACCATTACAGAGGAACACAGGGGGAGGAGAGTGACAGTTCGTCCCCCTCCTGGTGACTCATCCTATGTGTAGTTGTGTTCGATTTCGTGATGTGTTTTATCATTCTCATTCCTCAGTTTTACTTAATCGGCTTGTTTCTCACCATTGTCCCATGTTTTTCATACTGTTTGTTTCATTGTCTTTTTTGGCTCTTCCTTCGTACTCATGGTTCGGTTTTACTTGGTCAGCCAGATTTGGGGATTTATGCCACGTTTTTTAATTCTGTCTGTTTGTCATGTGTCTGGCGATCTTTGGCCAACCATGGCCCTTGCGCCAATAAAATCTACTAACCAACCAACCAACCAACCTGACGATTGGGGAAATACTATAATGATCCCGCTTCTTAAAAAAGGTAACATTTAGGATCTCAAGAACGACAAGACCATCAGCCTCCTATCAGTGGTTTTAAAATCTTCATTAAGGCACTTTCACATCGCTTAAAGATAACACTGGACATGGCTCAACCGAGAGAACAAGCCAGATTCAGGAGAGACTACAGCTCTATAGATCGTATCCATGTGCTGAGAGAACTAATGAAAGACTGAGGGGATATGAACTGCCATTATTTATGGCTTTTATCTATTATGAAACGCCCTTGATTCTGTGAAATCATCAGCAGTTACAATGGCTTTGAAATCCTGCAGTATGGAAGATGAATGCATTAGTATTATTAGCAACATCTATGAAAATGCAAGTTCAGAGGTTCAGATATTTGAGGATACAGTATTAATAAAAATTGGAAAGTGAGTGAGATAAGATGACACCATATCTCCCAAACTCTTTAATGCCACATTGCAAAATATCTTTCAATCATTGAACTAAGAAAACAAAGGCATAAAGCTTAATGGAGATATTTTACCTCACCTCCGTTTTGCTGATGACGTAGTAATTTTTGCAACAGCTCCTTCAGAACTGCAGGGTATGATCCAGGAACTAGTTGACAAAAGTAAAGAAGTTGTATTAAAAACGCACTTTCAGAAAACAAAATTGATGTACAGTGCTTTTAGAAGAAATAAAGATTTTACGATTGATGGGGAAAAGCTGGATATAACCGATACCTATATTTTCCTTGGACAACAGATATCAAGCGAAGGTCACATTCATGAAGAAAATAATCGACGTATAGAGCTTGGTTGGAGAGCTTTTGGAAGAAACAGTAAAATTTTTAAGAGCAATATGCCATTATGTCTTAAAAGAAAAGTATTTAATCAATGAATTCTTCCACAGCTTCCGTACGAAGCAGAGAAGTAGACCTGAACTAAAAGATGCATACAAAGGCTCCAGACAACAGAAAGTAGCATGGAGAGATGCATGCTTGGTGTAACAAGCAGAGATAAGAAGAGTAACTAATGTATAAGGAAAATGAAAAGAGTAAAATACATATTCGGATACGTGTTTTCAGGTGTACCGCAGGGATCAGTTCTTGCTCCTCTACTTTTTAATATTCATATCAATTATATTTTTAAATTACTAGAACATACAGATATACAACTATACGCTGATGATGCTACTATTTTATTACACGGTAATGACATCAATACACTTATTTCTCAGTTGGAAAATAATTTCACTTTAATTAATAACTGGTTGAGATGTAAAGATCTGGCTATTAATATGAATAAAACAAAAATAATGATTTTTAGAAAAAACTCTGCTTTTCCAGTTAACTTACAGAAGATAAAATTAATGGGACATGACATTGAGGTGGTGCCCTGCCTACGCATAACGTTATTAATTGCGTATCTTCAGCAGGAAGTCTGATAGAAAAATTAACTATCATTCCATCTTCCTAATGAAAGATGGAATGCCGCTGACAAACAGAGAACGCTCTAGTGAACTCACCAACATAGCAGTTCTGGATAAATAGCATTCGAGAGTGAATTCATGACCATAAATCTGTATTACGACACTGATGCATCAACCGAAGTTATTTGTTTTCTTCCTGTTTTCCCATTCCGGGAAGACGAAAGTTCGCAACACTTCTGTATTAGTAGCAGCAGTTGTAAGCCTCAATGACTTTCACCATAGAAACAGAAGACGAGATTGCGGCAGGTATTGTTCCTAGATGTTCACGTCTCAAGAATTTATCGAAAATCTTTTTTCATGTCTGAGGTTCCTGAGATATTAGTATCGTTATAAGTTTAGTTTCTCACTAAATTAAAAAACAGAAGTTTGTCTTAAACTATCCGATTTCTTTAGAAATTTAAGTTCATATTTCCGTTACAATTACTTTGAAAGTTCAGTTTAAAGAGAACTACTTCTTGCTGATAGCTTAGTTTAAACTTCCAGTTTGAAGTAAAGAAGAGTTTTAATTTTAGATTTTTTAATGTGTCAATACCTGGGGCATTACAGTGCAAATATTATTAAAATACGAGGGTTGTACCGAAGGAAATTCAAAAGAGGGCACAAAGTTTTTATTAACTGACAGAGGACGTTCATATTGCAAATGTTGGTAGAGCAATTCTTTCTCTATACAGAGGTACTACTCAACATAGTCTCCATGACATAGACGTCATCGTTGAACCCAACTCTCGAATCCTCTTTGAAAAGTGTCAGGTGTGGACTGTTGTGCCCTCTTCTTCACATCCACTTTCACCTCGTCTGTGTCATCAAATCGTTGTACCAGGAGATTATCATTCATTGGACCGAACAGGTGGAAGTCGGAGAGTGCCAGATCTGGCCTGTGCGATGGATGGGATATCACTTACGAGCCCAATTTGCTGATCGCCTGACTTGTTGCCAATGAAGTGAAAGGTCTCGAATTGCCCTGGTGAATGTGGATCCTTTTCAGATTATTGTTCGTTCTCTTTCTCCTTATGGCTTCTCTAAGTGTCTCAATGTACCGATCCTTTTCAGATTATTGTTCGTTCTCTTTTTCCTTATGGCTTCATTAAGTGTCTCAATGTACCGATCCTTTTCAGATCATTGTTCGTTCTCTTTCTCCTTATGGCTTCTCTAAATAGCTCAATGTACCGATCCTTTTTAGATCATTGTTCGTTCTCTTTCTCTTTATGGCTTCTCTAAATGTCTCAATGTACCGATCATTTTCAGATCATTGTTCGTTCTCTTTCTCCTTATGGCTTCTCTGTGTGTCTCAATGTGCCGATCCTTTTCAGATCATTGTTTGTCCTCTTTCTCCTTATGGCTTCTCTAAATGTCTCAATGTACCGATCCTTTTCAGATCATTGTTCGTTCTCTTTCTCCTTATGGCTTCTCTAAATAGCTCAATGTACCGATCCTTTTTAGATCATTGTTCGTTCTCTTTCTCTTTATGGCTTCTCTAAATGTCTCAATGTACCGATCCTTTTCAGATCATTGTTCGTTCTCTTTCTCCTTATGGCTTCTCTAAATGTCTCAATGTACCGATCCTTTTCAGATCATTCTTCGTTCTCTTTCTCCTTATGGCTTCTCTGTGTGTCTCAATGTGCCGATCCTTTTCAGATCATTGTTTGTCCTCTTTCTCCTTATGGCTTCTCTAAATGTCTCAATGTACCGATCCTTTTCAGATCATTGTTCGTTCTCTTTCTCCTTATGGCTTCTCTAAGTGTCTCAATGTACCGATCCTTTTCAGATCATTGTTCGTTCTCTTTCTCCTTATGGCTTCTCTAAGTGTCTCAATGTACCGATCCTTTTCAGATCATTGTTCGTTCTCTTTCTCCTTATGGCTTCTCTAAATAGCTCAATGTACCGATCCTTTTTAGATCATTGTTCGTTCTCTTTCTCTTTATGGCTTCTCTAAATGTCTCAATGTACCGATCCTTTTCAGATCATTGTTCGTTCTCTTTCTCCTTATGGCTTCTCTAAATGTCTCAATGTACCGATCCTTTTCAGATCATTCTTCGTTCTCTTTCTCCTTATATCTTCTCTGTGTGTCTCAATGTGCCGATCCTTTTCAGATCATTGTTTGTCCTCTTTCTCCTTATGGCTTCTCTAAATGTCTCAATGTACCGATCCTTTTCAGATCATTGTTCGTTCTCTTTCTCCTTATGGCTTCTCTAAGTGTCTCAATGTACCGATCCTTTTCAGATCATTGTTCGTTCTCTTTCTCCTTATGGCTTATCTAAGTGTCTCAATGTGCCGATCCTTTTCAGATCATTGTTTGTCCTCTTTCTCCTTATGGCTTCTCTAAATGTCTCAATGTACCGATCCTTTTCAGATCATTGTTCGTTCTCTTTCTCCTTATGGCTTCTCTAAGTGTCTCAATGTACCGATCCTTTTCAGATCATTGTTCGTTCTCTTTCTCCTTATGGCTTCTCTAAATAGCTCAATGTACCGATCCTTTTTAGATCATTGTTCGTTCTCTTTCTCCTTTATGGCTTCTCTAAATGTCTCAATGTACCGATCCTTTTCAGATCATTGTTCGTTCTCTTTCTCCTTATGGCTTCTCTAAATGTCTCAATGTACTGATCCTTTTCAGATCATTCTTCGTTCTCTTTCTCCTTATGGCTTCTCTGTGTGTCTCAATGTGCCGATCCTTTTCAGATCATTGTTTGTCCTCTTTCTCCTTATGGCTTCTCTAAATGTCTCAATGTACCGATCCTTTTCAGATCATTGTTCGTTCTCTTTCTCCTTATGGCTTCTCTAAGTGTCTCAATGTACCGATCCTTTTCAGATCATTGTTCGTTCTCTTTCTCCTTTTGGCTTCTCTAAGTGTCTCAATGTACCCATCCTTTTCAGATCATTGTTCGTTCTCTTTCTCCTTATGGCTTCTCTAAATAGCTCAATGTACCGATCCTTTTTAGATCATTGTTCGTTCTCTTTCTCCTTTATGGCTTCTCTAAATGTCTCAATGTACCGATCCTTTTCAGATCATTGTTCGTTCTCTTTCTCCTTATGGCTTCTCTAAGTGTCTCAATGTACCGATCCTTTTCAGATCATTGTTCGTTCTCTTTCTCCTTATGGCTTCTCTAAGTGTCTCAATGTACCGATCCTTTTCAGATCATTGTTCGTTCTCTTTCTCCTTATGGCTTCTCTAAATAGCTCAATGTACCGATCCTTTTCAGATCATTATTCGTTCTCTTTCTCCTTTATGGCTTCTCTAAATGTCTCAATGTACCGATCCTTTTCAGATCATTGTTCGTTCTCTTTCTCCTTATGGCTTCTCTAAATGTCTCAATGTGCCGATCCTTTTCAGATCATTCTTCGTTCTCTTTCTCCTTATGGCTTCTCTGTGTGTCTCAATGTGCCGATCCTTTTCAGATCATTGTTTGTCCTCTTTCTCCTTATGGCTTCTCTAAATGTCTCAATGTACCGATCCTTTTCAGATCATTCTTCGTTCTCTTTCTCCTTATGGCTTCTCTAAGTGTCTCAATGTACCGATCCTTTTCAGATCATTGTTCGTTCTCTTTCTCCTTATGGCTTCTCTAAGTGTCTCAATGTACCGATCCTTTTCAGATCATTGTTCGTTCTCTTTCTCTTTATGGCTTCTCTAAATGTCTCAATGTACCGATCCTTTTCAGATCATTGTTCGTTCTCTTTCTCCTTATGGCTTCTCTAAATGTCTCAATGTGCCGATCCTTTTCAGATCATTCTTCGTTCTCTTTCTCCTTATGGCTTCTCTGTGTGTCTCAATGTGCCGATCCTTTTCAGATCATTGTTTGTCCTCTTTCTCCTTATGGCTTCTCTAAATGTCTCAATGTACCGATCCTTTTCAGATCATTGTTCGTTCTCTTTCTCCTTATGGCTTCTCTAAGTGTCTCAATGTACCGATCCTTTTCAGATCATTGTTCGTTCTCTTTCTCCTTATGGCTTCTCTAAGTGTCTCAATGTACCGATCCTTTTCAGATCATTGTTCGTTCTCTTTCTCCTTATGGCTTCTCTAAGTGTCTCAATGTGCCGATCCTTTTCAGATCATTGTTTGTCCTCTTTCTCCTTATGGCTTCTCTAAGTGTCTCAATGTACCGATCCTTTTCAGATCATTGTTCGTTCTCTTTCTGCTTATGGCTTCTCTTAAGTGTCTCAATGTACCGATCCTTTTCAGATCATTGTTCGTTCTCTTTCTCCTTATGGCTTCTCTAAGTGTCTTAATGTGCCGATCCTTTTCAGATCATTGTTTGTCCTCTTTCTCCTTATGGCTCCTCTAAATGTCTCAATGTACCGATCCTTTTCAGATCATTGTTCGTTCTCTTTCTCCTTATGGCTTCATTAAGTGTCTCAATGTACCGATCCTTTTCAGATCATTGTTCGTTCTCTTTCTCCTTATGGCTTCTCTAAATGTCTCAATGTACCGATCCTTTTCAGATCATTGTTCGTTCTCTTTATCCTTATGGCTTTATTAAGTGTCTCAATGTACCGATCCTTTTCAGATCATTGTTCGTTCTCTTTCTCCTTATGGCTTCATTAAGTGTCTCAATGTACCGCCCTTTTTCAGATCATTGTTCATTCTCTTTCTCCTTATGGCTTCTCTAAATAGCTCAACGTACCGATACTTTTTCAGATCATTGTTCGTTCTCTTTCTCCTTATGGCTTCTCTAAATGTCTCAATGTACCGATCTTTTTCAGATCATTGTTCGTTCTCTTTCTCCTTATGGCTTCTCTAAGTGTCTCAATGTACCGATCCTTTTCAGATCATTGTTCGTTCTCTTTCTCCTTATGGCTTCTTCGGTGTCTCAATGTACCGCTCGCTGGTCACGGTAGGGCCGCGTTCCAGAAATTGAAGGAGAATGATCATTCCAAAAAAAAGCCAGTCACCATGACTTTCTTTGCTGATCGCTGGCTCTTGAACTTCTTAATCCTTGGTGAAGAGGTTTGACATCATTCCATGGATTACATTCTTTGTTTCCGGATCGTAAAGATACGATCACGTTTCATTCCCTGTCACCAGATCGGAAAAAAATCATGTCTTTATTGGCTTCAAACACTTTCAGCAGATCAGAGCAGACTTCCACCCTACTCTCCTTCAAATCGGATGTCAACTGCCGAGGTACCTACTTCGCACACAATTTTCGATACCCTAAGTCTTCCACTATCTTCTTATGGCATTGTGACCACAATCCAGGTGTGCAACAAGCTTACGGATTGTGAATCGTCTCTCCGCGCGAAACAGCTTATCCATTCGCTGACAATTCGTGTCAGTGGTCGCAGATGATGGTCTCCCACTGCGTGGTTTTTCTTCAATGCTGGTTTCTCCTTCTTTAAACTTCTTCATCCACCTGTGCACATTATCTTTGTCAATGGTGTCATCTCCGTAAACATTCTGTAGCCTTCTGTGGATGTCTGACAGCTTTCTTCCCTCGTCAAGAACTCAATGGCGGCACGTTGCTTCTGTTTGGAATCCATTATTTACCTGCCATTAAGAAGAAGGGTTGTTATAGAGGAAGAGGTACTCTACGAACATGTGCAATTCGAACGACCTCTCTCAGTTAATAAAAAAGGTATGCCTACTTTTGGATTACATTCAAAAAATCTTCGTAATTATGGAAACAATTTTTATATGTGTAAACATTCCCGCATACTAAAAGGAAAGTACTGTATTATAAATTAGCAGATATCCCTTTCTGTGTTTGTGTGTGCGTGTGTGTGAGAGAAAAAAACTACTGCTGAAATTTAAATTTTGCTATCATGGCTTTGTTCGGTACCACCTTAAATGACGATGCAAAAGTGTTAGTGGTTCCATTCTTCTGTAGCCCATGTATCAGGATACGTAAAACTCGAATCTGATACACTCTGAGAAAGCCAAATTATTAGCTGTTGTATGATTTAACTACTTGTTCCGTGAAAAGTTCTTCCTCTATAGAAAAATTTGCGTGACGCTTGTGCAAGTAGTTTTTTTGCACTTCCAATTCAGCTTAGATCCATTAAAATCGAAATTGTTCCTTCACTGGAATAACCACCAGAGATGGAAAAAATAATTTTTAAACATTACTGAAATTTGCTGCTAAGTCTTCTTTCACCAAGAACAATACACAGAGAAACACAAATTTGCCGGTGCCAGTGCCGAATCCGCATTCTACTGTGTCAGAGACAAATGCTTTCCTAATTAAGCTACATCGATGGAGTTTGTCCCCACAACTTTTCCGTCTTGACAAGTGCGTCAATACTGAGATATATATGTCACATATGTATATCCCCCTTGAAAAAGGGCTGGGACGGAATCGTAGGTTTCCAGGTCAGCCGGCAAACCACGCTTGAAGGAGAGCTCACTCATTCCAGACGATGTGTGGAAAGAACATGTGCAGAACGAACATAGCACATGTCGCGTATATTCCCCCTTGAGAAAGGGCTGGAACGGAATTGTAGGTATCCGAGTCAGCTGGCAAACCACGCTTGAAGGATATCTCACTGTAGAAGAAGGAATTCTGACTAATTCCAGACGATGTGTGGAAAGAACATAGCACATGTCACATATATCCCCTCTTGTAAAAGGGCTGGGACGGAATCGTAGGTTTCCGGCTCCGCCAGCAAACCACGCTTGCAGAAGAGCTCACTCTAAAAGACCCACCATGGTAGTGCAGTTTTCTAAGCGCTAGTTTCTGGCCATTCATCCGAGAAGGGATCGTGTTCGAATCCCGGTGTGGCATGGATGTTACGTTTTTCTTACGGCACTGGTTCTCTCCCTTTTCTGGAAGCAATGGCTTTAAATTAGGGACTGGTGACTGCTTATAGCCCATTGATTTGCTCACAGTGTTCGTTAAATCGTCAATCAATAAATTCGCTATGGAAGAAGAATTTCTAACTAAGAAATTCCAGACGGTGTGCTGATCGAACATGATATACACTGCCGGAAAGTGAAAAAGAACACCAAGAAGAAATTGGCGGACGATCATGAAATTTACATATGTTAATGGGGTCGAGCTTACGTAGGTGTGATGTTAATTTCGAGAGCAACCTGTGAGCGCTTACGCCACAGCACTGCAAAATAGGCAAATTATCGTCGGTGGTATTTAAGGAGTACGGCGAAATTAATGTAATCAGTCGTCGGCTTACGGACACGTGCGAAGACCCTGAAGAAATTGCAATGCCTGGACATGGAAGACGTGTACGATTTCAGCAGTTATCGATCTTTGAGCGAGGTCGTCTAGTCGGACTCTGCGATGCTGTGTGGTCGTATCGTCGTATTGCGGAGATAATTGGACGGGACGTATCGGTGGTGGTACGTTGGTGGCGTAGATGGTCCGAGGAACATTCCCACACGAGAAGACGTGGAACCGGAAGTCACAGACGGACTGATGAGCGGACCAATCAACGCATAAGAAGAGAGGCGCTGTCAAGCAGAACACCCACTGCGTTGCACCTGAGGTGACTGTGCGAACAATCCGCAACCGTCTACTGGATGCAGGACTACGTGCACGTGTGCCTCTGGCATGTGTACCTCTGACTTCAGCCCACCGTCTGGAACGGCTGCAGTGGTGTCGCCAACGTCTGTACTGTAGAACGCAATGACGATCTGTCGTGTTCAGCGATGAAAGCAGATTCTGCTTGGGAGCCTCTGATGACCGTATGCGTGTTTGCAGACGCACAGGGGAGCGTCTCCGCCCTTCTTGCATCCGCCAGCGAAACACAGGGACTACACCTGGTCTGCTGGTGTGGGGAGCGATCAGCTATCTTTCCCGTACACAACTAGTGTTTGTACCGGGTACGTTAAACAGCCCCTCCTACATCAACAACATCATTGAGCCCGTTGTTGTACCATTTGTAAGGTCGGTCCATCGTGGTGTTTTCCAGCAAGATAACGCAGGCCCACACACGACACGTGCAACGCAACATGCACTTCAGGGTGTGAGACAACTTCCATGGTCTGCACGTTCACCGGATTTGTCGCCCATTGAGCACGTGTGGGATTTTATGGGACAACGACTTATACGGTCTCCACGGCCAGCCACGACCATCCCCGATTTACGCGTTCAGGTTGAGGATGCTTGGAACTCAATACCCCAAACTTACATTCAACATCTGTACGACAGACTCCATGGCAGAATTGCACAGTGTGACGCAGTTCATGGCGGTTCAAATTCGTACTAACCATGTTACATGGAAATGTTATTTTTCAGTTTACCAGCAAATACAGCTGTATTTTGCCATAATGGTTTGATCACGTTATCCTCTGTATTCCGTTATTATGCTGTATAAATTTCGTTGGTATCGGACTTCTCCTTCTTGGCGTTCTTTTTTCACTTTCCGCCAGTGTATGTTTCGAAGAATCTAACTTCCATAAGATTTCTTTTACCTTCGAGCGCCAACATAAAAGTACAAATTTTATGGTGGGTGGGCTACAACTCAAATTCTTCTACTCCGGAGCTGAATGCTTTCCAAGTTACGCTACACTGATTGTGTCAGTCGCTAGAAATTTGCAGTCTTAATATGTGCTTCACCTCTGAGGTAGGAAGTTCGCACGTAAATAAACAAACAACGAGAAAAATGTTCACTTTTCTCAAGGTAAATAGCATATCAAGAACGCAGACGTTTTTATTGCAGCATTTATATAATCACTCATACGCTTCCTTTCACGCAAAAACGAGCCTTCCACAATATAGGCAATTAGGGTATTGAACTATTTCGCATGTTGAGAAAAACAATTGAACAAAACAGTCCAGGCGACATTTCACAGACGAACAAAGTTACACAGGTGTTTCAACACCTGTTACATAGGTGTTTCAATACAGAAATTAAGTTTTGAGATTAACGTGTGCTGTGCCACTTGCGTCGAAAGGTAATATAACGGCATAGATCACCGGGCCATTGGGTTGAAGAGCGGAGGATCTTATGAGAAAGCTTTCTGTCAATTGGTATCACTAAGGCGTCTATAACAAGGAACACCACCGCGCTCGAACAAACAAAACCGCACCAAACTTCCGATATAAGTCATTTACGTACCTCTTAATTCAATGGTGATATTCGTTTTTCTGTAAAACTCCGCAGTTGACCAGTAAAAGTCTCGAAAGGCAGGTGACACGTCGAAGCGTAAAGAGCGTTCTTGGAAGCATATACACTGCTGGCCACCCAAAATGCAACAGCAAGAAGGAAGCATCGGATTGGCATAAAATTCGCAGCATGCGTCGCCCGCGAGAGGACATGCAAACGATTAGCATTGCAGGGCATATGCAAATCATGTGCACCCGGCACGCCACCGTGAAGTACTATAAGAAGGGTGCACAGAAGGCGGGGCGTAATTAGCGGACGTGTGCTGTGCTGCCGGACCTGTGCGTGGGAAGCTTCCTGATGCTTCGTCGCAGAATACGGCAGTCATTCCAGCACGTTTCGGAGTTCGACAGAGGAAGAATGGTGGCTTATCGCGACAGCGGTTTATCGTAAAGGGACATCGGCGCCCGTGTGGGACGACATCCAGCCACACTGAGGCGAGTATGGATTCTGTGGGTGCAGGAGGGACAGACGGACCGACGTGAGCGATAGCCGCAGCCGCGGCGCACCACTGAACGAGAGGATCGGCATGTTGTGCGGTGGGCATTGATGGCTCGCACCGCCACATCACGAAAGTTAGCGCAAGAATTAGGGTGTGTTGCTCAACAAACTGTGTCAGCACGTACCGTTCGTCGTCGTCTGCAGGAGCGGGGACTTGTCGCACGGCGCCCATTGCTACGATTACCATTGACGTTACACCACCGGCGAGTCCGGCGTCAGTGGGTCGTTGAACGCCGCACCTGGACTACGGAATGGCATGACATTTTCTTCTACGACGAATCCCGCTTCTGCCTGCAACACAACGATGGTCGGATCCGCGAGTGGTGGAACCACGGCGAGAGACTGTATGACGCCTGTATTATGCATTTCCATACGGGTCCGTCACCTGGCGTTATTGTTTGGGGTGCAATTGGATATGACATCCGCTCCCCTCTGGTACGCATCGCCGGTACACTCAAAAGCCCCCGCTACATCTCCGACGTTTTGGAGCCTGTAGTCCTACCTTACCTGCAGGACCTGCCAGCGGCCACGTTTAAACAGGACAATGCGCGCCCGCACGTGGCACGCATAGTGTAACAATTCTTCACGGCCCACCAGGTGTCACTGCTGATGTGGCCCGTCTGTTCTCCCGATATGTCGCCCATCAAACACGTCTGGTCGCTGATCGGCAACCGAGTGACCCGGCAAGCACTACCCGCGGCTACGCCTGATGAACTGTGGTAACGTGTGGAAGCAGCCTGGACCGACATACCCCAAGCCCATATCCAAAGCCTCTTTCGTTCGATGCCGCGGCGTGTAGCGGCCGTTATTTTCAGCTATGAGGGCCACACGACTTATTGATGTCTGCGTGTTCCGCAAGTCGCACGGGCCTGTAAGCTCAATCGTTTCATCTTTGTATCTGTTGTTGTGTGTCCAGTAAATCTGGCTTTGCTGTCTCGTGTCCTGCTTGGTGTTGCATTTTGGGTGGCCAGCAGTGTATAAAGTTTATTTGCTAGACAGCCATCCATGGACATTGCAACGTCTATCGTGTAGCTGTGTGTTGCTCTATGAAGTGATTGCATTTTCGCTTTGGTATCTTTCTCTCCCTTTCTGGACGAAGTTCTGTCACAGAAATCTTCTAGTTAAACTGGCTCTGATCACAGTTCCAGATACAACACATTTGAATATTATGTTATATGTTCATTAACTTCAGTAACGAATGCGTCTGCTCGTTCGATTACTTCTTTGCCGCCCTGCGTATTGTTCTTTGCTTGGAGCATAGTTATGTGGCGTGACGTTATTCCAAAGTCCCTTTTCAAATTATCGATGAAATATACGAAATCTTTAAAGTTCACTACCCCGATATTTCCGCCAGCTTCAATTGCCAGATGTTGTAAATGCCAATATTGAACGCTCTATCCCAGTTCTCTGGCCTCCTCAAACGTGACTATTGTATTTTGTTTAACAACATTTACTTGTAGTGCGGGATTTCTTTTAAAAGCGGTTACATCTTCTCTTTTTGTAGTCAACGCGTCTTTAATGTTACTTTTCGTTTTTAGTTTGTGGTATCTGTTCATTAGCTTCTCATATTCGTTATACCCTCGGACATAATAATCGTCAAAAAATATTGTCTAATGCTTTATCATCGAACATTGTGAATACACCTGACACTTTGACCTTCTTTACAGGTGAAAGTTCATATTCACTGTGGTTGCTTCCATCTACTCTGTTCGGACTTGAATCGCAGGCACTGCTTTCAATGCATAGCTCATCATTGCCTTCATCATAATTAATGTAACTGCGATCTAACGTTACGACACTATCACTGTCTAACAGGTTTACATATTTGTTCATAATCACGGACGCAAAAAAAAATGCAATCGACTCATCGTCCAGACCACTGCCATCTTCTACCACCTTACGTTGTACATTCAACTCAATCAACCTCAATCCATTAAGTGGATTGATTACTAATCGTGGAATCATTTTGTCTTCCCTCTACGTACACAGAAAAAGAAGGCATGTGATACAAGCACCTGCACACTCTCGACTGGAGTAGCAGCCGGCAAGCGACAGGTGACTCAACGGAGCCCACTAGTGAGCAACTGCGGAGTTTTACAGAAAATCGAATATCACAATTGAATTCGGAGGTACGTAAATGAGTGGAAGTTTGGCGCGGTCTTGTTTGTTCGAACCCGGGGGTATTCCTTGTAAGTCATAAAATCACTCGATTCTTCACTCAAGCAGAGCAGGAGATAAGGTGCCAGGCACTGAGATGTATTTGAAAATCAGATGATCCAACACTGTCGCGCGTTTATCCTGACGCATAAAAGTTTCATTGCTGGGCCATTCCGGCTTCTGGTATGGAGCAGCAATGAAATAATTGTATTTAGAAAACGAAGGATGCCGCTAAAGTACTTGGAGGAGGAATGCCATAAGTAGCGCAGCATTTTGGATTTTTTCTTCTTTTGATTGGAAGTTTAACGACCATCGTGAACAACTCAATGGGTTATAAGCTGCCAGCAGTCTCTAATTTGGGGCCACTAGTTCCAGGATAAGGAGCGAGAGCCTCACCGGGAATCGAACCTTGACCCATCTCGGACGAACGATTAGAAGCCTTAGACATCTGCGCCACAATCTCGGCACTGCAGAAAGATTAACTTCGTCATTACCCATTATGGCGATCTCGGTACAAGGAGTGGACATACTTTGCTCAATATTTTGGTACATTATAATGAATGTCGCTAACTATCATTTCTTCGTTTATTTTTCTTTGATAAACCCATTTCGACCTGCCGTCCGTCTGTGGGTACGACCAACATACCCAGAAATGTCCCATCTGTCTTTCTTTTATTCGTTTCCATACACATCTCAAAACAAAAATCGCATTGGGTTTGTTCATATTGATAGGTGTAGCTAGAAGAAGACCACGTGACCAGAGCGCCTCACCGGTGGCGCAGTGATCTAAGCGATGTCCCATGACTATTTCTACGAGAAGGGTCCGGGTTCGAATCCCGGTGAAGCATGGATTTTGTGTTTGTCTTACGGCACTGGCTCTCTCCCTTCCCTGGAACAAGTGACCCTAAATTAGGGACGAACGACTGCTTATAGCCCATTGAGTTGCTCACGGTGGTCGTTAAACCCTCAATCAAAAGAAAAAAAAACATGATTAGAGCCACACCAAAAGAATATCCATATCTCGTAGGGTACAGGTAGAAGTGTTTACACGAGTCCAGATCTCATTCAATAAACATTAACTCACTGCAACTATGTCACCAACAACGCGCAGATTAATAGGTCTAGTGGGTTCTCACTCATTCACTAGACCTATTAATCATTTATTGGTCTTCTGCCTCTATTCGTCTTTCAAAAGCACTCATTAATTATGAACTCACCCAAAAAGAAAGAGAGAGAGAGAGAGAGAGAGATGTAAAGACATGCTTTGCATACTTTAACTGAATTGAAGATGATTCTTCATGTTATATGGACTTAAATAATGACTTTATTGTTTTTCGTGCTTCCTGGCTAAAAGTAAGTAAACCATCAGTTAATGAAACATAATGTTATTTGTATTCCACATGCTATTTAAGTCCAAATGCCGGTAAATGATATATCATCACACTTCTCATGACCTATTTTCAACATTTGCTATTTCATTCCGTCCGGTTTCCACTGCTGTTCTATAAATGTTACCTATTTTATTACAACATTTATACGGATATTAAACGTAACTACATCACAGAAGCAAGCAAACCATTTTTTAAATTCTTTCTGGTTGAGGAAGATAGAATTTGATGAAATAGGGGATCGTTCTCTAAAAAGGGCAGTCAAGACCAAATTTTCAAAGTGAGATTTCCTTATGTGTATTATTTCATCCTTTCATGGTAACTATAAAACATAATTCAGTTTCAATAAAAAGAGAAAGTTTTTCTTTTTAGAAAAATATTGAACCATAAAAATGTGTTTCTTTCCTTCTGATGCTTCGACATGCTTCCTCAATCCTAGGCATTGTTATTTTCATAAAGCATACATTAGCTATATCACGACACAATTTGCAGGATATTCACAACAATAATATGTAGATTGTCTGTTCGGAAGCACTAAATTTCAGAAATATTTTTTTCGTGTTTCCAAATGCACTGCTTCCCAAAATTTAAACACGGACAAGAAATATTGATGATTTCAGAGGGTTATGAAGCTAAACGGGCTTGCAAATATGCTCATACGAGTGCGGGGTGACAAATAAAGACATTCCATGAACCGTGTCTAGTATGCAAATTTGCTGTGAACACGTGACAGCTGCAGAGAGTGTATATAGGTGGAAGAACAAAACGTGCCTTATATAAGTTATTTCTGTTTTTCCATGTGTTTCGCAGAAGCACGGTAAACTACATACACTATATTGACAAAAGTTACCGGACACCCCTTCAAAAGCAAATGAACTGATCTCCTGCGTTGTTAAGATGGTTGGTACAGCGGCAAACAGTATAAAAACAAGCCTGCAGTTGACGGTGATCATATCGCACTGTGATGTTAAGTGAAAATGTCGCGGTAGGTGAGAACTGACTTTCAGAAAGGAAAGATTGTTGGGTTTTATATTAGTGGGTTGTCCATAAGAGAAACCGAGAGGCGTTTAAACATACCCAAGTCAACTATTTTGGATGTACTGAAAAGTGGAAGACACATGGCGTGCCTGAAGCATCAGAACGTATCGGCAGGCCAAAGAAAATCACTAATAGAGGACATCGAAGCTTTAAGAGAGTCGTTACAGCTAATCGACGGAGTACTGCACAAGACCTCAGTGTACAGGTGAGTAAAAATGCTGGAACCTCGATATGTACATTCGCAGAGAACTTCATTTCATGGATTACCGTGGTCATGCGGCTGTTCATAAAATTTTCATCTCCACTAGGAATGCTACTCGTCGTTTAGCATGGTGTAAAGAACATCTATTGCGGACCGTAGAACAATGGAAACGGGTCCTATGGACAGAATAATCCAGATACATGATCCATCAGTCTGATGGCCGTGTGTGTGGGTATGGTGGCAGCCGGTGGAACGCTATTTACTACAGCGTACTGTTCCTACGATCGAGTTTAGAGCTGGCAGTTTACTCGTGTGGGGGTGTTTTTCGTGGTATGGTCCCGGTCCATTGGTTATAGTGGACACACCTGTTAACCAGCACGTCTACGTCCATATTCTGAACAATTATGCCCTACCAACTCTGTGGCAATAATATGGTACCGAGCCTTGTTTTTACCAGCAGAATAATGCACCGAGCCATAAAGCAAGGACTGTAACGGCGTGATTTGACGATAATTCCGTATCGTGTATGGACTGGCTAGCCCAGAGCCCTGGTCTTTATCACATAAAGCACATATAGGATAAATTTGAGCACCGCATAAGAAGTTTGGAAACAAGGGCTACTATTAAGCAACAGTTAGCGGCAGCATTATGTACTGAAGGAAACATATACCTGTCGCTGTGTTTCAAATGCTTGTCGAAAGCCTGTCTCAAATAGTCAATGCATGTATTAAGGCCAAAGGTATAGCGACACCGTACTAATATATGTCAATACATGCTACGTTGTGTTTCTCTTCTAGGCGTCCGGTGACCTTTTTCAATATAGGGTATCGGAGATAACATAATGGCTAAAACAGCTGATTTTATCCGAGGCTAAATTATCACATGCTTGAAGAAAGAACAATGTCGTCCGAGATTTTGCAGTAGCTCACAGCATAATGTCGCTGCTTTGGTTAGAATCCAGAAGGCACTGAATCGCTTCCTGATGATCTTCCGGAGGTTACCCTTGCTGTACGGGCAAGCGGAATGAGCCTTTCCTGGTCACAATCGAAACACTGAGACAACTTTGGGCTAGTTAGCTAAAGGTTTTCAGGAAGACAGAAATGTACGAAATTTCGCACCAGACCATGTCAAGACGACATCTAAATGTAGCAGGCCTAGCCATTGGCTAGGACCTATCGTGCATCCTGCCGTCATCTCAGGTTGACTGGTCTTCAGATCAATGGGCCAAGGTAATATTCACAGATCAATACAGTTTTGATCTTTCACCAGGAATTAAAAGAGGAAATTTCTCACCATCCTATTCCTGATGTCTTCCCTACCAGTATCCGTCAAAATTGGCATGCAGCGTACGATTCAATTAAGCATCTAAAAGAATGCGATGTTCAATCGCTTTTTCTTCACAGTCGTCTTCCCTCTCAAGTTCGCCTCCACCGGTTCAACAGCATCTCAGCTCCACTTTGGCATCTCTCTAATTCTACCAGTGACGCCCCTGAGATGTATATCAATCACCTGCCAACTCTTTCAACTAATCTTACTCTAATCTTCGTATTTACACCCTTCTTCTGCACAGCGTAACACGCTCACTTAGATTATCGCTTCCCTTCAAATACCAGTTTTTTTCCAGCGTACCTTAACCATGTCTGCCGCTACGATTTTGTTCTTACAAAATATGCAATCTGCGTTTGTCATCTGTTATTCTCCAATCCATCTCCTAACATGTTAACTCAACAAGCTCAACAAAAACTTCTCGCTGTGTTCTGTTCACTTATTCAGCTGGACTAAATTACGGCCGTCCAGTCTCATACTACTCATGTCTTCCTCACTAACTGGGATCCAAATTATGGCTGCATTTCGGTTATTAATGAGAACATTCAGCTGTTGTTTTAACCATGGGATAAGCGCAAATCTTTTTTCACCATTTTAAACCGTTCCGTTATTCTTTTTTTCATGCCCTCACTGTTCATCAGACTCTTATGACTCATAACAATGACTGTATGCGTTAGACCCTGTTTTCTTTTTCCATCTTAACTGTTGTTCCAGTACTTAGAGCATTTTCATGACGAGACTGAGTCATTTTTATGTTCACGTAATGTATTTATTTGCTTTTTGTTGTGTATGTGTCTTGGTTTATATTAAAGTTTATACTCTGAAAAAATATTTGCATGAGATAACGTGGGAATGCATATGACGGGAGGGACATCGTTGAACGGGACAGATATGGCTGTCGCGGCATCATGGTTTCGGCCGATATCGTAATCAACGGAGGTGTGTGACTACAGGTGATGGAACAAGGAAAAATCACCGGGCAGCTGTATTGTAGTGGTGATTTTCTTTGCCACGTTAGTGCGTTCTGTGATGCCATGGGCACAGATTATACTCTTATTAATGCTACGGACGGTCCTTTCTGCACAGCAGCTGTAGATATAGTTCTGGACAGAGGGGATACACATCAGATGGAGTGCCCACTTCCAGGATATAGATTTGGACGGTGGAGATACGCATCAGATGGAGTGTCCTCTTCCCTGATATAGTTCTGGACATTGGAGATGCGCATCAGATGGAGTGTCCTAGGGCCGGATATAGTTCTAGACGGTGGGGATAGGCATCAGATGGAGTGTCCACTTCCCGGATATAGATTTGGACGTTGGAGATACGCATCAGATGGAGTGTCCACTTCCCGGATATAGTTCTGGACAGTGGGTATATGCATCAGATGGAGTGTCCAGTGACCAGCGAACTCCCACTTATCGCAATCGCACATGCATAGGACGCTTTGGCAAACGTGTTTCGCAAAGTAAGTAATCACCACCAGAAAGTATTCCAGCAATTATCAGAGCTCTCTATAGGAAAGGGGAGATTTACGCCAAATGTTCTTAAACCCCTTAGTGCTAAGCATGACACACGATTGCCGAACATCCAAGGCTTTGATATGTAAAATATTTTTGCCGTGCTGATGGAGTAATGTCACTGGATGACAGTTGAGCGGTACGACCTTCGTAACATTCTCTTCTGTTTTGATCTCTATTACCTATTCTTTTAATGTCGTACGCATAATTTCTGTTACCATCGATAGAACTTAGGGCTCTAAAACCGCCTTTTCCTATTTTGTCTGGTCAAAATGTACATTGTCCATGAGTTTCACTCAGCAGTGTATATTGCGCGCAACAGACTGGATAACGTTTACCGTGGACATCTGAATGAATAGATGTCTCAGGAACTCTGGTCGTCAATGCGTTAATTATTGTTATTTTACATTTCGTTCAAATCATTCTTTTAACTACTACGGCTCTAACTGGTTCACATCATGTCTGTAAATAAATGATCACTAATTTCAAGGCTTGTCATTATACGTAGGTTGATCATAAAAAAAGTGTGCACGTGTTGTAAAGTAAATGCGGGATGTTGTACGAGTTGCATAGATTTCATGTACTGTCGAGAGATGGCGCTAGTGCTGCAAGCACCTCTGTGAACTCCTGTGCCCAGCGTTACATGCGTAGTGACATTTCGAAATGTGAACGCGGTTTGAAGCATAGTCTCAGGTCGACGTAAGAGAAGTGATAAGGTTTTTATGAACCAAGAACGTGCCGGCAGCTGAAATTCATCGGCAGCTTGTCGAAGTTTATGGTGATAACGTGGTGTCTTGACAACATGTAACGAAATGGTGCCGTTCATTTCAGTCCGGCAGAGTTGGTGTGGGGGTGGGGGTTTTGCAATACTCCTACGTATGTGCCAGATGTGTGCCGCGCTCATTATCTGTTGATCACTAAGCAGCACTAATGATGGCATGTTTGATTCCTGCAGCGTTACGCTGAAGACTGACAGGGTGTTCCTGACCGTATTTTGACTGGGAACGAGAGGTAGCTCTGCCATTTCGCTCTCACCAGCAATAGAGCTTCCATGCAAGGGAAACGCGCTGCTTCCCCGCCAATTTCAAATTCAGACCGTCTACAGGAAAAATCATGGTTAGCGTTTTCTGAGATTCCTCGGGTGTGATTTTGTGAATTTTTTAGTGCATGAACGTACCATCAACTGTGGTTGGTATTGTGCCACACTGAAAAAATTTCACGAAAGCATCCGACGAAAACGAGCAGTTCTACTGAGTGATAGTATCTTTCTCCTTCACAATAACGCAAAGCCGCACTCCAACACCACTCAGCGCTTGCTCCACAAATTCAGGTGGGACGTGTGGTAACACACGGTCTACAGCGCCGGCTTGTCTCCAAGTGACGTTCACCTCTTCCCTGTCCTGGAACAGCACCTGTCTGGTACTTGCTTCGCATGTGACGATCACGTGAAAACAGCTACAACAAACTGGCTATATCAGCCGGGACATGATTTTTTCGGTCAAGGTTAGAAAAGCTGGTCGCGCGATCTAAGAAATGTCTACATCGTCACGGTGATTCCGTCGAGGAATAGTGCTTCATATCCTTTGTAACACCGCACAAAATCTTGGTTGGTGAGTTTTCCTTTCATCAACTCGAACATGCAACAATTATTTTTTTTGGTTTTACACTCGTGTGTTCTAAGAGAGTGAGATAGAAATCTAAATAAATTCGTGTCTCGTGTCCTACGGGCTGTGGCTCTGTAGTTCCTATTCCTGACGTAACACAAAAATCATTCTGGATGTTCAAAATTTAATCCACTTTTCCGTTTGTGCCTCAGTGTTCTCTGTTATGACTATTTTGTTTTGCGAAATAGTTTCTTTTTTGCCGTTACAGCTAGCAGAATTATAGTTATTGACACTCTTTGTATCAATATAAAAACATGTTATTTATATCGGAATAATAAAATGATTGCTTCGCACTACTACCATTTCGTAGGATCGAGATTAAGGAGCCATGTTCGTTAGGCAACATTACCGCCAGAGTAATATTAATTCTTGGAAACCCCGTTTTTTTATTAAGGGCAGGAAGTAAAATAATTTAATGTTCAGTTTCTGCGTAGGGTAAGAGTTTGATAAATAGCACTTTTTTCTATTCGTCTAAGCCAAGCACTTGCGTCCTCATCAGGAGTGCGCGCTGCGTAGCGAATTTTGAACATTCCGCGGGCCCTTACCGTATGATGTTATTTTAAAATTTAAAGATATTGGTATTTGTTCAACAAAAATCCTTGGTTTTTATTAGATTTTTATTTGATTTAAGTTAAGTCATTAGTATAAAAATGCACGTAGGGATTATCGGTAAAACAGACATTTCACGAGAGCTTTATTCGGCAATTCATTACTTAATGTTCATTTTAATGAATATAATTTTTTGAAAGTCCGCTTAAAATTAGCTTAAGATAGATTAGATGCATTCAATGGGAAGTTTGGGACTTTATGTCTCTCCTAATATGGTCAAATTTCGAGGAAATACCTGAAGTTGCAACGCGCAAAGTTTTTTTCTAGATGTGAATCCGTTATTCTCGTCCTTGTTTTAGATTTAACGTACTTCATTCTAGAAAACAAAATTGCTGGCAGTTGTAAGTGCTTCCAAATATTTTTATTTTCTTCTAAGCAAAAGTTGTGAGTTCCGGATATTTGTCCTCTGGGAAATATTTCTTATAAAAGTCAGTTAGTGAAACGTCCTTGGTTTTTGTCTTCAGATATGAGCTATCTTGCCGTTCAATTAGTTGCATTTGCAAAGAAGGTAGAGCTGTTCCACATCAACATCTAATGGAGAAGAGAAGATTTTTAAATGTGCTTTTTGTGCTCTAAAATCTCGGGACCACGTGTTAAATTCTTCATTCAAAGATTTCAACACGTCCGGAAATGAGTTAAAATCAAAATCGTTCTTGTAGTTCGCAACTGTGGGAAGGTGATAGACATTGCCTACCCTTGGCTGACATTTCCAGACTCGAAGTTTATTCTGATATGAGTCAATGTGTCCATACAGTTGATGAACCAACTGCTACTGAGTTTATATCATAACTTAGCATGAAGTTCATTTAGATGAGTTGTAACGTCTACAAGAAATTCCAGATCACACCGCCAGCTTTTGTTTTCTAACTCCCGGAAAGGTTATGTCATGACAAACAGATAACTCATTTTTCAAATCATGAATTATCTTCAACATCTTCCCTTTACATCGCACTTCACAGTAAAATCAGAGAGCTGCATGCTCGAATTGAACGTCTTCCAGAAATTCTTGAAACTGGCTTTAGCGTAGTGCTCTCGACTTAATAAAATTCATGCAAGAAACTACCGCTGTCTTGACATGGGCGAATTTGATTGATTTTGCACATAAGTTTTGTTGGTGTAAAATGCAGTGAAGCACACACAAATATTCTGTATTAATGTTCATATCAGATAACTCTGATCTGATTCTAGCAACAACGCCTAAGTTTGATCCAATCATTGCTGGAGCCCTCTTGGTTGACATGCAGTTTAGCTTCTCATACTTAAGGTCGAATTTATTAAAAAACTTTTTTACTTCCTGAAAAAAGTCTTCACTCTCCCCTTGTAGTATCTTTCATTGGTTGAAGAGCAAGCAATTCTTCCGTAAAATTGAATTCAGCATCGACTCAGCGGACAAATACATTGTATAGCCCACTGAAGGTATCGGTGGCGTCCGTGCTCTCGTCTGGAGCAATTGAAAACGTTTCAAAATCTGCGCAAGTTTTCGAGGCTTAATTTTATGTCATCCGCCATTCCGTCGATACGTCTCATCACAGCCCAACGAGAAAGACTTATTTGTTCAATGTCCTTGCTTTTATCAAGGTACAACACTTCAATGACAACACTGAGACAATATTTGACAAAGACTCCTTCGTAAATGGCTTTGAGTGCTTTGCAACTTTTTCACTGACAATAAAGCTTGTCAAAACAGTTTTGTCAGCTTTATTATTTCGTTTATGGAAAAGTATCTGTTGAGAAGATGTATTCTTTTTTTTTAATTTTGTATCTTATCTTTACTCAGCTGACCTATGAAATTGATATAATTGGCGTGCTTGGTATTATAATTCCATTTTAGGTTGTGTTCTTTCACAACGGAAAGAGTTTCAAAACAAATCAAACGGAGTTTTTATTCTGCATGACGAAACAATTATCATCAGCCAACTTGTCTTGAACACACGGCACTCACTGTTTACTGTCGTCTTCTTCGAATCTGTCATCTTAATTACTTAAAACGCCGACACAATTATAACAAATTAAAACTAATATAAAAAATCACAATGTGCCACAAGATATCGATGTAGTTAAATATAGTAAACTGACATATTACAACTTCTTAAGACATTCAGTTTAATACTGACAGTTGTGGGTGACGGTGCGGTGTTTGCGTGCACCACACACTACGAACAACAACGGCGATTTCTTGCCCGTTCCCTTCAGTCAGTTCGCCAGAGAGTACTCCGTATTCAACATTCTCCTGCACTCGTCAATAAAACAGAATTGCGGCTGCTGACAGGTTCTGCCGTCCATCAGCGCTCCGCCGTCACCCCCACATGCTTATCCTGCCGTCAATCAAAGCCAGGTGCTGCTATCGACGTGCTGCTCTCTATCGGCGGGATTCTTCTACGGGCCGATATCTAAAGCACCATCTCTTTGATTACAGAAACATTTTACAGTCAGTACGTGGTTGGGAGGCCAGATTCAGTGAAATTTGGAAAACTACTCTCGGACCGAATACAAATAAGATTGGGGCCGGATGCGCTCCGTGGGCCGTACATTGCATCTGCCTGGTTTAGGCATTTCTTCTTAAACGTCATGTCATCCTCTGATTTCTTCCACTTGACTTGGCATGGAAATACACTATGTTGACAAAAGTCACCGGACACTAGTTAAAAAGCAAATGAACGGATCCGCTGCGTTATTAAGATGCGCAGTGCAGCGGCAAACAGTATAAAAACAAGCCTGCAGCTGACTGCGATCATATTGCACTGTGTGGTTGAGTGAAAACGTCGCTGTTGGAAAGAACTGATTTTGATGTAGTAAATACTGTTGCGTGTTATATTAGTGGGTTGTCCATAAGAGAAACCGAGAGGCGTTTAAACATACCCAAGTCCACTTTTTTGGATGTACTGAATAAGTGGAAGACACATGACGTGCGTGAAGCTGCAAAGCGTACCGGCAGACCAAAGAAAATCAGTGATAGAGAACGTCGAAGCCTCAGGGGAGTCGTTACAGCTAATCGACGGTGTACTGCACAAGACCTCAGTGTACAGGTGAGTAAAAATCCTGGAATCTTGGTATGTACACGTACCATTCGGAGAGAATTTCATTCCATTAGTTACTGTGGTCGTGTGGCTGCTCATAAGCCTTTCATCTCGACTCGGACTGCCACTCGTCGTTTAGCATGGTGTAAAAAACATTTATCGTGGACCGTAGATCAATGGAAACGGGTCCTATGGACTGATGAATCCTGATACACGATCCATCAGTCTGATGGTCGTATGTGGGTATAGCGCTATTTACGACAGTGTACTGTTGCTACGGTCAAATTCGGAGCTGGCAGTGTACTCCTATGGGGGTGTTTTTCGTGGCATGGTCCCGGCCCATTGGTTATCGTGGACAAACCTGTAAACCAGCACGTCTACTTCGATATTCTGGACAATTATGCTCTACCAATTCCGTGGCAATACTATGAAACCGAGCCTTGTTGGTGCTAGAAGAATGAACTGGTACCGTTTGTGATAAACCAGCGAGGGAGAAGAATAGGGGTTTTTTTTAGGGCGGTGGTTATTTTGGGTTATTGTAGGAAATTAGGTGCTTTTAACGTGAATTGGGGCCCGGGAGGTTGAATCTCCTTTTAGAGATTTTGGCAAGGGATGTTACGGCATGATTTAACAATATCGAGCCATAAAACAAGGGATGTTACGGCATGGTTTGACAATAATTCCCTATCATGTGTGGACTGGCCAGCACACAACCCTGATCCTAATTCCATAGAGCACCTATGGGATGAATTAGAGAGCAGGATAAGAAGTTTGGAACCAAGGCCTTCTACGAAGCAACAGTTAGCGGCAGCATTATGTACTGAATGGAAGAGCATACCTACAGCTGTGTTCCAAAACTTTTCGGAAGTATGTCTCGAAGGATCAGTGCATGCATTAAGGCCAAAGGTGGACCGACACCGTACTAATATATGTCAATAAATTTCATGTTGCGTTTCTCTTCTAGGCGTCCAGTGACATTTTTCTATATAGTGTATATCTTCCACTGCTAAATATTTTCTTTGGAACAAAAAGATGATGTCACCCTCAAACGTTTCTAACGTGATTTACATTTCGTTCAATGGCCAAATATGTATTGTTAAGGGGCGCGTCTAGCTGAACTTAAACTTATTGTGTATTGTACAGAGAGAGTGATCAGTTGGATTAACAACTCAGCCCCTCCTGCTTGTTTTTAAGTACTTTGCAAAGCATGACAGTGGGAGCGTTCTATGTGTTTTACACGTAACATTATGCACACCGCTCTTAACATATGTGAATCTGTGTTCTACCTACTGCAGGTATCCTTTAAGCGACAGGGAATAGGCGATTCAGCATCAGTGGCAATCCGTGACCTTTACGACACTGTTGGAATGTGTGGTAATGAATAATCATAAACTGCCATTGAAATTATAATCCGTTGTAGTGCTAAGTTCTTTTTGATGCTACGCATCTTTCTCGACAGTAAATCCCAAGTAAAAATTCCGATGTAACGGAAATTGGTAACTGTAGTGACGCAACAGTAGTTAATTTCATTGTTACTCAACAATATATTTTACTAAACTATCACCGAACACTATTTCATTAAGATTAACATAAACGCAACAATATGTCATTGCAATATGCATAAATTACGAGAAACGTGATAAAAGCCGTTACAAAAATGCATTTTTGATTCCATGCATGTTTCCCTACGATAGTAAAGTAAATCCCAAGTAAGAAATTTCGATGTAACGAAAAGGGATAACGAAAGTATTTGGTGAGCCACCAAGGTTGATTTTCCCAAATATCTCGAAAACGGCGCGTCGAATCAAATTTTGGCTGCCTCTCGAGTCCGGGTACTTGTTATTGACGAGAACTTTAAAATTATGTATAACACGATTGGGTGTAACCTTTAGATATCTTAGATCAAATGTTACCAATCTCCCTGATTAACACATTTAAGATTCAGCTTTTCTATCCACCTTGAAGTCAGATTTTATCTTACCCATAACGAGATGAACTTTCTTAGCTACATCTCATTTCATCAATGTCAGGGTCGTTTCTTGGGTTCGTCTAAATCTCAATGATAATAATAATTAGACTTGGGACGAATCCCAAATTTTGTAGAATCCTAACCCTAAAATGCTCTCGGATCCCTCGAATATCTTGAATCCTTCATAAAAGAATAGTTATAAGAAACAAATGGAAAGAAAAGTCTTCTTAAAAGAGTTCAAAAATACAAACCCAATAACGCCGAGCATATACTGATAGCGTGTGCAAATGAGACGCTGCGGAGAGTTGAGTAGTACTAGAAACGCTGAGTTGTAAACAGGGTAACTTGAGTAATATGTGCGACGTGGCTCAAGGTCACCTCCCCCTCCTTCCACTCTCACGCTCGTTACCACGGTAACGGTTGTCGGGGAAGAGATAAAATATGACTAAGTCACTTTTCTCACTATACTTGAGGAATGGTGGCTAAGGCACTGCCCGATGGGAGACGTCAATCGCTTCGGCGGTTGCTCTCTGTGTTTGGCTGAAAAATTCCTTTATTGTTGCACCCGGTTTGGAAGTAACCAGCTACTTCAAATAGCTGTGTACACACTGTAGACGATCTTCTTTGATTGTTTTCTAATGTCAGAACTCGTCATGCTAACAAAAATTATAACAAACATCGCTCGGGAACAAGCCCCAAACTCCAAGTTTGTTTAGGTTAAGATTCGAATGACGAAAAAAGCGGGAAGGTTCGAGTTTTCGAGTATCGAATCTTTTTCAAGATTCGCGGGATTCGAAGATTCGAATGTCCCATCCCTAATAATAATAATAATAATAATAATAATAATAAGCGCAGTTGGTTAAGTCACTATACGCTGTGTGTGAGGCGGACGTTTCTGACGGCTGTCCGAATCCCTGTCCTGCCGGCCATCTAGTCTGTGGTTTTTCCGGGATTTTCGGCAGACTACATGTGATTAGGGACATTAATGCGTAGATGGTTTTTGAAGTCGGCTCCGGACATACTTTGTTCCTTACCCGTGTGCAGCAGAGAAATGGCAAACCGGCTGCATTAATTAGCCAGTAATCCGCATGGGCGCATGGTCGTCTTTGCGGAACTCAGCCGGTCATGGTCGGACGAGAGAGAGAGAGAGAGAAAAAAAAATAATAATAAAAATAATAATAATAATAATAATAAAAACAAGAAAAATGACACCCAATTTTCGCGTGTAATAAGCACGTCTTTTGAATAAGTTATGACACAAATTAAATTTATCACAGCTATTCAAAGTCAACGGAACCGGTATGGAAAACAATAGTATCTGACCGAAGAAAGAATTGGGTCTTTTAATCCCTCAGATATTGTGTAAACGGAATCGTTAACTTACGTCCTCTTGTTGCAGACTTGTGCGTTAAGAAAAACATGAATTTATATGAGAAACATTTCGCCTCAGAAACGCTCTCCAACACCGAAATAAATTTTGAAATTGGACTTTTAGAAACAGAGATGTCGACAAAAATAAGATGTGACTTTACGTCCCCTGGTGGGAAAACCATGAATTATTTTACGAAGAAAGTATTCTCAAAAGGTTTTTCCATTTGAGCGGTATGGGCCCAAGAAAAAAAAAATAGTCCAGTTTTCAGGAGCCCAGATTTTGGTACAAATACATCAGGAGCAGAAATTGACACTTATGCCCGCTGGTGTCCAAACCATTCTTTACCAAACATGATAAATTATGTGAAAAATATTTTCCATCAGGTCTTGTATGCGATACAAGAAGAATTTTTCAAATCGGAGTTTTAGAAGCAGAGATAACGCAGAAAACGCAATTTACCTTTGTGCCCCCTAGCGGAAAGTCTATAATTCACTTGAAAATTTTGAATTTATAGGAAAAACATTTCGCATCGCAAACACTATCCAACAAAGAAGGATTTTTTTTCAAATCGGACTCCTAGAAGTAGAGATATAGTCAAAAATAGGATATACATCTACACCCCTTGGCGTAGAAACCATGCATTATTTCAAGAAGAAAATAAATGTTCCTAAAAGGTTTGTCGACAAGAGTATTATCGGTCAACATGACTTTTTTCAATCGCGATTTTAGAAGCTGATGTTTTGCTGCAAATACATCAGAAGCGGAAATTAAGACTTACGCCACCTGGTGGCCAAACCATTTTTTACAAAAAACAGAAATTACGTGCAAAGGACTTCCCACCAGGAGCTGTATCCTGTGCAGAAAGAATTTTTCAAATCGGAGATTTAGAAGCAGAGATATAGGGGGAAACGCAATTTACATTTACGCCTCCTAGCGGAAAGTCTATGAATTGCTTGAAAATTTTGAAATTATATGAACCACATGTCACACTAGGAACACTATCCAACAATGAAGGAATTTTTTAAATCATACTCCTAGAAGAAGAGATATTGACAAAAATAAGATATGCATCTACGCCCCCTGGCGTAGAAGCCATACATTATTTTAAGAAGAAAATGTTTCTAAAAGCTTTGTTGATATGAGTATTATCGGTGTACAAACGACGTTTTTTTCAATCGAGAATTTAGAAGCTCATATTTTGCTGCATATACATCAGAAGAAGAAATTAATTGGACTCCTAGAAGTAGAGATATTGACAAAAATTACATATACGTCTACGCCCCCTGGAAGAGAAACCATGAAATATTTAAAAAAGAAAATATTCCGAAAAGGTTTATCGATGTGAGTGGCATCAGTCCACGAAATAAATTTTTCAATCGATATTTTAGGAGCTCAGATTTTATGGCAAATACATTAGAAGCAAAAATTAACACTTACGCCACCTGGTGGCCAAAGTATTCTTTACCAAAAATTTGAAATTATATGCAAAAGATTTTCCATTAGGAGGTGTATCCGCTGAAGAAATAATTTTTCAAAGCGGAGTTTTAGAAGAAGAGTTATCGGGAACAATATAATTTTCTTTTACGCCCCCTAGCGAAAAATCTATGCGTAATATGAAAAGTAACTATATCTAAAATATTCTTCGACATAAATGGAATGGAAAGATAAAATAATTTTTTCAATCGGATGTTGAGAAGCAAATATGTGGAATGAAACGTATTTTTGAATTCGACATCATCTGCATTTACGCTCTCTAGCGGCGAAATTGTTCATCGTAAAAAAAAAAACGAAATAAAGGTTCATCATTCGCATATTTCAGGCTTCTCAATCCAAAAAGAATTTTTTGAAATGGGACTAATCGTTGCAGAGATATCGTGGGTAAAGACGGACGGGCGGACAAACCGGTAACAACAGCACCATCTTTTTTACAAAACACGTGCTAAAAACAAATATCGGTTTTGGAAAACTAAGCAGTCGAAATACTTATTATTACGCCCGCCATGTTTCCTAAATACTTACTTTTACGACCCCCATATCCTCTTTCATTGGATTTACGACAATACCATTCATTAATCTACCTACCTAAATACCGCTCAATATCACGAATTAGTAAACCATGTTGTTTCTTGTTATGTTTTAATTTCACTTTGTATGTACCGGACTGTGGCTTGGTGTTGTCGCGAGTGGCGCGAATGAATGCAATGCGTTGTACGTAAATAAATGCATACATTCCAATAGCTCGTTTTATTTCACACCCTCAAAGATATTGGCATACGAAAGAGGCATAGCATAAATTATCTACATAAAATATCAAGGTACACTCTCGATTGTTTTTAATTACTTTAAATCGTGAAAGCTGAGGCTCTCCTCCCTTGTCTTTCTTTTACGTTATTTCTCTCTGTTGTTTTTTGCTGTGTCTTCCTTCACTTTTTTCTTTGCATTTTAAGCACAAATCTCCATTCTCAATATTACGCTGAGCTCAAACAAACTTTTGTTCGTTTTCTTTGTCTTCCAAACTGAATCAAATTAGCTATGACATTATCAACTACAGAAGATATTCCATGACGAAGCTGTATGATTTTGAAACTGCGTCAATTTTACATAGAAATTTAGTCCAAACGTTTCCTTCTTAGAAAAAAACAAACAAACAAAAAAAAAAACAGAACATACTGCCTAAAATAGAGTACGTTGTTTCCCGCTACACAGCCCGGATAGGCAAAATATCAAGAACAGTGAAAACTTGCGTACTACATTTTTATATTCTTTTAATGATTTTAACGATGTGGGCATCCTTCGTTCATCCATCAAACTTCGTCCATCAAACTCGTAATCTTACACAGGACAGGCAATCCCGACACTAAACGTCGAAGGATTCGACTTGAACGTAGCACTGCTGTTCATTGTGATTGTGTCAAGCACAGGTTGATGATAAAAAAAAAGAGAAAAGTTATTTGGTGAATTATTATAATATATTTATCCAGATGGGTTCGCTAATTTGTAAAGGAAACTCCAGCAGACTGAAATATAAGAAAAACAAAATGATTCCTAAAATATGCAGTGTATTGAAACTCCGGACTGCTTACATCCAGAGACGCCAGTGTGGGTAACAGCCGCTCGTGTTTCCGGTTATCTTTCTATTTTGGGCGAAGCCGCACCCCGCAGAACTCGCAGTATTTCTGCACCGGCAAGATGCGGCCTTGAGGATGTAACCTCTGTTTGGTACATCACGAGTCAGGCGAAGGTACGATATTTTTCTACAGCCAGTATGGGAGGAAAGAGTGCATACTTAACTTGTAACCGTTTCTTATTCTAATATACTGCAATTATTTATTTAACATTCTTTCCAGTGATAGCAGTGAATACTAGGACGCTTCCCCTTGCCCAGCGGTCATTATCTATAAAATACCAAACAGACCCTTCGCAAGTTCATTCATTCGCACCACACCAACCTCTCGGGGTTTTTAAAGATACAAGCTCCGTGAGTTTTAAACTTTCAGCTATTTTATTCAGTGAAAACGAGCTAATATTCCTAGGTTTGGTTACAAAAAGGCAATTAGGTCATGTGCTCAATTTTCTGCGTTTTATGATTAATTCTTCATAGAAAGATATGGACTTCAAACGAATAAAGAAGTGATAACTTTCAAATATATGTACTCAATTTTTACATTAGGCAAACATTTCGCCCTCTGCTTTTAGGATATTATACTTGCTGTAGAGTTAAGATATTTGCCTCGGCGGCTAGAGAAATATCTGTAGGATGGAGCGAGATCTATTTCCATCGAAACCATTCGCGTTTTCGTGATATGTCGCTCGTTCTGTGATCTCAGAGCGTCGCACTAGAGGGATCATTGCAATTCAAAGCACCTCCTCAGGAAAGTGACGGTGTTTACTTGAGGGAGTTTCGCTGTGGACTTTTGCATACAGATATGTGTCAATCAGATGACCGGGAGCTTCATCCTGGACCTGCGTCTTCCGCAGCACTACGCACCGTGAATATCGATTTGATCCTCGAATCCAGATTACCCAAGAGTATACACACCAGTAACGAATAGCCTTTTGTGCCAAACCAGTCGGATTCGCTGTTTGAACGCTGAATCTTATATCGTAGGATGGAGGATACAGAGCATGAATGAAATGAATCTTAGGAGGGCTGTCACCGTAAGAAAATTGCGTAATCTAATCTTGAAAACTTAATATTTCGTCCCTATTAACTAGCTTTATGTTACACATAACCTTTTGGAAAAGAAGGTTTACACGTACAATCACGTTTGATCGGCGTTGAATATTCACAAGGATATTCAGAGACCTCGCTACAATTAGCAAATACACTATATTGACAAAAGGCACCGGACACCCCTTCAAAAGCAAATGAACGGATCCGCTGCGCTACAGTGCGATTTGATCGCTACAGCTGAACGCGATCATATCGCACTGTGAGGTTGAGCGAAAACGTCTCGGCGGGAGAGAACTGACTTTAAGAAAAGAAAGATTGTTGGTTTATATTAGTGGGTTGTCCAAAAGAGAATCCGAGAGGCATTTAAACATACCCAAGTCAAATGTTTTGCATGTACTGAATAAGTGGAAGACACATGACGCCCCTGAAGCAGCAAAATGTACCGTCAGATCAAAGAAAATCATTGATAGAGGACGTCGAAGCCTCAGGAGAGTCGTTGCAGTTAATCGACGGAGTACTGCACAAAACCTCAGTGTACAGGTGAGTAAAAATGCTGGAAACTCGGTATGTACACGTACCATTCTCAGAGAACTGAATTCCATGGGTTACGGTGGTCATGCAGCTGCTCATACGCCTTTCATATCCACTAGGAATGTTACTCGTCGTTTAACATGGTGTAATAGATATTTATCGTGGACCGTAGATCAATGGATACGGGTCCTATTTACTGATGAATCCAGATACACGATCTATCAGTCTGATGACCGTGTGAGGGTATGGCGGCAGCCGGGGGAACGCTATTTACCACAGTATACTGTTCGTACGGTCAAGTTTGGAGTTAGCAGCGTATTCGTGTGGGGGTGTTTCTCGTGGTACAATCCCGGCCCATTGGTTATCGGGGACAAACCTGTTAACCAGTACGTCCACCTCGATATGCTGGACAATTATGCCCTACCAACTCTGTGGCTTTCAAAATTGTTTATTGAGAAAACCTGAGAGGAGGATACAAAGGGCCTGCATTTAGAGTGCCAAGAGAAACATAATTGACGACATATAGAGAAGATGCCAAATGTACAGATGCTGATGTGCTATATACAATGGCAATAAAAACACAGTAGATGAGTATCTTCACAGATATAATTTGAGCTACAGAAGTGACCGACAACAATGGTGCAAGAGTAATGCACGAGAGATACACAGTGAAGAATCAATATGAACAATTCTAGTTGAAATGTGTAACAAAGATAAAGGTATAGTTATAATACTATGTACAATGTAATGATGCACTGGCTAGGTGCCTATGAGAGGCTAATATCAAATGAGCAAGAAATATTAATAATATGTAAAACATGTGCGGTAATAGAATGGTTGATATCAAATAGAAAGTGTAAAAGACAATGCTATAACATGAATTTGTAGAGTAAATGGGTAAAAACTTTGTGGCGAATGTCACACGGTGCAAGTGATACAAGTAAAATTTCAAATGACAAAGCAATGGAGAACAGATCTTAAATAAAGAGTTGTACATGTACTGAGGGATCAGTAAACCAGGTTCGATTTGGTGACCAAACTCGGAAAAACCAACGTTTCTGAGTCAGTTGAAGCAGACGCATATGGAAGGCGCAATCGCGACAGAAGCCTGTTGCGAAAGATACAACACATGGCATCCTACAACTAAAGTTCACTATCTTCAACGGATATGTCAGATGGTGGCTGGATTGTGTCATCGGCTGCTATGCAAAGGATGTCTAAACGACGAACGGATTTCGTTATCCAGCGCGGATCACCAAAGGTATCACGAGGCACCGCTTGAAGACGAGAACGGATGATTTGCAAATGTAGAAGAACATCAGGTAGAATTGCAGTATAAGAGGATAAAAAGTTTGTCGACTGTTTGTTTTGACGGGGACCTGAAAGAAAATTATATAGAACATCTCCAGTGACTAGAATTTGAGGAAGATAAAATGTTTTTTGAAATTGAAGAAATTCATGTGAGAGAACTGGGTCTGCAGAACCAGTATCGGTATCAGTATCAAGTTCAACAGAAGCATCTGATGCAGTGTAGCCGACTGAGTGATTGCTACGGTCAAGGCGGTCAGAGGTTGTTCGGGTTTTCTTGGCACGAGCACTGTTCAACGCTTTCCTCTACCCCGGGGAGAGGTAGCATCAGGGTTGTCAGGTACTTTGAAATAGCTAGACGCAGTGGACCAACCAGGAGAAATAGACGATTGTACTTGAGCATCCCCCAAGTGAGGGGTGAGAGGGAGTGAACTAACAAGCGAAGGTGTGTCTGATGGAAGATGTGACGGAGAAGGATACACAGGTCCGGAAATTGCAGGTCGTTGCTAAGTCACGCGTTGACCAACGACTGTAGGGCTACTTTTGCTTGAAGTAGCGCGTTGACCACCGCCACCGACTGTAGTGCTACTTTTACTTTTGTCTGAAGTCACGCGTTGACCAACGGCTGTAGTGCTACTTTTGCTTTTAGCTTGTGCTGAAGTTGTTGTTTGTACCGATGAAGCAGACGGTGTTTGGGCTGTTGAAGTTGTAGTAGAAGTGCGATGTGAACATAAGGCACGAGGGTATCCATAACCTTTACATATTTTTTTTGATTGGAGGTTTTACGACCACCGTGAGCAACTCAATGGGCTATAAGCAGTCGCCCGTCCCTAATTTAGGGTCACTGGTTCCAGGGAAGGGAGAGAGCCAGTGCCGTAAGACAAACACAACATTCATGCCTCACCGGGATTCGAACCCGGACCTCTTACGGGCGAATGATCAGAGGCCATCGCTTAGACCACTGCGCCACCGAGGCGGCAACCTTTACATATAGAACACATAGTGCCGCCAGTAATGTTGATATCACGGATGTCCGTATCACAACGAATACTGAACTTGGGTGGAACTCGTAGTTTCGTTTCATCAGACGGAAAACCCACTCTTTTATTTCGCCGTAGGCCAAGAAGATAACGATCTTCCGGCTGGGTTGGAAAAGAGGAGAAGGTCGTGATTGGGCCAACTATACGTCCAAAGGTTTGCGCAATGGACAGTAAAAGTTCGTCAGAAATTTCTAGCGGGACTGGGGAAAAAAACAGAAGAGTAGGCATGTGGAAGATAGGATCAGCATAATATGGCGGTCACCATTAGAAAGTCCATCATTTATAACTTGAAGCGCAAATTTGGAATCAGAGAAATATGCGGTTACTTTGCCATCTTTCCGGCCTACGTGTGTGACGGCTGACATCGGGAATAGTAAACGAAGTGCTGCGCTGTACGCAGTGAGCTTAGTATTGGTAAGAGCAGGGAAGGCAACGCCGAGGTCAACTTTACTAAGGAAGTGTTGACCAGCTGGTGATGTTGCTGGAAGATCGACGAAGAAGTTGGAGTTAACATCACACTTCATCTGATAAGGGCCTTTGATAGAAGCCAAAGCAGAAGGTAGAGAAGATTTCTTCGAAACGACGGCTGCGTATGGAGTGGCTGGGCAGTGTGATGACGTAGAGACAACTGACGAAAGTGAAACGTCCATCGCCTCTTCTGTTACCTGCTGGGAAGGTTGCTGGTCACCATTCAGTGACGTAAAAGTAGAGGTAGGATTAGCTGATAGGGTAGCTGAACTACGCTTAGAAGAGGAGGGGCTTGTCGGAGCAGGCCCGCCATTGGTGGATAGTGGAAGAGGAGGAAAATCGTTATCAGAAGCAAGAGCTGGTACGTCGACTTCACCCGATGCAGCCATTCGCAATGCCAAAGCAGAATTCACGTCTTGGCCGACTCGGCCAAGACAATAAAACGAAGATAACTCAACTAAATGATCACTCACCGACTTGGCAGGGATACGAGCAGAATCGTGGAACCTTCACGGAACTCACACACAAAAACATAGATACTCGGAACACCAAAGAGAGCACACGCAAGACGAAATGTACGTAGCAGAAAAACTGCGTGTCTGCAGCAATACTACGGAACTGAGCCGTGTTGTTACCAGCAGGAGACATATGCATAAAAGGCTATGGTTTTGTGTTGGAAGGAATGGTTTGATCTTGTGTGGCGTGGTAAACTACCAACATAGGTTTTGCAGTAAACAGTAGCGATGAGTGAATTATCACACCAAGTAAATAATACATCAAGAAAATGCAAGAAATCATGTATTCAAGGTAAACTGAATATTTAAGTCAAGGAGTTGATCGTTGGCAGCGTTTCAGGAAATGTGGAAATATCATCACTCCAGAGGAATAAAATGCTTTTTTTTTTTTTTATTGGAGGTTTAACGACCACCGTGAGCAACTCAATGGGCTATAAGCAGTCGCCCGTCCCTAATTTATGGCCACTGGTTCCAGGGAAGGGAGAGAGCCAGTGCCGTAAGACAAACACAACATCCATGCCTCACCGGGATTCGAACCCGGACTCCTTTCGGACGAATGATCAGAGGCCATCGCCTTAGACCACTGCGCTACCGGGCAGCATTAAAATGTTGTCTACGTACCGTTTTCCAAGGCTGAAGTAAATCAGGTTGAAAAGCTTTTCTTCAAGAGGTTTCATATAAATTTCACAAATAATTGAATATAGCGAGCTTCCATTTGTTAGACCACAAATTCGCGTACAAAATATGCCTAAGAGAGGAATGAATCGACCAAAATTATAAATCTTATCTGTTCTGATTCTTCTCCGATGTTGTACGTACAAACCAGTAGCCTAAAGAATGTAAATAATGTTACATTTCTTGCGTAATAATGTGGTTACAGATTTTCTTTTCTTTTTTTTTCGGAATCGCTTTTTATTTAGTTATACTGTCCTTGCTGCTGTATGAAGTCACTGATGTAGGAGCCGTTCAATTAACGCCGATGTTACTCTCTTGCATTAAATAATAGAAAGACTAGTTAGTTTCTGTTTGTAGCGTGCAGTAGGGTTGGACTAAATGACCACTGGGAAACTGCACGAGGTTCGGCCCTGGGTCTTTTTAACAGTTTTTATTATACCGACGTCATATTCATAACGTTCACATATCAAATCAGGTTAATAATACGCAAAACAGAACTCATCGCTCTTTCCACGTTAATAATTTAGTCACGGAAAAATTATCATCGGCCGTCACCGGGAATCGAACTCAGGGTCTTCCAGTTACGCGCCGGACGTGCTACCACTGCACCACAGCGGCCTCGAGTTCTCCAGACTGACAAGTGATTAACTGCCAAACCACATGGCAGGTTGTTTCACACAGAAACTGAACAAATAACTAGGAGGCGATTGAATAGTAATTAATTCATGCACTCGACGTGGATCAGGAACAGCAAACAAAAGTCATCGCTCTTTCCCCGTTAATAAGTTAGTCACGGAAAAATTATCATTGGCCGCCACCGGGAATCGAACCCAGTGTCTTTCAGTGACGCGCCGGAAATCCTACCAGCACTGTGCGCGGCTCCATGAAGCAGCCTGCCATGTGATTTGGCAGTTAATCACTGGTGTGTCTAGAGAATTCGAGGCTGCTGTGGTGCAATGGTAGCATGTCCGGCGCGTAACTGGAAAACCCTGGGTTCGATTCCCGGTGGCGGCCGATGAGAATTTTTCCTTGACTCACTTATTAACGTGGAAAGAGCGATGACTTCTGTTTGGTGTTCCTGATCCACGTCGAGTGTATGAATAGGGTTAATAATATTGCGATTTCACTTAGGTACTAAATATTAATTCATAGGCCTTTTTAATAGTTTTTATTCTTCCTATGTCGTGTTCACAACGTTTACACATCAAGTCAAGTTGATAATATTGCAGTTTTACATGCACTAAATATTAATTCATTGGCCCTAGGCATTTTAACAGTTTTTATTCTACGGATGTCATATTCACGAAGTTTACACATCAAGTCAAGTTAATAATATTGCATCTTTACTTAGGCACTAAACATTAATTCATAGGCCCTAGGCCTAGGTGTCTTATGAACAGTTGAGAAATGGTCCGTTTAGTGCCTTTTATTAGGTTTTATAAAATGTTTACAAATTCTAAATATCTAAATTGTAATTTAAAATCTCCCAAAATGGTCCGGTACCTAGGTGCTTTGCAAAGACCTGAGAAGTAATCCGTTGAGTGACTTTTATTAGGTTTCATAACATGTTTACATATACCAAATATCTAGCTTGTAACTTAAAATATTCTATAAAGGCCCGTGGATTAGGTGCTAGGTGCTTTGTAAACAGCTGAAAAATGTTCTGTTGAGTGCCATTTATCAGGTTTATAAAATGTTTTCAAATACCAAATATGCATAAATAATTTTCGAAAAAGATATTAAGAGAAGAATGACTTAAATTATTGTTCTTTCCTTAAAAATAAAACAAAATTGGCCCTTAGTAGGATGATACCGTTGGACGAATCGGCATTGGACGTTTCGTATATTAGGCGAATAGTCCATTGGACCAATTGTCCCTTTGTACAAACCGGCGTTGGACCAATGGGCATTGTACCAATCGTCATTGGACGAATTATCCACGACCGGTTCACAATAGGACGCCCAGTGAGCTCACGTGCGTACTGAAATAATTCAAAGCCACCTCAGAGAAGTGTAAAATCCTGAATAACCTGAATATTTTGCAATGCCTGATGATATGTTTTTATCCTAAGTGTGGCTTCTGAATTCCCTTATAATTCATTATTCTCACTGTTATTGTTCTTTTCTTCAACAGGTGGTGATGATTTTCATATCCAGCGAAACAAATCCTGTTTTTTCGTTGACATCTACCGCTTCATCCCGAATTTCTTTGTCGGAAATGTTGTTCCTCTTCCGTAAACCCTCTAACCATCCATTATAAGCATGGAACGGGTTTCCACGTTTTTTTGGCTACATCTCTCTCCCGTCTTTACAGTATACGGCCTGAAATCATCAGTAAATTTCTAGTTCTTGTACTAACAAACCACTCACAGACAATCTTATTCTTATTTTTTATTTCCTTTTTTTGCAGATTTCTGTTGACTGAGCAATTACCTTTACACCACTGCTCTGTTATGTTGACTTTTAGTTTTAAAATGTCATAAATTTGTGTTTTTCCGGAATTCAAAATCTCTGCCAAATACTTGACACTTACACTTTCCTTTTCGTCCAGTTCAATTACTTTGACTTTTGCATCCAAATTGCGAACGTTCTTCTTTTTCGCCATGGCTAGGAACAAACGAATGAACGCAACTCACGACACGCAAAGATTGTGCATGATCATCTCAACGAATAAATGTTAGAGAATTAAATCGGAGTGTCTCATATGGTTGATATGTGTACGAAACAGCCAGCTGCGTAGGTTTACACCCACCAAAGAAAGCAACACTGATCACATGACCAAAACATGAGCTTCTGTACGGTATTAAGCAGAAGACAAATAGGGCATGCGCCGCAGTATGTGTTTATGTAAGCAAGTGAAAAACTATTTCTCTGTTTAATTAAATTACCTTCAACCAGAAGGAAATTTGCAATTCATCGTTACATTTTATCGTATATTATTTCGTATTTCAATTACGGGAACATTCGGGAACTTTCCGTTGTTGCAAGGTACATTCTTAGAAATATTTTGTCTGCTTTCTCTAAATTGAGAGATTCTGAGCGAAGTCATAATTGAAATCCAGTACAACGAGTCTCATGAAAGACATTCCAGCCGATGATGTTTTATGTGACCTTCAGGAAACTATTCTTAGAGCGAAATGTGCAATTGCAGCTGGTTATAGTGTTGATAGGAAAAGTGACCACAGAATCTATGAAATGCAATGAAAGTTCTCTATAAATGTGTGAAGTGCTTCACGGACATGTCTGAAGTGCTTCCGGTTACTAAATTGAAAAATATTACCAAACATTTCCGGAAATCGAATAAAAATTGAAAAACTTTTTCTTTTCATATACATCATTGTATTCGGTTTAATTTTAATTTAATGCATACAATTCGTCGATGTACTTTAAATATTAGTATATATATATGAAAAAGCCTTTGATTCGGTGAAACCATCAGCAGTTACCACGGCTCTGAAATCCTGCGGTATTGAAGATGCATACATTAATATTATTAATAACATCTATGAAAATGCAAGTGCAAAGATTCGGCTGTTTGAAAATACAACACACATAAAAATTGGAAAGGGAGTGAGACAAGGTGACACCATATCTCCGAAGCTCTTTAATGCCACATTGGAAAATGTCTTTCAATCACTGAACTGGGAAAACAAAGGGATAAAGATTAATGGAGATTATCTAACCCACCTTCGTTTTGCTGATGACGTAGTCATTTTTGTAACTACCCCATCAGAGCTGCAGAGTATGATCCAGGAACTTGCTGACAAGAGTAAAGAAGTGGGATTAAAAATGAACTTTCAGAAGACAAAAGTGATGTTCAATGCTTTTACAAGAAATGAAGATTTATCGATTGATGGAGAAAAACTGGAGATAACAGATACGTATGTTTATCTTGGACAGCAGATATCAAGTGAGGGTCACATTGATGAAGAAATTAATCGGCGTACAAAACTTGCCTGGAGAGCTTTTGGAAGAAACAGCATAATTTTCAAGAGCAATATGCCATTATGTCTTAAAAGAAAAGTGTTTGATCAATGCATCCTTCCAGTGCTTACGTATGGTGCAGAGACGTGGACCTTAACTAAAAGAGACATACAAAGGCTGCAGACAACTCAAAGAAGCATGGAGGGGTGCATGCTTGGTATAACCAGGAGAGATAAGAAGAGGAACTCGTGGATCCGAAAAATGACGAGAGTGGAAGACATCATGATCAGAGTTAAATCCCTGAAATGGCAATGGGCTGGACATACTGCCAGAAGGACAGACCATAGATGGACAGCCGAAATTTTAGATTGGATTCCAAGGGACAGGAAAAGACCCAGAAAAAGACCACATGGGAGATGGGTGGATGAAATTCGTAAATATGCGGGAGTGACATGGAGGAGACTGGCACAAGACAGACCGTTGTGGAGGAAACTTGGGGAGGCCTTCGTCCAGCAGTGGATTGATAATGGTTGACAATGATGATGATGATGATATATACTAGGGTTGTACCGAAAGTAATGCGTAAGTGGATATAACTTTTTTATTAACTGAAAAAGTTCGTTCAAATTGCGCATGTTGGTAGAGTAACTCTTTCTTCATACAAAGGTCGCCATCACAAGCGATGCATTTGTGCTATCCTTGAACAGAACCCTCAAATCCTCTTTGAACAAATTCAAGTGTGGACTGTTGCAACTACTTCCTCAAAGCCACATTCACCTCGTGTGAGTCATCAAATTGTTGTCACCAGAGACTGTCCTTCATTGGACTGAGCACGCGGAAGTCGGAGGATTCCAGATCTGGGCTGTACGGTGGATAGGGGACCGTCGATCAGCCTAATTTACTGATTGCCTGATTTGTTACAAAACATGTGTGTGGTTTCGCATTGTCGTGGTGAATGTGGATCCTTTTCAGATTCTTGTTGAGTCTCTTTCTCCTTATGGCTTCTCTAAGCTTCTTGAGTGCCTCAATGTACATCTCTCTGATCACAGTACGGCCACGTTCCACAAACTCAAGGAGAATGACACCCCTGTCATACTAAAGAAACAGTCACCATGGCATTCTGTGCTGGTCACTGGCTCTTGAATTCTTTAGGCCTTGGCGAAGAGGTGTGACGCCATTCTATGGATTGATTCTTCGTTTCCGGATCGTAGAGATACGCGCTCGTTTCATCCGCTGTCACCAGGTTGAAAGAAAACTGGTCTTCATTGACTCCAAATGCTTCCGGCAGATCAGAGAAGACTTCCACCCTTCATTCCTTCAAATCGGGTGTCCACTCCAGAGGTACCTACTTTGCACACACTTTCTGATACCCTAATCCTTCCACCATCTTCTGTATTTCATTATGACACAGTCCAGTTGTGCAGAAAGCTCACGGATTGTGACTCGTCTCTCCTCGGGAATCAATTCATCCACTCGCTGACGATTCGTGTCAGTGGTCGCAGATGATGGTCTCCCACTGCGTGGTTGGTCTTCAATACTGGTTTCCCGTTCTTTAAATTTATTTATCTGTCTGCACATCTGCTCTTCTCAATCGTGTCATCTCCGTAAACATTATGTAGCCTTTTGTGAATGTCGCACAGCCTGCACCATTCCTTCGTCAAGAATTCAATTACGGTACTTTGCTTCTGCTTGGAATCCATTATTTACCTTCAATGAAAAAGAAAGGTTACTATAGAGGATGAATTACTCTATCAACAAGTGCAATTCGAAAGACCGAAAGACCTCGGTCAGTTAATAAAAAACTTTATGCCCACTTTTGCATTGCTTTCGGTACAACCCTCGTTGGAATTTCGTAAGTGTACATATTTCGCCACATTCATATGAAACATAATGCAACTCCCTATGCTTTAGCATTCTTACTTTTGCGTAAAGGAATGGGTTTTAAATTATCGACAGAAAATGGCACAGAAGAAAAATCGAAACATCCAAATAAAATGAAACCAGAAGACAGAGGCTAGTTCGCAGAGAAAAAATGAAGTATGAAAGAGAAAACTGTCTTGTTTGAAGTTCGACAAAATGTATAGACTTCGCAATTTATGTCTTATAGCCCCTGAAGAATTCGCTGCAATCGAAACATACGTGACATAATTCAACTTACACGCTACTTTCGTCCACATGAATGCCTAACAGTCTTTCAACTTTTCGATAACACAGAAGAATCACTTGTCGATTAACGTCACAAGTTTTCTGATTTTCTTTATTTGTTTGAGAAGCTTTAGAGAGCATTTGATAGAAAATCTCAGAGTAACGTATAATAACAGGAGAAAAGTTGAAATTATTGTAAAGCTTAGAAAGAAGAATCAAGCTCTCATCAGTGTCAAGCGCTTTGGCGTTGTCAAAGGAGATAAGAGCGAAAACATTCTTTGCTCTGCTATCGAGGTTGAGACTTCGGTGGTTGATGAGGGATATTAATAGAGTTCCCACTGACATGTGCTTTCGAAGGACTTATTGATCTTCCAAAAGAAGATTTTCTTTTATAACGCAGCATCGAAATTTAGTTTCTGAGCTCCTTTCTTTACCCATTTTCCTCTTTTTTTGATTTTCTAAATCCTTTCTAAAATCAAGTAGCAGAAACCGGATAAAAGAAAAAATCGTTTGTTCAAAGACAAAGAGATAAATGTTGTGGCTATGTCAGCCTGCAGCTCAAAGCTTTACTGTGTCGTGGAAGTAATAACCTTTTCAGTCATTAATATTATAAATTGGTCGATTAAATTAAAAAATAGCAGAAAAAAAAACAGGCAGCCTATTATTCTCAACTAAATTCCTAATTATATTAACCTATTTCAGTTAAAAAGAATGTATAATAATTTTCAAATCATGAGCCATTTCCGATATTCTCTTTTATTATATTTCTGATACGCAATTCATGAGAAGCAAAAAGCGAGGTTTCATTTATAAAGTATAAACAAAAGCACGGTTCTTCAAAGTACACTTGAAGCGGTTGCTATAGTTGGAGAAGGCCGCTTCGGGGAGCGCAGTGATGTAACCACTGGCCTCTTACCATTCGTCAGAGATGGATACGGGTTCGAATCCCGGGTGAGACATGAACGTTGTGTTTGTCTCGTGGCACTGGCTCTCTTCTTTCCCTGGGAACAGTGTCCCTAAACCGGGGACAGTTATTCACTGTGGTCCTTAAATTAAACCCCAGACAAACAAAAACATAAATGGAGAAATTTAAAATTTCAGAAATTTTTCGACTTATTTTTTACATTTATAAAGTTTTCCCTGTCTCTCTTTTTTTAAAACTCAGTTTTACTGTATATGAATCGTAGAAACATGTGTAATAAAGAGACCCAATCAAACAACTAAGGGCTTCTTTACGGATGCTCTGGTGCAGAAGTGTTCAGAGGAGTAGCGTTAATATTAGTCGTCCAAGCTGGCCAAGCTGGCCAAGCTGGTTTCTCGTTCTAGCCCTAGGCTGGGGTGATTTATAGGTCTTCCGCCCTTCCTTATGTATTTTTCCTGAAACCAGAATCCCAAATTTAGGAACGGACGAATACTTATATCCCTTAGAGCTCTTCACGATGAACCCTGAACGAAAAAGAAGCTTTTTCTCTTTTCACTCACCATTAACTTGAGTACTAAAAATGATGAATTAAAAGTTGTCAATTAAAAACCAATGACTTAGTCAATCACTTTAATTTACATTAAAAGCATAAAAACATTGTCATAGTTAAAAACATTACACCTTTCAGGCTCGCGGCGAGACCATCTTCAGATGTGAAAATAATCAGATCAGATGTAGAGGATTTTAGGAAGAGAGTGTCTAACCTCAGGTCTTAAACAACCCTTAGAAATAGGAAGCTAAGAGATTTGGGCTGGAGTCCCCGATAGGAAAGTGACACGGAAGCGAGGTAGAAAGGGTGAGGAAGACGCCCTTATTTATTACAGGGGGGCCAGTACCCAGGGTCCGACGGCTTAACTTGTCCATCCGACTCACGGCGTGTATTTAGTGGCTCGAGCGTTCGTACCTGCCCGGGATTGAACCTAAGGTTATCTCCGTGCCAGTCACGAACGCTGACCACTAGGCTACCCGCTGCCCCGTGAAAATAATTAAGACTGGAGTGTGATTATATATCAAGCAACCAGATACGCCATGTTAGGGCGCGCAAAAACATCTGCGCAAAGGTTTAGCATTACATTTCAATAACCAATGAAATTTAAAGTCCAAATTGATGCTGTTGTTGACATTAAATGATGATTTCCATGCTGTTGGACATGAATGCTCCTATCAGTAAAATTCTGAATTAATCTCGGCAGAAAATGATTTTATGGTGTTTGGAATGTTAAACATTTGCGCACATGTTTTTGCCCGCCACTAAAATGACGTATCTGGTTGCTTATTATATAATCACACTCCACTTTTGATTATTTTCACATCTGAAGATGGGCCCGCAGCGAACCTGAAAGGTCTTATGTTTTTAACTATGACAATGGTTTTATGCTTTTAATATATATTAAAGTGTTTGACTAAGTCATTGGTTTCTAACTGACAACTTTTAATTCGTCGTGCAGAAACGAAAACATTGAGTACTCACCTGTGACCAGCACGAAATATTGTATTCACACCGTTAACTTCACTGATATCAAATAACCTGCAGCCCCGATGGCGAGTATTCCAAGCGCTGGCTTCTGGTCATTCGTCTGAGATGGGTCTGGGTTCGAATCCCGCTGAGGCATTGTTGTTGTGTATGTCTCACGAAACTAGCTCTCTCCCTTCCGTGGAAACAGTGACCCGAAATTAGTGATGGGCGACTTCTTCTAGCCTATCGAGTTGCTCACGGTGATTGTTAAACCTCAAGACACACAAACAATATCAATAAACTCTTATAGATCAAAAATTTCAGTTTACTTCTCCAAATTACCATATCCGATCCGGTACCTGAGTAGTATGAAGAGTTTTATAATAAATAAATAAATAAATACATCGCTCTTTCCACGTTCCAGAAACACACAGCAACCAAAAAATTGTTTTTCAGCCGCCGCTGTGGAATTGAACCACAGAACTCTCGATATCTAGCCGAGTGTGTTACATTTACACCACGGTGGCCAACAATCCACGGTGCTATGTGTATTTTTAAGTCAGCCTCTGACATCATAAATCCGTAAGATGGGCTCAGCTACTGAGAAAAAATACACATATGGGCTCAGCTACTGAGAAAAAAATACACATCTGGGCTCAGCTACTGAGAAAAAATACTCAGCTACTTAAAAATACACATAGCACCGTGGTTTGTTGGCCACCGTGGTGTAAATGTAACGCACTCCGCTAGATATCGAGAGTTCTGTGGTTCAATTCCACAGCGGCGGCTGAAAAACAATTTTTCGGTTGCTGTGTGTTTCTGGAACGTGGAAAGAGCGATGCATTTAATTATTTACTGTCGCCACGTATTAGGAGGATTTGCGCCATGAAGAGTTTTCTTCTACTCATTGCTTTGAAATGGGTTCCGGATTTATCCGAAATATTGCTCTAATAATAATAACAGGGAAATGACCACCAAATATTCGGTTGTAATGAGTACATCTGGTGAACATTTTCAAACATGAAAAGACGAAACAAATATTTCAAACCGGGTTTTAATGAAACGTAAAAATTCAGCTAAAGGAAGAATGCATCATGAAAGAAATACGGGATTTCGCCATATGATACAAATTTTGAAGATGACAATCCGATTTTTGGCGTAAATGTGACAAGGATGGTAAGTCAGGTAATATCCGAAAACTTGAAAATTTTCATCGTCCTGGAGCGGGACTCGAACCCGCGTCTCCCAGAAAACGCCTAGGTATGCTAACCACTACACCACCCAGAACGCCAGAAAACGCCTAGGTATGCTAACCACTACACCACCCAGAACGACCAAGTTTCAAGTTTCCGATCAATTTGAATTTAACCATCACAGGATTCGCTAGTCGAAGCAACCGGCATTCATGTTTAGCGAATCTGGAGGTTAATAATCATATCCCGTGATTGCCCGGAGAAGCAGATAAATCATGAAAGATTATTTTCTGGGAGATGACAATCCGATTTCTGGGAGACGCGGGCTCGAGTCCCGCTCCAGGACGATGAAAAAAAAAAAATTCAAGTTTTCGGATTCTGTGACTTACCATCCTTGTCACATTTACGCCAAAAATCGGATTGTCATCTTCAAAATTTGTATTATATGGCGTAATCCCGTATTTCTTTCATGATTTATCTGCTTCTCCGGGCAATCACGGGATAGGATTATTAACCTCCAGATTCGCTAAACATGAATGCCGGTTGCTTCGACTAGCGAATCCTGTGATGGTTAAATTCAAATTGATCGGAAACTTGAAACTTGGTCGTTCTGGGTGGTGTAGTGGTTAGCATACCTAGGCGTTTTGTGGGAGACGCGGGTTCGAGTCCCGCTCCAGGACGATGAAAATTTTCAAGTTTTCGGATATTATCTGACTTACCATCCTTGTCACATTTACGCCAAAAATCGGATTGTCATCTTCAAAATTTGAAGAATGCACTTTCACGGGAAAAACTGGCTCAATTCAAAACACGCATTTTGAGCAGGATTATTTATAGCGAATAGAACTGGTTGAAAGAAACCGCATTTCTACAATCGATGAAACATCCACAAATGAAAATATCTGCTTATTCGCACTAGTAGCAGAAAAGTGTGTCACAAATATTAACAAAATGTATACGAAAAGTTTCTCACTAGCAGAACATATCATAGGCAAAAGGAGGTTTCAAATTGAACAATTAGAAAAAGAGTAATAGACTATAACGTTGTGTAACGTCACGCCTCTTAGCAGAAAAGCTGTGCATTACTAAAAGAAGGAAATGGGTGCAAAATAAAAAAACAACAAGAAACTCTGTTGTACAATGAAGACAGAGTATCCCAGCAAAAAGGATTTTCGTGAGAGATTTTCAAAATTGAATAAAATCTTTGACCTAGGCACATACGCTGACCCCTGGCGGCAGCGTTTTGAATAATGGAAAAGTAGAAAATATGCAGAAATTATTCTTCATAGCAAAAGCTATGTTAAGGAAAAATACTTTTTTCAAATACGTCTTCTCGGAGTAGAGACAACGTGAAGAAAATTTGATCTTTACGCCACCGAGATGGAGACCTGTTCCTTATTTAAAGAGGGTAATGTTTCCAATACCAATATTTACTTTTCTAAATGGAATACATAAAAAAGAAGAAATTCTTCAATGGGAATCTTAGAAGGGGAGTCGCAGTTGCAAACAGAAAAACACACACTAACATCACCTTAAGCCAGAGCATTGAACAACAAACAACTCACGAGTGTTTGCAGAATGTTTAACAAATTGAATGGTATCCGATGTTGACAGAACTTTTAAATTAGACTTTTAGAAGCAGATATATCAAGAAAAACAGATTAAACATTTGCGCCCCTATCAGTAAAATTCTGAATTAATCTCGGCAGAAAATGTTTTTGTACTTAGTACTACCTGATGCGAAATGGATTTTTCAATCGTGTTTTCGGAGACCGAGATATTACTACAAGCTATAAACGAAAACGTGCCTACTGCTGTCTAGTGACAAACTTGTGTGTAAACAAAAATTTCAAATCATATGTTAATCATTTCGCATGAGATACGCTGTCCGACAGAGAAAGTGTTCTTCAAGTCGAACAGCTAGAAGCAGAGATATCGAAAAAATAAGATATACATCTACACCCTCTGACGGACAACTGTGAATTATTTTATGCAAAATATATGCGCAAAACGCGTTTTCCATGGCAGCGGGATCTCACTAGAAATAAAATTTTTCGATTGAGTTTTCAGAAACGCAGACATTGCTGCAAATACCTGGGAAACGTAAATGTATAATTACGGCCCCTAATGGCGGAACTGTGCTACACCAAAATTTAAAAGTGTACCAACATTTAAAGTACCCCGTCATAATCTGTATCCGACGCAAAAAAGATTTTTGAAAGCGGACCTTCAGAAGCTGAGATATCGGAAAATTTTCAATTTCCCCTGGCGGAGAAACTGTGCACTATTTTTCAGAAAATAGCCTTCATCATAAATGGTATCAAAATAAGGAAATATTTTTTTTTCAATTCCTTTTTCAGAAGCAAAGATATGCAATAAAATGTATTTTGTATTCCGTAGCATCAGAATTTACGCCCTTTAGCGGAAACGTTATGCATCGGGAAAAAATACCTGAGGGCAAGGACCATCATTGTCACATTTCGGGCTTCACAACGCAAAAGTAATACTTCAAATCACACTAATAGTTACAGAGATATGGTATCAAGAGGTGGACCGACCGACAACTTGATATTATAAACACGTATTTTATTTTTTCCAAAAAATTGCAGCATCTGAGAAAATTCGCTTTTGCTGGCTTCACATAAGAAAGTGCCTGATGAAGCGTGCGCTCAAGAGTTACTCACGCACAAGAATGGTTGGAGATATTCATGAAGTCTGGAGACAGTAAGAAGGCACTCATGGAGTCTGGAGTCTGAGGACAGTAAGAAGACACTCATGGAGTCTAAGGACAATAAGGAGACACTCATGGAGTCTGGAGTCTGAGGACAGTAAGAAGACACTCATGGAGTCTAAGGACAATAAGGAGACACTCATGGAGTCTGGAGTCTGAGGACAGTAAGAAGACACTCATGGACTCTAAGGACAATAAGGAGACACTCATGGAGTCTGGAGTCTGAGGACAGTAAGAAGACACTCATGGAGTCTAAGGACAATAAGGAGACACTCATGGAGTCTGGAGTCTGAGGACAGTAAGAAGACACTCATGGAGTCTAAGGACAATAAGGAGACACTCATGGAGTCTGGAGTCTGAAGACAAAATTGAGAGGAACAGAGATAGAAAATGAGAGGGAGAAAGAAAGAGAAAAACTGAGAGAGGAAGAGAGATAGAGAAAGAGAGGAAAAGAGATAGAAAAAGAGAGGAAAAGAGAAAATGAGAGGGAGAACGAGAAATCAATATATTTAAGAGGATACTCCGGAAACTGGGCACCTATCTCAGATTTCTGCCCAATAGGAAACAGATTCCTCATTTTTGACAAGAGAATGTCAAGTTATACAAACTGAATGCAACTTTAAAATTCAAGCGCTTTTATTTTTCTCCACTATTAGTTCTCAGGATGCATGCCTGAAGTTATACCAAATAGGGAGCTTCTGTCTCTTCATCGTGATTTAAATGACTTAATTTCCATTGATTCTAAATTGAAATTAAATTACAATATTCTTCACTCTTTTATATATCTTTGCGATACATTTCAGATAATACAACATACACTGTAGATATCTACAATGACAGAGGATTGTAATGTTCGTGCTAGAGAAAGTTTGCTTTCCTCAGTTTCAATGCAAAGGGTATTATTAGTCAGAAAACATTTTAAGTTTTTAAAAGATATTAGGCTAGGAGAAATAAAATAATATTGGATGAAAAAAGAAAACGATACGCTCTGTTGTTTTACCACAGCCGTATGTAACAACAGTGTCAAAAATTGTTAAAATCGCACAGCATAACCAATAACGACCCACGAACTGTCCTGAATCTTCAAAAACCCAATTCATTATATGAAGCATGAGGGTCATGAATTCTTGGATAGGACCAACTTCTGTTTTTTTCCTGTTAAAGAGCTACCAGAAAAATGGCGTGCCTCAACAAACTTCCGTCGGTATACACCGCTCAGCCAAAACATTAAAATCACCTCTGCGTTATGCAAATAAGCGCACGTGCAACCACTCAGCGTCATACGCAAAGGTCATGTATGATATACACTGAAGTGCCAGAAAAACTGGTACAGACGAGCTTATGCAAAATACATAGCAACGTCACCTATACACGTACTCGGTTGCGTCCGTCAGTGCATATACACCGAATGGCCACTTTATTATGGCCAATCCCTCAGTACTTCATTGGGCCACCTTTTGCCTTTAATACTGCGTCGATTCTTCGTGGCATGGATTCCACGAGATGTTCATAGGTGATTTGGGGAATCTGAGATCATACTTGATGAATAGAACTTGCCAGGAGTGTCAGATTGCAGAGTTGTGGATCCAGCAGTCTGATGGCTCGTTCACCTTCATCCCACAAATTCTCAATGGGGTTGAGATCTGGAGATTGTGGGACCACCTAAGCAAAATAAACTCACCGGCATGTTCCTGAAACCAATCCTGTACAATACGAGCACTATGGCAGGACGCATTATCTTGTTGAAAGTAGCCATCGCCATTGGGATGAACCATCCACATGACAGGATGCACTTGGTCAGCAACGAAGTTTAGATACGATGTGCCAGTCAGTCGTTGATCAACACGAATTAAAGGGCCCAAAGCATGACAAAAAAATTTCCAATTTCCCTAAACCATAACGTTGCCTCCACTAGCTTAAAGGGTTGTAACAATGCATTTGGGGTCCATGCTTTCGTGCTGTTTCCGCTAAATTTCACTCGGCCATCGGCATGGTGCAACTGAAAACGTGATACATCAGACCACATAATTTGTTTCCAATTATCGACTGTCCAATCCTTGTGTTCCTGTGCGAACTGGAGACGTTTTCTCTTGTTAACTGCGGACAGCAAAGGTGTTCGAACAGGCCTTCGGCTGCCATATCCCATCCGATGCAATGTACGTCGAACAGTGCGCGCAAATATAATTTGAGGGGATCCTTGATAAAGATGGTCTGTAATTTTCTGCACTGTTGCCCTTCTGTTGTCTGTTACCAGTCTGGACACTCTCCGTTCCGCCCGAGCAGTCACTAGTCGATGACGACCACACGTTGCACGTAGAGACCCAGCTTTTTGGCTGACAGTAAAGTCTTTAAACACTTTAACAACAGCTGCTCTGGAACACTTCATGAATGCGTTCGGTGATACTCGCTCCATGGCTCCAAGCTCCTACAATCAGCCCACGTTGAAAGTCTGTCAAATCGCATTTTTTACCCATTTCGTCACCAAAAATAACTTTTACTACTGTCGCAAGCAGTAAGCTTTCCCTTTTTACACTAGCCTCGCCCTCTGGTGGCAACAACATGCAGCCATAGTTGATTTGCTTAAAACTGTCAGGTGGTCATATTAAACTGGCCACTTAGTTTATAAAGCGAAAGACATCCTTGCCAGCTGTCAGAGCTGTTTTCGGCATGAGAATAAAAAGTAATAACGATTTAAGTGATTTTCAACACGGCGTCATAGTTGGAGCTCGTGAGATGGGCTATAGTATTTCGGAGGTAGAAACGGAATTCGGAATTTCACGGGCGTCCATGCAGGGGTGTATTGTGACTACAAGAATTCCGGCAAAACCTCCAACCTACGATACCAGCGTGGCCGTAAAAAGACATTGGGTGAACGTGACCATCGTCGGTTGTCAAGAATCGATGCATGCCTATTGCATGGAACAATTCTTGCAGGTATCATCGGAGTTCAATGCGTGAGCCTCAACAAGCATCATCGTCCGGATTGTGCAACTTACCCTACACGATATGAGCTTTGGGGGCCGACCTCCAACTCGAGTCCCCTTGATGGGTGCACGACACAGGGCTATGCGTCTCACTTGGGCACGGCAGCACCGTCACTGGACACTTGATGACTGGAAACAAGTAGCCTGGTCTAACGAGTCGCGTTTCTAACTGTATCGGGCAGATGAAAGGATTCGTGTGCGGCGCAAACCCCATGAAGCCATTGATCCCGCCTGTCAACAGGGAATTGTGCCGGCTGGTGAGTTGTCCGTAATGGTAAGGGGTGTGTTTAGCTGGACTTCACTGGGACTCCTATTATGTCTACAAACGTATGTGATCGGCCAACGCTATGTGTGCATCCTTTCTGACGAGGTACACCCGTTCATGCCGGGCATTCATTCTAATGGGTTGGGCCTGTTCCAACAGGACAATGCACTTAAACACCAGTGTCGTGACGCCACATTATGGTTAAAGGAGCATTCATCTGAGTTTAGGGTGTAGCCATTCCCACCCAAATCCCCAGATCTGAACATGATAGAACACATTTGGGATGCCATGCAACGCGCTATTGAACACAGGAATCCAGGACCTTGGAATCCACCCGAATTGTGGAACGCTCTGCAGGAAGTATGGTGTCCATTGCCTACAGCGTATTTCCAGAAGCTTGTGGAGTCCATGCCCCGTCGCATTTCTTAAGTCCCGTACTTCCGTGGGGTACCTACCAAGTATTAGACTAGTGTACCAGTTTTTATGTCACTTCAGTGTACATAATACCGGTGTCGGAGATATCTCAGTCAGTATTTCGTTTCATCACAACATGCGAAAAGCAAATTATTTATCTGACTTCGGAAAAACCCAAATCAGGCGCGCATTGTTACAGACGCCTTGGTAAGAGCATCTCCGATTTAGCGACGCTGGTAGGCTGCTCACGCTATGCAGTAGGTACTTATCAAAGATGGTCCGTAACAGATGACACTTCGGGCCGTCGACAGGGCGTTGGCATACCACGTCTTATTAATGCCAGAGGTCTGCGCAGGCTATCTCGTCTTGTTCGCAGCACCAGGAGAGCTATTATGGCTGATTACTCATAATTTCATTTGTGTGCGAACACAGAGTGCATCATACGCTCTTGGACATGGGTCTCCACAGCCGCTGATCCATTTGCGTGCCTTTGCTCACAGCCGTTATTCGTCGTCAACGCTTACAGTGGGAACGTAATCATCGACATTGGACCATAGAAGACTGGAAGAGGGACTCATGGCCAGATAAATCCCGTTTTTTGTAACATCTTGTCAACAGATGGGCTCGAGTGCGACGTATACTTTCCCAGCAAAAACACAAGTGCTGGGAAACTGCTGGCCACCAGCCAGCAGTGATGGGTAACTGCTGGCTGAAATCTAGCGCTCACAGCCCGGCAGAGGTCTGTTGGTGGCAGCGCTATGAGTTGGCGAACCATTGATGACCCTGCAGCATCATCGTGAATTGCGGATATCCAAGCAAGTGCCACTAGTGGCCCGTTGCTGGCAATCAATGCAGCCCCAAGAGCAGGTGGAAGCAAAGGGACTGCGCATACGCAGAAGCTACACTTGCTGTGTCTCTCATGGTACCAATTAGTTGAAGACGACGCTATCAGCATCGTGTTATTTCAGTGGATGTTAAGAAAAAAATCCATATGTGGAGAGGCGAATTAATTTCCTAATAAAATTTTACGTCGACGAAGATATCAGATGAAGCCGTGAAATACTAGATTACAGCCATGAAATAAACCCACTCCATTCCCACGAATAACAATTCATGGAATGGAGTGGGTGAATAACAAGAAAAAATTTGAAACTGCTTGAAACAAATGTCCTGGAAAAACATTGAAACAACGTTTGTTGGAAAAAAAAAAGAATTATAAGCTTACAAAATGTATTAATTATTTGAAAGAAAAAAAAAGCAATGCTATGTGAATATAATGTACTTATACATGGGTTGAATACACAACACTGGGAGGAATTCGCTTCTAAAAATACCGAGAAGTAAAATAAAATATCTTTCCTCTTTAAAACAAGTGTAGCTTCGGACAACGGAAAGGAAAGATACAACGTTAAAAATGTAACAAAATGTGATATGAACCCGGGCTCATATATATTGAGTCAACAATCGCCTTTCAAGACGACAACGACAGTAAAAAACTTTGGAAAGCGACTTTAATTTGGTACACTCCTTGAAAATGAGTGAAGTTCCCGTAGGGTAATAAAAAAGCTATTGTTACGTTGAAAAAATAAATTTATGAATTATACACTGCCGGACAATTGCTAAGGACGGATGACAATAGCAACGATAGCAACCATAAAATGGAAGGCAGAAAAATGTGGAAATTAGCATAAGTGCGGGAAACAGTAAGACGTGTTGTGCGTATGCAAATTTTGGATTGCCGAACTTGTTCGTGACGTCATAGCGCTGATAAGAGATATAAAGGATTTGACGCGTATTGACCGTTGTTGTTCAAACGTAAAGTTGAAAGGGAAAGAATCAATTGACGAACTTGCAATTTTCAGTATGTCTTCCCGACATCACCTAGATGATTTTACGCGTGGCCGTATTATTGGCAAGATTGAAGAAGGGCGAAAAATAACAGATGTTGCCAGGGAATTCGACGTCAGCCACAGTGTTGTTTCAAGGCTTTGGAAATCATTTCAAACAAATGGAGAGTGTAGCAAACGTCACGGGGGAGGTCGTGTTCGCAGTACGACACCTGCAGAAGATCGGTACATAGTGCTATCAACAAAAAGACACCGGCGCAGCACAGCTAGTGAGGTAGCAAATCAGTTTATGGCTGCTACTGGCAAGCGGATCTCCCGAAAAACTGTCGCCAGACGTTTGCATGAATGAGGACTATACGCCCGCCGTCCTGTTGTGTGCATCCCATTGTCTAGACGTCACCGTACGGCCCGTTTGCAATGGTGCCATTAACATCGCAATTGGACTGATAACGACTGGTCTGCTGTCTTCTTCTCAGATGAGAGTAGATACAGTCTATCGTCTGATTGTCGACGACAACTGATCTGGCGTGATAGTGGTACTGCATATTGTCCAGCAAACATACAGGAAAGGGACCGATATCCGACATGTAGTGTCATGGTATGGGTTGTCATCATGATCAATGGCCGTACGTCCCTCTATGTGCTTCCAACTGGGACTATGACTAGCCAACGATACATTAATGATGTTCTGCTACCTCATGTTCGCATGTTCCGTGGTGCTGTCGGTGATAGATTCATTTTCATGGACGACAACGCAACATGTCATCGAACAGTCGCTGTCCAGGTGTGTCTTGAGAGCGAGATATTCAACGCCTCGTATGGCCAGCACGTTCTCCAGATATGAATCCCATTGAAAATGTGTGGGATGCTTTGGGGAGGAGTTTTGCTGGTCGCCAATGCCCTCCAATAAACAAGGACACCCTCATCCGTGCACTGAGAGAGGAATGGGATAAATTATCTCAACAGCTGCTTGATAATGTTGTGCAAAGCGTGACACGACGTGTGGAATCTTGCATCGCCCTCCATGGTGGCCATATCCCGTATTGACATCTTACGCCGGAACGCCTGCGGACGGTAATTGCATTTTTTTCACGATTACGTATTCTGCACAAAATGGCCCGTTTGTCCCTTGAACACGTTCCAAAGCCTTCTGGATTTCAGAGCACAATAAATTGTCTTTCTTGTAATGTTCTGGCATTCTGACATCATTTTATTTCACTTGGCATCCAACCAAACTTACTTTTTATGCGCTATAAAGCCGTTTATGATCCGTCCTTACCAATTGTCCAGCAGTGTATGAAACTGACTTTTATGAAAAACAACTCGCAATATTGTAAAATGAAAGATAACCATTCAATTACACATTCAGCGAAAAATAGACAGCTTCCAGCACGCGCTCGTGAGTGGCAAATTAGTCCGGTAGGTAGAGAGCTCGCCTTCCACGCCGACAACCCTGGTTCCTATCCACCTAGATCTAAACAGGCGTTTTTCCGGTCTGTTGAGGATGTTTCCTCAACGCAGTGTTATATTTCTCAAGTTTCGGAAGGGGAGAAAAAAAAAAGTTGTAGCTTTGGTAACTGAGGTTATCCTTGATTTTTTTTTTATGGCTACTACTGTGAAATTGGCGGACAAGATTCGGAAAGCCATCAGTTTCGTCACGTGGTTGCCGGCTACCACTACCGGCAAACTAGCGGATCACATTAGGCTAGCCATCATTTCTGGCACGTGCTTGCAGGGCTACTGAAGGGCCACTTGTGGCAGCTACTTTCTGTGATGGATAACTGATGGCCCTGTTGTGGCATATGACAACAGATGGGGTGCCAACTTTTGACCAGGTGTTGGCCTGAACTGCTGGCCTTTCTGTTGGGCGCCCGAACATGTTGTTGTCGGTTCGGAAACGGCGACATAGTGCTGCGCCATTGCTGGTAGTGCTGGCCCAGCAAGACTGATTTTGCTGGGTTAAGGAAGCCTTCTGACCTGAATGCCCTGTGGCACGGATCCAGGTGGCTTCAGGAAGTGTGATGGTCTGAGCAATATTCTTTGGGTGAGTACTCGGGCCCATTATCCTTCTAGAGACATATATGACAGCTGTCACGTACCTGAACATCGTAGCTTACAAAATATATACCCATTTATGGCGACTGTATTTCTTGACGGAGATGGCGTATTTCAACAAGAAAATGTCCCAAGTCACACTCCGTAGAAGGTTCAGGACTGTTTCCAAGAACATGGAGAGGAATACCATTTGTTGCCATGACACCCATATTCACCGGACATGAATCCTAACGAGCATTTGTGACTTGAGTTCGAGAAACGGGTACGAGCAGCATCACCCCATTCACATAATTTACGGGAACTGCGGGTCCTTCTGTTGCAGTCATGGTACTGTGACGTACTACAGAGGTGAAAACATGTGTCAAGACGACAAATCTGCAGCGAGGCTTTCTGTCCGCGTAGCTCAGTTGGGAGAACTACTTATTCCGGAGTGAGGGAACACTGACTAGATGTCTGTCGCGGACCAATTTGTGTTTTCGCATTACCAAATATCACGAGACACCTACCAACATTTCGTTGAATCTATGCCTTCTCAGGTGAGCGCCACCTATATCATATTAGGTAGATGGTCTTAATGTTTTGGCTGATCGTTGTATTGCAATGCTGGTTTATCACAGAACTTTCTAAAAGGTAATTCGGTCTCATTTCCTGTATTCGGAATAGCTCCTTGTTTCGTGCCTTGCAATCGATATGTATTACCATACATAGTAAATATTTAATAAGAAAGAGTACAGCGAACACATTGTAAGGAAGTTTCGCTTGACAAAAGCACTTCTGGTAAGAGATATATATGCTTTTGATTAGACCATTCGCTCTCAGCGTAATTCCTTTCGACATTGTTTCCAAATTCTGGAATCAACAAACGTCGTGTAATTTGATCCCTTAATTTTTATTCATTAAAATGAACTCAAATATAAATTATGGAAATTGCTGATTGTGCATCAAGCATCATAAAGATGGAACTAAGCAACGCTTCCTGGATAATACAGTCTTGTGGGGAAATTTTCTTAAAGAAAATTTTTTATCATGCAGCCCAGTCAGTCCTATCAAAATGAGCTGAATATAAGAGGAGCTGCATGACAATTTTTAATCATGCTAATGCAATGCCCGCGACTGTCTGCATAATGAATCAGAAGGCTCTGTAACAACCATTTCCAAATTGAAGTGTTAAAGTAGGAGCCCTTGGATTTATTCCTAGCTTTCCCCAAGTGTCATTGTCAGGGGTCTCATTAAAACGAAATGCGCCTCCATGAGAGCCTGCTTGTTTCAGTATCTGTCATAAATAAGCTAGATATTATGATAGAGCACAAAAGTGCTCGCCCTTCTCGTTAACTTAACAGAAGAGGGATTCCGCCATTCTTGGCATTCGACGAAGAAAAAACTCACCGTGTTTACAATCCAGTGCTTTGAAACTGCGCAGGATTCAAATACGCAAATTGGATGCTGTCCTTGTTTTATTTCTGATTCTTTCGTAGACAACCGATACAGTTTTCAGCCATTGTATGCTGTTTTGAGTAAAGAAATAATAATTAGATAAAAGTTATTCAATTACTGAAGACATTGCAACGTTACATTTATTATAACAGAAGACGCAGATGAGTCTAATTTTCTGTCCTGGAAACAAGTATTCATTTTCCGAAGTGCTTTCTTCTCATTTTTGAATCGTTTCAGAATTGCATATTATTGTTCTAAGCTCTGTAAAATAAGCCCACAACAAAGCCTTCCAGCGGAGTACAGTACAAATGTTCAGAGAGATTATTGCAAATTTGTGTTTATAACATTTAAGGCTAAAATATTTAGACTCATCTAAGTCTTGTGTTACAAACGTTATCCAATTACAGATGAAAAAGACAAGATGTGGGTGTCAGAAAAATTGGGAGGAGATTTGTTTGTGTTTTAAGAACAACTAAGGCAAACTTCTTATTTCTGTGTGAGAGGGAAAGAGGATTTATTTTTGCATGTATACTTTTCTTCGTTCGCCAAGAAAGCACAACTTATAAAGGGAAGTTTATAAACCTACGCATACCAAGACATTTTGGGTTTTTACTTCTATTGAAAATCATTAGGCTCTCCATGCTTAAGGTCAATTCTTCTTTACTTTCTTGAAAGCAAAACAAACTGGAACATTGCACATTGTTTTTTATGACTCGTAAATTGGAAGTACCCAAATTTTCCAAGAATCTTCGAAGAAATTTCTATGTAAAATGGCACTTTGCTATGTGCCATGACATATTATTCTAAAGTGGCATCGGTTTAATGTAGCATCAAGGTGTGAAATGATATTTTGTTTGAGGAGATGTGGCCAATTATATTTACTCGTAATTCTCTTCTCATATTTTTGTGAAAAAACGTTTCATTTATGTTGTTTCCTAGGATTCTGTTCTAGAAGATAATTACTGTATGATTCACTTCCATGGTAAGCATAACCAATTTATTAATAAGAATGTGATGTAGCAGACTGTTTTTCTAGTCACGTATGCCCCATATTTGGGTTCGCTTTATCCTTCACAGTAGAATACATGAAGTTGGCCCTTATTATTTTAAATAGCTTCAGGGATCCATTAATATGAGGTTCGATTAATTATTTATTCATGTCGTATGTATATGCACTATATTGACAAAAGTCACCGGACACCTAGAAGAGAAACATAACATAGCATTTATTTACATACATTAGTACGGTGTCGGTCCACCTTTGGCCTTAATGCATGCACTGACCCTTCGAGACATGCTTTCGACAAGGTTTTGGAACACAGCGATAGGTATGCGCTTCCATTCAGTACATAATGCTGCAACTAACTATTTCTCAGTAGTAGGCCTTGGTTCTAAACTTTTGATGCGGCGCTCTAATTCATCCCATAGGTGCTCTATGGGATTAAGATCAGGGATCTGTGCTGGCCAGTCCACACACGATACGGAATTATTGTCAACCCACTCCGTAACTGTCCATGTTTTATGGCTCGGTGCATTATCCTGCTGGTACCAACAAGGCCCTCTTCCATAGTATTGCCACAGTTGGTAAGGCATAATTGTCCAGAATGTCGAGGTACACGTTCTGGTTGACAGGTTTGTCCACGATAACCAATGAGCCAGGACCATACCACGAAAAACACCCCACACGAGTACACTGCCAGTTCCAAACTTGACCGTAGGAAGAGTACACTGTGGTAAATAGCGTTCCCGCGGCTGCTGCCATACCCTCACACGGTCATCAGACTGATAGATCATGTATCAGGATTAATTAGTCCATAGGACTCGTTTGCATTAATATACGGTCCACGATAAATGTTTTTTACACCATGCTGAACAGCGAGTAGTATTCTAAATGGAGATGCAAGGCTTATGAGCAGCCGCACAACCACGGTAACCCATGGAATGAAGTTCTTTGCGAATGGTACGTGTACATGCTGAGATTCCAGCATTTCTACTCACCTGTACACTGAGGGTTTGTTCATCACTCCGTCGATTAACTGTAATGACGTTTCTGAGACTTCGATGTCCTCTATCACTGATTTTCGTTGGTCTCCCGGTACGTTTTGCTGCTTCATGCACGCCATGTGTCTTCCACATTTTCAGTACATCCAAAATATTTGACTTGAGTATGTTTAAATGCCTCTCGCTTTCTCGTATGGACAAATCACTAATATAACACCCAACGATCTTTCCTTTCTCAAAGTTAGTTCTGTCCCGCCGCGCCATTTTCACTCAACCTCACAGTGCGATATGATCGCGTTCAGCTCCAGGCTTGTTTTTTTACCCTTTTTGCAGCTGTACCGCGCACCTTAACGATGCAACGGATCCGTTCATTTGCTTTTGAAGGAGTATCCGGTGACTTTGTGAATACAGTGTATATGTACATTATTTACCTACTTTTTGGATTACATGCCATACAACGAAACAACATTACGCTGTAGCTCCGTGACGTCTCCTTCTTTCTCTACATGCCTCCAGTGTCATTCTCTCTCCTCTGCCAGCGATCCCGTCAACCATTTGGGGGTCGCATTCACCTAACGAATATCACATTGGTTCCGTCTCCAAGCACATAAGGAAACCTACAGAACATCACCGTGTATTTGACGAGGACTGTTGTTACATGAGATAAAGACAGATAGCAATGAGAGCACATGTCCGCGTAGCTCAGTTGAGAGAGCGACTTACTCCGGAGTTAGGGTACCCGCGTTCGATGCCTGGCGTGGACAAACCTGTGTTTCCACACTGTCTTAAACGTTCCCAGCAATTTGGCGTCTTGTAGAAGTTACACAAAATGTCTGGCAGTGGGTTTGTAAGAATATATTGTCCGTTCTCATACAATATATCTTACACTGCCGCTATTTGGCCATATGCATATATACATACAACAAATTCATCCATGTAAGGCAAATTTTAATAATGCGTAAATTAAAAGTTTTAATAATATTTGAATATTTATGGAGACCTCTCGTCCGCGGAGGTCCTCACGAAGAAACTATAAGCACACAAGTAAATAACTGAGAAATGGTCGTCAGTCTAACGGTTAAAAACATAATTAACGCACTAACTTGTTTATACAAATGCTTCGTTTTTTACCCAGAAGCCTTATGACGATATCAATGTTTTCAAACAGTCAGTGCATTCAGAGCATGCAAACAATCTTATGCGGTACTCGTGTGCCACATAACAGATTATAACAAGCGACATCATATAAAAAAATCACGTATTAACTTGAACAATTTATTCAACTAAACGGATTCTAATAATGTTTTCCTGTTTTATATGTTTTCAGTTTAGGATGTGGTCTGAATGACAAAACTAAAAAAATGTCGCACGGATGCATAGCTTATGAATTAATTTAGAGATTTTGTGGCATTCTTTTCCCGACGACGCGACGTGTAAATTTTATAACGACGCATCTCGCTCTAGGAACAACTGTGGGAACAAAATTTTGTCGGTGACAGAGATCGAAACCGCGTCTCGTTGCCCAGGTATGAGTTGTTCTACCCGACTAAACTACACTGACGGAATGTATTGCTGCAGATTCGTCGTCTTAACACGTGCTCCATCTCTTTAGTACGCCACACAACAAGGGAAAAATATGAATGGGAATAGGCAGGAAAGGGTCCGCAATAGGTAATTATAATAAGTTTTACAGTTCTGCAACGGTATATGAAAAAACGCTAAAAGCTTATGTCTCTCCTCTCGGTAGTGTTCCTACGTATGGAAATAGTCAAGACTCTGTACTTCCATTATCGCAGTCAGAAACCCTCAATATTTCGAATTCTAAGTAAATGATGCGTCCGTTTTTGGCATTGAATGGAAACCATTATCCGTATCTATGGCATAAGTTCCAAATGATCACAAAACTATATCAGAGCCTCGCCTCCTTCCACATTTTCTGCAGATCAATGAAGATGGTCTCGAACAGGATATAAGTACGACTAACTTATTTTTTTCCAATAAAAATATTCGGGAACTATAAAAATGATTACTTTTAGTTAATTTGAAGCTTTCCGTGTCCGTTGGGGATACTGTTTTGTTGAGCTTCACTATATTAAAGAGGCTAAAAAATAAAGTAAGTTCAATAACGATTGCAAGCATGTTTATTTTCATTTCTCTCTCTCTTTTACCCATAAAATCCTTCCAGAAGAACAAACAACGGTTATTAGTTACTGCGAACGTTTTTCTCGTGGCTGGTATTCTCAGTTTGTCGTTGTGCTATTTCTATGGCGAACTCATCGATCCAAATCTATGCGTCGTCTTGTAAATAATAATCGGTTTTCTGGTGTGATTCATTTATTTGTACGATAAATATTGAACGTCGTACAGTGGAATGTATATGACCTATAGCTAAAAAAATACAACTGATAGAAAAAGTATTTCAAATTATCCAGGAAAAACTGCAAAATATTGTCATAAGTTTGGGAACAGGTATTTGAAAGAGTGCCTGAGATCATTAGTTATCCTGCACAGAAAGAATTGTTTACAGTGAGAAGGAGAACTGTCCCCGATTAGGAAAATGGAATCGATAATTGCCTCTCTTTCTTTATTTGCATGTTTTCGAACATTTCATTATGACATGGTGTTTCCAGGAACATTATGATTCTTATAGTTATGATGATTACCTCTAGGCTTTAACATCTTTTTTTTACAAAGTGCTTTTTTGTGTCATATATTACTGGGTTGTCGGTAAAGTCATGACGTATTTTAGCCATGTTTTGCAAAGTTCATTTATTGATAGAAAGAACAAAGATCAATGATATAAGGCTCGTTTTGTTCGATAACCTTTTGCCAATCTTTCAGTGAGCTGCAGAATACTTCGTTCATAGAAGGACCTGTCTTTCGTTGCGAAAAACTGTACAAGGTGCTGATTTACAGCCTCATCTTAATTGAACGTTATAACACGCAAGGACTGTTGAAGATAGCGAAACAAGTGGAAGTCTGACGGCGCATGATCAGGCTAGTATGCTATGTGTGGCAACACATCCCACCCAAGCTCCAATAATTTTTGGCGGGTGATCAAACTTGTGTGTGGTCTCGCGTTGTCGTGAATGAACACAACACCTTTACGATGAACGTGCTCTGGACGTTTCTGGATGATGGACTCGTTCAAACTGTCCAACTTCCGAGAGTACACATTCGAATTGATTGTTTGGTTCCATGGTAGGAGCTCGAAAAGTACAAGACCTTTAAAATCCCACCAAACTGAGACCAGAACCTTTCGCTGATGAATGTCTGTTTTGGATGTCGTTTGAGGCGAAGCAGCACGTCGGGACCAAGACCGTTTGCGCAGAACATTGTTGTACACAATCCACTTTTCGTCACCAGTTATCAGTCGCTTCAAAAAGGATTGTTTTCCTCACTTTTAATGAGCATATCGCAAATGTATATACGCGCCGTCAATTGAGCTTCTTTGAGTTTATGAGGAACCCACACATCGAGCTTGCTTACGTATCCCAGCTTCTTCAGGTGGTCGTGAACGCTTGAATGATGGGTGTGCAATGTGTCTGCAATCTGTCGTATCGTGTAACGTGGGTTTGACTCGATCAATGCCTTGATTTGGTCGTCATCAACCTCGGTAGGCCTGCTGGACCAAGGAGCATCGTTGAGATCAAAATCATCAGCGCGGAATTTTGCGAACCACCGCTGGCACTGACGTTCTTGTAGAGCATTATCATCGTACACTGTGCGCAACTTTTCACAAGCTTGACGCGCGTTCTTCCCTTTGCGGAAGTAAAAGAGTAAAATACGGAGAAAATGCAAAGTTTGGTCTTCCATCTTCAACTTGATGTCAAATTTCCGCAAATCAACCACATCGCTCACTATTCCTTTTAGACTGCAGCTAGAACTGGCACCTGTCAAATGCCATAGCGATAACAGAGCTGCGCCTGTCTCTAGTACTTCCAAAACCACCCTACGTTATGACTTTTCCGACAATGAAATTACAATACTTTATTTGTAATTCCATGTCCTTAAATATACAACTTAGTACCATCATGTTTCCTTTTTTATCCGCAGGAGAAATTGGTGCGCAGTAAGTGGAGGAAATGGAAAACTATGCAAAGCAAAGCACTCGAAAATTTTTTTATTATTATTATTTTTTTTTTGCGACAGGTCGTATTCGATTTAAAAGGGCCAAAAATGATGGGCTGACGCTCAACATGGAAAAGGACTCATTTATCGTAGAGAAGGAAGAAAGAAATGAAGTGATACGCACGCTTTGTATCTTCTGAAAGAATGAGTCGGAACTTTAACGGTTTATCTGCTATAAACTACTCGGAACAAAAGAGTCAGCGAAAATACAGATTTATGAGTTGCAGGAAATATCGTTCACAAGCAGAATTATTTAAAGACTTTAATCTGACACCTGATACTGTCGATTGCATATTATTTTGCTCATTTTATCTTGAAGAACTGGCTAACGTAACAACAAATCTATCGAAAACTGCTCCAAAACAAGCTGTATCACAGGAAATGAGCAAGGGAGAGAACAATCCCTTCGTTTCCTGCTCTCAGCCTTTTGAATTCACTCCTGACTCTTAGTCAATGATTGACAACGTTCTAATGGAAACAAACTCCAAGAAAGGAAATGTGTTTCTTTGATTGCTGTGAAAAATCATGAATACATATTTATTCATACATTTAACAAGCACAATAGATGTCAAGGGAGAGCTACAGAGACGAAGAAAGTGATAGATACATAACACGTGGCTTGAGCGTGTTTCGAAGACGCAGCACAATTTTCAAGAGCAATATAGAACGTACCATCATGTCTTAAAACTCCAGCAATTACCAGTGAATCCCCCGGTTTTTACTTGTAAATCAGAGCCACGGACCTTAACAAAACACGATATACAGATTCCGCGGAAGACGAAGAAGCATAGATGATAGGAATATGAACTTATGGATCAGGAAAATGACAAGAGTAGTTGACATCAAGAACAATATGAGGACCTTCGAATGCCAGTGGGATGTGTAAATTGCTACAAGAACTGATCACAATTAGGCAACTGAAATACTAGATTGGATATCAAGGGCAGGATAAAACCCAAAAGAAGACTACTTACAAGATTTGTAGATAACTTCGAAAGCATTACGTCGTAAACTAGAAGATAATATTCTACACAGGGGAAGGGACTTTCAATTCACTGCGGAATAAAGGTTTCCTCAGGTCTCTTTCACAAACATCTGTCTAGATCTTGCTTATCACTCCGGCATGCTTTTGAATTTCATTCAACCATCTCCGATGTGGTCTTCTTTTCTGGGTCTTTTCCTGTTCCTTATCTTATGTAAAATTTCAGTTTCCCATAGGTGAAAGAAATACATCCACCACTCGGGGTTTCAGTTTTTTCACTTTATTCATGATGTCATCCACACTATTCACGTTCCTGATCTGTGAATTACTTTTCAAAAAGCCTACTATGTACATATTTGAAATATAAAAACATGGGTGAAAAGAAACATCATTTTAGGAGTTAAATCGAGAAGAGAAGACAAATTCAAAATAGAAAAGCCAGTGTGCTTTCAGTCATAGTAAAAAACATCGTTGAGGTTCCCACATTTCCGTTAACATATTTATAATGCGCTTGTATTGAATTCAAGTAATATATCCCTCCGAAACCCTGTGCGACAGTTTATTGGAACAGTATGTTCACTGTATCAATGTCAAGGAATTGTACAGTATTGAGTCTCGTGTCTTTTAGGTAAAAACCGTAAATTTCCCATTTTAGAAGAATAACCAAGAATTAACACCAAGGCACATAGTTAGCAGATGATAAGGTTCTGCTTGTAAATTCCTACAGTATGGAGTGGTATGGGCAGTCTCGTAGGAACGTTTTGCCAGTTTAAGAACCATATACCAAACTGGCCTGCTTCTTTTGAGCTGGAGGTACAGATGACTTAAAGTTCCAGGAACGGAGTAAAATCTAAAATTTGCTGAAAACTTGAGATGAAAATTATAAACGTGAATGTCGTCAGTCTGTCGTGAAGTACACTGAAATGCCAGAAAAACTGGTACAGACGAGCTTATGCAAAATACATAGCAACGTCACTTATGCGCGTACTCGGTTGCGTCCGCCAGTGTGTATATAAAGCGATAGACATCCTTACCAGCTGTCAGAGCTGTTTTCGGCTTGAGAATGACAAGTAATAACGATTTAAGGGATTTTCAATGCGGTGTCATAGTTGGCGCTCGTGAGATGGGCCATAGTATTTCGGAGGTAGAAACGAAGTTCGGATTATCACGGACGACCATTGCAAGGGTGTGTCGTGACTACAAGAATTCCGGCAAAACCTCCAACCTACGATACCAGTGTGGCCGTAAAAAGACATTGGATGAACGTGACTATCGTCGGCTGTCAAGAATCGTTTCACGCGATAGGCGTGCAACACTCTCGCAGGTATCATCAGAATTCAATGATGGAGCCTCAACTAGTATCAGCGTCCGGACTGTGCAACGTACCCTGCACGATATGGGCTTTGGGTGCCGACGCCCAACTCGACTCCCGTTGATGGGTGCATGACACAGAGCTATGCGCCTCGCTTGGGCACGGCAACAGCGCATCTGAACACTTGATGACTGGAAACAAGTAGCCAGGTCTGACGAGTCGCATTTCCAACTGTATCGGGAAGATGAAAGGATTAATGTGTGGCGCAAACCACACGAAGCCATGGATCCCGCCTGTCAGCAAGGAACTGTACCGGCTGGTCGGGTGTCCGTAATGGTATGGGGTGTGTTCAGCTAGACTTCACTGGGGTCCCTGGTACGTCTACAAACGTGTGTGACCGGCCAACCCTATGTGCGCATCTTTTCTGACGAGGTAAACCCGTTCATGTCCTGCATTTTTTGCTGATGGGTTGGGCCTGTTCCAACAGGACAATGCATCTCCACACAAGTGTCGGGACGCCACATTATGGTTAGAGGAATATTCATCTGAGTTTGGGGTGTTGCCATTCTCACCCAATTCCTTAGATCTGAACGTGATGGAACACGTTTGGGATGCCATGTAACGCGCTATGGAACACAGGAATCCGAGACCTCGGATTACACCCGAATTGTGGAAAGCTCTGCAGGAAGTATGGTGTGCATTGCCTACAGCATATTTCCAGAAGCTAGAGGAGTCCATGCCCTGTCGTATTTCTGCAGTCCTGAGCTCCCGTGGGGAACCTAACAGGTATTAAACTGGTGTACCAGTTTTTCTGGCACTTTTGTGTAGATAGATAGACACACATGTGTGCGTATGAGTATATGTTTGTGTATTCCTGTTTGAACTGACGAGCAAACGTTTAGCATAAAACAAAGAAATGAACCTTGTCCAAAAGGATTATTAGCCAACGTATTTTAAACTGCAGGTATAGTAGACTGATGTATATGATATATTCAGAAGTACCAAACTATTGTGACCTCCTACCAAATATTATGTTGGTCACCTACGTATCAAAGGAAAGAATCTTACCAGGCGAGGTATAGACGCTACAAGATTTCTGAAGGTGTCTTGTGCTATCCGGTACCATCACGCAACTGGCAGATCTTTTAACTCTTGTAAGTTACGTGGTTGAGCCACCGCAGATCAGATTTGCTGTTAAACCACAGATGCTCGATTGGACTGATATCGGAGGAATTTGTAGCCCAGCTAAAGTACTTAGAAGTCATTCTAATGTTCTGCAAACCATTCTTGAATAGTCGGGGCTATATGACATGGCGCATTATCCTTCTGAAAGAAAGCGCTGCTAAAAGGGAGTGCAATTTCCATGAAAAGATGTACGTGGTCTCCAATATATGCTTAGGTAGGTGGTATACATCACAGCTTCCTGAACAAGAATGACTGCAGCTACGGTTTCTCGGAAGAACATTGCCCAAACCTTACACTTCCTCGTCCGGCTTTTTGTGTCCTGCAGTGGATACTCGTACTAACATTTCTCCAAGTAAGTGACAGACACATACTCTGCCGCCCACATGATGCAAGGGGAAATGGCATTCATCCATTCAACCATTCAATGTCCAATGTCATCCAACCATTCAATGTCCAATTGTGATGCTGGTGTGCCCATTTAGGCGAATTTGAAGGTGAAGCAAAGTTAGCATGGGCCCTGGAAACAGTCCGCGGCTACGTAACCTCATTTTCAGCAGGGTGCGATGTACAATGTGTTATGAAACATTACTTCCGTCCACAGTATCTCTCCTATTGGCTCGTATTTTTCTGGATAGCTATGGCTCACCCGTAGTATCAATGAGCCGTGGTTATCCCAAACCTTGCCGGAGATTTGCGGTTTTCGACTCCTCGTTCCACTTTTTGAAAGTACTAACCACGGAGGACCGGAAATAACTCACAGGCCTTGCCGTCTTGAAAATGCAGGGGCCCAGTTGTGTGGCAATGGCAATTCGGGCTTTGTCAAACTCGCATAATGCGATGTCTTTCCCATTTAAAGAACACGAATAACACTGCTTAACAGAGCTCAATATCATATGTTTTATACCGTTTAAGGACCTTTACACTCGTGGTCGTTCAGCTGCAGTTGCTTAGATTTGCACAAAGACACGCTGGTCGTAAAGTCTGGGCTCTTCAGGGTATATCTTTGAACTCTGAAGCAATAACAGACATGTTTACCTACAAACTTGTACCTCAAATACATAATCTTCAAAAATGGTTGGAGTTTCGTGTGCAAAATAGTTTGCCAATATGGAATGCTACTTGTGTAAAGAAAATGAAGGATCGGAATTGATGAAACATAACATCAATAGAATGATCCACCGGTTGGGAAATCAAGATTTGTCATTGCCTTTGCATGAGCCATTTTGAGATCTCGGTGGTTCAGAGCAGGTGACTGGATGCCAGCACCTACTTCAGTCCCATTGAGCATATCTCGGTTTCGTAGATATGCTCAATGGGACTGAAGTATGGAAAAATGCTATTTAATTCATTGGTGAAATAAAGGCATATTCTTTATATCCTGTTTTACGCATCGGCTATGTGAGATCTGTTTGAAGAGGGATTTAAGTTACCCTCCATTAAGATGAATCTGTGTCTATATTCCCTAACAACGGAATTGAGAATTTTATAACGGTGATTTACCATATTTACAAAACTGTTCGAAAACAACTTGGGGACCAGTTTCTCCAGCCAATCGAAAACTGGCCCTCGGAGACACATAGAAATAATGCTTCTTTCGATGACGTTACGAGACATGTATTGGCATGTAGCCTCTTGCTATGCACAAACCGCTAGTGTCTAATACAAGAACATAAATGTGTAACTCATTTGTAAACAAGGCATTATGTCATTGTTACCAGGATCTAGACGACGTGATCGTGACACCATGTTAAGTCGGCTGGCCTTCGATTGGCTCGTAGCAGTATAAAAACATGTCTCTTTCCATGGATTCCATGGTTACTCTGATTTTTGGTGAACGAAAAAATCTATACCTGGTTTCTTATGCCTGCAATAGATTTCAAAGATGACTGGGTGCTGTTACTCCATGATTTCGACTGACCAGTAATGCCATGTAGCGATGATCTTGAGAGGTTGAATGATCCCCCTTGGACCACACAGAAGACAGATCCCTGGGTGACTGTTTTTTTTGTTCGAACTCGGTTCTAATTCTCAGGTCATAAGATAGTTCATACTAAAGAATCGAGAGACAACGGTACGTGATCAATTATACCAACATGCGACTTTCAACCAAAGTGGGAAACGGGTCAAAGATTTCGGACCCGGACGTTCCACAACTGGACCCGATCTGGATTCGTAACTGACCAGGGCAAATCTGCTTTGAACTGCAAATTCGAAACTCAATTTATGTATATATACATATAAACGTAATATACATATTCATCCTAATAGCTGTTGATGTTTAATAACTAAATCCTTTTTCAATAATAAAATTTGGTTACTAGCTGTATTTTAGTGCCATTTTTACTGCCACTATTTTGCGTAATCCAGAAGTAATGGCTGATTATGACCGTGACCATGGAGTATCTCACAAATGGGAATCATCATCTACGATTACACAAATCTATTTTTTAAATGTATTTAGATTGTTCACTCTTTTCACGCTTTGATGGAGTTGTGCATACTTTCATATTGTCCGTTAGATTTCGGTTCCGTAATCTTTTCTTACACTGTCGACATCTTTCTTTGTAATTATTCACTTCCCACATTTTGAACAACAAGAAAGACCAAACAACGCATAATTATTCGCCGTTTTCTTAATGAGACAAAACTATTTCCAGCATTCCCTCTTTCCCTTGTGGTTTTCAACAAGCACGTATTTGTTGGCCTCGACACCTTTCTCAACCTCTTTAATATTAAATCCATCCATATTAATTTCGACATGACATGTCATGGGAACGGGATGTTAGCACATCAATCCAAAACCTCTAAATGCTCAATGTAAAAGATACGATGTGAAAAGTAACTCTTAGTCATACAGTGAACTTCGCACGGATAGAGTGAATCTGCTGAGAAGCAGACGAATGGCCTTTGCTTGTACCTTGCCCAGCACTGTAAAAGAACGCCAAGGAAGTACCTTTGTACAGTATGGTGTCGGTGTGTCTGACTTCGGTAGCTGGAAATCTTTGTTGCTTTAAGAAAGAGACGACAATAATTTTGCATGACAAATTATTATTCACTCCGTGGGCACCAGTATCGACTACAGAATTCCACAACGCGCATTTTTCTTTGGAATATATTTTTCTCTTTTCAAAAATAAAACGGGTATAAAACCGGGTCGAAATGGGGTATGGAATACCTTTACCCGACCCGTTAGACCTGCAAGAAATTCTAGACCCGTTGACCAGTGACCCGTTTCCATCTCTGAGTCCAACGTCTCTCCATCCTGTTGAATCTTTTCATCAGGCGTTATGATTTACCTAGTTTTCCCAGTGTGCATATTCACCACCCAGGTAACATATTTTAACAGGTATCGCACAGTTAAGCGTCAATTTTGTTTGTATTGCATTGCTGCAAAGTTTGTGCCAAAGATTCTGAACCCCGAACAGAAGGCGCTCCGTGTCGAACTTTGCAAAGATTTTCGTCAGCAGGTGGTGAATGAAACGTTTTGAAATCGTGGGCGAGATCCAGCGCGAATCGCAGACGGTGCTTGACACGATTCGCTAATAGGACTTCCAGGCAGCGTTCCAACAGTGGCAAAAACGCTGCCTGCGATGTATCGCTGCCTAAGAAGACTACTTTGAAGGAGATCATAGCCAGACTTAAATAACGTAAGTTTTTTGTTGTGTATAGGCCTAGTCTCGGAACGTTTTGATCGGACCACGTATTTAGTATCGGGAACGTCCCTCTTAAGTGTAAAACTATAATCAGCAAGCATGCAGAAAATCAATTTTGCCGAGTACCTCTTTTCCATGATCGAGATATCTTAGTGAAATCGCTCACCATGTTCGTATCTAAAACATGGAGATTCTCAAGAAAGAAATCAGAGTCCAAGAAATAAATTGTAAGGGACATATTACACCCCATATTTTTGAATAAATGTAAGACTTCACCTACAATGTAACGGCAATTCTATGCCTTAACATTTCCTAAAAACTTTTCTGTAACAATTTTGATCATTCTCCGGGCTGTTTTTTTTTACTTGACTTAACATATCTTCGAATTTTGCATCTTGAATCAAACTCTTGTTTAAGGTCCCACAAAAACACTTTCTTTAATTTTAGTAACATTTATTCGGGGAAACGTTTCGTTTAAATAAGCCATCCCAATACCATTTTTATCTATGGCCTTGAAGGTTTTAAACAGCCTTAATTTTGTATGAAGTGGAGGTAAAAAAAAATGCAAATGGACAGTGGGGAAGTGAAACATTTTTCTGTCCAAGAGTAAGAAATTCACGCTTTGGCCATTCCTTATTGATGTAAGGATTTTTCTTGTCTCGACTGTACCACTCGCACAAGAAACAACAAAGTTTAGTATGGCCGAGCTACAAACTAAGTAGCAGCGCAATTCATTTAAATCACCAAAGATATTTCAATTGTATTTATCATACTGATTTTTCCAAAAGAAATGTCATATTTTCGTAAGTTTCTCTCATACAACGGCTTGAGCTAACGGCACAGAAGAAAATTTGTTTCCATTGTTCGAAAGGACACTTTTTAAATTGGTTTTAGGGGAGTCAATGAATAGTTGCCACTCTGTTGTTTTATGCTCATGATCAAGAACATCCGTCACAGAACAAATATTGTTGCAATAAAACGAATTGTTTCCTTATAGTAAAAAAATTGAAATTCATCCTAGCGATTACAGGACAAACGCATTTTAGTGTCTCGCTGAAGTAGATTCCAACCTTTCAGCCTAGATCCTAGAAGTTTGGCCTGTGGTTTGGGCAAATTCAAACCCAGAACAAGGTCGTTTAAATCACCTTGAGTAAACATATGCGGCTGGAAAGAAGAAGTACTTGCTTCAAAAGTAGAGTCACATCGCTTCTCATGTTGAAATTGGGTAGCTGCATCGGTTTCCGAGTCTTCATCTTCTCCCGTTACGTTTATTGAAGTCTGTGGTATAGGTATCAACTATTAGGCCAGTTCCCACTGTGAGAAACCTGCCTGATAGTTGATAGCAAAATTGGGTATATCATTGTGTGTTTAGACTTATTGCTTTTCCATTTATGTTTGCTAAGCAAAAATAACAGATTGATGAATGATCATTGGGTTTCCTGCTAACCATAGGAACTGCAAAACGCATAAACCTGGAGCCCCGTACCCGTTCTGTCAGGCGCTTCACACAGGTCGAACATCAGATGCGAGTGTCCCGGTTCTTATCTTGGTCACCTGCTATACAGCCAAAATATACAAGGTGTTTCACTAGATCATCCCCTCAAAGAACCAGCTCTTGTTTTCTTCCCACACTACATAGAAACAAACACGATATTTGGTTTACAAATGATCTTGATCCTTAAGAAATGCGCGAGAGTGATTTTCCTGATAAGTCGGTGACTCATTGTGATAACACCCCACAAGAAGGCAGGGCACCCTAATTGTCCGAAGGACATCTGCGGGTTTTACTATGTCGTTAAACGTCGTTCAAAATGGCTGTGCATTTCGTTGTGGAACGGGTGTTTATTGTGAAGCCTTATTGGATAACAGCGTTGTGACGTACCTGCCAGCAGGACGCACACGACATAAAGGCAGATAGCAGTCAAAACAAACGTCCGCGTAGCTCAATTGGTAGAGTGACTTATTCCGGAATGAGGGGATCCGGGTTCGAATCCTGGCGTGGACAGAAATGACGAATAAATTTACTTAGTTATAATGGCGCCCGAATTTTCCGGATGACCCGGCCGTTCAAAATCTCTCATTGGTGTAATGTTCTTTCCACACCGCGAGATAGGAAAAATCAGAGAATCCCTTCTCCAGCGCTTCAAAAAAATTAAAATGTGTGATGTTGCATTCCACACACTAGATTTACTGGGAGTTCTCGAGTGCACGTTCTACAGCGGATGGCTGCCTGCAACGATTCATGGTCACGGCTGACCCGTGGGCCATGCCCCCGGTCCTCTTTGAGGGGCGGGGGAGATGTGACGTACCTGTCAGCAGGACGCACACGACATAAAGGCAGATAGCAGTCAGAACAAACGTCCGCGTAGCTTAATTGGTAGAGTTACTTATTCCGGAATGAGGGGATCCGGGTTCGAATGCTGGCGTGGACAGAAATGACGGATAAATTTACTTCGTTATAGCGTCTATAAAGGTAAGAAGAGCATGAGTTCCTGGAGAAGTTTGGGGGAAGAAAAGCACCAGACATACGTTACATCGTCAGCCAGAGAAGACATTTTAAACCACCGGCAGTGTTTTGAACCAATACAGTGGCGGATTAAAAAATCGAAGAAGTGAAGCACAGGCTACTGGTGTCATCGAAGAAGTCAGTACGACGTTTGTCACTAGAAACTGGGTATTCCGTCTTCACCTGTCAAAAAGCAGCTTCATGGGCATGCTACGGAAAACCTTTGATAATATGCAGCGTCACGTTAGAGTGTCTTTGGATGTCCGGGGAGGACATTTTCGGCATTTATTGTGAATCGTGCTACATTCCCGTGAAAACCACATGCCATGTTTCTAAGTAGAGTGTGTTGCAAAATATGACTGATTCTTTGGGGAGACTACCTACTGAAGCACCGTGTAGCGCATATCAGTTTTAAACGCGTCGAGTGAAATTTCGCCGCTGAGCTTTAAATGTTGATCCCCCACACACATAACAGAGGGAATCAGGATGACGTAAACACTTCCTTGACATAATGACATATTATTGACAACAACACAGTTACACAATATCCTAATTACTAGACTAAACAGAATTCAAACTCTCCCAGTGAATGCCAGCTCACTACGGGCATAGGTTGCTCAGACTAGTGACGCATTTATGTCAGGACACGTTACATAACTCATCTGCCTGACGTCAAGTCAGTCTGTCTTCAACCTGCCGCTATATACTAAAACAACATCTGAGGGAAAATTGCACAACCATTTGTGAAAAAATAGGTCAAATCTTTCAATGTATCTGTTAACATAAAGCTTCATCAGAGAAAAACTGTGGGTGACAGAAAAAGTACGGTTGCATATTTGAATTGAACGTGAAAAGTTATGTTAGAAACATTTTCATTGCCGCCCCGGTGGCGCAGTGGCCTCTGACCATTCGTCCGAAAGGGGTCCGGGTTCGAATCCCGGTGAGGCATGGATGTTGTGTTTGTCTTACGGCACTGGCTCTCTCCCTTCCCTGGAACCAGTGACCCTAAATTAGGGACGGGCGACTGCTTATAGCCCATTGAGTTGCTCACGGTGGTCGTTAAACCTCTAATCAAAAAAAAAAAAAACATTTTCATTATTCTATGTGCCAAAAAATCGTGTTGATGGCACTTACGGAAAAATTGTATAGTCAAATCACCTTTTTGTTAAGAATGTCAGTAATATTTCTTTCTCATTTTTGATAATGAACAGAAAGTACAGGTTCCTTCTTTTGGTTTCGGGAACGTGTGATGAAATGACTTTGTATTGTGCATTAAATTTTAAGTTCACATAAAACTAAAGTTCGGGTAGATAATTTCTTTGTTCAGAGAAATCCATTGTTGAGATCTGCTTGCACCGCTTTTGAAGAACAATGAATTTTTTAGTTGCATCCTCAAGGCCCTTTGCAATGAAACCAAATAACCGCGGTTTTTTTTATGTGTGTGTGTCTAGAGGGTTTGGAGCAACGGCTGCCGCTTACGAAGTAATGGAATTTTGTAATTCCTCACCTCGCACACCTTTTACCATCACTTTAACTTGCTTCATTTTCAGTAGTGCTTTGTATGCCCAATCAGCTCATCAGTGGAAAGAACAGGACAAATATTTGTGGTAAGTTTGTTTTCTGTATCCACAAAGTCTTCAACCTCGACCTCGTACAACCAATTATATAGCTGGCATTATTAGTTAGGGCATCAAATGCGTCAACTCTGAGATCTGTCTTTCGGGAACCAACACAGCTATGTATTTCGGGAACCAACACAGCTATGTCTTTAACTATTTCAGAGCTCTTTGTGCGCAGTATTCATAAAAGTTACTGAAGCAGAAATCTCTTGTAGTACATTTTAACTGTGTAGATGACATCTTGACTTAACGCTTGATTTTTGATAGTCTTGTTGCTAGGTTGAAACGTTAATTTCGGATGAACATTTCAATATTTTAATAGTTTTGTGCCTTATCTAAAGACAAACATTGGTTCTCGTTTTAAACCTGAATTTTCAAATTATTTTTTCTGCTATTACAATAGAGGTAATTCATGACGTTTGTAAAATTTCTAAATTACAGGCATTCTTAAGGTGCCAATAGTATATTGATGCATTTTACAACACACAAATGTCATCTTCTTCTTAGCCTGTTGGCACCCACTAAAGAGTATAGGCCTCCCCAGTCTTTTCCAACTTCCTCAACCTTTGGCTTCAGTGCACTAGTTAGTACCTCTCAATTTCTGAAGGTCATCTCTTCATCTCGTTCTCTGGCGCCCCCTTTGCTCTTTTCATTTCTCGGTTCTCATTCTGTTATTAATCGTGTCCATCTTTCAGTCTTCCAACATGTCCAGCCCATCTCCACTCTGATTCTTTTATTAGTTTTATAATACATATTATTCTTGTTCTTTCTCTTATAAGTTCATTTCTAACTCTGTCGTTGCTTGTTATTCCCAACATTCTTCTTTCTAACGTTTTTACCGATACTCTTATTTTTTCACATTGTCGTTCTGTGATACTCCCCGTTTCACTTCCATAAGTAAATACGGGGATAATACATGCATTGAAGGTGCTCCTTTTTAAACAATTTGGAATATCGCCGGTTAAATAGTCTTTAAGTCATCAAAAAGCTATATTACCTTGGACAATTCTTCTATTGATTTCTCTTTCTTGTCTTTAAAACTGAATATTTGACCTAAATAAATGTATTGTAAAAACACAAGTTTGTTCGCGAAGGGACATCGAAGTCGTGTCCTCTCACTCGGGAGTGAGTCGCTCTCCCAACTGAGCTACGCAGACAGAATATCTCGCTGCAGATTTGTCGTCTTGACACATGTTTTCACCTCTGTAGTACGTCACAGTATTCATCTACTATTCTGATTTCTTTTCCTTTCATCAAAATATTTTCTGTATCCTTTTCTGTACTCTTCATATATTTATCTTTTGCTGTTTTTATTGTCAGACCTTTCACTATTGCTAGGTGTAATGATGACTATCTCATCAGCAACCCTTAAGTAATTTAGGTGCCTTCCATTTATGTTTAATCCTGTTTCGTCTCAGATTAAATTTCAAAAAACTATCTTCCAATACAGTATTAAATAATTTTGGAGATAGTGGGTCTTCCTGTCTAATCCCTCTCTCCACTTCGAAAACCGAGCCCATGCTCTCCAACTTTAATGTTGCCCTAGCCTTTCTGTATATTTTATTTACACTGCTGGCCACCCAAAATGCAACACCAAGAAGGACACGAGATAGCAAAGCTAGATTTACTGGACACATAACAACAGATACAAAGATGAAATGATTGAGCTTACAGGCCCGTGCGATTTGCGGAACACGCAGACATCAATAGTTCGCGTGACCCCCATGGCTGGTAAAAACGACAAGTCTCCGCTGTTCGCGTCGTATCGACAAGTCTCCGCTCCTGCAGATGACGTCGTGGGACAAGTCTCCGCTCCTGCAGATGACGTCGTGGGACAAGTCTTCCGCTCCTGCAGATGACGTCGAACGGTACGTGCTGATTGCACAACTAACCCTAATTCCTGCGCTAACGTTCGTGATGTGGCGGTGAGAGCCGTGAATGCCCGCCGCACAACATGCCGGTTCTCTCGTTCGGTGGTGTGCCTCGGCTGCGGCAACCGCTCACGTCGGTCCGTCCGTCCCTCCTGCACCCACCGAATCCATACTCACCTCACTGTGGCTGGATGTCGTCCAACACGGGCGTCTTTGTCTCAGTTCGATAAACTGCTGTCGCGATAAGCCACTATTCGTCCTCTGTCGAACTCCGAAACGTGGTGGAATGACTGCCGTATTCGGCGGCAAGGCATCAGGAAGCTTTCCACGCACAGGTCCGGCAGCTATAACGATCAGGAAGCTTTCCACGCACAGGTCCGGCACTATAACGATTAGCACTGCCCTGCAGTGCTAATCGTTTGCATGTCCTCTCGCGGGCAACGCATACTGCGAATTTCAGGCCAATCGGATGCTTCCTTCTTGGTGGTGCATTTTGGGTGGCCAGCAGTGTATTAAACTGAGATGTTTTCCTTCCAATGTTTGTCGTTTTATTGAAGAACTCATTTCCTTTTGATATATAGAATCAAAAGCTTTGGTATAGCATACAAGTACTAAGTGAACTTCTTTCTGATATAAATTTGTTGTTTTCTACTAATTGATTAATTGTATGTAGATGGTGTATTGTTTAGTAACCAGACCTAAAATCTCATGGCCTACCGATTGTGTATCTTCTAATTTTAAAGTTAATCTTTTTAATATTATTTTTGTGAAAATTTATACACTTGTCACAAAATGCTTATAAGTCTATAGTTGTAAATATTATCTTTGTTTCCTTTTTTAACAAATAAGAGTTATAACTGCATTATTCCATTGTTCAGAGATTTCTTCCTTTTCTATCATTTCGTTAAATAAAGCTGTTAGGGATTTCCTTAAAATTCCTCCTCCATCTTTTAAGTGTTCTGCTGTTATTCCATTTTGTCCTGGGCCTTTATATTTCTTTAGTTCTGAAACAGCCTTTTCTATTTCATCTGTTGTTATTTTTGTTGGAATATCTTCTAAATTTTCTTCTAGATGTTCTTCCGAATCTTAATTTTGTATACCTCTATAAAGGGTGGTATAAAACGTCTCACCTATTTTCATTATTTCTTTTCTATCATATTGCAATATATCAGTTCACCTTTTCTATTCTTCAAACAGAGTATCCAGTTCTGTCCTCTATTTAACTTCTTTCTTGCCAGTTTTAGAGATTTGCTATTTTCAGTAGCTTCCATCACTCTGTTTGTAACATAGGGTTTTATGTATGTTCTTATTTGTTTCCTATTCATTAAAATGTTTAAATCCTGTTCACGCTTCACCATTCCTGATCAGTATTCTTGTAGGAAATAACTTTGAAAAGTACACGAATTGCGTTAGAGTTCTGAATTCCTTTTGCCCCATCTTTTCTGCTTAATGTATAATACAAAGCTTTATCTCTCATGTGGCTAGCTAACCTTTCGTCACTGACATGTTTCAATTCACCAAAGACGTTTTCATAGTTTATACATAACGAGTTTTAAAACTAACAATTCAACGTTTTAAGGTCAAGTTTTGCAAGTCTGTCAGCAATTTCTTTCACTTTTTTTCCCACTAAAGCTCCAGATCAGGTCAAATTTTCCTTGAACTTGCATTTAAAATACACTTTCAAGAGAGGTCATCAATGACTGTCACCTTTCACAGTTCGTTTACTAACTGCATCTACTGTCATCCATTCTGTCTGTAGCTTTATATTTTGTGCTTAAAGCATCGTGCACTGTTTTCTTTCTGTATTTATATATTTCGCAAATTTTATTCTCGGAATCATTTTTCTCTTCACTTCATTGACCTTCTTTGAGATATAGCGCATGGTTCCTTTCACCTGACATTTTTAAAAATGCTGCCCTTACCAGTAAAAATGCCTCTCTGACGAACACTACAAAAATGCAATGTGCAAATACGTGAAAGCTATTCATTAAAAAAAGCACTGGAGACAATAAAAGATAATACAAACAATCTGATTCCCTACTTCCAGGGAGCTGATATTAAAGAGGAGAGAGGCGAAATATGTATTTCATTCAGTTTTAGTCTTAGAGCAAATGGATAATTAATGAACGTTTCGCGCGTGAACTTTGTTCCCCCGTCAGCTCTTTCCATTCTTCTCGCTGTCTTTACACAATTCCCAATGACCTCTGAGTTAACAGAAGTAAACAGAAGTAGAATTCCTTTCCAATATTATTTCAACTTTTATGAAAGCACAGACCGGGTTTTCGTAACTAAACAAACGAAAATAAATGTGTGGTAACATTTTTGCTTTTCTTATGGTGAATAAATCAAATGTGTTCCACTTTTAGCACTCTTGGACCTGTGAAACCTTCGAGAAAGTTCGTAACGTAGTACATTTTTCAATTTTTTGAAGACATTTTAAAGTTAATAATTTCCGTTCCACAAGGCTAATGACACTCACCGGCAGAAAATCGCATGCGTTTTCACGTTAGTCAAACTTCATGTAATGCAGAGAGCACCGCATAGTAATAATGTATATGACGATATTTTCTTTTTAACTTCGAGACCAGAACATTTCCATGATACGCAAGATTCCGTTTAAGACAGTTCGGGTTTTACAAAGATTTCGCTGTTTGTGCGTATGTGTGGGTGGGTGTGCAAAACGCCCAAAATTTAGGGGCAGGCGCTTTCTTACGACCTTAAACAGATGTTAACCTGTCCTCCTAAAAGCGTACTTTTTGCCACAGAGACAAATATTTTGCCAAGTAATCCGAATGCTGCAATTATCTGGTATATTTTTTATTTGAAGCATCTTTTGCAACATTCGAAGAAAATTTAAACTCTAGCTTTTCAAATAGAAGAAAAGAAAGAATAAATTATTTTTAACAAGTGTTTCAAGATTCGTGCTATTAATCTTTTGCAGAAATATTCGAACAATTGCTGAAAATTAAATTCAAGTAAATGATATCGAAATAAATCTCCAGTTTTATTGTAAACATTACACATTTTATAAATCATTTCTGAAGGTATAAACACATTATTAAATGCAATGGATTAACTAGATGAACATAAATTTTATCATGAAAAACACACACGCATGTTACAGCTAATTTTACGTATATTGTTGCTTTGGTTTTCAGTTTTCGTTCATAATTCTATAAAGAAATATTTACGAGCTTTCTCATGAAATTCCTGGAGATTCACTTTTTATAATAGGATTATTACTTGCATAGAATAATATATTTGTTGAATGTTTCCATTCCATTCGTTGGTTAAAGTGATTGCTCCATAATAAATCCAGAGGTACCGAAATGATCTTTTTCTGTTTTAATCGTACTTTGAAGCCGAGCAGCAAACACTCCAGTAAATGATGTTGAAAATAAGAAACAGAAGTGGGGATACCACACGGCACATCACGTCCAACTGCTTTGAGCGTGTAGAGTACTTTCTGGCAAGTCTTCCAAACATCTTATTTCCCTTGGTATCTTCACTCTTTTTATCCTAACGGGAAAAAAATAAAAATTTCATTTCTTAAACTCAAAGAATTTTGCTCTTAGATGTTTATGAAAATTATACGCAGTGCAGCGACATCAGATATGTTTCACTTCATTGTGATAACGCAGCAAAAGCATAAAACAGACAACTCTTATAGGAGGACAACTCTTAATATAACATATTTTGTGCTACGTGTGGTTACATGTGTACGGGGAAAGCACAGTGTAATACATTTTTGTTGCCAATGCTTAACACTTTAACCAAAAGAAAATTTACTGATTACTAGGGATTGGTGGTATAGAATAATCTACCTTGTCAACTAACACGTATCAAGAATTCCAATTATTTTCGAAAGCAAGTAAAAAAATATTTTCTAATAAACCAAAATATAAAATTTAACAGAAAATTATTAATCAGACCATATATGCGTACATTTTATATATGCAGGACGTTTGGTTTGACTACGCACTTTAGGGACATTGGGAGTCAATCAGGCTACATACGTATATACATGTATATAACGTTTTACTCAATTTTCTGTTCTGTAGTAACCCTGTACATAAGTATATACGTTATATATGTTTTCTTAATTAATAAATAGGAATCGTACACCAATTATACTCAAACAGTATAACTATACTAATGATCTAAATTTCCTCGCGTAGAATAGGAATAAAAGTTTCCAAGCTTTCGCACATCAACCGGATGGCTTTCTCAAGGAAGGTAGACAGTAAGAGGCCATCAAGAGGACATATCTATTTCATCACTTTATTCGCAAGAGTCTTGCCTCAGCATCTTCAAATGAATGGACTTAGTCTCAAATTCTAGCTACTACAATTTCCGAGGGAAAATCTGTAAACAGACAAATGGCGCTCCGATGGTATCTTTACTTTCAGCAATTCTCGCTGAAGCAATCCTTCGCCCCATATTCACCACCATTACCCCAGGACCAACCACTTGGCTGCGATATGCCGATGATGTATTTTTATGTGGCCTCATGGAAAGGAGACTCTCCCGCTTTTCCTGGATAAAATCAATGATACACACTACGATCAATTTTACTATGGAGCTAGAACACTATAATGCATTGCCGCCTTATCTTATCTGGATGTTTTACTCAGTAAATCGCCTGAAAATCGCCTCCGTACACAAGTCAATTATAAACCCACTTCTGTTCCCAACTTGATGCTCCGCAGCTCATGCTGCCCCGCAGATTAAATAACAGCTTTCTTCCGTTCTCGAATCAGAAGAGCTTTTGCCACATCCTCAGATGTTCCTTCTAGACTAAACGAATTAAAAAGCGTTATCAAATTGGCCACTGAGGCAGGATACGACGGGAACATGATACATACTAGATATATCAAAAGAAACAGAAAGAGTCATGCTAATCTTTCTAAGCCGCGGTTACACTATCTGGGTTCCATTCCTTGCATACCAAATGTTTCCTATAAACACAAGAATGCACTCAGGAAGATGAACCTCGGTGTCGGCATAAGATCTCCGGCATCTTTATATGCTATGCTTAAGCGAAATACTGAAAAGCCCCCACTTTCCAAAGAGGCAGGTGTTTATACCATACCTCTACAATATCCGTACGGCTCCAAACCATACCACATTGGAATGACCAAACGTTCATTTGGAATTAGAGTCAACGAGCATAAGAAGGACATCAAGAGCGGCAAATTTACCATGGTTCTATCCAGAGAAGTCCAGTTCAAGTCTGCTGATCCTATGTGGGATGACATAAAGAAATTAGCTTCCTACTCTACTCCTAAATCCACTGCCATCTGGGAATCTTTGGAGATCATTACCAACAATTAGGCCTGCAATGACAGCGCCTAGCTAGAGTTACCACGAATTTGGAACCAATTCTTCAAAGAATGAATGCCTATTGTTTTCCTCTAAGGATTCCGCGTGCAAAATGAACACGATACCTCATGTCTTTCATTGCATAATTACATTTGCATCTCTTCGTTTATTGTCAATTCAAGTCACCGCGTTTCAAATTGTTGAAGCTTCTATTATCCAGTTTACAGTCTGCTGTCTACCTTCCTTGAGAAAGCCATTTGGTAGATTTTACTTTTTTTTTGCTGTCTACCTTCCTTGAGAAAGCTTTGATGATTTCTTCATCTGGTTGATGAGCGAAAGCTTGGAAACTTTGATTCCTATTATACGCCACGAACTTCGGATCATTGGTATAGTTATACTATTTTGATTATGTTTTCTTCTTAATATTATAAGTTATAAAATTAATATTTAACTATAAAATGGTCAAATGTAACCTCATAACAAAAGTTAAATTAAATGAAACACAATTTGTTCCTGTGAAACGATATATAACCAGAAAAACAATTTCGCACGAGAGGTGATATATGCAAGAATTCAGCTGTCTACCTGTGCGATAAAACACCATACCATAAGTTGCAAATTAAAATCACTTTATTTACAATTTAAAAGTAGGTGAAAAAACTGACTAGCGCTTTCGGGGATCCCGTTGTCCCCATCTACGGGTCCACAGCACCACAGGGACACGATAGAGGCAGTCATTATATACAGATAAAAATCCACACCCCCCCCCTGGCACCACGTCACCAACATTTTAGTGATGCCAACATTTAAACAGAAAAAGGTGTACATGTTATTAACATCTGATATTACACTAAGTATAATAAATTACAAATGACACTAGGCAAGAAGTGCAAAATTAGCCATTGGACAAAGTCTCTGTCGGGGCAACCAATCTACGCCAAGGTCCCGGTACATATGCTGGCAAGTCAAGATTACAACATCTGTCACCATAAGCAAGAATATACAGGCTTTCGGAAAGGAAAACAGTACTTTTATTGAGATTTGTTTTCAGAATTTTCACATTTTCCCAATCTGGTGAGTAACCGCCCTGTGTGACAGCTAACGTAAAGGCAGTATGAATAGTGCCAACTCGAAGCGTGTACTGGTGTTCTCTCAGGCGTGTATTTAAGCACCTGAGAGTAGAATCTATATAACAATTCTCAGTAACATTCGGGTCTCCATGGGTAAGAGGAATGCAGTATACCCCATATTTTCTGAGGGTAGGAGTTCTGTCCCGGTCATTCCTGACCATATCAAAGATATTTCTGGTGCATAATCCAAAAGAGATTTCCTGTCGCTGACATATTTTTCTGAGTGTGGAGACTATAGGAGGGAGGTAATCTACTTTACCTACAAATCTAGTTGTCCGAATTTCCCTAGACAAAGTGATGAAGTTCAGTCTAGTAGATCTTCTCAACAACTTCTGAAAATATTGTTCCGGGTAGCCGAATTTGCGAGCCAAAGACAAGGTTCTGGAAAGTTCTTTACGTCTTGCTCTGCCTGATGTAGAATGTGTATAAGCATTCTACATCAGGCAGAGCAAGACGTATCATCACAGTATCCTACAATAAATAAGCACGTTAAATCAAGAAGCGAAAAGCTGCAGATTTATGTTCTGGGGGTGAGATGAGTTGAACGGTATGATACAGGGGTGAAAGTGGGTTTTCTATAAACAGAGTATTTGATCTGTTGAGTATTTAGGTTTCCACATAACAAAAAATCAAGGAAGGGTAACTTCCCATTTTGTTCAACTTCTTTGGTGAATTTTATTGTAGGATACTGTGATGATAAGCAAGAAATGAGATCATCAAGTTGGTGAATTGAATGTGGCCAGAAGACCAGCATATCGTCAACATACCTAAGGATTAATGAGGGTTGAAACGGATAATCACGCAAGACCTTGTCTTCCAGAAACTGCAAAAGTATTTCTGCCAGCACCGGAGAGAGTGGGGAACTCATGGGTGCACCCTCTCTCTGTTGATAGATTATGTCCTCATATTTAAAATATGATCTTTTGGCTACTAATTTCAGAGCTGTGAGAATAGCATATACTTCTAAATATGGGATAGAGTCTTCTTGCAATATGTCAGCAATGATGGAATGTACCGATAGAGAGAGGGTGCACCCATGGGTTCCCCACTCTCTCCGGTGCTGGCAGAAATACTTTTGCAGTTTCTGGAAGACAAGGTCTTGCGTGATTATCCGTTTCAACCCTCATTAATCCTTAGGTATGTTGACGATATGCTGGTCTTCTGGCCACATTCAATTCACCAACTTGATGATCTCATTTCTTGCTTATCATCACAGTATCCTACAATAAAATTCACCAAAGAAGTTGAACAAAATGGGAAGTTACCCTTCCTTGATTTCTTGTTATGTAGAAACCTAAATACTCAACAGATCAAATACTCTGTTTATAGAAAACCCACTTTCACCCCCGATTCATACCGTTCAACTCATCTCATCCCCAGAACATAAATCTGCAGCTTTTCGCTTCTTGATTAAACGTGCTTATACACATTCTACATCAGGCAGAGCAAGACGTGAAGAACTTTCCAGAACTTTGTCTTTGGCTCGCAAATTCGGCTACCCGGAACAATTTTTTCAGAAGTTGTTGAGAATATCTACTAGACTGAACTTTACCACTTTGTCTAGGGAAATTCTGACAACTAGATTTGTAGGTAAAGTAGATTACCTCCCTCCTATAGTCTTCACACTCAGAAAAAACTGTCAGCGACAGGACATCTCTTTTGGATTATGCACCAGAAATATCTTCATATGGTCAGGAATGACCTGGACAGAACTCCTACCCTCAGAAAACATGGGGTATATTGCATTCCTCTTACCCATGGAGACCCAAATGTTACTGAGAATTGTTATATAGGTTCTACTCTCAGGTGCTTAAATACACGCCTGAGAGAACACCAGTACACGCTTCGAGTTGGCACTACTCATACTGCCTTTATGTTAGCTGTCACACAGGGCGGTTACTCACCAGATTCAGAAAATGTGAAAATTCTGAAAACAAATCATCTCAATAAAAGTACTGTTTTCCTTTCCGAAAGCCTGTATATTCTTGCTTATGGTGACAGATGCTGTAATCTGGACTTGCCAGCATATGTACCGGGACCTTGGCGTAGATTGGTTGCCCCAACAGAGACTTTGTCCAATGGCTAATTCTGCACTTCTTGCCTAGTGTCATTTGTAATTTATTATACGTAGTGTAATATCAGCTGTTAATAACATGTACGCCTTTTTCTGTTTAAATGTTGGCATCACTAAAATGTTGGTGACGTGGTGCCGGGGGAGGGCTGTGGAATTTTATCTGTATATAATGACTGCCTCTATCGTGTCCCTGTGGTGCTTTGGACCCGTAGATGGGGACAACGAGATCCCCGAAAGCGCTAGTCTGTTTTTTAACCTACTTTTAAATTGTAAATAAGGTGATTTTAATTTGCAACTTATGGTATGGTGTTTTATCGCACAGGTAGACAGCTGAATTCTTGCATATAATACCTGTAAAACGATGTTTCATCGTCAAAGTATGTGCAGGATAATTAGTTTCTTAATGAGCAGGATAATTAGTTTCTATCTATTAAATTAACAAAGCGGTCACCGAATTCAATAGTAGCATATGCCCTGCTTTATACAAAAGCTTAAATCTGAAAAAGTTAAATGAACTCTAAGCTAAGTAGTGTTCGAAGTGTTGAAGATTTCTTGATACCTGTGGTTAAATTTCGGTATTTTTCTGACGAACAATGCGAAAAACTATTTTCATTCCAACTTGAAGTAACAGAGGTAAACAAAGATATATTTACGTGCCAGTGATAAGATGCTTGGTTTCAGGAAATAATGATAAAAACATGAGAATCTTTTGAACTCGTTCAAGCTATTCAGTGGAAACAATGGTTTTCCAAAAAATCATACAAAATAAAATATTTTGTGAATTTACGATGCATTTACGTCACCATGAGGATTTTAATAATGAAGGTAAAATGGCCGTTTGGTTAGAATCTTGACAATGGCAATCGAAACTTCTTAATTTTTTTTTTCAAATAACACTGTTAGGAACTTAGATCAGATCAGATCATATGTTGAAGATTTTAGGAAGGGAGTGGGTGACCCCAGGTCTTTAACAACCCTTAGAAGTAGGAGATTTGGGCTAGAGAGCCCGATAGGAAAGTCACACGGAAGCGAGGGAGAAAGGGGAGGAAGACGCCTTTATTTATTTCCGGGGGCCAGTACCCGGGGTCCAACGGCTTAACGTCCCATCCGATGCACAACGGATATTTAGTGGTTCGAGCGTTCGTACCTTCCTGGGATCGAACCCGAGGTCTTGTCTGTGACAGCCACTTACGTTGACCACTAGGCCATCCGCAGCCCTAGGAACTTCGATATACGCTGTGAGGGCAGATATCTGGTTCCCGGGCAAAGAGTGGTATCTTTCGCTAGTCAATGAACCCACCATTTGCAAATATATATAGGAAAAATTATTGGCAGGTGCATAGGTATTCACGTAGACGATAATTTGATGTCACTATGTGAGGCTTAACAGAGTTTGAAAAAGGAATTATACTATGTTCCCAACGCATGGGATTCTCTATCGCGGAGGTGGTACTGGAATTGCAGTTTCCCATTCGACAGTATCCAAAGTGTAAGATTCGCTAGCCCCTGGGTCAAAAATAATAATAATAATATAATATGTAAGCCTATGTACATTCCCACGTGGAATTTCTTCATTCATGCTAGAGCGGACGGAATCGGCATGTTTAAGGCTGCTACTGTCAGATACGTGGGATTAGCCGAATTTTAATCGGTTTAATATAAGTATTTGTAGTGCATTTTACCTGTCGTTTGTGGCAAAGAGATTATCTCAAGGGCGCGTTAAGTAGTAAAACGCAAGCCTAAGGGTGTGGTAGGTGAGATTACCTCGAAAATCCGATAGTGGAGCTTTCGTTGGGTTTTTAGAGAGAACGGGCACTTTTACTTTGGTAGTGGGCCGCTGGTGGCCTAGTGAGCAACGTTCGCTATTGCCACGGAAAGCACCTCAGGTTCGATCCCAGGCTGGTACGAACGCTCGGTCCACTAAATCTCCGCCGTGCGTCGGATGAGCACGTTAAGCCGTCGGACCCCGGGTACTGGCACCCCGGTAATAAATAAGGGCGTCTTCCTCCCCCTTTCTACTTTGCTTCCGTGTCACTTTCCTATCGGTCAATCTAGCCCAAATCTCCTAGCTTCCTATTTCTAAGGGTTGTTCAAGACTTGGGGTCAAACACTCCCTTCCTAAAATCCTCTACATATCATCTGATCTCATCTACTTTGGTAGTGGAAGCTATACAGACGGAACTGGAGTTTTGGAGAGACAGGTCGGATCGAAAGTTCTGGCGTCGGAGGAAGGAACGACGTCGGTTTACGCAAAACACGAAGTTCGGGTCTAGTGACGATAGCACGGACGGAAACGCAGTCCATCAAGTATTCCATTAGCCAGCCCTAGAGAAGTCCCAAGCAACATGGTTTTAGAGGAATAAACTGTTTGTCTTTGTTAGCACTACAGAAGGGCCTGAAATCTGTTTTTCTTCGAGGGCGTGATTCTACTACGGAACGAACCTAAACAAAATTATGTGACGGCTCTCGCTGGATCGCGGCTGTGTTGAGTAAGAGTTGCAAAGCAGCAAGGGTGGTTACACTGAGTGTATCTTTCACCTGCCATTTCCGGAATATCATTGCAACGTGGACAGCACTGAGCGGGGAGAAAGGTGGTGGATGAACGTGGCTGTCGACGTCTGGCTCGGTTGGTTACAACCAACCGGGAATAGCAGTAGCACAAATAACCACTGTCCGACTTCAACGAGGGAGGTGCCAGAAACATATCCATCAAGATCTTCATGCGATCCTTAGCCACAACTGGTTATGGGAGCCACCGAGCCCCCAATGTCTAACTGTATATCACCATAAATATGAATTTTGAAGATGACAGTCCGTTTTTTTTATTGTATAAATGAGAAGGACGGTAAGTCAGATACTAACCGAAAACTTGAAAATTTCGTCGTCCTGGAGTGAAATCGAAACCGCGTCTCCCGGCTAGCGCCTGAGTAGGAAGACGCAGTTTCTGCACCATCCAGAACTACCAAGTTTCAAGTTACTAATTAAATTGAATATAACCATCACAGGATTCAATAGCAACCGGCATTCATACATAGTGAATCTGGAGGATTAGCACTTTCGGGGGATAGCCGAGAGATTCGATTTCCGCTCCAGGACAACGAGATTTTCAGGTTTTCGGATATTATCTGACTTACCATTCATGTCATAGTTACACCAATAAACGGATTCACGACTTCTAACTTTGTGTAGTACAATGGTGTAATCCCGTATTTCGTATTCATTGATCTATATCACCAGTCTGTACGTCACAAATGAGCAAAAGATCATCTGCACTGGACATTGGATGATTGTAAACAGGTCCGATTCGTTAAGTCTCATTTGAAGTTACTTCGTGCACACGGGAGTATATAGATTTCATGGAACCTGCACAAAGCGATGGATCTAGAATGTCAGCAAGGAGCTTTTCACGCTGGTAGATGCTAATTTATGATCTGCAGTGTGTTCTGTGAAATTCACAGTTTTGTCTATGACGGATATCGAAACCGCGTCTCCTCGCTTCGGAGTGAGTTGTCCTAACCGACTAAACTGCACCGACGGAATGTATCCCTGCAGGTTTATCCTCCTGACACGAGTTTTATTTCTGTAGTATGTCATATAATCTGACTTTTATTATTATTTATTTTTGAAGCAAAGAAGGAACCTTTCATTAATTCCGACGATGTGTGGAACGAACATCACACCAAAGTTGGAAACGGGTCAAACATTTTGGACTCGGACCCGGATGTCACATAATTGGACACGACCCGACCCGGATCTGTAATTGACCCGGACCCGACACGGGCAAATCTGTTTTTAACTAAATATATATAAATAAATAGGGTGTTCAAAAAGTCTCTCCGCAGTGGGTGTCTTAGATTATACGGAAATCAAACAAATGTATTATAGGTACGTATAATTTACTCACTTACAGGAAGTTTGAAACCGTCGTCCTTCATTTGCAAGACATAACCTAACTGTTTTATACGTGTTTTCAAACACATCTGGGGGTCAAGAAATCTCTCACTAGTGAAGATAAGTATGTTCCACATAATTTTGATGGAGCGACAATCACAATTTTTGAATTATGCAACTTGTTGTATGTTTAATTTCACTTTTTGCTGTTTTCATGATAACATATCAAGCTTTAGAATGTGTTTCACAGCAACACCAAAGTGTTCCTTCGTGAGGGGCAATGATGTTTTCATCATTGCTGCTCACGAAGGATCACTTTTTTTCTTTTGAGGACATTCTTCCTTCGTATTACATGACAAATCATTTTTCAGTCCGCGCGCACAAGTATCGAGCATTAAATTCCACACTGCGCATTTTGCTTTGAAAGATTTTGTTTTCTGCTTTTCAAAAATAAAACGTAAATAAAACCGTGTCAGGAACACCTTGACCCGACCCGTTTGACCCCTAGAGACTGTCAACCCGTGACCCGTTTCCATCTCTGCATCACACATATTTCGAAGATCCCGAAAGGCCAGTAAATCGTTTGGGCGGCAATGTAAAATTCACAATTCTTTTCTGTGACGACGATCGAATTCGCGTCTCCTCGCTCCGGAGTTTAGTTGTTCTAACCGACTAAAGTACACCGACGGAATGTATCGCTGCATATTTTTCGTTTTGACAGGTGCTTCACCTCTGTATTATTATTTTTTTATATAAGGTTTAATGACCACCGTGAGCAACTCAATGAGCTATAAGCAGTCGCCCGTCCCTAATTCAGGGTCACTGGTTCCAGGAAAGGGAAACAGCCAGTGCCGTAAGACAAACACAACATCCATGCCTCACCGGGATTCGAACCCGGACCACCTGGGCGGCCACCTCTGTATTTCGTTACAGTTCATCTGGCAAACTCTAGGATCCCTGCTTGGTCTAAATGCATACTCTGCTGTTCCCGGTAGCGCAACGGTCTAAGCACCGGTTACTGAACATTCGTCCGCAATGGTTCCGGGTTCGACTCCCGGTGAGGCATGGTTACTGTGGTCGTCTAACGGCACTGCCTCTCTCCCTTCCCTGGAGCCAGTGGCCCTAAATTAGGGATGGACGACTGCATATAGCCCGTCGAGTTGCTCACAGTGCTCGTTAAACTTTCAATAAAAGAATAAATAAATATATCGCAGTCTGCACTAGGTGTCCAACCTAGCAGACCATTTTATTTTGATCATGATACCTTCTGAAATGATGACCTTGAAGGTTTAATGGCCACCGTGAGCAACTCAGTAAGTTATAAGCATTCGCCCGTTCCTAATTTAGGGTCAATGGTCCCAGGGAAGAGAGAGAGAGCCAGTGCTGTAAGAAAAACACAACATCCCTGCCTCACCAGGATTCGAACCCGGACCTATCTCGGACGAATGATCAGAAGCCATCGCTTAGACCACTGCGCCACCGGTACGGCGAGACGTGGTTATTATGGCATGGTTGGAAGAGCCTTTCCGTAGAAGATTGTACCCTGAATGGCGTCCCTCTTCATGGTACACGAACCTTGTGAATAACCTTTGGGATGTTAAGGAAAGTTCCTTTCGAGTTTTGGATCTTCTGACCCATAAAAAGTGACGGAACGGCTCTTTAGTGGAGTAAACGCTTCATCTTGTCCAGCAATCCGGGCTTTAATGCAGTAAAGAAGTCGTGTCTCCCTGCTTCAATTACATCCCTGCATCATAGCGAATGCCTCATCTTCTTCCCTTGACAATTCATTGGGACCAACTTCTTTCCTTGATTCCATCCCTACAATGAAATAAAACACAGCGTTCTCCCTTTCTTCGTTGCCATTGCTTTACTGTCGTCTTTCCCCCTGCAATCCAAAAGAGGAGTCGTCTCCTAATCTTGTATCATTGAAGTGCCGTACAAATGTCATATCTATTCTTTTTCTTCCCAATACTGCAATTCATTGGAGGCATCTTCCCTTGTTACTCTCCTCCCAGCACTATAATACACGTTCGAGTCACATTATTGTAACCACCAGCTAATATCCTGAATTAATCACCGGGTGCAATGCGCACAGCAGCTAGACGGGCTGGAAGTGACTCAATAAGTTGCATTAAGGTGTTCACAGGCATGCGGAGCCTTGAAGACTGCAGTGCATCTGACAGCAGCTGAAGAGTGTACGATGGAGGATCCGCATAGCGAACAACATGATCGAGGTGGTCCCACAGATGCTCAATTATGTTTAAGTATGAGGGATTAGGGGGCCAGGGAAATACTTTAAAGTTTTCGTCGAGCTCTTCCAACCACTCTTGCACATTTCTGGCTGTGTGACACGTCGCAATGTCGTTCTGGAAGATTCCATCCGCCACAGGAAAGACAATCAGCATGTATGGGTGTACGTTGTCTGCAAGGATGGATTCATAAAGAATTCGGTCCATAGCGCTTTCCGTAGGTTTGCGTGAAGCCAGGGAATGCCACGAAAACATTCCCCAGAGCATGACGCTGCGCCCACCATCTTGTGTTCTTCCAGCAGTGGTTTAAGAGTGTTTGTTCTCCGATGTTTCTCGCCTTATACGCCAACGTCCGTCAGTTCCATGAAGCAGAAAAAGTGACTCTTCGGTGAAGGCAATCCTTTGCGAATCAGTGGAGGTACAATTCCGATTCTTCCGTGCAAATGTAAGCACTTGCTGCCGATGCACCTTTGTTAGCATAGGTGCAGTGACCCTCCGTCTGCATCGGTTCCCTATACGCAACAGGGTTCCCTGAACTGTCGTTTTGGACACACTTCCAGTATCCCCCTGGTTCATTCCGCCAGTGAGTTGCTCCACTGTAGCGTGTTAGTCGGCCATAACGCACCTTTGAAGCGGACGTTTACCTGTCACATCTATAGCACGTGGTGCTCCGCAGTTTCCTTATTCGCAATGGTGGCATTTCGCCAATCGCGATACACTTTAACTACAGAAGCACGTGAGCAATTCACAAACTGCGCTGTTTTGCTGCCACACTTGGCCCGAAAGACGATAATCATCCTTTTTTGTAAATCTGATAAATCGCTCCTTTTCTGCATGACAGCAACGAAGATATGTTCTCAGAATGCCCACAGCATACCTTATATACACTTGAAGCCAGCTTACGACACGCACCTTCTTTCATTGGCTACGCGCTGTTGACGTCGAAAGTACAAGATGGTCACAATAATATGACTCGACTGTGTATATTGAACGTGTCCCGTCTTCTTGATATTCTTAGACAACTGGTGCGTAGTGGAGACATCATTTGGCCTATCAGCAAGTCAATTCATATAAAGAATTCAGCAATATACACATCGTACAGATGCATTAAGTAGTTGCTAAATTGTTACGACTGGCACTTTTTGTATTTCGACTTAATGCATTTTTGGTGTTACGTATTATTGAATGCTTTTCTTCCGGTATACAACTAGCAAATAATAATTGACATTATGTGACAGGCGGTAAATGATACCCTTAAAAGAGCTCCAAAATATTTTCTCAAAAAATATTTTCCTTTTTTATATTTCTTAGTAGACTTATATTGCGGCAATTATAAAAAAAAACCCATACATTTATTTTATTAGCATTTCAAATATTTGTTAGCATTTCAAAATTATTTAAAATGCTACTAAAATATATTTATGTTATTTTTTAATAATTACAAAGGGACTTAAACGTGCTTTTATATCTGAAATCTGCACTGAGTGTTGTTCATTTTAATACTGCTGCACTGAATAATCTAAATATCCCTATGTAGTTCTTCCTTTTAACTTCATTTTACTAATCTCTTTAATCAGAACCAAAACGAAAGTTCACAGTTTATCGTTACAAGGGAATAAACAATAACATTAACTTATAAAATAGGGAGCTTTTGACAAATTATTTTAGCATGCACACATACGTTCATAAGGGAGAAACTCAGGCTGTAAAAGAGATGGCTTACATTGACATTTAGATGTATTATCTAAAAAGTTCTTTTTCCTTAGCACAGCTTTTTCCACGAAGAATATGTTTCGCCTATCTTCAACTTTTCCGTTATGCAAAATTCTTCCGATAGCAGACGTAGACTTATATCATGTTTCCTTCCATTTTTCTCCTTTTAACTGTTTGATTTGGAAATCTCTTTGTCTCTGATACCTTCCTTGGGCAATGAGAAACTTTTTGTGTGCCGTTTGTTAATTTCCATAACATGCTCCTTAGCCGCTGGTGGAACGAAGTACATATTTCTATTTGTGGATGATTTATCGAATGTAGAAACCGGTTGATTGTTTTCCTAACCGGTTCCTTTGACTTTGAATAGCTTCGATAAATTTAATTCGCGTCAGGACGGATTCAAAAGACGTGCTAATTAAAACAGAAAGTTCGGTGGCATCTTTCTTGTTTAGGACTGTGATTCAATATGGCGAACTTTAATGTTAAAAACACTGATTCAATCAAAGATCAGAATCAATGTCTTTTAACATTAAGAAGATTGTTACTTGCACAATGGTGACGTTTCAAACGCGCTTGTAAAATTAGATTGTGATCTTTAAATAATAGCACTGAAATCTAAAACACAACTGAAAATAGGCGAATTGTTTGAAAGAAACTAAGGTGTGTAAAATGATTTTGTGTAATGCTAATACTTTTCATTTGATAAAGTTTTAGTTACGTAACATGATTTTTTTTATTAATTTTCTTATAATTAAAATCTTAATTTTGTCTTCCTATCAATAAACGACTTCCGTAGTTGGGTGTAACTAATCATTTATTTATCTACAAGCCAAGCTTTCGCAGCTCAACGGAGGGCTATTTCAAGGCTTCATATAACTATTAAGAATAATTTACACGATTTGAAGTACAAGCACAAAAGATAAACATAACAAGCATTAAGACAATGGTCATGAATCTACTTCCGCGTGCATCAAACGCTTTTGCGTATTATGCATTCTTTCTGCGATGTCGCATATTTGATTTTAAACTGATTAATACAGTCGATAAAATGTTAGTAAATAACATTATACACCTAAAAAACGTTTTTCCATAAATTTAGAATTTCTAAAGATACAATCTCATTACATATATTCGTCGTGGACATAATTTCAATTGATTCTCTTATTGCCAATTCATATCTCGTGGTGTATGTTGCAACGCACTTTGTTTAGCCCCTTCAAATAGTACATCTCTTGTTAGGGCTGAAACAGGCTGTTCATTCTTCAAATTCCTTTTGTTTTCTGGTATCCGAACCTTAATTGACCTTTTTACTCAGTACTCCTAAAATAATCAGACGGAAGCACGCAATCAGTCCAATATATAATTTCGTGCTTCCGTCTGGGTATTTTAGGCGCACTAAGTAAATTCCCGCTTTTTCCCATATTTCTCCCTTATCTTGGGGGTTTTCATAGTTTCGCAATTAGTCATTTATTGACCTAGAGCGGATCTCAACATTACATTTGAATTTCTTCAATAAATTTTTGTAGAAATAGGTGATTCCTGGTACATAGGGTGTTGCTCCTACGAAATGCAATTTCTTATCATTTGGCGTTATGTCCGTTCTCTCTCTCACTCTAGTTACTTGTTTTAATATCATTTCTATAGTTTTCCGTAAACTTAAAAAACAAAACTATAGATGGATTGAGTGTATTTGGAAAAAATTTTCTCTGTTTCAGTTAATAAAACCTGGATGATGGGAAAGCAGCTGCTCTAAACGACTTGAACACTCTTTGTTCAACCATAGAAATAGATAGTCCCTATAGAAGTATATTAAAAAGAGAATGTCAAAGATATATTTCTTCAGTGAACGAAAATGTTTTATCTATGAGAATAAGATGTTATGTATTATAGTTGTTTGCTCATAACTTCGCATGCTTCAGAATATTATGAATTATAAGGTGTTCTTCGCAGAAACGAAGAAAGAGAGACCTGCGTCATATTTTTAATATAACAGAGTAAAGAGCAAACGTATTTCAATGCACAAAACACTAACATTTTGTTAAGTGCATTTTTAGGTATTCAAACGTGAATACCTTAAGTTGATTTTCTTTTTTTGTGTCACAATTCTTAATTTTTACTTATGGATACGTTCTATATTTTTATAAATCGGAAACAGTCACACTTCAGTTACGTGTCTTGTGTGTTTGCTCATGAAGCATTTCAAAATTGGCTGACCTTAACTCCATAAAAGTGTAAAATTTGCATTATATGATTAAATTTGGCGTTAGTGTTTTGTAATAATTTGCAGTGGTATAAAACTAGAGCGAACTTTTTAATTATAACGTTAGTATTTGTGGTACCCGCAAAAAAGTGCAGCAATTTTGGTTTTTACCTAAAATACCTGTAGATTCTAAAGCATTTGGATTATTAAAACGCCCATAAAAACTTAGTTAATAATATGGAATTTAAAAATTTCAGTAATTGAAGGATAACAGATTTTTACAATAGGGCAACAAAGACATTTTCTGCGCATGGATCCCAGTATTTCTAATACGTCACTTACAGCATACATATAGCATGACCTTGTAGTCAGATCCGTTTACTCTTTCATTGTCTAGCTAATATTATGCGAATAGTTTATGAAAAAACACGGGAATCATTCCCACGTCGAGAGATTGGCCAGATGTATGCTGATCTTCCTACTGGGTCTCTGAAAAGGCATTTCAAAGACTGTCTATTTCTTTCAGCATATTGAGTTGCTCACGATGGTCGTTAAACATCCAATAAAGACTGTCGATGAAGAAACAAAGTACAGTAGTAGAAAACTGCAAGAATGTAAAGCTGAAAACGAACAATTAAACGCATAAAAGATTTAATATAAAGAACAAATTTATGTTTCAAAGAAGGAAAGAACAAAAAGCCAGTAAATTAAGTAAATAGCCAGATGTAGAAGAAATAAATATTCAAAAAACGACAATTGTGATTTAGTAAAAATTTGCCTTTGTATGTGCGTAGCAACAAAGTCATTGAAGAGAAAGGTAGGAAGTTAAAAGATTTTATTTTTGTCATGGTTATCTCAATAAGAAAATTGAATGTAAAAAATTTGCATTCAAATCGCGCCACGCAAATGTATCTTCTTTACATTTAAGAATAGCTCAGTAAACAGACATAAGTGAATATCAATGTTCCTTCGAAAAAACATGGAATATCAGATTAAATAACAAAGTGTTTCTACAATCACATGCGGAATAATTGTAACAAGTGTTTAAAACAAAAAAAAAAAAAAATAATGTCCTTAAAAAGCTCCGCAAACGCTATTAATTTGAACATTTATTTACACATTGTTTCTATTTGAGTCTCTGTGCAGCACTGAAACTGTTAATTCCGTAAAGAAAAAGAAAACACATGGCGCATTCTCTTCTGTACTAATCGTAAAGCTGGAAAAAAATGATTAATAAAGTATTTACTTTACTTCCATTAATTCAAAAGCGAAAAAACGTATGTAGTTAATTCCGAGAAGAGCTATTAAATGTTATGTTCTGTAAATATACCTACCTGAAAGCTTTGTTCAGAAATAAAAGAATTAATTTCTGAAAGAAGACAATTAAAAATGTAAGATATTTGGGAATACATCATTATACACAAAACAACGAAAATGTCATGAAAAATGTTTTGCACAACAGTTAAAGAGAACTATATCTCTCTTTTTTGCACCAGAAATCAGGAAGGATGAAAGCATTTTATCTTTGGCTTCTGAGAAAAAAGTCTATAGACCGAAAAGTTTTTTTTTTAAAGTCCGACGCATTTCAAACTATTCTGCCATAAAAACATTAAAATTATTCAACACTAATATATCGTTCATTTAATGATATGAATATTTTATGAAAAACTCCTACAGCTTCATTATGTGACCTTACTTTTACGATACGTTAAATATTGCAGAGAAAATCGTATTCTTCAAACATCAATAAACAATAGGTCATACAATAATTAAAAACAGCTGCCGTCTGTGCACGACGATAATCTGAAGCAATAGATAAATATATCTTCAAACTAAATTTATTACGTAAAAAGACTTATTGAAAATGACATAAGATCTTTAAGACTTTAACGTAAAGCAGATGTTAAAACCGATTTGACAGATCAGATCATATGTAGAGGATTTTAGGAAGGGAGTGTCTGACACCAGGTCTTAAACAACCCTTAGAAATAGGAAGCTAGGAGATTTGGGCTAGAGTGCCCGACAGGGAAGGGTCGCGGAAGCGAAGTAGAAAGGGGAAGGAAGACGCCCTTATTTATTACCGGGGGTCCAGCATCCGGAGCTCGACGGCGTAACGTGCCCATCCGACGCAGGGCGGATATTTAGTGGTTCAAGCGTTCGTACTTGCCGGGATCGAACCGAGGTTCCCCATTGGCAGTTACGAACGTTGACCACTAAGTCATCAGCGGCCCTCCAATTTTGACCGATTTTTCGAATACTTTATATAGAAGTACATTCGATCCAGAAGTAGAGTCATCTTTACAGCCGATCTATAGGTACCCAATCACAGATCATAATGTATGATAGGGTCGTATCCAAAGACACATGTACATTTCTAAAGTTCCTTCATGTTCCTCTGGGACCAATTTTGGAATCAAGGATTTCCAGAGACGGGGGATGTACACTCAGGTAATACATCACTGCAAGCCATCGTTTCGTTTTTAAAAATAATGAGTCCTTCGGTGAGTCTTAACGAAAATCTGGAAGATGTTATATTGAAGACAGAGGACTCATCCCATGAAGGATAGTAGGATCCCTGATTGACAAGTCGAGAGAAGGATGTTAAGGTTGCTCCAGTTTTGACATTATATCTAAGTTCCGCGGGTCTAGTTTGCAGTGGACGGTAGGTAGATCCGACGTACATTTTTTTTTGGTTCGCCGGGTTATTTGTATTGGTTCATTATGATCTCGAATTGGATATCTACTGATTGGCTGGCTACTCCAGGATCGTATGTACTTCTACACAGTCGAGTCACATTATTGGGACTACCTCCTACTTTGGATGTCAACAGCGCATAGCCAATGGAACAAGGCACGTGTCGTGAGCTGGCTTAGAAGGTATATAAGGTGTGCTGTAGGCATTCTGAAAACATATCACTCGTTGATGTCATGGATAAAAGAAGCGATTTACCAGATTTACAAAAAGAGATGATTATCGGCTTTCGCGCCAAGGGTGGAAGCATTTCTGAAACAGTGCACTTTGTGAACTGTTCGCGTGCTGCTGTGGTTAAAGTGTATCGTAGTTGGAGAAATGGCACCATTACGAATAAGCGACGTGGAAACAGCAGAAAAACACGTGCCATTGATGTGAGAAGTAAACGTCGGCTTCGAAGGTGCTTGAGTGCGGATCGACACGCTACATTGGAGCAAATCACTGGCCGAATGAACCGAGTGGGCTACCGGAAGTGTGTCTAAATCGACAGTTCAGCGAATCCTGCTGCGTATGGAGCTCCGATGCAGACGGATGGTCACTGCACCTATGCTAATGAAGGTGCATTGGCAGAGGAGGCTTACAATTGCACGGTAGTATCGGAATTGGACTCTCGCTGATTGTTAAAGCATTGCCTTCCCCGACGAGTCACGTTTTCTGCTTCATCAAACCGATGAACGTTGGCGTGTAAAGCGAGAAACATCGGAGAACAAACACTCTTCAACCATTGCTGGAAGAACACAAGTTACTGGGGGCAGCGTTATGGTCTGGGAATTGTTTTCGTGGCATTCTCTTTGTCTACTCCTACCTGTGGAAGACACTATAGACATAATACGTTATGAATACATCCTTGCACACCACGTACACCCATACATGCTGATTGTCTTTGCTGGGGCGGATAGGATCTTCCAACACGACAATGCGACGTGTCACGGAGCTAGAAATGTCCGAGAGTGGTTGGAAGAGCACGATGAAAACTTCAAAGTACTTTCCTGGCCACCTAATTCCCCAGACTTAAACCCGAATGAGCATCTGTGGTGCCGCATTGATTGTGTTGTTCGCTCTGTGGATCATCCACCACGCACCCTCCAGCAGCTCTCAGATACACTGCAGTCAGCATGGCTCCGCATACCTGTGAACACCTTCCAGCACCTTATTGAGTCACTCCCAGTCCGTCTAGCTGCTGTCTGCGCTGTACACGGCGGTTACTCTGGATATTAGCTGGTGGTCACAATAATGTGACTCGACCGTGTTTATATAGTATTCGAAGGATATGTCAAAATTGTTTTTTAACATCTGATGATGGACTTTATGTTAAAGTCCAAAAGACCTTATGTCATTTTAACTATATCTTTTTACCTAATAAATTTAGTTTGAAAAAATATTTATTTATTGCTTCAGTTTGTCATCGTGCAAAGACGGCAACTGCTTTCAATTATTGTATGATTAATATGCACGAAGTTGTATCAATTAAAACAATAGGTCGTCTCGAAGGGAAAAACTGCGTGGCTAGATTTTATGCATCTTTTCCAAGCGTAATAAGGCAAATCCCAAGTAAAAAACTTTGATTAAAAAAAATAGGTAATGGAACGTCATTGCCAAAACCATTGTTGAAAAATCCGATCATGCCGCGTGGTGTCCCATGAATTGACGCAACAAATTCCATTGCTACTCAACAACATGATTTACTAAACTATCGCTGAACATTATTTCATCACGTTGAACATAAAAGTAAGAATATCTCATTCCAGCCAATGTAAATTATTGTACGAGAACGAGATGCTAAACGTGATAAAAGCAACTACAAAATTTCATTTTGATGCTATACATTTTTTAAGGCAATAGTAAAGCGGCTTCTTCTCGACCCTCCTTCATCCCCAGAGTTGGTTATCTGCTATTCACAAGAGCTTTAAAACCATGTTTAACACGATGGGGTGTAACCTATAGATATCTTAGGCTAGGGATCGCGAACCTTTTCCGACTAGTGTGGCGCTTAAACTTTGCCTTAATGCTTTCAAGTGTCTAGTGCGTCACCTCATGTTTCCATTTTTTTTATTAGCATTTCGTCATAAAACTTTTTTAGCAAATACCGTAAAAATGACATTAAGTCAATATCTAAGTAGGCGATTTTTAAGACTAAGATAATCTTAATTTGAACCTGATTTAATTTGTAAGAAGATGATAGAATAACCATGCTTATACATATAATAAAACTTCAAACTTATGCACAGACCACAAGTCATCCTGAAGAAGAAATTGAAGAATTTTATGAGAAAATTCGTCATCTAAATAATAAAGGTAAGCAGCACTTGAAGATAATTATGGGAGATTTCAATGCAAAAATAGGGCAACGGCAACAGAATGAAACTTCAGTAGGTAAATTCGGTCACGGCAACAGAAACCAGCGTGGAAATACTCTCGTTGAGTTTGCAGAGGCAGAAGGATTTTTCATCTTGAACTCCTTTTTCAAGAAAAAGCCACACAGGAAATGGACATGGAGACATCCAATTGGAACGACAAGTGAAATTGATTTTATTATGTGTAACAAAAAATTCCTCATCGAAGACTGCAGTGTGCTGAACAAGTTCAACACAGGTAGTGACCATAGATTGGTGAGATGTAAGATGCACCTTAACACTAAACTGGAACGTGGCAAGCTCATAAGACAAACAAAATGTATTGACATAACCAACCTTAAAAAACACCATAATACTTTCAAGTTAGAACTGAAGAACAGATTCTCTGCTTTAGAAGGCCTAACATCGGAAGAAGTGGATATTTCTGAAGTTAACAGAAAAGTAACCAAAGCTCTTATGGAAACAGCAACAAAATTAGCTGGGTCTAAGAACAAGTTGCATGTGAACAAATTATCAGGAAAAACCAAAATGTTGATGCAAAAAAGAAGAGAGATGAGGACAACTAAAGAAGATGTGACTTCCAAAGTGGAATATATAGAGCTATGCAAGACAACACGAAAAAGTATCACTGAAGACGTAAGGAAATTCAACTGTGAGCTAGTGAGGAAAGCAATTGAAAACAACCAAAGCCTTAAGATAGCAAAGGGACATCTTAGTAAGGGAAGAAAACAGATTATGGCTCTGAGAAAAGAAGATGGTTCTATAACAAGAAATAGAGGCGAAATGTTGACAAGAGTGAAAGATTTCTACTCCAAATTATATGAAAGGGATGATACATGTACTCCAGACATCATGAAAGGTACCAGAGTTCTTCCAGTCCTCCCAGCAGAAGTTGCTCATGCAATCAAGAACATGAAGCGGGGGAAAGCTCCAGGAGAAGATGGAATTACTTTAGACATCATACAAGAAGCAAGTGGAGAAATCGAAACAGTACTCGCCCAAATTTTCACTCGATGCCTTAATGAAGGGAAGATTCCTGAGGATTGGAACAATGCTACAATGATCCTGCTACATAAAAAAGGTGACATTGAGGATCTCAGGAACTACAGACCTATCAGCCTCCTCTCAGTGGTTTATAAAATCTTCACTAAAGTTCTTTCACACCGCTTGAAGGTAACAGTGGACATGGCTCAACCGAGAGAACAAGCTGGATTCAGGAGTGGCTACAGCACAATAGATCATATCCACGTACTGAGAGAACTAATGGAAAGAGCGAGGGAATATGAACTTCCATTGTGCATGGCTTTTATCGATTATGAAAAAGCCTTTGATTCGGTGAAACCATCAGCAGTTACCACGGCTCTGAAATCCTGCGGTATTGAAGATGCATACATTAATATTATTAATAACATCTATGAAAATGCAAGTGCAAAGATTCGGCTGTTTGAAAATACAACACACATAAAAATTGGAAAGGGAGTGAGACAAGGGGACACCATATCTCCGAAGCTCTTTAATGCCACATTGGAAAATGTCTTTCAATCACTGAACTGGGAAAACAAAGGGATAAAGATTAATGGAGATTATCTAACCCACCTTCGTTTTGCTGATGACGTAGTCATTTTTGCAACTACCCCATCAGAGCTGCAGAGTATGATCTAGGAACTTGCTGACAAGAGTAAAGAAGTGGGATTAAAAATGAACTTTCAGAAGACAAAAGTGATGTTCAATGCTTTTACAAGAAATGAAGATTTATCGATTGATGGAGAAATGCTGGAGATAACAGACACGTATGTTTATCTTGGACAGCAGATATCAAGTGAGGGTCACATTGATGAAGAAATTAATCGGCGTACAAACCTTGCCTGGAGAGCTTTTGGAAGAAACAGCATAATTTTCAAGAGCAATATGCCATTATGTCTTAAAAGAAAAGTGTTTGATCAATGCATCCTTCCAGTGCTTACGTATGGTGCAGAGACGTGGACCTTAACTAAAAGAGACATACAAAGGCTGCAGACAACTCAAAGAAGCATGGAGAGGTGCATGCTTGGTATAACCAGGAGAGATAAGAAGAGAAACTCGTGGATCCGAAAAATGACGAGAGTGGAAGACATCATGATCAGGGTTAAATCCCTGAAATGGCGATGGGCTGGACATACTGCCAGAAGGACAGACCATAGATGGACAGCCGAAATTTTAGATTGGATTCCAAGGGACAGGAAAAGACCCAGAAAAAGACCACATGGGAGATGGGTGGATGAAATTCGTAAATATGCGGGAGTGACATGGAGGAGACTGGCACAAGACAGACCGTTGTGGAGGAAACTTGGGGAGACCTTCGTCCAGCAGTGGATTGATAATGGTTGACAATGATGATGATGATGATACGTATAATCACATTAGAGTGCACTTCAAAGCACTTGATCCACCGAGAGTAAACTTTCAAAGTACTTCAGACTTGCTTTCGCACTTGATTTTCGCTTCCCGGTGCAAAATATAATCGAACTGCAAAACAGGGTGTTGAACTTCACACGTCCCTAACCAGTGCACAATACTGGTCGTTGTTACAGATTTTCGCAACAGGGCTTTTTTGAATGCGTATGATGACAACTTCACCATAATATTGGAGTGGTATAAGTTCATCCAGCGAAGCATACAGTCATATCAGAATAATATGACCATCCCCGAAATCACAGTGTACCCGCCCGGGCGCGTCGCAGAGTTCATGTGACAAGGTCGACCACACGGATATATAAGCGACCGGCTAGGACGAATGAGCTATAGTGCGTCACGTGAGCACAATGGGAAGAGGTAGTGATTTCACGGACGTTCAAAAAGGAATGATGATTGACTACCGTGCCAAGAGTAGAAGCATCCCAGGAATAGCAAACTTCGTGGGCTGTTCGCGAATTGCTGGAGTAAGAGTGTACTAAGAATGGACCTCTGGCACACCGAGTACTTCCCGGTGTTATAATTGTGGAGCCCCAAAAGTCATTCACGCGCAACAGTAAAGCAATTGACCACGCAAATGAAAGCTGGCCACCCGAGTACGTATCCCGATAAAAGTACAGCGAACTATGTTACGCATGGGTCTCCAGAGTCAATTTTGCGTCAAGGCGTCCATGTTAACCAAAATTCATCGGTAAGGACGCCCATGGTAACGACGCATGGGACTGTCGTCATTGGACAGTGGAAGAGTGGGAAAAAGGTTGACTTCTCCAACGAATCTAGGTCTCTACTCCACAGAAGTGACGGTTGGTGGCGGAAACCTCATCAGACACATGAGAACCAATACCTGGACACGATTGTAGGTCAAGACCAGTCCAGCGGTGGCAGTGTGCATGTCTGCGGGGATGTTTTCCTATTATGACCTGGGACCACTGTTACTGCTGTACTGATCCCTAAACGGCAATGGCTACCTGCCCATTCTCGCTGACCACATGCTTTCCTTCATGTTGGACTTTTACCCTGGTGGTGATGGTGTATACCAAAAGGACAATAAGCCTTGCCACGTCACTAAACTAAGGAGCTGCATGATTGGTTCCAGCAAAACGACAGCGATGTTTCTGTTTTCCCTTGGCCGGCGAAATCGTCCGACCTCAATTCCATAGAGCACCTGTGAGACTATTATTGGATCGACAGGTTCAAAGGGCCGACCCACAACCGCATCATCTCCGAGACCTTCGTGCTCTGCTGCAGTCCGAATGGGAAAGTGTGCCTCGGGCAACCTTCCAGGGCCTCATTGCGTCCATGCCTCTCAGTCTCGCCGCTATCATTCGGGCCAAGGGTGGTTATTCCAACTATTAGGTAGGTGCTCATATTATTCTGATACGACCGTGTATATTTGCATGGCACTGCGACATCATGTACAGTAATCTGTTTTCGTACACGACAACGCCCGTCCGCAGAAGCCGAGGATTTTCCCTCTGTTAATTGAACAGAACTGTTAAATGGAGCTCTGTGAGTTTAACGCTTTTCTCAAATTGAAAAATGATATGTTTGGTACTCGTTACAGCAACAAATACAGCTTACGTGTTCGAATCACAAACATTTTTCACAGATTTATGGCCACTGTTACTTTTGATAGTACTGGTGAACTCCCCACAGTTTGTGAACATATTAGCAAAAATCAGGGGAACTGTTGATAATTACCATCACATATCATCATAAATGCTTTGCTATTACAGTAATAAAGGTAATTTGAAAGTGTTCACTTAGTTCCATAAAGACTATTACCTAAATTCAATACGATACATATTTCTAAAGAAAACATGTTATATCAATAATAATAAAAGAGAGTGTCTATGGCTGTGGCTATGTAACCAAAACTCATAGGGAAATGGTGGTAGACACTTCAAAATTTGTAGACCGTTTCTCATCGTTTCTCCTGTCTGACTGCCAATCTTTTGTGTACATTTCGAAAGGTGTCCATTTTAACTTCAAAATTATTTACGATCAACTTCCCGTCCGATCCAGCAGTAAAAACGACGAATATGTTCCCGTGCATATTCTGGTTTTGAAGTTAAAATTTTTCCAATTTATTAGAGTGATGTCGACCCATCTCTGTTTCTAAAATGTAGTTTTGAAAGTCTTTCTTTGTGATCATTCGGGAAAAATATATAACACAGTAGATGTTTCCTGATATCCCGGAAAAAAGCAAAATTTACCCAGTTCAAAGCAGTCTCCTGCCAAAAGAAGTCTTGGTCTTTCTCTAATACTTTTTTAAAGTCAAATGCCTCAAATAATTTATTTTACATGGGAATTTGTTTGTAAGTAATGATAAGGTGTCGCAAAAAAATTGAGACAAGCTTTTATCTCTTCAAGTATGTATATATCATCATCATCATCATCATTGTCAACCATTATCAATCCACTGCTGGACGAAGGTCTCCCCAAGTTTCCTCCACAACGGTCTGTCTTGTGCCAGTCTCCTCCATGTAACTCCTGCATATTTACGAATTTCATCCACCCATCTCCCATGTGGTCTTTTTCTGGGTCTTTTCCTGTCCCTTGGAATCCAATCTAAAATTTCGGCTGTCCATCTATGGTCTGTCCTTCTGGCAGTATGTCCAGCCCATTGCCATTTCAGGGACTTAACTCTGATCATGATGTCTTCCACTCTCGTCATTTTTCGGATCCACGAGTTCCTCTTCTTATCTCTCCTGGTTATACCAAGCATGCACCTCTCCATGCTTCTTTGAGTTGTCTGCAGCCTTTGTATGTCTCTTTTAGTTAAGGTCCACGTCTCTGCACCATACGTAAGCACTGGAAGGATGCATTGATCAAACACTTTTCTTTTAAGACATAATGGCATATTGCTCTTGAAAATTATGCTGTTTCTTCCAAAAGCTCTCCAGGCAAGTTTTGTACGCCGATTAATTTCTTCATCAATGTGACCCTCACTTGATATCTGCTGTCCAAGATAAACATACGTATCTGTTATTTCCAGTTTTTCTCCATCAATCGATAAATCTTCATTTCTTGTAAAAGCATTGAACATCACTTTTGTCTTCTGAAAGTTCATTTTTAATCCCACTTCTTTACTCTTGTCAGCAAGTTCCTGGATCATACTCTGCAGCTCTGATGGGGTAGTTGCAAAAATGACTATGTCATCAGCAAAACGAAGGTGGGTTAGATAATCTCCATTAATCTTTATCCCTTTGTTTTCCCAGTTCAGTGATTGAAAGACATTTTCCAATGTGGCATTAAAGAGCTTCGGAGATATGGTGTCACCTTGTCTCACTCCCTTTCCAATTTTTATGTGTGTTGTATTTTCAAACAGCCGAATCTTTGCACTTGCATTTTCATAGATGTTATTAATAATATTAATGTATGCATCTTCAATACCGCAGGATTTCAGAGCCGTGGTAACTGCTGATGGTTTCACCGAATCAAAGGCTTTTTCATAATCGATAAAAGCCATGCACAATGGAAGTTCATATTCCCTCGCTCTTTCAATTAGTTCTCTCAGTACATGGATATGATCTATTGTGCTGTAGCCACTCCTGAATCCAGCTTGTTCTCTCGGTTGAGCCATGTCCAGTGTTACCTTCAAGCGGTGTGAAAGAACTTTAGTGAAGATTTTATAAACCACTGATAGGAGGCTGATAGGTCTGTAGTTCCTGAGATCCTCAATGTCACCTTTTTTATGTAGCAGGATCATTGTAGCGTTGTTCCAATCCTCAGGAATTTTCCCTTCATTAAGGCATCGAGTGAAAATTTGGGCGAGTACTGTTTCAATTTCTCCACTTGCTTCTTGTATGATGTCTATAGTAATTCCATCTTCTCCTGGAGCTTTCCCCGCTTCATGTTCTTGATTGCATGAGCAACTTCTGCTGGGAGGACTGGAAGAACTCTGGTACCTTTCATGATGTCTGGAGTACATGTATCATCCCTTTCATATAATTTGGAGTAGAAATCTTTCACTCTTGTCAAAATTTCGCCTCTATTTCTTGTTATAGAACCATCTTCTTTTTCTCAGAGCCATAATCTGTTTTCTTCCCTTACTGAGATGTCCCTTTGCTATCTTTAGGCTTTGGTTGTTTTCAATTGCTTTCCTCACTAGCTCACAGTTGAATTTCCTTACGTCTTCAGTGATACTTTTTCGTGCTGTCTTGCATAGCTCTATATATTCCACTTTGGAAGTCACATCTTCTTTAGTTGTCCTCATCTGTCTTCTTTTTTGCATCAACATTTTGGTTTTTCCTGATAATTTGTTTACATGCAACTTGTTCTTAGACCCAGCTAATTTTGTTGCTGTTTCCATAAGAGCTTTGGTTACTTTTCTGTTAACTTCCGAAATATCCACTTCTTCCGATGTTAGGCCTTCTAAAGCAGAGAATCTGTTCTTCAGTTCCAACTTGAAAGTATTATGGTGTTTTTTAAGGTTGGTTATGTCAATACATTTTGTTTGTCTTATGAGCTTGCCACGTTCCAGTTTAGTGTTAAGGTGCATCTTACATCTCACCAATCTATGGTCACTACCTGTGTTGAACTTGTTTAGCACACTGCAGTCTTCGATGACGAATTTTTTGTTACACATAATAAAATCAATTTCACTTGTCGTCCCAATTGGATGTCTCCATGTCCATTTCCTGTGTAGCTTTTTCTTGAAAAAGGAATTCAAGATGAAAAATCCTTCTGCCTCTGCAAACTCAACGAGAGTATTTCCACGCTGGTTTCTGTTGCCGTGACCGAATTTACCTACTGAAGTTTCATTCTGTTGCCGGTGCCCTATTTTTGCATTGAAATCTCCCATAATTATCTTCAAGTGCTGCTTACCTTTATTATTTAGATGACGAATTTCCTCATAAAATTCTTCAATTTCTTCTTCAGGATGACTTGTGGTGGGTGCATAAGTTTGAATAATCTGAGCCTGGTATCTTCTCGATAGTTGGATAACGAGTCGTGCAGCTCTGTCAGAGGAACTTTCAACTTCTACCACTTTATCCTTCAGTTTCTTGTTTATTATAAATCCAACATATGTATATATACATACTTTCAATTAGAATAATACTCAGAATGACGTAAATACTTGCATGACAGCTACATTTGTGGTTGACATTTCCCTGTGGGTGACATTTGCATAAAAATAAAAAAAATCGTACAGCCTTCGCAAGAAAAAAGTTCAATTAGAAAAAGTTGCACAGTGTCCTTATTAGCCTAAAAAACAAACCCCGTCGTTCTACTTGCAAACCTCGCAGAGATATTTGCCATGAAAATTGTTTAAAATGTATCGTCTGCAGCGTGTTTACTGGCGAACGGTAGTTTATTTTGCTGCATAGCTTTGTAACACTCAAAGCGAGTAAGGGAAGAGCACCCACACGTGTAGGAAATTATCGCTCCAAACGATACATTTTTTACATTTTTCTCGCATCTACCCGAGTTTTGCAAGCAGAATGAAGGGGCAAAAATTTTTTTCGGCGAATTAGGATATTGCGCAACTTTTTTTATTGAACTTGTTTTTTCTGCCAAGGCTGTATAATTAATGTTTATCTTTAGTCAAACGCCCGCCCCCACAGGTGTGCAGCTGCCATGTCGTAAGTCTTTACGTCATTTTGAGTAGTTTTCTAATTGGAAGTATGTATCTGTGATTAACCGTTCAAGAGACAAAGCTTGTTTCAATCTTTTTTTCAGACACCCGGTGCATATGCTACACTTGCTGAAATAATTGCTTTTTGTGTGCCATGTCGGTTTGGTGAAGAACTTTGAACTGAAGTGTTTACTATGGTGTACTTTTGGAAGAAACGTTAATGAAAAAGGCATTGTTACCCCTACTTGAGGTGGTTGGTTACTGTGGCTAAAATCTCTATTTAGAAAGAGATGCATCTCAGCCCACATCATTATACATGTATTATATGTTTTCTCTGTTTTAATGCAAATGCCAGTTGGATATTTGATGAGGAATTAAAAACTTTGCTACTATGTTTTAAAACTGGCAAGGAACAGTGAAAAAGAAAAGAAAAGTGTTATTAGTGGCACTTACAGTAAGAACAACGGCGTACAATCAAGGGATCTTTGGATATTTCTGTGTAATTTCTTTAAAGCAAAATGTTCTCCTTAATAACTTTTTTAAATTTTGGCAAGAAAATTACGTTCGTATGAGTTATCAGTACCTACCTTAGTACATCCGTGCTAGAACACTATAAAGCGAAAATGCAGCATCATGATAAAAGTTTTCCAAGATTGCTTACTCACGCAATTACTTGAAGTATATGGATTTTCATTCTGTTTTTAATTTATCAGCACTAATATTGAATCATATTGTGGAAAAAAACATGAGTTCCCATGATATCGGTTGGTACACTATTAATCGAAAGAATGCATACATACCGTTTTTTCGACATTTATGTGACCGCTATTGATGGCTTGGAGCTCTACGTCTCGTTCCTTTGCACTTTCAGCGTCTTCCTGATTGGCTGCTTGATTGACAAAGATGGATTCAAGAAAGGTTGCCATAATGAACATCACACAAACTGCTATCCAAACGTCCAAAGCCGTGATGTGTAAGTCATGACCTCTGGACTGAGGGATGAGTCGGAGTGTAAGGAACAGGATCAAACCAAGGTATATTAATCGGATTGTAACGTTTTTGTGATCGATGCAGAAGGTCGCCCACGATAGGATCACTAGCAGAATATGTGGCAAGTACACGGAAATAAGAAACGGATGAGAATTTCTCGAAAAATGCAGTTCTAGCTCAAGACGAGAGTACGTAGCTGTAAAGAAAATAATCCTTTTTAGCAATTCAGTAAGACGATCAAATACATTCAGTTGAATGTGAAACAGGATGTCTCTTAGAAACACATACACTTTATTGCAATTCAATGCGAAAACAAAACGAAAAAAAACCCAGCGATTTGTAGGATGGCTGCCAATCATGTCATGGCAGTTTATTGCCTTATTTTCATTTTGGGTATGTGTTTTTTTTTAACAGGGCAAATAATAAATACACTCATAATCAGAATTAAAATAAACCAATAATAAGCATATTATGGGCACTTTATTGGGAAGTGAGTTTCTGTAAAACAACATCACAATCAGTGTAATATTTTGAAAACACAGAAAATGCAATGCCAGAGGTAAGGTGGCCAGGTGTCCTCCGGTTTTTGGAGGACATGTCTTCCTTTTCTTACCATGCCCTCCTCTCCTCAAGACATTAAGGGAAATAGTCCAAATATGCGGCATTTTCAATAAGGAATAATTCAAATACATTTTGATCAAATTCTTGTATTGTAATAATATATCTTATGAAGCCACCGCTAAAATGTATTCATTCATTTCTGGATTATCGCCCCCCCCCTCAGTTTATTCCTGCAATCCTGCAACTGCCTGCTGCAATGCATCACTTGTGAGTCAACAGCGCAGAGAAAACGCGCCAGTGCACGTTAGTCTGTGTGTCGTTCATCTCACGTGGACGGTGTGCGGTGTAGTCATGTAAACAGTCACTCATACTTGTTTCGTGTGATGTGAGTAGTTGCTGTGATTTTTTGTAATTCAAGTTCCTTAATCAATCAGTGAGGAGTATCAACATCATTGTCAACCATTATTAATCCACTGCTGGACGAAGGTCTCCCCAAGTTTCTTCCACAACGGTCTGTCTGGTGCGAGTCTGCTCCATGGTACTCCCGCATACTTTCGAATTTCATCCACCCATCTCCCATGTGGTCTTCTTTTGGGTCTTTTCCTGTTCCTGGGAATCTAGTCTAAAATTTCGGCTGTCCATCCACGGTCTGTCCTTCTGGCAATATGTCCAGCCCATTGTTATTTCAAGGATTTTACTCTGATCATGTTGTCTTCCACTATCGGCATTTTTTTGATCCAAGAGTTCCTCTTCTTATCTCTCCTGGTTACACCAAGCATGCATCTGTCCATGCTTCTTTGAGTTGTCTTCAGCCTTTGTATGTCTCTTTTAGTTGTGTCCACGCCTCTGCACCATACATAAGCACTGGAAGGATGCATTGATCAAACACTTTTCTTTTAAGACATAATGGCATATTGCTCTTGAAAATTATGCTGTTTCTTCCAAAAGCTCTCCAGGCAAGTTTCATACGCCGATTAATTTCTTCATCAATGAGAGTCTTACTTGATATCTGCTGTCCAAGATAAACGTAAGTATCGATTATCTCCAGCTTTTCTCCATCAATTGATAAATCTTCATTTCTTGTAAAAGCTTTGCACATCACTTTTGTCTTCTGAAAGTTCATTTTTAATCCTACTTCTTTACTCTTGTCAGCAAGTTCCTGGATTATACTCTGCAGCTCTGATGTGGTAGTTGCAAAAATGACTACGTCATCTGCAAAACGAAGGTGAGTTAGACAATCTCCATTAATCTTTATCCCTTTGTTTCCCCAGTTCATTGACTGAAAGACATTTTCCAGTGTGGAATTAATGCGTTTGGAAGATATAGTGTCTGCTTGTCTCACTCCCTTTCCAATTTTTATGGGTGCTGTATTCTCAAACAGCCGAATCTTTGCACCTGCATTTTCATAGATGTTATTAATAATATTAATAGTGAGGAGTATTCTTCTAGTTAAATACAATTTGAAAGACATATCATGCTCTGAATCTCAAAGTATTCGTTAGAGAAACCCGATCTACTGAAGAAAATCTTTTCCAGTGAAAAACTTAAGTAAAAATCTTCAGCAAATATTTTTTTCTTATTTAATGTTTTGCACGTATAATCTCTAAGACTAAAATTTAAATACAGAGTATGTGCATTCAGATTTCTTTTTGCACAAATTTTTGGTGTCCTATTTTCGAAATATTCTCCTTTTTTAATGACTATGTCCTCCCATTCCAAAAGGATATCTGGTCACCTTGGTCAGAGGTCATGAAAAATAGCAGATTTCATGATATAGGAAAGAAACTACTGTATCTGTATAGCCAACATCTCAGAACAACTTGTGATCATGAAGCGGAATCGGTCTCACATTTCTCGAGTCCTTCGAAAGCATATCGGCTCTGAATCACCTAAAACAACGAATTTCCGAGCAGACGACTTTTAAAAAAGGTAAAAAAATTCGAATTGAAGACATTTTTATTCCCTTACAAATCATCAAAAAGAAAATATGTGTAAAATTAAAAAATTCCCTTCACACCTCTTAATTTCGTTATGTATATATTCAGGAGTAAATTGTCTGCACGTCAGCTCACCTGTAGCCATTATATTTCAACATCTAAAAGATGAATTAAAAAAAAATCCATTCGAGAGCATTATGAAACCAATAAACTCAAATGTATATGTGGCAGCGTATCTCCATTTCTAGATACCCACAGGACAAATTACACTACACCCAAAATTTTAAAACTGTTGTTTGCTCCCGAAACCAAATAAGTCTTCTTTTATTGACTCTGCTACGAAGAATTTGAAAATCACGTGCAAATGCTGAGTTGGCTATGATTTCCGCGTTTACTCAATTTCAACAAAAAAGTACTGTGTATACCATTTACAAACAATGCACAATTCTGTCAATGAAAACATATACTAAAACATACACTATAAGGAAATAAATCTAAATAAAATCATTAGAAATGAACTCTATCCACACACAATGAAAGATTTGGAACTAGATCTCATTTTTCAGCACGATGCTTTACCACTGCTTTTACATGGACTTTATGCTACTGCACGGCGATTCTTTAGTTGCCATCTGAAAAAGTTTTCAAAAGTTTCTCTTGTAAGCGGTCTGCTAGCGTCGCTGAGCTCCATTTTCCTTTATACTTTTTTCTCGATGCTGCAGATCTGTTGATGGGAGCGTTCTTCCTTTTCGTGATTGACAGAGCTCCATTTTTCCAAAAGTAAATCAAAATGAGAATGTAGTAAATGCATTTTCAGGGACATATTGCATCCCATTTTCTCGCAGCATGACAGCGTGTTCGCCTCCAGTTGGTCTCCACCAACCAAAAAGTACCACAACCTGAGTTTTCATCTCCAATCAGCACTTAAATTATTCCAATATACAAGAAGGCAGACAAACGATATTTCATAAATTACAGAGCGATTAATTTACTCTCCCATACCTATCAAATATTTGTAAGAATTATGCAAAACAGATTAAAAGAACCTATGAAGAGCGGAACAAGCTGGTTTTAGAGTAAACTGTTTAACAACAGAGCAGATCTCTACATTACACCAACTAGCAGAACTCAACTGGGAAGGCCATTAAGAACTGTATTGCTGCTTTGTGGATGGACACACTTCTAATAGTTATCCAGAAGTGAGTAATGCACGGACGCTCAATATTTCTATGTCTATTTAACATATACCTAGAAGAAACTGTTAAGAATTCAATAGATAATCAACCTTTAATAAATATATATCAATAGTCTAAATATAAATAATATCGAATTGCAGGCGATTTCGTTGTTTTTGCAAGAACCCAAGAAGAACTACATACTTTAATAGACAAACTTAATATAACCTGTAAGAAATATTGTATGACCTTGTAAAAAATCTATAAAAGACAAAAGTTATGAAGATAGGTAGAAACACAGCTAACATCGCTTCTTCTTCTTGGTTACTCAGTCTAAGGACTGGTTGTTTAGTAGATGTACTCTGTCTCTCCATTCGTCTCTATTCTCCGCCGCTCTCTTCAAGTCATAGTATGACTTAGTATTGGTATCTTGGAGTAATTGTGCTACTACAAAACTATTCCTTGGCCGTCCTCTTTCTCTCTCGCCTTGACTTTTCCCTTCCAAACCTTTCAGAATCGGTCCTCTATGGCGCAATGTGTGTCCTATCCATAACATTTTTCTTCTGTTTAATATGTTGATCAGATTCCTGGGTTTACCCACTCTCTCCAGGACCTCCTCATTAGTCTTTCTATCGAGCCAGCTTATTCACTCCTTCTCTCCATTCTTCTATAGTTTTACATCTCAAATGTCTCCAGCCTTTTCACTTCCCTCTTGGTCAAAGTCCATGTCTCAGAACCGTAGATAGCTACTGGCCAAACATAACTCGAAGCTGAATTATTACTAACATCGCAGTCAATCTGAATATTTACTAACATCGCAGTCACCCTAAATAGTGAACAAATAGAACAATTAGAGAACTGTACATGTATATACTTTGTGGATCAAAAATAACAGAAACAACAGATGCACTAGAAACCTTTAAACACACAATTGCAATAGGATGGACCACAATGGGAAAATTACAGAAAATCTGGAAAGCAAACAAGATATGAAAACCAGCCAGAATCAAATTACATGAATCAATAATTTTATCAACGGTCATCTATGGAATAGAAACCTGGACAATAAAGACAAGAGAGGGAGGAAATACTAAGGTTTGAAATGAAATGCTTAAGAAAAATAAAGGAAACAAGTTGGACAGAAAAGAAAACAAATAGCACAGTCAGAAGATAGCTGTCATATCGAATGAAAATATTGGAAAAAATTAGAAAACAGCGACTGAGATAGTTCGGTCACGTTCCATGCATGGACACAAACAAGCTACCAAACATTTTAATAAATACTTTCGCAACAGACAAAAGAAGACTTGGGAGACCACGACTTTTTTTTTTTTTTTTTGATTGGAGGTTTAACGACCACCGTGAGCAACTCAATGGGCTATAAGCAGTCGCCCGTCCCTAATGTAGGGTCACTGGTTCCAGGGAAGGGAGAGAGCCAGTGCCGTAAGACAAACACAACATCCATGCCTCACCGGGATTCGAACCCGGACCCCATTCGGACGAATGATCAGAGGTCATCGCTTAGACCACTGCGCCACCTGGGCGGCGACCACGACTTACCTGACTGAAATTAATAAAGAACATCTCGGGCTGCAGAGTATATGGTGAACTTTTTCCGAAAGCAAGGAACAGAGAAGATTGGAAGAATCTCCTCAATGGAAGACTCAACCCGTTTTAGACGGAAGAAAAGAGAAGAAGAAAGAAGCTAGAGAGAGAGAGAGAGAGAGAGAGAGAGCAGAGACTCAGCACTTCATCCATATGTACATCTTTTAAGAGTTTCAAATATGTGGGTCGACGAAAATGTCTTTTTTAAACTTTGTGTCACTAAAATCTGGAAGCATCTCTTTGAGAAAACTAAGTGCCGGTACATTCTGATCAATGGCTTTGAGAGAACATATCTGTAAGTCCTAATTTTATGCGCAAAGTCGGTAGTCAGATAGAATTCGATTAAATAAAGGAAGTGCCTGTGCTCCATAAATTGATCCAGGTTTTTAAGTTCTTCTCAATGGCTTCCTATCCTTTCAAAATGTGTTTCTCTGTCTCTGCTGTTTCATTCACAAAGGTAGCAACGGAACTTGGAGTACTTCTCTGAAGCAGAAACAGGACTTCAAAACTTTTTCAAACGCCACGGAGATTTGTAAGTTCTTTATATTTGATACCCTGAAGAAGACGTGGCGTACTTTCAGAGGACCCTTTCATGTGCGCTGCATGTACGACTGAAGGAAAGGTGACTCGTTGCATTGTACAGCAAAACCCCTTTAAAAGCCCTATTGGAGGAGTCGTTGAAATGTCTCCATTCAGCTGTGTTACACCTAACACAGTTGTTTCCCATCAGTCTATTTACGTCATTGAAAATAGCAAGATTTCACACCATTTAAAAGAATGGAGCCAAATTAAAAGACTTTTACATAAGATCTTCGGGGATCGAAAACACCATGCAAATTTAGCAGTAGCTTACGTGGTCTATTGGCTCCCTCAGTCCATAGGAACACAAAAAACGCATTGAGTGTTTCTTCCGATTTAAACACTGATGAACGTTTATTGAAATTTAATTACACTACGCATGTGGGGCCCATGTCCTGTCTTGGGCTCCAACATCTTTTCTAAAATAAAGGTTGTAAGACATCTTTATTATTGGAGGGCATTTTTTCTTTTGCGACGCAAAATTAATTTGGCCAAAAATATGTCACAAATTATGCAAATTATTCACACACTTATGAGCCCTTTCCGCGTAAAACCCACTGAAACGTAAGCAGACTAAGTAGCTCGAACAGAAGCAATGAAACAACTCGGCTAACACCAACATACGTTTGCTGATTTCAATGCGGAAGTGATGATACGATTCTCACCTACGTATTGTGTCATCTGTTCCACCGGTTTCTTAAAAACTAGATCCAACTGCGAAATTCTTTTATCAGACTCGTATTCAGCACTCTTTTATAAGTAAAAGCCATCTTCTTTGGTTTGCGAATCATTTCGGCTGCAGACTAGTGCTATGTTTTTCATTCATAGCCGAAACCATTGCTACTCCGTCCGTGCGTAATAAGCTTTCAGCGCTGTGAAGCTTTCCCTCTAGGGCCCTTCGCAACTGGGATGTTCTGAAACACACTGAGAGCGAATGTGGCTAGCCATATGCTACGTACGGTGGTAGAGATGACAAAAAGCTTTGGTGTAAAACCTCCTCTTTTGCCAACGTTGTTGCAAAATCAGTTATTAAAAATTCTCAAGAGAGTGTTTTTTTAACCAAAAATGCCTTCAGAAACATTATCGCTTCTGATCCGACCTACAAGAAGTCAAAACAACCAGACGTTCCATCTGAACTAACACTGAACTTAGAGATTTAACAAAATGAAAGGGACAATAAAGCCCTAGTTACAGTGGATGGGCATTTCAACCTTTCAAATAATGGGTTACATTCTTGACTTCGTTAAGAAGCAGGGAGCTGCTACGAACGAGGATATGATAGTGGCCAATAAAGCTAGTTTTGTAGAGATTCTTCTTTCTGTTCTTGTGTCTAAAATCACAAGTAGCTACCTTGTAAACATTGTCGCCATTGCGAAGGGTCGAATTGCTCTCCTGCTGTTATAAAGGTTGATATTTTCAAAGAACCCGTTAATACATCCCACGTAGACTTTGTTGTTCCCGTCACAAAACATAACCTGCCCCAGATCGGAGGGAGGACGATCCCGTCAGAATATGGGCTAACCAGTTGTTGGCGCAGAAGACCAGTATCCGAAGATATAATTAGGCATCATCCTGGTCACAGGATGATTGTGACAATAGGAAAAACCAGTCTAAGAGCGTCGTCCGAGAATGTAGGGAGAATTATTCCCTCGCTCTGCCTAACGCAGAAAACTGCGTTGCTTGTCAGTGGATGAGTAACGTAGCATGCGTACACTGTTCTTTCATTTTTTGTAACGCAAATCTCTCGTGAAATGAATTTGTTGCACATAGTGATCTGGGAAAACCAGGCGTGGAGTTCTGAGTAGTTGGCATGAACAATATGAACGTGGCACCTGCGACACTATCATAAGACCCTGTTATGGAATCTGCAGTAAAACAAGTTATTACTGCAGATTCCGTAACAGGGTCTGCAGTAATAACTTGTTTCAGTTGTCGGAGCAAGAGTATCGACGGCTTCTCTCTTGGCTGTTTTGAACGTTTTGTTTATTTGCTTGCAGTTCCTCTCTGTTATATGTTTAACCACGTCTTCTCAACTGGAACAATGGCAGAGAAGTTTGTTAAAATAGTCCTAGTCAACAAACGTCACGCTTAAACTGATCGAGAATTCTGGAGCGGAAAATCAACGCGCTTCTCAATTATAATTAAATAATTTTGGCTAAAGTTGTTACTAATAGATTTGTCAAAGTCATATCTACCGTTGTTGGCGTGTGCTAAGTTTCTGGTATCACGAGGAGGATAACTTTTCAAAATATAGTCGTCGTCGCGAAAGAAGATATTTACGTCTCAACCGCAAGGAATTAAATTATTATGCCTTGACTTACCTCAGAAATTCATTTTACGCAATATGCTATCGCAGATTTTTGCGCAAGTTCAATGGGTGGGTTTTCAGGACGACCCTTAGCAGATGGAATCGTTCCTCTCAGGCACTGGCACAACCAAAATATCTGCGTCTTTGTTGAACGTCTCTGCGCTTGGGTTTCTACAAGCGGAGAGAGATTCAGCAAGTGACATCTAGTGTGTTATTCGCTTTTTCTTTCTTTCCTTCCTGATTTTCATTGGAAGTTTTGTTGGCGCTTGGATTTGTTGTAGTCGTAGATCCATTTAGTTCCCCTTTTTTAAGCCCCCTATGTTTTTTCTGTATGCTCTTCAAAACTCTGGACTCTTGTGCAGATTACGTGAGTGCGTGTGATCGATGGATAATGCTGATAGTCGAACATTGGCACATATTTCGAATTTGTTTCACAGTGTGTAGTCTTCTGTGGCACAGTAGTTCAGTAAATGATCTCGTCGAAAGCATTCGGAATATGCAGCAAATGCACCACTAAAAATACACCTACGTTCAACGGACTAATATAGACTGAAAGAGAATCCTGGAGATGTAAATGCTGGGACTCATCTTAGAGGTAATTTCCGTATGAATATGGCATGATATGAGAAGAGTGCAGCGTGGCAGGTCATTCTGTCATAAAACAACAAATGTGTTGATGGGAAGAAAGTGAACGAATGTGTCTAACTGAAGAAATTGAAAGTCGCATGCTCCATACGGGATCTACTCGCCTCTCGTTCACCATGGGGACCACTCTGCTGTGTAACTTGCGAACGCTGCGTGTACAAAGTAATCAATCGAGAACGATACCACGACGCGTTCTTAATGAGGGAATAGGGGCCACACTGGAATGCGGAACGGAAAAATTATTAAAAAAACGAGTGCTGGTTCATTTTCGGTGTACCAGATGGTCACGGTTTCGTGTAAGGGTAAACGTCATCAACGACATTCATTCAATGACATGTACAGTAAGCCGGCATAAAGTCCTCCATGTACAATAAAATATTTCCCGTGTCACGAAAACTGGCAAGAGAACCCATACAGTCGTAGGACTTCTCCTGGCAGTGTTCGTGGAACAGCAGTCAGAAGCCACGTCGATGTCAGTGGGCATCTCACCACACGAACGTTTCTATACGTTACACAGCGAGAGATATTCCTGAAGGAAAACCTCCATCCCACATTGCTCGTGTCACAAGGAGGAGTCTCCAGTGCGTGCACATTCTGTCATGAGCGCCTAACTTGCCAGACGTATCACGACGTATATGTTGCATCATACATGTTACCACTTCTGCCGGCTCCCTCAGATAGGGGATTGTCATTATTAAGACTTACTAAATTTTTTTGAAAATTGAATAACCTGTAATTTGAAAAACCTGAAGGTGCAAAATTCTGCAGGGGAGAATATTTCATGAACCTTAGAATATAACCAAAATTATGGTAGATCGCAGGATATTTACCAGAAAGCGTTCAATCAATGCATCGCTCCAATTTTTACTTATGGATCAGAGACATACACTTTAACTGAAAAAGACATTCACAGGCGGCAGACAAGTGAACAAAATACACAGAGTTCAATGCTTGGTGTAACCACGGCAAAATAAAAGGGATTCGCCCAGTTTTTATACCTCGTTTTTTCACCTGAAAATTCTGGACCACACCCAATATCTACTTCCCTTTACAGATGGATTAATTTTCATGAACACAATAACGTTTCAATTATTTTTTTACTTGTTTCTGTTTCTCCCCTTCCACCTACAACCCCTCGGCAAATTCTGTTTTTATAGCATCTCCTCTCCACCTTTCAGTAACTTGTTCTCTGCCCACAGACGCCGTGAATCTGTTTGTCAGACAATGCGTTAATGACGTCAAGCTAGCGATAAAATTCTTGATTGGAATTTCCTTTTTCTTCGGGAAGGACACACCAAAAGAAAAAGGTGTTGTGCAACAGACTTCCACTTTTAAGTTGCTCACTGCTCAGTATATTGTGAAAAATTCACAATTTTTTCTGTGACGGGGATCGAAGTCGGGCCTCCTCCTGCTGATTCAATACGGAATGAATCGCTGCAGATTTGTCGTCTTTACATGTGTTTCACCTTTGTAGTACGTCTCATCATCTCCTTTTTACTTCTTGTTTGAAGCGAAGAAGGAATTTTCATTAATTTCAGACGATCTGTGGAGCAAAAACCACATATTTTTAGAAAATACCGACGGAGCCACCCAGTTGACGCAGTGGTTTAAGCTCTTGCGTCTGACCATTCTTGCGAGATGGGTTTGAATCCTGGTTAGGCATGGATGTTGCGTTTGTCTTGAGGCACCGGTTCTCTGCTTTTGCTGAAACCAGTGGCCCTAAATTAGGGACGGGCAGCTGCTCATAGCCTATCCAGTTGCTCACGGAGGTCGTTAAACCTTCAGGCGAAAAAAAAAGAAAAACCCCAACAGCCAGTAGATCCATTTTGCACAATCGGGCATCAATGTGAAAACATAAATTTGTCGGTGAAGTGGATCAAAACGGTGCTTCGTTGCTCCGGAGTCAGTTGTTCTAAGCAACATCAACGGATTGTATTGCGTTAGATTTGTCAGTCGCCTTGACATGTGCTTTACCTCCGTAGTACGTTACAATTGTGCGTAGAAAATTCGAAAATCTTGGTTTTAAACACATTCAAAACTTTAAAGCTCGTTGATAAAGTATGATTAATCAGTTTAGTGGGAAAAAGGAAAGTTAAAATATGACGCTAGGAAAAAGTCTGGTATTCCACCATATTCCCTTTGTACAATTTCAAGAAAAAAAACTGTAAGGATGAATTGAAACGAAAGTTCAGTGATTGTTCGTCGAGCTGAAAGAAAAAGGTTTCGAGAGGAAAATCACATAGATGTGGAAACTCCTGTTTTCAAGTGGTTTGAAGGATTCAGAAGAAAAAAGCATTCGAATGACTGGGCCTTTATTGAAGGAAAAAGCATTAGATTTCCCCAAGCTTTTACAAAGAGCGAATTTTCAACAACGAATTGGATGGTTGTAGCGTTTGTCTAGGTATCATGTTGAAGTCAATTTTTGGCGAAAGTGCTTTAGTAGACGACGAAACTATCGAAAGATTGTTCAAATCCAGAAAGGGCCTCATTTCTCAGTACGAAACCCGCAATGTGTATCGCGTCAATAAAACTGCAATTCCTTTTATCAATCAATTACTGCTGCAAAAAACTTCAGCTTTTAAGGGAGATAAATATAACGATGGTAGAAATTTTAAATCATATTCAGTCTGCTTCTCTGCGCGAATATGAATGGTTCACACAAAAGAAAATTATACGTTATCGAAAAATCAAGAAATCCATGCTGTTTCAAGCAAGGTGAAAAACTACAAGTTCATTACAGAGCCAATAAGAAATTCTGGATGGTTTCAGATGTTCTTACAGAATAGATTAAAGCAATTGCCGATAAAATGAGCAGAAAAAAGAGAGAGGTTCTATTTATTATAAACAACTGCACGGCTCACATAATTAACGTGATTTTAAATTGTAAACTCTTCACCGTCTACTCTCTAAAACTCTAAAGGTACTGAAGCCAATCAATCAAGGAATGATACGAATAAAAAATATGAAACAGAAATGCAGCAGTGTTCTAAGCGCGGGCTTCTGACTATTGTTCAGAGATGGGTCCGGGTTTAAATCCCGGTGAGGGATGGATGTTGTGTTTGTCTCACGGTACGGGCTTTTTCGCTTCCCAGGAACCTGTGACCCTAAATTAGGGACGAGCTGCTGCGTATAGGGAATCAAGGCACTCGTGGTGACCATCAAACCCCCCAAAAATCATTCATCCGAAAGGCGTCCATGTTCGAATCCTGGTGAGGCATGAATGATGTGTTTGTCTTACGGCAGTGGCTTTCTCCCTCCCCTGGAATTAGGGATCCTAAATTAGGGACGGAAGACTGCTTATAGCCCACCGATTTGCTCACGGTGGTCATTAAACCCCCAAACAAATAGCAAAACAAAAAAAACGAAAAAGAAACAGGAAAAGTGTGCTTGGGAATTTTACAAAAACAAAACAAAAACATATGCTTCGGGATTTATTTAAAACAGAATGAGGCAACCGTAATTAACGAAAATCAAGAAATCCATGCTGTTTCAAGCATGATATGCTAAGCTCTGCTTAAAATATTATTTCAAATAAAACAGTTTGTAATTGCTGGAAACATGTCTGTCTGGAAAAGACTTTCCGGTGAAAAATGATGGCGTATCTACAAAAGAGATCGAATAAAGAGAAAATGAAAGTGAGAAAAATGATTAAATTTGGAATGGTCTGAGCACAAAAAAGACTCATTCCCACTGATGTTTCTTTAAAACATTATGTGAATACAGATAACAAGCTCTGTGTAGAATCGCTAAAAATTTGAGTGTAATATAGCGAACAAGCCCTTTTGCCGGTGGTGAGATTCGAACCTACGTTTTTCCGACTGAATTACGTCCTCAAGGCTTATCGCTGCAGCTTGCCGTTTTGACGATTCAGTAGTACGTCATATACACAGGGGTTGGACAGAATAAAATGAACACCTAGGAAAAGAAACTTTTATGTACCTCATAGGATGCGGGACCATCTTAGGCATTCAAAACCGCTTGAATCCTCCTTGCAATGGACGCATACAAATCTTGGATGGTGGTTAGTGGAATATTACACCATTCTTCAAGTAGAAACTGATCCAGGCCCTTAAGAGACGCAGGAAGAGAATAACGGGATCCTATTCTGTCTTCCAATACAGAGCACAGTGCCTCGATGATGTTTATGTCTGGTGATTGGGTAAGCCAAGAAAGGTGTGAAAGTTCGTCCTGATGTTCCTCAAACTATGATTGGACATTCAGAACCTTAGGAACTGGGACGTTATCATCTTGATAGATGGCATCGCCTTCAGGAAACAATGCCTGAAACATTGGATGGACTTCTTCGGCCAAAATGGTTTCATACGCCCTGCCAGTTATCCGTCCTTTCAAGGTGCTCAGGGGTCTTGCTGAAAACCACGATATAACCGCCCAGTGCATGACAGAACCTCCACCATGCTGCATTGTTGGGAGCAGACAGTCTGGGTTATATGCTTCTGACGGTGTTCTCCACACGTGAACATGTCCTGCCTTGGGGAATAGTGGGAATGTGGATTCATCTGCATCGGTAGTCCACGTTGTATGCTTCTGGCACAACCGCTGTCGCCGTTGTGCATTCACCCGGATCACCAGATATTTTGCGCTAGCAGTTCCGCCATGAATATTTTGCTTATACAATTACCTGCTCACTGTGCTCGTTGATACTATGGTCTAGGGATGCAGATTGAGCCCCGAACTAATTTTCGGGGCCGTGGTCTTCTTATTAAGGGTAACAATCCTCTTTAATGCTCTCCTGTCTGTATCAGTCAAGGTCCTTTTCCGGCCGCTTCTGTGTTTCGCAGACGAGGTTTTGCCAAGACCACAATATGCTGTCATGGCACTAGACACAGTAGCTCCCGATACCCCCACTATTCTGGGACTGTGGTCACGGAGGCACCATCCAGGCGGCCACAAACAAATAACCCTCTTTCGAAGTCCGTTAGGTCGTTTATTTAATCGTCGTCCTGAAAGGAATGTTGCAACAAGGCACTATAAATACACTTAAACAGGACCTTGAGGGTATATCTTTGAGTATTGCGACATACGTAGATGCATTAAAAGTTACGTCTCTGAACGTGGTGTTCACATCATTCGGTTAAACCCCTGTACATCCCTCCTGGAGAAAGGTAAGGACACAAATAGCAGATTTCGGATCCGTCGATAGAGAATGATTGAGGGAGCTCACTGTAGAAGAAAGAATTATTAATTCCAGCAATGTGTGAAAGAATCATCAGACATGTTTTCGAACATCACGGCAGGGAGATTTATTTTTTCGCTCGGGAGCCAATATAGTGAACGTGTCCTCTTTATCGGTGGTGGAATTCGAACAAACGTCATCCTATTCGAGAGAGGGTTATTCAGCCGCCTGAACTACACCGACAAGGCTTATCGCTGCAACTTGCAGATCTGACTCATTTGTCACCTCAGTAATACATCATAAGAAATGTTGAAGCTTATTGTGGTAAAGAATGGTGATCATTCCAGTGACGAAGGAGAAATCCCGATATAAAAGAAACCAATTTCAAACCGGCTTGGTATTCAACCACCGTGTTGGAAGCCAAAAAAAAAAAAAAAATAGCCCATATGCTATCAGGAAAAACAAAAAAGAAGCCGAAGCCGCAGTTTACTCATATTTCTTACGTGGCGTATTAAGCGATAATCAAATGTTAATACGTGATTTTGTTTTGCAGTTACTTTAATGTTTTCATTAACGGAAAGCTTTGCTTATTGCTGAATCTAATATATATTTTTGTTGCTAACTAACTTGCTTAATTTACAAGGATTTTTAACCTTCAATTCATTGAAAAATAATTTATGCCCGACTAGTTTTAATCTACATATTGTAACATCCTAAAATAAGCCATTTTTTCACATATGTAGAATGTTTTAAACTTTTCCATTCAACTCTGTTATGTACGAGTTAGGATATATACACTAAATGGCAACTTTATTATGACCACAAGACAGTTTTAAGTAAATGAGCTATAGATGAGAGGGCGAGGTAGTATAAAAAGGGAAAGCGTAGTGCTTGCGACAGTAGTAGAAGTGATTTTTGGGTGACGAGATGGGTAAAAAATGCGATTTGACGGACTTTCAGCGTGAGATGATTGTAGGAGCTCGGAGCCATGGAGCCATAACTAACTTGCAATTGTAGGAGCTCGGAGCCTCGGAGCCATAACTAACTTGCTTAATTTACAAGGATTTTTTACCTTCAATTCATTGAAAAATAATTTATGCCCGACTAGTTTTTATCTACATATTGTAACATCCTAAAATAAGCCATTTTTTCACATATGTAGAATGTTTTAAACTTTTCCATCAACTCTGTTATGTACGAGTTAGGATATATACACTAAATGGCAACTTTATTATGACCACAAGACAGTTTTAAGTAAATGAGCTATAGCTGAGAGGGCGAGGTAGTATAAAAAGGGAAAGCGTAGTACTTGCGACAGTAGTAGAAGTGATTTTTGGGTGACGAGATGGGTAAAAAATGCGATTTGACGGACTTTCAGCGTGAGATGATTGTAGGAGCTCGGAGCCATGGAGCGAATATCCCCGAAACCTCCGCATTCGTGAGATGTTCCAGAGCAGTTGTTGTTAAAGTGTTTAAAGACTGGACTGTCAGCCAAAAAACTGGGTCTGTACGTGCAACGTGTGGTCGTCATTGACTAGTGACTGCTCGGGCGGAACGGAGAGTGTCCAAACTGGTAACAGACAACAGAAAGGCAACAGTGCAGCAAATTACAGACCATCTTAATTAAGGATACCCTCAAATGATCTCTGCACGCACTGTTTGCCGTACACTGTATCGGATGGGTTATGGCAGCCGAAGGCCTGTTCGAACACCTTTGCGGTCTGCAGTTAAAAAGAGAAAACGTCTCCAGTTCGCACAAGAGCACAAGGAATGGGCAATCGATAATTGGAAACAAATTATGTGGTCCGATGAATCATGTTTTCAGTTGCACCATGCCAATGGCCGAGTGAGAATTTGGCGGAAACAGTACGAAAGCATGGACCCCAAATGCATTGCTATAACCCTTCAAGCTGGTGGATGCAACGTTATGGTTTGGGGAATGCTTTCCTTGCATGCTTTGAGCCCTTTAATTCGTGTTGATCAACGTCTGACTGGCACATCATATCTAAACATCATTGCGGACCAAGTGCATCCTGCCATGTGGATGGTTTATCCCAATGGCGATGGCTACTTTCAACAAGATAATGCGTCCTGCCATAGTGCTCGTATTGTACATGATTGGTTTCAGGTGAGTTTATTTTTCTTAGGTGGCCCCCACAATCTCCAGATCTGAACCGCATTGAGAATTTGTGGGATGAAGTTGAACGAGCCATCAGACAGCTGGATCCACAACCCTGCACTCTCACACTCCTGGAAAGTGCTATTCATCAAGCATGGTCTCAGATTCCGCAAACCACCTATCAATATCTCGTGGAGTCCATGCCATGAAGAATCGACGCAATATTAAAGACAAAAGTTAGCCCAATGAAGTACTGAGGGGGTGGCCATAATAGAGTGGCCACTCAGTGTATATATACAGTGCTCGACATAGAAAACGCCACATCAGGAATGTCATAATACTTTTTCCTCCATATTCAATTTGTTTTTGCCTTGGATGTCTTTCTCTGTTAGGAATATTTTGGCAGTAATTTGTTATACTCTCTAGAGGGTTTTTCTGTCACTTGTTGTCTTACGTAGCAATTAGTTTTTTCAAATGTTTAACCAGTTTTAAATTGCCGGTTTAAAAATTCTTTTTGTACTTGGTTCCTTTCATTATGAAGAAAACTGCGCATATTTTGTGTTTTAGTTAACGGCTAGTTTCTGAAAAGTGAACATCTTCCAAATACGTGGCGTCAGTGAATAAACAAAGACATCGCTCTCTCCACCTTTAGCAACACTTAGGAATAGAAAAACTGTTATTCGATCACCGCTGGGGAATTGAATCCAGATCTCTTGATATCTAGCCTAGCGTGTTAGCCTTACAATGCGTTACGCCTTGTAGGGCTAACGCGCAAGGCTAGATATCGAGAGATCTGGAATTCAATTCCCCAGCGGTGACCGAATAACAATTTTTCGGTTGCTGTGTGTTGCTAAAAATGGAGAGATGTCTTTGTTTATTCGGCTAGTTTCTGTTAGAGACGGAATTTTTTTTCACTGGTTTTTCCCGTTTCTAAAATCTGCTTTAAAAACTTTTTTGTTGCTGTGTGTGTTTTGTAGAGGACACAAAAGGCGTGTTTAGAATTCGGTATCAGCTCCCTTGTCTTTGTTATAAACTGTATCCATCCTTTATAGACTCTTTTGTCATTAGGCAAACGTACAACACATGAAGGAGGGAAAATTAGTTACAGGTTTATGATCCACTGCTAAATGTGAAATTTTGAAATGAAAGATGATACTATAATTCTAAAAACTTAAATATAATGCCTAGGCGTTCTCCGTGTATGGACACTTATCTCCCAAAGTATGCGAAAAATTGCTAAATAATGAAATCCGTTCTGGTTCAAATCGTGTGTCAAATCTAATTAATAAATTTTATCGCGATATATGGAAAACTGATTCTTATCTGTGTCACAACTCCTAAGCCACGGAGTTGGAATTCATCGTCGGTAATTGGCCCTGGGACTGTTCGTAGAAGGACAATCAGTAGAAGTTTCATTTTGTTAAACTATCAAAACCTAGTATTCAGTTGATTGCAACGCACTGAATCTTTTATGCTAGCAACAGTTTTCCAGTGACGCAATAAATAAAGTATGCCCATAAGATACATAAAACCGTTTCATCACAGCGTTTGGTAAAACTTGAACTCTTCTTATTTTATGCAATTCGCAAATGTTTTCTTCTTACTTTTATTAACTTCGCTATTTTCTTTCAACACCAGCTGCTCGACCTGCTCTAATTTCACGTGTCCTCCTTTTTGAAGTCAAAGCAGCTTCCTTTGGGTGTTGTTCTTATGTCCCAGATTTCTTCAATTGCCCAGAACATTGGAACATTTCATTCATTCGGTTAACTCCGAACTCTACAATTCCAGGCAATTTAATCGCTTTAACGACACAAACTCAACCCTGCATGTGATGCTCAGCAGAAACTAGAGAGAGAAGAACGCTTTATCTGATGTTAAATGCTGAGATACATCTACCTCATAATTTTTCTTGGAGCAACGACGGGATAAAAGCCAACTTTAATTAGACTACTCATCATGGAAATTACAATAACACGAAGAATTGTGGCAGACAAATGGAGATTCGTGCACACATTCTGAGTACAGCAGAGACTAAAATTTCCCAACGCGATGAGTATCTTCATTACACACAAGAGTTCTAGCTGGTATAAGCACCTAGTTCTGCAGTACACGTGTTCAGCGACGCATGCATTCGTCGGAATGTTTCCAGATGGCGCTTACATCTACGTTGAATCAAAATCTAGTTGCAATGTTTCCCAGATGTTCCCATAAATATTTCGTCTATTAAAATCCTACTCACGTTAAAAGAGAACTTTTTTACTATTATACTTACTTCAACTTCTTTACTATTATACTTACTTCAACTTCTTTACTAACATACTTTACTATTATACTTACTTCAACTTCTTTACTAATATACTTTACTAATATGTTACATGTCAGTACTAACAGAATCCCAATATACAGTAACAAAGAATTATCTGTACAAGTGCTTTGATTTTCACTCCGGCGTCAGCTGCACTTGTGGCGCAATGGTCTAAATGTTAGCTCGTGACCAAGATGGTTCAATCGGGTCTCTAATCCCTCAGATATTGGTGTAAACGGAATCTTGAGCTTACGAAATCTTAGAAACAGAGTTATCTACAAAAAGAAGATGTGACTTTACGTCCCTTGGTGGGAAAACCATGCATTATTTTTAAGAAGAAAGTATTCTCAAAAGGTTTATCCATATGAGCGGTATCCATCAAAGAAAAAAAAATTTAGTCGAGTTCTCAGGAGCCCAGGTTTTGCAACAAATACATCAGAATCAGAAATTAACACTTACGACCCCAGGTGGCCAAACCATTCTTTACAAAACAGTAGAAATTATGTGAAAAATATTTTCCATCAGGTTTTGTATGCGATACAGGAAGAATTTTTAAAATCGGAGTTTTAACCGCAGAAAACGCAATTTACCTTTATGCGCCCTAGTGGAAACTCTTAAATGATTTACGTGAAAATTTTGAATTTATAGGAGAAACATTTCGCATCGGAAACACTATCCAACAACGAAGGAATTTTTCAAATTGAACTTTTAGAAGTAGAGATATTGACAAAAATAAGATATACATCTACGCCCCCTGGCGTAGAAACCATGCATTATTTCAAGAAGAAAGTGTTCCTAAAAGGTTTGTCGACATGAGGAGCATCAGTCAACAAAAGACTTTTTTTCAATCGAGATTTTAGAAGCTCATATTTTGCTGCAAATACATCAGAAGTGGAAATTAAGACTTACGCCACCTGGTGGCCCATACCATTTTTTTACAAAAATTAGAAATTATGTGCAAAGGACTTCCCATCAGGAGCTGTATCCGGTGCAGAAAGAATTTTTCAAATCGGAGATTTAGAAGCAGAGATATAGGGAGAAACGCAATTTAGCTTTACGCCCCCTAGCGGAAAGTCTATGAATTACTTGAAAATTTTGAAATTATAGGAAACACGTGTCATACTGGAAACACTATCCAACAAAAAAGGAATTTTTCAAATCGAACCAATAGAAGTAGAGATATTGACAAAAATAAGATATACATCTACGCCCCCTGGCATAGAAACCATGCACTATTTTAGGAAGAAAATGTTTCTAAAAGGTTTGTCGATATAAGTAGTATCGGTCTAAAAACGACGATTTTTTTAATCGAGAATTTAAAAGCTCATATTTTGCTGCAAATACATCAGAAGCGGAAATTGAGGTTTACGCCATCTGGTGGCCAAACAATTGTTTTACAAAAATTAGAAATTTTGTGCAAAGGACTTCCCATCAGGAGCTGTATGTGGTGCAGAAAGAAGTTTTCAAATCGGAGATTTAGAAGCAGAGATATAGGGCGAAACGCAATTTACCTTTACGCCCTAGCGGAAAGTCTTTGAATTACTTGAAAATTTTGAAATGATATGAAAAACATGTCACACCAAAAACACTATCCAACAAAAGAAGGAATTTTTCAAATCGGACTACTAGAAGTCGAGATATTGACAAAAATAAGATACACATCTACGCCCCGTGGCGGAGAAACTGTGCAATATTTTAAGAAGAAAATATTTCGAAAAGGTTTATCGATGTGAGTGGCATCAGTCCACAAAATAATTTTTTCAATCGATATTTTAGAAGCTCAGATGTTATGGCAAATACATCAGAAGCAAAAATTAAAACTTACGCCCCTGGTGGCCGAAGTATTTGTTACCAAAAATTTGAAATTATATGCAAATGATTTTCCGTTAGGAGATGTATCTGCCGAAAAAAAGATTTTTTCAAATCGGAGTTTTAGGAGAAGAGTTATCGGAAAAAATGTAATTTACTTTTACGCCTCCTATCGGAAAATCTATGCGTAATTTGAAAATGAAGCTATATCTAAAACACTCTTCGACATAAATGGAATCGAATAATAAAATAATTTTTTCAATCGGATGTTTAAAGCAGATATGTGGATTAAAACGTAATTTTGAATTCGACATCATCTGCATTTACGCCCCTAGCGGCAACATTGTGCATCGTAAAAAAAAAAAACGAAATAAAGGATCATCATTGGAATATTTCAAGCTTTCGAATGCAAAAAGAATTTTTCAAATCGGACTAATAGTTGCAGAGATACCGTAGGTACAGACGGACGGACGGACATACCGATAACAGAAGCATGATCTTTTTTTACAAAAGACGTGCTAAACAGGGGAAGAATGAATGCTGGAAGTTGTTTGTTCTCATTAAGAAATCAGAATATGTTTCACGGCAACACCAATTTCAGAAGCTTGTGATGAGTTGAAAGTTTCCAAAAGGTGAATGTTGATTTCATGAGTGTGCCTTTCTTCTGAGAGGCAATCATGAAATCAGCATCCACATCTTAGAAACTTTCAACTCATCAGAAGCTGGTGAAAATTGGTTTTGTTGTGAAACATATTCTGAAGCTCGATACGTTATCAAGAAAACATCAGAAACTGAAATTAAGCATGCAACAAGTTACTTAATTCGAAACTTTTGGCTGTAGCACAATCAAAATTAAGTGGGTTAAAATTGTCGCGGAGGGACTTCTTGATTATCGCAGATGTGTTTCAAAACGTGTAAAACAGTTAGGTTATGTGAAGAACGATAGTTTCAGCACTTTATGTAAGTCAGTGAGTAAGGTATACGTTTCCGTAATACATTTACGGGATTTCTGTATAACCTACGATACCCACTGGGAAAAGACTTTTTTGAGCGCCCTGTGTATATACAATTATGCATAATTATACATGGTTATGTACACTGCCTGACCTGGAAAATGGCCCACCACAAAGACCTGAACGTTGCGCCATGCAAATTACAGGGTGAGTTCACACGTACAAGTTATGCAAATGTATGCATTTACAGTTAATCGCACGAATGGAGCGCGGGATATAAGCGGAAACTAAACCCGTGAGGCCATCAGTCGAGACGTCGTCACGGCCGCGAGAAGTGAGTGGTTATGTTGTTACCGTGTCTGAAGAACAAACAAGGGGTGCCAATGCAGTTAAGACGCTGTCGTACGCGATTTTTTCAAACGGGTGAGTTAACGAGAGGTGTCATCGTAGGCCTTCGTACCTACGGATGGTCCTTGCGCCGTATTGCGGAAGAAATGCAACGTGATGCCACAACCGTCGGTCATATTTGGAAACAGTGGTTCCAGTAAGATTCTGTGAAACGTCGTAGAGGATAGGGACACGGAGAAAAACGTCCGAGAGCGCCGCTCGTCGTATCCGACGTCATGCCGTAGCAGAACCGCAGACCACAACGGGTGACATTTTGCAGAGTGCACCAGAAGGCTTAGATGCTCCGATATCCACGCGGACAGTATCGTGCCGATTGGTTGCGTCTGGTTTGCTGTCCAGCTGTCCGTTGCAAAGGCTACCCTTAACAGTAGCCATCGTCGTCACCGCCTGGCGTGGTGTCGTTTCAGAGCTGCGTGGTGTATCGAATGGAACAGTGTAGTGTTCAGCAACGAATCCCGATTTTGTCGCACCACGGATGACCGCCGTGTGAGAGTCTGCTGGCGACGTGGCTAACGGGCGTATTTCTCCGCAATTTGGAGCGTCACACGGCCTGGCAACGTGGAATCATGGTGTGGGGTCCTATCAGCGCCAACAGCCGCTAACCGCTGATTCGCATTATGGGCCCATTGACGGAACGCAGCTAGGTTGACGAGGCTTACGGCATCCCAAACGACATTTTTCAACAGGATACCGCCCAGCTGCATATCGTTCGGATCAGCCTGAATGCTTTACATGGTGTGCGGATGCTTCCGTGGCCAGCACAATCTCTCGACTTCTCACCCATCGAGCATCAATGAAACACGATTGTACGTCGGTTGAGTATCCTCCTACCCCCGCAAAATGAAGATGCACTGTAGATTCGTATCAACACCACATGATCCACGGCACCGAAGGTTTCTATTAAGACTCTCATTGCGTCGATGTCATGTCGGTTCCAACGCTGTATAGCCCAAAATGGTGGCCACACTCCTTATTGGTCATCTTGTATATTCGGCTACTGCAGCCTAGCCTGTATGTGACAACTAAATCATTTGTTAAGGACCTATTTTCTGGCTGTGTGTGCAGTTTGGTCGGTTTTCGAGCATTTCTTCATGGTGTAGCTTCTTCTCTGTCAGGCAGTGTATAATTAACAATTGAGTTTCGAATTTATATTTCAAAGCTTATTTGTCCAGGCTGGTTCGGGTTGGGTCTGGGTTGGGACTAGTTATGTGACGTCGGGGTCCAAAAATGTTGACACGTTTCCAACTGTGGTTTTGGCACGAGCTTAACCTCTGTAGTACGTCACATAATGACGACGAACCTAAGAAAGGAAAGATGAGACGTTTCAGTCTCTTGTTTCTACACAGTGGCATGATGTCCGTGAGAGGAGACTTTCCTATCAAGCCTTATGTCATGGAACAGAGAATAAAAGATTCGAAGAGAGCGATTATAAATAGTGGCAAGCTTAATGTCGGTACTGCTATGTGGTTATTCCTGTTTGGAGAGCTCAGAAAATAACGGTCACTATTTGGTTCAGATACATCGAGGGCTTAGAGGGTTAACACCCATAGGAGCGTAGCGCATTAGAAATCTCCGTCTCTTAATCTGCCCACTGTTTCATGTAACGGAAGTGTACCATCTTAATAGCACAAATACATCGCTAAAGCTTCATCTTCAACCTTTGTTCAATTAGAAAGCTTCGACAGAAATCCGCATTTCCAAGAATTTGGGCGCAGCGAGGTTCCTTGTTCTTGTTCCAAGAATTTGTCGTAATACAGCAGTCTTTTGCGTATTGGGGAATATTTTTTTTATTGCAGACGTAACATTTGCATATGCACTATATTCACGAAAGTCACTTGACACCTCGAGAGAAACACAACACAGCATTTATTGACATACATTATTACGGTGTCGGTCCACCTTTGGCCTTAATGCATCACTGAACCTTCGAGACAGGCTTTTGACAAGGTTTTGGAACACAGCGATAGGTATGCGCTGCCATTCGGTACATAATGCTGCCGCTAACTGCTGCTTAGTAGGCCTTGGTTCCAAATTTCTCACACAGCGCTCTAATTCATCCCATATGTGCTCTATGGGATTAAGATCAGAGCTCTGTGCTGGCTAATCCACACACAATACAGAATTATCGTCAAACCACGCCGTAACAGTCCTTGCTTTATGGCTCGGTGCGTTATTCTGCTAGTACCAACAAGGCTCGGTTCCATTGTATGGCTACAGAGTTGGTAGGGCATAATTGTCCAGAATATCGAGGTAGACGCGGTGGCTTACAGATTTCCACACGATAACCAACAGGCCGGGACCATGCTATGAAAAACACCCCCACACGAGTAAACTGCCAGCTCCAAACGTAACCATAGGAACAGTACACTGTGGTAAATAGCGTTCCCCCGGCTGCCACCATACCCACACACGGCCATCAAACTGATGGATCGTGTATCTGGATTCATCAGTCCATAGCACGCGTTTCCATTGATCTACAGTGCACAATAAATGATTTTTACACCATGCTAAGCCGCCCCGGTGGCGCAGTGGTCTAAGCGATGGCCTCTGATCATTCGTCCGAACGGGGTCCGGGTTCGAATCCCGATAAGGCATGGATGTTGTGTTTATCTTACGGCACTGGCTCTCTCCCTTCCCTGGAACCAGTGACCCTAAATTAGGGACGGGAGACTGCTTATAGCCCATTGAGTTGCTCACGGTGGTCGTTAAACCTCCAAACAAAAAAAAAAAAAAAAAAAACACCATGCTAATCGACGGGTAGCATTCTGAGTGCAGATGAAAGGCTTATGAGCAGCCGCACGACCACGGTAAGCCATGGAATTAAGTTATCTGCGAATGGTACGTGTACATACCTCTGTTCCAGCATTTTTACTCACCCGTACACTGAGGTCTTGTGCAGCTCTCCGTCGATTAGCTGTAATGACTCTCCTGAGGCTTCGACGTCCTGTATCACTGATTTTCTTTGTTCTGCCGGTATGTTTTGCTGCTTCAGGCACGCCGTGTGACTTCCACTTATTCAGTACATCCAAAATAGTTGACTTGCATATGTTTAAATGCCTCTCGGTTTCTCTTATGAAAAAACCTCTAATAAAACACTCAGCAATCTTTCCTTTCTCAAAGTCAGTTCTCTCTCGCCACGACATTTTCACTCAACCGCACAGCGCGATATGACCGCGGTCAGCTGCAGGCTTGTTTTTCTACAGTTTGGAGCTGTACTGCGCGCCTTAACAACGCAGCGGATCCGTTCATTTGCTTTTGAAGACGTGTCCCGTGACTCACTTATAAAATGCCATTTTATAAGAGCTGTTTGATGCTGATAGTTCATTGAGAAGGGTTCAAGCAGAGCTAATTAAGGCGACTGATCTCCAGAGATCATTGACACATTTAAAAATTAAATATTTGAAATATATTTTAACTAAATGCCTTGCTAGTCCCATTGGCGCACTGAACCGCACTAAACAAATATGGCTGGTAAATGTAGAGCCATTATTTGCAGCTAAAATGTCGGACAATACTTAACTATAAATGTATCACGAAACAACAACTGTGAGAAACGGAAATTAAAAATTAATTGTGATATACTGATTTTCAGAGCTAGAAATACATATATGAATTCATGGTATTAAATGAACGCAACGCAGATGACAAAAGAGGAATAGAAAACAGAAAGGAAATAAAACAATCCTGTACTATTTCTCTTGAGGATCGTAAGTATGTAGTTGCGCTTCTATAGATGTTAAAGCTGGGTCCTCATAACTAGCGGAAATGGACATCATGATGCAAATAAATGATGCTGCCTAAATAACGAAATGCAACGGTTTATTCGTCTGTTTAATGAAGTATTCGGAATAGACTTTGCTGAAGCTCTCACCTTACAGGAGAATACGTGTAGCTGAACTGTTCTTGAGAATCGCATAATCGGCAGAATATGAGGACCTTAATGTGAGATCCACTGTGTCTCAAGATTAATTAGAATATTGGCAGGAATCAATCTCATGGCCCAAATCCGAGGTTTTATTAGTGTGTGAACGGATATTACACATTTGGAACTTTTGTTTAAAGTTCCATTGGACAAAAATAAATGGTGTCGTAAAAATAAAAATACTTACCCCAAATCATAAGAATTCACACTTTAAGCAACGTAACTTGTTGCCTGTATGAGTGGCTTGTTAAGTTTCAAGCTTAGAACATGTGTATTTTTAGGATCTTCGCATGACAACCTTTCTTTTCGACACGGTCACCAGGAAATTCGCTGCACTTAAGAACATTTATGTCCTTCCTATTCTTAACTAGTCGAAGAGCACACATGCTGTCATGTGTGCGCTGTGTTTTAAACAAAATTAAGAGACAATTTATGTCCTCTCTTAGGATAGAGCATAATAATATCAGATATGTTGGAGCTTTGGATTATGTACCTGATATGGTTAATGTTTTGAAAAACTGTTGCCGACCTCTTAATATTGACTTCGGCATTCGGACTAAAAACACTTTTTCACTGGTCAGAAAAGAAAGACCACTCAAAGATAACGACCAAAGGTACTGTGTTTACTGTGTTCCACTAATTTCTACAAGCTCACCTCCTGCTAACACTGTCTATGTGGGATCTACCATGCGCTCATTACAGACAAGATTGAAAGAACACAAATACACAGTCAAAATGGGTTCCCAAAGTACTGCACTATCTCGACTTACATCGAAAGGGTCTCGCCAGCCTTGCTGGGACGAAACACTCATTCTGACCACAATAACTTCGAAGCCCAATGCTCTGTTTGTTGAAAGCTTAATTATTTGCGAATTTGGGTCTGCATGCTGCAATGATGATTACCCTTCTATTATTCCTATTGCATGAAACTCACATTGACAGCCAGGAACAACTCCATTCTGAACTTGAACATTTTTAAATAACATCAATTAAGCCTTTTTCTTCTCGGTTCATCTGCGCATGCGAACTACGCCACCTAATCATGTGACTATTTTCTTGATGTATTTATTTCATTGTTCCTTCATGTATTGTGTGATTGTGTTACATCTGAGGATGGGACCGACGCGACCCCGAAAGGTCTTGTGTTTTTTATTTGTGATTATTAAAGACTTTTAATTTTTCATCAGCTTTTAACTACCATTTTTTATCGTGCAAAAACAGTTTTGTGAACTTCGATTCCTTGTCTTGCTCAGCACGAATGTTTTCGATGTCTTATGCTTCGTATGCGATTTTTTGATAATGGAAGTCTTTATCATGTCAAGCAAATTACCACAGACTCTTTTGACACATTCATTACGGTACGTGGAAGCGGAAGAATGTGTGCGTAGATTTAACATGGTATCACTCAGAGAATTTCAAAAATGTATTGGATCAGTGCTATTTTGAAGAACTTCCATTTATCTGCCATTTCATCTTTTTCTCATTTTTCTTCTAAATCACACAAATGAGCCCTTTTTATTTTTTGTTTCATTTCAGGGTCTAACGACTTCATGAAAATATCCAGGTTATAATAAGTAGCCTGTATCCTTCGACCATATACGCACAGTGATAGCCCGGCACAGGGCTATATCTCCACTGGGCTGTCACTGGGGTGCCGTGATCCCAACAAGAGAGCTGTCCAATCATGCGAAATTAGGCAGAACTGGCTACATACAATTTGAGCGTTTCTTTATGGACTGACAGGCTACTCTTAAATGTTAGAATTTATTAAATCTTGTAAGTTAGAACTATGCTTTTTAGGAATAATACATCTAAATACATATACTTTAGGAAATTGACATCCACTAAAATTTAATTGCAACCGTTTTGAAGTTACAGAACGAGTCTTTAGATCGAAGGAGGTCATTAGTTCCGTGTGTGTTGTGTGAATCAGCTGTATTTGTTTGTACTTAAAACATAAAGTAAAGCGGTTTTCTCATTAATAACTTACGATAAGGAAATAGAGTACTTTCAGTGTATTACATAAATTGCGAGCATTCCCGATCAACACATTTAAATAAAATAATACTCCAATGACATTGTCCAACATATCTTAAGTAAACTTACAGTGTAAGTCTCTTTAATATATGTTTGTGCGCAGTTCGGGTTGTTTACAGGCCATGATTTCAAATATTGTGATTAATATTTACAAAAAAATTAAATCATGTACAGTGTGTCTACAAAATGAGTACACAACGTATGCATTCTATTAAAAAATACGATAGAAAATAACTACTTACCAAGTCAAGAGACGTGGTAAGTATTAAAGTTTGTTATGTCAGACCATAGATGGCACCAGGTGTCTCATGTAAAGAAAAATCTTGTCTAACACGGAATACAACAGACATGGCTTCCCCAGTGGAGAAAGCAGCTTCTGTGTTTCAGTTTGTGCAGCCAAATTCTCCAACAACAGTTCAGCGTAAGTTTAGAATGGAGAACAAGAGGCAGCCCCGACACGAAGGAGCATCGAACAATGGGTAAATAATTTCAAAGCAACAGGATGTGTCTTGAAAGGCAAAAACACTGGGAGAACTTCGATTTCGGACGAAAAGGTGAAAGACGTGCGAAAGGCTTATCTAAGGAGCCCGAAGATGCCCGTCCGCGTCACCAGTCGTGAACTCGAAATACCGCACAATTTACAATTCCACCTATATGCGTATAAAGTGCAGTTAGTGCAAAAACTTCGACTAAATGATCAACCACGTCGAAAGGGAATTTGCGGTAGACATGCTTCATCGCAGTGACGAAGGCCCCACACTTCTTTCACGGATCTCTTTCCGCGATCAGTCGACATTCCATGTTTCTGTCAGAGTGAATAAACATAACTGCAGAATCTGAGGCACGGAAAATCCCCATGTTGTCGTAGCACACGAGAGAGACAGCCCGAAGGTTGATGTCTGGGCTGGCCTCATAAAGGAAGACAGGGTGATAGGGCTCTTTTTCTTCGCTGAACCAACCGTTACTGGCATAACGTACCTGTACATGTTAGAATAATTCACAATTCCTTATCTCCAGGATACTCAAGACACCATTTTCCAGCATAATAGAGCGCCACCACACTGGTTTTTGGATGGACCCAGATCTTTAGACTACCATTTTCCAGTGCGTTGTATTGGACGTGGGATCCGACAGCATGGCACCTCGTTCTCCAAATATTAACCCATGAGATTTTTTTCTTTTGGGGCTTTATTAAGAATGGTGTGTAAAAGAAAAGGGTTACTTCTATCAATAACGCATTACTGCCGCCTTCCTACGTGCTACACCTGACATTTTGCAGCGTACGTGGGTGGAACTGGACTATCGTTTAGACATCCTGCGAGCAACCAACGTAGCACACGTGGAGACCTACTGACATTAAAAAAAAACTTTCACTGTTACCATGTGTTTTGACATTAAAAGTAAGTTGTTATTTATTGTAGTTTTTTCCAATAGCATACTGAAGTTGTATACTTCATTTATGGACACCCTGTACTTTGAAAATTCTTTTATCGCGAAGGACTACATTACGTATTTTGTGAATAGCCACTCGTTTTCTAGATTGGAATTCAGGCATTGTTTTCTATTCGCATGATCTTCAGGAAAATTGTTCAAATAGGAAACTCAAAGTAAAACACAAAATTTATGCAAGATATATGTCAAAAAACGAAAATTGTTTTCATCCGAGTCTTGTAACTGTCACTCTAAAAACAAAAGTCGTTTGGTCCTAAATTTGAAGATCATGACATCAAAATACTGCAGTCATGTTATAACTGTACATACATAGAATCTATTTAATCATTAAGATCCTTCCTCATATATATTTTTTATTTTTCATAGATTATTTTAACGTAGTGCTGCGGGTCGCCATAAGGACAACACGAAATAACCTTCTTTTCGTTAATGTCAAGCGACTTTATGCCTTTCGATGTTAAAGCCACATGTTATGACGTCATGCTAAGTCTGCCTGTATGTATGGTCGAAGACTATTCGTGAAAAACATGTAGCGTATTAAATCCGTTTATTTTGTGCTGTAGTAAGCACCAAGATTCGCCAAGCTTTCGCGCACCACTGGAAGGCTTTTTCAAGGCAATTGTAGACATAAAAATGCAGGGAACTGGAAAACTTAAGGAACAAATATGATTTTTGAAAACAACGTGGGTGACATCACGACAATATTACATGAATTTTTATCACGCAATTATAAGGCGCGCCGTGATGTGTTTTCGTCCTTTAATTACACACGACAAAGAATTGGTAGTTCAATAGAGACCATTTCAGTTCATGCTAGTTTGCTGGACAGAATTTCGACTGTTTCCCTGATGGCAATCTTTTTAAAGTTCGTGAAATATGCAATTCTTCTAATACTATTCCATGCAGAAGCGGCCGAGCAATGCATGACTTCTATGGAGAGGGCTGTATTCTGTATGTCCTGGTTGACATTTCACACGTGTTCTTTACATCTAATCTAGTTTCCAAGAATCGCTATATCATTCCGATATATATCTTTTCCGTGCAGTCAGGATATACTAACGGTACAGCATACACACACGCCTTTTCTTTCTCACACTGTCTCTCCTTTCAACTCGATATTATACACACAGTCGAGTCACATTATTGTAACCACCTCCTACTTTTGACGTCAACAGAGCCTAGCCAATGAAAGAAGGCACGTGCCGTGAGCTGGCTTGGAGGGTATATAAGGTGTGCTGTAGGTATTTTGAAAACATATCCCACGTTGCTGTCATGGATAGAAGGAGAGTTTTGTCAGATTTTCAAAAAGTGATGATTATCAGCTTTTGGGCCAAGGGTGCCAATATTTCTGAAACAGCGCAGTTTGTGAACTGTTCGCGTACTTCTGTGATTAAACTGTATCGTGATTAGAGAAATGGCAACATTGCGAATAAGTGATGTGGTATCTGCGGAACTCTACGTGCCATTGATGTGAGAGGTGAACGTTGGCAGCGAAGGTGAGTGAGGGCCGCGATCGACACGCTACAGTGGAGCAACTCGCTGGCCGAATGAACCAGATGGCTACCGTAAGTGTGTCTAAAACGACAGTTCAGTGAACCGTGTTGCGTATGGAGCCCCGATGCAGAGGGACGGCTCCTGCGCCTATGCTAACGAAGGTTCATTGGCAGAAAAGGTTACAATTGCACGGCAGTATCGGAATTGGCCATCCGCTGATTGGCAACGAATTGCTTTCTCCAATGAATCACATTTTCTGTTTCATCAAATGGATGGTCGTTGGCGCATAAGGCGAGAAACATCAGAGAACAAACAGTCTTCTTTCATTGTTGCAAGAACAAAAGCTGGTGGGTGCAGCGTTATGATCTGGTGAATATTTTCGTGGCATTCTCTGGGTTCACTCATACTTGTGGAAGGCACTATGAACGGAATTGGTTATGAATCGATCCTTGCAAACCACGTACACCCATACATGCTGATTGTTTTCCCTGGGGCAGATGGGATCTTTCAGAACGACAATGTGACGTCTCACACTGCTAAACATGTGCGAGAGTGGTTGGAAGAGCACAATGAAGACTTCAAAGTACTTCCCTGGCCCCCTAATTTCCGAGACTTAAACCGAATTGAACATCTGTGCGACCACCTCGATCGTGCTGTTTGCTCTATGGATCCACCACCACGCACCCTCCAGCAGTTGCGAGATGTAGTACAATCAGCGTGGCTAGGTATACCTATGAACACCTTGAAGCACCTTATTGAGTCACTCCCAGCCCGTCTAGGTGCTGTTCGCGCTGCACACAGCGGTTAATCTTGATATTAGCTGGTGGTCACAATAATGTGACACGTCCGTGTATGTGCTATGCAGCATTGTGAGCACCAGAATTTGCATAACTTAACGCCTAACCGTTCTAGGCCTTTCAACACGCTTAAATCAAGATGTTTTTCCTTCTAACGCAACCTCAGAAATTAGAAAATTTCATTATCCTAGACCAAGAATCGAGCTCGCATCTCCGGATTTGCGCTCGAGTCTTCTAACCATTAAACTACCCAGAAATCCATATAACTGAGGATTATCTGAGACGTAAGATTTTTGAGGCTTATCTGATGTCTCAGATAAGCCTCAGTTGTTTGGATTTCGTTGTCCTGGGTAATGTAATGGTTAGCATACTCGAGCGCAAATCCAGAGATGCGAGTTCGATTCCCGTTGTAGGACAACGAAATTTTCAAATTTCTGTGGTTATGTTACATGGAAGAACAGCTTGATTTATGTGCGTATTAATTATTCCATGTGTTTTCAACTTGATACAGGCGTTTCAAATAGAATGATGAGCATAGCATTTAAGATTCGTGCAAAAATTATGTTATAATTAGAACAAAAGAATAACTCTGTTTCTTTATCTTTGGCCGTTAATAAGTAATACGAGTAGCACAGCGAGATCGTCAATGAAAATAAATGGATCTGGGTAAGTGCCTGCAATTTCCTCGATATCAGTATTAGTGATACTTTCAGCAATTCGATGCTTTGTATTTGAAACATAAATACGCATTTTACTCACATAAATGTGTATTATGCCATGTATAACTTAAATAAAGGAAATAAACGGTCCTCCAAACGGTTTCTGCATTGTGCGTTCGGGAAAGAAGGAGTGGAAGCAGCATAAAGAAAGTTATTGACCTTCAAAGGGATGTAGCGGGTTTGTAGATGCGGTATAAAGTATGAAATATCGCTAGTAAAAGCCGACACAAAGTAATCACAACATCAAATTTGTTTATGGGCTTAGAGATACGAGTCAAGGACAGCACAAATTGGGAGAAAGTAATGAAAATCAGTTTTACAAAAATGTCTCCTCTGTTCTTGAAAGCAATGCCTCTCGTTATCTTTGTTGGATTTAATGCTTAATTAGGCGAAAAGGTCCGTAAATCTTTCGGCTAAAGCGATTTAAACCTCCCATATTTCAAGAGCTCCCCGATCATTAAATCTTGGGTTTATTTCCCTCTAACTCTTGAGTCGTACAACACTCTATAAAGCTTCATTTTCCTTTGGTTTCCGAGTGAACAAGCCACAGTAATTTCCGAAGGGTAGCTCCAAATGGATTTGATTCTCTTTCGGACAAGGGATTTTCTTACATCCCCCTGATCAGTGGTCGCTGGAAAAGAAGCGGACGAGCTGGAGACTTTTTGAAGATGGTGAAGATCCACATCCCTACGTTTCTCTTCTGAGAGGAAGATATAAAAGAAAATGAACAACAAGCTAGTAGGGATGGAGCTATTTCGTGGTCAAGTGAAGAGAAAATAGCTCCGTGGAAAACGTTATTTTTTGTGTGTTTCTTTTTCTTTTTTTCAAGGTAAGCAGTACGGGCAAATCTGTTTTGCCGTCGAATTGTGGAACAGAAGAAAGCTTTTTGTTCGCTTAATAGGAAAGTTACCGTCCGTAGAAAATGTCGAGATTTTTTTTTGTTTGGAGTTTATTTTTTTTCTTGGGTCATTCGTTCCTTCTGTTCTGTCTAGTTTTTACCGGAAGAAAAAAGGGAATAAAAAACTCATCATCATGTCATGTAACTGGGAAACATAAAACGGAGATAGAATCCAGTATCTTAAGAATTCACCGTTAAAATTCCAGAAGTACTGAATGACTAAAAAAAAAAGGATTGATTGTGTACTACCTTAAGAAACCGCTAAACATTTCTTTTTATCAATAATGAATTTTGTAGAATTTATTCCTCTAGAAAAATTATTATTTAATTTTCTAAGGCAGTAGGGAACAAAGATGTCATTTGGACAGTGCATTTATTAAATTTAAGGACCAAAAATATAGATCTAAGTACTTTCCGTTTAGAGTTAATACAGGGTCTTAAAAGATGCAACCAATTTCAAATGATAATAACTTTGGATACAAAACTAATATCAGCTTTCTGTTTGTTGCAGGTTGTAAGGAATACCCTCAAGTTTTCTAGAAGTGTTCCCAATGGATCCTGAGATAAAAGCACAGATTATTGAGGGGTTTGTTGAAACCCTATCCAAAACGCAGGTTCAGCGGAATTTCAGACTAAAATATGGGAGCAAACCACTCACACGTAACAACATGAGAAAGTGGCACAAGTCATTTAAGGAAACTGGTAGCGTCCTTACAAAGAAAATCCCTGGACGGCCACTGCTGGTTCCAGAAAGGGAGGAGTTTGTGAGACAAACATTCACTCGCGTAGCTCTCGAAAGTCAATCAGACAAGCAGCACGACAACTGACCATTCCCAAGTCGTCTGTGCACAGAGTGTTACGTCAGAGATTGGAAATGAAAACTGCAGATAACACATCACATAACCCAAGATAATCATGTGAAACATAAACAGTTTGCTGAAGAGATGTTGGAGAACATTGCAAGTGCCGAATCTTTCCTGAGACAATTCTGTTTCTCGGAGGAGTGCACTTTCCATGTTTCCGGAAAAGGTTTGCAAACAGAATGTGAGAATTTGGGAAACTGAACACCCACATTGCAAAATGGAACATGAACATGCTATCCTAAAAGTGAATGCTTGGTGTGGTATAATGGTGGAACATGTTGTTGGACCCTTTTTCTTTCAGGAAGCAACCGTGAGAGCCGATAATTACCTGGAAATGATTGAGCAGTTTATCCCCAGTTGGATGAACTTGCAACTTTGGTCATTTTCGAAAAAGATGGACTCTGTGCACAGACCTCTTCTGGCTTTGACTGTGAGGAAGTCTCCGGATACCAAATTTCTCAACTGAGGGATTGCACGTGGTGGTCTCATTGCATGGCCTCCGCATTCTCCGGACTTAACACCCTGTGACTTTTTAATGGGGATTCATCAAGGGTGAGGTTTACAGCAACCCTGTTGCAGACATTACTGAGCTAAAGGGGAGGATCACACACGCACTGCAGAAAGTTAATACGGACATTCTCGAGCGAACATGGTTTGAAGTGGAATATCGTTTATACATTGTTTGGGTGAAAAACGTTGTCCATGTCGAATGTCTATAAAACTTCATGATCTTTTCTCTCAATTCGCACAAGTCGTGTATTGAGATCATATATTTTAAAACTTGTATGATTATATTAAATTGGTTGCATCTTTATGAGACACCCTGTATTTCGGGGCAAATGTCATATGTAAGTGTTGCACATTATTTTATTTTTAAGTAAATTACATCATTGCAAATAAGTTGAACATATGGCAAAATCGAAAGTTTGAAAATAATTATCTAACTTCCTATTTGTTCCCCATTTAATGCGCATTTTCTTTAGATATGTTATAGAAATAGACACCTCTTTTGGATGATGAGAAATTCCCAACTTATTTTAAGGTGAAGGCCATTTCTGGAATCTGAATTTTCAGATACTTACCGCAACAGCGCATTAACGTCTGAAACCGTTCGCAGCTAGAAATATTGATTCCATTAGGATGCAAGGTCGTCGTTGGCTTAGTCGTTAGCCAGCGCGAACTAAAACCGGAGGGCTTCCAGTTTCTCAGCAGTAATCGCCAAACACGTCCCATGGTTCTGAAGTCCCATCGACCTGAATGACCGGGGTTACAAAATTGTTGTACCTACCACATTTGGTTTATCGCGCAGCAAAATCATTGCTCCCTCGTGCTTACAGGCTATCAGTTATTAGGGTTAAGTAATGCATATCCTTCTATTTCACTTTTTCATAACGCAAAATTTGTGTCTAGATAATCACAGAAGACAAGCTTAGATATAAAATTATCAGTAATTTTCGGGTACCAGTAAGGTCTGGGTGGTACCCAAATCATTTGGGTCATACTCAAAATATTACATTGGATATCACAACCATTTGGGTAATACCCATAAATTACTTTCGATATCCCTGCGATCTCACTTCATCACTACTTGTGTTGTATCGGTTTTCTTGTAAGATTTCAAATATTTTGCCTCTGGTTCGTGAGAAATTTTGAACTTCCTCTCCTCCTTTTAGTGTAAAGTTGTTTTATTCTTCATTTTCTCGTTATGTTCACTAACGTTTCTCTACGGACACACATGATAGGTTTATTACGTCCTTTTGGTTATCGTTTTTGTTTTACTTTTTCAAATGTGATGTCTTCTTAAATTCTGAAATCACTTGCAGTTTTTGTTTCGAGAAATTAACTGAATCTTTCATCATAAATTTTCTATAGTATCATCCAGGCAAATTGAATTTATAAACTTTGCGTTTGATTTGGTGATCCAGTTCTTATACATTCCTTCAGACGTGTGTTTAAGTTCATTCCGCGCTTTAATATAAAACAAGGTTATTTATATATTACTCTTTCATTTGATTAATACTTTCTCCAATTTGCAAGTCTATTTTAATATGTTTTTTCGTAGGAACTGTTTTGTTATGTGTTTCTTGGATTCTTTCTATGTTTGTTATGGTTCAGAAAAATATTTCCTCCCGTCATTTTCTCTCCTTGTATGAAACTGATTTCAGTATTTGTTTTATTTCGAACTTTTTAATAAGCTTGTTAATATTGCATTTTATATCCAATTTTAGTGTAAAGATCTTTATCACGTTAATTATTTTCGTAGTTTTTGCTTACTTGAATAGTGTGCAAACACCTTTTTTTTATGGAAGACCTGAGTTCTTAAAAATTTACATTTCATTGGGTGAAGAGAACTTGCTGAAATTTTGGTAGACGGCAGATATAGCTTTGATACAAAATAAATACATACATGCATACATACATAAAAATAAATAAATATTAAGGAATAATGTAGATTAAACAGAGATCTATATGTGACAGAGAGCTAGATGTTTTTTATTCCATCTGTAACTTTGATTTTGTGCATATTTCGGAAAAAAAACCCCGGACAAATTCGTGTAATTCATCTTTCCTTGTGTATAAAACTGGATATTTTGTTGTTTGAATTAGCTAAACCTTATTTCATTTACCTTGCAATGTATTTTGTGCAGAACCTTACATTGGCGACGTTACTGAAGTTTCTGCGGTTTGTCAGTGTATCTTCTCTTTAAGCTGCAAATAAATATTGCTGTTGATGATCAGATCATTTGTAGAGGATTTTAGGAAGGGAGTGTCTGACCCCAGGTCTTAAACAAATTAAACAACCCTTAGAAATAGGAAGCTAAGAGATTTGGGATAGAGTGCCCGATAGGAAAGTGACACGGAAGCAAGGTAGAAAGGGGAGGAAGACCCCCTTCTTTATTACCGGGGGCCAATACCCGGAGCCCGACGGCTTAACCTGCTCTTGCTGTTTATGCAGTTCGGTGCTTTGTCTGTTAATTCTACATCATTTTGGAGTAAGGTGTTGTTGTTTAGTACCGCTTACTTTTTTTCATTAAAGGAAACGAGAAAGAGCATTTGATGAAATTTTGAAGAAATTAAATGAAAAACTGCATTTAATTGATTTTGTTAGTATAACCATATAAAAAGTTTATAGGAATAAATTCAGCTTATTAAAGATAAAAATGGAGAAATAGAATTCATAATCTCAAACGTCATCAAAACTGATCAAAACTTAATGAGCATAAAAAAAAGACAGTAGGAAATCAAATCCAGTAGCAACAGTGATATAACAAACCTCTCATATTGGTGGACACATATTGTAACGTATACTCTATATTCACTTTCCTTTTGATTTTACTATCTCTGGTTATTTTATTTTACTATGTAAATTATCTTCTTACTGAACGAAATATTATTTCTCCCGATGAATGAGATCTGGCAATGAGTGTAAGTCATGACGTGGTGGTAGCTAGTATATATAGGCGCGTTCATCGATAGCAAAGGAGAGCGTTTGGTGTTGTACGGAGAGATTTTGTTGTTATAAGGAGAGCTTTTGTTGTTATAGGGAGATCGTTTGTTGTTATACTAGAGGAGCTACGTGTTATTTGAGTAGCGGTGTGTGTTGATACCAGTTGAAGTTGATAATAAAAGGTTTTATGTAAGTACGTCTTTCTCAGTTCATAGTACTGTCAGACCTCTGTCTGGCTGTTAGGTTTATTTCAATTAATATTACTAGTAACAACCAGCATAAGACTTTATTTATCCTAATTACTGCTACAACATTACTACCAGTTATAAGTTTGGCTAAATACTATTACTACACTACTAGCAGGAGACTTTATTCATGATCTTAATTAACTAGTAACAACAACCATTTGAATTCACTATTTGAAGCTCAGTAGGAAAGCTTCATTATTATCATTAGCTAGCTGGCAGAAAGAGCTTATTCATTATAATTAGCTTAGCGCAAAGCAAAATAAAGCTAATTCATTATAATATTTTCAAAGAAATTCAAAATTTCACCAGAAAATCAACGAGAGAGAGAGACAAAAATGAAGACATAATGAAATGCACAGATTGCTCTGAGTGAAATGCAACGTATTACTCTATATATTTCCATCAAGCTTAGTGTAACACACTTATAAAGAAAAATAATAATCTACCCTACAGCATAGGATCCGCATTTTTTTCTTACACTACAAAGGACTGAAAAAAGTTTCATTCAGCCGCGATGAGTTTCAGGACAAAATGCCTTTCATCAACAATCAAGCTAAAAAAATGATAGTTTTTTTATTGTTACCACAACAAATTCACCCCAAAAATTTTGTTAAAATGTTGCCAGTAACATATATTTCAAAATTAGGCACTATAATGAATGAATAGTTTACTGTATTTTTCCGTATCAAGAAGTTACCTATTTTAAAAACAAAAGTGTTCGATAAATCGCGTAACTCAGTGAGTGGTACATGTGTTTGAGTTTATTCAAGTACATGATATCCGGCACCGTGTAATTTTTTGAACACGTAAAATAATATTTTTGAATGTTTAATTTGTGACGTACGCCACTCTTAACCACTTTCCGGCTTTGGGAACAAGACACTATGTAATTTTTTGAACTTGTAAAATAATATTTTTGAATGTTTAATTTGTGACGTACGTCGCTCTTAATCTCTTTGGGACTTTGGGAAGAAGAGACTATGTCAGGCACTATGTAATTTTTTGAACATGTAAAATATTAGTTTTGAATGTTTAATTTGTAACGTACGTCGCTCTTAATCACTTTCGGGCTTTGGGAAGAAGACACCATATAACAGAAGACGCTATGTAATTTTTTGAGCATGCAAAATTACATTTTTGAATGTTTAATGTGTGACGGACGTCGCTCTTAATCTCTTTGGGACTTTGGGAAGAAGAGACTATGTCAGGCACTATGTAATTTTTTGAACATGTAAAATAATATTTTTGAATGTTTAATTTGTGATTACGTCGTTCTTAATGTCTTTGTGGCTTTTGTGAAGAACACACCATATAACAGAAGACACTATATAATTTTTTGAACATGTAAAATATAATTTTTGAATGTTTAATTTGTGACGTATGTCGCTCTCAACCACTTTCCGGCTTTGGAAAGAAGACACTGTGTCAGACTCTATGTAATTTTCTGAACATGTAAAATAATATTTTTGAACGTTTAATTTGTGACGTACGTCGCTCTTAATCTCTTTGGGGCTTTGGGAAGAAGAGACTATGTCAGGCACTATGTAATTTCTTGAACATGTAAAAGAATATTTTTGAATGTTTAATTTGTGACGTGCTTCGCTTTTAATCTCCTTGGAGGGGCTTAAGCCCCCAAAGCCTCCTCCGTGGGTGCGGCAATGTTGTCATTTCATCTCTTTTGTTTACCCTTTTGACCTCAGAGAGTGTTGTTACATGGATATAAACTAGCACGTGTTCAGACATGGAGTGAAATTCGTAAACGAGAGATAAACCAAATTTGCATAAGATATAGAAACAAGAGCAGAAAGTTAAAATATATAATAAACGCCACAACGTTTTTATTTGAATTTCAAAACTTGACTACCTCCATGTAAATCTGATGATAGAAGGAGTCTGCGTCTTTAATTGAAAGACACCTTTTCCAAAAAAAGAGAGAAACCCTGCTCTGGAAATACCAAAACAACATCCACGTCTTTCCGCAGGATTTGGTTCTGAGCCAGCAAAACGGGATGTCAGGAATCAGCAGCCTACTCGACCTCTATGATGATAATTCGAAGTTTGTTAAAATGGTTTTCTTTATTGAACTTTAAATACAACTGGAGCAACTCAGTGGGCTATAAGAAGTCGCCCGTTCCTGAAGTTAGGGCCAGTGGTTCTAGGGAAGGGAAAGAGCCAGTGCCGTAAGACAAACGCAAATTCCATGCCTCATCGTGATTCAAACACAGACCCTTTCTCGGACGAATGATCACAAGCCAGCGCTTGGACCACTGCTCCACCCGAGCAGCTGTTAAAATGTCTCATCCAAAACATCTTCACATTTTGAGAAATATTTATATGCTGGTAAACGCAATTCGATCTCATTATAAAATATTAAATGTTAACTGAGCAGTGCTGCCGTGTATTTCCATCTCACCTAAAGCATTTATCATTGCTTTGACAAACATTGGCTTTCCATCTTACCAAAAGCATTTATCATTGTCTTGATTGCCATTGTCTTTCAATCTTAGAGAAAGCATTTAATACTGCCTTATTTACAACGTCTTTATATCTTAAAGAAAGCATTTAATGTTGCCTTTCCATCTTATAGGAAGCATTTAACATTGCCTTGATTAACATTTTCTTGCCGCCTTACAGAAAGCATTTAATATTGATCTGATTAACACTGTCTTTTCATCTTAGCTAAAGCATTTAATATTGATCTGATTAACACTGTCTTTTCATCTTAGCTAAAGCATTTAATATTGATTTGATTAACAGTATTTCTATCTTAACGAAAGCATTTAATATTGATTTGATTCACACTGTCTTTCCATCTTAGCTAAAGTATTTAATATTAAGGTGATTAGCACTGTCTTTCTATCTAAGAGAAAGCATTTAATATTGATTTGATTAACACTGTCTTTACATCTTGAAAACATTTAACGTGTTTCTTTCCCATCTTAGCGAAATCATTTAAAATTGGCTTGATTAACATTGTCTTTCCATCTCAGAGAAACATTTAACATTGCCTTGATTAACATTGTCTTTCCATCTCAGAGAAAGCATTTAACGTTGCCTTAATTTACATTGTCTTTCCATTTTAGTTAATGCAATTATGATTGCGTTGATCTACATTATCTTTCCATCTTAGAGAAAGAATTTAACATGGACTTCATTAACATTGTCCGTCTACCTAAGGGAAAGCATTTAACAATCGTCTTTCCACTTTAGAGAAAATATTTAACATTGTTTTTCCATGTTAAAGGAAGCATTTAACGTTGTTTTGATTAACACTGTCATTACGTCTTGAAGAAAGTATTTAACGTTGCCTTTCCATCTTAGAGAAAGAAGTTCACATCTTTTTGGTTATATAGAGGTAAACGTGATCAGTTGTTCAGTTTTTGAAATTTTATACTTCGTATGGCTGTGACTGAACTTTAAGAGCCGCAACGCTTTAGAAACACGAACTCAAAGTAACCCGCTGTGATTTCAAAAAGAAAAAAAAATCAGCACAAATACGATAACCCACTAACTTAATAATAAAATTTTATAACTTTGAAAAAGCCATTTTAAAAGAAAGGTTTGCATGCCGTAAAGCCTTTCCTTAAGAAATAAACTTTACTTCTGAGTCCTTAAAATGAGGTATATGATACTTACTTTCATTCACTATAGCCGTATAGCTTTTCTCTTCGTGATCAAGCAAGACATATCTAGAATCCGACGACATTTTCTCACTGAGTCCCACAGCATCATCTCCAGCCCACTGTACTGTTAATTCCGCAGCTGGATAGCCGTCTAAAATACAAAATTACATGTCAACTAAATGACTTTTGCATGCGAACGAAAACCATTGGTAGCATTTCACTATTTCAAATGCATCAGAAAGTTAATACTTATGTAATTTTAAAATCGCCTCAGAGAAATTTTTGTCATAGAAATAAACATCTATCACAGATGTTTGTCAAACATTGCGTTCTTTTTTCTCTTTTTTTTGCAAAGCAGTTGCGTTCCTTTAAACACAAAGTCAGTCAGAAAAAAGTAGACCACGCTGTTTATACAGTAGCTTCATGGAAGTATCTTAATGACCCAGAGGAAATAATCCTCGAACCAGTGGGAAAGGAGTTAAAACACATTATCTTGGTGTCATACAGAAGCCACAATGAATTATCAAGTATAGGAAATCTCCTTATAAACTTTTGCGTCTCTCAGGACACGGACACGCGTCCCTCGGTTTTTTTTAACAGGTAAGCATCTAAACTACCAATTTTTTTGTTTTGTTTCGTTTTGCTTCGAAGTTTAGTGATCCCCCTTGAGCACATGAAGCTGTAAATAATTAATAATCCCTAACTTAGTTAATTTCCGGAGAAGGAACAGACGCAGTTCCTTACGGAGAAGTGCAATGAAAATAGGTTATGCCCCATATTCAACGCAGGCGATTTACTAGCAGCCTGAGTCTTAGATCACTTGGGAACTAAGATTCAGACTAAGTCTTAGATCACCTGGGAACTAAGATTCAGGCTGAGTCTTAGATCACCTGGGAACTAAGATTCAGGCTGAGTCTTAGATCACCTGGGAACTCGGGGTGAATCAAATAAAATCTGAACCGTTTTTTGTATCCTTATGTATAAAGACCTTCAGTATTTTACGAGAGGCGGAGGCAAAGCCCAGCGCAATCTAGTAGAAATTGGAGATGTCTGTTCGATTCCTGCTTCGTTTTCATGTTTCCTTATAAGCCTGTACGTGGATTGCAGTTGGATGAGCGTTCGTTTATTGCTTCTTTTAAGCGTTCACTGAGAGACCGCACATGGGTTGCATTTTTTTATTGGAGGTTTAACGACCACCGTGAGCAACTCAATGGGCTATAAGCAGTCGCCCGTCCCTAATTTAGGGTCACTGGTTCCAGGGAAGGGAGAAAGCCAGTTCCGTAAGACAAACACAACATCCATGCCTCACCGGGATTGGAACCCGGACCCCTTTCGGGCGACTGGTCAGAAGCCATCGCTTAGACCACTGCGGCACCGGGGCGGCGTGTTGCATTTTGATCTGTGTTTCATTCCACGATTCCAGACGATGAGTATTCAATTCCTCCTCCGCGCGTTTTAATGTTTCCTAAACAGCCTGTACGTGGGATTGCAATTGGATGAGTGTATAATTCTTTCTCCTTTTAAGCGTTCACTGAGAGCATGTACATGAGTTGCATTTGGATGAGTATTTGATTCCACGATTCTAGGTGATGAGTATTCAATTCCTGTTCCGCGCGTTTACCGTTTCTTGAAAAGCCTGTACGTGGATTGCAGTTGGATGAATGTATGATTCTTGATCCTTTTAAGCGTTCAATGAGAGCCTGCACATGGATTGCATTTGGATGAGTATTTGATTCTAGATGATGAGTGTTCAGTTCCTCCTTCGCGCGCTTTGCCGTTTCCTGAAAAGCCTACACATGGATTGCAGTTGAATGAGTATATTATTCTCGCTCTTTTTAAGCATTCACGAAGAGCCTGTAAATGAACTACATTTGGATGAGTATTTGATTCCACGATTCTAGGTGATTATTATTCAGTTTCTCCTCTGAGCCTTTTAGCATTTCTTGATAAGCTGGTACCTGGATTGCAGTTGGATGAGTATTCGATTCGTGCTCAGCGTTTTAGCGTTTTTTGAGGAGCCTATTCATCATCGAAGGCCTGGCTGTAAATATTCTGTTTCAAGTGAACATCACCTGAATGATATTTGATAAGCAAAATGGTACAACTAAACACTAAGGAGTCATGGGGATTCTGTTTGCTGCATAAGGTGAGAGTGAAGCCAAATATCGCCGACAAAAATGTTCACTGTCGCACCTCTAATGTATCTGTATGGCACTTGCGTGATTGATACCAAAAGAAACACATGAAATCACAGTTATTACGGAGTCAAACGCTGTTTTGTGCTCAGTAATAGGAGTTTTATTGTTAATGACGATATCATAATAAGAGTTAAGTGGAATACAATAGGGTTTGTCTTTTTTCAAGTAATAACTGATAACAAATGTTTGAATAGCTGAGTAATACCCAAGTCTTTTAGCAGATTGATGAAAAAATATTTAAAGACTCCATCTTAAAGATATCACTTTCTTAAAAATTTACTTTTGTCTCACGGGGAAAAAATACACATTATGTTACCTACTTTATGAAACGAAGGAATGTCATTAAAACAATTACTTCGCCACTGCATTTTGGCCACCAAAAGTATTTTGTTATTTGAAACAAGAAGCATTTCTTTTGCAAAGCTGGGTGAGTTTAAAGTAGCGACTCGCACGCGTAAAGTAATTCTTGCTTAGGTCACAATTTTAAAACACGTTGCTTTAATTAGCCACAATTTCGCCCAGCAGAATGGAAAGCAGGAATTCAAATTCCTTTTAGTAAACGGTAAAGAAATCCAAACTAAATGAAGATAGAACAAAAAAAAAAAAAAGCACATTCCTCACTAAACAGGATGTGACCACGAGTGTTATTACCCGTCTGTATCACGTGACCAGCACTGAGAGACAGTGCTACAACAACGAAAGCATGTTCAGGGTAAGAGACTGCAGAAACCTAATATAACGCGCAAAGCCGCGGAAACCAATAGGAATGCAATAAAGGAAACCCCTTACAACTGCACCTTATTGTTACCTCATCCGCAGAGAAAAAATCAAAATCTTTATAAATTGTTTTGGTAGAACTACAGCGTTTATTTGGATTATATTTTCTTATTCTAAATACATACAGCATAAAATTAATATTGTCCCGCAGATGTTTATGGCCTTTTGCGTAAATTAAGATCGCATGCCTTATCGCGAAAGCAAAACGCCAAAAGTAGGCCACGGGTATGTGACCAAAAAATCTGGAACGGGGAGAAGGATAAATGTAAACTAATGTTTTACTTTAGGCAATGGGGAACGTAGAGATGTAAACTGTTTTCGTTTTAGTGGGAGGCAATTTTTTAAATAGTTTCTCTGTGATTGTCACAAAACTTGGGTTTTTTAAGTGCATAATGAACTTTTTACTTATGCACTACTCTTAAACCCCTGCTGATAATGAACGATGACAAATTCCAGCGTAGTTTGAGCAAGATGCTGAGTTTTCTGAAAATAAAATCTTCTCGTTTATTACAAATCCATTTAAATATCACAAATCGTTTTATTGATACATTCATAATGTTATACCTAGTCTTAGCACAAATACTGTTACAAACGTTCGATAAATGGCACGTAACCGGAGTGCAACATCACCGACGAGCCAGGAGGCATGAAGCAACTAGGGAATCATTGTGCGTTCAGTCACAGAGGAGATAACGCGTTTCGTGAAGTACTTGTCATGGAATGGGGCGATTATGAGAATCGCGTTGCTGTAATAGCGCTGCACAAAGTTGGGAAATCAGCTTCCGAGATTTTCAACATGCTGAAGAAGCTGAAAATCAGCCGAATGTTTGTCTACCGGATCATAAAAAGGTTCCTTACGACTGGGACCGTCGCTGACCGCCCCAGAATTGGTCGGTCGCGTAACATGAGGACTGCTCGCCTGGTGAAAGCAATGGCATCCTGTATTCGTCGAAATTCTGTCAGGAAACAATCAGTGATGGCTCGTGAGCTGAACATTTCAAGAATGTCGAAGTCACGCGTGCTGCCGAGTAACCTTAGGGTAAGAGCTTAGCGGCGACGTACAGTACATTTCATCACCCCACAACTGAAGCAAAAGAGGGTGTTAAAAGCAAAACGTTTGCTAAAGCGTTACGAAATCAATCGACACAGATAGATATATTTCTCTGATGAAAACATTTGTACTATTGAAAAGGCTGTCAACCGCCAAAATGACCGGTCCCGGACGATTCATCCAAAGGGACGATTGGTCAAATGTCCAATTCGTCCAAACGGACGATTGGTCAAATGTCCGATTCGTCCAATGCCGATTCGTCCAAAGGGACGATTGGTCAAATGTCCGATTCGTCCAATGCCGATTCGTCCAAAGGGACGATTGGTCAAATGTCCAATTCATCCAATGCCGATTCGTCCAAAGGGACGATTGTTCAAATGTCTGATTCGTCCAATGGTACGATTGATCCAATGCCGATTCTTCCAAAGGTACGATTGGTCCAATGCCGATTCGTCCAATGGTATCATCTTACCAACGGTAAACTTTGTTATTTTTCAGAAAGGAATAATAATTTAAATTATTCTCCTCTTTATATCCTTTAGAAAGATAACTTTCGTTTATTTGGTAATTGTAAACATTTTACTTAAACCTAGTAAAAGACACTCAATTAAGCATTTCTCAGCTGTTTGCAAAGCACCTAGGTCGTGGGCATTTTTTGAAGATTTTAATTTACAACCTAGATATTTGGTATTTGTAAATATGTTATAAAACCTAATAAAAGGCGCTCATCCTATCATTTCTCAGGTCTTTACGAAGCACCTAGGTCGCGGGCCTTTTTAGAAGATTTTAAGTTACAACCTAGATATTTGGTATTTGTAAACATCTTATAAAACTTTATAAAAAGCATTCATCATATCATTTCTGAGGTCTTTGCAAGGCACCTAGGTCGCAGGTCTATAAATTAATATTTCGTGCTTAAGTGAAAGCGCAAAGTTATTAGCTTGATTTAATACGTAAGCGTAATGAATATGACATCGGTAGAATAAAAGTCCTAAAAAGGCGTAGGCCTAGATCCTATTAATTAACAGTTCGTGCCTAAGTAAAAGCTCAATATTATTAACTTGATTGTAAACGTTATGAATCTGAATCGGTAGAATATAAACTGTTCAAAAGGCCAAGGCCTATGGCCTATGAATTAATATTTCGTGTTTAAATAAAAGCGCAATATTATTAACTTGATTTAATATGTAAACGTTATGAATATGACATCGCTGGAATAAAAACTGTTGAAAAGGACTCTGTCCAAACCTCGACCAGTTGTTTCCATTGGGCAGTTGGCGGACACCCCCACTGCATTCTACAAACAGAAACGGAACACTAGTAATTTATATTATTTCATGCAAAAGAAAAACATTGAAGTTGATAGAACGGCTCGTACATCAGTAACTTCATACGGCAGATAGGACAGTATAACAAGAAAACGCGATCCCAAAAACGAAAACAAAAAATAAAGCTGTAGCGACAATATTACGCATGAAATGTAACATTATTTTACATTCTTTGGACTACCGGTACTTTCGTATAACATCGGAGATAGAATCAGAACAGATGAGACTTTTATAGCACGAGTAGCACTTCGGACACATAGGACTGACTTGGACCAATCGTCCATTGGACGAATCGGCATTGGACCAATCGTACCTCTGGACCAATTGTCCATTGGACAAATCGTCCCTTTGGATGAATCGGCATTGGACCAATCGTCGTTGGACGAATTGTACCAGACCCCAAAATGACAGCGTGTATGCATCAGCCTCACGAAACGCTCAGGAGAAAGCTCCAAGGATCATGAGGGGGCATCATCATGCTTCTTTCGTCGTTTGTGGGAAGTTTCCTACGAGGGTACCACGGAGCTCCATTTCTGTGAGATAGGTGTGAAAACATTCACCGAAGTCTACCAGGACAGGGTTTTGAAGCCAGTGGTCAAAAATAGGAGTCACACCCTTTTCCAAAACCGGCAGTGGACCTCTCAGCAGGATTCCGCACCTACCGATGAAGCGAAGTCAACCCAGGAGTGGCTTCAGGCGAATTTGCCAGACTTCATTTCTCCAGGTGATTGGCCTTCCAGCAGCCCAGACCGAAACCCATCAGACCACAAGTTGTGGGACACACTTGGGGACATGGCTTGCAGAAAGAGACACTCCAGAACTGACAGTCTGAAACGCTCTTCGGTGCGGGCAGTAGCAGCTTTCCCTATGGAGCCCCTGGGTAAAGCTATTGATGAGTGGCCACAGATACTGAAGGACTGTGTGATGGCAAAAGAATGCCATTTTGAAAAATGATTGGTGCCATGTATTCACAAGTGTAACACTTACGTCCTATCACAGGTGTATTAAAACATCTTTACATTTCTTTTGTTATTTCGTTTAACACTTTGCAACAGTATTTATGGTAAGACTAGGTATACTGGGTTCTCTACATTCGCACTCTGCCGTTGTTTTACATCCTCACAAAAATAAATCACAGGCCAATCTAAAAGGTGAGTCTAACAGTGTGCGTGTGTTTATAAAGTTCTTGGTTTTTCCTATCTGAAATTTTTAGCGACTGCATTAAGCCTCCCATTCATATTTCTAGCCATATTGTTGGTTTCCTCCCGCATTAAAATTTCTTAAATTTTGGAGCACGTTCCCTCGACGATACCCCTATGTCCACAGGGCTTGGACTGGCCATCATTCACATGAATTACAAGGACTTTCTTCGATGTCTTAATTTCAAATTCATGTAGAAGAACTATGGCAATACCTAGTGTTGTTGACCGACAACACCAAAAAGCACTGAGCTCTGCAAGCACGAAATTCGGAAATGTTGTATATATGAAACCACCAAAATTCGTTCATATTTCTTTAAAAAATTCTTAAAATTTTACTTCCCAAGACATAAAGTCAGCAATCCATTTTTACCGCATTGAAGCGAACAGGTAAAATTAGTAATGCTTCCCCTTTTAAATCATTTACCGCCAATAAAGGATAATATCCAGAGATAATCACTTTTATTCTATATTGGATTTAATTCTTGGAAAGGCAAAAATATTTAATATGTTATGAGATTTAAGGAACGTGTTGGTTGATCGTGTCTTTAATGAAACGTTTCAAGATTATTCTACATTTTGATTAAGTTAATGCTCAGCATTTGATAAAGTATCATTACAAACATTTTCAAATCCCACAGACATAGGTTATTAAATGAAACAACCATTGGGATATGAAACAAGTACTGTAAAATAAAACAAATATCAATGATAAAAAAACATTTTCATCAGTTTTCTTTTAAAGTCATTGATTTGAACAGCACAACCAATTTGCCGTTACTAGGTGATTTTACCGAGAAAGTATCATCTTCTGAGTGTGTGTTTAATGTAAGGAACACCACTCGATGGGGATGGCAGTCTTTTACAAATACACGAAAGGTCTCGTAAAAGAAAAGGGAAGAAAAGGGCCGTAAGAAAAGATAAAAACAATTTGCGAATGAAAAAGAAGTACTGGCTCCCTGCAAAAAAAAAAAACAAGAAAAAAAACCGCACGTCTCCCGGTAATCCGTAGCCTAAAGCGACTATCCTTAATGTGGCAATTCAAGGATGATTGAACATCAAAGCAACACAGCATTTTTTTACTGTTTTTTTTTCTAATCTATGTGAATAGTCGTGGGCATATGATACCTGAAGGTACTGATAACAGCTGCAAATTGTGTTAGAAGAATTGCATTCAACAAATAAGTGAGAAAGAGTGAACAACTGATCGCTGAATAACACCTGCGTAACCATCACCACAAAAACTGAAGCTCGACAGACAATGATGCATATAGCACCAGCCAAAAGATTAAAACCACCACTGCGTCAGGCAAATAGGCGAGCATGCAACCAACCAGCGTCACGTGACAAGGTCGCAAATGATATACAAGTATATATAATACCTGCGTCGGAGCTCTCTCTGTCAGTATTTCGTTTCGTTTCAACATCGCAAATGCAAATGGTTTATCTGCTTTCGACACAGTCCAGCTCATTATGGCAGTACGCCAGCATCTCCGAAAACAGCGACCATGGTAGTTTGCTCACGCTAAGCAGTAGTCCTAGTTGTTACCTATAAAAGATGGTCCGAAACAGGTGACATTTTGAGCTGTTGAGAAGACGTGGGCGGGACACGCCTCATTGAGACCAGAGGTTAGCGCAAGCAGTCTCGTGTTGTCCGCAGCAACAGAAGGGATACATTGGCTGACATTGCTCCTAATTTCAATTGTGGCGTGGGGCCCAATGTGTCCGAACACGCAATTCATCCTACGCTAAGGATGGGCACATTAGTTAATAGCATCGATGATCGATATCGGTGGTTACTCATTCCCAAAAGATCGATGATCGATATCGGTGGTTACTCATTCCCAAAACATCGATGATCGATATCGGTGGTTACTCATTCCCAAAACATCGATGATCGATATCGGTGGTTACTCATTCCCAAAACATCGATGATCGATATCGGTGGTTACTCATTCCCAAAACATCGATGATGGATATTGGTGGTTACACATTCCCAAAACATCGATGCATCGGTGGGAACTTCGATGTTTTGCAAATAAACTGAAGAATTCGTACTTTTTCGTCTGCAGCAATGAATGGGCAATCCATTTGTAAAATCTCTGTTCAATGTTTTAGGGATACTCAACAATGCAGCATTTGGTAACGTAATATTTGCTAAAACGCCTGATGTACCGGTGGAAACCTTGATGTTTTTTCGATATATCCGTGTGAACCATGATGTCTTGCTAACAAGCCAAAGATATCACACCTTTTGATCTGCAACAACGAATGGGCATATCAGTGGGTAAAATCTCTGTTCAATATAAGGGATATACCAATTCAACCCCAAGTAACTAACAATATCTCTTAAAACGCTCGATGTTTTTGCAATGTATCTGTAGAAACCTCGATGTTTTTTCGATGCATCGGCTCACATGCTTTCGAGGAAAAGATCTCGGTTTTCACCAACGAATCAACTAAAACAGTCAATAGGAAGGTGATATTTCTTTCCTCTTTATACGAATGTAACAAAAAGAAATGCATTTACTTATCGTACAAGATATTCTCCACCAGTTCCAAACATCGGTACGAAACTTCGATGTCTTTTTGATGAATCGGCTTCTGCAAAATCGAGGTTAAAACATTGATCGTCTGTGGCAAAACATCGATGTTCAAAGATAACGATATGTTTAGCCCATTCCTATCCTACGCTCTTGGATATTGGTCTCCACAGCCGCAGGCCCATTCGTGTGTCTATGCCCACAGCCGTTCACAGTGGTCAACGCTTGCAGTGGGCACGTGATCATCGACACTTCACCATAGAAGACTGCGGGAAGTTCTCATGGTCAGACGAATCCCGTTTTCTGTTACACCATGCCGATGGAAGAGCTCGTGTGCGAGGTTTACCCAAGAAAGTCTTCTCACCTGGATGCCCTGTGGGACATATTCATGCGGCTGGACGGAGTGTGATGAACTGGGCAATATTTCTAGAGGTAACACTTGGACCCATTATTTCTGTCGAGTGATCGAGCTCTGATAGTTGTCACGCACTTAAAGATCATGGCTGACCAAGTACACCACTTTATGGCGACTGTATTCCTTGCCGAAGATGGCGTCTTTCAACAAGAAAATGCTCCGTGTCAAACTGCGAAGAAGTTTCAGGAATGTTTTCAATGGTTCCAAGAACATGCAGAGAATTCCATTTAGTGCCATGGGCCCCCAAATTCACCGGACATGAATCCCATCGATATATTTCAATTCTTGTGATTTCGGTTGGAAAAACGGGGATAAGCAGCATGACACCAACCACGCTATTTACAGGAATTGCGGTATCTTCTGCTGCAGTCATGGTACCAAATATCAAGAGACACCTACCAACATCTCTTTGAATTTATGCCTCATCTGGTGAGAGCTCTTTGGGCAGGGAGAGGTGGGCCTACATCATATTAAGTAAGTGGTTTTAATGCTTTGGCTGATCGGTGTAATCATACCACCGATAGAGCTTTGAGTTTTCGTTTGAAGGAGCACAAGACCTACATTCGGAAATGTGACCTAAAGAAGTCATCGATGGCTAAACACTGTTACGAAAAGGACCATAAATTTCGCTTTGAAGAAGCAAAACTAATAAAAGCCAGATTCAATAACCAAACTTGATATTTTGAAAGCTTTTCATATATATCAGAAGTCTTCGCAACCATTTCTATCAATCGCCTGGAAACATCTAACCAAAACACGTGACTGTAAACACCATTTATGATATCATATACAATTTGAATATTTACGTGCCATTCGTCTTGATGAAGCTAGGTCAATACCCAGCGAAACCATGGTCGGCTTGAAAAATTGAATATTTGTAACAAACTACGTTGTATTATCTTAATATATCTATACATAGTATAAAATAAAGTCCCCCGTATGTGTCTGTCTGTTTGTTCGGGCTAATCTCGAGAACCTCTGGACGGATTTTGATGCGGCTTTCACCATTCCATAGAGCTTTTATCGAAGAAGGTTTAGGTGTATGAAATACTAATTTATGACAAAAAGGGAGCCGAGCAGTACCGATTTTAGTGCCAAGTCAAAGAAAAAACCGCCGCCGTTCCCATTCCTTCTTGGATTCCACTGCTTAAACAACGATGCGCGGCCACCGGTTAACGAAACTTTTTTGCTCATTGGGGAAAAAGCGCGAGGCGCATGCGCGGCGGCCGGTCTGACAGCATGTAAGGCCACAGACTAAATGCGTAGTTACATCGGACGCTGAAAGAATTGGTTTATCGGCGCTCGCACAGACTAAATGCGTAGTTCCTTTCGTCCACGCGTATATATCTCTTTGAGTAGCTCTTTAATTAAAATATAAATATTGTATTAACATTATGCCGAAACGAAAATCAAATAAACATAGGTCTTAGTACATTGGACGCTAAAAGAATTTGTTTATCCCGTCATGATAAAAATTTTCAAGAAACAGAACCTCGATTGGCAAATGACAGACAAAGAATGGCTCTTCAAAGAGAAAGACAGTCGCTTGTTGAACGTAATAATCGTCTCTCTTTAGATTCGCCGTAAATTCTAAATTGCTACAGTGCGAAGCCGGGCCGAGGTGCTAGTATTTATATAATCGTCACAAGGCGGTAGTCTTTGAGATCAAGAAGACATTAAAATTTCTGCTGGAGGACTTTGCTGGTAGATTTTAAAATCTTTAAAATGTAGAATACAACAACAGTTTAACCAGAACTATCAACACTTATGTTCCAAAAATCACCAAAATGGAGAATGACATGAAATCCGATACTGCGAGTAATTCATAGATTTATTTCAAGTTTCCCAATTCATTGTGATTGACAGCATGGTTAGCTTCCATCTTCTTTACTTTGGGTGGGAAAAATTCAAAAGCTATACAGGAAGATTTTTGAAGGACAAGATCAGCAACTGTAATCGGTTAGACATGGCAGTTTTCTAGATTCATCTAAACACCTTATAAAAATAGCACAAGAAACAGACTGCCTTAACGTTCTGTAACACCTACGCACAAAGTTTCGGACTAGAAATGCGGTAAAACAGTGATACTATATATTACAGGCGTTGATTCTATTTTAATTTTAATAAGCATGTGATCGTGCATCTAACAATGGGTACAAAAAAGGAAGTCTATAAGTGAAGTCTGATTTTTATTTATTTCTGAGCTAGAACGATTCAGGAAATGTAAGGGTCGTTCAAATGGAACATATATAGGCTGTTGGAGTTAAGTGTACTTCATTACAACATAAGAATGCGTATGCAGGTAAATATGCACATAACACACGGGTGCTGATAGAGATAGAAATAGGCACCCCTAACATTTAGGTAGGTATCCCATCGGTCGATAAGTTTGAAGATCTTCTGTCAGGTGCTTTGGTACCCACAGCGCACACACTTTCGAATACCCCACTTCTTCGAGGAGGAAATTGCCAATGAAACCCCTGCTAATGCCTATTAGGCTGCTAATTCAGTTTCCGTAATATTATGAATAGGATATAATTGATGGAAACATTTAATAAAATGCTTCCCACTAATCAAAAGAAAACAATTATAAAGTATAAAATCTGTAGTTGTGCCGGAACAGTTAGCTGAAACCAGCAGTCTTTATTGATTGTGAGTATAGGTAATTTGAATATATGACACATTTACATTTTTTCACGTGTCGGTGTAATGTACATTTCTTTCCAATCGGAAGTAAATTTATTTTTGGAGAGCCAATAGGTATATACACTGAAGAGCAATTAAATTAGAGACAACTGGCGTTATGCAAATGTAGCGCTGTGGGCGACTCTGTAAAGGGAAACGACATGACGTATGCAGCGATCCGACAATATAATGAGTAATGCGACTGGAATCAGTAAGAGTCGGACGCAGGATGGGTAAGACGAAGGATCTAAGCGCATTTCATCGTGGGCACATTGTCGGGGCCCGACGAATGTGTCACTCCATCTGGGAAGTTGTGCAGGCATTGGGATTTTCACGAGCCACTGTGTCACGGGTGCACCGCACCGTAAGTACATCGAATCTGGTAAAACCATCCGTGCAAGGGCCAACTGCCGTGGACAACAGCGTGTGGATGAGCAGGGTCATCGCCCGCTAGCTCGCCTTGTAACAGCGGAAAGACGGGCCACAGTGCAAGAAATCACTCGGCAATTTAACGCTGGTGCACAAAAACTTGTAAGCAGCCACACCATCCAGAACCATCTCCTCGCTATAGGGTACAGAAGCCATTGTCGTCGAGGGTAGCGCTGCCGTCCGCAAATCACAGGGTGCAAAGATTAGCATGGTCGCGGGAACATCGCCACTGAACCCTAGACATGTGGAAAAATGTTGCCTGGACTGATGAGTAGAGATTAACGTTGGTATATGCGGATGGCAGGTACGAGTATGACGCAAACCACGTGAAACGATGGATCCTTCTTGCCACCAGGGTGCTCTTCAAGGTGGTGGTGGTGGCATTCTCGTTTGGGGACTGTTTACGTGAACTGAAATTTGACCCCTGGTACGTGTGACAAAATCCCTCACAGGTCAACGTTACTGGGATATCCTGGACGACCATTTGCTTCCGTTTGTGCGTCTTCAACATCCCACTGCGGACCTCATCTTGCAACAAGACAATGCACCGTCCCATCGCTCCCGAATCGTAACCGAATGGTTGGATGAGCACAACGCCAGCGTGACCTCGCTTCCTTGGCCAGCTAGGTCACCTGACCTTAATCCCATCGAGCACATCTGGGATGCCATCGAGAGAGATGTTCGAGGCTCTGACCCTCCTCCGTCAAATCTTCGTGAACTGTGGGAGCTTGTTCACGGGTTGTAGATCCGTATTGCTTCCCAAAGCTTCCCGTGTCTTGCTACACGGTACTAGACAGGTATATCTAATTCGATTGTTCTTCAGTGTAATGTTGAGTGTTCTTTCATTTGGAGCAGTTATGAAAAGGTGTTTATTGTTGCCAACATTGAAGCAACTAATATGGAGTGGGCAATGAAAAAAGCATGGATTCTTCAGGTTGAGTCCAAAAGCTCATAACGATTGTTCCAGTGTCTTGTCAACGCCCATGGCAAAGTTGAGAAGAACAGGAAGCTGTAGAAGTTTAAACTGAAATGGAAGGGCATATACAAGTATTGTAATGCTTAGATTAGAAACATGCTTTTCCAGATACAACTTCGATGAAGTTTTACATGAGTTTCTTTACCATTCGTTGTGTTCCTTTGCAGAGTGCTATGGGACCCAGGTTACTGAATTTACGCAATGAATGCACTTTCTTTAATTATGATGTAGTAGCACATTATCAATCCAACGTTTCCTCTAACTGAAAGCGTAACAAATTGTTTTGGACGCCATCATAGGTGGACTACATCTTCGTTTTCCATGTTCGTCTATTAACGAGAATAGGCACAGCCTAAACAGACGAAACAGCAGATGTTTACACATAGTCGTCGTTAATAGTATCTCGCTTCCAAAAACCAAATGAGTTCGCGATAAAAACATAATTTTCTTGACTAGTGATATATCTCAGCGCCCCCTATAGTGGTGCTATATCACAGATTTAGTCGGTTTTGCTACACAAAATACAACAAATAACGACCACAATTTGTATATCTGCTGCTCAACCTGAACGGACTGCACCAGAAACCTTGAACTCTGTTTGACCCATCACAGAAAACAAACATGCGATCCACTTATGATGACGTAATGAATTAGTTGTTGAGGTTTCAGTTACAGGAGGCGTTGATCATGCCTACACGCAATGATAACGTATAGCTAAATTCGTCCAAAGAAGCACATGCACACGGAATCCAATTCAACAATTTGCCACATACGTCAAGATAAAATAAATTAATAGTGAAGACGAGGAAGCAGAATGCTCTAAAGGCAAAAAAAAAGATATGCTTTGAAAAAAGGCAATAAAAAAAAATCACACTTTTGTTTTATTTCATTACTTGTGTTCTATATGCATTTCATTAAAATATACACTGCCGGACAATTGCTAAGGACGGATGACAATAGCAACGATAGCAACCATAAAATGGAAGGCAGGAAAATGTGGAAATTAGCATAAGTGCGGGATACAGTAAGACGTGTTGTGCGTATGCAAATTTTGGATTGCCGAACTTGTTCGTGACGTCATAGCGCTGATAAGAGATATAAAGGATTTGACGCGTTTTGACCGTTGATGTTCAAACGCAAAGTTGAAAAGGAAAGAATCAATTGACGAACTTGCAATTTTCAGTATGTCTTCCCGACATCACCTAGATGATTTTACGCGTGGCCGTATTATTGGCAAGATTGAAGAAGGGCGAAAAATAACAGATGTTGCCAGGGAGTTCGACGTCAGCCACAGTGTTGTTTCAAGGCTTTGGAAATCATTTCAAACGAATGGAGAGTGTAGCAAACGTCACGGGGTAGGTCGTGTTCGCAGTACGGCACCTGCAGAAGATCGGTACATAGTGCTATCATGAAAAAGACACGGGCGCAGCACAGCTAGTGAGGTAGCAAATCAGTTTATGGCTGCTACTGGCAATCGGATCTCCCGAAAAACTGTCGCCAGACGTTTGCATGAAGGAGGACTATACGCCCACTGTCCTGTTGTGTGCATCCCATTGTCCAGACGTCACAGTACCGCCCGTTTGCAATGGTGCCATCAACATCGCACTTGGACTGATAACGACTGGTCTGCTGTCCTCTTCTCAGATGAGAGTAGATACAGTGTATCGTCTGATTGTCGACGACAACTGATCTGGCATGATAGTGGTACTGCATATTGTCCAGCAAACATACAGGAAAGGGACCGATATCCGACATGTAGTGTCATGGTATGGGCTGGCATCATGATCAATGGCCGTACGTCCCTCTATGTGCTTCCAACTGGGACTATGACTGGCCAACGATACATTAATGATGTTCTGCTACCTCATGTTCACATGTTCCGTGGTGCTGTCGGTGATAGATTCATTTTCATGGACGACAACACAACATGTCATCGAAGAGTCGCTGTCCAGGAGTGTCTTGAGAGCGAGGATATTCAACGCCTCGTATGGCCAGCGCGTTCTCCAGATCTGAATCCCATTGAAAATGTGTGGGATGCTTTGGGGAGGAGTCTTGCTGGTTGCCAATGCCCTCCAATAAACAAGGACACCCTCATGCGTGCACTGACAGAGGAATGGGATAAATTACCCCAACAGCTGCTTGATAATGTTGTGCAAAGCATGACACGACGTGTGGATTCTTGCATCGCCTTCCATGGTGGCCATATCCCGTATTGACATCTTACGCCGGAACGCCTGCGGATGGTAATTGCATTTTTTCACGTTTACGTATTCTGCACAAAAGGGCCTGTTTGTCCCTTGAACGCCCTTTCCAAAGCCTTCTGGATTTCAGAGCACAATAAATTGTCTTACTTGTAATGTCCTGGCATTCTGACATTATTTTATTTCACTTGGCATCCAACCACACTTACTTTTTATGCGCTATATAGCCGTTTATGATCCGTCCTTAGCAATTGTCCAGCAGTGTATTTCCACTCCAAAAATGACGTGGAACTAGTTTTTTAAAGAGTGAAACTACTTGTGGTGCGCAGTAACATGCGGATATCAGCGTTTTTAAAAGGTATGCTAACAGGATTTAGGATAAATGTAAAATTTCGGAAGTCCAGCACGAAAATTGTGGCACAACCTATAAAATATTCCCATTCTTCTCCCTATGGCATGGCGTTCTTGTAGGTTCTCAAAGTTGTTAGGCAAAATTATAATGAAATATTCTTCCATGAGCTAATAATTCAGTAAACAGGAAGATCAAAGTTCATAGATCACATATGTTATCTCAAATTTGAAACAATTGTTGAAAAAAACACAAGTCAAAATCATCCCATAAAATAGCTTTAAAGCCTAATTAGAATTTCGTAAATTTGAATTCCGAAACACAGGCTCCAAGGTGCCTTCACTCACGTGTCGTGATACATATTTGGCATATATTTAAACGTCTGCATTCGGTTGTTTCATCTGTAGATGACTAACAATTATACACGGGAATCTTATTACTATGCATGATATCGTTTTTCATCTTCGTATATTTCAAGTATGTGATGCATGTCTTTGATTTACCCTTACTGTTTGAGTTTATTTCTTGTGTAAATTATCTTACTTCTCTTTTAGATTTCTATTTCTGAACGGCAAGCCGTTTCCCCGATTTTCCTTGTACCTTTCGGAAAAAACTAACCGTGCTTCGAAATAAAATAAAAGCCACCCAGAGAGTAAAGTACGTGTGCGGGTGCGTGTGTGTGTGTGTGTGTGTATGGCGCAACGGACGACGGTAAATGGATTATACAGCTGTGTTCGTTGAATAAGTTAAAACTACGATATGGTGATTTAGTCAGAGTTGCTCTTTATTTCTGTTCAAAGAAGAATATTCTTAACAAGCTGTACGGCAACAAACAGGAAGCAAATAATGAAGCCTTCGTAAATAATGTTTCTAGTTTATTTCTATATCAATCCGTTAGGCAGTTAGTGGTCGGTTAAGTATTGTATTAAACATTCCGTACTATTTCAACACAGAAGCCTAACAAAACTGAAACGTGCATTTCTGTACTTTCTCTGGAATATCGCTAAAGTTGTTTAATACTTTTTTGCATTTTTTTATTCTTTGTATGTAGTTGTAAACAGAGAAAGAATTTCCAGAAATATAATTAATGTTTAAAATAAAATTACTTCTTTCTTAAATGTTCTATCTGACAGCCCTTTCTCTGTCTATGAACTACATCTACATTTCCAAGATAACAGGGCATTTTTTAAAATTGGTAGTGGTATTACTGCTTTCTGTAGTCAGTCCAATCATTATTTTAGTTCTGCGTTTAGAAAGAGCTCTTTTTAGCATTCAAATGCCCAATAGTCCATTGGTGACAAATAAGGGGACTTTGAAGGAATATAAGCAAACGGTATAGACTTGATATCAGTCTCTTCTTTCAAATTTTCAAGAAACAGAGTGGTAGATTTGGATGTGTGGCTGGTATCCTTATCCACTTGGAGTTATAATCTCTGAAGGCTATGTGCATAAAGAAATAATATATCGTGTACAAATAAGTTTCAAAGCGTTTTTTGTGTGCTTTATACCGCTAATTTATATATCCGACATCCCCCGCTTTGTTGTCATGTGACCGTAACTGGTGCAGAGTATAAAATGTGACACAGAAGTTAGCCCAACAGTCAGACTCACTTGCACGTCGGTAGGTGAATGATGGCAAGCGATACTGCATATGTTACGAATTTCTTCAAAGAAAAAACTTCTGCAAAAACATGTGCATTAATCTTTTCTATTCTGGGAGAGAATATTGTATCGAAAAGCACGTGTGAGTTTTGGTTCAGACGGTTTAAAGCAGGTAATTTTGGTGTTAGCGATCGAGAACGTAGCCGCGCCACGCTGAAGGTTGAACATGAGCAACTGCAAGCATTGCTAGATGAAGATTCGTCTCAAACGCAAAAAGAACTAGCTCAACAACTAGGGGTAACTCAACAAACCATTTCCAATCGTTTACGCGCAATGGAAAAGTTTCCAAAGGAAGAAAAATACGTTACCTGAACCAGAGGAACAAGGATGAGCGTGTCATGAAGTGTTTGAATCTGTTGAATAAACAACACAGAAAGTCTTTCCTGTGGAAATTCGTTACAGGTGAAGAAAAGTGGATATGGTATGACAATCCCAAACGCAAAAAAAATATTGCGTTGACCCCGATGAAGCAACGACTTCGACACCGAAACGCCAGGCTCACTCCAAGAAATGTCTGTTGTGCATCTGGTAAGATATCAAGGGTGTGCTCTATTATGAACTATTGGAACAGGGTGAAACTGATCTGCTGATCGCTACAAGCACCAATTGCTGCGATAGAACCATAAAATCTGTCGGAAACGTCCATTCACAGGAAAAAGATTGCGTCCTGTGCATTTTTTGCATGACAACGCTATGCTGCATGTCGCGAAAGCGGTCAAGGAAACGTTATTGACGCTTGGCTGGGAAGTTTTGGAACACCCGGCGTATAGTCCGGACATAGTCCTTAAAACTATCATTTGTTCCGATCGATGAAACATGGTTTGGCTGCTGTACGGTTCCGGACATGAGACGAAGTGCAAAAATGGGTTTACGACTTCATCTCGTCACACAACGAAGTATTCTTCATGACTGGAATCCTTCAACTGCCCGACCGATGGCGCAAGGTGATAGATAATGACGGCGCATATTTTGATTTATAAAGGTATTGCTGTTTTCTCTCAAATTACATGTTGGCTTGTCTTAAAACGCTTTAAAACTTAGTTGTACACCAAATATTTCCTATTTAAGTATAAGAGTTAAGACAATATTTTAGTTATATGTAGAATTGATATTAACATTCTTTTCCACTTAAGTGTAATTTCCCGTTGTACGAAAACCCAGTAATGATAATGAATCCTTTACTGAAAGATCTTTTGATTCTTGGAACCAAGTTTGTAAGTCCTTTTATGCCCTTTTGCGACAGTAAATAGACTTTTTTGTTACAGTCGTTTAGGCAGATCAATGCTTCATCAATAAGTCAGAATAGTTTTCCATCTGTCCGCGGCTTAGTGATTGTTATAAGGAAGTCTACACCGTGTTCTGCGCAGGAACGTGTCTAGGTGAACATTATGTTTTTTTCTTTTCAGCATCCAATCTTTGCTTATTACCTTGTTTACTGCAGTTCATACAAAGGTTTTTGACGCCTATTTCGCTACTGTTGTTTGGGTCAATGGATCTTCATTTAACACCTGAGACCTTACTTTTGAAATAGCAGTAAAAGTACGTACCTTCTTTGGGAATCCTTTCGGTGTTCTTTTTCCTGTTAAAAAACATAGCTTGACGATTTTTTCCTCTGTTATTAATAATATTGCTTATTTCACATTTAGAAATGCTAATTCCATGACTTTCACAGCGTTTTTTAATTACAGAATACGATTGTTTCTCCTAGTAAAGAGCAAAAACCTAACCCTCTATCCATAGCTTGTGTGCTGCGCCATTTTCATAGCAGACGATATTAGGTGTGTAACTTAATTCTCGACCACAGGCACGACACGTCCATAGCAAATTATAGCAAATCGAATGCGTACCTAATCAGGAAAGTAATCGCCGTCGTGTTGGATACATTTGAGCCATCAGTCAGGGAGCTGCCGACTGCCACTGCGGAAAAAAAGGGCTGTTTCGAATTGATAAAGTTATCAATACCTGTGTGGACCTCCTCGACAGAAGTGAAGTGCGTATCACTCAGGTGATGTTGCTGGGAGCGAAAGAGGTGATAATCCGACGGGGCGAAGTCTGGAGAATACGCCGGGTGGGACAAAATCTCCCATCCCAGGTCGGTGATCGTGTTTAAAGTCGTTTTCGCGGCGTGAGGACGCGCGTTATCCTGAAGCAACAGGACTGACCTTCTGCCCTTGCCGGTGTATGGCCTTTTCGCCTCCATTGCGTCACTCACACGAATGAGTTGCTGACAATAACGCTCAGCATTGACCGTTTCACCGGGTTTGAGTAACTCATAGTGTACGACACCGCGCTGATCCCACCATATGCACAGCAGCAACTTCCCGGCATGGATATTCGGTTTGGCGGTACTGGTGGTAGGCTGACCTGGATAAACCCACGATTTGCGCTGCTCAGGTTTATCGTAGAGGAGCCACTTCTCATCACAGGTCAAAATCTTGTGGAGGAAATCCTTCTTCTTGAATCTGGAGAGCAAGGACACAGTAGCATCGTAGCGCCTCTACTTGTTCGTAGTTATGAGTTGGTGGGGCAATCAACGGCCCTCCTTGTGAATCTGTCCAACCTTGTGCTGGCGCTTTGCAATGGCTTGCCGTATTACTCCGAGTTCCTGGGCGAGCTCTGACTGTGTGTGACAGGGATCCGCGTCCAACAGTTGTTCTAGGTCCTCATCGTCAACTTTCCGTAAATGCCCCGGGCGTTCTTCACCACGGAGATTGAAATTTCCCTGCTTAAACGGCTGGAACCACTTCTTACACGCACTGTAGGACACAACAGCCTCACCCAAAGCAGCGCAGATCATTTGCTGGGCTTTCGCGGTACTTTTATTCAGCTGAAACCTGAAAGAGGAGGCAGTGCCTCAAATGCTGCTTCTTGGACAACATTGCTTTCACCGTCAACTTTCGTCCCTTATGTCACTACAGCTGTGAGCGGTTACAGTTGCGTGGAAAGATGTTAGATGGCGCTGCAATCAGTCCTTATCGCGCACAGCTATTTGCATTTGCCCAAGTTCTATGATCGCTTGCTGTTAGGGGCCGAGAATTAGGTTGCACACCTAATAACTGCAGCATATATCTTTCGTGTTAATCCAACACGTTTTTGCCGGTTTCAATTCTTTAAACTTCTTTTATTTTGTGTAATTTCTTATCAAATATATTCTAAAAAAATGTGAACATCTTCTGTAGTAAGCACATCATGCGGGTTAGCGACGCTACCTAGGACGTAAAATATCTGAAAATAGATTTCAAGTAACGAAAAAGTAAATTTGTTGTTAAGTAAATGTACATGGTTGGTATTGAAGAAATTTTAAAGCAAAATGCAATTTAACTTACAACTTTCGATTTGTACGGAGCACTTCTGTTGATCATGAGGGTAAAATTTCAAGTCAGTGTGGCAGGTCAAAATAACAGACACTCTGAAAGGGAAATCAACATTGATAACAGTATCAAGTATGAGAGCATTATATGTAAGAAAAGAAAGAAAGAAAACAAATAGAAACTATGATATGCAGTTGATATCAAATCAGCGGGAAGCCACTTTATTGCATTTGCTTTCGATGTGAGTTTAGAGGTCGCTTGCATCGCGCATCTGCAGTTCAACACCCTTAAAAGCAGTGTTTAAGAAAGAACTGCAAAGCAGACTTTCAGATAACGTGTGACGTCACGCGTAGTCAGCGAATGTTCGTACCGAAATTCGTTGAACATACACTCAGTGACGTAACTACCACTCCCGCAGCCCCCGAAACTGCGCGGGTGGGGGTAACGAAAGGGCGTACTGCAGCTGCCAGTTATAGTTTTATAAAAAAATTCGAAAATGCGCAGTAATTAACTAAAAGATTCATATTTTGCTTTAAGATGAACACTGACATGTCTAGGGTCCAGTGGCGACAGCTGGCGTTACTGGACCCTAGACATGTGGGCGGCTCTATAAACGTAAACGACATGACGTATGCAGCGATCCGACAATATAAGAAGTGATGCGACGGGAATCAGCAAGAGTCGGACGCAGTATGGGTAAGACGAAGGCTCTAAGCGCATTTGATCGTGAGCAAATTTTCGGGGTCCGACGAATGTGTCACTCCATCTCGGAAGTCGTACAGGCACTGGGATTTTCACGAACCACTGTGTGACAGGTGCACCGTGAGTACATCGAACCCGCTAAAACCATCCCTGCAAAGTCCAACTGCCGTGGACAACAGCGTGTGGATGAGCGGGGTCATCGTTGCCTAGGTCGCATTGTAACAGCGGATAGAAGGGTCACAGTGCAAGAAATCACTCGGCAATTTAACGCTAGTGCACAAAAACGTGTAAGCAGCCACACCATCCAAAACCATCTCCTCGCTATGGGGTACAGAAGCCATCGTCCCACGAGGGTATCGCTGCTGACCGCACATAACAGGGTTCAAAGATTAGTATGGGCGCGGGAACATCGCCACTGGACCCTAGACATGTGGGAAAATGTTGCCTGGACTTATGAGTAGAGATAAACGTTAGTACATGCGGATGGCAGGTACGAGTACGACGCAAACCACGTGAAACGATGGATCCTTCTTGCCACCAGGGTGCTCTTCAAGGTGGTGGTGGTGACATTCTCGTCTGGGGACTGTTTACGTGAACGGAAATTTGACCCCTGGTACGTGTGACAAAATCCCTCACAGGTCAACGTTACCGGGATATCCTGGACCACCATTTGCTCCCGTTTGTGCGTCTTCAACATCCCACTGGGGACCTCATCTTGCAACAAGACAATGCACCGTCCCATCGCTCCCGAATCGTATCCGAATGGTTGGATGAGCACTACACCAGCGTGACCTCGCTTCCTTGGCCAGCTAGGTCACCTGACATCAATCCCATCGAGCACATCTGGGATGCCATCGAGAGAGATGTTCGAGGCTCTGACCCTCCTCCGTCAAATCTTCGTGAACTGTGGGAGCTTGTTCAGGGGTCGTGAATCCGTATGGCTTCACAACGCTTCCGGTGTCTTGTTGAGTCCATGCCGAGACGAATCGCCGCCGTCATCAGGGCGAAAGGTAGTGCTACACGTTACTAGACAGACATCTCTAATTCAATTGCTCTTTAGGGTATTTAGCTTTGCCTAAATCAATGTCTAGTTTCACTTTTAAAACACTGAATGTCATAAAGATTGAAAATGTTCGGCTCTTTGACTTCGGGTCGTATTACGATTGCTCTGCAATGTGTTGTAAATAATACGATCGCTCTCCCATCACCCTCTCTGCGCTGCTGAGGCCACTTTGGCATTCCCCATGGAGGATGTGGGAAAACAGTCAGTTACCTAGGATTACGTGCACAACAGGAGTCAACATTTATTCACAGCAGCCGCAGATCTACCATGTATAAGAGGGTGATTTCTTCAAGTGATTTATTTTAGTTTTCGACAAAGCAATTACACGTATTGTCAAATCTATTACTTAAAATGTTAAAACTACAGGGCTCTAGGTACCGCCATTATTTCTGCAGGCGCTCTCCCTGATTTCCTAACTCCCACCGCCCAACCACCACACACACACCCCCGCAAAAATGCATGCATCCTCCCTCGTGTTCGAAATCTTGGGAAAATTACTGTGCTTAGGGGTTGCTGAAGTAAATCTTGCGGGGGCGTTTTGCTAGTTACGCCACTGCATACACTGAAACCCAAAAGATTATGACCACTTGCCTTACAAAATATTGGTCCTCCATGTGCCGCCAAAACAGTTCTTACCTGGCAAGGCATGGGCACTACATGAGTTCTAAAGGCTTCTTGTTGTAGGATCGAGTAAAAACACGTTCCCAGCAGACCTTTAACTCTTTTAAATTACTTTGTTGAGACGCCGCAGATCGAATTTGCTGTTCCAATACAACCCACAGATGCTCGGTTGGTTTGATGTCTCAGGAATTTGAAGGTCCGGGAATGTTAACAAACCTGGCAATGTGATATGTCGCATTATTCTACAGAACGAAGGCACTGCTATAGAGGAATGCCATCAACGTGGAAAGAAATACCTGGTCTTGAATTATGCTTAGGTAGATGGTAAACGTCATAGTTTCTTGAACGTGAGTGACTGGACCCAGAGTTTACCCGCAGAACATCCTGCAGAACATTGCCCTAAGCCATACACTTCTTCCTCTGGTTTGTTTTCATCGCAAGGTGGATCCATTTCCCCAAGTAAACGACGCACGGGTGTCCGGCTGTCCACAAGATACCACGGGAAACGAGATTCATCGGATCAAACCTTCTTTCGGTCATTCAAGGTTAGTTTCAATGCTATGACGAAGTAAATTTCTCCATCGTTTTTATGCCAGAGGAAGGATTCGAACCCCCCAACTCTCGTCTTCGGAGCTCCGAGTGCTACACTGGTATGTGCTCTCACTGCTATCTGCCTTTGTCTCATGTGCGTTCTGCGGTGCAGGCACGTCACAATGCTCGTGTGCCCCTTGTTAAACTTTCGGCAGTGAATCAAGGTGAGTAGCATGTGAATTTTCGAGTGTGACAGTGAATCATGTTTAGTAGCAATGGGGCTACGTCCTGCAACTATTGAGCCCCATTTTCAGCAGGGTCGGCCTACAGTGTGGCGTGACACATTACTCTCGTCAGCAGAATTTAAATTACCGGCGAGCTGTGCCACAGCATCCCTTCTGTTGGCTGGAATCATACTGGATAGTCTTCACTGATATCTAGCATCGATGAGCAGTCGAGGTTTTTTCTTCCTTGGACCACTTTTTGAAATTACTGAACACGGTTGACCGTGAACAGCCCACGAGCCTTGCCGTCTCGGAAATGTGCTGACATGTCGTCTGGCGATTAAAATTTACATTTGTCACAATCGCGTAAGTCCGCTGTCTTTCCTATATGAAGAACAATAATAACACACATTCACGATGCTCAGTAGTTGGTGTTATTTATACCGTTTCATGGCCTTCACACACGACGCCGGTTGACAGAGTTGCTTCGATTCGCATAGACAGACGATTATCGTAATTGTTTTACTCTTCGGTGTGTTCCTACACTTCTTGAATCACAAAAAAATACTATGCCCAATTAGAGAACATTAGCAAAAAGAGTGACGTATAACCATAACTTTTTCTTTCTTGTAAACTCATGGGAAGTCCGAAGCATCACATGAAGCTCAAAGGGCATCACGCAGGTATTAACACTGATTTCAATCGTATCTACGTAAGACATGTTGCCAGAAGAACGGACCATCGATGGACAACCGAAATTTTAGACTAGAATCCAATTACAGAAAAAGACCCAGAAGAAGACCACTCAGTAGGTGGATGGATGAAATTCGAAAGCATGCCGGAGTAACCTGCGAGAGACAAGCTCAAGACAGACAGTTGCAGAAGAAACTGGGGGGACATTATTTCTTAGGGGCTTTAATTTCTTCCTGAATATCAACGCTCGAAAGGTGCAAAATCAATTATTGTAAACAACTGACAAACCAATATTGCCAAGAGAATCAACATAAAAAAAACATAAAAAATTTACTCAAATTTGGAACTGCGCGCAAACAAGCTCTTGTATTTTCAGAAAATCTGCGAATGCGGATAAATGTTGGTGAGGTAAATAATTAATTATTTCAAGCGCTATCTAAGAACTTGTTCGAGTAACGAACATCAAAACCAGCAATAAAACCCAATATGGCGGTATATTTTCTCATGTGTCAACATGGCACCAAGTCGAATTACCTTAAGAGTAACGAACGTTTTTAAAAGTCTGATTTGGAATTCGTGCCGTTAACCACGGTATTTTCCTGACTAATGGCTCTGTGGAAGTGAGAGCGCTCCCTTCTCTAAGACATTTCGAACTTTGGTTGAAAGAAAGTAAATGCGATCAGGTATACTTCATTAAATGACCTGAATGTAATTAATTGCAGCTTTGACAATATAAATGTTTGCCGCTAAGATTTGGAAGTGGGCGACCATTCCCAGGAGTGATTCTGCTCGTTTCCTGAGTTAATTCGGGCTCTTGTTATTTGGTGCTTCCCGGTGTCTGGTCACGGAGTCCGCAGCATTCTTCTTCCGAGCGAATGTATTTGTGTGACAGGGAATCGAAGTGGTAATTGCCTAAGACAAGTGTCACTGAGGGAATGTGATCAAGGCTCATGAGCGAGAAGGCATGGTAATCAGCATCTCCTCTTCTGCTCCACTTGCTCTGCCATGGCGATACCTTTTGTTATTTCTCCCGAGGTCTCGGGATATCGACAGGACTTAAGCCTTTAAATGAGGGTGCAGGAAAAGGAATCAAGCATTTACCCCCATTTGCTCTAACAGAACTCCAGCACAATACTTTTCTGCATGGCATGCTGTCATCTAAGGGTCATTAAAATTGAATGCCACTGCCATTAGTGAGCAGAATGGTTTAAAGTTTTAAAATTTAGCAAATTAAGCAGAGAACTTTAGTCCCGTAATGAAAGTATGGAATAATTTAATCTTGCAAGTCTCTTTCAAATGTTTAAGTTCTTTGAAAAAATTCTTGGATTTAGGTGCTCTTTTCGCATCAACTGCATAATAAGATCCTGATCCCAATATATCTGTGAAAAGAGAACAGTCCATAGAGTTTCGCGCATTTTCTCATCAACGGAACAAAGTAATTGAAGGAAAGGTATTGATATTGCTTTGTCTGAGTAGCGCAGCACTTAGTAGCAATGCTTTAAAATAGCACTGCTATAAAGTTTACTATATGTGCTAATTTATTCTACAAAATGTAAACATACATATCATTTAATGTGCGAATATATATCCAGCCCTTATTTTTTGCCTTTCACTGCTTGAATTCTGAACAACCTAACAGACTCGATTCTAGGTGTCCCGTAGAGAACTTTCGAAGTTATTAATAACCATGTGTAAATCCTGAGTCACTTCAGAATATTTCAGAAAGCTGTCTGGCTGAAAATAGGCTCTATTGGCATCCCTACTTCCGCCGAAGCCTAAATTCATTGCAGTTGCATGATTTTTCCGAAATTCCGAGCTTCTAAATAAGCCGAAAGATTCGCTAGCCCTCAGATCGAAATGTATTTGTAAATATGTATACCTATGTACATTCGTATGCCGCTAGCCGAATTACAATAGGCTTAGTGCATTGCACCTGTATTGTGTGGAGGGGATTATCTCCAGGGCACATTAAGGAGTGAGAGACAAGTTTAAGGGTGAGACAAGTAGCCCCACTGGGGATTAACTCCGGAAATCCGATAGCAGGGAGATTTTCTCTGAAGTTTTAAGAGAGAATGGACACTTGGCTCTTGAAAGTGGAAGAGAACAGACGGGACTAGAGTTTTGAAGACAGCTGTCGGGTTTTCGACAAACCACTATCATCTTCCTTTTCAGGGTGTAGTTGATTTGGTGAGTACTGATTGCTACTCCAGCAATCCGGATGTGGTTTTTGTGAGTTTCAGTCCTTTCCACCTCGGGGACGTCAGCGGCTGGATGGTATTGTGGTGCGCTGAGATCGTTACTGTGGTGCTAGGCCCCCCCCCCCTTCCGTCCCCTCTCTCCCTTTCCGCCCTGGACTGGTGTCTCAAAAAATAAGCCCTCCTCTCCTTTCACTATTTTTCTGTTTGTCTTTCTTATTGAGTTCACTTTCTCAGATATCCTAGCTTCCTATTTCTAAGGGCAGTTTTATAGTTGGGATGAGAAACTCCCTTCCTAAAACTTTTTCAAACACAGCGTAGAATGGACACTTGATTTTGGGGAGTGGAAAAGAACAGACGGGACTGGAGTTTGGAAGAGAGCTGTCGGGTTTGTGTGTTGCCGTCGGAGACGATTTGTTTTCGGAGGGAGATCGGTATTGCGTCGCGTAGCTACAGCGGCAGTGACGGGAACCAAGTCAAAGAAAACAGTCCGTTAACCAATCCTGGAGAAATCCCAAGCCACACAGTTTTAGCGAAATGTACTGTTAGTTTTGGGTTATTGTTGAAACAAAAGGGCCTGAATTCCATTTTTCTTCGATGTGTGTGATTCTGCTTTGGGGGGAAAAATGTGTGACGACCCTCGCTGGATCGGGCCTATGATGAGTAAGAGCTATAGAGGAGCGAGGGTCGTTACATCAACATTCTTCGGTAGACTATGAAAAGAGTACTATTTTTTCAATTCACCAATCTGTTCCCTAAAAGTATGGCACGGGTATTTGCATCATTCTCATCAGCAGTAGACATCCAGGTACTTAGATACTCCTTTGAAGGAAAACGCTGCTGTAATACTATACCGAAACCCATCAATGAATTTCAGTTCCTGATATAGTCTCCCTCTACCACCAAACACGACCATGTGTGCCTGTTCTTTTATGATTTATACGGAAACCGGAGTGACTATGTGAAAGGAACGAAATCAACGCAGGAAGTCACCGATCAAGGACAATTCCTCGATCACAGGGACGACAGCGACAACACGTCTTTACATGCGAGCGCAGCTAGTGGTAAAGACAAATGAAACGAAGTAAGTTTAACACTGCACTGCAGAAAATTATTGACTTTCCCTTCCGACAAGGAATAGGTTTCTGGAGCAGCAGTTCAATGGGGAGATGTCATTAACCCTTTAATGACTATGACCCAAAAATCACGTATCACTCTAAAAAATATAGCGCCCGAAACTGTCTGATGTTTCACTTCTTTGTTTAATAACAACAATAGTGACTGAGGGTGACTCCTGCTGATCCTCATAAAAAAGAAGAATAAGGGTAGGAATTCTAACTCACTCTCGACAGGCGTTTTGGGCGGCTATGGTCATTTGTACGCACGAGCGTTTTAGGAATTATGGTCGTTTAAGGATTAAAAATAATGTATGATGACGCCAACGCAGAAAGCGAGACGAAATAGGCCATGCTCGTCGCATTATGTCTTCATACAATGCTTACTGAATCAGTAAGATACAATATTCTAATAAAATGAAATTTTAAATAAAAGCGATGCTATTAAACGTCAATCTATCATGAGCACAGTGGCAGGAAAAAGTAACGCCAATTCAGAATATTTCACAACGCTCCAAAATCGTGTGGGTCATACAAGAAAATTCCCAGAAAAGACAATGGCGGTAATAAGCCCAAAGATGAATCGATCATGGTGTTATGTTTCTCCTTTGTTTTCTTTTCTTGCAACGGTACCTACCATAGAAAAGTTTACTATTTCTAAAATACAGATAGCGTTCATGATCTCTATACGTTACTCGAAAGAAGAAATATAACTACTATTTGTGAAAATTGCAACACCATGAAGGACTACTGATATGAGGTTGAAACTTACAGGTTATCTTACAACAAGTTAGGAATGCAAATGACTAGAATGGCAGTGAAAATGCGTTTAAAGTTTTGGAGTAGCGCTCTCTGAAATTTCCAGGTTTCCGTGTAAAGAGATGGTTCAAACGAGATATTGACAAAGCAAACAGGAAAATTTTGGCCAAAATAACCTCAGCCTAACAGAAAAAAATTTCTCTTTTCTTCTGCAGTCGTAGGATGGGGGCTCAAAAATGGCTTGCTGATTTTAGCTTTTACATCATTCATGCCCTTCAGCTCTTTCTTGATTTTTGAAATGTCCTACTTCTTACTATCTTCATTTCCATTGCTTTTCGAAATGGATTTTGTCTTCTACAAACGTTTCCTATTCATCTTTGATGACTGTCTTTTAATTTTTCACTGTCTTCTTCTGATTCCAAGCACTTCCCTTGTGGCGTCATTTCCACCCTGTTATTTTAATTATATAAGCATCACCATTTCTATTCTTTCCAAGTGTTCTTCCTTTTTACGATTGCCGAAGATTATTATGTAAAAGAGCAGGGTTTAAAGCAGTTCATCGTATTTTCGTTTTCGCTTTGAATGGGTCTATCTCGTCACAGATTTCCCCCTGACGTCTCTTGACATTTATTCCACAGCTTGATCTTACTTCTTCCCTCACTATCACCGCACAGCTCCCATCTGATTGTAAGGTTGAGCCGAGGTATTAAAATTGTTGTGTTCCTGTTCGCAATTTACCTTCTCTGCCATGTATTTGGAAATATTCGTCTTTACTGGACTTACTTTGGAGAAGATGGGTCTCCAAATTCATATTAACGGAAGTACTGACAAGCAGACGAAATCAACAAAAATATTTTAAAAAATTAATCTCACTACAATATAAAAATGAATTTTTCCATTCCGATTTCTAGCTCAGGAGATACGGTTTTAAAACTCGGATTGAAGAAAAGTCAGGCACAAGGGAAAATGAGAAGGAATATCTCACCCAACTTACTTAAATCCATAAAAACAATGGATGTTTCCAAAGCATCTTCTAGGGAAGGATACATCTTTTGCAAAGAAGGTGAGAAAGAACAGAAAGATACGGTGGAAATGTACTTATAAATATATCTTTTCCAGTCCAAAATCAGTCGGCGTAGATATCGTGTTCACACGCAGGAAACAAAGAAACAACATGAACAGCTTCTCGGCAAAAGAAGTAGCGAAGAACTCCGTTCATACTCACATTTTTCTTTACTCGTAACGAGGCACAAGAGTTCTTAATAAAATATTTCGTAAGAGAACAGCTGTGAAATCTCTGAGAACAGTAAGAACGGTTATCATGCTTCCATTTATATTGCTCTTACATAATGGCCCGACATTGACATTCGAGCCAGAACTGGCCCCTTGGGGAAGGAGCAGAATCATGTGGGCAAGAATCCCCTGTGAACGCCTCTTTTGCTGCAAAAGTCATTGATTTATAAGCAAACAATACCCCGAAGATTTCCTGTTTTCCTCAAGTCTTACACATCACAAGATGGAACAATGGATGGAGTGCTTCAGATTTCCGACGAAATACCTTTTCATTTTATGGGTTCTTAGAACTCATATGAAATTGATTTTCCCTCAACATAATTGAAAAAGATTATATTTTTTATAATTTCAGAACTTCTGAAGAAAAAGATAAACGTATATCATTAACATCTTACTGCCTCGTGTACCTCTCAAACAAAAGTTCAAAAATAGAGAAAGTGAAGACCAAATCTCAGCTGATATATATCCTTTGATTCCGCTGTTGTAAAAGGGTAAGTTATTGTTAGAACAAAACTTGGCAGGCTCGTTAGTAAGACGTTTTACAAACCCTCAACTCCAAGTGGTAGATTCGCTTTGTCATTGAAGTTATAGATTTTCAATGAATTCGCTGTTAATAGCATCCCAATTGGCAAGAATATTTCCTATTAGTTCTGCAATTTAACTGTATTGCTCGCTAAATGGGTGTACAGCCCTAGCCATACACATGCCAGACTTTTTCAGATGGGTCCAAATCAGCAAACCAACGGGGAACAGCATGAACATTGCCTGCTAAAAACCATTGAGACGAGGGGTTAGCAGTGTGAATTAAAGGTTATCTTCCAGGTATACCTAACATGTGCCACAAATCACTTCACCGTATGGCAGCAGATAATCTTCCAGTACTTTTCGATAGAACGCAGGGTTGCTATGGTTGAACATAAGGACAGTGCCAGATTATGACCCAGATTTCCACTCAGTCACGTTTCCATGGTCTTTTTGAAAACACAAAAATTTGTTTTCTCTACAAATATCATGCCAGTGGCCCTACCATTCATCAGGGACCGTCCATGTTGAACTGCTTTCATATCAACAGCCTGTCTTCTAATCATTCCATCAAACATTTTGTGAAATTTGAACGTACATTGGTGTCCAAAAACTAAGGACGAAATGTATTGTACCTGTATGAGAAACACAATACATGACCGTAGCCAAATGAGGAAATAATTGTATTACCACCATATGAACACATGACATAAGAACATAGTTTCTGAATGGGTACACAGTGCTTACCAGTAACCAGGCAGAGAAACATTTAAGTATGGAATATGTCCATCCTGAACTGAGACACAGGTCTCACAACGTCATGACATGTTGAGCACCAAGTGATACACAAGTTCATGAGCAAAATTGGTCCACTCCTTCCTCACAGCACGTACAATGCCCTGCTTGTTTTCTGGAGGGGTTACGAGCACCAATGCGTCTCACTGAACATCCTCGGTCTTCAGAAGAGCTTGTACGATGCGATGCCACGTTGTCACCCAAGAATAAATAGTCGTCGCTCATAGCCACGGTATATCAACATGATGTTGAAAAACTTCATTAGAATATCGTTCGCCCGTCATAGTCCTATTTTCCAGCACCTGTAGCTTGGTGCGCCCATTAATCGTGATACCGCCTAACACCATGACCACGACAGCACCGTATCTGTCAGTTTCCTGCACACTCTTGCTCTGGTAAGCAGTACCACTTTCATTTCAGATCAAGTGAAGTGTAAAATCCGAAGATTGACTGAAACAACGCTCATATGTGAAGAGCTTATGGGCCTATTGATGACGTGCCTAATTTGGAATCTGGAAATCCTCATATTGTCGGAACCGTACGGAGGAAGTGGTACTTGCGCGTCTCTGCATTGGGTATTGTCGTTTCACCCACCGCTCTTCGCTGTGTGACGACACTGCGCCGATGTGTGAGACGTGCAAATGCCGACTCACCGTCATGCATCTTCTGTGTAGCTGTGTTTGTTTTTGTGATGTACGTTTTCATTTCTTTCCTTCTCATTTGCTGACCGAGGACGCCGCTGCGCTCCAGCGGCTACTAGATGACCACTGCGATGCTCTCGCTGTCTTCTCATTTTTAAAACAAATTGAGTTTTTTAAACGTATCTAGATTTTAGCCCTATCATCATTCTCATTTTTCAGTTTTACTGAATCATCTAGATTTTAATCATTGTACCATGTTTTTAATACTGTTTGTTTCATTGTCTTTTCAGCCCTTCCATTGTTCTCATTTTTCAGTTTTACTTGATCAGCCAGATTTTAAGCTTTATACCACGTTTTTAATACTGTTTGTTTGTCTTCTGTCTGGCGCTCTTTGGCCAAACATGGCCCTTGCGCCATAAAAACCAACCAACTTGTCTAATTCCTCTGGATACGACATAGAAGGACGCAGACTACAGGTATTCGTGCATATATCACTATATGTCGGAGACGTCTTGCGACATTTTGCCGGAATTTCCGCATTCCTGTGTTGGAATGGAGGCGACTCGCAAGCTGACTAGCAATGATGGGGCGATCACGTTTTTCTGTTACAACTGAAAATCTGCCTTCATGCCTCGTAGTAGAGCGAGGTACGACATTATAGCATATATCTGGAACACATTCCATTGATTTGAATTGCTACCCAGAGCCTCGATACCACACTATTCGCTATTCCAAACTCCCTGATAGCATCACTCACTGTGCGGCTCTCTCCCAGCTTCCATATAATTCTTTCTCTCTTGAAATTGTCTGACTGACGTCTTTGAGGCATAACGTGAATTTCACATTCGTACGTTGAGGTCCAGATTTTATACTTCCGATGGATGTCGCCTACCACGTCTCTTTCTATTTTATCTTGCTTAAGTGGCACCACGTGACCCCTGTGCGTACGATACATAAACTCGAGAAACCAATGATTGTCCGATTTGCTGATGTCTCTATTGAAATCTCCGGTAAGAATGATCGGTAGGTCCCACAAACGTAACCCGTCGAAGTCACTGAACATCTGTACAAACTTGCGTGCGTAACAACCCAACATTAATTATGTACCAAAATCAATGTTCAATCACCTTTAGTTCAGAAGTATTGAAAACTAAAGCAAAAGTATACTCGCGGCTCAGAGCACAAAAATGGCCATCCACATCGGCGCACAGTCACGAACTGCCATTGACTCGGCGACCCCACCATTTATAATTGTCACTAAATGTTATCTATGTGATATCAAACTACACTAGCGTCGTCGCCAAGCTTCCGATAACCCAGGAGTTATTGCGAGTTGAAAGCGGTCACACAGTCATGTCGGGTCTACCGCTAATCTGCATCGTGCCATAAGACGTAGTTTTACGTCAAAAGCCATGGTTATGGCAGCTTGATAGATTTACGGAAGACTACTTTCTTGCATGGTAATGTGAACGAAAATAAACTTCCCGTCTTTTTAAAAATACTAGGGGCTGCGCCTCAAGACTCGCTACGTTCGTTTCCAGAGCAGCGCTCGGTTACCACAGCCCGATGTTCAAGTATATTGCAACGAAATGAAAATGTTCTCCTAATTGTTCAATAATTTTTGCGCTGTATCGATTCCAAGATGGAGGCTTGTTTCCAGTTTTTGTTTCGCTCCTGGTGAACTCCCTGTTGGATTTTTGCGGAACTTTTTTCAATTTCTTTCTATTTTTATTGAAGGACTTTGCTCCACCTCCATTTCGAAGTTTCCGAGTTTGTTTACTGTCGTTATTTTTTGGAAGGGCGGAATTTTGTCGTTTGAACTTATAGCACTTACTAAATTTACCACTAAAGAAATCAAAAGCGGTCCAGAAAGCATTTTCGTAAACTGTAAACCGTTATGCTAAACCGTTAAACAACTGAGATAGCTTTACCAACAAAACATATGCATAACAAATTCTCTGCGTCACCATGGCAGCAGGTCACGAGACCAGAACGTTCCTCTGTTGTTATCGTGAAGACAGACAAGCCGTCCGTTTCTTTCCTTTGCGTCTTTAAAAAATGCTTAAAAATCAAAAATTGACTTTCTCCTAAATGTTGTTTTATAAAAAAGGGATTATAGTTGTAAGTTTATGGTGTAAAAATTGCAATGCGTTATGATTTATAGTTTGCCATATATTCGTTTTTTTTAAATGGATCCCATCACGAAATAGAGAATTTTGCGAAATTTAAAAATTTAATTTCTCGTAATCTAAATCGAAATTCAACAAAAGAGCGCGGTGCAAAACTTTGGTCACGACACTACGTGCCTACAAAGTTTCGTGGTTCTGTTGCTGTTTGTGTGTCTGGAACTCGACTTGATAGCACTTTTTTGCTAACCTTAACTTTGAAATACAATAACTCTCGAAGTATCGCCAGAATCGAAAAATGATGTGTGTTCTCCAAACAATTCTCTAGAAAAGATGTGAATTTTATATTTTTGGGTTCTATACGTTTTGCGCTGCGAGCAAGGAAAGCAAGAGTGTCGCGAAATTTCTAAAACAGCGGCAGCAGTTACTTTTTCATAGAAGGGAGAGATACATGGACATTAAGTTGGTTTACCTGTTACTGAAAAGTATTTCTCCAGTTTCTTCAAGTCGCAGAAAGTGGTTGGGCACCATGATGTCATGTATCTCGCCTTTAATGTCATTCACGAAGAATAAATCGGGTTTCCAGATCTTGTTAGCCTCAGCGGCGCGAATTTTCCTTTCTGTCTTATCACTGGGTTCCAGTCCCTCATCCTTCCACTTCTGGCTGAAGTCCAATCTCTCATCTTTCCATTTCTGACGAAAGTAGCACTGCAGTGTAAATTCCTGCAAGAGGCGATACTCTCAACACCAAATACAACTGAAGAACAAAACTGAAATCTTTGTTTCAAATTAGTAATAAGGGTTTTTTCTTTATGTATCAGTTTATTCCAAACAAGACCAAAAAATACAGTTCAATCTGTTTATGAGACATGCAGCAGCTCAGCATCTGAATAAAGCACGTGAAGAAGATCACGGCTAACATTAATTATCGCGGGATGCGAATTTTACCGGAGAGATATCTCTGCGAAAGATTTCTCTCCCGAAAAATTCGTTGCCTGAGATTATTATGTCAGCCGTGATTTCGTTTCCTCTCTTTATTCTGTTGACATCAGCTTATTAGACGAAATTGCAGTTGCTAATGTCCTTTATTTGAAACATGGAATTTCGTATTTTCATGAATACTAGTACATTTGAGATATATAAAATGAAAAATAAATAATATTATGTTTAGAATAAGAGAATTAATACGTCTGGTAAATGAAAAATTCGGGCGACATTTCATTTTGCAGTTGCTGAAAACCAAATGAGTTCTAATAAACGTTCGCTCTCTCAAATTAAAACATTTTATAACGTACAATTTTGTCTGCGCCGGACATCAATTCACTCCGGAGTAAGTCGCTCTCCCAACTGAGCTACGCGGACAGTGCCGTTTGTGAACTGTTTCCGTGCTGCTGTGGTTAAAGTGTATAATGAATGGAGAAATGACACCATTGCGAGTAAGCAACCTCGAAACTAAAGAGCACCATGTACCATTGATGTGAGAGGTGACGTCGACTGCGAAGCTGCGTGAGGGCCGATCGACACGCTAGAGTGGAGCAACTCCCTGGCCCAAATGAACCTAGGGCTAATGAGTTGCTTCCACTGTCGCTGAACTCTCGTTCAGCGATTCCTACTGTGTATCGGGCTCCGATGCAGACGGATGGTCACTGCACCTATGCTAACGAAGGGGCATTGGCAGAAAAGACTTACATTTGCACTGCAGTATCGGAATTGGACCACTGATTGGCAAAGGATTGTCTTCTTCTCCAATGAGTCACGTTTTCTGCTTCATCAAACGGATGAACGTTGGCGTGTAAGGCGAGAAACATCGGAGAACAAACACTCTTCAACCATTGCTGGAAGAACACAAGCTGGTGCGGGTAGCGTTATGGTTTGGGGAATGTTTTCGTGGCATTACCTGTGTCCACTCATACCTGTGGAAAGCACTATGGACCGAATTGGTTATGAATCCATCCTTGCAGACCACGTATACCCATACATGCTGATTGTTTTCCCTGGTGGGGATGGGATCTTGCAGCACGATAAGGCGATGTGTCACACCGCTAGAAATGTCCGAGAGCGGTTGGAAGAGCACGATAAAGATTTTAAAGTACTTCCCTGGCCCCTTAATTCCCCTGACTCAAACCCAATTGAGCATCTGTGAGACCACCTCGATCGTGTTGTTCGGTCTATGGATCCTCCACCCCACGCTCCTTCCAGCAGCGGTCAGATGCAGTGCAGTCAGCATGGCTCCACAGACATGTGAACACCTCCCAGCATCCTACTGAGCCATTCCCAACCCGTCTGGCTGCTGTCTGCGTTGTACACGGTGGTTACTTTGGATATTAGCTGGTGGTCACAGAAATGTAACTCGACAATGTATATCAATTCAATTCATGGATTTTGCTGTGCAGGAGAGATTGTATTACAAGTGAATGGAGACAAGCACAACAAGAGAGCATGGAAAAAAGGCCAAAAATGCCTGACAGAGTTTCGTGCTTCCTGAACATGTATTACAAGGTGACTGAAAAAAATAGTTGATCAACTGAATATATCCAAATACAGTGGCAAACAGGACAAAAGAAAGCATTATTGCAATATACACTTCTTGAAAGTGAAAAAGGAACACCAAGAAGGAGACGTCTGAAACCAACGAAATTTATACGGCATAATAACGGAATACAGAGGTTAACGTGATCAAAACGTTGTGGCAAAATACAGCTGTATTTGCTGGTAAACTGAAAAAGAACATTTCCATGTAACATGGTTAGTACGAGGTTGAACCGCCATGAAATGCGTCACACTGTGCAATTCTGGCATGGAGTCTGTCGTACAGATGTTGAATGTAAGTTTGGGGTATTGAGATCCAAGCATCCTCAACCTGGACGCGTAAATCGGGGATGGTCGTGGCTGGCCGTGGAGACCGGATAAGTCGTTGTCGCATAAAATCCCACACGTGCTCAATGGGGGACAAATCCGGTGAACGTGCAGGCCATGGAAGTTGTCTCACACCCTGAAGTGCATGTTGCGTTGCACTTGCCGTGTGCAACACCACGATGAACCGACTTTACGAATGGCAGAACAACGGGCTGAATGATGTTATTGATGTAGGAGGTGCTGTATAACGTACCCGGTACAAACACTAGATGTGTACGGGAGTGATAGCTGTTCGCTCCTCACACCAGGAGACCCAGATGTAGGCCCTGTGTGTCGCTGGCGGATGCAAGAAGGGTAGAGACGCTCCTCTGTGCGTCTGCGAACACGCATACGCCCATCGGAGGCTCCCAAGCAGAATCTGCTTTCATCGCTGAACACGACAAATCGCCATTGCGTTCTCCAGTGCAGACGTTGGCGACACCACTGCAGCCGTTCCTGACGGTGAGCTGTAGTCAAAGGTACACATGCCAGAGGCACACGTGCACGTAGTCCTGCATCCAGTAGACGGTTGCGGATTGTTCACACAGTCACCTCAGGTGCAACGGTAGCTCGGATTTGCGTCGCAGTGGTTGTTCTGCTTGACAAAGCCGCTCTTCTTATGCGTCCATCGGTCCGTTCATCAGTCCGTCTGTGACTCCCGGTTCCACGTGTTCTCGTGTCGGAATGTTCCTCGGACCATCTACGCCACCATCGTACCACCACCGATACTTCCCGTCCAATTCGTTCCGCAATTAGACGATACAACCACCCGGCCGCGCGGAGTTCGACTAGATGACCTTGCTCAAAGTCCGATAACTGCTGAAATCGTACACGTCTTCCATGTCCAGGCATTGCAGCTTCTTCAGGGTCTTCGCACGTGTCCGTACTCCAACGACTGATTACATTCACTTCGCCGTACTCCTTAAATACCACCGACGATGATTTGCATATTATGCCGTGCTGTGGCGTACACGCTCACCGGTTGGTCCCGAAATTAACATCACACCTACGTAAACTCGACCCCATTAGCATATGTTAATTTCATGATCGTGCGCCAATTCCTTCTTGGTGTTTTTTTTTCACTTTCCGCCAGTGTATATCAATGACAAAAGATTAGTATTAATGTATATACATAGTAGTACCTCTCTACTATAGTTGATCTAGTGGCTGCAGGACATTATGTAGTTTTTTTAGTTTTTTTTTTTTTTTTTTTTTTTTTTTGAGAAGGTTGATATTATTTAATGATGTAAATTCCGTCGGCAGTGAGTTCCATCAAGAAGGGCCAATGTAGTTTAGAGTTTGTTTCATGGTTTCCGTCTTTGAATGAATTGGTCGGATGTGCGATTTTGTGCGTGTGTCGTGTGAGTGCGTCTTTGTTACAGTTTGTATGATATTAGCATGCAAGTTGTTTTTAATACGCCTAAACATAATTTTTCCAATGTTAAAGTAATATAATTGGTTAATTGTAAGAATTTTAAATTTGTCAGCGGAAACCCTTGCCTTATTGCATAATGAGAGTTCAGTATATGAGTTATATTTTAGATCAATTCTTCTAATAAATTTGTTTTGCAGGATTTGAAGTTTAGTAAAATGATATTTGGTCGTTTGTCCCGTAGTATACATGTGTCTGAAACATAACATAATATAATTGAATGAGTAATTTGAAGGAAAGGTTAGTGAGCACCGAGCTTATGACACCAATGTTATTAGTGAGTTTTAGTAACAGATTATCTATATGTTTGTACCATCTGAGGTCATTATGCAATGTAACCCCTAGATACGATAGGGAGCTAACCAATTTTTAAGTTGTACAGTTCATGGATAAAATTTATTTTCGATCATTCTCCATTTCGTGCCTACGTGTCTTTCCAACATACACTATCTACCAACAAGTAATTGGACACCCCTGCAATCGACGATATCTGCGGTCCTGATATACGTCACTGCCGCCACAGTTAAATATCGTGTGGGAAACAACAACGCAACCAGTCGCATGCAAGATGCCACGCAGTTCGGAGCTCTCTGATTTCGAGAAAGGTGTAATCGTCGGGTATCACAGAAATGGCCGATCCATACGTGACATATCCAGCGAGTTGAAATACCCAAAATCGACAGCGGCCTACGTAATTGGCAAGTGGAAGATGAAAGGTGACTGTCGGAATGTGCCCCGACCCGGCAGACCCACAAAACTGGGAGTTAGAGACCGACGGGTGCTGGCCAGAGAAATTCGGAAGAACCGCCCCAAATCGATGGGCCACATCCGCGAGGAGTTTCAACAGGCATCCGGGAGTGTTCGTTCGATGAATACCATCCGTAAGTAAGCCCATCTGCTCGGTTATCATGGACCTGCTGCCGACCACAAGCCTTTGATCACCAAGTCCAATAGCGGTGCTCGGCTAACGTGGTACAAAGAAGGTCGACAGTGGACCGTTGAACAGGGGAAACAGGTTCTCTGGAGCGACGAATCAAGGTTCCCCCTGTACCGTTCGGATGGCAGGGTCTGGGTTTGGCGTCTGCCCGGAGAACGCCTCCTGCCGGAATGTATTGTGCCAACTGGGAAGTTCGGCAGCGGTGGAATTATGCTATGGGGGTGTTTTTCGTGGTATGGCACGAGACCCTTGGTCGCAATTCCTGGTAGCCTCAACGCCGAGACCTACTGCACCATTTTGGCTGACCATGCGCTTCCTACGTTGTGGCAGTTTTACGGGGTGGACCCACGTTACTTTCAGGATGATAATGCCACCTGTCATGTTGCGAGGTCCACCATGGCTTGGTATGGTGACAATGGGGTTAATCGAATAGACTGGCCTGCGCAGAGCCCCGACCTTAAACCTATCGGGCACTTCTGGGACGAGTTGGAGCGTCGACTTAAGGGGTGCCCCGTCGACTTAAGGGGTGCCCCAGAAAAACACAGTGACATCATACCGTCTAGATACAAATATCACTTGACTTAAGGTAACATAAATAAATATCGAAAAATAATATTTGGTATGTATTAGGAACAGATAAAGCAGAAGTAAGCTAGCTCTGTATAAAAGGATTCGAGACTAGGTACGTAGCGCGCCAACGGATGGAAGTACGTGGTTGTGCGGGTAGCGGTCGAGAGCAGTGACCTTCACGAGTCATTGTGCCGACTTTCGTCGTTCTGTAAACATCGAGAGCTGTGCTACACGATATTTAATGACCACGTGTAGAACACAGTTGCGATTTCGGCATGAACTGCAAATTAGAGCAGCGAGCGAACATCAAATTCTGCGTCAACTTTTACAAATCAGGAACGGAAAGGCATCAAATGTTCCTGTCGCGCGTCATCACTGGGGACGATACTTAGGTCTACGGTTACCATACGGAGACCAAACAACAGTCATCGCAGTGGAAGAGCTCGGCATCTCCACGACCAAACAAGGCCCTACAGGTCCGGACAGCAAACGGGTTGCGCACCGTGAATTCGTCACCCAGGGCAAGACCGTCACTACCCTGTTCTACTGCGATGTTCTGCGGCGTCTTAGGGAGGACATTTACCCCAAACCACCTGAAATGTGGCGCAGGCAGGGGCGATTTCCTGCTACATCACGACAATGCAGCAGCTCACAGAGCGTTAGCAACAAGCCAGTTTTGAGCCGCAACAGCATGACTACCCTTCCTCACCCACCTTACTCGCCGAATTTGGACCCCTGAGACTTCTTTCTGTTCCCGAAGATGTAGCTGAAGCTCAAGGGTCGCCGTTTTGAAACCGTGGACGAGATCCAGCGCAAATCGCAGACGGTTCTTGAAACGATTCGCAAACAGGACTTCCAGGTACCGTTCCAACAGTAGAGGAAATGCTACCAGCGGTATATCGCTGCCCAAGGAGACTAATTTGAGGAAGATAATAGCTAGACCTAAGTAACTTAAGTACATTGTTGTATATCGACCTAGTCTCGGAACGTTTTGATCGGACCTCGAATATACATGGAGAGAGAGAGCTTCCACAGTGTTTAAATGCGGGAACTGTGGGGACCACTGAATCGTTCTAAATTCAGATTAGTGTTCCTCGAGCCATACCTGGGTGATTGCGGCCAGCGTAGCTGCACATTGTTCCTTCTGATAGAGACCATTGGCCGCATGATGTCCGAAGGCCACGAAAGCGTGTAGGTGATCAGCCAGCACATGCTGGTAGCGCTCATTGGTTAAGGACCTCTTCAGAGACACTAAGGAACCTAATATGCCCCATGAAAAGTCTTCCCAAATCATCACAGAGCCACCACCGTGTTGAACAGAGCCGTTTTGGCACCACAAGATCACGACGTCATGCTGTCGACGCCACACCCGAACCCTCCCGTCAGCTTGGAACAGCTGAGAACGGAATTCATCGGACCACACAACGCGGCGCCACTATGCAGAGAACCAGTTTTGATGTTCCGGGCATCAGGCGTGGCGTAATGTCCGACGACGAGAAGTCAACAGTGTCACACGAGTAAGGTGTCGGCTCTCGTAGCCGAGAGTGTGCAGCGTGCGCCATACCGTTTGCTCGCTGATACTTCTTGGGCCTATGCGACATTTTTTGTGGATACAATATGCGTTGCCATTGCCAAGCGGCCAGTCTGTATGAGGCTGGATAGTCTACTTCAACCTCAGTCATCAATGTCTTGTGGTCGGCACCGCTTACTCCCTGAATGCTAGTACGTCCGTCGATGGCATACTCGCGGTTCACTCTTGATATGGTTGCTCTCGGGAACTTTATGTTTCTTACCACTTGGGCAATAAAATGAGCCATCTGTCTTACGTCGACAATACCTCCACGTTCAAAGTAATTCAGATCTCCAGATTTATCCATGTTCGTCGATTACGATATACTGTTGGGAAGGCTTGCTGTTCCCTTTTTATTGGCCTCCGTTCCGTTTGAGTATGTTCCACTATGCGAGGAGGATGCCCCCTTTCAACTGCCCATTACCCCTATCTCTAACGTTTTGTCTACTGCGTGTATACATTTCGGCATCAGCCGTTACAGTATATGCCAGTAATTAGTAGCTGCTGTTGCCGAAATGTAGCATTCAAAGAAACAAAGAGCAATAAATGAAAAATAAAATAGAATATCGTAAAAGAAACAAGATTAAAGCAGCTGGGGCCTAGTTCTTAAGAACCCACCCACATTGGAGGAACTTTAGGTAAAAAAGTCGTATAAGCTCAGTGCTAATATAATTCTTTTATTTTTTTCTTCTTTGTCCGTTTCGGTGTGGTATTTGGCGCGATAAGTCTGGTAAGGTTCTATCCCGTTAAATCATCGTGATACCTAATTTCTTGGGAAAGAGCTATCGGGTCACCAAAGGGTCGTGCATAGCACATCCAAAGATTTGTATATACACCTTTTATTTTTTTCGTGTTCCACAGTCCAAGTGTCGGATGAGATTTTTGTCATCCCTGCAAGAAATGTAAGAGAACTGTCGGGATACCCATGTTGTATGGCATGTCCTCTAGCCTTTTCACTTGTACTTGCTTTTTTGAAACGTGTTGTTAGTATGAAATCGATAAAACTATTATTATTCCTACTTCTAGTCCAACCTTTTGAGAAGCATTTTTGAAATATAAAGAGATCCCGATACGTACGCTGTTTAGTTTAGCCAACGTTTTTTAAATGGGCTTTATTGACCATATTCGCCATTTTATAGGTGTGGTTTTTAGTTATAACCAAGATGGATTCCACTAGATCCTGAGAGACACTAGCTGATAGTGCTTGTCAGCAATAAACGATTACTTCTTTTCTTCTTGTTTGATCATTAGAGAAGATAGAAAGACTCCCCAGAAACTCTGTAAATATTAGGTTTATATTCTATCGGGCCAGATGGGTCGTGCGTAGCACTGCCAAGGATTTGTAATATACACTAGTTTATTGGTTGCCGTTGTCAGACGTAGTTTATGAAATCTAAATTAGGAAGTACGCCATATTGCTCAAGCTCCGTTAAAACTTGAAGCTGTTTTAGCATAAAAATGTGCTCCAAAAATGTTTCTCATACAATCACACACAGATGTCATCTGCGTATCTAAAGTACTGTGATGGTTTTGTCTCGAGTTTACGGAATACTAAGATAGATTTGCTTAAACTATAGCTTTAAGATAGCCTTTTCTAAATCTTATAGTGCTTCAGATGCGCAGATATATATGTTTTAATTGTTGTATCTGTGTCCTTGAAAAGTGCGTCAGTGGCCAAGAATAGTATGCTTACTATGGTACTAAGTACATTTTGAGAAAATCGATACGAGGTTTTAGTGCGTTTTAAAAGGTTCCGTCTAACAAATGACAATCTTAATTTCAGAACTAGAACGATCAAGTTACCTTGTTTGAAAATGAGATTAAATTTGTTTGATGAAGTATACAAAGACAACTGAAGAATAACAGCGAGGCATTCGTCAGCAATGGACCGCGCTTCTTTTGACAATAGAATAGATCGAAAAACAAAGGAATTGTTAAAGCCTTATTTCTTTCAAATAGTCTATCGTTACTGACATCTCGAATTTCAGTTTCGCAGTTATTTTGAACTTCAAAGGTTTTTTACATACTCTTCCCATTATTTAAATGACACGACCTGTATATCAGATTATATAGCACTGTGCAGAATATAAGTTATATGTTTTGTGTCTTACCTAAATTCTATCAATAAGATGATACTTTTGTTTGCAACTAGGTTGTTACAAAAATTTCAGTTAAAACGGATTTTACACTTCCTTTCCTTGCTAGACTTGAATAGAAGTTGCTCATCGTTATTTTTACTTTTATTTGTCTGCTCCATCGATGTATTCAGTCAGATCAAACTGGCTGCCACTGGGAAAGACGTTGGACAATCGAGAATTTTGGCTGATGCCCAGAACACACTCTCTAGCACTTAAGTATAGTTAGAAGCGTCACGGTCTGGAATCTGATGTTCGGTCTGCTAAGCAGAAAACATTGACAGATCGTTTGTATTAGACACAGGAGAAACGAATATCTATTCTTCTGTACTAGTTAGCACGGTGGAAGATGAATGAGAGTATGTTAAAGTTGAATTCATTTAAATAAAACTGTTTCAGTTTTAAAGCTCAAGTTTATCAGGATTTCCTGGAAAACTCTATCACTGTTTCCGTGGGTATCGGTTTTCAGAAATGATACATATATTATTTAAGACATACGCACTTTTTTCACAAAACATTGGTGTGAAGAATCTTACAGCTGTGTGACGTGCCTGCACGGCAGGACGCAGATGAGATAAAAGCAGATAGCAGCGAGAGCATACGCCCGCGTAGCTCAGTTGGGAGAGGGACTTACTCCGGAATGAGGGGACCTGGATTCGATGCCTGGCATGGACAAAAATGACGGAGAAATTTACTTCGTTATATTGGCGCCCGAACTTCAAGAATGACCTGGCCGTTAAAGTTCTCGCAATGGTGTGCTTTTCTTTCCACACACCAAATTGACTGGGATTTCTCCTATGAACGTTCTTCAGCGGATGACTGCCTACAGCGACTCATGGTCCAGGCTGATCCGTGAGCCATGCCACCAGCCCACTTGGGGGGGGGGGGGGGACAGCGAGAGCATACGTCCGCGTAGCTAAGTTGGGAGAGCGACTTATTCCTGAGTGAGGGGACCGGATTCGATGCTCGGCGTGAACAAAAATGGCGAGAAATATTCTATAATGTTAAAAACAAGTTGTACGTCTGTTACCAACTACCAAACTAATGTTTTCAGTCTAGTCAGAATCGATTTGGCATAAAATATCTTAGGAAATGAAAATTTAAATAATTTATGGGCCGTGTCAGAAAAATAACGGCTCTTAGGAAACAATTACCTGAGCGCTGATTTCATTTGCTGAAAGTTGTCCTTACTGAACCGCACACAACAGAAAATAAGTTCAATTCAAGCATTGAATTAAAACAGCGTTCAGGTATTTACATTATTTTCTTTTGAGAAAAGGTTTTGTAGTTGCATAAGAAATACACAAGCAGCAGACTCTCTCATGCGCTTAAAATATTTTTTAATCCCGTCTATTATTTTCATTTGTTTATTAGTAAAGCTAGTTTTGTTAATATCTCGGTTAATATTTTCAATGTTTTACGTTGTTTTCTTTGCAATGCCCGGTAGATTTTTACCTGTAAATATAAGACATACACAGTCGTATCAGAATAATATGCAAAGCTTCTCAACCGTGCGATAACTGTAATGACGATGTACCAGGAGTTGTGTACAAACAGCAAAACAAGGAGTCACCTGTCTTTCTGTGGGTGGTAGCGACTGCTAGATGCTCGAGTGCAATATCGGCCGGAAAGGATTGTGCCAGGTAACAGACCATTTCCACTGCTTCAAGTAACCACTCAACACAACAGCGGTATCGAGAGTACAATTTCATCCTAAACAGCCCACTGCGTTTTGGCGCGAATGTAATATAAGAGCTGGCATGACTTCGTGTGCTACTCGTCTTTCTAAAAACTGACGGTCTGCATTTGCAGGAAACCACAAAAACTGAACAATTGAAGACTGGAGAAAATTTAGCTGTACTGAGGCACGTTTTCATTAAATACACGCCTATGTGCTGACCGAAATATGACAGCAACAGCTCGAATCAATGGATTCCAGCAGCCCAGTGTTCACTACTCGTGGAGCTAGTGTGATGTTAAGGTGTCTATTTTCATAGTAGACGTTCAGTTTCTTAATACCTCCGTAACAGTACTGGGATACCACGAGCTATCCTAACTTCACTTCGGGTCGACGATTTCTTGCGGGTCCAACGGGTCGGGTCAATGTGTTCCGGACGCGATTTTAACCTGGTTTTATTCATGTATCATTTTTCAAAAGAGAAAAATATATTTAAAAAAAAAATGCATGTTGTGGAATTCTGTAGTCGATACTGGTGCCAACGGAGTGAATAATGTTTTGCCATGCAAAAATATTGTCGTCGCTTTCTTAAAACAACGAATTTTTCCACCGACCGACGTCAGAAATACCGACACCATATCGTTAAAATATACTTCCTTTGCGTTCTTTTACAGTGTGATTGTCCAGGGCAAGATACAGGCAAAGCCATTCGCCTACTTCTCAGCTGATTCACTCTCACAGCGCGAATTCCACTTTATGACTAACAGTTTCTTTTCACGTCGCATCGATTGCATTGAGCATTCAGAGGTTTTTGATCGACATGCCAACATCCCGTTCCCATGACATGTCATGTCGAAATTAATATGGATGGATTTAATATCAAAGAGGGTGAGAAAGGCGTCGAGGTCAACAAATACGTGCTTGTTGAAAACCACAAGGGGAAGAATGAAAGCTGGAAATAGTTTCGTCTCATTAAGGAACCGGTGAATAATTCTGTGTTGTTTGGTCCTGCTTGTTGTTCAAAATGTGGAAAGTGTATAAATACAAAGAAAGATGTCGACGGTGTAATAAAAGATTATGGGACCAAAAATCTAACGGACCATGTGAAAGTATGCGCACCTCCATCAAAGCGTGGAAAGAGTGAACAATCTAAATACATTACAAAAAATACATTTATGTAATCGTAAATAATTATCCCCATTTGTAATATACTCCATGGTCACGGTCCTAGTCAGCCATTACTTCTGCACTACGCAAAATAGTGGCACTAAGAATGGCACTAAAATTTAGCAAGTGATCAAATTTCATTATTAAACAATGATTTCAGTTATTAAATATCAAGCAGTTATTAGGATGAATATAGATAATACGTTTATATGTATATATACATATTATGAGTTTTGAATTTATAGTTCAAAGCAGATTTGTCTGGTCGGGTCAAGGTCGGGTGGGTCCGGGTTCGAAATTTTTGAGCCGTGTCCAACTCTGTCAGGTACACCCGCGCTTGTTCATGGTGTTTCTGGTGGAAGAGGCTACTTATATCACGGACTGATAGAATCCCCATCCCCCCACGTTCTCGAGATCTTAACCAATTGAACACCTGTAGGACGCGATTGAGTGGCATATTCGGCATTTGACGGGCGCCAACATATCCGCATGGCTAAAGATACCAGTTAAAAGGCATCAACACATCGTTGAATCCATTCCACATCGAATCAAGGCTGTTTTGAACCTCGAGTGCAGCCCACTATATTATTACACATATATTAAATCAGTAACGTTTATTCACAAGATATATTTTATTTCAAGGTTTATTATACTTTATCTGAGCCTTTGAATTGGCTTCATCAGAACAACTATCCTGATGGTGATAAAGATGATGATGATGATGATGTAATGGTGGTGATGATGATTATGATGGTGTGTGTGTGAGTGTCTTGTTGAAGAACACATTTTTACCCATATTTAAAAATAGTCTGATATTTTGAATTATACCACGAACATCAGTGAGCAGGAAGAAGTGGTTCACATCTTCAATTACCTGTTTGGAATAAACAGACAAACGAAAGCAAATTATACGAATACTTTCTCACTAAAACGCTCCTTTCGCTTAAGAAATATCATGCAGTTTTCACCTTAAAAGCAAACGTTTTCTTTAACTAGGAGAGACCCATTCCTACAAACATATTTGTTGGCTGTGCAGTATGTGGAATCTAAATGGAAGAATTTATAAACATACTAAAAACCCTTTTTTATTTTGCGGGAAAATATCAAAATGGTTCACGGTCCTTTCCGACACTTACACCTAAAACCGTGAGCTGCCACTTAATGGAAATCCATTACGAGAAATATAAAATCATGAACAATAGCTAAAATTTTCCAAATACGTGGAGACAATGTGAATAGACAAATCATCGCTCTTTCCACGTTTTCTTTAATTAACAAATTGTTTTTCGGATGAACATAGCGCCATTGTGACGTATATTCTAAATTAACTTTCATGCTCAGTTCCTTTTCCTATGTAAATTTGAGTTTGTTCTCCGTTATACTTCCAAACTTAACGTGACATCTTCTCTCTCACGAGAATACTGTTGGCAACATAAGTGAGGTCAGAAAAAAGTGACGTATGAATGAGATAAGAACGATAGATGAAAGGACGAGACAACTGTTGTTTTTGTGGTGGATGTAGGCATTCGATTGCTAAGTTAAATGTGAAATTAACAACTGTAGTGCCATATTGTGCTATATTGTGGAGTTCTACTTAAATTAGTGCGGAACCAATAAAAGGATTCTCGTAAGTCTGATTTCTGTTTTATGTTTCGTCTGGCCGTAAAAGCTTTATTAGGAACTACTTGCATCGTATTTTTATTTTATTTCAACATTACTTATTCATGGTTTAGACATAACGTAAAACCAATCTTGCTCACCGAAAAGACATTACGTTATACCGTGGCTTGTTGGCCACCGTAGAGTAAGGCGAAACCACTTGGCTAGTTACCGAGAGATATGGGGTACGATCCCAGCTGTGTCCGTTTAACAATTTTTCAGTTGCTGTGTGTTAATTAAAGAAAACGTGGAAAAAGCGATGACTTTGTCTATTCATCATGAACAATTTAGAGAGGAGAGTTTGCTACACTGCACTTGATTTAAGAGACTTAATTTGAAGAACATAGATCTCGCTGAATTAGATGAATCATATCACAGATACTGACTTTTACTTACCTTCAAGTAATTGTCCATGTCAATGACATCAAGTATGTACATACTTATCGAAACATTCGTTGGACCACCTGAAAAGCATTATCAATATTTTAGTGGCGCATCATCCATTCGATATTTATTGTAAAATGTTACTGCTGTGATAAAAACAAAAATGGAAGAGTATATACTGTATATTTATATAAGCATTTATTTATTGCAGTGGAGTAAATAAGTTATCGATAATGTTTTATCGGTAAAATTTATTTTTTGCAGAATTTCTGATCATTCGTCGGAGATGGGTCTCGGTTTGAATCCCGGTGAGGCATAGATACTGTGTTGGCCTTACGACGCTGGCTCTCTCCCTTCCCTGGAATTAGTGGCCCTAAATTAGTGACGGGCGACTGCTTATAACCCACTGAGTTGTTCACTGTGGTCGTTAAACGTCCAATCAAAAATATTATTAGGACATGAAATTAATAGCATGTGAATGATTGAAACATTCTCGAAGACAGTAGCAGAGAATGAAAGACGTAGAATTAATGCTTTTAACATTTGCTGTGAGGATTTGTATCACGATTCTGAGACCACCTGTTATATATCACCTTGTTTTAATCTAGGCAAAGTTTGAGTTAAATAAATGATTTGGTTGAATAGATATTTAACTGAATTATATATTATTTCAATGAACTCACGAGGTTTTGTTCCAAAATACTTAGGAAGAGTGACCAGTTACGGGTAGAAACTGAATCTATAAAGCGACGCCTTTTTATGTTTTTGAGGACTCATAAAAATATAATAAAGAAATCAAGGTATACAGATGGCCTGTCATATTTCAAATGTCTTTCTTACCACAGTAATCTTACTTTTCATACTGGAAAAGCTGATTTTCCGATGTGTCGTACTTGAAAAGCCTTGATCATCAACCCCAAACAACGATTATCCACACCGGTAACCGAATAGTAGTCGGGGCCGCTGGTGGCCTAGTGGTCAACGTTCGTGACAGCCACTTTGAAGTCCTCGGGTTTTATCCGAGACAGGTACGAACGCTCGACCCGTGCATAGGATGGGCACCTCAAGCCGTCGGGCCGTGGGTACACCCCCCCCGGTAATAAATAAGGGCTTCTTTCTTCCCCTTTCTACCTCGCTTCGGTGTCACTTTCCTATCGGGCACGCTAGCCCAAATCTCCTAGCTTCTTATTTCTAAGGGTTCTTTAAAACTATAGGTCAGACACTGCATTCCTAACATCCTCTACATATGATCTGATCTGTAGCCCATCCAAAGGCTCACGGCGGTTGTTAAACATTCGAAGGGAAAAAAATTGCAAACCTGTATGTGGTTGGGCCCACTTTTTCAGTTGGTTGCGTGTCTTAGAAGAGTTTACCAGAAAATATGAATAACCTATTGCTTTATCTATTCGGTCCTTTGTGCACAAAATATGTCGTCATCAGAAATCTTGGCTAGCAGGTACCTTCTGAAAAGAAGAAGTTAAACTTAAGACGAATTTTATAATTAGATTATAGGTCAGCAGTGGTCTACATGCTCAATATCCCAAGTTCCCGCAGCAGGTTCTTGTTTTTGTGTGTGCGGGTATCGCACAAGCTAGAAAACATATCGAAACCATATTTTGTCTTCTCAATGCATCTTCCATCTTATACAAAACGACCTAACAGACATAAATGCATATAGCTAGGTACACGTCAATTTGTTGCACCTGTGATTTCTTTATTCTGCCTGGAATTTCTTTTGTATTCTGTAGTAGCAAGCGTGATTAGAAATGTCTGTATTGTGTTAATCATTTTCTTGGTAAATATCAGATAAATACTACGTAGTTTAAAGCAGTCGTCCATATAATGCTAAATTCAGGTTTTATGTTATCGTCTAGAAATATTTTCATTGTAACGTTCTTTTGCATTACATTTGTGTCATACTATTTTCGTATATTGTTAAACTTTTTCGAAGAATTATGGTTAAAGGAACTTGGCGAAATATATAAGTATAGAGAAAGGAATTTCTACACGTTCAGAGGATATTACAAGAAAGAAAAATATAACTACACTAACGCATTTGGGAAACATTGTCACATCTTCCATCATCCGCTTCACGAATTTCCTAGCAGATCCCTGGAACCAGTGAAAGTAATTAGGGGTTTCGTGATAATCTGCATTCCATGTTATACAGTTATTGTTCGCTGCATTGTCGCAATATCTCCGTGAGATCTATCATAGCGCTGCTTGTAGACATAATCCTTCTGGACGAACTGTGCCGACGGTAATTGGATGGAGCCTTGCGGTTACGAAACAGACGTGGATGATGAGGAAACCTGTCTTCTTTCTGTCACGTAGACCGGAGAAGGGCAGTCGGGCTTCTGATAAAACGTCAACACTGAAAGCGATGAAAGGCTCTGCATAATTGAGGAACCGGAAACATGTATGATCATGTACTTAATGCTATTCTTTGATACAACTTTTATTCTCCTCTTTATCTTTAATTCCCTTTACTCCTAAAGTATATAGTTATTTTGGGAGATACAGGGTGTTTCACCTGCTACTTTACCAGGCATTTTTGCAATAACTGTTAGAGGAATGAAGATATCGTAACGAAATTTGAACTGGACTTACCTCAGGCTGTGAGAAAGCAAACGGAAGCGACGTGTAGTTGCGCCGGCGTCGTGGGCGTGGTCAGGAAGAAATGGCGGCGCTAGTGTATCGTGACTCCTCATCGCCTGCAGGACGAGCGGGCGTCTGTCAATTTACTGAGTCTACCGACAAATTCCAATTTTTGGCAACTGACAATCCCCACGCGACACACAAAGAACCCCTATATCCAGCAAAGATCGGTGTTTGGTGTGTGACGTCACAGCGGCGCATTATTGGGCCGATCTTCTTCGAAACAACCACGTCGACAGTAGTTCACGTGGAAATCTTTCAGACCTTCGTGAATCAGTTGGACGATGATGAATTATCTATTGGATATTTCCAGCAGGATGGAGCAACATGCCATACTTCGGTGCCAGCATGGCCGAAATTGAGTCATTTTTCGAGATCAGAGTCATTTGGAAGGGACTTTGGCCTCTGCGGTCACCAGATTTGACCGCGCTCGATTACTTTCTCTGGAGCTATTTGAAAGGTAGAGTAGTTTACGGCAATAATCCACGATCCATCGCCGCATTGAAATCCAACATCATTCAAGAAATTCAGGCAATTCCTGGAGACATGCTGACCAGAACCTTTCAAAATATCGAGCGTCGTGTTCAGTTCTGCTTGGACGCAAATGGTGACCTTTTCTAACACATGTTATGATGACATCTTCTTTTCTCACAGCCTAAGATAAGTCCAGTTCGAATTTCGTTACGATATCTTCATTCCTCTTTCAGTTATTGCCAAAATGCCGGGTGAAGTAGCGAGTAAAACACCCTGTATAAAGAAGGAAACGATTTCCTTTTAAAAAATAGATATTCCATTTTTGACAGATTCGAAATATTTCTGCTAGTTCTGTTCCCCATGCTATTTGTAACATAGGAGAAATGGATAGCATTATTATCCAGCAATGTGCACCTTCTGTCATAAGAATTAATGTGGTTCACTAGTTTGTTAGGGTCAAGGAAAATTGTACAGATGCATTCCGCTCAAAATTTTGATAGTCGAATCCATGTGCGTACAATAATTTCAATAATTTGTTCAGACCCGAACTTTTTCGAACGAGGCTGCGGTGAAGACCATGTGCAAAATTGTAATTACGTGCAGCTACATAAAATGCCCCATTGAACTATCCTGGAATAAGTAATTCACAGCAATTTACTTCATATTTTTAGCGGACGCATTTTGTAAAAAAGATCGTGCTTATGATATTACTTGTGTCAGCTCATCCGTCCATCTGTGGACACCATATCTCTGCAACTATTAGTTCGATTTGAAAAATTATCGCCGCCCCGGTGGCGCAGTGATCTAAGCGATAGCTTCTGATCATACGTCCGACAGGAACCCGGTGAGACATGGATGTTGTGTTTGTCTTACACCACTGGCTCTCTCCCTTCCCTGGAACCAGTGGCCCTAAATTAGGAACGGGCGACTGCTTTTAGCGCATTGAGCTTCTCACGAAGGTCGTTAAATCTCGAATAAAAAAAGTATTTTTGCATTGGGCAGCCTGAAGTGTGAGAACGGTGACCGGTTTTTCCGATGCAAACCTTCGCCGTTAGAGGGCATAAATACAGATCATGTCTAACTCAAAAATACATTTTATTCCATATATTTGCGTCCAAATATCCAATTGAAAAAATTCTTTTTCGTTTCAATGCCACTTATGTCGAATATGATTTTAAGTACATTCCCTTCTTCAAATAATGCCTAGAATTTCTGTTAGGGGGCGTAAAGGTAAATTGCGTATTCCTCGATATCTTTGCTTTAAAAGTCCGATTCAAAAAATCTTCCTGTATCCCATACCGCGCCTGATGAGAAATGTTTTGCATATAATTTCTAATTTTTTGGTAAAGGATATTTTGGCCAACAAGACGCGAAAGTGCTTATTTTTTTATGTTGATGTATTTGCAATAAAACCTGAGCTCCTCAAAACGCGATTGAAAAAATTAATTCGTGGACCGATCCCGCGCACCCCGGAAAACCATTTGAGAATACCTGCTTCTGAAAACTGTGCATAGTTTTTTGCCAGGGTGTGTAGATGTATACATTATTTTTTGTCGATATCTCTGCTTTTAAGAGTCTCATTTGTAAAAAAATCTTCCTTTGTTGGAGAGCTTTTCCTGTGAGAAATGTTTCTCATGTAATTTAAAATTTTCCTTAAAGCACAAGTTTGTGGATAGAGGGCGTAAGTTCACATTTGAATTTACAGCCATATTTGCGGGACCAAAAACCCGTTTGGTCAGATAGTACTAACTACAATGGCGTGCAAAAATTAAGAACGAGACGAATTTTCGAATGTAACGTCGTGCAGAAGTGCTCCACATCGACTCAAATCATACCATAAGATCCCCAAGATGTACCAATATGGGACAACTGAGCAAAACCGTCCAAACAAGGAATCCAAAGGATACAAAGGCACTTTATTGAAAAGGTAGCTTCGAGAACAACTGGACAGAAAACAGAAACGTCCATGTGACAGGCGGCTGCCAAAAAAATCCAGTCTTTAGTAGCGGATATGATCAACCCTGACTGCGTTGCAGGATTTACAACGTCTGTCCATGCTGAGGACGAGGTTGTCAAGGAGCTGTTGAGGCATCGCTGCCCATTCCTCTTGTAGCGCCAATCGCAGCTGCGGAATCGTTGCTGACGGCAGGTGACGTGCTGCCAAGCGTCTCCCGAAAAGGTCCCACGCGTGTTCGATTGGATTTAGGTCCGGGGACCTTGCGGGCCAATCCATGCGTTGAATATCTTCACTCTCCAACAGATCTGCGACCAGCCACTGTACGATGAGGTGTAGCGTTGTCGTCCATGAAGAGGAACTCAGGACCCACAGCACTTCTAAACAGACGTACGTGAGGCAGGAGAACTTCGGTACAATAGCGGACACCAGTGACTAACCTTCTTGGAAGATGTAGAGGTCCGTACGGCTACCAAGCATGATACCACCACAAACGAGAACTCCTCCACCTCCAAACCGGTCCCTTTCGATGATGTTGGAGGTGTGATTGCGTGTTCCCTGCTCCCTCCAGATGTGTATGCGTCCAGAATCGCTCGTCAGACTAAATCGGTTCTCATCCGTAAAGAGAACTCGACGCCATTACTGATGTGTCCAGTTCTTGTGTTCCTGGCACCACAGAAACCGCCGTCTCCGATGAGCAGGCGTTAATGGCACACACCGCACTGGTCGTCGTGCAAATAGACCACTTTTGTGCAGCCTCCTGGCCACGGTAAAACGCGATGACGGACGTCCAGTTGTCTGTTGCATGTGCCTTGCGATTTCTCCCGCTGTCTGCCGTCTATCTCTTCTCGCCTGTAGGACAATATACCGGTCGTCCGCAGCCGTGGTTGCTCGTGTACGACCATTGCTAAACTCTCGGACAGCTGTTCCTGTCTTTTGAAATGCTCTCCCAGCTCGTGAAACGATGCTGTGAGCGATCCCAAACTCCTCGGCCACACTAGTCACACTTCGACCTTCTTCCAACTTCCCAATGACGCGACCTCGGGTAAAGTCATCCAGATGTCGTCTCCTGGATTGCCTGTTGACCATATCACACGGTGGCAGCAACTCGACGTCGTTCAAACCGATGTACACCGTGCAATAGCTTTCACCGAATTGCTGAGCGTACACCGCCCGTGTGCTTTATACCCTTCCGACACTCCCCCCCCTTCCCCTTCCTAGTCATGCTGCATATATGCACATGCCCTACCGTACTGGACGCTAGTCTATCTCCTGAGTGGTCTTTCAGTCCGTACTGCCAGTTCGTTTCGCTGTTATGTTAATTTCTCCTCTTCGTCCTTAATCTCTGCACACTAGTGTATGAAACACCTTTATATGTATTTTCTTCTGAAAACAATGCACAATTTTGCGGCTAAGGGTTCAAATATTTAATCTGTTTTTGCTCACTACCTCTTCTTCTAAATGTGCGATTTCAAAAATTCTTTTAACACCGGATACTATTATTTACTTTGTGGAATACTTAGGGAAAATATTGAATACTTAGGAATACTTGTGGAATACTTAAGGAAAATATTGAATACTTAGGAATACTTGTGGAATAATTAGGGAAAATATTGAATACTTAGGAATACTTGTGGTATACTTAGGAATGCTTGTGGAATACTTAGGAATGCTTGTGGAATACTTAGGAATGCTTGTGGAATACTTAGAAAAATATTGAATTCATAGGAACACTTAGGAAAGTATTGAATATTTAGGAATACTTGTGAAATACTTAGGAATACTTGTGGAATATTTAGGAAAAGCATTGAATATTTAGGAAAATTATTGAATATTTAGGAATATTTGTGGAATACTTAGGACTACTTGTGGAATCCTTGTGGAATATTTAAGAAAAATATTAAATACTTAGGAATACTTGTGGAATATTTAGGAAAATGTTGAATACTTAGGAGTACTTGCGGAATACTTAAAAATATTGAATACTTAGGAATACTTGTAGGAATATTTAGGAAAGGTATTGAATACTTTGGAATACTTGTAGGAATATTTAGGAAAGGTATTTAATACTTTGGAATATTTGTTGAATACTTACAAAAAACATTGAATACTTTGGAATACTTGTAGATTACTTAGGAATACTTAGGCATGCTTGTAGAATATTTAGGAAAAATATTGAATACTTAGATATACTTGTAGAATACTTACGAATACTTGTAGAATACTTACGAATACTTGTAGAATACTTAGGAATACTTGTAGAATACTTAGGAACACTTGTAGAATACTTAGGAAGACTTGTGGAATATTTAGGAAAAATATTGAATACTTAGATATACTTGTTGAATACTTAGGAAAACATTGAATACTTAGGAATACTTGTAGGATACTTAGGGAAAATGTTGCATACTTAGAAATACTTGTGTAATATTTTGGTAAAATATTGAATACTTAGGAATACTTGTGGAATAGTTAGGAAAATATTGAATACTTAGGAATACTTGCGGAACACTTAGGAATATATGTGGAATACTTAGGAATACTTGTGGAATATTATTTAGCTTCTACGTTTGGAATACTTAGGAAAAATATTGAATACTTAAGAATACTTGTGGAATATTATTTAGCTTAGCTTTGTATATCAGAAATTTTGTAGTTCACAGTTTCGTCGCTAGATCGTGTCTGTGTACTTTTGTTTGCAGCTGAAATTCTTCTTCTAAAAACCCTATTGGGAAATTTTTCTTAACTGTATGGCATTGGCTGCAATAAAAATGGAGAGCATTATCCTTTTTAAATAATGCACACCTTTCCCGCTAGGGGCGTAAAGCCTTATTTTTTATTGCCTTATTATCGCTATCTCTGCTTCTCAGAGATGTATTTGAAAAGTTTTCTTTCCTTAGCAAACTTTTCACATGGAGAATTGTTTTCGCATATTTTGAACTTTTCCGTTATGCAAAATTCTCCCACTTGAAGGCGTAGAATTACATTACCTTCTATATTTTTGATACTTTCCTTCTGCTATGAGAAACTTTGTTGTGCGTCATTTGTTAATTTTCGTAACATGCTTTGTAGCCGCCGGCGGAAGTAAGTAGCTGTTTCTATTTTTGGAAGTTTTATCGATTGTAGAAATCTGGATGACTTTTTTTCCTAACTGGTTACATTGACTTTGAATAACTTTGGTAAATTTTATTCGCGTCGAAAAGGACTCAAAAGATGTGCTCATTACAATCGAAAATTTGGAGTCATCTTTCTTATTTAACATTTATTGAATTTAATATATATGTTTTGCGAATATATTTGCAATTCGTTTGAATCCAATTTATTTTCTCGATCAGAAATGTGGAGATGTTAGCAATCTGTTACTTATGGATAGCACATCGGGAAATACTCTAAGAGGAGCAAATTAAATTCAGCTATTTTATTTACATAGATTAAATCAGCAACGTTTACGCATTCGAATAAGTACATTTATTCTGACGAAGCCGAGCCGAACGCTTAGCGCAACTGCAGTAGATCTTAATACAAAATATTTTATTAGGAATAAACGCTGCCGGTTTAATATGTCTCAACAGTACAAGAATTTCAGAAATAAATTTTTCTAATATTTTATTTATAACATAAAATGACAGTACTTTAATTTCGTAACACACAAATTTTACTTTATTTATTAAATTTCAAATAAAATAATCTTGTCTTGCTCTTACTTTCGTATATGTTCAAGTCCGTTGTCTCAAGATTTTGAACCTTCAGTCCACTATGGGTTTCATACAGCAATACTCATCTTAAATAAATTGTTTACCGCTTTACTCATGCAGAGGTCGAAGCGCTGGTTCCTGACCTTTTGTCCGAATAGGCCCATGTGCGGTTCTCTGATGATGCATGGGTATTGTATTTGTGTTACGGCACTGGTTTTCCCCATTTCCTGGAGCCATTAACCCCAAATTGTGGACGAGCAACTACTTCTAGTTCCTATATTCGCCCACGGTTGCCTTTGAATTCGAAAATAGCCGGCTCGGTGGTGCAGTGGCCTAAGCACTGTATTCTGGCCGTTCTTCCCAGATGAGTCCCGGTTCGAGACCCGGATGAGGCATAGGTGGTCTTTGTGCAGATGGAGATGGCTCTTTAGATTATTTGGAACCAGTAGATCTAAATTAAGGATGGACGGCTGCTTATAACTGTCACATTTGCACTCAGTGATTGTCAAGTCCAGACCAATTTATACATTTTGTAAATAATGTGTCTTTTAGTTGTTGGCAACCTTTTTATTGCTCACTTCTACTTTTCAAGATGCAAATAAAAGTTTAGTTCGTTTTTGATGTTGGAATCTGTGTTTTGTTTTGAGTGTGTGCGTTTGCTGCACTGTGTGTTACAAATATTGTAGCTTCGAAATGCCTTAGAGTGTTCATCAACCGAATGAGACCTTCACCAAGTTAAATCCCTGCAGCTTATTGTAAAAACAATTTCGAACCTGCGCTGGCTGGTACCTGGCACCTGACATAGTGACGTCCGCGACAGGAACGAAGTTACGAATAGGGTAAGCCTTTTGAAATGGTAAATATGGAACACTTAAGAAATTCGCAGAAGCTCAGAAAGGGTTTTCGTACTGCTTTCACCAAAAATTTAAATAAGCTTAAATCGGAACTAGATGCTGGGGTAGATAGCATTACGCTAAAGATAAGCCTAACATTATTAAGGAATAGAAATAAAGAGTTGCTGGAACTGGATAGCAAAATACTGTTATTAAAATTAGAAGTTGGTGAAGGTGATGATTTGGATGAGGAATGTAAATTAGCAGAAGAATACCAGAGGGAATTTTTAGCAGTAGATTATCGTGTAAATGACATAGCAAAGCCACATGTTGTTGATACTGTTTCAAATGATAGCAGAAGTGGTAGTAATGAACTGAGCAATAAAAGGAAATTTAGATTGCAAAAGTTAGAGTTTAGAGCTTTTAATGGTAATGTTAAAGAATGGCTGACGTTCTGGTGTCATTTCGGAAAGATGCATAATGACTCAGACATAGTTCATGAGGATAAATTGCAGTATCTGATACAGGATACTGAAACGTGTTCTAGAGCAAGGAAAGCTGTTGACAGTTTCTTCCCTACAGCTGATAATTATTAGAAAGCAGTTGCATGCTCAAAATCTAGGTTTTGGTCATGTAGTTGTTTTAGTAGAAGTGTACATTAGGGAAATGTTACAGTTAGTTTTAAAAAATACATGAACACAAACAGATTCACGTTCCGTGTGTACACTTTATGACAAGCTTGAAACACACATTCGGGCACTTGAGGCACAGAGTGTTACAACTGATAGGTGTGCTGCTATGCTGTTTCCATTAGTAGAATCCTGTATGCCAGAAGACTTACTGAGTGCATGGCAGAGATGTGCGATTTTTGCACATACAAGTGAACCAAAAGCTAGACTGGATAATCGAATGTCATTTTTAAAGTCAGAAGTTGTGTCTGAAGACAGACTTAGTTCAGCCGTAGCTGGTTTTGGTATAAAAGGTAAATCTAAAGCAAAAACGAAAATCAGTAATGTCATAAAACACAGAGTACTAACTGCTGCTGACTTACTGAACACAAATTCTGTTTATAACAGAGACTGTGTATTTTGTAATGGTACACATGACAGTATAAACTACTTTAATGCCCAGAAGATGAACCTGAAACAAAAACACCAAATTCTGAAGGAAAAGGGTGGTTGTTTCAAATGTTTTAAAAGGGGACATTCCATTGCCAAGTGCAAGGCACATGTGAGATGTGTTATTTGTTCCGAAGGGCATATAGTGGTCATATGTCCTGAGCTTCCAATAAATAAAGACACTAAACCAAAAAAAGGGTTCTGTTAGTAATGACATAGTTCAGAAGCCTATTGTTGACATGGCAAATTTAGCAATAACCAAAGTGTTCTTACAAACTTTACAATTAACGTTAAGGGGACCTGATTTCTCCATACGTGCTGGAGTATTAATTGATTCAGGATCTCAGAGGTCTTATGTTTTGAAGACTACAGCTTCGAGGCTAAGTCTAGAATCTCTGAGGGAAGAAATGTTAATACATACACTTTTTGGTGGAAGGAAGACTAGTAAAATTAAGCATAACTGCTATAAAAGTGAATGGAAAACACTGAATGGTGGATTTCGATACAGATTTGAAGTACTTTATCGAGCCAATTATTTGTGACCACATCTTCTTTTTAAAGCCAAGACCTTGGACTAGTGAATTGAAAGCCATGCGCATCAAGCTACGTGATGTCGAAGAAGATGAGAAACCAGTTGAGGTATTAATTGGAGCTGATGTGGCTGGAAAACTGTTTACTGGGAAAAGGAAACTTCTGGCCAGTGGATTAGTTGCCATTGAAACCTACCTGAGGTGGACTCTGATGGGTAAAAATCATTTTCCCACTGCTGATGAGAATTTAGGCATGGCAGTTACTTCAATGTTTGTCAAAGAAGCCGCAATTTCAGACTTGTGGAGTCTAGAAGTTATTTGCATAGCGGACCCTGTGAAAAAGAAGACTGGCAAAGAAAGGGATATTGCAATTAAGAGGCAATATGAGCAGTCAGTAACTGTAAATGATGTAGGTCGGTATGAAGTGGCATTGCCTTGGTCACAAGAACATCTTGCTTTTCCGACATGTAAAGATTTAGCTCTGAAGAGACTGGACACTGTGACTAAGAAGCTGCATTCAAAAAACCTGTTCTCGCCTTGCAATGAAGTTTTGATGGAATGGCTCAAAATGGATGTTGTAGAAGAGGTGCCATTAGGAGAGAGCAGTGACATAGACCTGTGGTCAAGAGTGAGGCCTGTATTTGATGCTTCTGCAGGAGAGAAGTCCTCACCCTCCCTGAATCACTGTCTCCAGTGTGGACCTAATATGAATGAGTTAATTCCTGCGGTACTCATGAGGTTCAGAGAATATAGATATGGTGGTGTAGCTGACACTGAAAAAGGATTTCTCCAAATCATTATTAGGCATGAAGACAGAAATTTCCTGAAAATTTTCTGGTGGTCTGACGGAAAAAAACCCAGCTTAAGGTATTTCGTCATGCCAGTGTTGTATTTGGTGTGCAGTGTAGTCCGTTCTTATTAAGCGCAGTGTTGCAATATCACTTAAACATGTGTATTGGTGTGGGACATTCCAAGCAAGTAGTAAGTAGACTTCTTGACAGTTTTTATGTCGACAATTTGGTGAGTAGTTTGAATGCTGAAGAGAAATTGGTGCAGTTTGTTGCTGAAGCAGAGAAAACCATGAATGTGGGTAAGTTTAATTTTAGAGGATGGTATTATGCAAAGGATCCTCAACAAGAGCCCAAAAATGTACCAGTATTAGGCTTACTGTGGGGCTATGATAATCACACACAAATTTGAACATTTGAACATGACCTGGCGCAACAACTTTGATATAAATGGGTTCACAGAAATAACTATACTTTCTGTTGTACACAAGATATTTGATCCCATTGGTCTATCATGCCCTGTATTTTCTCTTCTTAGGCTACTGTTGCAGAAATTATGGAAAAGCAAAATTTCTTGGGATGATGAGGTTGACAATGTCTCAAGGAATGAATTTTTACGTTGGTTTAATGACCTTCACTTTTTGAAACAAGTGTCTGTTAAAAGGTGTATATGTGCCTCTCACAAGGAGGAGAAGGTAGACATTAGCCTTCACACTTTCTGTGATGCAAGTAAACATGCATATGCTGCTACTGTTTTAATAAGAGTACACGCAGTCGAGAGTATTGAAGTGCATCTTTTGCCTGCAAAATCGCCTATCATGCTAATCTTTATTCCGCGTCTTGAATTGCTTACTGCCACGGTGGGAGCAAGACTGTGCACCTCAGTTTTAGATGGCCTTAAATGGAAAAATGTAGAACTGCATTTTTGGACAGATTCGTCCACATTAAGCGTGAGGAACCTTGGAATGTCTTTGTGAATAAGAGAGTCCAAGACATAAGAAAATTGACAGCTTCTATGCCATGGTGGCATATACCTTGAGACTTCAATCCAGCAGACCTTCCATCACTTGTCTGTTCTGCCAAACAACTCTTAGATGGTGGGAGGGACCTGCATGGCTTAAGGGGCCTAAGAATAAATGGCCAAGCTCTGCTGTCGTTTACAATGAAGAAGACATATTGCAAGAGAAGAGAAAGACTAACATCAGTCATGTAGGCCTTGTGACTGAGGGTCTGACAAGTACCGCAGGCGTTTGTGAGTGGTGTGGTTGCCCTGAACAGGAAAACACATGCAAGTACCATGGATCTAAATGGTATTATCGATATTTCTCAAGTTGTGATAAGATGGTACGCATGTTGGGCTGGATGTTGAAATTTATCAGCAACTGCAAACACCTTAGACAAGATTGGGAGTTAATGTACAAAGAAGTGGAAGCTGCTGAAAAGATTGTGATTAAGCTAGTGCAAGAAGAATCATTTGAGTTTCTAAATGAAAAAAGGCCGAGCTGCTTAAACGTTTACAAAGATGAGTTGAGACTTATCCGATTGAAGACAAAGATTGTTTTAGTGACGATACGGATGATTTTTGAAATCCCATGGTTCTTCCATCTGATCATCCAGGAGTCAGGAGACTTATAATGACAGAGCACAAAAAAGCAATCTCATGTTGGAACCCAGATGCTGATGAATATTATAAGAGAGCATTATTGGATATTGAATGCTATGAAAATTATTAGATCTGGGATATCTAAGTGTGTTGTATGGATAAAATACAAAGGAAATAATTTAAAGGTTGTCCCTGCTCCATTACCAGAAAATCGGATAAAAGATGCTGGAGTGTTTGATGTGGTAGGAGTAGATCTGTCAGGAACTTTGTGTTTAAAAGATGATACCAAGGCTTGGATTTGTATTTATACTTGTGCGATATATCGTGTTATTAATCTGGAGTTGCTGTCCTCTTTATCGAATTAGGTATTTCTTCTGAGTTTTCGACGATTTATTGCACGACGAGGGAGGAAGGTCAAGTGTAGTCTACTGTGACAATGGTACAAATTTTGTAGGCTCTTCCAATTCACTAAATTCAGTTAACTGGGATAATATTAGACAATTTTGTATTATTAAGAAGATTGAGTGGTTGTTTATCCTTCCAACTGTTTCCTGGTGGGGTGGATTCTGGGAGAGAATGGTTAGAGTAATGAAAACAGTTTTAAAGAAGGTTTTAGGACGAGCCTGCTTAACATACGAGGAAATGAGTGGAATCTTATGTTATACTGAATCTGTAATCAGCCTGTGTCTTTGTCTCCAGGTATGTTTTTTACATATCTCTGATATTCCACATTTTGACAGAATAGATGAAGGCGCCTTCAACAAGAGGCAGAAGTACAGAATAAAAATCAGGAAGGATCTGCGCAAAATATTTCGTTCTTAGTACTTAGGACTACTAATCCAACGAGCCGGCAGATTTGTCCTGGAGATGTCGTTCTCATTGGTAACGACAATGTAAAACGTGTCAACTGGCCGTTGGGACGAGTCATCGAACTGATGCAATGCAAGGATGGAGCGACCAGACTAGCTCGTCTTCAAACCTCCACGATTGAATTGCTAAGACCTGCTCAGAGACTGTATTCACTGGAGGTGTCCTCAACTTGGGTGACTAACCTCAAGGCACAAGAACATCCACAAGGACCGCCAGATGTGGCAGATAAACAGTGCTCACGAAGTGGACGTGTGATTAAGATGCCAATATAGCTTGACTTATAATGGACTTGTCCAAGAGCGATGTGTTGAATCGCAAACTCAAGGTGGGAGGATGTCAAGTCCAGACCAATTTTTACATTTTGTAAATAATTTGTCTTTTAGTTGTTGGCGGCCTTTTTATTGCTCTCTTCTACTTTTCACGATTTAAATGAAAGTTTAGATCGTTTTTGATGTTGGAGTCTGTGTTTTGTGGTGAGTGTGTGCGTTTGCTGCGCTGTGTGTTACAAATATTGTAGCTTCGAAATGCCTTAGAGTGTTCATCAACCGAACGAGGCCTTCACTAAGTTAAATCCCTCCAGCTTATTGTAAGAACAATTTCGAACCTGCGCTGCCTGGAAGCTAGCACCTGACAGTGGTCGTTAAGCAATGATACAAAAACAATCTTTTGAGGATCAATAATCGCCATGTATTATGAGCTGCAGAAGACAAAGCTTACGAAAAGGGAAACGTCCCGTCTGATTAAAGAAGAACAGAATATCTTTGTTTATTTGTGTATCGTTCCAAGTGCACAAATAAAAGAGGAACACAAGGAAAGCAAGTTTGTAAATTATAAACAGATCTATTAATTTTCTCTTCATCGCTTTTTATAGAAAAGGAAACGATAATAGGAACAATTCAAAGGTGGGCCAGGAAGCTTTTGATTCCTCAGGTTTGATCAAGGCCATGGCATTAGAGATTTGAGTTCCTCCTTTTAGTGACGTCACCGAACACAATTCTTCCCATTGGCTTCCAACGCTGTCGTGTATGGCGTCAAATACAACACCAACGCATCAGTCCGTGTACCATGAGAGTGATGTCATAAACAATGTTCCCTCTAAGATGCGCCGTGCAGCGACTTCACTTCCTCCGCGCAGTAAGCATTTTAGATTAAAATTCCCAAATTCCTAATTAACTTTCATAAATCGAAAATCAATCACCTGCAGAAATAATAACAAATAAATACAATTCGGACTCTCAAAAGTGAAAACAACACTTTTCTTAAATGCCGTTCGCTTCCTTCTTAGTTCGTCTCATTGTCCTCTTCATCCTCAAAGCCTTCTTGCAAAGTAGCCTCGTGCGAGCACATAGTGAATGGGAGAATGCGAATTAGTGATTTTCCTACGCCAAGAAAGAGGAGAGAATTGAGTCTTCCTAGAAACAATACATGCAGAGAATTGAGTCTTTTCTAGAAAGAACACATCAGCGCCAGCCTCAGAAATGGTAAACAATATTTTCCGAGTACTCTTAAAGACAGTGAAGAACTAAATTCTCACGGTCGAGTCTTCGGTTTGGACGAAAAAATTGAGAGGCGATGTATTCTTTGAAAGGGCTGTCAGATCAGAACGATTTTGCACTTGTTCTACTTGAACTAATTATTTAGCATTTAGTTGTTAATTTGTTTCTTATCCTCCTTGGTATTTTGACATGCAAAAAAACTGTGCTCTATGCGTGAACATGCTTTTCCTATTTTCCAGTGTTTTTATTCCAGAAAATAGCTCGAGGTCCTCACTTTTTATAAAATAAAAATTTTAAATAATGAAATGTTTTTAATAATTGTGTATATTTAAAATCAATTATGGAAAGAACGGTAATAAAAATGGGGTATTAGAATAAAAAAGAAAAAAAGACCGCCCTTAGCGATATAACTATACCATCGGGCGTAGAGGAAAAACTATCCCATACTCGCCAACCCGCTTGGCCAGCGTGGTGAGTTATAGCCAAACCCCTCCAAAATGACTCCACAACTTAAAGCAGATATCAAGTGAGGATCACATTGATGGAGAAATTAATCGGCGTACAAAACTTGCCTGGAGAGCTTTTGGAAGAAACAGCATAATTTTCAAGAGCAATATGTCATTATGTCTTAAAAGAAAAGTGTTTGATCAATGCATCCTTCCAGTGCTTACGTATGGTGCAGAGACGTGGACCTTAACTAAAAGAGACATAGAAAGACTGCAGGCAACTCAAAGAAGCCTGAAGAGATGCCTGCTTGGTGTAACCAGGAGAGATCAGAAGAGGAACTCGTGGATCAGAAAAATGAAAAGGGTGGAAGACATCATGATCAGAGTAAAATCCCTGAAATGGCAATGGGCTGGACATATTGCCAGAAGAACAGACCATAGATGGACAGCCGAGATTTTAGATTGGATTCCAAGGGACAGGAAAAGACTCAGAAGAAGACCACAGGGAAGATGGGTGGATGAAATTCGAAAGTATGCGGGAGTAACATGGAGAAGACTGGCACAAGACAGACCGTTGCAGAAGAGGCTTGGAGAGAGCTTCGTCCAGCAGTGGATTAATAATGGTTTACAATGATGATGACGATGATTAAAAAAAATAAGAGTTCCAATTCAAGTTCCAACTTCTACTGCATTAATAAAAGAAGCTGAGAAAATATTTTTTTTTGCCCAAGTGCTTTTGATGCCTGACCAGCTCATTATTGGGTTAGGCGCTCATAGACCATGGCCGCTTTGGGGAAATTTGGGTCATAAACCTGATTAGGCCTATATTCTAATGATTTTAGGAATATTAATGTTTAAAAGAATAAAAAACGATATCGCAATTTAATTTCACTAAATGTTCACACCCAGCAACATTCTTCTAGAAAAAAACTAAACTAGTGCCTATGTTTGTACAGACAAAAAAAGGTCCAGAGCACATATTAACTATGCAGGACCAAACTTTTGGAATCCTTTGCTTGATGATTTAACAAGCCTAAATAACATTTGTTTATTTAAAAAACCTTAAACAATATTTATTACGATCAGCCTCAATGTAATTCTTTATTCCTTTTTCTACTAATTTAGCAGCTATTTCATAAATACACTGTAACTGTCACTGTGATTACGAGCTCTTAACTTTAATATTATGTATCAGTAATAATGATTGTAACCCTTCAATCACTAAACAAACTAATGTTTGATATTACAGGCAATCTTAATGCTGAATATAACTATTCGGACTTTTTACTAATCTGGAGCAATCTTAAGTGGTATTGTTTTAACTTACATTTTTAATATAGATAAAATAATATCAGATGGAGACGTTTCGGCAGTTAATTTAAAATTATAATGATGACTGTCTCTCAGGGATGCCAATCATTATGTCTGCTTGAATTGATGTTTGTTTACAGGATTTTTGTTTTGGGAGAAGATGGCAAGTTAGGCCCATTTGGTCTTTCCCCTCTTTTCATCCCTGTTGTTGCTTATCTGCTTAATAATCATCTTCACTTAATCTATGTAAATTGTATGCGACAACTAAAATGGAATGAAAATGAAATAAACGGAGGGAACTCATCTCTCTGATATCATGGTTTTGGTTTGATCCGGAAAGGGAATCTTGGCCTCGAGTTGTGTGGCTCGTTTCCATCTCTAGAATCCTCACACTTTGATATGACGGTATAACTGGTTACCAGGCTTCTTCATGCACCAAGATGAGTCAAAATTTCGTCCTGTTTGCCTCTAAAAAATTAGTTGATGCCAGAAAGACATACGCGTTCACCTCATTCCGTACATTTTCTATAGTCCTTTGTCAGCTTTCCACCCCAGCCACGATTCTATACCGATACCAAATGCACAACATGATTTTCCTCTCAGAACGCTCTCATTACACTACTAGATGTTCTTCTTAGCATACCTCAGCCACTGGTTCCCAGTGGTAGGACAATGTAGGAATATCCGCTTTACATCCCTCTGACGAAACCACTCAAAAATCTATCTTCCAGCGTATTTGACAGCAATTTGCGATAGACGGCGACACATTGTTTTACCTGCTGCGTGTCAGATCACGGAGAAATGTTCAATGGAGCTTGGAGGAGAAACCAAGTTGGTGCAGGTGATAAACGGTGCTGGATTATGATAATCCCACCTTAGCTGCTATTGCAGGGCACAGGAATCGGTGTTAACTGTCACAGCTTCGACCAGAGTGAAGGCAGTGATGTCTGTTGGACATTCTGACTTCAACTTGTCTCCAAGACTGGTCAAACAGAAGTTACCGCTCTTTCCACGTTTATAAGTGAGTCACGGAAAGCTTCTCATCGGCCGCCACCGGGAATCGTACCCAGGGTCTTCCAGTTACACGCCGGACATGCTACCACTGCACCAGAGCGGCCTCGAATTCTCCAGACTCACATGCGACTAACTGTCAAACCACATGACAGGTTGTATCTTGGAGCCCTGCACAATGCTGGGGATTCACCAAAGATGGCAGTGATGGTGAGTCGTATGTGAATCTGGAGAATTCGAGACCGCTGTGGTGCAGTGGTAGCATGCCCGGCGCGTAACTGGAAGACCCTGGGTTCGGTTCCGGGTGGCGGACGATAAGAATTTTTCCGTGATTCACTTATGAATGTGGAAAGAGCGATGACTTCTGGTTGATGTTCCTAGTCCACGTCAACTGTGTGTATTAATAATTCCAAACTGGTGTTCCTAGCGTTGAAATACTGCTGTCCACGGTTTCCTTGCCTTCAACTGCGCTAATTTCTCTCGTTCCTGATGCTGCGCTTAACTGTTTGTTTCCACTAATGGCGCAGGAGCATCGGAACAACACGCTTATTAGCATCCATCCTGTGAACACCTGATAACGCAATTGGCTCCATGCCAGATATCTTCGGTAAGCCACGCATATTCTACGTCATTGTGGTACCCAATTGACGCTAACGCTCGTTTCGCAGAGGAATCGAGACACCACTTTATATGTATCTCAAAACGGAACAAACCTTTGGCTTATCCTAGTAAGATCTTATTCTAGGTATCATGTACTTCCGTCACAGTTCTACCGAACTAAAATGTAATCACTTATCCTTCCAGTCGATATAATGTTAATGAAAATTGAGATCTCCTTGCGATTGGGTTAAAATACATAGCCAGGCAGCACACACAGCCTTGCAATTTAACGTAGGCCCAAAACTGAGCCACGGTCTTTTACGAAAAGGGTAGCTCAGTGTTGGGGCCACACTAAGTATTTAGGCTATTTGCAATATATTTCTATCCTTTTTTTCGAAATAGAATATCAGTTAAACTACAAGAAGAAATGCTTGATGCAAAACAGGTCCTAGAATGAAAGGGAGACGAATGTTGTTTACGCCTTACTATAAAATATTCCACGATTTCAAAAAAAAAAGAAAAAATAATTTTACTTTCGTAGATAAAAGCTAAAGCCTTGGCTCTGTAGAATAGAAATAAACTAGATGATAAAGAGCAAAAACATACAGATTTTCAAGGTTGCCATCCATAATTAGTCAAACAGCAATCTGTTATTTCTTAGATGGAGAGGAAACATGTAATCTCTGAATTTATGGGCAGGGGTGGGGGATGCCTTGTTTTTCATTGAGATCCCAAAGTATACAAGGAGCCCATCGTCCTGATCGTCACTGCTGAAACGATGAAATGTCATTCCTCCCGCCTTACAGCAGCAGGATCCTTACATAAACAAACACCTCGTAGAAGTTAAAGCTGAACAAAACTGAAAAAGAACAAGTTAGTAAAATCATGCAATGCATTGATTATGATACGCTTTCCATCATATCAGAAATTATTATTCAAGTTATTACTGAAGTGATGAGGATAATGACAGTTGAATAAATATCGCTCCTGTGTTCTGACCTTCGACCTCATTTTGATTATATTAAACAGAATTGGTTCAGTCGATCATCGGAATAACATACTAAAGTTTTGTCGTAATTGAAGCATTTTTACATACGTTATAATGCATATGGACAATGGAATGGATTTCGCTCCTATGCCCTGACCTTTGACCCCATTTCGCCCATTTCTAATAGGGTTCATCCCCAGATAGTCTCCTAGCACATATTAAAATTTCATCAAAATCGATCCATTTTTACGCGAGTTATCGTACAGACGGACAGGCAGACGGACAAAGCTGGAGCATATCAGCTTCTTCAACCTACGGTTGGAAAGCTTAAAATGCAGCGTTTATGAGATCTCGATTAAAATTAATAAAGACGATATCTATTAGCTATATCGCTGTTTTTCAAACTTCTGCCTTATTTTGGGCATACTTTAATGTAGCGCTTTTTGATAAATCACTGCTCAAAGAAAACATTAAAGCTGAATGCAAACAAAATCGACAGGCGGAAAGATGAACACCTTGAACCATTAAGTTTCCCGTACATAACAAAAAGAACGACATCTCCATCTTTTAAGATGCTGTCATAGCTACAATGCGTCGTTTACAGGTGACCGAAGCATGTTGACATATTATAGATTTGGTATTCGAGATTGCCCATTCAAATTCAGGATTTTTTACTGGCCCCAAGAATGGCACAACATTTGTAAAACAAAAGAAATAATTCTTAAATGTATGTAAGTTTAATTCGAACGTAAAAAACATATAATAATCGAAAATCTGGTCAAACTTGTAATTCACATACAGTAGCTGTGATATTTTATATACACTGACGGAAAAAAATCCCAACACCACGAAAAAATAGTTGTAGAGGAATGAAATGGCGGCAATAAATTTGTATAGGTAACATATTTAATCGATTAAGGTTTCAAAATCACAGCTTAATGTAAGCGCGAGAAGAGCCATTTTAAATGTGAAATGCTGGTACAATAATAACCGCTGTAACCGCCAGAGTGTTGAATGCAAGCACGCAAACGTTCATGCATTGTGTCGTACAGGTGCTGGATGTCAGTTTGTGGGATGTAGATCCATGCCTGTTGCACTTGGTCGGTCAATACAGGGACGGTTAATGCTGGTTCTGGGTGACGCTGGATTTGTCGTCCAATGATGTCCCATACGTGCTCGATTGGTGAAAGATCTGGTGATCTAGCAGGCCACGGCAACGTGTCGACACTATGTACAGCATGTTGGGTTACAACAGCGGTATGCGGGCGAGCGTTATCCTGTTGGAACACACACCCTGGAATGCTGTTCATGAATGGAAGCACAACAGGTTGAATGACCAGATTGACGTACAACTGTGCCGTCAGGGTGCGTGGAATAACCACGAGAGTGCTCCTGCTGTCATAGGAAATTGCTCCCCAAACCATAACTCCAGGTGCAGGTCCAGTGTGTCTCGGCCGCAAACAGGTTGGTTGCAGGCGCTCACTTGGCCTCCTTCCAACCAACACACGGCCATCACTGGCACCCAGGCAGAACCGGCTTTCATCAGACAACACAACAGATCTCCACTCCGTCCTCCAATGAGCTCTAGCTTGACACCACTGATGTCGCAAACGGCAGTGGTTTGGAGTAAGTGGAATGCACGCTACAGGGCGTCTTACTCGGAGCTGTCCTTCAAGTAACCGATTTGTAACAGTTCGTTGTGTCACTGTGGTGGCAACTGTAGCTCGAATTGCTGCCGCAGACGCGGTACGATGCGCCACGGCCATACGCCGTACACGGCGGTCTTCCCTCTCAGTAGTGCCACGTGGCCGACCGGAACCCGGTCTTCTTGTGGCAGTACCTTACCTTGACCACCGCTGCCGACAATCATGCACAGTGACTACATTCCTGCCAAGTCGTTCTGCAATATTGCGGAAAGAAGATCCACCTTCTCGTAGCCCTATTACACGACCTCGTTCAAACTCCGTGAGCTTTTGATAATGGCTTCTTTGTCTTCTTAAAGGCATTCTTGACTACCATCAACACCCTACGTCGAATCTCAACCATAACTAACGCTCACGAACGTTACAGCGCGTATTTACAGCAAACCTGCCTTGCATGTTCCGAGGGGCGCTACTAGCGCCACACGTATACGCCGAGCGCGAAATTTGCATAGACGTCATCTTACAGATGTGCTCTCACTGCCTACTAACTGTCGTTTATCTAACATAACCCCTTCTTGGTGTTGGGATATTTTTTCCGTCAGTGTAGACTAGTGATTTAACACTCCCTTATCAAACAAGTCTTCTCTAAAAACCTAACAAATAAAAGATATGTTTCGTATGTTAGGCAGTTTTAATATAAACCGCTGAAGTGAAGTTCATAAGGAAGAACTATTTAGAACGTGAACCAAATAATTTTTTGAATAAAAAATACATGCAGTGTTACTTGAATTAGTTATAAATTCATAAAACGAAATGAAAAAAAAGGCTTCATGACGCCAGTTTGAAATTTTTCAAGCTCACGGCTGCTTATTGGTACGAGCTTTATTTTTCTAAGAATAAGAATACATAGAAACGTGCGGTAAAAAGGAAAAAGAAAGGTCATTAAGTATGATATACTTTGCTACTTCAGCATAACACGACACAGGAAATGTTTCATTTATATCACAACCAATTTTCCAATGTAATGATTGCTCTCATTCTTCTATGCATAAAGATCAAATATGGCTTACTTCCTCTTGGTCTCACCCTCTTGTCATACACATCAGGGTCCAGCAGCTTATCCAGGATCATTTGCTTCTTAACATCAATATCAAATTTGTCAGAACTGCAATATATGAAATTAGTAAGTAAATTATCATAATGGCTAGCTACACAACAGCACGGTGGTGCTATACGAACTGAATCTAAACCGTGCTATTGCAATACTTCAACTCTGATGCTTTCACTAATTATTAGACTCATATAAATTTTAGAAACGTTAATTAAGTTGAGATACTGATACATAATAAACTGACGCCAATGTTCTTACCTCTTTTTGGAAGAGAGAGATCAAATAATTTCTTTCTGCAGAGCGAAAGGAAATTCTGTAGAAACCTAATCACAAAATAAATTTTGATCGTCTATTTGTGATAATAATCCATGATTTCGTGCTGGCAGTCGGAATTATTCGCCGCATTTTTGCAGAGAAAGTTAAAATAAATCCGGTTACTTTGAAATGCATCTTTTTCTGCATTAAACTAATGCTGTAAATTTCAGTTTTCGTGAAACATCTCGCTACATGCGCAGCTTAAAGTGCAGATTCCACCATTACTCTCCGGATACAAGTTTATTCTAGTTACAAGTGTATGTGCAAGTCATTGGTGTTTTTCAACATGTGAGTCGCTTTTCTAACTTGCTTAAATTTTCTTTGTGTCTGTTCACGGTAGCGTTGATATCTTTCTTCAGTAGTCGAAGGAGACGAAAGATATTCCCTCTTTCTAATATATTTCATCGGGATCGGGTAACAGGAGTTATTCATTGTCTCTCTTACCGACACGCTGATTACATTACCTAATCATTTTCTTCTGCATCACTGCACGACACTTAGCCTATTCGACTGTCTTCGGTCTTAGCCATTCTTTCGATCTGTGAGGCTGAGACGGTAGCAATTCACACGCGCAGTAATACACAAAGAATCGGAAATTTGCAACTCTGAGTGGATTGCTGCAGACAAAATAGTGAAATAAGGAATAAGAACTTAAATGCCTGTACGAAAATTTATGAACATGAAATCTTCATTGATTCCTGTGATAAAAGACATTGTGACTGGCCATCGTCTGCAGGTCACAGAGTCACCATTCTTCGAACAAATGCGGCAGAACTTCTTCACTTAAATGCATCATTGTGACACATGATAATGCAGTTATATGATGCATTATTGATAAAATGCGGTTTTTATTAATAATACGACAGACCAAACTTCCCTTCTTCGATTTCAGTGACGATAACATTTTGGGACCACAAGTCGAAACTTTATTCTTCTCACATACACTCATCGTCAAAAAAATAGTTGCACCCAGACGGACGTGTCGGATTGCAATGCTATTCAGGAGGAAGGTATATGTTACCGGGAACAATAAATGATTAAACATTGAGACCGATATGGGTAATATTTATTGAGCTACACGCCAATAAATAGTGTCTCTCAGTATTGCGTCCGGCGGCCATGTTTGCTCACACAGCATGACAGACGTCTCAGCATGGAGTTCTGCAGGTTCCTAATTGTGTCCTGCAATAAGCCATCCCATGCAGCTTGATACTTCTGACGTAATTACTGCAGATTTTGCGGTAGAAGTTGAGGGTGGATAGTGCGTCCAATAGCATCCCACACATTTTCAGTCGGCGATAGGTCTGGTGATGAGGGTGGCCATGGCAGAATGTCAGTGACTTGAAGGCAAGCTTTCGAGACAGCAGCAGTATGCGGACGAGCGTTGTCATGTTGGAAATTCGCACCGGAGTGAGCGTTCAAAAAAGGTAGGGCCACTGGTTGCAGGATCTCATTAACGTAACGTTGGGCTGTCAAAGTGCCTGTAATGAACACCAAAGGTGATCTGGCATCCTAGGCAATTGCACCCCACACCATGTACCGTGCCTTGTGGACGTGTGACGCTCGACAACAAACCGTTGATCTTGGCGCTGACCACGGTGCCTCCACACACGGATTCATTGGTTGTCTCCTACAAGACAAAAGCAGGACTTGTCACTGAAGATCACCCGCTGCCATTCTGAGTGGCTCCATGAAAGTCTGGGACGACACCATTGCAGTCTTTGGCAACGATGCAATGATATTAAGGGCAGTCGTCGTAACGGTCAGCGTGCGTGTAGTTCTACGTCGTGCAGAAGTCTTCGAATGGTGCTGGATCTAATCCGATGATGCATGGAGGGTAGCACTGCTCCCTGAGAATCCGCAATCGTGGCTGTTGGGTCGCTCCGCGCATGTCGGACAACCCGTCGGTCACCCCCCCCTCCTCTCTCTCTCACTGTGGTTCGTCTACGTCACCCAGACCCTTCCTGGCACTGATGCGTGCTTTGTTCTATCCACTGCCGCCAACCGCGTGTCATGGTGATATCTGCACGATCGGTATGGCGCGCATTACGGCGATAAGACCGTCCCTCTTCCCGGAGACCGAAAATGCGGCACCTCTCGAACTCCTCCAACTGCTCTAATTGCTTGAGATATTTTCTTCGAGGCATACTTCACTTGCAAAGGATGCAACCAACACAACATCACGAGTCAGAATGGCAAGCACGCGCAACGGGACGACCTTATATAGCCGGTCAGGCACAGCGCTACAACACCTCTTTGCTTACGTCACATGCATCGCCGAGCTTAATATATGAATCATTTCGATGTCTCACGATGTTTCATTAGTGTCAGTTGCTTCCTTCTTTTTCTTTTTTTTTTTTCGACGATCAGTGTAACATGGATACAAACGATCCTTACGCAGCACTATTTTCATATAAACTGAAGAGCCAAACCATTATGACCATCTCGTCTTTCCTCAAATCAAAGCAACTGCAAGAAAACGCCGGCTCCTATGGAAGTCGTGAAACGGTATGAATAACACTCGTACTGAGCTCTGCTAATTGGAAGCCGCGAATGGCCTAGTGGTCAGCGTTCGTGACTACTACGAAGAAGATCTCTGGCTTCGGACCCAGGCCGGTACGAGCGCTGGAGCCACTAAATATCCGCCGTGAGTCGTATTGGCACATTAAGCCGTCGGGCCACGGGGACTGGCCCCCCGGTAATTAATAAGGACGTTTTCCTCCCCCTGTCTACCTCGCTTCCGTGTCACTTTTCTATCGGGCACTCTAGCTCAAATCTCCCAGCTTCCTATTTCTAAGGATTGTTTAAGACCTGGGATCAGACACAGCCTTCCTAAATTCTTCTATATGTGATCTGATCTGATAATTGGAGGTATTCTTGTCAGATGCGCAAGGCAGCGGACTTAATCAGGTTTGACGGACACCAAATTATTGTATAATAGCCGGAAGACTGAGTCCCATCACTTCCAAGACGGCAAAGCCACTGTGGTGCTTAAGGTCAGCCGTAGTTAGTACATTTTAAAACTGTTCCAAGGAGGGAAAACCCGCAACCGCCGGCAAGGTGTTGGCCTACCACCTTTCCTTGATGCTAGAGGTGAACGAAGCCTGTCCTGAATGGTACAAGATTTGAATGCTGGTGACGTAAGTAATGTGTCACAACACACAGTACATCGAACCCTACCAATAATGGGGCTGCGTAGTCTCCAACCGTGCTGAGTGCCCAAGCTAACCTCGATTCAATGTTGGAAGCGAATACAATTGGAACATGGCTTCAAAACTGGACTTTGAATGATTGGAAGAAGGTCGTCTGGTCCGATGAATCTCGTTTCCAGTGCATCATGTGAACGGCTGGGTATGTGTGTGTGGTTTACATGGGGAAGTATCGGCAACAGGATATAACGTAGTACGAAAATCAACTGGTGTACAATCTGGCCAACAGTCCTGCACCGGTAGACCGAAAGTAAAATTTTGATGTTTGAAGTCAACTTATACAGCGTAATGATAAAGTCAGGAGTACACCTGTAATTTCACTTCTTCGCTTTTGTCAGATAGTTCCTAGTTCCACTCTGCGGATCTAAGGGGGTACTTTAAAAATGACTATGACAGAAGCAAAACAGAGGTTCGTTAAAAAATCTCCATTCATCTTTTCCCCCCTTTCCTTACCTTTTCCATAATCAGTAGACAGCTATTTCATTAGCCAATTTCAATTTTGTAGTCTATTTTAAGCTTACATCGATGCTAATATTCGCCACTGAAAGGAAAGCAAACTCAACAACTCATCAGGTTTATCGAAACTGAGAAGTTTGGCGATAGACAATGCTACCCTGCAATATACCATAGCCTTTCGAATTAGAAAAGGGCCGGGAATAACCCTGTGGTTAAAGTAGCGGGCTCGCAACTAGCTAGATATGGGCTCGATCCCAACCCAGGCTCCACCGCAAGAGGCCCACCGTGCCTTGGAGAGCACATAACGCTGCAAACCTCGAGGCATGGATCCTTTGCCCTAAATAGGACATCCCGCGTGCCGCCGATCTCCCATCCCCAACCACTTGCGAAGGCTCCCAACTCGCCTCTACGCCTACCATTGCTTTGACGCATAAACCTGAAAATCCCTTCAGGACAACATGGTTATGTGTAAAACTAAACATGGAAGAAATTCTTTCATGAAATTGCTGCATGAGTAATACGTTTTGCTAAACAAAAACTCGGAAGAATCTTGATCTATGTTTTGAAAAGAAGAAATCCTTAATCCCGACTGCGTTTAATTGTCGTTATTCTGTTCGTGTAAGAGGACCAGTTACAGGATACTTCCGATGGGAATAGCTTTCTCAGTGTGAATGTGGTTTCTACCATAACAAATCATCTGCTTTTTATAGCATTTCTCACAAGAAAATCCTAAGGGTTTAAGTGTAAGTATTCTAATCTGGATCACGAGACATTTTCAGTCGGTTTTTCAAGTTTTGATTATTTTACGCATGAGAATTGCGCACGAATTAACGAATTAAAAAAGTAGCTGTAAGAAGAAAGCAGGAATGCTACGCTTTTCCCGTTACGCGCAGCTGCTTAACAGGTCGCAATTAATAACACAATGAAAAATGCTTACTTCCGTTATTCTCAAATTAGGACGACAACACATAAAAGGGAAACAAGTAATTTTAAGTGAACTCAATGTCCGCATAGCTCTTGCGAAGCGTTAGTGGAAATTGGAAAGCACACAAGCAACAAACTGATCGATGGTTAGCTGGTAGCGTTGACATGAGAGAAATAAGCCGGAGATCAAAACAAAACACGAAGCGGGAAGTTGCTCCTCTAGGCATCGAAGCAGCGAAGAACAAATTTGCCTATTTGTTTCTGCGTTAAATTTTCCTAGGCACGAATTTAGTAAGGTTGTATTGCAAAAGACTACACAGCACATATGGAATGCTTTAGAAATAAAAACCACCAGTAGTTGTAAAATAACTCAAAACTCATTTCACCATAACCCTCTAACATGCGGTTCCAAGGTCCTTTATCTGTTTATGATGGAAATTCCTTTTTGAGAGCAGCTGGAATTATAAATTGTAGTTATTAAGAGATGCATGAATCGTAAATTGTCGTTATTAAGAGATGCATGAATCTTAAATTGTCGTTTTTAAGAAGCGCATGAAACATAAATTGTAGTTCTTAAGAGGCGATTGAATCATAAATTGTCGTTCTTAAGCAGTCAATGAATCATAAATTGTCGTTCTTAAGAAATGAATGAATCATAAATTGTCATTCTTAAGAGATGCATGGATCATAAATTGGGGTTTTTAACATGAAACATAAATTGTCGTTCCTAATAGGTGCATTAATCATAAATTGTCGTTCGTGTGAAGAGCATGAAACATAAATCGTTTTAAAGATGCGCATGAATCATAAATTGTCGTTCTTTAGAGCTACAAGAATCATAAATTGTGATTCTTAAGAGGTGCATGAATCATAAATTGGGGTTTTAACAGGAAGCATAAATTGTCGTTTTTTAGAGGTGCATGAAGCATTAATTGTTATCATTCGTAAGAGGCGCATGAAGCATAAATCGTTTTTAAGATGTGCATGAATCATAAATTGTTCTTAAGAGGCGCATGAATCATAAGTTGCCGTTCTTAAGAGCTGCGTGAATCATAAATTGTCGATCTTAAGAGATGCATGAATCATAAATTGTCGCTTTTAAAAGGAAGCATAAATTGTCGTTTTTATGAGGCGTATGAATCAAATCATAAATTGTCGTTTTTAAGAGGCGCATGAATCATAAATTGTCTTTCTTAAGAAATAAATGAACCATAAATTGTCGTTCTTAAGAGATGCACGAAGCATATATCGCCCTTCTTGAGAGGCGCATGAATAATAAACTGTCGTTTCTAAGAGGTGGATAAATTATAAATTGTCGTTCTTAAGAGGTGCATGAAGTATAAATTGTTATCGTTCGTAAGAGGAGCATGAAGCATAAATTGTTCTTTAGAGGCGCATGGATCATAAGTTGCCGTTCTTAAAAGCTGCATGAATCATAAATTGTCGATCTTAAGAGATGCATGCATCATAAATTGTCGCTTTAAAGAGGAAGCATAAATTGTCGTTTTTCAGAGACGCATGAATCATCAATTGTCTTTCTTAAGAAGTCAATGAATCATAAATTGTCGTTCTTAAGAGATGCACGAGGCATATATCGCCCTTCTTGAGAGGCGCATGAATCATAAACTGTTGTTCCTAAAAGGTGGATGAATCATAAATTGTCGTTGTTAAGAGATGCATGAAGCATGAATTGTCGTTCTTAAGATATGTATGAATCATAAATTGTCGTTCTTAAAAGGTGCATGTATCATAAATTGTCGTTTTTAAGAAGTCAATGAATTATAAATTGTCGTTCTTAAGAGGTGCATACATCATAACTTATGATCGCTGTAAGTCGAATTATCCGCAGTTAAGAAATTCACTTGTTAAAAATCCCCAGCGATGAATTTTCAGCAACACAGAACTTTTGTCTGTTAATCCTGAGACTGTTTCGCGCTCTATCTTCTGTTTGTCGATTTTAAGTTAAATTTGCAGAAATCGCTTTTGTAGAGAAGTTTGAAATAACATCAACTTGCTGCTCATCTTTTCTAAATCCACAATTTTCTGAAGAACAGGAATCATGATTTTTGATGATAATGATTTGTGGCTTATGAGCAAATGTTCGCTTTTGATTTTGCCTTTCAGAATTACTGTAAACAAAACCAGCTTAATCTAAATATCAAACAATTTGATCTCTATAGCGAATATATATTTCTGGATTTGATAGGCTTTGTGCGATTTCCTAGAAATAACTTTTCGTTTATTGCTATGATTTTAGAAACAAAATGATCTGCGAAGCTTGCCTGTGTCTACGTCTCACAGTAAACCTTTGAACATATTTTGAAATAACTTATAAGCTATATTTTTGTCAGAAGAGGGCTGATTAGGAAAGGTTGAATTTATGTATTCCTGTTTCTCAGTAAAAAAGAAATGGAAAGGTATGTATGAAATTTTTGCTTTTCTTTATCAAAAATAATAACTCAGTAATAAGTACCCAAAATCGGTTAATGTGACTTAAATTTAAATAAATAACAAACTTTTAATGTGCTGAAAGAAATTGCTTCTCCCCGGTGGCAGTATGGTATGAAGCATTTGCCTCTAAACATTCGTCGGAGATTGGTCGGAGTTCAAATCTCAAGTGTGGTATGGATGGCGTGCTTGTCTGACGTCACTGGCTCTCTTCTCGTTTTGAAATCAGTGGTCCTATTTAAAGACCGGCAACTGTTTATAGTCCATTGAGTTGTTCATGGTGGTCACTAAACCCCTGAACAAGACAAAAAAGAAAGGAAAATTGGACATGTTAGAAATTTCAGTTTCGATATAACAGGAAGGGATATACTGACAAAGAGACCACTGTGACAATTACTCATGCAGACATAAAATGGAGGAAACTAGCTATATTTCTCGTAGTCCTACGTAGATAACAAGTTAAAAAAGAGCTGGTAGATCCTTCAACCACCGATATTGCTTGTATTTCTGGAATAAACACGAGGTTGAGGTTGCAGCCACACGCTAGTAAGAAGTATTTAAATACTTTTCATGCATATGAAAGTGCAAATGACATCCGGCACAAATGCGTTGTAGCAAATCACTTAATATTCCATTTCCATTTGAGCCGAAATGGAAAGAAATCCGCAAAATTTCGAAGACAAAGAGCCACTTCTGGTGAACAGGTTTCTACAAAATTTTAGTTTACTAACAATTTCGAAACCCAGAACATAAGCTGACAATGATGACATGATGATAAATTCATTAAAATATTTCGCCTGTATATTTTACTTTGTGAGAAATGTATTCTTCAGTTGGACCAAATTACATAAGTAAAATGATTTCAAACTAATTTTCCATCTGAATTCTTTACGGGTTTAAAACACTAGTGGGAAATGCATCCGGATCAGACTTATCTATTCAAGCGTCTACAACTTAATATTGTCATAACATTTCTCAAAATAGTATAACTATACTAAATATCCAAAAATTTCTTGGCGTGGAATACAAATAAAGTTTTCCAAACTTTCGCACATCAACCAGATGGCTTTCTCAAGGAAGGTAGACAGCTAACTGCAAACTGGACAATAGAAGGTTTCAACAATTTGAACGCGGTGACTTGACTAGACAATAAATGAATTCCCTACATACCAAATGTTTCCTATCAACTAAAAAACGTGCTCAGGAGGATAAACTTCGGTGTTCGAATAAGGTATCCGGCATCTTTGTATACGATGCTTAAGAGAAATATTGACAAGCCCCCTCTTCTCAATGAGGCAGGTGTTTATGCCATCACACTACAATATCCGAACGGCTCCAAGCAATACTACATCGGAATGACCAAACGTTCGTTTGGAATTGGAATCAGCGAACATAAAAGGGATACAAGAGACGGGAAAATAACCACTGCCCTATTAAGAGAAGTAAAGTCCGCCGATCCTACATGGAGTGATGTAAAGAAATTAGCTTCTTACTCCACACCCAAATCTACGGCCATTCGCGAAACCTTGGAAATCTAGACCAGCTGCGAGGCTTGCAATGCTAGCGTCTCTCTGGAGTTGCCACGTATTTGGAATCAATTCTTCAAATAATACTGTGTATTTTCTACCGTGGTATCGCGTGCCCAACCAACGTGGCCTCGTTTCTTCGAATTATGACGTTTGCGCCTATTCATTTATTGTCTAGTCAAGACACCTCGTTCAAATTGTTGAAACGTTCTATTGTCCAGTTTGCAGTTAGCTGTCTACCTTCCTTAAAAAAGCCATCTGGTTGATGTGCGAAAGCTTGGAAAACTTTATTTCTATTCTACTCCAAGAAATTTCGGATATTTAGTATAGTTATACTATTTTGAGTATAATTTGGTGTACAGTTCCTACTTATGTCACAACATTTGTGAAAACTTTGATATTCACGTTGACTTAATAGTAATCATAACAATCGGCACACATTCGATGTCCAAGAATACGCAAAAAGTTAACCCATATGTTGTTCTTACGATCAAGTGACGTTACAGATCGGCTTGAGAACAACGGACGTTTTACAGGTGAGAATGCTTTTCTCCGCTATTTTGCTATCACTTTTGAAATTTGATATTTACTCCAGTACATAAACATACTGTTGGTGAGTGAAATGATCATCACAGTTCATTTTTTCACTTAGGTATTCTGACGAAATTATTAGCCAAACTGCTCGTAATTTTCTTATATCTTTTTTAAATTTCACTTCCCATTCCTTTCATAACTGGTTCACTAAATTATTTATATTCATATTTTTAAATGTTCGAATTGAATTTATGTACAGCCGGTACGTTATGACACTCCGGCTCTGTTCCATGTTTCTTTTAATTCTTTCTGGTGTCGGTTCACCATTTTTTTACAGGATTCCTGGATTTAATCGTTTTCATTTCCATAATACTGATTTTACACTTTTTTCAAATGTATTATTTGCCTTTGTATCTGCATCATTGTTTTTATGATTTTCTGGTAATTTCAAGCTTTTGCTTATCTCTGAACTGTTGTCAGCGTCACTGTCTGTACTAATTTACAATTGAGTTAATTGACATTAGTAGGTTCTGAGATGTCTGCATATCCAAAGGCACTAAAACATCAATACTACGCATCATGCGGTTAACGGTACATACAATAGTTATATCCGTCGGTATGTAAGAATTTAAGGTATTTCGTGCTGAGTTGTAGAGAAGAAGATTTGAAAGCTATCGAAGCACGGTAACTTTTCTGGAGCAGCCAAAGCACACACACCACACTTTAAGTTTCTTTTTAAAACACGTAGGATCTAAAAAACATCTTTATTTACAATTTAAAAATATGGTAGATAAAAGCTCTGGCGAGCACTTTCGCGACTATTATGGCCGCATCATCAGGGCGCTGAGTGAAACCAGATTAGAACGGCACAAGGTTAAATAGTGACTGATAGGAGCACAAGTAATACACATTATGCAAATGAACACATAAGTCATTGCCATTCACTACGAATTGCTAAAAGTTCCTTATAATCATTCAGATTATTCCTCCTGTGAGTACGAATCGTTAAACGTTCCTTATAATCATTCAGATTCTTCCTCCTGTGAGTACGAATTGTTAAAAGTTCCTTATAATCATTCACATTATTCCTCCTGTGAGTACGAATTGTTAAAGGTTCCTTATAATCATTCAGATTCTTCCTCCTGTGAGTACGAATTGTTAAAAGTTCCTTATAATCATTCATATTCTTCCTCCTGTGAGTACGAATTGTTAAAAGTTCCTTATAATCATTCAGATTCTTCCTCCTGTGAGTACGAATCGTTAAAAGTTCCTTATAATCATTCAGATTATTCCTCCTGTGAGTACGAATCGTTAAAGGTTCCTTATAATCATTCAGATTCTTCCTCCTGTGAGTACGAATTATTAAAAGTTCCTTATAATCATTCAGATTATTCCTCCTGTGAGTACGAATTGTTAAACGTTCCTTATAATCATTCACATTATTCCTCCTGTGAGTACGAATTGTTAAAAGTTCCTTATAATCATTCACATTATTCCTCCTGTGAGTACGAATCGTTAAAAGTTCCTTATAATCATTCAGATTCTTCCAACTGTGAGTACGAATCGTTAAAAGTTCCTTATAATCATTCAGATTATTCCTCCTGTGAGTACGAATCGTTAAAAGTTCCTTATAATCATTCAGATTCTTCCTCCTGTGAGTACGAATTGCTAAAAGTTCCTTATAATCATTCAGATTATTCCTCCTGTGCGTACGAATCGTTAAAAGTTCCTTATAATCATTCAGATTCTTCCTCCTGTGAGTACGAATTGTTAAAAGTTCCTTATAATCATTCACATTATTCCTCCTGAGAGTACGAATCGTTAAAAGTTCCTTATAATCATTCAGATTCTTCCTCCTGTGAGTACGAATTGTTAAAAGTTCCTTATAATCATTCAGATTCTTCCTCCTGTGAGTACGAATTGTTAAAAGTTCCTTATAATCATTCAGATTCTTCCTCCTGTGAGTACGAATTGCTAAAAGTTCCTTATAATCATTCAGATTATTCCTCCTGTGCGTACGAATCGTTAAAAGTTCCTTATAATCATTCAGATTCTTCCTCCTGTGAGTACGAATTGTTAAAAGTTCCTTATAATCATTCACATTATTCCTCCTGAGAGTACGAATCGTTAAAAGTTCCTTATAATCATTCAGATTCTTCCTCCTGTGAGTACGAATTGTTAAAAGTTCCTTATAATCATTCAGATTCTTCCTCCTGTGAGTACGAATTGTTAAAAGTTCCTTATAATCATTCAGATTCTTCCTCCTGTGAGTAAGAATTGTTAAAAGTTCCTTATAATCATTCAGATTCTTCCTCCTTTGAGTACGAATTGTTAAAAGTTCTTTATAATCATTCAGATTCTTCCTCCTGTGAGTACGAATTGTTAAACGTTCTTTATAATCATTCAGATTCTTCCTCCTGTGAGTACGAATTGTTAAACGTTCCTTATAATCATTCAGATTATTCCTCCTGTGAGTACGAATTGTTAAAAGTTCCTTATAATCATTCAGATTCTTCCTCCTTTGAGTACGAATTGTTAAAAGTTCCTTATAATCATTCAGATTCTTCCTCCTGTGAGTACGAATTGTTAAAAGTTCTTTATAATCATTCAGATTCTTCCTCCTGTGAGTACGAATTGTTAAACGTTCTTTATAATCATTCAGATTCTTCCTCCTGTGAGTACGAATTGTTAAACGTTCTGTATAATTATTCAGATTCTTCCTCCTGTGAGTACGAATTGTTAAACGTTCCTTATAATCATTCAGATTCTTCCTCCTGTGAGTACGAATTGTTAAAAGTTCCTCATAATCATTCACATTATTCCTCCTGTGAGTACGAATCGTTAAAAGTTCCTTATAATCATTCAGATTCTTCCAACTGTGAGTACGAATCGTTAAAAGTTCCTTATAATCATTCAGATTATTCCTCCTGTGAGTAAGAATCGTTAAAAGTTCCTTATAATCATTCAGATTCTTCCTATTGTGAGTACGAATTGTTAAAAGTTGCTTATAATCATTCAGATTCTTCCTCCTGTGAGTAAGAATTGTTAAAAGTTCCTTATAATCATTCAGATTCTTCCTCCTTTGAGTACGAATTGTTAAAAGTTCTTTATAATCATTCAGATTCTTCCTCCTGTGAGTTCGAATTGTTAAACGTTCTTTATAATCATTCAGATTCTTCCTCCTGTGAGTACGAATCGTTAAAAGTTCCTTATAATCATTCAGATTCTTCCTCCTGTGAGTACGAATCGTTAAAAGTTCCTTATAATCATTCAGATTCTTCCTCCTGTGAGTAAGTATTGTTAAAAGTTCCTTATAATCATTCAGATTCTTCCTCCTGTGAGTACGAATTGTTAAAAGTTCTTTATAATCATTCAGATTCTTCCTCCTGTGAGTACGAATTGTTAAACGTTCCTTATAATCTTTCAGATTATTCCTCCTGTGAGTACGAATCGTTAAACGTTCCTTATAATCATTCAGATTCTTCCTCCTGTGAGTACGAATTGTTAAAAGTTCCTTATAATCATTCAGATTCTTCCTCCCGTGAGTATATTATCTGTATGTTCATGACGGAAAATAGGTCACACAGATATTTTTTCATCGGTGTTGAGATTCAGTGACGTCCTCCTTCTTTCATCTACCCGTTTGTTTTCTACTTAATGCCATTGTGTTCTATGTTTATTAATTCATAGAAATGTCATGATACACACTAGTATTTCACTGTATTTCTTGGAAACTCCACAGAGACAAGCATTACAAATACTTACATTCCATTTCCTCGACAAATGACTCCTCAAGAAGAAAAACGGATACAACGAAAGAAAGGGAACGGAAAAGTTAAAACTAATACCATATGATTTGCATTTGGAGACTTACACAAATACGAACCAGCGTATTCACAAAATGAATGGATGCACTTAACAAATAACAGCACGGGAGTCATGCGATAGAGTCATTCACAGACATTGAAGATAATATGGTAAGGACCAGGGTATTCGCAAAATGAATGAAGGCATTTAATAAATAAAAGCACAGAAGTCGTGTGATAGATGTCATTCACATACATTGAATAGGATATGGAAAAAACCAGAGTATTCACAAAATGAATAGCGGCACTTAGCAAATAACAGTACAGGAGTCATGTGATAGATGTCATTCACATACATTGAATAGGATATGGTAAGGCCCAGGGTATTCACAAAATGAATGGATGCTTAATTAATTCATTCGATGCTTAATTAATTATGGATGCTTAGAAATTTTGAAGATGACAATATGATTTTTGGTGTAAATGTGACACACACCACCCAGAACGACCAAGTCTCAGGTTTCCGATTAATTTTTGCTTCGACTAGCGATTCTTGTGATAGTTAAATTCAAATTGATCGGAAACTTGAGACTCGGTCGTTCTGGGTGGTGTAGTGGTTAGCATACCCAGGCACTATCTGGGAGACGCGGGTTCGAGTCCTGCTCCAGGACGATTAAATTTTCAAGTTTTCGGACGTTATCTGACTTACCATCCTTGTCACATTTACACCAAAAAATCAGATTGTCATCTTCAAAATTTGTATTATATGGTGTTATCCGTATTTCTTTTATGGATGCTTAATTAATTCTGTTTGGTGGTGAATGGATGCACTTAATAAATAAAAGCACGGGAGTCATGTGGTAGATGACATTCACAGAAATGTAATAGAATATTGAGTTCTGATCGATGGATAAGAGCTCAATATGTGACTTCTTACATAACACTGAAAATGTTATTAGATAACAAAGATTAAAACACAATATTTTTGGTTTCTGATGGTAGACTGTCCTAATAAGAAAGGGAAATCCGTAGTACGCTAGGGATTCTACGAATATGGCAGCGGCAGGGCTTTGACTGCCAACACGCGTCAACCAAGTGCTTTATTGTCTCAGTACTACAGTGAGTGAATGGTAATATATTAGGTCTACAAATAAGTTTTAAAGCGTTTTAAGACAACACAACATGTAATTTGAGAGGAAACAACAATACCTTTACGAATCAAAATATGCGCCGTCATTATCTATTACCTTCGGCCATTGGTCGGGTTGCTGGCGGATTCCATTCATGAAGAGTACTTCGTCGTGTGACGCGATGAAGTCCTCAACCCATTTTTGCACTTTGTCGCATGTCCGGAACCGTACAGAAGAAACCCGTGTTGCATCGTTCGGAACAAATGATAGTCTGAAGGGGCTATGTTGGGATTATACGCCGTGTGCTCCAAAACTTCCCAGCCAAGCGTCAATAACATATTCGTGACAGATTTCGCCACATGCGGTCTAGCGTTGTCATGCAGTGATTTCACGGGACGCAATCCTTTGCCTGTGAATCGACGTTTTCGACAGATTTCCTGATTCAATCGCAGCAATTGTTGCTTGAAGCGATCAGCAGTAACAGTTTGACTCTGTTCCAATAGTTCCTAATAGAGCACACCTTCATAAGGTACGATATCAACTTTTCATCACCTGTAACGATTTTCCACAGGAAATACTTTGTGTGTTATTTATTCAACAGATTCAAACACTTCATGACAGGATAATCCTTGTTTCCCTGGCTCAGGTCATGTGGTACCCCCTTTTTTTTCCTTCTGATTCTTTTCCAATTGCGCTTAAACGATTGGAAATGGTTTGTTGAGTTACCCCCAGCTGTTCAGCTAGTTCTTTTTGCGTTTGAGACGAATCTTCATCCAGCAATGCTTGCAGTTCCTCATGTGCAACCTTCTGCGGGGCGCCGCTACGTTCCCCATCGCGAACATCAAAACTACCTGCTTTAAACCGTCTAAACGGAAATGCACACGTGCTTTTCGATACAATATTCTCCCCCAGAACAGAACAGATTGATGCACATGCTTCTGCAGCACTTTTTCCGTGATGAAATTCGTAACGAAATTAGTGTCTAATAAATGCAGTATCGCTTGCCATCTTTCACCTATCGATGTGCAAGTGCGTTTGACTTCTGGGAAAACTTCTGTGTCACATTTTATACTGTGGACCAGTTACGGTCACATGACAACAATGCGGAAGAATGTGGGATATGTAAATTAGCAGTATACGTCCCACAAAAACGCTTTAAAACTTATTTGTACACCCTGTACTTCGCAAGACAAAAAGCAAGACATAATTTGCACTTGTTCATAACACACTTTTTCAACTAGGGAACGTAAGGTCATTTTTTTAAATATCTTTTGAGCCACCTCTATTCATTAAAATTTTAACACCCACCAGCTTTCGTATTTCTTGCTCAAAAAAAAATATATTTGCGTTTCTCCGACAAGAGTCGTAACCATATATTTTATTTTCCCCATACAAATTTGAAGTTGTGATTCCGTCTATTGGTAGAAATTATGACAAGACTGGTAAGTCAAATAATATCCTAAAACTTGAAAATTTCATCGTCGTGGAGCTGGAATCAAAACACGCGTCTCCCGGCAGGCGCCCGAGTATGCTAACCACTAGGTCTTTCTGGGTAGTGTAGTGGCTAGCATACTCACGCGCAAACCGGGAGACGCATATTTTGATTCCCGCTGCACGATGATGAAATTTACAAGTTTTTAGACATTATTTGACTTACCAGTCTTGTCAAAATTTACACCAATAGACAGAATAACAACTTCAAATTTGCATTGTATACTGGTTGTGAGAGCGAAAGAACTGGTCACGTGTTGTGGCGCCACCTCCTTCTTATGAATCTGAGGCGTCCACGCTATATGCCCTCTCACAGCCACAAGGAAGTGTTTGTGCTCCTCCGAAACATTCCCTGTAAACTCTGTTCGAGCGAACAAACGAAGCCTTCCCCACTTTAAATATTAAATCTGCGATTCGGGAAAGGCGGAGCAACAACAGCTGAACGGACGGAATAATATTCAGACTAAGATATAATGATATCAAGAGGAGCTTCTATTAAAAACACACAAACATTTATTTCGTAATCAATTAGGGCTAGCCGGCGGTGGATTACTCTTTCTCTGACATCAGGCTTCACTAAAAATAGGACCTGACAAGAGGCGTGCAACACGTGAGCTAGGATAAATACTTCCCGATAAAATCTATCTCGGCGTTGAAATTCTAGGTAGAGTCTACCTGATACTAAGTAGACCTATATCTCTGCGCATCTTAAGAAATAGTGGTATAACTATTATTCTCTGCAATATGTTTCAATCTTAGCCTGTGCTAAGCTCGTATTCCCTGTAGCGAAATATCTACTACACCAGCGGAATCCCTGACTAGGGCCTATACCGCTGCAGCTGAGCACTCTATCTCTTCCAGGATAGATGCTAGCTAAACTCGACCTGAGCGTCGGACACTCTCTGGCTTGGAGCGTTCCTCGGTTCACACAATAAAATGCAAACGCTTCGCGTCTCCTTCTATCGGAGAACTGCTCTCTCCGTTGAACGAAAGCAGATTAACCAACAGCTCGTCTTCAAGGGACCTGCTAGTCTCTCCCCCTTCCCCTTCGCGCTGCGCATGCGGGAAGACCTCGGCGCTGACCTTGCCCTCACGCTGACCTGTTGATGTGGCTCGTCTCTCTGGTCACGTGGGTCACCTTTCGCGCCCTTCGCCGACCACAAACCTGGGCGCTGGCCCGGCGTCTTGCTGATGAGTTTTAATCCTACCTTCCGCGTTTTCGCGGTCCTCGTCAAATCTTCCGTTAATGAGTGCCCCCTTTGAGAAAGTAATCCTACCGCCGAAGTACATTCTTATAATAACACAATACACATTGTTATTTTTATGCAAAGGTGGATGGCTGTTTTCCAGACTTGTAGGCGTCTGGACGACACTAACAATGTACAGCGAAAGTCGCGGTGTCATTAACGATGCTATCAGTTCGTCGAAAAAACCTCTCCGTTTCTAAGGTGTGAGGAACTAAAGTCCTTTGTTTGAAGCTCTCGACCTCTGAAAAATAAGAAATGTTCACGAACTTTCCGTCGCCATTTTGGGCTTGTAATGACTTTTTCTTCATGAAAAAATAACATATTGTTCATCATTATTATAAATTAACATGGTTAATATGTCCGTTCTTACACTGGTGTAATCCTGTATTTCATGATTCATTTTGCCCAATAACTCTGCGTCTAAAATCTCAATTCGAGAAAGTAATTCTCCGTACTATAACGCCTTCATATGTATTAGTTGAACACAGTTTCGGGGTTTTCGTTGAAAACATTTTTTTCACAATTCTTTTTACTTGGATACTAATTAGGTCAAGAAATATTTTGCATGTATTTTTGAAACTTTTATTACGTACAGTTCCGATCATAGGTGGCGTAAAATGTTACTATTTACAAAAATATCTCTTCTTCTAAAAACCTGATTGAAAAAAAATTTACAAGGTATGGCATTCGCTATTGTAAAGATTTTGAAATAATGCACTTTAAATAATGAACATTTTCGCTCTATACATAACAACTGTCCTCTTGCTATCGCTATTTCTAAAATAAGCATTTGAAAATACGTGCCCATCAAATGGATGTTTCTCTGAAGAATATTTTAGGTATAACGGACTGCAGACGAACTTCGTGTTACAAGTGATATTCATATGGAAGCAGATATTCGTCATACATAACACGATATGCAACTTGCTCATTAACTACCTTTGACGAAATGATGAAGATCACTTCTACATTTAATCAAATTAAAAACAGTATTTACAAGTTAAAACATATGATAGTTTAAATGTGGTTTAATCTATCATATGTTTTAACTTGTAAATACCGTTTTAAATTTGATTAAATGTAGAAGTGATCTTCATCATTTCGTCAAACGTGGTTAATGAGCAAGTTGCATATCGTGTTATGTATGACGAATTTCTGCTTCTATATGAATATTTTAGGTATAGTTCTTACCTGTTTGTAAGTTCTGCCGTTAGGGTCGTCAGTATACACTTGAACTAGAATGTCTGATTAAAAAAATCCATTTTAGATATTGTTTTCAGGTCAGATTCCCTTCATGACGAAAAAATATTTACCGCAAATTTTATTTTCCTAATAGCACATAGTTTTTCTCTTTGGGTGACAGAATTATATTACTATTTTCCATATGTCTCTGATTCGAATTTTTTAATATGATAAATTCCTTTTGTTACAAACATAGACTGATGTACGCGTGGTTCATTTAGCGTACAATTTGAGATTTTAGGCATGTTTCTGGTTCTATTGGACGCAAGTAGGTATTTTTAATTGCATCTATTTCACAGGTTTTAAAAATCTGGATATTTTTTTGGAAGTGGTTCCATTCACTATGCAGAACCCGTAACGCAGTGTGTGTTTTAAATTACGCTAAGTTTCCCTCCTATCAGACGTAAATGCTTTTTCTATTTTGCTTATTTTTGCTAAAAGAAAAAAATGATGGAAACATCATTGCAAACATCAGTAAACCAGCTCCTACGATTAGTGACTTAGTTTTAGCTTGGATTTCCTTTGTACACATAAAAAACTCTCGATTTTCTAATTACTAAATGTCCCAACCACAAATGTGATAGTCAACAATATTTTTATATGGAAAGGCATGCATTAAAACTTTTTATTCTTCGCTGCTACGTGGTTAAATTTGGAATTTTAGAAAGAGTTGCGTATTATTTGAAATTCTTGTTTACTGTTCTGAATCAATTAAATAGAGAATTAAGTGCATAATACGGTTTTAGTTTTACAAGAAACAAGTATTTTTGGGGAAAATCGGTGGGTAAAAATGGTAAGTGCATAGCTGAGGCCTGTTTTACCACTGGTATAACTGTTTTTAAAAAAATTTCGCTTTGAGAAAATTTTTTGTGTTGATAAGGATTGAAAATTTTGCTCGTATCCAAAATTCACTATCGTGTCACCTTTCTCTAATCTCCAATTGCTGCAAAAAAAAAAAGTTATAGTCCGGTTATCTTCAATATTTTTACCCAAGGTAATCCAAATAGTTGGCTTGAAATGGCGGACTTTGTTTCCGTCAGAATACCCAAGACTTCACTTTGAAGCTGAGAAAACATATGACGTAGTAGCTCCAAGACTTTTCAAAAACTGCCCATAAAATCCCAGTACTCGAGATCATTCTTCTTGTTTTTCCTTTAGCATGTGCGAGTTTTTTTTAATTTCTTACCATGTGACTTCACTATGAAAAAGATTTTCTGATTGACAGAACTGGTGGTAAGTAAAATACTCAAGTGACATTGGGTTGAAATTCTAAAAGAGCCCGCGATTTCGGACGGTATTATCTTCATTTAGAGCTACGGCAATTCGGCGTTGAAATTTGTTTTCCAAGAATACTAAAAAGCAATTATTGAATAGTTAGAAAGTAAGGAATGCAACGGTGGCTTTAGCGCCACAATGTTGGCACTTGGCAGTTAATTGCGGCGTTCTGAACGTGTGAAATTGAATAATAGCTCTCTCTATTCGTTGGCGGCCATTTTAAAAGAGGACAAACTGTAGAAGCAGATTAGCAGAATGAAAACGAGGCATTATGTTGTTGAAAATTGCTACGTTTACTAAATTGTTGTGATAATTGCATAAGTGAACAGCATAAAAAATGCATGAGTTGAACAAAAGGAGAAAAATAAAATACGTTCTTTGAGGTAACGAGGCCAAACACTCTTATTCGAAGGTAATTAAGATTGCACGCATGAGAAATAGTTTAACTGCTTTTATGATTAAATACTGCTGATTACTTAACAAGGGCAAATAATGATTTTCTTCAGTACTTCCTATGACAGAAATGAAATATTAAATGCATCTACAAAATCTCTGGTTGTACTATAATAGTATTTGATTTATTCTATATACACAAGTTTCAGAATTTAACCTGCTAATACTTATACTGTATACACAAGTTTAGAATTTAAATACTGCTGATTACTTAACAAGGGTAAGTAATGGTGTTCTTTAGTATTCCATCTGTACTTCATATCACAGCAATGAATTTGCATCTACAAAATCTCTGGCTGTACTATACTGTAATAGCATTTTATTTATACTATATACACAAGTTTTAGAATTTAAATTTTTAAGCTGTCGATGTGCCTGAACCAAATGGTGATAAAATTTCTGCTCTGTCAAACAGAAATCTTTACATAGAGGACGGGTTTAACGAAAGCTACGGCTAAGTAATCCCTTTTCCCTTGTCATTTCAGCAGCACCGATCATATAATAATGAAACTGGTATTATGATTGCGTATAATCATATACTAGAAGAGAGTGCTTATCACCAATTTATGGTTACAAGTTCTTTTTTCAAGCCCTTTATTCTCTGCTTCATGACCCAAGGCATAGTCCTCCTGACTCGGACATCATGGCACTTGGCGGAAACAAGTAATTCAAACATTTTCTCACTTCTTTCTTAGAAAGCCACCATCGTTATATATATTTTTTTCAGCAGGTATGCAGTCAGAAAGGATCAACATTATTCCCCAAATGACCACTTTGAATATAAAGCCGAATGGAAATGCAGCTATTTTTGTTGCACAGGTTCAATCATTCCAGCAGCGTCCTTCCGACTTTTTAGACAGCGATTATATCCGTTCAAGTTGATTTCATTCCATTTATCTAACCCCGAGTTAATTCATTCCAGCCGGTAAAGGGGTAAAGCGCTATTACCTCCCCAGTAGTGCTGCATTCCACTGGAAAAATTATTTTACAGTGCAGAGGCGAAACCAACACATGACCTGAATTACGATGAACAAAAATATTTTTATTGGAAGCTGCCCAAATGAGTTTTGCACTAAAATGACTTTCAGAAAAAGGAAACCTTTGAGTTCTCCATAGCTTTGGAATGACCATGTTAGTTATTTTGTACCGAAAGAGAAGCTATTTTACGCTGATATATAGAATATCTGAGGACGAACATGTATTTATGGAAAATTGGTCATATTGTAGTTAGTTCACAATAATGTAGCAGTGCTGTTTTAACTCTTTGTTTAATTACCGAAGTATGTTAGAATCAGAAGATTGCAAGGGAAGGAAAGTCACAAGCTATGCTAAGCAGAAGACATATTTGCCAATTAGCTTTTGTTTTAAATTTTTGCGTAAAGCGGTCCAAACATTTTTTTGCTATTTCAGAAAATTAGGCTACCGTGTCGCTGTATTTCCGTGTTCCATTTGAAATTAGGTACTTTTCAAATGTTCATATGAAAGCGAAATCTTAAGTTTTTTATTGGTCTATGTTGATGAAGTCTGTGAATGATGGGGACTCATCATTTAGAAGATGTGTAAAGTTTATGGATGTTTCATAGAAGTAGTCGCAAATCATGCAGCGATGGATGTTTTTTTTTTAAAGTTTGCCATCAGCTTGAAAAAATTGCAGCAAACGCGATTCCACATATTCCACCAGGAAACTCAAATTCACTCCGGACGCAACACAATCAGCTAATTAAATACCTGTGTGAATCACGTTAGATTTTTATTAGGCCGTGAGTAGTGTTAAATAGCAAGTAACGATTTTCGCCTAGTCAAATTGTATCCTTCCATTGGCGCAGTGTCAAGTCTTTGGAATTATGTCACAATACCAGTGTTACCGACGCGAAAGTTCTTTAAAACAGACAGAAGCATTTTTGATTCTTTTTTTTTTCTTGGAGGTTTAACGACCACCGTGAGCAACTCAATGGGCTATAAGCAGTCGCCCGTCCCTAATTTAGGGTCACTGGTTCCAGGGAAGGGAGAGAGCCGGTGCCGTAAGACAAACACAACATCCATGCCTGACCAGGATTCGAACCCGGACCCCTTACGGACGAATGATCATAGGCCAGCGCCTTAGACCACTGCGCCACCGGTGCGGCGTTTTTTGCTTGTATCGAGGGTTACTAATAACTCTGAGGAACTCTAACGACTACAATCCATCGACGGTATTCCTGATTTAGTGCCACTTGTTTCAGGGAAGGCAGAGAGCCAACGCCGTAAGAAAAACACACCAACCATGCCTCCCTCGGGAATCGAATCCGGGACAACTCGGACCAACAGCTTGAAACCTACGCTTCTAACAACTGGACCACCTCTGGTTTGCTCATGACCAAATTAACCGCGTTACGTGCCTATGGTATTAACAGGCCCGTATAAACCATTAACCAGAGTAAACAGCTGCTTGGGGCGGCAGCAGGGCCGGATTAAGGACTTAATGAGCCTCTAGGCTAAGACAATTGCGTGGGCTCCGAGGCTACGACATCTGAGGGGGCCCTCAAAGAATTATGACGGGGAATCATTACAAAATCTGTTAAAACAACGAAACTGTAGCAATATGCTTGTGATAATTAACACGTAGTGCATTCTTCAAACTAATAAATTATCTGCAGAGTTTTCATAATAAGTCACTGTATTTTTTTATAGTTCTCATAAGACAACGAGTTAAAAGCTTGAGATTCCTAGATTTTGTCTTGAATATTTTTAACGGTTTACCACTGTATGCTTTTCTTGGTGCATCTTTGTTGCTGTGTGAAGTCACAGGGGACTTCGACTATTAACCTTTCCAAGTGAAAATTGGTAGGTGTGGCCGTGTGGGTGGATGGTAGGGGAAAAGCTGAAACTGTTTCGCCGATCCCGTTGTGCACAGCGACATGAAACCTTTACCTTTTATAAATCATTTTCTTGAAATCTGTTCGTCTACCGGCACCTGATTTTGACCAAGAGGAAATCATACGAGACAAAAAGTAAAACTATTTTACAAACCTCTTTCTCTCTCTCTCTCTTTCTCTTTACCTATCTGTCTATTATTTGCCCAGGTATGTCTTCTTGGCCTTTAGTCATAGCGGGCCCCAAGGCTACAGCTCAAACAGACCCCCTAATCCGGCCCTGGGCTGCAGGTAGCAACGGGCGGCACATTTCCCTCAAATATATATATATATATATATATATATATATATATATTCCTCAAATATATATATATATATTCGTATGAATAAAATATTACAAACATTGTGCCTCAAATAAGACCTGAAATTTTCGCTAATTTTTTTTTAAAGAAGCACACAAGCGTCCTTTTTCTTCGCAAGAATAAGATCCCGAGAATATTGTGAACCGGTTCTACTGTATCAGTCGTCCCTTTTCTTTTCCTTTTGTGCGGTCTTTCTATGGGATCACTTTAATAAGAGAGGGAGCCTAACAATGCCCAACAACCCTTATACACATACGCACGTTTTTGGCTTGAAGAGACAGTAAAGTTCTCTCTCACACATCTTCTAGGAACGTCCAGGGGGAGGGGACGCAAGTGTGGTCTTGAAATCCCCCTTCCCGATGGGTCAAAATATTGGATAGCGCTTTCAGTCAAAGAATATAATATTAGATATTCTTTGTTTCAGTTACGCTCCCAAAAGAGCAGACAGCAGGAAACTACACCTGAACAGTCCGAACGTAAACGCTGAATCATAAAGTTTCCTAAAGGCGGTCGTCTCTAAGGTAAGTTGTGCATTTAAATTTGATGAGGTAATTAATAATGTAGGAACAAATCATGCGTTTGATGACATTTTTGTAGACTTTAACGCTACTCGACTGAAAAAATGATCACATGTAACATTTATAATTTCAATACTTTTATGTTGCAACTAAGAAAAGGGTCGTATACGATGGGGAGGGAGGGGGCGTCAAAAGTTCAAGTGCTTTGGGCGGCATGAAACCTCAATCCGGCCCTGAGTATCAATTGCAGCAAAGCAACTTGCCTACTCTCGCAAATTTCGGGTCGAACTCTTCAAAGATCCTGTTACTGCAGTATGCCTTCTTTTTTCTGAGTTTCCCTCTCAAGAAAAAGAAAGTTCATCTTTTTACCCTAATCATAGATTCTGAGACATGACTTTGTAATAGCCAATCATTTTCATCTCGGCTTAGCAAAGCGCACGCCAATAAATGAACCTGTTCTGAAATTAGGTCAGCTTTGTTCCTTATTCCTTTTACACTTAAGCCAACCATACAAGAATGGCAAGGCCATCTATGTTTGCTTGGCCAATGCCAAAATGTGTCCATGAAATGGCGAAGCAATAAACCAAAATAAAGATTTCAGTGTGGTGAAACGGGAGAACAATGGAGGAACAGTTCCAAAAACTGTCAAACTTTTAAATGTATAAATACTTTACTTATCACAACTGAGGAGACCAAAGCCAAAAATCAAACGATGCATGACAAATAAGCAAAGCTGCCGATATCACTGCAACTAAACACAGGACACTCATGTAGTTCAAAGTAGACGAACTGATAATGGAACAAGAAAGATAACACCGAATTTTTGTTGTAATAAGCACGTCTCTTGAATCCTTTCCAAAACGAATAGATATTTCATTGGCATTCATGGTCAATGGAACCGTTTAGAAAAATAAGCAACTGGACTTCTACCATCCATGAAACATTCAGGAAAAAAAATCAACCGGATTTCTACAATCCATAAAACGTTCAGAAAAAAAAGCAGTCGGATTACTAAAATCCATAAAACGTTCAGAAAAAAAATCAACCGGATTACTAAAATCCATAAAACATTAAGAAACAAAGTCAACCGGAATGTCTACAATCCATAAAACATTCAGAAAAAATCAACCGAATTTTTACAATCCATAAAACATTCAGAAAAAAAAATCAACCGGATTTCTACAATCCATAAAACATTCAGAAAAAAAATCAACCTGATTTCTACAATCCATAAAACGTTCAGAAAAAATCAACCGTATTTCTACAATCCATAAAACATTCAGAAAAAAATCAACCGGATTTCTACAATCCATAAAACGTTCAGAAAAAAATTCAACCGGATTTCTACAAGCCATAAAACATTCAGAAATAGGAACAGCTAACTACTCCCAGCAAAGACTAAAAGGTATGTTACCAAAATTAACAATGCTGCACAAGGAGTTTCTCATAGGAGAGAAGACATCAGAGATAAACAGATTTTCAAACCGAACAGTCAAAAGAAGAAAATATCGTATAATTCTAAGCACCATAGCGGAAGAATTTTGCATAATCGAAAAGTTTAAAATATGCGAAAAGTTTCTTCATAGCAAAAGATATACGAAGGAAAAATAGTTTTTGAATACGTCTTCCGGAAGCATAGACAGCGAGAAAAAGGTTTCGCCCTTTACGCTCCCCAGCGGGAAGGTTGCCCGTTATATAAAGAGGATAATGTTCAGAATTTTTATTGTAGCGAAAAGAAGAGATTTTTCAGTATAGTTTTTAGAAGCAGAGATACAGCTGAAAACAAAAGTACACAAAACCCACGTAACGGCAGAACTATGAACTGCAAAATCTGTGCGAGTACAAGCCTAAAGTGTACCAGAAGGTAAATGGTAACTTGCGCTAAAATGAACATTGGATATTTAGAAACAGAGATATCGAGAAAAACTGATTAAATATTTGTGCCTCTTGCGGGGAAATATTGCATTATTTGCTGTAAATGGAACATGCTGTAAATGGAAACGTGAACTTACGCTCTACTTATGCGTTAAGAAAAATTTTGAAGAAATTATATGCAAAGCATTTCGCTCCGGAAACGCCCTCCGATAAAGAAAGAATTTTTCGGATGGGACTATTAGAAGCAGAGATATCGAGAAAAATTAGTAATACATCTGGGCATTCTGTCGGAAAAACTATGAACTATTTTAAGCATTAAGTGTACTCAAAAGGTTTTCTGAGGTCAGCGATATCGGCACAACAAAAAATGTTTTCTAACAAATTTTCAGAACTGTAGATTTTGCTGTAAATACATCAGAAACAGAAATAAACACTAGATGGCGAATGAATAATAAATACACAGTTGACCTGGATTAGGAACATCAAATAGAAGTTATCGCTCTTTCCACGTTTATAAGTGAGTAACGGTAAAATTCTCATCGGCCGCCACCGGGAATCGAATCCAGGGTCTTCCAGTTACGCGCTGGACATGCTTCGACTGCACCACAGCGGCCTCGAAATTCTCCAGTCATACATATGACACACTGCCAAACCACCTGTCAGGTTGGTTCTTTGGAGCACCGCACAATGCTGGGGTTCCAGCAAAGATCAACAGCAGCAACTGAACACATAACTAGAAAGCGAATGAATAATAAATACACAGCTGACGTGGATTAGGAACATTAAATAGAAGTCATCGCTCTTTCCACGTTTATTTGTTCAGTTGCTGCTGTTCATCTTTGGTGAATCCCCAGCATTGTCCGGGGCTCCAAAGAAGGAACCCTGCCAGGTGGTTTGGCAGTTTGTCGTTTGTGGATCTGGATAATTCCGAGGTCGTTGTGGTGCAGTGGAAGCATATCCGGCGCGTAACTGGAAGACCCTGGGTTCGATTCCCGGTGGCAGCCGATGAGAAATTTTTCCGTGACTCACTTATAAACGTGGAAAGAGCGATGACTTCTATTTGATGTTCCTGGTCCACGTCAACTGTGTATTCATCATTCATTCGCCTTCTAGTTATTTGTTCAGTTGCTGCTGTTCATCTGTTGGTGAATCCCCAGCATTGTCCGGGGCTCCAAAGAAGGAACCCTGCCAGGTGGTTTGGCAGTTTGTCGTTTGTGGATCTGGATAATTCCGAGGTCGTTGTGGTGCAGTGGAAGCATATCCGGCGCGTAACTGGAAGACCCTGGGTTCGATTACAGGTGGCGGCCGATGAGAAATTTTCCCGTGACTCACTTATAAACGTGGAAAGAGCGATGACTTCTATTTGATGTTCCTGGTCCACGTCAACTGTGTATTTATCATTCATTCGCCTTCTTAGTTATTTGTTCAGTTGCTGCTGTTCATTTTTGGTGAAACCCCAGCATTGTGCGGGCTCCAAAGAAGTGACCTGCCAGGTGGTTTGGCAGTTTGTGTCATATGTGAGACTGGAGAATTTCGAGGCCGCTGTGGTGCAGCGGAAGCATGTCCGGCGCGTAACTGGAAGACCCTGGGTTCGATTCTCGGTGGCGACCGATTATAATTTTTCCGTGACTCACTTATAAACGTGGAAAGAGCGATGATTTCTATTTGATGTTCCTAATCCACGTCAACTGTGTATTTAGTATTCATTCGCCTTCTAGTTATTTGTTCAGTTGCTGCTGTTCATCTTTGGTGAAGCCCCAGCATTGTGCGGGCTCCAAAGAAGTGACCTGCCAGGTGGTTTGGCAGTTTGTCGCATGTGAGTCTGGATAATTTCGAGGACGCTGTAGTGTAGTGGATGCATGTCCGGCGCGTAACTTGAAGATCCTGGGTTCGATTCTCGATAGGGGCCGATGAGAATATTTGCGTGACTCACTTAAAATTGTGGGAACAGCGATGACTTCTATTTGAAGAAACAAACACTTATGTCCCCTAGTTACCAAACGATTCCAGACAAACAAGTTAGTAAAAAAAATGATGCATTGATTATGATACGCTTTGCAACATACCAGAAATCATTACTCAATTTATGAGGATAATGGCTGTGGAATAAATATCTTTCCTGTGACTTGAGCTTTGACTCCATTTCGATTATATTCAACAGAGCCGGTTGAGTATACCTCCGGAACAACATGGTAAAGTTTTGTCCCAATAGAAGCATTTTTACTTAAGTCATGACGCATAAGGGTAATGGAATGGATCCGCTGATATGTCCTGACCTTTGAACCCATTTCGTCCATTAACGAATGGAACCGTTCCCAGGTGGTCCCCTACCACATACTAAAATTTCATGGAAATCGAACCATTTTTACGCGAGTTATCGTGCGGACGGACAGACAGACGGACCAAGCTGGAGCATATACGCTTCTTCAATCTACGGTTGGAATGCTTAAATATTAGAAATTAAATGTAGATCATTTCTCACCAGACACAGTAATTTTTTTTGAAATTGAACATTTAGAAGCAGAGATATCGGATAACTCCCAATTTACCTTTGCGCTTCCTAGTGAAAAAGATGTACAATAGTTGAAAACAAAACTGTACACAACATGTTTTTTGTTACAAATGGCATCGAAAGGAATACATTTTTTCGATTAGATATTTAGAAGCAAATATATGTAATAAAATTTATATCTAATTGTATAGCACATACATTTGTGCCCTCTGGCGCAGTGGTGTAATTATAACTCCCGTAGATGCCGGGAGGGGGTGACCAATGGGCGCACAGCAGCTATCACTTATAGTTTTTTTGAAAAATTTCGTACGTGCACAAAGGCAAAGAAACAAATAAATAATCTAGAGGTTCATATTTTATTTTAAGGTACATTTAACTTTGCTTAAATAAATGTCAAGTTTCACTTTTAAAGAACTGGATGTCCTACAGATTGACGCTATTCGGCTCCGAGTTGTAATGCGCTAGCACTCCAATCGCCCTCTCTCTGCGCTGCTGAGAAAAAGAGCGAGGCCCCATGTGGATTCCTAATGGAGGATGTGGAAAAACAGTCAGTCAGTACCTAGGATTACGCACATGACAGGCGCCAACGTTTATTCACAGCAGCCGCAGATTCGCCTTGTACAAGAGGGTGATTTCTTCAAGTGATTTATTTTAGTTTTGTACAAAACAATTACATGTATTGTTAAATCTATTACTTAAAAAGTAAAAACTGCAGAGTTTTAGATTACAGCATTACTTTTACATACACTCTTCCTAACTTCCTGACCCCCCCCCCCATCCACCACACACAGACCGAGAAAATCGCATCCTCCCTCGTGCTTGAATTCCCGAGAAAATTACTGTGCTTAGGGTCGCTGAAGTAAATCTTGCGGGAGGAAGTGGGGCGCATTGTGTTAGTTACGCCACTGCTCTGGCGGCGAAGTTGTGCATCGGAAGTAAACCGGAAAACAAAGATCATCGTTCTCAACAATTCAAGCTCTCGAACGCAAAAATAATATTTCAAACCGGACAAATAGCAGCAGAGATATGGTGTCCATAAATGGATGGACGGACGGACGGACAAAGTGATACTCTAAGTACGTACTGTTTTTACAAAACATCCGCTAAAAATTTACATGCGCTAAAAATTGAAGAAGGAGAAACGGGACTATGAAGAAAACTAAATCGAATAAATGGAAGTCATTGACTTATTAACCATCTGAATTTAAACTGATTATTAAAAGAACAGATACTGGGCTAACTCATGCTTATTTACGCTCAGCTTGTTGTGTGATAAAACAACGAAAGATATAGTGAAGTTTTCAGAACGAATAGACGATTCAGTCACTGGAAAATAAATATTAAAATATCGGTTCGATAATATGAACTAACATTAAGTTTCTTTCCTTCAATGGAAAACTAAATTATGTAAAGCCAAACTAAAAACCTTCTTATGTATTGCTACAAATTGATTCTATGGAAAACTATCTCAGCCACATGGCAAACTTCCTGTTTAAAAGGTCGAAAGGCTTATAAATAAATAAATATATTTAAGCTCTAGAATTACGGCAGTTTGTGTGTCATTTGTAATATATTTAAACGCAGATCTGTAAGGTTACAGCATTCTGAAACGTTTCACGGAGACTTATTTTGTCAACAAATATGAACTCTGGATATATCCTTCGCAGTGAAATTTTATATTATTACTGCATGATTCCGAACTGGAGCAAGATTATGCAAGTTACGTGCTTTCCAGAATGATTTATTTTAATAACTATCATTCCACATCTCTGCGTACTCCAGAAATAAAAACGGTTCAAACCCGAGCAAGAACAAAAGGCACATACATTGTGTTGCTTGGCATTCAAGTTAGCTCGTTCATCGTGTGCGATAAGAAAATCCGTTAAAACGAGACGCGAGCAAAAAGAAAGGAAAGAAAAGGAAAAAGTAAAAAGTATCAAGAACCCCCTCTGCCGGTTCAAGGAAAGGCTAAAAAGAACGTTGTGTGGCAGAATTTAATTTCCCCACTTCAGGGCAATTGCAGCGGATGAGAGGCATTCCTCGTGAACAGCATGCTGGAATCTGTTGTCAACTCTTCCAGGCTATTGCTGGCACTGAGCCAAATTTTCTACGCTTTGGAGAAAAAGGAAACACGCTGTCTTATGCGATGGCCCTTTTCCGTCGAAGGTCAGTTCGGACTGGACCGGATATTTTCGATCTGATTGACGCATATGTTCAAGTTCCTATTTTTTTTTTTTTTTTTTTTTTTTTGATTGGAGGTTTAACGACCACCGTGAGCAACTCAATGGGCTATAAGCAGTCGCCCGTCCCTAATTTAGGGTCACTGGTTCCAGGGAAGGGAGAGAGCCAGTGCCGTAAGACAAACACAACATCCATGCCTGACCGGGATTCGAACCCGGACCCCTTACGGACGAATGATCAGAGGCCAGCGCCTTAGACCACTGCGCCACCGGGGCGGCCAAGTTCCTATTGGTCTGCCCATAAAAAGACAACGATTCGGCCATGCTTACCAGCTCGTTACAGATTTAATCAATGAGTTTTTATTTTAGTTGCCTTTCTTAGCAATTACTGAAACCGAAAGCTAGGCTTCACGTTCTAGACATAGCACGATGTTTGAAGTACAGTGGAACTCTAGGTTTGTGCATGCTATACTGGGTGATTCAAAAGCCTGTTTAAATTTCAAAACTTAATAAGAAACGAAAAAATGTGTGAACTACAATACGGTTTGCACGAAAAGCATCAACCGGTAGGGGAATTTGTTTGGCAACGGAAAATTATTTAGTCAAAATGACCACCGACAGATGGCTGTAGCGGGTAAAAGTTTATAAATACAGTGAAAACCAATGAAATTACATACATTGCATTGATTTCGGGACACTATAAGAACAGTCGGATGTAAGGTCAGGTGATACGCAACCAGAGCCGTAACTAGACTGTAGTTTCGGGGAGGGGGTTAAAAAATATTTTCAGCGAAAACATATATCTATCTGTTAGGGCCGTAAGCAGAACGAATTTTCGGGAAAGGTTGCTGAATTTGAAGATTAATTTTCACCGTACGTTATACATATGTTAAATTTTTTCTCTGTCATATTTCACCTACACATAAAATTCTTCAATTTAATACTCAGTATTTTTTAAATACTGACTTACATGCTATACTACTTACAGAAGAATATATGAATCTATCTACCTCTCTTTATTTAATTAAGTACGACATTATGGTGACGGTTTAAACCCCCTAACCCCCTTCCTGGTAAAGCGCCCCGTTTCGTCGTATTTCTGAACTAAAAGTTTTTTCGTTGCCCTACAAAATAGCTGATGGTGTTCTTGCAAAAAACAAACATTTGTTGTTTTGTGATAAAGGTTTGGATTATAAATGGACTTTGCCGCCTCGGTGGTGAAGTGGTCTAATCGATGGCTTCTACTCATTCGTCCGAGATGGGTTCGGGTTCGATATCCGGAGAGGTATGTATGTTATGTTTGTCTAACGGCACTGGCTCTCTCCCTTCCCTAGAGTCAGTGCCCTAAATTAGGGACGGGGAATGCTTATAGCCCATTGAGTTGTTCACGGTGTTCGTTAAACCTCCAATCAAAATAAATACTATGGGCTTTTATACCATCCATAACATATAGGGTGTACTTCTAAATGGAGGGATACACTGCTGCTATGTAAAGTTTTGGTTTACGATCTACAGTTTTACTATTAGTCACCCAATTTTAAAGCAGCCTGTCGCAGTGTTTTTGTTTTTATTGAGTGTTTAACGACCACCGTGAGCAACTCTTTGGGTTACAAGCAGTCACCCGTCCGTAATTTGGGGCTAAATGGCTCCAGAAAAGGGGTAGTGCCAGTGACGTAAGGCAAAAACACCATCCATGGCTTACTCGGAATTTGAACGCAGATCTGCCTCGGAAGAATGATCAGAAAGCAGTGCTTAGGTCACTGCGATTCTGGGACGGATTAATATTGTAGAGAATATGCTCATCAACTGCAGTCATTGTAGGTTGTTTATATTTCCCTTAGTGAAGGTTTTTTGGCCAGTATCCACCCTGCATGCAGCAAAAGAGAGACCACAACTGGTTGAAAGTCAAGATGAATGCCTATCTGAAGCAACAGATGGGTCATCTCAGTTAACGGCAGATTATAACAGACCCCGTAGGAAATGTTTCTGAGCAGAAAAACCAGCGGATTCTCTCTGGAATGTAGCTATGCAGTCGGAAGCCTGTTCACATGCATTTTTAACGGACAGTCACCGACAGCTCCACTTGCAGTGCACAAAGGAGTTACATGACTGGAGAATGGTAACCTAGAAAAGAATCACCTGATAGGTCGAGGCTGTAGCTCAAGCATACCGACGGACGGGACCCTGTTTGTTTCCGCAGAGGAGAGTAGTTGTAAGCATTCCCCACGGTAGGAAAGAAAGGCGCCAATGGCGACGGTAATATGATATGACGACAGTCATCAGGCTCACCGTCACATCCTACATAGCATTTTCTTGGACCAAATGTTGCCATACATGGTGATCATGTATAGGAAGTGCTCGAAATGGAAATTTCGAAGTGCTGGTATGCTCGTGTTTAGCTAAAAATCCTTCGGAAAAAATATCTTCGCCATAAAATCTCCAAAACTGGAAAAGTAAAAAAACGGTCCTCAGAAGAAAAGCTCCTTTGTTTGAAAACGTAATTGACAGTTCCGTGGAGTACTATATCGCCATAAGTCACAAACGATGGTAGTCGATTATAGTTTGGTTGGTTTGTGGACCCCAGCGGGCACGACTTATGCTCCACCGAGGCCTGGGGTAAGACTTGGTTTATAACGAGTAGTCTCTTCCACGGGACCAACGGATTGACGATCTTTCCGAACAACGGCTAATCATCAGTGATTCAGCTGGACTTGAACCAAAAACTTTAAGTTCCCGAGCCAAGAAGGCCGCCCCATTCCAAGAGAGACTTTCATGAAGAAGAAAGTCAGGCAATTTGAACCGACGCAATCAGAATGAATATTCAGCCTTAAATTCATAACAATCCGAGCGCCCTCCAAATGCGTACACACTCCCCGACCCTTTATGGTTCCCACATCGGTATTTCTCAAGGGTACGAGTCACATAAAGTGTCGCCGCCCCGGTGGCGCAGTGGTCTAAGGCGGTGGCCTCTGATCATTCGTCCGTTAGGGGTCCGAGTTAGAATCCCGGTGAGGCATGGATTTTGTGTTTGTCTTACGGCACTGGCTCTCTCCATTCCCTGGAACCAGTGACCCTAAATTAGGGACGGGCGACTGCTTATAGCCCATTGAGTTGCTCACGGTGGTCGTTAAACCTTCAATCAAAAAAAAAACAAAAAACATAAAGTGTCCATGTTTAAGAATGTGCGCTTATAAATCAAGAACAAAAAAATTCATTTCTGCAGTTCCCACTACTAAAATTAGTGCCGGTATCTAAATTACGGGTAAAAAAAGTGCCGGTATGAAATATTAGGAAAAAGAAGAAATGATGGTATGCCATACCGGCGTGCACCGGCCCATTTCGTGCGCTGTATATAGGGATGGAACTGGACTCTTTCAGAAATACAATAATCTAGAACACAAAGTTTACATCTGGAATTTTTCGGGACTCCGTCCAAACATTTTGTGTGCTCGCCTACCTGAAGTTTAAGATTATCAGCTGTTATACTATACAGCTAACGTGCCCCTTTTTCCGGTAGCGGGATTCGAAGCCACGTTTTCCTTGTAAGGAGTCGTCCAACCGAAATAGGTTGACAAGGCATATCGCTGCAACTTTGCCCTTTAGACTCATGCGTCGCCTCAGTGCCACGTCACATACTGTATAATCATATCCTATTAATATATTCGTACGACGGTACAAGACAAGGACTGATATTGCTAACGGGGAGTACGGCGAGAAACATATAAATTTTCCCACTAATGGGAAGTTAGGCGAGTAGCTTTATACTTTCCGTACGAATAAGAAGTACGGTACCAAATTTTGGCTTTCCTTCCTAACCGGAAAAATGGTGTACACATTTCGATCACTTCCACCAACGGGGAGCGAGACACATTCACTTGGATAAAAAAAAAGTTGTTTTTTTTTCGATTCAGGGTTTAATGACCACCATGATCAACGCTAAGGGCAATAAGTAGTAGCATATACCTAATTTAGGACCACTGCTTCAAGAGGAAGGATGGAGTCAGCAACGTAGTACAAGACCCCCCCCCCCCCCCTAGGCGTCAATCCAGCTCGCGCAACTAGAAGTTGGGGAAAAAAAGAAAGTTTCAGTGTTCTTTTACCTTGGAAAAAGTACTTGTACTTCTGAGAACACACTTAATTTTGGTTCGTCTTCTTGGACTGGAGCAAACAGCCGAGGACGTCTGTCTTATATAGTCTTGTTTGCCACATACGGGAATCTAGTTGGTATAGTCAGTTCACGTGGTCAACCGAATGGAATCCATGCCACGAAATTATCATTTTAGATAATGTCATTATAGTTTTTTACACCGAGTTCTCTTTTCTTCTTCGTAGGAGTACTTCTATGGGAACCCTTTATCTAGCTGGGATACTGTGTCGTTTTTCTGTAAGCTCTTAATATGTCTGTCTTTTTCTATCGCTTTCATTTGCCTGGATATGCATGCTACATACATGATATTTTCCAGTGAAATTACTGACTGGTGCAAAGACGATTGATGCGTTTGGTTGGTTAGTTTGTATTCCTTGAGCCGTTGCTTTTCCACTGGTCTTGCTGCGATCAATTTTTTTATGTACATTTCAAAAATGTATTTTGTACATTGAGGGGTTGTGAACGTTCAGTACAATTACCTCGATGGCCTTTTTTTTCAAAATTTCTAGAACTAGTGGAAACAGAATGTTTGGATATAGATGAAATTATGTGCATGCGTGTGTTTACTCCTTTAACAGGCTTGAACGAATTAACTTAGAGTTTGGAAAAGAGGCTGAAATCAGCTCGAACGTATACACAGTAAAGTCAAAGCAATATGACCACTGCTGATGTAAGAAGGAACCTTAACCAGCAGACAGATGGCGTGCGTAGCAAAATATGTGAATCGTGTAAGGCATTTCAAATGACACGAACTTGCGGACAATATGCAGTTTCGCGTGAAAATGGGAAAAGGACGTGATCTAACAGAATTTGAAGGAGTAATGATAGTTGGCTACCGACTGAAGGTTGGTAGTATTACAGAAACAGCCTCTATTGCACGGTGTTCACGAGGTTCAGCTGTTAAAGTGTTCCAGGAATGGAAGGAAACCGGCAAGACCTGCAGTAATAGGTGTAATAGTTGTCTCGCATGAAATATTGACGACTGTGGGTAGGTATGGCTATCCAGACTAGTAGGACTGGCTATCCAGACTAGCAGGATTAAACATATATCCAGACTAGTAGGATTAACGGACTGGCTATCCAGACTAGTTGGATTAAACAGATATCCAGACTAGTAGGATTAATAGACTGGCTATCCAGACTAGTAGGATTAACCACTAGTAGGATTAACGGGCTGGGTATCCAGACTAGCAAGATTAAACAGATACCCAGACTAGTAGGATTAACAGATTGTCTATCCAGACTAGTAGGATTAACCACTAGTAGGATTAACGGACTGGCTATCCAGACTAGTTGGATTAAACAGATATCCAGACTAGTAGGATTAACAGACTGGCTATCCAGACTAGTAGGATTAACCACTAGTAGGATTAACGGGCTGGCTATCCAGACTAGCAGGATTAAACAGATATCCAGACTAGTTGGATTAAACAGATATCCAGACTAGTAGGATTAACAGACTGGCTATCCAGACTAGTAGGATTAACCACTAGTAGGATTAACGGGCTGGCTATCCAGACTAGCAGGATTAAACAGATATCCAGACTAGTAGGATTAAGCAGATATCCAGACTAGTAGGATTAACAGACTGGCAATTCAGACTAGTAGTATTACCAGACTGGCTATCCATACTAGTAGGATTAAACAGATATTTAGACTAGTAGGATTAACAGACTGACTATCCAGACCAGTAGGATTAAACACATGGGCCACAGTAGAACAACGGGCCAGAACAATTAATACAGGCATATCGAGAAGCGTATCGCAGATTTCAGTCCAACGAATTCTGCTCCCTATTTGTCTCCGGAACCGACGTCCACTCAAGGTACCCATCCTGACAGCCAGACATCGATGATTATGGAATGAATATTGACACCTGAGAGGAATCATTGCACCATAGAACAGAGGAAGAGTTTATCTTTTTCATACAAATCGCGTTTCCTGCTTTATCATGTGGATGGTAGATGGATAGTACAGTGAAACACTGCTGACAGAAATCATCCCGACGCAATCCTCGAGAATAAGCAGGAGATGGCAGTATGCTCGTGTGGGGTATGTTTCATTGGGAGTCATCGTGAGCAATCATCCCCTTCGATCACATGATGAATGTTTCAGGCTGCTATCCATTGTGGCGGATTAGGTGCTCCCATTCATAATGAGTGTATACACCGATGGCATGGGTTGCTTTCAGTAAGGTAATGCAAGTATGATGTACGAGAATGGTTTGAGGATAATTCTGGTGTCTTTAGCTCACTATACTGACCACCGTACTCGCCAGACGTCAGTCCTATTGATCACCTGTATGACTATCTTGATCAACAGGTTCGACAGATGGATCCACCACTGATGATTCTTGATGATCTGCGAGAAGCTCTGGTGCCTGCATGGTACAACATCTTTACAGAAAGGTTCAGAGGCATCACCGAAGCAATGCAAAAACGTATACCTGAGGTATTGGGGGTAGAAGAAGTCATACCTTATATTAACAGCTGGTCATAATTTTTTGACGAAATCGGTTTGAATGAGCAAACCTGCGGAACAGCTTTGCTATTCAATTTGGTCATTTAGGGGGATGAATGCACTAATCCTGTTTGGACTGATTATTATCTGCTAAAAAAGCTGTAAAAATGGCGATGATCCTCAGGAAAGAGATAGAGAAGATGCCTGAATCACTTTTTCCGTCCAGTGGCATGGTGTCCCCATCAAGGGGACTAGACTTTATACCTTGGGTCATGGAGCAGAGAATAGAGGAGTAGAAGCCAGCTCTCTCCATCATTAATATGTTTACGTTCGGTACTGCTGAGACTAGAGAGGGAAAGTAGTTGCTTTGTCGTAGCTTTCGTGAAACCTCGTCACGACATGAACACTCTGTTTGGGAAGTCCAGAAAGGTTTGTTCGCCATTTGGTACAGATACTTCGGCCGTTTAAAGGGTTAAATATAACCTCTTTGACATTTAAATTGAAAGGTCTAAGCGCTGGCTTCGGACCACTCGTCCTAGATGAGCCTGTGTTCGAAGCCCGGTGAGGAGTGGATATTGAGCTTTTATTAAGGGTGCTAAAGTTTCAGACAAATCTTGCTAACACAGCAAACAAAGATTCAAGTCGATCTTTTCACCACCACTTTGCCAGTTGTACAGTCATTTGCAAAAGTTTAAGACCACCTGTTGATTATATGAGGCTCCAACCGATTGACTCAGCTACTCTCTGTATTACTCAACTTCCCGCCTGTGTTGCATCATCCTACAACAATAGCTGTTGATAGAGTTGAGGAAAGCGTGCGAGCGTCAGTTTGCTTCTGGTTTTCATGCTGAAAGGTTTCGTACGTATTTGCTATATAGCAAAAACTGGCCGAAAAAGCATCATTAAGTGTTATTCAGAGGGCACAAATAGTGACTTTATATCAACGTGACATAAGCAGAAAGGTGAATGTGAGCAAGACTGCTATTCATAATACGATCATGAAATATCGAGATACAGGCCAATTTAGCAACCGAAAGAGAAGTCGACGTTCAAGGGAGAGAAACTCCACTTGATGACAATACCATCAGGTGAATAGTTTTGCGTTCTCTGAGGAGTTGATGCATGAAAATCAAGGCCTTTTTACATTTAAAAAGGTCTGAGGGAAACTGTGATGATACTATAGTGTCGGCACTGTTTCCCGACGTCCAGCAAGGATTTTGGAGGAAAGTCTTATAAACCTGCATATAAACCTAGTCTAACATCTGTCATGAAAATGAAGAGACCCCAGTTTGCGAAGCGTCGTCAATCGTGGACTGCTCAAAATTGGAGCCAAGTTCTTTTTCCAAGGAAACAACTGTCGTCAATTTGAACCACGTGATGCACATGTTCGACGACCAAAAGGCAACAGGTTTGATGAAAAATACACCGTTAACACCGTGAGACATCCGCCTAGTCAGATGATATGGGGTGCTATGTTATCATCTGGTACTGTTGCATTATCCTTTTACCGACAGGCACTGCCATGACGGGTCTTTTTTATGTGCAAATGTTACGTGAATAGCTGTTAACTCATATGCAAGTGCACAGATGCACAATCTTTATGCATGATGGTGCTCCATGCCACAGATCAAAGACAGTAAAGGACTACATACCTGCAGAGGAAAAACATGACTGTGCTTGAGTGGGCCGTTAATAGTCCCATCGAAAATGTTTTTATCATTTTGAAAGACAAGGTAGCAGTAAAACAGCCATTAAATTCCCAAGCTTTACTTAACGCGATAAAGTACGTGTGGTGCAAAGACATTTCAAGTGACTACTGCAAATCCCTCATTGAGAGTATGCCACATCGTATTCTGTCCGTTATAAAAACAAAGGTGGCAACACAAAGTACTCATTTTGGTCCTTTTTGTGTTCTAAGGAATGTAAGTATTCACTTGTGGTGTCATTTTTTCAAATATCTGTGACCAATAATTAGTTGCATATTTGAAAATTGTAATTTTCAATAAATTGACAGGTGGTCTTAAACTTTTGCACATGACTGTATATAAAATTTTCAGTCGTACTAACGAGTTCAAAACTTCTTTTTAAGTCATCATCACCACAGGTACCCTTTCTTACGTGATGACAACATACAATAAATAACTAAATAAATAAACATGTTTTTCCGTTAATTAGAGTGCACACAAAAGAAATATTTCCCCTCAATTTAGGTGTCGACTGAAAGCAAAAACAAAGCATTATTTTAATTTTCGACCAGAAAACTGTATTTCGATGTGTTAAAAGCGATTTCTCCCACTTTTGTCACTATATGTTAACATAAGCCACTACTTTGGTTTTTACCATTATCGGTGTTGCCAAACCATCCAGACTGAAAGTGGTAGCATTTCTCTATAAAAGTGGCATAAAGAAATACTACCACTCCTAGCACTTTGTTAAATACAGGGCCAGCTTTAGCATTCGTGGCGTCCGGTGCGACAATATTTGTTGGCGCCCCGATTCTCACACAAGCTTTTTTTTTTGTTAGACTATATGGTTTTCCAGCTGCACGTGAAAGATATACAGTATGAACGGTATTGTGGAATATCATATAAATGGAATGTGGAATTTTTAATGGGGAATGGCGATTAAAACATTGTCATTCAAACATAGTTTTATTTCATAGCCTAAAATAATATAAGTATTTTATCTAGACAATTATTATCGCACGACTCCGACGCACATATTTTACCCTGAAATTTACTTCTTGGGCCCACGCCTCGGTCCGACCGGAATATTCTTTAAATGTTCACTAAGCTTTAAATATAATATCATTAAACACTTGGTTTGCTAAAAGATTATTTCATTCTATGCGTTTTTTCCGAGATAGTGATCAGTATTCACCTTGTAACAAACGCATCTAAAATTTTCTCGCATTACATAATCAAATTCCCAAATAATGTATTAATCTCAATAAATATCCATTATTTCTGCAAACAGCTTCTCAGATGACTCTGACTCCCTAAAGGCCAATTTTCCCCCTTTACAAATAAAATTATTGACATGAAATCTGTCCAATGACAATTTTTTAGTTTCTCATACCGACGTTTTTTAAAAATTGACGTATATTTTTATCTGAAGGGAATTTCATATCCTCAATTTCAGGTGGTTCAGAAATTGCAACAACTTATATATAAAACACAAAACATCTGTTTCTCTGAAGCTGCAAAAACTCTCGAACGCCGAGCTGTGACATCGTGAAATTTGCATAGCTTATTAATACTGGAATTTCTAGGTGAACGCAACTGTTTTGAGATACCTACGTTGTTCCGTTCGCGAGTTATGAATTTATTAATAAGCTAATCAATGAAGTCAGCGTCATTCGCTACATCATCGTTCCAAATCTAAAAGTACGTGACTGCATTATTCGCTGCAGAATATCCATAGGTGTTTCTATTCTTTGGGAACTGTGCATTAAAAAATGCTAATACGAACTTTGCGAAATCTGAAGGAAACGGGCTAAAATTTTTATCAACACAATGAATTGGTAATAAGAGGAGTCCCTCAAAATTTCACCGGAATCCGGTCAAAACTTTTTAAAATAGGCATGAAATTTTTTATTCATCGGTAGACAGAAATATATACGCAGAAACGGTTAATAAAATTTTGACGGCTAATATAAAAGGTTATTTACCGATTCTGGCGAAATTTGGAGGTCGTGTTCCTATTAACGATTTTTGGTGTTCATTAAACTCTCAGCCAATTTCATAAAATACTCGCAAAGATACGTTTTCAACTTTTTTAATCCCAAAGATTCGCCCCTCAAAGACGTCTGAAACTCAAAGCACGTGAGGCATTTGATCATCGATAACAAATTGTTAAAAAATTTTGTTCAGTCAGTGTTCCAATGCTGTGTCACCTGGACGGTTGTGTTAAATAATTCGTAACGCTTTTGGTCCGTTTGATTCTACAGATGCATCTTGGAATGTCAAGAGCAAAGGATCCAATAAAATTATGTATTGTTGCTGATGAAGGAGAAACCAAAAATGTTGTGTACGGCCAAGTGCTGAAATAATCACACTAAGAATAAATAATTTGTAATGACTAAATTTGCGAAATCAGCTTTTTCTTTCTTGCAAGCATCAATTTTTTTCCCGATTTTTTCAGAGACATATAAGGGAATATGAAATTAATAAGCCTAAATCCCGGGCAAAGCCGGGTAGGAAAGCTAGTTATCTATATATGTAGAATTCAACTTTAATGGTCACAGTGCCGATCAGTTCTATCGTGCAGGAAGGAAATTCTATGTAGTTCAGTTTTTGTACTTTGAAGGTTGTACTGCTATGTAGTGTTCAGCTATGTTGTTCAACATCCCAAATGACGCTCCCGAAGAAACCTAAGCTCTGCATTATGATATTTGGCTGTGATTTCTCTGTATACCTATACTCTGTGTACATGGCAGGAGAACGTTATCATTTTTTCTTGTTGTTTGGGTGTTCCACGACCACTGTGAGCAACTGGATGGGTTTTAAGCCGTCGCCCGTCCCTAATATAGGGCCACTGGACAGACTCATCTCGGAATAATGATCAGAAGCCAACTGGGTTACAACGTAAGACTACTCTGTAACAATAAATGTACAACGTAAGAAGGCTACCGTACGACTGTGTACTAACATTCTGATTATTTAGTATAGTATCCGAATCGTCTTCAAATTCTTTGCCAATTGAAGACAAAATTGATACTAATTCAAAATTTGTAGAACTCTGAGACCCGTTTTTTTCTAACATATTGTTTTCAGATGATGCAGGAAAATTGCAAAAAAAATAAATAAATAAATAAATGAATAGTGGAAGGCATTTTGCAGCTTTCTGTTCTTGTTCTTCCCTTTCCGCTTTCTCTTCGGGTTTGGTACTCCTAATAATATTTTTGGTGTCATTCTTTCAGATTATAATTTCAGATATCAGCCCTAAAGATGCGTAAGCCTTTGACAAACATAAATATTATTTGGAAAACAGGAACAGCAGCCTGGCACAAAATTTCTCACCTTATTATTTAAATAAAGTGCGGAATATATCATGAAACCTTTGTGCTGCAAATCAGATCGAATTTGCATGGTTAATCTTAGGGCCTCGTAAGCGGAGTGGGAGGGTAATGCCAGGTTGAGGATTCCGGGCTGTGGCTTCGAGGCGGGCACTTACCAGATCAGGGGGTGGAGTGGCTTTGATTAAAGGTGAGGAGCAGAATTCCCGGGTCCAGAGGCTTGACGTGTCCCTACGGTGCTCTGCGGGCGTTCGGTGCCTCGGAGTGACTCAGCCTGCTTGAAATCGATCCCGCGGCAATGTGCTCAGGTGCGATAGCTTTAACCACTAGGCCACCCGCGGCTCTCCACTCTCGTGAGAAGATGCCTGTCTTTTATATCTGTTGTCAGGAGCACTAGATTTCCTTAGAACTTTGGAGAAGCCCAGCGTCAAAGCCAAGTAAGAAACTAAATAGCGTTCTATTGACTAAAGCTCATAGCATGGGACACAGGAGGTAAAATTTCTAGAATGGTGGCAGAAGAGTGTTAAGGTGCTCGTTGATCCTACCGGCAACGCCGAAAACAACGCTCCTGTTCTTGATCTTAATTGTAACAATACGTTATTGCGATTAATTGGATTGTTCCAGTATCAGCCAGAAGCAATGGAACGATCAAGCCGGTCAGCAAAGTATTGGGGTTCCTTGTCTACATTTGCGCCATTAACAACTCAACTTTTATAAAAATTAAAATGTTAAGTTGCTTATGTGGACAAAAATATTTCTGTCGCTCCTATTGCCTAACTTCGTTTTACAACTGAGGAAAAGAAAAATTTATAAACCCCTAAACGGTACAGGCCATCTTGCTTGTCGCCTCTGCAAGGCAAGCAATTTTTTTACAAATGTGATTAATTTAACATACAATGCACAAATGCCGGATTAAATTCTCCCTATTCCTAATATAACAAATAAAGTAATTTTAATCCCAGAAAGATCGAATAAATTTGTATGCAGTTGCGTAACACTGCCGTATAGCTCAGTTTTTAATAATCAAGGGCTACTGAATTAATCAGTAATTTTAATCCCAGAGAGATCGAATAAATTTGTATGCAGTTGTGTAACACTGCCGTATAGCTCAGTTTTTTTAATCAAGGGCTACTGAATTAATCAGGCTGGCGGTCGTAGTAAGCAATGGGTTTGCCTCCTCGGGGCGCTCCGTGGTAACAATGGCACATACAACAGCAACTAGGGCCTCTGTGAATCTTGGAGAGGTGCAAGCTAGTTCTGTGTGACATTGGCGAAAAAACCCCAACTCACTGGGTTTTGTTCCAGAATCCTTAGATTGAATGACCAACTGGAACCCTCAGCTGTGGGCTAATCCCCCACACTGTTGTACTTACCTGATTAAAAAGACAAAAAGAAATATTAAGAATGACTCAAGTGTGGGATATGGTGGACTTACCACACTTGAGAAGGACGGTCCACCACGGAATCGGCCTGGACTTTCTAAACGGCGTATGAGAAAGCGATCTCGGCTGAGTGAATGTAAGATTGTTGTATGGAATACTAGAGGTATAAATGGCAAAATGAGTGAGGTGATTGAGGAGATGAATAAGTATAGACTGGATGTGCTGTGTGTAAGTGAAACCAAAAAGAAGGAAATTGGGGTAGAAGAAGTGAATGTCACGGTGAGTGTGTGGTCTGGAGTATTGGATAATATGAAAGGACAGGCTTGTGTATGTGTGATTTTAAGTGAAAAGATGAAGAACAACTTGATTCACTATAGTTTCATAAGTGAGAGAATTCTCTGGATTTGTTTAAAAGTGAAACTTCAGAGAATTGTAATTGTTGTAGTTTATGCTCCTTGTGACTCGGAACCTTCTGATAAGAAAGAAGATTTCTGGAATGAGCTAAAAGCTGTTTTGAGCCAATTTGGTGCTAAAGAAAAAGTTATAATAGCAGGGGATGTCAATGCTAGAGTAGGTGTGCAGAATGCAATTTCTGACAATGTTCTGGGTAAGTTTAATAATCCTTGTGTGAATGATAATGGTGAATGAACTCTGCATTGAGAATGATTTGTGTGTATCTAATACATTTTTCAAATACAAGTATATACACACATATACTTGGGAAAATCGTACTCTTGGTCAAAAGAGTGTGATAGATTTTGTTGTTTATGATCAGCGTTTGAAACACTTAGTTGTTCACACCCGTGTGATGAGAGGTGCGGATGTTGGTTCTGATCATTACTTGGTAGTGTCACGAGTGAAACTTAATGTTGGTTGGAGGAAAAGGAATAGGAAGAAACCCAGGATAGAAAGAATAAAGGTTGATAGGCTCCTTGAAGATCATCAGCGGTATTCTGACTTACTCAGAGAACGACTGAAGGATCTGAAATCTTGTGAGAAGGATGTAGAAAAGAAGTGGGAATGTTTTAAGAACTGTGTTGTTACTGCTACTAAAGAGGTCTGTGGCACCACAATAGTGGGTAACAATAGAGGTGATGCTTGGTGGAATAGTGAGATTGATGAGGCAGTAAAGAAAAAGAAGGAAGCCTATTTGGGGATGTTGCAAGGTAGAGTCTCTGTGGATGAATATCGCTGTAAGAAGCGTGAAGCTGCTAAGCTGGTTCGCCACAGTAAGGCAAAAGATAGGAAAGAGAAAGTGGAAAGGCATGAACTGGCTTTTTGGAAAGATAGAAAGTCCTTCTGGAAGTACATGAGACTCAGGAAAAATAGGGGAAACAAAGTTGTAAGTTATGTGAAGAATGAGATTGGGGAAATGATATGGGAGCCCAATGAGTTAAGTGACAGATGGAGCGAATACTTCTGTGAGTTATTAGATCAGGTGAGCAAAATGATTCTGAGACAGATGCAGATGATGTCACAATGAGGGATGAAAGCACAGGAGGGATCTCAAGAGAAGAAGTGTGTAAAGCTCTAAAATCTCTTCAGAATGGTAAGGCTCCAGGAGTTGATGGCATAACTGCAGAGATGTTAAAGTATGGTGGTGACTCTATAATTGACTGGTTAACTGAAATTTGCCAGTTGTGCTGGGAGTTAGGAATGGTCCCTTGGGATTGGAAGGATGCTATCATTGTTCCCTTGTATAAGGGAAAAGGTGATCAGACTGAATGCAAGAACTATCGTAATATTAGCCTACTGAGTGTGCCAGGGAAAGTGTTTGGTAAGGTTGTTATTGAAAAAGTACGGGGTCTTACATCAGAGAAAGTGTGGGGTATTCAGAGTGGTTTTATGCCTGGTAAGGCTGCACTAACCAGATTTTTGCATTACCCATGATGATTGAAAAGTATCTGGCTGTTGGGAAGAAAGTTTTTACTGCCTTCATAGATTTAGAGAAAGCTTACGACCGAGTCAGTAGGACACTTTTGTGGAAGGTATTAAATGAATATGATGTTACTGGGAATCTATTTAATAGTGTAAAAGCCATGTATGCTGGTAGTAGAGCTTGTGTACGAGTGAATGGTGTTTTATCAAAATGGGTTTCCATTGGTGCAGGAGTTAGACAAGGTTGTGTAATGTCACCATGGCTGTTAAATATATTTATGGTCGCATGCATGCGTGAGGCCAAAATAGATAATAGTGGTTTATGTCTTGGTGATATCCGTGTGTGCAGATTGCTGTATGCTGATGACACTGTCCTGTTGGCAGAGAGCAAAAGTGAGTTGCAGAGTATGTTGACTCGGATGCACGAAGTTTGCATGAAATTCAAACTGAGTATAAATAAGGGAAAAACCAAAGTTATGGTGTTTGAGAGAGGAATGGGTAGCACTGAATGTAATGTAAGTATAAATGGCACATTGACCAGGTGAGTGAGTTTGTGTATTTAGGAAGCATGTTTGACAGAGAGAACAAGTTGGATGGTGAAATCAGTAGGCGAGTGAATTCTTCTTTGAAAGTCATAGCTGCTCTGGGAGGTTTTCACGGGAATGATGGGTTCTCTAGAGAGTCCCGCATGGCTGTGTATGAAACAGTAATTGTTCCTACTCTGATGTATGGCAGTGAAACCTGGGTACTGCAGAAGAAACATAGGAGTCATTTGTGTGCTGGAGAAATGCGTTACTTACGTGGGATTTGTGGCAAGACACGATCTGATTGTGTGAGGAATGAAGATGTATTGCAGTTGTGTGATGTAAAGCAAAATGTTGTTAGCAAGGTGGAGACCAATATGCTTCGATGGTTTGGCTATGTTGAAAGAATTAGTGATGAAATGCTTACTAAGAAAATCTTTTCAGCCCAAGTGGCAGGATGGAAAGGCAGAGGAAGGCCAAGGAAGACATGGGTGGATCAGATTCAGGAGTGTCTGCATGAGAAAAAGATTATGAGTATGAAGTATAAAAGATCTTGTGTACGGCGTGTAATGGATATCAGTGAAGCACGAGTTGTATGTCAAGATCGCTGTAAATGGCGAAGTTTGATACGACAACAATAAGTAAAAGTATCTGGAAGTTTGTATTTCTTTTTGGAGCTAACCTCTGAATCTCAGAGAACAGCTTAGTGATATGTATGTATGTACTGAATTAATCAGTCAATTAAAGTATTAATAGCTGCATGTTGAACTGTCACACAAATTGGTCTTGAGAATTAACTATTAACTATCCAATGTATTTCTCAAGCAGCAGTGGTAGATTTTAAAATTTTGAAGTAATTTTTCCTACCTTTCTGAATTTCCCCAGAAGAGTGAAGACGATAAAAATCTGTGACTGCCTGTATCTCGTCTTTCTTTGGTAACTTCCGCAGCCCGGATAAAGCTGAAATTTGATATAAATGCAACCCATACTACAGTGGTAACGAGAAAAATGCATTTATATATATTTATTTATCTACAAGCATTTACTTAAGTTAATACTTCTCAGTTCGATATTATGAAACACCAGAATCAACTGCACCCGTCAAAAAGATTTAAAGTCCCTATTTGTAGCCCATATGAGATTTAAAGTCCCTTTTAGTAGGCCATATAGGTCTCGTTCTTGCAGCAATTATCTCTTTCAAATATTTAGGATTCATGGACATGAAAGAACTGTATGTTATGCCGCAAAGGAATCGCAACATTTAATATTCAAAAGGGCACCATTGACGTGGTCGCAATTTTCAGCACATCCTTTTTAAAAAAAAAAACGATTATGCTGGTGTTATCAAATAGTCCGTCCGTCAGGCTATCTGTGACATCTTATCATTGGAAATATTAGTCCGATTTGAAAAATTATTTTTGCATTGGAAAGCCTGAAAGTTGGTCTTTGCATTTTGTTTTTTTTACCGCTGCAAAACGTCGCCGACAGAAGGCATAAATGGACATGATATCGTATGACACTATTGACGTAATAATGTCAGTCAATTACTTTTCAACATGTTATTCCAGATTAATATAGAGATTTCAGACTTGAGCAGGACTAATAATAAGCATATAATATGTTCAAATAACCAAACGTCATACAAAGCTTATAGGACAAATATCGAGACTCATGACGTTGATGGTAAAGTTTATTTCATGTGGCACATGAGATTTCTTCGAAGAATTTTCGAGAATATACCTCGCGTATATACGAAACACTGAATAACATTCACGTGACGACGTGAATAACATTCAAAATTTTCGTATAGCATTCAAAATCTGAATAACATTCACGGGACGTTTTGTATATAGACGAGGTATATTCTCGTATAGTGCTCGAAGACATCTCATACACTACATAAGATGAACATAAACATCCACGTCGTGATTATTGATATTTTGTCCTATAAGTATTGCATGGCATTTCGTTATTTTAACATATTATTTGCTTATTATTAATCCGCACGTCTGAAATCTCTAAATGAACCTGAAATAACGTGTTGAACAGTAATTGATTAATATTATTACCTCAATAGGTTCGTACTATGAGCCACGTAGTACAATCCCTTCAATTATAGCATACATATGCATATATTTGAATACTGAGTTCAATATCGAATTGAAAATGCATTTTATTTCATATATTTGCCTCTAAGTGTCCTATTGTGTTTTTTCCTTTTCAATGCCATTTAGAGTGAAGTAATGCATAGATTCTCTGCTAGAGGCAAATGGCGTAACATTCAGTAGAGGAATCTGTGTATAACAATGTGACGCAATAGATGACCGCATCTGTGAGCTTTAAGGTGCTATTACCTCTTGCTGCATAGAGGATGGTTCCCATGGGTTTAGAAGGGTTTTTTTTTTTTATCAAAAATCACTTCCAGAAGAAAGGATTAGATGTCGTCCTAAAACCTTCTAAACCCATGGCAACCAACCTCACTGTAGCAAGAGGTAATAACACTTTAAAGCTCACAGAAGTGGGCATCTATTGCCGCCCATGTTGCACCCAGACTCTACTAAATCTTACGTGGGACTCACAAAAAGGTCATTTGAAGAGGGAATACGTAAACATAAGAGGGACGTTGCGCAAAAGAAGCTTATCACATCCCTTGCCAAAGAAGTAGCCAACCATAAGGCTCAAACTCAATGGCAGAATATCTTCAAGATCGCTCCATATGGAGACTCGAGAACAGCTGTCATAAGAGATGTATGCAGCACAGACGTTTCTTTTGAACTACCGGTAACGAGGAACCATCTATTACCTAATGACACTAGTTTCTCCCTTAAGTTTACATTCTTTTCATTAACGTTTAAGATATCATGTTTATTCACCACGTTCCATGGTTGTTTTGTGAGCGCGCTCTTCATGCAAGATGTCAACTTTCAACTTTTATTTTAGAATTTACGTTCTGTTTATAATTTTGATTCTGTTTTCTTTATGTAACCGCCTGATGAAGCTGTCTGTTGACGGCGAAAGCTTGCGGAGCGAAATTCGTGTTTTTCTTACTTGACACCAATAAATCGGATCATTATCTTTATAATTACTCAGTTTGTTATTTCGTTTCATCATAGAATGACACCCAAAATTTTCCGATAGAGAGATAGAAGAACTGGTAATATTCTTGCAGCTTCAGTACCAAAATGTGTACAGTGACTATACCTTCGTAGAATAATAGGTACTACCGCACGTGTTGTTTAATTTCAGTTACACTTGCGAACGTTAAAACGCACTCTGGCGGAATTTCCGGCTCAAAGTTTGTACCCCCAATATCCGTAGGAGATTCACCTGTGGTATTTCTGTCAGGGATTCTACAGCTCAGGGATATGTCGACGAAATCTTGTAGACAAGCCAATTATAAATTCTGAAGGGTATCTGAAATGACACTTGTCAGCAGAATAACGCTGCCCATCATAACCAGAGCGAGCATATATGGTAATCAAACGTTTTCGTGGCTTGCAAAATCTCCAAAACTCTCCTCCATTGAGTAGAAATGGGGCATTATGTTCGATGTACAAGCATAATGTCGATGGTCTGAGGCCGCTAGCAAGAAGCTCTTCAGTCAGTCTGGAATGCAGTCGTGCTAGAGAAACCAATAAGTGCAAAGTAGTCATTGCAGTTTCAGTCTACTATCTGTAGAGAAATTGCGGAAGGATAAATCTCTTGTGTATCGAACCACGACTTTTTTTCAACGTATCAAGAAATCCTACGTTTATCAATACTCCATTGATTCTCTGCTGATTACATGCAATCCTTCTACATACATACACATCACTAAGCTGTTCTCTGAAATTCAGAGCTTAGCTTCACAAAGAAATACAAACTACCAGATAAATTTTACTTACTGTTGCCGTATCAAACTTCTCCATTTACAGCGGTCTTGACATACAACTCGAGCTTCACTCACATCCATCACACGCCGTACACAAGATCTTCTGTACTTCATACTCATAATTTTTTTCTCATGCAGACACTCCTGAATCTGATCCTCCCATGGCTTTCTTGGAATTCCTCTAACTTTCCTTCCTACCATTTGGGCTAAAAATATTTTCTTAGTAAATATCTCATCACTCAATTAGTATAACTATATTAGCGATCCGAAATTTCTTGGCGTAGAAAAGAAATAAAAGTTTCCAAGCTTTCGCACATCAACCAGATGGCTTTCTCAAGGAAGGTAGACAGCTAATTGGAAGCTGGATAATAGAACGGTTCAACAATTTGAACGTGGTGACATGGCAATAGCGAATAGATGCGAACGAAATCAGGTATTCAAAGACACGTGACATTATGCTCGTTTTGGCACGCGGAATCATGGAAGGAAAACCAAGAGGCAATCACTATTTAGGGAACTGGTTCCAAATCCGTGGCAACTCCAGTGAGAGGCTATCATTGCACGACTCGCTATTGGTTATGGTCTCCAAAATTTCGCGAATGGCAGTAGATTTTGGGCTGGAGTTGGAAGCTGATTTCCTTACGTCATCCCACATAGGAGCAGCGGACTTGAAGGTGACTTCTCTGGATAGGACCGTGGTTACTTTGCCGTTCTTTAAGTCCCTTTTATGTTCGTTAACTCTAATTCTAAATGAAAGTTTAGTTATTCCAACACAGTATCTCGCCGATCCGTCCGAATATAGTAGAGAAATGGCATAACACCTGCTTCATTGGAATTTGGAGACTTCTCAGTGTTTCCTTTAAGCGTGGTATATAAAGATGATGAAGATCTGATGGTTGATATGCGAAAGCTTGGAAACTTTTATTCCTTTTCTACACCAAGAAATTTCGGATCACTAGTATAGTGATACTATTTAAGTACAATTGGTGTATTGTTTTTTGTTATTAATTAATCTCATCACTCATTCTTTCAACATGGCCAAGCCACGGAAGCATATTAGTCTCCACCTTGTTAACAACATTTCGCTTCACATTACACAACTGCAACACATCTTCATTCCTCACACAATCAGAACTTGTATTGCCACAAACCCCCCGTGAGTAATGCATTTCTCCAGCACACAAACGACTCCTATGTTTCTTCTGCAGTACCCAGGTTTCACTGCCATACATCAGAGTAGGAACAATTACACTTTCATACACAGCAATGCGAGACTCTCTTCAGAACCAGTCATTCGTATTAAACCTCCCAAAGAAGTCATCTTAGTGAGGGAATAAAAATATCGTGCAGTGTATTTGATGTTAACGTACACTACGTACACTTTTTCCCTCTGTAGCTTAGAACTTCTTCAAGATCACCTGATATTCACTTTTACACAACAATTATAACCTACCTAAGTGTTTCTCTTATTTCTAGTTGGTTTCTTTCTTTTCATGACCGTACAAAGGACCGCCTTTGTTCTGATGAAATTTCGATTTTGTGTGAAATAAAGTACATACTAGTTTCTTATAATTCAGCCTGCCCATTTCAGGTGATGGAATTTTTTCTTGTAAAACCAAATCAGGCAATTTTTAAATCTCTGTATTCTTTCATAGGAAGTACTTCGTGGCCATCCGTAAGTCGCCAAGTAGAGAGGTGGGACTACTATCACCCAACATTATTTTTAACAAATTACAAAATTTTCCGAAATGTTTTTTTAAGAACGGAACTTGAATTGTATGACACTAGACTAGTCGATTTTCCCATTCATCTTCTCGTATTATGTGGGCATTGAAAGACACTTAGATGACATAACGTTGCCAGTGCGCTTGACGAACCTTTGGCAAAAGTTTCATTAACTGAAAGTGAGGCGCTATCTCTTTAACAGTTGATTTTGCTTCTTTAAATCACTAAAAACAAGAAAGATGACACCGAACTTTCAGATGTGATTTTTTTTTTGATTGGAGGTTTAACGACCACCATGAGCAACTCAATGGGCTATAAGCAGTCGCCCGTCCTTAATTTAGGGTCACTGGTTCCAGGGAACGGAGAGAGCCAGTGCCGTAAGACAAACACAACATCCATGCCTCACCGGGATTCGAACCCGGACCCCTTTCGGACGAATGATCAGAGGCCATCGCTTAGACCAGATGTGATGAGCACGTCATTGAAATCCATTCTGACGCGAATTAAATTTATGAAAACAATTCAAAGTCAATTGAACCAGTATGTAAAACAGTAGTATTTGACCGAAGAAATAAATTTTTCAATCGGGTTTTAATTCCTCAGATATTGCTGTAAACGGAATCGTGAACTTACGCCCTCTGGTTGCAGATTTGTGTGTTAAGAAAAAAGTGAAACTGTATGAGGAACCATTTCGCAGCCGAAACGCTCTCCAACAAAGAAATAATTTTTCAAACTGGACTCTTAAAGGCAGAGATATCGACAAATATAAGATATGCATCAACGCACCCTGGTGGGAAAAACATGCATTATTATAAGAAGAAAGTACTCTCAAAAGGTTTTTCGATGTGAACGGTATCGGTTCACGAAATAATTTTTTCAATCGACTTATCAGGAGCTCAGGTTTTGCTGCAAATATCTCAGAAGCGGAAATTAAGACCAACGCCCCCTGGTGGCCGAACTATTTTTTTTACCAAAAATCAGAAATTATATGCAAAAGATTTCCCGCCGGGAGCTGAATCTGGTGCAGAAAGAATTTTTCAGATCGGAGCTTTAAAAGCAGAGAAATTGGGGGAGACGTAATTTACTTCTACGCCTCCTAGCGAAAAGTCTACGAATTACTTAAAAATTTTGAAATTATATGAAAAACATGTCGCACCAGAAACTCTGTCAAATAAGAAGGACTTTTTCAATCGCACCATTAAAGGCCGAGATATTGACTAAAATCAGATATACATCTACGCCCCTAGCGGAGAAACCATTCAATATTTCAATAAGAAAATATCCCGAAAACGTTTATCGACGTGAGTGGCATCGATCCACGGGTGATTTTTTTCAATCGAGATTTTAGATCAAATTTTGTGGCAATTACATCAGAAGCAGAAACTAAAACTTACGCTCCCTAATAGCCAAACCATTCTTTGCCAAAAATAAGAAATTATATGAAAAGATTTCCCATCAGCAGCTATATCCGCTGAAGAAAGAATTTTTTAAATCGAAATTTTAGACGTAGAGATATTGGGGAAAACGCAATTTATTGTTATGCCCCCTAACGGAAAATCTATACTAAACTTGAAAAAGTGACTATACCGAAAATACTCTTCGGCATAAATGGAATCGAAAGGCAAAAAAAAAAATTCAATCGGATGTTTAGAAGCAAATATATGGAATAAAATGTATTTTGAATTCGATATAATCTGCATTTACGCCCTCTAAGGCTGAACTTGTACATCGCAGGGAAAAAATAAACGAAATGAAGGATCATCCTTCGCATCTTTCGAGCTTTGCAAAGCAAAACAAATTTTTCAAATCGGACTAATAGTTGTACAGATATGGTGTCCACAGACGGACGGACAGACGGAAGGACGAATGGACAAACGGAAGGACGAATGAACAGACGGAAGGACGAATGGACAGACAGAAGGACGAATGGACAGACGGACGGACGAACTGACGTACAAACAGATAACACAAGCACGATCTTTTTTTACAAAAGACGTGCTAGTAAAGAGAAAAAAGAAATTAAAGACGTTTTGTCTGACCAGAATCCAGTCTTTTGATAGCAGGGAAATTCATATGTCACCAAGAGAAGTAATTCAGAAACTGATACACATTTTATTTAAACAACAGTAACACGAATTCTAAATTTTTCAGGAGGCCCGAAAACATTCTGAAATTTCGCAACTGAATAGTTTTATTTGACGAAAATTATAGCTTTACCCGTGGTTTCCTTACGTGAATTCAAATTATCAGAAGAATATAATAAATAGAAATTATTTATGCTTATTAATGCTAACATGATGAATAAACACGCTAATTATGAAATGTGCCTTATTTACACAAGGTAACGGAACGCAGAGTAAACGACCATTTAAATGTCTATCACGACATATTGCAATTATCTTGTACAATGCACAAAGTTGCAATTATGAATAGTGCTTTATGATAATTCATATTCACTGATGGTCGTGTTACTTCATTCAGTAATTGCTTCGCTTTCCACAAGGCCAAATCTCACTTTTGCAACGGCCACAAGGATGTGTAAATTGAATATTTTATTGCAGTTCTGTCCTACTGACAGTGTCGCAAACTGTATTGCAGAGGTTTGCTGATCCTTCTGCCTCGCTTAAGCGGATGATTTATCTACTGGTTCGTCATTTGATTGCGATTTGCAGTGACCAAATGGCCAGAAACATAATCGCCAGTCGGCCGTGTGAAGAAGTGAAAAACCCTTGAGATATGCATGTGCAGTTAGATAAGAGTACGAAAAAGTTTTTAGAAGTTCTTGTGCAGGTGCTACATGAATTGATAGAAGTATGGCAGAAGAATCACATCTACAGATAGGCCACAAACCGAAAAAAATATTTAAAATATACCTGTCATTCCTGGAGTTCATAAAAAAATATGAAATCGACACGATACTGTTGTCTTCAGCAACTGAGCATTTTTAAACTTTTGGTGAACGTTTAACCAACCGCGTACGATTTACGTGATCAACAGCACGCAGGTAGCTGTTGAAAAAGGAACCGGCGGCGTGGACTACATCAAATGTCTGAGATCTTTTCAAAACTTGAAGAGCCCATGAACTATGTGAATACAGAAATGGTGCATGAATGTCCATTAAAATTTTCTATGAATAAAACCTATATAATAGGCTGCGTCTGTCCCTAGCACTCTGACGTCATTGAGTATTTGCAGCGTCATATGCTTTTATCCGGTGGCCGAAATCGGAACTAAGTTCACCGCTATCGCACGAAGCAGAAAATCAAGGGAGAATACCGGAAAATAAAATAAAGTAAGAAACACGACTTCATTTGTGGCAACACGCACGTGCACGTATAGGTGTCTGCGACGTTTGTTCTGTTACGGTGGTGTATGTCATATTTTATTTCATTTGTTCGCATTTGCAGAGAAATTTCATAAAAAGGAATACAATTGCAGAGTAATTTCATAAAAAGGAATCAGGGTTATTTTATTTCATAAAAGGGAACAAGTAAGATCATAAGATAGCAACTGCAGTCGTAGTTTTGATTCATTATGATGGAAATTAAAAAAAATTATTGGTTGGGTGGAACATTTTCTTAGTAGTACAAGATGGAAGAAAATAAAGCTGAAAGAAAATGCCGCTTAAATGGAGAACGACAACTGCAATGGTGTGCAAACCAATATTTTAATCTAATACTTTGCATAACTTGAACGAAAGTGGAGCTACTCGCAGACCTATCTTATGCGCATTAATAATTCAACCGTTTGTTATAGTTACGTATATGTATTTTACGATTCGTGTTATAAAAAATTCAGTCACAGCTTTTTCACCCGTGCATGGCACGGGCTATGATCTATTAAAATGGAATAAAGAATGCCGGCAAATAAGCATCTTGTCTGTGGGAGACAATTCATCAGTTCACCTCAAAGGCAACTTACCTCTGAAATTCAATCACGAGGACGATTATCCATCTTCTGTACCAAGGCTGTGTCAATATCTTTGAAATGTATTAGAGAGACAACATGAGAAGAACTGTATGTGTGCAATAGACTTAGGAAAAGGTCCAGTGCCAGAAATCTAAAAAAGTTCCCGTGGTGACCCGAATCACATGGTTTCCAATACTTGCAAAAAGTGCGACAAACTTTTGCTTTTAAAAATGGTTTGGTTAAGCGAGATTTTGCATGAGCAGTGATGATAACGTGAGAGCCACACAGGGAAATAAAAGGGTGAGTCTCATGGTTCTTTGAATATTAGATATAAACACGCAGTTTGTATAAAACTTCCAATTAAATCGTCGAAGAAATTCATAAATAAGGATGAAAAATTCGCAAAAGAGAAAACTGAAGTGTTGATGATAAACCACCAGCTGCAAAAGAGGCATGTCAAGCTATCGAATCGTAAGATAAACTTCGATACAAAGAGGAACCTCGCGAAAGCCTTATGAGAAATTTCGTTAACTTGAATCTTAAATGCAAACCTTACCGGCTCTTCTGAATAAATGACAATCAATACATTTTTGATAACATGCACTTTTTGTTTTGTGTTTGCAGATGTTCTACTGAACGCAATAAACTTTATTTAATTTTTCAAAGATCATTAAATCTTAAACACGTCGTGTATTGTAGGAAAGCATTGATTGTTCGTTTACATCATTAAATACTTGCATTAATACAAATGCGTATTTTGCAAAATAAATATCTATATCCGCATATATTTTTAGATTTATATCAATAATTTTTCAATAAAGGAGTTTCCTAAAAAGTCAATGGCAAAAGCATCACATTTGGTCGAATCATCCATGATATTTATATTTTAATTATTTTTCCTGAATAGAGCTTTTGATTTTGCATTTTAACATAGAGGTTCCTGCTGACCTTCAAATCTGTGGGGAGGTGTAACACAAAATTGGAGTATTGAATATAAAAAAGTTTCACCTACGCAAAATTTATGTGTATAATCTTTTTCGCAAAGAAAATATTCTATGAACAAGAAAGCTTAAAAATAAACTGCTAAAGGAATATTAATAAAACATAGTTGGTTATACTGAAAACAAAATGAAGACCGCAGAAATTGAGGCATCATTTTTCTTATTTTTGTTTACAGCTGCAGTGAAAGGCGCCGCAAAAGTTACGAAACTAAACCTTGAACTCAAACAGGGGATCTAGGAGAAAAGTATAAAAATAACATTTAATGCAAAAAAGCGGTTATTAGGAGAGTTATGACACTAATTATATATGCTGGAATAAACAAGAAACTAATTGCCCACCAAGATAGAAAAGTAAGATAACCATGAAGACGACACGTTCCCTCAAATAAAAAGACATTTTAAAAGTTACCAAGACATCTTGGCGGTGGCTTAACCGTTAAAATTTGAAACAGCTATACTGTTTAGATGCAAAACAGCATTCACAGTATCTAAGAAAGCATTGCCAATCGGAATCTGAAGAAAAACAGGACTGCACGTGAAAAAGAAAAGGATAATTACCCACTTGTTTACCCGATGAAATTCATACATTGGCTCTTTAAAAGCAACAATTATGTACGCATGCAAACACGCACACGAGTTCGCGCGACGTCAAACCTAGATACACCGAGTGACCACGAAATTATGACCACCCCTATCAAACGTGGATGCGGCCCGTTTACCTCATGGTTTCCGAGAAGGCGAGGTTAGTCGACCGACGTAGACTAATTAACACCTTATACTGTATAAAGGTGTGAGTAGAGCAGTAGATAGTAAAGTTTGTAGCATTATGGGTAAACGGAAGGATTTAAGTGGTTTTGAGAAACGGCAGATTGAGGGAAGTCTGAGTGCTGGTGCCTTGATTTCCCAAACAGCTGAACTGTTGGGTTGTTTGAATGCCGCCGGAATTAAAGTGTACCGTGGCTGGGTTGAAATGATCAAACAATGACCCGGAGGCAAAACTGCACAGGACAACGAAAGGTTGGTGTGAAAGGTGAGCGCTGGTTCCGAAGACTCGTTAAGGACAACTGACGCAGAATGCTTCAACGGTTGACTACCCAATGCAATACGGAGGTCAACACGAAACAGTAGTTCTCATAACCATGCTCTCACGCTTCCAGATACGGGCTATAACAGCAGACGACTTCGACTACGTCTTCTCCTAACCACGGTTCATCAGTTCTAAAGACTCACCTGGCATAAAGATAATGCAAGTTGGATGTCGGATGACTGGCAAAAAGTTGGCTTATCTGACGAGTTGTGTTTTGTACTCCACACTGATTGCGGTCATGTACTTATTTGGCGCAAACAACAAAAAAACACACGATACATCCTCCATGGTCTCCACAGCGCAAGCCGGTGGCAGCGGTTGTATGGTGCAGGGCATTATTTACCTGAGAGGAACTTGGACCCCTCATGCATATGGAATAACGTATGACTGGTTCCCACTATCGTGACTTGCGTTTGGATTCTGTACACCTATCAATGTTGCACTTCTCCCGAAAGGCGCCGGTGTTTTCCAAGATGAAAATGCTCCGGGCCACAGGTTCAATGTTGTGCTGGAATGGTTTGAGAAACACAGTTTAGACGTCCAGCATATCGACTGACCTCCGATTTCTCCCAATATCAATCTCAAAGAGCACTTGTGGGGCACTATGTAATGACATAACAAGCGTCTGGATACACGTACCACCTACATACCTGCATTGAAGGCCGCATCACACACAGCTTGGTTGGCCATACTTCCCAACTGCTTTCGGCATCTGTTTGAATCGATGCCATGTCGGATAGCTGCTGTTCTGAGGACGAAAGGAGGGCCTACAAAGTATTGGATAGGTGATCATAATTCAGTGATCACTCTGTGTATATATTCGATAAATTCAGTCTGCTGTATGCATTCAAAAGATTTGCTTAGAAAGTCCATATAAAGGAAGCATTTCGTTTATCTATTACTCTCTTCAGCACTTTAATAGAAAGAGGCTTTGTCGGTGATGCAATTCTTGAAGAAATGGTTTGGCTTTGTCGGTGATGCCATTCTTGTTGAGATTTAGTAACACTGAGTATCCGTAACCATCTTCACTTAGAATAAAAATATTCTGTCAGTTTCCAGTAACTGAAATTTTGCTCATTGAAATTAATTTCCAATGTTTTGAAAACACAGATTACTTTGATGTCATACACTATTCAAATAACTCAAGAATTTATTCTGCTCAATTTAAAAACGCTCCGTTTTTGAACAACTTCTAATGATTAATACGGGTACTTTTGCGAAGACGATAAAAATTAATAATTTCTCCTTGGGCAAAAGCCTTCCTAGAGTTAATGCTTGTTTACAGATGTGAGAGACTATATTTTCTGTAATTAAATGACCCCGATCAGAGTTTGAGTCTTGGAAGGTACCAGTGTCCATTATTTAGGAATACATTTTCTGATAAAAGGGAAAACCGTGTTTTAGAATGAATATCACATGCATGCCTTGCAGGAGAAGGGAACCAAAACAAGCAGCTCAAGGAGACAGAAACAAAAAACATAGCATGTGGTATGAAGTATGCAAAATAATCCAGACAATAAAGTTTAATCCAGAATTCTTGATCAAGGTTTCTTTTATACATGGCTGTTCCTGTTTATGTAACATCTGCAAGAAAATGATCACTACGATCCCTTTTCGAAAATTGCCATCAAATCTATGTATAGTACTTCGCAGGGTGCACGAATTGTTAAAAATAAAGTACTTCTCATAAGTAGGAGAAACAGACTTCGAAAAATGTTAAACACACAAAAGCGGTGAACATGTATAAACTATATTATCAAAAGTATTCGGGCACCACACTATTTTCGGACAAATGGCTTAATTATCGCAATTACTGAAGTAGCCATTTGGTCCACCTTTGACTTGTATGTCAACGGCAACACATCGAAACACACTATCCACCAATTACCAGTAGACCTCTACAGGAATGGCTCACCATTCTTCCTGAAAAGGTGCTGCCAGAGTGGAGAGCGAAGACAGTCCTTGTGGTCGATTTCGTATCCGTTGTTGCAGTTGATCCCAGAGGTGTTATATGTTATTAAGATCACTCTGAGATGGCGAGTCTGACAATTTCACCTATTTTCCAGAAATCAGTCCGGGACACACCGTGCAGTGTGGCAGGTTGCTTGATCGTTTGGAAGAGACAACGCTCATTTCCATAATAATGCCACATTGTTCGTAGGTCAGAATTATCCAGAACATCCAGGTACACTTCAGAGTTTATGGTTTGTGGAATAATAACCAAAAGGCCAAGTCCCATCCACGAAAAGCAACTCCATAGCATGATAGAAACTCCGCTGACCTTAACATTTGGAAGAACACAGTCCACCAAAAATCGTTCGCCAGCTGCCGCCAGATTCAAACGTGCCCATAAAGATTAGAAGAGTGAAAAGTGTGATTCATCACACCAAAAACACAGCTTTCCAGTAGTCCACAGTCCAGAAACGAAGGGAGACACACCATTCCGAAAGGCGCTTCGCATTAACGGTGGGTATGTGTGCTTGTGTGCTGCTGCTTTATCATAATAACCCACACTGCGCAGTTCTCAGAGGATGGTAATGGTACTAACTGGGCTATGACAAGCATTCCCTGCTTCGGCAGCAATGGAAACGACAGAAGAAGAACGGGATTTTTTAACATTTCTTACCATGACTCTTCTGTCATATTACGTAAGTTTGTGCGGCCGTCCTGAACGTTTTTTGCTGTTTTGCTGTAGTTGCATTGCCCTACTTCCATTTCTTTACGACATTACTTACAGTTGATTTGGTATGTTTAGTTTTGCAGCATATGGAAACCTTACTCAAAGAACATCTTATGATCAGCCCACGCTGGAACTCGGAAAGTTCACGTCCACGCGACATTTCCGCTTCAAAGTTTCTGACAGCACGACAGAACATCTCAGCCGCATATACATACCTCTCCCTCACAGCGAACCTTCCTGCGCAAAAGTTCTTTGCACTTATGCAAATATTTGGTAGTGTCCGAATGCTTTTGATAGTATAGTGTATAACTGATATGAATCAAATGCTTTCATTTTTGTTTCTGTTGTGCTATTTGCGCTGCTATATTGTACCAGTCATTTTGGATGGGTGGTGAAAGATTGCTCATCCGGGGATCAAACCCCGTACGAGCTGTCACGCTACACGGAGTGCGCTACCGAGGGAGGTGGGGGGTTGGGTTAGGTATAGATATCAGCATGAAGATCTATCCCATCCCTGCCATGGAATTAGTATTATATATGTTAGCCACAGCTGAAAAGGTAGAATTGTTACCCTACTAGATTTACGTTTAGCGGTTGGATTTTACCTATTCAAATTTCAGCCAACGATTAGGATACATAAATATATATAACTGCGATTAGGATACATAAATATATATATTTATATATATATATAATCATCATCATCATCATCATTGTCAACCATTATCAATCCACTGCTGGACGAAAGTCTCCCCAAGTTTCCGCCACAAGGGTCTGCCTTGTGCCAGTCTCCTCCATGTCACTCCCGCATACTTTCGAATTTCATCCACTCATCTTCCATGTGGTCTTCTTCTGGATCTTTTTCTGTCCCTTGGAATCCAATCTAAAAATTTCGGCTGTCCATCGATGGTCTGTCCTTCTGGCAGTATGTCCAGCCCATTGCCATTTCAGGGATTTAACTCTGATCATGATGTCTTCCACTCTTGTCATTTTTCGGATCCACGTGTTCCTCTTCTCATCTCTCCTGGTTACACCAAGCATGCACCTCTCAATGCCTCTTTGAGTTGTCTGCAGCCTTTGTATGTCTCTTTTAGTTAAGGTCCACGTCTCTGCACCATACGTAAGCACTGGAAGGATGCATTGATCAAACACTTTTCTTTTAAGACATAATGGCATATTGCTCTTGAAAATTATGCTGTTTCTTCCAAAAGCTCTTCAGGAAAGTTTTGTACGCCGATTTATTTCTTCATCAATGTGACTCTCACTTGATATCTGCTGTCCAAGATAAATGTACGTGTCTGTTATCTCCAGCTTTTCTCCATCAATCGATAAATCTTCATTTCTTGTAAAAGCATTGTACATCACTTTTGTCTTCTGAAAGTTCATTTTTAATCCCCCTTCTTTACTCTTGTCAGCAAGTTCCTGTATCATACTCTGTAGCTCTGATGGGGTAGTTGCAAAAATGACTATGTCATCAGCAAAACGAAGGTGGGTTAGATAATCTCCATTAATCTTTATCCCTTTGTTTTCCCAGTTCAGTGATTGAAAGACATTTTCCAATGTGGCATTAAAGAGCTTCGGAGATATGGTGTCACCTTGTCTCACTCCTTTTCCAATTTTTATGTGTGCTGTATTTTCAAACAGCCGAATCTTTGCACTTGCATTTTCATAGATGTTATTAATAATATTAATGTACGCATCTTCAATACCGCAGGATTTCAGAGCCATTGCAACTGCTGATGGTTTCACCGAATCAAAGGCTTTTTCATAATCGATAAAAGCCATGCACAATGGAAGTTCATATTCCCTCGCTCTTTCAATTAGTTCTCTCAGTACGTGGATATGATCTATTGTGCTGTAGCCACTCCTGAATCCAGCTTGTTCTCTCGGTTGAGCCATGTCCAGTGTTACCTTCAAGCGGTGTGAAAGAACTTTAGTGAAGATTTTATAAACCACTGATAGGAGGCTGATAGGTCTGTAGTTCCTGAGATCCTTAATGTCACCTTTTTTATGTAGCAAGATCATTGTAGCGTTGTTCCAGTCCTCAGGAATTTTCCCTTCATTAAGGAATCGAGTGAAAATTTGGGCGAGTACTGTTTCGATTTCTATACTTGCTTCTTGTATGATGTCTACAGTAATTCCATCTTCTCCTGGAGCTTTTCCCCGCTTCATGTTCTTGATTGCATGTGCAACTTCTGCTGGAAGGACTGGAAGAACTGGAAGAACTTTGGCACTGGTACCTTTCATGATGTCTGGAGTACATGTATCATCCCTTTCATATAATTTGGAGTAGAAATCTTTCACTCTTGTCAAAATTTCGCCTCTATTTCTTGTTACAGAACCATCTTCTTTTCTCAGTGCTATAATCTGTTTTTTCCCTCATTGAGATGTCCCTTTGCAATCTTTAGGCTTTGGTTGTTTTCAATTGCTTTCCTTACTAGTTCACAATTGAATTTCCTTACGTCTTCAGTGATACTTTTTCGTACTGTCTTGCATAGCTCTATATATTCCACTTTGGAAGTCACATCTTCTCTAGTTGTCCTCATCACTCTTCTTTTTTGCATCAACATTTTGGTTTTTCCTGATAATTTGTTCACATGCAATTTGTTCTTAGACCCAGCTAATTTTGTTGCTGTTTCCATAAGAGCTTTGGTTACTTTTCTGTTAACTTCAAAAATATCCACTTCTTCCGATGTTAGGCCTTCTAAAGCAGAGAACCTGTTCTTCAGTTCCAATTTGAAGGTATTATGGTGTTTTTTAAGGTTGTTTATATCAATACATTTTGTTTGTCTTATGAGCTTGCTACGTTCGAGTTTAGTGTTGAGGTGCATCTTACATCTCACCAATCTATGGTCACTGCCTGTGTTGAACTTGTTTAGCACACTGCAGTCTTCTATGACGAATTTTTTGTTACACATAATAAAATCAATTTCACTTGTCGTCCAATTTGGATGTCTCCATGTCCATTTCCTGTGTGGCTTTTTCTTGAAAAAGGAGTTCAAGATGAAAAACCCTTCTGCCTCTGCAAACTCTACGAGAGTATTGCCAGGCTGGTTTCTGTTGCCGTGACCGAATTTACCTACTGAAGTTTCATTCTGCTGCCGTTGCCCTATTTTTGCATTGACATCTCCCATAATTAACTTCAAGTGCTGCTTACCTTTATTATTTAGATCACGAATTTCCTCATAAAATTCTTCAGTTTCTTCTTCAGCATGACTTGTGGTGGGTGCATAAGTTTGAATAATCTGACATCAACCTCCACGAATATCGCTAATCTATTCCTGTTCTTTAAGGAATATAAATTCATTAAAAATCACCCCACCTGCTCAGATAACTACCTTTACACATTTAGATATATTGATGATCTGCTGTGTATCAATAATTCAGAAGTTATAGAGAGTGATTTTGATAATATCTATCCTTGCTCTCTTAACTTATGTAAAACCAACCACAGTAATCAGGAACTTGAGTTCCAAGACTTAAGCATTAAGCTCAACAGAGGTAACCCATCTATTAGCCTCTTTGATAAAAGAGGTAATTTTCCTTTCAAAGTAATTAAATATCTACACTGGAATAATAACATATCAACCAAAGTAATTGAGAATGTACTAATTTCTCAGGTCCTAAGAATTTCAAGAATTTGCAGCAACAATTTGGACTTCAATTACCACATTAATATACTATTAGATAGTTTTCTAGAGAACGAAATTCTTCTTCTTTCATCAAAAGAATTTTAAGGAAAATTATTCTGAATAATAGAGTAAGGTTGGCAGATCTGCTTTAATTTTCTACACAGTTAATAATATGATTCTGACCAATCAAAGCTGTAAGGAAGTTGGGTAGAGGATGCCTATTAACTACTAAAAGGAACCTTAGTGCTATGGATATGAAGGTCCTATTAAAACAAAAAATTAAATAATATAGACAAAATCACAAAAAAAGCTTAAATATCTGTTTATAAAAGAAAATAAAAGCAAATAAAAAAATATAAAAAAATAAAAAAGAAAACTAGTTATTCATCACTAGGATAGCTATACTAAAAATAGTAAAACTAACATTAAAATTAATAAGATTCTGAATAATCCATAGAAGCTCACTAAGGTGATTTAATACATGCAAAGATTATTAAATTACACCACTTGTGTATTTTATAATATTTCTCATGTATTCTGGAGAGTTAATTCTACTCTTTCTGATCATACAGATCCACAGTCTTAAGTATATATACATTTTTTTCTCTGGTTAAAATCTCCGCGAGTTGGTTTCTTTCAGTATGAGGAGGCCATCAGCCCCACCCACACTGCCCCCCAGCGACTAGGGAGTGGCAGAAGTGTTAGGACGCTTGGGGAAGAGGTCATCCATGTTTTTCTCTTGTGTGGAGAAAGTTTAGTTGCATAAGAGGTAAGCTCTCTTCCTTGTCTTTGGGTTTTAGGTTTTATAAGTTCAATGTTTGAACTTCTTGTACTTTTTTTCTCTGTTGTTTTTTGCTTTTCAGCTTTTAGGCACTGGCTTGTCTGTTAACATTTGTGCGGGTTTTAACTCTTTCTTTTCTTGGTAACTTTGCGCGTCTTTTAGGAAACTTAGGCACAACAGATGGCTAAGCATAGTTCCTTTTCTTTGCGCTGTATTTTCAAAGTAGTTAAGTTCTTAATAACTACTTAATTATGCACTTAAAGCACTGCTGAAATACTTTGTACATATTGCAACTAATTGTTTACGTTATATAACTTTCACAAAGCTCTTCTTTAGTTAATTATTGTCTTTAATTTATTCTCGTTTTTGTGTTGTCAGAAGTTGTAGAGTAGGGGGTATTAGGATCAAGTTTTCTTTCAAAAATCTGATTTTTAAAAAATTAAAATTTCCTTTTTTGATTGCAATGTAGAGGTTTGAACTTCTGTTGCATTGCTTTTCGGGTTTAAATTCTCTCTCAAGCGAACTTGGCATTTCGTTATAGCTGAAAATTAATTCTAATTATTATGTCACTCTCACAGCTTGAGTTCTCTTTAATCTTCTTCTCTCTGTTTAATAGTAACAGATGAAGAGCATGGGTCGGGCCAGGAAGGTTATGGATGCAAGCGAAATTGTTAACTAGTGCTAGGTCATACAACTCTGCGGAGGTCATGACATATATATATTTTTTAAAACAATTTTTGGTGGGCATGTTACTTGCATCTATGGCCTTGCAGAAACCCATTTCCAACTAGGTCTTTGTTGAAGTGAGAAAATGCAGAGTTTTTGCTGGTCCTTGATAAAGCCAAGGCTCAGTATTCTCGACACTTTCTACATTCAGTTGTTTTATTTATTATTTTTTTATCTTTTTCTCCTTTTACTCACACCGGTAGATACATAACCTTTTCTATGTTGTACTTGGGGTGAGTCAAAAATATATATATTTTTTTGCTTAGGTCTCTTCTAAATAGAATATATATATATATATATATATATATATATATATATATATATATATATATATATATATATATATAGTAGTGCTGCTTACCTTCATCTAAATAATAAAGGTAAGCAGCACTTGAAAATAATTATGGGAGATTTCAATGCAAAAATAGGGCAACGGCAACAGAATGAAACTTCAGTAGGTAAATTCGGTCATGGCAACAGAAACCAGCGTGGAAATACTCTCGTTGAGTTTGCAGAGGCAGAAGGGTTTTTCATCTTGAACTCCTTCTTCAAGAAAAAGCCACACAGGAAATGGACATGGAGACATCCAAATGGGACCACAAGTGAAATTGATTTTATTATGTGTAACAAAAAATTCGTCATAGAAGACTGCAGTGTGCTAAACAAGTTCAACACAGGTAGTGACCATAGATTGGTGAGATGTAAGATGCACCTCAACACTAAACTTGAACGTGGCAAGCTCATAAGACAAACAAAATCTATTGACATAACCAACCTTAAAACACCATAATACCTTCAAGTTAGAACTGAAGAACAGGTTCTCTGCTTTAGAAGGCCTAACATCGGAAGAAGTGGACATCTCTGAAGTTAACAGAAAAGTAACCAAAGCTCTTATGGAAACAGCAACAAAATTAGCTGGGTCTAAGAACAAGTTGCATGTGAACAAATTATCAGGAAAAACCAAAATGTTGATGCAAAAAAGAAGAGAGATGAGGACAACTAAAGAAGATGTGACTTCCAAAGTGGAATATATAGAGCTATGCAAGACAGTAAGAAAAAGTATCACTGAAGACGTAAGGAAATTCAACTGTGAACTAGTGAGGAAAGCAATTGAAAACAACCAAAGCCTAAAGATAGCAAAGGGACATCTCAGTAAGGGAAGAAAACAGATTATGGCACTGAGAAAAGAAGATGGTTCTGTAACAAGAAATAGAGGCGAAATTTTGACAAGAGTGAAAGATTTCTACTCCAAATTATATGAAAGGGATGATATATGCACTCCAGACATCATGAAAGATACCAGTACCAGAGTTCCTCCAGTCCTTCCAGCAGAAGTTGCACATGCAATCAAGAACATGAAGCGAGGAAAAGCTCCAGGAGAAGATGGAATTACTGTAGACATCATACAAGAAGCAAGTGGAGAAATCGAAACAGTACTCGCCCAAATTTTCACTCGATGCCTTAATGAAGGAAAGATTCCTGAGGATTGGAACACCGCTACAATGATCCTGCTACATAAGAAAGGTGACATTGAGGATCTCGGAAACTACAGACCTATCAGCCTCCTATCAGTAGTTTATAAAATCTTCACTAAAGTTCTTTCACACCGCTTGAAGGTAGCACTAGACATGGCTCAACCGAGAGAACAAGCTGGATTCAGGAGTGGCTACAGCACAATAGATCATATCCACGTGCTGAGAGAACTAATTGAAAGAGCGAGGGAATATGAACTTCCATTGTGCATGGCTTTTATCGATTATGAAAAAGCCTTTGATTCGGTGAAACCATCAGCAGTTACAATGGCCCTGAAAACCTGCGGTATTGAAGATGCATACATTAATATTATTAATAACATCTATGAAAATGCAAGTGCAAAGATTAGGCTGTTTGAAAATACAACACACGTAAAAATTGGAAAGGGAGTGAGACAAGGTGACACCATATCTCCGAAGCTCTTTAATGCCACATTGGAGGGTGTTTTTCAGTCGCTGAGCTGGGAAAACAAGGGGATAAAGATTAATGGAGATTATCTAACCCACCTTCGTTTTGCTGATGACGTAGTCATTTTTGCAACTACCCCATCAGAGCTGCAGAGTATGATCCAGGAACTTGCTGACAAGAGTAAAGAAGTGGGATTAAAAATGAACTTTCAGAAGACAAAAGTGATGTTCAATGCTTTTACAAGAAATGAAGATTTATCGATTGATGGAGAAAAGCTGGAGATAACAGACACGTACGTTTATCTTGGACAGCAGATATCAAGTGAGGGTCACATTGATGAAGAAATTAATCGGCGTACAAAACTTGCCTGGAGAGCTTTTGGAAGAAACAGCATAATTTTCAAGAGCAATATGCCATTATGTCTTAAAAGAAAAGTGTTTGATCAATGCATCCTTCCAGTGCTTACGTATGGTGCAGAGACGTGGACCTTAACTAAAAGAGACATACAAAGGCTGCAGACAACTCAAAGAAGCATGGAGAGGTGCATGCTTGGTGTAACCAGGAGAGATAAGAAGAGGAACTCGTGGATCCGAAAAATGACAAGAGTGGAAGACATCATGATCAGAGTTAAATCCCTGAAATGGCAATGGGCTGGACATACTGCCAGAAGGACAGATCATCGATGGACAGCCGAAATTTTAGATTGGATTCCAAGGGACAGGAAAAGACCCAGAAGAAGACCACATAGGAGATGGGTGGATGAAATTCAAAAGTATGCAGGGGTGACATGGAGGAGACTGGCACAAGACAGACCGTTGTGGAGGAAACTTGGGGAGACCTTCGTCCAGCAGTGGATTGATAATGGTTGACAATGATGATGATGATGATATATATATATATATATATATATATATGTGTGTGTAAGGTCAGGTGATGCGTAACATCACAGCCTCTCCTTGACAAATGTCAACCCCGCCTTCTCGTGGTGCATCCTGTTCCCACTAAAGGGGCTCTGACGACCGCCAATAGCGGTATAACTATACCATCGGGATTAGAGGAAATTCTATCCCACACTCACCAACCCGCTTGGCCAGCGGGGTGAGTTATGGCCAAACCCCTCCAAAATGATTCCACAACTTAAGTCTTGGCCCTCAGTCTCCGGCAGCTGGAATGTACCTGGCCAAGGCAGCGGCCAGTGCGACATGAAGGCAGAGGGTGCTAAGAATCCCCGGAGGACCGGACTAGGCTGCCATCTGATGCTGACCTAGGCTACGTACAATGGACGCTCCCTATCTTCTGATTCAAGGCTTCTTGAATTGGAAGAGGAACTACAAAGGATCAAGTGCGACATCGTGGGGCTAAGTGAGGTAAGGAGAAAAGGAGAAGATCTCATTGAACTGAAAAGTGGACATCTCTTCTATTATCGTGGGACAGATACTGGCAGAACTAGTGGTGTTGGATTTATAATAAACAAGAAACTGAAGGATAAAGTGGTAGATATTGAAAGTTCCTCTGACAGAGCTGCACGACTTGATATCCAACTCTCGAAAAGATACCAGGCTCAGAATATTCAAACTTATGCACCCACCACAAGTCATCCTGAAGAAGAAATTGAAGAATTTTATGAGGAAAATTGTCATCTAAATAATAAAGGTAAGCAGCACTTGAAAATAATTATGGGAGATTTCAATGCAAAAATAGGGCAACGGCAACAGAATGAAACTTCAGTAGGTAAATTCGGTCACGGCAACAGAAACCAGCGTGGAAATACTCTCGTTGAGTTTGCAGAGGCAGAAGGGTTTTTCTATCATGAACTCCTTTTTCAAGAAAAAGCCACACAGGAAATGGACATGGAGACATCCAAATGGGACGACAAGTGAAATTGATTTTATTATGTGTAACAAAAAATTCGTCATAGAAGACTGCAGTGTGCTAAACAAGTTGAACACAGGTAGTGACCATAGATTGGTGAGATGTAAGATGCACCTCAACACTAAACTTGAACGTGGCAAGCTCATAAGACAAACAAAATCTATTGACATAACCAACCTTAAAAAACAACATAATACCTTCAAGTTGGAACTGAAGAACAGGTTCTCTGCTTTAGAAGGCCTAACATCGGAAGAAGTGGACATCTCTGAAGTTAACAGAAAAGTAACCAAAGCTCTTATGGAAACAGCAACAAAATTAGCTGGGTCTAAGAACAAGTTGCATGTAAATAAATTATCAGGAAAAACGAAAATGTTGATGCAAAAAAGAAGAGAGATGAGGACAACTAAAGAAGATGTGACTTCCAAAGTGGAATATATAGAGCTATGCAAGACAGTAAGAAAAAGTATCACTGAAAACGTAAGAAAATTCAACTGTGAACTAGTGAGGAAAGCAATCGAAAACAACCAAAGCCTAAAGATAGCAAAGGGACATCTCAGTAAGGGAAGAAAACAGATTATGGCACTGAGAAAAGAAGATGGTTCTGTAACAAGAAATAGAGGCGAAATGTTGACAAGAGTGAAAGATTTCTACTCCAAATTATATGAAAGAGATGATACATGCACTCCAGATATCATGAAAGATACCAGTACCAGAGTTCCTCCAGTCCTTCCAGCAGAAGTTGCACATGCAATCAAGAACATGAAGCGGGGAAAAGCTCCAGGAGAAGATGGAATTACTGTAGACATCATACAAGAAGCAAGTGGAGAAATCGAAACAGTACTCGCCCAAAATTTTCACTCGATGCCTTAATGAAGGAAAGATTCCTGAGGATTGGAACACCGCTACAATGATCCTGCTACATAAGAAAGGTGACATTGAGGATCTCGGAAACTACAGACCTATCAGCCTCCTATCAGTAGTTTATAAAATCTTCACTAAAGTTCTTTCACACCGCTTGATGGTAACACTGGACATGGCTCAACCTAGAGAACAAGCTGGATTCAGGAGTGGCTGCAGCACAATAGATCATATCCACGTGCTGAGAGAACTAATTGAAAGAGCGAGGGAATATGAACTTCCATTGTGCATGGCTTTTATCGATTATGAAAAAGTCTTTGATTCGGTGAAACCATCAGCAGTTACAATGGCTCTGAAAACCTGCGGTATTGAAGATGCATACATTAATATTATTAATAACATCTATGAAAATGCAAGTGCAAAGATTAGGCTGTTTGAAAATACAACACACGTAAAAATTGAAAGGGAGTGAGACAAGGTGACACCATATCTCCGAAGCTCTTTAATGCCACATTGGAGGGTGTTTTTCAGTCGCTGAGCTGGGAAAACAAGGGGATAAAGATTAATGGAGATTATCTAACCCACCTTCGTTTTGCTGATGACGTAGTCATTTTTGCAACTACCCCATCAGAGCTGCAGAGTATGATCCAGGAACTTGCTGACAAGAGTAAAGAAGTGGGATTAAAAATGAACTTTCAGGAGACAAAAGTGATGTTCAATGCTTTTACAAGAAATGAAGATTTATCGATTGATGGAGAAAAAGCTGGAGATAACAGACACGTACGTTTATCTTGGACAACAGATATCAAGTGAGGGTCACATTGATGAAGAAATTAATCGGCGTACAAAACTTGCCTGGAGAGCTTTTGGAAGAAAACAGCATAATTTTCAAGAGCAATATGCCATTATGTCTTAAAAGAAAAGTGTTTGATCAATGCATCCTTCCAGTGCTTACGTATGGTGCGGAGACGTGGACCTTAACTAAAAGAGACATACAAATGCTGCAGACAACTCAAAGAAGCATGGAGAGGTGCATACTTGTTGTAACCAGGAGAGATAAGAAGAGGAACTCGTGGATCCGAAAAATGACAAGAGTGGAAGACATCATGATCAGAGTTAAATCCCTGAAATGGCAATGGGCTGGACATACTGCCAGAAGGACAGATCATCGATGGACAGCCGAAATTTTAGATTGGATTCCAAGGGACAGGAAAAGACCCAGAAGAAGAACACATGGGAGATGGGTGGATGAAATTCGAAAGTATGCAGGGGTGACATGGAGGAGACTGGCACAAGACAGACCGTTGTGGAGGAAACTTGGGGAGACCTTCGTCCAGCAGTGGATTGATAATGGTTGACAATGATGATGATGATGATGATGATGATGATGATGATGATATATATATATATAACCGAATACCAGCAAATGAGATGAATCCCAGAGACCAAATTCAAATTCAAAAGACAACAAATCACGAAGAAACGGTAGAAGTAATCAAGGCTCCGCCAACCATCAGTATCCATGACCCATAATCTATACACTTCTACCAAACAAATACAATACCACCATAGAGCAATAAAAATATGCAATATATGTACAAAGCTAAAAATCACCCGACGCAGCATAATAACGTAGAACATTTTTTTACAAGATTTTTGTCCAGGCAGTGATATTTAAATTGAGATATTTGACTTTGCCAATTCTCGTTACTTCCTTGGATCCGGCGGACCTGAATGAAGTATGTGACATTTGGTTCATTACGTTTGGTGATTTATTGCATATCAAGGACACCTACTCGAAGATCTTAATATCGTTGTGTATAATGAGCAATTACATTTGTATGAGGGATTTTGCATGTAAACAGACTCGTGGGAGACATTTTTCCTCCATTTTAGCTAACTTGTACCTTCATCATTACTAAAAGAAAAAACCTGTAAACTTCTGGTGATATACAAGGCTGGCAATGATTACTTTAACATGTCTTGTCTTTCCTGAACGTGTTTCTGTTGAACCAAGTTTACTAATTAAACACCGCTCTTTCATTTTGTATTTGGACGTTTTTGCGTATCTCTCTAGGTTTCTAAGTTAGTTTTGTTAAGTTCCGTATTTCGCCTCTAGGGGCGCTACAAGCACTTCCAATCTGTTGCGTATGGCTACTTTCCTATAGATACACGCTACTTCAGGGATGGTACGATACGCAGTTTAAACGTTAGAGGGAGTAAACGGACTTTCCTAAGAACCCTGTATATACATATACAGTATATAGTATATATAGTAGTTCTTCGTAAATCCCGTAGTGTCGGGGGAGATGAAAAAAGACGGAAGAAGCAGCTATTGACCATAGATGGGGAACTAAGGCCCAAGAGAGCTATTAGCTACCTTTTTGTCTCACTTGAGAAACACATGGAAGAGAGATAGACATGTTTTGTAAATCTGATAAAATGTGACTTTATGCTTCTCAGGAGAAAAACGCAGAATGAAGTTTGAGCAATAAATTAAGTCCGTATAATAAGAATGAGTAGGTCACGTCACGTATTTAGGATATACATTTCAGGAGCGCGATACTTATTTCACAGCATAACCAAATGCCATGATGTTTTGGACATAGGGCACATTTTTAACAGTGAGTAATATCAGTTTTACCAGCTCATACTTTCAAAGACCTCTACAGATGTCGTATGTGATGGTTCAGTGTGGCTTCACAAAAGATTTCCTCATTGGACCCCTCTTTTGGTAACTTCAACGGTACTGTGCTGTTCTAAGCATGATACGCTTGCTTGTGAGGAACAGTAATTTTGGGCTTTGCCGTTTTCATGAAAGACGGTGCCCCTACCGATGTCGATTGGAAGATGAAAGAATTGTTCAGTCGAACATTTGACAGTGAACGCATAATTTGCCGAGGATTTTTGCAGTATTGGCCAGCCTGCTCAACGGAACTTACTCTTTCTTATTTCTCTCTTTGGAGATACCTGAAACACAGCGTTCTTTGGGACGGCTTACCCTCTCTCTAAGATCTGAAAACAAGTAACAGACGTGAACTCGTCAAACTCGACCACGACATGGTGCGAGCAGCCGTGTCATATGCCGTTTTTCCTTTGCAGCATGTATTTTCTTTTGATGAGCAGCATATTGAGCAGATTTTATCCTGAATCGGTTTTGCTGTCAATCAGCAGTAAGTTCACGCACGTTTCACTACTTTTCTTCTATTCTTAGTGTCTGTATTAGCCCGGAGTCGAAAGTTTGACGAGTTTTTTTCAGCCAAATCGTTTTTCCAGGTCACCAATAAGCTTTCTACCATGCTTCGTTGCATATCTCCATTTCTTGATTTTTAAACTACCGAAAAAATGCGGATACTTATTTTACCATCCTGTACATGACAGTGATAGTTACTTTTGCATAATACAAATTTTGCGAGCCTCTGAAAACTTGGTATTAACAATGGCAGATGAAACGTTTCTGCATCTGTTTGAAAGAGGAGTTCTTAGATATATTTTTGGAGCAGTACAAGAGAATATTGTGTAGAGGAGAAGATACAACCATGAACTATACAGAGTTTTTAATGAGCCAGACATTATTAAGTACATAAAAATACGTAAATATATTAAGTTGGGCTGGGCATATTGTACACATGGTTAGTAACAGAATAGTGTAGAAGATGTTTAATGCTAAACCGGAAGGAAACAGAAAACTTGAAAGACCTAAATTAAGATGGAAAGATGGAGTTATGCAAGATATTAAGGCTTTAGGAGTCAAAAATTGAAGGAGTTTGAGATTGAATAAAGAAGGCTAACAGAGGTTTCTGAAAGAGGCCAGGGCCCACACAGGCATGCCAAGCCAATGATGATGATTACAGTGAGCATATCGAAATGCATATTTTATATGAGGACAGAACAGGTAAAGAACAACATAAGACCAGTTTGAATGAGTTCAGGGAAGAATGCAACATAGTTTACTGTATATGTTCAGGTAGAAATTTGCTTCTGAATAAAGCAAATCATGATAAAATACAGAAAAAGAAAAAAACATAACTGAAATTACATTTACAGATCTGGATGATATACAGCATGGTATGAATTTCGCGTGGAGAAAAACACTGCTAAGGAGGAAATTTATAGGTATCTCCTTACATGTATCAGAAATACTGTAATAGAATAAGGGATACGTATTTCTCAACTTTTGCACGCAATGCAGTACTCTCTGTTAAGACTAAAATTACTACTGAAAAACTTGAAAATTATAGTGGAGCATCAGAAGACAGAGATTGAAGGTTGAATAAAATCAATACGTTGCTACTGAAAATGATGAATCCAAATGAGAAATTAGTAAGCGAATATTTTAGGTATGAAACAAAACGACGAAAACTTTCAGAAAAGTGCTGCATAACAATTATTCTAGTTAGATGGAAATATTATACAGCAAGATAGTTCGAATAGCGACAGGACATACAGAAAATGTTGCAAAAATGATAGTTTTGATGTTGGGGATTCATTTAAAATTGAGAGGAAAACAACGATAATTAAAATAACCGACGTTTCAAAGACCACTCTAGAAGCAAACCTGCACGTGTACTACTATGTGCTCAGAAGAAACGACGGCAACTCAACACATATAATCATGAACATGAAACCATCAGGGTACCGAAGGAGAGGGAAACAAAAGACGGTTTTCTTTCTTTTTGTTCTGATATCACAAGATCGATCTAAGTCAGAACGTCCAATACCAACAGTGGGATATTACATCAACCAAAGTCATAATCCTTGAAACATTTCGTTTATCTACCAGATGTAATCTAAATAAATGACAGTTTTGTGCCAATGGTTTCTGAAGTATAAAAGGAAGTGACATATTGATTTAAGCGGAAATCATTTTATCCACTGCCAATAACGTTTACACTCTTCTCCAGTTTTCATTTCTTTCAGGGTTTAATGCCGCCGCCCGTCCAAAATTAAGGGCAATTTTTTTAAGAAAAGAGGGCCAGCTTCGTAAGGCCCGGGAGGGGGCGTTGATTCCCCCTTTGCGGACTCGAACGCGAGCCCAGCTCAGAAGTATGGTCAGAAACCTATTGGGTGCTTGTTGCGGCAAGCTCAAAGCGGCTGGTTCTTGTTTTGAATATAAGCTCCGTTTCATGTCATATAAACTTTGCCCTAACAATACAAGAAGATTATGTGTATTATGTACGCTTTACGCCAACATTTGAGTTCTCCGTGTGGTCATTCGTTTTGGATCAGTGCGAAAGATCTTCGACTAGTGGAACAAAGGGCTATCTACGTCTTATATCCTAACGTTTTTGGCAGTTACTGAGATAACTATGACCTTTATGCTAGTTTTCTTTGAAATATCTTGCTGTGGAAAGCAAACCAAGAATGCTGTGAATCCAGAGAAACTTCAAAAAGTCTTCTGTCCATTTGTCCAAGATAAGTCCGGGTTCCAATCCCGATGAGGCATGGATGCTATGTTTGTTTTATGGCACTGGCTCTCTCCCTTCCCTGGAACCATTGGCTCAAAACTAGGACGTGTGATTGTTTATAGCGCTCCATATTGCTCACTGTGGTAGTTAAACCTCCAACCAAAAGAAAACCTGGATTAAAGAGGAGATTTAAACAGAAATTAATTAAAGTAACTTAAGAAAAGGTTGGCTCGACAATTCGAATATACACTTAATAAATGCTTGCGTCACGGCAAAACGAATTCCTGATTTAGGTTCTAAATGTATAAAATATGTACTCTTGGGATTCCCGTAAGGAAGCTTTTGATTGATTATTATCAGATGCGAAAGGCTGTGACCCGCACTTTAGACCTAACAACATTTTTCTTTCCGCGTTTGTTTAGTGTCCGCTTTCTCAGACAGCACGTGCGCACCAGAGACTTCACATTCTGTATGCACTGAACATACATTACAGTGTTCCTTCTGAGTATGTCTTGTGCAAGCTTCTGTTCATTCTTAGTTCCTAGAAAGCATATTGCATCTCCGCTTTAGCTGTCAGTCCAGTGCGGCCATGGACCGAAGTTATTTCTAGATATGACAAATGTAGCCGAAAATTCTTGAGCATCTGAGTGACGTAACTTCATAATTTGATTATCCACAGGCTTTCCACTGTCCCTCTCTCTCTCTCTCTCTTGTTTTCCGGCTGTGGCCCGAGGCCACGTCAACGTTTCCGCGTATGGAGTGAAAAATACTAGAGAAAATGGCAGAGTGAGTGCCGTTCTCTGCAGGACGCAAAAGGCTCAACTTAGCAGAAGTATTAATAGCCACTGGGTGTTGCACCTCATTAGTGTTGCCATTAGATAAGCAAGGGATCGCACAATGAGCCCGCTTCACGTCGTTAGCAACTCTGCATGCAGCTGTCATGCGCGAGCCTCTGCGTGTGACCAACTATCTCCGCCATTCTTAATTACGTAATTAACCCTGCGGTTCACTTGGTATCATTCCGAGCGGTGCCTTTGGGTTTCGTTTAACTGAGAAGCTCTCTTGGGATTCCACAGTCGCATCTCTCTCTCTCTCTCTCTCTCTCGCTCGTCCGTTGTCTCTCTTTCGCTACAGATAGCGTCACCTGCACAGAAAATTTCGACTGCGAATTAAACCCGAGCTGAAAGCGAAAAGTCATGCGCATGAAGCAATGAAATTTCGCTTAGCTCTCACGCACTTAATTCATTTCGAATCAGTGTGGTTGCAGAATGGTTTGCAATGAAGCCCAGAATGTTTATGAAATACCCTTTGTGCAAGCAGAACGCTTCAACTTCGACATGCGCCGATGAAACTTCGGAAAACTCATCTAGTTCATTATAAATCAGGAGGAAATATTTTGCACAACTTGCCTTTGTAAGAGCTGTACGCGATAATTTTTGTTTCATTTAATGGAAAAAGTAAACACGAGTTTTGGATAGTTAATTTTCGTATTAGTTCGTCCGATGAAAAATGACCCGCTCCTTTTAGCCGATCATGCACATTTGAAAGAAAAAGGAATATTACGTGTATTTTGCCCTTTTCTAGTTCTTTTCCTGTGGACACGAAAATACACTAAAAGCACATATATGCATGTATGACCAAAATATTCTCCCTCTGTTGCACAAATATGCCTTTCCGTTTAACAGGAAATCTTTACAGTCAGAAAACAGAATTGAAACTCCCTCCCAGATTAGGATGGAGGTAACTCTGCGCAAGATATTATCCTTTTAAAATAAATTGTCAGCAGTTATTATTTGTCTGTGAAAACAATATATCCTACAACAATGTTTCCCAATAACCTCGGATACTGAGAAAAATTTTTGAATATAATTTTTTCCCTTCTCTTTCTCCCCTTATATCATTATAAAGCAACTTTCGTTTCAAGCCGTAAATTCTGGCAGCTTAATATTTCTTGTTTTCAGTTTTAATCGTGAACTGAAGCACGCAGATGATTTGACCGTTGTTAATCGTGCAATGTACACTGATATGCCAAAAAACTGGAAAGCGACCGACCGTTTTCATTACATGCTACGACACCCATGCGGTAAATGGTATCGTCTGCAAATGGCGTATATACAGGGGCAGATACCTTCGCAAACATAAGTGGTAGTAGTATTCGTTGTTCAGATGGCAACTTATCGGATTTTAAGCGATGTCTGACGTGGTGTGTTAGTCGGCGCCCGGATGATGTGTCACTCCATCTCGGAAATTACAACAAAATTTGGATTTACCCGGTCAAAAAATTTAAGGGTACACCTCGATTACACAAACTCAAGGGTGAAAATCCGGACTGTCAGACCAGTGTGTCCGTAGAAAAGCCCCGGATGATCTTGGACAGCGGCGTATAACACGCATCGTGACATCAGCAGGAGTGCAACACTGACGCAAATCAAAGCGAAGTTCAATGTTTGGTCCAGTAGCAGCATCAGCGTTTGGACAGCGCAACATTCCCTGCGTTATATAGGGTTCCGGAGTCGACGGCCTACCCAAATGCCATTGCTGACACGACGACACAAGGTTGTGCTACTCGACTGGGCTCGGGAACACACCCATTGGGCGCAAGATGACTGGAAACGTGTAGCCTGGTCCGACAAATAGCGGCAACTACTATTTCAGGCAGATAGCCGACTTCAGGTCTGGCGAAAAACCCCACGAGACTATGGATGCCGCATGCCTACAAGGGACAGTGCAGGCCGGCGGTGGCTCTGTTATGGTGAGGGGTGTTTTCGTCTAGCACGCATTAGTACCCTCATACGTCTGCAGACCGCTCTAAGCGGTGGATGCTACATAACCATCTTTAGGGATCATTTGCACCCTTTCATGTCAAGCAATCACTCCGACGTGTGCGACCTCTTTCAACACAACAATACACCACCGCATATGTCCACAATTCCTCGATTATGGCTGGTGGAACTTTCCACAGAGTTTAGCATCCTGACTTACACTCCCGCGTTCGCCGAATTTAAACGCCATCGACCACATTTGAGATGCTGTTCAACGTGTCATCTCTGCCAGGAATCCTCCGCCGGCGAATGTTACAAAATTGTGGAAAGCTCTTCAGAAAGCATGGTGTTCACTCTCTGCACAGTACTACAGAAACTCTTGGAGTTCATACCCCGTCGTGTTTCTATATATACACTATCTACCAACAAGTAATTGGACACCTGTGATAGCAAAGGAAAACGACGTTTATCCACCTTCAATAGTTGGTGGAGCCTAAACGAGCGGCGATTACACCTGCGAACCTCCGGGACATACTCTCAACCAGGCGTTGTACGACGGTTAGCGGTATTTTCTTCCACTCGGTTTGGAGAAGACAGGTCAGTTTCTTCACCGATTTCGGACGGTGGGGGCACCCCTTAAGTCGACGCTCCATTCGATTAACCCCATTGTCACCATACCAAGCCATGGTTGACCTCGCAACATGACAGGTGGCATTGTCATCCTGAAAGTAACATGGGTCCACCCCGTAAAACTTCCACAACGTAGGAAGCGCATGGCCATCCAAAATGGTGCAGTAGGTCTCGGCGTTGAGTCTACCAGGAATTGCGACCAAGGGTCCCGTGCCACACCACGAGAAACACCCCCATAGCATAATTCCACGGCCGCCGAACTTCACAGTTGGCACAATACACTCCGGCAGGAGGCGTTCTCCAGGCAGACGCCAAACCCAAACCCTGCCATTCAAACGATAGAGGGTGAACCTTGATTCCTGTTTCCACTGTTCAACGGTCCGCTTTCGACGTTTTTTTCACAACGTTAGCCGAGTAGCGATATTGGACTTGGTGATCAAAGGCTTGTGGGCGGCAGCACGTCTATGATAACCGAGCAGATGGGCTTCCTTACGGATGGTATACATCGAAAGAACACTCACGGATGCCTGTTGAAACTCCTCGCGGATGTGGCCCATCGATTTGGTGCGGTTCTTCCGAATTTCTCTGGCCAGCACCCGTCGGTCTCTAACTCCCAGTTTTGTGGGTCTGCCGGGTCGGGGCACTTTCCGATAGACACCTCTCATCTTCCACTTGCCAATCACGTAGGCCACTGTCGATTTTGGGTACCTTAAGTTGTTGGATATGTCACGTATGGATCGGCCATTTCTGTGATACCCGACGACCACACCTTTCTCGAAATCAGAGAGCTCCGAACTGCGAGGAATCTTGCATGCGACTGGTTGCATTGTTGTTTCCCGTAAGATATTTAACGGCGGCGGCCATGACGTGTATCAGGACCGTAGATATCGTCGGTTGTAGGGGTGTCCAATTACTTGTTGGTAGATAGTGTGTGTGTGTATATATATATCATATATATATATATATATATATATATATATATATATACAATGGCGTGCATAAATTAAGGGCGAGACGGTTTTTCGAATGTAACATCGTGCAGAAGTGCTCCACATCGACTCAAATCCTACCATAAGATCCTCAAGATATAGGAAAATGGGGCAAGTGAGCAAAAACGTCCAAGAAAATTCCAGTCTTTAGTAGGGGATATGATCACCCCTGACTGCGTTGCAGAATTTACAACACGTCTGTCCATGCTGAGGACGAGGTTGTCAAGGAGCTGTTGGGGCATCGCGGTCCATTCCTCTTGTAGCGCCAATCGCAGCTGCGGAATCGTTGCTGGCGGCTGGTGACGTGCTGCCAAGCGTCTCCCGAGAAGGTCCCACACGTGTTCGATTGGATTTAGGTCCAGGGACCTTGCGGGCCAATCCATGCGTTGAATATCTTCACTCTCCAACAGCTATGCGACAGCCACTGTACGATGAGGTGTAGCGTTGTCGTCCATGAAGAGGAACTCAGGACCCACAGCACCTCTAAACAGACGCACGTGAGGCAGGAGAACCTCGGTACAATAGCGGACGCCAGTGACTTAACCTCCTTGGAAGATGTGGAGGTCAGTACTGCTACCAAGCATGATACCGCCCCAAACGAGAACTCCGCCACCTCCAAACCAGTCCGTTTCGATGATGTTGGAGGTGGGATTGCATGTTCCCTGCTCTCTCCAGATGTGTATGCGTCCAGAATCGCTCGTCAGACTAAATCGGCTCTCATCCGTAAAGGGAACTCGACACCATTGCTGATGTGTCCAGTTCTTGTGCCCCTAGCACCACAGAAACCGCCGTCTCCGATGAGCAGGCGTTAATGGCACTCACCGTACTGTGCAAATAGACCACCTTTGTGCAGCCTCCTGGCCACGGTAAAACGCGATAACGGACATCCAGTTGTCTGTGGCATGTGCCTTGCGATTTCTCCCGCTGTCTGCCGTCTGTCTTTTTTCGCCTGTAGGACAATATACCTGTCGTCCGCCGCCGGGGTTGCTCGTGTACGACCATTGCTAAACTCTCGGACAGCTGTTCCTATCATTTGAAATGCTTTCGAAGCTCGTGAAACGATGCTGTGAGCGATCCCGAACTCCTCGGCCACACTAATCAAACTTCGACCTTCTTCCAACTTCCCAATGACGCGACCTCTGGTAAAGTCATCCAGATGTCGTCTACTGGATTGCCTGTTGGCCATATCACACGGTGGCTGCAACTCGATGTTGTTCAAACCGATGTACACCGTACAATAGCTTTCACCGAATTGCTGAGCGTACACCGTCCGTGTGCTTTATACCCTTCCGGCACTCGGCACTCCCCCTACCCCTACGTCATGCTGCATTTATGTGCATGCCCTACCGTACCGGACCTTAGTCTATCTCCTGAGTGGTCTTTCGGTCCGTTCTGCCTGCTCGTTCCGCTGTTATGCTAATTTCTCCTCTTCGTCTTTAATTTTTGCACACCAGAGTATATATATATATAACAAATTATAGTCTGAAGATGCTATTTCGGGACTATATGCCGTGTGCTCCAAAACTTCCCGGGCAAGCGCCAAAAACGTTTCCTTGACTGATTTCGCGACATGCGGCCTAGCGTTGTCATGCAGTAATTTCATGGGACACAACCCATTGCCTGTAAATGGACGTTTCCGACAGATTTCCTGGTTCAATCGCAACAGTTGTTGCTTGTAACGAGCAGCAGTAACAATTTCAATCTGTTCCAATAGTTCATAATAGAGCACACCCTTGGTATCCGACCAGATGCACAGCATAATATTCATGGAGTGAATATTGCGTTTCGGTGTCGTAGTCGTTGCTTCACCGGTGTCTACACAGCTTTTTTTTGTGTTTGAGATTGTCGTACCGTATCCAGATTTCATCACCCGTAACTTTCTGTGCTGTTTATTCAACAGATTTAAACACTTCATGACACGCTCATCCTTGTTCCTCTGGCTCAGGTCATGTGTCACCCATTTTCCTTCCTTCTGAATCTTTTCCTTTGCGCGTAAATGAATAAAAATGGTTTGTTGAGTTACATCCAGTTGCTCAGCTCGTTCTGTTTGCGTTTGAGACGAATCATCATCATCCAGCAATGCTTCCAGTTCCTCATGTCCAACCTTCTGTGTGGTGGCGCTACGTTCTCAACGGAGCAAAAGCACCTGCTTTAAACCGTCTAAACTAAATCTCACACGTGCGTTTCGATACAATATTCTCTACCAGAACAGAACTGATCGATGCACATGCTTTTGCAGGACTTTTTCTGTGATATTATTCGTAACGAATGTAGTGTCGAATAAATGCAGTATCGCTAACCATCTTTCACCTACCGATGTGAAAGTGCGTTTGACTGTTAGGCAAACTCCTGTGTCACATTTTATACTCCGGACCAGTTACGGTCACATGACTACAATGTGGGGGAATGTCGGGTATGCAACTTAGCGGTATGCGGCACACAAATAACGCTTTCAAACTTATTTGTGCACCTAATGTAAATAGGTCTATATGCAGTACATATATACAAATAACTAGTAATAACGCTTTAAAACTTATTTATATACATATATACAAATAACTAACAAATAACCCTTTAAAACGTATTTATACACCTAATATAAATAGGCCTATATATATATATATATATATATATATATATATATATATTATTTGTACAAATAAGTTTTAAGCGTTTTTTGTGTGACTTATATATATTTATATATACTGTATATATATGCATATGTATACACTGAAGAGCAATTAAATTAGAGATACCTGTCTAGTAACGTGTAGCACCACCTTTGGCCCTGATGACGGCGGCGATTCGTCTCGGCATGGACTCGACAAGACACCGGAAGCGTTGGGAAGCCATACGGATCCACGACCCCTGAACAAGCTCCCACAGTTCACGAAGATTTGATGGAAGGGGTCAGAGCCTCGAACATCTCTCTCGATGGCATCCCAGATGTGCTCGATGAGATTGAGGTCAGGTGATCTAGCTGGCTAAGGAAGCGAGGTCACGTCGGTGGAGTGTTCATCCAACCATTCGGATACGATTCGAGAGCGATGGCACGGTGCATTGTCTTGTTGCAGGATGATCCCCAGTGGGATGTTGAAGACGCACAAACGGAAGCAAATGGTCGTCCAGGATATCCCGGTAACGTTGACCTGTCAGGGACGATGTCACACGTACCAGGGGGTCCCATTTCAGTCCACGTAAACAGTCCCCAGCCTAGAATGCCACCCCCACCACCTTGAAGAGTACCCTGGTGGCAAGAAGGATCTATCGCTTCATGTGGTTTGCGCCGTACTCGTATCCTGCCATCCGCATGTACCAACGTTAATCTTGACTCATCAGTCTAGGCAAGACATTCCCACATGTATTGGGTCCAGCGGCGATGTTCAAGCGCCCATGCTAAGCTTTGCACCCAGTGATGTGCGGTCAGCAGCTGTAATCTCGTGGGACGATGGCTTCTGTACCCCACAGTGAGGAGATGGTTCTGGATGGTGTAGCTTCTTACACGTTTTTGTGCACTAGCGTTAAATTGCCGAGTGATTTCTTGCACTGTGGTCCGTCTATCCGCTCTTACAATGCGAGTTAGTCGACGATGAGCACGCTTATCCACACGCTGTTGTCCACGGCAGTTAACCCTTGCAGGGATGGGTTTACCGGATTCGATGTACTCACGGTGCACCCGTGACACAGTGGCTCGTGAAAATCCCAGTTCCTGCACGACTTCCGAGATGGAGTGACCCATTCGTCGGGACCCGACAATTTGCTCACAATCAAATGCGCTTAGATACTTTGTCTTACACATATTGCGTCTGACTCTTACTGATTCCCGTCGCATCACTCCTTATATTGTCGGATCGTTGCATACGTCATGTCGTTTCCGTTAACAGGGCCGCACACAGCGCCACAGTTGCATAACGCCAGCTGTCTCTAATTCAATTGCTCTTCAGTGTATCTATATACAAGCGTTTGCCCATATATATCATCATCATCATCATTGTCAACCATTATCAATCCACAGCTGGACGAAGGTCTCCCCAAGTTTCCTCCACAACGGTCTGTCTTGTGCCAGTCTTCTCCATGTCACCCCTGCATACTTTCGAATTTCATCCACCCATCTCCCATGTGGTCTTCTTCTGGGTCTTTCCTGTCCCTTGGAATCCAATCTAAAATTTCAGCTGTCCATCGATGATCTGTCCTTCTGGCAGTATGTGCAGCCCATTGCCATTTCAGGGATTTAACTCTGATCGTGATGTCTTCCACTCTTGTCATTTTTCGGATCCACGAGTTCCTCTTCTTATCTCTCCTGGTTATACCAAGCATGCACCTCTCCATGCTTCTTTGAGTTGTCTGCAGCCTTTGTATGTCTCTTTTAGTTAAGGTCCACGTCTCTGCACCATACGTAAGCACTGGAAGGATGCATTGATCAAACACTTTTCTTTTAAGACATAATGGCATATTGCTCTTGAAAATTATGCTGTTTCTTCCAAAAGCTCTCCAGGCAAGTTTTGTACGCCGATTAATTTCTTCATCAATGTGACCCTCACTTGATATCTGCTGTCCAAGATAAACGTACGTGTCTGTTATCTCCAGCTTTTCTCCATCAATCGATAAATCTTCATTTCTTGTAAAAGCATTGAACATCACTTTGTTCTTCTGAAAGTTCATTTTTAATCCCACTTCTTTACTCTTGTCAGCAAGTTCCTGGATCATACTCTGCAGCTCTGATGGGGTAGTTGCAGAAATGACTACGTCATCAGCAAAACGAAGGTGGGTTAGATAATCTCCATTAATCTTTATCCCTTTGTTTTCCCAGCTCAGCGACTGCAAAAACACCCTCCAATGTGGCATTAAAGAGCTTCGGAGATATGGTGTCACCTTGTCTCACTCCCTTTCCAATTTTTATGTGTGTTGTGTTTTCAAACAGCCGAATCTTTGCACTTGCATTTTCATAGATGTTATTAATAATATTAATGAATGCATCTTTAATACCGCAGGTTTTCAGAGCCATTGTAACTGCTGATGGTTTCACCGAATCAAAGGCTTTTTCATAATCGATAAAAGCCATGCACAATGGAAGTTCATATTCCCTCGCTCTTTCAATTAGTTCTCTCAGTACGTGGATATGATCTATTGTGCTGTAGCCACTCCTGAATCCAGCTTGTTCTCTCGGTTGAGCCATGTCCAGTGTTACCTTCAAGCGGTGTGAAAGAACTTTAGTGAAGATTTTATAAACTACTGATAGGAGGCTGATAGGTCTGTAGTTTCCGAGATCCTCAATGTCACCTTTCTTATGTAGCAGGATCATTGTAGCGGTGTTCCAATCCTCAGGAATCTTTCCTTCATTAAGGCATCGAGTGAAAATTTGGGCGAGTACTGTTTCGATTTCTCCACTTGCTTCTTGTATGATGTCTACAGTAATTCCATCTTCTCCTGGAGCTTTTCCCCGCTTCATGTTCTTGATTGCATGTGCAACTTCTGCTGGAAGGACTGGAGGAACTCTGGTACTGGTATCTTTCATGATGTCTGGAGTGCATGTATCATCCCTTTCATATAATTTAGAGGTAAAATCTTTCACCCTTGTCAAAATTTCTGCCTCTATTACTTGTTACAGAACCATCTTCTTTTCTCAGTGCCATAATCTGTTTTCTTCCCTTACTGAGATGTCCCTTTGCTATCTTTAGGCTTTGGTTGTTTTCAATTGCTTTCCTCACTAGTTCACAGTTGAATTTTCTTACGTCTTCAGTGATACTTTTTCTTACTGTCTTGCATAGCTCTATATATTCCACTTTGGAAGTCACATCTTCTTTAGTTGTCCTCATCTCTCTTCTTTTTTGCATCAACATTTTCGTTTTTCCTGATAATTTGTTTACATGCAACTTGTTCTTAGACCCAGCTAATTTTGTTGCTGTTTCCATAAGAGCTTTGGTTACTTTTCTGTTAACTTCAGAGATGTCCACTTCTTCCGATGTTAGGCCTTCCAAAGCAGAGAACCTGTTCTTCAGTTCCAACTTGAAGGTATTATGGTGTTTTTTAAGGTTGGTTATGTCAATAGGTTTTGTTTGTCTTATGAGCTTGCCACGTTCAAGTTTAGTGTTGAGGTGCATCTTACATCTCACCAATCTATGGTCACTACCTGTGTTGAACTTGTTTAGCACACTGCAGTCTTCTATGACGAATTTTTTGTTACACATAATAAAATCAATTTCACTTGTCGTCCCATTTGGATGTCTCCATGTCCATTTCCTGTGTGGCTTTTTCTTGAAGAAGGAGTTCAAGATGAAAAACCCTTCTGCCTCTGCAAACTCAACGAGAGTATTTCCACGCTGGTTTCTGTTGCCGTGACCGAATTTACCTACTGAAGTTTCATTCTGTTGCCGTTGCCCTATTTTTGCATTGAAATCTCCCATAATTATTTTCAAGTGCTGCTTACCTCTATTATTTAGATGACAAATTTCCTCATAAAATTCTTCAATTTCTTCTTCAGGATGACTTGTGGTGGGTGCATAAGTTTGAATAATCTGAGCCTGGTATCTTTTCGAGAGTTGTATAACAAGTCGTGCTGCTCTGTCAGAGGAACTTTCAACTTCTACAACTTTATCCTTCAGTTTCTTGTTTATTATAAATCCAACACCACTAGTTCTGCCAGTATCTGTCCCACGATAGTAGAAGAGATGTCCACTTTTCAGTTCAATGAGATCTTCTCCTTTTCTCCTTACCTCACTTAGCCCCACGATGTCCCACTTGATCCTTTGTAATTCCTCTTCCAATTCAAGAAGCCTTGAATCAGAAGATAGGGAGCGTCCATTGTAAGTAGCCAAGGTCAGCATCAGATGGCAGCCTAGTCCGGTCCTCCGGGGATTCTTAGCATCCTCTGCCTTCATGTCGCACTGGCCGCTGCCTTGGTCAGGTACATTCCAGCTGCCGGAGACTGAGGGCCAAGATTTAAGTTGTGGAATCATTTTGGAGGGGTTTGGCCATAACTCACCACGCTGGCCAAGCGGGTTGGTGAGTGTGGGATAGAATTTCCTCTAATCCCGATGGTATAGTTATACCGCTATTGGCGGTCGTCAGAGCCCCTTTAGTGGGAACAGGATGCACCACGAGAAGGCGGGGTTGACATTTGTCAAGGAGAGGCTGTGATGTTACGCATCACCTGACCTTACATCCCCCCATATATATATATATATATATATATATATATATATATATATATATACTGATATAATGTTATACCCAAGCTAAAAAACAAAGAGAAAGAAATAAAACAATATTAAAATAGAGAAAAAGATAGAGGAAAAAAATAATGAAAAATGCCAAAACTTCCGAACCAACCGAACACCAGGGCAAACTAAAAACAAAGAAACAAATTTTCCAAAAACTAGAATAACACGGGGTTTGCAGATCGTATGACAGAGTCTCTTGTGGCTTCGTAAGGGGCAAGCCTGAAGAAAATCTTTTACATATCTACAAAGACCAGAAAAGTGTGGGTTTCTGCTAATTTACTTTACTACAAAGCAAAAAATCAATGTTAAGGAAAAATTCAACAAATTTAACATGAACAAATAAGCCACTACTAGCGAACCAAATAACCGGTTTTGAACATGCACCGCATTGCTGCAAAGTTTCTGCCAAAGATTCTGAGCCCCAAACCGAAAGCGATCCGTGTCGAACTACATCAAGATTTTCGTCAGCAGGTGGTGAATGAACCAACGTTCCTGTCGCGGGTTATCCCTGGGGACGAGACTTGGGTCTACGGTTGCGACTCGGAGACCAAACAACAGTCATCCCAGTGGAAGAGCCCGACATCTCCGCGACAGAACAATGCCCGACAGGTCCGGAGCGCAACCAAAAGCAAGCTTATCGTGTTCTTCGAGATTCGTGGGGTTTGTGCACCGTGAATTCATCCCCTAGGGCCAGACCGTCACCGCCCTTTTTTACTGCGATGTTCTGCGGTGTCGTAGGGAGAACATCCGCCGCAAACGACCTGAAAAGTGGCGCAGGGGCGATTTCCTGCTCCATCACGACAACGCAGCAGCTCACAGGGCGTTAGCAACACGCCAGTTTGTTTTTTGCAGCCGCAACAGCAGGGCTACGCGTCCTCTCCCGCTTTACTCGCTGGATTTGGCCCCCGGCGAATTTCTTCTGTTCTCGAAGATGAAGATGAAGCTCAAGGGTCACTGTTTAGAAACCGTGGACGAGATCCAGTGCGAACCGCAGACGGTGCTTGACACGATTCGCGAACAGGACTTCCAGGGACCGTTCCAACAGTGGCAGAAACGCTGGCAGCGGTGTATCGCTCCCCAAGGAGACTACTTTGAGGGAGATCATAGCTAGATTTAAGTAACGTAAGTACTTTGTTGTGTATCTGCTTGGTCTCGGAACTTTTTGTATATACATATATATACAGCCTGGTTCACTTCGTTGACAACTCATTTCGTAGACTGTCTCGTATAGTTTCATTAGGGGCTTCGACTTATTTTTTGTTTAGGAGTGCATTTAGAATGAATTTGGTCAGATGAATGCATAAACAAAATATAACTCACCAAGTAATCGTTCAACACTGATACTTCGAATAACCAGTGGTATGCTGTTTCAACTAGATGTTCACACATCCATGTCAGGAAAGAATTCCTTCGTTCATAAAGCTATGCAGCAATAATAATTGCTCTAGTATACGCCACTTTAGCGAAGGGAAACATTTATCTGTCATATGTCACACATCAGTGGCTTTGCAAGTTATTGCCCATCACGCTGATGACGTCGTGACGATTTTTTGCTTTTCGTCACCATTTCTCCCATGGGATTCCATCCGTAATTCATTATTGAATCCCTCTCTATAATTCCCAGTAATACCATAATAATTCGTTGGGTACTCTCAGATCTGAAATGGGGTCGTTAATGTCGTCGGTTTCGATTTGGGGATGGAAACCTCTTATTTCACTCTACGATGATACCATGCTTCGTGGCAAAAAAACAAATAAAAGAAAGGTTAGTATCCAAGCATTTTTTCCCTCTTTTCAATGCTCACGTTCATAAAACCTGGCATCTAAGAAATAAGATAATCGGAGATGATAGTCGCAGTTATTCACTGATCGTAAAACTTATAAAAAGATGGTGAAGATCATACTTTCATTAATTTATTAGCAGTGAAAAATTTACTAGACAAACTCACATAATATTTTGATTAAATGCAATACTCGGAGCTGGACATTTTAAGATCCAGTTTTGCGAAAAGAAATACTTAGAAGATAAGTTGAACTTGACAAAGTCATTGAAACACAAAGTTATTCATTGAATTGCAAAAAATGTGGGACTTCAGACTTTTGATAACAGCTTCTTTGGATTATATTTCTTTCTTACATCTGTGTAAAACGTATAACACATACACCATATTGACAAAAGTCAGCGGAGACCTAGAAGAGAAACACAACATAGCATTTATTGACATACATTAATAAAGTGTCGGTCCACCTTCGGCCTTAATGCATGCACTGACCCTTCGAGACATGCTTTCGAAAAGGTTTTAAAACACAGCGATAGGTATGCGCTTCCATTCAGTACATAATGCTGCTGTTAACTGTTGCTTAGTAGTATGCTTTGGTTCCAAACTTCCTATGCGGCGCTCTAATTTATTCCATAGGTGCTCTGTTGAATTAAGATCAGGGCTCTGCTCTGGCGAGTCCACACACGATTCGGACTTATTGTCAAACCACGCCGTAACAGTCCTTGCTTTATGGCTCGGTGCATTGTTCTGCTGGTACCAGCAAGCCTCGGTTCCATAGTACTGCCACAGAGTTGGTAGGGTATAATTGTCCAGAATATCGAGGTAGACGTGCTGGTTAACAGGTTTGTCCACGAAACCCAATGGGCCGGGACCATACCACGAAAAACACCACCACACGAGTACACTGCCAGCTCTAAACTGGACCGTAGGAACAGTACACTGTGTTAAATAGCGTTCCCCCTGCTAACGCCATACCCACACAAGGCCAAAGGTTGAACGGATCGTTTATCTGGATTCATAAGTGCATAGGACCCGTTTCCATTGATCTACGGTTCACGGTAAAAAAAAAATTTACACCATGCTATACGACGAGTAGCATTCCGAGTGGAGGTGAAAGGCTTATGAGCAGTCGCACGACCACGGTAACCCATGAAATGAAGTTCTCTGCGAACGGTACGTGTGCAAACCGAGGTTTCAGCATTTTTACTCACCTGTACACTGAGATCTTGTGCAATACTCCGTCAATTAGTTGTAACGATTCTCTTGAGGCTTTGACGTCCTCTATCACTGATTTTCTTTCGTCTGCCGGTAAATTTTGTTGCTCCACTTATTCAGCAAAACGTCATGTGTCTTCCACTTATTCAGTATATCCAAGACAGTTGACTTGGGTAATTTGGTATGTTTAAACGCCTGTCTGTTTCTTTTATGGAAAACCCGCTAATATTACACCCAACAATCTTTTCTTTCGCAAAGTCAGTTTTCTCCCGCCGCCACAATTCCACTCAACCTCACAGTGCGATATGATCGCGGTCAGCTGCAGGCTTGTTTTTATATCGTTTGCAGATGTACCGCGCATCTTAACAACGCAGCGGATTCGTTCATTTGCTTTTGAAGGGGTGCCCGGTGACGTATGTCAATATAGTGTATACGGTAATCTCAAATCGCTCCAATTTATCCAATACTGTTTTCAGCAGAGAAGTGCCGTATTTCACTGTTTCTCCATGTTGTTCTCTCTCGAAAAAATTAGTATTTCCCAAAAGACTGAGGCAGACCTGTATCTCTTATTTTCCGATAGAAAATGATACCGCTACAGCTCGTAGAATAACGACGATCCAAGCAAATAGACCTACGCAAATGTAGCTCAGGAGTCTACACAACTTTCAGATTTCCCCTTGCCGATGCAATAGGATACTTACTCTTATCGTCAATGATTCTATGCAATCCAGGAAATAACACACTGTAACACACATGTTGCATCAAACAACGAACGCGTGTGTTACAGTTCTTTAAATTTCGAAGCTTCGTGTACACTGTTGTATTTGCCGTTGCGACATGTTTGCAATTGCCAAACCACACATGTAATACATTAGGGAGATAAAAGAGCAAAACGGTCGTCCGCACTAGGTCATGAGGGCCACTAAATCGGATAAATCACGGAAGCAAGAGCAAATGAAAAGTTTGAGTGTGCCTGGGAGATCTCATCATGAATCTACCACCACACGGGCATTTGTATCAGAAGCTTCCTCACAGGCTTACATAGGTTGGATGGTTCCTCCGTCGCGTTGCCTCGAAAACGTATCGTGATGCAAAAACTATCTCCTGAATATGGCCAAGTGTTTGGAGAAAGCAATAATATTTTGCCGTAGTGGAAGTGGTGCACTTAGGTGGATTTCCGGTAGGATCCATCGTCAGTTTCGACGGTGAGATATAACAGAAGCATAGTACACAGCGAATGATATTCGACGAGGTGTACGGGCCGCTATGAACATCCCCATATCGACCGGACTGTGAATCACAGATTGACTGAAGAAATTTCACCCTCTCGCCAACTATTGTGACTACTACTACTCACCGGAGCACATGGTGGTGCAAGGTAACAGGGGCTTCATACCAGAACTGTGCTGCCGGACGACTGTAACCGCGTTGAATTCTGTTACGAGACCCACTTCTTTCTCAGTGCCAATGATCCATGATTAAGACTCTGGTGGCAACTCTGTCACAGGGTCGTTCTTGCTGCCAACCGTTAGAATCATACTGTTCTTTAGGCTGGTGTCATCGTTTGGGGCGCTCTCAGTTACAGGAACGGTTTACCACTCGTACGTGTAGTAGATACAATGACAATACGACGATACACAGATGAGGTGCTACAGCCCGTTTTGTTGCCGTATCTTCACGGCATTCCTGATGCCTCGTTCCAACATACAACCTGCCCGTACAATGCCAACCAACATCAGTGGACAGTATCTGCAAAGTGTCCAGCTGCTAATTTCGGCAGGGAGATCCCCAGACATATCCCCAATAAATAACGTGTGGAACGTAATTGGCAGGCGACTTATCACTTCTGCACTACTCCCTCACATTGTCGATGAATTATGGGCGTAGATCAAATATGCATTGCCAGAGATACCACAGGACACCATCCAAGGACGTTTCCTCTCCATGCACTACGTGTTACCGAATGTATAGCCCAGCATGGCGGTCATGCAATATACTGACTCACGCCACATTATACTGACTTCTCAATGGAAATCGTGTAATCCCTCGGAAACTAAATCACTTCTTTCCAACTTTTCTATATGTATGGTAAGTTTTGTCTCATATTGTTTACTATTTCATGATGTGGCATTTTCGATGTCTCGCCGTGTTCTTATCTTTAATTTCTTGGAAGGTCGTTGTGAGTACTGTGGCGGTAGCGTATTCGAAGAGAAATCGAAAAATGGGGTGGTGATTTCGGTTTCTTGGTGATTCACGTTTTCTGAAGATATAACTAAAAGACAAATAATGGAAATTCGGGGTTTCTGCGGTGAAAAAATTCACATGTTCTTGCCATGTGCTGTCCATGTGAAGAATAATTTCTTCACGCCCTATCGAGAGAAATAACAGCAACCTTAGCTGTATCCATCTGGTCTGATATAAGAAGCTCCACCTCGAACGCATAGCGGTTAGAGATACTAACACATCATAATCTTTGCCTGGATGTTTCTCTTCCCGGGATATGTCTCTTGCTTGGGAAAATCTCTTGACAAACATGAGATAACGAACCTGCCAGTACGTGTCTATCAAGCGACCGAGTTATTGTGAGGAAATAACGTTCTACGGTGTTAAATGCGTGTATTTTTAAAATAAGCGAAATACTTTGCCAAATGGATATTCAAATTTCAATTTACTCATTACGCTATAGCATCTTCAGTCTTGCCAAAGCTTCCTAGTGGAGGTGAACGCTCGGTATTTGTATTATACACTGATTTTAGAGCATCAAAACGCATTTGAAGACTGCAATAGTCTGAGTTTACTTTACATAGATTCGTTTTTCATTTTTTAGTAATTTCTATTAATTCATTCAGAGAATCATTCAAATTTCTTTCTTTTGGTTTAAAGAAATTTTGGAAGAAGTTGACTGAAGGAAATAACCTGCTGAGACTTTTTAATTTCCCTTATATTGAGATCTGATAAATCCAAGATCACAAATTATTCGAGTTTATTTAGGCTTTTTTACTGATACAAAATTCAATGCGCACAGTTCATGTCTGCAACTATTATCTCAATAATTACATTAGCATTTTTTTAATATTTCGGGGTTTAATGACAACCCCATGTGCAACTCTAAGGTCCAGAAGCAGTCTGCCATCCCTAATTTGTTAATTCTTGGTCTAAGGAACAGAAAGAAACAGTTCCGTAAGAATATTTTTAAGAATTTGTAATGACAGTTGGATAGATTCTCCCTTGTCTTGATCTGTAAAGCAAAAGGTTTAAAATGCCGATAAGCCATTGCTTTTTTGTTAACCAAAGCGCACTTGCGTAATGCTTTAGCCGGAGTAACGTATAACTATAATTATATTATGTGAATACTCACAGTCATGCCCGTTCTCCAAAGGGTGAATCTATAAAATCATTTTTGAACATAAAATTACAGAATGGGAAAAGTAATTAAGGGAAACAAAGTAATGAAATAATTTAAGGTGCGAAAATGAGGAACTTAAGTTTGCTGTCTGTAGTACGATAAGTTAAAACAAATCCCTAAAACTGCCGAATAAAACTCAATTTATTTACAATTTTAAAAACCTATTTACAAATAAATTGAGTTTTATTCGGCAGTTTTAGGGATTTGTTGTAACTGATCGTACTACAAACAGCAAACTTATGTTCCTCATTTTCATCTATCAAGTACGAAATCTTCATATTCATAATTTAAGGTACGTGGCTGCTTTACGCTTTAGAACGGGTCGTGACAAATCATACAGTTTGACGTAAAACAAAGCAGGCTTTGACGCTCCTTAATTTTAAATCAAAATTTCATGAATTTTTTACAACATTTCAACGGTACTGGCATGATTATCTTGAAACGTAACAACAATTTGAAAAGTAAAGCTAAAACACCCTCCTAAATTATTTTGGTTTACACACTTTTCTAGTCATAGAAGTGGAGAAAATTTCCAGCTGACAATATTCCAAATCCGCCATTTTAATTTTTGTTTTGTTTTCGGACTGTTCTAGGTATCCGGATCTTATTACCTACCAGCATGCCGATTTTAAGATCTCTAGGTCACTTAGAAATGGGAGAACAATTCGCGAAAATTTCAAGCAAGCAATGCTACAAAGCCGCCACGTTTTATTATTTTTATTTTCGGACTTTTATAAGTATACTGATGTTAAGACCTATTAACATATCAATTTTCAGATCTCTAGGTCATTTAAAAGTGGTAGAACGATTCGCGGACGAAAACTCCCATTTTTCCTACTTTGCTTTATATCTATTATAGATTCTTCGATAATGTGCCCATATATCATGCTTTCTTTTTGCTTTGCTTCTTCCATATTGCCCAGTTCACTCAGGATTCTGGAAGAAGCATTTGTTAAAGCTATGAATTATTTTCTATGAATAAATAACGAAACGTTCTTATCTATCAGAAAGCAGTGATTTTCGTTTATTTAACTTCGTTATGCGTGACTAAAATACAGTATCTCTAATCTTATGCTTCAGAGACTTTGTTCATAGACTTACCGTAGTTATACCGACAGCGCTGGAATCATAAGAACATTTGCTTCGAACTCAAAAGAAAGATAAACATTAATTAACTAATGCATAGAAAATCTCCTAAACCCGCTCCCGATGTAATAATAAAATTCTTAAAATCCCAGAAAATAATTATAAATGAAAACAATGTTATATAAGCGGGGGCTTAGGAGAGGCACTTGCACAAGGCTCTGCAAACCTGTGAAAGAAAATTCGAATGTGAGCTCAGGATGTCTCAAAACAATAAAGAGTAAAGCTAAAAAATATGAGAGAAGAAAGCCCATCAGTTTTGAAAATATGAAAACCAAGGTAAAAAATCAGCAAGAACGCGAGACAATGGAGTAGACTGTCAAACGCTGCAGAACACTACAATATTCATTAAAACTCAAATAAAAAATAATGTAGTGGTCAAGCGAGCTACATTACCACGATTTGAGAACATTATGTCCTTTGCGATGATCGTCGAACAATTCCTGCACAATGGGGGCCCACTGATACGGGTGTTGCTTTGCACAAAAAAGTTGAGTGGGTTACACGTATACAGCCTTCATGGGGCAACCCTTGGTCCAAATTTATTTTTATAAAGGATCTGGCCGTGATGGTCTATTCAATGGGGATCAGGTAATACAGTGATGTCCATCAGAACAATACTCACACCGTTTTGCGACTGAGACTGGCTGGTTTCCTTCAAACTATTATAACGAAGTAAATTTCTCCGGGCATCGAATACGGGTTTCCTCACTCCGGAATAAGTCGCTCTCCCAACTGAGCTACGCGGACGTGTGCTCTCGCTGCTATCTGCCTTTATCTCATGTGCGTCCTGCGGTGCAGGCACGTCACATCTCCTTCTCCCCCGAAAGAGGGTCCGGGGGTATGTCCCATGGGTCAACCGGGACCATGTGTCGCTGTAGGCAGTCATCCCATGAAGAACGTGCATTGGAGAAATCCCAGTCAATTTGTTGTGTGGAACGTAACGTCACACACATTTATTTTTCGAAGCGCTTAAGAAGGGATTTTCTTATTTTCCCCGTCTCGCGGTGTGAAAAGAACATCACACCATTGTGAGAACTTTAACGGCCGGATCATTCTTGAAGTTCGGGCGCCAATATAACGTAGTAAATTTCTTCGTCATTTTTGTCCATGCCGGGCATCGAACCCGGCTCCCCTCATTCCGAAATAAGACGGTCTCCTAACTGAGCTACGCGAACGTGTGCTCTCGCTGCTATCTGCCTCTATCTCATGTGCGTCCTGCGGTGCAGGAACGTCACACCATGCAATTACAGTAGTTTGGAGCTGCTCACACACGCTGCTTCAAATGCGAGGTCGTCTATTGTTCTGTTGAAGCTAGAATCTGGATTCATCTAACCAAGTTATATTGTCTCCTCGAATTTGGAAGATTTTATCCATAACCGACACTTTTTCAGTCGTTCAATATCCAGTCATGACATCAATATGAGAACATCCACTAGGTTATATAACCCATAAAGTTTCTTTTAGAGCTATGGTGCTCAAAATGAACGATCATGAGACATCTGCTGAGCCGGACAACACATGGAAACTGACATTCACGTCGAATGCAAACCAGTGGCAGTATCTCGTTTGCAGTAAGACGGATAGATAGACGTGTGTCTATCTTCGAAATCCTCCTATGCTTTTCTTACGGCCACTAAACAAAGACCAAATCCTTCGATTGTTGTGATTCGGTCTCCATCCTCTCTTTCTCCAATAATACTGGTAAACAATTTTTAACTTCTCTTGAAGAAATAACCAGTTTTTCTTAATCTCAAAGACTACAGTCTTGTGACGATTATATATATATCACGATAATACAACGTAGTTTGTTACAATTTTTTTTTCAAGCCGATCATGGTTTCCCTGGGTATTGACCAGGGAAACCATGATCGGCTTGAAAAGAAAATCAGCACAAATGGCACGGAAATATCATCGCAAATATCAGCACGAATGGCATCATCAGCACGAATGGCACGTAAATATTCAAATTGTATATGACATCATAAATGGTGTTTACAGTCACGTGTTTTAGTTAGATGCTTCCACGCGCTTGATAGAAATGGCGTGGATGCCATGTCATTAACAAGTTGCGAAGACTTCTCATATATATGGAAAGCTTCCAAAATATCAAGTTTGGTGGTTGAATCTGGCTTGTCAATTAGTTTTCCTTTCTCAAAGAGAAATTTATGGTCCTTTTCGTAACAGTGTTTAGCCATCGATGACTTCTTCAGGTCACAATTCCGAATGTAGGTCTTCTGCTCCTTCAATCGGAAACGCAAGGCTCTGCGTGTCTGTCCTATATACGAAGCGCCACATGCACATGGGATTTGATAAATTCCCCACGAATGTTTGTCTTCAACATAGTCCTTTGATCCTAAAAATCTCATTTTGTATATGGTTTTAAAAATCACCTTAAAATGAAAGGTTTTGAGAATTTTTGAAATATTTGAAGGCAAGATCAGGGGAACATGGAATAATGGCAAAATTCTCTCGTAATGAGCGCATCACAGGAGTTAACGTGGTGATAGACTTCGGTTTCCGGAATTTTGTTAGAGCCTTGTCTATAATGGAAGGGTTGTATCCTCGTTGTACTGCAACACGTTTAAGAAGGACTTGGCATGTGGAAATGAGAAAACAGCGAAAGGCTTCCGATAAATTGTAGTTCCGAGAGATCCATTGAGCGAGTTACCAGAAGCAAAAACGCAGCGCCTTTTACAGTTGCGCATATCGCGCGATGCATATATGTTCAGATAAAGACAGTTTGGAAAAATAACTTTATTCCCTTAAACGTGTTGCAGTACAGCGAGGATACAACCCTTCCATTAGAGACAAGGCTCTAACAAAATTCCGGAAACCAAGCCGATCTCCACGTTAACTCCTGTGATGCGCCCATTGTGATAGAATTTTGCCATTATTCCATTTTCCCCTGACCTTGCCTAAAAAATTTCAAAAATTCTCAAAACCTTTCATTTTAAGGTGATTTTTTAAAACCATATACAAAATGAGATTTTTAGAATCAAAGGACTATGTTGAAGACAAACATTCGTGGGGAATTTATCAAACCCCATGTGCATGTAGCACTTCGTATATAGGACAGACCCGTAGAGCCATGCGTTTTCGATTGAAGGAGCACAAGACCTACATTCGAAATTGTGACCTAAAGAAGTCATCGATGGCTAAACACTGTTACGAAAAGGACCATAAATATCTCTTTGAGAAAGCAAAACTAATTGACAAGTCAGATTCAACCACCAAATTTGATATTTTGGAAGCTTCCCTAGCGAAACCATGGTCGGCTGGAAAAAATAAACATTTGTGACAAAGCAGTTTTTTATTAAATCAGATACGCTGCTCATGCAAATGACAATGTAAAATTTGTAACACCGGAAGATATTTGTTATAATCCTTTTTGTATTTGTGTTCAACATATAAGATTTGACACACATTGCTGTTAATAGGCTTGAAATGCCTCTCGGAAAAATTATGAACGCATCATAGGCACAAGTTTTATTATTATGTTTGCTAGTACAACAAAAACATTACGGTTCTAAAATTTGGTTCTTAAAGAGTTATTTTAGCTTCTTAAGAACAGTGTCGCTTTCGCTTTGTAAAGAATAAGAAAACTTGCCTATCATTGCAAAAATCCATCCTCGTTTCGGAAAGTTACTTCATCGTGCTTACATGTATATCTGAATGGAGTGTGTCACTGTATTTAATCGTAACCCAAGCACCAAGGTGGATCAATAGTCTTTCCGGTTTGACCTGCACGTAATATTCGGTTTCCATGCCTGCAAGCAACGAGCGGCAGCATCGGCTGGGTATCCCAGTGACGTCAAGCGTATGAGGCTGAACTGGCGTTCGAAAGAGAGCTGCATGGTATCATAAGATGCCCGGAGGATGGAGGTAGATAATTATGCCGTACGGGTGCTTCAATGCTAAGCAGCAACGAGAGACATTTGTGCAGTTGAAAGCGAGGAAACTGTTAATAGCAGCAGTTTAGATGTTTTAATTCTAGGACAACAGTCTCGAAGGCAAGCCAAAATCAGGATGGCTAGCGATCACCAACACCGAAATCTTGTAAAAAATTGTAACAACGAGCCACGGTAACAATACACAACAATTGGCTGCTGAGATGGGGTCTTGTCAATCCACCAAAGTTTGTCACGTGAACCAGCTTAGTTTCTCCTTCTAGTTTCATCGAATGGTACCGCATACATTGACAACCCAGCAGCAGGCAAAACACCGTGTCGCTCTCTGTCGCCGATTGATGTCAAATATACAGGGCGATAACTTTCGACACTTTATCCTCTCTGGTGATGAAATGATTTGCCTAAGTTATCCTACCACTGGGAACCAGTGGATGAGACAACACCAGGAAGCACTGTTAGTGCTGCGAAGAGGGAGATTCGTGAAGAAATTGATAGTGCGGATTTGGAGAAAATGTGAGGGTCGTTAGCACTGGGAACTCGTATCAGATGGTCACAAGCTCTATCCCAAAAACAAATGCAGAGGGTACATGATGGGTCCAACGCTACCTAGCGCTCATCAATAGGAAGCGGGCGGTTCTACGATTGGATAATGCTCCAAGTCACTCCTCCAGATTGGTTCACGGATAACCATAGGAATTGGAAGGGGTTGTAATCCTACCTCATCATCCATACTTTCCGGAGCTTGTCCCATTAGACTATTGCCTGTTTAGCTGCATAGTTCGCTTCATTGGTGTCTGTAGCATCTGATTTAAGAAAGTTTCTGTCCTCCATACCTGTCGAGTGGTACCTCCATGCGATCATGGCTCTCGTGGAAAGTTCGCAAAGGACTATAGGAAACAGCGACTCTGCAGAATAAGGTGATCATGTAAGGTTTTCTTGCATCATTTAAATAAACCTTTTGGCCTCAAACTTTACGAACTTTGATTCACCTTTGTATAATTCTGGAAACATTAGCGATGAGGACTATGGCGTCAGTCTGTGTTTCATGGCTAGTAATTTTGTTTTTTATTTAGATACGCTATTACAGATAATGGCACTGATTGAGCGTAACTGCCGTGGTTTATTCCTGTTGTTGAAAAGGAAAATGATGCAGCATATTTTGACCATACAAACGAGAACTATTGCTCACATATGGATTTGAAGAAATCTTTTGGAACACAATTCACATTTGCACGCCGTTGTAATGAAATACGACCACGCACACATCCCTTGTTGGTATCCTCATTTAATATATAATAAAATATACACACGCCATAAATTTTGTACGACAGTAGTGGAAAGGAATGCCTGTAAAAACAGGAGTTTGTCAATGACTGAGATCGAAGCCATGTCCCCTCGCTCCGGAGTGAGTTTTTTCTAACCGTCTAAGCTACACTGACGGGATGTATCGCTACAGATTTGTTGGTTTGTAGTACGTCACAATATTGCATTTTTCTTTGATGATATCTTAACTAGCCTGTATTCGGGACATTGGAGATGCATGAAACAGTTCTCCGTGGAAAAAATAGCAATGCGTAAGCAAAGGTAAGTAAATGGGCAACAACGCATTTAAGTTGCAAACGTGCACAACTATTCAGTTGTAGATTACCTAGACCTGATGATGTGAGAAAGGAAAATGAAAGGATGTCAATACTATCTGCAATTTCATAGCATGGTGGTGCTATTCGATCCTAACAGACAAATTGATCGCGATCTGTCATCACTCTCAAGGCACTCGTAGATTTTCAGTTTAGATACCGCACGAGTGTTTAGAGACACGTGAAACCTTGGTTACTAATTCTATGCTGCAAGGAACGTTCACAGAGATGCAGCTCTCAATTTTATGGCATCAGAATGCTTAGTCATGGACAGTGAGTTAATATCGCAAAGCATGATTCAGTACCTTCAGGGAGATCTGTTAAGGACCATCAGAAGAGAGGTCAACTAACTGGGGTGAGTGCATGCTACATGAAAGACATGTTAACAGAGTTAGCTACGAGAAGATAGCACCTTTAAACTGTAGTAAACGACCAAAGCTTCGTGTGTCATCTTCGAGCTCTCTGCCCTAGATAAGATCTTTACGACACATAGCTGTTTCCTTCGGCATCGCAGAAGAAGCCATGGTCACCACAGAGAGCAAGGGTATGAATCAAGGTTGCATGCATTTAGTGGAAGTACGTTGCAGTTTGATCATTAAATCTGAAGCAATAATGGACGACTTACTTTTAGTCACTGCGTAGTACGATATCATCGAACTTCCGCGTCTAAGATCACGCACGGTTTATTGTCTTTTTAAAACGCAAGAGACCTGCTTTGCAAATTTCTTATTTTTTAAGTGATACTTGCTGGGTGAAATGTGTTTCGTAAATTTTTATTGGATTTTATTTCCATTCTTCTTCTTCTTCTTCTTCTTCTCAGTACTTCTCAGAGCACTGCTGGATGAAGGCCTCCTCCAGTGCTTTCCATTTTTCTCTGTTCTTGGCTACCGTTGACCAATTTTTCCCCGCTCTACTTTCTTTTAAGACAAGACATCCTCTGCTTCGTTTCCCTACAAGAAATCCAGTTCGTTAGTATGGTGGTCCACAGCTCGCCATCTCTTATGGATAGATGTCCGGCCCGTTTCTATTTTAGTCACTTGTGGTACAGAATGATGTCTGTCATGCGAGTCTTTGTTCTTATCCAGGTGTTCCGTTTCTTATCTTTTAATGTGATGCCTAGCATCAGCCTCTCCACTTTTCTTTGAGTTGCTGCAAGTTTACTCGTCAGTGCATTTACTTGGTGAAATGTGTTACGCAATTTTTTTTTATTTTATTCCAATTCTTTTCTTCTCTTCTCAGACCACTGCTGGACGAAGGCTTCCTCCAGTTCTTTCTATTTTTCTCTGATCTTAACTACGGTTGAGCAAATTTTTCCCATAAGTGTTGACAGTTAATCATTCCACCTTCCTTTAAGGAGTCCTCTTCCTCGTTTCACTACTAGGAACCCAGTTCGTTAGTATGGTGGTCCATAACTCGTCTTCTCTTCTGGATACATGTCCGGCCCATTTCTATTTCAGTCACTTACGATACAGAATGGTGTCTGTGATACAAGTTTGGCTTCTTACCCAGGTGCTCCGTTATTATCTTTTATTGTGATGCCTAGCGTCAGCCTCTCCATTTTTCTTACCTTTAATATGATGCCTAGCATCAGCCTCTCTATTTTCTTAGCTTTTAATGTGATGCCTGGCATCAACCTCTCCATTTTTCTTACCTTTAATATGATGCCTAGCATCAGCCTCTCCATTTTCTTATCTTTTAATGTGATGCATAGCATCAGCCTCTCCATTTTTCTTTGAGTTGCTGCAAGATTATTCGTCATTGCCTTTACTTGGTGAAATGTGTTTCGTAAGTGTTTATTGAATTTTAATTTCACTACCTTACCACAATACTGTTTGGTTGATTTTCAGTAGCGTCAAGGGATCCCAAACTAATAGTGTATAGTTTTTATAACTGTAGGTAAATTGATTCTAACTTTTCAAGCTGCTCCAGTACCTATGTAGTTTGAGGTACAAGCCTCGGTTTAGACATCCTATCTGAACACCGCGCTGAAATTCCAGATGATTCATAAATAGCGTGCGAGATCTCTGGGTTTGGATATTTACCTACGTTAAACCAGCTGCCACAATTTGGCGATGGGCGACACCCTATAACACTACGCTCTCACAAAGGGCGTTAAATACCGAAATTGCAACAAAACACACAATAAAAAAGTTTCTGTGATCATACAATAAGACTTTATCGTAAAAAAATAATCTACTAAATACAGGTCGAAAAGCTTCCAATTAAAACATTTATTCTTTGCTTATTACTAACACTGTGGTAGTACATTAACATAACTGGAAAGTTATGAAATATTTTCATTTGTTGAACAATATGAAATGCATTTTCAACTGAGGAAAATGCATTTTCCAAAAAATGAACTAATTAGAGTCACTGCACAACAATTTGTACGTAGTAGATAAAGCATATAAATAAATAAAGAAATTAATTAATCCTTACTGTACACCAACTATACTTAAAGCAGTATAGCTATATTAATAATCCGAATTTCTTGGCGTAGAATAGAAATAAAAGTTTCCAAGGTTTCGCATGTCATCTAGACGTCTTTTCCAAAGAAGGTAGACAGCTAACTGCAGACTGAATAGTAGAACACTTCAACAATTCGAACGCGTTGACTTGGCTAGTTTTCCGATGTTCACTCGAAACAATGAGAACTAAAAACATTACCGAATTGGCCACTGAAGCAGGATACACCTCGAACCACATACGAAATTTTATCGGACGATCCAGATCCACCCGTGTTAATCCTTCTGTGCCGCAACTGAGTTACCTAGGATCTATTCCCTACATACCAAGTGTTTCCTATCAACTCAAGAACGTCGTCAGGAGGGTGAACTTCGGTGTCGACATAAGGTCTTCGGCAACTTTATATATAGCATGTTTTTGTCTTCTTCTCAACGAGGCAGGTGTTTAAGCCATCCCACTAAAATATCCGGACGGCTCCAAGCGATACTGCATCGGCATGACCAAACGTTCCTTCAGAATTAGACTCAACGAACATTAAAATGACACAAAGGACGGAGAAGTAACCACTTCCCTGATCCTATGTGGGATAATATCAAGAAATTCGCTCCCAACTCCACGAGTAAATATACTGCCATTCGCGAAACCTTAGATATCATTACCAACAGTGAGGCTTGCAATGAGAGCGTCTCTCTGGAATTGCCACAAGTTTGGAGTCAGTTTGTCAAATAATGCCATGTTTTCTTCCACGATACCGCGTGCATAGCCAACATGACTCTTCGTGTTTCTTCGAATAAATAATCAGGTTTGCATCTATTTATTTATTGTCTAGTCAAGTCACCACGTATAATTTGTTGAAGTGTTCGATTATTCATTTGCAGTTTGCTGTCTACTTTCCTTGAAAAACTATCATCTGGTTGATGTGCGAAAGCTTGGAAACTTTGATTTTTATTCTACGCCAAGAAATTCAGATCATTAGTATAGTTATACTATTTTGATTAAATAAATAAAATCATTTGTTTGCGATCGTATTACATACAGTCTCTTTCCTATATCTCCTAAATATACAACGTCCGCAATTGTTAAAGGAATTGCTGTTGCTGTAATGAAACCTTTGTACTAAAACGTGGCCTCCGTTGTTTGCCATAAATAATTAATCACAGGATTACAGCGAAACATAATTTCAAAATATTGCAATAACATAAACCACGAAGAAAAATTTCACGGTGAAAGCTTTCATGAATAAGATAAAGGACATCAGTATTACGTAAGCATGAACCTATATCCCATTACTGAGATTGTTGTTTAAAGGAATTTTGGGTTTCATTGCTACATGCAGGCAAAATTCATTATTCATGCAAAACTAAAAAGCGAGGAACAAAATGCAAATGGCAAGATATTCCAGTTCTTTGGGGTACTGTAAACAACGATCTCTCGAAATTAGTTAGACTACATACTTTTTCTTGCTCTTAGTATTTATGTATTTCGCTACTGTTCTCCAAAAATATATCTCAGGTTAACATTTGAGTATGTCATTGGAGTTTCTCACTGGCATACTGAATGGTCAGATCGATCCAAAATATTCCTGATAAGGAATTTAATAAAATTTCGATAGCATAACATCACATTCGATGTCCTGTACATATTTCTGTTTGTCAATGCGAAATTCAGAAATAAATTGTGTTTTTCAATGCACTTCAAGAAGAAATTGTCTTTGTCAATGCCCTTCCAGAAAGAAATTGTTTGTCAATGCACTTCCAGAAAGAAATTGTGTTTGTCAATGCACTTCCAAAAAGAAATTGTATTTGAAGACAGTTAAACCAAATTTGTTTCAAATGTTGCACTAATCTCTGGATATCTGCGTATTTTGGAGTATCATCATGACCTGACACTTTTTCCAGTCTTCCTTTTCATAAACCGAAAAGATGACAATGTAAAAGGTAAAAGTTCTTAATACAAAATGACATAAAAGCTAAGATTCCGTAGGAGTAACATTCCCGTGCCTGCCGTTTATTTACTACTTTCACACGAACGTAAAATTATCGCATTGAAGATCAGAATAAAGAAGAATAAGTAACAATCTGTTAATTCTTTGTATACTTAAACCAAATACTTTCAAAAAAGGCATTTATACTTCCAACTTATTTATCGGTTGCTTTTATTTTTCTTAGTCTCTTCAATTTCAGTAGTATGCATGGTAAATTATTATTGCAAGGCCTGCATTAGTCATTTAATTCCAAAAGTGATTCGAACTTATTTATCGGTTGCTTTATTTTTCTTAGTCTCTTCAATTTCAGTAGTATGCATGGTAAATTATTATTGCAAGGCCTGCATTAGTCATTTAATTCCAAAAGTGATTCGAACATTTCAAACCAGACAGCATGCACATATTGTAAACAAATAAAACGTATACGACTCCAAATATCTGAAAACTTGAAAAACTTTGTCGTCCTGGAGCGGGAATCGAACTCGCGTCTCCTGGATAGCGCCGAGTATGCTAACCACTACACCACCCAGAACGACCAAATTTCAAGTTTCCGATTAATTTGAATATAACCATTACGGGATTCGCTAGTCGAAGCAACCTGCATTCGTATACAGAGAATCTGGAGGATTATGAATCATTCCCGTGATTACCTGGAGGCTCAGAATATCAATGAATGAAATACGGGATTACATCATTGTACAATACAAATTTTGAAGTTGTGAATCCGTTTATTGGTGTAAATATGACATGCATGGTAAGTCAGATAATATCTGAAAACTTAAAAATTTTGTTTTTTTACACCAATAAACGGATTCACAACTTCAAAATTTGTATTGTACACTGGTGTAACCCCGTATTTCATTCACTGATATTCTGCGCCTCCGGGCAATCATGGGAATGATTTCTAATTCTCAAGATTCGCCATCTATGAATGCCGGTTGCTTGGATTAGCGAATTCCGTAATGGTTATATTCAAATGAATCGGAAACTTGAAACTTGGTCGTTCTGGGTGGTGCAGTGGTTAGCATACCCGAGTATGGAACGGAAAACGAATCCGTGTCTGACACTCTCCGGGAGACACGGATTCGTTTCTCGCTACCATTCATGTCATATTTGCACAATTTCAAAATTTGTATTGTACACTGGTGTAATCCCGTAATTCATTCATTGGTATAAAATTCTTTTTCTAATTTGTACATCTTGAAGAATTCAGTTTGCTTACATCGGTTCAAAATTTGTATTTAAAAATAATGTATATTTATGTATGTTTTATTTTTGTGATTAACACTTTTTCTATAATGCGTATCAAAAAGAAACTAATTTTTATTTATATCGTATTAGATTTAAAAAAAGTATTGCTTCAGTATGGAGCATATGAAAGATACAAGATGATGCTTTGACCGTCTTAGACTCATTTCAAGGGTTTCTGCTATGTTCTAAAACCGACACAAAAGTTAGTCTTAGCTGAGAATTGGTCACTTTAACAGACCAATCATGATTAAGTAAAACTGTATACATAAGAATAAAATTAATAAAGCGTTTACCTGCAAAATGAGATGGTTACAAAACACAGCATTAGCATCAGCAGTGATTTCATGTCTGATTCTGAAAGAGAGTGACATAATTGGAACAGTTAAGAGTGCAACACTTTATTTGAAACACACAAAAAAAGTTCTAGACAGAGATCAAAGCTTGGTAAATTAAATCAGAAGAACATTGCTATGTATGGCGTAAATAATAGAATAACAGAGTATCTTTAGGAGCAATAGTCTTTTTTCCGTATAATCAACATTTAGCAACATGATTCCATAAAAGTCATTAACTCGTATATATCCCCCTATGTTAGGAGAATAAGTAGCAAAAAATAGGCATCCTTTTATTGAGCAGAATAGTTTTTCTTAAGAAAAAAAACTCCAGGTTGATTTTATCTGAGTAAACAGATGAGCAGAGCGTCATAGCTCTAATATTTCACCTTCACACTAATTCAATTAGTAGATCTGTTACAGAAGATTAGTTGTTTCTACTGAAATCAACACCCTACTACAAATGGCAGGCAGCGAAAAAAAAAGCAAAAAAAAAAAACAAAAAAAAAAAACGAAAAAAAAACAAACGGTAATAACCGTACTGACGCTTATTGATTTGGGTAAACGATATTTGAAAGAGATAATATAAAACATCGTCAAAAATATCAGCTACGAACGATATGATATTTCAAAGTCGTAATAAATTAAAAGCAGATGAAACTCTTCATCGATTTTTCCTTTTCATATGTTGAATAAAAGAAACTCATTTTTTTATGTTTCTCTATTATTCTAAGATTAATGATACGTAGAAAGAATGGCAGACCACACAAGAGGACAATAGACAACTTGTTTGGTTCTACCTAGCAGAGATTAATGAACAGCTACGGATTTTTTATTAATGGAAAACGCAGAAATTAATATATCTAGAACTTAATTTGGAACGACATGATGCATTGTCGGCATTCTAGCTAAACGAACTGTAAATAAGTAAACACGATTCCATAATGCATTTACATATATGAATTGATGCATATTATATGCAGAATGAGACATGCTGACAAACCTTGTTCTTCTCCAAAGTACCGAGAGACTAGGAAGAGACTGATTTAGTGCAAGCGACTACAGATGAAAGTTCTGAATTATTCGTCCTTGCGACATTTCCTAAATAACAAAAGATGAAGGCAGCATGAATTTGAAATCCCAGTAGAGAGAGAGAGAAAGAGAGATAAAGAAAGAAAGAAAAAAAAAGAGAAGGAGGAGAACTTGTGTTGGGATGAGCTAATAAAGCAGATTCTTCCTGGGCATAGGGTGGTCGCGTGGTAAGGATTGTACCCAAGAATGGCTCAAATGACTTCAATTACTGAAGACCGTTCATCATTGGAAGACGTGAATTGCTTTTTGTAATGTTACTACTCTCGTCCTAATAGCCCTGAAATCAGCGTGGGAGCCACAGTAAAGGAAGACAGAAATAGTGGCACCCATTGTCAGCATCTAATTTGGTAATTGAGGCTTCACGCTGCGGAATGCCGAAATGAGCTCACAATGCTTTAATTGAACATGGATATTTTTTGAGAGATATGCTAGATTCATGGCTGTCAGGCGATCTTCCATTTATCATGAGGCATTCAGGGAAGAATCAGAAGAGTGTGGGGATCTTCAAAAGCCTACCAAGTTGTTACCTGAGAGCTATTCCACCTTCCAAAACCAATTATGGAAACAAATGGCTTTAAATTGCAAAATTATCCACTATTCAAACAGACGAAGACTAATCTGCTGGAAACTTGAAAAAAGATTTAACATTTTTTAAGGAAAACCGTCTTTGCACAGAGCGCAAGGCATTGCCTGTTTATGACGTAGATTGCTGAAAAAAGGGAATAATCCTGATTTTTCTTTCATTTCGGATTTTTTATTTCTTCTTTTACTGGCGGTTTAACGACCCGGGTTATCCCATTAATGGGCAGTAGTCCGTTTCTTATTTAGCGCCACTAACTCCATGGAATCGATAGAGCCTGTACTGTAAGACAAATACACTGTCCATGCTTCACTCAGAAATCCAGTCCAGATCCATGTAGAACGAATGCCAGAAACCAACGCTTGGATCACCATGCCACTGGGGCTGTCATTTAGGATTTAAAATGTTCTTCTGCAGCAACATAACTTCATAAATAGCCACCATGATAATTTTGAAACGCTACCTGCACCAATTCGGAGTTGTGCTTGTGACTGGAAAATCCCCGATTACCAATTTCCACTCATTCATCTTTTTCATCGATCAGTTTGGCCATTATTTTTTCTCTTTGGGGTTGCTTTTATAGAAATGAAAGTTACCCTCTCATCTAAACATATGAAACTAGCGTATAACCCGTACTAGGACAGTTATTTTTAAGCTTTAAATAAATATTAATATATAGTGGATGATGCCTGTCTTACGACAGAGTAAAATTTTCAACTGAAGCAGATTGAAAACAAATCATATAGACGCCAGCTTTCTGTAAGGAAATATACTAAAAAACTTATAAATAAAGAGTTCATTCATGTTAGAATTAAATATTACACTGACGGAAAAAAATTCCAACACCAAGAAGGGGTTGAGTTAGATAAACGACAGTTGGTAGGCGGTGAGAGTACATCTGTAAGATGACGTCTATGCAAATTTCGCGCTCGGCGCATACGTGTGGCGCTAGTTGCGCCCCTCGGAACATGCAAAGCAGGTTTGCTGTAAATATGAGCTGTAATGTTGGTGAGCGTTAGTTATCGTTGAGATTCGACGTAGGGTGTTGATGTTAGTCAATAATGCTTTTAAGAAGACGAAGAAGCCATTATCAACAGCTCACGGAGTTTGAACGAGGTCGTGTAATAGGGCTACGAGAAGGTGGATTTTCTTTCCGCAATATTGCAGAACGACTTGGCAGGAATGTAGCCACTGTGCATGATTGTTGGCAGCGGTGGTCAAGGGAAGGTACTGCCTCAAGAAGACTGGGTTCCGGCCGGCCACGTGGCACTACTGAGAGGGAAGACCGCCGTGTACGGCGTATGGCCGTGGCGCATCGTACCGCGTCTGCGGCAGCAGTTCGAACTGCAGTTGCCACCACAGTGACACAACGAACTGTTACAAATCGGTTACTTGAAGGACAGCTCCGAGCCAGACGCCCTGTAGCGTGCATTCCACTTACTCCAAACCACTGCCGTTTGCGACGTCAGTGGGGTCACGCTAGAGCTCATTGAAGGACGGAGTGGAGATCTGTTGTGCTTTCTGATGAAAGCCGGTTCTGCCTGGGTGCCAGTGATGGCCATGTGTTGGTTAGAAGGAGGCCAGGTGGGCGCATGCAACCAACCTGTCTGCGGCCGAGACACACTGGACCTACACCTGGAGTTATGGTCATGGGAGCAATTTCCTATGACAGCAGGAGCCCTCTCGTGGTTATCCCACGCACCCTGACGGCACAGTTGTACGTCGGTCTGGTGATTCAACCTGTTGTGCTGCCATTCATGAACAGCATTCCAGGGGGTGTTTTCCAACAGGATAACGCTCGCCCGCATACCGCTCTTGTAACCCAACAGGCTCTACAGAGTGTCGACATGTTGTCGTGGCCTGCTAGATCACCAGATCTTTCACCAATCGAGCACGTAAGGGACATCATTGGACGACAACTCCAGCGTCACCCCCAACCAGCATTAACCGTCCCTGTATTGTACGACCAAGTGCAACAGGCATGGAACTCCATCCCACAAACTGACATCCAGCACCTGTACGACACAATGCATGAACGTATGCGTGCTTGCATTCAACATTCTGGCGGTTACACCGGTTATTAATGTACCAGCATTTCACATTTAAAATGGCTCTTCTCGCGCTTACTTTAAGCTGTGATCTTGAAACCTTAATCGGTTAAATATGTTACCTATACGAATGTATTGCCGCCATTTCATTCCTCTACAACTATTTTTTCGTGGTGTTGGGATTTTTTTTCCGTCAGTGTATATACTATTTATTTCCGTTTTACAAAAGATCTCGCGATAAATAACATTATGTATATAATATTTGTTGTTCAACAATTGTAAGTTAGAGCGTTTAGATAGATCGATATTTTATAAAATGTGTCAAATAATAAGCACTAAACTCGGAAAGTTGTTTTCCTGTAAAGTTACGTTAATGAATTTTAATTTGATTTTTCGCGTTGAATTCCTTTTTCTCCGGCACATTTGTTTTCCCCTTCACGGCTTGTTTTAGACTGTCCTATTCGACGATTAGTTTGAAATTTAATACCAAAGCATTTTCTACAAAATAATGCGACATCTGGTTTTACAAGTTGGAACAATCTAAATTGTCGATAATGTGCTATTGGCGCGACATCTGCTTTTAGATGAAATTTTGCTCTTTTTGACATCTCAAGATTTCAGTTTTTATTGTAGGTTAGAGCGTTCAGATAGATCGATATTTTGCAAAATGTACCATTGTATAATATAATCAGCGCTAAACTCGGAAAGTTAGTTAAATTAAAAACACTACAAAATAATTAAAGCGTACAAATTAATATTCGAATTGTGCTAAATTAAATTAATGTACAAACGCAACTTGCCGTGATATTAAGAGTTTAATAAGAATTTTGTAGATTGGATAAACAGAACTCGAGTAATTGATAATCCAATGTTTTTAAATTATAACGCGATCATCTTGACATCTCAATGTGATCGCGTGTAAATGTAAATTGCTGTGATATTAAAATTCAATTTGAATTTTATAGATCGGAAAAATAGAACTCGAGTCATTGATAATCCAATGTTTTTAAATTAGCACGAGATCACCTTGACATCTAAAAAGGATTGCGTGTTATTATATAGCAGGCAATGACTTTGATATCTCGAGAGCACACACGAATTGATCGGTACGTGATGGTGCAACAATGGTGACGTTGCTGTGACTTCAAGCGTTTCAGAGAGAGTGAGAAAGAGAGAGAGATCTGGGTGTTTGTATAAATAATGCTCGAGTTTTCTCCTGTTATTATCATGCCCAGATTTATCTGAACGAAGAAATACCGTTCTTTTTTGCCAATCTGAATCTTTTGCGGTTTCGTTGGGTAAATAAGGCTTCAGACTCAGCAATTATATTTTTCTGTATCTTCAGCTTACGGATATCAAGAGTATTACTCATTAACATATCTTGGATGGTCTTATTGAAATTTCGGAACTGCCGTTTCCCTTCCCAAGTTTAATGAATTGTCCACAAAGTTTCAGAAACAGTGAGGGAAAACATTAAAAAGTTTCTCCTGCACACGTTCCCAAAGGTTCTCCTTATCTCCAGACATACTACAGATACTAAATGAATGGAACATTTTTCTTCAACCCATACATAACAGTTTCAAAGCGAACTTCCATAGCATAGTTGAATACTTAAAGCAGGGGAAAATACACGAATACAACGGAAAAAAATAACCGAAGACATCAATACGTGCATTTGAAAATGGCATAGGTTTCGATTTCATTCAGTGAATGATTTAACGGAGATACACAGTCTCTTAGCTAGTGTTTTTCGGTATGAGTGTATTGGTTTGCTCAGAGTGAGGTGGTGGATAGCTACTAATCAGTAACATCGTGGAGAGGGATCACCTGCAGATATATATTCAAACTTCGGAACTAGAACAAACGCCGAGTGATCACTGAATTACGACCACCTCTATTGAAAGTGGATGCAGCCCGTCGACCACGTAACTTCCGAGAGGGCGCGATTAATCGACCGTCGTAGCATATATAAGGTGTGAGTGAAGCAGTAGGTAGTACAATTCGGAGGGTGATAGGTAAATGGAAGGATTTATCTAACTTTGAAGAAAGGCAGATTGTGGGAGCTTGAAGACCGGGTGCCTCGATTTACCAAACGGCCGAATCGGTGAGCAGTTTGCAATCATTTAATGGATCAACGCCGTCAGGAGGAGGAGACGAGACTCTGGCTACAAATCCCCACCTGGATCACAGCCAGCCCTGACTCAACAACAAGCTTGTACGGTTGATACCCACAGAAAGGTTTAGACTCGAATACGTACGCGTGTTACAGGCTTTTGAGCCGAATGGGGAAACAGAAGAACGTTACGTGGAACCTGGAGGCTCACAGTCAGAAAGTTGGTAGATAGAGATATAGCCGATGGACGAGCGCCTGACATCCCCTGACGTTATAATGCTCCCTATTGGTGAGAGGCAGAGAACGGGATGGAGATAGGAAAAGCGATATTTATTTTTAACCGGCGAGGAAAGGATTTCTCGAGGTAGGACGTCTTAACTTGCCCATCCAACGCACTGCTGATATTTCGTGGTTCGAACGTTCCTAACCTACCAGTGTTAGAACGAATCCCTACACTACGAAAAGCAGCGATGCAAAGCTTGTGAATATAATGATCTTAGGAATGAGCAAAATTGGTGATCTGAGCGACATAGAACATGGAATAATATTTGCCGCGAGGTGTGTCGGTTCAAGCATCTCGCGAAAGCCACTTCTCCCGGACTTTTCACTCACAGTTATTGAGAAAGTTCAGCTTTAATGGCAGGCAAGCGGTAATCCTGAAGAAGAACACAGCTGGTGGATCAAAGTATTCAAAGCAAACTGGCGAGAATGGTGCAAGTGAACAAACCAGATACAACCTGGAAAATAACTGAAGAATTCAGTATCGGTGTGTGAAGGGTCGCCTTCACCCGCACCACGTATCGGACCATTTCGTGAATGTTCAACAACAGCCATTTATATATATTAACAGCCACAAAACAGGTCTCCACTTTTTAATGATCCGTATGATCCGCCAGCTGTTTTCACCCACAGAATCCCCGATTTCTCGAAATTTTTGCATGTCGTGCTATTAACAGAATACCCTTGCTACGGGTGTTCGTGAAAAAGCTGAAGAGGATGCCGTTTAGTAGATGCTGAACAGGCAGACGGGGTGCCAACTGTCATGCCACGTTCTAAGTCTCTTTTTTGGACTCTCAGTCCAACACTACTAAAGCTCGAAGTGCTGGTCTGCAACACAATACTGTCTTACATTATTCTATACATGCGTAATCTGGATGTTTTCTGCTGTTATTTAAATGTCATTAATATCGACTTATCCTCTCATTTCCAATTCTTCCTTTTCCAGTGATAGCATGCAATGAAATGCCACCATCTCCATTTCAGTATAATTTATCTTATTCACGGTTTTTGGACCTTTTCTATGCCCTACACTGCACAGCACTGGTGGTTATAGTGCCTCTCGAAAATTGCTGCCCGTGGGACGTAGCGACGGGAAACAGCTTATAGTGACGAATGATATGCATTGGTATCGTTAAGATCCTAAACAACAAAAAAATAATAGTAGTGTTTTTTTTGTTTTTTTTTATTGGAGGTTTAACGACCACCGTGAGCAACTCAATGGGCTATAAGCAGTCGCCCGTCCCTAATTTAGGGTCACTGGTTCCAGGGAAGAGAGAGAGCCAGTGCCGTAAGACAAACACAACATCCATGCCTCACCGGGATTCGAACCCAGACCCCGTTCGGACGAATGATCAGAGGCCAACGCTTAGACCACTGGGCCACCGGGGCGGCATAATAGTGGTGTAAGGTCCATCTTAGGCTATGGATATTAGTAACTACCTCGACCTTTTTACTCATCGCGTACGAGTCGAGAAAATCGTTAGTTTTAAGAGATACAATGCTTAGAAACTCTTCTAAAAAACAAAATCAGGGACTAATTTGAGTCCGCAACAGAACTTCCCTCTGCGAAATTCACCGAGCCAAAATATCTGGAACCATGTGCAAAGAACTGACACACACAAGAATGCATGCATAAGTTTTGCAGTGCAGCCCTTCTTCACTGAATAACAACCCAGCGAAAACCCAAGTGTTGGGAAACTGCTGGCCAACAGCTGGAAGTTATGGGTCACTGCTGGCTGAAATCTGCCTCTCACGGTCCGGTAGCGGTCGGTTGGTGGAAGCGCCATCAGTTGGCAGCCATTGATGGCCCTGCAGCATCGCCGTGAATTGCGGGCCTCCAAGAAAGTGTCACTAGTGGCCTGTAGATGGCAACCGATGCAACCCCGACACCAGTTGGACGCAACGGGAATGCGCATGCACAGAAGTAACACGTGCTGTGTCTTTCGTGATACCAGTTATTTGAAGACGATGATGTCGCCATCGTGTTATTTTAGTGGATGTTAAGAAAAAAGCCATATGTAGAGAGGCGAATTAATTTTCTAATGAAATGCCACGTCGACGACTATATCAGATTAAGCCATGAAATACAGCCACTCCATTCCCATGAATAACAAGAAATAATTTCTGTGTTATCTTTCTTTTTAACATACACTAAACCGCTTGAAACAACAGTCCTGGAAAAAAAAAAAAACGTTTGTTAGAAAAAAAAATAATTATACGTGTACAAAATTTATAAATTATTTGAAAAAAAAAAAGCAACGCTATGTGGATTTAATGTACTTATCCATGGGTTGAATACACAAGACTGGAGGAATTCGCTTCTAAAATAACGAGAAGTAAAATAAATATCTTTCCTCTTTAAAACAAATGTAGCTTCGGACAACGGAAAGGAAAAATACAACTTAAAAAATGTAATAGAATGTGACATGAACGGGAAAATATATTAATTCAACAATCGCGTTTCAAGATAACAAGGACAGCACAAAACTTTGGAAAGCGCATATAAGTTGGTACACTCATTAAAAATGAGTGAAGTTCCCTTAAGGTAAAATAAAAACTATCGTTACGTTGAAAAAATACATTTATGAATTATATGAAACTGTCATTTATGAAAAATACCTCGCAATATTGAAAAATTAAAGAGATAACCAATCGATTACACATTCCGCAGGAAAGAGACTCAGCTTCAAGCTAACGCTCGGGCGTGTCATATCGGTCCAGTTGGTAGAGCGCGGTTTTAAAACGCAGACAATCCATGGTTCGTTGCCAACTAGATCGAAACGGGTGTTTTTCCGAACCTGTTGAAAAAATTTCCACAGCGCCGTGCTATTATTTGGAAGTTTCGTAAGGAGAAAAAAAAGGTAGTTACAGCTTTGGGAAACTGCGGTTATCCTTTATTTATTTTTTTATGGCTAATACTGGGGAATTGGCGGACAAGATTCGGCAAGTCATCAGTTACGTCACGTGATTACCTGTGCCACTGCCGGGAAACTAGTGGACCACATTAGGCTAGCCATCATTTATGGCACGTTCTTGCAGGGCTGCTGAACGGCCACTTGTGACAGCTACTGCCTGTGGTGGATAACTGATGGCCCTGTTGTGGCATATGACAACTGATAATGGTGCCAATTGTTGGCCAGCTGCTGGCCTGAACTGCTGGCCCTTCTGTTGACCGCCCGGACATTTTATTGACGGTTCGGCAGCAGCAACATAGTGCTGGGCCATTGCTGGTAGTGCTGGCTACCAGCAATGGCCCCAGCAAAACTGTTTTTGCTGGAAATAACTTACAGAGTTTCATGAAAAGTTACACCTATTTGCAAATATTTCCACTGTCAGTTGAAATATTTTAAAGGAATACTGTATAAAATACATTGAAATCTTCTGAATGTAATGACGCTGCTCAAAATAGTTTTCCGCTGAAATCAAGCATTTACATAACTGTTCAAATCAAAATGTCTAATGCGTTTTGAGAAATCCCCCTGACCCTTGTTTGACGAGAATTTCACAGCTCGTTTATCTTCATCTGTATCTCAAAATACTGACCATGGAGAGTTTGCTTCATGGAACGAAACATATAAAAGTAAGAAGAAACTGAATTATGGCAGTATAGCGGATATGAGATTACTGCAATGGCCAGTGATGTTTCGAGTGAAATAAGAGAATCGCCGTTGTCATGTTGCAGGAGCACCAGCGAAGAGGCATGCCAAGTCTCATCTTGCGGATAGCTACTTCAGCGCCTCAATATAGAGAGAAATGTAGTGTAGACAGAGCTACCTTTTAAAAAACAAATTAACGAGAATGATGTCTCTGATATCCCAGACAATTGGCACTAACACTTTTCTGCTGAACGCTATATTTCGAATTTCCTAGACAAGGTTTTGTGTCGCCATTCCATAGACTGCGTTTCACACTCTTTGTCATAAAATAATGCTCAGGTTTTATCTTCACTGAGCACATTGGAAAGAAATGTGTTCTTGCTCACCTCAAATATCTCCAACAAATCTGTGCACACTTCGGCCAATTTGTCCAGACGGTATACTGATTTCCTTGGCATGAAACACGCTTTGCATTAACTTTCGGACATTCCTGGCCATAAAGCATTTAATCCGCAGCATGTGACCACAATGAGTTGCCTCATAAATGTCCCAAATGGTCACAAGTCACTTAACCCGAATGAGTTCCTTAACTTGTCGTTGGTTGTCACTGATGACTTCAGTTTAATTCCTTTTGATCTGTTGTTGGTCGGCCACTGCGGCCTGGCCTGCTCAAACCTCTGCATCACTCTTCTGACATCTATATCTAAACAAACTATAGTTTGTTTGAATTTAGATTTGGTCAATCTAAATTTAAACAAACTATCATGTAAATATTTCCAAAATTGCAAGAGTTATTAGCAAAAGGGCTTACTTTTCGGGAACCCCTTGTACAAGATCAGAACACCAACGAATTTTCTGTGAATCAGTTCTAGGATATCATGTCAAGCACTGTTTGTCGAATATCAACAGGTTATCATGAGAGGATATAAATATCATAAATTTCTTGGGGAATCTCCAAGAAATTTATGATAAAAATACGATATTAGTTCACATTGTTCACCAGTTATCTGAAAAAAAATATCATGGGATACCAAGGTTTGTCTTGCAAAGATATATCCATGTATCATCATAAAAAGGTGTTGACATATCTTCATGCGTACATCACGAATTGTCCTCAAATGGCATCAGAAAGCACTTTCGAAGTGCATGCATGCTTTTTTAACGGATTACCAAGAGTTATCTCATATTTTCAGTGCTACGGGTTTTCATATTTATTTATAACTCGTGGAAAACCTCTGGAATCATCGGCATTGTGCACCGATATTAACGTCTTATAACGAAACAATACACTGAAGTGCTAGAAAACCTGGTACAGACGAGCTTATACAAAATACGTAGCAACGTCATCTATGCGCGTACTCGGTTGCGTCAGGCAGTGCGTATATAAAGCGATAGACATCCTTGCCAGCTGTCAGAGCTGTTTTCGGCATGAGAATGACAAGTTATAATGATTTAAGCTATTTTTAACGCGGTGTCATAGTTGGCGCTCGTGAGATAGGCCATAGTATTTCGGAGGTAGAAACGAAGTGCTGATTTTCACGGACGACCATTGCGATTGTGTACCGTGACTACAAGAATTCCGGCAAAACCTCGAACCTGCGATACCAGTGTGGCCGTAAAAAGACATTGGGTGAAGGTGACCATCGTGGGCTGTCAAGAATCGTTTCACGCGATAGGCGTGCAACACTCTCGCAGGTATTATCGGAATTCAATGCTGGAGCCTCAACAAGCATCAGAGTCTGGACCGTGCAACGTTCCCTGCACGAGATGGGCTTTGGGAGCCGACGCCCAACTTGAGTCCCGTTGATGGGTGCACGACACAGAGCTATGCGCCTCGCTTAGGCATGGCAACACCGTCACTGGACACTTGAGGACTGGAAACAGGTAGCCTGGCCTTACGAGTCGCGTTTCCAACTGTATCGGGCAGATGTAAGGATTCGTGTGTGGCGCAAACCCCATAAAGCCATGGATCCAGCCTGTCAACAGGGAAATGTACCGGCTGGTGGGGGTCCGTAATGGTACGGGATGTGTTTAGCCGGACTTTACTGGGGCCCCTGGAACTTCTACAAACGTCTGTTACCGGCCATCGTTATGTGCGCATCCTTTCTGATGAGATACACCCGTTCATGTCCTGCATTCATGCTGATGGGTTGGGCCTGTTCCAACAAGACAATGTACCTCCACACAAGTGTCGGGACGCCACATTTTGGTAAGTAGAGCATTCATCGGAGTTTGGGGTGTTGCCATCCCACCCAAGTTCTCAGATCTGAACGTGATAGAACACATTTGGGATGCCATGCAACGCGCTATCAAACACAAGAATCGGAGACCTCAGAATACACACGAATTGTGGAACGCCCTGCAAGAAGTATGGTGTGCATTGCTTACAGCATATTTCCAGAAGCTAGTGGAGTCCATGGCCCGTCGTATTTCTACAGTTCTGCGCTCCCGTGGGGGATATACCAAGTATTAGGCTGGTGTACCAGTTTTTCTGGCATTTCAGTGTATATCCATGTATCATCATGAAAAGCTGTTGAAGTATCTTAATGATATTTACTTATCTTCATGCGTACATAACAAAGTATCGTCAAATGACATCAGAAAGCCCCCATCGAAATGCATGCATGCTTATGTAGCGGACTACCAAGAGTTATCTCATATTTCCAGTGCTACGTGTTTTCATATTTACTTATAATTCGTGGAAAACGTCTGAAGCCATCTGCATTGTGCACCGATATTAACGTCTTATAGCGAAACTATACATTTGAAATCACGTGAGAACATTCATTTCATTACCTTAAAAAAAGAGCTTGCTGATGGTCACAAACGTCTTGCATATCGTTATGGTAAAATTTAAGTACCTTCCGTGAGTATATTTTCCCCATGCAATTTTCCAAAATGAAATTCATATTTAAGAAGCTTTCATTCATTTAAATCTACGTTCCTTTAAATACTGAATGATGAAATTCATGATGTTGATTTCAATAATGCTCCAGAAAATTAATTAAATGTTACTATAAAACATGCATGGAAGCAAACGCTTCTCTAGCCTTAATTAAGAAGAATTTTACGAATAAGTCTTTTTGATCACTACTCCATTTTCCCAAGAAGAATAGACGCACACGTTTCTGCTTTGTCTAAGATCATATAAACAAAGAAAGAAAACCCGAAACATATTTCATTTCTGCATACTGCATTGGAAGAAGGATGAGTTCCTAAAGGGTATATGCCCTAATAAGAGAATGAAGACAATATTCCTCATATATTTCCATATTTCTTAAGAAGGGAATAATAAAGAAGTCGTTTCGAGGATCATACTGTATCTACCACTGGCAATGCGTAACATGGAATCCACTCGCTGGTTAATTAAGTCCCTTGTGAGCGCAATTGTTAGCGGAACTCTCAAATCCCCTCATTTTAAGCAAATGCTGTTTCCCCGCTTTTCCGCACACTTCGCCTCATCGTAATCATTTTCCTAACAGAATGTTCCATGAATAACTGATTAAGATTTGGAAAATAATATTTCTACTGCATGCAGCTGAAAACATGCACACCGTTTCCATATACTGAACTCTCTACGTCAATTGTTACTACCCAACTTGTTACTTTTTGAGCAGTTAGAAAAATGTGTTTTTATTTTTATTTTTGCGTTTCCAAACTGCTTCTAATCATAATCTTCAGAATGTAAGACTTTATAATTTATTTACGTTGACGCAAAGCTAATGATACTTGGTAACGAGTATATTGATTATGTATATTTAAGGAAATTTACTTTTTCGTGCAATTAAATCCCTAAACAAAACAACTGAAAATTTGTTCAGCAGTTTTAGGAATGCGTATTAGTAAATAGTATAAAACTAGTGTGCCTAACCATTGGCTTCTTCTATATGTGCTATAAGGAATTCACTCCAACTAGACGAAACTCGTCGGAATCGACGGTAAGTTTGTTTTTTTAAATAATAAACTCATATGAAACAACAAATGTAAAATTTATTTGATTGACAAATTAATTCAACCACTTCAGTAAAGAAAATAGTCCAGGTTGGTGATTTTCTTTTGTGTCTGAAGATTAACGACCACCGTGAGCAACTCAATGGGCTATAACCAGTCGCCCGTCCCTAATTTCGGGTCACTGGTTCCAGGGAAGGGAGAGAGCCAATGCCGTAAGACAAACACAACATCCGTGCCTCACCGGGATTCGAACCCGGATCCTTCACGAACGAATGATCATAAGCCAACGCTTGGACTATAAGCAGTCGCCCGTCCCTAATTTCGGGTCACTGGTTCCAGGGAAGGGAGAGAGCCAGTGCCGTAAGACAAACACAACATCCGTGCCTCACCGGGATTCGAACCCGGATCCTTCACGAACGAATGATCATAAGCCAACGCTTGGACTATAAGCAGTCGTCCGTCCCTTATTTAGGGTCACTGGTTCCAGGGAAGGGAGAGAGCCAATGCCGTAAGACAAACACAACATCCGTGCCTCACCGGGATACGAACCCGGATCCTTCACGAACGAATGATCATAAGCCAACGCTTGGACTATAAGCAGTCGCCCGTCCCTTATTTAGGGTCACTGGTTCCAGGGAAGGGAGAGAGCCAATGCCGTAAGACAAACACAACATCCGTGCCTCACCGGGATACGAACCCGGATCCTTCACGAACGAATGATCATAAGCCAACGCTTGGACTATAAGCAGTCGCCCGTCCCTTATTTAGGGTCACTGGTTCCAGGAGAGGGAGAGAGCCAATGTCGTAAGACAAACACAACATCCGTGCCTCACCGGGATACGAACCCGGATCCTTCACGAACGAATGATCATAAGCCAACGCTTGGACTATAAGCAGTCGCCCGTCCATTATTTAGGGTCACTGGTTCCAGGGAAGGGAGGGAGCCAATGCCGTAAGACAAACACAACATCCGTGCCTCACCGGGATACGAACCCGGATCCTTCACGAACGAATGATCATAAGCCAACGCTTGGACTATAAGCAGTCGCCCGTCCCTTATTTAGGGTCACTGGTTCCAGGGAAGGGAGGGAGCCAATGCCGTAAGACAAACACAACATCCGTGCCTCACCGGGATACGAACCCGGATCCTTCACGAAAGAATGATCATAAGCCAACGCTTGGAATATAAGCAGTCGCCCGTCCCTAATTTAGGGTAACTGGTTTCAGGGAAGGGAGAGAGCCAGTGCCGTAAGACAAACACAACATCCATGCCTCACCGATATTCGAATCCGATAGACGAGACCCGTCGGAATCGACCATTAGTCTTTTTTTTTTTTTTTTTTTTGAAAGGAATAAACTCATATGAAATGTTTATTTACATCTTTACATAATGGGAAACGTCTTACCTACGTGAATAAACTGGATCGAATGAATGAATGAATGATAAATTGTATATATACATCACACAGTCCAATGGCACAACGCAATCCGGTCTTCGAGTGTTCGCTGTTCCGATAAGAACTTTCAAACAAATTCCTGCTAGCGTTGGGTTTTTTGTTTTGTTTTTTTTCAATGGAGGTTTAACGATCACCGTGAGCAACTCAATGGGCTATAAGCAGTCGCCCCTCCCTAATTTAGGGTCACTGGTTCGAGGGAAGTGAGAGAGCCTGTGCCGTAAAACAAACACAACATCCATGCCTCACCGGGATTCGAACCCGGACACCTATCGAAAGAATGATCAGAGGCCACTGCTTAGACCACTGCGCCACTGGAGCAGCGCTTTCAACAGCGCGTGAGTCAACCGCAGGCGATCGGATGTCGACCGCACGCTTCTCTCATTGACTTTACATGGGAACTTTGCCGCCCCAGAACGCTCGAACCGTTGTCTCAATCCCATTTTTTTTTCGACTGGCACATTTACATGGTAATGTAGATCTTTACGTTCAGCCGTTCTCTCAGAACTGGTCTTACAGTAAAAACCTTATAGAATTAATTTATAAATCATAAGAAATTGGATTTTCTTCTTCACATCATAAAGAAATTGTCGGAGATGATATCAGAATTTCTCCTAACTTAAAATAATTGACTCAACTAATATTCCCTTTGATAGGAGAATTCAAAGAGAAATATCTGAGGAGAGCAATTAACGCTTAGCAGATATTGAACAGCGCCTTTAATAGTAATTCATTAAAATTCCGTATATGATATTCCTTAATGTCCTCAATTTAGTATTTCTTCTTCATTCTCTTCATTATGTTTTTAATGCAGAAGCCCAGAATTACTTGCTCTTCGGATAGTGAACATTTTGATTGTCAAATCATTTTAAATGTTAACGAATTTTGCTGAAGATTTTACAGAAATCATGAAAATGCGATTTAGTCCTACGTGAAGCAGGATTAAAATCAACGGGGAAAGTTCATTTCCTCTCCAACTATTTCACAAAAAGGCAGTTTTATCAAAATAATCGCTTTACCGAATAAATGGATGAAGTTCATTACCCCTACGTCCGGTTAACCGAAAAACAATCATATCAAAACAAGCACTTCACCGAATAAATAGGCGAAATTTATTTTCCCTACGACCACTTCAATGAAAGACGGTCTTATCGAAATGATCACTTTACAGAATAAATAGGTAAACCTCGTGTTGGTAAACTACAGCCATTGATGAAATACAAGCAGCAACTGCTGCGATTGAACCAGAAAATCTGTCGGAAACGTCCACTCACAAACAAAAGATTGCATCCCGTGAAATTACTGCATGACAACGCTAAGCCGCATGTCGAAGCAATCTGTCAAAGAAACGTTATTGATCCTTAGCTGGGACGTTTTGGAGCACCCGCCGTATAGTCCCGACATAGCCCCTTCAGACAATCATTTGTTCCGATCGATGCAACATGGTTTGTCTGCTGTACGGTTTCGGACATGTGACGAAGTGCAAAAATGGGTTGACGAGATCATCGCGTCACATGACGAAGTATTCTTCATGGCTGGAATCCGTCAGTTTCCCGACCGATGGCGGAAGGTGATAGATAATGGCGGCGCATATGTTGATTCGTAAAGGTATTCTTGTTTTCTCTCAACTTACATTTCGCGTTGTCTTAAAACGATTTAAAACGTATTTGTACACCTAATATTTTCTGTACGCTCACTATTAAGTTGTTTGATCTTATTAGGGCTTTGACCTATTTGCAATTGCACATAGTTCAGGAATAAGGCGCGAGCCTTTTGCATTAGCAATAAACTCACTGTCGAAGAGGAGAATGTGTATGCTCATTGCTCTGGAAACGATTTGCGTCATGCCTATTATGACAATATTTAACTAGTTATTTTTTATAGTGTACCGATTTCCTGGAAGCCATGTTTTTAATTCTTCCTTCATTTGTAAGTTAAGTCATTCTTCAGCGCGTGCAGCTCTGTTTACAAAATCCAAACTTCCCGAAGGCTCATACTTATATGCTGTTTTAGATTCATCAAAGTAATTATGATTTTAGTGGAAAGAGATATATCTCTAAATACACTGCTGTCCATTAAAACTGCAACACCAAAAAGATTACATTCCAGGGGCTCGAATGTTGGCAGAAGGGCAGAACACGGTGGCACATGTAAATGATTAACAAGGAGAATATATGGAAATCATCTGGGACAGTAACGCCCCCGGGAATTCGTATAAGAGGAGAGAACATGGAGTCGGTTTTTTAGCACTTGAAGTGTGTTTGTTCGCCTTTCCTGGACCACGGACAGGTGCGGCATGCCACGTCGAAAACAACGGCAACCGTACTAAAAGGTTTCCGACTTCGATCGGGGGTGAATTGTAGCATATCAAGATTTCGGATTATAACTCTGAGACGACAGTGCTAGTGTGGGACAGCATGCGGCCATAGAGGGGAGAATATGACGTAGGCGAGTAGCTGAGGAACGAACACAATGACGTGTGGCACCCCAAAGATCCCATCACACAGCCGAATGGGAGGACGAACATATGGTGCGCATGTCTCCGACGGATTGCACAAATACATTGACCACCATAGCTCAATAGTTCGGGGGGGGGTATCACAACACCCAATGCATGCATGGAGGGGAGAATAGCAAGGCATCGTGTTTTCGGACAAATCTCGCTTCAGTTTGCAGCCATTAACGAATCCAGCGGGGGGTGACTGGGGTGATCACCCCACCCCCTAAACCCTATCGAAGTTTTTACTTTTAAAGTAGCGAAGATCGTAAATGAAAATTTGTATTGCATATTTACATTGCACATTTTCTTTTCAGTTTTTCAAAAAAAAAGAAAATTAACAGTTAAAGTTACTACGGAATTGGATTTAAAATACGTATCACATTAGCTTCGGTAAAAAAAGAAAGAGGAAGAAATAGAATAGAGAGAGAGACGGGGGGGGGGGGGAGACATGGACACAGGGGAAAAAGCATGGGGGTATTCTTCTTTGTTTTTTTGCTGTTGTCTAGCGTCTGTAACGTCTCGAAACAGGGTACGGCAGAGCTTGGTTCTGAAATCAGAGCAAGTGGCAGAATCTGTCAACAAAAATCTGATCTACGTACGTATCTTAATTGGGTCGTAAACAAAATTCGTAAAAATGTCCCCACCTCTTCTTCCCATATGGTCTTTTCACGAATTCATTCTTTTTTCTTATTTTTCCTTCTTTCTCACTCCTCACGGGCGCTTCCCGTTGTTTCATCCACTCTCCCTTGGGTGTAGCGGGGTGGGAGTAAAGCAGCGTGGCTAATATATATAGAGAGAGACTGGCGCAAGACAGACGGTTGTGGAAGAGACTTGGGGAGACCTTCGTCCAACAGTAGATTGGTAATGGTTGAAAATAAAGATGATATACATGTAGTGTATCTATATATACAGATATTCTAACGTTTTATCTGGAAAACCCTTCCATAAATGATCAAATGTAGAAGATTTTAGGAAGGGAGTGTCTCACCCCAGGTCTTAAACAACCCATAGAAATAAGACGCTAGGAGATTTGGGCTAGAGTGCCTGATAGGAAAGTGACACGGAAGCGAAGTAGAAAGGGGGAGGAAGACTCCTTTACTTATTACCGAGGGGCCAGTACCCGGGGTCTGACGGCTTAACGTGCCCATCCGACGCACGGCGGATATTTAGTGGATCGAGTGTTCGTAGCTGCCTGGGATCGAACCTGAGTTCCTTCCGGTGGCAGTCACGAACGTTGCCCACTAGGCTACCCGTGGCCCACACATTTCCATAATGTCTTCTCCTTCCTTTTTATACCCGAAAACCCGCCCCTCGTAGAGTAAACTTCTGGATCCGCCCAGCACCATGATGGACTAATTCGTGTCTAGCGGGAGTGTGGCGATCGGCTGAGTGAATCCTGCATTATTTGCGCCATACCGGCACCCGGCATTATGGTACAGAGTGGCATCGGATTCCACTCCCGCACGCGCCACGTCGGCATTACCGGTAAGTTGAACAGCCATCATTACATCACTGAGGTGTTACTGTGTGTTGTTGTACCATATCTTCACGGACTGTCTGGCCCCACTTACCAACAGCATAACGCGCGATTGCATGTGGCACGCAACGTCCCACACTTCCTGGATTGCCACCATGTATCACCTCTTCCTTCGCAAGCACTATGACCGGATATGTCGCCTATTGAACACGTGTGGTCTACGATCGTCGGTCGAATGCCACTCCAGAGACCACCCCCGGCTACAACAGAGGAGCTGTGGCATCGTATCGAAGCTGCGTGGACTGACATTCTCCAAACACATATCCAACGCCCTTCCTCTCAATGCCTGGCGGTGAAGCAGCTGTAATTGCCACCCATGGCTCACCGTGCTGTATTATTAATCGATTCACCCTTGTATCATCTGCTTTTTGTACAATAAACATGGCTTTGATATATCTTGCCTTTCGTGGTGTTGCACTTTTAATGGCCACCAGTTTATATGTGTACCAAAATACTTTTCATCCCTGTGTCCATTTCCATTTCCTTTACTTACTCTAACGACATCACCCAGAACTTAACGGAGGAGGGTATGAACTATAATTATATTATTTTTATAGTATTATCCAGGGCATCTGTGAATGAAGAATGTACCTTGCATATTTTTATTTTAAAATCGCTGAATTCTTCAATTTTGGAGAAACTTCTGGGTGAGTGCTACACACACGGGTCTGCACGTGATGCTAGATTCAAAGCATCAGCTTTTCTGGAGAAATAAGGACAGGAGTGTTCTTTGTTTATGTTACCCCATAACTATTTTTGACTTTAATAATGATCCGTCCCCAGAAAAGATTATGGGAGTGAAACATTTTCTCCTAGCAGATGCCCCAATTTTGACCTTCCTGCCCATGTCAGCACGTTATTTCCGGGCGTGCTTCGGGAATGGAAGTTTTGGACCCAAGGAAGGAGGGAACCACCCAAAACATTCTCATGGCAGGTTTGCTCATTGCCTGTCTGGCATTCACTGTCTTGTCTGGACTTTTTGTTGTCTGGTCTTCATCCTGTGTTGTCTCAAACTTCTGTTATCTCATCCTTGTTGTTGTGTCACCTTGTTCCTGTCTTGTCTGGGCTTCTTGTTGTCTGGTCTTCATCCTGTCTTGTCTGAACTTCCGTTGCCTGTCTGCAGTTCTTGGGGCAGGTTTACTCTCGCAACTTTTTCAAACCAAACAACATGAAAGTGTCCCAATAACCCCTGCTGAATCACCTGGTGATGTTACAAGTTGAGTCATCAGCTGAGACAGAAACGGGTCACGGGTCAACGGACCGACAAATTGTAGCGGGTCAGACGGGTCGGGTCAAGGTGTTTGTGATTCGACCTGGTTTTATTTCCGTTTCATTTTCGAAACGCAAACAAAACATTCGAAGAAAAATGCGCAACGCGTATTGTGCTCTCGATACTGATACCCACGTACTGAAAACTGAGTTCCAATATAAAGGAAGAGTGTCTTCAGAAGGAATAGTGTTCCTTCCTTCTGAGGGATAAAAATGAAAACACATCCACATTTTGGAAACTTGCAACTCATCATAAACTTTTAAGGATTGGTTTTTCTGTGAAACATATTCTGAAGCTTCATATGTTTACAAGGAAACAGCGAAAACTGAAATTAAACATACAAGTTGCTTAATTCAAAAATTTGACTGTATCGCCTTCAAAATTAGGTGGTACAGTCTAGACATTACTGCGCAGGGACGTTTTGACTCTCGCAGATGTGTTTGAAAACATGTGTTAGGTTATGTTTTTCAAATGAAGGACGACATATTCAATACTTCAAAGTGAGTAAATGTACTTTCCTGTAATACATTTGGTTTATTTCCATATAACCTAAGGTACCCATTGAGGAGAGAAAGTTTGAACGCTTTGTATATATATTATACTTCAAAGAAGAATTGTCCGGAACGGGTCCGGGTCAGTTAGAGATTCGGGTCGGGTCCAATTATGTGACCTCTGGGTGAGGGTCGGGTCCTGGTCCAAACGTTTTGACCCGTTTCCAACTCTGGGCGTCAGTTATATCTTGAATTTGGTCTTGAGACCTGTTGGGGTGTAAGAATAAATAAAAAAATAAATTTTGTTTTCTAAAACTGCTCTGCAAAAGAATAGCAATCGTTACTAAAAACAATTAAAGCTTCAAATAAGGGGAACTAATGCTACATATTATCACTAATATCCATCTCTGAATCGAATAAACATCATAGATATGCAAGTTCCTATTACTATATATTCCAATAGAAGTAATTCAGTTATAATGTAAAGTGACCGGAGTTACTGCAATGATTCTAACCATTCGAGAAATTTTCCGAGTAAATCAAATACGCTTTTTAAACTTAGAATTATTAGTGGAGCGTACTAATAACTATCTCTGATTTTTCCCAAGGATTCTTCACGAAATTCTGCCATTCTAGTGGTAACAAAACACAGTTCCTTTAATCATAAGCACAGCAGAGGCAAAGCTCCTAATATTTCTTGATCCACTTTGTTCTGGGAAGGATAGTTTCCTGAACAACAGAGCGAATTCTCCTTCTCCTTGTTTATTAAGCAGAGCAGCTGTTCTAACATGCTTCCTGATAGGACAAAGAACGCAAATGCCGACAGCGGGGATCGTTTCCCGAAACACAGCCTGAATTTCTTGGCCACTAAGAGATATGGAGCGGCAGGGTGGCTGATCGATACGCCCTGTGAGTGTACTGATTCCAAATAAGACTGATCCGTAGCATTATTTCTGTTCACTTATCGGGATATTTCCCCTGCAATATCAGAATTAATCGAAAAACTTAGCTGAAGTGTATTGCGTCGACGTTAGGTGAACTTTAAATTCCTTATCAAAATCATTGTTCCCGACATGATTGATTAGCATCCTTACAGACATAGTTTGTGCTTCTATGAAATCATACAATAGATCAAATCAATCTCTGTGCGTCAGCGAATTTCAAATATTCATGCAAGAAAATATTCCCGCCCCAAGCCTTTGAGATTTCTCGGAAGGTGTGTCTGTTGTTTTCCTCTTTACATTTCTCAAAATTATCGAACAGTACAGTACCCACCAAAGCTCAAGATAAAATATGGTACATAATACAAATCGAAATAAACGAAGATCAGTTCGTGCATATTAATTTGGGCCAAAATAAAATGCTAATACACATCGGCAGACAAAACTCAAGAACATTTAAGTTCTCATAATAAGGTATTATGGTGATTTCATACACTTTAATGAAATTCAGGTGAGAGGTACGTCAGACCATGAAAGAGTCAAGAACACATACAAACATGAGACGCATAGTCAAGCACTGAATGATGCTGATGCGTGAGGAAACGTATTTCACTAGTGGTGGCAGAATCTCATCTTCCGGTGATCATTAGGGAATATGGTCGCTCCTGACATCTAACAGCTAAGCACATCGCTCAATGATCGTTCATAGTGCTGACAATATGCCAGATGAGGTCGAAATGAAATAAACTCGGATGTTCCTTTAATGCAGGCTTTTGAGAGACCACTTTAGAGCAGAAATGCGTATCTGCGGAGTGTCTCATTCACACCCAATAAAAGTTAGATGAGCAAGCCTGGCTGACAACAGAATCTTGTAGAAACGACGAGATTTATCAACCGTAAAAAATGATCTAAAGGCCTATGGATTTCCCTGAAAAGTCTTTCATAGGGCGCAACGGTGCCCTGTTTGTATCTTTTTTTTTTTTTTTTTTTTTTTGATTGGAGGTTTAACGACCACCGTGAGCAACTCAATGGGCTATAAGCAGTCGCCCGCCCCTAATTTAGGGTCACTAGTTCCAGGGATGGGAGAGAGCCAGTGCCGTAAGACAAACACAACATCCATGCCTCACCGGGATTCGAACCCGGAACCCTTACGGACGAATGAACAGAGGCCAGCGCCTTAGATCACTGCACCACCGGGGCGGCCCTGTTTGTATCTCTGTGAATACACGGTATCACCCTGTAGATCATGGACTGGTGACCGGCCTTCTAGCATTATACCTCCTCACACTAGAAGAAGACTTTGTCCTAAATAAGGAGATCTTCTTCTGCTTATGTTAGGGGACAGTTGCGCGTTCCTTTTATCATCCATTAAAGCACACACCAGAAATTCGTAGTCAAACTGAAACGGGGCTTATCCATAAAGAGTACTCACACCCACTGCTGTTACGTTCAGGTGTGATACTACCTACCCTAATTACTTTGTGCTCGTCTCCTAGAAAGGGGTGAGGAGAGGAAAACCATAGGTCTCCTATGATACAATATCGCTTTTCTCACAAATTTGTCAGCACACAGTTCTTGGTCCGCCAAGCCTCGAGAACAGACGAGCTCGACAGCAAGTCTTCTGGCTGTTATTTCAGGATGACACTGTTCTGTGTAACTCATATTGCGCCTGTCTCTATTCCACCGATGGCTCTCTAGATGTTTCGAATTTCTCAAATCACTCCGGATGTTCGTCTGTAAAATCAAAAACCTCTTACAAGCTGACGTGCTTTGAACCGGGCCAGGCACGACGTCGCGAGCATTGTACACGACGTCTCTGTTTTTTTAGAGTGTCTTATGTGCACTGCGTTCTGTATGTGCTTGCGCAAGCATTTTTCACGTGGAATTCCTTTGTCCACCAGCGATTAAAAACTGAAGTGGTCGTCATACTGAATTTCATGGCGTTGTGCTCTCGTGAGCTGTTGATAACGCACCTGCGCATAATGCATCTGCATTCTACGACTCCAACATCGTTATCAGAAATTAAAGTACGTTAAACGATAACTGTACTTCATTCCTATATTTGTCTTAATGTATGTGCCTTACAAGTATAAAGCTTTGCAGACAAACTCATGTCTCCGCAGTTCCCGTGGCGCAGTCGTCTAAGCGTTGGCTGCTAACCATTCGTCCAAACTGAGTTCGAGTTCAAGTCCCGGTGAGGAATGGATGTTGTGCTTGTCTCCAGGCATGGGATCTCACCCTTTCCTCGAGCCAGTGTCCCTAACTTAGCGACGGGCGACTGCTCATAGCTCATTGAGTTGCTCACGGTGGTTGTTCAGCCCCTCAAATTTAAAAATATAACTCACATCTTCAAAATACAATTTTAAAATTGGTGTGCGTTTGCCGTGAAGATGTGCAGTCAATATGGAATATGAACCCTCTTCCAGTTGGTACAGATACATTTTTGGCACCGACGAGCCACAATAAAATGATCAAGCGAGTTTGAAGGAAGTAATTACCACTGCCGGAATACACCGGTCTTGAGATATCGGATATTTCCGCAAGAGGGCTATCGCCCTGCAATACTGCAAAGTTCATCACAAATGTTCAACAGGATTAAGGTCTAGGCAAAATGTAGGACGCTCCATTCGTTTCATACAGTTTTTTTTTGCAGATATAATTTGACTGTGTTATTTCTGTCAGGTGGGTATTATTATCTATTCATACGATATCTACATTCAGTGCACTGGCATACATCCTAAAGTAGGAGTCAAAAACATCAGCCGCCCCGTTGGAGCAGTGTTCTAAGCAATGGCCTCTAATCATTCGTCCCAAAAAGGGCCCTGGTTCGAATCCCGGTGAGGAATGGCTGCACTGTTTGTCTTACAGCATTGGCTCTTCCCCTTTCCTGGAACCAGTTACCCTAAATTAGGGACGGGCCACTGCTTATAGCCCATGAATTGCTCACGGTGGTAGTTAAACCTCCAATCAAAAAAAAAAAAAACATCATCCCTGAAGTTTTAGAGAGTCACAGAATCATAATAAAACAAACTAATGCTTGCGATCAACCGCGTCCATGTGTTTTTTTCATAATGATCATGCTTTCGTGGTGATAGTGTGCTTGTCTGGACTCAAAGTTCCAGTCCATAGAAGCATACCATCAAAACGAAAGAATTTTCTTTCGGTGACATTACAACATATACAGAGGGCGAGTCGAAAGTGTTGCAATATTTGCATAAATGCATGTGCTGCGGCTGCGAGTATGTCACGTGTTTAAACTAGTACAAGTCGCGCACTGCATTCAGTCGAAAGGGATATAAAGTAGTAGTTGTTGCTGTGAACAAACAGTATTGCATGTCGTCGTTCTGTCTGTGGTTGGAACACCTAAAAGATGAAAAGCCACGACCGGCTGATTTCGGAACTTTTGTTTCTTTTTTTTTGATTGGAGGTTTAACGACCACCGTGAGCAACTCAATGGGCTATAAGCAGTCGCCCGTCCCTAATTTAGGGTCACTGGTTCAGGGAAGGGAGAGAGCCAGTGCCGTAAGACAAACACAACATCCATGCCTCACCGGGATTCGAACCCGGACCCCGTTCGGACGAATGATCAGAGGCCATCGCTTAGACCACTGCGCCACCGGGGCGGCGAACTTTTGTTTCATGAGTTTGAACTCTGTCATAACGCTGCTCAAGCAAAACGAAACATTTGTCATGCGAAAGGGAAATGTTCCGTGGACCACAGCACCACAACCAGATGGTTCAAGAAATTTCGCTCAGGAGACAGAAATCTCGATGATCAACCAAAGTCAGATAGGCCACGAATTGTGGATTCACAGGCCGTGCGCGAAGCCGTAGAGGCAATTCTATCAACCAGCACTCGGCGAATATCAGGCGAGCTGGGCATATCACAGACCACCGTGGTTCGTTTCCTTCAGGACCTCGGCAAGGTCTACATGAGTTGTCGTAATGTCCCTCACAATCTGACACAAGCTGAAGGAAACCACCGAGCGGAAGTGTGCACGAAACTCCTAGAAAACTCGCGAGATGTTCGTTTCTTCAAAAGAATTGCTGCGTGCGATGAAAAGTGGAACTATTTCCGTAATCCTAACATACAAAGGCAGTGCTTGATCCCGGGCCACCTTTCTGAATCTGAGGCCAAACGTGGGAGGTTCGAGCACAAAGTGATGCTCTTCATCTGGTGGAATTTCGAGGGGATAATCCATTATCAATTTGTTCCAGTCAGTCTGACCATCAAAGCCAAACTCTAATGTGAAAAGCTGGTGCGGATGTATGCCGTTTTGGAGGAGAAGTACCCGGCGTTGGTGAACAGAGAGCGCGCTTTCTTATAGCAGCAAAACGCTCGGCCTCATACCGTGAGAACGACCCGGGCAAAACTCCAGGAATTTGAGGGCATCAAACTTATGCCACACCCAGCATATAGTCCGGACCTTGCCCCGTCGGATTATTATTACTTCTTTCGGTCCATGGCCCACTTCCTTGGCGGGCAGCACTTCAACAACCGGGAGGAGGTGGCACCTGGGGTGAAGGAGTTCTTCACCTCGAATGACAAGAACTGACACCGTAGCGGAATCTGAAGAACTGGAAAGCAGGTGGCTAAAGATGGTGCAACACGATTGCTTATATTTTGAATGCTAGTCAGCTTTCATCGTAAAGGTACGTATGAAGACATAAAGTGAAACAAATATTGCAAAACTTTCGACTCACCATCTGTATAATTGTTACAGTTTCTCGGATAACTTTGAACATTTCTACGCTTTCATGAAGAAACACTACTCCTGCGCAAACGAAACATTACTACACTGTTCCAAGACCCAGTCGACTTGATCGCAACATGAAAGCATGCTGAAGTTCCTATGTTGACAAGTGACTAAACACTGAGCTAGCTTTGCATTAGGAACACCCTTTTTAAATATTCGGAGCGGTAACGAAGTACCACGTGGTATCACCATCACACGTGACTACTGTAATTTGTGCACACCTATCTATTGTAAGTAATCGGTGAACATTTTTCAGAAATAAGGGAACTGTAGCGACGTAAGCCAATTTGACCGTGGCCAGACTGTTGGGGTTCGCAGGGCAGGTTTCAGTATTTCTGAAACAACCTCGCTTGCTGTCTGCTCCCGTACTGCTGTATCAAGGATGTACCATGATTCGATTAACTATGCTCAGACGTTCAGCAGCGTGTTCAGATTGGTCAGCCACCTACGGTTGACTCTAGAGCTGAGCATCGATTTGGTTGACTGATGCACGTCGTTCTTGGCATCTCAGCAACGAGGTGCGATAGACAACCATCTCACCAACCAGTACAAAACCGGTTCCGTTGAACCTCTTTCCACACGCACCATGCGCTGTACCTGGCTTCTCCTGGGTTTCCACAGCCCGAGACAACGAGAGTACCCATTATGACGCCCAGTCATCGCAAACAATCGCCTCGCATGGACCAAGGAGCATCCCCAACGGACCTTCGACTGATGGAAGAAGGTCGTGTAGGGTGATGAGTCCCGTTTCCTACTGCACCATACTGATGACTGTGGTTCGCATATGACATAAACAGCATGAAGATCTCTCCTCTGGTTGCACAGTTGGGGATAAACAATCCGGTGGAGGTGTTTTTCTGGTTTGGAAGCTTTTCCCTGGCAAGCCCTGAGTCCGTTGGTTAACATCCCACTAAAACTGGACGCTGCAGAGACCTGTTAGCCGACCATCTCCATCCATATCTTCAGGAGGTTTACCCAGACTACAACGCCATATTTCAACAGGAAAAAGCACGGTGCCATGAGGATCGTATAAACACTGAGTGGTCGAAGAAACACGATAACGAATTCGCCACGTTGTCTTGGATCCTGAAGTATCCTGACTGCAATCCAGTTACACATTTGCGGAATATGCTAAACTGGGATGTTCCTGATCCTCCTGTACGGAATGGGCCTGAACTGACAAAGCTGCTGAAGCCTACATGGGTCAAGTTTCACATGAAGGATATTTGACATCTGTAGAATCTATTCCTAGGCGTCTGTAAGACTTGATTGCACGGAAAGGAGGCAAAACGCGTTATTACGTAGATGTTCCTAAAACAAAGCTAAGTTTATATGTAGAGCAAATTCACGGAAGCAGCGGCCATAGTTATGAATCCATGTGGTCACAGTAGAAATGAATACCTGGTACTCTGTAGTAACAATGAAGCCTGAATCCAAACCGGGTTCTGTTTTCACTAGGTTCCGTCTGCCGTGTAGCGGTCTACTTGGCATTTTTAATACCCGATTTCAACGATACCATGAAACGGTCATGTTGATTGTTTTACTCCAGAACTGCTTGAAATATATTTCTCTCCGACTCTTGCACTTGCAAGAAATTGGTCTTATAACGTAGATATTACATAATGATTGATTCCAAAGAACCATCTACCTCCGTGATGACCGATCTGCATCTACCTCCTCACTTGTTCTTCATTGATATTAATATTCTAGACGTTTGCATTGGGAGTTGTCGAGAAAAATTGTTACTCCCAATCTACACTGGGACATTCGACGCTGAAACGATAGCATCTTATGGAAAATAATCCTTTTAAGAGGAGTTGCAATTTGCATATTACTACTGAGTATTTCGATGCGTATTTTGAAATTTACATGTTTTAACACAACAGCATGTTGAAATTTTTGCGCAAGGCTTTAAATATTTGATATTCACATTTTTATGTTGCGTGCATAACATTTCAAGGGCAGTGTATAAAAAGTTACATAAACAGTGAGAATTTAGTTTGCGAGAAAACGTTTTGCGCTGAAATTATTGGCTGGCTTTAAACATCACCACAGACAATGAATTTTACGAAGGTATTTCAATACTTCATTCCTGTAGAATATTCAAATAGAACCGTCACAATGCCCTAACGGCTATTTCGTTTCATGAATCATGTTTCGCGCATCTCAAATATTGTCAATCATGCACTTTTCTTTTGGTTTTATCAGAAAATGTGACTCCATTTTCTCAAAGACTGCGAGAGCAATTTATTGCAAACACTGCATATTAAATCGTTTCTCAGACAACCGACGCACCATGAATAAAATCCAACTTAGATTTTCTCCACCTATATTTCAATCGACAATTCCATTCCTTTAAGCAATTCCTTGCTAAACACTATCTCCTCTTAAGAGAAACCTCATTAGTTAAATACATATTGAAATGTGACAGGATTCCTCAACTTCGTATTTATTTTAGATTTCTAATAGCTGTGGAACGCGGTAATGTGTGAAAGCTACTCTTTACTTTGACGCTTTTTAAGAATGTAAAGCTTTTTCCGTCAGGATAAAAGCCTTCCCAAAACACAGTAGCGTGTAATTAATTCGCACTATAAGTTCTCCAAAAATGGAATACATTTAAACCACTGTCTTCTAATATGCTTTTATTCGTTCGCGCCTTCACAGTGTAAACCGTGCTTATTGGGGTGATTCATAAGTTCATGCCGTTTTATTTCGCGAGTGTTTCCCAGGTCAGTAGTGATGGTGCAGATGGCCATATATAATATATATTGTATTATATATCAAACTGTAGTCAGTAATATCGTGTATCTAAATCATATTGCGTTGTGTGATTGTGGCTAAGGGTTTTTCGGTTTTCAAGTCTGGAAGCATGGAATGTCTGTCAAGTAGAGAGGAATGAACATTTCCAACATCTGTTCCTCTACGAGTTTAACAAGGGATCCACAGCCACCATGGCAACTCGACATATTTGCGTTGTGTATGAGGAGGATGCTATTGCTCTGAAGACATCCCGCAAATGGATTGAGGGGTTCCGTGGGAGATATTTTGACCTAAACAACTTTCCACGCTCAAGTCGGCCGTGTCACTTTGATGAGGATTGTTTGAACCTTCTCATCCACTTGGATCCGCGTTAAACTGCACGCAAATTGACCACTGAGATGGACTGTGATTAGGACACAGTGGTGCAACACCAGGAACCACAGGCGCAACCACTTGGGGGTTAAGGGGGTGAAGGCCCCTCAGATGTACAGAGTCGGGGATTCACAATGTAAAGGACCCTCTGAAGTTTTCGGAAATATAATGATATAATGCACACTTTTTTATGATGTGAACCAACTAAATTTAATAATACAAGATTGTGATTTTTCTTAGAATGCAAAAACGTGTATAATGTGTACTTAATAAAACAGCGATATCGATTCCTAAAAAGCAAAGTCAGCTCTGCAACTTTGTAATTTACATTTCTGCCCTATCTATCATAGTTTTACAGTTGTGTTCGCTAAGTTCCACAATTCGCCAACAGAGGTGCCTATGTCGTGCCCGTTAGATCACATCCCAGCAGCTGCTTTTCTCCTGCGTGTGTGTGTGTAGAGAGGGAGGGGTTCCCCAAACTATTTTATACAGTATGTATATAATCTCGGGGTGGTCTGATCACTGCCGAACTCCCCCAGATTTTGAAATATGGTTACGCCATCGCCTAGAACGTATGGGAAAGGTCCAGAAATTGGGGTCTTGGGTGCCTCACAATCTCTCCGAGGACAACAAGAATCAACGTGTTGTCATATGTGGTTTCTTGCTCGCTCGCTATCGCGAATGCTCTCAGCAATACAAACTTTTTCTGTCACGTATTATTATTGAAGATGAAAAACGGTGCTTGTACTTGAATTTCAGGCATAGGAGGGAATGGTTAAGCTCAAACAATACACCCACACCACGTCCAAAACATGACCTTCATCCTGTGAAGATCATGTAGTGTGTCTAGTGGGACATAGAAGGCACTATTCACTACAAAATGCTGCAGAGGAATCTGACCATCAACGCTGTACTTTATTGTGAGCAACTCCACCGTGCGGAGGGAGAAAAGCAGCAGAACCGGCCATGGTGTCCTTCCTCAACACAATAACGCAGGCTCTCACACCGCAAGTATAACTAAAATGGCCATTCAGGACAAGAACTTGGAGATTCGTCTACATCCGGCCTATTTCCCAGATGTCGCCCCTTCAGACTATCACCTGTTCCGATCTCTGTGGAATGCACTCCGTGGCAGAACGTTCAACAGTGATGTTGATCTCCAGAAGTTTCTTGATGACTTCTTCGCAGCAAAACCTGCACGTTTTTTCAAGAATAGCATTGCAGACCTATCCAGACGTTGGGACACAATCGTAAACGACTGAGAGGGGGAATACAATGTTGATTGATTTCGTTTTCACTTCTGATGTAATACATTGCTGTAGTGCGGTGGAAAAAACGCATGAGCTTATGCATCAACCCAATATTTTTTCTACTCTTAGCCTCTTAGATACTGGAGTTTTCAGTCAGACCCAGAGCCACTAATTCTCGCAGGAATAATATTTTTGCAAGCAAGCCCTTTGTTTATCTGATCGGCTGGCTGTCGACGCACAGCGGGTACATATTTCCAGCTTATAGAATGTATAAAGCACACATGTTGTGTGGCATTCCACATTCTCTGTATGGTATTTAAAGACACAATGAAAATTTTGGATTGAAGGATTTGCTCCAGTTTATTTTGGAGATCATGCTACAGGAGAAAAAAGTGTTTTGAAGGTTTCTAATCTTTATTACGCTAAAAGCCTTACTATTAGAACACCACTGTGCTCTAAAGTAACAAACAATCACACATGAACAATAAAAACGCTTCAGTCTTGCATGTTTATACACTAATGGATAATAAAATTTGAGAACTTAGAAGAAAGCACGCTACAACAGCGAAACTTTGCAAATAGCTAGAATGCGTGCTGGTATGCAAATGATCCAAGTTTGGTACGAGAGCGCATAACTGCACTACCCGTGGCGGTGGTGCAAGCAGGAACCGGAAACCTTATAAACCGGTTTGTAGTCGATGCCCAATGAAAAGCCGCGGATGGATTAGTGGTTAGTGTTTCAGACTATCGATGCTGGGTCCCCAGGTTCTAGCCTGGGCTGATCTTTCAGAGATGGTGTGATTTACTAACAATCGCTGAATATCTGCCGTGGTGCATCGGACGAGCACGTAAAGTGACGGCCCCCAGGCTGGACCCACTGGTTAAATGGGTATCCTTTCCTATGTCCTCCCTGAAATTCTCTCACCCATCTATGTGAAATATCGTACTTGTACGGTGGCGCCATCTACTGCACTCTAATCTCACTACAAACTGTTCTGTCAAAAGTCGCTAGACTTGCTCTCATTCCTTCCGTTTCTGTGTCCTGCCCAAAAGGCGATCTCGCTGTAGGTGGCTGGGACCTAAACTCTACTCCCTGTGGGCGGAAGTCCTACACGAAAATGGCAAATTCTCTCGAATGCCCAATGAAAGCGAAAAGCACCGGCCGACGAAAGCAAAAGTACAGTGACAAAAATGCCGGGTAGACGACTGAGACGTCGATTTACGTAACTTACAGACTTTGAGGAGGCCTGATAATCGGGCTGAAACCCGCAGGGTGGTCGGGGTGTACACAGCCCTCCACGTACATCGTTTTGACCAAATCGTCCGAATGTGTCGGGAGCAGTGGATACGTGACGGCACTAGCACACGGCGGAGCGACTCCGGACGGACCTGGAGGACCACCGGCAGAGAGGATCGACGGATCGTGCGCCAGGCACGGACGGATCCCACGGGGACCCAGTACACTATACAGGCAGATGCACCGGCTCCTGTGTGCCCACGAACCATTTCTCGACGCCTCGCGGAAGCAAACACCGGAACATGCTCCGTGTGAAATGGTGCCAGGCCAGAGCGACGTGGAACGCCACAGACTGGTGGCGTGTGGTGTTTAGCGATGAGTGCCGCTTCGTTTTGGGGACAGATGATCATCGTGTCCGAATGTGAAGGTCCCCGGGTCAACGGCACAATCCCAGCCTCGCTATCGAGCGCCACATCTCCACCACTGCAGGAATTATGGTCTGGGGAGCCATTTCCTACGATAGCCGATTAGCTCTAGTAGTAACACGTGGATCATTGACGAGCCAACGGTATGTGGATTAGATTCTACAGCCCCATATGTTCCCATACCTGGCCGGGATTCCAGGTGCGCTATACCAGTAGGATAATACCCAACCGCACACGGCTCGGGCTGCCCAGGACTGCCTACGTCATATCCAGACACTTCCATGGCCTGCTCGCTCCCCGGACATGTCCCCTATCGAGCATGTGTGGGACCAGCTGAAACGCCAGCTGCCGGCGTGATGGCCTTATCCGGGATTTGGACCATTATTCCACGTAACATTTCATCCTCATGGGCTGTACTTGTCCGATGACCCAAAAGAGTGTTCCTTCTCAACATATCACCTGGCAATCTCTCTCTTTACTTTCCTTAGACACCTGTGTCCTTCCAAATATCCCCCATTAGCTCGAAGGGGAGAGCGTTTCTCTGACGCCTTCTGAGCAGTAAACTAGTTTAGCCGTCTCGATGAGTTTTTCAGATCACAATGTACATTTTTGCAGCGTAGGCCATTAAAACATTAAAAAACCCTTAACGTTTCCTGAACAGGCTTTTCAATACAAAGAGCGATTGCGTGGGAACATTTTTCACAACTCCAGCTAACTACCCTTGCTGCCGTAGACAGCATCTTCGGACATTCCCATGTTGACTGAAAAAGATTTACCGCTAAATACTCCTTACAGGAAAATAATTAATTCCAGAAACTTGTAAAATATTCAAAACCCTCGTATCAGAGCGCTGCGTCATCTAAAATCAAGTGAGTGATGTGTGCACACGCCCTTTAAATATTCTCGAGTAGCCTTCCGGGCATTTACTTTTAATTAATAACAAATTTTAGTAATGCACCAATCAAAACTGAATTCCCACGTTAAAACCATTCCTTATGTGAATAAAATAATTGCAGAAGCTTAACTGTGATTTAAGAATTGAAATTCCCTTTCCCGCTTACCAAACATGAAGAGAAATTCTGTCGATAACATCCGCATTTTTCTATTTTTTCTTGTAAGTGGATTATTTCTGCCACTTTCTCGGAATAAATTTCACGCTGCAAAAAAAAAAAAAAACAAAGAAAGAAAAAAGGGGGAAACAAAAGAACGAAAGACAGAGAGAAAAAAAGTTTGGAAGAAAAACTTCATCTTTATCGATGAAATATTTTGACCGCTTAAGATCAAAAAACCATTTCCTACGCTGAATTCATTGTTGGGCTGTTGTCTAAAGCAATTCTTTATCTTGACAGCAAAACACTTTCGCAGCACGAAAGAATTTTGATACCATTTATTATAAGCTACTAAAGGCAGGCGGCCACATTGTGATCTCTGCTGTATGGACTAGAAAAGAAGAATGCGTAACTTTTTAGGAGCATAATTCTTGTTTTTATTTATATATTCATTTTAGATGAACGCCTTGTATTCAATCTTTAGAAGCCAACAAAGAAATGCAGGTTATTGCTATCGATAAGAAAAATTCAATTTTTCGCTACAGTGTAATTAATCTTTTTTAATTTGCAAAAGAATTTTTTCTGGTTTTTTTTTGGCTTATTTACCTTCTCTTTGGAGCTTCAGACACTATAATTTAGCGTTTTTATTTCCTCCATCTTAATTTCGTGCAGATAGGGACAATAAACTTGGCAATGGTTTTAGCAACCAGTACATCAGAATTGGGAATTTCTGATTCTTAGTTGTTTCAGTAGTGAATAACCTTTTTAAATGGGCGAGAGTTGAAATTTCTTACAACGATCTGCCGCAAGCTGTGGTTAAAAATGTTTTAATGTGTTTTCCGCAAATTAATACAATACAACACAGTATTATGAATCAGTATTTTGCAATATTACAGTTCATACAATTTTCTTAAACAGCACATTGGTAAAGTTAATGAAACTAACAACATAAATGTAAATAAAATTCTTCCGCAAAAGATAAATATTTTCGTCTACAATTAAAAAATTGGTTAAATGTGATGCTGGCTACTGACCTTCATTCAAGATGGGTCTATGTTCGAATCCCAGTGAACCATGGACGTTGTGTTTGTCTTATAGAACTATCGTTAATGAAACTAACAACAACAAAACTTCACATACTGAAGTTTTGTCGGTGATTGCCTTTAGCTCATGGAATTGTTCATGGTGGTAGTTTCATCACCAAACAAAACGAGTTAATAAAATCCTGCAATGCATTGATATGATACGCTTTCCAACATACCAGAAGCCATTACTCAAGTTATGAGGATAATGGCTGTGGAATAAATCTCGCTCATGTGCCCTGACCTTTGACCCCATTTTGATGATATTCAAAAGAACTAGTTCAGTATACCTCCGGAACAACATGCTGTCGCTTTGTCGCAATAGAAGCATTTTTAGTCAAGTTATGAGGAAAATGGCTGTGGAATAAATCTCGCCCCTGTGCCCTGACCTTTGACCCCCATTTCAATTATATTCAAGATAACCGGTTCAGTATACCTCCGGAAAAAACATACTGAAGTTTTGTCGCAATAGAAGTATTTTTACGTAAGGTATGACGCATAAGGTCAATGGAATGGATCCCGCTGCTATGTTCTGACCTTTGACCTCATTTCTTCCATTTTCAGTAGGGTTCGTCCTCAGGTTATCACCTACCACATACTAAAGTTTCAATGAAATCGAACTATTTTTACGCGAGATAACTTTGCGGACAGACAGACGGGCACACAGATAGTCGGACAAAGCTGGAGCATATACGCTTCTTCAACCTACGGTTGGAAAGCGCAAAAAAGACATCGGATATATGTTGAAAATTCTACTTTAACTGATGATAATTTGAAAATATAAATAAGTACATATACAGGGTGTCCAAAAATTTCTGGGGCTGATATTATTATGGCGACGGTGGTGACTTTCTCCATGTGCCATATTTCCTAAAGTTCGTATTTTAGATCGTTATAATTTGACAGTTTCTCTCCGCGTGTGTCTTCTATATGTTGCCTGTGTTAGGCACGGCTATGTCAATGAGGTAGAGGAGTTGTCCAAAATAATGGAAACACTATGAAACAATAGGTGTTATGCACCTAATATGGTGTGGGAGCACCCTTGGCATTTAAACTGCTTGAATCCTCCTTGGAATGAACGCATACAAGTCCTGGATGGTAGTAAGTGGTATGTTGCACCATGCTTCCAGCAGAAACTGGTCCAATTCCTTGAGAGACGCCGGGGGAGGATAACGATATCACTCTGTTTTCGCACACAGACCACAGGGGCTCAATAATGTTCAAGTCCGGTTATTGTGCAGGCCAGGGAAGGTGTAGAATTTCATACTCATTTTCATCAAACCATGATCGAGCAGTTCCACTTCTGTGAATCTGGTCATTATGATCTTGAAAGGTGCAATCCCCTGACGGAAACAATGTCTGCGCCATTGAATGCACATGGTCGGCCAAAAGGTAGCATAGTCATTGCTAGTAATCCGTCCGTGTAAGGTGATAATGGGACCTGCTGCAAACCATGGCCCAAACCATTATAGAACCTACCCCGTGTTTCACTGTAGGAAGGAGACAGTCTGGGTTGTAGGCTTCTGCGGGAGTTCTCCACACGTAAAACCGTCATGTGTTGGGGAATAGTGAGAAACTTGATTCATCGGAAAACAAGACATGTTTCCAGTGATCCGCAGTCCACGTTTTATGTTCCTGGCACCATTGTAGTCTCCGTTTCATATTCACCTGGGAAACCAGGGGTTTTGCAATCGCAGCGCTGCCGTAAATATTGTGCTTACGCAATTCCATTCGCACAGTATGGGTCGACACTGGGTTTTGGAGATGTGCATTAAGCTCAGCAGTCACTTTCGTCGCCGTGGTCTTCCTCCTTGCGGTCACAATCCTCTTTAATGCCTTCCTGTCTCTTGCAGTGTGTTTGGTTTTCCTTCCACAGTTGTGTCTCGTAGATGATGTTGTGCCGTAAACATTGTATGCTATCATGACCTTAGGCACGGTACCTCTCGATACCCCCAATACCTGTACCACTGTGGTTACCGACGCACCAACCAGACGTGCTCCTGCAATCTGCCCTCTTTGGAACTCGACAGGTCACTCATTGTGCCTTCACCTAGAACAAAATTATGCAAACACGGATTTAGAATGCAATCACACAGACCCTTAAAACTATAAGCAACACTTTTTTACGAAAAACATTGAAGCTACATTTTCGTTTTACTCAAAAATCAGCACATACCAAAGTCACTGGTTTCAGCGAGGTGTTTCCATTATTTTGGACAACCCCTGTATATTGTCTTCTCCTTGTCAACCAAGACGCTGTCGGACCCATTGTGGAGGATGGTCTTATCTGTTCCGATCGATCTGTCCCAGTACATCTATATAATAATTATTATTATTCTTATCATCATTACTATTACATTATTCAGACGTCATATTACTATTATTATTATTATTACGTTTAGATGAACGTAACAAACGACCCTGTCACTGACGAAATGTGACGTACCTTTAAAATTCCATCTGCGCAGGAGCAAGCCAAAATCTTACCTCAGATGTTAAGAAAAGCTGAATCGCAAGTGTTTTATTGACAGGAATTAACATTTTGGCTAGGATATACTGGATGATTGGTAACTTTTGACAGGTAACCCCCCCCCCGTCGTGTTATATATACGTACACCATTGTAAAGCTCTCATCAATAGCAGGTAATTCCCATCCCCTTCGGAGGTCGAGAGGAAGTGAAATTTCGGTACGACATACCGTTTTCATAGCATCAACTATTCATTCTTGCAATGGCTGTTATCACATTCAGCATCAGGTTCTCGTAATTTGCCCAAACTACAATGAGATATTGTTTCGCTTATATAAAACGTGATTAAATAACGCGGGGCGATAGTTTAATAAACTATACTCTTAAGTAAGAAGTTAGTAAAATCATGCAATACATTGATTATGATACGCTTTCCAATAAACTAGAAATCATTACTCAATTAATGAAGAAAATGGCTGTGAAATAAATCTCACCCCTGTGCCCTGACCTTTGATCCATTTGGATGATATTCAACAGAACTGGTTCAGTATATCTCCGAAATACCATGATAAAGTTTTGTCGCAATCCAAGTAATTTTACGTAAGTTATGATGCATAAGCGCTATGGAATAGATCCCGCTCCTGTGTCCTACCCTTTCACCCCATTTCGCCCATTTTCAATAGGATTCGTCCCCAGGAAGGTTCTACAACATACCAACATTTCATCCCAAATCGAAACATTTTTACGTACGTTATGGCTCATATTGGCGATGGAAGTGATTCCGCTCCTATGTCCTGACCTTTGACCCCCATTTCGCCAATTTTCAATAGGGTTTGTCCCCAGGTGGTCTCCTACCACATACTAAAATTTAATCGAAATCGAATCTTTTTCACGTTAGTTATGACGCATAAGAGCGGTGGAATGAATCCCGCTCTTATGTCCTGACCTTTGTCTCCATTTCGTTCACTTTCAATAGGGTTCCTTTCCAGGTGATCCCCTACCACATACTAAAATTTCATCGAAATCGAACGATTTTTACGCAAGTTATCGTGCGGACGAACATACGCACACAATGCGTGACTTAATGAGGCAGATGGGAATTGCCACCATCTGCTAGCAAGTTGTGACGTCATAAAACTTTAATGGGATCCACAAACAACGCGTGACGTAATGAGATAGATGGCACGACCGCGCGCCAACATCTAATGGGGCGACGCCATGACACCACACTACAAACTTGGTGATTCGGGGTGGTTATTTAACCCACTAAACAAATTTTCTGAAAGTCGAGATCAAGCTAAATCGATTTCTAGTACCAGAAAACGGTAGGTTAACGACTTTCATTAAAATCCTCAGAGCCGTTTTCAAAATAAAATTTACATACATACAAGAATTGCTCCTTTAAGGTGAACGTCAAGTCATTTTGCTTCCTGTACTTCGAATGGAAACATTTCTGTACACATTTTCTTCCCAATTAATGCGTTTCCAAGAATGATAATTTGAACATCGATTAACATATCTTCATTTTATAACTTGGAATACTTAATATTTTCTAAAACATAACCATAATTATGCAATCCAACATTTTTTTGTCTGCTGACGTCATCAAAATACAGGTCACGCCATCTTTTTTGTGGACAATTATTGCATTCACAAGGATGAAAATTTGAACATCGATTAAAATATCTTCATTTTATACCTTGGAATACCTAATATTTTCTAAAACATAACCATAATTATGCAATCCAACATATTTATGTCTGCTGACGTCATGAAAATACAAGTGGCGCCATCTTTTTTCTGGACAATTAATGCGTTCACAAGGATGAAAATTTGAGCATCGATTAAAATGGCTTCATTTTATAACTTGGAATACTTAATATTTTCGGAAACATAACCATAATTATGCAATCCAACTTTTGTTTGTCTACTGACGTCATCAAAGCACAGGTCGCGCCATCCTTTTTCTGGTTTCAACACCACCAAAGGAAAAGTTATTGATTTTTAATGTAATTATGGTTATGTTTTGGAGAATAGTAAGTATTCCAAGTTGTAATAAAGTTATTTTAATCGATGTTCAAATTTTCATCCTTGGAAAGACATTAATTGTGAAGGAAATGTGTACAAAAGTTTTTCCGTTGGAAGTATAGGAAGCAAAATTACTTGACGTCCACCTTAATAATATGGGATAAGAAAGATGGAATGGATCGCATTTCTATCTCCTGACCTTTGACCCCATTTCGTCCACATTCAATAGGGTTCGTCCCCAGGTCGTCCCCTACCATATACTGAAATTTCATCGAAATCGAACCATTTTTACGCACGTTATGACGCATAAGGGCAATGGAATGCATCCCGCTCTTATGTCCTAACCTTTGACCCCACTTCACCCATTTTAAATAAGATTTGTCCCCAGGCGGTCCTCTACCACATACTAAAATTTCATTGTAATCGAACCATATTTACGCAAGTTATGATGCATAAGTGCAATGGAATGATCCCGCTCCTACGTCGTGATCTTTGACCCCATTTATCCCATTTTCAATAGGGTTCGTCCCCAGGTGGTCTCCTACCACATACTAAAATTTTATCGAAAACGAACCATTTTTATGCTAGTTATCGTGCGGACAGACGGACGGACGGACAAAGCTGGAGCATATACGCTTCTTCAACCTACGGTTGGAAAGCGTAAAAAATGGGATTAACTATTGTTGTTTTCAGCAGGGGTTTTGATTACTTTCGTTACCAATTTTCATCAGATCAAAATCGTTTATTTGAGATTTACTTTACTATTGTAGGGAAAGATACGCATCATCGAAAAGGGGAAAGCTGTTTTGGCATGCAGCTGTCAGCTTCTTAAAAATTATTTGATTTTACCATTCGGTTTACCATATCATTTTATGCTTAATAGATATTTCTAAGCAATTAAAGCGGAATATACAAGAAGGAGATTTAGGATTTCTTTATTCTGACAGCACATGGTTTCTAACCGGTTTTTGTTCCTGAACGGCGCCATCCTGTTTGTTGCAACTATTCTGGTACAAACGTCTTTACCCAGTTACTCATAACTCAAACATATTGTACAGCATAAGACCTCCGTAAATGATTTGAGAAATGTCCTGTGAAATCTATAAAAAATATTTATCAGAGAAAATTCCTAGTTTTAAGAACAAAAAGGACATTTTCACACCCAAAAGAAGACGACAGGACTGCCCTAGTGTTAACTGAAATGACGCCGTAAAGCGAGAAAGGCCACCTCGGTGGCGCAGTGGCCTAAGTGATGGCTTCCCTACATTCGTCCTTGATGGGGTTCGGGTTCGAATCCCGTGAGGCATGGATGTTGTGTTTGTCTTACAGCACTGGCTCTCTCCCTTCCATGGAACCAGTGGCCTTAAATTGGGGACTGGCGACTGCTTATAGCCCAATGAGTTGCTCATGACGGTCGTAAAATCCTCACTCAATAAACAAAATGAGTCAGAAAGCATGGCAATTTGTTTCCCATGTTAATTTTCCACGTTCCCGTTCGATTTTCCTTTGACATCGTAACATTTAGACCACACAATTACCCTGAAAGTCAGCATCATTTAAAAAGGCGTGGAGATAGCTGCATTATTGTAAAGGCGAGCGAACTGGGTACAACGATGAAAATGAAAAACCAAATACAAAATAAAAACAGCTATTTTTTACAGAAACCCGAACGGATCTCTTATTTCTGTTTTGAAAAATGCAAGTTCAAGCCGCGTGCTGATTGTCACCGTTCTCCAGAAAAAGAAGACTACGACTCACCTTGAAATTCACCTTAAGTCGGCTGTACCTGCTGTTGCATAGATGTGGGCTCAGAGGGCATATTCTCACATATCTCAAACGAGCTGAATCAGCGAGCAGGGGCTGCCACAGAGTGACGTTTATGTCACATAAACACACGTATAATAACGGGATAAAATTGATTATTATCCTGCTAGAAGATGGCAAACGACACTGTTTACAGGAATGCTTGTGAAACTGCATTTCGAACATGATCAACTTATCGTAGAGCGCTAAGTCTTCTTGAAATGCGCATCGGATACGACTTACCGTTGTAACTTACGGCACAGTACGCAATAATACCCTCTTCCTTTGCTGAGTGGTTTCCGTGTCGCGACTGTCTTTTAGTAGCGTTCGATTTCAAATGGGGTCATGAGCTGCACAGAGACAGGAATCTGATTCATCGTTAAAGAGGAAGCCAACACAACACTCTCTCCTGCTTACAGAATTTTAATATGCGGTTTCCTATTTAGTTTAGAGTCAAAAACCATTCCAATGATCATTTACGGCGGAACCTTAAATGAGGAAGCGTTATTAGCTCACTCTAACGCAGAGTTGCCTGACAGAGCAATTTCCTGTGCATAATATCAGTCAGTCCTTTTCATTACTATCAATACGATTGTTCTTGAAATTAACAGTTTATTTTTCTCCAAAAAATAAGTTCTTTTCCGTTGTATCCCCTTTTGTAATCTCCTAAAACACCCAATAAAGATCTTGCAGTAACATTCAATGCAATGTTTAGAGAGAGGAATATTAGGCCGTTACAATATGGTAATTAACAATAATGTGGATATAAATTAAAGAGAACAAGACCCACATTTTAAAAGATAGATTCAAAATTTTATCTTTCCAACACGACTACAAATAATTCTTATTTCCATTGTTCCACTAAGATCTTCAGCAATTTGACGTCCACAAGCTGAAGACTCTGTCTACACTGTAAATTCATATATCGTGTAATACGAAAGTGATTATTTCCCCCATGCGTGTAACTCCTTTTTATAAACGTTTTAAATTTGATATTCCCGCCTCTAATTTATCTGTAAATCTATGCATACAAAACAAAGAACACACGCATGTGTGCATAGCTTTTATATACATGGATATACATGGGAAGTATATACACTGAAGTGCCAGAAAACCTGGTACAGACGAGCTTATGCAAAATACATAGCAACGCCACCTATGCGCGTACTCGGTTGCGTCCGCCAGTGCGTATATAAAGCGATAGACATCCTTGCCCCCTGTCAGAGCTGTTTTCGGTATGAGAATGACAAGTAATACCGATTTAAGCGATTTTAAAGGCGGTGTCATAATTGGCGCTCGTGAGATGGGCCATAGTATTTCGAAGGTAGAAATGTAATTCGGATTTCCACGGACGACCATGACAAGAGTGTACCGTGACTATAAGAATTCCGGCAAAACCTCCAACCGACAATACTAGTGTGGCCGTAAAAAGACATTGGGTGAACGTGACTATCGTGGGCTGTCAAGAATCGTTTCACGCGATAGGTGTGCAACACTCTCGTAGGTATCATCGGAATTCAATGCTGGAGCCTCAACAAAGCATCAGCGTCCAGACTGTGCAACGTACTCTGCACGATATGGGCTTTGGGAGACGACGCCCAACTCGAGTCCCCTTGATGGGCGCACGACACAGAGCTATGCGCTTCGCTTGGGCACGGCAACACCACCGCTAGACACTTGATGACTGGAAACAAGTACCCTGGTCTGACGAGTCGCGTTTCCAACTGTATCGGGCAGACGGAAGGATTCGTGTGTGGCACAAAATCCCATGAAGCCATGGATACAGCCTGTCAACAGGGAACTGTACCGGCTGGTGGGGTCCCTAATGCTATGGGTTATGTTCAGCTGGACTTCACTGGGGCACCAGGTACGTCTACAAATGTCTGTAATCGGGCAACGCTATGTGCGCATCCTTTCTGACGAGGTACACCCGTTCATGTCCTGCATTCATGCTGATGGGTTGGGCCTGTTCCAACAGGAAAACGCACCTCCACACAAGTGTCAGGACGCCACATTATTTTTAGAGGAGCATTCATCTGAGTTTGGGGTGTTGCCATTCCCACCCAAGTCCCGAGATCTAAACGCGATAGAACACGTTTGGGATGCCATGCAACGCGCTATCGAACACAGGAATACGAAACCTCGGAATACACCCGAATTGCGGAACTCTCAGCAGGAAGTATGGTGTGCATTGCCTACAGCATATTTCCAGAAGCTAGTGGAGTCCATGTCCCGTCGTATTTCTGCAGTCCTGCGCTCCCGTGGGGGACATACCAAGTATTAGACTGTTGTACCAATTGTTCTGGCACTTCAGTGTATATATGTTTGTGTTTGTATATCATCATATTCATTGTCATCCATTATCAATTCATTTCTGGATGAAGGTCTCCCCACCTTTCCAGCACAACTGCCTGTATTGAGTCATTCTCTTCCATGTTACTCCGGCATGTTGTGAAAACATAAATTTGTCCAACACGTGCGTCGAAGCCGTGTCTCTTAAATCCGGAGTAAGTTACTCTCCCAGCTGAACTATGCGGACAGAATGTCTCGCTGCAGATTTGTCATCTTGACACATGTTATCACCTCTGTAGTACGTGACAATGTCGAATTTCATTCATACATCTCCCATACGTTTGGTCTTCTTCCGGGTCGTTTTCTGTGCCTTGGCGTCCAGTCTAAAAATTCGGTGGCCCATCGGTGGTCCGTTCTTCTGGTAACATATCTAAGTCATTGCCATTTTAGGGATTTTAGTCTGATCATGATGTCTTCCACTTTGTCATTTTCTTGATCCACGAGTTCCTCATCTTATCTTCCCTGGTTACACCAAACATTCATCTCTCAATGCTGCTTTCAGTTGTCTGCATTCTTTGTTTATCTGTGCAAGTTAAGGTCATAAGGTCCATGTCTCTGCTCCATATGTATGAACTGGAAGAATGCATTGATTAAACATTTTTCTTCTAAGACATAATGGTATATTGCTGTTACAAATTGTACCGTTTCTTCCAAAAGCTGTCTATGTGTTGTGTGTGTGTGTGTGTGTGTGTGTATACAGCATCATCAACCATTATCAATCCACTGCTGGATAAAAGTCTCTCCAAATCTCTTCCCCAATTGTCTGTCTTGGGCCTGTCTCCTCCATGTCACTCCAGCATACTTTCGAATTTCATCCTTCCATCTCCAATGGAGTCTTCTTCTGGGTCTTTTCCTATCCCTCGGAATCCAGTCTAAAATTTCGGTTTTCCATCGGTGGTCCGTTCTTCTGGCAACATGTCCAGCCTATTGACATTTCAGGGATTTCACTCTGGTCATGATGCCGTCCAGTCCTGTCATTTTCCTTATTAACAAGTTCCTCATCTTATCTTTCCTGGTTACACCATGCATGCATCTTTCCATGCCTCTTTGAGTTGACTGCATTCTTTGTATGTCTTTTTTAGTTAAGGTCCATGTCTCGACTCCATACGTAAGCACTGGCAGGGTGCATTGATTAAACACTTTCCTTTTGAGACATACTGGCATACGGCTCTTACAAATCGTACTGTGTCTTCCAAAAGCTCTCCATCCAAGTTTCATATGCCGATTAATTTCTTCAATGTGACCCTCACTCGATATCTGCTGCCCAAGATAAATGTAGGAATCGTTTGTCTCAAGCTTTTCTCCATGAATCGATCATCTTCCTACTCCACCCCAAAATCTACTGCCATTCGCAAAACTTTGGAGATTATAACCAACAGCGAGTCGTGCAATGATAGCGTCTCACTGGAGGTGTTACGGGGTGGGAACCAGTTCCTCAAATAGTGATTGCCTCTTGGTTTTCCTTCCATGATTCCGCGTGGTGAACGATAATAACGCCTCGTGTCTTTGAATACTTGATTACGTTCGCATCTATTCGGTATTGTCTAGTCAAATCACCACGTTCGAATTGTTGAACCGTCCCATTATTCCGTTTGCAGTTGGCTGTCTACCTTCCTTGAGAAAGCCATTTGGTTGATGTGCGAAAGCTTGGAAACTTTTATTTCTATTCTACGCCAAGAAATTTCGGATCACTAGTACAGTTGGTGTATTGTTCCTTGTTGTTAATTAATAAGTAGTAAACAATTAAGTAATTCGAAAGGCATATGTTTCTTTTCTTCCCTAGAGCGGCGGATCTCGTTTTTGTGAAATAGTGAGTATTTAAGTTATGTAGAAAGTCACTTTTATTTTAATTTTTGTTGCCGCCAAAAGTTACGAATCCCGTTTCTAGTTAGGCAGTTAGAATTTACGTAGGTCAGAAAATATATTTTCCTTTTTCCTGTTTTGCTTCTTTTTGCTGTGGATCTAGGTTTTTCATTGAGCAGTGATGCGCTTTGTTCATAACATGCAGTTTTCTTTTTTCTCTTTTTCTATTTTACATTATTCTGATCATTCCAAAACAAATTTCTTAAGGGCCTTCTTAAGGGCCGTACCAATGTGACAAACATCTTTAACATTTTTTTTATTTACCATAATCTCTCCTATGGTGTGCATTGTATGAAAATCTAAAAAGTGGAAAATATTTCATCAGAGGGATGCAAACATTTCTATGTTGATCATCGAAGGCGAAATTATTAGAATAATCAGCTCTGTTGCAGAGTAAGTTTACCTGCAGTGTCAAATGAATGGCCTGATTACATCTGGTTTACAGTGGTTTTATTGCCGACAATATTTCAGCTGTTTTAGGCTGTCTTTGTGGCACTGATTACGAATATGGCATCGGTTTTGCTAGATTGGCTCCACTTTTTGAGATAACAGAGGTCCTATTGAAAAACATAAGATACGCAAAACAAAGAAAGATGGCACCGAATTTTCGGTTGTGGTGAGCACATCTTTTGAGAGGAGTTAAATTCATCAAAGATATTCAAAGCCAATGGAGCCTGTATGGAAAACACTAGTATCTAACCGAAGAAAGAAGTTTTTAAATCGGGTTTTTATTTCCACAGATATTGCTGTAAAGAGAAACGTGATCTTAAGCCCTCTGTTGGCGGATTTGTGGAGTAAGAAAATTTGAAATTATATGAGAAACATTTCGCAGCGGAAACGCTCTCCAACAGAGAAATAATTTTTTTCAAATCGGATTTTTGGAAGCAGAGATATTGACAAATAGAAGATATACATCTACGTCCCCTGGCGGGAAAACCATGAATTATTTTAAGAAACTATTCTCAAAAAGTTTTTCTATGTGAGCGGTATCGGTGCACGAAAATATTTCTTCAATCGAGTTTTCATGAGCTCAAATTTTGATGCAAATACATAAACACACCAGAAGCAGAAGTTAACATTTACGTCCCCTGGTGGCCAAACTATTCTTTACCAAATATTAGAAATTATGTGCAAAACATTTATAATGAATAAACTTTTTCTCTCTACCAGCTAAGCTAATTATAATGAATAAAGCTTTCAACTAAGCTAGTAATGTTTTATAATGCTTCGGCTACTGAATTATATGCTTGTACTAAGCTTCTAATAGTGAATTCAAATGGTTGTTGTTACTAGTTAATTAAGATCATGAATAAAGTCTCCTGCTAGTAGTGTAGTAATAGTATTAAACAAACTTATAACTGGTAGTAATGTTGTAGCAGTAATTAGGATGAATAAAGTCTTAACGCTGGTTGTTAATAGTAATAAACTAATGACAAAACCTAACAGCCAGACAGAGATCTGACAAGAACTATGAATTGAGAAAGACGTACTTACGAAAAGCTCTTTTATTTTATAACTCTGGAATCATCCAACGCACACACACAACTCGTTTCACAATAATGAAGAATCAAACTAATCACATAGAACGAAGCTCTCAATACAACAACAATAACAAACTCTCTCCTTCACATAAACCAACGCTCTCCGTACAACAACAAACGCTCTCCGTACAACAACAAACGCTCTCCGTACAACAACAATGCTCTCTCTAGATATCGTTGAACGCGCCTATTTATACTGGCTACCACCACGTCATGACTTACACTCATTGCCAGATCTCATTCAGCGGGTGAAATAACATCTCGTTCAGTAAGAAGATAATTTACATAGAAAAATAAAATAACCAGAGATAGTAAAAATCAAAAGGAAAGTGAATCTAGAGTATACGTTACACATTTTCTTTCAGGAGGTGTATGCGATACGGGAAGAATTTTTCAATTATGAGTTTCGGAAGCAGAGATATCGGGGAAAACGCAATTTACCCTAACGCTCCCAGCGTAAAACTCTATGAATTACTTGAAAATTTTGAAATCATATGAAAGACAAAATTTTGAAATCATATGAAAGACACCGGAGACGCTATCAAACGAAGCAGGGACTTTTCAAATCGGATTTTTAGAATTAGAGATATTGACAAAAATATGATATACATCTACGCCGCCTGGCGGAGAAACCATGCAATATTTTAAGAATAAAATATACCGGAAAGGTATATCGACGTGAGTGGCATCGCTCCGCGAACGAATGTTTTCAATCGAGATTTTAGAAGCTCAGATTTTGCTGCAAATACATAAGAAACAGAAATTAACACTTACGCGCCCTGGTGGCCAAACCATTTTTTTCCAAAAATTAGAAATTATATGCCAAAGATTTTCCATCAGGAGCTGTATCCAGTGCAGAAAGAATTTTCCAAATCGCAGTCTCAGAAGCAGATATATCTGGGAAAACGCAATTTAATTCTATGCCCCCTAACGGAACTTGAATAAGTGACAATACTTAAAACAAACTTTGACATAAATGGAATCGAAAAGTAAAAAAAATTAATCGGACATTTAGAAGCAAATATATGGAATAAAATGTATTTTGAATTCGATATCATCTGCACTTACGCCCTCTATACACGCAAAAATATGCATGATAAAAAGAAACAAAATAATGTATTATCATTCGCACATTTCAAGCTTCCCAATGCATAACGCATTTTTTAGATCAGACTAATAGTTGCAGAGATATGGTGTCCACAGACGGATGGACAAATCGGTAGCACAAGCATGGTCTTTTTTGCAAAAGACGTACTAAAAATGTAATGGTGAGGAGTAGCCTACCCAGAAGTCACATTGAAACTGTCTCAAATCATACAGAAGTAAACATATGAAATACCTAATGGCATTTTCTTCAGTACAATAACACCAAAAAATTTAAGATGATTCAGATATTCACAAAGAATGCGTGAAAAAATGGTTTGTGTACGAGTTTCTCTAATGTGGGTCGGAAGAACGATTTTTATTCTGTCAGCCAATCGCTCGTTAATGTTGTTAGCTGCACCTACAGTTATGTTTTCCCTTGCAGGCCATGTCACTTTTTCCCAATAATCTTGCTTTGCCCTACTAGTCCACAAGCAGATGAAAGAAGGGTACTTTGTTTATCCACTTTGCTGCCAGAGCAAGAAGTTAATAATATTTAGATTAACACAAATAAACCACTAGTACTCATATAACCACTAGTACTCGGTATTGCATAGCTTCTGCAATACCGTTTTGATATTTTCATATTGTTTAAGTATTATTGAGTGATCAATTAGAAGAGATACATAACGGTTACCATTGTGCAACAAAACACATTTTAAGCTTCTGGTGGAGCTGTCTATAAAACGCCGCCTATCATCTGCTCAATATTCCGGTAGTCCCATTTGGAGAAGAAGTCCTGGTATGTTATTGCAGCATACAAGTTCTTCATCTTGGCTGAAGTAAGGAAAAAATTTCTCCTCTCTTGTCCGATAAGCTGTTATTTTAACTTCCGTCTTTAGACAGTTCTTATATTTTAGCCTGGATGCTGAACGTTCATGTTATTGCTTTGACTGATTGAGTTCTCATATCAGAACATTGAGTTCTATTTGGAAGAACTGCTGATGTGTTAAAAAGCTCCCTTCATATTCACTTCTACTGTTACCACCTGTGGTACACTCCAAGTCCTGCACTTCTACAAAATCTGATAACAGAAGGTCAATCACTGAGGTAAATACTGGTATGGGAACGTCTTCGCAGTGTTCCACTGGTTGCCTTGCTGATTCCAAATCAGGATGCTCCCTCTTACGTTTCTTGTAGCGATTGACGCCTTTCACATTCACAGCACAAAACAACAACCATCGTGGTGAATTTGCTGCTTTCTCGGCACCATAGATACACCAAAGTGTAAACATTTCCTTTCTGCATTTTTCCACTGTCGCGGGGCGCTGTACACAGGTTTTGCACACCTTTTGGGGAGCACAAGACTTATCTTGGGCTCCAAGCTTCATTACAAAATAAGCAAGATATAATAATACAAGACCTCTTCCTGGTACGGCAAACATTGCTTCTTCCCTGCCCTGTGCGTTTGACGGACATGTCTGAGAAACGGTAGCTAAGCCACTGGCCCGTCATGCACCTCCACCAGTCATTACAAATGAACTTTGGTCTAGCATAGAAGAATCCTGGAAGGCAATTTCCAAGGACGATATCAAAAACCTCTACTGTTCAATGCCACGCCATGTAGAGGATGTTATTGTCGCCCGAGATATCTTCACAGGATACTGTGTTTTGAAGCGAGAAAATCTTGTATAGCTCTTCAAACGTAATCAGTTATCTGATGCAACATGAAGAATCTGTAATACATATTTAATTTGAATAACGCGATTCTTTCTTGGTGCTGCAATTTTTAAAAACAGCAGTATACCATATGTCACCATTTCGCTGTCTCTTCATGACTTCCGATCTATTTCGCGGGATAACACAAATACGAAATATAGATCACTATATGTAGCGTGTTCTATAGACATGAGTGCACTACTTGGCCTGAGCATTTGGGTTTGAAGCCGGAGATTCATAGGCTTGTGTTCCTCTTTCGCTCGAAAGTCACTCTGGCTGAGAAGTCATGTTACTAGTACACTATCTACCAACAAGTAATTGGACACCTGTGATAGCAAAGGAAAACGAAGTTTATTTACCTTCAATAGTTGGTGGAGCCTCCACGAACGGCGATTACAGCTGCGACCCTCCGGGGCATACTCTCAACCAGGCTTTGTTCGACGGCTAGCAGTATTTTCTTCCACTCGGCTTGTAGAAGACAGATCAGTTCCTTCACCGATTTCGGACGGTGGGGGGCACCCCTTAAGTCGACGCTCCAACTCGTCCCAGAGGTGCTCGATAGGGTTAAGGTCCGGGCTCTGCGCAGACCAGTCCATTCGATTAACCCCATTGTCACAATACCAAGCCATGGTGGACCTCGCAAAATGACAGGTGGCATTGTCATCCTGAAAGTAACATGGGTCCACCCCGTAAAACTGCCACAACGTAGGAAGCACATGATCGTCCAAAATGGTGCAGTAGGTCTCGGCGTTGAATCCACCAGGAATTGCGACCAAGGGTCCGGTGCCATACCAGGAGAAACACCCCCATAGCATAGATCCACCGCCTCCGAACTTCATAGTTTTCACAATACATTCCGGCAGGAGAGCTTTCTCCAGGCAGACGCCAAACCCAGACCCTGCCATCCAAACGGTAGATCGTCGCTCCAGATAACCTGATTCGTCGCTCCAGATAACCTGTTTCTACTGTTCAACGGTCCACTGTTGACGTTCTTTGCACCACGTTAGCCGAGCAGCGCTATTGGTCTTGGTGATCAAAGGCTTGTGGGCGGCAGCACGTCCATGATAACCTAGCAGATGGGCTTCCTTACGGATGGTATTCATCGAAGGAACACTCCCGGATGCCTGTTGAAACTTCTCGCGAATGTGGACCATCGATTTGTTGCGGTTCTTCCGAATTTCTCTGGCCAGCACCTGTCGGTCTCTAACTCCCAGTTTTGTGGGTCTGCCGGGTCGGGGCACATTCCGACAGTCACCTCTCATCTTCTACTTGCCAATCACGTAGGCCGCTGTCGATTTTGGGGGATACCCGGCGATTACACCTTTCTAGAAATCAGAGAGCTCCGAACTGCGTGGCATCTTGCATGCGACTGGTTGCGTTGTTGTTTCCCACACGATGTTTAACGGCGGCGGCCGTGACGTGTATCAGCACCGCAGATATCGTCGATTGCAGGGGTGTCCAATTACTTGTTGTTAGATAGTGTAGAAACACATTGTTATAACGATTTTTGAGTATCCTCCTTAAAACTGCTTCCATGCTTTGATTTTATAATTTCACAGTCATGTGTATCTCAATGTTTTTATAACTTCGATATAAAAAATCTTTGTGAAACGGAATGAGGTGGAGGAACTAAACCTACCCAAAAAATCCATCCCATCTGAGAACTGACGTCAGTGTGCATCTATTAAAATATAATGCATGCATACAGATCTTCTAATTAGATTTAATTTTTACAAAATGTTTTGTATCAGAGAATCAAATATTTTTACCCTTCTTGAAAAAATTGATTCGACCGAAGAATTGTGAACATTTGACTTCCGTCACGTAAAGAGGATATCTTCTGCCAGAAATTTGGACAGGCTAGCGTAAATCACGAGGCCATTCCAATGATATGACAGAGCGTTGGACACTTGATTCAGAAGACGCGAAGCATCGCCACTTTCTTTTTGCTGCCACCGTGTTAAGGAAAGCAAAGTCCTCCGGTCGCGGGGTTTTTTCCCCACTCGTGATGTGATCTGTATGGAGAAGCACAGCGCTGTCACTCGCTGTCAAAGCCAGATGACACGCGGAACCTCCTTATTCTAGGGACACCCTTTTGTTCTTAGGTTTTGGCAAAGTTTCTGGGCCGAAAGACGCCATGTTCATGCATCACCCCGGATGCACAGGGGCGTCATTATTATTATTATATTTTTCTGCCAGAAAGCCGAAAAAACAGCCAGCTTATTTTTTCCCTTTCTCTTGATCCTGCTTCTGCCAAGATCGGCTGATGGTGTGGTGGCGAGAGAGGAAATTTCATCGTCCTATCCCTCTCATCATTCCACGTTGTCCGGAGAGGGATTTGTGATATGGGCTTTCTTGAAAGTCGGGATTATGCGAAGGAAGCAAGAAGCTGAAAAAAAGCGAAGAAAAGGAAGTAAAACTGATATCCAAAGGCGGTCTTCAAAGAAAAAAAAAAAAAAAAGAAAGGAATACTTTTTTCCATTATCTTGAAAGTTTTCTATCATAAAGCCCTTAAGAATGAATTAGAGGAATTAAACTTGTAAGGTGTAATTTATTGGTCTTTCTCAAAGTAAAAAAATGCAAAAAAATGTGCTGCTGCAGGGAATAAATAATGAGATCAAAGGTTTTTCCAAATTGAAATGTTGCTGCATTTTTCTGTGTTTTTGAAGACATAGCAAGAACTGTAACTAATCCCTGACAGAATGTTACTTCAACAATCAATTTAAGTGAATCTCTGCCTTGAACAGCAGTGCATACAAAATGAGGAGAATTTAAAGTTTCCGTTATGAAGCAAAAATAAAACGTTTGCTCGGAATGAGATACACTACATTTTAGCAACGCTTCTTGATGTGAAGATTTAAAATTTTACAAACTCAATGACACATTTACGGTATTTTTTCTTAGCCTGTATGAGAATCACGGGAGTTGAGAATCTCTGATTTAGAACTTGTAGTTCCAGGTAGTTCCTAGTATTCGAAGGATATGGTGAATCTTTTCGATTTTACTTTTCTTTTCTTTTCTTTTTAAGCAATGGGGGTCTGCTTATTCTCCTAGCTGGCAGAAACTATAAAAGGTATCCCCCAACCTATCTGGTCAGCGTGGAGGGTTAGACCGAATTACCGCCCAAGTGAAATGAAACGGAAGGAAATGAAAGGCTGAAATAGCCACGGCCAAAATGGAAGTGAAACGTGGATTATCACAGAAAGACAATGTTAAAAAAATAAGAGTATCGGTAAGCAGGTTAGATTGAAGAATGTTGGAAGAAACAAGAAGACACAGAGTTAGAAATGTACTTAAAAGAGAAAGAACACGGATAATAAATGTTATAAAAATAATGAAAGAGTCAAAGTAGAGATGGGCTGGACATGTTGGAAGACTAAAAGATGAAAGGTGGGCACGATTAATAACAGAATGGGAACCGAGAAATGGAAAGAGACGAAGGGGGCCGGAGAGAACAAGATGCAGAGATTTTCTTTAGGAATTTAGAGGTGCTAAATGGTGGGCTGAGGCTAAGTAAGGATGGAGGAAGCTGGAAAAGACTGGGGGAGGCCTATACCTTGCAGTGGGTGCCAACAGGCTAAGAAGAAGAAGAAGAAGTAGTTCCAGATAAAGGAAGAGCGTCAGCAAAAGAAACAACACTCATAACGAAAATTCGAATCCTGCCACTAATCATAACATATGCAGGATTCGAATTCACACCCACCTTATAAGGTCTGGAACTGTAACCATATCACCAGTAGATGGCAGTTCGTTTAAAGCAGAGCTGGAAATGGACTTGACGTTAAATTCAGCTATGCTATACATATACGCTCAATGGACAAACTTTAGTGATACCTACCTAATAGAGTGTTAATCCTACTCTAGCGTGAATAACAGCCTACACACGACAAGCCATCGACTCCACCAGATACCGGAGAGTTTGAGGAGGTAATATCTGCCATTCCTGTTGAACCATTGTCCCCAACTACGCTGAAGATGTCGGTTCAGAATTTCGTGCACGTGATGTTCCACACCACGGAATCCCCGAGAGCTCCCTCAGGGTTTCAATCTGGATAACTTGTTGCCACTGCGTTGTCTCAAACTCGGATAAGTGTTCCACGAGCCATGTGCTGGATCACTGCGGCCCGTTGGAGTGGCACAATGTCCATCTGAAACAAAGGCCACAAAAGCGCGTAGCTGATCAGCGAGCAAAGACTGGTAGCGAGCAGCGGTTAAGGAAAACTTCAGAAACACTAAGTGACATAATGAATCCCATGAAAAGGGTCTCCAAACCATCACAGAGCCACAACCTCCTTGAGCATAGCCGATCTTGGGTGATCTGGGGCGACGACCCAATGGCCTCAGCTGTCGAGCCATATCCGCACTTCCCCGTCAGCTCGCTGAAGCTGAAAACGGGATTCATCTGACTACACGAAACGGCGCTCCTCTTCAGAGGCCCAGATTTGATATTCTCGGCACCAGACGAGGCGTAACCCACGGTATTCAGCGCGCACCATACCGTTATCTCGACTGCTTAGCCCTCTGAAAGTTAACATGGATTTAATTTGCGCCGCTGCTGAAAAGAGGTCAGTCTGTACGAGCTTGGACAGTCTGCCACCAATTGCTCACTGGAAGCTGGTATGTTCGTCAACAGTATGCTCGCGGTACAACCTTAATACTGTTGCCATCGAATTTCGGGTGTTCTGTCAACTTGTGCTGTAGAAGGCCACTTCTGTCTTGCGCCGTTAATGCATCCGCTGTAAAAATCGCTCAGCTCACCACGTTTACATATGTTCGTCGATTGTGATATACTGTTGCGATGCTCTGTTGTCCGCTTATTTATCACTTGAGTTCGGCTTGGGTCTGTTCCACTCTGCGAGGGGGATGCCAGTGTGAACTGCCCATCACCCTTATCGCTAATGTGCTGTCGACTGACTGAATGCAGCATGAGCCTGGGCGATGAAAATGTACTATATTCGAAAGAGACGATTTCATTTGCAAAACATCTTCTAGACAACGGACATCAAGAATGTTGAAGGTAATTTCATATAGCGTCTTAAAGATACTGACATTAGGAATGTTAAAAGAGTTTTAGTTCAAATCTTGAACATACAAAAGGAAGTGAATAAATTTGAAACACGTGGAGATAAGGCAAATAGACGATGGCATCGCTCAGTTCACATTATTATATAAATAACGCACAGCAACTGAAAAATTGTTCATCCGACACCGCTGGGATCTAACCCCAGAACTCTCGATACCTTTCCGAGTGCGTTCGCTTTATGCCACACTACCGCAGTGCTAACAAGCGCGCACAGCGCTATGAATTGTTGGCATTGTGGCATAAAGCGAACGCACTTGGCAAGTTATCTAGGGTTCTAGGGTTCGATTCCAGCGGTGTCGGATGAACAATTTTTTAGTTGATGTGCGTTGTTTCTATAATTCCGTGAACTGAGCGATGCTATCATCTATTTACAAAATGGATTTCGAAAACTTTCTGTAGTAAAGTCTTGACGATACCTACATTACACTGAAAATGATCTCCAGCAAGCTATATATGTGTAACTTGAGAAGCGTGATAGCATTTTGTTGTGTAACAACCCGCAAAAAGATGTGTTTCCTACATAGGGTAAGTCGAAAGTTTTGCAATATTTGGAACACTTTATATTTTCATGCGCACCTTTACGACGAAAGCTCACTAGCATTCAAAGTATAGGCCATCGTGTTGCCCGATTTCAGCCATTTGTCCGCCAATTCTTCGATACTGCGGCGTACCAGTTCTTGTCCTTCTAGGCGAAAACTGTCGCCCGCGAAGGAAGTAAGCCATGGATCGGAACAAGTAAAAATCCGACGTGGCAAGGTCCGGACTATATGCTGAGTGTGGCATCAGTTCGATGCCCTCAAGTTCCTGGTGTCTTGCCCGGGTCGTTCGCTCGTTATAAGGCCAAGCGTTGTCTTGCTGTAAGAGAAAGCTCTTTCTGTTCGCTAGTGCCGAATTCTTCTCCAAAACGGTATACATGAGCGCCAGCAGTTCAGAGTAGAGTTTGGCGCCAACGATCCGACCGTCTGGAACAAATTCGTAATCGATTCTTCCGTCTAAATTTCACCAGACGCAGAAGAGCATCACATTGTGATCGAAGCGCCCACGTTTGGCAACAGCTTCAGAAAGCTTGACCGGGATCAATCATTACCGTCGTGTGTTAGTATTATGGAAATGGACCCACTTTTCATCGCACGCGAGAATTCTTTTGAAGAGACGTACATCGCGCGAGATTTCTAGGAGTTTCGTGCACACTTCCTCTCGGCTGTTTGCTTCAGCTGGCGACAGTTCGTGAGGGACAATGCGGCAGCTCCTGTACACCTTGCTGAGGTCCTGAAGGTGACGAACCACGGTTGCCTGTGATATGCACAGCTGGCCTAATAATCTGCAAGTGTTGGTTGTCGGATTTGCCTCTATGGCCTGACGGGGGGCCTCCGAAGCCACAGTTCGCAGCCTACCTGACCATGGCTGATCGTCCAGGTTTCTGACACCTGAGCGAAATGTCTTGAACAATCTGGTTGCGGTGCTGTAGTCCACGGAACCTTCCTCTTTTGCATGACAAATGTTTCGTTTTGCTTGAGCAGCGTTATGATCGAGTTTAAACTCGTAAAGGAAAATTTCCTGATTAGCCCGTTGTGTCTGTTCATTTTTAGACCTCCCAACCACTGACAGAACGACGACATAGAATGCTGTACACAGCAACGACTACAACTTTATATCCCTTTCGACTGATTGCAGTGCGCCACTTGAACTAGTTTAAACACATGACATACCCGCCGCAGCACATGCGTTTATGCAAATATAGCAAAACTTTCGACTCAACCTCTGTATTTAAATATTACTGAGGACTCCATCTAATGGTAGTCGTGAAATTTTGCCTGAGCACAACGTATGAGCATGTAAGACATAGAAACCCCCTTTTGAGCCTTTACACTGGGTCTGCCTAAACGAGAAATTCTATTTACAAAAGGACATTTACACTTCTTCTAAAAATAAGAACTAGAGAAAGCCACCTTTCATCTCTTACGTGGCAAAATCGCACACATAATTTTGTTTTGTTTCAAGATTTAACGACCACCCTGAGCAACTCGGTGGGCTGTACGCAGTATCCCGTTCCTAAGTTCGGGTCACTGGTTCCAGGGAAGGGAGATAGCTAGTGCCGTAAGACAAACACAACATCCATGCCTGACCGCACGATTCGAACCCGGACCCATCGTAGACGAATGGTCATAACCCAGTGCTTATGCCACTTTGTCACTGGGGCGGCACAGTTAAATTTAGGGTTAACAGCAGTTATACGTACCCAGTTTCCATAATTTAAGACCAAATTTCCACGGGCGCTACAGATAGAACTTTTTCTATGAAACACTACAAATTTGACATGAGGACTCCACAGGCGATGATCTTTTGTTCAAAGAGCAAAATTTGTTCCAAAACTGGACTCCAGTGGGAAAAGTGCCAGTTTATTGCAATACAGAAAAATATAAAATATGCAAAAATGTACGGTACAAAAGGCAAATTTTGCGGTTATACAACAATTATGCTCGATATGCCATCCTCCGTTTTTTTATTGCAGGTTTAACGACCACCGTGAGAAACTCAACGGGCTATAAGCAGTCGCCCGCCCCTAATTTGGGGTCACTGGTTCCAGGGTAGGAAGAGATCCAGTGCCGTAAGACAAACACAACATCCATGCCTCACCGGGATTCGAACCCGGACCCCTTTCGGACGAATGATCAGAGGCCATCGCTTAGACCACTGCGCCACCTGGGCAGTCTTCCGTTTCCTGCAGCACGTTGTTATCGCAAAATAGCAGGCTCAACCATTGATCGAAAAGTTTCACTGAATATTTCGTCTATGTGGCCCTTAATGCTTGTCTTAACGTCCATTACGTTTTACATTTTTTTGTGACCACGATTACAGTGTTCTTTAGATCTTTCCAAAGTAAAAAGTCTCACGCATTAGATCCAGTGAGTTCAGGTCGCGCACTGCAGTCAGTCGAAAGAGATATAAACTGGTAGTTGTTGCTGTGAGCAGCATTCCATGTCGTCGTTTTGTTAGTGGTTGGGACGCCTAAAAGATGAACAGCCACAACCAGGCTAATTAGGGAACATTTGCTTTACGAGTTTGAACTCCGCCATAACGTTCCTCAAGCGAAACGAAACATTTGTCATGCGAAAGGGGAAGGTTCTGTGGACCATAGCACCGCAATCAGATGGTTCAACAAATTTCGGTCGGGTGACAGAAACCTCGACGATCAGCCAAGGCCAGGTAGGCCGCTAGCCGTGGGATGGGAGGCCGTGCGCCAGGCCGTACAAGCAAATTCGACAACCAGCACTCGGAGATTATCAGGCGACCGCGGTTCGACACCTTCAGGACCTCAGCTTGGTCTTCAGGAGCTGTTTTATTATCACTCTAGAACTGACGCCAGCTGTAGTACACCGACTAGTGGAAGTGTTTGCGAAACTCCTAGAAAACTCGCGCGATGTACGTTTCATCAAGAGAATCGTTACGTACGATGAAAAGTGTGTTTATTTCCGTAACCCTAACACACAACGGCAGTGTGAAAATCCTCCAAATACATGGCGTTAATAACAATTTTTCGGTTGCTGTGTGTTGTTAAAACGTGGAAAGAGCGATACCTTTATTTACACAACGGCAGTGGTTGAGCTCGGGCCAGCTTTCTGAACTTGTTCCGAAACGTGGGCGCTTTGAGCACAAGATGATGTTCTGCGTCTGATGAAATTTCAACTGAATAATCCATTACGAATTTGTTACGGACGGTCAGACCATCAACGGCAAACTCTGCTCTGAACAGCTGGAGCGGATGTATGCCGTTTTGGAGGAGAAGTATCCGGCGATGGTGAACAGAATGCGCGCTCTGCTACAGCAGGAGAATGATCGGCTTCATACCGTGCGAACGACCATGGCAAAACTCCAGGAACTTGAGGGCATCGAACTGATACCACACCCAGCATACTGTCCGGACCTTGCCCCGTCGGATTACTACTTGTTCCGGTCCATGGCCTACTTCATTTGCGATCGGCCCTTCAATAACCAGTAGGAGGTGGCAGCTGGGGGTGATGTAGTTCTTGGCCTCTCAAGGGCAGGAACTGGTACCACCACGGAATCGAAAAACTGGCAGATGGATGGCTAAAGACGGTGCGAAACAATGGTCTATATTTCGAATGCTAATCAGCTTTCGTCGTAAAGGTACGTATGAAGACATAAAGTGATCCAAATATTGAAAAACATTCGAATCACCCTTTGTAGGACGGTGTAGAGCGCATAACTGCAGCTCCTTATGCACGTGATTATAGCTCCACTTATTCCCGTGCAGGCGAGTTTTGGAACTAATTTTTTGTTTTTCCGTTAAACAACGTTCCATAGCCGCAGGAATTCTCATATCAAATTTGAGATCGTTTCGAGCAATAGCTCCACTTCTTGCGCCCTGGGAATTGTGAGCTTTACTTACGGACACCCGGTGTATCAAATTGTCTTTATCATAATGGAAGACATATAACTGATGTTAATGATTAAATAAAAACAGATTAATGAAATATATAATAGAAAAAACTAGAAAAGACGGGTAGAAAATAATTTAATATTCCTAATTTTGTTTGACTACCGATATCTAAATGCTGTACGAACAAAAAGTATCTCTCAGGTGCATGGAAGTCTTCCATATTTTTTCAGAAGTGGTTCAGTTTTGGCATCGTTTCTTAATGCGATGCTTACTGCTTTCAGAAGTTATTCTGAAAGCTAATGGATTTCTCAATTCAATTTTTGTACTTGTTTCAGCCTTGGATATATCGGCGCCCAGTCTCCATCATGCCATCTAAGATAAAATCGTAATTCCAGACAACGCGCACGTCACTAATACTTTTTTTCTGTCGTCCTATTTTACCTCTTATGTCTGGAAAATTTAACTACACTACATAATCTTTTCAGCTAAAATCTAAATTTAATTGGAAAGCTCTTTGTATTAAAAAAAAAAATGTAGGCACATTCACTGCGTACCGTGCCTCTTTCATATGCTTTGTTCTTTAGTTCTTGGGGACGACGTTTTCACTTCAAAAAATCATTTGGAAAATAGTTTGCATCATTTAAGGAAGCACGCTCACGTTTTACTAGATATTTGTCAGTCCGTTCGTCCGTCATTAAAGCTATGTTCTTCTGAATTACAATTCAAGAAAATTCTTTTCCATTGGGATGCAACTAAAGCAGACTCAAGACAATTTGTTTTTCATTTTGGGAATTCGTAGTTTGGAAGTCGATTTAGAAACTTGGTTCAGTATCGTAACATGATGACGATACCAAGGGTTTTTTATTTTCTATTATCAAACGGTCCATGCACCTCGCGGTCTGAATCGTTTTTGATATATCCGCTTCTGTATGCAGAACGGCAGAAAAAATGATCTCTATCTCCCGAACCATTCTCTACAATGTAACTAGTGCAAACTTTTGAATTTCATCTTAAATGTTCCACTTAGTGTTACTATGAACACTTTCCTGTCCCCTTGTGTCCAGTCTGATATTAGAATTGCCAAGCAATGGTCAGGTTTTCAACCGGTCCATTGAGATTTCCAGGGTTTTATTTTCATCACATCGTCCAATCCTGTCAAGTCCCTGATGCATGAGTATCTCTGCCTATTTTTCTTAGTTACACTAATCATGCATATTTTCAAGCTTTGAATTTTCCTCAGCCTCTGCATGTGTTTTTAATTACAGTCCACTTCTCTATCTGATCCGTAAATGCGAACTAGTAAAATACACTTTTCTTTTAAGACATAATGGGAAACTTTTCTTGCAAAATGTTGCTGTGTTTTCTAAATGCTTTCCAACTAAGTTCTAAATGATTTCTTCGATGTGGATGCAATCTCTCGAACTATGTTGTCGGAGATAAATTTAGACATCGGTTACTTCATGATTTGCCCAATCAGATTCTGAAATTTTAGATCTTGCTCAAGCACTGTACCACAGTTTTATGTTCTGTAAGTTCATTTGTAAACGCACTTCTTTACTCTTGTCAGAAAGTTACTGGATGTATTGTGCGGTCTGAGGTCTTACTGGCAAAAGTGATAATGACTTCAGCACAACGAAATTGCACCAGACACTACCCAGTAACCCTTTCCAATCTGTTTTCCCAGTTCACTGAATAAAAGACATTCTGCAATGTGGCATTGAAGACATTGGGACGTATAGTGTGTCCTTTTCTCTCTGCCTTTCCAATTCTTATACGGTTGTTTCCGCGAACAGTCGAAACTTTACACTTTCTCATTGATGTTATTATATATATTAACGTCTTCAATACGTATAACCATTATACATAGCTAATGTTGATTTCACTCAATAAAAAGTCGAAAAAATTATAAGTCATGCACAGTGAGAGTGCATATTCATTCGTTTCAGTTAGTTCTTGCAGTACGTGGTTATTATCTACAGCCCTCTATCCACTCCTGAAGTTCCTTTGGTTGCGTGATGTCCAATGCTTTCTTTAAGCGATGGGGCAGTACCTTCATGAAGATTTTGCAAACAATTGATAGGAGGCAGATGGGTGAGTATTTCCTGAGATTCTCAAAGTCCCAACTGTTCACATAGCAGCAAGATCACTATACTAAATTCCAGTCATCATCTTATGTCCGGGTAGCACGTAGTGCTGTCAAGCTGATTGTTCCGTAAAGCTTCATGTAGAATGTCAAAGATAAATTCAAATATTGAAATCATGTTATGTAATTGCCCACCTGGTTATTTATTTCTAGATATCAAATCCATATAGAGGATTTTATGTGGTTTCTATAGAGATCTTGAGGAATGCCGGAGCTAAAGTGCTTTACAAGGAAATCAAATTATGAATTAGTTAATTCAGCTTTTCATTTGATGAGTACAATCCATACTTTTTCAACGTTATTCAAGTTTGATATTTCTGTTATATGGAAAACGTTTATATGCCGTAAAAGAGATTCCCCAATAAATTTGCATCCTATGAATTGTTAGTGAAATCACGTGCCAAAGAACGGAAACCTTGGATTATAAATAAGATATTTTGCATGGTAACAAATAAATATTTTGCATGACAACAAAATAAGTATTTAAAATACTTTCAGGACACCAATATAAATATTTAAATGGTTTGTACGGCAAAAATAAATATTTTAAACAATTTGCATGACAAAAAAATAATTATTTAAAATATTTTGCATATAATAAAAAAAATATTTTAAATAGTTTGCATGACAAAAAATAAAAATTTTTAATATTTTACATGACAACAAAATAAGTATTGCAAATATTTTGCATGCCAACAAAATAAATGTGTTTAATATTTAGCATGGCAATAAAATGATTATTTTAAATATTTTGCATTACAACAAAATAAGTATTTTAAATAGTTTCATGACAACAATATAAATATTTAAATGGTTCGCATGACAAAAATAAAATTTTAAATATTTTGCATAAAATTAAAAAATATTTTAAATATTGCAGTTTGCATGACAAAAAATAAATATTTTTAATATTTTGCATGACAACAAAATAAGTATTTCAAATATGTTGCATGACAACAAAATAAGTATTTCAAATATTTTGTATGACAACAGAATAAATGCTTTTAATATTTAGCATGACAACAAAAGAATTATTTTTAATATTTTGCATTACAACAAAGTAAGGCCTTTAGTATTCCGTGAAAGTTTTTTTTAACTTCGTACCTACGGCAGAATCACACAAAATAAATTTTCTTTCCGAAATAGACATCAGCTGATATTTCCGGTTGGGATTTTGGAGTGATCTTACGAAATTTGATTCGAAATTTGACAAAGCTGTTGCCATCATTACAGCTGTGAAAATATCACCCAGTCATCACCCATGATATTTGACGAATTAGTGCACGCATTACAATAATAATATTCATTCAATTGTTGATTATTTAATATTTAACGAAATTACTGGGAGCGAAGAGTTTTCAAAGTTTATGAATTGCTTTGTATAACAATAGGAGTAGTTTATCAGGTATGGTAAGGATAGACAGCACTGTAATTAATAAACACGAACAGTACACCAAGTATACTCAAAATAGTATACCTATACTAGTGATCCAAATTTCTTGGTGTAGAATAGAAGACCAAAGTTTCCAAGCATTCGCACATCAACCAGATAGATGGCTTTCTCAAGCAAGGTAGATTACAAACTGTGAATAATAGAACACTTCAACTATTTGAACGCGATGACTTGACTAAACAATAAATGACTAGATGCGAATCTAACTATTCTTTGGCAGAAATGGGGCGTCATGTTAGTTGGTTACGCGGTATCGCTGGAGAAAACGCAGCATTATCTGACGAACTGGTTCCAAACTCGTAGCAATTCTAGAGAGACGCTATCATTGCAAGCCTCACTGTTGGTTATGATCTCTAAGGTTTCGCGAATGCCAGTAGATTTAAACGTGGAGTAAGAAAGCTAATATCTTGATGTCATCCCGCATAGGATCAGCGTACCTAAACTTGACTTCTTTGGACAGGATAGTGGTAAATTTTCCGCCTCATATGTCTCTTTTACATTCGTTGAATCTAATTCTAAACGGACGCTTGGTCATTCCGATGTAGTATCTCTTAGAGTCGTCCGGATATTGTTGTGGGATGGCATAAATACCTGCCTCGTTCAGAAGCGGGGACGTGTCAATATTTCTCTTAAGCATGCAATATGAAGATGATAAAGACGTTATGCCGACACGGAAGTTCAGCCTCCTGAGCGAGTTCTTGGGTTGATAGAAAACATTTGGTATGTAGGGAATAGAGCCCAGGTGGAAAAGTTGCGACACAGAACGATTAACACTGCCGGATCTGGATTTTTCGACAACATTTTGTATCTGATTCGAAGTGTACCCTGCCTAGTGGCCAATTCAGTTATGTTTTGCAGTTCGCATTCTCTAGATTGAACATGGGAGGAGACGGCAAAGTCTCTTCTAATTCGATAACGGAAGAAAGCTGTCTTGTAAGAATCAGGGCAGAATGAACTGCGGAGCATCAGGTTGGGGACGGAGGTGTGTTTATAATAGACTCCTGTGCGAAGGCGATGGTCAGGCAATTTGTTCACCAAGACGTCCAGATACGGTAAGGTACAATTGCGTTCAAGCTCCATAGTGAAACTGATCATAGGGTGTATATGACTGACTTTATCAAGGAAAAGCGGGATAGTCTTCTTTCCGTGAGGCCATATGAAAAATATGTCGTCGGCATTTCGTAGCCAGGTAGTAGGCCTTGGGGTGATGTTGGAGAATATCATTTGCTCAACTGGGTGAAGTATTGCTTCTGCGAGAAAGGCTGACAACGAGGATCTCATAGGAGTGCCATAATGACAGTAATAATGATAATAATAATAATAATAACAACAACAACAACAATAATAATAATAATAATAATAATGGTATTATTATAATAGTACCTGTATTATAAGTGTGCCATATCAACAACCTGTCCACGTGTGCGATTGTGGAACATGTACAACAACCAAGGTCAACGGTTCAAGACGTTATTAGGAAATGGAAACGTAAAGGACTTACGACTGCCAAGAAACGTGAAGGAAAGCCAAGTAAATTGACGGAAACAGACAAAAGAACTGTGAAACGTGTCATCCGTGGGTACTGTCATTCCTCTGCACAAATCATCAGCAATGAAATTCATTATTCAACAGGAGTGAGTGTGTGGATTAAGACTGTTCGTGAGGTGTTGCATAAGTACATTTCCAACAGGCGAGCTGTTGCGTACAAGCCGCTAATAACTCGTAAGAATGCGAGTAAGTGACTTGCTTGCTGCAAAGCACATGGTCCGTGGACCCGAGCCCAGCAGAAACGAGTACTATGGAGTGAAGAATCACGCTACACTATTTATACATCCAATTGTCGTGCTGGGCGCGGCGTATCCCAGGTGAACCGTATCTGCCAGAATGCTTCACCCCAACTGCTAAATTTATTGGTGGTAGTGTCATTGTGTGGTGATGTTTCTTGTGGTATGGACTCGGTGTGTTAGTGGTTATGGGCGGAAACATGAATGTCACGAAGTACTGAGCAGTTCTAGACAACGCCGCACAAGATGATTTTAACATGAATTGTTTTCGATAAAAATATCTTTCGATGTAAGAAACAGAAAAATGTTAGACGCCGCAAGAACGAAAGAAAGCGGTTCCTGATTGAAAGACGAAAGTACAAATGAACATAAACACAGCAAAGCTGAGAAAATGCTGTACATGCTTTTTCTACCGGATTGAAATCCTTTGGGGATGGTTTTGTCGAGCAAATTTTCAATTCGCAGTAATAAGGTATGTCGCAGCAAACATCTCCAGCTTCGTTGAGAGCTTGGGTCCATGGCCTCATGGGGTCTGCGCCACACATGAACCTTACCATCAGCTTGTAGCAACTGGTAGTGTGACTCATCGGACCATGCCACATGTTGTCATACTTCCATGGTCCAATTACCGTGTTCACAAGCCCAGGTGAGGTATTGTGCCCAATGTCGTGGTGTTAAAAAAGGCACTCTAGTAGGTCTTCTTTTCCCATACCCCATGGTCGCTACATTACGCTGCACTGACCTGATGGATATGTCTCTGGTACCTCCTGCATTGAATTAGGTTGTTATTGGAGCCCCTGTTGCTTGTCTGTTAGCATGGACAATTCCGATAAGACGGCCCTGGTCACTGCCATTCAGCACTCCTGGTCGGTCACTGTGCTGACCACTCTAAGGTATTATCGATACACACGTGACACAGTGAATCATCGAGGGATTTTGAATGTTCGCACAACTTCAGAAACTGAATGTCCCATCCGTCTGGCTCCCACTACCATGCCTCACTCAAACTCCGATAATTCACTTCGGCTTGCCATAATTCTAATGGCGGTTGTTCAACCTGACTCGCGAGATTATACCTCGGAACTGATAAAAATCGTGGGGTGCGTCGAAGCCTTTATACGACGGCAGCGCCAATTAAAAATTCGCATACAGCTATCTCATGACCTTTGGCACTTCAATGTATGTTGAATGCTTTCTCATTTCGTGAAATAAAAATAATCTTAAGGATTTTACGAAATAATTTGATCAGGGCACGGAGCTTTTCAAATCTTTCTAACCGTCTGAGTTAATTTACCGTACTGGCAAATTCTGCAAATTAAATTTTTTTCCCTTTAGAATTAGAAACAAAATAACGAAACTGAGAACAACATAGCATATGTATATATATGCGTGAGCTAGAATTTCACTGAATGCAAGGGATATTATTTTAAAGGTTGAATGTCATGCTGAAGAAACTTGTACTTGAAAAAGACTTGTCATGCTGAAGAAACTTGTACTTGAAAAAGACTTGTCATACTGAAGCTGCTTCTATTTGTAAACACAGAAAATCTTTTCTGAAGGAACAGTCATTTACCATTCTCTGAGGAATAAGATAAAAGCGAGTGCTTCTAAAACGTAAATCCAATGTAATATAAATTATAAAGGTGACAAAGGGAATGGGGAACATCTGTTTCAGCATGATTTATTTATCACTGTTTCGAAGGAGAAAGAAGAAATTCTCACCCTCTATACGTATATCAATTTTAACATTCCCTATGAATAACTTATTGCAACACTTGCCGCCTTACTCTCTGGTTTTCTTCTTTCATTAGTTTTACTTGGCATGTGAGTCTATTCTATTATACAGCGTTTTTCTCTAGTTTCGTTTTTGTTCTATGCAAGACAGGGTGAACATCAGGCTTTAGGGAAAAAATTATCTCTCAAATCATGAATATCCCCTTGAAAATAACCTTTTCAAATTAAGTAACTTTATTCCCGCTTCACTTCAACAAAATTTTAGATTTCAAATTGAAATATAATTCCATTAAATTGCAAAAGGTAAGTTATTAATTTTTCTACTTTTTACTTAGGACAATCCCTTATTTCTTTTTGTACTTTTTATTATAACAAATATAATGTCTTTCCTCGAGTGGCTGGGAAGGAGAGAGAGAGAGAGAGAGAGAGAGAGAGAGAGAGAGAGAGACACACACAGACTGAGAGAGAGAGAAAGAGAGAGAGAGAGAGACACACACACAGACTGAGAGAGAGAGAGAGAGAGAGAGAGAGAGAGAGAGGCACACACACACAGAGACTGAGAGAGAGAGAGAGACTGAGTGACTGAGAGAGGAAGACTGAGAGAAAGGCAAAGAGAGACAGAAAGAGAGAGACTGAGAGACTGAGAGAAAGACAAAGAGAAGCTTAGAGTGAGAGGCTGAGAGAAAGACTCACAGAGATGAGAGAGGGAGACTGAGAGAAAGACTCATAGAGATGAGAGAAAGAGACTGAGAGAAAGACAAAGAAGAACTGAGAGAGAGAGGCTGAAAGAAACACTAACAGAGATAAGAGAGGGAGACTGAGAAAAAGACAAAGAGAAACTGAGAGAGAGAGGCTGAAAGAAACACTAACAGAGATGAGAGAGGGAGACTGAGGGAAAGACAAAGGGAGAGAGTATAGTGTATAAAATAAACAAACGAAGTTGCTAGATATTGGAAATAAACTGCTATGGTTTGTTTTAAATTTATTCAGATATGTAAGTTTTAGAACTAAAAAGGGAGATACTGTAGATAATGGCTTTATTATTAAAAACTTTGAGTTATGTCTAAAAGGAGAAAGAAATTCCCTGAGTCAGAAATATGGATTCCTTTCAAGTCATTACATTTAAACGTTCGTTTTGCTGAAAAATTCCCGGTGGAGTATAATACCACATTCCTCCTAAATTGAGTATGCACGTAAACATAACATAATTATTTACGAAGCATATATCTTTCGTGTTCATAGTGTGAGATTTCTTAATAAAATGCGAATAACAAAACAATAACTACGCAAGGAAATTAAATTCCTCAAACAATATGCCTTATGAAATATAACCAAAGTTCCAAAGTCTAATCAAAATTGTTTGATGAGACATGCAATTTCTGAAAAATTACATCGGCATGTCAAAATTTAATTATCGTCTTTGTTTCCAAAGCGCTTCGATTAAAACTAAGCCAAGAAAACTTCAATCTACACATGGGGCAAAATAGACTTATTCCAGGTTATGGTTTAGTTTTAAATATTTTCACATACTGTATAATTTTGTCTGCCGTCAAAATTCGGTATTATTCTACCTACTTAACGCAGATTTATCAGCATTGAAGTAGGAAACCAAATCGCGAAGCAATACCCTATCAGCTAGAAAAGTCATTGAGCGAATTATTTAGCTATATAAATAAATAAGAAAGCTGAATGAAATAATTGATATCAATGTTGTTCAGCTTCGGTTTGGAACAAAATAAAACAGATATTATCGAATACCGCAATATGGAGGTAAATAAGAAGTACTTAATATCATCTGCATATGTAGATGATATTTTAATATGCAGGGTTCTCGTGAGCAGGTTTCTTTTAATTTACTTGCAAACTTACAGAGACAAATAAATCTATGCGCCATGGTAGTCAAGAAAAAACAAAATGTATGTCTATCTCAAGATATGACTGAAATCAAGAAGCGCTCACATTTGGCGAATATGTATTCGAGAAGGTACATCACTTTATATACATAAAAGCAAACGGATGTGAATCAGGAAATTAGGGCTAGTGATAATAAATGCTCCTACAGCATTATCAAATTACTGATTATCAAAAAGATCAAAAGGAATATTATACATGCGCTATATGCGCTCTGTACTTACATATAGTTCTGAAAATTAGTTTGCGATACCTGATAACAGAAATCTTATGACGTTCGAAAAAAGAGTACTGAGAAATACATATGGTTGGCACCCCATAGAATATGGAGATGGGAAGATATGAGAGAAGATATGATGTAGAATTTATACAACTATATTCACGGTCGAATCACATTACTGTGACCACCAGCTAAAAACCAAAGAAACCGCCGTGTGCAGCGCGGACAGCAGCTAGACGGGCTGGGAGTGACTGAGTAAGGTGCTGGAAGGTGTTCACAGACATGCGAAGCCATGCTGACTGCGGTGCATCTGACAGCTACTAGAGAGTGCATGGTGGAGGATCCATAGAGCGAACACCACAACTGAGGTGGTTCCACAGATGCTCACTTGAGTTTACGTCTGGGGAATTAGGGTGCCAGGGACGTACTTTGAAGTTTTCATTGGGCTCTTCTAACCACTCTTGGACATTTCTAGCTATGTGATACGTCGCATTGTCGTGATGACAGATCCCATCTGCCCCAGGGAAGACAATCAGCAAGTATGAGTATACGTGGTCTGCAAGGATGGATTCCTAACGAATTCGGTACATAGTGCCATCCACAGGTATGAGTGGACCCATAGAAAGCCACGGAAACATTCCCCAGACACTGCCCTCAGCAGCTTGTGTTTTGCCAGCAATGGTTGAAGAGCGTTTGTTCTCCGATGTTTCGCGCATTATACGCCAAATTCCATCTGTTCGACGAAGCAGAAATCATGACTCATCGGAGAAAGCAATCGTTTGCTAGTCAGCGGTGATCCAAGTCTGATAAAGCCGTGTAAATGTAAGGATTTTTCTGCCAATGCAACTTTGTTAGTATAGGTGCATTGACCATCCGTCTTCATCGGAGCCTCATACGCAGCAGGGTTCGCTGAACTAACGTTTCAGACACACTTCTGGTGGAGTCCTGGTTCATTCGTCCAGTGAGTTGCCCCACTGTAGTTTGTCGATCGGCTCGCACGAAGCCGATGTTCACATCTCACATGAATGGCACGTGGTGCTCCGCACTTTGCACATCGCTTATTCGCAATGGTGCCATTTCTCCAATCACGAAACACTTTAACCACAGCAGCACGCGAACAGTTTACAAACGGTTCTGTTACAGAAACTGCCACCCTTGGCCCTAAAGCGATAATCCTTCCTTTTTGCAAATATGAAAAATTGCTTCTTTTATCCATTAAAGCAACGAGGGATATGTTTTCAAATTGCCTACAGCACACATTATATTTCCTCCAAGCTAGCTCACGACACGTGGTTTCTTTCATTGGCTACGCGCTGGTGACGTCAAAAGTATGAGGTGGCCACAATAACGTGATTCGACTGTGTAAAATAGGCCATACATCTTATTTCTCTGGTTAGAGACTAGGATAGTTTGTCAATGTATGGAAAGCGGCAGGACGAATTGCGAAGGAGGTGCTGGTAAACAAAATGCATGAAAAAAGATAGATGGGAAGGTACAGAAGCAGTTCAAACGGTCGCGGTTCTTAAGGATCTGTGAAGAATGAATGCAAGACCTGTGGATTGGTCGAGAACGATGGATATACTGCTGCGTGGCATCTCTGGGCAAAATGATCCATTAAACTGATTATGATAAATAAAGAGTTGGACTCTCAGTTTTCCCTTTCATAGTTTCACAAGGATAAAATTTTAATAGTAGAGCGATGATGATTCTAGCAACACATCCCATGTTGTTCATTATATTTGGCGTTTGTTTTAGAGATTATCTAATAAAATTATATTCTTGCATTTTTAGTATTCCGTAATGTAATGAACACATCAAGCAAAGTAAAGAACACGCGAGCTGTGTAGCTATTTTTTTTAGCCAAACTGCATAAATGATGAAGGTCAGAACAATGAGGAGGGAATGCAGGTAGGTGGAGAAATTACTCATAAGACAGAATAGATGAAATATGGATGGCCGTACCATTGCGACTTGCAACTACGTACGTGAAGGTTTTATCGAATTAAAAGTTGATAAATATGTCCACATTATTTATAAATATGAAATGTAAATGTATGACTTTGTTTGAAAATGTAATTTCACACTACTACGGGTTCCCTATAAATATTGCTCTCAACACATTGAGGCACCGTTAACATGCATTTACTACTAACTACTAATATATTTAAGATGATGTTCACTTGATATTAGGTAGTTTATTTCTTGACTTGTGCTTTTTTCGAAGGGAGATCGGAACTTGTCAGGTCATTATGGCTTTTTTCTGATCCCTCTAGCTGCTATATATGTCTATTAATTCGTTATTTCTAATGAGTATGTTGTATGTGTATGATTACAATTAAACCAATGACTTGAATTGAAATGAATGATAACTTAAACTTTATAACTTTTTGAAACCACAGAGAAATCAATCCTCATATTTTGGGAGGAACAGGTATGCTGACGTGGCGAGAGCTTTTTTATGGGACACAACGAATCAGAGGCAGTATATTAACGCTTGGGAAAGTATTTACTTCAATAGGTATATTGAGTTATGGTGTTGGTAGATTTGTTTACAAGCTTAAAAATATTCAAGAGGACGATCTGTGATTTAGCAGTTCCCCAAACCCCAAAAACGCTTGTGTTGCACTTTAAGGAATTCAATTAGTATACCCTTAATTTTTCGGTAGGACTTTCCAGAGTCGGCACTTAGTTTCAGTAGAATGCAGAAGTTTTAGTAAGGCAGGAAATAATTATTGTACAACTTCTTCATGCATTCTTCTTTAAATGACTTGACACTGTAGGACAGTTGATTTCTGTAGGCCGTGTAGCTCGTCATTAAGCTGAAAGGAATTCATCTGCAATTATTACACATCCGGTTTTCCTTTTTCTGACAATTTCAAATGCACAGTTCGTAATGTTCGTGTATATATGGCTGACTGAACAGTACATAAATCAGTTCTTAAATACTTCAGCTACAGTGAAAGTAGAGTCACCATAAAAACTTACTTACGGTTAGTCTTTATTGAGCGAACACTTTCAACAAGTCACAACTACAACTCAATTAACTTAATCCAACTAATGTGAGTATTAACTCACATTAGTTGGTTACAGAAAACTAAGTTGTAACAGAAGGCATTTTAGTAACAGAACACTTGATTAAGGAAAAACATTAAAGATATAACACGCAGCTTCAAATAGTTCAATTAAACCAAGCCGCTTCCATGAATATAGCATTATAAAATCCACCATCTCCGCACGTTTGCTGCTGCTCAAACAGTAAAATGTCTTCCAGTTCTCATCGGACACATACACATGTCTTACTCTCCTACCTCAAGGTGTTGCCAGCCATACTCATGCGAGAAAGAAGATATCACGTTAAGTTTGAAAAACACTAAAGGAGAATGAATTCAAATTTACATGGAGATAGTAACCAAAAAGGAAACATAAATTAGAGTATAAGTCATAAGCTCTTGCGTAATATCTAATAGAGACAAAAGCAACTTACTCCTGTTTCTTAGTTCGCACTTCTCATCCAGTGGCCGAAATTTCGAGAGTGTTCTTTTCTTTCTCCTCGTTCTGATGCTTCTGAGTTTATATCTCCGGTCAATACAAAAGTGTTGTGTTTGTTTTCCTACTGCTGGTTCTCTTCCTTACCTGGATCCACCTGCCATAAATGAAGTACTAGACCCTGCTTGTCTTCTTAGATGCTCTGCTTGATTTTTAGCTTGTGGTGAACGACCACCATGGGCAAATCCAGTTGTTATAAATAGTGGCTCTCGCCTAAATTAAGGATATTGATTCCACGAAGGGCATGGAGTTGCGCTGTAAGACAAGCGCACCACCCATACATAATCAGTAAGTCGATGCCTGGCCCTCCTCGTGTGACAAGCTAGAAGGCTACGCCTCTAACCACTCGGCCATGGAGGGACCTTAGATATAAATGGAGGTAGTTAAACACCAAATCAAACCTCATTTAGCTAGCTAGAGAGCATTCCGGGCAAAGTCAGAAAATAACGTTTTAAAACAAAGATTTATACACTGGCGGAAAGTGAAAAAAGAACACCAAGAAGGAAACGTCTGATACCAACGAAACTTATACAGCATAATAACGGAATACAGAGAATAACGTGATCAAAACATTAAGGCAAAATACAGCTGCATTTCCTGGTAAACTGAAAAATAACATTTCCATGTAACATGGTTAGTACGAGGTTGAACCGCCATGAACTGCGTCACATTGTGCAATTCTGGCATGGAGTATGTCGTACAGATGTTGGATGTAAGTTTGGGGTATTGAGTTCCAAGCATCCTCAATCTGGACACGTAAATCGGGGATAGTCGTGGCTGGCCGTGGAGACCGGATAAGTCGTTGGCCCATAAAATCCCACACGTGCTCAATGGGGGACAAATCCGGTGAATGTGCAGGCCATGGAAGTTATCTCACACTCTGAAGTGCATGTTGCGTTGCACGTGCCGTGTGTGGGCGTGCGTTATCTTGCTGGAAAACACCACGATGGACCGACCTAACAAATGGCACAACAACGGGCTGAATGATGTTGTTGATGTAGGAGGTGCTGTTTAACGTACCCGGTACAAACACTAGTTGTGTACGGGAGTGATAGCTGATCGCTCCCCACACCAGGAGACCAGGTGTAGGCCCTGTGCGTCGCTCGCGGATGCAAGAAGGGTGGAGAGGCTCCCCTGTGCGTCTGCGAACATGCATACGGCCATCGGAGGCTCCCAAGCAGAATCTGCTTTCATCGCTGTACACAACAGATCGCCATTGCGTTCTCCAGTGCAGACGTTGGCGGCACCACTGCAGCTGTTCCTAACGGGGGCTGGAGTCAGAGGCACACATGCCAGTGGCACACGTGCACGTAGTCCTGCATCCAGTAGACGGTTGCAGATTGTTCGCACAGTCACCTCAGGTGCAACGGCAGCTCGGATTTGCGTCGCAGTGGATGATCTGTTTGACAACGCCGCTCCTTTTATGCGTCGATTGGTTCGCTCATCAGTTCGTCTGTGACTCCCGGTTCCACGTCTTCTATTGTGGGAATGTTCCTCGGACCATCAACGCCCCCATCGTACCACCCCCGATACTTCCCGTCCAATTCGCTCCGCAATACGACGATACGACCACCCGGCCTCGCGGAGTCCGACTAGACGACCTCGCTCAAAGTCTGATAACTGCAGAAATCGTACACGACTTCGATGTCCAGGCATTGCAGCTTCTTCAGGGTCATCGCTTGTGTCCGTACGCCGACGTCTGATTACATTCACTTCGCCATACTCCTTAAATACCACCGACGATAATTTGCATATTATGCCGTGCTGTGGCGTAAGCGCTCACCGGTTGGTCCCGAAATTAACATCACACCTACGTAAACTCGGCTCCATTAACATATGTAAATTTCATGATCGTCCGCCAATTCCTTCTTGGTGTTCTTTTTTCACTTTCCGCCAGTGTATTTGGTTCATTGTAACAGCATACAGGTGTTTTTTGTTGTTTTTAAATTGGGTGTTTAACAACAACAATGAGCAGCTCAGTGGTCTATAAGTAGTAGCCCGTTCCTAATTTAGGGCCACTGGATCCAGGAAAGGGAAATAACCCGTGCCATAATACAACAGATCCTTAATGCCCCACAAGGATTCGAACCCGGACGGATTTCGGACTAATGATCAGAAGCCATCGCTTAGACCCCTGCGCCACCGGGGTAGCAATATGTGTTTAAAATTCTGCAATTCGTAAATGACAGAAATCAGAACATTTGTTGAAATGAGATAGCTATTTATTTTACATACATATGTATTTTTAGTAATTCTGTAATTTAGAGAATATATGATGTCCCGAGAAATGTAACAAATAATATGAAAGCTATTTTTTCCTGATAGAGTCAATACATATCATGAAACATCATTTCTTTTTAACTTCCTGACAGATGCAGTGAATGGTTCTTCTTGTTTTACGCTTTCCAACCGTAGGTTGAAGAAGCGCATATGCTCCTGGAGTAAAAATGGTACGATTTCGATGAAATTTTAGCATGTGGTAGAGGACCACCTGGGGACGAACCCATTTGAAAATGGGACAAATGAGGTCCAAGTCATGACGTAGGAGCTCGATCCATTCCATTGCACTTATGCGTCAAAACGTGCGTAAATATGGTTCGATTTCAAAGAAATTCTACTATGTGGTAGGGGACCACCTGGGGACGAACCCTGTTAAAAATGGGTGAATTGGGGTCAAAGGTCAGGACATAAGAGCGGGATGCATTCCATTGCCCTTATGCGTCATAACGTGCGTAAAAATGGTTCGATTTTGATGAACTTTCAGTATGTGGTAGGGGACCACCTGGGGACGAACCTTATTGAAAATAGATTAAATGGGGTCAAAGGTCAGGACATAGGATTGCGATCCACTCCATTGCCCTTATCCCATATTATTAAGGTGGACGTCAAGTAATTTTGCTTCCCATACTTCCAATGGAAAAACTTTTGTACACATTTCCTTCACAATTCATATCTTTCCAAGGATGAAAATTTGAACATCGATTAAAATAACTTTATTACAACTTGGAATACTTAATATTTTCTAAAACATAACCATAATTACATTAAAAATCAATAACTTTTCCTTTGGTGGTGTTGAAAATAGAAACCGCATGGCGCGACCTGTACTTTGATGACGTCAGTAGACAAACAAATGTTGGATTGCATAATTATGGTTATGTTTTAGAAAATATTAAGTATTGCGAGTTATAAAATGAAGATATTATAATCGATGTTCAAATTTTCATCCTTGGGAACGCATTAGTTGGGAAGAAAATGTGTACAGAAATTTTTCCATTCGAAGTAGAGGAAGCAAAATTACTTGACGTTCACCTTAAAGGAGTGTAACGTATACTCTATATTCACTTTCCTTTTGATTTTACTATCTCTAGTTATTTTATTTTACTATGTAAATTATCTTCCTACTGAACGAAATATTATTTCACCCGCTGAATGAGATCTGGCAATGAGCGTAAGTCATGACGTGGTGGTAGCTCGTATATAGGCGCGTTCATCGAAGGTTGTTGTGGGTGGAGGTGTTGTTGAGAGGTTGGAGGTGTTGTGTTGTGTGTGTTGTGTTGTTGCGTTGGAGTTGAGGTTGTGTTGGAGTTGTGTTGGTGGTGTGCGTACTATAAGAGGAAAGTTTATTCATTATTATGTACAAGATATATGAGTGCCTTAGTTGACCACGAGTCTGGGAAATAAATAGTTGTTCAGTAAGTTCAGTCTTTCTCAATTCTTAGTTTTGTCAGACCTGTGTCTGGCTGTTAGGTTTATGACTTTGATTACTTAATATAAATAACCAGCGTTGAGACTTTGTTTAAGTTCATAATTAACGAGTAACAACACCCTTTTGGGAATTCATTAGTTTGAAGCTTAGAGCATTGTTCATTCATAATAATTAGCTTAGCAAAAAGAATATTAAAGCTAATACATTATAATTGGCGCCCGAACTTTTCTCGAACACGAGATCCTGACTATTATTACCCATGGCTTCTTTACCTGAGACAACTTCAAATTTCCACCATCCGGCAAGTCTCGAGGGTAATGGTGTTTGTTTGGACAATTTGTACGAAGCCTGTGGCTCTGACTTGGATATGAATGATCTGCACATACCCAAGCATTCTTCACCATTTCGGAATGCACCAGCTTCTTATCACTCTGAGTCGCGGGTCGTAGCTGAGGGAGTTCAATCCCCTCAGCGAAGCAGAATGCTTGCTCATTTCGTGCCGCATGCAGGAACAATTTATTTCAATGGTTTGGAGGGGTCTTTAAAGTTCCTCGAAGATCTGGAAGATCATTTTGATCTCTATAATATTCCGGAAGACTGCAAGGTCCAAATTGCCGGAACTTGCTTGAGGGATACCGCCAAGACCTGGTATCGGCAGTGGCGAGGGTCGAACCCGGATTCTCATTATGAGAATTTCCGTGCAGAATTCTTGGAGGTCTTTCCTTTCGGCCTCAGTCGAGCTAGCCTTGCTCAACAGCTGTTTTCTCGTCAGCAGGGTCCCAATGATAGCCCTGTTGCATTTGCGTTGGAAACTACACGCCTATATAATCTATGGGATCCACATGCCAGTCATGTTGACATGTTGGATACCCTCGTACAGCAGCTCGACCCATTCTTACAAGATTTTCTTGAGGTTCGACACCCTACCACTATTCATGAATGCCTTCGCCTCATACGCACGTATGAAGAGCGACATGGCAAACGTGCTTCAACTCACCATGCTCGGGCACCCCGCGAGGCTTATTCCGAAAACCCTCAGCGGCATAATAGACAAAACTTTCAGCGCGAGCATACACAAGTGCCCACCCAAGCTTCATACGTTCCACCACACAGAAGAGTGGCGAACCAACAACGAGTTTCGGAGCAATATTCGGGATATCGTCATAATGCACAGTATGCTCGACCCCGTTCCACTCAGCAGCATTCGGAACGTTATCATGCTCAGGGCAATAATAATTTTTCTGCCCGTGCTGAGGGCAGACGTAACGAATATGAAACTGTCAACAGACACGCGGAGTTCCCGACGCAGGGTTCACGCAATTTTCCTTATCGTGAAAATTTTCCCGATACCCGGCAGGGTCGAGGTTTCCGACCACATGATAACACCACCAGAATTCCTTTAAACTTCCACAGGAAGTAGACGAAGGGTCGGTCCTTCTTCCTGATACCTAACATTCTGACCCTAAAACAGTATTAGTGACTGTTCAAACTCCTCAGTTGCCTGATGTATTCTTGACACTTGAAGACGTTATTGTCGAGACAAAGTTCGACACTGGGTCTGAAATATCAGCCCTAAATACAAAGTTTTGCAATGACGTTTTTTCTGCAATACACGTTCAGCCTGCAACGCAGTATTTGCGAGGTGCCAATAATGAAATCTTCAGTATCGCAGGAACTGTCACAATATCTTTAGGGCTGGGAAAAGCTCGTTTTACACATTCTTTCCTGCTTATAGACGAGCTACCCGTGAAATGTCTCATGGGTATGGACTTTATTAACAAGTTTCAAATAACTTTGAATTTTGTGCAACATGTGATTTCCTTTCCGGAACCTGTCAGAAATGATTCCCATGGTTCCTGTAGATATTACGAGTTTATTGTTGAGTGACCAATTGAATGAGGGGCAACGAGACCAGCTTTCTCTCCTTTTACAGGAAAGCCCTGGTTTATTTTCGGATCAACCTGGTTTCACACAGGTGGTTTATCATGTTATTGACACTGATGGTTCGAAACCCATTGCGACGAAACCTTACCCTTGTGCTCCACATAAAAAACAGGAAATGCAACGTCAAATTGCGGAAATGATTAAGCAGGGCATAATCAGGGAATCAACAAGTGCCTGGGCTGCTCCTGCCTTCTTGGTTCCAAAGAAACAACCAAATGAATTTCGTTTCGTGACAGATTTTCGCAAACTCAACCAAGTCACAAAAACGATCAATTATCCCCTACCTGTCATGTCACATATTCTAAATGACTTGTCGTCAACCAAATGGATGTCAACTTTGGATTTGGCGAGTGGATATTGGCAGGTGGCAGTACATCCGGACTCTGTCGATAAAACAGGCTTTGTGACTCCTTTTGGGGCCTATGAATATTTACGTATGCCTTTTGGTTTAGCTTCTGCACCTGCTACTTTCCAAAAGCTTATGGACACGGTTCTCAGACCTGTCCTGGGTCCCCATGTGCATGTCTATTTGGATGACATTATTATAACATCAGAGACTTTTGACGAGCACCTTTCTCTGCTCAAACAGGTGTTCCAACTTATATACAATGCTGGCTTGACGTTAAAACCTAGTAAATGCCAGATAGCGCGGGACGAGATTGTATATCTGGGGTTGAAAATTACTCCCCATGGTTTATTCACTGATAATGAAAAAATTAGGCCTATTGTTGACTTTCCTCGGCCTAAAACAGCAAAAGAACTATCCCGCTTTCTGGGAATGACCGGTTGGTATCAGCAGTTCGTCTCCGCTTATGCTACAATATGTGAGCCGTTGTATGCTTTAAAGCGTAAATACAAGAAGTTTATTTGGACACCTGAAGCTAACGCTGCATTCGAAACACTGAAGTCTGCATTGACTCAGCCTCCGGTGTTGGCTTTCCCAGATCATTCTAAGGAATTTGATATTTATACTGATGCATCCGGAGTTGGTCTTGGTTGCGTTTTGTCACAAGCTGGGCATCCAATAGCTTTTGCGTCTCGTACTTTAGCCAAAGCTGAACGCAATTATTCAGCTACGGAACGTGAATATCTTGCTGTTGTGTATGCACTGAATAAATTTCAATGTTATCTTAACGAATTGACAGTTAACATAATTACGGATCATTCTGCCCTTCAGTATTTGAATTCTGCTAAGCACCTATCTCAAAGACTTATGAAGTGGGCTCTGAAGTTACAAGAGAGCAATATCAAAATTTCATATCAGCCAGGTAATAAGAATCAATTACCGGACGCATTATCTCGCGTTCCGATTAGTGGGGTCCCCACAGAAACTACTCCTGGATGTCAGCCTTTACTTCTAATAGCTGATATAACATCCAGAGAGCAGATAATGGCAGAATTAATAAATGATCCAGATTTTGGGGATATTTACAATTTTTTGCTTGCGGGTTCGCCCCTACCACGTGATCCTTCTCTGGCTGGAAGGTCACAACATTTTGAAGTAATAGAGGGTCTTCTTTATTATACAAAGTCTCGGACCACTAGGGCAGAGTTTCGCCCATGTATTCCGCGAAACCTTAGAATGGCTCTTTTAAACGAATTTCATGACAAACCTCTTGCAGGCCATTTAGGTATTCGCAAGACCCGTTGTAAATTGCGGGATGTTGCCTATTGGCCTGGCATGTACCAAAGTGTGCTCGCATACGTTCAATCATGTCACTTGTGTCAGATTAATAATTACCGTAATGTACGACCGGCCGGTCACTTGAAATCTAGTTCAAGTTCTCATGTATTTGATATTATTTCCATAGATTTATTGGGACCTTATCCATTATCTGTTAAAAATAAAGCTCGTTACGTTTTAGTACTAACTGATAATTTTTCTAAATGGGTTGAAGTTTTTCCCATTAAAGCCGCTACGGCTGAGATTATTTGTAATGTCTTAGTTAATGAAGTATTTTCTAGATATGGTGCACCTAATACAGTAGTTTCGGATAATGGTCCTCAATTTATTTCTGACATTTTTGAAAGAATGTGTGCGAGATTACACATTAAACATAAATTCATTTCCCCATATCATCCCCAGAGTAATCCGGCGGAACGTGTTAACCGAACGTTAGTGAAAATGATTGCGACTTTTGTAATGGATCACCATGAAAGATGGGATGACCATTTAGAACTTTTTGCGTTCGCCCTCCGCTCGTCTGTCCACGAGTCTACTAAAATTACTCCTGCAGAACTTTTTCTGGGTCGCAAAATTAAAACCCCTTTTGAAAATTTAACGGGGATTATCGACGAACTAAATCAGCGACCAACTCCGCAATCAGTACGAATCATGGCAGAAAAAGCTCGTGTTGCAATGCTAGGAGCACAAGCGGCTCAAGCACGATATTATAATTCTAGGCGTAGGGAACCAGATCTTGTCGTTGGAGATCTCACTCTCGTGGAAACGCACTTCCAGTCTTCTGTTTCGCATACTTTAGTGAAGAAATTTGCACCCAGCTACGAAGGTCCGTATCGGGTGGCAAATGTCTTTGACAATAATATTGTTCTGGAAAAACCGAACAACAATTTTCAATATGTACATGTTGATCAATGCCGCAAGTATCACGAACGGAATATCGGTTTCATTATCAATCCTACTCAGCCTTCTGTTCCACAGACTCAAGAATCTATATCTCATGTTCAACCGCCGGAAATTGTGGACGAACCACCGAACATTTTTGACGAATCACCAGTGATTTTTCCTTCACCCTCCCCTCCTCCAGCCGAGTTTCTACACACGCAACCTGATTCTCCCATGAGACCAAGGCTCGAATCGAGTTCGTCGAATACGAGTATCGTTCCTTTCCCTCCAACCATTGCCAAGACTATTGCTGCGCCGTTTCCGGCTCACCCTGCATCAACGCGGGATACTTCTTCTTTGAATACCTCATCGGAAAGTATTCCTGTGGGCAAATCTAAACATCGCCCTGCACGACCGCTGAATTACAGCAGCGACTCGGAGGCGTCGGACATTTCTGATTTGTCAGTTATGAATCCTACTTTTAATATTCCACACCGTCCAGCACCACCAAAAGCTGGGCGCAAACGTGACTTGTCTCCCCAATCTGCTTCGCCGCAACAGCGACGAAGGCAGAAATCTTTGCATCCACCCGGGTTTCGCCCCTGGAACCTCCGTTCAGGGCAAACAGGGCCGATGCCTGCTACTACTATCATGCCCCGTGGGCGTAAACGAAAGCAAGCGATGTGGCCGGAGACACGTCCGTCCAAAAGGATACTGGAAGGACACAACGGGCCCCAGCACCAAGGGACTTCATATCCAAAGCCTGGGGGAGCCCGTTCCTATCAGCCGCAGCAGGGATTTCCGGACCGCCAGACTTCAGATGTTCCTGACCGTTCTTCTCAGCAGCAGGGATTTCCGGACCGCCAGACTTCTGACGTTCCTGACCGTTCTTCTCAGCCGCAGGGATTTCCAGACCGCCAGACTCCTGACCGTTCTTCTCAGCCGCAAGGGATTCCGGACCGCCAGACTTCTGACCGTTCTTCTCAGCCGCAGGGATTTCCAGACCGCCAGATTCCTGACCGACAACAGACCGATGTTCCATTACCGTCCCGGAAGAGATCCAAGCCACCTGATTTCACCAGTCCCATTAGGCCTGGAAAACGTTACCGCACTAGAATTTTTTATGCGTCCTCGAGATAAGTAAGTTCTCGTGGACAGGTTCTTTTCTCAGTTTGTTGTTTTTCCTGCACGACCAGTTGGCGTGTCAGAATTTCTTTTTTTTCGTGTGGGCCTATGCATTCTTTTTTGTGTATATATGTGTTTTTTTTTTATATTTCTTCTATGTCCATCTACTAATCCACTTTTTTTGTATATATCTATGTGCTTAGGGGTAAAATAATAAAATTGTTACTGTTAGGCAGCTCCAGGTAAATTTCGCTGCTGATACAGTTGTTCTGTATTTCAACGAATGAGGCGAACGTAATTTGAAATGAAAATAGTAAAATTGTTACTGTTAGGCAGCTCCAGGTAAATTTCGCTGCTGATACAGTTGTTCTGTATTTCAACGAATGAGGCGAACGTAATTTGAAATGAAAATAATAAAATTGTTACTGTTAGGCAGCTTCAGGCAATCTTCGCTGCTGATACAGTTGTTATGTATTTCAACGAATGAGGCGCACGTAATTTGAAATTAAAAAAGTGATTCCTGCTAGGCAGAATAAAAGGAAAGTATGCCGATGCAGCTTTGGTTTGTTCTACACTACAAATTTCACAGTCGAATACAGATTCGTAAATTGTCATGCCAAGTTGATAATGTAAATACGGCTACCACCAAACAAATCAAAAAAGAGATCGAGAAACGTCAATCATCGAAATGTAAGACTTACACTCCAAAATTGATAGGTTTTTCGGACATAAAAAAAAGAAAAAAAAAGAAAAAAAAATTAAGGAGGAGATGATGTAACGTATACTCTATATTCACTTTCCTTTTGATTTTACTATCTCTAGTTATTTTATTTTACTATGTAAATTATCTTCCTACTGAACGAAATATTATTTCACCCGCTGAATGAGATCTGGCAATGAGTGTAAGTCATGACGTGGTGGTAGCTCGTATATAGGCGCGTTCATCGAAGGTTGTTGTGGGTGGAGGTGTTGTTGAGAGGTTGGAGGTGTTGTGTTGTGTGTGTTGTGTTGTTGCGTTGGAGTTGAGGTTGTGTTGGAGTTGTGTTGGTGGTGTGCGTACTATAAGAGGAAAGTTTATTCATTATTATGTACAAGATATATGAGTGCCTTAGTTGACCACGAGTCTGGGAAATAAATAGTTGTTTAGTAAGTTCAGTCTTTCTCAATTCTTAGTTTTGTCAGACCTCTGTCTGGCTGTTAGGTTTATGACTTTGATTACTTAATATAAATAACCAGCGTTGAGACTTTGTTTAAGTTCATAATTAACGAGTAACAACACCCTTTTGGGAATTCATTAGTTTGAAGCTTAGAGCATTGTTCATTCATAATAATTAGCTTAGCAAAAAGAATATTAAAGCTAATACATTATAGGAGCAATTCTTGTATGTATGTAAATTTATTTTGAAAACGGCTCTAAGGATTTTGATGAAAGTCGTTAACCTACCGTTTTCAGGTACTAGAAATCGATTTAGCTTGAAGTCGACTTTAGGAAAATTCGTTTAGTGGGTTAAATAACCACCTCGAATTACCACGTTTTCAGTGTAGTGTCATGGCGTCGAGCCATTAGACGTTGGCGCGCGGTCACGCCATCTGTCTCATTACGTCACGCGTTGTGCGTGGTTCCTATTAAAGTTTTGTGACGTCACACTCTTACGAGCAGATGGTCGCAATTCCCATCTGCCTGATTACGTCACGCGTTTTGTGCGCATGTTCGTCCGCACGATAACTCACGTAAAATACGTTCGATTTCGATGAAATTTTAGTATGTGGTAGGGGAACACCTGGGAAGGAACCCTATTGAAAGTGAACGAAATGGGGTTGAAGGTCAGGACATAAAAGCGGGATCCATTCTATTGCTCTTATGAGTCATAACTAACGTAAAAAAGGTTCGATTTCAATTAAATTTTAGTATGTGGCAGGACACCACCTGGGGACAAAACCTATTGAAAATTGGCGAAATAGGGGTCAAAGGTCAGGACATAGGAGCGGAATCACTTACATCGCCATTATGCATCATAACTTCCGTAAACATGTTTCGATTTGGATGAAATGTTAGTATGCTGTAGGGACCTGCCTGGGTACGAATCCTATTGAAAATGGGAGACATTGGGTCAAAGGTTAGGACACAAAAGCGGGATCTACTGCATAGCCCTTATGCATTATAACTTATGTAAAATTGCTTCGATTGCGACAAAATTTTATGTTATTTAAGGTCAGGGCACATGAGTGAGATTTATTCCATAGCCATTTTCCTCATAACTTGATTAATAATTTGAGTAATGATTTCTAATATGTTGGAAAGCGTATCATAAGCAATGCATTGCATGATTTTACTAACTTGTCTTTTTCTTCCTCCCAGGTGCAGTAAATAACATGAAAGAGTTTTTCTTGAGATGTGGTAGATAACATAGAAAATATTTTCTTTTTTCGGATATGTACTGTATATATCATGAAATATTTTTTCTTATTCCTTTTTCATCCTGACGGATGGAGTAAATAACATGATTGATCTTTTCTTTTTCTTTTTTTTTACTGATAATGTTCTAAATACCTTGAAGACCTTTTATGTTTTTCTATTTTCTCTGACAGATGCAGTAAATAACATGAAATATCATTTTTTCCTTTTTATCCTGACAAATGTAGTAAATAACATGAAACATTTTTATTTTTATTTTTTGTGACTAGCATGGAAAATAACGTGAAACATCTTTATTTTTTCTGTGACTGGCATGGAAAGTAACATGAAATATCTTCCCTTCTATTTCCTAACTCACGGTAAACAATGTGAAAGAACGTTTCTTCTAGTTTTCTTGAAAGGTGCAGTAGATAATACGAAATGTCTTTTCTTTTCTTTGTTTTCCCTGAAAGTCACTGCAACTGCAAGTAAAATATCTTTTCTTTTCCATTTCTTTTCCACACAGATGAGGAAAATGACATGAAATATCTTCTCTTTTCTTTTTTGCTGACAGATGCAGTAAATAACATGCAAGATTTTTCCTTTTTCAATTTTTTCCTGACAGAAGCAATATATTACATGAAAAATCTTTTCTCTTTCTTTTCTTTTCTGATATATGCAATAAATAACATGATCTTTATATTATTTCTTTCTTTCCTGATAGACGCGGTAAATAGGGCGAAAGATCTTTCTTTTTCTTCTCTCTTACAGATTCAGTAAATAGCATGAAATATCTTTTCTATTTTCTCCTGACAGATGCGGTAAATAACATGAATAATCTTTTCTTTTTTTTTTTTTTTGATGGGTGTAGTAAATTGTGTGAAAGATCTATTGTTTATTTATTCTCTTAGATGCAGTAAATAACATTAAAGATCATTTCTTTTTCCTGTTAGATGCAGTAACATTAAAAATCATTTCTTTTTCCTGTAAGATGCAGTAAATAACATCAAAGATAATCTCTTTTTCCCATTGGATGAAGTAAATAACATTAAATATAATTTCGTTTTCCTTTTTCCCCTGACAGATGCAGTAAATAACATGAAGGTTTTTTTATTTTTCTTCTTTTTTTCTGATAGAGGCAGTAAATAATGTGAAAGATCTTTTATTCCTATTTTGTCTCTTACAGATGCAATAAATGGCATGAACGATGTTTTCTTTCTCCTTTTGTTCTTCACAACTGTCGTGAATCACTTGAAATATATTTTCGGGTTTCTCTAGGTTTAAAGACTAGGATTAGCATGTCTACCTATAGCATCATTAATTTGAAGCCAAAGGCTCAGGGGAAACGACAGTGGAGAGCCATAGTACTGGTGTCCCGTCCATCCTACATCAAATGCTTGAGCTCTGGCACAGCTCAGAGGATCAGCGACAACCTCGCGCCACTGACGATTCTGTAAATGCGGAGGCCAATAAGTGATGGAATAAAAAGTTTCTGGAAACTGATGTTTCATTACAGAAGAATCTGAATGATGTTATAAATTACAAGTGTCTTCATGAGTGAGTTTCATTATCTGTTCATTGATAAATAAAGATTTATGTGCGATTTGTCACCAGATGAAATTTGGAATATAGCGTGAAATAAAATAAATATGATCTATATATGTGCCTTCCTGTCGTTCTGTGGCATTTTGTAAGTGTCTTGCCCAATATACCGATAATGTATTTATTTCTGTGACGACGGCATAAACACTCATATACCCATTTTCATTATATTTTCGGTGTTTCAAGGAATAACGCATTTCCAAGCAAATGAAGCATAAAAATCATGCCGGTTCGTGCCCGATTTGAGCAGGTGTGACGTATATTTTAGATTAATTTTCCTTTTTTAGTTTATTTCCCTATGTAAATCTTGAGTTTATTCTCAGTATTCTTCACGCTTAACGAAATATCTTTTCTCTCAAACGAATACGTTTGGCAACACAATTGAGGTTGAATGCAAGTGACGTATACCTGTTATAAGATAAGAACAAGAGATAAAAAAGACGACTGATCTGTTGTGAGAGGGGTGTGTTGATAAGAGCGATTATTGAGAGCTATTATTGTGAGCGATTATGATGAGCGTTGTTAAGAAAGTGTTGTACGAGAGAATTGAATAGTGTTGAGATAAATGTGTGGAGAGTTTTTTTCATTCCATTCCGAATAAAGGACTTTTTCCGTAAGTTGACTTCTGTTTACATTTTCGTCTGGCCGTTAAGGTTTGTTTCATTTAGGAACAATTTATTAGTATGTTGAGATTTTAAGTTAGCGTAAAGGTCAAGACTTCCTTTACGCCACACAGGATAGGTTTCCCAGTATTCTTAGGAATGTACCACAGTAATGAACAATGAATAACGATATTTCTACGCTCATAACTAAAATATTAGATCTGTTTCAGGATTAAACGTAAATTAATAGTAACCCTTAAATTTTAAAGTTTCGCGCAGCCAAAATTCTTATGCATTTGCTATCTAGAATATATTTGATTTGAAGAACACTGATTCAAATTACGTTCCATAATGCAAAATAGCTATTAGATTAAAACTGGAGTCTTACGGAAGTGGGTCACAAAAGGAAAAGTTGTTTCAATTGCAAGAGACATTATCGCACAGTACGCTATCCTGTTGGATGATGAGTAAGTGGAACATAATGCCACATGTCATGTTTCTAAACACGTTTTTTTTTATTGGAATTTTAACGACCACCGTGAGCAACTCAATGGGCTATAAGCAGTCGCCCGTCCCTAATTTAGGGTCACTGGTTCCAGGGAAAGGAAAGAGCTAGTGCCGTAAGACAAACACAACATCCATGCCTCACCGGGATTCGAACCCGGGCCCCGTTCGGACGAATGATCAGAGGCCATCGCTTAGACCACTGCGCTATCGGGGCGGCCACGGTTGTTTTGCCGTTGTGTCTTTTCAATTACAGAGGCAGTAGCAGTAGGATATCTTTCAATGCTTCTCTTGATCTGTTATGGTGAATTTGAACTTCTTCAAAAGGAAGTAACTACTCCAAGATTGCTTACATTGCAAATCAAGACATACTGCAAAATTATGCTAACCACCAAACACTTTGAAAATAACATAAAATTTTGATAAGAGCTGTGCCCTTGCTTTCCCTTTTCCTTTTTGCATAACCTTCGTATTTGACCCAAGGCGATGAAAAGTTCAGTGAAGTTCTTTCTCAATGAGGTGATGGATAGCGTAAACTTGAATAAGCGATTGCACCACGTATTCGCCTCTCAGATATATTACCCTTATCATTCCTTTTGACATTCTGAAAACTTCATCTTTTGAAAACTATCCATTTGAAGACGAGAAAGCGTAAATATGTTTTACAGAAATTTCTATACATGGGATCTACAGGATAAAAAAGGAATAACTTTTTAGATCGTTTTGTTTGCTTGTTCGAATATATTCATTACACAAGCAGAAATACTCATCTAAGATAAAATAATTTATGATAAAAAGCTTTGAAAAAACTAAAATATGACCAATATTTTAAATCAAATAGGATTCTGAACAGCAGCACTAAACAACTACAGTTAAAAATACATCAGCATGTTATATATCACTTTGTACTTAAAGGATGTTCTTGTTTAAAACTTTTACCCTTATCATTCATGAAATGAAGATTTATATTATTAAATATCGTTAAATATATTTACAAGAAAGAAAAGATTTAACGATTGAAGGGGAAAAAGCCGGAGATAACCGAAAACTACATTTGGACAACGGATATCTAGGAAAAAACTGAAGATAACCGATACCTACACTTTGGACAGAAGATATCGAGCAAAGGTCACATTAATGAAGAAATTAATTGACGTATAAAACTTGGTTGGAGAACATTTGGAAGAAACAGTACAATTTTAAAGAGCAATATGCCATTACGTCTTAAAAGAAAAAGTATTTAATCAATGTATCCTTCCATTGCTTACGTACGGAGCTGAGACATGTACCTTAACTACAAATGACATACAAAGGCTGGAGACAATAGCTGGTTGTGGAAGAAGCTTTGGGAAACTTTCGTCCAAAAGTGGATTGATAACGGTTGACAATGATAATGGTGATTGTTTAAAAATGAACTCATCTTCTGAAACTGCCACAATCTTGTTTTATTTTTTCGATTTGACTTCGGTATGTGTCATCTCATTGCGTCTTGCTTTAATTTCTTTCCAGAAATATTGTCTCAATATCACCCACGGTTTTTCTCAGAGTGCATTAAAATTTTCGTAAATAAATAAAAATATTTTTGAACAGTTACATTATATAGTTAGAACTCGCGTCAGCAAAACATCTTCTGTAAGTGAAGACATGGGATTTGTTTAAAAGATATCTCTAAAAGGGCTAGCCTATTTCTCAAATAAATTCTTCCCCGAATTTCACTGCTTCTGTGCCGCCGGAAGGAATCAAGATTAAATATCGCAAGCTTCTCTCTCATGTATTAATTTAATTAACTGAAAAGTTGATTATTGACGAGAAACATCTAACGCAAATCATCACAACAGCGAAATACCCTTCACGAAACCTCAGGTTTAAGAAACAAGAGAAAATAAATCTGGAATTGGGTGAATGCTTTAAATTTAATTCAAATGCTGTTGGTTGCTTGAATACCGGAAAATATTGATGCTTCCTTTCATGATATCCTGCAGTTATCGATGTTTATTAAGAGATTCAAGATGCTATTAAAATCCATTGAAAACACGAGAGTGAGAGTGATTTAAATCACAGGTTTCATATTACAAGGATCCAAAATATCCATTAACTGTTTTGGGTTATTTACGTGTACTAAAGACAATTCGTTTTCCAATCTTTATTGCCCTTTGAATGGTTTGATACCAGTTCTGATACTACACTTTTTTTAGTAATAATATGTGTCTTTGCTACGTACACTGGAGTGCATAAATTCAAGAAGTTTCAGGTTTTAGTGGGTTTTTTTTTTAAATGAGACAGAACTTTTCCATCAAACTAAGCAAGTGTATTTGTGATTATTTTTTTTATCGGGGGTTTAACAACCATTGTGAGCAACTAATTGGGTTATAAGCAGTCCCCCTTTTCCAATTTAGGGCCGCTGGTTCCAGGGAAGGGGGAGAGCCAGCTCAGTTTGACAAACACAACATCCATGTCTCACCGGAATTTGAACACGGAACCATCTCGAAGGAATGGTTAGAAACAAGGCTTAGACCACTGCGCTATTGCACAAATATTCCTGATTACCACAAATTGCCGTCCTGGTTGCGGCATTTTGTGATAATTCAGTGAGTAGTGATATCCTGGGAATATCTTCTGACGTCGCTCCTAATATACAAATTAGGGGCAAGTAATAAAGGGCTCCTCTGGCATCTAACTTTCTCTCGTGATTAAGTGCCTCTAGTGGCGCAGTTTTCAAAGCAAGCTAGGCTTGTGACCGTTCGTCTGAGTGGGCCAGGTTTTCGTTCCGGGTGATCTTGGGAGGTGCGGTTTTCTTAAGGTGTTAGATCTCTCCATTTCCTGGAATACGTGGCACTAAATTACAGACCCATTACTTCTTATAAACCTTACAGTTGCTCAGAATTTTCGTTAAGCCCTGAAATGAACACACCTATTTGTCATAGAATTAAAATGCCAACGTTTACCACAATCAAATGTTTATTATACATCGACTATAATATTTTCGCAGAGCTTTTGGCTCGTCATCATCAGGAGAAATGCAGCGTAAACATTCAAATCATTGTGACATCATCAGAGTTCTGACGGTCACGGATGAGCATGGGCGTTGAGGTTGTCTTAAGGTATTAGATCTCTCCATTTTCTGGAAAAAGTGGCCGGATGATTGTGGCTGTCATAACTCTGATGATGTCACAATGACTTAAAGGTATACGCCCATCAATTCGTCCTGATTATACCGAGCCAAACGCTGTGAAATACTATAGTCGATGTATAATAAAACTTTGATTGTGGTAAACGTTGGTATTTTCATTCCATCTCAACACCACAAGTTCTGTAGTCATAAGTTATACACGGCCGAGTTTCATTATTGTGACCACCAGCTAATATCCAGAGTGACCGACGTGTGCAAAGCGCAGAGCAGCTAGACGGGCTGGGGATGGGTCAATAAGGTGCTGTAAGGTATTCACAGGTATGTGGAGCCATGCTGACCGCAGTGCATGGGACAGCTGCTGGAGAGTGCGTGGTGGAGAATCCATAGAGCGAACAACACGATCGAGGTGGTTCCACAGATACTCAATCAGGTTTACGTCTGGAGAATTAGGGGGCCAGGGAAGTACTTTGAAGTCTTTATCGTGCTCTTCCAAACACTCTCGGAGATTTCTAGCTGTGAGACACATCGCACTGTTGGGCTGGAAGATCCCATCCGCCCCAGGGAAGACAATCATCATACATAGGTGTATGTGGCCTGTCTGCAAGGATGGATTCATAACGAATTCGGTCCATAGTGCCTTCCACAGGTATGAGTGGACGCAGGGAATGCCACGAAAGCATTCTTCAGAGAATAACGCTGATCCCATTAGCTGGTGTTCTTCCAGCAGTGGGGGAAGAGTGTTTGTTCTCCAATGTTTCTCGCCTTATACTCCAACGTCCATCCATTCGATGAAGCAGAAGACGTGATTCATCGGAGAAGGTATTTCTTTGGCAATCAGCGGAGGTCCAAGTCCGATACTGCCGTGCAAAAGTAAGCCTTTTCTGCCGATGCACCTTCGTTATCATAGGTGCAATGAACATCCGTCTGCATCGGAGCCCCATAAGCAGCAGGGTTCGCTGAACTGTCGTTTTACACACACTTCCCATAGTCTTCTGGTTCATTCGGCCAATGACTTGCTAAACTGTAGCGTGTCGATTGGCCTTCATGCACTTTCGAAGAAGCCAACGTTCATCTCTCACATCAATAGCACGTGGTGCTCCGCAGTTTCCACGTCTCTTATTCGCAATGGTGCCATTTGTCCAATCACGATACACTTTAACGACAGCAACACGCGAACAGTTCACAAACTGCGCTGTTTCAGAAATACTGCCACCCGTGTCCTGAAAGCCGATAATCATTCTTTTTCCCCAAATCTGATAAATCGCTTCTTTCATCCATGACTGCAACGAGTGATATGTTTGCAGAATGCCTACAGCACTCCTTATATACCGTCCAAGCCAGCTCACGACGTGTGCCTCCTTTCATTGGCTACGCGCTGTTGACATCAAATGTAGGAGGTAGTCACAATAATGTGACTCGACTGTGTATATAAAATCATTCGTTATTTAATGTCACCGTGAATGCTGTTCTTAAAAATGTAATTGGAAATGTGTTCGCAACCCTATTTGAATGGCGATCAATGATGAAAAGCCAATTGAAGAATTGAAGCGGGTCATAATCATGCAAGGGTTTTAACATTTATAAATGTGATCGAAAGTATCGTATCAAGATTATAGCGACTGTCATCGAATTGGTGAGTATGCATCCGGTAACCATAGATTTCAACCAGGGAACAAGGTAATAAGATTTAATATGAGATGCTCAGTTTGTGTAAAATAAGAAAGAAGGACAAAACACGAACTCTAATTTCGGAGAAGCAAGACAAACTGAATTCAGAAGTAGCACCCATAATATCCAACACACCGAATAATGACGACTAATTGTTTTTTGTTTTGTCTTTCTTCTAATTTTACACAAACTGAGCTTCTCATATTATATCGTCTTCTCATTCAAAACACACTCGTTCAACCGATTATTCTGCCTTCCGTTCTTTCCAACCTATGCCTCAGACGCATTTAAGTATCGAGTTTTCAAGCGGGTGTTAAGCTTAATATACACTAGTGTCCATAGATAATGTAAAAATTGGAAAACCCGATTATTTGTGAAAGACTTGCAATTGCACGAAACTTGAATATATGGCGTGAAATGTAATGTGGAGTCAAGGTGTTCTATACAGATGAGTTACGATGTCATCGGTTTATGCAAAGGATCCGCAGCATGAAACAGCCGTTGCAGAGGTGTGAGTCACAGCGTTTTTGGAGTGTAAAGAAAGGATTCTTAAATAGCAGATTTGTTGTAATGGTTGCTAGACATAATTTAACAAATGAACTAAGGTACAGAGCGAACAGTAGTCTAGAAGTAGGCAAAAGGCAAGTAGAAATTGCAGGATGGCTATATATGCGTCTTTCTGTGGTCTACAGACGGTGGCACGAATTTAAGAATAGGTAATCAATATCCCGACGGACAGCAAAAGAAGGCCTAGGGTTACAACATCCGTGGATGTTCAATATCACCAATTAACAGTGTGGCGGAACAGAACAGCTACACTACACAGCTGCGATCTGCCCTTGCTGCGGGCACAGAAACGGCGGAATGTGCTTCCACAGTGCACAGAAGGTATTATGAAAGATATTTTTATGCTTGGAGACCAGCACTGTGCGTGCCCTTTATCCTCGTCACAGGGGGAAGGTTTGGATTGGACAAGGCTTCATGTCAGTTCGACTGAAAACCAGTGAAGATCAGTACTCTTCACTGATGAGTCCAGATTTTATTTACAGTGTGATTTCAGGCAAGCTCTGATTTAGAAAGTTAAGGATTCCCAATTATTCCTCTAAGACCCGTGAAAAGAACACTTGTGGCTCATGGCCCTAGTAGTGCGGAACATATTTAGGTGGACGCATAGATTTCAGTGTGGTTCCAAGGGTAGTCATGAATGCTCGAAACCGGAGGGATGATATTCTGGACATCTATGTTCGCCCTTATGCAAGTGCCGCTTGACATACATTTCTTCTAAATGACGATAACGTTCATCCCCATCGATTGCAGCTGGTAGAACAATATCTTCAAGAAGAGACCACTGTCAGCTCTCCCGATCTTAAATTGATCGAGAATGTGTCGGACACTCAAGGGACACGTGTTTTTGCTTTCAAATACATCCGCAAAATCTGTAGGGGCTTAGAGAAACTTTGCACTAGGAATGGTTGTAGGTACCTACAGAGTTTTTAGATACCATCATTAACAGCATAAAACATCGCTGAGTCCTGCACCACACTTCTTGCTGAGGTATTTCAATTTGTATTTCACCTAGTTCTGTATGTGGTCATTTTTGTCAGAATAAAATGTTTCTTACGATGCGATTTAGGGTTCTTTTCAAAGGACCCTAAATCACATCGCAAGAAACTATGATTCAACTTTTCACCAAATTTATTACATTTTGTCGCATATTTTTGTTTTTCCTGTTTCTTCCTTAATTTATGGTAACCAGAGCATATGTGATGCTTCAAAACAATGTTTGAGAAAATTTAGCAAAGATTGAAAGAATACCCAGCTATACCTGAAAAGGAAAGGAGAAGTGTTTTTAAATCGCCTGACTGTAACCGATTGCGTCAACTGAAGCCATTGGATATTCAGTATCCAGCTTATAAATTTTCAGGAAATTTCGAGAGTTTTTCAGTCCGAGAAAGCACTTGAATACTTGCGTTTTTTTCGATTTTTACTTCTCAACGAAAGTCTAAGATGTAAGAAGTATACTCTAATTTAACTTTCATTTTTAGTTCCTTTTTCTATGTAAATTTGAGTTCGTTCCCTTTAGCACTTTTTAACTTTAACGTGATATCTTCTCTCTCACACGAATACGGTTGGCAAAACTTTAGGTCTGTGAGAGTGACGCATGCTTGTTGCGATAAGAATAAAACGAGATATATAATGGCTACGCAGCAGCTGTGTATATATTGCTGCTGGAAGTTAATGATAATTGTGGATACGAGATTGTTTAATTGCCGTTTGAGTTATTTAAATGCTGCATCTTTTGCTTATATTTACCGTTAAGAGTTATACCAGTTAACGTTGTTTAGTGAAAAGTGTAATACTAATCTGATACGTTGAGAGTTCGACGATTAAGTGTTCTGTGCGTTGAAGTACTAATGATCAAGTACCTGTTGACAGCAATAAAGTATTAGCTGTAACTATTTCTTGAACTTTATTTAAGTGACTCCTGTTTCCCTATAGGTAAAGTTTTGAGAATTGATTTATGTAGTGTTTAGTAAGTCAGCTTAACACAAACGCTAGAGATGTGCGAAAAATGTTTCACTAATAGACCTCTCCATTCGTGTAACGTGGAAATTTCGGAATTGCTAGGTACAACTGCACTAAACGTTCTATATATTTAGACGAAATTCTTACGCAGTCAATGATATCAACACATTGGAAGATGCCATCTGGATAAATAAAAACTATTTGAATTTCTCTGCAATGATAAATGCTTGCTATGTTTTATGTGTCATTTTTGATTAGATTGTTTTGAATTACTCTGTAATCCCTTTTCTAGGAACAAAGATTTAGTTTTTATAAATTTACATAGCGATGGTACATGTGTGATTCATACAATATTTTATAACAGAAAAAGAAAACTAAAAATTTTATCACATTTCAAACACACAATTTTAACATTCCTTGATATCAATTTTATACATATCATACGACAAAATATTTGGTGATACATCAGCTTCATAATTAGCGCTGGTGAATATTCAGTTTATAAGAAAACAGCAAAAAGTAATCTTATGCAGAGCATCTTGTGCAAACTGTACAGCAGAATTACAGTTTCAGTTTCCAGAGCAGTACACTGGCCAATAAATCAAATTAAACGCTATGAAGATCAAGGGATAAAACAGACGAGTGAAAATGTCTATCTTTTCGTGCAATTTTCTTCCTTCTCTTAAATTTCCAGCAATAAGTTGGGACATTGCTTCGCTTTGTCTTCTATCCAAAGTGGAATCCTGCAGGCAAAAAGAAAACACATTTTTAAGTCTAAAAAGGATACTTGTTTTCACTTCCAGCTCCAGACATTATTATAAATATGATATTAAACCAAGGAAACAAACTTTTGAGCCGCACTGGTAAATCATCAGCACGCTTCAGTGCGATTATTTTACAACAAAACTTATTATTGACATAAATTAATTTCATTGCATCATGCCACTGTCTGCTTCTTCCTACTTGGAAAACTAAAAAAAAATATAACTCTAATATTTCCCTCTTTTTTCTAGCTAGCTTTTCTGGTGACCTTAGTCTTACTGTTGCTAAGTTGATCGGTTTCAGGTTAATTGCTTTCCTAGAATTACCTACGTAAAGAACTTCCACTAAAACGCATCTGAAAAGTTTTGTTTCATCGTCTTTGCTTTTCTGCTTTTCCAATTTCGCTTGGACTTATGAGGTCAAAGATTCCTTGTGAATGTCACGTTCTTCTCAAAGGTTGCGCAGGAACAGCACTTTCGAACGTAGAAGTCCAACTAATGTCAGCATGGGGAGAAAATACCACCCAGAAAAAGGTCGTAAAGTTGGAAAACTACCGCCCGTTGGCGCAGTGGTCTAAGCGATAGCATATGACCAATCTTCAAAGTTTAGTCCGGGTTCGAATCCAGTTAAGACATGGATGTTGTGTTTGTCTTGCGGCGCTGTCTCTCTCCCTTCCTTGAAACCAGTGACCCTAAACTAGGGATGGGCAACTGCTTATAGCCCATTGAGTAGCTCACGGTGCTCGTTAAACCTTCAATCGAAAAAAGTTTGAAAATCCAACCGCGAAAACTTAAAATTTATGAGCTTTGCCTCTCTTGCCTCTTGGTTTGACGCGTAAAACTGCAGTTTCGCGCGTACAAACGATATGTGTGGATTTGCTGTGATGATACTGCGTCCGTTGTTCTGAGTTTGGTACGAATTTTTAAATTACATTGAAAGTTACTCTTCAGCCTAGGATTACGGTGTTCTTGACTTTTGTCAGTAGTCTTGGGCTAAGTACAAACCGCACACAACATTTAAGTGACAGAGTACAATGTAGTGCTACAGTAATGCTTCAAAGTGACTGTACCCCAGCTGTCGTTTCAAAGGGCTGGGAACAGAATGTACACACGAACTGGGACGATAGTTATAGAATTGGGAAAATATAGGACGACATAGGTATACTTGAATGGCAAAGACTAACAAAGTTAAGACCTGATAGATATTTTGCTCAAATTTGCATGCAGATATTAGAGAAACGTAGGCGTGCGCCGGCCATCATTTGTCATAACCTCTGACGACTATCTCGTCTAACTATGATCCGAAAACTACATGAAAGTGGTATGTATTCCGTGTTCCATAAGGTCAGTTATAAATTTTAGGTTTTTTATAGTTCTGTCAACATCAAAAATGGACACTTCACAATTGGCAAAATAATTAGTTCAGGAATAACATTTTGCTACATTCAAATTATTGTAGAAGAAGAATTCACGTGGATCTGGAGTAGGACACCACACGCTACGCATTATGGAAGATACAAATGTCGAATAGCCAGTGTGTTGATATATGTGTCGGAGCACGGAATGTCATTCCGTTTATTGCTTGATTAAATACACAAGATGATCTGTGGAGCCACACATTAGTTTCTTCTCTGTGCCGTAGAGGGTGTCCTCCTTTTGTCAAAAGGTAACGCTTACCTTTATCATACATCCTATGTGGACGAGTAGATACTCTTCCCATTGAAAGGCTACCTGTTTCGTGGTGGGTAAATCCGAAGTAACATTATGTGGGATGATCTGAGCGCCCATCAGGATATCCCCAAATGCCTGAACATGGTGTTCCATACTTCAAATGGGTACATAGACGTTCGTAAAAGAATGATATCCCTGGCTGTTAATTTTCCGGAAAGTCTAATTCTCGAGACAGGAAAACAGGATAAATCATCAAGAGGTACTCATAACCCGTACTGGATATCCTGAATGCATTAAATAAGTTTTATGGAATTCTTATATCTGTTCTTATTTTGATCGTGTCGTTGCATTACCTTTTATAATCGAAGTGACATGTGACTATGTACGATAATTGTAACACCACCATGTTCCAAATGTAATTAAAATGAATGTATATTTATAGTTAAAAACCTACTGGCGAGATCTTTCGGGATAACAGTAATCCCATCATAAGGCGGAGTACCACCAGACAATAGGGATCCGTCAAATGCCAAATATATATATAAGAACACTAATAAGAAAGCTAAAGCACTTCAATACAAATCATAAAAAAGCCCCAAACCCCCTGATGCGGAAAGCAGCAAACCGGGAGAAAAGGCTATATAGGCAAATAATAATTAAAACAGATCAAGGAAACCCACAAAGACCCAAACGAAACACACAATACATACCACCAAAGGAACAAAAAATTCCCACATACTTGCAATAAGCTCTGAACCCAAAAATACACAAAAACACAAAAGTACTCGAACCCATTACACTGCTAACGTACCGAATGGAGCCCAAAATACAAACAAGAAACAAATACAGAACAGTACCACAGCCGCCTCACTTTAAAAGGTGAAACACAAAACAAATTAAGAACCGAGACGACACTCAAATCAATTTAAAAATGGTCGTCATCAGGGAAGCACCCGTTTTTTGTAAGTGGATTTTCTGAAACAAAGAAAGAGACGGACAAAATCCAAATGTCCCCTTGGTCGTGCTCCCAAAGCCACAAGACCAAAAGAACAGAAATAAAGACAACAAACCAAAAATACGAAGTACAATCATGATTAGTCCTACCTGGCCGGAAACTAAAATAACCGAAGAAAGCGATAACGAACACAAAAAGTAACGCGAAACCACAAAGTTTGTTACAGCACCCAACACCAAGAACCACTGATAAAGAAACAAGAATGCCAAAGCTGCACAAGGCCAAAGGTTAAGCTGATAAGGAAGTAATGGTATACGGTTCAAACAAAACCTGCTTGCCAAATGGAGGAATGCAGTTTACTTTTTATAGGTTAGGTGTAAGCTAGTGTGAAGAAAGCAATGGTTATGTGGGCACAAGTGGTCTACCGAGTGGTACTTAGAGTTTCTATTTAATATTGTCAGACCAATTGATAATAAGAGTACTGTAACTAAATGTGTCAGCAGAATGAAGTTTGTGATTTTTGAGTAACTATAAAAAATATTTTTTGATAAAAGGTAAAGGAAATTGATTAGAAATTAATTTTTCAAAACACAATTTACATTTATAAATCAAATTTTCAGAAATGCTACAAATACGTAAAAACTAGAAAAAATTGAGAAAAAATGAGGTTTCTGTGAACTAAAATGGAAACATTTGAAAACCAGTTAGCACAGAAGCGTACCTGAAAATTAGAGATGATTTAATTGCAAAATTATTGATGATTTAATTGCAAAATTATTGATGATTTAATTGCAAAATTATTGATGATTTAATTGCAAAATTATTGATGATTTAATTGCAAAATTATTGATGATTTAATTGCAATATATTTTCCTAATTTTTATTATTCCGCTCATTTTATATATCCACAGAATTTGATCTTGGAAAAGACCAACGACCAACAAAATTTAACAGTTAACTTGGATTTGGAAATTACACTTTCTCAAACTGGGTCACTTGGGGTCAACTATATGATAAAACACGTTCCTTTAATTTTCCGGTTGATTTGAGTGTCGTCCCGGTTCTTTGTTTGTTTCGTGTTTCACCTTTTAAAGTGAGGCGGCTGTGGTGCTGTTCTGTGTTTGTTTCTTGTTTGTATTTTGGGCTCCATTCGGTACGTTAGCCGTGTAATGCGTTTGAGTACTTTTGTGTCTTTGGGTTCAGGGCTTATTGCAAGTATGTGGGAATTTTTTGTTCCTTTGGTGGTATGTATTGTGTGTTTCGTTTGGATGTTTGTGGGTTTCCTTGGCCTGTTTTAATTATTATTTGCCTATATATATATATCATCGTCATCATCATTGGCAACCATTATCAATCCACTGCTGGACGAAGATCTCCCCAAGTTTCCTCCACAACGGTCTGTCTTGTGCCAGTCTCCTCCATGTCACCCCTGCATACTTTCGAATTTCATCCACCCATCTCCCATGTGGTCTTCTTCTGGGTCTTTTCCTGTCCCTTGGAATCCAATCTAAAATTTCGGCTGTCCATCGATGGTCTGTCCTTCTGGCAGTATGCCCAGCCCATTGCCATTTCAGGGATTTAACTCTGATCATGATGTCTTCCACTCTTGTCATTTTTCGGATCCACGAGTTCCTCTTCTTACCTCTTCTTGTTACACCAAGTATGCACCTCTCCATGCTACTTTGAGTTGTCTGCAGCCATTGTACGTCTCTTTTAGTTAAGGTCCACGTCTCTGCACCATACGTAAGCACTGGAAGGATGCATTGATCAAACACTTTTCTTTTAAGACATAATGGCATATTGCTCTTGAAAATTATGCTGTCTCTTCCAAAAGCTCTCCAGGCAAGTTGTGTACGCCGATTAATTTCTTCATCAATGTGACCCTCACTTGATATCTGCTGTCCAAGATAAACGTACGTGTCTGTTATCTCCAGCTTTTCTCCATCAATCGATAAATCTTCATTTCTTGTAAAAGCAATGAACATCACTTCCATAATCTGTTTTCTTCCCTTACTGAGATGTCCCTTTGCTATCTTCAGGCTTTGGTTGTTTTCAATTGCTTTTCTCACTAGTTCACAGTTGAATTTTCTTACGTCTTCAGTGATACTTTTTCTTACTGTCTTGCATAGCTCTATATATTCCACTTTGGAAGTCACATCTTCTTTAGTTGTCCTCATCTCTCTTCTTTTTTGCATCAACATTTTCGTTTTTCCTGATAATTTGTTTACATGCAACTTGTTCTTAGACCCAGCTAATTGTGTTGCTGTTTCCATAAGAGCTTTGGTTACTTTTCTGTTAACTTCAAAGATGTCCACTTCTTCCGATGTTAGGCCTTCTAAAGCAGAGAACCTGTTCTTCAGTTCCAACTTGAAGGTATTATGGTGTTTTTTAAGGTTGGTTATGTCAATAGATTTTGTTTGTCTTGTGAGCTTGCCACGTTCAAGTTTAGTGTTGAGGTGCATATTACATCTCACTAATCTATGGTCACTACCTGTGTTGAACTTTTTTAGCACACTGCAGTCTTCTATGACTAATTTTTAGTTACACATAATAAAATCAATTTCACTTGTCGTCCCATTTGGATGTCTATATGTCCATTTCCTGTGTGGCTTTTTCTTGAAGAAGAAGTTCAAGATGAAAAACCCTTCTGCCTCTGAAAACTCAACGAGAGTATTTCCACGCTGGTTTCTGTGGCCGTGACCGAAGTTACCTACTGCAGTTTCATTCTGTTGCCGTTGCCCTATTTTTGCATTGAAATCTCCCATAATTATTTTCAAGTGCTGCTTACCTTTATTATTTAGATGACAAATTTCCTCATAAAATTCTTCAATTTCTCCTTCAGGATGACTTGTGGTGGGTGCATAAGTTTGAATAATCTGAGCCTGGTATCTTTTCGAGAGTTGGATAACAAGTCGTGCAGCTCTTTCAGAGGAACTTTCAACTTCTACAACTTTATCCTTCAGTTTCTTGTTTATTATAAATCCAACACCACTAGTTCTGCCAGTATCTGTCCCACGATAGTAGAAGAGATGTCCACTTTTCAGTTCGATGAGATCTTCTCCTTTTCTCCTTACCTCACTTAGCCCCACGATGTCCCACTTGATCCTTTGTAGTTCCTCTTCCAATTCAAGAAGCCTTGAATCAGAAGATAGGGAGCGTCCATTATACGTAGCCAAGGTCAGCATCAGATGGCAGCCTAGTCCGGTCCTCCGGGGATTCTTAGCACCCTCTGCCTTCATGTCGCACTGGCCGCTGCCTTGGCCAGGTACATTCCAGCTGCCGGAGATTGAGGGCCAAGATTTAAGTTGTGGAATCAGTTTGGAGGGTTTGGCCATAACTCACCACGCTGGCCAAGCGGGTTGGTCAGTGTGGGATAGAATTTCCTCTAATCCCGATGGTATAGTTATACCGCTATTGGCGGTCGTCAGAGCCTCTTTAGTGGGAACAGGATGCACCACGATAAGGCGGGGTTGACATTTGTCAAGGAGAGGCTGTGATGTTACGCACCACCTGAGATTACATCCCATATATATATATATATATATATATATATATATATATATATATATATATATATATATATATATATATATCATCATTCATCATCATTGTCAACCATTATCAATCCACTGCTGGACGAAGGTCTCCCCAAGTTTCCTCCACAACGGTCTGTCTTGTGCCAGTCTCCTCCATGTCACCCCTGCATACTTTCGAATTTCATCCACCCATCTCCTATGTGGTCTTCTTCTGGGTCTTTTCCTGTCCCTTGGAATCCAATCTAATATATATATATATATATATATATATATATATATATATCATCATCATCATCATTGTCAACCATTATCAATCCACTGCTGGACGAAGGTCTCCCCAAGTTTCCTCCACAACGGTCTGTCTTGTGCCAGTCTCCTCCATGTCACTCCCGCATATTTACGAATTTCATCCACCCACCTCCCATGTGGTCTTTTTCTGGGTCTTTTCCTGTCCCTTGGAATCCAATCTAAAATTTCGGCTGTCCATCTATGGTCTGTCCTTCTGGCAGTATGTCCAGCCCATTGCCATTTCAGGGATTTAACCCTGATCATGATGTCTTCCACTCTCGTCATTTTTCGGATCCACGAGTTTCTCTTCTTATCTCTCCTGGTTACACCAAGTATGCACCTCTCCATGCTTCTTTGAGTTGTCTGCAGCCTTTGTATGTCTCTTTTAGTTAAGGTCCACGTCTCTGCACCATACGTAAGCACTGGAAGGATGCATTGATCAAACACTTTTCTTTTAAGACATAATGGCATATTGCTCTTGAAAATTATGCTGTTTCTTCCAAAAGCTCTCCAGGCAAGTTTTGTACGCCGATTAATTTCTTCATCAATGTGACCCTCACTTGATATCTGCTGTCCAAGATAAACATACGTATCTGTTATCTCCAGTTTTTCTCCATCAATCGATAAATCTTCATTTCTTGTAAAAGCATTGAACATCACTTTTGTCTTCTGAAAGTTCATTTTTAATCCCACTTCTTTACTCTTGTCAGCAAGTTCCTGGATCATACTCTGCAGCTCTGATGGGGTAGTTGCAAAAATGACTACGTCATCAGCAAAACGAAGGTGGGTTAGATAATCTCCATTAATCTTTATCCCTTTGTTTTCCCAGTTCAGTGATTGAAAGACATTTTCCAATGTGGCATTAAAGAGCTTCGGAGATATGGTGTCACCTTGTCTCACTCCCTTTCCAATTTTTATGTGTGTTGTATTTTCAAACAGCCGAATCTTTGCACTTGCATTTTCATAGATGTTATTAATAATATAAATGTATGCATCTTCAATACCGCAGGATTTCAGAGCCGTGGTAACTGCTGATGGTTTCACCGAACCAAAGGCTTTTTCATAATCGATAAAAGCCATGCACAATGGAAGTTCATATTCCCTCGCTCTTTCAATTAGTTCTCTCAGTACGTGGATATGATCTATTGTGCTGTAGCCACTCCTGAATCCAGCTTGTTCTCTCGGTTGAGCCATGTCCAGTGTTACCTTCAAGCGGTGTGAAAGAACTTTAGTGAAGATTTTATAAACCACTGATAGGAGGCTGATAGGTCTGTAGTTCCTGAGATCCTCAATGTCACCTTTTTTATGTAGCAGGATCATTGTAGCATTGTTCCAATCCTCAGGAATCTTCCCTTCATTAAGGTATCGAGTGAAAATTTGGGCGAGTACTGTTTCAATTTCTCCACTTGCTTCTTGTATGATGTCTATAGTAATTCCATCTTCTCCTGAAGCTTTCCCCCGCTTCATGTTCTTGATTGCATGAGCAACTTCTGCTGAGAGGACTGGAAGAACTCTGGTACTGGTATCTTTCATGATGTCTGGAGTACATGTTTCATCCCTTTCATATAATTTGGAGTAGAAATCTTTCACTCTTGTCAAAATTTCGCCTCTATTTCTTGTTACAGAACCATCTTCTTTTCTCAGAGTCATAATCTGTTTTCTTCCCTTACTGAGATGTCCCTTTGCTATCTTAAGGCTTTGGTTGTTTTCAATTGCTTTCCTCACTAGCTCACAGTTGAATTTCCTTACGTCTTCAGTGATACTTTTTCGTGTTGTCTTGCATAGCTCTATATATTCCACTTTGGAAGTCACATCTTCTTTAGTTGTCCTCATCTCTCTTCTTTTTTGCATCAACATTTTGGTTTTTCCTGATAATTTGTTCACATGCAACTTGTTCTTAGACCCAGCTAATTTTGTTGCTGTTTCCATTAGAGCTTTGGTTACTTTTCTGTTAACTTCAGAAATATCCACTTCTTCCGATGTTAGGCCTTCTAAAGCAGAGAATCTGTTCTTCAGTTCTAACTTGAAAATATTATGATGTTTTTTAAGGTTGGTTATGTCAATACATTTTGTTTGTCTTATGAGCTTGCCACGTTCCAGTTTAGTGTTGAGGTGCATCTTACATCTCACCAATCTATGGTCACTACCTGTGTTGAACTTGTTCAGCACACTGCAGTCTTCGATGACTAATTTTTTGTTACACATAATAAAATCAATTTCACTTGTCGTTCCAATTGGATGTCTCCATGTCCATTTCCTGTGTGGCTTTTTCTTGAAAAAGGAGTTCAAGATGAAAAATCCTTCTGCCTCTGCAAACTCAACGAGAGTATTTCCACGCTGGTTTCTGTTGCCGTGACCGAATTTACCTACTGATGTTTCATTCTGTTGCCGTTGCCCTATTTTTGCATTGAAATCTCCCATAATTATCTTCAAGTGCTGCTTACCTTTATTATTTAGATGACGAATTTCCTCATAAAATTCTTCAATTTCTTCTTCAGGATGACTTGTGGTGGGTGCATAAGTTTGAATAATCTGAGCCTGGTATCTTCTCGATAGTTGGATAACGAGTCGTGCAGCTCTGTCAGAGGAACGTTCAACTTCTACCACTTTATCCTTCAGTTTCTTGTTTATTATAAATCCAACACCACTACTTCTGCCAGTATCTGTCCCACGATAATAGAAGAGATGTCCACTTTTCAGTTCAATGAGATCTTCTCCTTTTCTCCTTACCTCACTTAGCCCGACGATGTCCCACTTGATCCTTTGTAGTTCCTCTTCCAATTCAAGAAGCCTTGAATCAGAAGATAGGGAGCGTCCGTTATAGGTAGCCAAGGTCAGCATCAAATGGCAGCCTAGTCCGGTCCTCCGGGGATTCTTAGCACCCTCTGCCTTCATGTCGCACTGGCCGCTGCCTTGGCCAGGTACATTCCAGCTGCCGGAGACTGAGGGCCAAGATTTAAGTTGTAGAGTCATTTTGGAGGGGTTTGGCCATAACTCACCACGCTGGCCAAGCGGGTTGGTGAGTGTGGGATAGCATTTCCTCTGATCCCGATGGTATAGTTATACCGCTATTGGCGGTCGTCAGAGCCCCTTTAGTGGGAACAGGATGCACCACGAGAAGGCGGGGTTGACATTTGTCAAGGAGAGGCTGTGATGTTACGCATCACCTGACCTTACATCCTATATATATATATATATATATATACACTATATTGATAAAAGTCACCGGACACCCCTTAAAAAGCACATGAACGGATCTTCTGCATTGTTGCATTGTTAGGATGCGCGGTACAACTACATAACGGCATAAAAACAAGCCTGAACCTGACTGCGATCATACCTCACTGTGAGGTTGAGTGAAAATGTCGCCACGACAGGGAGCTGACTTTGAGGAAGAAAAATTGTTGAGTGTTATATTAGTGGGTTTTCCATAAAAAAACAGAGAGTCGTTTAAACATACCTACGCCCACTGTTTTGGATGTACTGAATAAGTGGAAGACACATGGCGTGCCTGAAGCAGCAAAACATACCGGCAGACCAAAGAAAATCAGTGATAAAGACTTCGAAGCCTCAGGAGAGTCGTTACAGCTAATCGACGGAGTACTGCACAAGACCTCAGTGTACAGGTGAGTAAAAATACTGGAACCCCGCTATGTACACGTACCATTCGCAGAACTTCATTACATAGGTTACCGTGATCGTGCGACTGCTCATTATCCTTTCATCTCCACTCGGAATGCTACTCGTCGTTTAGTACGGTGTAAAGAACATTTATCGTGGACCTTATACCAATGGAAACGGGTCCTATGGACTGATAAATCCAGATATACGAACCATTAGTCTGATGGCCGTGTGTGGGGTATGGCGGCAGCCGGGGGAACGCTATTTACCACAGTGTACTGTTCCTACGGTCAAGTTTGGAGCTGGCAGTGTACTCTTGTGGGGGTAGTTTTCGTGGTATGGTGCCGGTCCATTGGTTATGGTTTACAAACCCGTTAAACAGCACGTCTACCTCGATATTTTGGACAATAATGCCCTACAAACTCTGTGGCAATACTATGGAACCGAGCCTTGTTGGTACCAGCAGGATGATGCACCGAGACATAACGCAATGACTGTTACGGCGTGGTTTGACAATAATTTTGTATCGTGTGTGGACTGGCGAGCACAGAGCTCCTGATCTCAATCCCATAGAGCACTTATGGGATGAATTAAAGCGCCGCATAAGAAGTTTGGAAACACGGCCTTTTACAAAGCAACAGTTAGCGGCAGCATTGTGTACTTTGAATGGAAGCGCATACCTATCGCTGTGTTCCAAAACCTTGCCGCAAGCATATCTCTAAGGGTCAGTGCCTGCATGAAGGCCAAAGGTGGACCGACACCGTACTAATGTATGTCCATAAATGATATGTTGTGTTTCTCTTCTAGGTGTCCGGTGACTTTTGTCAATATGGTGTATGTATCTGCCTCAAGCACCACTCATTGACATAACATCGGTGAGACTATGTAACCCAAACGATAATGAGTGCGTTTACAAAAACAATTTATTGTGCAATGTTTGCACGCAACAAAGTAGCGCTGCAATATAAAAAAAAATCTGGTAAATTCGGAGAATGTCCATACCTCTGGATTTTAGTACCAGGTAACACCATCTCTGTATCAAAGAACATTTTGAAACGTACGAGGCATACTTGCAACGACATTGTTGATGAGTGACTGGAACAGCTCGTCCCATATTACAGTCAACAAGTATCCTTCACTCCATGCCGGACAGTATCACCGCATGTATCCGAGCACAAGGCAGTTCGACGCGGTACTAACGGTGACCAGCATGTATACCGTATGTCCGCGGGAAATCATCCTGCTGCTGTGATATTTTAATCACTTCTGTCCTTGGTATGTACCATCTTACTACTAAAATTGCATTTCAATCCAACGCCTCTTCCTTGGTCCGGGGATTTTTATAACAATGAGTGTAATTAGCTCCGTTGCAAAAAATTAGCTATTTCTCTTTAATTGCATCTAATAAGACACCTAATTAAATTATGCATTTTCAGCGACAATGAGTTTGCAGGTAAAACTTCTTAGTGGATGTTGGACCAATATTGCCTTTGCCTACGGCCATGAAATTCCTAATCCAAGCAGAACTCATGGAATTGTCTTACACTGCATTTATTTTGTCTTTTTATTGTTCCAGGAAAGGAAAACGACAGGCACTGATTTCCTCTTACAAAACACTTACTGTATTATTCATTTTAACAAAAGTATATCTATTTTAAGCTTTACTTCTCCCCCCCCCAGCATTCATGAGTTTTGTTCTTGCTATGAACAACCAGTTGTAGCTCTCAAAGGCGCCATAATTGTTTGTTTCGAGAGAAGTTCCAGAGCTGTGTGTGATTGCCATTTTATATATATATATTTTTTTTTTCTTTTTTTGGAGGTTTAATGACCACCGTGAGCAACTCAATGGGCTATAAGCAGTCGTCTGTCCCTAATTTAAAGTCACTGGTTCCAGGGAAGGGAGAGAGCCAGTGCCGTAAGACAAACACAACATCCATGCCTGACCGGGATTAGAACCCGGACCCCTTACGGACGAATGATCAGAGGCCAGCGCCTTAGACCACTGCGCCACCGGGCTGCCCATTTTATATTCATGGAGCAATAAACAATGTAAACTAGTAATTAGAGTGCAATTTCAGCAGGAACGGTTTATCCTTCGATCCAGTTATTTATCTTTGAACCAGTAAAACGGTAACCTCAGAAAAAAAAGTTTTTTAATTATTTTTTCTTGCATATGATTACTGTACCGATAAAGATTTAGTCATTAGGATTGATCAAAAATGGTGTTTTCTAACTTCGACTTCGTAAAAGCTTCAAATTCTTGCCAACTTGAATATAAAAAAACAGTTGAGTTTGGTGAAAAACAGTTGAGTTTGGTGAAAAACAGTTGCGTTCAGCAAGTCATAATGCTGAGGTACTTACCAGGATATGAATATTAGCATTCAGGCCAACCTTTCGCTTTAGCGATGGAATTGTTTGCAGTTTATTACAAAAATTGTATAACAGTTCTAAATTCGTTAGTGTGGTCTCTGAACAATTTTTTAATGAATGAAATACGTGATTACACCATTGAACAATACAAATTTGGTAGATGTGAATCAGTTTATTGGTGTACACTATGACATGGATGTTAAGTCAGATAATATCCGAAAACTTGAAAATTTCGTCGTCCTGGAGCGGGAATCGAACCCGCATCTCCCGGAAAGCGTCCGAGTATGCTAACCACTATATCACTCAGAACGACCAAGTTCAAGTTTCCGATTAATTTGAACAAAACCATCACAGGATTCGCTAATGGAAGCAACGGGCGTTCATATATAGGGAACCTGGAGGTTAGGAATTCATTTCCGTGATTGTCCAGAGAAGGAGAATATCAATGAATGAAATACGGGATTACAAAAATGTGCAATACAAATTTGGAAGATGTGAATCCGTTAATTGGTGTAAATATGGCATGGATGTTAGGTCAGATAATATACGAAAACTTGAAAATTTCGTCGTCCTTGGTTGCGACTTCGTTGTCCTCAACTAGCGAATACTGTGATGGTTATATTGAAATTAATCGGAAACTAGAAATTTGGTCGTCCTGGATTTACGTCGTCCGTGCGACTTCGTTGTCCTCAACTAGCGAATATTGTGATGGTTATATTCAAATTAATCGGAAACTTGAAACTTGGCCGTCCTGGGTGGTGCAGTGGTTAGCACACTTGGGCGCTATCCGGAAGACGCGGTTTCGTTTTCAGCTCCAGGACGACGGAATTTTAAAGTTTTTGGACATTATCTAACGTAACATCCATGTCATATTTACACCAATAAACGGATTCACGTTTTCCAAATTTGTATTGTACAATGGCATAATTCCCGCATTTAGTTCATTGATATTCAGCGCCTCCGGAAAATAACGGGACTGAATTCTAAACCTCCAGATACGCTATACAGTATATGAATGCAGGTTGCTTTGACTAGCGATTCCTGTGATGGTTCTATTAAAATTAATCGGAAAATTGAAACTTGGTCGTTCTCGGTGGTGTAAAGGTTAGCACACTCGGGTGCTATCCGGGAGACGTGGATTCGGTTCTCGCTCCATGACGACGAAATTTTCAAGTTTTCGGATGTTATAAGAATTAACATCCATGTCATATTTACACCAATAAACGGACTGATTCACATCTTGCAATCTTCCGCTCATCAAATTAGCTAAAATGGCAAAGAACAAATTTTTGAGTTAATAGCTACTAGACACAACATGACCTATGTGTTTTGTCTCTAGTTCAAAAATGACGGATGTGTGCTCTTTAAATATGTACTTTACGTAGTTCCTCTTTCCAACGTTTCTGATCACTTTCCTTTCGATCATCGAAGTAGGAAGCCTGAAGTTTCCCAACTACAATTCAGTGTTACACACATGGCCACACTGTTCTTCATTCACCACGAAGTTTTGATCTGTCAATTTTGTCAGACTCCCCAATTATTCCAGCATCCTGTGATGCAGCAATGCAGCAACCTTACCAGACACTCCAGTTCTGTCACATGCTGTTGCAAACGCAGTGCAACTGAATACGGGGTAAGACTTGACGAAGTGGAAAGGCAGGAGAAGTCCTCTGATATGATTCTGAAGAGGAAGGTGACAAAATAACAACTACATTACTTGAAATTAGGGAAGGTGGGATTTCTTTCGCTTTACTTTTTCGTTTTTGAAATCACATATAAGATTTGATGTAGACTCCTGGAATAGCATTTTACGAACTGTTTTGTGGTTGTGAAGAAATGTTTGCTCTGTTATGAATACGTTTCTATCAACTGAACATTCTCATTTACTGAAGTCTACACACTTGCAGACAGTGACGTCAAATAATGCTTCACATTTTTCGTATTGGAAAACTTTACATGAACATTTGATCGTTAGAGTACTTCCACTGCTTTTTCAAAAATTTTGATGTTCAAGAAGAATTTTTCAAAGACGATAAACCATGAAGATTTTGAACAACTCAAAATATTTTGTTTAAAATAAGCAACTATTACATAACTAGAGCTTTAATCACATTTAAATAATACTAAACTCTTGAAGAGCATGTATCTGTATCTTTTGAAATAGAATATGCAATGCATATAGTCCTGAAAATGATTTACCCAGAGTGTTAGCTCCGATGTTTTCAAGCAGCAAAACAGATGAGTTATACTTTCTCATCTTGGTTCGATATAAGCGTCTTGCTGCTGCGCTTCGGGAATAATTAAACAAGATAAGGGACGGAATAATTACTGGGCGCACCGTAGAAAGAAAGAATCAACTAAACGTCCCGAAGCAGACACTGTTGCCTTTCATAAAATGAATAAATAAAGACACGTTGGTGCTCTTCGTTCTCTTTCTTCTCTGATGTTTGGAGGGCAAAATATGATATGTGAAATGTTTTCACGGTAGACATTTGCTTACCCTTAACGAAATGAAAGTGACTGGAAATAAAGTACTCGTTTAAGATATCTACGGAATAAGACGGAGCCACAATCCATTGAACGGTGCACTGTATTTAGTGCCACGACAAACAACCGATTCTACTTGTAAATTACTACCCAGGAAAGCGAGAACAAAAACTTAGTCCTATATCATGCGTTACTGCTTCCAGAGCTCGAACACCTACTGATTCGTGCAGTCCTTTGTACGTATTATAATGCAAATTCTTTTCCTCGGTAGCAACAGTAATTTATTTAATTCGCATACGTTTATTTACTAAATATATTAGAGCAACTGCTGGAAGCGGTTCCCACGCGCGTAGAGATAATCGTCTACATATTTTATTGTCCTTTTTCAAACGCAAGCTAACTTAACGAAAGCTATAAGTTAAACGCAAATCACTAATTGTTTTTAGTACTAGTAAGAGGGTGTTCTTAGTCAAGAAAACAGCTCATTTGAGCATTTCAGTAAATTTTAGTAAAACACAATTTCACTCATTTCCAGTTTATGGTTCCTGGTTTTAGAGATCAAAGAGAACAAATACACGGCTACCCCGATTACCGGATTCTACTATACAGTAGGTTCCGGTTAAACAACCTGGATGTCATAACACGATGTACTGCAAGCTAATCTTCCGAACATGCTGTATTATACCCAGCATTGTACATTTAAATTCCGATCCAATATTAGCAGTTTGACTGTATAAATAACTGCATAAGCGAATTCCTGAAACATAAATAGCATGTAGTCTACAACAGCTCATTTGGAAGTAACGAATACGCTAACCAATGACTACTACTACTTGAAGTCTTGGGGTTAACTCACTTTGCTGTAGTTTATGGACAGCTGTTGTCTTATTACGGCTGAAGATATAAGTGTTGCTAAGTCTCTCAGCGTTATTTTGGCAAAGGAACTACCCAATATAATATACAAACATCATTGGTCTACGTGCATAAAGGCCACCTTGGTGAAGGCGACTGTGAGTAGCTTCAGTTGATAATCTGCGGCCTGTTTTTTTTTGTTGTGTTTTTCTATTGGAGGTTTAACGACCACCATGAGCAACTCAATGGGCTATAAGCAGTCGCCCGTCCCTGATTTAGGGTCACTGGTTAAAGGGAAGGAGAGAGAGCCAGTGCCGTAAGACAAACACAACATCCATGCCTCACCGGGATTCGAACCCGGACCCCGTTCGGACGAATGATCAGAGGCCATTGCTTAGACCGCTGCGCCACTGAGGCGGCCTGTTGACACGATAAACTCTTGGTGGAGCAGGGCAGCATTTTGCCACCTGTTCCAATGAACAATAGTTGATCGTATCCCCAGTCTCAAAATGACACTTTCTGAGACTTCAATGGATTCTACTACCAACCCGCCGGATCTGACCTGCTTCCAGCTTGCCAGTAGTTCTACACACCGTTGTTTCCATAATATCATGCTGTTCAGACATCGCTGGAACTGAAGACTTCAAGAAGCGAAATGTAATGATGAATTTAACAAAATAAGGGAACTCCCAGAAAACCATTTTTATGCCAATTTGTGATGTATATATTCTGACGTTACAGATGCTAATATTCATAAGAATATGCATGATATGCCTGTCTACGTTGCATTCGACTTGTGTTTTTCACGTTTAAGTAAGATATTGCACGATTGGTTTGCGTAATACCGCCAAAAGCCGCCCCGGTGGCTCAGTGGTCTAAGCGAAGGCCTCTGATCATTCGTCGGAAAGGAGTCCGGGTTCGAATCCCGGTGAGGCATGGATGTTTCGTTTGTCTTACGGCACTGGCTCTCTCCCTTCCCTGGAACCAGTGACCCTAAATTAGGGACGGGCGACTGCTTATAGCCCATTGAGTTGCTCACGGTGGTCGTTAAACCTTCAATCAAAAAAAAATATCGCCAAAGTCACATGCTCCTCTAATTATTTTGAGCACTGTAGATCTACGAAAAAAAGGTTTCTAGAATAGAATTTGTACAAGAGAATATGGTTTCTAACGCAAACTTATTGTTACGCCACGTAGCGAGAATGTGGTGCATCTGAGAATCCAAACACATTTGTTTAAAATCGAGTTACGTAAATTGCCAAAGGAACATTTTCAATGCCGTCCCGGTAGCGCAGTCGTATAGGCGTCGGCTTATGACCATTCGCTCTAGTTGGGTCCGGGTTCCAATCCCGGTGAGGCATGGATGCTTGTGTTTGTCTTTCGGCACTGGCTCTCAATGTGTTACTTGTCCAACACTGGGTCTCTCTGTGTACATTGGTCATTCAGCAAACTGTAAAACCAGAGTTGGGCAAAACCGTAATTAAATTAATCGGTAATGCATTACAGTGTAATGTAATGGGAACAAGAGCTTAGCGTTACCTTTACATGGTAATGGTGAACTGGTCATTGCCGACCCGGTGGCGCAGTGGTCTAAGCGATGGCTTCTGATCATTCGTCCGAGAGGGTTCCGTGTTCGAATCCGGGTGAGGCATGGATGTCGTGTTTGTCTTACGGCACTGGCTCTCTCCCTTCTCTGGAACCAGTGACCCTAAATTAGGGACGGGCGACTGCTTATAGCCCTTTGAGTTGCTCACGGTAGTCGTTAAACCTCCAATCCAAAAAAAAAAAAAAAAAAAAAAAAAAAAAAAGAACTGGTCATTAGAAGTACATGGTAATTGTAATGACATGTAGCAGTTACCCATTATAATCGTAATGGTTAACCATATGTTGGTAATTAATCAATAACTTATGGGTAACAATACAACGTGAATAATCCAGCAACCAGTACACACTTCCACGTTGTGCAATTTATTTGACAATTCTTCCACCCCTCGGACCTCAAATGCGTGTATATAGGTATTGGAGATTGTACGTGTATGACATAAGTAGTTGCCCCGTCTTCGCCGAAAGTAAAGTGATTTGTACCAAATAATACATATGAAGTAAGTACGAATGGGATATTTATTTCGGTTAGAGAATAGTACAAAAATGAAAGAATGATCAATGCCGTTGCATGTGATCTTAGTCTTCATCAAAGAACAATTCATCTTAGCCTTCAACAAAGAAAAAGTACATAACGTCTAACCCATTCTTGTCGCTTCTAGAACATTCTACACGACACTTCGGTCTCTGTCTGCTATGTTACATGGCCGACGTTTGTAGACATAGATTGTGGCACACGTACATTTCTATAAACTATTAGTATGCAATTATTATTTGCAAATTGTTTAATTTCATTGCCAAATAATTCCATTGCTTTGGAATGGCATTATTAAATAATTAAATTATATTCTCTTCATTGTAATGCATTACAGATTAATTCCATTAACTGGTGCAAACCATACTTGGGATTACCTTGTAATGCAATACCTGTTACTGCATTACCTTGTAATGCATTACACGTTAATTGCAATTTGTGTTTCCATTACTTTGTAATGCATTCCTGCCCAACTCTGGTAAAAACCATGTTTGATAAGTACTTGTTGATGTGAATCATCTGTATCTTGTCTATTTCTGCCTGTTTGTCATGTCTCTGTACCATCAGGTCCAATAAATCATTTTTTCTAAACTTTCGATCAAAAAAAAATAAGAACGTTTTCAATCAAGTCATCGAAGAACGTGGAAATGGGTACAGCAAGTGAATGACAAAATTAGTTTTCGAACAGGAACTTTGAAAACGCAAATGTAGCTAGTGTCAAGGGAAAATATATCATTACTCTCAGAGTGAGAAAATTATGCATTTCGGAAAAATAGACAAACAAGATGTAGATATCTAGAACCCAATTATAATTCCACCTGTGTGAACTACGCTGTCAGCGGTCCAAAGATCTTGATATTTGCTCCAACAGAAAAAAAGAGTCACTGAGAAAGGTAGTTTACATTGCAAAAACGGGAAAGTATTATCAAAACAGTAGCCATGGTAGCAGTCACTGAATTCAAAAAAAAAATTTGAAATGTAAAAAAACACATACAATTTCATATGCAAACATGACATACCGCTCTTTAACAACAGAAGTCAGAAGGGAGGTCGCATTTTTATTTGATGTTGCGTCTACAGAGTTTTCGACATCTCGCGGGAACTCGGAAAATCTTCGCTATAATTTCAGTTAGAAAACCAAGAAAAATATTTTATTTTAAAACCGTCTTGCAAATGCTGTGATGCCATGCGTAGACAGATACGTAGGTCATTTCAAACGTCTTGCGCAGTGCGCAGGCGCTTCCTGTTAGGTGATGCAATCACTCCAATCATTGCGCCAGTTTTAAGTTAGCCTTCAGTATACAAAGTTGTGTCTACGTTTATTGGCTAATTTGTTCCTGTTCCGAGACATTTTGCCTAGAAATGGAGGAAAAAAGTGAGTCATGTCTGATCTCGCGTAGCGACTTCCGATCCTATATTAAAACTGGAACTTTGCGAGGGAAATCTCCTACAGGAATTCATAAAGTTCTGTGTCATCAGTTTGCACGACACCGCGAGGCCGCTTGTTGCTCGTGCAGTAAGAGACATTCTGGGAAAATATGGATGGTAATTGCTACCCCACGCGCCATACAGTCGTGACATGTGCCCATCAGACTATGATTTGTTCCCAAAACTGAAGAAGACACTACGCGGGAAACGATGCATTACGTTTCAGAAGGTGACCAGAATAATCTTGAGGTGACCAGAATAATCTAACGTCTCAGCAGTGGAGGTGTTCTGACTGGAATACAAAACTTGTCCAGACGTTAGGCCGCTGTCCTAAAGTAACATGGAGATTACTTCGAAGGCCTATAAAGGTTTGTTGTTAAATGTTCAAATCTTTTGAAATGACCCTCGTATATCCGAATGAATTGTTACTATAAACACATATTTCTGTTTTACAGACCTGCTACAAAAATAATCCAGACCAGACAGATAAAATTTCTTCCAGATGCAGAAAGGATTCGTTAAAGTACTAAAGTGTTGTTCAATTTCACTACCCTTTCAGTGCAACCTATTATATTTCATTAAACTACCCTGTTCATTGCTCTGGGTTACAAAAACCTCATTCCATTGAAGGAAAGCTTGAGAAACATAGAGAGGCGAAACTGGATAGATTTACAGAAAAGTTTTACTTCAAAATCTGAAGAATCTGAAGTTTCTAGAATGAAAAAAAGTATCGAAGAGCATGAACCTTCTGCGATTTGTGCATTTGCGTTTACCTTCAATAATTGCAATCTCACATTATATTCACTGAAGGCAAAACTCAACAATTTTCGCTATGACTTAAATATTTTCAATCAGATGGAATATGCACCGAACTCTTGGATTTATCACTTTTTATTTATTATAAAAATAATCATCATCATGAGATTTGGACCTGATTGCCTCACGATACTTTCAGCATTTACCTCTCCAGACTCCTCCATCATTCTTCGGGATTCTGCAGTTAGTTCTGGTTGTGTTGCCCTTACATCTCCTTAAACACAATCCCCTCCCTCCTAATAGCCGGTACATCTAAATGTCTCACACTCATTTGTATGTAGACACCGCAGGTCTAGGAAACTCATTCTCTGACATTCAAGCCATATGTCACGTCAACTGCAGTCGCCTAGCCTGCATTACTTCAGTTTTATCCTTTCTTTTCATATATACTACTCGACATTGAAACTGTCACAACAGAAAGTGTTTGTAGAAGCGTCATGCAAATTGGCGGGCAAGTCTCGATATTTGGGTTATGTAAATGACTGCAGTTGCGAATCATTCACGTGAGATGAAACGGCTTTGCATTACTAAGTTAAGTCGTACACACCTGTGCATGTGAGCCACTTCGTCGAAACGATATCAATGGTGAAAGCGCATGTAAGGAATACTAATACATCAGAGACGTCATCGGGAATCTTACCATCACACATACACCTTTATCAGATGCTTCATCGCAGAGTTACATACCGCTGGTTGGTCCCTGGTTCTCATTGCGGCTGATAAAAATCAAGATGCAACAACTATCTGCCGAATATGACGACATCGATTGAACGAAGGTAACTTGTATCACTTCAATGCGACTATTTCGGGTGACAGAATATCCAAACGCCTCAATCACCGTATTCGACTGCAAGCCGTAGGATTCCCACAATCTACAGTGGATGGCATTCCAGAAGTTATACAGGCAGCTATGAACATCCGCGTGTTGCCACGGACTGTGATTCGCGATTACCTAAGGCACGTTTGCGTTCTCGTCATCCATTGCAACGACAGCTACTCATCATCACACAAGGTTCCAGTGGTACTGTACCAGACATACTTGTCGAGCCGAATGTAACGATGTCGTATTTAGCAACGAGTCTCGCTTCTGTGTCAGTGTCGATCATGCACAATTTAGTAGCTAGAGATGAGCCGTCACCGGTCTGATTTTTGCTCCAATTCGTAAGCGTCATACGGCTCTTCAGAATGCTGTGATGCTTTGGAGCGCTAGCAATTTAAACAGCCGTTCACCTGTCTTACCCATAGAGGGTAAAACGACAGTACGACGATATGTCGATGTGGTATTGCAGCCCCTTTTGATGCCATATTTCCGTGATTTTCCTAATGCTCAGTTTGAATAACATAGCGCATTCCCGCACACTGCAAACGTGAACAGACAATTTTTACAGTGTTTCCAGGTGCTGCTTCCGCCAGCCCTATTCTCAGACTTTTCCTCAGTAGAGAAACTGTAACACATCACTGGCAGACAATTTAACTGTTGTGCACGACCCACTTGCAATACCGATAGATTGTGAGCACAGTTTAACCACGCATGCTCAGCAATACGACAGGACACCATCCAGGGAATTTTCCTCTCAATGCCAAACCGTGTTGGAGAATGCATAGTCAACATGTTGGTCATACAACTTGCTGACTTGACACTGTTTCTTCCATTATCTCGCGGAAATCGATTTCCTTCTTTCTTTCCTTCTTGTCTCTGTGTGTAGCAAGTTTTGCTTCAATTGATACATCTCTTCATGGTGCGGCATTTTCTTTGTCGAGTAGTATAGTTCTTTAAATTTTTCTTAATGCTCTCTTCTCCACTCATCCTCTCCAGCATGAAATACAGGATCATAAATTTTCCTAAAGGGTTTTCTTTCAAACACCTTGAGTTTTCATAGAGTTTGTTCCGGGGTGTTCTATGTCTGGCGTCTCGCATCCATACAAAACAACAGGTATTAATATATTATACAGCTGCATTCTGGTATTCTCTTACGCAGGGTGATTGTAAACTCGTTCAACAGAACAAAAGGAGTGATCGTACACATCAAGACGAACAATATTTGCAATGAGACCTAGGGCCGCATTCCACTCTTAGTTCCAGAAAAGAGTAAATTTACATATCCACGTTGAGCCTTCAACAGAGAAAACCAAAAAAAGACATACCTACTTTATGAGTTGCACAATTCCAATCACATCAGAGAAAGACTCAAAGAAGCTGCTCAAACTGGCGTCCAAGGGCTTCTTTGCACAGCCCACACCGGAGAATGAAGGACTGTCGCACCCTCTCGTAGACTCCCGGTGTGGTGTTGATCTTGTCAGCAGCAACAGCGATTCACGCGACGAGATCTTCCAGGGAGTCCACGTGTGCCCCCACAAGAAGAAGTCCAGTGGATTAAGGTCTACCGTGTCCAGTCCACCGCCCCGGATATGTCGTATGTGTAGTTCTCCATGCTCTTCACAAATACGTCAATTCTCATGTGATGTTCGCACGGTAATATCGCTGAACGGGTTCGACTGCGTTTTTAAATGTTTGCTCTTCATCGTCTACGCACGTGTTCAGAGCACCTGATTTGCATCTTGTGCTTCTCATGCACTGGTTGGAACTCTGTAGGCCTTCTGGACGTTTTTCGAACGTGCTCTTTTCTGGCACTGGGAGTGGAATGTGGCCCTAGGTTCTATTGCAAATATTGTTCGTCTTGATGTGAACTATCATCCCTCTTGTTTTGTTGATGGAGTTTACAATCACCCTGTGTGCTTTTGATGTACAAATCTCATTTAGTCGTAAAACCCATCGACCACCAAATTGTAACGTAGGCTTTACTTATGTTGTCGTTATTCCCGTTTTAGAGAATATAGCACCAACATATTTCACCTCTCTCATTCTAATAAATGTGTGCACCATGGTGCACATGTGAGATAGCGTTACATTGATCATCATGTTAGTTTTGTTTTTCGGAGATATAAGATATTTTGATTTTTCATAAATGACTGCCAAACCCACCTTCTTTACGAAAATTTCAAAACCTAAGAATATTCTTCATAGTTTTTTTTTTAATTATATTTTAATAGTTCTGAATATAATTGCGATAAATCAGTTTTGCGTTTTGCAAATTTACTTGCTAAGCTTGATTAAAGTTGAGAAAAGGCAGATGAATCAATTATATTGTATGAATTGTTGCCCCAGAAAGCTTGAGAGCCTTTTAAGATTCCTACACAAAATCAGGGTGAAAGTTCATATCCTCGAGAAAATAATCTCACAGTTTTAACCTCATTTATGGTAGCAATTCGAAAATCAACTGCTACGATCTTTCAATAGTTTCCATGACATAATGTATTTTCATCTTGTCTTGAGTGCAATTCTCCCCATGGAACTTTTTTATTCAGAGGTACTTTTTTCCAACAGTCGACTTTGCCTAATTATTCTTTTACTTAGGCAAAATATATGGATGCTGCGGAATAAATGGAAATGCAGTGCATGTGACTATATATTTCCGCCATTCGTTTTCTTTTAGAAGCGTATGAAATGAATTTCCCAGTGCGAAAGAAATACGCAGAAAGGATATCTCATGGAGATGACACGATACAAATGTCATTTCCTGCGCACATAGTTGGGAAGGAAGAGGATATTTTTTCATAAGCCAAGTAGGTTCATTACACCAGAGTTTAGAAGCATTTTATGATCCGTACAGAGAAGGAATGCAGTTGAGGTCATTGAACCAAAATTCTCGTAAGAGAGATAATTAGTTGGTATTCTTCAGAATGATCTTAACTGGTAATAAGGAAGAAAGCAGTCCTCTGAAACGTATCGTTTCCTTAAAAAATGAGAGTTACCCAATCCTTTCATGACCTCGTGTAAAATCACACAATTTTTATTTTTTTAATAAAACGATCTCTCTCTGATCGGGGTGTCAATAATTTTTCTCAAGGATCTCAGATGATCTTTCGTTTATAATTCTGCATAACTATTTGAATCTAATTTTTGTGGCCTGATCAGTATAAATATTTCCAATCAGCTCTAAGATTTAAGGAACTTTATGCTAAAGTTCACACACACTAAACTTCAGCTGCCAAACATTCCGTTCTTTCAAAATCACATCAAATGTAGTAACTGCTTTATTCAACACATATCGCGTACGCAACACTAAGTCATCGACTCACAGAAATTGTTTGCAGCTGATATTGCAGTGTCTTTTTCTGTTCCTTTGGTTTTGTCACAAGTTTCTATACGGCAAAATGTTTTCTTATTAACAAGGGTCATGCCTGATTCTACCACGTCTACAAAATCTTGATTTTGGCTTGAATAGCAAAACTACATCTCACAAATACACCAGCATACATATTTTACAGTTGCCAACGTATGGATACAACATGGATTTAGGAAATATCTCTTCATTTTTGGTAATTTTCTGTGATTTCGATAGGAAAGCTTTACTTAAGCAGTTTTAACGTATACTGGAATTTAACTTTCCATTTTCGTTCCCGTTATCGTACTTAAATTTTGGCTAATTTTCCTTAAGTCTTTTCTAATCTTAACGCTACATTTTTTCTCTCGCTGGATGGTTTCGTTGCAACCCCACTTGAGATTAAAACTTGAATGATGTATGTGATCGAGATTGATATGAGTGACGTTTACGATGTGTCAGGGATCCCGTTAGAAGTCGGCTAGATTGTGAGATCGCTGTATCTGCTTTGGTGAGATATATTAAAAGCTTGGCCTACGTTTCAATGATTAATTCTTTCACGTTGAATATTGTGCTTCGTTGATATTGAAGTCTTAAATTGTTGTTCAGTCCGTACGACTTGAGGAGTATTCTGTGTATTGGGAATCTGTCGCCTTTCGATGTCGAAGCGCCAGTGCATTACTTGGAAAAAGAATTCTGTTTTGTTTTGCTGAATACCTATCAAGGACAAATAAAAGGTGGAATTCATATGTAGACTTAACTTTTCTGGCCGTTCGTACGGAACGTTTCAGAACAAAGAAAATTCGCATTGGAGTTTAGTCTTTTGGTGTAACATAGACAGTTAATAGATATCTTCAAGGAAATACACTAAAACATTACAACCACTGTTTGGAACGCTGTAAACGGATGTATTCTATGCTGTGCATCTGTGTATAGCTATTTTATGAATTATACATTGCGTATAGCTATTATAGCTATACATTTGAAGAAATGATACAGGAGCAATACGATGTTTTCGATTTCTGATGCAGTAAAGGCAGCGCACACAGAAATCTTGAATTGTTGTAACACATCGATTAAATATTTAGCTTCTGCATTCTTGATTTTATCTAACATTTAATTTAGAATTTTTCCATTTAACACATAATAGGTCCCTTTAATACGTATGATTACTGAGTTGTGAGAGTCCGTTATACCAAAGAAGGCCTTCAAAAAGCATTAGTTTACATCAAGCGAGTTGCTATCAGACGAAGATTCAAACTTTCCCTAAGGTAAGGTACTCGGCTATCAGAAAACTAAATATACATTTACCAGACTACCTTTCTATTTAAACATTGACCGAACTGTGGTGGTTATTTCCTTTATTCCTAGAATGTGTTTCAAAACAGGAATAATACTAACTATATATAATTTATGACTACTAAGCTTGTGGTGTTAAAATAAAATAAAATTAGCAACTTTTCTCCCAAAAACATGCTTATACATCGACTAATGTTTTGCAGAGCGTTTGGCTCGGCATTCTCAGGACGAATGGAGCGTAAATATTCAAATCATTGTGACATCATTAGAATTCTGATGGTCACGGATCTTGGTGAGTTGTTCCACGCGCTTGAAAGAAATGGAGTCGGCGTCACGTCGTTGACAAGCCGTGAGGAATTTCAGTATATGTGGAAAGTTTCTAATATATTAAGCTTGATAGTCGAGTCAGGTTTATCGATAAGCGTAGCGTTTCCAAAATGAAATTTTTGGTTATTTTCGTGACAATGTTTTATATGACTTCTTCAGTTATAGACGACTTCTTCAGTTCATAGTTCAGTACGTAGGTCTTGTGTTCCTTCATTCTTTTTTACAGACGACTTCTTCAGTTCATAGTTCAGTACGTAGGTCTTGTGTTCCTTTATTCTTTTTTACAGACGACTTCTTCAGTTCATAGTTCAGTACGTAGGTTTTGTGTTCCTTCATTCTTTTTTACAGACGACTTCTTCAGTTCATAGTTCAGTACGTAGGTCTTGTGTTCCTTCATTCTTCTTTACAGACGACTTCTTCAGTTCATAGTTCAGTACGTAGGTTTTGTGTTCCTTCATTCTTTTTTACAGACGACTTCTTCAGTTCATAGTTCAGTACGTAGGTCTTGTGTTCCTTTATTCTTTTTTACAGACGACTTCTTCAGTTCATAGTTCAGTACGTAGGTTTTGTGTTCCTTCATTCTTTTTTACAGACGACTTCTTCAGTTCATAGTTCAGTACGTAGGTCTTGTGTTCCTTCATTCTTTTTTACAGACGACTTTTTCAGTTCATAGTTCAGTACGTAGGTTTTGTGTTCCTTCATTCTTTTTTACAGACGACTTCTTCAGTTCATAGTTCAGTACGTAGGTCTTGTGTTCATTCATTCTTTTTTACAGACGACTTCTTTAGTTCATAGTTCAGTACGTAGGTTTTGTGTTCCTTCATTCTTTTTTACAGACGACTTCTTCAGTTCATAGTTCAGTACGTAGGTCTTGTGTTCCTTCATTCTTTTTTACAGACGACTTCTTCAGTTCATAGTTCAGTACGTAGGTCTTGTGTTCCTTTATTCTTTTTTATAGACGCCTTCTTCAGTTCATAGTTCAGTACGTAGGTTTTGTGATCCTTTATTCTTTTTTACAGACGACTTCTTCAGTTCATAGTTCAGTACGTAGATCTTGTGCTCCTTCATTGTTTTTTATAGACCACTTCTTCAGTTCATATTTCAGTACGTAAGTCTTGTGTTCCTTCATTCGTTTTTATAGACGACTTCTTCAGTTCATAGTTCAGTACGTAGGTCTTGTGTTCCTTCATTCTTTTTTATAGACGACTTCTTCAGTTCATATTTCAGTACGTAGGTCTTGTGTTCCTTCATTCGTTTTTATAGACGACTTCTTCAGTTCATAGTTCCGTACGTAGGTCTTGTGTTCCTTCACACGGAAACTTAAAGGCCTGCGGGTTTGTCCTATACATGAAAGTCCACATTCACAAGGTAACTACCATTCACAAGGTAACTACGATTCACAAGGTAAATTACCTTGCGAATTTGGACTTTCATATATAGGACAGACCCGCAAGTCTTTAAGTTTCCGTGTGAAGGAGCACAAGACCAACGTACGAAACTATGAACTGAAGAGTCCGTCTATAGCCCAAAATTGTCACGAAAATAACCATACATTTTTGTTTGGAAACGCTACGCTTATCGATTAATCTGACTCGACTATCAAGCTTAATATTATTAGAAGCTTTCCACATATACCGGAATTCGTCACCGTTTGTCAACGACGTGACGTCGACTCCATTTCTTTCAAGCGCGTGGAAACAGCTCACCAAAATCTGCGACCGTCAGAATTCTGATGATGTCACAGTGATTTGAATGTTTACGCTGAATTCGTCCTGAATATGCCGAGCCAAAGGGTCTGTGAAACTATAGTCGATGTATAATAAACATGTTATGATGAGAAAAGTTTCAAATTTTATTTTACAATTATACTAAAGTTTCTAATGCTTTAACTGGTTCAAACGAATTATCTCGGGGTCCAAAAATGGGGTGAAATCACATCGGACGTATACATTCTCTGTTTAAAAAGTAAGCCAAACGCTGCTGAAACGAGGGAACCTGCTCATGAGAAAGGTTTTCCCCCATAGCTTTGTTATTCAAAGTGGCCATTTAGGGGAGTGATCGACACTAATCCTTTCTGAATGATTACCTACTAAAATGGCTATAATAATTGCGATGAACCTAAGAAAGGAGATGTTTGAGCAATATGTTTCTACCCAGTGTGAAGATATCCATATCAGAGGAACGATCTCTTCTCCATCATACCTTAGGTCATAAAACAAACAGTAAAAGACTAAAAGGAACAGCTTCTCCCCCTTGACAGCTTTATGATCAGTACCGCTGAGATGAGAGGGGAAAGGAATTTATTTTTTTAGCTTTTGTAAAACCCAAAAGCTATGTCAATATATTTGTGAGAACGCAAGGAAGTTTGGGCACCATTTGTTTCAGATACATTGACCGCTTGAATTTCAAAACATTGACGCTTAATTTTTAAGATATTGGCCAAGATAAATTTCAACACATTAACCTCTTAAAATTCAAGACATTGACCTCTTAAATTTCAACACATCGACCACTTAAATTTCAAGACAGTGAGACACTGACCGGTTAAATTTCCTTTGACCGTTTAAATTTCAAATTGATTCTTAAAACGTAAAGAACACGTTTCACCTAAGAGTAAAAGACCGCATTTCTGACAGAAATCGTTGGGAAATCTATTGCACCTAATGTCAATGTTCTCTATCGTATATATGTCGGAGATGAGAAATGCTTAATACTAAAAGCAAGCCAATCATATGTTAAAAAACATGTGAAAGCAACGAGTTTTCTATAGATGCTGTTGAGAAAGAAACCACTTATTTCTCTGTGATGAAGCAAAATTGTTCTAGATGACCGATCAGTGTTCCATCTTGAATTTTTTTAAAAACACCTACATTTTTTAAAATCAATCTTCCTGGCGAAGGATTCGACCTCGTCATCATGTCTAAAGTGATTGGAAAACATTGATTAAAACGGATAAGCGGCAACGTGACATATGAATAAGGTGCCAAGCAATCTCACCGCCAGTATCCTAACAATATGGTGGGCTCTGGTTCTATGCAAAACTGTAGTAGATATTTAAGTGATTCATAGTTGCATCTATAAACATAATTTATACAGACAGTTGACGCGGATTAGGAACATCAAACAGGAGGCATCGCTCTTTCCACGTTTATAAGTGAGTCACGGAAAAATTCTCATTGGCCGCCACAGGGAATCGAACCCAGGGTCTTTCAGTTACGCGCCGGACATGCTTCTACTGCACCACAGCGGTCTTGAATTCCTCCACACTCACAGGTGATTAACTGCCAAGACATTTGTCAGGTTGCCTTTCGAGCCCCGCACAATGTTGGGGATTCACCAAAGATGATAAAGCAACTGAACAAATAATTTGAAGGCGAATGAATAATTAATACAGACATTTGACGTGGACTAGCAACATCAAACAGAAGTCATCGCTCTTTCGATGTTTATAAGTGAGTCACGGAAAAGTTCTCATTGGCCGCCACCGGGAATCGAACCCAGGTTGCTTCTTGGTTGTTGCAAGAAGCTACCTGCCAAATATCTTGGTAGTTAGTCGTATGTGAGTCTGACAACTGTGGTGCAGTGAAAGCATGTCCGGCGCGTAACTGGAAGACCCTGGGTTCGATTCCCGGTGGCGCCCAATGAGAATTTTTCCGTGACACACTTATAAACGTGGAAAGAGCGATGACCTCTGTTTGATGCGTATATAAACGTTTATTTTCATTTCACATAAAAATCATGGAAAGTAAGTTTTAATAAAGATAAACTTCGAGGTTATTATTTATCAAACAGAGTCAAACGTTATTCACACCACCGAAGACCAGATATAAGCTAAAGTGCGCTTAATCGTGTGAACTATAACACCCTGAATAAAATGCAGAAAGTTATATGAAGTACAGCACAACTCGTTAATAACGAGAAGATCGGGACAAACGGAAGCCCTTGGTAAATCTGGGAACTCGCTAAATCTGTTTTAGTAGACAACTCCCACCACGTAATGTATGTATAGTTAATAATATTCATATCTGTTTACATTATATATCTATTCCAATTGGATGTACTTGAAAGGTTTAATTAATTAACTGCATTAGTACCATAAATAATTAATGAAATCTTTCAGATATATTGTTGCCCAGGTGAGTCTCATTACTGCTTTACTATACAGTAGACATGAAGCAAAAACAGCACTTATCCTCCCAATGCAAAACTATCTTAAAAAATGAAAAAAAAATGGACACCATTCTAGGACTTGTTTTCTCCTGTTTCTCCTCAGGTAACACCCCCATTCCATTTCTCCCGATACTTTTTTGCAATTGTCACTCAGACATCCAGGTACGTGTGTATGAGCCCAACCCATCCTATTTTTTCTATTATTAAGTTGCCTGTTTTCAACCTCGCTGAAACGATACCCCTTGAAGTATGTGTCTAGGGAGTATCCTACACAACTCCTTTGTTGAGCATTCGATGTATTTCTTCCCCATTGCTTTCCTATCAACATTCTTCCATTAGCACACAATACTTATTCTGTGATTTTGCTGTTATGTCCTTTATGCCACCATTTTTACTTCACCAGTTCAAGACATTGCGCAGATTTTCTTTGTCACGTTAAATATGGAATTTCATTCAATGTTGTTACCTTGCTTGTTAATATGATTATTTCAGCTCTTCTGTCCCTCATTAAATCTTAACATAATCAAACAAAAGTTCCTATTTCGTTGGATAAATTTGTGATTTCGCTAAATACGTGTTCGTTAAGTAGGTTCTACTGAAATTAACGGGCAACGATAAGATAAATACGTGGTTGCTAGGTAACACTGAGATATTTAGAAAAATAAAAAGCGCCGCGGCTCCTTCTTCTTAAAACTGCGCCAAGAGATGACGTTGACAGCCGGCTGTTTTAGAACACTGGCTTCTAGATTTGAATATCGACCAAGTATTAACATTTCCATACGATTATTTGTCACTATATTTATAGGAGGATGATAGAAAACAAAGGATATTACTTTCATTACAAGTTATCCTATCTAGGGCTTAGCTAACGACTTCGCGACTTTTTCACGTATCTTTGACTTCCCATGATGTTCATCGATAAACGTATCTACAATTCAACATGTTTGAGCACTACAAATTTCATCTATCCTTATTTAAACTTTGCATGCTGTCAGGAAAAAATATCATCGTTTGTTCAAAACTAACATGAGATTTTAAAGTCTGTCACATCGTTCGGCCGTGATACTTCGTCATTACTGATTGCTGACGAAGTAGTAATCGCATATGTATTGTTCAATATATTAAGCCTAACTAAAACAAATGGAGCTTGAGACGAACGCGTTAACAATGAAAAATAATAAGTTATTCTATTTTTATTTCCAGTTGTAACCCGCACATAGTACATTTGGCTTCACGATATTGAGGAAACTTCAAAACTACAGTGCTATTTTCATGATCAATAAGTGTCCATTTGGAAAGAATGGTCCTTCGTCAACTGCTGGAGAAAATCCATCACTCACCGCTTGTGGTGGAACCATTTCTTCACACACATACAAAAAAAAAAATTCGTCCGAGAGCTAGGCTTCATCATCCAGAACTGCCGATATTCCTGCATTGAGTGATTGGCGAAATTCCCCAAATCACGACTCGTTCTCTCAGAGAAGCATTGCTCAAATATTAGGAATGGTTCCGGTTTGTATGCATTTGTTTTATTTTCTGCAAACAGAAATTCACCTCTCACAGAGAGGAAAAGGAAAAGAAAACAAGTGATAACGTGCAAGACGGCGCTAATGAAAATAATACCAAATAGCAATGATTGTATTCAAGTCAGCTTCACACGTTTCATAGTTTGATTTAGACAGAATAAGAGTACAACACACTGAATCAAAATTACCACTCAGAACAAATTACTTGCAACGTTTCTCTCTCATTTACCGACAATTATGTTGCTAACATATAAAACAATTTCTAACGTATTTTCCAGGTTTCTCATTAACCTGGTGCAGTATATGCCATCCCTAAATATTTTTTTCTGTACATCACGCTGTGTACATTACTTAAAGAATGAGATTTCTCGATATAGAAACTCAGTCCATTATAAAAGTTACAAGTTTTATTAATCACGTTATGCAAATACGCTGGTATCCCTAACCTAAGTCCAAACACTATTTCAAAAGGTTACAACCACGAAAGCAGACGCAACAGCTTGTGGCAATTTGCACAACTGCGGACGTTTAGAAGAAAGCCAGTGCATATGCAAAATGGCGAATCATGCGGACAGGGGTCACGTGGTATCGCTTAAACGGATAAAATAGAAAAGGGCTCAGTAGGCGACATCTATTTGAAGGAAAATATATACGTGAAGGATTAAAGGTACGAACGTGTCATTTACGTTCTGTCTCAAAAATACATATCTGGATGATTTCACTTTTAGAAGAATTAGAGGGAAACTGGAAGAAGGCCGCCGAATGAGTGATGTCTCCAGGGAGTTTGAATTCGCGCATAGTGTGGTATCCAGGCTCTAGGCAGCGATTCGAACCGATGAAATGTGTTCCAATTGAATTCCAGGAGGTTGCTCTCGCTCTGCTATGACGCATGAAGACATATTTTTGGTTGTAACAACAAAGCGTAATGTTCTCACCACGGATGGTCAGCTTGCAAGTCTCTTCCATTTCAGTAGAAGAACGTGGATATCCCGACAAACTGTGGCAAGACGTCTGAGACATATGGAGCTATATGATCGAATACATATAGTTTGCGTCCCTCTATCTAGAGCTCAACGTAGCGCACGTTTGCAGTGGTGTCGCATCCACAGAAATTGGACACGTCAGCAATGGATCAATGTACTCTTCACAGATGAGAGTGGTTTCAATCTGTTGTCGGATTCTAGACGTGAGTTGATTTGGCGTGAAAAAGGCACTGCGTACCATTGCGAGAATGTGCAGGAAAGGGACAGATACGGTGGTGGCGGGGACATGGTGTGGGGCGCATCATAATTATTGGACGCAACGAGCTAAAGGTGCGGGAAAACGGAACTATTATGGGAGTACGATATTGCTACGAAGTTCTTCTACGTCATGCTCAATTATTCAGTGGTACTGTAGGCGATCACTTTCTGTCCATGGATGAAAACGCGACACCTCATCGCACGAGAGCAGTAGATGCACCTTTGAAGACCGAGGATATGCATCGCATCGAATGACCAGACGCTCTCCAGAGCTCAACCCCATCAAACTCGTCTGAGACGCAACGGGGAGACACATTGGTACTCGAACCTCCCCCCAGGAAACAAGCTGGGTCTCATCCGTGCTCTGAGGGAGAAGTGGGCCAATTTGTCTCAGGAAATCCTGAATCACTTGGTGCTCATCATGTCACGACGTTGTGAGAGTTAAATCGTGTTCGGGAATATTCCATACTGAAATGTCTCTCGGCCTGATAACCAGTACGCACTATACATCAATTTTCCAACTATGTCCTTCGAGAATTTGTAACTTTTAGGTAAACACTGATTACAATGTAATTCGTGCGCCATTTATAAATTTTTTTGTGTCTTTTCATGTGTTCGTATGCTGGCAATATAATTATTTTCCCATTTGGATGCGGTCACGTATTTTTTCTTATACAAGTAAAAATATAGTCCATCCTAAAGTTTTAGACTTCAGTATTTTTTTTAACGCGCTATTCTAGTAAATCATATATCCAGTCATTCCATCGATCAATTATTTATTTCGCATCGATACCTCAAATATACCCTTAAAATGCAATTTTATTAACTTTAAATAATAAAAGGAAATTTCTGCTTGTGTCTGTTTCTATGGAAGTCATTACTCATCAGCAAATCGTGATAGAGACCGAAACATGTGGCAGAGTATATCTCACTGCTGTTCAGTTGAACGGATTTATATCGACATTCCGAAAGGAGGTTTTACCCAAATCAAAAATTTTTACCATGCTATTTCTGCAGGAATATTGGAGCTATGAACAGAACATCTTAAAAGTCATATGTGATCTTGAACGTGCGGGAGTGCACTGCCACTGGCGCCGACATTACTTATTGCACATGTATCGTCAGAGAGAAACACCTTTTAGAGTAGTACCGTGGCGACGAAAAAACGTCACTTTTCTAATGAATGCAGTGCTCCATTATCGTTACGCAGCGTAAAGATGGGTAGATCAGTGCAAATTCGTGTCGCATGTTCCACTTTCAAAACTACATGCGTATATGTTACCGATAAAGTTGCATTGCGAATGCGATTCTTGGAGTCCCACGATATAGAGCAGAGGGGTTCTTATTCTTAACCTATGGGTTGAGATCCAAACTTGGGTTGCCCGGGTGTCTGAGATGGGTGGTCGCATCTTCTTAAAAGAAAAATTAAAGTGCTAATTCATTTTAAATTAATTTTATATACTTAATTCATTTTAAATTAATTTTATATACTTAATTCATTTTAAATTAATTTTATATACTTAATTCATTTTAAATTAATTTTATATACTTAATTAATTTAATAATAATTAATAAAATTTAATAATAATAATAATAATAATAATAATAATTATTATTATTATTATATTAATTTTTAATTTTAAACCTTTTTCGTGTTTAACACGTGTAAAAATCCCGGAATTCCTGGAGATGACATCACGGAGATAACCAGCGTTGCTCCTTCCGGTCAATAGGATCGTGGGAATTTTTAGGACGTCGCAAAAAGAAAAGCAAATTTTAGTCAACAAAGTTACGCAAGTGTTATTTCCGTTTTCGAATACCTACCTACGTGAAACCGGCTTTTCGACACTTTCTGTCATGAAAACTAAGATTATAAGCCCACTACAACCAGAGTATGACTTGAGATGCTTCCTTTCAAAGAAACGACCACGGTTTGAAGAGTTTTCAGCAGTAGTGCAATACCAAAGATCACACTCAACTATTATGCGTAATTATTTTTGAAATCTGTTTTATAAAAGGCTTTAATTTCCAATTACACTGGTCGGCATGAAAATCGGCACTGACACCATTCCTGCTGATTCTTATGTAAAACGACCTCCTGAAGCCGAATATGACCCCCGTTTTCCCCCATCACCCAGCGTTTTCGGGGAGGCTCCCACCGAATTTTATCACTTTCCGACAATTTGGAGGGATGAAAAGGATTATTTCAGCCTTTACATTTCTTCTGAGGAGCTATAGAGGTGGAAAGTTATAAAACATGAACATCTGTATAAAGGAGGTATATTTGGGGGGATTTCTCCACCCCCCCCCCCAATTGTAAAGAAATCATTACAAACGATTGATTTTTTTTTTTTTTATTGGCGCTTCTCAAAACTGCTTATAAATTTTACTTTGATTGCAAAGTTGGCGATCAGGACAAGAATTGGGCTCCCACAGTTTGCTGCACTACTTGTTACAGTAGCTTGACCACATGGCTCAAAGGTACCCGTAAATCAATGCCATTTGCTGTGCCCATGGTGTGGCGCGAACCTCGCTGTCATCTCACAGATTGTTACTTTTGTATGACTTCCACCGTCGGGTTATCTAGCAACAAAAGTAAGCATACAATTCAGTATCCTAATATCCCTTCAGCTCTAAGACCAGTTTCTCACAACGAATCATTGCCAATCCCAGTGCCCCCAAAAACCTATACTCTAGAGCCAGAAACGGGTGTGACATACTTTGAGCCACAGCTTGGACCATCATATGATACGTCCACCGATGATGAAGAGTGTTCTGATGATTCAGCTCATCGAAAATCCCACCTCGTCACTCAGTCGGAATTGAATGATCTCGTCAGGGATTTGGAGTTACCTAAGACTAAATCTCAACTTCTTGGATCTCGACTTCAGCAGTGGAATCTCTTAGAAAAGGGCGTAAAAGTTTCTTCTTACAGGACCAGACAGTCAACCCTGCAATTACTTTTTTCGGCAGACGAAGGCTTAGTGTTCTGCCTTAATTCAAATGCATTGATGATAGAACTGAAGATGACATGTGACCCAGACAAATGGCGACTGTTTATAGACTTATCAAAGACAAGCTTGAAAGTTGTCCTGTTGGCCAATGGGAATGAGTTACCATCAGTCCCGGTTACATACTCTGTGGATATGAAGGAGACGTACGAAAACATCAGCCGAATCCTTGATAAAATCTGTTTTCATGATTATAATTGGAAACTTTACGCTGACTTAAAAGTTGTTGCTGTACTCGCGGGCAGGCAATCAGGCTTCACAAAATACTGCTGCTTCCTATGTGAATGGGACAGCCGAGCACGAGACAAACATTACATCGTACGGAACTGGCCTCTGAGAGAAAGTTTTACTCCCTGTCAGAAAAATGTCGTTCATGATCCTCTGGTCCCGAAGGAAAATATTTACTTGCCGCCTTTGCACATCAAACTGGGATTGATCAAACAGTTTGTGAAAACAATGGACAAGACAGGTGATGCATTTCAATTTTTGAAAAATAAATTTCCTCGTCTTAGTGAGACTAAAATCAAGGAAGGAGTTTTCGTGCGCCCCCAGATTAGACAACTTTTCAAAGATTCGACGTTTATTGAACACCTGAATCGAAAAGAAAAAAGAGCTTGGCTTGCATTCCGAAACGTGTGTAAGAACTTTTGGGTAACAACAAAAGTGATGATTATGCCGCTCATGTCGAGGAATTGCTGTCAGCGTACAAGGCCATGGGGTGTAACATGTCTCTTAAAGTGCATTTCCTGCACTCACACCTGGACTTCTTCCCTGGAAATTTAGGAGCAGTTTCCGACGAACACGGGGAACGATTCCATCAAGACATCAATAAGATCGAGAGGAGATTTTCAGGGAAGGGGAATACGAGCATGTTAGCAGAGTACTGCTGGTGTTTGGTACGAGAAACTTCTACCTCAGGGTACAAAAGGAAAGCAAGCACCAAATGAAGGTACTTATCTTATTTATTTATTATACTTTACATTTGTATTTTACTTTTTATATATTATTCTTTACAGCTAAAATAAATAATCCTTTTCACCCCTCCAAATAAAATTCGTGTCCATAACATATTACCGAAAATTGATAAAGAAAATCATAAAAAATCGATCATTTTTAATGATTTCTTTAAAAGTGGGGGGGGAATCCCCCAAATCTACATCCTTGCTACAGATGTTCATGTTTTATAACGTTTCACCTCTGTAGCCCCTCAGAAGAAATGTAAAGGCTGAAATAATCCTTTTTATCCCTCCAAATTATCGGAAAGTGATAAAATTAGGTGGGGGGCCTGCCCCGAAAACGGTGGGGGATGGGGAAAACGTGGGTCATATTCGGTTTCAGGAGGTCGTTTTACATTAGAATCAGCAGGAATGGTGTCAGGGCTCGAAAAATTTTTTTTTTGCCGACCAGTGATTATTCATACCTTCGCACTATACAGATAACCCCATCAACTTCCTCACCCTCCACTTGGTTGCGCCACTGGTTTGACTGTAATTTCAAAAACCACAAATTTTGTTACACTCTGCGTAAAAATGAATAATTTCTATTACTGCATTAGCATTTTTAATTTCAAAATAGACCCATGGGTCGCGAAGTTGATTGTCTCAGTTGCTTTTGGATCGTTGCCACAAAAGGTTAAGAATCCCTGATATAGAGGTGCAGTTTGTTGTATTTGATGAAGCACAGTGCTAGTAGCTGTTTAAGGTAACCCATGGGTTGCTGCTGATGATCATCATTGATGATCTGTGTGATGTGCCTTGAGGACCCGAAATAAAGGCGTACGTAAACTGACTATTCTCTTCTGGCCGTTAGAAAGCCTAATATTGCTCTCTATATAAATATCAAATATAAAAAAAACAACTCTTACACCTGTGGTTAATAAAACAAAAAAGATTCGTCGGTTCATTCTCTTATCGCCTACTTATCACTCCACTACTTCGTAATTTATGTCGAAAAAACAAAATTGATTTTGATGACTCTACTTGTTGTCTTGGTTCCTTTCGTAATGATAAAGATAAACCCGACAACTTGAGACAATGTGGTGTATACGGTATTCTCTTGGTGACTAACGACTCCCCACGTAACACTATAACTTACATCGGATCCACCCTTCGTAGCTTATCGATGCGAATCCAGGAGCACAAGTATTCTGTAAGAACTGGTTCATCTGCTACAGCCCTCGCTCGCCTAGTGAAAGAAGACTCTTTCATACCATTATGAAACGATGCATTTATTAGTGTTTGAAATTACATACATACCTCTTCTCATGGTTATTTATTGTACCCTGCACAGATTTATGCGCATACACTTTCTGATATATATATATATATATATATATATATATATATATGGGATGTAAGGTCAGGTGATGCGTAACATCACAGCCTCTCCTTGACAAATGTCAACCCCGCCTTCTCGTGGTACATCCTGTTCCCACTAAAGGGGCTCTGACGACCGCCAATAGCGGTATAACTATACCATCGGGATTAGAGGAAATGCTATCCCACACTCACCAACCCGCTAGGCCAGCGTGTTGAGTTATGGCCAAACTCCTCCAAAATGACTCCACAACTTAAATCTTGGCCCTCAGTCTCCGGCAGCTGGAATGCACCTGGCCAAGGCAGCGGCCAGTGCGACATGAAGGCAGAGGGTGCTAAGAATCCCCGGAGGACCGGACTAGGCTGCCATCTGATGCTGACCTTGGCTACGTATAACGGACGCTCCCTATCTTCTGATTCAAGGCTTCTTGAATTGGAAGAGGAACTACAAAGGATCAAGTGGGACATCGTCGGGCTAAGTGAGGTAAGGAGAAAAGGAGAAGATCTCATTGAACTGAAAAGTGGACATCTCTTCTACTATCGTGGGACAGATACTGGCAGAACTAGTGGTGTTGGATTTATAATAAACAAGAAACTGAAGGATAAAGTTGTAGAAGTTGAAAGTTCCTCTGACAGAGCTGCACGACTTGTTATCCAACTCTCGAACAGATACCAGGCTCAGATTATTCAAACTTATGCACCCACCACAAGTCATCCTGAAGAAGAAATTGAAGAATTTTATGAGGAAATTCGTGATCTAAATAATAAAGGTAAGCAGCACTTGAAGATAATTATGGAAGATTTCAATGCAAAAATAGGGCAACGGCAACAGAATGAAAATTCAGTAGGTAAATTCGGTCACGGCAACAGAAACCAGCGTGGAAATACTCTCGTAGAGTTTGCAGAGGCAGAAGGGTTTTTCATCTTGAACTCCTTTTTCAAGAAAAAGCCACACAGGAAATGGACATGGAGACATCCAAATGGGACGACAAGTGAAATTGATTTTATTATGTGTAACAAAAAATTCGTCATAGAAGACTGCAGTGTGCTAAACAAGTTCAACACAGGCAGTGACCATAGATTGGTGAGATGTAAGATGCACCTCAACACTAAACTCGAACGTAGCAAGCTCATAAGACAAACAAAATGTATTGACATAACCAGCCTTAAAAAACACCATAATACCTTCAAATTGGAACTGAAGAACAGATTCTCTGCTTTAGAAGGCCTAAGATTGGAAGAAGTGGATATTTCTGAAGTTAACAGAAAAGTAACCAAAGCTCTTATGGAAACAGCAACAAAATTAGCTGGGTCTAAGAACAAATTGTATGTGAACAAATTATCAGGAAAAACCAAAATGTTGATGCAAAAAAGAAGAGAGATGAGGACAACTAAAGAAGATGTGACTTCCAAAGTGGAATATATAGAGCTATGCAAGACAGTACGAAAAAGTATCACTGAAGACGTAAGGAAATTCAACTGTGAACTAGTAAGGAAAGCAATTGAAAACAACCAAAGCCTAAAGATAGCAAAGGGACATCTCAGTAAGGGAAAAAAACAGATTATGGCACTGAGAAAATAAGATGGTTCTGTAACAAGAAATAGAGGCGAAATTTTGACAAGAGTGAAAGATTTCTACTCCAAATTATATGAAAGGGATGATACATGTACTCCAGACATCATGAAAGGTACCAGTACCAGAGTTCTTCCAGTCCTTCCAGCAGAAGTTGCACATGCAATCAAGAACATGAAGCGTGGAAAAGCTCCAGGAGAAGATGGAATTACTGTAGACATCATACAAGAAGCAAGTGGAGAAATCGAAACAGTACTCGCCCAAATTTTCACTCGATGCCTTAATGAAGGGAAAATTCCTGAGGATTGGAACAACGCTACAATGATCTTGCTACATAAAAAAGGTGACATTGAGGATCTCAGGAACTACAGACTTATCAGCCTCCTATCAGTGGTTTTAAAAATCTTCACTAAAGTTCTTTCACACCGCTTGAAGGTGACACTGGACATGGCTCAACCGAGAGAACAAGCTGGATTCAGGAGTGGCTACAGCACAATAGATCATATCCACGTACTGAGAGAACTAATTGAAAGAGCGAGGGAATATGAACTTCCATTGTGTATGGCTTTTATCGATTATGAAAAAGCCTTTGATTCGGTGAAACCATCAGCAGTTGCAATGGCTCTGAAATCCTGCGGTATTGAAGATGCATACATTAATATTATTAATAACATCTATGAAAATGCAAGTGCAAAGATTCGGCTGTTTGAAAATACAACACACATAAAAATTGGAAAAAGGAGTGAGACAACGTGACACCATATTTCCGAAGCTCTTTAATGCCACATTGGAAAATGTCTTTCAATCACTGAACTGGGAAAACAAAGGGATAAAGATTAATGGAGATTATCTAACCCACCTTCGTTTTGCTGATGACATAGTCATTTTTGCAACTATCCCATCAGAGCTACAGAGTATGATCCAGGAACTTGCTGACAAGAGTAAAGAAGTGGGATTAAAAATGAACTTTCAGAAGACAAAAGTGATGTTCAATGCTTTTACAAGAAATGAAGATTTATCGATTGATGGAGAAAAGCTGGAGATAACAGACACATACGTTTATCTTGGACAGCAGATATCAAGTGAGGGTCACATTGGTGAAGAAATTAATCGGCGTACAAAACTTGCCTGGAGAGCCTTTGGAAGAAACAGCATAATTTTCAAGAGCAATATGCCATTATGTCTTAAAAGAAAAGTGTTTGATTAATGCATCCTTCCAGTGCTCACGTATGGTGCAGAGACGTGGACCTTAGCTAAAAGAGACATACAAAGGCTGCAGACAACTCAAAGCAGCATGGAGAGGTGCATGCTTGGTGTAACCAGGAGAGATAAGAAGAGGAACACGTGGATCCGAAGAATGACAAGAGTGGAAAACATCATGATCAGAGTTAAATCCCTGAAATGGCAATGGGCTGGACATACTGCCAGAAGAACAGACCATCGATGGACAGCCGAAATTTTAGATTGGATTCCAAGGGACAGGAAAAGACCCAGAAGAAGACCACATGGGAGATGGGTGGATGAAATTCGAAAGTATGCGGGAGTGACGTGGAGGAGACTGGCACAAGACAGACCGTTGTGGAGGAAACTTGGGGAGACCTTCGTCCAGCAGTGGATTGATAATGGTTGACAATGATGATGATGATATATATATATACCTGCATGCACCGGACTTGATCAGTACATAGCCTGATGATACATTTGTAGCACATACCAAAGATCTAGCGTTTTTTAGTGTGTATATATTTTAGATTTTATTAAACGCTTTAAGACCTACATCGTTTTATAGTGCTTCGACAGCTATTAGATTGTATCATTGCTCTATATATATTAAGGATTTTGTTAGAATGTTACAGTGTTACAAGAATCATCGATAGTACGTGTCAAGAAATGTTATCAGTAAATGCGTTGATTAAGAAAACATTACAGGCTCTAGAGACACAAGAAGCGAACACGCAGGATAAAAAAAATGCTTTTGCACCTAATGGAAAGACGTTTTACGTTTTTATAAAGAATTGTTGGAACTTACAACTCAGAAATGTTTCGTATTATACATTTCACAGACATTGTTGCTGCATTGTTAACAAGATGCATACACATAAAGAACACAAAAAATATGGATAGGCGGTCAAGAACTCACAACACAGACATTCAGTGCAGTAAAATTTGTGATACATTGTGTACAGAATACATATTAACTGAGCCAGAGGATAGTCACGCTATAATTAGCCTTTTTCCCTAGTTCCCTGCTATGTTGCTATCGAGTTAACTGCGTGAAACATAGCAAATAAATAAATAATAAATACCCTGACAGCGCTGCGAGTACGCAATTCAACTGAAAAATAATAATTCACTAACTTATTCACTTCAGTATAAATGATGCGTTATTACTATTTTGTCACTTTAATGTAGAAGTACTATACTTATATATACTATCCTCCATATAAATTATATTTGCTTTACAATAATAAACAATGGCAGTTACAAAAATGCACCAACAATTATTATTATTATTGCCTCTGAAATGTGAAAAGTTATAGTTCTGAAACATAATTATAAATACACCATACTGTGAATACTCAGAAGACGCACATAGCCTATTAAACCCGCTTATTTTTGTGGTGTAGTAAGCCCAAAGATTCGCACTCCACTGAGAGACATTTTCAAAGTAAAAGCCTTGAAAAACCCTCCCGTGGAGTGACCATTTCTTTAAAACAGCATTTCAGTATAGCGCCAAAGCTTGGCAAATCTTTGTGCTTACTACACCACAAAAATAAATGGACCTAATACGCTATATGCGTCCCTTGAGTATTATAGTTCTGAATTTTGCATCATGACAGTTGCTGAAGCCTGAACTGTGGATTGGAACAAATACTGGATTTATAATTCAGATTCAAGATAGAGTAATCCAAACTAAGAATTGCAGAACTGTATTCTAAATGAAAGTTACACGCAACGAAATCAAGTCTCCAGGAATATGTAAAATTATCGATCACATCAGCACCGTGCTAGCCTTAGTAGGTTATACAGCTGAGTACACACTGAAAGGGAAATGAATTATGCACACCCACTTAAGAGCATATATGTCTACCATTCGCCCTCACAACAGTGGGAAAAGATCTTTGCATCAACTCTGCATGGTGTTAGAAACGCTTGAGTAGTATTGTGGCCCGTTATTCTAGGACAGGGACCCGTAAAGTACTCAGATTTCCCAATGGTTGGTCTAGAGCTCGAATGCATTGTGCCAGTTCACAACGATACTCAAATCTGGAGAAGGAGAGGGCCATCTTAAGGTTGAGAATTCACTAGAATGCTTTAACCAGTCCTTCGCCAAACGGAAGTGATGAGACGGAAGCATCCCGTTGTGAGTAATCGATAGCTATGAACGGTTGTAGGCGGTCACCCTTGATACGTCGGTCAACGAAGCGTTATGCGAAAATCATGGTCTTAATTGGCACAAGGGGCCGTAAAATGGCCCACGTAAACACACGCTGAACATTCCACTACAACCACCGATCCAGGTTCACTGTGGTGCACGCCACACAAGCCCCCTGCCATTGGCGTTTTGGAATTGGAACTACGGTTAGTGGGACTACGCTATCCGTTTTCAGTTCTTCCGATATAGTTGCGATGTGTCATTGTCTCCTGCGACCTCATAGTCCTGTCACGTACTGTTGGCACAGGTACTCGATGTAAGAGTCGGCAGTCATAGACCAATCGTGCCACCGTACGTCCAATGATCTTTGAGTAACATTCTTAGTACATCGTCATTGAATGGCAATATCGTCCGCTATACTGTGACACTTCGTTGAATAACGACGTTATCCCCTACACTGCGACCCTTCATTCCGATGTTTCGATATACAATAGTTGGCGCTTACTTCCAGCATCAAAAGTCCTATTTTTTCTCACGTCTTTACGGATCTTTCAATTTGCAGACTTTCGTTTAATCCTGGCCCATACGTGCTATGTTGACAAGTGGAAATTCCTGACGTCCTGTAGCCGCGGACATGGGCCAACCAATATTCCTTGCTACGACTACCTGCCTTTGATCGTACTCGCTCAGATTGGCGTATATTTTATTGTTCCTGTCGCTGGTATGCTAATCAGCAATCGCCTCTACAGTCTTCGTAGATGTCAAATGAAACTCCGAAAAATGGAGCACCACAGAAATGTCGATAATCATTTGCTACTTCAGTATTGTAGTTTTTTGTTTTAATAAATACTTGCATTTGAAACACCTGCGCACTTTTATGAAAAGTTTGCGATAATAAAGAAGCCGGATTAGAAAGCGGTGCATAATCACTTGTCTTGAACAAATGAGAGCAGCCAAGCAAGTGCATCTGAATAAAATTGTATAACTTGCCTCTTTCCAAATGTAGCAAATCTTATGCATTTCTATGTCAAGGAGCATAATAAATAATCAGGACCAAAGAGGGAAAACAATTCTTCAACTTTATGCTAGAAATTCTTAAATGAGAAATTAATTTGCTAGTGAAACAATAATTAAAAGAGAGCTGAATATTCAGTTTACTTAATCCTGTTAATTAAGCAGTGATTATATAACCAAGTGTTAATAATAGCACACCTAAAGCTTTGGCTTCCACGGACATTACACTTTTCAGCACGTAACTGGAAATTTCATTGAAAAAATCGGTGTTCATATTTAATTTGGACGGCGAATTTTACTTTCTGTTTTGTGGAAAAGATTAATTCTTCTCACGCTCTGGAGAAAAATCTTATATATACTCAAAAGCATTTACTTTAGTAACAAGAGAAAACGAAAGAAAAAGAAATGACAAGTAGTGAAAACAGCGCCCATTTTTCTGTATAAATTCTGTTCATGAAAAAAAAAGGCGAATGTATATCAGCAGTGTTTCCTGTTCTTCGGTTCGTTCATTTCTGATTTTTCTGATTTTTTAAAGGGAAAATAAAAAAAAAACGAAAAAAAAAAACGATGCTTTTGTGAGGTTCACGAATTTATTCAGGATATGCCGACACTACGATTTCACCAACAATTGAAAACAAAAATGTTTTTGTCGAAATAACTTTGTACTTCGATTTAAAGAATAAGGTCTTTAAGGGAATGAGAGAAAGAGACAGCGAGAAATAAGTCTTTCCCGTTCTGAACTTATAAACAATAAGATCCTAAAGAGAATGAGAGAAAGAGACAGCGAAAATAAGTCCTTTCCGTTCTGAACTTATATTCTTGCCGATTTGTAGAAAACAAAGTAACAAACCAATTTCGGAAACATAAAATAATTCAGCATTCCTTTCTTTCAGTGCAATCTTGTAATCATGTAAAGAATTTTAATTTCAAAGCAAGATGCAAACTTTCCTGATTATATTTCATATAAAAATCCATAATATTGGGTCAACAAAGGTAATCTGCATTTCATTATCCGCGCATAATGTCTGCATGCTAATTTTTCAAGACAGAACCTACCAACTTCGAGTAGTAAATTAGGTTTAAATTATTTTGTTTGCAGGCAAAGGAGATTTCTATCATTTCTACTAGTCTGTGAGACAATTTGTATTTCATAGCAACTGATGGCAACATATATGATACCCAACCTCATTTCCTAATGTCAATTCTTCCATGAACCTTGATCAGAAGTGAAGACCACAGTAAATCAAACATTCATTTCCGTCAGAAGAAATGGAAGTACATTTTAATTCCGTCAATGTTTTACTTCTCTTCCCACGAATTCGAAGCGTAAATACATAACTGCTATTTTGTATTCAGAGATCTTATATATGTTCATTGCCTCGTGGCATAACCTATGTTTTTCTATTACTCCATCGCAAAGTAATAGAGAAAAGTAGTTCATTATCTCTAAATTTGTTTAAATGAAGATGAAATACCCTATAGAATATTATTTCCCTTGGGAAATTCGAAGTATTAAAGCGGCAGAAATGAATGAAAAGACAAAAACGGTAATGTGGCATTTACTCATATGAGCAAAGGATTCATGTTTAGTAACAATGTCGATTATATTCAGAAAAGAAACAAAAAAGAAAGGCTTCAGCATTTAGATCAAGATACGTTAAGTATCAATAGTAGAATCCTGAAACGTTCCGTCAGTGCGAAACGAAATGTAGAGAAGGATTTTCAAATAATTGTGTGCTGTACTTTACAAAGCATAATTAAAAACCTCATAATATGGCTTGGACCCCAGCAATTTGCGTTAATGACTGATCTAGAAAGAGTCTTACCACTTGATAATGTTTCCGGTAAATATGAAGAAGACTTCAATCGCACGATGATAAAGTGTGCTTCGCTATCAATGAAGATTTATTAGTCATTTTATTTCTGTAGATATTTATTATGTTTTAAATAAGTCTATCATTATTTTCTCTCTCTCTAAGAGGGTGCATCACAAATTACATTTATTTTACATAATGATTTTTCAAAATAACTGAATATTTTGGAACACGAGATTGTTTTTACTAAAAATAACTTTCAATTATGTTTAAGAACAGGCGAGCGTACTACTTTATAGTGATATTTCATAAAACCCCTAAATATAACATTCATAATAATTTTATTTTTTCTATGGGTGGGCTTATTACAAATTACATTTTATTTGCATCGTGATGTTTCGAAGCAACAGAATAATTTGGAATTCGTTATTTTTCTGAGCTGACAGTGCTTTTCAATTATGTTTAAGAAAATGGAAAATGTACCGCTTCACAGTATTATTTCGCAAAACCCATAAATATTAAATTTATTCTTGATAGCCACAACAGCTTTTGTATAAATGAAGAATCCTCAAACTGATACAAGTATAACACAATCACCAGTACGTTACTTAAAGTTCTGGTTTTTTATGATAACACAATTACAATAGGGGCATGAGGCAGGAATATCCGTTGCTACAATAACTTAAATATCATAGTATATGCTATCGACAATATCCAATTTCGCTACAGAACTTCAAAATCTGGTCCCTCGACAGACGATTCAGATTGAACATTCCCGCAAACCAATTACGAACTACGAAATTCCTTTCGTAATTTAATAGAAATTGCCCCTTCTATTACCAGACATTTTCGGAAACGTTTTGAAAGTTCCGAATTTCAAATCGGCAATTTTTCATTAAATTACGAAAGGAATTTCGAAGAGGTTCTCTTTCAGGTTCGTCTTTCTTCTGTTAATTTTTCGCTATTAACAGGAGAAAGACGAACATTAGCACTTTTGTCAAGTCACGAGTAGAGAGTCCGTGAAATTCAAATTTGTTCCTTCTTTGCCCAGAAAAGATTGAACTTGGAATATTCTTCGTTGATTCACGAGACGAACCATGGGATACATCTCGTGAATTTCAGTATTATTTTTTCTACAATGTAGTATAATTCCGTTTATTCAGCGGCCTGATGCACTATACAGATGGAAGTGGTCAAGCTTTCTCTGTCCACTACAAAACTTTAGAAAAACAGAAGTTGGACGTAAAATGCAGAGAATTAGAACGCGTAAAAACAGAGATAGGCATTTTTAAAATAGTGTGGAAGGCATTTCAAGCTGTATTACGTGTTATTTATTACTCGACTATTCGCTATGTCGTGATGATTTTCTATCCCTTAATAATGCTTTAATAAAGCCTGGCGAATTGAATATATTGTATTACGCCATAAGCGTTTTGTATTTACATAGTTTGGTGTACTTGTAACTGATATTTGGTGTATTACCTTTTATAACCTACATCGCTGAGAAGTTTAAAGCAGTTCTACTTATCAAAACAATAATTTAATACTTGCTTGTTGAACGCAACTTTATCTCACCTTCATTTCTTCCTTTCCTTCCTTAATGAGAAGCGTCTCCGGATCAATAGCATTTTGTCGTTTCTTGTGTTTTTCGTTTTTGACCAGCTGGCTGACCAAGATAAACTGCAAGAGGGCGGTGAAGACGAGAGACAAACACACCCCTGTCCAAACGTCAACAGCTTTAGTGTAGGAAACGCGTGGCATGTGGCGGCTGATGTCGGACTCCAGCCAGAACATGATGAAGAGGATCGTCAGGATCAGTGTCAGACGTAGGGAGGTGAATTTCGCTCTAATCCAGAATGATAACCATGACGCTATCACCAGGATGACAAACGGCACGTAAAGCTTATTCATGAAAAGACCGACTTTTCTCTCGAACGTCAGATCCACCTGCAAGAAGCTGTAACTTCCTATAAAAAGAACAAGACACGTCGATCAATATCTAGGCACAGAATCTTTTATGTACACACACACACACACACACACACACACACACACACACACACACACGCAAACATGCAATAAAATGTTCTCCGAGAATTTTAACGCAAGGCGACCTTACTTTGTTCTCTGAGGACCCTCAAACAGGGAAAAGAGATCCTTAAATAAAATCAAGGACATACTGAAAGCTTTTGGATTTGCGTTTCAGAACTGGGTTTTTATCTTAACTAATCTAACATGGGAAAATCTTCCAAATACGTGGGGACAATGTAAATAGACAAAGTCATCATTATTTCGACGTTTTTCTTTAATTAACACACAGCAACCGAAATATTGTATTTCTCCCGCCCTTTGGAATATTTGCCATAACTAAATACCTTGTGTAGTTAAACCCCACCAGATGGAGACGTCCCAGTTGCTAAGCCCATGCTTATGGATTTGTGAAGTCAGATGCTGACAGATAAACACACATAGCATCGTGGATTGTTGGCACCGTAGCCTAAGACGAACGCACTCGCCTCGTAATATCAAGAGATTTGGGGTTCGATCCCAGCGGTGTCGATATATAATTTTTGGTTGCTGTGTGTTAATTAAAGAAAAACGTGGAAAGATCGATGACTTTGTCTAATTTAACATACATGTACATATACAGGGTGTTCATAAGTAATCACACTCAGATAGAAGTATGCTGTTCCCTCGATGAAAATAAATTCACTAGACCGTAGTTATATCATGCTTCTGTGTAAAGCCGTTTTTTCGTAAGACTGACTCTTAAGCTTTGATGATAACAGATTTTATTCGACTCATGATCTGTCTTCACATGCAGCGTCCACTGGAAGCGATGAAGGAAAGAAAAAACAATGGCAGTGAAATGACGAAGATCTTTGCTGTATGATATTTAATGGCCAAATTTCCGAATCAAGACACTAATTTACACATCACCACTCTTCTGCCATGAACACTGTTTTGTCGGTATTCATGGCGGAAGCTGCGACTTACGGTTTGCATACACATTCCTTGTGGTGTACGTAAAAAACGAGTTCATGCAAACAAAACCCAGAAACAATAAAGAAACATGAAAGCAAAGAATCAACGTGGAACCAAAATCTACGAATCGAACACTTTTGGTGAATTAAAATAATGCTGTCTTTGTGCGATTTATTATCCACATCCTGTACAAACACGTAAGAAAACACGCAGACGCATCTACCCATCCTTTTGTGCTTTCAGAGATACGTCAGATCTCTATGCGTGGATTATTCGACTGTTTAGTGCATTTTCTCTGTAAAGTTTTCAGATCTACAAATTAAACATTCTGTACAACAATTCGGCATAAAAGTGCATTTTTTTGGGAAAATTCTATCTTCTCTGAGTTTTCGAGCTCTAGAGATCAAACACAGAGACGGAATCTCCGAATCCTAGAAAAAATTGCTGGAAAAATCCTTTGAACTGCGTCGTCGTAAAGAAAGATTGCGACCACAAGAAGACATTGCGGTGCTCAAAAGAATCAGAGGCGCAAGAGATACTGTAAAGAAATTCATGAGCGACTGACGTTATTGATGTTAAAACATTATTTTTATGTAAGATACAGAAAAATAGTCAGCAGTAAGGCTAAGAAAAAGCACATGAGAAATGCCTTATGCAAAATTGTCATTTCATGAACATGACACGATGTTGATTCACAACATGCATATCTGCACAACAAATAACAATTAATTTTTGAAGGTGGTAACTGACTGCTAGTAGGGCATCTGGTGCCCTCGAACGGCTAAGAACTCTGCACATCTGTGTGGCAGAGAATTTATTAGGTTACCGAGGAGATTGTGACGTGCTACAGATGTAAATCACGTATCAAGACGATAAATCTGCAGAGAGACATTCTGTCCGAGTAGCTTAGTTGGGAGAGCAACTTACTCCGGAGTGAGACTTTTGTTTTTACAAGGTCTTGAACGTACCTTCGCCACTTCTTAATGAGGGCAGTCCGCAGTTCACGAAGAGTCAACATAGGTACCGGCTGAGCTACAATACGTCTACCAAGTGCATCCCAGGAATGCTCAAATAGATGTAAGTCAGGGGAGCATGCTGGCCTCTCCATTAGCTCGATTCCGTCTTCTTAGAGCATGTTGTACACCGTCCGACCTGTATGATGTCGAGCGTTATCGTTTATGAAAAGGAACAAATCCCTGACGGCTGCAGCATACGGCATGTCAATAGGTCTGAGAATCTCGCCTTTATGTCTTGTGACGAAGTAAATTTCTCCATCATTTTTATGCCTGGAGAGGAATTCGAAATCCCAACTCTCGGCTCAGGAGCCCCGAGTGCTATCCACTATAATACACTGGCATGTGATCTCACTCCTATCTGCCTTTATCTCATGTGCGTCCTGCGGGGCAGGCACGTCACAAGCTCCGAGTGCTATCCAATATACTACACTGGCATGTTCTCTCACTGCTATCTGCCTTTATCTCATGTGCGTCCTGGGGAGTAAGCACGTCACATCTCTACCCTCACCCCACCAAAAGAGGGCCGGGAGCACGGCCCACGGGTCCATGTGTCGCTGAAGGCAATCATCCCATGAAGAATGTGCTTTTAAAAAATAACAGGCAATTTTTTGGTGTGCGGAACGTAACATCACACTATCTTTTTCATTTTTGGAAGAACGGAAGAAAGGATTCTCATTTTTCCAATCTCGCGGTGTGGAAAGAACATCACACCATTGCAAGAAACCTATCAGCCAGGTCATTCTTGAAATCCGGGCGCCAATATGACGAAATACATTTCCCCAACACTTTTATGCCAGGTGCGGGATTTGAACCCACAACCCTCGGCTCCGGAGCTCCGAGTGCTATCCACTGTACTACTATGGCATGTGCTCTCATTGTTATCTGCCTTTATCTCATGTGCGTCCTGCTGGCCAGGCACGTCACAGTCTCTTGGCCGTCATACTGCCAATTCGGATAACATACTGTGCGTCCAACGATACTCATGCTTGTCCAGACCATCGGTCTGTGTCCGCCGTAATGTTATGTTTCCTGCACAAACTCTCGGTTATTTCGAGTGCAGCGTTCTCTCTAGATAAAAGCTCGTCCATTGTCAGACTTCCATAGACTCATGAATCTGGACTCAAAAGAGAACAGAACTTGACTCCATTCGTCGAGTCCCCGAACATGATGTTCCTTATGCCAGGTTCCATGGGCCGTACAGTGTCGTGCCGGTAAAGAGATTCATACCACTGCTCTACATGCATAAACGCAACTTTGTTCGAGGCGATTGCGGAGCGTTTGAGTTGACAACTTGCGTCCTGTTTTGACGAAAATGTCTTGCGAGCGCTTAGTAGTATTTTGTTGGCTGACGACTATAAACAATAGGTAACGGTCGTCCCTTACTGTAGTTGCTCGTGAATGGCCTTTACCTTGCCTTCTTCGAACACTATTCGTATCCTACAGTCGTTTTCACAATCGGGAAATGACATTTTGTGACACTACAATGGCTGCTACTATCACCTGTTGTGGCTTACCTGTTTCCAGCCAGCTAATAGCTCTCCACGCCGTTAATTCTGGTAAATCATGCTGTTAAGACATCGTTCGAATTGAAGACTTCAAAAAACAAAATCTCACGTTAAACGCGGAAGAATAAGAGAGTTATCCAGGAAACTATAGTTTTTATCCCAATCTGTGATTTATGCATTCGGACGTCGCACACGCTAATTTGCATAACGATATGCATTATTCGACTATAGTTTCCCACGTTTCGGTAAGATGTCACACGATTAGCTTACATAATGTTGTCAAAATCGCAAGGTCGCCTTCCGCTACCCCTAATTATTTTGAGCAGTGCATTAAAATCACTTTAAAGATGAACTGTAAAACGTATTAGTCGACATTTTTTAAGTAAGAATAATGCACTGATTTTTGGAACTGAGATGTTTTAACCAAAAGCCACTGTCGACATGAAGCTGTCAATATTTTCAACTTTTCCTTTGGGTTTTATTCCTGCCCAATATTTTTCTATCTTAAGGGAATCAAACCATGCTACTCTTGATACAGCAAGAGGGGACCATGTTTGGGTGTATACCGGTTGCATTTGATGCTCAGATTATCCATTCAGTGATATCGCCAGAGTTTTCATCGAGCAAATTGGTGCGAACCTTGAAGAGAAAGAATGGAAGAAAACTAAGTGAAAGTAAAGCGCAGATGACACAGCAAACTCGTACATTGAACTAAAATTTTTGCTTTGAGAAAGAAGAAAGATGTGTTGATAGTGTTGGCCCACATGGTGGTCATGTAAACCTTTTACTTAACCTTTTCAGCAAAACAACTCCTCGTTTTACGTGGCCTGCATTGTGAACAAATAATTTTAAGGATCATGTCCATGTATTTCGTGTTCTATCTTAGCTGCCAGGTTACCCCCACTTCAATCCTGTTGAATATGTGCGTGATGTGATAACCCTGTTCACCTCAGTAAAACGCTCCGTGGCCAATCTCCGGAAAATCCTTCTGCCCATGTGATACAGAATACCTGAGAATATACACTGCTGTCTTCCCATAATGCAGCAGCAAGAAAAACCTGAGATATTGAAGCAAGATTTACAGGGAACATAATTTATTATACAAGACGTTAGTTATCAGAAGTACAGACACGTAGGTGAAAATGCAACACTCGGCACTATGTGTAACCATCACGAGAGGGGTTAACAGCTCGTACACGGAGTGGTATCGACAGAAAGAGATTCTAGATGTCACGCTGCAAAAGGTCATTCCATGCTATTTCGATTCGACCCCAAAGTTCATCTTGGTAACTGTCAGCGGAACCTGACGGGTCAGTCGCCGAGATACAATATCCCACTCTTTTTCAATAGGCGACAAATCAGCCAAACGCGCTGGCCAAGGATGAGATGGCACATATCTGGCATCGAGTAGTAGAAAGACACGCGCGATACACGTGGTTAGGCATTGTCCTTTTGAAAGATGACACCGTGGACCGACTAGAGATGTGGGAGCACTTCAGAATCCACAACTTCTGTGATATACAACTGGTTGATAATGGTTCCTGCAATGTATAGCAGGCGGGAACATGAATTGAACCCAACATCCCCTCAAACCAAAGCATCCGGTGCCGGATCACATGACGCCGAATAATGCATGCCCCTAGCATCCGTTCAATAGGGTGTCGCCATATAAGGATACGCCCATCATGGGTCATTAAGTTGAACCTCGACTCGTAGGTAAACTCCATGAGCTGCCATTCATTACGCCAATGTCTGCGTGCTTCGCCCCATTGCAGCTGATGATATCTGTGGTTGAAGGTCAAGGTAAGTCAAAACAACGGACGGCGAGCGACGAGGCATCTCTGGGACAAACGCGTCGGACTGAGCCAGCAAATAACCCTTAATGCGATAAGACGTCCGCTGGTGTGCTAAGCCTTCGGAAGTGGCTGTTCGATCTGCCAACGTCATTCGGTTGAGATGAGAGTGCTACCATTCGTTTGTCCATCGCTGGTCTTTAGACCCCAAACGTCGCTGTATCAGGTCTGCCTTTCGTTACTGACTCCATAGTCGCATCACTGTGCTTGCGTTTCATCCAAAAGGAGTGGGTACGCCGCGCGGTACGGAAGCCAGCCTTTCCGCAGTACAACACATCTGCCTCGCTCAAAGTCTTTCTGCTGTACGTACGGGTCTCACATGCTACGGTGGGGCATATTTAATTACTAAAATTACACGCCGCGAATAAACTATAGCAACTTGCCTTGTTTTTCCTGCTTTGATAGCTGCTACGGCAGGGCTGGCAAAAATCACTTGCATGTGCGCTGCGGTTGTAATCAATTGCGCCTCCTGAATGTAACCTGCACGCCCGGTGAGATTTAGTCCGACCTCACAGGTTTTTTGGGGTTTTGCATTTTCAACAAACGACAGTGTGTATTTCGCGATCGATTGGATGAATACCACGACGGACACCAGCAAGTATTGCGGGGCAAACTGCCCGGCGCGTTGTTATATAGATTAATCACAATGTTATTGTTATGGCTTGCGAGAAAATATGAGCAAAAGTCAGCAACGGACAAAAACTACGGATCTTAATAGTCATCTATATCAGAAGTTTTAGTGCATACTGGTTAACAGAAATAACACGAAATGCTATTAGATCCTTAATTTCATTTTCGTATCACGTAAAGTGTTGATACGGCACACTCCTCTGTAACTATACATTCAAGATCAATATACACGGTCGAGTCAGATTATTGTGACCACCAGCTAATATCCAGAGTAACCACCGTGTGCAGCGCGGACAGCAGCTAGACAGGCTGGGAGTGACTCAATAAAGTTCTGGAAGGTGTTCAAAGGTATGTGGAGCCATGCTGACTGCAGTGCATCTGGCAGATGCTAGATGGTGCGTAGTGTAAGATCCATAGAGCGAACAACACGATCGTGGTGATGCTCAATCGGGTTTAAGTCTGAGGAATTAAAGAGTGAGCCAGGGAAGTACTTTCAAGTTTTCATCGTGCTCATCCAATCACGCTCGGAGATTTTAGCTGTGTGACACGTCGCATTATCAAGCTGGAAGATCCCATCCTCCCAAGGGAAGACAATTAGGCATGTATGGGTGTACGTGGTCTGCAAAGATGGATTCATAACGAATTCGGTCCATAGCGCCTTCCACAAGCATGAGTGGACCCAGAGAATGCCTCGAAAACATTCCCCAGACCATAACGCTGCCCCCACCAGCTTGTGTTCTTTCAGCAATGGTTGAAGAGTGTTTCTTTTCCGCTGTTTCTCGCCTTATACGCCAAAGTCCATCCGTTCGATGAAGCAGAAAATGTGACTCATCGAAAAAGTCAATCCTTTGCCAATCAGCGGAGGTTCAATTCCGATACTGCCGTGCAAATATAAGCCTTTTCTGCCGATACACCTTCGTTAGCATATGTGCAGTGACCATCGTTCTGCATCGGTACCCCACACGCAGCAGGGTTTGTTGAACTGTTGCTTTAGACACTTTTCCGGTAGCCCCCTGTTTCATTCGTCCAGTGAGTTGCACCACTGCTGCGTGTCGATCGGCCCTCACGCACCTTCGAAGCCTACGTTCACCTCCCACATCAATGGCACGTGGTTCTCCACAGTTTTCACGTCGCTTATTCGCAATGGTGCCGTTTCTCGAAGCACGATACACTTTAACCACAGCAGCCTGCGAACAGTTCACAAAATGCGCTTTTTGAGAAATACTGCCACACTTGGTCCGAAAGCCAATAATCATCCCTTTTTGTAAATCTGATAAATCGCTGTTTTTATGCATGATAGCAACGAGTGATATGTTTTCAGGTTGCCTACAGCACACCTGATATAACCTCCAAGTTAGCTCACGACACGTGGCTTTTTTCATAGGCTACGCGCGGTTGACGTCAAAAGTAGGATGTGGTCGTAATAATGTGACTCGATTGTGTATATAACTGTATTATTGCCAGGTTTAGATTTATCGCAGTCGGTGTTCGAAGGTATGTAATAGCAAAAAGCACTATAAAAAACAAATACGCTGGCTTAGTGGACGAGTGTCCAGGGCAGCGGTCTTCTGGCTAATCATCTGGTACAGTGCTCGATTCGAGTCCCAGGTGAGGCATGGGTGCTAATTCCTCCGCTGTCCCTGAAGACAGTGATCCCTAACCAGGGACAAATGTCTTCCCATACTTGGGTATTATGACGTTCGTTGAACCCTAAAACAAAGAAAGAAACTAAGTACAAATGTCAGCTGCGTTTCAACCAAAATTTCGATTATAAGTGTTTTCCTTTCGCTCGAGTATAAATTTAAGACGTTCCTCTGCTTCTTTTCATAACACTGAACATGATTACAATAAATTGATGCATTATTTGCTAACGGTGTGAAATGATCGACAGTTAAGCTGATACAAATATTACTCCTTACCTTGGGATAGTTCTATGACACCGTTCTTGTATTTGAGGTCATTTATTCGGTAACCAGGCATATCAATAGTATTACTAATACCTACAGACTTGGCTCTGTCTTCCCATTTGTAAGTAATCTGATTCGCCGTTGAACCATCTGGAATTGAAAATCATTAACAATATATGAATTATATGCAATCACTTCACAAAACAATCAAAATCTATTCTTCTTTGCACACTTATAAAATTACAATAATAAAAGAAATGGCTTTTATTTTAAACGACCAGTCTACGAAAGTAGGTATTTATCAATATACTTTACGCCCTCACAAAGTTGAAAACCATCAAAGAACTATGCATTATGTGTAGTAAATTCTCAAATTAAAAAAAATAAAGATAACCTTGGACTTTATTAAATAAAATCCATCAAAGAAGATTTCATTATCTGCCATCGTTTTAATAAACAAAATAATATGAATCATTTTTGCATGTGCGTTGAATAAAAATTCGTTAGAGGAATTTATATTATGTGCAAGGCTTTTAAAAATAAAATAAACAGGAATCTTCTGTTCAGGAATATGAAATTTAAGATCATATGATGTTTGTAAAAGGTTGTGCGAATAGATGTTTGAAAAAGGTGCGTGTATCTATTTTGCATAAGCATAAAATAACGAATTGTAAAAAAAGGAAGGAAAAGAAAAAGAATTAACAAGATGCTGAATTTGTCACTGAGCAAAGCATTTAAGATTTTGGACATACCGAAATGTAGAAACATTTGACTTCAGGTTTGCATTTAGACGAATCAGTGTAGAATTGTACTCGTACTTAAAACTTTCAAGTTTTTTTTATTTAATATCAAAGAAAATTAACTTCAGACTATTCCTGAATTTTTTGCATGCTCGTAAAACTGAGAGTTACAAAGTAAATTTGCGTTATCAGGCATCTGGTTCCAAATCAAATTAGTTCTTAATATATTTTGCACGTAAGAAATATACAAGCACTTGACAAAAGATTTATTTGCAATTAGACGAATTTGGGGAGAAATGAACTTACAACTTTCAGTACGGATGGAGCATTTCTGAAGATCCAGAGGATAATATCGGAAATCCATGTTGCAATTGAATGTCATGCTTACTCTATAAAAAAAGAAAATAATTTGAAAAAAGAAGGATTCATGTGATAAAAAATCACAAAAACACTTTTTCACACACATTTCATTACATGGAGTATTGTACTGTTATCTACATACAGGAGTGTATCATACTGAAAGCTGTTGCGGCAACTTTCTTTGAGCAGAGACAAAATTTCACTTGCTTTTTTACGCTTTCCAACCGTAGGTTGAAGAAGCGTATATGCTCCACCTTTGTCCGTCCGTCTGTTCGCACGATAACTGGCGTAAAAATGGGTCGATTTCGATAAAATTTTAGTATGTGGTAGGGGACCACCTGGGGACGAACCCTATTGAAAATGGGCAAATGGGGTCAAAGGTCACGACGTAGGAGCGGGATCCTTCCATTGCCCTTATGCGTCATAACTTGCGTAAATATGGTTCGATTTCAATGAAAGTTTACTATGTGGTAGGAGACCACCTGGGGACAAACCCTATTCAATATGGGTGAAGTGGGGTCAAAGGTCAGGGCATAAAATCGGGATGCATTCCATTGCCCTTATGCGTCATAACGTGCGTAAAAATGGTTCGATTTCGATGAAATTTCAGTATGTAGTAGGGAACCACTGGGGACGAACCCTATTGAAAATGGACGAAATGTGGTCAAAGGTCAGGACATAGGTTTGCGATCCATTCCATTGTCCTTATCCCATATTATTAAGGTGGATGTCAAGTAATTTTGCTTCCTATACTTCCAATGGAAAAACTTTTGTACACATTTCCTTCACAATTAATGTGTTCCTAAGGATGAGAATTCGAACATCGATTTAAATAACTTCATATTATAACTTGGAAAACTTCATATTTTCTAAAACATAACCATAATTATATTAAAAATCAATAACGTTTCATTTGGTGGAGTTGAAATCAGAGAAAAGATGGCGCGACCTGTACTTTGATGACTTAAGTGGACAAAAAATGTTGGATTGCATAATTACGGTTATGGTTTAGAAAATATTAAGTATTCCAAGTTATGAAATGAAGCTATTTTAATCGATGTTCAAATTTTCCTCCTTGTGAAAGCATAAATTGTCCGGGAAAAAAATGGCGCGACCTGTATGTTCATGACGCCAGTAGACAAACAAATGTTGAATTGCATAATTATGGTTATGTTTTAGAAAAAATTAAGTATTGCAGTTATAAAATGAAGATATTTTAATCGACGTTCAAATTTTCATCCTTGGGAACGCATTAATTGTGAAGAAAATGTGTACAAAAGTTTTTCCATTGGAAGTATAGGAAGCAAAGTTACTTGACGTCCACCTTAAAGTAGCAATTCTTGTATGTATGTATGTACATTTTATTTTGAAAACGGCTCTAAGAATTTTGATGAAATTCCTTAGCATACCGTTTTCTGGTACTAGAAATCGATTTAGCTTGATCTCGACTTTAGGAGAATTTGTTTAGTGTGTTAAATAACCACCCCGAATTATAACGTTTTTAGTGATGGTGTTGTTCCATTAATGTTACCAATGCTTAGAAATCTTAGAACGTCACAACTCGCGTTTGAGAATATTGGCGCGCGGTCATGCCATCTATCTTATTACGTCACGCGTTGTTTGTGGATCCTACTAAAGATTTATGACGTCACACCTTGCTAGCAGATGGTCGCGATTCCCATCTGCCTTATTACGTAACGCGTTGTGTGCGTATGTCCGTCAGCACGATAACTCGCGTAACAACCGTTGGATTTCGATGAAATTTTAGTATCTGGTGGGGGATCACCTGGGAAGGAACCCTATTTAAAGAGAACGAAATTGGGTCAAAGGTCTGTTCATAGGAGAGGGATCCATTCCACTGCTGTTATGCACCATAACTAACGTAAAAAAGGTTCGATTTCGATGAAATTTTAGTATGTGGTAGGGGACCACCTGGCGACGAAACCTATTGAAAATGGGCTAAATGGGGTCAAAGGTTCGGACACAGGAGCGGGATCTACTCCATAGCCCTTATGCATCATAACTTACGTAAAAATGCTTCGATTGCGACAAAACTTTATCATGTTATTTCGGAGGTATACCTAGCCGGTTCTGTTGAATGTCATCGAAATGGGATCAAAGGTCAATGCACAGGACCTAGATTTATTCCACAGACATTATTCTCATAACTTGATTTCTGTAATGTTAAAAAGGGTATTATAATCAATGCATTGCATGATTTTACTAACTTGTTATTTGGTTCATGTAATAACTGTCTTCCTTGTCAGCTCCCCATAAGATAAATAGTAAGGGTATCCAAAACCCAAGAATTTCTTCGATTTATTTTGCTCGAAAGGCAGATTAATATTGCCTCTTTATCTTTTCATAGAAGTAAAATCGTCAAAATGCGAGGGTAAATCAAAAAGTAACGCCAGTGTTGTCATATATTAAAGAAACTAAGAGCAATACAGATAAAAATTACCCTATTTTTCACTATAGTCTCTCTGTCGTTCAACGCATATTTTATATCTATTTACCAGCTCCCTGATCCCTGCAGAGAAGAAGGTTTCGGGCTGTTTCTGCAGCCACGAACGCAGCACTTCTTGTACCTGAACATCACTTTCAAAACTGCGGCTTCGCAAAGCGTCTTTCAGAGGCCCGAATACATGAAAGTCGCACGGCGCCAGATCGGGGCTGTAAGCAGGATGTGCTAACACCTGAAACTTCAACTCGGTAATTGTTTCTTGAGTTGCCAATGCTGTATGTGGTCTAGCGTTGTCGTGCAGCAACAGCACTGTTTTGGACAACATTCTCCCGTCGTTTTGTGCGAGTTGCTGGTTTCAATTTGTTTTTAGCAAGTCACAATACGATTAACTGTTAAGTGAACTACCGTGTGCTTGGTAGTGATCAACGATGAGTCCTTTTATGCCACAAAAGAGAGACAGCATTAATTTTCATGCGGACAGGACGACCTTAAACTTCTTTTTGCTTTGGGAGATCGAATGCTTGCACTCCATGCTTTTTCTTTTGCTCTCGGAGTCGGAATGATGGACCCATGTTTCGTCCCCAGTGACAATCCCCTCCAGAATACTGGGGTCTGACTCATCCCGCTACCGCTGCAAAACAATTCTGCCAATTTTCAGGCGCTGCTGCTTGTGCTCATCAGACAACTGCCGTGGCCCCCATCTGCGGAGATCGTCATGTACTGTTGAGAATGCAGAACCATAGCTAATGTTAACCTTTTGGGTGATCTCAGACAGAGTAACCCAGCGATCTTCTTTAATGAGAGCATGGATGCAATCCAGATGGTCCTTGGTCGACGGACGGCTCGAGCGAGCATCATCAAACACATTCGTTCTACCGGCTTGAAACTTTTCTGCCTACTTGTACACATGTCTCTGGCTCACACACTTGTCCTCCCCATGTTGAACAAGCATCCCATGATGAATTTCAGCGGGTTGCACACCCTCAGTCCATAAAAATCTCACTACACTTCGCTGTTCGACGATAGAACATTCCGACAAACGAGTGGCCATTTTTACGCCCTTACAACTGCTGGATAACTGTGGTTAGGAGATTAGCGATTGCATCCCTCACACGTGCCCTCCCTTCCCCAAATAGCAATATGCCGCAGCTTTGCTTGCCTACGTTACGAGAGCATTGACCATACTTTTTAATTCACCCTTGAATATAAAAGCTTGGACTCACTGAGATCTGAAATCAATATTAAAATACAGCAGTATGGAGAAGAAACCGACAGCTCCACCTGAGGGTTCAGGAATAAAACCTAGTGGGCTGGTATTTTGGCCAATGTCACACAGGCACTTTAATGTTTACTCTGAAGCTTAGTTTTATATCATCTTGGCGGATTCATGTAAGCCCCTGTTGTGGGTGGCAATGTTGAGTAGCAGAGTGCCTTAAAGATCACACATATAGAGTTAGAGAGACACAGGGGCTTTTAGTCTGGATATGGCTTACGGGCTGTTTGATGCAGTTACTCATCTCAACCACGCCGGAGCATTGATGTGTTACAGATGTGAAACCAAGTTGGAAATGGATTTAAAATCTTGGACGTGGACCCGGTCCCGGACATCCCATCACTGAACCCGACCCTATCCGGACCCGTAACTGACCCGGACAAATCTGCTTTGAACTATAAATTCCAAACTCAGTGTATATACACTGAAGTGCCAGAAAAAGTGGTACAGACGAGCTTATGCAGAATACATAGCAACGCCACCTATGCACGTACTCGGTTGCGTCCGTTAGTGCGTATATAAAGCGATAGACATCCTTGCCAGCTGTCAGAGCTGTTTTGTGCATGATAATGACAAGTAATAACGATTTAAGCGATTTTCAACGCAGTGTCATAGTTCGTGAGATGGGCCATGGTATTTCGGAGGTAGAAACGAAGTTCGGATTTTCACGGACGACTATTGCAAGGGTGTACCGTGACTACAAGAATTCCGGCTAAACCTCGAATCTACGATACCAATGTGGCCGTAAAAAGACATTGGGTGAACGTGACCATCGCCGGCTGTCAAGAATCGTTTCACGCGACACTCTCGCAGGTAGCCTCGGAATTCAATGCTAGAGCCTCAACAAGCATCATTGCCGCCCCGGTGGCGCAGTGGTCTAAGGCGCTGGCCTCTGATCATTCGTCCGTAAGGGGTCCGGGTTCGCATCCCGGTCGGGCATGGATGTTGTGTTTGTCTTACGGCGCTGGCTCTCTCCCTTCCCTGGAACCAGTGACCCTAAATTAGGGACGGGCGACTGCTTATAGCCCGTTCAGTTGCTCACGGTGGTCGTTAAACCTCCAATCAAAAAAAAAAAAAAAAACAAGCATCAGAGTCCGGACTGTGCAACGTACTCTCATGATATGGGCTTTGGGAGCCGACGATCAACTCGAGTCCCCTTGATGCCACTGGACGGTAGCCTGGTCTGACGAGTCGCTTTTCCAACTGTATCGGGCACATGGAAGGATTCGTGTGTGGCGCAAACCCCATGAAGCCATGGATCCCGTCTGTCAACAGGGAACTGTACCGGCTGGTGTGGGGTCCGTAATGGTATGGGGTGTGTTCAGCTGGACTTCACTAGGACACCTAGTACGTTTGTAGACATCTACAAACGTCTGTGACCGGCCATCGTTATGGTTGGTTGGTTGGTTGGTTAGATTTTATTGGCGCAAGGGCCATGGTTGGCCAAAGAGCGCCAGACACAAGACAAACAGACAGAAATAAAAAAAAAGTGGCAAAAATAGCAAAATCTGGCCGACCAAGTAAAACCGAAACATGAGTACGAAGGGAGGGCCAAAAAAGACAATGAAACAAACAGTATGAAAAACATGGTACAATGGTGAGAAACAAGCCGATTAAGTAAAACTGAGGAATGAGAATGATAAAACACATTACGAAATCGAACACAACTACACATAGGATGAGTCAAAAGGAGGGGGCTGAGCTGTCACTCTCCTCCCCCGCACACTCCTCTGCAACGCTGGCCGAGGGCGGGGACGAAATGTCACTCTCCTCCCCCCCATGTTCCTCTGCAATGGTGGGTGAGGTTGGGGACGAACTGTCACTCTCCTCCCCCCCCCCCATGTTCCTCTATAATGTTGGTCGAGGGTGGGGACCGCGCTGAGTCCGAGACAGTTGCAAAGTCGGCCATGTAGGCCGCGACATGTGGATGGACACTGCACACCTTAGCGGATTGAGGGCCGGGTCTCCAGCACGTGCAGGCCTTCTGCTGGGAACTGGAAGAGTCGGTCGTCTTCAAAAGAGAAGGCGCAGACTCAGCTGGTCGAATAAGCTGGAGCTCGGTGAAATCCACCTGTGTCGCTTGTTCAACTGTAGATCGCTTGGCAAGTGCGGCGAGAGCTACAGGGCGCGGAACAAAGGGCTGCACGGGTTGTGGCTGAGACTGAACAACTGCGGCAAAAGTACGCTGACGGTTGTTGGGAATACCCAACTTGGCCTTGGCAGCAGGGTACGAGAGGCCCTCCAGGGTCTTGAGGCGCTGGATCGCCTTCTCGTCGTTCCACTTCGAACAGGACCGGGCATAAGCAGCGTGGGAGTCACCACAGTTTACACAGCAGGGCTCTGAAGTGCATCCAGTCCCTTCGTGGTCTCGGGATCCACAATTGGCGCACCTCGCAGCACTGTTACAGGACCGCTGGGAATGTCCATACCTCTGGCACTTGAAGCAGCGTAGAGGATTTGGAATATAAGGACGAACTGCGCATAACAAGTAACCAGCCTTTATGTCAGTAGGTACCTTAGGGCTGTTAAAAGTCAAAACAACATTTCGTGATTTGATCAGCGCGCCATCGCGCCTGAAAATCATGCGTCTGGCAGCTATGACACCCTGATCAGCAAGTTCACACACAAGTTCATCTTCATCGCAGACCAACAAGTCGGGCTCAGAAATGACTCCCTTGGAGGTGTTGAGATACGGATGTGCCGTCACTTGAACTGGAATATCCTGAAGTCTGGTCAACTGCAGAAGAGATTTGCTCTGAGAGAGAGTGCAAGTTTCCACAAGCAGGTCTCCAGAGCGTAGCTTCTTCACTGACTTCAAAGAGCCAGCAACACCCGCAAGTGCCTTCGAGATGAAAAAAGGAGACTTTGAGGAAAGTTTCAACATCTGGTCAGTTGAAGAAATGACGAGAAAAGTAGCTTGAGGTATCGAATCTGCAAGTGAAATGCGACGTTTCCGAGCTGACGGCTCAACACCTGGATCTAAAGATACGTCGGGGTGATGTCGTTTTTCAACGAAAGTTCTCTTCAGTGTGGTATGTTTGGGAGGTGGTTGAGGCAAATTTGGCGCCTGATGAATCACCATATCCTGTTGCTTTTTAAATTTTGAGGAGGGTTTATGTTTCCCCATGGGAGTAAGAAAAAAATTCATCAGCAACGTACTCCGCCCACAATCGAGCCCAACAGGGGAGAACTGGAGGTCCGCAAGCCAAACACATGACGCAAGACACAGTTCTAGAGCTTAGTTGCAAATATAGTCCAATGGTTGTGTTCACATGCACTCGCCGGACACTTCGGTCTCCTGGTACCGTCATGCCAACGCCTTTGGCATGATCCCACAGCCCCCGGGCTCACCCTGCCTTGCCATACGACAAAAAAGCCGCTAAAGCCCTGTACACAACTTGGTACAAGACTTCTGACTAGAGGTGGGTTAGTCTCTAGCCTCCCGTTTACAGCGAAGCCGGGGTCGAAGAGGAGTGTTGGTACACAGGAGGCACTTAACCGGTCTCCTGCGACCTCAGCCGCCAGACATCCCATTTCCGCCTCACGGGTCTCCGCACGCGGCAAACATGCAGGTAGGTCTAGCACCCAAACCAGCGAAAAGGAAAAAAAAAAGAAATCCAAAGAAGACAAATCCTGGCAGGGAACCTAAACGGAATCTCAGCAACCTACGAACTGAGCGGTTAATATAAATCAGTTAGTGGTGGAGGGTAACAAAACCACAAGACCGGGGTGTTAGTACATAACGTGGTAGCGATTAGGTAGAGAATACAACACGGGCAACTAGCCAGTGGAGAAAAAAATAAAAACGAAAACGCGAGACACAAGACCAGCTCGGGAACGTGGGGACGCGACTCCCCAACAGCTGGATGAACAGCCGTCCTGCAAACACCAACAGCACCGAAACAAAAAAACAAGCGGTGGCATGACATCAGATGTTGACCAGTCACAAGGTCAGCTCGGGCCGTGGGGGCGCTGCTCCCCAAATAACTGGAAAACCAGTTATCCCCGTGCGGGGGCCATCGTTATGTGCGCATCCTTTCTGACGAGAGACACCCGTTCATGTCCTGCATTCATGCTGATGGTTTGGGCCTGTTCCAACAGTACAATGCACCTCCACACAAGTGTCGGGACGCCACATTATGTTTAGAGAAACATTCATCTGAGTTCGGGGTGTTGCCATTCCTACCCATGTCCCCAGATCTGAGCGTGATGGAACACATTTGTGATGTCATGCAACGCGCTACCGAACACAGGAGCCCGATACCTCAGAATACACCCGAATTGTGGAACGCTCTGCAGGAAGTATGGTGTGCATTGCCTACAGCATATTTACAGAAGCTAGTGCAGTCCATGCCCCGTGGTATATCTACAGTTCTGCGCTTCCTTGGGAGACCTACCAAGTGTTAGACTGGTGTACCAGTTTTTCTGGCACTTCAGTGTATATGTTCATCCCAATAACTGCTTGATATTTAATAACTCAAATCCATTTTTAATAATAAAATTTGGTTACTTGCTAAATTTTACTGCAATTTTTAGTGTCACTATTTTGCATAATCCAGAAGTAATGGCTGACTGTGACCGTGACCATTGAGTATACATATATAAATATTTTTTTGATTAGAGGTTTAACGACCACCGTAAGCAACAAGCAGTCGTCCATCCCTAATTTAAGGCCACTGGCTCCAGGGAAGGGAGAGAGTCCGCGTCGTAAGGCAAACACAACATCTATGCCTCACGGGATTCGAACCCGGACTCATCTCGGACGAATGATCTGAAGCCATCGCTTAGGCCACTGTGCCACCAGGGCGGCGAAGTATATTACAAATGGGAATCATTATTTACGATTATACAAATGTATTTGGATTGTTCAATCTTTCCTCGCTTTCATGGAGGTTGAACATACTTTCATATGGTCCGTTCGATTTTTGGTTCCATAATTTTTTATTACACCGTCGACATCTTTCTTTGTAATTATACACTTTCCACATTTTGAACAACAAGCAAGACCAAACAACACAGAATTATTTACCGGTTCCTTAATGAGACAAAATAATTTCCAGTATTCACTCTTCCCCTTGTGGTTTTCAACAAGCACGTATTTGTTGGCATCGACGCCCTTCTCAACTTCCTTAATATGAAATCCATCCGTTGTAACAAACAAGGAGTAAATTTCGACACAACATGTCATGGGAACGGGATGTTGGCACATCAGTCGAAAACCTATGAATGCTCAATGTAAAAGATGCGATGTGAATAGTAACTTTTAGTCATACAATTAACTTCGCACGGAAAGAGTGGATCAGCTGAGAAGCAGGCCAATGGCGTTTGCCAGAACTATGCCCTAGACAATCGCACTGTAAAAGAACGCAAAGGAAGTAACTTTTTACGATATGATGTCGGTGTGTCTGACGTCGGTCGGTGGAAATATTCGTTGCTTTAAGAAAGAGATGCCAATATTTTTGCACGGTAATTCATTATTCACTCCGTGGGTACCAGTATTAACTACAGAATTCCACAACGCGCATTTTTCTTTGGAATATATTTTTATCTTTTCAAAAATAAAACGGGAATAAAACCGGGTCAAAATCGTGTCAGGAGCACCTTGTCCCGACCCGATGATCCGTAATCCGTTTCCACCTCTGATGTGAAATACAAAGCTAAATATTTTTTCTCAGGGTGTAAAGAAATGTTTTGCGATGATTTGGCGATTTTGAAGGAGTGAATGATAAGGTGAGACCTTACAGAATATATTCAGCCCAAGTGGCAGGGAAGAAAGTGTGTGATTCATGAAGTGATACTGCAGTTGTGTACAAATACTGCTGTAAGTGGACGCGTTTAATGCATTAATAATAAGTAAAATGTCACACCATTAGTAACTGTGATTCCGCCGAGAATTTGGTTTTTAGGAACTAACTCCTGAATCTCAAAGAACAGCTTAGTAGGTATGCAGGGTGACGAAAAAGTTACTATGCCAAATGAACGTAATCCAAGGATGGTTGTAATTTTTTTTTTTTTTTTTTTTTTTTTTTGATTGGAGGTTTAACGACCACCGTGAGCAACTCAATGGGCTATAAGCAGTCGCCCGTCCCTAATTTAGGGTCACTGGTTCCAGGGGAGGGAGAGAGCCAGTGCCATAAGGCAAACACAACATCCATGCCTCACCGGGATTCGAACCCGGACCCCGTTCGGACGAATGATCAGAGGCCATCGCTTAGACCACTGCGCCACGGGGCGGCGATGGTTGTAATGATGGAAGTAATGGAAATGCAGAACATAGATGTTACGCAACATGCGCTCGCAATTCGCGAACGGAAAATCATGCAAGGTGTCACAATCACGGTTACAGAATTTCGGAATGTTCGAATGGCAACACCCTAATTTGTTAACGTCACTGTATCAAGCGCCATGAAAAACGGCAAACGGCGTTGAAATGGTATCGCTAAACCGAAAAGTGAACGAGATACCGTTCAAATGAAGGGCGACATGCGAAGTACGGAATCAGCATGATAAACGGCACTGCTGTCCGATGCACACAAGAAACGATGTCAGAGCGCAATGATAAATAAATAAGATGATGTCAGCAGCACCGTGGCAGCGAAGAACAATGGTGAACTTTTTTTTTTTTTTTTTTTGGAGGTTTAACGACCACCGTGAGCAACTCAATGGGCTATAAGCAGTCGCCCGTCCCTAATTTAGGGTCACTGGTTCCAGGGAAGGGAGAGAGCCAGTGCCGTAAGACAAACACAACATCCATGCCTCACCGGGATTCGAACCCGGACCCCTTCGGACGAATGATCAGAGGCCAACGCCTTAGACCACTGCGCCACTGGGGCGGCACAATGGTGAACTTGAAACAGTGTTTAAATGCAATATGCTGGGACAACCAGATGCACTTGACATATCGCTCTCGGCAAAGCTACGGGGTGAACAATGTATAATGTTATTACCTGAATGGTTGCAATGCTGCAGTTGCGTTACGTGTCTTTCGCCTGAATCATCATTTAGTCCGTGCTGTACTTAAGATACCCATTACTTTTTCTATAAGTTTGAAGATATAGGATGTACTCTCCGTATGAGATATTTCAATCTGGATGACCTGCAACTCCTATGGTAGCTGTAGCTGGAAAGTACTGTACGTATGACAGATCTCGATCTAGACGACCTGCAACTCCTGTGGAAGCTGTAGCTGAAAAGTGCTGTACGTATGATAGATCTCGATTTGGACAACCTGCAACTCCTGTGGAAGCTGTAGCTGAAAAGTGCTGTACGTATGACAGATCTCGATCTCAACGACCTGCAACTCCTGTGGAATCTGCAGCTGTAAAATACTGTGCCTATGACAGATCTCGATCTGGACAACCTGCGACTCCTGTGGAAGTTGTAGCTGAAATCTACGCCATCCATCCATGAATATTCAGAAGTAAGCGCAAGAGGTGCTGCGCGGATGCTGGGTATACCCAAGAATATCGTGGTAAAGGTCCTCCAATCAGTCCTGAACGTGGTCCCTACCGGCTTCATCGAGTGTAGATGTTACAAGACAGAGACCGTTAACACCGCTTAGACTTCGCAAATGAATTTCTAATACGGTACGATACCGATGACAACTGGCCACTGCGACTCCTTCGAACAGATGAAGGGCATTTTATCTTAACAGAGCGGATTAACTCAAAGAACGGTGTACACTGGTCGGACATCATGCACGGGCCTAATTTGGTGAGCCTTGCCCGGCCCGTGATGTGCCATTTGGTATATTTTGTCTTTCTGTTGTATTTTATTAAAATGTGAAAATTAAGTAATGAAATGAGATATTATTGAAAATATTTAGTTTAATGTAAGACTAAAAATATAAACTAAACTTTGACAATTATCGAAAAATATAACCTTTGGATAGAGAGAAAAGGATCACTAAGCGCGTTCAGAATCTCCCTTTCTCTGAACTAGTAAAGGGTAACCCTACAAAAGTCAATCCCTATGCAGATTAGGAATAGAAGAAAAAATCTATGTCGTCCCACTCTCTCATACAAATACACAAACACACCCTCACCCCACTGAAGACATCCTCCGTCCCCCCACTGTACACAAGACACATACACACACGCGCGCGCGCACACACACACACTCGCTCGGGGTCGAATCTTGTTTGTTGTCAACATGTCCAAAATGGTTTTACAATCTTAATACCTACAGATTGGTACAAACACTGTGAGTGCTTGTAGGAACAGTTAGGTTAACAGTTAACAGAAACAGTTAAACACACCAGCAAATCGGGGAACATGACTTTATCTTTCTTTACCATTGCGATAAAAAGAATTGGTCGACTTGGTCCGGCCCGGTCCTAAATGTCTGGGAAAATGCCCGGTCCGGCCCGGTCCTTAATGTCTGGGAAAATGCCCGGTCCGGCCCAGTCCTAAATGTCTGGGAAAATGCCCGGTCCGGCCCGGTCCTTAATGTCTGGTAAAATGCCCGGTCCGGCCAGTTGCTTTGTTCTCTAACCTAAAAAAAATGCCCGACCCGGCCCATGTAGACCTCTAAGACACCAACCCACGTGAGGTTATACCCGTTTCAATAAACGAACAGAAAATGGCCGTATGGAGTGAAGTCATCAGCGATTTCGTTTCGGGGATTTATTATATTTGAGGGAATTACCCCTCGAGGACTACGGACATCCACTGTAACAGCACAAACTATACCATTCCGCATCTGCAACAACGGACTGCATTGATGAATGTTATTTGTATGCCGAATGGTGCTCTCCCACATGTAACCACTAGCGTGAAAAACGTGTTGCAACAGCATTTACCTGAACTAATTATGTCTCGTCACTTTCCTTTCCCATGGCCTGCACGTTTCCCTGATTTATCTCCAACGGATTTCTGGTTCTGTTGTAATCTGAAGTCCAAGACTAACTTAGCACACTAAGTGAACTGAAAGATACAATACAACGCACCATTTCCGACCTGTCACTGGATGTGCTACATGCTGCTGTAATTACTGTCGTCAGGTGTATGCAGTGTGTCATTGTCGCTGACGGCGGACATATGGAGCATTTGTAATTATCAGTAGAACATCAAAACAGTTTGTGTTATTTCTTTTCTGTTTTTTTAGTTTGTTTCTTCTCACATTTAAACAGGTATTCCAATGCTATCCTTAGGTCAAGCTGTGCCCCGCGAATAGACTATAGAAACTTGCTTCAAGCATTTGTCATTTTCTTGTAGGACTTCCGTCCACAGTGAGTAGAGTTTAGGTCCCAGCCACCTACAGCGAGATCGCCTTTTGGGCAGGACACAGAAACGGAAGGAATGAGAGCAAGTCTAGCGACTTTTGACAGAACAGTTTGTAGTGAGATTAGAGTACAGTAGTTGGCGCCACCGTACAAGTACGATATTGCACATAGATGGGTGAGAGAATTTCAGGGAGGACATAGGAAAGGATACCCATTTAACCAGTGGGTCCAGCCTGGGGGCCGTCACTTTACGTGCTCGTCCGATGCACGGCGGATATTCAGCGATTGTTAGTAAATCACACCATCTCTGAAAGATCAGCCCAGGCTTGAACCTGGGGACCCAGCATCGATAGTCTGAAACACTAAGCAATCAGCGGCTCTATAGAAACTTGCGCTGTTTTTCCTGCTTTTATACCTCCTGCTGGACAGTTGCTGCAGCATGGCTGACGCAAATCATTTGCATATGCGCTGCGGTTGTAATCACTTGCGCCTCCTGAACGTAACCTACACGCTCGGCAATTTTTAGTCCAATATCACAGGTTTTTTGGGGTTTTGCATTTTCAGCAAACAACAGTGTATATTTCGCGAACTAGTGGATGAATACCAAGCCACGAGCAAGCGAGTATTGCTGGGCAAACGACCCTGCGCTTTTTTATATAGATAATGATAATGTTATTAGGTAATCATGATGTTATGACTCGCGAGAAAATATGAGCCAACAACGGACAAAAATTAAGGATCCTAATGGTCGAGCATATGCAGAAGTCGTAGTGCATACTGGTTAAAAGAGAAAACACGAAGGTTTATTAAATCCTTGACTTCATTTTCGTATCACGTGAAGTGTTGATACTCGACACTCCTCTGTAACCGTATAATCAAGATCAATATACACAGTCCAATCACATTATTTGACGATATCGCGTTCACTTTTCAGTCCAGTGATACTATTTCAACGCCATTTAACGTTTTTCACAGCGCTTGTTGCAATGACATTAACAAATTTTGGGTGTTGCCTTTCAAACATTCCGAAAGTCTGTGACCACTACCGTAACCGTGACAGCTTGAACGACTTTTCGTTGCACATCAGGAGCTCATCATGCTTAATATCTATATTCTGCATTTCCATTCAATCCATACATTATTCCTGGAGTTCGTTCAATTTCAAAGCAACTTTTTAGTCACCCTGTATTTACATATTGAGGTCCAAACCTGTTTCTCAGTAACATGAGACGTTATCTCGCGATTCTGAGGGAATTACAATGTAAAAAAAGTAAACTCGCAACAAACTTGCTGGTAAGTGTCCGTCTTTTAACGAAGTTTCCGTTTTTTTACCTTCCGCATTTTTACAATTCTTCCACAGTCAGTAATTCCGTTTATTTCAGATAAATCTGTTTCTTCCGTGTTTAAATAGAATGTTCACAAAATCGAAGACTCTTAATTTTCACCACTTACGCCAGAGAATCATTTCGCACCGGTAATGGGGTTCGAACTGAAATCGTTTCGGTTAGAGCCACTGAGCCAGAATGTCTTAGAAATCGCACTCATGTTCAAGGTAAAACTAAATGAGCGGTGATGAATTTCCCCCAATTAATGCTAGTGATTTAGTCATTTTATTTTCTGATGGAGCTTATTATTTTTTTGAACATGTTTGTTATAATTTTATTTTTTCTGAAGGAGGACTTATCACAAATTAGGTATTTTTTATACTGTAATTTTTCAAAGCAACAGAAAGCTTTGGAACTTGAGATCTCTTTTTTAACTGACAATAACATTCCATTATCTGTTAAAGGTATTTTTGAATTGAAATTGTGAAATGTACTGTCGTATATTATTATTTCACAATACGTTTAAATATAAAATTTTATCTAGATAGCTGTAATTGATTTTGCATCAAAGACTACACAGGCTGATACATACACATCGTACAGATCACCTGTACAATAATTTAAGTACCCGGTTTCTTACTGTAACACAATATTATACTAGCTGGTGCAGAAAACAGGAAGAGAAGAAGAAATATCCGGTGCTACAATATCCGCAATTATTATGTAACTAAGCTGTTCTCTGAGACTCAGAGGTTAGCTCCAGAAAGAAATACGAACAATCAGATAATTTTTAACAGCGTATTTATTTATTGTTGCTATATTAAACTTTTCCATTTACAGCGACCTCGACATACAACTCGAGCTTCACTGACATCCATCACACGACGTACACAAGACCTTCTATACTTCATACTCCATCGCTTCCTTGGCCTTCCTACCAGATTGGGCTAAAAACGTTTTCTTAGTAAGCATGTCATCACTCATTCTTTCAACATGTCCAACCACCGAAGAATGTTAGTCTCCACCTTGCTAACAACATTGTGCTTCACATTACACAAGTGTAGCACATCCATTCTTCACACGATCAGGACTTGCTTGCTCCCCCCTCCCCTCACGCCATTTAGACTTATATTACATTCAGTGCTAAGAGTTCCTCGCGCAAAAACGTATTTTGTCGAAGAATCTTATTATCAAATTTCGTAGCGAGAGCGGACATCGTGGATAGCATATCGTCAAAATTCATGAGATATGCTATCCGCAATATCCGATATCGCTACGGAACTTCAAAATCAGATCCTCCGACGAAATATAGAAATTTAACAATTAATCAAACCTCAAGCATTTTCACGAATATTTGAAAATCCAGAATTTTCCGTTAACACGTCTTAAAAACGGCAATTTACCGTCAATATAAGAAAGGAATTGCGGAAAGGGTTCTTAAAGTTCAGAATTTTCCCGGAGTACGAAAAATCCATGAAACTCAGTTTTTTTTTCGTCATTTCACGGAAAAGGTTGCACAGAGGGTGAGTCGAAAGTTTTGCAATATTTGGTTTACTTTATGTCTTCATACGTACCTTTACGACGAAAGCTGACTAGCATTCAAAGTATAGGCCATCCTGTTGCACCGTCTTTAGCCATCTGTCTGCCAGTTCTTCGATTCTAGGGAGGGTGAGTCGAACGTTATGCAATATTTGGATCACTTTATGTCTTCACACGTACCTTTACGACGAAAGCTGACTAGCATTCAAAGTATAGGCCATCGTGTTGCACCGTCTTTAGCCATCTGTCTGCCAGTTCTTCGATTCTAGGGAGGGTGAGTCGAACGTTATGCAATATTTGGATCACTTTATGTCTTCACACGTACCTTTACGACGAAAGCTGACTAGCATTCAAAGTATAGGCCATCGTGTTGCACCGTCTTTAGCCATCTGTCTGCCAGTTCTTCGATTCTAGGGAGGGTGAGTCGAATGTTTTGCAATATTTGGATCACTTTATGTCTTCACACGTACCTTTACGACGAAAGCTGACTAGCATTCAAAGTATAGGCCATCGTGTTGCACCGTCTTTAGCCATCTGTCTGCCAGTTCTTCGATTCTAGGGAGGGTGAGTCGAACGTTATGCAATATTTGGATCACTTTATGTCTTCATACGTACCTTTACGACGAAAGCTGACTAGCATTCAAAGTATAGGCCATCCTGTTGCACCGTCTTTAGCCATCTGTCTGCCAGTTCTTCGATTCTAGAGAGGGTGAGTCGAATGTTTTGCAATATTTGGATCACTTTATGTCTTCACACGTACCTTTACGACGAAAGCTGACTAGCATTCAAAGTATAGGCCATCGTGTTGCACCGTCTTTTGCCATCTGTCTGCCAGTTCTTCGATTCTAGGGAGGGTGAGTCGAACGTTTTGCAATATTTGGATCACTTTATGTCTTCACACGTACCTTTACGACGAAAGCTGACTAGCATTCAAAGTATAGGCCATCGTGTTGCACCGTCTTTAGCCATCTGTCTGCCAGTTCTTCGATTCTAGGGAGGGTGAGTCGAATGTTTTGCAATATTTGGATCACTTTATGTCTTCACACGTACCTTTACGACGAAAGCTGACTAGCATTCAAAGTATAGGCCATCGTGTTGCACCGTCTTTTGCCATCTGTCTGCCAGTTCTTCGATTCTAGGGAGGGTGAGTCGAACGTTTTGCAATATTTGGATCACTTTATGTCTTCACACGTACCTTTACGACGAAAGCTGACTAGCATTCAAAGTATAGGCCATCGTGTTGCACCGTCTTTAGCCATCTGTCTGCCAGTTCTTCGATTCCGAGGCAGTATCAGTTCTTGTCATTAGAGGCGAAGAACTCCTTCACCACAGCTGCCACCTCTTCCTGATCGTGAAAGTGCTGAAAAAATGGGCCATGGGCCGGAACAAGTAATAATCCGACGGTGCAAAATCAGACTATATGCTGGGTGTGGCATCAGTTCGATGCTCTCAAGTTCCTGGAATTTTGTACTGGTCGTTCGCGCAGTATGAGGCCAAGCATTGTCCTGCTGTAGGAGAGCGCGCTTTCTGCTCACTAATGCCGAGTATTTCTGCTCCAAAACGGCATTCATCCGCTACAGCTGTTCAGAGTAGAGGTTCGCAATGATGGTCCGACCGTCTGGAAAAAATTCATAATGGATTATCCTTTCGAACTTCCACCTTGTGCTTGAAGCACCCACGTTAGGCAACAGGTTGAGGAAGCTAGAGCGGGTTCAACTACTGCCATTGCTTGTTAGGATTACGGACATAGACCCACGTTTCATCGTACGTAACATTCTCTTGATGAAACGTACATCGCGCGGGTTTTCCTAGGAGTTTCCTGCACACTTCCACTCGGAGGTTTGTATCAGTTGGCTTCAGTTCGTGAGGGACAAAGCGGCAGATCCTGTAGACATTGCCGAGGTCCTGAAGGCGACGACCCACGGTGGTCTGTGATATGCCCAGCTCGCCTGATAATCTCCGACTGCTGGTTGTCGAATTTGCCTCTATGGCCTGGCGCATGTCCTCCGAATCCTCGGTTCACGACCTACCTGACCTTGGCTGAGCGTCGAGTTTTCTGTTTCCTGAGCGAAATTTCTTGAACCACCTGTTTGCGGTGCTGTGGTCCACGGAACCTTCCCCTTTCGGATGACAAATGTTTCGTGTCGCTTGAGCAGGGTTATTGCGGAGTTCAAACTCGTGAAGCAAAAGTTCCCAAATTAGCAGGTTGTGGTTGTTCATCTTTTAGGCTTCCGAACCACTGACAGAACTACGACATGCACTGCTGTTCACAGCAATGGCTACCACTTTATATCCCTTTCTACTGACTGCAGTTCGCGATTTGAACTAGTTTAAACACGTGACATACCCGCCGCAGCACGTGCATTTATGCAAATATTGCAAAACTTTCGACTCACCCTCTCTATCAGAAATATGCTTGGTTAATTCAGGAAGTAAATCACTTTGTTAATTCAGGAAAAGAATCACTTCGTTAATTCAGGAAAGGAATCATGGAAAGTGGCTCGTGAATTTCAGAATATGTTTCACGGTGTATGCTCGATATCCGCAGAGTTTGGAAAATTTTCCTTACCTTAAACTATAAGAAACTTCACCATCTGGGGAGATTCGCAGAAAGATATTGGGTTGCGTAATGGTGTGGAGTCTGCCGTGTCTTTCTTCTATGAAAAATGTGTCAGGTTTCCACACTTTGTCCACACCACGAACAAGGAGATACGGAAGTTTTGTTTCCAAATGATTAAATGCCAGTCTTGGATCTCGCCATCTCTGTCGGAAGTAGAACTGCATGGAAAACTCCTGGAACAGTAGCAGATACAAAATAACTGTAAATAGTTTTTAATGAAAAATATGCAAAATAAAGATGAAAGAATGTTTTTGCAAATGTTAAGTGTATTATACTATCTCTATAGCAAGAGCTCTATAAAACCGTACATACACATAAAGACATTTTGTCCCTTCGTCCAGATTAGTGTCAATTTATCTTCCCGCAGCATACCTCTGCACTATTTCTGCGATTTGAAAACTTCTTTCTACACTGATGTCCAAAATTAAGGTCCCAAACACATATTCTGTGATATCTTGAAAACTAAATGGTTTATTGCAATGAAATTTGGTACATAGATGCCTCATACTATGAGACATTCAATCATAACAAAATAGACAGGAGGTAAATCGCGTGCGATATGCAAATTCGACCAAAAACGGTCCAAACATGATGCATCATATCTCGAGAACGGTCCAGCTAATTGGGAGTGTGGCCAGCCCGCACAACTTTACAAGTCGCACGATGAGCCATCATACTGTAAATGAAGTTGTTGATAACAGCTTATAGCAACAAATCCCATTCTTCTAAAAGCGCGGATTTTAACACCTGTAGGGTCCTGGAAGGGGGTTGACGTCGTGCAATGGCTCTTCCTAGAGCATCCCAAACATGCTTGGTAGGATTTAGGTTCGGCGACCTTGCTGGCTATACCATACGGCGAATATCTTCTATCTCCAGGAAATCGTCGACAAGCTGAGCTCTGTGTGGCCTCGCGTTATCGTCCATAAAAATGAAGTTCTGTCCAACAGCTCCCCGGAAAAGCCTCACATGAGGTTCAAGGACGTCATCCCTATAGCGCTGTGCGGTCACAGTGCTCCCCCTCCCCCATCGAAGACGTGCAGTGATGTACCGTTCATCATGATGCCTGCCTACACAAGGATTCCACTTCCACCAAAGTGGTGGATTTCCCTTATGTTGGAAGGATGATAGCGGGCCCCGTGCTGTCTCCAGATGAAGATTCGCTGAGAATAACTTTTTGTACTGAATCTCGATTCATCACAGAAAAGTCACGGCCCCAATTTTGCTGCGTCAAAGAAAGATGTGTTTGGCTCCACGACAGACGGGCTCTCTTCTGCGATCTGGTGAGGGGGACAGACACCACTGGTCGCCGGGCGTAAAGGGCCTTCTCTGTTAGGCGTCTGTACACAGTTTGTCTCGAAATTGTTGTTCTATAGTCGCAGCAGCGAGGTCCTGAGAGAGGTCGCTAGCCGTCATCCGTCTATGGCGTTTGGCAGTTAATGCCACGTAACGATCCTCCGCAGGTGTCGTGGCTCTTGGCCGGCCTTGGCCGGGCCTCCTGGTGATGGTACCCGTTGTTCAGAAATGGCGCCATAACATGGATACCACCTTTCGTCGAGTGACCTCCGCTTGACATTGGCCAAATTCTAGCCTGCCCATGACTCTCCACCTCAGTCCATCGTCTAAACGATTTCGACCACTCATTCGAACTGAAATCAGTCAATCTTATGATTTTTCTTGCAAGAAACACAACTCTGAAGATGAAATTCGCAGATGTAGAAATCGGTCACTTTCACGTTCTCTTACCAAACTCACCCTGTTAGCCGTTTAACAAATAGTGGATGCTTACATTAGATTGATCAAATGATCATACGTTGAGGATTTTAGGAAGGGAGTGTCTGACCCCTGGTCTTTAACAACCCTTAGAAATAGGAAGCTAGGAGATTTGGGCTAGAGTGCCCGATAGGAAAGTGACACGGAAGCGAAGTAGAAAGGGGGAGGAAGACGCCCTTATTTATTACCGGGAGGAGGGGGGGGGCAGTACCCGGAGTCCAACGGCTTAACGTGCCCATACGACGCACGGCGGATATTTAGTGGATCGAGCGTTTGTACCTGCCTGGGATCGAACCTGAGGTCCTTTCCGTGGCAGTCACGAACGTTGCCCACTATGCCACCCGCTGCCCTTACATTAGATTCACCGTTTTCCAAAGCATATATGACAATAATTTTAAACATTTTACTGGTTGCTATTTTGAATTGTTATAGATCATGTGTTTGTGACCTTAATTTTGGACATCGGTGTACATTAGGAATCGGGAAATGTGCAAACGAAATTTATATGTTTCGGTATGGTAATATGTTGACGCATGGTCTTTTCGCTATGCTGCATTAATGCAAACGATGTTAACCTTGATGTGTATTTTATTTCATAGCATTGCTTAAAAAATTGTGTTGAAAGAATTTTTTCTCCGTCTAGTACAATTCACAACGAAGATCATTTTAGCCAAATCATCTACATGAAAAACTTCCCAACTTTCCTGTTAGACGACGTGAATTTCAATACCAGTTCTTTCAACATCTTTACTTTTCAATGCCCTATCTGAAAATATCCGAGGAACATTCTTCCTAAATAGTCTAATTTTTTTAAATGCGCAGTTTCGCCGATTGGTGTCGTAACTCTGTATTTCTATTTGATATTGTACCCTCGCTATCAAGAACGTCATTGAAAAACTCATTTTGCCCTACTCGCCATTCTCTACAATACAGATTGAGCCAATTAAGCACTTCTGATATGCACAGATTTCCCACTACGGATTCTAAAATCTGATTTGAAAAATCCTCTTGTGCATCAGATATCCTACACAATGATAAATATTTTGCGCATATTTCCTAATATTTCATAACGACAGTAGCTTTTGTTAGTTTGTTTGTTTCTTGGTTTAACGGCCACTTTAGGGACCTGTGAGGACTCCAAGTAATCGTCTGACAATAATTTGGGGCCACTGGTTCCAGGGAAAGGAGAAATTCAAAGCGCAGTAAGAGAATACATCATTCGTGCCTCAACCTGGAATCAAACCAAGTCCCAGTTTCGACAATCAGCCAGACGCTTATGCTTGTGGCGACTCGGCTGCCTGGACGGTTAATTTCTTGTTTTAAAAATCAGATTAGAGATATTTATTTTCTGCTGCATACAATTCACTATCATCAGAGCTTTTCCTCTGAAAAGAAATGCTTATCGGCGTGAATACGATGTACCTCCACAAAAAATATTTGTCGTGGTACGCCGAGAATATTAATATTTGCACCTGCATTATATTATGAACATAAAGAAATACTTTCTCAATGTAAGTAGGACAACGAGAAAACGTGCTCGTAACTTATGAGCGTATGCTGACTAGTCGTCTGCCTGCATGGTGCCCCGATTGCAGACTTTCGCTGCGATTGGTTGATTTTTTTTTCCTTTCGCTGCGATTGGTTGACTTTTTTTCCTTTCGCTGCGATTGGTTGATTTTTTTTCCTTTCGCTGCGATTGGTTGATTTTTTTCCTTTCGCTGCGATTGGTTGATTTTTTCCTTTCGCTGCGATTGGTTGATTTTTTTCCTTTCGCTGCGATTGGTTGATTTTTTTTTCCTTTCGCTGCGATTGGTTGATTTTCTTTTCTCTGTTTATCGTGTCTTTCTGGTATTTCGATTTCAGGTTTGCCCAAAAGAGACAAGCAAAGACATCCAGTGAAGAAAAGCAAGAATCATTTACCGGAAGTGGCGACGCTTTTGATTGGCGGCGTGGTTTTACTGTAAAGAGCGATTTGCACCTTGCTGGAGTTCCGTGTTTACCTGAATACCTGTCGATTTTATAATGCGGTTTCGGCATGCCATCTGCAGTGTGAAACTTAAGACGTTTTCTGTTTCTTTATTTCATGTCTCATTCCCTACTTTAAAGAAAGCTGACCATGAGGGATTCATAAAGAATGGTTAATGTTTTATTTTTTCCTAAATCACATTTACACACCCCTTTCACTCACTTTCACACCATTTACTTAATCTAAATATTTATCTAAAAATGCGATATTTATTTAAGCTACTATTTTGCAGAATAGATAAGTAAGAAACACTATAAACGAGTTCCTGGGATAAAAAAAAACAAAGAACACCACGTTAAAATATTTCTCACAGATATACTATTCAAACTGAATTTCATGTGGATTCCAGATATAAAATCTCGCAATAAGTACTTATAAATTATAGCAATATTCTTTCATATCTTTCATACAGATCTGTGAAAACATGTCTGCAGGAATGAGCCAGCCTGGGAAGAAACCAATCGGAGTAAGTTTTATACAATTTATTTAGAATCACGCCATGATGGAGCACTATGAAGAGACCCATGTTCAAGTGATTCTTTAAAAATGAGAGAAAAGGAAAAAATAAAACCAATAACAATGAAAGAAAGTGAAAGTACAAAAACAATATAACCACAGGCTCTGGGTCCTACTTTGAATTCGTGACTTATTTAAAATAATTTTATTCCAGTATTTTATTAAAAACATCATTACCTTTTCTATAAACTGCTAAGATGTTTTTTGTAAGACTATCTTGTCAGCCGGTACGTGTATCGGCTGAAGAAAAACTCTGAAGATCAGAAACACAGTGGACAGTGCATACTGAAAATAATACGCACTTTTTTTTTTCTCCAGAATGTAAAAATTCCAAATATTTTTTTCTCACCTCATAATTTTAAGAATTGTTTTCGTGTTGAAAAGCATCTAATATTGGAAATTCTCAAGTTCACTTTTCGTTTTCCATAATATACAAGTCTGCCGAAAATGCGCAATATGCATCTGAAGCCAAAGCATAGCTCCTAACTTGTAGTTTGAAATGACTTCTGCACAGATATCAGACACCATTACAATGATTTACTCGCATGCCCTGCTTTTAATGATTGGTAGCTTTTCATCTAAGGAGCTCAAGATTGTGTTACTGTAGGCAATCATTCACACACTTCTGAAAGTTCCATCGAAAAACAGGATATTTGTTCCCAGTGGATTTTTTAACAATATGTTGAGTGCATTTTCTGCTACGGTAATCCAGTTTTCTGTCATCAGTATAAATGAGTATTGCCAGATTCACCCTTTTCTCTGCTGCTAAAATAACGATTTAAACATTGTAATTGAATCATATTGCATTCTCAATTACTAGAATATTTTTAATTTTAATAAACACTTATTTATAAGATTTCATATACAAATGGGTATTTTGTGTTTATCACATATGAATACCACAAATTTACTGAAGTCAAATAACACGTACATTACACCTGATAAATCAGAGCTATTTTCCATTTTCACACACACACACATTACCTAAGCAAACTTTCGTTAAATATGATATACCATGAACATATTTTAAAAACATGGATGTACATGCATGAATTTAAAAGATTAACTTTCATATCGGAGTTATTACGTCGAAAAAAACATTACATATTATTTTTTCCAATGATGCATTAGTTCGTAGCAGAACATTTGAATGATCTTTTATGAAAAATATTCTGGGAATTTAGAAAACTAAATCTTAACTTTATGCAAAGCGAAATTAGTGTTGTCATATTGCTATCACTTATGTTGTTATTAATTTACCCATCCTGTCTAAATAATGTCTGAATTTCTTTTCGTTACCCCATCAGCTAATATTTTGAAGGAATTTGAAAGTTCTTAAAACGAACTGAAACAAGAGCAAAGCAACAGCATATGAGATATTGCAAAGTTTTCCATGTGTACGTGTGGAAGAATTATTACGTAGGTCATTTGAATACTTGTACACACTTCGAAAGAATAATTGACCGCAGGATAATGCAATAGCTTCAATCGTTGCGCCAGCTATGAGTCAGATTTCAGTGTAATGAGTGGTGTCTACGTTTGCTGGCTAATTTGTTCCTGTTTCGAAAAATTCTGCCTAGAAGTGGAGGAAGAAAGTGAGTCAGGTAGGCGGCCAGCAATCCCACATTAAAATTGAAACTTGGCGAGGAAAATCCCCTACTGAAATTCATAAAGCTTTCTGTGAAGTTTGTGGGGTTAGTGTAGTGAATCGTAGTCCGCTCAGGGGAAATATCAAAAATCACCTCGCCAGAGAATATTCCGCCGCGAACAATCGAAGGTTAAGCTCCTGATGATTAAGGTCTATGACAAGGTTGGAGTGATAGCAACAGACATAGTGCCCGAGGGGACAACTGTAACAGCGGAACACTACAGAAGGTTTCTGCAACATGGTAATGAAACGCATATAACTTATTAAATCCGTTTATTTTTGTAGTGTAGTCAGCATAAAGATTCGCCAAGCTTTCGCACTCCACTGGGAGGCTATTTCAAGGCAATGGTAGCCATAGAAATGCATGGATTTGAAACACGTAAAGAACGAAGCTGATTTTTGAAAATAACGTGGGTGACATCACGAACATATTACCTGAATTTTTATCACGCTATTATACGATGCGCCGTGATATGTTTTCCTCTTTTAATAACGTATGCCAAATCATTGGTATTTCAGTAGAGACTAGATCATTACTTGCCAGTTTGCTGAATAGGATTTTCACTGATTCCCTGGTGGAAGTATCTTTAAAATTCGCGTAAGGGGCAATTCTTTTAATATAATTCCATACAGGAGCGGCCGAGCAATGCATGACTTCTCTGCCGAGGGTGTATTCCGCATGTCCTGGTTCACACTTCGTACGTGTTCTTTACATCTAGTGTCCAAGAATCGCTTTGTCATTCCGATATATATCGTTTTTGTGTGGTCAGGATATACCAACGGTATAGCGTACACTCCCGCCTTTTCTTTCTCACACTGTCTCTCCTTGCAGCTTGATATTATATGTGCTAACGGGGTCGGGGACTTCACTGCTATTGATATGTTGTATTTGTGTAATAAATTCTTTAACCAATATGTAAAGCCTGGGATGTAACCTGCGTATCTCCTCGTCCTATTAGGTGATTTTGTTATTGCTGACACTATAAGGTTTCTTACAGTCCTGTGTATTCTGTCTATGTCATCCTTCTTATATCCAGCCTTTAGAACTTTGCTATAAATATTATCAATTTCTTTATTATTTAGGTGGTCGGGTTTGCATACGTTATACGCTCTATAGAACCATGCTCTAAATGCGGAAAGTTTGTACTCTTTTGAGCAGTGCGAATCAGGAGTGACAAGGTTCGATACTGCGGTCGGTTTATAGTAAACGTTAAAATCGAAGCTGGATGTTCTATTTCTTCTGAGCGCGACGTCAAGATAATTCAACGTCCCATCTTTTTCTAGCTCCATGGTAAACTTTATTGTATTGTGTAGGTTGTTTTTCTTGCGCATGAAATCATTTAATTCGTCCAGTCCATGTTCCCATATGAAGAATATGTCGTCAGCGTAGCGGATACACACTCGGGATCAATGTTTTTTTCCACACTCTGAACTACCAATGATTTGGCATACCTTATTAAAAGAGGAAAACATATCACGGCGCATCGTATAATAGCGTGATAAAAATTCATGCAATATGCTCGTGATGTCACCCACGTTATTTTCAAAAATCATCTTTGTTCCTTTACATGTTCCAAATCGCTGCATTTTTAAGTCTGCCGTTGCCTTTGAAAAAGCCTTCCACTGGAGTGCGAAAGCTTGGCGAATCTTTATGCAGACTACACCACAAAAATAAACGGATTTAATAAGCTATATGCGTTTCATTATTATTCAGGTCTGGTGTATTGAAAATAAAGTTCTGCAAAATGGTTTGCTCCCAAAGATTCGCCAAAGAAGGATCGACATGCTCGAGGTTGGTGTCATGATTTTGCAGGACAACGCGAGGCCGTATGTTGCTCGTTCAGTAAGCGACACTTTGGAAAGGTCCGGATGGGAATTGCTTCTCCACGCACCATACAGTCGTGACATGAGCCTACTAGATTATGACTTGTGGCCAAAGCTGAACAAGCACTCTGCGGAAAACGATTCAGTACGATTCAGGATCTTTCTAGTCAGGTACCTCAAGCAATACGACGCCTCAACAATGGAGGTGTCCTGACTGAAATACAAGACTTGCTCAAACATTGGGCGGCTGTGATAAATTCGTTTTTTAAGAGATAGCCCACAGTGTGCAAACGTTTAAAATAACTCTCTTGTCGTCACATGTTTATGCTGTAGTTTTGCCACCCGCCATTTTTAGGCACGGCATCAGGTGCATTAGAATTCTCGTATCAGACACATAAGATAATTAATAAAATTTCTGTATAATATCTATGTGTTTCAGATTGAAATTTCCTCTCCAGATGACCTTAACGTATATGATTTTACATGTGTCGAACCGGTGCTTCAGAAGATGTGATCATATAAAAGAAGTAAATTTTCAAGTTTTTCTGAGATGGATAATTTATTGTGAGGGAAATGTATATCATTTTTTTACGACATCTTTATGATCATTGCGCCTAAGTGTAGGTCGTTCGGGAGGTGAGTGAGTACTTTCCAAGTACAATAATTACTGCAATAGCAAAATAATGATAACAATATCTGAAGGTAATTATTAGTAGTTCCCCTCATTATCAATAATACGTCTCTAAACCATGTACAGTTAACGAACACCATTAAAATTTGCATTGTCATAAAGTTTGTAATACGGAGGTTCAAATTCTGTTGGTTAATATAGCACGTATGGGGCATATATCTATATTTTCAAATAGCTAAAACGATTGAATTCACAGGGGTTCATACCCGATGAATACGGTGGGCAGGACAGCTCCATCCAACCATTCTGTTCAATAAACAGGCTGATAAATTCGGCTCTTGTTGTGGCCGAGAGCTGTCATATAGGGGAAAGGTTGCTGTACATAATGTGGTAGCGCCCATGGCGGGATATTGTCCTCTAAAATGACTCATACCAATTCGATGTCATGGAGGCATTCTCATCTGAATTCTTCCAGGAAACTACTAGCGAGCAGCCATGCCAACGACCAGCAAGAGCTTACACTCATGCAACACTGCGCGGGATAAGGATGTCGAGGAAGTACAATGTTCAGTCCTGACCGTGTCTGATATCGATGTCCGGATGCGTAACATTTTGCTCAATTTTCAAATGAGCACAGGATGGCATTTCTACTTTTGCGATGATAATACGAATGGGTCCGCCATGCAATTTCCTAGCGGAACATTCTGTGCCGTGGTTAGTGTGCGCAGTACCTACATCGAACGTGTACTCATTAGGCCTAAATCTTCAGGCAGCATGGTAAAAACCGTTGTGCGGAAAACATATTGAGACTCACGCTAAAAGACTGCTGTAATATCTCTTGGATGCACCGTTTGGCTTCTCTGGAGACTAAAATCAGTAGACCTTATCTTGGAATATCTTTCTGTGATGTCCTGCCTTTCTTTTATCCTTTCAACATTTATGCATCGCGGTTTACTTAAGGGCATTTTGACCTATTGTTATACTTACACAGTCGTATCAGGTTAATATGACTGCCTACCTAATAATGGGAACAACCACCCTTGGCCCGGATGACAGCAGCGAGACGGCGTGGCATAGACGCACTAAGCTTCTGGAAGATTTCCCGAGGCACACGTGCTCATTCGGACTGCAGCAGAGCACGGGCGTTCAGGAGACGACGTGGTTGTGGGTCGGCAAGTCGAACCTGTCGATTCAAACAGTCCCACAAGTGTTCATGGGATTGTGACCGGGATATTTCGTCGGCCAAGGGAGAACGGAGACACTCCTGTTGTGTTCCTGGAACCAGTAAAGCATTCCCTTAGCGGCATGGTAGGGACATGGCACATACTGGACATGGTTCATTCTGCTGTTGGTAGACAACATCACCTTCAGGGTAAACGTTCAACATGAAGGAATGCATGTGGTCAGCTAGGATGGATAGGTACCCATTGGCAATCAGGGGACCCATCCAGTGGTACCAGCGGTCCCAGGTCATACCAGAAAAACATCTCCCAGACATACACACAGACACCGCCGGCCTGTGGTTGACCGACAGGCGTGTCCGGGTGTTGGTTCTCGTGTGTCTGACGTCATATCCGCCACCGCCCGTCGCTTCTGTGGAGGAGAAACCTCGATTTGTTGGAACAAGGCAACCTTTCCCTACTCTTCCCTATCCAATGACGACAGTCCCATGCGAACTGCAGACATGATTGCTAATGGACCCGGGGTTAATATGAGCGCCTTGACGCAGCGTCGACTCCAGAGACCCAGGCGTAACAGGATTCGGTATACTGTTATCGGAAACACGTATCAGCATGTCCCAGCGTTCATTTGCGTGGTCAATTGCTGCATAGTTGCGCGTCGATTGCCCTTGACTAGTCGATGAAGGTGATGTTCTCCTCTGCGGTCAATGGCCTTTGGGGCTCCACGGTCAATACGTCGGAAGGTACTCGGTGTGCTAGTGGTCCATTCTTGGTACACCCTTACTACAGCACCTAACGAACAGCCCACAAAGTCTGCTGTTTCTCAGATGATTCCACCCTTGGCGCGGTAGCAGATTATCATTCTTTGTTGTACGTCCGTCAAATCACTACTTCTGCCCATTGTGCTCACGTAACGCACTATGGCTCATCTGTCCTGGCTGGCCGCTTATATCACCGTGTGGTCGACTTTGTCACGTACACCCTGTTACGCTCCTGGATGGGTACACTCTAATTCCGTGGGTGGTCATATTATTCTGATGCGACCGTGTATAAGACTTTGTGCCACGCGCTCTGAATACTACAATAAAACACAAAACTCGAAAAAAACAGGCTGTTCTTCCACTATCACTGATCTCAACCCCCTAAGTGTTATTACAACTTTCACCAGCCTATCCGTAGAGACAAACCGAGCCTCAGGTACGTATTATGCAAATGCCAGATATCGCCTATGTTGCCACTTCAGGTTTCCAAAATGCAAACCAATGAAAGCGTTCGCGTACTTTCCGAAATAACAAACATATATCTTGCGTCTCACGCAGTGCTATTAGACAGTTTTATGTCCCGAAAAGTACGTTTCATCCCTGTTTCTAACTTTAAGAAAAAGGCTTCTTCGTCTCGCCTTTTACGGTAGTGCATAAAATATTTCGTGATTCTTTTTGAGTAGGTTGTTAACTGCTCAGTCTTCGTGTAAACATCAAATTTTCGCATTTGTGTTCCATCACGTGTAGCATCACACACCCAGGTCTTTCCTTTTCGGCCGTTCCTACTTTTGATCATGAATCAACGTTTTCCAAACATAAACCAAAGCAAAAATTACAGAAGTTAGTGCATCAGCTATCAAAAGCATAAACTATATCTGCATAAAAATGCATGGATTTGCAGCAAGCACATTTGCAGTTCGTAAACATTTACTAGATTATGTGATCATAACAATAGAATGCACCAATAAGTTCACTATCTAATCACGCGGTTTTTATTTTGAAATATTTATGCGTAGAACCTTTTGCTTGGTTTTCCTTTCTTTTAAGCCAGATTTCATGCTGTTCCTGCTTTATTTCAAAGCTGATGCTTTCAAATTCTGTTTCGCTAGCAAAAGTTCCTCTGTCATTCGTATTTATTAGTTTGAAATGTTATTGCTTTCCTTGTCCAGTGTTGAACACCTTAACATTTTTATATTGTAGTTTATTTCTCAGCTTGTGTTCCTCGATTCATTGGAAATCGCAATGCCCCTTAAAATACTTTAATGAGCAGATATAGGTGGTTATTGTCACGAAATTATGAAACCGGCTAAATAGAAAGTTAATGAATGGCGAATTAATGTCAGTAACTGTGTCTTACGCATCTCAGTTTCCTAAAATCCCGATATGACGTTTATTTTCCGGAAGCAAATATTTAAAATTAGGATTTGATATATGAGAACGATTGCAAGGATCTACCTCAAAAAGTGAGAAGGAGGTGTTACACGATGGGAACTATTCACTGAGTTTGAGTCTCCTTTTCCAAAATTAAGACAACATCGCTCCCTGATTTTTTGATTGCCGGGTAATCGCTAAGAGTAAAGAATTATAAAGAAAAACTGTTTTGATTTCCTTTCTTACTTTCTTCTCCTTTCCATCGCAGTTTTTAGAAGCGCAGATTTAAATGGAAAGCCGTAATTATATGTAGGACATCAAGTAAGAGTGAAATAGTGTCATCGTTCTCACTGAACAAAATCCACAGCTTTGAATTACATATTTCTATTATTCTGAGAAAGGGTTTTTAATCTTGAAGAAACGTATAAAGTTTTTTACGATTTTACAGATATGTCCCATTCTGGGAATATTGATGCAGTATCCTCTCATCATCACTGATAAAATCTCTGTAAATTCAGTTTCTCTAATTTTATGCGATGCACGAATTTTTGCGTTTTTGATAAAAACTCCTCATTGCATAACTTATTAACTTCCAATATAGTACTTTCCAATAGAAATACCTACAACTGTGAAAGAAAAATCAATTGAAACAAAAAATTTAACACATTTTAGGTATAATCAATTTGATTTCTGTTTCTGTTTTTAATAAAGTTCATATCAGATCGAAACTGGAAGCTTGTTCTTCCTCGTACATTATTCTAACGAAACGTTCATGCTACAAATGATTAAAACATACATCTATGTGCTGGAAAGAAGAGACATATTTTGCTTCTAGTTCATATTTTTATTTCGAGTAATAAATAATTTGAAATAATTACAAACGATCTAATTTGGCGAATATGGAAATCACAGATATAATCAGATTAATCATCAGACAAATCAACTATAACGTAAGCCTATTTCGCTGTACGAGATTGGTGTTAAGCTATGTCTTAAACCATGACTAAGGAAATGTTGAACTAAATGAGAATACGATGAAATAGTTGCACGGGATAGTTTAAATTAAACTTTTACGGCCAGACGAAACCTATACAGAAGTCAAACTTACGATTTAACCTTTTATTGGTCCAGCAATGATTGATGAAATCCACAACATAGCACTACTAGTTTTACACTTCAGATATAATACCTTAATTATCTATCGTATAATCTATCTTAACACCGATCGAACATCTCCACACATACATATACACTAAGCAACTGCTGTATCGTCCTTCTTATCTAAAGTTCTTATCACATTCATACGTCACTCTCTCGGACCTCAACAAGTGTTGCCAACCTCATCATGTGAGAGATAAGATATCACGTTAAGTTTGGAAAGTGCAAAAGAAAACAAACTCAAATTTACATAGGAAAAGGAACTAAAAATGAAAGTTAAATTAGAATATAAGTCACACATCCTTCGATCATACAAACCTCCCTCCTATATCTTTCACCATTTACCAGAAAAATGCGAAGCGTTTGTGTTAAACGACTAGCTAACAATTTTAAAAGGCCATTAAAGAATTTTCTCACAGATGTTATGTGCATAGCTCACTATCATGGCACTATATTAGAAAGTTGTAAATCATTGTTTCCAAGTGATGAAATTGCCGGATGTTTTTCGAATGGTGTTATACAAATTCTGGAGACAATTTCAAAGTACCAGTGACATTACAGGAAGTCCAGTTCAAGTTCACTGAATAGTCATCACGTGTCCAGAGAAACAATATCTGGCTTTAATTCATAGGCACTGTACAACCTATCGTATTTCCCTCTTCCTTCAAAGCTTTCTTCGCCCACAGGAGGAAACATTTAAGAATAGACGACGTCTAGATTGCTTCTCAAAAGGTAGACTGACTAAAAATCGATTAAAGTTATGATTTCTACTAAAAAAACGCATATAGAGTATCAAATCCGTTCATTTTTTGTGGTGTATTTTAAGAACAAAGATTCGCTAAACTTTCGCACTCCTCTGTGAGGCCTTTTCAAGGCAATGATAGGCATAAAAATCCAAGGAATTAGAAGGCGTAGAAAACAAAAATTATTTTTTGAAAATAACGTGGGTGGTATCACCAGCATATTACATGAATTTCTTATCGCACAATTACGATGTGTGCCACGATGTATTTCCATCTTTTAATAATATGGATTATTAAAAGGCACACCTTTTGATAAAATGGAAACACATCGTGGCACAACACATAATTGTGTGATAAGTAATTCATGTAATACACTGATGATGCCACCCGCGTTATTTAAAAAATCATTTTTGTTTCTACGTGTTCTAATTCCCTGCATTTTTATGTCTACCATTGCCTTGAAAAAGCCTCCTGTGGAGTGCGAAAGTTTGGCGAATCTTTGTGTTTATTACACCACAAAAATAAATGGATTTAATAAGCAAATGCATTTTTGAGTATTCACAGTCTGGTGTATTTAAAATTCCGTTATGGTTTCTTTTAAATGTGCAAAACCCCTTACTTCGTAAAGAAGATCCCTCTGTAATTGGGTCTTCAAAACGTGATTGGTACACAAATACAGATCGCGAATTCAGTGTTCCTGATTCGCATCCAGATGAGTTGCGTCGCAGCTGACTATATAATCCTCAGAGAATCGAAAGAAAATGGGAGACGTTGAAATTATTCTGTACATCAAGTGGGAAGACGAGTTGCGGAAAACTTATGTTCACCAGTTTGCAGCTGAAGTGTGCTTAAAGGTCACTGATGTGCGATAAGGCGCCTGCAAAGAGTTCAAGAGATTACCAAAATCTTGTAATTCACTGAATGGATTTTCTTGCAAAATCCCCTATCTCAATCCACTGGGGCATACATGAGATCCCTGGAGCAGTCAGGGTGCCACTCTCGACGTTCTTCTCTTAGTAATCCACGAAATTAATTAATGCAGCCTTTGTGCAGAAGCGGACTTTACCGTCTTCACCATTGATGGGAGAAATCATTTGAAATATAAGAAGACGATTTTATTTTTGCTATGCTATCGAATGTGATCACGTCCTCTGTCAATATCGATTCTAACTTAAACATTGAACTGTAGCTGTTTTACGATCAATACCCTTTTGAGAGACTTCCAACATGACGCAGCTTTTCTGGATATAAATTTCAATTTTCGTTGTAAATACATCTCTTAAAAAATCAGAACTTGCATGACAATGTCGTTAATTGCCATCTACTTTTATACAAAACTTGAATGTTCCGTTGATTCAGATAAATAATAAAACACTAAGAATATTATATCATGTTTATAGGAAATCTACTAAAAGAAAACAGTACAAAATTAGTGGCAACGTAACTTACGTTTTTGAGATCATCAACACTGCTAATATCCAGGATGTACATGCTTGCTGTCACTTCCACTGGCGATACTATAATAATCAAAAAGAAAAAAAAGGTTAAGTGCTATATTTTATTTGAAATTTAAAACAGCTTGAATACAATCTAAAATACGGGTATCTATATGTTAGTATTGGATTTTAACGACCACCGTTAGCAACTCAGAGAGCTATAAGCGCCGCCCAGGTGGCGCAGTGGTCTAAGCGATGACCTCTAAACATTCTTCCGAAATGGTTCCGGGTTCGAATCCCTGTGAGGCATGGATGCTTCGTTTGTCTTACGGCACTGGTTCCTTCCCTTCCCTGGAACCAGTGGTCCTAAATTAGGGACGGCCGACTGCTTATAGCACATTGAGTACCTCACGGTGGTATTTAAACCTCCAATCAAAAAACAAAAAGAGCTTTAAGCTGCCCCTGTTGCCTAATTTAGGGCCATAGGTTTCAGGGAAGGGAAAGATCCAGTGTAATAACGCAAACACAACATCCACGCTTCACAGGTATTCGAACATGCAACCCGTCTCAGACGAATGTGCAAACTTTGGCATTACTTGCACTGCATTAGAAATGTTTAATCTACATGTACAGAAATTGCATGATATTAGAGTTGTAGGGAAATCGAAAATAGTACTTGATGCATCTGTAGAAAAATTACAATGATCGATAACAAACATTCAGAACACCGACACAACAGCAATCCACATGTAAGGTTTAATTTGCTTTTCGCGATGCTCATACGACAGGAACATTTTTAAGCTTCTTCGGCAACGAACCTGCAAAGTCATAATTTCAGCTGACTGTTTGGTCCCAGTGCAAATACTGTAGGTTAAACACCGCGAATATTTTTGCTTTTAACAGTTCTCCCTTTTTGGAATTTTCCTGCCACTGCAGCTCAGACAGAAATGAAAAACAATCTTCCAAATTTTGAAATGTGTTCCACGATTTCTGTAAGTCTTATGGCTGACCCCCCCCCCCCACACACACACAATCTTTTTTGTCATTGCAGAAAAAACAAAACAAAATAAAACAAAAGGGTCATCACAGAAAATTTCGGTTCCACCAACATGTCTATCGAGAAGAAAGTTTCAAATTTAAAATGCTACATGATATTTTACATTTAGATGAAACCTTCCAGAAGGATAGCGCAAGGTTCTCACCATACGTCCAAGATGGGTACGGGTTCGAATCGCGGCGAGGCATGAATGTTGTATTTGTCTTACGCCACTGGCTGTCTTCCTTCCCTGGAGATTATGTCATGTTTATAGGAAATCTACTAAGAGAAGACAGTACAAAATTAGTGGCAACGTAACTTACGTTTTTGTGGTCATAAACAATCCGATTGCTGAATTAATATGTTGTCGATTGTTGAATTTATATTTAACCAAATATCGGCAGCAAACTACAATATTATTTCTAGCAAATTGGACCCATGTCTTTCAACGTGCACCATGCATTGATAGTTATCGAAAACGCTGTACTATGTGAGTTACTTCCATCTGATGTCAAAACTGCAGCCGGTGCTTTAAGATACATGAATAAAATTCAGAATCCTTTCCCTAATGCCTTCATCTCCTACAGGATATTATTACTTACTGTCCCAGTAATGGTGGCAAGCGTAGAAAGAAGCTTTTCATGCTTGAAGCTGATTAAATCTTATTTAAGATGTCATGTCTCAAGAAAGATTGATATCTTTGGCAACTTTGGCAATTTAATAGGATAAAGCAAGCAAAATAAATTTTGATGATTTAATTGCTGACTTGGCTGGGATAAAGGCAAGAAAAGCCTAGTTCTTATAAGGTCAGTTCAATAATGTAAGTACTGTCCCATAATAGGTAGAGACGGAACCACTGTGAGGTAGGGTGCGCCGTCTGTATGCTGTGTGCTCTGTTATATGCTGGTGTGCTTGTTTTATCTACATGATTTAAAAGACATTTACAAAATATCAGTACTGTTCAAAAAATTTTAAATGCTGTCTTTCGTTATTAGTTAATTTTGATACGTCTTGACGTTTCATAAAAGTGTACAGATAACTGCAATAAACTATGTTTTAAGTCTAGTGTAGGGGGGTTAAAGCAAGGTACCCCGTGGTTAGGTTAACACCAGGGCCCGCGGCTGCTAAGGGCGGCTCTGAAACGAGAAAACTTGTTTCGGAAGAAAGTAACATGTCAAAAAGCTTTGAATGCGTCTGCTTCCTAGGCAACTAGAAATTTCTCGGTGCAATTTCCAAATACGAGTAATATCGACACAACAAATAATGAAAAACACCTACAATGTTTAGTTAACTAGTACTTATAATTAAAAATCACTAGGCATGCGTAGAATGGTTAACAGATTCGTTCCCAACATAAAAGGGACTCTTTTTTGGAACAGTAGATGTCACCACGTGTGCAAAAGAATTCAAATAGGTAAAGAGGAATTATGGTGCCAACTTTTAAGTGTAATGCAGATGCAAAAGAAAGAAATGTTAAATTCAAGGGCACAGCGTTAGGAACATTGTTGTGAGATTTCAGTGAAGTCTTCTAAAGAATGTAAATTGTACTTCAGATCCACGACTGACATGGAAAAAGTAAGTTGATGAGAAATAGGATCGGGTTATTTTTCACGAAATAAGATGATCTTTTATATATATATATATATATATATATACTGTATATATACCCTTGTTTGGTTTTAAATTTTGTGCAATATTTAATGCAATAACTCTGATATCAAAGTTAATAGTCCTTGCATATCACATCACAAAGAAATATGGAATGAACATTGCAATTTGGGTACTATCAATAAATTTATTGAAAAAGATGCGTTATTTTTATGTAATTCATGTTAGAAAAAATTCATTAATTTGAGGCTCACAAGATAACATACTCTATTATACACCATTAATTCAAATCTAGTACACAGCATTTTTTAAAATCTAGTTCAAACCATTAAAAAAAATCATCTCGTACTTTGAAACAATTCCCACAGATGGCGCCACAAAGAACATGAAATTAGAACTGCCAGAGTCTCCTACGTTTTTTCGCTTACGAAATGTCAAATGTACAGACGAAACCATTCAATTATTCAGCTATTTTCTTTATAGTTTAAAAACTGTCCTGCTGAAATTACGGGTACCCGCAGCTGAGTTTTCTGTTGTCTTAAGCGAAAATTGACTTGGCTGTCCATAATACTACAAGTATTATTGAATGAATACCAGGAGAGTATTTAGAGGCAGGACCAGTTAGTGGTGTTGCGCCCACTGCCTCTCCCCCCCTCCCCCGAAAGTGTTTTATTTTTTATATTTTTTGTTAAAATGCAACTTATATTATAAAAAACGCATCAACCTACATTGGGAGAATAAAAGGCTGCCATTTTTTCTTCTCTTTTTGTTGGATTCCGCAATAAAACTCAAATATATATATAGTAACTACTGTTGTCAAACGTCTTGAAACAGAAGGACTTTGTGAGTCATATGAGAATGTCTTTAATGACTAGCTGAAAGAGAACATTTTTATTAAATTTTATTTTGTCCTCGTGGATTTTCAAAGCTTTTATTTTTGTCGTCCCGCTACCCAAAAAATACTATATCGCTCCTGCTGAAAATGTGGCTTGTCTTATTAGTCAAGATGTCAAATTTCAATCACTTTTGAGCCCAAAATTTCTTAAGCGCGCGGGGGGGGGGGGGGTTAATTGGTGAAAGCCTCATATGTGCATATCTATTGCTTTGAATTCGTACTCAATCCACCCCTCAAGGTAGAAGAGGGGTTCCGGTTACGAGGACCCCATCCACGTTGGCTACACCTCTGCATTTTAGAAACATGCTTTCTTAATAAACGAAAAGAAGCTTACAAGAATGATCAAGATCACACCGAAAGTTCGGTTGTAATAAGTATTTAGAATTCTTTCCAACACAAAACATATATTGGATGCAAATTTTTACAAAGAACAGATACGTAACAAAAGAGTACGCAATACTACACTCTCGTCCATGTGACATGAAAACTGATGCCGAAATGGCGGCAGATTATATACACCGATGAGCCCATACATTATGACCACCCCAGCCTAAAGAAATGAGCGCGCCTGGAAACCGAACGGTGGCGCAAGTGAAGTTCAAAGAGCAGTATATTTACAACCACAGGACCGGCCTTCTGTTAGTATAGTGTTCGGAGACATAATGGAACAAGCTGCCGATTTATCAGAGTTTGATAAAGAAAAAACTGTGATGGCACGGAGACTCGGAACAACGATCTCGTAAACGGCGCGGCTTGTGTGTTGTTCATGTGCCGCTGTAGTGAGTACATATCAAAAGTGGTGTACAGATGGCAAAACGACGAACCGTCGTCCACAGCTAATTGATTCTAGAGGGGAGCGGAGAGCGTTGCGCATTGTTCACACTGACCACCGGGCCACAGTACGACAAATCATCCGGAGCTAGAACAGTGGTGATCAGGGCAATGTGTCACAGAACACAGTTAATCGCAGCCTTCTGCAAGTGGGCTTGCGTAGCCGAAGACTCATCCAGGTCCCCATGTTCCCTGCACGTCATCGCCAACAATTCATGAAATGGACCCAATATCATCGAGATTCGACCGTGGATGATTGGAAGAAAATGGCCTGGTCTGACGAATCAAGATTTCGTGTGCATCACATAGACGGCCGAGAACGGATACGGCGAATACCAATGGAGGCTATGACACATGGATGCACTGTTGAGCGGAAACAGGCCAACGGCGACGCTGTTATGCCGTGGGCGATGTTTTCTTGGGACACTTTAGGCTCCACTATCCCAATAGCACAATCTGCGACAGCTGTCAGGTATCTGAACATCATTGCGGATCAAGTTCACCCATTCATGGCAACTGTGTTCCCTGCTGGTGATGGCCATTACCAACAGGATAATGCGCCATGCCACACTGCAAGAATCGTAAAGGAGTGATTCCAGAAACATTCTAGTGACTTTCTGTTAATGCCCTGGTCCTCAAATTTCACCTGACATGAACCCAATCGAACATTTGTGGTTCGACATGGAAAAGCGGGTTCGCGCTAAATCACCACCACTAAATCACCACCACCCCGAAATGTGCGGGAATTGGAAAACTTGCTGTTGACATTATTGTACCAGACGCCCCAGGATACTTATCGCAACCTCAACGAATCGATGCCTTGCCGAGTGGCCGCTGTATTTCTAGCTAAATGGGATCCTGCAGCTTATTAGGTATGTGGTCATGATGTAATGGCTCAACGGTGTAAGCGGCCGATGTACTTCAAGCTACACGTTACTGCGCTCTCTAAACGGAAATGTTACAAAAGCTACGGCAAAACAGTACCTCCCCCCTCATCTCCGCAGTATGAACCATAAACCTGTTACTCATGATAAGAGCTCGCACTTTGTGCTTTACACTTTGCTCCATGACCAAAGGCATATTATAGTTCTCCTGACGCGGACACCATACCACTGATTTTTCTTTCTTGGGCTCACCAACATTCTTACAGCTCTTTCAGCAGGTAACCAGTCACAAAAGGTTAATGTCTACCATTCTCCTGAATGACCACTTTGAATTTCAAAGCTAAGGGTGAATGCAACACTCTCCGATTCGCAGGTTCACACGTTACCGCCCCGTTCTCTTTTTTTGGCCCACTTATTAGACAGCCAAAATATTCATTCGAGCTAAATACGCTGGAATAGGCGCATAAGTTATTTTCCAACATGTGTTGAATACACGAGTCGTAATTCATACCACACCGTGTAACGAGTACACATTATGAGTGCTGGTCGAACCTAGGAAATCCAAACTGGACAAGGCTCGCACATTATCTATTTTAGTGGTCCAGCAAAATGTCGTGTGGCCAGTTGGAAACCGTTTACCAGGACCTTAAGTTTAGCAAGCGTATTCGAAATCTGAAAGAACAAACGTTATTTTACATTTTTTTACATAAGTTACGTCCACATTTCAGTTTGACATTTCTATATGTCAAACCTTTTAGAAAATGATCTTCTTTTTTAGTATTTGTATAGGTTCCACTGCCACTGCTTTAACTCCAAATATGATATTATGTTTTTTTTTCAAATTTGTAGCATTTATCTCTCTTTCCGTCTTTTAAGATTACATTTCTCCTGACGGTCCGTAACCACTAGAATAGCTATTGAATCTATATTTTTAGTCTCGTATAGATGGAAACGATCCGAGCTCTTTAGCAAACAATAATTTCGCAGATTGCTTATTTTTCCGTTCTCCTGATATCGACTAAACAGTTTGCTTTGTCTTACAAATTTCATAAACTAAATATTCATGTTTTTCAAATTTTGCAATTTCCTGAACTTTTTCTTCAATTTTAACGACATCCGATTCTTCTCCAATTATCCTAACTTTGATGAAATGAGAAGCATAGTTATTGAATTCTCTCTGCATTCAGACTCTATTTTTAGACTCTTATTTTTTTATTGTTCCTTCTTAAACTGAAAGTTTGTCATCCTCCTACCCTATTTATAATGGCTGTTATCCGTCAAACCTTTTTAATTCCATGTTCGGGAGTTTTCAGTGCTTTTACACCGCACACTTAAGAGATGTAAGAAAAAAAATTATGTCTTCATGAAATTTATTTGAAGATAGAATCGCTCTGCAATTCCAGCAATGGTTCTTATTCTTATTTTCTAGTGATACTGTGCCATTTCAGTGATTCAATAATAAATATTGTGAATACCATAACCATGACTGAAAACAAAAACACAGCGGGAAAAAGTAAGGAAATAGCGAACTCAACTATGCGACAAAAGATTAAAATGATGCTTTGTGTGATGCACCAAACGCGTATACCTACATACATACATTTTGCATAATCTACCGTTTCTTATATTTCAACGATATTTTACACATTAATCCAGTAACAAAATTAAATAAAGTAATGCGATGCAAAAATTCTAGCATAATTTGTAAAGAAATTCAGTTTGATATGTTTTGAGAACATTCTGTGAAAGCACTTTTGTGTCTCTCTTTTAGGGCACATCAATTTGGAAGCTGTTTATCTGACAAATGCTTTCTTGGCTTGACTGAAATTCTAGCAAAGGTTATGCCATGTCTCACATCATAGACACAAACCAAAGGATTCACTGCTCGGCAGAAATATGAATGGAGCATGTCAAAGGTTAAGCGATCATTATTATAAGAGAGGGCGAAGCATTGGGGAGATCTCACACACCAGGAAACATAGCTGGCAGCAGAAAAGGTGTCAAAACTAGAATCATCAATTATGTGAATGCCAGAAACATATCGCTATCCTTTACCGAGAAAACTATATAGTAAATGACTGAATGACCGATTTTTCACACATACACACACACACACACAAGCCAAAGTTTACCCTCTAACTGTTTCACACGTACACATACATACAAAACAATTCTTTGTTTACATTTCTGGGTAATCACTTTATTAAACAATAATTTAATTAGTTAATTTTTCTCTTGACCTGGACTTGTGGAAATTTTTCTTTCATATATAATTGAAGAAAGGAGAACATGTTTTGAGTAATTGTTGTGTGGTTCTAATATTAAGTGGTGCACCGAAAAATATTGTGAATACTTACGTGTAAATTTCTGAAATAAAAAAATGGCTTACTGATTTACTGAAATGAAACGAAGATAAGAATTAGTATTAGGTGGTTAAACTAAAGAATTAGTATTAGGTGGTTAAACTGTGCTCATTTATTTAAAAAATTATAAGTTTAGCGCAGGAATCCCAGAGTTCACAATGCTGTATTACGTGGTTTTCCGTACCATACCTGTGACCAAATAATGAACGTCGCATTTCTGTTTCACACATTTGTTTTAAGTAATTTAACACCACGGAACACTTCTGCATAAAATACATCTGTGAGGTACACGATCCAACTAAATACTGTAAGTACTTTGAAAAAATATAAATTCTGCAATAGGATGATTAATGATTAATGGTCAGTCAATCCTCAATAGTGGACAGATATACCAATATTTACTCGTGATAAAATGAATATTGCATTATGATATATACATTGAATAACATATACACGTTATAAAATCAATAAAGCAGGGTACTGACATAGAATATACTATATCAATCCCAAAGGATATGGGAGGAATATAAAATCGATGGTTGAAACGGCTAAATGTCACCCCAACAAGATGAAGAGGCATTTCGAACTTAAAGTCACCTCATATGTGCAGAAACACTATGACATAACTAAATGCATATTTAGGCTATTTACTTATTAATATTGTTCGTTAGCCGTCATAATAAATATTATTCAGCACTTCAAACTTCAAATCAAATTATTGGGTAACACTCACTCCTCAGTCAATCGTCCAATTGTGTTGCCGTATACAGTTCATGCTTTCATTAAAAATGAAATGTTCGTTGCAAACCCATTAAAGTAGCTCATCGTTTGATGCTCGATGGAGTAGCTAAAAAATGAATGTTGAAGTTTAAAATATATGAAGGGATAAAATTAAACGTACACTTGACACTTAGCTATGGCATATAGAAGGTGTCGGCAGCGGTCATTGATTGCTATAGCCCAAATAATCACAAACCATGGCGATAATACTGTTCTCTGGATTAATCTGAAGTATGTGGATGGCTCCCGCTGATCTGAACATCATACAAAGATACACACTCAGTGTTTGCTGCCAGACGCGTTTCGTCCTCGTCATCGAATACATCCTCAGTGGCACCAGGTTGTAATACACCTGTACAAACCCAAACGCTGGTGGTAGCATTCTTTGAATATATCCCATGTCGCCAAGTCAAGATCTCTGCTATTTAGGTGGACTGTTGCCCAACAAGGTGGTCTTTAAAGTAAATGTTTACCACAATCAATGATTTATTATATATCGACTATAGTTTCGCAGAGCTTCTGGCTCGGCTTCATCAGGACAAATGGAGCGGAAACATTCAAATCATTGTGACATTACTTTATTCAACACCACAAGTTCGTAGTCATTATATATAAGGTGGTCTTTATCTCAACTGTGAAGGATCCTACTGGAGCTTAATTAATGTGCTTCTGTTCCATGTAATTGGACAGATACAAATCGCTTATTCCTCTGTTTAATTTTATTGTGTGTAGCCTGTTGTTGCTTTTCTGACTGAATCAGGAACTTCTATGCCGGAGATAATTCCATAGATGTAGTGTTATTACAATTTATGTTATCTGTTTTCTATATGACTACTGCTTTAGTTATTAAAATCTGTCTGGGACTGATGAGTGATGTCAGTAAGTTGATGTTGTCCCAATCAGGGTGGTCATTGTTCAAGTAGTATTGGATGAGTGCTAAAATATGAATGTTGAAGTTTAAAATCTATTTATTTTCCATAACGGCTGAACAGGATTTAGAGAGTTTGGCAATAGTGCTGGGGCTGTAATCATTACATAAAGCAATCTCTTTTAATTTTTGAATTTCAAGATGTTTCAGATTTGAGTTGCATATGATATTATTGGCTTGGTTTACATAAGATCGGAAAGATGCTTATTTGTAAGACGACGCTGAGTAAGATTTTGCGGGAATAATAATAGGGAACCAATTGTACTTTCTAAATACCGTGGTATTGTTTTCTTGCTTGTTCCTAGTAATCAGTATATCCAGATAAGCTAAGGTTGTTGATTTCTGTTCCAATTATTTCGGTATTCTCTTAATCTGGTTCTTAAGCTCCGCTTCGTGCTGCCCACATAGATTTTTTCCTTTAGACCTTCCTTGGAATTTATCGGGATCTAATACACCCCCGCCTTGTCCAAATAATGCTTATCACCTGAGTCCTGGGTCAACATCAAAACAATGTTTTTGACGGTTTCAGCTATAATGAGGTTGGCCTTACGACATTCGGTTTTAAGTATTCCACTTAAGGCTGGAATAAATGGAACTTTACCACAGTACCTCATGGCTTGATCAGGTTTTGTCTTTAATGCAATGCAATTTATTTGGCGTTTAACTTGGTCATAAGAATGAACTGTATTTTTACTGCTACAGAATTGGGCTGACTATTATTTGTTGCCCAATAATTTGATTAGGATTTTTGAAGTACTGAATAATATTTATTATGACGGCTAACGAACAATATTAATAAGTAAATAGCCTAAAAATGCATTTAGTTATGTCATAGTGTTTCTGCACATATGAGGTGACTTTAAGTTCGAAATGCCTCTTCATCTTGTTGGGGTGACATTTAGCAGTTTCAACCATAGATTTTGTATTCCTACCATATCCTTTGGGATTGATGTAGTATATTCAGTGTCAGTACCCTTCTTTATTGATTTTATAACGTGTATATGTTATTCAATGTATATATCACAATACAATATTCATTTTATCATGAGTAAATATTGGTATATCTGTCCACTATTGAGGATTGACTGACCATTAATCATTAATCATCCTATTGCAGAATTTATATTTTTTCAAATTACTTACAGTATTTAGTTGGATCGTGTACCTCGCAGATGTATTTTATGCAGGAGTGTTCCGTGGTGTTAAACTATTTAAAACAAATGTGTGAAACACAAATACTACGTTAATCATTTCGTCACAGCTATAGTAAAAAAATTATATCTTCTCGAAAGAGGATTCGAAAAGGCTGAGGTGTCTTTCAAAATTAAATCAGATTTTTATTTAGTTGACTTAATTTGCTTTCTACTTTGTAACATTACGACCACTGAATGATTTGCGTTTTTGTTGGGAAAAGGGGTAACTTGCTCATTTGTTTCCATTCTCGTCTCGTAAAACAAAAGCGTTTGAACCATTCCAGTGCTTGATTTCGAAAACACAGCACAGGAAATTTTCGCTGAATATTTTGCGCAGAACATTAGTTAAACCACCTAGTATACAGTAAAAATGAACAAAGTTTAACACAAACTTTCCCCACTGTGAGAACATCAGAAAAAACTGTTTCCGGTAAACGTTCTTTGAGGTTTTAACGACCACCGTGAGCAAATCCGAGGGACACAAGCAGTCGTCCGGCAGTGATTTAGGCCCACTGGTGGCAGAGACAGGCGAGAACTAGTGCCGTAAGACAACCTTAATATCCATGCTTCACGTCAATTCGAACCCGGACTCATCTCAGGCGAACAGTCAGAAGCCAACGCTTAGACCAGTGCACCACTACTAGTTTCTTACGACGCAGTTTAAGCTATTATATACAGTTTTCCGTCTAGTTATAAAAGAATGACGCAACTGAATTTTTTTTATAATTTACTTCTAACTCATAGGCATAACCACTGGTGGGAATAAGGGGGATCAGGACCCTCCTACATTTTCAGAGTCGGGGATCCTCATTGTAAAGGACCCCCAGAAAAAAAATCGGGAATATAATGTACAATGCACACTTTTTTATGATGTGAACCAACTAAATTTAATAATATAAGATTGTAATTTTTCGTAGAATGCAAACACGTGTATAATGTGTATTTAATAAAACAGCGATATCGATTCTTAATAAACAATGTCAGTTCTACAACTTTGTAATTTATATTTCTGCCCTATCAATCATAGTTTTGCAATTGTGTTCATTTAGTTCCAGAATTCGCCAACAAAGGCACCTATGTGATGCCTGTTAGATCGAGCCTCAGCAACTGCTTTGCTCCTGCGTGTGTGTGTGTGTGTGCGTAGGGGAGCGGGTACCAAACTCTATCTTATACAGCATGTATAGAATTTTGTATATACATGTATACATACAATGTGTGCATGTGTAATCGGAACTACCCTCCTCCCTCCTAGAGTTTGAAACATGGTTACTCCACTGTTCTAACTAGTATTTCTCATACATTAATGGTGGCAAGCTATATTTGCATTAGTATTGTTTAAAATAAATAATGGCTAATAATGAAACGCATATAGCGTATTAAATCCGTTTATTCTTGTGGTGTAGTCAACAAAAAGATTCGCCAAGCTTTCGCACTCCACTAGGAGGCTTTTTCAAGGCAATGGTAGACATAAAAATTTATGTCTACAATTTTATGTCTAGCATTGCCTTGAAAAGACCTCCCAGTGGATTGCGAAAGCTTGGCGAAACTTTGTGTTGACTACACCACAAAAATAAACGGATTTAATACGTTATATGCGTTTCATTATAATTCATGTCTGATGTATTTAAAATAAAATAAATAATGACGCCAACACGTAAAACCACTACCTACTATTCATAAAATAATTATGCTTATTCATGAGAAAAACCACAAAAGAAAAAGGGCGTCCAGTCGATTTTTGAATTTCACTTTCCTGGGAGTTTTGTAGAAGTTCTCCCTTCACACTCTGTCTAAGAGAAATATATTTTCAATATCGAAGTTTTTCTCATCTGTTCTGGTCTTTTCGTACGCATGCACGTTTTGTATCACTGTAAAGATAACGAGCTATTATGCTATCCCAATTTTTTCGAAAACGTATGAAGATCAATAGTCTGCATTCGCTGTTTCCTCTAACCCCCACCATATGGCTGGACATTTTTATTTTCCGCTTTGCAGTTCTGGAAAAATTAATTTCGCACCGCAAGGGTGCTCTAAGTTTCATACTTGCCTTCAGGTATTTTCTTTTTATAAAGCGGATCCTCCCCATTGCTGTGGGTGTCAGGTTTTGCGCTCAATGACAACAAAGCCAAAAGTTTCGTAATATTTTCTGAAATTGCAAATAAAAACAAAGCAAAACAAGGATTCATATTTGTACCTCTTCTCTCAGTTTTACTCAAATGAGTTGGCAAAATCCTTGGTAATAGCCGAAAGAAATTGCCAAAGACGCGACTAGGCATGCCTGCTCCCGGGGCAAACCACAAAATATTGCGCCCTCCCCCTTCCCATCTGTTTTTTTTTTATTTTATATATATTATCATCATCGTCAACCATTATCAATCCAATGCTGGATGAAGGTCTTCCCAAGTTTCTTCCATAATTGTCTGTCTTGAGCCTGTCTCCTCCATGTCACTCCGGCATGCTTTCCAATTTCATCCATCCATCTCTCATGAGGTCTTCTGCGTTTCTTTCTGTCGCTTGGAACCCAGTCTAAAATTTCAATTGTCCGTCGGTGGTCTGTTCTTATGGCAACATGTCCAGCCCATTGTCATTTCAGTAATTTCACTCTGGTCATGATGTCGCCCACTCTTGTCGTTTTCCTTATCCACAAGTTCCTCGTCTTATCTTTCCTGGTTACACCAAGCATGCGTCTCTCCATACTGCTTTGAATTGTTTGCAGTCATTGTATATCTTTTTAGTTAATTAGTTAAGGTCCATGTCTTTGCTCCATGCGTAAGCATCGGAATGATGCATTGATTCAACATTTTTCTTTTAAGACATAATGGCATACTGCTCTAAAACATTGCACTGTTCCTTCCCAAAGCTCTCCATCCAAGTTTTACTCCACGATTAATTTCTTCATCAATGTGACCCTCACTTGATATCTGCTGCCCAAGATAAATGTAGGTATCGGTTTTTTCAAGCTTTTCTTCATCAATCAATAAATCTTCTTTTTTTAAAAGCATTGTACATCACTTTTGTCTTCTGATGCAAGATCAGGTGATGCGCAACATATCCCAGCCTCTACTTGACAAATGTCAACCCCGCCTCCTCGTGGTGCATCCTGTTCCCACTGAAGACGTTCTGAGCACCGACTAATAGAGGTATAACTATACCACCGGAATTTGAGGAAATGCTATCCCACACACACAAACCCGCTTGGCCAGCGTTGTGAGTTATGCCCCCCCCCCTCCCATTATGAGTGTGTGTGAAACAATTTCGATTTTCTGTTGGAGGCCCAATCGAACTGTGGGTGTTCGTGCATCTTTTGCTTTTCGCAACTGCTTCGGAGTTCCGACCTTGAGTATGATATGAAAAGGCCGAATGTAATTCGACGTCGTTGGTCGCAGCCACAGTAATGATCGAAAAGCCCCAAGAGAATCCTAAGTAATTTCAACGACATCTTTCTCTTATTCTTGCCGCCAGGTGGCGTAGTGGTCTATGCGCTGGTTTATGACAATTCGTCCGAGATTGATCTGGGCTCGAATCCCGTGAGGCATGGCGGTTCTATTAATCTCACGGCACTGGAACCCTTCGTACCCTGGAACCAGTGACGCTAAATGATCTATGAGAGGCTGCTTATAGCCCATGGAGTTGCTCACGGTGGTCGTCAAACCCCCAAACTAAATACTTATCTATACAATTACAGAAAATTGATATCCTGATCGTTGCAACTATAAAAAAACTGCGGACCCCATTGTAGTCGACAAAAGCCAGAGTTCTTCTTTAGTTGGAAGGACAGTCTTCATTTCTGAATGTCTGCAACTATCATCCGCTGAACATTTTGAGAAAGAAATTGGAATTTTAAGTATACTAGAAACTGGTGGGTAAAATTTAAAATTATGATTTTAAGCAAAATGCAAGCGGTAATTTTTGCGCCCTCCTTGAGCTGTGCCCGAGGCAACAGCACCGTCTGCCCCGCTGTTGTTATGCCCCTGGAAATCATAAATAAAAACATTTCCCATAAACGGAACAAGACCAAACGCCCCGTAGAGGAAGATATACACATTACTTGAAAAAGAAACTGTGCCTCAAATTGTCTTCGTTATAAATGGCATCGAAAAGAAGAAATAATTTTTTCAATCGAATATTTAGAAGCAACAAAATGTCTTTTAAACTCGATATCATTTTCATTTACACCCTCTAGTGACGAAGTTGTGTATCCGAAAGAACCGCAATGCAATGTTCATCGTTCTCACATTTCCAGCTTCGCAATGTAAAAATAACATTTCAAATCAGACTATTAGTTACAGAGGTATGATGTCCACAGACGGACGGACGGAGGAGCACACCGAGAACATGAGCACGATCTTTTTTACAAAAAACGTGCTAATGAGTGTGTGCGTGGGTGTGGTTGTATGTACGAAAACCAATTCATACAACATGATATGAAATCGATGTACCTTTTTATGCTTCGGAATCGATATACTTTTGCTTATATGGCAGCAGACGAGACAAGCAATAGTTACAGAGATGTTGAAGAAGCCGAGGGATCGATGAAACTGATTTCAAACTGATTTTCTTACTCAGGTATTTGCACGTCAGTGCAAATATGTTTAAAATTTCGGGATTAAAATAGTTTTAAAGCAATATATTAATTTTACAAATTTAACGTTTTATCGTCGCAAAAGTTTTTCAAAGTTCATCTGATAAACTTTAATTTTGATTCGTCTGCATTACAGCGAAAAATAATTTTCTCCTTTCTCTCTCTCTTCTTTTACAGGCATGGTGGCATACAAGGTGGAAAAATATCGTGAACCAAATCGTCCTCAGCCGTAAATATTGAGGGCACACTTCTCTTCTCATATGTATTAAATGTGCAACTTAAATCTCGGCCCCTAAACGCAAGCGATCATAGAACATCGGCAAATGCAAATAGCTGGGTGCGATAATGGCTGAATGCAGCGCCATCCAACAGCTTTCCAGGCAATCGTAACCGCTCACAGCTGTAGTGACAGAAGGGACGAAAGTTGACGGTGAAAGCAATGTCGTCCGAGAAGCAACATTTCCTGTTCGCGTTTCAGCTGAACAAAAACGCCGCGGAAGCGCAGTAAATGATCTGTGCTGCTTTGGATGAGGCTGCTGTGTCCTACATTACGTGCAAGACGTGGTTCCAGCGGTTTAAGCAGAGAAATTTTGATCTCCGTGATGCAGAACGTCCGGGACAGCCACAAAAAGTTGACGATGAGGAACAGGAACAACTGTTGGACGCGGATCCCTGTCGCACACAGTCAGAGATCGCCCAGGAACTCGGAGTAACACGGCAAGCCATTACAAAACGCCTGCACAAGCTTGGACGGATTCACAAGGAGGGCTGTTGGGTGCCCCACCAAGTCACAGCTGCGAACAAGTCTGGGCGCTACGATGTTGCTGTGTCTTTGCTCTCCAGATTCAAGTAGAAGGATTTCCTGCACAATATTTTGACCTGTGATGAGAAATAGATTCTCAACGATAATTCTAAGCGGCACAAATCGTGGGTTTATGCAGGTCAGCCTACCACCAGTAGCGCCAAACTGAATATCCGTGCCAGGATATGGTGCGATCAGCGCGGTATCGTACACTATGAGCTGCTCAAACCTGGTGAAATGGTCAATGCTGAGTGTTATTGTCAGCAAGTCATTCGTGTGATTGACGCAATGGAGACAAAAAGGTCATACACCGGCAAGGACAAAAGGTCATACACCGGCAAGGACAAAAGGTCATACACCGGTAAGGACAAAAGGTCGGTCCTGTTGCTTCAGGGTAACGCGCATCCTTACACCACGAAAACGACTTTAAACACGATCACCGACCTGGGATGGGAGATTTTGTCATTCCCGGAGCATTCTCCAGACTTCTCCCCGTCGGATTATCTCCTCTTTCGCACTCTGCAACAACACCTAAGTGATACGCACTTCACTTCTGTATAGGAGGTCCACACAAGTATTGGTGACTTTATCAACTCGAAACAGCCGTCTTTTTCTCGCAGTGGCATTCGGCAGCTCCCTGACCAATGGCTCAAATGTATCCAACACGACGGGGGTTATTTCCCTGAATAGGTACGTATTGGATTTGCTATAATTTGCTGTCAACGTGTCGTGCCTGTGGCCGAGAATTAAGTCGCACACCTAATATGTACATATGTGTTCTGGAGGTGCAGAAAAGTAACTTCACTCGTCTCAGTTCTCTGCAAGATTTTGTCACCCACTCTTAGAGTGTTACAAATAAATCTGTCTTGATTAAAATGAAGTTAAATAATTCGTTATTATATATACTTTTTATCTCAGAGGCAGAAGAGACTTTTTGTTGTGAGCTTCTAAAAATATTACCACAAATTCCTGTTAACTGTTTTAATCATTTTCAAATCAAACCATTCTCGATTTTCTTTTGTTTTGCAAGTTACGTGTTTTATGTGTCAGCGTTTGTATTTTGCAACGATGTATTTATTTTGCTGTTTTTATATGTATCTATATTTGATACAGTTCCCTGCGTTATAGATTTGTGTGTCTGCGTACGGATGAAGGGAGATGTGTGTGGAATGGATACACTACATAAAGCGGAAATACTTGAGAGGCGGTTTAGCAAACGTAAGAACGACAAAATTCGCTTACCAGACACATGCCATTATTTATATATACCTACAAAATCACATAAAATGAAATCTTATTTTATTATACAAGTTCGTTTGTTCTGCCCACCTGGAAAGAGGCTTCGTTTTCTCAGGAATCCCATGGTTACATTCAGCACGAAGACAAGTTCTGGCCGAGAAAGACGGATACGGTTTTTCATGTATATGTTCGCATTATAGATTACAAGTTTTTCACTAATGGTTTCCATGTCAATGAGCTAGAAGTAACATCACCTTGATGCATGTTAGATAACTGTCAACAGGAAAATCCCTCTTGTGTAGAGCATCTGTTATTGAAAAACAAAACATCCGTGACGTGCCTGCTCTCTGCCTTTATCGCATGACGTGCTGCTCTTTCATCTGTGACATGCCTGCTCTCTGCCTTTATCTCATGACGTGCTGCTCTTCCATCTGTGACGTGCCTGCTCTCTGCCTTTATCTCATGACGTGCTGCTCTTTCATCTGTGACGTCCCTGCTCTCTGCCTTTTTCTCATGACGTGCTGCTCTTTCATCTGTGACGTGCCTGTTCTCTGCCTTTATCTCATGACGTGCTGCTGTTTCATCTGTGACGTCCCTGCTCTCTGCCTTTATCTTATGACGTGCTGCTCTTTCTTCTGTGACGTGCCTGCTCTCTCCCTTTATCTCATGACGTGCTGCCTTTCATCTGTGACGTGCCTGCTTTCTGCCTTTTTCTCATGACGTGCTGCTCTTTCATCTGTGACGTCCCTGCTCTCTGCCTTTATCTTATGACGTGCTGCTCTTTCATCTATGACGTGTATGCTCTCTGCCTTTATCTCATTACTTGCTGCTCTTTCATCTGTGACGTGCCTGCTCTCTGCCTTTATCTCATGACGTGCTGCTCTTTCATCTGTGACGTGCCTGCTCTTTCATCTGTGACGTGCCTGCTCTTTGCATTTATCTCATGACGTGCAGCTCTTTCATCTGTGATGTGCCTGCTCTCTGTCCTTATCTCATGACGTGCGGCACTTTCATCTGTGACATGCCTGCTCTCTGCCTTTATCTCATTACGTGCTGCTCTTTCACCTGTGACGTGCCTTCTCTCTGCCTTTATCTCATGACGTGCTGCTCTTTCATCTGTGACGTGACGCTCTCTGCCTTTATCTCATGACGTGCTGCTCTTTCATCTGTGACGTGCCTGCTCTCTGCCTTTATCTCATGACGTGCTGCTCTTTCATCTGTGACGTGGCGCTCTTTGCCTTTATCTCATGACGTGCTACTCTTTTATCTGTGACGTGCCTTCTCTCTGCCTTTATCTCATGACGTGCTGTTTTTTCATCTGTGACGTGTCTGCTCTCTGCCATTATCTCATGACGTGCGGCTCTTTCATCTGTGACGTGCCTGCTCTCTGCCTTTATCTCATGTGCGTCTTGCAAAAAGACAGAAAGCAGTGAGAGCACATGCCAGTGTTGTATAGTGGATAGCACTCCAATCTCCGATGACACGAGTTTCAGGTTCGAATCTCTCCCCGGGCATAAAAATGATGGAGAAATTTACTTCGGCATTTTGGCGCCCTGACGTCCAGGATGACCCTGCTGTTAGATTATTCGCAATGGTGGAATTTTCTTTCCACACGGCGAGACAGGACAAATGAGGGTCCTTTCTTCAGTGCTCCGAAAAATAAATGTTTGTGATGTTACATTCCACACACCAAATTGTCCGGGATTTCTCAAATGCATGTTCTTCATGGGATGACCTCCTACAGCGACATATGATCCCAGCTGACCCGTGGTCAATACCCGGGCCCTCTTTCGGGGCCGGGGGAGACGTGACATGCCTGCCCCGCAAAACGCACATGAGATAGAGGAAGATAGCACTGAAAGCACATGCCGGTGTTGTATCGTGGATTGCACACGGAACTCCAGAGCAGAGAGTTGGGGTTTCGGATTCCTGTCATGAAAATGATGGAGGAATTTACTTCGTCATTACTGTAGTTACAAAAGTAGTGCATTCGTAAAATATCAATGAAAGCATGGTGCGTCGTATTCTTTTGGTTTCTCACCTGAGATGTTTTGTTTCAGGTATACGACACAAATGACTTCAGACGTTCTGCTAGCTATAGGTATACGGGTGGACCAGGCCGGTATGAATATGACACAAGGGGTTGACGAGAAGTCGAGACCATCCGAAGCTAAGACAATTAAGACCCTGAGAGGTTGGAACTCGTTGAACTCAACTCGTTGAGTCTTTTGGGAGGGGGAAGAAATTAGAAGGAATAGATGCGGGAATAGAGTGTCCTGATATCAAAGATCCCAAACGAAAGGCAACAAAAATGAGAGTTTTTAGGTGTTTACGGCTTTTTGCGAAAGGCCCGTCCATAAAATAAGTACGAGATTTCAGGGAAAGGGGGTTCCTGACAACCAGACCAAATGTGACATGGAGGAGGGATGAGGTTTAGTAATTCGGACGCCCAGCGGCAAAAATATAGTGGATGGTATTTCTTCGTTTTGTTTTCTCTTTTTTTTTCTTCTTTTAATAGTTAAAAAAAGGTATGAAATATTTCAGATTTTTTTTTTTTTTTTGATTGAGAATATTAATATTAAGTTCTTGTAGACCTTGGCGTACTTTACAATGGACGCTGAAACCCTATCTTCTGATTCAAGGCTTCTTGAATTGGAAGAAACAGGAACTTCTAAAGGAAGTGGGACATCGTGGGGCTAAGATCTTAGGTAACAGCAAAAGGATAGAAGATCTGCATCGACTGAAAAACCAGTGGACATCTCTTTCTACTATCGTGGGACAGATACTCAGGCAGAACTAGTGGTGTCATAAGACAAACAAGGAATCTATTGAAGGATAAATCAATGAAGAAACTGAGGATAATACCTCTGTGAACTGAAGGAACTTAAAAACAACCTTAGAAGGCTCACGAAGAAGTGGACATCTCAGTTAACAGAAAAGTAAAACTTCTTCAGAAGAAGAACGAAAATTAGCTGGGTCTAAACAAGAACAAAAAATTAAAGTCTCAAGAGAGCATTATGAAAATTTACCCCAAAATGTTATTAAAAGATAGATGACAGAAATGAAGAAGACAAAATTTCCGAAGTTGAAACTTCATAGGAAGCGAGCTATGGTCACAGGAGAAACAGAATTACTGAAGACGTAAGAAAATTCTAACTGTAACTAGAAGCAGTCGCCCGTCCCTAATTTAGGGTCACTGGTTCCAGGGAAGGGAGAGAGCCAGTGCCGTAAGACAAACAAACACAACATCCATGCCTTACATGAAAAGGTGACATTGAGGATCTCGGAAACTACATTGCCCAAACCTGCTATCAGATGAAAGTGAGGATTCGGAAACTACAATCTTCACATACCTGACAGCCTCCTCTACAGTAGTTGCTGATCAAATTTGTACTCAAGTTCTTTCACACCGCTTGAAGGTAACAAGCTGGACATGGCTCAACCGGAGAGAACAAGCTGGATTCAGGAGTGGCTACAGCACAATAGATCATATCCACGTGCTGAGAGAACTAATTGAAAGAGCGAGGGAATATGAACTTCCATTGTGCATGGCTTTTATCGATTATGAAAAAGCCTTTGATTCGTTGAAACCATCAGCAGTTACAATGGCTCTGAAAACCTGCGGTATTGAAGATGCATACATTAATATTATTAATAACATCTATGAAAATGCAAGTGCAAAGATTAGGCTGTTTGAAAATACAACACACGTAAAAATTGGAAAAGGAGTGAGACAAGGTGACACCATATCTCCGAAGCTCTTTAATGCCACATTGGAGGGTGTTTTTCAGTCGCTGAGCTGGGAAAACAAGGGGATGAAGATTAATGGAGATTATCTAACCCACCTTTGTTTTGCTGATGACGTAGTCATTTTGCAACTACTCCATCAGAGCTGCAGAGTATGATCCAGGAACTTGCTGACAAGAGTAAAGAAGTGGGATTAAAAATGAACTTTCAGAAGACAAAAGTGATGTTCAATGCTTTTACAAGAAATGAAGATTTATCGATTGATGGAGAAAAGCTGGAGATAACAGACACGTACGTTTATCTTGGACAGCAGATATCAAGTGAGGGTCACATTGATGAAGAAATTAATCGGCGTACAAAACTTGCCTGGAGAGCTTTTGGAAGAAACAGCATAATTTTCAAGAGCAATATGCCATTATGTCTTAAAAGAAAAGTGTTTGATCAATGCATCCTTCCAGTGCTTACGTATGGTGCAGAGACGTGGACCTTAACTAAAAGAGACATACAAAGGCTACAGACAACTCAAAGTAGCATGGAGAGGTGCATACTTGGTGTAACCAGGAGAGATAAGAAGAGGAACTCGTGGATCCGAAAAATGACAAGAGTGGAAGACATCATGATCAGAGTTAAATCCCTGAAATGGCAATGGGCTGGACATACTGCCAGAAGGACAGATCATCGATGGACAGCCGAAATTTTAGATTGGATTCCAAGGGACAGGAAAAGACCCAGAAGAAGACCACATGGGAGATGGGTGGATGAAATTCGAAAGTATATAGGGGTCACATGGAGGAGACTGGCACAAGACAGACCGTTGTGGAGGAAACTTGGGGAGACCTTCGTCCAGCAGTGGATTGATAATGGTTGACAATGATGATGATGATGATGATGTGTACTATGAAATCTATCGTGTTTTGTAGATGGTATGATCGGGAGTGTTGCCACCTTGAATGCCTGCGTTCATTTGTAGATCTTTATTTCAGAATGATAAAGTTCGGGTAGCATTAGGGAATAAATTAATGCCTAAATAATAAATATATTTTGAAGAAAAAGTGTAAGTATATGGAAGATTCCTTTAAATAATTACATGTTTACTTTCTGTTTCTCAACGGACTTCTAAAAGCAGTTGTCAAAAATAAAGTGGGTTGCGGGAATTTGGACGTACATTTGAGGGGGAAGGGTATCAACAATCGGAAAAAATGTGATATGGGGGGGGTGTCTGAAACAGTAAAAAATCACGGACGTACTTTATGGACGGCCCCTAAGTAGAGTTGTTAGCAGCTCTAGTGAAGAACAATCCGAAAAGTGGCACTTCGTAACGGAGCTCAGGGAGAGCTCAAAATTGCAAGGAAGGCGGTACAAAACATAAGCTTCGCCGCACGTATCCCGGTGGAGGACGTTAGCAGTCGATAAGCAGAGTTGAAAGTGATTCTCGCCAGATGACGGGGGAAAATAGAAAGAAAGCCTAGCGGCTGAACGTATTAGGAGATCGAATCTATAATCTATACTGATAAAATCTTCAACAGAAAGATTATTGGCAAAACTGTGCATGCCCTTGTGGTTCGCGATCCATCTAGCTACCGAACAGTCTCAGGTTCAATCCCAGATAGGTTAAGGTGTGTTAAATCAGCTGTGTTCGGGATGGGCATGTTAAACCGTCGGAACCGTGTTGCAGCCCCCCTCCCCGTTAAAAACAAGACAGCCTGGTCCCTTTACTTCCCTTCTCGATTCACTGTAGCTACTCCTAGTGAGAACCTTTGAGGTCATGTGACGTCAGTCGCGTAAGCAACGCCCACTAGTAGTCTGGCAGACCTACTTCTGTCTATGTACCAATTTTCCTCTCTACCTAATGTCACTTGGTTTCTGCTACTTGTCAAAATCCGATCATGATAAGTTGCAGTATAGCTCTTGGTGATTGCGTCTAAACCTTCTCTGCGTGTCAACCCCATATTAACTGATCGCCAAAATACTCAATATCCCTGGCGTCGCAGGCACGGGTGAAGCGACCGCCACAGTATCAAAATCGAATTTTGTGTTACTAAGAAATGATTGTTAAGACTGAAGGTATTGGACTCTGATGTTTGGCTGTCGACACAATATCTTACGAACTATCATGACTGCCAAATATTCCATAAAAAAAGTACACGGTCTTATCAGAATAATATGACCTCCCTGGAATAACAGTATACTCACCCAGGCGCGCCACAGAGTGCACGCGACAAGGTCAACCACACAGAGACATAAGCGGCCGACCAGGACAGATGAGTCATAGTGCGTTACGCGAGCACAATGTGCAGAGGTAGTGATTTGTCATACGTTCAAAACAGAATGATCATCGGCTACTGCGCCGAGGGTGGAAGTATATCAGAAACAAGATTTCGTGGGCTGTTTGCCGTGCGCAATAGTAAGGGTGTACCAAGAACGGATTGCTAGCACACCGAGTACCTTCCGGCGTCATAACTGTGGAGCCCCAAAGGCCATCGATCTTAGAGGAGAACATCGCCTCCGTTGTCGCCTAAAGGGCAATCGGCGCGCAACAGTGCAGCAAATGACCACCACGCAAATGGGCTCTGCGGCATTCAGGTATGTGTCCTCCATAACAATAGAGCGAACCTTGTTACGTATGGGCTTCTATAGTCGACGCTGGTCCATCGGCAACGACGCCTGCAGTTTGCATGGGACAACCGTCATTGGACAGGGAAGAGTAGAAAAAGGTTGCCTTCTCCGACGAATCGTGGTTTCCACTCAACAGAACAGACGGGCGGTGGCGAATATGGCATCAGACACATGAGAACCAACACTCGGACACCCTTATAGATCAAGTACAGGCCTGCGGTACCTGAGACTACTGGTACCACTGGTAGTGTGCCTGAACCCAATGACTACCTGTCCATTCCTGCTGACCACATGCATCCCTTCACGTTGGACGTTTACCTTGGTGGTGATGTTGTCCACCAAAAAGACAATGCTCCCTGCCACGTCGCTAAGAGGGCGTGTGACTTGTTGCAGGAAAACGGCAGCGATGTCTTCGTACTCTCTTGGCCGGCGAAATCGCTCGGCCTCAATCCCATAGAGCAATTGTGGGACGATTTGGATCGACAGGTTCGACGTGCCTCTCGGGACATTCGTACTCTGCTGCAGTCCAAATGGGAAAGTTAGATTCGGGCAACCTTTCAGCGCTTCATCACGTCGATGTCATGCCGTCTTGCCGCTGTCATCCTGACCAAGGTTGATTATTCCCATTTCTCTTTTTGTTTCAGGGAAGGACAAGAAATATTATCAGATAGATGGTCATAATATTCTGATACGACTATGTATGCAAGAGAGTTCTAGAAAATCATCAAAAACAAGAAAACAGGCTGAAAAGCAACAATATCCCCTCCTAATAAATACACAATTGACCTGGATTAGGAACATCAAACAGAAGTCATCGCTCTTTCCACGTTTGTAAGTGAGTCACGGAAAAATTCTCATCAGCCGCCACCGGGAATCGAATCCTATGTGAGTCTGGAGAATTTCGAGACCGCTGTGGTGCAGTGGAAGCATGTCCGGCGCGTAACTCGAAGACCCGGCGTTCGATTCCTGGTGGCGGCCGATGAGAATTTTTCCGTGACTCACTTACAAACGTGGAAAGAGCGCGATGACTTCTATTTGATATTCCCTCCTGTCTTACAGCATTTCAACTTATAATCTTTTTTTCATGGAAAAATATAAAAATTACGTGGAAGATTCATCATTACATGGATATGTATGTTAACATAAATGCATGACGTCGTACATGAATACCTAAATTAGTTAACTGGAAGATGTTTTATTCCCAATGCTTTAAAGAACGTGAAAAATTCTTTTTCAGCACAGAACTCATCCATTCGGAAAATATCACTATAAATGAAACGTTATTGCACTATACTCAAATCCAAATCATTCCTTAGGAATAAAAATAAACCGTGAATTTCACAAAAACTATTTTGAATTGTATAGCTTTAAATTCAGAAAACGCAAAAAAAAAAACCTATGGAATGCACGTAATTAGATCACTCATGTTTCCAAATTTTAGAAGAAAGAGTGAAATTTGAAAAACAGAATAAAACAATTTAATATATATCAAATACGTGGAGATAATGTAAATGGACAATGTAATCACTCTTTCCACGTTATTTTTTAAACAACGCACAGCGACTGAAAAATTGTATTTCGGCACTGCTGATGACAGGGCGAAAAATTGTATTGTATTGTATTTGTATTGTATTGTATTGAAATTGTATTTCGGCTATGATGACAGTGCGTTGTTTAAAAAATAACGTGGAAAGAGTGATTACATTGTCCATTTAGAATAAAAAAAGCATTCTGAACGATTTTAAGTAATTTACATTTAAGACAAAATCATGAGGACAAAGAAACACTTCACACGCACCGAGCCTTTGTAGTGTAAAACTAAGTAAGTAAAACTGAAGCAGAAAGGAACACGGAGCGTACAGAAATAAAATAAACTGTATGAGTAAAGGCTTACCATTTGGTGGAGATCTGGAGTTATAATTATCTGCATTATAAAGGACTCGTAATATTTCTTGTTCTTCCCTGAAACAAAAAGAGAAATGAGAGATATTTTTCATGAACGTACGTAATTCGCAGGAAAAAGATATTTTAAAAGAACAGACTTAAGTTTCCATATTATATGATGACAGTACTAGGGATTTTGTATTAAACAGAAAACGTTTAAAACAACATTAATCAAAAAGACGCATGCATTGTCTAAGAGCTTTTGCATTCCGTACTAAGATTGAGCCTGCAAAGCAGAGGCGAAACGTTTCAAATTTTTACCTGAATTATTTTCGTCAAGGAATATATATTTCTGAAAAACAGTAAAAATAGTCTGAATTAAAAAGGAAGATTTATGAAGTCGTAATACGACACAACTTATCATTCGCGTGGATTAAAACTGAAAATATGAGATGCTGATAGTACAATTCAGGCATAAAATGCTACTTAAACTTCAGAGAGCTTTAAGAAAATCAATATCCACAGTTTATTAAACGAATAATTAAATTACTCTCGCATTCTTGAGCCATTATATTATGTTTACACCCAGGCTAGAGACATGAGCGGTCCTGCAGACCAAACGGTGAAGTTCACAGAGCAGTATATATACAACCTGAGGATCGGCTTTCGGTTGGTAAAGTGTTGCGCGTCAGAATGGGAAAAGCTGCCGATTTTTATCGGAGTTTGATAAAGGACAAATTGTTATGGCGTGGCGGCTCGGAACAACGATCCCGGAAACGCCGTGGCTTGTGGGCTGCAGTAAGTACGTATCTAAAATGGCGCAGAGATGGCTAAACGACGATCCGTCGTCCAGCAGTGTGTCGTTTGCAGCTCATTGATTCCGTAGGGGAGCGGATAGTATTGCGCTCCCCTCTCGAATCAATGAGCTGCGGACAATACACACACCTACCGCAGGGTCACAGTTCACACCGACCACATGGCCACAGTTCACACCGACCACAGGGCCACAGTTCACACCGACCACAGGGCCACAGTTCACACCGACCACAGGGCCACAGTTCACACCGACCACAGGGCCACAGTTCACACCGACCACAGGGCCACAGTTCACAACAACCACCGGGCCTCAGTGGGACAAATCACCCAGCAGCTAGAACAGTGGTAATCAGGACAATGTGTCGCAGCACACCGTTCATCGTAGCCTTCTGCGCATGGGCCTGCGTAGCCGAAGACCCAGCTAGTCCCCATGCTCACTGGACGTCATCACCATGCAATGGGCCCAAGATAAACGAGATTGGACCGTGGATGATTGGAAGACAGTCGCCTGGTCTGACGAATCAAGATTCCTGATGCATCACGTAAACGGCCCAGCACGAATACGCCGTTTACCAATGGAGGCTACGGCACCTGGATGCACTGTTGGGCAGGAACAGGTCGGCAGCAGCGCGGTGTTATTTTGTGGGCAATGTTCGCTCGGGACACTTTAGGCCCCATTTTTCCGATAGCTCAATCCCCGACAGCTGTCAGGTATCTGAAAGTTGTTGCGGACCAAATTCACCCATTCATGGCAAATGTGTTTCCTGCTGGTGATGTAATTACCAACAGGATATTGCGCCATGTCACACTGCCAGAATCGTCAACGAATGGTCCGAGAAACATGCTGGTGACTTTTTGTTTATACTTTCTTTGGCCTACAAATTTACCTAACATGAACCCCATCGAACGTTTGTGTTTCGACTTAGAAAAGCGGTTTCACTCTAAATCACCCCCGTCCCGAAATTTACGGGAACTGGAGGATCTGTTGTTAACATCATTTCATTTCATTTCATTTATTGCATTTTAGTTATTACAGACATGGTATTACGCAATCATAAATATGTAGCACACATTATATTTTTGTAACAACAGGGAATGAGGAGGGAAAAGGCCTGATAGGCCTGACGTGCCATCTTCTTCCAAAGCATCAAAATTTTCATGAAAATACAAAAATTCAAAAAGAACATAAACAAGTCAAGTCCACACAATATCAAACACAGCTAGGGTGGTACTATAAATTAATAAAGGTAATAATACATTATGTGCTTTTGGTCAGTAAGAAACACATGAGTTTTCGTTTAAATATATTAATATTATTAAGTGATACAATATCAGTAGGAAATGTATTCCATAATGCAGGACCAGTATAATTAACAAATGATCTAAATCGTTCTGTTAGTGGAAACATGGGGATTAGTGTTGTTTTTTGTCTCGTGGAATAATCATGACCATGAGTACTTATTGAAATTAAATCTTGGTAGTAACCATTTTTTATTCTCAAAACATCAGTTTACCTATACTTTAGATATGCAATTATTGAATAGTTAGTATATTAAAATCATTTGGACTGAGTCTAGCCTGAAAGACTGTATTTGGAAATTGAGTATATTGTAATTTAAATTGTAATAGTCTCACGAATCTATTTTGTAACGACTGAAGTTTTTTCATATTATATAAGGTAGTCGATCCCCATACAGATATACAGTAGATCAGATGAGACTGAATTAAAGTATAGTATAATAAAATCATTAGTTTTGGGGTTAAATTGGCCACTGCACTACTAATAACCCCTATATTTCTTGAGATCTTATTAGATAAGAAGTCAACATGTGAATTCGATTTTAAATCATGCTGAATAATGATACCAAGATAATTATGATTTTGAACCACTTCTATAGATGATCCGAGTAAATTAATATTCTGAATTAAGGAAATAGGGGTTGACGTACTTGAAAAAATCATTACTTTTGTTTTGTTAATATTAATAGCCAGATCATTTTTAGTTAACCAATTAGTGATAGATGTAAAATGGACTTGTAGTTGTCGCACCAGTGTCTCAACATCATTTCCATGTATTAATATGGTTGCATCATCTGCATATAAAATAATATCTGAATTGCGTAGACAGGTACAGAAGTCATTAATATAAAAATTAAATAATAATGGAGCAAGTACCGAGCCCTGAAGGACTCCTGAAATGACTGATTGTACGTTATGGTACCAGATACCCCAGGATACATATCACCACCTTATTGAATCGATTCCTCGCCGAATGGCCGCTGTTTTGAGGGCTGAAAGAAAGGGGTCATACATCCTATTAGGTAGATGGTGCTCATCGGTGTACATTCTGCACTGCAAATTCCCAAAAATCAAGGAAAGGAACAAACTGCAACAATATTAAAATCGTTATCCTCCAGTGATCTGACCAAATAAGTACGTGGTTACACATCCGTACAAATATATACAGGGGTTTATCAAAATAATGGAAACATCAACTACGGCTGGACTGCGTGCAATGTGCAGTATGCAAATCACAGGGACGACGTCACCAGCGATGTGAGGTATATAAAGGGATAAAGTACGATGTCGGCTATCACACGGCAGTACCACAGTCTTAGGTGAAACTGCTGTTGTTGAGTAATTGTCCACAATGTCAGGCTCAGTTACATCAAAAAAGCATGGAGATTGGTATGCGTTTTGCAAGAGTATCTGTAATTAGAAAGACAGCAATAGTGGGTATGACACACTCGAGGAACTCTATAAAAGATTGTATCTGGCTATAAAAAAGAACACGATGTTGTCCCAAACGTGCAAATTGTGGACGCCATAGGAAGATGTCAGATAGGGATAGGCGAATACTGGCACCCATTGTACAACAGAAGCACAAAACCATCGTGAATAGCAAATAAGTAGAACAAGATCCCGTAAATAGACATAACGTAAAAAGAAATAACAACAATATTAATAGCAAGATTCCGTTTTCGTCATAATAGTTCGTCGAATCCACCATCGTACCGGAATTTATGGCCATGCTGCAATTGACAAACGTCTGATTACCAACATCAATGCAGAAAAACGTGTGAAGAGGTTCAAAACACATAAAAACTGCGATGCTAAAAACTGACAATATGTCCTCTGCTGCGATGAATCATGCTTCACATTGTTTTGCACCAGTTGTAGAGTGTACGTCTGGCAAAACATGCAGAAGCGTAGCGAATCGAGTTCTTGGTTCCTACTGTGAAGCATGGAGGTTGATTCCAGATGCTGTGGGGTGTCATATCATGACATTTCTTAGGGTCATTAGTTATCCTGCAAGGTCGTGTCACGTCTGCAACGTACGAATCCATTCTTGGGGACCGCCTGCAACTAGTGTTGCAGCCATTGTTTACAAATTATAGTCTATGGTTTCCAGCAGATAATGCACACGAGCGTTGTGCCAAACGTGTCAAGTTGGGGATTGCAGAGAATGAGAATGAGGTACAGTAGCTGCACTGGCCATCTTCATCTCCAGAGTTCAATATTGCTCAACATCCACTCCAGCAACTGTACTAATGGACTAGGAAATTCTGAAACGGCGTGAGTTCTGTGACAGATTTTCCTCAACCGTGTCAGGCACACATAATAGTGACATCAGAGTCCATTATAGCAGTTAAAGAGATTGTGATGCGAAATCGCAGCGTGACTTTGGATAAAATATCCGCACGTTTTAATATCAGTCATGGTTCATCACACCATATCATCCATGATGTGCTCCAGTTCCACAAAGTGTCTGCAAGGTGGGTGCCACATTTTTGACTCCAGAATTGAAACAACAACGTGTTGATGCCTGTTAAGACATTTTGGGGCGCTTTGAAGCAGAAAGTGATGGCTTCCTACAGAGAATTGTTGCTGGAGATGAAATCTGGGTTCACTAGGTTCATTATCATCAGCCAGAAACCAAGAGAGCGAGCAAGGATTGGCGCCATCCCTTCTTAGTACTCTGGTGTGAAACCGAAAAAGTTCTGCTCACAGCAAGCTGCAGGAAAGGTTATGCTGACCCTCTTTTGGGGTGAACAAGGAATGATTTTTGGAGCACAAGGGGAAATTTGTAACCAGTGACACGTGTGCAGATCTTAGCAAGAATTATCTTCGACCTGCCATCCAATCCAAACGACGTGTACTTCCGAGTACTGCTGTCTGGTTGTAGTATGACAACGTTCGGCACCATACTACCTGTTCAACGGCAGTATAGGGCCTAGCATACAGTACGTCCGTCCAACGGCAGTATATACTACATCACTGGACCACCCAAAGATGCGATGGGAGAAAATACTTTCAGGTCCGATGAAGAGGTGCAGCAGGTGGCGAATAAGCGGATCCATACGCAAACGAATTTTTTCTACAGGAATCTTTGCACTTTTTAAGCGCTGGAGTACTCGAATTGCACAAAATGGAGATTACATTAAAAATGATACATATGTGTACCACTTTTTTCAAAAAATTGTAAGAAAAAATGGTTTAAGGTTTTCATTTGACTCATGAATGTGGTTGCACTTCCACTCAGTGAAGCAATTTTCATTTGTTGGTAAGAAACGTATATAAACTATATTGACAAAAGTCACCAGACACCTTTTCAAAAGCAAATGAACGGATCCGCTGCGTTGTTAAGATGTGCGGTACAGCTGCAAACAGTATAAAAACAATCCTGCAGCTGACAGCGATCATATCGCCCTCTGAGTTTGAGTGAAAATGTCGCGGCTGGAGAGAACTGACTTTGAGAAAGGAATGATTATTAGGTGTTATACTGTATAAATGGATTGCCCATAAGAGAAACCGAGAGGCATTTAAACATACCCAAGTTAACTGTTTTGGATGTACTGAATAAGTAGAAGACACATGGTGTGCCTGAAGCAGCAAAATGTACTGGCAGGCCAAAGAAAATTAGTGACAGGGGATGTCGAAGCCTCAGTAGAGTCGTTACAGCTAATCGATGAAGTTTTGCACAAGACCTCAGGGTACAGGTGAGTAAAAATGCTAGAACCTCGGTATGTACGCGATTCGTAGAGAACTTCATTCCATTAGTTACCGTGGTCATGCGGCTACTCATAAGCCTTTCATCTCCACTCGGAATGCTGCTCATCGTTTAGCATAGTTCAAAGGACATTTATCGTGGACCGTAGATCTATGGAAACGTGTCCTACGGACTTATGAATCCAGATACACGAGCCATCAGTCTGATGGCCGTGTGTGGTTATGGGGGAAATCTGTGGGAATGCTATTTACCACAGTGTACTGTTCCTACGGTCACGTTTAGAGCTGGCACTGTACTCGTATGGGTGTGCTTTTCGTGGTATGGTCCCGGCCCCTTGATTATCGTGGGCAAACCTGTTAACCAGCACGTCTACCTCGATATTCTGGACAATTATGCTCTACCAACTCTGTGGCAATACTATGGAACCTAGCCTTGTTGGTACTTGCAGTATAATGCACCGAAGCATAAAGCAAGAACTATTATAGCGTGTAATTCCGTATCGTGTGTGGACTGGGCAGCACAGAACCCTGATCTTAATCCCGTAGAGAACCTATGGGATGAATTAGAGCGCCGCATAAGAAGTATGGAACCAAGGCCTACTACTAAGCAACAGTTAGGGGAAACATTATGAGCTGAATGGAAGCGCATACCTATCGGTGTGTTCCAAAACATTGTCAAAGCATTTCTCGACGGGTCGGTGCATGCATTAAGGTCAAAGGTGGATCTACACCGTACTAATGTATGTCAATAAATGCTATGTTGTGTTTCACTTCTAGGTGTCCGGTGATTTTTGTGAATATAGTGTACCTAGATGTAGACGGTAATTTATTCTTCAAGTTTCTTCCTTTAGACAATAATTTATTCAATTTTTTTTTATATGGACAAACTTGGTCAATTATGTGCAACACGGAACTTCATAGAAAATCTGTTACTGGAGAATATAGTCAAATTTAAATAAGTTTCCTCTAGGGATAATATGAAATAGCGCTCCGTTACATATAACACTCCAAAATCGATAGTTGCCTACATAGAAGTTTCTGTGCGAACTCCGTACACTAAGCGCACAATAATAGTTTCAAATTTCAGCTTTTGAAGTGGCCTTAAACTCAGAGAGAGAGAGAGAGAAAATGCATGTATAGTTCCTAGACGAATTCCAATCGCCTTTAACTTCAATAGTTAAATGTAAAATTCAGAAGAATTATTTTCTCATTGGGAATTTCGAACCTTTCATTTGGCTCGAGCGAACGGATTTGCAAGCCATTTCTTCTCAACAGAAAACAATAGTGATGTTACGCTATATATCTTTCATGTCGATAGAAACTAAAGGGGCTGTCGTAAGTTAGTTCTCTGGTATGAATAGACCAAGGTGTGTCATTCAGGTCATATGATATTTGCCTTTTCTAGTTTCTCTGAAATAATAGAATCGAGGCTAGAATTTCTAATAACTTGAATATTTTCCTCTCAGTGATCGACGCACATACTATCCTAAAACTTGAGACGCCGCCTGCTTTGTATTAAACAACATAGTCAGAGCGCACAGCTGACAGAACATATGCATGTCGTCAGAACACAATATCAACGCTGACTTAAGGGGCGATAACTGAATCCTGATTGTACACCCTGATAACTCGAGAGACACATAAATGAATCCTGTTTTAACCCCCTGCTAACTCGAGAGACACGTTCAGTTCCCTAATGTTATGCTCCAAATAAAAGGTCTCTTCTCAACCTCTATATTTGATCTCTCGCATCAAATTTATATTCTCTGTCGTTTGTGCCTAAAAGGCTGGTTCATAAACGCGTCTTCGCAATACACATCTCCACATCTGTCCGTCTGTGGTAGACACAACATTTCTGCAAAGGTAAGATGGAATAGAAAAATGTTTTTTGCATCGATAAACGATAATGATGACCAAGACGATTCACGCTGTTTCGAATTTCTGTGAAGTACAGTGCTTTGGTAAGCGGCAAAAATGTATCTGTATGTTTGATGCGATACGAACTCTTTGCATTATGTTTGAGAAAACTCTACACACACTCTTAAAAGTACAATTACTAAAAAATGTGGGGATATTGCTGCGTATAACTCAAACTACGCTTTGATATTTTCATACATTTCCGGTTTTGAGACTTCAGATCTGCACGGTAGTATTCCAAAAGTTGCGTACATCCGTATTCATGTTTATCAGAACCTTACTCTTAAAATTAAATTTGGAAAAATCTTCTGGGCTGAACCTATTGAAAAAATTGTTCATAGCTGGAATTATCAGCACATAGTTTTATACTTTCCTAATGTTGAGCGGCACAGAATGTTTTCATTAGATAAAACTCCTGTATTTCTGCTGAGTTGAGAAACAGCATGTTAATGTGGCACAATACCTCCGATTAAAAAAATATGCATGGCGCGCCAGTGGTCTTTGCACCTGACCACTGGGTGAGATGCGAAGAGTTACATCGATGCGAATTGCGACCTTCACATCTGATCATTTTTTTTTTTTGATTGGAGGTTTAACGACCACCGTGAGCAACTCAATGGGCTATAAGCAGTCGCCCGTCCCTAATTTAGGGTCACTGGTTCCAGGGAAGAGAGAGAGCCAGTGCCGTAAGACAAACACAACATCCATGCCTGACCGGGATTCGAACCCGGACCCCTTACGGACGAATGATCAGAGGCCAGCGTCTTAGACCACTGTGCCACCGGGGCGGCCATCTGATCATTGGGCCAGATGCGAAGGTTGATGACCTCTGGTTAACAGACTGAATTTTACCTTGGCACAAGTCCTGAATGAAGCATGGGTGGGGCACTTGTGGTATGGTCCTAGCTACTTTCTCTTCCCGGGACCAGTGGCTTCAAATTAAAGACGAGTGATTATGTCCAGCCAAAAATGAACACTCTAGCCCTTAAAGCTTCCCAATAAAAAAATATATATGAAAATATCTATTTGCATCGGACAGCTCTTACATGAATCATAAATTTATCATGCAATTTTGAAGCATAACCTTCACGCTAGGTGATGCGAACACGGAATTTTAATTTGTGTGATATTTTATTATCAAAACGTAAGATTGAATAAGGTCTATTGGATTAATAACATGTCTGCATGAAAAGTTACACACACAAACACGCATGCACTCAGAAGTGCTAAAATATTAAGACCTCCTGCTCAGTATGATGTTAGTAATCTACATGCCACCAAAACAGCACTTACCCAGCAAGGCAAGGTACAAAATTTCTTGAGGAGTGGGGTGCTATCTGGTACGAAAGCATTACCAGCAGATTCTTCATTTCTTGTAAGCTACATTTTTGAGTCGTCGCACGTAGGATTTGCTGTTGCAGCACAAACCACAAATGCTCGATTGGATTAATTCTGTTCATAGCTGGAATTATAGTAATGTGATTTATAGTTGGTTAAACAAGTGCATTTAGTAAACTACAGGAACATATCGATTAACATCGAATAGTTCAGTTTCATCAACGTGGGCGGCGCGCATTATAGTGGTCATATAGGTATATCGAGGCCTCTCACAAGGCTCTTGTGTCCTTCAAGTGATGACAACTTCTGCCTGAGGATGGTGTTTATACACCGAAATGCATAGCAATCTATGAAGATCATCAACTACTACTTGAGAACGCTATGGACTATGACTTGAAGGTTTAGCTTTTCAGTTTCTTCCCTTGGTTATTTTTTGATAAGTATCATCGTCATAAGGTATGTTTTCATAAATATTTTAAAGATTTTTTTAGAAGGCATTTCATCACATAGAACCATATGATTGAATCCTAGAAAATATACCTGGAATTGTGACATACATCCAACTTAATCATCTGTGACAGCATAGAAGATTATTTCGTATTTGGACTTAGCATATTTAATTTCATCTGACTTTCAATATCATATGAGATAGTAAAAAATAATTTTTATATATGGACTGAACATATTTAAATACACTTGACTTTTAATAACATTATCTCCAAGTAATTCGTTATATCTGGTTAAATATACGTCAAAGAATAGTATTGTCAGTTTCAAAGATATAAGATATGGAAAATAAATATTTAACATGCTAGAATTTACGTAGTGATTGCATTATAAATAAAAAAATTAACCTGTAGCAGATGATCGCAGATACTATTATTTCAGTAATAAGTCAGCCTATTGCAAATAGTCGCAGATATTATTGTTCTCATACATTAGCTGTAATATGCTTCAACGTACATAAATGCCCTTAGCTACTCAAGAACAACGTGTGAAGAGTTTTACACAAACGTACACACTTTTTGTTAAGTTGTGTAATGTTAATAATATATATTTCTATAACACGTTTTGATCAAACGATACTAATATTCTTAGTATCACATTTGGATTAATTCCTAGCAAATTTGGAGGCTAGGGCAGTGCTTGAAAGTCTTCCTCGTGTTCCGCGAGGTATTCTCGCAAACTTTGGGCAGTGTGGAATGGCGAACTATATTTCTGAAAGAAGGCACTACTAGAAAGAAGTTCCGTTGTCGTGAAAGGATGTAGTTAGCCTGTAATGATGTTTAGGTAGGTGGTAGACGTCATAATTTGCTGCACATTAATTACTGGACGCAGGGTTTCCCGCAGAACATTGTGCCCAAAGCATTTCACGTCCTCCATCGGTTTGTTGTCGCCCTACGGTGCAACCTGGAACCAACATAACCCCAGGTAAACGAAGCACATGTACCAGGCTTTCACATGGTACAACAAGAAACGAGATTCTTTCAACCAGACGACGTCTTCGAGTAATACAAGATCCAGTTTTGTTGCTCGTGGGCCGCCCACTTTAGGCGCTCTCGACGGTGAATTGGTGTTAGTGTGACCTATTTTGCGGCTAGTGAGACCTATTTCTAGCAGGGTTCAATGTACTGTGTATTGTGACGAATTACTCCCGTCACCAGCATTCAAATTACCGGCGAGTTGCGCTATAGAATCCCTTCAATTTCCTCGAAATTTGCGCGATTGACTTAGCTCATGTCTATCATCGAAGAGCCGTCGTCGTTCAACAAATTGTCGTCTGTTCGTGGTTCTTTACCTTCCTAGGACCGTTTTTCGGATATACTAAACCAAAGATGACACAGCATGGCCGTCTCGGAAATGCTCATACCCAGTTATTGAGCCATTACAATTTGGCCTTTGGCAAACTCGATTATCAACGTTGTCTTACCCGCCTGAAGAACAAAAATAATACTGACTAAAAGACATCAGTTGTACGTGATTAGGTGCTATTTACACTATATTATCAAAATTCACCAGACAAATAGAAAAGAAACCCAACATAGCCATTATTGACATACATTAGTACGCTGTTGGTCCACCTTTGGCCTTAAAGCATGTACTGACCCATCGAGACATACTTTCGACAAGGTTTTGTAACACAGCGATAGGTATGCGCTTCCACTCAGTACATAATGCTGCCGCTAACTGTTGCTTAGTAGTAGGCCTTGGTTCCACACTTCTTATGCGGCGCTCTAATTCATTCCATAGTTGCTCTATGGGATTAAGATCAGGACTCTTTGCTGGGCAGTCCACACACGACACGGAATTATCTTCAGACCACGCCGTAACAGTCGTTGCTTTATGGCTCGGTGCATTATCCTGCTGGCACCAACAAGGCTCGTTTCCATAGTATTGCCACAGAGTTGGTAGGGCATAATTGTCCAGAATATCGAAGTATACGCTATGGTTAACAGGTTTGTCCGCGATAACGAATGGGCCTGAACCATACCAGTAAAAACACCCCAACAAAAGTACACTGCCAGCTCCGAACTTGACCGTAGGAACAGTAGTACACTGTGGTAAATAGCGCACCCCCGGCTGCCGCCATACCTACACATGGCCATCAGATGTTGGATCGTGTACCTGGGTTCATCAGTCCACAGTACCCGTTTCCATTCATTTACGGCCCACGATAAATGTTTTTTACACCATGCTAAACAACGGGTAACATTCCGAGCGGAGATGAAAAGCTTTTGAGCAGCAGCATAATTACGCGTATCCATGGAATGAAGTTCTCGGCAAATTGTACGTCTATATACTCTATCACTGATTTACTTTGTTCTGCCGGTACGTTTTGCTGCTTCATGCACATCATGTTTCTTCCATTTATTCAGTACATCCAAAACAGTTGACTTGGGTATGTTTAAACATCTCTCGGTTTCTTCTTTCCTTTCTCAAAGTCAGTTCTCTCCAGCCGCGATATTTTCACTCAACCTCACAGTGCGATATCATTGCGGTTAGCTACAGGCTTGTTTTTATACGGTTTGCAGCTGTACCGCGCATCTTAACAACGCAGTGAATCCATTCATTTTTTTGAAGGGGTGTTCGGTGACTTTTGTCAATATAGTGTATATCCATTCCTGACCTTCATATGAGTCGTCGTTTCCTCGCAGTTGCCTGGTTATGCACTCAAACACGAACAAACACACACACACACACACACACACACACACGAACACACACACGAACACACACACACACACACACACACACACACGAACAACACACACACACACACACGAACACACACACACACACACACACACACACACACGAACAACACACACACACACAAAGATGCATCATGAAAGATACGATACATCTATTCGTGACATTAAAAAGTATCAGCACCAGTTTCTTACAGTCCTGCCAGCAGAAGATCCACATGCAATTAAGAACACGAAACTGGAGGGAGCTCCATGGGAAGATCGAATTGGCATGGACATTAAACAACAAGTCAGTGTAGAAAACGAAATTACACTCGCCGACGTTTTTGCTAGATGTTTCAATAAATGGAAGATTCCTGATGATTGGAAGAATGCAACAATGATCCTGCTTCATTAGAACGGTGGCATTGAGGATTTCAGGAAGTACAGGCCCATCAGCCTCCTGTCAGTAGTTTATAGACATTTCACTAAGGCTTCCTCACATCACTTGAAGGTAACATTGGGCATGGCTTAACCTACACAACGATATTCAGGAGTGGCTACAACACCATAAATCATATTCATATACTGAGAAAACAAATTGAAAGAACGAGTGAATATGAATTTCCATTATGTACGGCATTCACTGACTATGAAAAGGCCTTTGATTCCGTGAAACCATATGATGTATTTGAAATCCTGCGGTACTGGAGATCGATATATTAGCATTATTAAGGACATCTACGAAAATGGAAGTGTAAAGGCTCGGCTATTTGAGAATGTAGCATCATCAAAAATTGGTAAGGGATTGAGACAAAGTGACACCATATTTCCCAAAATCTTGAGTGGAACATTGCAAAATGTATTTGAATCATCGCGCTAGGAAAACAAAGAGATAAAGATTAATGGAAATTATTTAACTCACTTTTTTCTTATGACATGGTCATTTTGCAACTACTACTTCACAGCAACAGAGTATGATCCAAGAAATTGCTGACAAGACAAAAGAAGTAGGATTAAAAATGAACTTTCTGCAAACAAAACTTATGAACACTGTTTTTACAAGAAATGAAGATTTATCGATTGATGTGGAAAATCTGGAGGTAACAGATACCTATATGTACCATGGGCAACAAATATCAATCTAGGGTCACATTGATTAAGAAACTAATCGGCGTACAGAACTTGGTTCGAGAGCATTTGAAAGAAAAAGTACGGTTTCCAAAATCAATATTCCATTATGTCTTAAAAGCAAAGTGTTTAATCAATGCATTTTTGCATTTCTTATTTACGGAGCAGGGACTTGGACTTCAACTAAAAAAGTTATCCAAAGTCTACTGGCAACTTAAAGAAGCATGGAGAGATGCATGCTTTGTGTAACCAAGAAATATAACAAGGGGCACTCGTAGATCCGGAGGATAACAAGAGTGGAAGACATCATGATAAGAATAAAATCCCTGAAATGGCAATGGACTGGACACATTTCCTGAAGAACGGACCACTGATTAACACCCGAAATTTTAGACTAGACACAAAGTTACTGGACCCAGAAGTGAATTACTTGGGAAACTGGTGGATAAAATTTGAAAGCACGCCTGAGTGACATGGGGAAACTGGCTCAAAACAGACCGTTGTGGAAATTTTCGGGCAGACCTTCATCCAGCAGTGGATTGAAAAAAAAATTACCCTGCTAAAAAGTGAGATCGGGTCGTTTCACTGCTTGGCCTAGAAGTGTGGTGAATGTATACCCTTCAGTGTGGGATTAACCTGAACTGCTATGCAGACGAGTTTTAACCATTGACAACAGAAATAGGGCTGTTGGAATATTACAGGCTGGTGTGCGTACGTCAGATCGATGTGCCTGCTGCTTTAGGAGTTTCACAAAGTGTAGAAAATGGACTACACACAAGATTTCTACGGCATCGAAACGTTGCATATTGACCCAGAAGTGGTTACCCGAGGTCAACCACGGGGGTCAAGATCGCTACCTGACAGCAAGTGCTCGGAAAAGGCCTATCAACAGTAGCGCCCACAGATCGCTACCTGACAACAAGTGCTCGGAGAAGACCTATCAACAGTAGTCCCTACAGATCGCTACCTGGCAACAAGTGCTCGGAGAAGACCTATCAACAGTAGCCCCTACAGATCGCTACCTGACAACAAGTGCTCGGAGAAGACCTATCAACAGTAGCCCCCACAGATCGCTACCTGACAACAAGTGCTCGGGGAAGACCTATCAACAGTAGCCCCCACAGATCGCTACCTGACAACAAGTGCTCGGAGAAGACCTATCAACAGTAGCCCCCACAGATCGCTACCTGACAACAAGTGCTCGGAGAAGACCTATCAACAGTAGCCCCCACAGATCGCTACCTGACAACAAGTGCTCGGGGAAGACCTATCAACAGTAGCCCCCACAGATCGCTACCTGACAACAAGTGCTCGGAGAAGACCTATCAACAGTAGCCCCCACAGATCGCTACCTGACAACAAGTGCTCGGAGAAGACCTATCAACAGTAGCCCCCACAGATCGCTACCTGACAACAAGTGCTCGGAGAAGACCTATCAACAGTAGCCCCCACAGATCGCTACCTGACAACAAGTGCTCGGAGAAGACCTATCAACAGTAGCCCCCACAGATCGCTACCTGACAACAAGTGCTCGGAGAAGACCTATCAACAGTAGCCCCCACAGATCGCTACCTGACAACAAGTGCTCGGAGAATACCTATCAACAGGAAGCACCACAGAGTAGTCACTTCCGGGAACTTCAGCAATCACGTCGAGCACATTCTGGTGCTACAGTATGAACGGAAACTGTACGAAAACGTTTTCACGAGTACAAACACAGAGTAAGAAAGCCGCTGAGATGTATATCATTGACATCAGATCACATTTGTCAAAGATGTACCTGGGTCCAATAGTACATGTCATGCTATACAGTGTGGCGCTATGTACATCTCACAGGCGAATCCCTTTTCGCTCTTTCTCCTGATGATAGACGAGGGCACATGTAGAGTATATCCGGCACACGAATGCAACCACGCTATGTACAGTTCGCCCACCCTTGTTAACGGCAGTCTGTTCTGGTCTGGCAACAAGTGTGTTTTAATAGTCGTACTTTCTTTTATGTTTGTCAAAGCAATACGAATACTTCAGTGTACCCAAACGAGAGCATTGTATCCATTGTGACACTTTTTGCACACTGTTACTGGACATGCATTTCTTTTTTTCGACAACAATGCAACCAGTTACAGTACCTGGAGCTTGCTTCAGGAGAAGGAGAATCATGGTATTGAATCGTTATAGCTGCCTGCCAAGTATCCTGATCTTATTCTTATTGAGAACATTTAGGAATCTGTACAGCGACTTAAGCATAACCGATCATAATGCATCACACCACTGATGGCCTTAACATACATCTCTAATTTTTTTTTTTTTTGATTGGAGGTTTAACGACCACCGTGAGCAACTCAATGGGCTATAAGCAGTCGCCCGTCCCTAATTTAGGGTCACTGGTTCCAGAGAAGGGAGAGAGCCAGTGCCGTAAGACAAACACAACATCCATGCCTCACCGGGATTCGAACCCGGACCCCTTTTGGGCGAATGATCAAAGGCCATCGCTTAGACCACTGCGCCACCGGGGCGGTTCTAATTTTTCCACAGTTGTCCTCTGGATCACAACGAGAGCCCAGTTAACTGTTAATGACATTTTGTGTGAGGTTTGAAAAACTCTTTTCATGTAACTTTTAACAGAACGAAGGAATAAAAAGACATAGAGCCCCATCAAAGTGGAGAATTAAGTGTTCCTCCACTACAAAAAAATAACAATAATTGATACCCCTCACATCCCTAATTTTGCTATATATCGACTAAGCAAATAATGTTCAAGCTGCATTTGTTGTGATCCGCCTTTTGTATAAGGGTACTGCAAAGAAAGTTTGGCTACTCTCATATAAAGGATAAGATATCCATTATTTGGAAGACAACTGCCATTACAAAGTGTAAAGGTGAGTCATCTTTCATTCGATTTTATTTATAATTGTTTGGAAAAATCTCCCCGCATGTATGTATATACGTACATACTCTATATTGACAAAAGTCATCAGACACACCTTCAAAAGCAAATGAACGGATACGCCGCGTTGTTAGTATGCGCGGTACAGCTGCAGCTGTACCGCGCATGCTAAAAAAGCAAGCCTGCAGCTGACCGCGGTTATATCGCACTCTGAGGTTGAGTGAAAATGTCGCGGCGGGAGAGAACTGACTTTGAGAAAGGAAGATTGCTAGGTGTTATATTACTGCGTTGTCCATAAGAGAAACCTACAGGCGTTTAAACATACCCAAGTCAACTGTTTCGAATGTACTGAATAAGTGCAAGACACATGACTTGCCTGAAGCAGCAAAACGTACCGGAAGACCAAAGAAAATAGGCGATAGAGGACGTCGAAGCCTCAGGAGAGTCGTCACAGCTAATCAACGGAGTAATGCAGAAAACCTCAGTGTACAGGTGAGTAAACATTCTGGAACCTTGGTATGTACACGTACCATTCGCAGATAACTTCATTCCGTGGGTTACCGAGGTCGTGCGGCTGCTCATAAGCCATCATCTTCACTCGGAATGCTACTCGTCGTTTAGCATGGTGTAAAGGACATTGATCGTGGACCTTAGATCAATGGAAACGGGTCCCATGGACTGATGAATCCAGATACACAATCCATTAGCCTGATGACCGTGTATGGGTATATCTGCGGTCGAGGGAACGCTATTTACCACAGTGTACTGTTCCCATGGTCACGTTTAGAGCTGACATTGCACTTGTATGGGGGTGTTTTTCGTGGTATAGTCCCGGCCCATTGGTTATCTTGGACAAACCTGTTAACCAGCACGTCAGCCTCTATATTCTGGACAATTATGCCCTACCAACTCTGTGGCAATACTATGGAACTGAGCCTTGTTGATTCCATCAAGATAATGCACCGAGGCATAAAGCAAGGACGGTTACGGCGTGGTTTAGCGATAATTCCGTATCGTGTGTGCACTGGCGAGCACAGATACCTGATCTTAATCCCATAGGGCACCTATGGGATGAAGTAGAGAGTTGCATAAGAAGTTTTGAACTAAGGCCTGCTACTAAGCAACAGTTTGCGTCATCATTATTTACTGAATGGAAGCGCATAACTATCGCTGTGTTCCAAAAATTTGTCGAAAGCATGTCTCGAAGGGTCAGTGCATGTATTAAGTCCAAAGGTGGACCGACATCACTCTTATGTATGTCAGTAAATGCTATGTTGTATTTCTCTTCTAGGTGTCCGGTGACGTTTTTCAATATAGTGTATCTGACGCTTTTATAAAAAATATCTATGTAATACTATAACATTTTTCTCGCTTACAATTGCAAAACCTTACCTCGTAGGGCCTTCTAATTGTACAGCGTATGTTTAGATTAACCTACCTAATTCACTGCAATAGTTTTTATTTAAATTTAATGGTCCCGGTAACTGAAACTTTTGTTACTAACTTTTAATCCGGTACTGCTACCGAAATTTATAAGTGACAGTACCGATTTATTGTATTCAAATTTTTACATTGTTTATACATGGCGAACTTTTGTTGTTGAATTCAAACATTTTACGGACTTTTTTTCTGTTGGGTATTATTTGGGAAGATTTCTAACGGTTTTAAGTTATTTCAATTATATCCACTTGTTCTTGTTTGTCCTCCACATATGCATATACAACATATACATGTATACATTATATTTATATACATATAGAATACATGAAGGTGTGGTTCTGATAAAGTGGGCAGGCAGTCTATTTGAGAAACAAGAAAATTTAAACTGTTCTTCGCTCTCACATTTGTTTTTCGACATTCTGCAGAATTCTTTCTTTGCCGTCCTTGATCCTTGAGAGATCAAGCATAATGTTCTGCGCGAAACAAGTCATATCAAAACTTTTAAAATTAAGAAAGGTGTACTTACAGTTGTTCGTCGGCAAATGCTGTGAAAACAAGGCAAATTAACGGAACGACACAGAGCCTCATCTTCTTTGTTTGGTGCTTCGGGAATGCTGAAAACAGATAAAGCACGTAAGTAAAGAATACGTTTTACGTTTAAGGTACTAAACCTTTCCATGCAAAAAATTATGAAAATAGAGCTCGAATTAATTTATTATCTGAATGTTATTACACCCCTGAAGTGCGACAAACTTTGGTTCTGATACTGTAGCCAGATATAAAAGATTTTACACGTTCTGATAATTCAGTTTCTTCCATTTTCCTTAATGCTTTTTAATTTTCATATCTTATTCTATCATGAATATCTAGGGCCTACTGAGGAACATAATTATTAAAATAATCCCGATATATAAAATTGGATAGGTGTTTATGCTGATTATGCAATATATAACGAAATAAGGTACTAGTTTACTTACGTCCCTTCATACAATTTACCCGAATTTCTTCATGAAACTCATGTTTTCCTGTTACTTGTGGTCTGATATTATGAAATCCGTCTGCGGAGAACGCACTTTTGGCGTTTAAATTGGTCAAAATGAAATTTCAAAATCGGTACCTACCCGCTACAATCCTTCGACACCCGCCATTTGCAACACCACGTAAAGTTGTTTTCACGGCAGAGGTTCGTATTTTGTGCGCTGTATATTCGGTTAAAATTTGTGCTCAGCTGTTGGAAATTCTGCTTCATTATGGCTTCTTGCCAAGGTTGTTCGTGGAAATTCCTTGATATTATCAAACTCCGGGACAACAAGGAAGAGTTTATCAACTTTTTAGCCGATCATGGCTGCATCAAAAAGCAAATGCAATGCCCTAAGTGCCAGAGAATATTAACCCTTAACATTGAAACGCTTGAGTTTAGGTGCCAAGCCTCTTAAGTAATTCCTGCAAGGAATAAACACAGGGCACGTCGTTAAACCCTCGATTAAAAAAAAGTCCGTAAATTTGCAAATGGCTTCTGCCCCTTAATTTATGGATCAGTGTATATAGTTTTGGATTTATAGAACATAATCCCGTTGTCCATTTTTTATATTATATTAATAAAATCTTGTTTCACTTCATTTTCATCAGAAAAATACAAATTCTTTAGCTGTATGTTTTTGGTAAAAAAGGAGAAAAATATCGGGTCAGTTTGGTTTTAAAGAACGGAGGGGTAGCGATCGGTTGTTTAATGCTTTTTCCGCTCCGCTGAAATGCAACGTCATAGAGATTAGAGTTTACCAATGCACTGCTTATCGGATGGCAACCGGAAGTTCCTCGTAGCAGACAACACCTCCTCTGCCGTGAAAACAACTTTACGTGGTGTTGCAAATGGCGGGTGTCGAAGGATTGTAGCGGGTAGGTAACTTTGAAATTTCATTTTGACCAATTTAAACACCAAAAGTGCGTGCTCCGCAGACGGATTTTATAATATCAGACCACAAGTAACAGGAAAACATGAGTTTCGTGAAGAAATTCGGGTAAATTGTATGAAGGGACGTAAGTAAACTAGTACCCATAAAATAAATAATTTTTTCTCACTTGCTCAGGTTTTCGTAATTTTGGATAGGAGGTTAAACTACGAGGGAGTTCATCATAAACAAATTCGTATCGCACACTATAAAATATTAAATATAATAAATAGTGTTGTTAACAATATTTGCGGACAAATATTCAAAGCAAACATAATATAAATTATGAATACGCTTGTACCGTATTACTGATCATCTATGTAACTCTCTCAGAAAACTTGAAAATTTCAACTCCGAGGAGCGGGCATCGAACCCGCATCTCCCCATTGACGTTCGAGTAGGCTAACTGTTACACCAGCCAGGACAATGAAGTTTTCGAATAGCAAAAATCTGAGGATCTTCAGATACATAAGCTATGTTTGCATAGTCTCAGTTGCTTGGAACTTCACTGTCCTGAGTGGTGTAACGGTTAGCATACTCGAACGGAAATCGGGTGATGCGGGTTCGATTCCGCTTCAGGGCGATGAAATTTTCAAGTTTCCTGTGAGAGTTAAATGGATGACCAGTTTTTTTTATGCAATCATATTCATATTTTATATTCTGTATGCTTTGAATATTCAATCGATTTTCCATGTATTAAGAGGAATATGACTAAACAGATGTTGTTTACGTCTAATTTTCCTCAAACAACAAATTTGGGGTATTACGACAATTCTTTAAGCTTTATGCCTGGAAGATTCACATTTCTTACTTTTACCGACATCCCTTATCTATAGTTCATCTAAAACTTTCGGTCACAGTAATAGGCTAAGAGTCCTGAGAAATCGAAAGAATCATTGATGTAAAGTTTTGTGCCTAAATATATCATTTCATGAAGCAACATCTAAGTCATAATATTGGCATCTGGTGATTTTAAAGATGTTCGGTTAGATCCTATGTACATTCAGTATTCAAGAAGTACAGCTACAGTAGGACCGCGATTATCCGAGCCTCGATCATCCGAGTTTAGGGTTATCCGAGGTACCAGCGAAATTACACACACAGTAGTGGTGGTGTACTTCTGCTAAGGTCACTGATCAATTGGACCATCAATTAGACAAAAAGGCCGTCTTATGCAGGATAAAATCTTTACTAGTTAAAAGCACGTAAGTTAACAACACACAATGAACATTAAATCTTTCGAATTGGCCACCAATTCGTCTTCAGATATCATTGCATATGACGAAAGGGCGAGAAACCCACAAGTATATACACAAAATCAAAACACAGCGTGACGTAAGCGGTATGTGGAATAGACTGACCAATGAATTTTCAAAGATCCACAAACGGTGACACAAAATTAAAAGAAGTTGACCCTAACGATAATCAATGTTCGGATTGTCACTCCCTTTCTTCCACCAAACCCTTCCAGGGGAGGGGGATTACCGAAGGGTAATCATCATTACAGCACATGGGTTTGAATTTATGTATCATAAGGCTCTCCGCAAACAACAAACACGATTTAAGTCTAGGTGCACAAAGGATCTTGGCCTCATTCCAAAGCGGAAAATGAGTGACGCTTAGGCATGATCTTGACTAAGCTGTAGTAGCAGAACACGACTTCACGATATACTTATGTTCAGTAATCCTGCAACTAAGATTGCGGGATGTAGAGCCCACATAAATCAAATCGCTTTTGCCTGGTTCAAGGGCCTTTAGAGGAATGGAATACACCCCATAACAGGATCCCAAAGGCGTTGTATACCTGTCGGTTTTGATAATAGACAAAATATTGTTGGCCTTAACACCAAAACCAACTCCGCGTTCGCTGATCTATGACTCTCCCTCTCGTCGCGCGCACCCGCCGCAGGATACCGTAGGTCAGTCAGTGCCAGTAGGACAATATTTTGCAGCTAGCCCAAAGTATCCTAGCAGCTGAACCAATACTAAAATGAAAACGATATAGCCGAGTGGGCAAATGAAGACGAACAGCTAGAATTAACGGACGAAATGATCGTGGAGGCAGTAAATAAAGACGAGAGTGGCAGCACTGGCGATGAAAATTACTGTATAGTTCCTGAAAAAATAGCCCATTCAGATGGACTTAAGGCAATCGAGAAGGCGATGGAGTATATTGTGCAACAACCAGAGGCCACTTCAACGGAGTTTCTGCTACTGCGATGCTATCGTGAAATGGCGGCAGCGAAGAGGGAGAGTGTCTTCAAGCAAAAACTTTGGACTACTTTTCTAAATAAATCTTTCAAAGTTATGTAAGTTTTGTTTTATATTATATATACTTAATCTTGCGTTTAAATGTTTGTAACCATTTACTTTTAAATAAACGTAACTTGTACCATATGAGTCTTTATTTATATCCTCAAATTTCAATAAGGTCCGTATTATCCGAGTTTTTATGTATCCGAGCTAGGGTCGGTCCACAATAGCTCAGATAATCGCGGTCCTACTGTACTTTCATATCTTTGATCAGTTTGGTAACCAAACGGCATCAACGTATTTTAGTGCTGATCGTATCTGTGCATTTGAATTTTCAGCGAGATTGTTTTTCCTTCTCGGAAGCGTAATTTATTTACTTAAGCATGGTGATAAAATGAAAAGTCCTCTGATACTTGCATCTTATTTCCGCTTGAAGAACTCTGCAACTTCTTGTGCCTTTTACTACATAACTACTACAAAAACTACTAAAATTTTCGGACACACTAGTGTGCTAAGATTCTTGAGAAATCGAAAGGTTTCATTGCTATTACGTTTTCTGCCTAAATATATCTTTTTACGAATCTACATCTAACTCATAATATTGGCATCTGGTATTTCTAAAGAGAGTCAGTCAGTTCTATGTACATTTAATTTTCAAGAACTGGAACTCCATTCATATCTTTGATCTCTTTGCTAACCAAATTGACATATGTATCTTATTCAACTGCAGATGGAATGTGTGCATTTAAAGTTTTAACGATGTTGCTTTTCCTTCTCATAGGCGTCATTTATTAACTTAAACATGTCGATAAAATGAACTTCTCGGCTACTTGCATCTTATTGTAATGCCAAAAACTCTGCAAATTTTTGTGCCTGATACTACATAACTAGTAGAAACTATTGTGACGTACTACAGAGGTGAAATCATCTGTCAAGACGACAAATCTGCAGCGAGACATTCTGTCCGCCTAGCTCAGTTGGGAGAGCGACTTACCCCGGAGTGATGGGACACGGTTTTGATATGCGTTGCGGAAATACTTGTGTTTTCACACTGGCGCCCGATTGTGGAAAATGGATCCACTGGCCGTTGGATTCTTCGAAAAATGTGTGATGTTTGTTTCACCCATGGTTCGGAATTAATGAAAAATTCCTACTTCGTTTCAAAGCAAAAAAATTAAGAGAGAGATGATGTGATGTACTACATAGAGGTGAAAACATGTGTCAATACAACAAATCTGCAGCGAGATATTCTGTCTGCGTAACTCAGTTGGGAGAGCGACTTACTCCGGAGTGAATGGATACGAACAAACTTGTGTTTTCGTAATAACTCTTTGAAAAAAAAAATCAGTTTCCAACTTTTACCACCGTGACGTTCTTTGAAATGTCGTTATGATCATTGTTGTAAACCGAAGGAAAATTCATACGAATAAATACAAAAAGTGTGCAAATGATTTGAAATATAAAATTCAACTTGAAGGTCAGAAAACAGTGTTGATCTGTTTTTTATGTTATGACGAAGTACATTCTTCATCATCTTTGTCCATGACTGGCATCGAACCCAGGGTCCCCTCACTCTGGAGTAAGTCGCTCTCCCAACTGAGCTACGCGGACGTATGCTATCGTTGCTATCTGCTTTTATTGTATGTGCGTCCTGCGGTGCAGGCACGTCGCAATGTCTAATGTGGTAAATGTGTTCAATTAATTGTTGCTTTTAATTTAACACCTAAGAACATTTGAGCTTTATGTTAGAATCTAAACCTCATCATGAGAGTTCTGAAATTTAGGAATAGTAAAAATGAAAAACCTATGGAGAGAAACTGAAGCAATATTTTGTAAGAAGGATAGGAGGTGGATTTCCTATGATGCTTCATGTTGAGGGAAAATAAAATGTAGCATGTAGTGGACCAAATGACAGTTATTCGTTTGTTATCATATCGCCATGAATTTCCATTAACTCACCAGATATGAAAAAACATACATACAAGGTTTTAATTTAACCAATGTGTAACGTACAAGTTTGTCCGCGCCGGAAATCAAAGCGGCTCCCCTCACTCCAGAGTACGTATGCTCTCACTGCTATCTGCCTTTATCTCATGTGCGTCCTGCGATGCAGACACGTCACAAATGTGTGCACGTTAAAAAGTCAACTAATAACACAAAAACATTTTGCCATAGACATGGCTTTGAAAGTCTTGGGTGGTCTAATCCTAACTCATCTGTGACCATTCGTCCGAGGTGAGTTCGGATTTGAATCCCGATGAGGCACAGATGTTGTGCTTGTATTACGGCACTAGTTCTCTCCGTTCCCTAGAACCAGTGGCCCTAAATTAGAGACGAGCGACTGCTTATAGCCTTTTGAGTTACTCACGCTGGTCGTTGGAAAACCTTGAATAAAAAAATAGTTTTTGCTTTGTAACTTATAGTACACTCAGGACCTGATTAAGAGGTCAACACAGGAGATACCCACTATACTACTACCAGTCTCAAGCAACTAGACTCTTTTGATTATTACACGTTAGTAATCTGAGTTTGCGCCGTGAATAGCAAATACGTCACGAGCATCCATCTGAGTTGTGATAACTCTGGTTCCCTGTGTCCTTACGCTGTAGTACATTGGATAATGGACCGGTGATTGGTCTGAAAGATCTAGTGTAATTGTTACCTAGTTTAATTTTGTAGTTGTATTAAATCTTTTAATTTGGTGATTTTATTTCTTCAAGTTTTTTAATCGTGTATAGACAGCAACGTATAATTATTGAAAAATTTTACAATTGCAATTATGTTTCAGAATAACTGTGTATGCTTAATTACCATGTTGATTTGATGACATAGAAGAAATCTAAGAGAAAGAAATTTATGTTCTTGGTTATGTTGTAGGTTGTGTAATTTCCAATGGAGAGGGCAACAGCTGAACCGGGCAATCTAAATTTATATGATATTCTAGACATGCGCAATGCAGACAGATCGGTAAGATAAATTTTCCGACTTCTAAGAGACAAACACATAGAGTGATCTATGTGTGCCCTGCGAAATAAAACTTTGAACTACAAACTGTGAAATGTCCATCTATGAGATTAAATTATATCATCTAAACATTCCTGAGCATTTTGGAATCTCCTGTCATTCAGGATGAGTCCAGTTAAACAGTTACACTATCGGCTTATCTATGCTATCACACACCGACTATGTGCTGGATTGTTTAAAAACAAGTTAGTAAAATCATGCAATGCATTGATTATGATACACTTTCCAACACACCAGAAATCGTTACTCAAGTTATGACGATAATGGCTGTAGAATAAATATCGCTCCTGTGTCCTGACCTTTGACCCCATTTTGATGATATTCAACTGAACCGGTTCAGTGTAACTCTGGCGGAACATGATAAAGTTTTATCGCAATCGAAGCATTTTTACGTACGTTATGACGCATAAGGGCAATGTAATGGATCCGGCTACTATGTCCTGACCTTTGATCCCATTTTGCCTATTTTCAATATAGTTCGTCCCGGGTCGTCCCCTACCACATACCAAAATTTCATTGAAATCGAACCATTTTTACGCGAGTTGTCGTACGGACAGACAGAGTGACAAAGCTGGAGCATATACGCTTCTTCAACCTACGGTTGGAAAGCGTAAACGATCTTCAAAAGGTGAATATATTTCAAGAATTTTGCTGTGATTTTAGTTTCGAATAACTTGTAGGTTTATGTGTTTATAGAGCACAATGCCACTGATCATTTTCACTCATCCTTCCGTCTTTAAATCATTCAAAACCTACCCACATGGGAGTTCTCATTCCATTGTACAGACAAGGCGCTGAAAGAAGATGTAGAGGTCTCAGTGCTCTGTGAAGCTTGACAGCTAATTCAAATTTTCATCATCTACAGATTTTAAGGCCCTTGAAGAACTATTGTTAATTTTTCTGCAGAACTTGTGGCAAGAAATCGAAGAGTCATGTAGACTAGCAGTCGTCACTCACATTCAGACATCTGGACGAAGCAGTGTGCGACACAGCTACACTTGCATTCACTCGCGCCTGTACGCACACACACTCGTTTATCCACTAGCACGGGCCCGCAATGAACAATGCTAAAAATATTTTTGGAGCAATTTTTACAGAACTAGGTATTTTAAATTTCATTTTTTGGGGAAAGCAGTAAAACTATCACATGGCAATTAAGAAAGAGCGTTTTTTACCAAGAAGATTCATTTGTATTTCATTTTTATGTACGTTTATCGCCTATTTGTACATTAAAAAAACCGTAATTTCTTCATAAATCGTACTCACATCAGTTTTTAATTATCCGCATTTTCAAACTATATGAAGATACATTCTGAGCAATTAAACTTTACTCATCTATGTAAGTGAAAACCCTCATTTTACACTTAAAAGTGTGGAACAAATTGAGCAAGTGCAAATACACCGAAATACTGTACGTCCAACGCTAATTTAAAATATCAGCAAATTAGCCCATCAAAACTGAATGGCATAGAACGGAGATTGATTTACTGTGAGGTACTTCTGTTTACACATTATCCAGTCCCGAAGTGATTATTTTACCTTATATTATTCAAAAGCTGGATGGTTGTCCTACCAAACCCGATCGAATTTCTTGTGTTTAATGTTTTTCCAATTTAAGAAACGCGTTTATTGCTAAATTAGAAGCGAGGAATAAAATGTAGCCGAAATACGAAGCATCAAATGGATTAAACATAGAGCCTTCTTAGTTTAAGTCGTAAGATAACTGATTACATGAGTTAAACTTTCACCTTCGAGGTAAAAGAAGTATGATATTTATGTCTGATGGCAATTTTATTTCTTATTTTTCGTAAAACTTCTTCTTAAAGGATTTCAAATGGTGATTGGAAATTTTTTGAATTTGCAGATTTCTAAACCTGAGAAAATCACATCTGAAGTATCGCTTCGGGAAACTTTACTCGTTTAAATGACATGTTCTGGTTATCCGAAAAAAGTATCATTAATTTTTTTGATCTGACATTTGTAGAGTAAGTATCAGACTTATCGAGTTTACGCAAAATATCCATTGATTCAGCAAAAGCTGAACGAAAATTAATTAAATCACTATGCAATTATTAATTAAATTGGAAACAAAAATGAGAAAAATACTTTCTCACTATAATTAAAAATATATAAACACGCAGATCCGTCTGTCTCTGGAACGCTTGACGCCACAGCAACGCCTGCAATTTTACGCCATCACTTATTGATAAATTCGTGTTTGCTTTCACGATTTCAACGTGATTGCCTGCTACATATTTCCAATCACCATTTGAAATTCTTTCACTTTTAGATGTCAAGGTGATCGCGTGCTAATTAACATTGTATTATTAATGACTCGAGTTCTCTTTTTCCGTTCTACAAAATTCGAATTTAATTTTTAATATCACAGCAAGTTGAGTTTGCACGCGATCACATTGAGATGTGAAGGTGATCACGTGCTAATTTAAAAACATTGGATTATCAATTACTCGAGTTCTATTTTTCCGATCTACAGATTTTGAAATAAAATCCTAATATCACGGGAAGTTCCGTTTGTATATTAATTTAATTTAGCACAATTCGAATATTAATTTATACGCTTTAATTATTTTTTCACTTTTTTAATTTAACTAACTGTCCGCGTTAGTGCTGATTATATTAAACATTTTGCAAAATATTGATCTTATCTAAACGCTCTCACCTATAATAAAAATTTATATCTTGCAATGGCAAAGTGCGCAAGATTGCATATAAAAGCAAATGTCGCCTCAGTAGCACACTGTCGAGAATTTAGGTAGTTCCGATTTGTAATACCAGATGTCGCACAATTTGTCGAAAGAGCTTTGTTATGAAGTTCTAAACTTACCGTCTAATATGACAGTCTAAAACAAACCCTGAAGGGAATAACAAGTGTGCCTGAGAAAAGGTCATTTAACGCGAAAGATAAAGGAAAAACTTATTAAGGTAAGTCTACACGAAAACAACTTTCCGAGTTTAGTGTCGATCATATAATACGAGTTTGCAAAATATCGATCTATCTAAACGCGGTAATCTACGATTGCTAAACAACAAATATTTTACACAGAATGTTATTTATCGCAAGGTTTTTGAAAACTGAAATAAATAGCATATCATTTTTAGTTCAAACATGAATGTGTTCTTAACTATTTTACGTTTTACTACTTTTCCTTACAGAAATCCGGCGTCTATTTGTTTTCAATCTGCTTCAATTAAAAATTTAACTCTGTCGCAGGACGGGCAACATGCTCTAATATATTAATATTTATTTAAAGCTTAAAAAAAACCGTCCTAGGACGGGCTATACGCTAGTATTCGGTATTCAGATAATTTCTAACAAACAAACTGAAAACCATTTCCATATACTTTAACATCAGCGTAAAATAAATTCATTCCATTGTGCAAAAGAAAAAATGAATTAATTTATTTAGTTAATGCAAGTTACTCGTGGCACATAAAAAAATTAATAATCGCAAATGAGCTCCTGACCAAGTGGCAAATATGTATTAATTGTTCACCGTAGGTAAATTTGGCCCTGTAATACTCCAAAATTATGAAACGCATAATTTCACAGCTTGCCCTAAATAAATGTTTTCCATATGTCAGTATTCGGAGTGGCCTGAAACGGAATGAAACAAAATTTCTTTTCTTCAATTCACAGCATACATTTTTATGGACATTGTTTTGAATTTAATCAAAGAATATGAGGATGAAAAGATTGCTTGCTTTATGGAGTGTGGGCGGCTCGCTAAAGTGTTTGAATGAACACAAGAAAAGGGGTGCAAAAAATATGCTGATGGTTTAAAACTAAAGCGAATAGAAACAACTGACCGGGAAAACACAGAAATAATGAAATATGCATTATAATAAAAAAAATCCATACTCACATTTATTAACTGGATGCAAATCAGAAAATCTAATTCCAATACTAGACACCACTGCGAAATTTTACATACGCATGCGTATGTGTTTATCGCAGGAGGTATCCTTTTATATTGCTAAATGAAGAGAGGATTTCCTTCTCCATTTACGTAATAAGTTCACATGTTACACCACTGATAGCAATCGCGATGTGATGTGACGTAGGGACCATTAAATCGTCAACAAGTGAGGCCATTGAGAGAGACTGAGAAAAATAGGATACATCTCTTAATCGTTGAACTGGTGGGTTATTTTTGTTGCCTTTCTCTCCGATTCTTTTTAAAGTGGGTAATGTTTTTGCACGTCTTGCTGAAAAACAGATACGACGTCAATCAAGGTTCATATCGTATTTCATAACAAAAGTGCCGCACATGGACTGGGATACTGTTCTTGATAGGATTTTTTTCAAGTAGAGAGCTGAACGTTATTAAAATGTTAGATTTTAAGAAGAAAAACAAAACATGGTTATTTAGCTTGACATGAGCGACCTATTCTTTGCAGCCATTTCGAAAATTTAACACGCGCTGGATATCTAGGGAGTAATTTTGAGAGAACGAAGGATGCGAATTTTTCACTCAGATGTTTTTTACTACTGAATATTTGCATGAAATTTTGATACATCCCAAATGATGCACTTTTTTAGAACTACCTCAAACCTCAACGTTTGTAAGTTAAAATGGCGAAGAAAAATCACTGTTTTTCTTGTTGCTGTTGTTTGGTGAATTCTTTTTATTGGAGGTTTAACGACCACGGTGAGCAACTCAATGGGCTATAAGCAGTCGCCCGTCCCTAATTTAGGACCACTGGTTCCAGGGAAGAGAGAGAGAGCCAGTGCCGTGAGACAAACACAGCATCCATCCCTCACCGGGATTCGAATCGGACCCCTTCCGGACGAATGATCAGAAGCCATCGCTTATACCACTGCAATACCGAAGAAGCACAACATCCATGCCTCACCGGGATTCGATCCCGGACTCATGATCAGAAGCTATCGTTTAGACCCTTGCGCTACAGAGCAGCGTTTGATGGTTCAACGACCACGGTGAGCAACTTGATGGAATATAAGCAGATCAGAGGATTTTGGGAAGGGTGTGTCTGACCCCAGATCTTAAACAACCCTTAGAAATAGAAATGTAGAAGATTTGGGCTAGAGTGCCCAATAGAAAAGTGACACAGAAGCGAGGTAGAAAGGGGGTGAAAGACGCCCTTATTGTCACAGAAGCGAGGTAGAAATGGGAGGATATGCCCTTATTTAAAATTGGGAGGCCCGAACCCAGTGTCCGATGGTTTAACGTGCCCATCCGACGCTCGTCGGATATTTAGTGTTTCGAGCGTTCGTACCTGCCTGGGATCGAACCTGTGATCTCTACGTAGCAGAAACGAACGATGACTACTAGACCAGTCGCGTCACGGGGCTGTAAGTAATTTCTCGTCCCATATTTAGGAACAATAGTTTCAGGGAAAGGAGAGAGCCAGTGCCGATTCAGTACATCCAATTAAAAATAAGATTTCTGCACTGAATTTTTTCTTACTCCAATAACCGGCTTCGAGATCTGGAAATTTCAAAAATAAAAGACCTCGCTAAGACTTATGGTTATCCTAACCATATCATTAACAAGTTAATTGGCCGTTCAACTGAATTACCTGTCACAACCCTTACCCGTGACAGAACCCAGTTAAGTACATAGGATCAATACAATATGTTCCGGTTATGTGCAATATTCTTAAGAACATTGTAAAAGGTATGACATGAGTTTTGGAGTACAAACTTGTAATTTAATATCGCAAATAAGAAATGACAGAAATATAATGAATTTGGACTATCGTCACGGAGTTTACGCCATTCCATTAAGGGTCATAGACCCCAATGAAAGAGACTCTGTGCACATAGATTCTACATTTCGTAATTGAAAATGCCGAACATATGAATACAAATACAATTTAAAGATAAACTCTTCCGGTACGGCATTATCCAGATTATGCTCGGAAGGTAATCACGAGCCACTATGGAGCCTTACTACCATCCTTTCGGTTCCAACAACACGCTGTGCTACTCAATTCTCTGAAAGCTTATGGATTTACAAGTATGGACCTAAATGTTGCAATGATGACACACCTGCTCACATACCTCTTCCTTGGAAATTTATTTTTAACCGGAACCATAACTTCAAGTTGTTCAGAACTTTATTGGTGTATTCACTTTATGCAAATCTGATTCTTTGACATGCGTAGTCTACTTGTGTTACGACATCTTCATTGTGTATTTAAGTCACCCAACTTTTCATTTCTATTGCTCAGTGTGTATGATCTGATGAATGGACCGCGGCGGTCACCAAAAATTTCGTCCCTTTTTAATATTTTTAATTCGTTTTTAACATCATCTTTTACGCTTTCTAACCATAGGTTGAAGAAGCATATATGCTCCAGTTTTGTCCGTCCGTCTGTCCGCACGATAACTCGCGTAAAAATGGTTTGATTTCGATGAAACTTTAGCATGTGGTAGGGGGCCACCCCGGTGGCGCAGTGGTCTGAGCGATGGCTTCTGATCATTCGTCCAAAAGTGGTCCGGGTTTGAATCCCGGTGAGGCATGGATGCTGTGTTTGTCTTACGGCACTGGCTCTCTCTCTTCCCTGGAACCAGTGACCCTAAATTAGGGACGGGCGACTACTTATAGCCCATTGAGTTGCTCACGTGGTCGTTAAACCTAAAAAAAAAAAATGTGGTAGGGGACCACCTGGGAATAAATCCTATTGAAAATGGGACAAATGGGGTCAATGGTCGCGACATAGAAGCAGGATCCATTCCATTGCCTTATACGTCATAACCTGCGTAAGTATCGTTCGATTTCAATGAAATTTTAGTATGTGGTAGCGGACCACCTGGGGACAAAACCTTTTGAAAATGGGTGAAGTGGGGTCAAAAGTAAGGACAGAGGAGCGGGATGCATATCATTGCCCTTATGCATCATAACTTGCGTAAATATGAATCGATTTCGATGAAATTTTAGTATGCAGTAGGGCATCACCTGGGGACGAAACTTATTGAAAATGGGTGAAGTGGGGTCAAGAGGCAGGACATAGGAGCAGGATGCATTCCATCACATCTTATTAAAGGAGTAATTCTTGTATATATGTAAATTTCATTTTGAAAACGGCTCTAAGTATTTTGACGAAAGTGGTTAACCTACCGTTTTCTGGTACTGGAAATCGATTTAGCTTGATCTCAACTTTGGAAAAAGTTCGTTTAGTGGGTTAAATAATCACACCGATTTACCACGTTTTTAGTGTCATGGCGTCGTCTTATTAATATTTCCCATTCTTAGAAATCTTATGACGTCACACTCTCGCGATAGACTCCCGATTGAGATGTTGGCGCGCGGTCACGCCATTTGCCTCATTACGTCACGCGTTGTTTGTGGATCCTATTTAAGTTTTATGACGTCACACTCTCGCGACCATGTGCCTTATTACGTCACGCGCTGTGTGCGTATTTCGCATTACTTCAATTTTCTTCTAGAACAAAAGGTTAGTTATGCCAGTTGCTTGGAGTTGATGCGTAGTACAATATAGGCAGCGGAACGCTGATTTCGCAAGTTTTTTCTCTTCAAAATTTAAACTTAATACAGCATTTTGTTTGTTACATTTTTGAATAATCACTTGATGACGAGCGTATCCGCTGTGCTAAAATATGATTAGTTCGTTTTTATTAATTACTATTAATAGAGTGTCACGTGGATGGTAAAACAATGTAAAAAATATGGCTGGTCGACCCTATACGGAACGTGCACGTTTCAACTTTAATAAGAAAAATAAGAATAGAGCACTGTTGGAACAAGAACAAGTGAAAGAATTAAATATGGAACAGCTTGGACATTCAAGAGCCGATGGTTTCCGATCACATTCCAGTTTCAAAACACATGACCTTCCATTGGAAAATGATCAGCCTACAAAAAAGACCATTCCAAGCAGTTAAGGACGAGGAGCAGGGAAATAATGTCCGACGTTATTATAACCCTCAATGAATCTATATCGGAAGAAATCCTCGATCAAATGCGGCGAATAAATAGACAGCGATGAAGAATCAATGTTACCATGGGGCTCGATGAAGAACCCCATGCTAACATTTATTGCTTGGTGTTTCATGTTCGGAAATAATAAAAACAATTTTAAAAAATTTCTTACTGTAACACAAATAAAAAATGATCATTCATCTTTGTTTTGATGTTTATTCTAAATTAATTTGTCTCTAATTCGTCTACCAATATTAATTTTGATGGTTTAGAATTAGCATTACAATACTTGGAAATAACATACCAAAATGTTAATTTTTGTGCCCTCATCCCCCCTTTACCCGAGCGATACTCGGTGTTCCTGATATTTGCCCTCATGCGTCATAACGTGCATAAAAATGGTTCGATTTCGATGAAATTTTAGTATGTGGTTGGGAACCATCTGAGGACGAACCCTATTGAAAATGGGTGAAATGGGGTCAAAGTCAGGACATAGGATCGGGATTAATTCCAATGGCCTTATGCGTTATAACGCATAAGGCCAATCAATAACGCTTCGATTGAGACAAAACTTTTCATGTTGTTCCGGAAGTACACTTCACCGGTTCTGTTGAATATCATCGAAATGGTGTCAAAGGTCGTGTCAGAGAAGCGAAATTTATTCTACAGCCATTATCCTCATAACTTGAGTAATGGTTTCTGGTATGTTGGAAAGCGTATCATAATCAATACATTGCATGATTTTACTAACTTGTTAAATATTAAAAAGTGGTTTTATCTGAAAATCGTGCATCAGACGGCTTATTCTGTGACTTCACTTACTTAGCATGAAAACTTCACGACTCTATGAAAGTCAAACATAATGTCCATTCCTCGCTGGGATTCGCGCCCAGCCATATATCGGACGAATGATCAGAAGCCATGGCTTAGACCACTGCGACACCGGGGCGGCGTTTGTTGGTTTAACGACAACGGTGAGGAACTTGATGGGTTACCAGCAATTGCCCGTCCGAAATTTAGAGACAATGGTTTCAAAGAAGGATGACAGCCACTGCCTAAGTCAAACGCACTATTCATGCCTCTCTGGTGATTCGAACCAGGACCCATCTCGGGCGAATGATCGGAAGCTATGGTTTAGACCACTGTGTCACTGATGTGTAAAAATTCATTTTTGATTTGCCAAAATACAAAAACTAATTTTTACCTTCATTTAAAGTTTCTGTACATTAAAATTATTGCACATAAAAAATCTGCTATAGTTTGTTGTTTCATATCCAATATATGCAATTTACTGGAATGTGTAGTTTTATAGTTTGTCATGCACTTTTGGAGTTTATTTGGCTAGCTAGCCTGTACCAAATGGTTGTCCGTGTACAACTCGTAATGGCCATTGAGTTAAAGAGAAAAAATGCTTCTCTGAATTTTAGAAATATTGACATGTTTTGCAGTATAACACTTTGCATTTTATTTAAGACGCTTGCTTTTTACATTCGTTGGATGCACTGAAGTATCAAATCCTATATTCATTTTCTTACCTTTCTAGCCATTTACCTGTAAATAGTGTTAGTCTGCTCTGTTGCAGTATTATTACACGAATCTTATATATAAAACACAAAACGTATGTTTGTCTGAAGCAGAAAAAACTCTCGAACGCAGAACTGTGGCATCGTGAAATTTGCATAGCTTATTAATACTAGAATTTTTAAGTCAACGCAACTGGTTTAAGGTCTCTACGTTGTTCCGTTCGCGAGTTATGAATTAATTAATAAGCTAATCAATAAAGTCAGCGTCGTTTGCTACGTCATCGTTCCAAATCTAAAAGCACGTGACTGCATTTATCGCCGCGGCACATCCACAGGTGTTTCTATTCTTTGAGAACTGTGCATAAAAAATGCAAAAACGAACTTTGCGAAATCTTAACGAAACGGGCTGAAATTTTTGTCAACACCATGAATTGGTAAAAAGAGGAGTCCCTCAAAATTTCACAAGAATCCGGTCAAAACGTTTTAAAACAGGCATGGCATTTTTAATTCATCGGTAAACAGAAATATATACGCAGAAACGGTTAATAAAAAGTTTGACGGCTAATTTAAAAATCATTTACCGATTCAGGCAAAATTTGGAGGTCATGTTCCCATTTACGATTCAGGGTGTTCATTAAAATTTGAGCCAGTTTCATAAAATATTCGCAACGATACGTTTTTAAATTTTTTATCCCTGAGATTCGCTCCTCAAGGACCTCTGAAACTGAAAGCACGTGATACATTTGATCGTCGATAACAAATTGTTAACGAATTTTGTTCAGTCAGTGTTCTAATGCTGTGTCTCCTGGATTCGTGTCAAATAATTCGTAACGCGTTTGGTCCCTTTGATTCTACAGATTCCATACATCTGTACATTTCTTTGCTTTAATTCTCCACAAATATTCGTGACAGCAATGCCCAAAAGGAAGACACCAATTTTTAATAAGCCTAAATCCCGGGCAAAGTCGGGTAGTAAAGCTAGTCTCCTATAAATTGTATGGCATAGAAAATAGTAAAACTATGCTAGTAATCCAATTTATTGGCATAGGAATCTGTAAACAATCGTTTCCAAGTTTTTGCACATCAACCAGATGGCTTTTTCAAAGACTTTTCTGTCCAACTTCCTTCAAAAATCCATCTGGTTGATGTGTGAAATCTTGGAAACGATTGTTTATATATTCCTACGCCAGTAAATCGGACTATTAGCACAGTTTTACTATTTTCTACATAATTGGTACATAGTTTCTCGTTATTACGCTATATATATAACAGATATATCGTCTCCGCAGATTGATAATAACAGTGGTTTTTCTTTAACTTTAGGAAGCCCGGTGTCATTGCCTTTTCGTAAGAATCTTCAGTACTGAAAAATATTGGTGCATCTTGTTTAGGCGTCCCTATACCAACTCGGATGTTATATTTCCGTTTGCCTCCAGAAAAAAAAATATATATTCTAAATGAAAGCCCGTCAATAATGACGGGGGAAATACAATTTATGATACTGAAATTATTCACATTTATTTATTTAGTTTTTGAGTTCCACGTCAATAGATGGCGACGTTGGCTCACAGCTTTCTGGAAATTTCCCGAGCAGTCGGTTTTGGAATTTGATACGACGAGCTGTCTGTTTGTTATGTGTTTTGTAAAACCTTTAGTTCCTATTTCGTCAACACTTCCTAGTACACAACATTTTTCGTATACACTGGCTGTGAACCCTGTATCAATTTCCCCTGTTCTTTTCCGGTAACTATTTTTATCTTGACGTCGTCAGATTGTCGTACTTTTGACGTTGCCACATACAGATGGCTAAACACCGGTTCAGGGGTGAACCAAAATTCCTGATATAAAGTTTTCCTATCTCTAAAGAGTTGACCGTGTGACGTAACGCATCTCTGACATCATATGAGAATGATTTGGATTAGATGACGTCACACCAGCAGCTGTGTTCTTTGTTGCTATTACAACAAAACAAAGTGATATACGCGTGGACTGTGCTCGTGTAGGTGATGACGTCACCTACAAGAAAAGCTAAGCGTGACGTCACAAACATTTGCTTCTCGGTTGTTGCTATGACGACTTAAATTATATATTAGGATGGATATAATTTATTAGCATCAAAATTATGTTAAGCATTCTCGATATATACATCTTCCACAACATGCTATATGGATGCGAGACTTGGACATTGAAAAAGTAATCAGAGGGAAGGATCTTTGCTTTTGAAAGAAAGTGCAATCGTAAATTCTTACGAATCGAATGGACCCAGAGGATAAGAAATGAAGAAGTGTACAGAAAAATACAACTAAACGAGACCCTGTTCCAAAAAATCATGCATTGAAAACTAAGAGTTTTTGGACACATCTGCAGAATGAAAAATGACAGAAAGATAAAGATATTGGTGTTTGTCTTAATGAACGGAAGAAATGCAAGAGGCCGCCTTCACCTTGTGTGGGTTGACGACATTAAAAACTGGTGCGGTGGAACTCTTCAAAAACTGAGCCACTCTGCGATGAACATACTTCAATGGGATAATATAGTTAAAAAGGCAACGAACACCTACGGGATTTGTATCCGTGGCTGATGATGATAACTTTATTTTCCTTTCTGTCTCAGTTATTTCATTTTCAATGCCGGGTTCCGAGAAATGTTTACACACAGAAAACCAGCATGCATGGGGAAACTTGTTCATATGCATTTTTCAGCTGATGGACAAAGACTGATTTTGCCAATAAGAAATACTAAAATCCTACAGAAAAGCACACTTTATGTATATGCGTCAGAAAACGCATACAGAGGTTGGAGAGAATAATTTGAACACCACGCTCAGCGACGTGACTTTCAATGCAGCTGCGTACGTCGCAATACGCAAAGGTATCCACCACGTTTTGGTTGTGATAGCTTTGTTCAGAAACTTAAGGTCTTGTTTAAGTGCATTTAACGCGTCATGTTGCAAAATTTCTTTCAGGGTGACGACGAAATGTGCGACCTAACGGGCTTCGAAAGACATCTAATTATTGGTAGCCGGCTATTTGGTTCATCCCTGACAACATTCGTCATAGAAGTGGAGGTATAGAGAGCAACCGTGTCTAGCATCACGACAGCATTCCGTGTACGTGTCAAAATCCCATCCGCAAAGCAAAAGAGCGGCCAGAAAACGACCGTGACTGATAGAGACAGGAGAGCATTAAATCGGATTGTTACCCACAATTAGAAAACCATGCAACCGAAAATTAGTGCGGAGCTCAATTTGCATCTCCAGATACGAGTTTCAACGAACCCAGTGCGCAGGGTTATAAACAAAATATTCATGGCAGAGCTCCTATTGCAAAACCTCTGGATATTCGGGTGAATACACAACGGCGACGGCAGCGGTTCCAGGAGCATATAACGTGGACTGTTGATGCATGAAACCGTGTAATATGGTCGTATGAATCCACATCCGCACTGTTCCCCACCACAGGACTGTTCTACCTCTAGAAAACGTCGTCAGAAGCTTACAACCCAAACTGTCTGCTCCCATACGGTGCAACAGGTTCCTTGATCGCTGTGAAAGGACGTATGTCTGGAAGGGCGTATGAAACCATTTTGGCCTACCAATTCCATCCAATGGCTGAGGCATTGTTTCCTGCAGGGAATGCGATCTATGAAGATGATAACACCCCAATTCACAGATCCCAGAATGTCGAATCCTGGTTTGAGGAACAACTTTCGCACCTTCTTTAGCATCCCGAATCCCCAGATTTAAACAACATCGAACCACCGTGGTCTGTGATGGAAAACAGAGCAAGATCCCGTTATCCTCCTCCTACATCTCTCAAAGACCTGGAGAAGTTTCTTCATGAAGAATGGTGTAACATTGACCTCTGCGGATGACCGGTATTTACGGCTTTTAGCACGGCGAAGCAGAACGGCTACACTGACTTATCTCAGATCTGTGTTTGCAGCAGCCACCGGACGGACGGTATAAGCTTCGTCGGTACGCAAAAGGTTACATGCAGGAGAACTGTATGCTCGGCGACAGGTATTATGTGTGCCACTTACCTCTCCGCCATTGGAGGGAACGTTTCAATTTGGCAGGAATGTGTATGAAATGGACTCAAAATCAGTGGAGGTCCGTTCTGTTCATTGATGAATCGCGGTATTATTTACAGAGTGATTCTCTTTGAGTTTACATCTGGAGACAAGCCAGTACTCACTATCTTCCTTCTAATGTCAAGGAAAGAGACACCTATGGTGGTGGTAGTGTTCTGGTGTGGGCAGGCATATCGTTAGGTGGACGTACCGACCTCTACGTCTCCCCACATGGGAACATCAATGCTATAGAGACGACATCCTGGACCCTATTATTCGTCCGCATGCGGCTGCAATTGGCGATTCATTTGTACTATAGGCAGATAACGCCCGAACTCACACAGTTCGTCTCGTGCATGAATACCTGACTATAGTCCGTATAGAGTGGCCAGCACGCTCTCCCGATATGAATCCCATTGAGCATGTCTGGAATGCACTCGGGAGGCGTGTTGCTTGCTTCCAGCCCCCTCCCTGAACCCAGCAGGAGCTCCGCACTGCTTTGCTCGAGCAATGGACGCAACTACCCACGGAACTGCTCGACACCATAAATAATAGCATGGAACATCGCTGTCGGGCCTGTATTGCTGTTCAGGGTAACAACACTCCGTATTGAAATACATTTTCCTATTTCATCCTTATACCTGCGTTCCTGTATTTTCATATTTGCAGCACTCACACAAAATGTAAATGCTTTGTATCACACGTTCTTACGTTTGTTTGTGTGCATTTGGTCTAACACATCTTACCACCAAATTTCATCTGGATCGGTTGCATACTTTTCGAGTTATCACGATTTTTCCATCTGTTGCTTCATTTATGGAAACAAATGTATTTCAAAGCTCAACTTCAAATTATTTTCCTATTTTTTAAATTTTTGCTTGAGAGGAAAGTGGTTTCTTTATTTTTTCAGTGGAATTCTTGGAATCCCGCAGAATGTTTGTACTCTGAAATTTCTGTGTTAATTCTTATATAAATCACATTAAAGTACTGATTATTAATATTAGTTAGGGTTTGATTAACAGACGCCTTAGCATTAGAAAAATAATCGTAGTTTTAAAGTGTACAAAAACATAATAAATTTTGCACATATGCGCCTTATTATGATATTTATAGTTCGACATGGAACTACTTTGTTCTTTTACCTGCCCGTAATAATAATACTAACAAAGCTCAATTTTTGAATACAGTACAGAGCCAGTAATAAAATTTATTTAGTTTTTCTAAACAAAATCGACTTATTCTTTGCCTTAGAATTTATGCCTTCCACGTAGCAAAATCCTCAGAAATTTTACAACCAAACCTATTTGGCCGAAAAACTGTGGTATTTATTTATCACATCATGATAAGTAATTGAGACTCTTGAAAAAAGATTTAAACGCCTTTCCTATATCATTTTAATGGTGGCACGTTATGGTGATCACGTGCTTTTTGGTGCAGTGTGAAAAAACATTGCTTCTATCACATTACCAAACATCTTAGGTTCAAATATACAGTACATAATAAATGAAATAGTACGCATTCTTTAAAAACTCAGAGTAAATTCACACAAAAGGAAGAAATATAGGTACAGCAAAATATATGTTATTCTTTCTCAAAGTATCTCCCCTCAGATGATATGCAACGGTCCCATTGCTCAGTCCACTTTTCAAAGCATGTGGCGAAGGCATTTTGTGGAAGCTGCTTTAGCGACCCCTCTACAGCTTGAATAACGTCAGCATCTGTATTGAACGTTGCGTAACGGAACTTCTCTTTATCGTTGGAAACAACCAGAAATCTCACGGGGCGAGGCCAGGACTGTAGGCAGGCTTTGGCATGATTTTAATACTGCATTTTGTAAGAAACTGTTGAACACAAGCAGCCACACGTGGGCGGGCCTTATCATGGTGTAGGATCATCACCCCCTAATAGCTTAACAGGCCCGCGCACCGATTTGTGACGTCACTAGAGTAGTCCGTAGTCGCGGAGAGGGGCATTACGGCGATGTGCGAACGAACGCGTCTTTACGTACCCCAACTAACCAGGTCGTGCGTTCTTTTAGAGTTTCACTGCATTTAAATAAGAACTTGTGTGTTAGTTTTCAAATAACTGCAGAGTTAACAAGTTTGTTTAATAATCTTTTAAAATACAGAAGAAAAAGAAATTACAGCCTTAAAATTTAGCGTAGCAATAATTTCGACTTGAAAGGGTAAGCAACACGGATTCGTCAACTTAATGAAAGCATCCCTGTCATTTCACTGGAAGTGATAAACCATTCCTATAATCGAAATTATAAACTGTTGTCGTAGTTTCACTTGAAGTTATAGTGTCTTTATAGTTAGCCGAACGATTCCTGTACTTGTGAACAAATCGTTCTTGTACTTGAAAGATTAGTTTGAGGGTCCATTACGAAGTATCGCCGTCGTTTCAAAAGATGTCGATTGACATATTTAAGGAATCAGATTTTTCATTCATTGCAAACTTATGACTATGAAAATTTTAGTAATGAAATAATTCCTTTAGTGAAAATGTATTTTATATGCAATCCGTGATCACTAATATATGAAAAAGGTCAAGGAAAACTGAATTTTTTTCTGTGTTTTTTAATTATTACCAAAGGCTCAATAAAACACGTTTTAACATACATACAGTGAATTGCTGCTTGATCCACTGATTGCATCAAATAAATTAAGATTTCAAGAAAATTATGCAATTGCTACATTTTTAAACGTACAATAATGACATAACAAGTTTTCCTAATTCTAGTACCATCTAGTTACGTGTTTGGACAACTTCATTTTGATAAGCAAATATAAAGTTTATAATTTTTGTCTTCCAGAGCACTATTTCAAAAAAGTTACCTTGTCAATGTATTAAGTATATTAGTAGCATTAAGCAAAACTATTTGGATCCACAATATAAGCATTTCTTTTTATCTGGAAAAATACAAGTAACTTATTGGCAGAAATTTCCTGAAATTTGATTTTCAAAAAGTATTCAGGAAAACTGCCAATGTACATATAATTATGGTTGTGTAGTTCTTTGTGTATCACAAGCACAATTTGATTAAGTGTCCGTTAGCTGTTCCTTGAAGAATTTCAAAGACACGTTTCTAAGAAAATCTGAAATTTGTTCCAATAATTTCTTAAAGTATTTTTTTCAGATAATTATTATATTTTTTGAGAACGTGACAAATGCACATGCAGTTATTGTACTGAATAAATCTAAGCGATTGTTTTGGTTCTATAGTATGTATTTTAAAAGATGTACATGTTTCATTATAAATTGACTAACTTGATGTACCATTTTCTCAGAAATTATAGAAAGCAATGGTATAAAATTTTGCACAAATGTTTTGTCATTGCTAAAGCTATTGAAAAAGATTGTTTTTTCCTTTTTTTATGATTTTGGTTTCAAAATAAATTCTATGAAGGATTGAAGAAGTTTTTTCCCATACAAAAATTGACACCCACCCTCACGTTTGGAAGCACACTTTCCAGTAGTTACCGGATAATATGAGATACATTAGTTCCAGTTATTATAGCTGTAGCCTGTGAAGACACAGTGCAGGAAGTCTGGAAACAGATAAGTCTAGATAAATGAATAAAAAGTTGATCTCTCATTTTAAGCAAATGTTTTCAAAAAAAAAAAAAAAAAAAGAAGCGAGTATATATTTCTACTTGTATTTTAAAAATCTTGTTTGTTTAGAACATAGTTTCCAAAATATGTGGATTCATGTCGATCCACGTACTTTTTTCTCTTAAAAATAACAATATCCAAGGCTTAAAAATACCATGCCCGAGATGCCCAGAGCATGTAAATCATTCGTCTGGGCAGGGAAATAAAACATCTAATTGCCTGTGCATGGTAACTAAATTTTAAAATAGAAAAGTTTGTAATACAATTTCCTACTACACAAGAAAAAAGAGTGTCATCACATGTCGTGTTTCATGTCATTGTTAATTAATGGAAGTTGTATTATTGTTACGAAGTACCAAGGAAAGAGTAATATCACATCTTTAATTATGTTATGCTCTACGCCCAGAAATCGGAAACCTAGTTTTGCTCCAAATTTTGTTTATAATCAACAACAGTATGCATGCCTCTGATGTAACTGGCCTCTCATGTTTAGTGACAAAGGGAGAAAACTTTAACAAAAGGAACATGGCATAATCACTAAATTTCCGAAACACCAGTTTCATCATCCTACCATTTCATACCAATTTTAGCATCAGCATCTTAAAAATTGATATACACACGTTTGTGCATTGAACATTTGTAATACAGACCCTTAAAATGGCAGTGCAAACATGTTAAAACAGTTCATATTTTTAACTTAAAAAAAATAGGGTTCTGGTTTGTTATCTTAAAAGATAAATTTTCCTGCGCATCAGCTTTTACTACCTGGGCAAGTAAATAATTTCTTGCCCAGGTAGTACTGATATATTTCACCTAATTTTTAAGAAATTGAATGGTTCTGATAAATTCTCATCCTGTGTCCATAATAAAGTTTAAAATCCCTTCCTAAATATACATATTTTACTTTGAACTTATTTGATACATTCGCAAAAACATGTTATGGGTTACTATAACAACACAAGTAATCTATTCTTTCCATTACAAACATAAATTTCATTTTTCAAAAATCTTTTCAGTGCTTTGACTTCCCGCTGTGAGATGCATTAGATTATAAAATTAGCCAAATTTAAATTTTCTAGTTCAAAATTTTTATTTTACGAGTAGTTTAAAATAAGGTTAACAAAAGGTTTCCACGTACCTTAGAGTTGAAAATTTTCACGCTTTATTGCTGTAATCCATTTTAATATTCCTCTATGAAAATAAATTTAGTTGACAATTTGACAACAACAACCACGCACATCCGTAGTCACGCTTACACAGAGTGAGCAAGCTCATGCATGCTCGACCACCCACCACGGACATCAGCCTACTCTCCCCTATGTCACGCAGCTTCCGGCGTTCGGTGCGCGGGCCTGCTAAGCTATTAGGGGGTAATGGTAGGATCCACTCGCCCACCAGTTCCGGTAGCTTAATCGATATGTGTCGTCTCAGACACAAATATCGATTAAGCTGAAATGTAATACTCAGCATAGACAGCAGTTTGTGGAGAAACGGCATGCTGGTCACCTTTATGATCAAAGAAATTTATCATCATCACGTTCCCAGCTGATTTGGTTTGACTGACTTTTTTTCGGGGGAGGCGAGCCTGTGTGTTTCCAGACTCTCGCTGCGTGCTTCGTGAGGTGGGTCGAAATAGTGGACCCACGTTTCATCGGCAAATATTACTGTGTTTAAAAAGTTTGGATCCCTTTCAATCATTTGTTTCCACTGATGACGTACCTTAACTCCGGCTAACAATTGTTCCCTCGTCAGGTGATGAGGTACCCATCTGGAACACACACGATGCAACAATAGTAGATTCGGAATGCCGACGCTTTTGAAATGTTAGTTGACGCCGCTGTGTCTTCATACGTCTTCCGTCGATCTTCCTGCAGGATTGTACAAACAGTATTAACACTACGCTCTGTAACAACACTATCAGGTCGACCAGGCCTAGGAGCGAGATTTCCCGAAAAATGCACTTTTTTTGAAGAAAACACGGTGCCATCTAAAAACCGTTGACTCACCCAAACATTTATCGTTGTAAGTGTTTTCATTAGATCAACTGTTTCTGGAGCCATTTTACCCAAACGATAGCAGCCTTTTATTGCACAACGCATTTCATTTTTTAACTCTGAATCACTCACCTCCATGGCTGTATGCCGAAATACATACGTACCTTAAACAACTGCGCAATAACAAAATCAGAATCGTCTGCCACTTTTAATACTGTTTCCATAGATACTTCATCAATTCAGTTAGACGTCTGAGTGGTTATTTTTTTCCCTTCACACTGTAGCCAGCTCAAAAAATTACTCTCAGTTTTTATGGAACGGCCTTTGTATATAAGAAATGAAAAGCAACAAATTAGTAACATCATGCAATGCATTGATTGTGATACGCTTTTCAACATGCCAGAAATCATTACTCAAGTTATTACTTAAGTTATGAGGATAATGGCTGCAGAATAAATCTCGCTCCTATGACCTGAACTTTGACACCAATTTGATGATACTAAACAGAACCGGTAAAGTATACTTCCGGGAAAACATGATAAAGTTTTGTCTCAATCGAAGCATTTTTGCGTAAGTTATAACGCATACCTTTGACTCCGTTCCACCCATTTTCAACAGGGTTCGTCCCGAAGTGGTCCCGTACCACTTAGTGACAATTCATAGAAATCCAACCATTTTTACGCACGTTATTACGCAAAGGGTAATGGAATTCATCCCGCTCCTATGACCTGACCTCTGACCCCACATCGCCCATTTTCAATAGGGTTCGTCCCCAGTGGTCACCTACCACATACTAAAATTTCATCGAAATCGGAACATTTTTACGCGAGTTATCGTGCGGACAGACGGACGGACGGACAAAGCTGGAGCATATACGCTTTTTCAACCTACGGTTGGAAAGCGTAAAAACGGAAAAAAAAAGAGGACACATGAAACATTATTTACTTTCATTTAATAAAGTTCTCACCAGTACAAAGTTTTGTGTTTTTATGAAATTTTTTCACAACATAGAGAACACGTTATAAGCTTGCAAATATTGGCTATGATCCAAACCTGCATCGCAACTTTGTTGGAATACACTACTATTATTTACTGTATTACAAATCAAGCAAAATTTGAAACAAAATTAGTAAGAAGTTATAATATTGTAAACATAGCATCGGAATCACTGAAGCTGAATAGCATCATTCCTTCTCATAACTGCCTACAGTTTCCTTTAAGGCTTTTCATATCCATCAAAAACTCGCTTCACTTGGACAAAATAGATGATGAGAAACAAAGTGAAACTGAGAGGAAATATGATACGACACATTTTGTCGAGGTACAAGGACCAGGTGTCGGGAGAGCGTGACGCAATAAACTCCTTCAAATTCATTATTACAACTTTCTTTTCCTGTTAAATAGAAAAGAATCAATGGTTACGCACATAAATTATATTACATACTCATTTACAAAAATATTTTTAAATGCAATTCCTATTAATATTTTTGTAAAATCGGCAATAGAGTGCTATCGTACACTGGTGTGCAAAAATTAAGGACGAAGAGGAGAAATTAGCATAACAGCGGAACGAGCAGGCAGAACGGACCGAAAGACCACTCAGGAGATAGACTTGTGTCCGGTACGGTAGGGCATGCACATATATGCAGCATGACGTAGAGGGGGGGGTCGGAAGGGTATAAAGCACACGGGCGGTGTACGCTCAGCAATTCGGTGAAAGCTATTGCAGCCGCCCCGGTGGCGCAGTGGTCTAAGCGATGGCCTCTGATCATTCGTCCGAACGGGGTCCGGGTTCGAATCCCGGTGAGGCATGGATGTTGTGATTGTCTTACGGCACTAACTCTCTCCCTTCCCTGGAACCAGTGACCCTAAACTAGGGACGGGCGACTGCTTATAGCCCATTGAGTTGCTCACGGTGGTCGTTAAACCTCCAACCAAAAAAAAAAGAAAAAAAGAAAAAGCTATTGCACGGTGTACATCGGTTTGAATGCTGCCACCGTGTAATATGGCTAACAGAAAATCAGGTAGACGACAGCTGGATGATTGTACCCGAGGTCACGTTATTGGGAAGTTGGAAAAAGGTCGAAGTGTGAATAGTGTGGCCGAGGAGTTCGGGATCACTCACAGCATCGTTTCACGAGCTTGGAGAGCATTTCAAACGACAGGAACAGCTGTCCGAGAATTTAGCAGTGGTCGTCCACGAGCAACCACGACGGCGGACGACCGGTATATTGTCCTACAGGCGAGAACAGACAGACGGCAGGCAGCGGGAGAAATCGCAAGGCACATGCAACAGACAACTGGACGTCCGTTATCGCGTTTTACCGTGGCCAGGAAGCTGCACAAAGGTGGCCTATTTGCACGACGACAAGTACGGTGTGTGCCATTAAAGCCTGCTCATCGGAGACGGGGGTTTCTGTGGTGCCAGGAACAAAAGAACTGGACACATCAGCAATGGGGTTGAGTTCTCTTTACGGATGAGAGCTGATTTAGTCTGACGAGCGATTCTGGACGTATACACATCTGGAGAGAGCAGGGAAGGGAACACGCAATCACACCTCCAAAAACATCGGAAGTGGTCGGTTTGGAGGTGGCGGAGTTGTCGTTTGGGGCGGTATCATGCTTGGTAGCCGTACTGACCTCCACATCTTCCAAGGAGGTTCAGTCACTTGTGTCCGCTATTGTACCGAGGTTCTCCTGCCTTGCGTGTGTCTGTTTAGAGGTGCTGTGGGTCCTGAGTTCCTCTTCATGGACGACAACGCTACACCTCATCGTACAGTGGCTGTCGCAGAGCTGTTGGAGAGTGAAGATATTCAACGCATGGATTGGCCCGCAAGGTCCCCGGACCTAAATCCAATCGAACACGTGTGGGACCTTTTCGGGAAACACTTGGCAGCACGTCACCAGCCGCCAGCAACGATTCCGCAGCTGCGATTGGCACTAGAAGAGGAATGGGCCACGATACCTCAACAGCTCCATGACAACCTCGTCCTCAGCATGGACAGACGTTGTAAATCCTGCAACGCTGTCAGGGGTGATCATATCCGCTACTAAAGACTGGATTTTTCTTGGAAGTCGCCTGTCGGATGGACGTTTCTGTCTTGTGTCCTGTTGTGCTCGAAGCTACCTTTTCAATAAAGCGCCTTTGTATCCTTTGGATTCCTTGTTTGGACGGTTTTGTTCACTTGTCCCATATTCTTACATCTTGGGGATCTTATGGTATGATTTGAGTCGATGTGGAGCACTTCTGCACGACATTACATTAGAAAAACCGTTTCGTATTTAATTTTTGCACGTCCAGTGCATTTCAAAAGAAATCTTTTTAAGGTACTATAAAAGAAAACCGTGAAAATACAGTCCACCTGACTCAAGACTACAAACTGTGTTGGTAAAAACTCAGCAAAATGTGGAAACTACTCTTCACAGTACAGAGAAAATAATCTTATCTTTATGGATATTGAGAACATTCAGATGAAAAAAAAACCCAATGGTAAGTATTTTAATTTCATTTAACCCTTTAACGACCATAACGCCCAGAACGCTTGTTCGTACAAACGGCCACAGCCTCCCGAAACGCCTGTCTAGAGTGAGTCCAATTTCCTACCAATGGTTATTTGTTAAATTTTTTCGTCCTATGAGGAACCAGCAGAAGTCACCCTCAGTCAACATTGTTAATATTAAACAAACAAGTTAACCAACAGACAGTTTCTGGCGTTATGGTATTTAGAATGATACAAGATTTTTGGATCATGGTGGTTAAAAGGTTAAACGCTTAAATCTTGCCTCATAATAGAAAATTTAACCGAACATATAATGTATGATAAAATTCCCGCAGTGTATGTAATGATGGTCTAATTTTTATCACATGTTTAGGTGCTATGTTTCTGTTTAAAATAACCAAAATGGTTTCCTCTTCTAGAAAAAGGAAACATTCCTCAGATTAATTTCGATTTTAATTGAACTGGAACATATTTTAATAAATAAATAAATAATAATTCTATTTATATTTTCAAAAACATCAGAAGTCATCAGAAATAAGATTTCCTTTGAAAAGGAGAACATTATTTTATTGTTAAGAAATAATTTCAAGAAAATTTCCCTTTGCTGCATAAATAACTTTGAGTCAAAGGATAAGTTGGGAAAACAGAAGTTTCTTAATATGAGTAAAGTGTTATTGTGTTCACAGAAAGGTATTCAAGAAAACTGAAAACAAAATTGAAAACAAATTGTACACACACAACAAATCTAGCAAAATTATCAATATGTCCGAGGATTATAGTGCTCGCATGTAGGGATGAAACATAATTCAAAATTCACGTGAAGTAAGAAGAAATGTACTGATTTATTAATAGTACTGCTGTGAGCTCTTTTTTTAAACTGTATTATATGAGTAGATAATACTTTTAAAAAGATATATGATGTTAATGATTGCGAAAGGTGAACAAATTGAATTTTAAATAAATTTCTCCTTCTAAATTTTCATTCCAACTGGTTACTACTGTTGCTAAGAAAACATTCCATGCATTTTAAATTTTTATGAGAAAAATAATTTTTCCAAGCAAAATAGTTAGTTTTAGGTTTCCATACGAACTAATTAATTGTTCCAAGCTTTCACAAAAAGTATGGTTTTACTGAAATATTTACCCGGTTTCTGATTACTTGAGTCGTTCCAATCCGTGAGCGGTCAGAGACTTAGGCTTCTGATTTCTTGTTGTTCGAGCTCGTCCCAGGTTAGTGTCCCATGTGAAGAATGGATGTTGTGTTTTTTAATAGTTGTTGCCCTATATAGTCGAGTGACTACTTATGCCATCACAGTTGCTTATGGTGATGTTTAAACTCCGAAACAAAAACAACAAAATGATTTCTTAACTGGAAATACAGTATATTTTGACATCAGAAAACGATATTCATAATTATTATTAATTACCAAGTAATGTGAGTAATATTGATTTTAATCAACATTACTCTAAGGTGACCAGATTTTTGAGAACGAAATTGAGGACAAAATGATATGTCCTTAATGTCAACACAAAACTCAGAAAATTTCGTTTCAAAATGAGCAAATGGTTGAAACCAATGTCTGACACACTATGATAAAGCTGAAGATTAGCAATGTTGTGAACTGTATCATAATCATCCAGTTAAATGGACAAACATACGATGAATTTGAAAGATGATTTTGATGTAAAATAAGAATAAAATAGCAATAATATACTATTACACAGAGTATTACTTCTGATAAATTGTAAATGTGACTCATAGGGGCCGCACATGGGAAAAAAAGCTGCATTTTGATTTTGTACTGAAATTCCATTGTGATTCTGTACAAGAAAAATATCTGAAGCCAGAAAATTACTATACACGGAAGGGCAGAGACCATGGAGCACCTGTACGTTATATATGAGAACGAAGAACCTGAAGAAACAGTACAATGAAAAAAATGCACTGAAACCAATGTCTGACACACTATGATAAAGCTGAAGATTAGCAATGTTGTGAACTGTATCATAATCATCCAGTTAAATGGACAAACATACGATGAATTTGAAAGATGATTTTGATGTAAAATAAGAATAAAATAGCAATAATATACTATTACACAGAGTATTACTTCTGATAAATTGTAAATGTGACTCATAGGGGCCGCACATGCGAAAAAAAAAAGCTGCATTTTGATTTTGTACTGAAATTCCATTGTGATTCTGTACAAGAAAAATATCTGAAGCCAGAAAATTACTATACACGGAAGGGCAGAGACCATGGAGCACCTGTACGTTATATATGAGAACGAAGAACCTGAAGAAACAGTACAATGAAAAAAATGCACTGAACAAAAGTTGTAGAACTCTCAATAGAATCTACGAAGTGCAAACAAATTTATCATCAATTACTTATTTAATTGAAAGAAAGTGAGTGCTTAAAAAGATGAGATTTATTTCCGCATTCCATAAATCTTTTAGTGAAATCCGGTTAAAAAAAAACGAAATAACTCACGATTATCGAGATGACTTTGCGCGACGCTTCGGCATGTCTCTCATTAATATTATATGTTTTTTAACTTAATTAAAAAAAATGATCTACTTCAAAAACTAGCTGCACCCTTTATAACTCATTTGCTTGCAATTCAATAAGTAGCTGATGCTACCTTTGGTAGATTCAGTTGGGTTCTATGACTTTTGTTTAGCACATTTCTTCCTATTTAAATTTTTTGGGAGCAAATTTCAAAAATTGAAATAAGAAATTGAAGACACATGTCGTCCTCAATCAGTTCTTACGGTATTGAGGACGAAGCATTGAAATTGAGGATTGTTTCCCGAAAATGAGGACGTCTGGTCACCATATAGTACTCACATATTTTATGATTCGTCAGACGAAATTTCCTTAATCGACGGAGTAACAATCCATTTCTATTTAACACTGTATTTTGATCGTTAAAAGTGTTTAGAAAATTATTTTCGCTTCAGTGTCTGTAATCTCGATTAAAACTTTCCTTCAAAATTTCCCTGCCAATTGAAGAAAATCTGAAGTTTTGGTTGGGTAACAGATCTATGTAGAAATTGCCAAATTCAAAAACTTCTCTTAACAAATTGCAGATATTTTCTATGCATTTAATGGCTCTCTCAGATGAAATATTTTCATTGCTTTGCTTTGGTGTACATTTGCATTTACCACTCTTACTTTCCAAGTTGATTTCATTACACCATGGTATTCTATTGGGTTATTTCCCGTCCCTAGTAGTTGAATCTTGTGCTCACCTCTGAAAAACCAATATACACAATTCTTCTGGAAATACGTGGATCCCACTTCCACAACAGGGATAACAGCTAAAGGTACACTAGACTATGCACAATCAGAAAACGCTTAGATCATAGTAAAAGATCAGTTCATAACTGGCGTAAAAAATATATAAGATCGCCGAGGTTTCGCACTCCACTGGGAGGCTTTTGCATATCAGTCTGATGCTTTGAAAAAGCCTCTCAGTGGAGAACGATAACTTGGTGATTCCATATAATTTTTAGCGCCAGTTAATGTAGGGATTATCTACAGTATACGCGTTTCATGATTGTCCACATCGGAGATTTTACCTTTATCATGTTATCATCAACTCCTGTTATTTTATTACCTTCTGTTCTTGCGTGGCGATTGTGAAGGGCTCGACTTTTGTTGACTGTGCATCTTCCTGCTTTTTCGCAAGAGATATCACAATTAGAAATTCCACAATGGCAGCAAAAATGAAAGCAATGCAGGCCCACATCCATCTGTCCATTGATCGGGTGTAATTGACTGCAGGCAAGGAGTCAACCATAAAGAAATACACTAGTGTGGTGGACACCAGGGGTGTAACCAACACCATGCACCTCGCGCTGATGAATCTGGCAGCCATCCAAAAGGACATCCACGATATCACGACAAACACCGCCGCTGGGAAATATGTCTTCAGCAGGATACTAGCTGCATTCCTTTTGAAAATGAAAGCCACGCGCAGGCAGTCGTATTTTCCTGTAAATACAATATTTTTAAGTGTGAAATTAGAAATTCAGGATGAATATTCACATAACAATCTAATATGTGATTAAAATACGTAAAGAGGTAATGCATATTTAAGCTAATAACTTTAAATCTAAAGTGTTATGTAATTATGCCATATACAACTTCAGTTTAAACAACATGTATTTTATTAAAAATAAAATCGCATGAAATAACTTCATTTCCTTTGCAAAATGCTTGACTGACCAAACTGAAACAATATCTGCTTGCATACATGCATACGTATAACTAAGCTATTCTATGAGATTCGGAGGTTAACTCCACGTCGCAGTCGTCCGAACTCCTAGGTGTTTTTGTGTGTCGAGGTGGAACTAGCCAGAGGAGTATGTTTTGAAGTAGTGTGACATGTTCGTGAATGTTCTGTGCTTCTTTTTGTGAAGTTTCAGGGCATAAGTTAGTGTGACATGTTCGTGAATTTTCCGTGCTTCTTTTTGTGAAGTTTCAGGGCATAAGTTAATGTGACATGTTCGTGAATGTTCCGTGCTTCTTTTTGTGAAGTTTCAGGGCAAAGTTAGTGGGACATGTTCGTGAATTTTCCGTGCTTTTTTTTGTGAAGTTTCAGGGCATAAGTTAGTGTGACATGTTCGTGAATGTTCCGTGCTTCATTTTGTGAAGTTTCAGGGCATAAGGTAGTGTTGTTTGCTCGCACGAAGTGTTTTATTGAGTAGTTGTGTTTGCCGTAGACGAAAAATACAATTCGCGGCTTCCAATAGTCATGCTTCACGAAGTTCCAGAACGGAAGCAGATCGTCGAAAAGCAGGTTTACCTGATAAGACATTGTCCAATCCACGCAGTGCTACTTCAGTGACCTCTGAGAGGGTTGCCATGGAGATCGACCCGAGCTCTTCAGAAGATAAGAATCCGTCTAGCCGTAGAGTCTCTGAAAGTCAACAGAGTTTACCTATGCGAGTGCCTACCGAAGGGATTTCACCAGAGATAAGGATGTCCAGTTTTTCTCCAGACGTGGCGGAAACATACACTTGGGCATCCGTGGTTGAGTTGACAAATCCAGAAAACATAAGCGATCAGCGAAATACTTCAGGGACAGGTTTTCAGGAGCAACGTGTTTGTCTTACGTTTGCTAAGGACTCAAAGGTATGTCAAGTTTATCATGATCTTTTAGAACGAACGATTATTTTTCATGCGTTATAGCAGACACCATTGCCTGTATACATGAAAGATCTGGAAGAGCGAGTACCAAAGGAAGCAATTGAATGGATTACACGTAGCAAACGAGGTATTGTAGTGTTATTTATTAATAGTCTTGAGTGTAAAATTGTTGTGCAACAAGGGATTTCTATTGATCAACAAATTTTGTATCCTGTATGTGCATGTGAATGACCGGTCACTGTTACCTTTTCTCCAGTTCCACTTGAAGTACCAGGTTTAGCATTGACAGTTCTTCTTTCCCAGAAGTGGTGGGGCCAGTGCATGGAGTAAAAGATGCTCCTCGGACAACAACCTATTATCATGTTAGTGGATACAAGCAGACTCTTCGAGTTGTTTTTCCTGATGAAGCGTCTTTTCAAGCTTGCCCTAAAGAAGCTGAAATTGAAATAGACTCTAGACGTTTTGTCTTTAATATATACACTGGTATTTACTGTTTTTCTTCTTACGAAAGATGACACATCCGTGCTCAGTGTACATCTTCACATAGGCCACCCTCGAGGAAAGATCATACTGCTTCCCATGAAGGAGGACCAGTTGAACCTGGAGTTGGAATAGATATTGGACATGGTATTGCCCAGGATGTTAATATAACTCTTTCCGTGACTGAAATTTGTGAAACTCGACCTGTGGCTCCAGTTGAGGCTGTAGACCAAGAAGTGATAGAAAAGGCTGGTCAAATGATACAGTCACGCGCTACATCGGAGAAGGAGGCTAGTCCGAAAGCGGATTCTTTGGTTTCTGAAGTTCAACCAACAGTTGATGTTGGTACCTTAGATATTGTTAATTCACCGGAATGTTCGGGGAGTTTTCAGTGGTCTGTGGAGGGCTCAAGTGCATCTCTGACATCTAAACGATCCAATACTGATTCCAGTAGTGATGAGATGAAACGTAGCAAATATGAAAGTTATCTTCAACCGGAATTCATATCTGACGCAGATCTTTCTTTTCATTTGGAACCAGAACGCAAGGAGGAAATAAATAAATTATCTAGATATCGTCTTCTCCTAGAACTTCCTGCAATTTTTGTCAGGAAGATGACAGAATTGATCTAGACATTTTGATAAAAGTATTTGCGCCAAATAAAAAGGATCTTCCATTTACTGAAGGCTTCTATGAGGATTCCGATGAATTCTTAGATTCGTGGATTCCGCATTTTAATGCTGCTTTAAATTGGATTATAACGAAAAATTCTGTTCCAGACCTTTTGAAACCTATTATGAGGTATATTATAAATGCATTGAAGAGATGAAGGCTCATATAAAACATATAGTTTGGAACATCCGTTCAATGTTTGAGCAATCGTACTTGACGTTTTTTTTAACTGTTGGTTTCCCGTTTTTCATTTTTCCGGCGTTTAATGATATGTTCAGAGTGTTTAAAGATTATGACTTTTTAAGATTCAAACTGATGTAATTAATCCATGATTCTGCTATTGAGGCTTTTTGTTAATTTTTTGAATGCCTTTTTTTTTAGTTTAATATAACTCTATGATTATATATTCATTACATCAGGGGATTTACACCTGCAATATTTATCTCCACAAGAAATACAAACTACCAGATAAATTTTTGACTGACATTTACTTACTGTTGCCGTATCAAACATCTCCATTTACAGCGATCTCGACACACAACTCAGACTTCACTGAAATCTATCACACGACGTACACAAGATATTTTATACTTCATACTCATAATCTTTTTCTCAAGCAGACACTCCTGAATCTGATTCTCCCATTACTTCCTTGACCATCCTGTGTCTTTCCTTCCTGCCACTTAGGCTAAAAAGATTTTCTTAGTAAACATCTCATCACTCATTCTTTCAACATGGCCAAACCAGCGAAGCATTTTAGTCTCCACCTTGCTAACAACATTTTTCTTCACATTACATAACTGCAACACATCTTCGTTCCTCACACAATCAGAACGTGTCTTGCCACATACCCTCCGTAAGTAACACATTTCTCCAGCACACAAACGGCTCTTATGTTTCTTCTGTAGTACCCAAGTTTCGCTACCATACATCAGAGTAGGAAAGATTTCATTTTCATACTGAGCCATGCCGAACTCTTTTGAGAAATCATTCCTGTGAAAACCTCCCAAAGCAGCTATGACTTACAATTAATAATTCATTCGCCTATTAATTTCACCATCAAATTTGATTTCTCTGTCAAACATGCTTCTTAAATACACAAACTCATTCACCTTGTCAATCACTGTGCCACTTCGACTTATATTACATTCAGTAATAACAGTTCCTCGCTCAAAGACCATAACTCTGGTTTTTCCCTTATTTATACTCAGTTTGAATTTCGCGCAAACTTCGTACATCCGGGACAACATACTCTGCAACTCACATTTGCTCATTGCCAACAGGGCTTTGTGCACGTGAATCTGCGCACGTGAATATTACCAAGACATAGTATTGTCCATCTTTGTGTACTCTGCGCACGTGAATATTACCAAGACATAGTATTGTCCATCTTGGCATCACGCGTACATGCATCCATAAATATATATTAAACAGCCATGGGGACATTACACAACCTTGTCTGACTCCTGCACCAATAGAAAACCATTTTGATAAATCACCATTCACTCGTACACAAGCTCTACTGCCAGCATACATAGCATTTACTTGCAGTGCTTGGTAATTAACCGGAAAGTTCAATCAGCTCTATCCTATGGTAATAATTATAATAATAACAATGTTATTATTATTATTATTATTATATTTTATTTAATTTTTTAATATACAGCAATGGCATCTGTAGCATGGCCCACTTGTCAGTACGGACATAAAGTGAAGTAATGATACAGTCATTCATGGTTTAAAAATCGTCGTACATGTGGCACGTATCGAGAATTATTGCTTCTTGGAATTTGGGCCTTAGGTGTTGTAGACCTAAAGCATCAAGCTGAGCTACAAGAGTCTGAGGAATTATACCAGTTGCAGAGATAATCAATGGGCGTATGTGAACTGTTTTCAGCGTCCACATCTGTTTAATCTCCGCAAGCAGTTCCACGTACTTTTTTATTTTTGTTGCATAGGTATTCTGAATATTACGGTTCCACGGCACGGATTTCCGTTTTAGGGCGAAACGAAAACGGCGGTTAAAATATTTTTTTAAAATTAAGTTTTCTAATAGGGGGGAAAAGTTGCCTTTTCGGACCAGTATTGAGTCTGCAAAATTTTAAAGTTCTGTGAAAATATTTTGAGGTGCCGCAAGATCCTTAATAATGAGATGTTAAATAAAAAATCCAAAATTTTCAATAACTTTTTATTAACTATATTTTTTAATTTCATCATCATCATCATCATTGTCAACCATTATCAATCCACTGCTGGATGAAGGTCTCTCCAAGTTTCCTCCACAACGGTCTGTCTTGTGCCAGTCTCCTCCATGTCACTCCCGCATACTTTCGAATTTCATTCACCCATCTCCCATGTGGTCTTCTTCTGGGTCTTTTCCTGTCCCTTGGAATCCAATCTAAAATTTCGGCTGTCCATCGATGGTCTGTCCTTCTGGAAGTATGTCCAGCCTATTGCCATTTCAGGGATTTAACTCTGACCATGATGTCTTCCACTCTTGTCATTTTTCGGATCCACGAGTTCCTCTTCTTATCTCACCTGGTTACACCAAGCATGCACCTTTCCATGCTGCTTTGAGTCGTCCGCAGCCTTTGTATGGCTCTTTTCGTTAATGTCCACGTCCCTGCACCATACGTAAGCACTGGAAGGATGCATTGATCAAACACTTTTCTTTTAAGACATAATGGCATATTGCTCTTGAGGTTCGGTTTAGACGGTTTAAAACAGGTAATTTTGATGTTAGCGATCGAGAACGTAAAAGCGCCCACAGAAGATTTTTAAATGTAACCCCCATTAAATAATAGTTTGACAAATATAAACGCATATGGTTCATTTAAGCTTTTGCAAGTGGCCCATTTATTTGTGTATAATGAGTTTGTTAATATATCACATTTTTGTTATTTTTTATGTAATTTCAATGGATACAACTATTCTGTCCAAAACTGATATAAATACTATACTACCAGGTGTATGTGTTATAAAAGCAACATAAACTAGATATTAGACAATAGACATTCATTACACGATGAACTTTATCAATATATTAAGATAAATATTACAAACATTCGACAGTATATGTAAAAAAAAAGAATAATGCGCACTTTGTTTAAGAATTTCACTTGCATATATGTTACTTTACTTTTATATTGAAATGATTCTTAGTTTCAAATTTTGGCATCGATTTCCGAGATTCTATTTTCGCTTTAAAAAAAACCATCTCTTGCAGAGGCCCCACACATGGCTAAGGGCGATTCAGTAACTAACTTCACCATTTTTTCACCGGCTGAGGTGCGACACGGATGAGAGGGAAAGTCTACTGATGGAAGGCCTTCGTTAGATTGTGCTGTACTTGTTATCAATAGTTTTAGTTCTTCATCTCTAATATTCTTGGTCATTGGTAGCTCTGTTACTTAGATGGTATTCCAAGTGATCATATCAATATAGTCTTCGGCTTTGCAGTTAATAATTGGAATAAGAAATTTTCCACCCTCGCTTTTAGTTGTTGACGTAGGCCTAGCTCTCTCACATGCTTGCGTTGGTCAGTTATCAAGCACAGCACAAGGTTTCCAGGTGCTGCAAAGTAGCCATTTCTTTGAATTACTGGGTAAATTGCGTTCCGAAGATGTTCTGGAAGGTAACGGGGATACTTTGTAAGTTTCCATAAGTGCTTTGAACCATGAATACAAGACGGTTTCAGGTTTATGTGGAGCCAGAGAGGTGCATATATTTTTTATGAATGTATTCTGCCATTGTGCAAACATTTTCTGGTGGATTTTCTGTCCCCACACACAAACGAAGTATACCCTTGTAAGCCACCTTGAATGTGCAAGTTTTCCTGGTTTCTTCATACATAAATCATAATGGCACACACCACGAGAGATTGCCTGGCACGTTTCCAATAAATGTTCTTGGTCTGCGCACATGCTCATGTCATCACTAATTTCCAAGGCAGGTAGGTTATTTTCAATTGGAGCGAATTCAATTGCTGGTAGTTCCAAACAGTTGTCACGTTTCTTGCCTATTTCGCAACCAAACTCATTTGGCACTTTTTCCTTTTATCTTTCCATCCAAAACAAAAGAGGTGACGTAGGGCAGTGCATGAAAAAGACAAATCCCTCATTGTAGCCGCTTTCATTTTCTTTTTCTAATAAAGAGATGACACAATTAATAGCATCAGTGTCAATGACAGTTCCATCACATAGTAGTGATGTCTAAAAAACTGTTATTTTCATTATAAAACGCCACAAGGCTATCCTTAATATTCTTTCCAGAATACCGTTAATTTACATCTCCGACACTACCCCGCGTGGTTGTCATGTGACCGTAACTGGTCCACAGCATAACATATGTGACACCGAAGTTTGCCCAACAGTTAAACGCACTTGCATGTCGGTAGGTGAAAGATAGCAAGCGATACTGCATTCAATACGAATTTCATCAAGGAAAAAGTACTGCAAAAGCATATGTATCGATCTCTTCTGCTGCGGAGAAGAATATTGTATCGAAAAGCAAGTTTGAATTGTTGGTTTAGACTGTTTAAAGCAGGTACCTTTGATGTTAGAGATCGAGAACGTAGAGGCGCCCACAGAAGGTTGCACATGAAGAAATACAAGCATTGCTGGATGAAGATTATTCTCAGACGCAAAATAAATAGCTGAACAACTGAAGGTAGCTCAACAAACCGTTTTCAATCGTTTATGAGCAATGGGAAAGATTCAGAAGGAAAAAAATGGGTGCCACATGGCCTCAGCCAGAGGAACAAGGAGGAGCGTATCATGAAGTGTTTGAATCTGTTGAATAAACAACACAGAAAGTCTTTCCTGTGGAAGATCGTGACGGGTGAAGAAAAGTGGATATGGTACGACAATCGCAAACGCAAAAAAACACTGGGTAGACACTAGTGAAGTAACGACTTCCGCAACGAAACGCAATATTCACTCCAAGAAAGTTCTGCTGTGCATCTGGTGGGATATGAAGTGTGTGCTCTATTATGAACTATTGGAGCAGGGTTAAACTGTTACCACTGATCACTACAAGCAACAATTGCTGTGATTGAACGAGGGAATCTGTCGGAAACGTCCATTGACAGACAAAGGATTGCGTCTCGTGAAATTACTACATGAGAACGCTAAGCCTCATGTAGCGAAATCGGTCAAGGAAACGTTATCGACGCTTGGCTGGTAAGTCTTGGAGCACCCGGCGCATAATTCCGACATAGCCCCTTCAGACTATCATTTGTTCCGATCGATGCAACATGGTTTGTCTGCAGTACGGTTTCGCACATGTGACGAAGTGCAAAAATGGGTTGACGACTTCATCGCGTCACACAACGAAGTATTCTTCATGGCCGGAATCCGTCGGCTGCCCGACCGATAGCGGAAGGAGATAGATAATGACGGCGCATATTTTGATTCGTAAAGGTATTGTTTTTTTCTCTCAAATTACATATTGCGTTGTCTTAAAACTCTTTAAAACATAATTGTACACCTAATATATGTATATCTATCCTACTTTTTTTAAGAGCTTCAGGTTTTTTAAGCAATTTATGTAAGTTTTATTTTACACTTCTCAATATCGTGTTCGACGGTCTCTGCATTGTATTTTTGTCCTTCGTCTTAAACATAGTATGACAATAATGCGTTCTGATTGAATTAATGAAATACATAGTCAGATGAATGGAAGTTACAACCGAAGAATGGAAGTCACAAGTAACAATGAATGAAAGTTACAAGTAACAACGAATTAAAGTTACAAGTAACAACGAATGAAAGTTACAAGTAACAACGGATGAAAGTTACAAGTAACAACGAATGAAAAGTTACAACCACTTTCGAATGAGTGTTGAGCTGGCTTGGCTACATAAACTCTAGCAATAAGAGTTGAGCTTGACTACACGAAGAAAGTAAGCCTAATGATATCGATTACTTCACAAATAAGTGGCAGTGGGCCGGTGGAAAGGTATGTACAACAACCTTTTTTTGAAAAATGTTTTATTGAGTACCACGGGATTTATTCAATGACGTTTTGTGAAACTGAATGTAACGTGTTGAACAGAATGATATGGTATATTGCACCATAAATGTATTTAGTCATATTATTCACGTATGTTAGCGTATCTAGTACGTGATGTACTTTAATGCCAAAATCTAAGGTCTTTTCATGTAGTCGTAGCATCTGTCGCTGGGAAATTTTTTTCACGGAGTAGCAACGTTTATCGCATCGACTTTACTCTTTGGTCGAGCCGATTTCATGTGGTCTGTGTGTATAACCGTCGTCTTGTGGTGGAAGTAGGCAGGCGTTTTTGTTCAGCTGCATTTCGTCGACGATACCTACTAGCCAGTAAACTGATATCAGCTCGTATCTTGCTGTCGTTGACGTTAAGGGGCCCTTCACTGGTCTTCTGCATGCTGATTTGGCCTCCCAAAAACGCCTCCACAATTCACTGACGTTTTGAGATACTTCAACCGCTACTGCCATTATCTTTGTGTCTGGCGAACTATCAGCACAGCGATTGCCCTACAAGATGTCGATGCCGCCCCGATGGCGCAGTGGTCTAAGCGATGGTCTCTGATCATTCGTCCGTGAGGGGTCCGGGTTCGAATCCCGGTGAGGCATGGATGTTGTGTTTGTCTTACGGCACTGGCTCTCTCCTTTCCCTGGAACCAGTGACCCTAAATTAGGAACGGGCGACTGCTTATAGCCCATTGAGTTGCTCACGGTGGTCGTTAAACCTTCAATCAAAAAAAAAAAAAAAAAAAGATGTCGACTGAAAATCACTGAAACATCCTATAACTAAAACACACTTTCAAGTACAGCTTCTTCCTTATTGAGAACGACTCAAGGAGAACAATAATTATTGCCGCATTTCTTTGCACATCAGTAAAGTTTGTCATACTGCTCATTTTCATGTTCTGATACCCTTCATAATGTTGATATTTTCCGCTGAGACGTTGGCCTTTCTTCACAGGTGTGCAGCTTGTGGAGCATAAGCTGTATGTATAGCTGAACAATTTTGAAGTTGAGCTACAGATAAAGACAATATCTCCTCTTAAAGAAATGGTTTTATGCGAAATCGGAAAAAAATAAATGGAGGTTCTTTTAGAGTAGATTTCCTGTGAAACACTATACCAGACATCCCTCATAATTCTTGCCTGTACTCTTCGCCATTAATACAGCCTAACGTTTGCAATTTGATATGAAATTTCCCCGCTCAACAGTCTCAGAGCGTTTGCAGTTCGTTTGCTTTTATCTTTCTCAGTGGGTAAGAGACTGTGGTTAACTTGACTACCTTTCAGACAAGGCAGGACACCTTTAACCTACCAGGAATAAAAACAATTCTTTCCCTTTATCTATCGATTTTGTTTACCAGCCGTAATTCACTCAAAAGGCACATCTGACCGGAGACAATTATTGAATCATTTAAAAGGAAGCAGATTTTCCATTTTCGAAAAGAGAATGTGATAAATAGAATCCTGGAAAATTCCTTATCGAGTAGCCATCGAGACCGACATTTATTCGTAACTTTTCTCTTATAGAATTAGGTGCGTTTGTGTAAAAATTATATTTTAATCTCATGACATTTCTGAGACAGAACAAAGTTAAGAGCAGATTATAAAACGTCATCATGCAGTGAAAGAGAAAACAATTATGGGTTAGTAGTATGATAGAAACTATTATGATAAAATACCTGTTTTACTTTGGACAGGACCACATTTATCAGTGAAGCAATGTTCTAAATCAAAAGGCGGACTATGGGGATTTTTTGTAACTGTAACTGGATTTTCAGATCTCCAGGAATAGGTGACATCGTTTGTAGTGTAGCCATCTGAAAAACAAAATATGTGATTCACTGACGGATACATATTCAGAAGTCAAGTGTATATTTTACTGCGTTTTTCTCTTAAATTTCTCAAGCGTGGAAAGCTTACCAAGGTTAAGTGTGAATAATAACATCAGACAGTTCAGGCTATGAGATGAAAAGGAAAGTTGTGTTTAAGTTATGTAACTTTTCGACACTTCCTTAATTAATGCTAACGTAGCGAAACGGGAAGCAAACGTTTTCAATTCGTATGTACACTATCTACCAACAAGTAATTGGACACCCCTGCAATCGACGATATCTGCGGCCCTGATACACGTCACGGCCGCCGCCGTTAAATATCGTGTGGGAAAAAACAACGCAATCAGTCGCATGCAGGATGCCACGCAGTTCGGAGCTCTCTGATTTCGAGAAAGGCGTAATCGTCGGGTATCACAGAAATGGCCGATCCATACGTGACATATCCAGCTAGTTGAAGTACCCAAAATCGACAGTGGCCTACGTGATTGGCAAGTGGAAGATGAGAGGTGACTGTCGGAATGTGCCCCGACCCGGCAGACCCACAAAACTGGGAGTTAGAGACCGACGAGGGCTGGCCAGAGAAATTCGGAAGAACCGCACCAAATCGATAGGCCACATCGGCGAGGAGTTTCAACAGGCATCCGGGAGTGTTCATTCGATGAATACCATCCGTAAGGAAGCCCATCTGCTCGATTATCATGGACGTGCTGCCGCCCACAAGTCTTTGATCACCAAGTCCAATAGAGCTGCTCGGCTAACGTGGTGCAAAGAACGTCAACAGTGGACGGTTGAACAGTGAAAACAGGTTTTCTAGAGCGACGAATCAAGGTTCACCCTCTACCGTTCTGATGGAAGGGCCTGGGTTTGGCGTCTGCCTGGAGAACGCCTCTTGCCGGAATGTATTGTGCCAACTATGAAGTTCAGAGTCTGTAAAATTATGCTATGGGGGTGTTTCTCCTGATATGACACAGGACCCTTGGTCGCAATTCCTGGTAGACTCAACGCCGAGACCTACTGCACCATTTTGGATGACCATGCGCTTCCTACGTTGTGGCAGTTTTACGGGGTGGACCCATGTTACATTCAGGATGACAATGCCACCTGTCATATTGCGAGGTCCACCATGGCTTGGTATGGTGACAATGGGGTTAATCGAATGGACTGGTCTGCGCAGAGCCCAGACCTTAACCCTATCGAGCACCTTTGGAACGAATTGGAGCGTCGACTTAAGGGGTGCCCCCAAACGTCCGAAATCGGTGAAGGAACTGACCTGTCTTCTCCAAGCCGAGTGAAAGAAAATACCGCTAGCCGTCGTACAACGGCTGGTTGAGAGTATGCCCCGGAGGGTCGCAGCTGTAATCGCCGCTCGTGGAGGCTCCACCAACTATTGAAGGTGAATAAACTTCGTTTTCCTTTGCTATCACAGGTGTCCAATTACTTGTTAGTAGATAGTGTATGTAACTACACTTTAATCTAGTTTCATGCATTACACTGAAGTTTCACTGAATTAAAGGTAACAGAAGTAATGCAAATGCTTGGCTACTACTCTCGCGTTATCAAGCATGTCCTGACGAAACTGTGGTTAAATACAGCCATCGCCCACAGCTTCCCCAATAGGTATCGATTACAGGGCGTGAAGGGTAAGACGCGTGATTTGAATACCTTTGAGAGAGAGCAGATTGTTCGTGCTGCGGGATGAATCACTCCATCTTGGAAGTCTTCAGCACACTAGAGCTTCTCGTTCTACAGTGTCCAGAGAATTTTACGCATACGAAAATCCTGACAAAAGAACACGCTCCTGAATGAATCGCATAGGTTATAACGAAGTAAATTTCTCCGACATTTCTGTCCACGCCAGGATTCGAACCCGGATCCCCTCATTCCGGAATAAGTCACTCTACCAATTGAGCTACGCGGACGTTTGTTCTTACTACTATCTGCCTATATGTCGTGTGCGTCCTGCTGGCAGGTACGTCACATCTCCCCCCCGTAACAGGGCCGCAGGCATGGCCCACGGGTCAGCCGTGACCATGAATCGTTGCAGGCAGCCATCCACTGTAGAACGTGTACTTGAGAACTTCCAGTCAATCTGGTGTGTGGAATGCAACGTCACACATTTTTATTTTTCGAAGCGCTGGAGAAGGGATTCTCTGATTTTTCCTATCTCGCGGTGTGGAAATAACATCACACCATTGCGAGATTTTGAACGGTCGGGTCATCCGGATAGTTCGGGCGCTATTATAACGAAGTAAATTTCTCCGTCATTTCTGTCCACTTCTGTCCACGCCAGGATTCGAACCCGGATCCCCTCATTCCGGAATAAGTCACTCTACCAATTGAGCTATGCGGACGTTTGTTCTGACTACTATCTGCCTTTATGTCGCATGCGTCCTGCTGGCAGGTATGTCACAAAGTATACAGCCTCGACGGTTCGCGGTGTACGCTGTTTCGGTCGTGCTGTTCAAACGTATAGCCGCAAGACATTAATAAAAAATCCCCACCGACCTGGAAGCTGGATCAAGTCGCCATATCAGTGCAAGGACAATGCGATGTATTATGAAACGTCTAAGGTTCGGGAGCTGCCGGCCCACAAAAACTTCAGTGTTAAAGGCATGAAACTACGCTCAATACCTTGCCTGGAAAACACACACCAACCTGGGGCCACAGACGACTGGAAGCGAATAATTTAGAGTGATAAATCCTGATTAAACTGCATCGAGTCAACGAGAGAGTGTTGATATGGCGTAAACTTCATGTAGCGAAGGACCATTCATGTCAATTCGAAAGAGTGCAGGCTGATGGTGGCTCAATAATGATCTGGGATGTTTTCAGCTGAGATGCTTCGGGACTTTTGGTACAAGTACAAATGTCCTGAAGCATGTAGCTGAAAAAACCTTTTTCGAGCGAGAGACATATTTTTCTTAAAAAATTATTGCTCCATCGGAAAATAGTACACTCACGTCTACTTAAAGTTGTGCGCAACTGCGAGACGACTACATATGTGAATTAAAGGATAATCGTGGGTGACTCTGTACCTAAAGAGAAATGGATGATTTCGACGCTTAGTTGCTGAAAAAGTAGTAGTTGATGAAAAGTAGACGGTGTATGTTAAAGAAACCAAACCTAATCTATAAGTCTGGTTACGGTCGACGTGTAATACTCTTTGGGCATCCAAGACAGTTGATAATTCAGTAAATTTGTGCTTGGTGGTAGCATAGGTATATATGAAACAAATGCTTTATAAGACGAATGACAGTGCATTTGGGGCATGTTGTACGAACCTATGGCCCCTGTTGACAGCAATGGACACGGAAAACTGTTTCATGTTACCTTCCATAATTCGGCCATTCTCGATTGAATACGGATCGGTATGATCGGCAAATTCACTGCCCGATGACTGCTAATGCTGGAAATGCCCTGGACCGGAAAAAATCTGGTGACCTAATGACTAATGTGAAACAGCAGATAAGTGCCAGCACCATTCATGGATGTGTTGCGGAAGGTGGTATGAGAGCTTGACGCTTTTTCTTTCTAGTACAGTTTACTCGAACCAGAGGTGGGATGAAGTACAGCGGTGCTGCTGAAGAGATCAGTGGTACGACGAGTAACGAATTATCGTGTTCACAGATGCGACCTTCATCTGTCTGAGGTAGAGCAACGAATGCACACTCACGTGAGGAAGTTCCTTCACAAGAACGTACACGTCATGCATTTGTGACGGCACAGAGAAGCAGCTGCTGGGATCCAGGTGTGGGTTGCAATCACTTACTACATTCATTCATAGTCGTAGAAAGTAAGTCAATCATCCATTTGTATGCAGACGTCGTAATCCGTGCTATATACTTACCACTACTTCAGAGCCGGCTGAGCTCCAACTTGATGCACGATAATACCAAACCATTTACTGTACGCGTTCCTCAACAGTGCATTTAAGCCGTTAAAGTACCACCATAGCCAGTTGGTCTGTCTCCACTCGAGTATATTTCGGAGCCATTAAACCACCTCTGAGAAAATTCAATGCAGCGCACAAGCGTGACGGTGCCCATTTTCAACAAGAAAATCAGTAGAATACTTGACAGACAAATGATTTGGAACATTTTGGCTGGTTTCCTAACCCAATCAGTATCTACTTACATTGTCACGAGAGGCCACACTCCGTAATGATGACACCTTAATTCTCTTAAAATATTCATTCATCCGCCTCATTACTTGTAAATGTGATCATTTGTTTCCAAAATCCCTACCATTTAGGACATCAGTTTGCGCCGAACGCACGACAATCCTAGTTCCACGGAGCAATTTTCTTTTATCAGGAGTGAATGTTCTACATTTTAAATCTAAGGAAATATTTAAGTGAAATATGTAGAAACAATTTTGATGTATTGGACACTCATTATGATGGTAAGGAGTCTCACGAGAGGTTATCTGATTTCTTACCTGTTAGCACTCAAGACCACAATGGCTTGTGTTGATGCGGCGTGCCTAATGCGAATACACTGTTACCAACACTTTCTCCACTATGGTCGGCAGACATAGATGCGGCCATATTTTCGTCTGAATAGAAGAATAGTCATCATTTTTGTCTGAACAGAAGGGCGTTTCGTCCGAGAACACGATATTCTGTCATTCGTAACACCACTCCCTTCGTTCGATGTACCATTGACTCGCAAACCGTTGCTGCGGTGTCAAAGGTAATTTGATGGAAAATTGACAAATCTACATTTCAAACTGTAATAACCGGCCACGTAGTTTTACAACTGACATGGAGAATGCGTCACAGTTCGCCACTGTTAGTCCAACGCCGTTAATGATGGAAAACGGTCACTCAAAGACATCCTCATAAAATGACGGTTATTCCCGGACGTTTACTGTGTATGACGTCCAGAATCTTCTCTTCGTGTCCTACGTCGTTTTTGTGCCAAGCTTTTTCTGTCCTACGTCCTTTTTCGTGTTTTTTCTTCCTTTGTGCCCTACGTCCTTTTCCGTCCTTTTTTGTATCTTTATGTCCTACATCCTTTTCGTACCTACGTCCTCTTCGTGTCTTACGTCCTTTTTCGTACTACTCCCTTTGTGTCCTAACGTGCTTTTTCGTACCACGAAGAGGACGTCCTTTTGAACCTTTGTGTTCTACGTCCTTTTTTGTACCCTTGTGTCCTACGTCATTTTTTCGTACATTTGTGTCATACGTCCTTTTTCGTACCACTCCCTTTCTGTCCTGCGTCTTTTTTCCTCCTGTTTCTCACTTTGTATTTTACGTCCTTTTGCGTACCATGAAGAACACGTCCTTTTTCGTCCTTTTTCTCGCTTTGTGTCCTACGTCCTGTTTGTATTACGAAGAACACATCATTTTTCGTCCTTTTTCTCGCTTTGTGTCCTACGTCCTTTTCCGTCCCTTTCTTCCTTTGTGTCCTACGTCCTTTTTCGTACCGCTTCCTTTGTGTCCTACGTCCTTTTTCGCATCACGAAGAACACATCCTTTTTCGCGCTTTGTGTCCTACGTCTTTCTTCGTCCTGTTTCTCGCTTTGTGTCTTACGTCCTTTTTCGTACCACGAAGAACACGTACTTTTTCTCGCTTTGTGTCCTACGTCCGTTTTCGTCCTTTTTCTCCCTTTGTGTCCTACGTCCTTTTGCGTATCTACGTCCTCTTTGTGTCTTACGTCCTTTTTCGTTTCACGAAGAACACGTCCTTTTTTCGATTTGTGCCCTACGTCCTTTTTAATACCACAAATGTGCCCTACGTCCTTTTATGCCACCTCTGTCGAACTCGCTGATGTGGCTGTTTTGCACGACGACGAAGAATCCATAGCCACTGCTGCCCACGCGCTGACATGCCGACAGAGCCACGCCCCGCTTATAACAGAAAAATGGCCGGTTTCCAGTCTGTGACGTTACGCGATCTGATTTGCCTAGCCGCATTAGGCATGTATGTACATGTGACGCAGAAACGCTAATCATTTCTGCGATATTGTCTGAATAGCAAATACTTTAAAAATTAAAGTCATAGCTCTACTCCTTTTAAGTGTTCTCTTTTTCATGAACATGCGTGTATCAAAACCAAAATGTAAAATGCACCAAATTATGATTAATCTTCCTAAAATCTAGCATTTTGAGCCTAAATTTCCTTGTTTAGATTTGAGGAAAAAATGTTCACGTTTTAAGGAATTATTTTGCACTTACAGCTGGCAAAAATAGACGAACACTCCTGGCGATCAAACGGGTAGTCATGGAAATCCATCATGCATTTCACTACTGCTGTTAATCTGGAACAGAAAAGGAAGGTTTTGTAATCGCATTATTCTAATTGAAAAATATAACAAAAGTTATTACCAATTAATTTACGACTACAGAACGCAAAAAAAAAAAAAAAAGGAACCGTTAAATACAAATGCGTCAAATGTAATATTAAGCGTTTTATGAAATGGGATTATGTAGGAAACGGACGCATGTGTAATAATGGTAAGAGATTGTTATTAGTCCATGATAATTCTCTATGTGTTAAACTACTTAGAGAATTCAAATAACTTCGTCTTGGATATTCGGCAGCCAAATTATGCAATGCAATCTGAGCTTGGATTTCATACATAAGAAAATAATTATTTATCCGTGCTACATAATATCCCAACAAACGAAAGAGAAATATCGGAATTTATTTCATGAAATGTAACCAGTTAAATGATAAAAATATCGCTTACATAAATAAACTAACATTCTACAAGTTAATGGTAAGACTGTCGATTTTATTACTTTAGTAGTGCAGTGTACGCGACAATGAGGTTATGCGGTGGTGTTTACAAACCATTTTAGGAAAAGGCTTGTGCTCCCGGGGAAAACAAAATATTGCGCTCCATCTGTCTTTCTATCTTCTTTGCATATATACAGCGATGAGCCAATACATTATGTCCACCCATTGCCTAGAGAAATGAGCGCGCCTGTAGACCGAACCGTGGTGAAGGTGAAGTTCACATAGTAGTATATATACAACCTGAGGCCTGCCTCTCGGTTAGTAGAGTTTTCGTAGTCATAATAGGGAAAGCTGACGATTAATCGGACTTTGATATAGGACGAATGGTGATGGAACGGCGCCTCGGTACTACGATCTCGGAAACGGCGGGGCTTGTGTGTTATTCACGTGCCGCTGTAGTGAGTTCGTATCAAAAGTGGTGCACAAATAGACAAACGACGAGCCGTAGTCCAGCTGTGTGCCGCGCGCATCTCATTGATGCCAGAAAGCAGTGGAGACTGTCGCGCATTGTTCACAGCGATTGAAGGGCCCGAAGACCGAACCGGGGCCCCATCCCCATTGCACATCATCGCCAACAACGCATGAAGTGGGCCCAAGATCATCGAAATTGGACCGTTGATGCTTGGAAGAAAGTGCCTGGTCTAAGGATTCAAGATTCCTGGTGCATCACATAGACGGCCAAGCGTAGATATGCCGATTAGCAACGGAGGTTATGCCACCTAGATGCATTTTTGGGCGGAAACAGGCCGGGACGCGGTGTTATGCTGTGGGAGATGTTTTATTGTCACACTTTAGGACCCGTTATCCGAATAGCACACTCCCAGACAGCTGTCAGGTATCTGAGAATCTCAGAGTAAGAAACTTGCTGTTAATGCACGATGTTCAAACTAGCTGAATGGCTCCAGTTATAGGCAAATTTTATAACTAAAAGCACACACAAGTTAAAATATATTTACATGGTTAAAATTGCATAAGTACTTTCGTACTCGCTACGAGCACATCATCAGATGTAAGACCAAGTTGGAGTTCCAGAAACACATTTATATATGGGTGCCGTTGCCAAACGTTCTCCACGAGGAAAGAAATTCAAAAATGTTCACTTGCTTTAACGTAATATGAGAAAATAGAGGCCTATACAGTTCCCTTACTGATGGACAGAGTCTGTGATATTAGAAATAGGAACCGGAATCCAGGACAGTAAAGTTTTCCAGGCATGGAAAATATAGCTGGGTACTTCATCATTGCAACAAGTGTCCATTCGATGCAAAATGGGGAGACTCTCTGTAAGGAGCACTGTTTCCCTCGTTGTAGAGGTAGATAGAATGGAGACCTCTGTCCAAGATCAGTAATGTGTACCAGCTGAAGAAAGCCTGGCTATAGTAGTCGATGACAAGCCATTTTTTGCACTATATTGGTGTTCCTTATTTCTTGTTTGCAGTCTCCGTAGGGTTGAGCCGATATATATAAGGCCCTTGTCTTGAGGATCGACAGATTTCATAGTAATGGAATAGATGCCGCATTTGTCCCACAATTCAATACGGTCCCGATCATTTTTAATCAGGGAATAAATGTTCGATGTTTTTAACCCAAAACCGACACCGTGGCTGTGACAGATGTTCGATAAATTACCATTCACATGAGGGACGTGAGTCATCGATCCAATATATTTGAAATCCCTTCGTTCACGTGTCAGCGTAAAAAATGTTGAATTCTGGATTTTACGGTAGATTCCATGGACATCTGAATATGAAAATCCGTGCTTATAAGCAATGGTATATATCCTTTGAAGTTCCTCCTCACGGAAGGCCACAAAAGAGGAGTGAATAAATGCTCGACGAATAAGAAAGTATAAGGGTCTTATACCTAGTCGGGTGGGCGGAACCTCGTGGTATCAAGATAGGTATAGAGGAAGGCTTTCTGTAAACCGAATAACTCAGGTGCGGGGAGGTGGGGTTTCTACGAAGTTGGAAGTCTAAAAACGGAAGTGAATTGTCACATTCAACCTCCACGGTAAAGGATATAGAAGGGTAAACAGACGAGAACATAATTGCAAAAGAAAACAAATTTTCAACTGACAAATTTCAAAAGACCAAGACATCGTCAACATACCGAAGGTATAACAAAGGTGTAACCTGACAAAAGTCCAAAATGCGGTCTTCTATATCTTGAAGAAGAAGGTCAGCCAACAGAGGGGAGAGGGGAGACCCCATGGGGGCTCTCTCAAGTTGCATCGTTGTGGACGAAGTTCATCTATTCATTGCAGAGCATCGTTGTGGACCAAGTTCAACCATTCATTGCAGAGCATCGTTGTGGACCAAGTTCATCCTTTCATTGCAACTGTGTTCCCTGCTGGTGATGGCCATTACCAACAGAATAATGCGCCACGCATCACTGTAGGAATCGTCAAGGAGTGGTTCGAGGAATATGCTGATGACTTTCTGTTAATGCCCTGCCTTCCAAATTAACCTGGCATGAACCCAATCGAACATTTGTGGTTCGACTTGGAAAAGCGGAGTCGCGCTAAATCACTACCACCCCGAAATCTACGGGAACTGGAGGACCTTCTGCTGATATTATGGTACCAGACACCCCAGAATATCTATCGCCACCTCACCGAATCGATGCCTCGCAGAGTGGCTGCTGTTCTGCTGGCTAAACGGGGTCCTACAGCTTATTAGGTAGGTGGTCACAATGTAATGGATCATCTCATCGGTGTGCGTGTGTGTATATATTAACCATCCGCTGAATTTAACTCACGGGTTTGAATGTATATATCATCATTATCATCATCATCATCATCATTGTCAACCATTATCAATCCACTGCTGGACGAAGGTCTCCCCAAGTTTCCTCCACAACGGTCTGTCTTGTGCCAGTCTCCTCCATGTCACTCCCGCATACTTTCGAAATTCATCCACCCATCTTCCATGTGGTATTCTTCTGGGTCTTTTCCTGTCCCTTGGAATCCAATCTAAAATTTCGGCTGTACATCGATGGTCTGTTCTGGCAGTAGGTCCAGCCCATTGCCATTTCAGGGATTTAACTCTGATCATGATGTCTTCCACTCTTGTCATTTTTCGGATCCACGTGTTCCTCTTCTTATCTCTCCTGGTTACACCAAGCATGCACCTCTCCATGCTGCTTTGAGTTGTCTGCAGCCTTTGTATGTCTTTTTTAGCTAAGGTCCACGTCTCTGCACCATACGTAAGCACTGGAAGGATGCATTGATCAAACACTTTTCTTTTAAGACATAATGGCATTTTGCTCTTGAAAATTATGCTGTTTCTTCCAAAAGCTCTCCAGGCAGGTTTTGTACGCCGATTAATTTCTTCACCAATGTGACCCTCACTTGATATCTGCTGTCCAAGATAAACGTACGTGTCTGTTATCTCCAGCTTTTCTCCATCAATCGATAAATCTTCATTTCTTGTAAAAGCATTGTACATCACTTTTGTCTTCTGAAAGTTCATTTTTAACCCCACTTCTTTACTCTTGTCAGCAAGTTCCTGGATCATACTCTGTAGCTCTGATGGGGTAGTTGCAAAAATGACTATGTCATCAGCAAAACGAAGGTGGGTTAGATAATCTCCATTAATCTTTATCCCTTTGTTTTCCCAGTTCAGTAATTGAAAGACATTTTCCAATGTGGCATTAAAGAGCTTCGGAGATATGGTGTCACCTTGTCTCACTCCATTTCCAATTTTTATGTGTGTTGTATTTTCAAACAGCCGAATCTTTGCACTTGCATTTTCATAGATGTTATTAATAATATTAATGTATGCATCTTCAATACCGCAGGATTTCAGAGCCATTGCAACTGCTGATGGTTTCACCGAATCAAAGGCTTTTTCATAATCGATAAAAGCCATGCAGAATGGAAGTTCATATTCCCACGCTCTTTCAATTAGTTCTCTCAGTACGTGGATATGATCTATTGTGCTGTAGCCACTCCTGAATCCAGCTTGTTCTCTCGGTTGAGCCATGTCCAGTGTCACCTTCAAGCGGTGTGAAAGAACTTTAGTGAAGATTTTATAAACCACTGATAGGAGGCTGATAGGTCTGTAGTTCCTGAGATCCTCAATGTCACCTTTTTTATGTAGCAAGATCATTGTAGCGTATATATGCGCTGAATTTAAGTCTTCAAAAATCAGCTTTTAACATCAAGGAGATAAAAGAAAATCCAAACTCTTTCAGGTCTTACAGCATTTTTTTCGAAGTTATCAAAACGTACCCTCGTACTTCTGGCGTTTGTTGAAAAAAATGCCAAGGGTAGCGCCAAAGAGATGGAGCTTCTATTCAAGTGACTAATGATCACTGTAAAGGAATATTATGAGCTGATAATTTCATTTTTCGTCACGCACTGGAAACCTTTGTAGACTGGGACAAGAACACGGGGTTTTGAATGCCCAAGGATTTACCTTTCTAATTCAGAAGTTCAGAACTCGGTCCTTGATGAATTTGTTTTCTGCACTATTTTCCTTTACTGATGTTCTTTGCAAAGTTCTACAGACAAGAGGGACACATTTAAAAGTTGCTGAACTTACTAAACAACTGCAAAAATCAAAGGGAACGACTTCGGAAGAATTTTTCAAGATGCAAATGGACCCAAAGTGCATGATGATCCCACTGATAAACGATCCGGAGGGAAACAGCCAGGAGATTCACGTGACGAAGCTCTCTTCAGGACGATTTTCGACAATATTTTAATTCAAATAAAAAGACTGATTGCAGGCCCCCAGAAAACTGAATTTCTTCTCTTTATTGGACTGTGATATGTATGATGATCGAAGATTTTCCCAATTGTGCACTGAACTTTTTGAGAGCCATTACGGTTCCTGTTTTGATATTGTTCGGTTGAAAACTGAATTAGGTGTTTTGTATTGTTCCTTAGATTTCAAAAGAAAACCAGCATCTCAACTACTAAAATTCATGCAAACAAATTAATTAGATTTGGGAATGCCTGAAGTTTATAAACTGGAAAAGTTAATTGTAACTATCCCTGCAACAATGGCTGTAGCAGAGACATTTTCTGCAATGAAGATGATCAAAACTTACCGCCGCTGTAATCGAGGCCGAAAAAGACTGTCTTTCCTAGCTTTAATAACAATCGAAGAAATTTTGTCTGGACAATTAAAGAAACTGAACCAACATTTTATGATGATGTGACTAAAATCTTCGTTGAAATAATAGGTGAGCAGATTTTGTTTTTAGGTAAAAAAACAACAACAAAAAAAAACAACCATCTGTTTTTTAAGGATAATTCATAGCCTTTTGTTTTTCAAGTGCTTTTTAATTTCGATTTTTGTTGCTGTTATTTGCATTTTGATTATTAACATATTTATTTCCTAATCCTGCATGATAATCTTGTATGTACGTATTGCAATAGTGTACGAGTTATACTTTATTTTACACTTTCTGCCCACCAATAGAGGATGCCTAGATTTGTGATATGGGATTCGCTACTCAAAGCTGGGCATTATTTAAAGAGGATAATGCTTCCTATCTTTGCTGTAGCGAATGGCATGCAGTGAAAAAAAAAACAAATTTCTCAATAGGTGTTCAGAAGGGAAGATACAGCTGCAAATAGAAATACAACAATACCACGCAGCGACAGAACTGTGAACTACAAAATACCTCAAATGCAAACCTAAAGTGTTCCACGAGGTAAATGGAATGCAGTTTATTTATTTTCAAATCGTACATTTACAAACGGACGTATGCAGATCAAACATGTTTGCGCCCTGGCGGCAAAATTTTGCATTATTCGGAGAAGAATACCACACACAAAGAATTTTCATAATTACTCGTATCTGACGAAAATCATTTTTCTCAGTTCGGTCTTTAATCCCGCAAATATTGCTGCAAACGTAAACCTGAAATTACGCCATCTGATGGCAGACTCGTGCGTTAAGAAAAATTTGGAATTATATGAGAAACAATTCGCGTAGAAACGGTGTCCAACAAAGAAACAATTTTTCAAATCGGACTCTTCGAAATAGAGATATCGACAAAATTCAGATATGCATCCACACCGCCTAGTGCGAAACTATGCACTATTTTAAGCAAGAGGCATTCTCAAAAAGGCTTTCTGAGGCGAGAGGTACCGTAATACACACAAAAAAAATTTAATCTAGTTTTCAGAAGCTCAGATAATAATATTTTACTTCTGCTTCTCAATACATCAGAAGCAGCAGTAAATATTTACGCTTCTTGGTGGCTAAACCATTCTTTACCAAAAATCAGAAATTAAATGCAAAACAATTCCCATTGGGTGCGTATTTGATGCAGGTAGGGTTTTTCATCGGACCTTTAGAAACAGAGATATCGAGGAAATCACAATTTAACTTTACTCCCTCTAGCGTAAATCTATGCATTTACTTGAAATAAAGACAGTACCTAAAATAGAGTTTGATATGAATGGTATCGAAAGGAACACGAACGTTTTCAATCCGATATTAGAATCAAATATATGGAATAAAATGTATTTTCAATTCATTATCGTCTGCATTTACGCCTTCTAGCAGCGAAGTTGTGCATCGGGAAAAATTGGAATGCAAGGATCATCATTCTTATATGTCAAACTTCTTAATGCAAAAAAAATATTTCAAATCGGACTAATAATTTCAGAGATATGGTGTCCACAGACATATGGACAAATTGTAAGGAAAAATAAGATATGTAGATTATTTTTTTAATTATTTATATGCAGCTGAGGAAATATCGAATGCAAATTACATTAGTCAGTCCCAAGATTTCACCGTACCTTTTTTTTTTTTTTTTTTTTTGTAGAATCGGTAGAAAAGAGTTGTCAATGGTTCCCTTTTTTTTGAAAACCCCTCTTCCCTCAAAAAGTGCATAGTGACTCTAAATCGCATTGATTCATGTATTGTAAAAAAATATCTCGTTGATAGCAAACAACTACGTTCACTTTTCCCTGCTTTTGCCAGATAGCAAAAAAGTGTTGAAATAGTAAAAGACATTTTCGGTAACTTGGAATTCTGCAGTTGAAAATGTTAAAATATTATGGTAATTCATGCGCAGAGGCACAAACAATATTTTTTTCTTTTCTGTTCTTTCTTTCTTTCTTTTTATTTCTTCTTTAAATATAAATGAAAAAAAAAAACACCTGATCATATTTTACAATAAAAATTTAGTAATATTCTTAGAATTTATTGTTTAAGGAAAAAGAAAATTCCCAAATCATATTTTTTCAGCATACGCATAACATAATAATGACACACTGCTGCCTACTATATTGGAACTCTCATTTTTTAGGCTTAGATGAAGAACTCAACTGGTTTGAAAATCTGAAATGATCATTTTAGGTTCACAAGGGTAACCTGAAAGTTAAATTTTATACAATAGGATTCTAAATGAAAAATTCTGTATGTCGTTTATGAACGAAGAAGTAGAACCAACATTCTTCATATAACGTTTTCCTGTTTCTAAAGAGTAGCTGAAACAATTTTAATCGTGTTACGTAACGCATCTCTGGCGATATCCCAGAATGATTTGGATGAGAGGACGTCGGACCTGGAGCTGTGAAAAATGAAAAATCAGTGTTTGTTGCTATGACAATAAAGCTAAGTGGTACACGCGTGAGCTATGTCGACTGGCTGTTTCCACTACGCCAAAAAAATGGGAAAACCGTTCAAACGATCAGACAAAAAAAATTATATTGTTTTAGAGAATTATCGAAATATTCTCATCAAATTTAAATTGAAAATTCGTGATTGAATTATTCTCCTGGTGGAAAACTACAGGGATACGAACTGATAACTGAAACAAACTCATATAAAAATCGATTCGTATGAAAATCGTGGATTCTTTTAAAGCCAATACTTCAACAGGCCAAAACATTATTAATAGGCACTTCGGGTATTTCGTAACATCTCTTTCAGCAAAAATGTCTGATATCTTCCATGACCCAAGTGAATGATTCGTTGAGTTGCCCTTTAAATGTGAAAGCTTTTTATGTCACTTATGCTGCACGAAATTTGCAAAGTCAGTATGGCATCCACGGCGATAACGGTTCTTCCGAGACTTTTGTAATAAGATGAATTAAATTCGAAGATAACTGTACAGAATGTTCTATCGTGGTTACCATTTGGAAAACTCTAAATTTGCATGCTCAATTAAACAATGAAATTAATTATAAATGCATTAAATACATCTTAAATTGACAGTAAATTCTGCTGTTAATTACAAAATTTTCGTTAAAAAACCCAGCACTGTTGCATTTATATTAGTTGAACTAGAAAGGCATAAATGTGTTAAGCATATGCGTAGGTTAAACACTTTCTGGAAAGCATCAAAATAATGAATATTAATTTAATTGAAGTGTTTGTTGAATTTGGTTTCCTTTCATTTGCATAGGACTGAAAACATACACAAGTCGAAAATGAAATAGTAATAGTAAGTACACTAATAAATGTTTTAAATACTGCATGAAAATTTAAGTATACACTCCAGCATGTGAAGGTCTAGATTCGTACAAACAGTTTTACGTTTGTATGATATTGTCTGTACCAGTAAACGTAATGAGAAAGTTCATTTTCCAGCATATATGAATATCACTGATCATGCAACCGTGAAATGCTTAACATAAACCTGCTGTATCTGCTTACACACAGCGAATGATGCAGTTCCTTTTTTCAAAGAAACAGATAAAATGCCCCAGCGTTTTCTTATTTAACTTCCTATGGAGATATCGAAATGTCTATTGGGTAGTTGCAAATAATAATGAGCAATTTTATGTAGGTCCACTGTTTTCAATAAAAACGCAACAAGGGCTTTCAGTGTCTTTGCCATTTTTCACTGATCAATCATTTTCTTATAAAGAAAAGCTCTTTTAAGGGCTAAACCTTTTCTGTTATTCCAACATTTCCTATTTATTCATCACATACATATAGGATAATTGTGTGTGTGTGTGTGTAACGAATTGTTCAACTTAACCTCTGTAAGATTTTTCTACTGCTAAGGTTTTGCCTTTTCCTTGTCCTCAAGAGTATTATTATGTAATTGTCAAATTTATGTCAAAAACCCTGATATTGTTTCTCCAAGTTTATAATATATGAATTGTATTTTGCCGAGCACATGGAAAGTTGAGAAATGTGGCACATATGCTGAAACTAAAATAATAACAAGAAACAATTAAGAAATTATTAACACATTTTTTTCTTTATTATTAAATTCAATAAACATATTTTTTAAATTCAATAAGTAAAAAAAATGTCGTAGAGATGTTATTGTTTTTTAAAATATTACCTACCTTTTGGTATATTGAATATATTTACTTTTGACACTGTTATATGTTTTCGAAGAAACTACTATTTCAGAACCCTTCCTACCTTTCTGTTCTACTTTATCACCACAGCTAATCAGGTGTAGTAAAATTTTGACAAAACCCATGGCCATCTCATTACAGGTGGATCATGGAGATTCCTTGTAAAAATACAGAAAACTTGCTTCTGTAATTGTAAACTGTGTAGTTCATCGATGGGAAGTTACTACTGGCCATTATTTTTTATTATACACGGTTGATTATTGTGACCACCAACTAATATCCAGGGTAACCGCTGTGTGCATCGCAGAGAGCAGCTAGACGGGCTTGAAGTGACTCAATAAGGTGCTGGAAAGTGCTCGCAGGTATATGGTGCCGTACTGACTGCAGTGCATCTGACAGCTGCTGCAGGGTGCGTGGTGGATGACCCATAGAGCGGACTACACAATCCAGGTGGTCCCACGGATACTTAAATGGGTTTAAGTTTGGGTAACTAGAGGGCCAGTGAAGTACTTTGAAATTTTCATCGTGCTCTTCCAACCACTCTCGGGCATTTCTAGCTGTGTGACACGTCGCATTGCCGTGCTGGAAAATGCCCCCCCACCGCAGGGAAGACAATCAGCAAGTATGAGTATACGTGGTCTACAAGAATGGATTCATACCTAATTCGGTGCATAGTAGTGCCTTCCGCAGGTATGCGTGGATCCAGAGAATACCACGGAAACATTCCCCAGACCGTAACACTGCCCACACCAGCTTGTGTTCTGACAGCAATGTTTGAAGAGTGTTTGTTCTCCGATGTTTCTCGCCTTATGTGCCAATGTCCATCCGTTCGATGAAGCAAAAAACATGACTCAACAAAGAAGGCAATCCTTTGCCAACCAGCGGAGGTCCAATTTCGATACTACCGTGCAAATGTAGACCTCTTCTGCCCTTGCACCTTCGTTAGCATAAGTGCAGTGTCCATCCGTCTGCCTCGGAGCCCCATACGCAGCAGGGTTCGCAGAACTGTTGTTTTAGACACACTTCCCGTAGCCTCCTGGTTCATTCGGGTAGTGAGTTGCATCACTGTAGCGTGTCGATCGGCTCTCACGCACCTTCGCAGCCGATGTTCACTTCTCACATCAATGACACGTGGTGCTGCGTTGTTACTACGTCGCTCATTCGCAATGGTGCCACTTCTTCAATCACAATGCACTATAACCAGAGCTGCACGCGAACAGTTCACAAACTGTACTGTTTCAGAAATACTGCCACCATTGGTCCGAAAGCCGATAATCATCCCTTTTTGCAAATCTGATGAATCGCTCCTTTTATCCATGACAGCAACGAGTGATATATTTTCAGAAGGCCTAAAGCACACCTTATATACACTTCAAACCAGCTCATGACACGTGCCATCTTTCATTGATTACGTGCTATTAGAGTCAAAAGTAGGAGGTGTTCACAATAATGTGACTCGACTGTGTATATCTTATGACAATGTTTTATGAATCTTACGATCATAAATGTATTACGTATCGTATCAGTCACTTCTGACGCAACTTACCTGGTACTATAAAGTACTCTACCACTTGGGTACACCCTGATAAGGATATTTGGTTTTAGCACATCGTGATAATGAGCTTTCCGTTCATTTCCAATAAATGTATCTGGAGTCCAAATCCTGTTTATGTTAGTCAAGGTAACATAATCGTTTTCACTACCTTCAAATTTTAATCTGTCGTCTTGCCACTCCTGACGAAATGTCAACTGTAGTTTAACGTCCTAAACAACAGAAAGGAAAGTTGAAATGTTATGTCTTTTCACAAATAAATATTTTTAAAATGTAAAATTATTAGATCAGCATAAGAGGGTCGTCCGTTTTCTAAAAGAAACACTAAAACGTTTTTAAAGTTTAATATGAGGTACTAGCAGTTATGCCAGTTCTCCAAAAGGCGAATCTACAGTTTTTTGAACATAAAATCAAAGAAAGGAAAAATAATTAAGGGAAAGAACAGTTATTTAAGATCCATCTCTGTTCCACGATTTAAAACAGGGTGGTGACGTTAATGCATACGGTTTTACATAAAACGGATCAGGCTTTGGCGCCCCTTAATTTTAAATCAAAGTTTCAAGGAATATTTACAGCATTTCAACGTTTCTGGCGTAATTATCTTTAAACCTATCAGCATTTTCCACTAAGCCGCCTTTTTGAACTGTTTGGTTTTTAGACTTTTTTAGGTATCCGGACCTTAAGGACTATCGGCATGCCAATTTTCAGATCTCAAGGTTATTGAGAAGTGGTCGAACAATTCGCAAAAAATTCAAACAGAGAATGTTCCATAGCCGCCATTTTGATTGCTTTCTTTCCAGACTCTTCTAGGTATTCGGACCTTAATACCTATCAAGATGACAATTTTCAAATCTCCAGGTCATGTAGAAATGGTCGAAAAATTCGCGAAAATTTCAAGCAGAGAAATGTTCCAGAGCCACCATTTTTTTATGCTGGCGGAAAACACCGAACTTTAAAAACTTCGCTACGCCATTATGCATTGCGTCATTACCAGTTTAAGTGTAGTCTGTCCTTTCACCAATGAGAAGAGAGTGCCAAAAATCTCTGCGTCACCATAGCAGCAGGTCACGGGACCAGAACTTTCCTGTGTGGTTACCGTTGAAGACAGAGGAAGCCGTTCTTTCCTTTTCTTTGCGTCTTTAAAAAATGCTTAAAAATCAGAAAATGATTTTTTCTTAACTTTATTTAAAGAGGGATGATAGTGGTGAGTTTATGCTGAAAAAATTGCAATACGTTATGATTTATAATTTGCCACATATCCGTTTTTTGAAATGGATCTCATCGCGAAATAAAGAATTTTGTGAAATTTAAAAATTTAATTTCTCGTAAATTAAATCGAAATTCTAAAAATGGGCGACGCGGTGCAAATATTCGGGCATGGCGCTACACACCTACAAAATTTCGTGGTTCTGTTGCTGTTAGTGTGTCCGGAACGCGAACTGATAGCACTGTTTTGCTTACCTAAACTTTGAAATACAATTTTGCTCTTGAAGTTTCGCCTGAATCGAAAAACGGTTTGTTTCAGCTTGTTCTCCGAACAATTCTCGATAAACAATGTAAATTCTATATTTTTGTATTCAATACTTTTTCCACTGCGAGCTAGGAAAGCGCGAGAGTAGCGGAATTTCCAAAACTTCGGCGGCAGTTACTTCTTTTCAGAATAGAAAGATATTTTATTTAAACTTCGCGTGTTTTTGATTTCAACCAGGTTCTAAGACTTATGTTATCGCTTTTTACCAACTATTTCTCTTTTTATGCAAACCACCTAACATTTGCGCTTTACGTTTATTAAAATGGCACTCTAGTGCCACTTTAAAAAATGTATAGCATATGTCCAACGATCTTCATAATGGCCGTTGTTTCGCTTCATGAATGAATTCCTGAATATTGATGTGCACTGATGCTCCCGCGTAGAAAACTAATTTCCTCGGTAAGCTAACGTGGTAAACACCTATTGCTGATCGTAGCAACGTTTCTCGCATGCAACATTCGAAAAAGTCTCTGATTGGTACCGGAAGTAAACCATTTTTCTCTGAACAATGATTAAGTTCATTGAACTGTATTAGTGGGGAATTCCAATGGTGTGAATTATGGAAGTCAGATTAAAAGAACTTTCATGAAAAAATGTGTGTAATTACTAGCTACAAAGCAGCTTTCTTAGCATTTTGCATTTTCCCATAATTCATCTATCTTGTGTCAACTTTATTCCTGTCCCTCTGTATTTGCCAAGTGAATTTCGAGTAATACAGAACAAAAATTTTATTTTCATACTTTCAAATTTCTGTTCCATCACATGGTATTTAATTTATTTGGGCATTTATTTTACCCTTTGATGTTCTGTTCTTTCTTTATTGTTTTCGTTAGTCCTCAAATCTCTTTTTAAACCACTTTATTACGATGTTAACGCCGTGTGAGGTTTGTAGTATTTTTTTCTCCGTGTTCGGTTAAAAGTCCTGAAGTTTAGATTGGCACATGTTGTGTGTAGCATGTGCCAATCTATACTGTACATCATGTGTTTATATAAGGATTATACATAAGTCCGTGATGATTCGTTTGCCGAAATTCACATATTAGTTAGTCCTCATATTCGAACATAAGAATGTGGCTGAAAACAAACAAATCTTCGGCATTTAAAAGTTCCAAGGATTTAAATTGACAGGAATGAAACTCCCTGCACGCTTTGAAGAAATTTGCGGCTGGCTAACAAAATCGATGACGTTTTATATTAAAAAAAATAATGCTTAATTTTTTCATAACAAGTGGAATTATCAGTCATCCTTGTTCGATAAGAGTCTTTATGTAACGAACAATCTTAAGCGGCTGTTCAAGGTTTAAAGCTCTTTTGGGGTAGAATTACTTTACGGTATATATTTCCCCGTAACTTCTATTCAAGGCCGTATTAAAAGTATTTGAATATTAAAAATAATATAAAATTATAATAGAAATTAGGCTAAAATAGGAGAAAAATTGAAATTCGCTGATGTATTGGATATTCGCAATATTACAGAAAAAACCCTAAAATTCGCGAAAGAAACCCCGCGGAAATTCGCTCCGCGAAACAAATACTGGTCTACTTATTGCCCATCGAATTGCTCAAGGTGGTCGTTCAGTACCCAAACAAATAAAAAATAATTAGTACAAAATAACTGCTTACCACGAGAACGAGATATACGAAATTTAGTATATATGTAATATGTTTCATCGTTACGATTGGACGCGTTGCAAAGATTTATATATACTAACAAGCCCAATTAGCACCCTGATTTAAAATAATTGTATAAGCGTTTTTCTTGGGAATATTCTTCTTGCAAACAATAGTTCAAAAACGTATTTCAGTCTGTTTTTACGGTTTAGCTGATGATGCGTTTTTTTTTCATTCTGAGATTTATGCTTTTCTTGAATGATAAGTCTTATTTATTTAATAAACATAAATTTACAATTATTCACATGTACGGTAAAAAAGGTTGGACATGTATTATTCGGGAATTGAAATCATGCTGGAATATGATGATCTGCTTCAGTAATATATTGACAATGATACAGTCCTGAAACCCAGTTTGCATGCATTCATTCTGCATCAATGAAAACAAATATCTTGTAATCAAATTTACATAAAAAAAAACTGCCGAAACAAATAAAGAAGGAAATAAGAAATATGAAGCCGAATTTTTAGTCGTAATTAGCACTTTTTTTGAAGCATTTCCGACGCGAATAAAATTTATCAAAAAACAGTGGAACCAGTTTGAAGAAAAAAATTGACCGGATTTCTACAATCGATAGAAATCCAAAAATAGAAATAGCTACTTACCTCCACCATCGGCTAAAAGATGTATGTTACGAAGATTAACAAACGGCGCACGAACATTTTCTCATAGCAGAAGGAAGGTATCAGTGATGAAGAGTTTCCAAATCGAACAGTTAAAAGATGAAATTCAGAAAGAAATACAATATAACTCTACGCTATCTAACGGAAGAATTTCGTATAGTGAGGAAACTTGAAAACGAAAAGTATTCTTCACAGCAAAACCTATGGCTAAGAAAAAAGAACTTTTCAAATACTTCTCCCGGAAGCGGAGATAACGAGAAAAGGTTTTGTCATTTACGTCCCCTAGCGGAGAAGCTGTGCATTATTTAAAGATGATAATGTTCCCCATCTTTATTTAGCGAATGGCACCCAGTGAAAAAAAAAATTCTCAATAGGGTTTTAGGAAAGGCGACACAGCTGCAAACAAAAAAGTACACAAACTCAACCTAGCGGCAGAACTGTAAACTACAAAATCCTCAAATACCAACCAACAGTGTTACGCAAGATACAGAGTACCCGGTATCAAAAGAATATTTTAAACCTGCAAAGATATTGAGAACAGCAGGTTAGAAATTCGCTCCCCTTAGCGGGAAATTGCGCGTTATTTTTGGAAGAAAACAAACACAAAGAATTTTCATGGTTAGTAGTATCTCACCGAAAAAATAATCTTTTCAATCGGATATTTGGCCCTGCAGATATTGCGGTAAGCGGAAACGTGAAATTACGCCCTCTGGTGGCGTACTTGTGTATTAAGAAACATTTGAATGTATATGAGGAGTCTTTCGTACGAGAAACACTCTCCGACAGAGAAATGGTTTTTAAATTCGACCGTGAGAAGCAGAAATATCGACAGAAATTTGATATGAGTCTACACACCCTGGCGGGAAAAATATGTACTACTTTAAATAGGAGGTATTCTTAAAAAGTTTTCCGAGGTGAAGATATCGACCCAAGAAAGAATTTTTTCAAACGAGTTTTCAGAAGTTAAGACTTTGCTGCAAATACATCAGGAACAGAAACACTTATACATACTGTTGGCCAAACTATTCTTTACCAAAAGTCAGAAATTATATTTAAAAGATTTATCATCAAGAGTTGTATCCGATGCAGGAAAATATTTCAAATGGGACTTTTACAATCGGAGATATAGGGGGAAAACGCAAATTAACTTTACGCTCCCTAGCGGAAAATCTATGCATTATTTGAAAAATGGACTGTATAAAAAATTGCGTTCGATATAAATGGCATCGAAAGGAAAAATCATTAATAGAATATTTAGAAGTAATTATGTGGAATAAATGCATTTTTAATTCGATATCATCTGCATTCATGCCCTCTCACTGACGAAATTGTGCACTGAAAAAAAAAACGGGATGCAAGGATAATCTTTCTCACATTACAAGCAAGTAACTACTAGACCGATTCGAAAAGAAGCTTTCAAATCGGTCTAATAGTTGCTGAGATGTGGTATCCACAGACGGATAGAAGGACACTTTGGTAACATAAGCACGATCTCTGTTTTACAAAAAGATGTGCTGAAAAAGGATTCGCAAACACTGATATCTAATATTTTAAACTGAAGCAAAAATTACCTGAAGGAAGTTATCCAATTCTACCACGTCTTTCAGATAAAAATTCACTTCAATATTAACAGCTGAAAAAAATAAAATAACTTTAGGTAAAGAAAAATATTTCACCATAAGCAGACAGTTTTAAACAGGTGTCATAATACTTGTAGTTTAACCGTCAGTAGAAGCGATATATAAAATATAAAGTTAGCACCTGAAAATCGATGTAATATAAAAAATATAATAAAAATATAAAGTTAGCACCTGAAAATCGATGTAAAACTTCGCCATTGTGGTGCATAATATCGAAGAAATTTTAGGAAATGATAAACGCATTCGAAAGAAACACCAGTGTACTTTTCACGAACGGTGTAAATTGTTTTACCAACACATCGGATTAGTGTTGAATATGATATATCAAGAAAGCAACGTGAAGTATGGGTAATTTAACAGCAAAGTCGAACTGTTTTATATTACACAAATAATGCGCCGAGGAAGTTGGTAACAGGTTGTCAGACTTTCGGGTTAAAGACTGCTTGACCTAATCTCAGACTTTCCGATTAAGTACTGCTTGACCCAATCTCTCCGAGACTTGTGAAAACACAAGTTTGTCCGCGACGGGAATCGAAACCGTGTCACCGGAGTAAGTCGCTCTCCCAGCTGAGCTGCGCGGACAGAATGTCTCGCTGCAGATTTGTCGTCTGAACACTAGTTTTCACCTCTGTAGTACCTAACAGACTGCTGGACCTAATCTCAGACTTTCCGATTAAGTACTGCTTGACCTAATCTCAGTAATTCCGATTTAGGACTACTTGACCTAATAACGCAATTTGGACAATTGTTTTCATTTGAAACAATTCCAAGAATTATCTTGAAATTTGAAAATATTCCGGGTTGTCCTGCTTGATGTGGTTGGTGTCTCTATTTGCGAATTTGGTGCTAATTGAATGTTAACTCTTTCTATAGGATTCTCAGCAAGAGTGGATCAGATTCGCACGTTTACGTTTTACCGCAGATTTTGGAAACTTCACATGTCTTTGTGGAGATTATTTAGTTGCTTGAGAAATAAAACAATCTGTACGTTTTCTTTAGATATCCCTTTTATAATTCAGAAGAAACATGCACAGTAACTCACTTTGAATTTCTTGAATGATGAATTAAACATAGCTTTTGCAAAACGAAACAAAACAATGAAAACCTCAAATGGTTCAGAGCCCTTCCAAATGCCACTCGCTGAGTCTCTTGGAAGGGCTGAAAAATAGAAAAGAATAGTAATGAAAACAGGGTGCCCTGATAGGATAGATCCTAAAAAAATAGAACGGAAAAAATAGAGGTTTAGAATTACACGGTTTCCCGTTAAGAATGTGAACTTGTAAACTGCATTACCTAATATACCTGAAGTCTTACACTTAAATATAAGCTGAAATTACACACTGTATTTATTCGTCCCGATCTTTAAAGATAAGCTGATATTATCATCATCATCATCATTGTCAACCATTATCAATCCACTGCTGGACGAAGGTCTCCCCAAGTTTCCTCCACAACGGTCTGTCTTGTGCCAGTCTCTTCCATGTCACTCCCACATACTTTCGAATTTCATCCACCCATCTTCCATGTGGTCTTATTCTGGGTCTTTTCCTGTCCCTTGGAATCCAATCTAAAATTTCGGCTGTCCATCGATGGTCTGTTCTTCTGGCAGTATGTCCAGCCCATTGCCATTTCAGGGATTTAACTCTGATCATGATGTCCTCTACTCTTGTCATTTTTCGGATCCACGTGTTCCTCTTCTTATCTCTCCTGGTTACACCAAGCATGCACCTCTCCATGCTCCTTTGAGTTGTCTGCAGCCTTTGTATGTCTCTTTTAGCTAAGGTCCACGTCTCTGCACCATACGTAAGCACTGGAAGGATGCATTGATCAAACACTTTTCTTTTAAGACATAATGGCATATTGCTCTTGAAAATTATGCTGTTTCTTCCAAAAACTCTCCAGGCAAGTTTTGTACGCCGATTAATTTCTTCACCAATGTGACCCTCACTTGATATCTGCTGTCCAAGATAAACGTAAGTGTCTGTTATCTCCAGCTTTTCTCCATCAATCGATAAATCTTCATTTCTTGTAAAAGCATTGTACATCACTTTTGTCTTCTGAAAGTTCATTTTTAATCCCACTTCTTTACTCTTGTCAGCAAGTTCCTGGATCTTACTCTGTAGCTCTGATGGAGTAGTTGCAAAAATGACTATGTCATCAGCAAAACGAAGGTGGGTTAGATAATCTCCATTAATCTTTATCCCTTTGTTTTCCCAGTTCAGTGATTGAAAGACATTTTCCAATGTGGCATTAAAGAGCTTCGGAGATATGGTGTCACCTTGTCTCACTCCTTTTCCAATTTTTATGTGTGTTGTATTTTCAAATAGCCGAATCTTTGCACTTGCATTTTCATAGATGTTATTAATAATATTAATGTATGCATCTTCAATACCGCATGATTTCAGAGCCATTGTAACTGCTGATGGTTTCACCGAATCAAAGGCTTTTTCATAATCGATAAAAGCCATGCACAATGGAAGTTCATATTCCCTGATATTATATACTGTACTTATTAGTCTCGATCTTTAAAAATAAGCTAAAATTATATACTGTATGTATTAGGGTCGATCTTTAAAAATAAGCTGAAATTATATACGGTATTTATTAGTTTTGATCTTTAAAAATAATCAGAAATTGTGTATTGTATTTATCAGTCTTGAATTTTTGTTAAATCTGTTTTCATCGAGAAATCTTGGAACAGTGTTGAACAGTAACGCATCTGCTATTGAACAGGGGCGATGAAGCGTTTGTTCGCTGATATACCTTCAGCTCCTTCCACAATATCTATGTTTCTACAGCCTGCCTTGTGGTATCACTCTAATTGGTTTTTAAATTATCATCTCATTACAACACTTGACTCTTCGAGGTTGTCATTGGGTCCCGATTCAGGAACTGAAGTCTGTCACGCCAGAAGAGTGTAGTGTTTTTCTGCTGAAGCAGTGAAACTTATAAGAGTGCAAACAATAGACACATCTTAGAAAACACGTGAGCTCCATTTTTCGTCTTTCTAACGATCCATGTTTGTTACTTTGACCTCTAAAATCCCTTCACTGTTCTGGACCTTCCAATCATCACCTCCCCGCTTCTGAACTTCGTGTTTTAATAATAAAGATTACTGAAATCAGCTGGCACACATATGAACAGGACACTTGATCGAAAACAAATAAAAGGCAAGCGTCTGCATTTCAAACAGATCACCCGTGAAAAGATGTGCATTCATTAAAAGAACCGAGTTGTGAAGTGCGGCCATGATTTTTAGATATCTAATCCCCACGTTGAGAAGATAATGTTGAGCTGCTTGGCTGCCTTATTTACATGCTGAATTAATTTGCAGTCGTACGGAAGAAGAAGTGAAGATTAGGAAATTGAGCATCATTTTGAGGTTCTCCCGTTGTTGAATTAAATCGAGAACTACCTACCTGCATTTCTGTAATGTGGCTTTCTTCATTTTCTCTTCATGACTCGTCAAAAGTTTTAGTTTTTTATTTTTGATTGACGGTTTAAAGACCACCGTGAGCAAATCAATGGGCTATAAGCAGTCGCCCGTCCCAGATTTAGGGTCACTGGTTCCAGGAAAGGGAGAGAGAGCCAGTGCCGTAAGACAAACACAACATCTATGCCTCACCGGGATTCGAACTCTGGCTCCTTTCGGACAAATGATCAGAGGCCATCGCCTGGACCACTGCGCCACCGGGGCTGCAGCTTTTCTTTCGAATCGTAAGTGAACACTTCTGCTTGTAAACCGCAATCCGTATTAATAAAAAAACAACGATACATGAAGTTCACAAGTTTTTGTCATGCACAAATGCTGTTATTGCTTTTTTAAGATATTTTGAAGATTTGTTGTTATTTTAACTCTTATAGTTCATAGTATCGCAGTGAAGAGGTTTATGCATACATATAACAAAGCTGTTTTCGGAGAGTCAGAGGTTAGCTCCTTAAAGAAAGGTTGTCGCTTCTGTTGCGCAGTGGTCTAAGCGATAGCTTTTGATAATTCGCCCGAGATGGCTCCGGGTTCGAGTCCCGGCGAGGCATGGATGTTGTGTTTTTCTTACGGCACTGGTTCTCCCGCTTCTCTGGAGTCAGTGACCCTAAATTAGGGACAGGCGATAGCTTATAGCCATTGAGTTGCTCACGGTGGTCGTTAAATCTCTAATCAAGAAAAACAAAACAAAAAGGCCATCAGCCACATTAAAGTTTAAAAACTGATGAAACTAAATTTTACTTACTGCTGGTGTATCAAACATCTCCATTTACAGTGATCTCGGCACATAACTCGAGCTTGATTGACATCAGCACACGTCTCAGGCACGACGTTTTATACTTCATAGCGATTACCTTTTCCTCATGCAGACATTCCTCAATCTGGTACTCTCATGATATCTTTGGCCTTCCCCTACCTTATCTTCCCTGCAGCTTGGGTTGAATAACATATCTTAGTAAGCATCCCATCATTCATTGTTTGATCGTATTCAAACCACCTAAGAACATTTGTCTCCACCTTAGAAACATCATTTTGCTTCACATTATTCATCTGCAACACATCTTCATTCCCCACATGATCAAAAGGTATCCTACTACAAACAATTCCCGTAAGTAACGCATCTCTTCTGCACATACACAACTGATACGTCAGTTCTTTAGTACCTAGGTTTCACTGCCGTGCGTTAGAGTAGGAATAATTACCCTTTCACACACAGCCATTCTTGACTTCTTTGGAAACTCATCATTCCTGTGAAATCCTCTTAAAGCAGTTATGACTTTCAGAGATGAATCCCCTTGCCTGCTAAATAAAATGAGGTTTATTTTGATGATCATTATTTTATTTTTAATAAATGGAATCTTATTCTCTGAAGTTTACGGATTGATTGCGGTGTTCTTTTTGGTCCCCCGCTTTTTTCTGCACAAACAAGGAAATTTGCTGCCCTGGTAGCGAGCAGTCCAGCACGCGGGCTTCTGACTCAGCATCAGTTTTGTGCTCAGGTTCGATCCCGGGATGAAACACCGGTGTGTGTTAGTCCAACGGTGCGGATGCTGACTTTTCCCTGGAACCGCTGGCGCTAGATCATACTGTATTAGGATGTTCTGGGTGTGATTAAAATCACAAATATGGAAGTAATGAAAATACTCAAGAGACGCATAGAGCGTATTAAATCCGTTTATTTTTGTGGTGTAGTCGGTACAAAGATTCGCCAAGCTTTCTCAGTCCACTGGGAGGCTTTTTCAAGGCAATGGTAGACATAAAAATGCAGGGAATTGGATTTTCATGTCTACCATTGCCTTGAAAAAACCTCCCAGTGGAGTGCGAAAGCTTGACGAATCTCTGTACTGATTACACCCCAAAAATTAGCGGATTTAATACGCTGCATGCGTCTCTTGAGTATTTACGATCTGGTGTATTTAAAATAAAGTTAGAAATAATGTACATTTGCGCAGTTCATAATCCAACATCAAATCGAAGTCATCGTGTTTTCCACGTTTTATAAGTGAGTCACGGAAAAATTCTCATCGGCCGCCAGCGGGAATCGAACCCAGAGTCTTCCACTTACGCGCCGGATATGCTTCTACTGCGCAACAGCTATCTCGAAATTCTCCAGACTCACATACGACAAACTGGCCAAGCCACCTGTTACAGTGGAAGCATATCCGGCGCGTAACTAGAAGACCCTGGGTTCGATTCCCAATGGCGGCCGATGAGAATTTTTTCGTGACTCACTTATAAAACGTGGAAAGAGCGATGACTTCTATTTGATGTTCCTAGTCCACGTCAACTGTGTATTTACCATAATCCAACAATGAGAAAAAGGCAAATCGTTGTAATCTGCATGTAGAATCATCAGTAAAAAACTGTTCAAATACGGGAATTTTAATGCAATACATTTTTCAGAAGTTATTACCTGACGTAAGATCATGAATATCCTGAAACAAAGCAGTGACACTTTTGGGGAAACTTCAATCAAATTACGATAACAGGAAGGTTTGTACCCACCTTCTTTCCGCATTCAGTATAGCCGCATCATAGCAAAATAAATTACGAACACATCCTGTTCCGACGCTTCAGTACTCAAAGATTCCTGACCACATTTAAAAAAAAAAAAAAAAAAAAAAAAACTTTTCTTAGCCCAAAACAAAACGAAAAAAAATTATATTTGCCTACAGATTTGCAGCTTCATTCAGAGCACAGCCGTGATAAAATACTTAGAGTCAATCTTCAATGAGTAGCTGCCGTGTATACAGTCACGGTTTTCGGATAAAATTTCTTAATTTGGCTGGGGATCGATATAAGGAATCAATGTAAAATGTTAAATATAATGCTATAACGAGGTCGAGTTTGGGGGTTATGAATTAAACGTCTAACACTCACAGGTAAAGTACTGAGATTTTTGACACTTCGAAAATTTTACCAAAAATAAAAAATATTTTGAAGTTTCAGGTTGGTTGTGATCTAGAATGTTTCCGTTATTTGAGACCAGAACGGCCTGGTCTCAAAAACTCGACTAATGATATCGAGGTTTGGGAAAAATAAATGAAATATCTATTCTTGAAAATATTACCCATGTCGACAAATTAAGAGATACCCATAACGCTTTAAATTTAAAAAAATCAGACAATACTAGAAATAATAATGAATACTGCATTTGTAAATTCCATTTGGAAAGAACGACTTCAGATTAAATTAAATACACACACCCAAGATCTAGATTTTAAAATTTCACACAACATTATTCCTAATCGTAAATGGTTACATAAAATACATTTATCAAACCACATTGTGTTCACTTGGAGAACACTGAACACATTTGAATTGAATGTGATTTTGCAAAAAACAATTGGACACGGTTAGAGAATTTCTTGAATTTAAAGGAGGGTTTTGTCAGTAAACAAATCTTATATCCTGCAGCTTTAAAATATAGTAATTTAACAAATAATGCAATTCATTATCTAATAGCAATTACAAAATATAATCACTGAAAAAACAGAAATGTAATGTCATTTAATCAGAAATATATTAATCCAGAGCAAATAAAATTAGCAATAAAATGTGATTTTCGAAGAGTTGTAAAACTTGAAAATATGAAATACGGTGCAAATAGAAATTTGAAAAAATTGATAGAATTAAAACCAATAGTTTATAGAAAAGGTAGTGATATTCTTCATAAAATATTGGAATACAATAATATTGAATAAGCCCTGAATTCATAGTAGGATTCAGAGTCAAATTTTCATTTTTCATGTGTTGGAAACTTTCTCTTCCTGTAGCTATATTATTTTTGTACTTTCTCTTTCTTTCAGTGTGATTTTTAAACAATCACTTAAAAAAGGGTTTCTTCATAGTGCTCACGGTGGTTTGTAAACCCCAGACAAACAAACAAAATCATCCAATCCTGAATATATTAGGTGTACAAATAAGTTTTAAAGCATTTTCGTGCGACGTATACCGCTAATTTACATATCCGACACTCCCCCGCGTTGTTGTCCTGTGTTTTTAACTGGTTCAGAGTATAAAGTGTGGCACAGAAGTTTGCCCATGTGTCAAACGCCCTTGCACATCGGAGGGGAAAATTGAACGCAAGCGATACTGCATTCGTTTCCAATTGCAACTAGGAAAAAGTTTTGCAAAAGCAAGTGCACCGATCTGTTCTGTTTTGGGAGAGAATATTGCATCGAAAATCATGTGTGAGGTTTGGTTTAGACGGTTTAAAGCAGGTGATTTCGATGTTAGTGATCGATAACGTAGAGGCGCTCCGCAGAAGGTTGCGCATGAGGAACTACAAGCATTGCTGGATGAAAATTTCTCTCAAACGCAAAACAACTAGCTCAACAACTGGGGTTAACTCAACAAACCATTTCTAATCGTTTATGCGCAATCGGAAAGATTTCGAAGGAAAGAAAATGGGTGTCACATGACCTGAGCCAGAGGAAGCAGGATGAGCTCGCCATGAAGTGTTTGAATCTGTTGAATAAACAACACAGGAAATCATTCCTGTGAAAAAACGCTACGGGTGAGGAAAAGTGGATATAGTACGAGAATCTCAAACGCAAAAACATTGGGTAGACCCCAGTGAAGCAACGACTTCGACACCGAAACGCAATATTCACACTAAGAAAGTTCTGCTGTGCATCTGGTGTGATATGGAGGGTGTGCTCTATTGTGAACTATTGGAACACGGTCAAACTGTCAATGCTGATCGCTGCAAGCAACAATTGTTGCGATTGAACCGGGAAATCTATCGGAAACGTCCATTCACAGGCAAATGATTGCGTCCCGTGAAATTACTGCACGTCAACGCTAGGCCGCATGTCGCGAAATTGGTCAAAGTAACGTTATTGATGCTTGGCTGGGAAGTTTTGCAGCACCTGGAATATAGTCCCTACATAGCCTCTTGAGACTATCATTTGTTCCGTTCGATGCAACATGGTTTTCTCCTGTACGGTTCCGGACATGTGACAAAGGGCAAAAATGGGTTGACGACTTCATAGCGTCACAGGACGAAGTATTCTTCATGGCTGGAATCCGTCAGCTACCCGACCGATGGCGGAAGGGTAGCTGACGGATTCCAGCCATGAAGAATTTGATTCCTAAAGGTATTGTTTTTGTTTTAAAGGTATTGTTGTTTTCTCTCATATTACATGTTGCGTTGCCTTAAAACGCTTTAAAGCTTATTTATTTACCTAAATTTAGCCTGTCGCCCCGTAATAGCTGTCTCCTGCTCCAGGGAGGGCTGGATCCACGACCGAAGAACAAACACATCACCCATGCTTCACCCGGAACTCTAGACCTGAGCGAACTCAGGTCTAGACCACAAAGCCACGCCTCTGACCACTCGGCTACCTGCGAGGTTCATCATAGTTAGAAAAAAGTATTTTCATGTACAGTCTGCGATACAAATATTTAAAATAAGTAAAATAAATTGTTTATCCCCTGCTTACAACTTACGTTCACTTTTGTTTTTTGGGTTTCTTGGTCTTTGTCCTGCGTTGTACGTGATTTCACTTTTCCTGGAGAACAAGTTTTCTTCCGATGAGCTGTTGATAAAATCGGGATCATCATCATCTGCTCGAAAATTGTGTCTGAAAAAATATCAAAACCAAAGGCATAATAAAATTTGTCGTTCCTCAAACTTTTGTGGAAAATTATTTTTATCACATACACCTGAGGAGTCGCGCATATAATATACTTAAATAATAAGAATATAATGAATGACAGTGGTATTGCCTTAACGAAATATTATATAAAACGTTATCGTAATAGAAAAAATGTATCCACAAAAATCCAGCTGAAACAATACGAAATCAAACAATCATTTCATCAGCTGTTCGAAAAATAAGATTAACGTACAATTATTGCAGGCATTTCAAAAGTCTTCCTTTCATACTTTCTATAGCCACCACAGGACATCTCTACAATGCATGGAAATAAACGTACAAAGGGAAAACGTTTTCTGAAAGAATTTTCCTTGTCGCAGTCACATTGCACTGATTGTACCCGAGAGAGTAAAACTGACAACCCTTCGTGGAATGTTTCAATTTCGAAAATATAAAAATCCGCATGGGGAAATTCAATTAACTTGGTAAGACGTTTGAATACATGTATTATTTTTTATTTAGAGAAAAAGGACGTCACAATGTGCCCACATGAAAAAGCTGCGGTGTTTTAGTTTTACTTGTGCTTGCATTTAATTAAATAATTAACGCCTTATGTAATTATTCGTTGAACACATTACATGATCAAGTGAATCTGACTAATGGGAAGTAACAGCCGCTGTCAAAGTATCAACATTTACTTAAAACTTGAGCTAGTTTATTAACCGAACCTGAATTAGTAACGGAAAGGTAGTAGAAGGTACAATAAGGCTTTACTTTAAATTGACCATATTTCGTACGGCATCCACTTATCGTAGCAGCCAGCTAAGATACTTGGATACTGTACGATACAGTTTTAACAAACAGTGATCTCTGCAAATATATGTACAGTCCCCTCTTTTTATAAGTTTGTCATCTCTCCACACTATTTTATGTCTCCACTGAAGAGTTGCTTATTAGTTCTCTATTGCATTTTTGTTTGCTTTAATGTAGTAAGTAGTAGCTTTTGTGAGAGCTATTATTTGTGTGTGTGGGTGTGTGCGTGCGTGTGTGTGTGTTAACTCACGGGCAGCTTTTGTTATATTTGTGGGGCGTTTGTCATTAAATGTAACACAGGAAGATAGCAGACTCTCTTCGAAAAGCGTGCTATCCATACTTTGATTGGAAACTTGGACATCAGGATAATTTATTGGCTCCACCTAAGGTCTGTACTGTTTTTGTTTGATAACGAATGGACGAAACCTAGGACAGAATGCGTTCGTTCTGGTGTACAAGTAATACACTATCTACCAACAAGTAATTGGACACCTGTGATAGCAAAGGAAAACGAAGTTTATTCAACTTCAATAGTTGGTGGAGCCTCCACGAGCGGCGATTACAGCTGCGACCCTCCGGGGCATACTCTCAATTAGGCGTTGTACGAAGGCTAGCGGTCTTTTCTTCCACTCGGCTTGGAGAAGACAGGTCAGTTTCTTCACCGATTTCGGACGGTGGGGACACCCATTACGTCGACGCTCCAACTCGTCCCAGAGGTGCTCGATAGGGTTAAGGTCCGGATTCTGCGCAAGCCAGTCCATTCGATTAAACCCATTGTCACCATACCAAACCATGGTGGACCTCGCAGCATGACAGATGGCATTGTCATCCTGAAATTAACATGGGTCCACCCCGTAAAACTGCCACAACGTAGGAAGCGCATGGTCATACAAAATAGTGCAGTAGATCTCGGCGTTGAGTCTACCAGGAATTGCGAAAAAGGGTCCCGTGACATACCTGGAGAAACACCCCCATAGCATAATTCCACCGCCGCCGAACTTCACAGTTGGCACAGTACATTCCGGCAGGAGGCGTTCTCCAGGCAGACGCCAAACCCAGACCCTGCCATCCAAACAATAGAGGGTGAACCTTGATTCGTTGCTCCGGAGAACCTGTTTCCACTGTTCAACGGTCCACTGTCGACGTTCTTTGCACCACGTTAGCCGAGCAGCGCTATTGGACTTGGTGATCAAAGGCTTGTGGGCGGCAGCACGTCCATGATAACTGAGCGGATGGGCTTCCTTACGGATGGTATTCATCGAAAGAATACTCCCGGATGCTTGTTGAAACTCCTCGCGGATGTGGCCCATCGATTTGGTGCGGTTCTTCCGAATTTCGCTGGCCAGCACCCGTCGATCTCTAACTCCCAGGTTTGTGGGTCTGCCGTGTCGGGGCACATTCCGTCAGTCACCTCTCATCTTCTACTTGCCAATCACGTAAGCCACTGTCGAATTTGGGTATTTTAACTAACTGGATATGTCACGTATGGATCGGCCATTTCTGTGATACCCGACGATTACACCTTTCTCGAAATCATAGAGCTCCGAACTGCGTGGCATCTTGCATGCGACTGGTTGCGTTGTTGTTTCCCACACGATATTTAACGGCGGCCGTGACGTGTATCAGGACCGCAGATATCGTCGATTGCAGGGGTGTCCAATTACTTGTTGGTAGATAGTGTATGAATGAAGCCAAAAATCACAAGCCGGTATTTTATTTTCAATCAAGAATTCTATGGCGAACATACACTATATTGACAAAAGTCACCGGTCACCTAGGAGAGAGACACAACATAGCATTTTATGACATACATTAGTACGGCGTCGGTCCATCTTTGGCCTTAAGGTTTTGGAACACAGCGATAGGTATGCGCTTCCATTCAGTACATAATGATGCCGCTAACTGTTGCTCAGTAGTAGGCCTTGGTAAAAAACTTCTTATGCGGCGCTATAACTCATCCCATAAGTGCTCAATGGGATTAAGATTAGAGCTCTGTGCTAACCAGTCCACACACGATACGGAATTATCGTCAAACCACGCCGTAACAGTCCTTGCTTTATGGCTCGGTGCATTATCCTGCTGGTACCAACAAGGCTCGGTTCCATATTATTGCCACAGAGTTGGTAGAGCATTATTGTACAGAATATCAAGGTAGCCGTGCTGGTTAACAGGTTTCTTCACGATAACCAATGGGCCGGAACCATACCACGAAAAACATCCCCACGCGAGTACACTTCCAGCTGTAAACATGAACGTAGGAACAGTACACTGTGGTAAATAGCGTTTCACCGGCTGCCTCCATACCCAAACACGGCCATCAAACAAATAGATCGTGTATCTGAATTCATTAGTTCACAGGACAAGTTTCCATTGATCTACGGTCTACGATAACTGTTCTTTACACCATGCCAAACGACGAGTAGCATTCCGAGTGGAGATGAAAGGCTTATGAGCAGCCGCACGACAACGGTAATCCATGGAATGAGGTTTCCTGCGAATGGTACGTGTACATACCGAGGTTCCAGCATTTTTATTCACCTGTACACTGAGGTCTTGTGCAGTACTCCGTTGATTAGCTATAACGACTCTCCTGAGGTTTCGACGTCCTCTATCACTGATTTTTACGTTTTGCTGCTTCAGGCACGCCGTGTGTCTTTTTCCTATTTAGTACATCCAAAACGGTTGACTTGGGTATGTTTAAACGCCTCTCGGTTTCTCTTATGGATAACCCGCAAATATAATACCCAACAATTTTTCCTTTATCAAAGACAGTTCTCTCCCCGCCCCCACGCGACATTTTCACTCAACCTCACAGAGCGATATGATCGCGGACAGGCTTGTTTTTATACCGTTTGTTGCAGCTATAGCGCGAATCTTAACAACGCAGTGAATCCGTTAATTTGCTTTTGAAGGGGTGTCCGGTGACTTTTATCAATATAGTGTATTATCTCATAACTCCCCTCGTAGAGCACAGTGATGACTGATACTTTTGCTTTTGCCATGGAGAAGGTTACATCGGTAAAAATGAAAAAAAAAGGTGTTTTGTAACCACACCTTGTATCTGCTAAACGAATTGGTGCCCATGGACCACGTATGGTAGTGTCCATACGACCTGAAACTTTTGAAGGTCCCCCTGTAAATTCTGAATGAGGGGGCAGTTCCAATGTGATAGCCGTCCATACGATTTGAAAGTTTTGTTGGTGCCCATGTAAGTTCTGAATAGAGGGGCAGTTCGAATGTGATAGCTGTAACACAGAAACTCACTGGGTTTTTTTTTTAACGTAAGCTTAATTATCTATTGAGAGACCTAGGCCCGAACGCATTTCAGGTTTTAGACGGAAATGAAGGAAATAATTTCAGGTGGCACACTATGCACTTGCTATCGTAATAGGGGAAAACAACACACAGACTTTGCTGAAGAATGTGATTTACTCTACTGCTTTTGGTTTCACAGAAACTTTAACATTTGAGTATAATGACTAGAACAAAATCGAAACTTCAGGAAATGGAAATGGCTCATCGATTTTTCAAACATAAGTTTAAATGGTATCACATAGTTATATTCGTTTTGGTTTCAGGGTCTAACGAGCACCATGAGCATCGCTTAGGACTATCAGCATTACCAATATCTAATTCTAAGCCACTGGTTTCACACAAGATACATAGCCCACGCCTTCGAATAATTCCAGAAATCATGCCGCATACAGGAATCTGAGCAGCACCTATCTAGAACGAATGATCAGAAACCACGGTTTTAGACATTGCAACAGATAGAAATATTTTTCTGTTCATGCGGAGCATTTTGTGCAATTGAAGGAAAAAATTAAAATTCTGGCACTTCTTACACTAAAATTAACTACAAAAACCAGACTTAGATACCTATAGTTACTTGGTATGTGGATTGCGAAACAGTCGACATGCAAAATTCCCCATGGTTTTTGTGTGAACGGGATAGGGAAGCAGAGGTAGAATGAGGTTTACGCCTGGGTGAAAGAATGTTGCATACAGTTTGATTGATTCGGGAAAGGTATTCTTGCCTTTTCTCTATATAAAATTTGGCTTAAGGTGGACGTCAAGTAATTTTGCTTTCTGTGCTTCCAATGGTAAAACTTCTGTATACATTTTCTCCACAATTAATGCGTTCCCAAGGATGCAAACTTGAACATTGACTGAAATAGATACATTTTATAACTTGGAATACTAAATATTTTCTAAAACATAACCATAATCATCAAACAGAGGTCATCGCTCTTTCCACGTTTATAAGTGAGTCACGGAAAAAATCTCATTGGCCACAACCGGGAATCGAATACAGGGTATTCCAGTTACGCGCCGGATATGCTTCCACTGCACCACAGCGGCCTCGAACTCCTCCAGACTCACATACACAACTGCCAAGCCAATTGGCAGATTGCTTCTGCCAGTTGGCTTGGCTATAACCATAATTATGCAATGCAACATTTGTTTGTCTACTGACGTCATCAAAGTACAGGTTGCGCCATCTTTTTTCTGGTTTCAACACCACCAAAGGAAAAAGTATTGATTTTTAATATAATTATGGTTATGTTTTAGAAAATATTAAGTATTCCTAGTTATAATATGAAGCTATTTCAATCGATGTTCAAAGTTTCATCTTTGGGAACGCATTAATTGTGAAGAAAATGTGTACAGAAGTTTTTCCATTGTAAGTATAGAAAGTAAAACTACTTGACGTCCACCTTAATGAAAGAATTTGTGAAACCTTTAAAACGAGATAGAGACGATTTTATGTTTTGGGTAAATGGTTTTCAGTATTCTTGGGTAGCAAGCTTATGGCAGACATATCCGTCAGACGAAACACCAGAATGAGAATTCGAAAAATTTACTACTTGACGTTTGAAAAAACAGCTTGAATTACCCTCAAAGGTTTCATAAAATGTTTTCAGGTAAAAACGAACAACAGAAACTTCAAAGAAATCATGAATACGATATAGAAGAATTTCAAGACATTCAAATGTAACATGAGCCTCACGGTTAATTTCCTGGATGCTTATTTGGGCTACTTTCTGGAAGCTTTGAATGAAGAAAAAGAGTTCACCTGGATATATAGGAGATGGTGAGAAGGCACAAAGGCAAATGGAGTGGGAATGTGATGGACGACGAACGCTGGATATTGGAAAATGAGATGTCACAAAAAACATAGAAGGGAGTTTGAGAAGCGCATTTTCAAAAAACAAAAGAAAGGGATTGTTAACAAATAGCCTGAGACGCATTAGATATTAGAACAAAATATATGTGTAAATATTTTAAATGTGATGGGTGTGCCCTCAATGGTTAGTCTCAGACACATTAGATATAAGAACAAAACGTATGTATGAATATTTTAAATGTGATAGCTGTACCCTCAGTAGTTAAACGTAGTCTCAGAACTAATTAGATATCCGGCTCACAGATCCCTCCTGGTGTCCGATTATCTGTCCAACCCGGCTCACAGATCCCTCCTGGTGTCCGATTACCTGTCCAAACCGGCTCACAGATCCCTCCTGGTGTCGGATTACCTGTCCAAACCGGCTCACAGATCCCTCCTGGTGTCGGATTACCTGTCCAAACAGGCTCACCGATCCCTCCTGGTGTCCGATTACCTGTCCAAACCGGCTCACAGATCCCTCCTGGTGTCCTATTACCTGTCCAAACCGGCTCACAGATCCCTCCTGGTGTCCGATTACCTGTCCAAACCGGCTCACAGATCCCTTCTGGTGTCGGATTACCTGTCCAAACATCACATTCGCGTTCTTCCACAACCAGCTTATTCTCCCTAAAAACAAAATGTATATAGTATAAACGTTTTAAATGTGATGGGTGTGCCCTCAATAGTCAAAGTTAGTTTTTCTACGTTTCTCCTGTTTGAAAGCCTAATGGTTTCTGTATGCCATGCCCAAAGTGCTAAATCATCCTGTGAAAACAGCTTGTGTGGTACAGTAGAACTAAAGTAGTGTTCGTCACCCGCCCTACAAATATGTGCAACATCTGCCAAAATAAACTCAAACAACTTTCTAATGTAACACTTTGTAGATCTGTATTTGTACTATTCTACTATTTGAATTTTTGTTTTATGACATTAAAATTTCGGATTTTCTTTATTGAAACGGACGTTAATTCATAATAAAAATATTAATTTAAATCCATAGATAAAATGGTAACTGAGGTAGACATATATCTGCCATGTCTTACCTTTCTTCCGGAAACGCTGAAGCTGCTGCCATCAAAACAAAAAGAGAAACACAAACTCGTCTCCAATCCATGATTTATTTTAGTTGTCTGGAAGCTGAACCTATGCAAAAAAGGAATGTTTAGAGTAACATTACAAGGTAGCTAAAATAATTATGAATAATTAATTGCTGAGAACAAAATATTGTGGTAAGACAACAGTTTTATTTGAAGAACTTTGGGAACTGAAGAACTGAACTACTTTTTACTAATTCCTTCTTCTATAAAAAAGCTATGCATTTTGTGAAAAAAGTGTGCCTTCCCGACAAAATAAGTCGAATAAAATGTACAACTAGACTGTATGGAGATAATGTGTATTTCTTTTGATATTCTTGGAAGGGAAAGGCCTTTGGTTTCACCTTCGTAAGATTTGCAAGGATGATAAATTTAATGTGATTTGTAGGAACTTCTGCGAAAATACAAAGATCTCTGAAATTAGAAAGCTGTGCCATATGCATTATAACTTAATTCGATTTATTCCTGTTACAAAAATAGTTTTCTGACAAGGTTTTCCATGTAGACAGGGTCTTGCAGTTTCTAGAACCAGCTAGATACCGAGAGATTTGCACTTTCTGAGATAACTGCATGTTAAATAATAAATTACAAATCTGTAATGCTTGGAAACCGAGTGACAAACAATTGAAAGAGGATATAGAATGTTCTAATTCTTTTAAAACTGCAAAGCTAGGGATATCGACACATGAAGAGCGACCAGAAGGTCTTTTGGAATTCTTTAAATCTCTCGCCTAACACAAATGAGTTCAGTGATTTTTCCCATAGGAAGGTCGATGTCACTGAATAGTAAGCTTTAAGTACACCGCAAAAAACTTAAGTTTTACAGTAGTGTACAAATATTTGCAATATGATTTCGGTAGACTTATTTGTAAATGATTACGAACGGCCATTCTGTTATCTAGGTAAATGTGTTCAAAAGGGAACTGAGAGTCATCTGCGAAAGGCAGAAAGTGTCCCAGATAAATAGCGAAATTTTCAAACAAACATCGTTTTACTTGTAGTCGATATTTTGACTACATTCTCAGAAACGATTTCTTAAAAAGTGGTTATGTACTAAAAATTCCAATTATCCAAATGAAGAATAATAGAAAAATTATGCTTTAGAGATTGACTTTTAAATCTCATTGAGTGTAATTATTTATACAGTAATTAATGAGAAACAACACAAAACACAAAGGCTGGTATCGGTGCAAATAATATGTGCATTCCAATTCAGTGTACATGGAGTGTTGGTTCTCCCCTTATTATAGCGCTAGAAATGAGTTTCAATTACAGTCAAAGCATATAGGATGATTTTAAAACTTTTTTTCATATAAAAGTAAAGACACCGCATCAATCGGTTTTATTGTGCTCTCCAAAAATTAAGAAAGTTGATTTACTTACTAGGAAGGCTGCAGGCTGTCCGACATCCCCAGAAGTTTACAGAATGCTTAAGAAGATAACACTATTGGCAAGAACAATGTGCACAGATGGATGAAAAAGTTTAAAGCAGAGGAAAACAGCACTGAAAACAAACCACACTCTGGGAGGCCATCATCTGCGACCACTGACACGAATCGTCAACGAGTGAATGAACTGATTCGCGCGAAGAGACGAGTCACAATCTGTGCGCTTGTTGCACAACTGGACTGTGGTCACTATGACGTAAAAAAAATGGTGGAAGACTTAGGGTATCGGAAAGTGTGTGCAAAGTGAGTACCTCGGCAGTTGACGCACAATTCGAAGGAAAGTAGGGTGGAAGTCTGCTGGAATCGTTTGAAGCCAATGATAACATGATTTTTCCCGGAAATAAAGAATCAATCGATGGAACGGCGTCACACCTCTTCACCAAGGCCGAAGAAGTTCAAGAGTCAGCGATCAAAACAAAAATTCATGGTGATTGTTTTTTGGAATGACAGGGGCGTCATTCTCCTTGATTTTCTGGAACGTGGCACTACCGTGACCAGCGAGCGGTGCATTGAAACAATCAAGAAGCTCAGAGAAGCCATAAGAAGGAAGAGACCGAACAAAATCTGAAAAGGATCTTCATTCACCATGTCAATGTGAGACACCACACACGTCTTTGTCAACAAATCAGGCGATTAGCAAATTAGGCTGGTCGGTGGTCCCCATCCTCCGTACATTCCAGATCAGGCGCCCTACGACTTCCACCCGTTCCGTCCAATGAAAGATAGTCTCCGAGGACGACGATTTGATGACACAGACGAGGTAAAAGTGGCTGTGAAGAAGTGGGTACAACAGTCCACACCTGAATTTTACCAAAGAGGGTTCGAGAGTTGGGTTCAACTATTGCTTAAATGCATTGTTTGTGATGGAGACTACGTTGAGGAGTACCTTTGTATATATATAGAGAGTTACTCTACCATAATGTGGAATTTGAACGACCTCTGTCAGTTAATAAAAGAGCTGTGCCCACTTTTGCATTACTTTTTGGTGAAACTCTCGTATCATGAATCGCTAGTCCCGTACATTTGCTTCCAGTGCTCTGTGTTCAAGTTAACATGTTAGTTTTACCAGTAGAATCATTTACAAGTACGGTCTGTTGTTAGGAGAGGGCCCACAAAGAAAAACTTGCATATATACCATTGTAACCTTTGACTGGATGTTAAACGTTAAATACGAATCATAAAATGTGGAAAAGCAAATTACTGAAATATTTTTCTATTGGGAAAGATAGTTAGCGTCCTTCGTGAGTAGTTCTTATTGCTATAAACTGTTGTTTGTCCCTAGTTTAGGGCAACTACTTTCACGGGAATTAGGCGCGCCACCACTGCCTTCTCCGGGGGTAAGACCTGGTCTAGCCCTGACGACTAACCAGAAACTAGCGCGTCTGATCATTAGGCAACCTAAGCGGCTTAATGAAACATTCAATAAAAACTCTTGGTTACATACATATTTTAGTGAAGAGTTTTCAAAACACAACTTTCTGATTTCTGAATATGTACTACCAATGCAAATGTCGTATAATGTCTCCAGACATGAATTCTGACACTTTTGAAATATTTGATTTAGGTAGTTCTTAATCATTTTAAATTAAAGTAGTATATTCTCATTTGAACAAACGCCTGTTTCTCTATCTTATTTCTGAAAACGCGTTTTAAAATCTTAGGCAGTTTAAAAGCCATTTAACTACTCCCGTCCGGTAGAATAGTCACAACGGCGATCTCTGTCCAACTATGGTCCTTGTGACAGTAAACTTTAATACATAAGTAGTTAGAAAACTATTACTAACTACTATAAGTAGTAGTTTTCTAACTACTACTTATAGTAGTTAAAAAACTACTACTTATAGTAGTTAGAAAACTACTAATGTGCTAAATACATTTATATAAAACTACTTAACTTTTCCGATTTAAATATATACCCTAAATTTTTTTTTAATTTCATGATTTGGAAGAATATACTGTGGAATCTCTGTAACACGTTTTTCTAAGTTATTGCCTTAAAATTGTATAAAAGAAACTTCAAAATGTTAAATACTTTTATAAAAATTTGAATGCCTCCTAAGAGCAGAAAAGACTCCTATTTCAGATTTCGCTAATTTATTTATGTAAGATGTACAAACATAAACATATGAATATTTTGTTTGATTCCTTAAGCCTATGTTTATTTTGACATTTGTATTAGTTGTTTAATTTTGATTTCATCATAGAAAATAAGTTAAGGGTTTCTTTACGATTTCATATTTTCAGTGTATGAAAGAAAACCCTTACCTTTGAAATGCTGGGTAGTAAGTCCGAATACGATATTTTTTGTGGTCAATAATCCCTGTTACACATCCTTTAATTATAAGGATCGCTCTTTTCAAAGCGGTTTGACCACAAGTTGGTTTAGTATTAGTGCAGAGAATATAATTTTCCTAATCTTTGCTTCTTTCGAATTTCTTGAAGTCAGAGACAAACGATAATTGTTAACGTTGTTTAGTAAATTTTTAATTGCATCATCAATTTCATTGCTTAAAAAAACGTTGTTTCGTTCCTCTTAGAGTTGTATAATGCCAGTCTCTTATAAAAGAATCGTAAATCTCTGATAATCTGAAGTTCAAAGTTCAATGAATAATGGTAAAGCAGCGTATCAATGAATTACGCCCCACCGAATTGATAAACAAACGATAGAAACTTCAGTAAAATATCGGAAATAGCGCAGAATTACGTATAAAAAGTGGAAACGTATAACCAGAAAATGTATAAGGGAGGTTCTATACACTCATTGTGCAAATTACTATACGAAAGTTCTAAGAATGAACATCTGAAAAATCTATCACTCTGAATGAAATAGGCTTGCATGGATTACAAATTGGCTCCAGAAAAGAGTTGGTATCTCAAGAGTCAAACATTAAACAACGTATCTAGTAAAATTAATTGGTGGTTTGGCAAAGATATGCAATTCATACGAATAATATAATGTTTGGGAAAATTCCGACGAAATCATTATACTTACTAATTAAAATATTGGACGCGCAGATGAACTTAGAGAAAAGACCTCAACGATAAACTCCACCAATAAGGTAATGTTTCATGCTTGGCATACAAAGAGAAGATTTCTAACCTTATCAGGTTCATCAGAATTTCAACCCCAAATATAAACAATTTTTCCTGAAGCAGCATGATGAAGAACGGGTACCACTTAGCTGATTGATTCATGGCTCACATCCGAAGATAATTCTGGTAGAAATAAAAAAACAGCAGACACCACAGCATAGATAATGATTTGTATATTGCAGATACTGGACTTCTTTGATTTCGAACTTTGTTCAAGCAGCAAGATTTCACCATCAAATTTCAGAAAGCTTTTAACGCAAGCAAAAATGAAAAAATCGTGAAACCTGTGTTGGCGGTCATTCGCATTTCGCGGTCATCGGCTAAAGCTAGCATTTTCGCGTGGCGTGGATGGTATCACCAATAGAAACAGTGCATAATAGACTCTTTTTCAACGGCAAATAGCTTCACAAGGCCACGGACAACCATTTCTGAATCACATAAGAGGATATACATGTATTTCGCAGTCACCAACATGCAAAACTCATAAAAAATGGTCATTTTGCAAGATCTAGAAAAATAACGAATAGATTGTGAGTTTAAATATATGAGCCACATGTTTCTTTCTCTCTCTATAACCACCATTCACGAGATTGTAAATGATGGCTGGTCCTTGGGGTCTGTCAATTTCTTAAAATTTTGTTTGCAGACGGTATAATTTTCTGTTAACTAGGGTATTCACGTTCCATCTTTGGTTTTCTTCAAGGTGTACGTGAAGCCCACGGAGTAGTTCCTCACAACGAACCTATGCTCATATAGAGGTCGTACTTTTTGAGCAGGCTCGAAGGTCCCGTTCAGAAGGCAAAAGAACGGGTCCTTGACTTAAAGGAAGATAAAAGAGGGGGTTTGTAAGCATAAGCCCGTTGGGAGAAACAAACCTATGCTCACAAGTCTCACAAGCCTGGAACAAGGTTTGAAGCCTTCAATTGGCTTCAAACCTTAAACGACGTAGTGCTGCTATTGCGTTCTGCATCTCCTTACTTTATATTTTCTCGGTGCAACATGTGATAGTAGTACTTGATTTGCGACAACGTGCGCATGATTCGAACACCTTACCCACATTCCTGACTCTTATTTAGTGAGAGAGTTAAAAAGGTTCAGCACAGGTTGTGACCATAGATCGTTGAGATTTGAAATGCACCTCAAGACTAAACAAGAACGTGGCAAGCTCATGACGTAAACAAAATGTACTGACATGACCAACTTTAAAATCATCATAATACACTCAAATTAGAACTGAGGAGCAGATTTTCTGCTTTAAAAGGTCTAATATCCGAAGAAGTGGACATCTGAAGTTAATAGAGAAATAACTAAGGCTGTTATGGAAACAACAACAGAACAAGTTACATATAAAAAAATTTCAGGAAAAACAAAAATGCTGATTCAAAAGAAAAGGAAGATGAGGACAAATAAAGAAAATTTAACTTTCAAAGTGGAATGTATAGAATTACGCAAGACAGTACGAAAAAGTATCACTGAAGACATAAGGACATTCAATTGTGAGCTAATGGGAAAAGCAATGGAAAATAAATAAAGCCTACATAAAGCAAAGTGACATCTCAGTAAGGGAAGAAAACAAATTATGGCACTGAGAAAATAATATGGTTCAGTAATAACAAATAGCGGTGTAATTTTGAAAAGAATGGAAGATTACCTCAAAAACTATAAGAAAGGAATGATTCATATATTCCAGACATTAAAAAAGATACCAGTACCAAAGTTATTCCAGTCTTCCCGGGAGAAGTAACACATGCAATTAAGAACATGAAACAGGGAAGAGCTCCAGGAGAAGATGGAAATACCGTGGAAAAGACATACAAATGCTGCAGACAACGGGAAGAATCGTGAAGAGATGAATGCTTAGTGTAACCCGGAAATACACTGCCGGAAAGTGAAAAAAGAACACCAAGAAAAAATTGGCGGACGATCATGAAACTTACATATGTTAATGGGGTCGAGTTTACGTAGGTGTGATGTTAATTTTGGGACCAACCGGTGAGCGTTTACGCCACAGCACGGCATAATATGCAAATTATCGTCGGTGGTACTTAAGGAGTAAGGCGAAGTGAATGTAATTAGTTGTCGACGTACGGACACGTGCGAAGTCCCTGAAGAAGCTGCAATGCCTGAACATGGAAGACGTGTACGATTTCAGCAGTTATCGGACTTTGAGTGAGGTCGTATAGTCGGACTCCGCGAGGCCGGGTGGTCGTATCGTCGTATTGCGGAGGGAATTGGAAGTGAAGTATCGGTGGTGGTACGATGGGGGCGTAGATGGTCCCAGGAACATTCCCACACGAGAAGACGTGGAACCGGGAGTCACAGACGGACTGATGAGCGGACCGATCGACGCATAGGAAGAGCATCGTTATCAAGCAGAACATCCACTGCGACGCAAAGCTGAGCTGCCGTTGCACCTGAGGTGACTGTGCGAACAATCCACAACCGTCTACTGGATGCAGGACTACGCGCACATGTGCCTCTGGCATGTGTACCTCTGACTCCAGCCCACCGTCAGGAACGGCTGCAGTGGTATCGCCAACGTCTGCACTGGAGAACGCAATGGCGATCTGTCGTGTTCAGCGATGAAAGCAGATTCTGCTTAGGAGCCTCCGATGGCCGTATGAGTGTTCGCAGACGCACAAGGAAGCATATCCACCCTTCCTGCATCCGCCAACAACACACAGGGCCTACACCTGGTCTCCTGGTGTGGGGAGCGATCAGCTATCACCCCCGTACACAACTAGTGTTTGTACCGGGTACGTTAAACAGCACCTCCTACATCAACACCGTCATTCAGCCCGTTGTTGTGCCATTTGTAAGGTCGGTCCATCGTGGTGTTTTCCAGCAAGATAACGCACGCCCACACACGGCACGTGCAACGCAACATGCATTTCAGGGTGTGAGACAACTTCCATGGCCTGCACGTTCACCGGATTTGTCCCCCATTGAGCACGTGTGGGATTTTATGGGACAACGACTTATCCGGTCTTCACGGCCAGCCACGACCATCCCCGATTTACGCGTCCAGGTTGAGGATGCTTGGAACTCAATACCCCAAATTTACATCCAACATCTGTACGACAGACTCCATGCCAGGATTGCACAGTGGGACGCAGTTCATGGCGGTTCAACCTCGTACTAACCATGTTACATGGAAATGTTATTTTTCAGTTTACTAGCAAATACAGCTGTATTTTGCCATACTGTTTTGATCACGTTTTCCTCTGTATTCCGTTATTAGGCTGTATAAAGTTCGTTGGTATCAGACGTCTCCTTCTTGGTGTTCTGTTTTCACTTTCCGCCAGTGTATAAGATGAATAACTCGTGAATCAGGAAAATTACTACAGCAGAAGACATCATGACTAGAGTAAAATATCTGAAATGGCAATGGTCTGAAACGATGGTAGAAGAACGGACCACAGTTGCATAACCGAAATTTCAGACTGGATACCAAGGGCATAAAAAAGGCCCAAAAGAAGACCACATGGGAGATACATGGATGAAATTCGAAAGCATGTGGGAATAACATGGAGGAGACTGCTTCAATACAGTCAGTGATAGAGGAAACTTGTGGAAGTGGACTGATAATGGTTGTCAATGAATGAGTGAAAATACAGTGGTGGCAAAAATTGTGGACACCTTTTGAAGTTTCATGTTTTGCAAATTTGCAGGCTTATAGGAAATGCTATATTGCACCAAATGCAAATGTTAATATGTCGATTTAAAGAAAATGTAATGCTGAATTCAATACAAAAAGCAGAAACGTTATGTTTACTTTAGTCTAAAAGAGGAACACAAGTGTCATTCAGTTAAGAAGTGGATTGTAAGGGCAAACTCTACTGGTCAATCACCGTCCTTACTCTGGGGACCAATCAAATGGCAGTAGCTACAATACATCTTGTGAGAGGATAAGTCAGTTTTACTGTTTTTTATGTAGAAGGAAGACTGTTAGCGGTGTAAGTGAAGCGTAATTTTTTGATTGTGTGAATATTTTTAGTATTTCTTTAAATTTAACGTGTATATAATATATACAGCAATGGCAGCAAAGAAGAGAGTTGATTGGTTACCGACGAAAAAAACCAGGATTGTTTTATTATGCGAATCGGGTCTTTCTTATGCTGAAATTGCAAGGCAAGTAGGTGGGTCAGCGACAACATCTGGTGTACGAAAGTGTTGTTTACGTTATCCGGAAACAAAGTCACTGAAAATCAAACCAGGAAAAGGCTGAAAAAAGTGCTCAAAAGCTGTTAATGACAGAAGAATAAAAAGATTGGGTCTGAAGCACAGAAACGTTTCATCTGAGCCTATCAGAGCTGAACTGCGTTCAACTGGTGTTTCTGTCAGTTCAAGAACGATAAGGAGGATTCAGAGAAAAGCATAGTATAAGAATCTACACCAGCGCAAGAAATGACTACAGTGGGCAAAAGAACACATTGGATGGACAAACGGTACGTGAAGCAAGTTATTTGGAGAGACTGAAATGAGATATTCTTATTTGGAAGTGATGGCTGAAAATACGTGAGACGTAGAGTAGGAGAAGAGCTACATCCTGACTATATGGAGGCCAATGTAAAGTACCCAACAGGCGTTATAATTTGGGCATGTATGGCACCTTTTATCAGGGATCTCTTTCCCAACAATGCACTATATCTTGATCAGCAAGATTCAGCTCTCTGCCACACAGCAAAAATATGCAATCAGTGGTTCACAACAAAATCCATTCCATTGTTGACGTGGCCAGGAAACAGCCCTTACCTGAACCCGATGGAAAATTTGTGGCACCGTTTGAAAAGCCTTGCACGAATGAGGGGTCCATCAAATAAAATGCAATTAATTAAGGCTATAATTGCTTCCTGGCACCATATAATAACGAAGCCAGAGCTTCAAACACTTGTTGGCTCAATGAGACATCGCTGTAATGCGGTTTTAAAGGATTAAAACAACCCTACTAAATACTGATAGTACACTGAAATCGTAAGCGTATTGCCGTATATGTAGCAGGATTGCAGTCTTCCCTGCATAACTTTTTTGTACTGCATGTATTTGCATTCTGTTTTTTGTATTGAATTCAGCATTAAATTTCTTTTTAAGTTGACATATGAACATTTGCATTTGGTGCAAAATAACATTTCCTATAAACCTGCAAAGTTGCAAAACATGAAAATTTCAAAAAGTGCCCACACTTTTTGCCAACACTGTATACTTCAAAATAATAACATTTTGTGCTGGAAGTAAACGCGTAAATTTTAAACATGTATTTTTTAGAGCAATAGCAACTCGCTCAAGGGTATTTGTAGAACACAACTGTATGCAATACAAATATTTTTCCCATGTCTTCTGAAAGAAAGTTCGTCTTGGTAGTGTTTCTTCTTCTATATGTCCGTAAATACAATATTTTCAGACATCGATGTCATACTAAAACATTTTGTTTTTGCCAAAGAATGAGGTGATGCACAGTTTAAAGTCTTGGGCGATACCAAAAAATAATTTTTACCTATGGCACTAAATATTAAACTTCAAAATTTGTATTCTAAAAATTCCTTTCAGATCCGATACTTGTAATAACGACCAAAAGTTTTCAATCATTTTTGAAATATTTTCTAGTCTAAAATCCTCTTGCAAAGGGAAGAAATTTGAATTTTTTTAGTTCATCGGTATCTTTGTTTCTGATTGTAAAATCAAAGAAATTATTTTTAAGACCAGCACTATCTATGAAAATCACAGTCCACATCATACCAAATTTCCAATTCTTCGTTTTTCGGTAGCAAAGCCACGATGCATTTCTATTTGAAACCATACCTGTGCTTGCAAAAGTCTTATTTGGAAAAGTATTTTTGAAGTTGATTGCTTCACCCGTGATTGCAAATTTGGGCGTTGATTTTCAGATTTTCTGAAAGGTTTGCTAGCTGGTTTAAATTCATACTTTTCTTCCAGGATATGTCACCTACTACTAGGTGGATTAAAAAAATCATCTAAAAATGGGAAATACTAATTTGCGATTAATATGTTCTTTTTGTTAACCAAATTTATTTTTGACAGCATTCTTTTTTTGGATCTAAAACGATATCTGCTATTTTAAGTCTCACTTCTAAAACTTTGCTGTTACTTTTTCAATACAATAACGATCGCGATTTGCAACGCTCCTTCCTGCCTTTTGAATGCAAAATTTTTACGTTATGACGCGAAACCTTTTTTTATGGTTCGAAATTTCAAATGACGGCCTTTCCATCTTTGATAGTCCATTAGTTTCATCATTCTACACTACATTAGGAACAAATCTAAACGAATAGGAGAGTGAGTATTTATCTGTTCTGTAAAATTTATTAACGCATTATCTTAAATTCGTTAAAAAAATGTGTACCACTCACATAACACGGAACAACGGCTTTTAGAATTTATGCACACGTTTAGTTTATTTGCATTTTCTCAATTTCGTGACTTTCGGATTTAAACACGTTTCTCTATAACAATCACCACAGTTTATAATAAAGAGAGAACACAAATTCCTTATGTGGGGATATTTCGACTTCTGTTACTGGCTTTTAATTAAAAAAATTCCCGAAGAATGTGAAAATTCCAACTTAGAAAACATAGCAATTGTACAACTAAATAACTTATATTAATCCTGAAGCCAGGAATGTCTTTGGGGAGGCAATGAAAGCTTGCCCCCTCCCCCTTCCGAAAGTGTTTCATTTCTTTGTTAAAATGCGACTTAGATTAGAAGAAATGCTTTAATTTAACAAAATGCATCAATTCATAATAGAAAATAATGCTTCAATATTGTTTTCTTCGATTTTAAATTAACTTTTACTTTATCCTGGTGGATTTCAAGAACCTCCATTTTATGTCGCCTCCCTCTGCCCCCAATTCCATATACGCCCCTGCCTGAAGCATGGGGCGTATATGGAATTCAAGTTATAACCCTTCGTTTTACATATTTCTCTTTGAAACCGATGTAGCTTCCTGTTTATATCACAACTGCAGTTTCCTATATGAATTCCATACGGACGTACGCGTTCCGAGAAGCAAATGCTATTCTCAATGAAAACCAAAAGCAAAATGATGCAAGGAAATAATTTAAAAACTAAGCGCAAATAACGATCCACTTAATTTAGAATGGCAGATCACTGGGTGAAAAAAATATTTTAAAGGGAAACAGGAAACAAAGTAAAATGGTTCGCCGTTAGTCAGGGTGCACAGGATATTTCTTTCTCGGACTGTGAGAAATTACCGAAAATCATCAACAATTATAAATAACTAACTTGTAAATTAGGATTTATAAAAGGAAAGACAAATTTACAGCTGTGTATTTGTACGTGAAAGGTATATTACAACTGCAGTTCATATACTTCATCACTGAGGGAAAAACTCAACATCCTGAGAAGAGAAAATTCCTTAAAAATCGATGGCTAAGAAATACCCTCTCCCGAATGTCAATACTACAAATAAGACTCCGTAATAGTAGAAGCATCTTTTCAGTTGCTCATGGTCGTTAAACATACACACACGCACACACAAAATGTTTCTCGGACGTTCCTGCCAAATCCGATATTCCAGCTCTGTTTTCGCCATTATAAAGAAAAACGAAACAAATGATGTATTTCCGAGTTCTCTGCTCATACTTAAATATGAAATACAGCTCCCTTCGTTTTACCTATTTCTCTTTGAAATCGATGTAACTTCTTGTTTACCTTCTAACGCAAAATCTTTCAAACAAAGCCTTCGAAAATCCGTTCATGGTTAATATGGTAAAGTTCAAGTGAAATCTGTTTTCTGACATAATGAAAGAAGGCACAGAAGTTCGATTTGAAAAATTCCTACTTTGTTGGATAGTGTTTTCAGTGTAACATGTTTTTCATATAATTTCAAAATTTTCAAGGAATTCATAGACTTTCAGCTAGGGGGCGTAAAGGTAAATTGTGTTTCCCCCTACATCTCCGATTTGAAAAATTCTTTCTGCAACGGATACAGTTCCTGATGGGAAATGCGTTTGCACATAATTTCTATTTTTTGTAAAAAAAAAAAATGGTTTGGACACCAGGGAGCGTAAGTCTTAATTTCTGCTGCTGATGTATTTGCAGCAAAATATGAGCTTCTAAAATCTAGATTGAAGAAAACGTCGTTAGTAGACCGATACTACTCATGTCGACAAACCTTTTAGGAACATTTTCTTCTTAAAATAATGCATGGTTTATACGCCAGGAGGCGTTCATCATATTTTTGTCAATATATCTACTTCTAGGAGTCCGATTTGAAAAATGCCTTCTTTGCTGGATAGTGTTTCCGATGCGAAATGTTTTCCATAAAAATTCAAAATTTTCAAGTAAATCATAGGCTTTGCGCTAGGGGGCGCAAAGGTAAAGTGCCTTTTCGGTGTTATTTCTGCTTCTAAAACTCCGCTTTGAAAAATTCTACCTGTATGACATACAACACCTGATGAAAAATATTTTTCATATAACTTCTAATGTTTGATAAAGAATGGTGTGGCCACCAGGGGGCATCAGGGTTAATTTCTGCTTCTGATGGTTTGTAGCAAAATCTGGGCTCATGAAAACTCGACTAAATTTTTTTTTTGGACCGATACCGCTCATATTGAAAAACCTTTTGAGAATACTTTCTTCCTAAAAGAATGTATGGTTTTCCCACCAAATGGCGTAAGGTCACATCTTATTTTTGTCGATATCTCTGTTTCTAAGAGTGCGATTTGAAAATTTTTTTCTGTGTTGGAGAGCGTTTCCGGTGCAAAACGTTTCTCATATAAATTCATATTTTTCTTAATGCACAAGTCTGCAACCAGAGGGCGTAAGCTCACGATTCCGTTTACAGCAATATCTGAGGGATTAAAAACCCGATTGTAAAACTTCTTTCTTCCAGCAGATACTATATTTTTCCTTACCGGTTCCATTGACTTTGAATAGCTTTGATAAATTTAATTTGCGTCAGAACGGATTCCAAATACGTGCTTATTACACCCGAAAATTCAGTGTCATCTATCTTGTTTACTTTTCTCATTAAACATTTTTAATAACCCATAATTGTAGCCAAATTTCAGATATGCAACAGACGGAAAGATATAAAATAAAAAATGTATATTCATGAGGATGCTCCGGTTAATGGGAAATTCAACCATATTTGATTTCCCAGCAATTATACGTATTACAGGTCTATGCGGGAACAGGAAATCGTCATCAAACATCAAAGTGTTTCATAATCGAGATTAATTATCAAAAGCCTTTTAAACATCATCAGAAATAGAACACAATGTCATAATAACGGAGGGTAGTAAATAAGGCCGCTGTGGCACAGAGTTTGTCTAAACAGCGTATATACTCGTGTATAAGTCGACCTCCGTGTTTGTGGAAGAAGAGCTGGAGTTTTTTTTTTTTGTTTTTCTGCCCTCCTGTAAAGTTCATGGGACAATTCTCTCAGTTAGGTATAAAATTAAGGAACTTGACCCGTGTGTGATGATTCTGATCTGCATGCTCATACACGCCAGTCCTTGCGCTTAGCGTCCGTATTAGTCGCCTACGTGACTTCATCTGGCTTCGCTCGTGTTAAGCGGGAAACAGTTGCATTTATTGCATTATCGTCGATCAGTATGTGGAAACTACAAAAATGTTTACTAAAATGCTGCGTTTTATTTCGCTATTGTTTCTACTTCTCGAGTTGAGTTTGCAAGGGAAAATGAACAGACGTCTTCAGAAATCAGGAAACAATCAGGCGGGTTGTGAGTTGTTGACGATGTTTCGACATTTGACTTGCAAAATACTTTCTCTCTTTTCTTCGTTTTACTTAGCGATATGAGCTTGTGACAGACACGCGCATGAGACATAGAATCACACAGACACGCGCATGAGACATAAACAGACACGCGCATGAGACATAGAATCAGACACAGGGTGTAACATAGAATCGCACATTAAATCAGGATAGTTAAAGCATTTTTGAGCTACTTCATTGTTAAAGAATTCAGCCACAATCGCGAAAGGAAGGGACTGCCTCAACTTGAGTAGAAGAAAAAAATCACGTACAGTAGGCTCCTTTTGTCTGTCAGAGAAAGTGTGGAGCCGTAAAGCATATTTCATGGTTACTGTAATAATGAAAATATTATTGTTTGACGACGTGATTCATATTGCTACCGCTCTAGGATGTTCCGAATGATAAATGACATGTTACTTCCCACGATATAACTGCTACTTGGTGTCTAAACTCTAGGAACGTTTCGTGACAGTTTTACCACCTTCCCCTAAAAAGGCTAACAGGTGTTAGTTCCGTGATGCCACACGCCCGATATTAAAAATGCTAAGTGATTTCCGTCACTCTAGTAGAAAGAAATGCGAGTAATTTACAGGTAACTATAACCGTAAATCACATATTATTTCCAACTCCGACAAATTCGTGTATCAGCCGACCTCATATTTTTGGTTCAAAAATTTTGCGTTCTAAACTTCACATATATATGATCATTTCGGTTTTGTTTGTGTGTTCAACGACCATTGTGAGCAACTGAGTGGGCTATGAGCAGCCGCCCTGATTTAGGGCCACTGGTTCCTGGGAACAGAGGGAGCAAATGCCGTAAGAGAAACAAAATATCCATTAGAGTGGTGGGTCGAAAAAAAAAACTTTTTTAAATCAGGCTGATTAGGAATCGCAAAAAAAAAAAAAAAAAAAAAAAAAAAAAAAAAAAAAAAATTAAATGCCAGATAATATTTATAGATCCCACTGGATCGTCGAAGTTTTTCAGTTTCAGAACAAAAAAAAACATTTTTAAATGGTCTGTAGTTTTTAATATTTTTATTTATTTAGATGGCCTAAGGGGACATACAAACGTTATAAATCCCCCCCCCCAAAAAAAAATGTGGTCGGTCAATATTTAGAGAACACCCTGGGGCCTGAAAGTGATGAATTGTGTACGAATTCCATGCAGCGTTCAAAGCATGTTAAAGGGCCTCTCTCATGAGCCATGGATGCTTTGAATAGATCCATTGTTTAAGTGTAAGTTTATATCTTCGGATTAGCAAGGCTGCTGGAATTGTTTATCCGTCCTTCCCCCAAGCTCCTCTCTCAGGAGGAAAAAATGCGCAATGCATAGCAAGCAAGTTATACATTAGTCGTCGCCTTCCACCAGACAGTAGTACTGGAATCGAACAACGTAGGATTATGTTGTTCTGAACAAAAAGGGTCAGATACGTGGCTAGGTCAGAGACCCGTGCATGTGGTTACGTAACCGTTTGAGAAATGGGAGCATAGAACGGAGAACACTCCTTCCACTCGTCCATGATCAGTAGCGTAACTAGCACAACGTGCGCCCCCCCCCGCCGCTGGATTTATTTAGCGCCCTTAAGCGCAGTAATTTTTCCAGGATCCAGGATTTCAAGCACGAGGAAAGATGTATTTTTCGCGATGTGCGTGTAGTAGATGGGGGGGGGGGGGGGTCAGCAAGAGTGTCTGGAAAAGTAATGCCGGTACCTAGATCTCTGTAGTTTTAACTTTTTAAGTAATAGATTTAAAAATACATGTCATTATACAAAACTAAAATAAATCACTTGGAGAAATCACCCTCTTATACATGGCAGATCCGCGGCTGCTGTGAATAAACGTTGGCGCCTTTCGTGTACGTAATCCTAGGTGACTGACTGTTTCCCGACATCCTCCATGGGTAATCCCCATAGGGCCTCGCCTTTTTCCTCAGAAGCTCAGAGAGAGGGCGATTGGAGAGAGACCGTATTACAACTCGGAGCCAAAGGACCGAATAGCTTCAATCTGTAGGACATCGAGTGCTTTAAAAGTGAAACTTGGCATTTATTTAAGCAAATCTAAATGTACCTTAAAAGAAAATATGAACCTTTGGGTTGATTATTTGTTTGTTTGCCTTTGTGCGTGTTCGAAATTTTTCAAAACAAACTATAACTGGAAGCTGTGGTACGCCCCTTGGTTTCCTGCGGCCCCGTGGGCTGCGGGGGTTTTAGTTACGCCACTGTCCATTATTTGTATGACAGCTGCAGAAAGCGCATCTCCGTTAACATCGTTTATCGTTGTCTCAGTTAGTAGCAAAGGGAATGCGTCTGATATAGTATCAAACAAAAATCCGATTTGTATCTGCACGACTCTTTCGTGTTAGGCATTTAAAAATGGCGTATTCTTCTGAAGGGAATCTGCAGGTTCATCATAACAAGATACCTATAAGGGGAGAGAAGTTTCCGAAGTGGCCGAGACATATCATTTGGAAAATATCTCAACCGGAGACATTCACTGCATAATCAAATCTGAGTATCCAGCAAATATTAAAATACCTGAGCTGCCTTGTCATAGGATGACAGTTTAGAATGTAATCCGTCTAGTAAGCAACGCTTCTGCGACAGTGTGTGATGAAGTGGTCATAGATGGCTACATAAGAGCAAGAATCGCATCGAGCAATGCCTATTTTCTGCCACAAATCTCAATTTTTCTCCTATAACTGGCAAGTGGTAAACGTAACTGGTGTTGTGCAGCTGTAGGTTTGGGCTAGAGCTCGACAAGTCGCCATGTAGCAACAAACCTGTAGTAAGTTTCCGTTTGTTTCTATTCATCATTTCACACAGAAAAAAAGTAAAGAACTAAAGAGTACACTCACTTACAGAAGTTCCAATTAGATGCATTAAGATTAGCGAATTGACGGACCAGGAAATAGCAAATTACTGTTCTGAAGTTGCATTTTCACCGAAATTGAGACATTTTGGGCCATCCTCTAAATGTTAACCGATTGCAAACGTTCTTCTGTGGGGTAACTCTTGAGCGTGCATAACACTGCTTCTGCGATAGGCCTTGAAAATAAAAATAACAAAATAACGAGACATTTAAATTCCCTCGAGTTTTCTTATTGAAATTGAATAATTTGAGGCCCCAGTGGGACATCTAAATATTAATCGATCTCAAACTTTTTGTGTGTGATGCCTCATTAACCCGTGTAGGCCTTTTTCCACTGTATGCGTTTGGAATAAAAAAGAAATGAAAACGTAAAAAGATACTGTAATTTCTTTATTTTTTATTGAAATTTTACACTTTGGGTACCAAGTGGGACCTCTAAATATTAACCAATCTTAAATTTTTTCTATATGGCAACTCTTGAACTCAGGTAGCACTTTTTCCACAATAGACCTTTCAAATTAAAAACAGATATTTAAAAAGTGCTTTTTTCGACCCACCCTAATATCCATGCTTCAATGGGAATCCAGACCAATTTACACATGATCAAATGCCCGCGCTTAGATCACTGTGCCATTTTATAAGTGTCTTGCCACTTGCGAACAAACCGAAATTGAATATATTGGAAAGGTTCGTCGTACCAGATGCGGACAAATTCCTGTTTCTGTTGGCAAATTCTCGATTTTTTTCCGTACAGATTTCCCCTGACACTTTTCTCCCAGGCTTGGGACTGGGCAATGTCAAGTTGACACTGGCGGTTTAAAAATTGCTGAATAATTCCTTATGTCATTTTTATGTTACAAATTATATTACAAAATTAAAAAAATGTTACAAAACAAATTGTTACAAAATAATTCCTTATGTCATTTTAATGTTACAAATTATATTACAAAACTAAAAAAATGTTACAAAACAAATTGTTACAAAATAATTCCTTATGTCATTTTAATGTTACAAAACAAATTGTTACAAAATAATTCCTTATGTCATTTTAATGTTACAAATTTCAAATTGGTACAAAACTAAAAAAAATGTTACAAAACAAATTGTTACAAAATAATTCCTTATGTCATTTTAATGTTACAAAACAAATTGTTACAAAATAATTCCTTATGTCATTTTAATGTTACAAATTTCAAATTGGTACAAAACTAAAAAAAATGTTACAAAACAAATTGTTACAAAATAATTCCTTATGTCATTTTAATGTTACAAAACAAATTGTTACAAAATAATTCCTTATGTCATTTTAATGTTACAAAAAATTGGTACAAATTGTTACAAAATAATTCCTTATGTCATTTTAATGTTACAAAACAAATTGTCAAAATAATTCCTTATGTCATTTTAATGTTACAAAACAAATTGTTACAAAATAATTCCTTATGTCATTTTAATGTTACAAATTTCAAATTGGTTACAAAACTAAAAAAAATGTTACGAAACAAATTGTTACAAAATAATTCCTTATGTCATTTTAATGTTACAAAACAAATTGTTACAAAATAATTCCTTATGTCATTTTAATGTTACAAATTTCAAATTGGTACAAAACTAAAAAAAATGTTACAAAACAAATTGTTACAAAATAATTCCTTATGTCATTTTAATGTTACAAAACAAATTGTTACAAAATAATTCCTTATGTCATTTTAATGTTACAAATTTCAAATTGGTACAAAACTAAAAAAAATGTTACAAAACAAATTGTTACAAAATAATTCCTTATGTCATTTTAATGTTACAAAACAAATTGTTACAAAATAATTCCTTATGTCATTTTAATGTTACAAATTTCAAATTGGTACAAAACTAAAAAAAATGTTACAAAACAAATTGTTACAAAACTCATTTTTTTTTCAAATTTAGTCAACATTTGTTACAAAACTTAGGGCTTTTAAAACACCTTTTTAAGTCCTTGCTCTTTTCAAATCCTGAAAGAATATTTTCATTTATTTCATTAATTTTTACATACCTTTTCTTCCGTTTTGTTACCGGTTCTCCTAATTCTTTAATTCTCAAAAAATGGGATTTTTTTTCAGATTCTGCTTTTAGAGTATGCACTACTAAATGTACATTTCGTCCTTTCTTACCGGTGATCTTATTAAATTTCGAGTTCCACCCTTCAACAGTATTATTCGTTCGATGACGTTGACGATGAACATTCCATATATGAAGGGGAATATTTTAGCTGTCCATACCACTGTTCAACAAAATAGTTTAAAAATATGGATAGCTTATTATTTTGGGGGGCATTTTCCATAATAATAAGCCAAGCTTCATCAACGTATTCTACAGGTATATATGACAAAGCCGAACACATCCTGCATGTTTGTCTCACTTCTTCATTTTCTTTATATTGAATACAGAGGTCTATTTCTTGAATTTTCCTCCATAAGCACTGGTTGAAATGGAAATTGCAGCCTGATATTCTAGTTTCGGGAAATTCCATTTGTGTTGAATTAAATACTGCACTTTCAAAATTCATTTTATTTTAATTTGGGATTTCATTCCGGGCACTCTTTGAACAGGGTAGAATATGTAGCTTCCTTTTTGTCAGGCAGGAAGGCAAATACTACAGGATAAATATTCGTTTTAGATGCTGTACTTCCACAGTCCACGTGTATATTATATACTTGAGTAAACTGTCTAGCGCAACTTTTGAAAGTTCCATCAAAAAAAAAAAAAAAAAACGTCTCCACTTTTTAAAAGATATTGAGCATCCTCGCCGGCAAAAACAAGTATTCTTTTTCCCTGATCAGTCACAAAATCTAAGCGAAGGAAACACTCATTTTCTGGCAGGCGAAGCGTTTCTTCAGGAAACTGAATTTCTGTGCTACTTGTTGGATTTTGAGTAGTCCCCAATGCTTTTCTTCTTTCTCGACATAATGCTGATTTTTACACTTCTATACTGCTGCGTTTCAGAGTCTAAATCAAAGCCTTTGTTATAAATTTCCAAAATTTCTTCTTCAAAAATTCGAGGGACAGGCGACGATATTTCTTCCCCAACTCTTTTCTTGCAATTTTCTAACGTTTTCTTCACTTCCATGTTTATGATATTTGGCACACAAGAATGAGTGGTCATACTTATCACTTTACGTTCAAAATCTGTCTTTACACTTCCCTCACATTTTTCTTTGTTATCTTTTGAACACACCCATGAAATGCACTTTTCATTTTTTCTATGCATTCTATGCTGGTAATCGTTTACAACTAAAGCAGGTTTGATTTTTGGTGGTGACATTAATTCAACTGACAAAGATTCCGTGTTTATAAAAACACAGATCAGGCAGGAATAAAAAATCTGATGTTGACTGCCCCACAGATACAGCGCAAATCAACAGAAGCAAGTGTCGGGGTGAAGAATGACCCTTAATCACATTATGAGCCGCTCTGTCCGCATCTGGCACTGTCCGCAAGTAGCACGTCCGCAAGTGGCACGTAACCATCTTATGGTTATAAAAGTAGACTTTCATTAATCCGGCCCTCGATAATCCGGCCTCTTTCTCCTTGCGTGGTTTTTGTTTGCAGAAATCGTGGTAATATCAGACCGGAATGAATTATACTTCATACACGAGTGGAGTTTTCAATTTTAACATTATATTTTGTTTTGAATTGGCACTAACGTTCATGTAATTCAATGTAAAATGAAAGTAGGAAGGATCCTCAAAATAATTAAAAATATTACACAGAGCATCTTCATTAAAGCAGACAAAAATCTGTGACATGTTTCAAAGTGACCACACTGAGTAGACAATGCCAGATGTCATTTGTGCTGCATTGCAATTTTACGTTTCTTTTACTGTGTATATTACGTACACATACATATTGTGTTTTAATGTACTGATAATATGATTATAATTTACTATACTTGTAAATAAGACAGTGAGTATGAATATAATGTACTGTACTTGTAAATAAGACAGTGAGTATGAATATAATTTACTATACTTGTAAATGAGACAGTATAGTACGTACTGATCGTGTTGTTTTACTGTTATCATGTGCTTGTCTCTTATGTTTTTTTAAATACATATGTACTGCACATAGTAAACTTGTAATTGCAATATTAAATTTAATGAATAATTCAACTGAATTTTTATGCACTCTCAGTAATCCGGCACTCCTCTGTGCAAGAAATGGCCAGATTAGCGAGAGTCTACTGTATATGAATATATACGATAAGTATTCACGTTGCAGTTTCTTAAACATGTGGATTATGTGTAGCGATGTTGGAGAGTTATGCTTTCGCATGAAATTCACGACTGAATTCAAGCATAGCAGAATTTACTTTCGCATTTCAGTCTAATACATGGGGGGCTTGTTGTCAACATGTTCAAATAATTTCGAAATGAAGGTACACCACACTTTTTTTGTACAATTTCTGCTGTACAATATTATAGAAAAGTAATACAATGCTCAGTAACAATACCATATGTGCCCCAATAATAATCTAACTGTACAAATAAAGTAAACAAATTCACCAATGAAACTCAAAGAATACGCCAAATCACCAATGAAACTCAAAGAATACGCCAAATCACCAATGAAACTCACAAAACACGACAAATCACCAAAACGTTCACAATAAATACAACTTCTGCACAACAACAACAAAACGTTTTCCATTGAAAATTAATATCAATTGTCAATATTAATCACATATTATATGACAGTAATAATTAAATATACAGCAAGAGGCCAGGGAAAAAGGCTGAGATATTGCCTGACAAGCCCCTGATCACCTCCAAATAAAAACAAAATATTCCAGTCCAGTCAATACAACGAAAGTAATTTTACAATACTTTTTTTACAAATCATAAAGCAATAAATTCCAATATTCAATTTCCCGTCAAAAAACTCCTTAGCACTCGCTTAAATACCGGATAACGTGCCTCTGATCTAATAATCAACAGTAATCCATTCCACTCACGCAATCCCAACACATAGATATTATTAAACATTAAACCTGCACGAGCCCACGGAACAGAAACCCCCGACCCACCACGAGTATTATACGAATGAGTAGTACGCCGTAATGCAATCAAGTTGGAGTATCTTCCTGTAAAAATACGTTCATGGACCATCAGCAGCAATCTGTATTTATGTAGTTGCTCAATAGTTAATAACTGAAAATGACGAAAAAGAACCTCCGATCCAACCGAATAATATAACAATCCGACAAACTTCCTCTGCAACACAGATAAACGAACTATGTTACGACTTGTAACCGAATAAACTTCCTCTGCAACACAATCCGACAAACTTCCTCTGCAACACAGATAAACGAACTATGTTACGCCTTGTAGTCGCACCCCATATTAAAATGCAGCACGATAATACAGGAAAAATAAAAGAGTCGTATAACATTACCAGAATTCATACTGACAAAAAACCAGAAATCTGTGAAATCATACCAAAGCGAGATATTAAGCAAGCTGATCTATCTGAGAATCCCATCTAAGAGATTCATGCAGAACTACACCCAAAAATTTCACTGTGGTCTAAAACTGTAATGCCGTGTCATTTAAGTAAGTTAAACGATCTATACAAAACTAAATTAAATGGTCTATACGAAATTCAAAACAGTAGCAAGCAAAGTACCTGAAAAAAACCCCAAAATGGAATTTTTGTACAAGCACAAGCAAAAATGAGTGATATAGTGAAAGTTGCATTCCAGATTTTTTATGTTAGTAATTTAGAGGAGGTTTAGCTGGTCCGTTAATGACCTGTCGTCTTGTTTTCTTTCTCAGCCTTCCCCCAGAAGCATCAGCAATAAAAACGACTTCCGCTTTAATCTCAACACGATGTCGTCCATCTTCGGGGACAGAAGGAAGCACCGAGTTTCTCACACGGTTTGTTATTTTACTTTGGCAGAGAACGGAAGGGGTCAATTGGTAGTGACCCTCAGGAATGGAATGGAATTTCCTCCCCAGATTAGATAATGGTAAAGAAAAAGGAAACAGTAAGCTGAGAGGCGTGTTGCGGAATGTGGCACTTTTGTTTCTTGTACCATTTCCATTGTTTAATTTTAAGCTTTGGTTTGAATCGCGTGCCTTAATTAATTCGCATTACACGTTGTCCCCAGCGTTAGAAAATATCTCATTATTTTTTTTTTAACTTTTCGCAGAAATTACTAGCACCAATGGGTTTAAAACTAATTTTTACACTTGTTACTCCTGAAATCGGCGTTAAGATATCCATTAGTGTTTGCGATAATCTCATTTCATTGAATAAACAATATCTTGGCAATGCAATTGTTAAGATATATTTGAGAATGTTGTACTTGGTTTTAGCACGTTAATTAGAACCCCGGAACACTATCCCGGCGACTGCCAACATATGTCGCAGATTTTATTTTGGCCCTGCAGACAAGAACGACATCCCCCAGAACTTTTATTCTGGTCCGGCAGAAAGAAAAAAAAAAAGATTCCTAGAACCCTTTGTGGTGACGTGAACTGATTTAGAAAAAAAAAACCAGAAGAACGAAATTGCCCATTGTGAAAGAAAAATCAGTGGAAATGCTGAATCCAGAAAACAAAAAAAAAAAAAAAAAGGTAGAGTGTGAAAACTCTAAACTCGGCTAATGGGACGCCATTATTGAGTGAAAAAGAAGCGATAAAGAAACTGCAGCCATTTTTATGACAAGGTCACAAGAATCGGGTAGAGTTTGCGACTTTCTAAGAATTTGGAGCACGGAATTCAAGGAGGCCATAGCAACAGCAGACTGGGCATCTGGATTATGTCATGGGAAGGGTGACCGACCGCGGAGAGCATGGGATGCACAGGGGGATTAGAGGGTCAGAATCCAAGCCTGTGATTGGTCGTGCACTGCCCAGGGTACGAGAGAAAGTTGAGAATAACAAAACATGAGATTTTGGCGGGGCACCTCATATAGCTTTCGCTCAGAAAAGAGGTCAGGTTTTAAGGCCGCGGGTGGTCGAGTGGGCAACGTTCGTGACTGCCACGGAAAGGACCTCAGGTTTGATCCCAGGCAGGCACGAACGCTCGATCCACGAAATATCCGCCGTGCGTCGGATGGGCACGTTAAGCCGTCGGACCCCGGGTACTGGCCTCCCGGTAATAAATAGGGGCGTCTTCCACCCCCTTTTTACCTCGCTTCCGTGTCACTTTCCTATCGGGCATTCTAGCCCAAATCTCCTAGTTTATTATTTCTAAGGGTTGTTTAAGACCTGGGATCAGACACTCACTTCCTAAAATCCTCTACATATGATCAAGAGGTCCTGTTTCTTCTGAGGTTGAACCAGGAAACCTAAAATGTTTCAGCGCTCAGCTGCTGTTGGATCGTGTGACCAAGAGGTAAAAAAACATGTGTCAAGATGACAAATCTGCAGCGAGACATTCTGTCCGCGTGTAGCTCAGTTGGGAGAGCGACTTACTCCAGAGTGAAGGGACACGGATTCGATGCTCATCGCGGAAGAACTTGTGTTTTCACAGTCGCCAGCAGAGTTTTTCACCAGCTGAGGTTAATGGTTAAACCTTTTAATTACCAGTACTAGGCCGAGGTCTAGATATCTAAACTAAGTAGATAGCTGGCAAGAGTATTCTCTCCCAGTGCTATCTCTAGCTGTATTGTCATTATCCGGAGCGGTATTTCATAGCTATGCTGACGAAAAGATTGTAGCATCATGATGACTCGTACACCATGACCGTGGACAGTGTGTGTATCTCGACGGAATGCTCACTGCTGTGTAAAAACTAGAATATTGAAAAGAAACTATGCTTGTTCAATACCGTAACAAAGTAAGCCTGAAAAAGATTCTATTTTCAACCATCATTGTAAATAGTTCATCAACTGTCACGGCATGTATATAGAAGTAAAGTTGTTATGCTCTGAAAGAAGTAAGCTCTGTACCACAAATGCGTGATCCTTCGCTACGCCTCTGAGATGAGTAGAAAGTGAAGATAAGGGTATCCAGACCCTACTTGCATCATTCTGAACTGGTGGCAGCTACTAATAAGCTCATACCCACAGGGAACAAATCTTCCTATTAATTTAATACAACACCACCCAAAGATGTACTGTATAACCAAATGCGTGTACCAGGAACTTACGAAATAAGCAAAATATGTCAGCCTTTTTAATCCTCTCTTGCAGGTTTGGACCTTATTCTAGTGATCCTTTATTCCGGTCCTGCAGAAGAAAAACATATCCCTAAAACCCCATTCAATCCTCTCTTACAGACTTGCGATCATGAGCACAAGGTTCCCATCTGGGGACGGAATTCTGTCTTTCGAAACTTTCCAAAAACGGAAATTAGCCGAAGTAAAGATTTCCCCCTCAATCGCTGTTTTCTGTTGTTTTCCCCTCGCGATGTTCGTTCTGTCCATGTTATTGTTAAATATTATTTAACTGCGTAAACGTTTGCCTTTCAGAAACGGAAGCAACAATTTCCGAAAACGCAAGCTAGACGGAGCGATTAATCTTAAATTATTTTTTTCGCGATGCATTGTTATAAACTTTTTTTGTTTGTATAGGTGTTTAACGATCACTGTGACCAACTCAATGGACTATAAGCGCAGTCGCCCGTCCTTAATTTAGGGTCACTGGTTTCAGGGAAGGGAGAGATCCAGTGCAGCAAGACAAATAAAATATTCATGCCTCACCGGGATTCGAATCCGGACCCCATCCTGGACGAATAGTCATAAGCTTGTGCTTATACCACTGGGAAACATGGGGGTCTTGTTGTTTAATGTTTTATCCCAAAATATTTGTATTTGAGCTTGAAAATGGAGACTGAACGGAAGAAAGGTTATTTCCGTAATCCTAATTTGTTTTCCGTGATGTTCTCTCTGTCCAAATATTGTTACTAAATACCATTTTGTTGCAGAAATGTCTGTGCTTCAGCTTAAAAATAAAGGCAAAAATTTCCAAGAACGGTAGCTCAAGAGAGGAAAGATTTGTTTCTCCGTGACTATAATTTTTTCCCAGGTCCTACATTTTTGTTAGATAACATTTAGTTACGTACTTTTTTTCCTATTTGGCTGGTTGTTAAGTGAACACCGTAAGCACCTCAATGGGCTATAAGCAGTCTCCCGTCCCTAATTTAGGACCACTGGTTCCAGGGAAGGAAGAGAACCAGTGCCGTAAGATAAACACAACATCCATGCCTCACCGGAATTCCAACCCGGACCCATCTCGGACGAATGATCAGAAGCCAGCGCTTAGACCACTGAGCCACTAAGTGGCCGTAAATTTTTGCATTTAACATTTAAAATGGAGGGCGAATTTTTTGTAAACGTAAGTTCACGGAGCAAAGGTTTCTCGTCGTAATTTTTTTCTCGCGAAAATCTCTCTGACTAGAATTGTTGTTAAACACAAAGATTTGATTCCATAAATCTTTGTGTTTCAGCAGGAAAATAGAGGCAAGAATTTCCGACAACGGAGATTGGATCGAAATCCGTGGGCTCACTTCTTTTATTCTCGGACTCTTCCTGTTTTTTTTTATATATATATATTTCTACCTGTGCAAATATTTGTTTTTTTTTTGCACCCTGTTGTGATTTGCCCAGTGACCACTCCGCAGATTATTTTGTGGCACCATGATATCCGTCACAACCAAACAAAGAGCTTTCTGCTATAGTAGTTAGAACCAAGGTTAATAGACAGTAAGGTTAGCTCATCCCGCCTTCTTCGCAGACAAATAATCGTAACGTCACGATTATTGTCCTAAAATGTAATTGTAGATCCGAACTGTAGCTATGGAGGAAGATGTCTTGTCAGCAATTTTTATAAATCGAACGTAGAACAAAAGCTTTTCATATCAGATCATATGTAGATGATTTTAGGAAGGGAGTGTCTGACTCCATATCTTAAACAACCCTTAGAAATAGGAAGCTAGGAGATTTGTACTAGAGTGCCCGATAGGAAAGTAAAGTAGAAGGGGGGGAAAGACGCCCTTATTTATTACCGGGAGTCCAGTGCCCGGGGTCCGACGGCTTAACGTGCCCATATGACGCACGGTGGATATTTAGTGGATCGAGCGTTCGTACATGACTGGGATCGAACCTGAGGTCCTTTCTGTGGGAGTCACGAACGTTGCCCACTAGGCCACCCGCGGCCCATAAAAGCTTTTCAAAAGCACATTTACATTAAATATAGAAGAAATTCACAGTCATGTGAAAATTTTAGCAACCGAATTTCAAAAATACCTTTGGCACATTTTTGTTACATATAGGGATAGTAAAACGGTTTAACTTTTAAATATTAATTTAGTCACAAGAGGAATGTTTGTTGTTTTTATATAAATTTAGAAGTAAAAACGCACAGCAGGGAGAAGTTAACGGGAAATTCTGAATTTTCAAAAACTTTTCCACAATTCCTTTCATATATTGACGGTAAATTGCCATTTGTAAGATATGGTAATGAAAGATTTTGAATTTTCAGGAACATTTCCGTAATTCCTTTCTTATAATGACGGGAAATTTCTTTTTTAAGATGTGTTAAAGGGAAATTCTGAATTAATAAAACATTTCTTTATGACAAATAGGATAAGCATCTCAGCAACATTCCCCAATTTTTTTAAATTAAAAACATTACGCATTAAAAAATATGGTAGAATTTATTATTCCAGCTGGTTTACGAATAATGATTCCAACAGGCTGCTGTGGTGAAGATACAAAGAAAAGTGGCGATTAGGTAGTCTTACGGTGGCGATTTGGATAGTGACGTCACAAAGCAATTACCTGAAGTGCAGGATGAGCATAACCCTGTCATCTACTAACCTTGGGTAGAACCACGGTCGTAAGTACCGGGAGGCAGGGGTGAGCTTAGCTTCCAAAATTGTCATGCCAGAGGCTTAAAATTCATGCTCTGAGGGGGGTTAAAAATAGAAATGTACAACGTGTGAATAAATTTACTGTACAGTGTAAGTCAACAAGAAAATTATGCACTTCTTTATTTCTTTTTTTTTCAAAGCCACCGGATTACTTTTTATACTTTCGCTAAATTTCTTAATGACGTCAGACGTTCGTACTGAATCGAGACTCCTGGCTTTCGTCATTTTCCAAATCTTCCCGCCCATCCTTGAAACGTGCATTCCATCGGAATATTTGTGCACTGGATAGGCAGTTAGCCTCATACAATCACGAAACAATCCAAACGTCTCAGATGTAATTTTACCGATTTTAAAACAGAACGGCATATTTGCTCTCTGCACCGTGTAAATAATCATCGGTGCTAATTCGGTAAATAATGGTTATCAATAACCGTATTTTATAAGTTCTGTTCAACACGTTTTATAACAAGTCTTATGCAGAAGGAAAAGTTACGTACCTTGGTTGAATTATCCCTTGTGATGAGTCTTGCATAATATTATGTAACTAAACTATGTTCAAATGTGTAGGACATATGAAGAGGCCTAATAAAACACTGAACTATTAACACAATGGAATCAGAATATAGGAGGAAGAAGAGCATTCAAGATTCAATCAAGTTGAAAGTTTAAAATAACGATGATTTCGCTAAAAAAGTGATGAGAATAAAATAGTGAAATAATGTTGACCCAGTTATAAAGATTTGACAAGAGTAGAAACAAGTGACATTCCATTCTGCGTAACAGAATACAAAGATCGATGTTAGTACCAGCGACGCGTTTCGCCTGCCCTATGCAGTCATTCTCAGGTTCGAAAATGCAATGTATCCCCGGCTAAGGTGAACTCAAAGTCGAAGAAGGTCGACGTCATACAAGCAACGTGTCAAAGAGTACATCACGATAACATGTTCTGTCTTGGCGGGAGTGCTACACTCCATCTATTGGTTAATTCATCAACTGGAAGTTAAATATTTTTGTTTAGCTTTCTTGTTATGGATCATTCTTTCTCTGTCAGTGAGATGTCTCCAAGCATGGGGTAGATCTATGGAGCTACTACTATTGCATGCAAAATCAGAAAATGTATTGGTACAGACAGACACGGCTACCAATATTTAATCCATGTTTTATGCTGTACCAGAATTGCTACATCCGTCAAATTGGGGGTAGCATCGTGCTGCATGCAATAATCTAATAATTCACTCTTATTTTTAGGCTTATTCCAGTTGTTAATGTGTTCACTCAAACGAATTCCAATTTTATTCTTCGTATTTCCGATGTATGATATCGGCTTGCTTCGGTTGTTATCTGGGATTGGAATGCAATATATTCCGGATTGCTGTAACTAGGGTGCTTTTTCGTGATTTTGTGTTAAGATCTTTTTAATATCCTTAGTTTTAACACCTTTGTTCATTGTGGCCCTTTTGCAAATATTTTTCATAGTGTTGGTAATATTTGGTAAGTACGGTAGAAAACTGCAGAATGTGGTCTCTTCAGCTGTCCCCATCACAATATTATGAAACTGTCTTGGATCCACTTTTAAAATTAAACCATCAATCGCATTATGATCAAGATATCCATATTCTGTTGCGATATTTTTTATCCATTGAGTCACCCTTTGAACTTGTTTTTTTATTGGATGAGTGTGTATACGCACCTTTTATAAAGGCTTTAAACGCTGCGAGTTTGTATGTCATTGGATGATAGGAATCTGCAGGTATGATAGATGGTAAGTACACTGGCGTGCAAAAATGAAAGGCGAGACGGTTTTTCGAATGTAACGTCGTGGAGAAGTGCTCCACATCGACTCAAATCATACCATAAGATCCACAAAATGTACGAATATGGGACACGTGAGCAAAACCGTCCAAACAAGGAATCCAAAGGATACAAAGGAAATTTATTGAAAAGGTAGCTTCGAGTCCAACTGGACAGAAGACAGAAACGTCCATGTGATAGGCGGCTTCCAAGAAAAATCCAGTCTTTAGTAGAGAATATGATCACCCCTGACTGCGTTGCAGGATTTACAACGTCTGTCCATACTGAGGACGAGGTTGTCAAGGAGCTGTTCAGGCATCGCGGCCCATTCCTCTTGTGGCACCAATTGCAGCTGCAGAATCGTTGCTGGCGGCTGGTGACGTGCTACCAAGCGTCTTCCGAGAAGGTCCCACACGTGTTCAATTGGAATTAAGTACGGAGACCTTGCGAGCCAATCTATGCGTTGAATATCTTCACTCACCAACAGCTCTGCGACAGCCACTGTACGATGAGGTGTAGCGTTGTCGTCCACGAAGAGAAACTCAGGACCCACAGCACCTCTTAACAGACGCACGTGAGGCAGGAGAACCTCGGTACAATAGCGGACACAAGTGACTGAACCTTCTTGGAAGATGTGGAGGTCAGTACGGCTACCAAGCATGATACCGCCCCAAACTAGAAATCCGCCACCTCTAAACCGGCCCCTTTCGATGATGTTGGAGGTGTGATTGCGTGTTACCCGCTCTCTCCAGATGTGTATACGTCCAGAATCGCTCGTCAAACTAAATCGGCTCTCATCCGTAAAGAGAACTCGACCCCATTGCTGATGTGTCCAGTTCTTGTGTTCCTGGCACCACAGAAACCGCCATCTCCGATGAGCAGGCGTTAATGGCACACACCGTACTGGTCGTTGTGCCAATAGACCACCCTTGTGCAGCCTTCTGGCCACGGTAAAACGCGATAACGGACGTCCAGTTGTACGTTGCATGTGCCTTGCGATTTCTCCCGCTGTCTACTGTCTGTATCTTCTCGCCTGTAGGACAATATACCTGTCGTCTGCCGCCGTAGATGCTCGTGGACGACCACTGCTAAACTCTCGGACAGCTGTTCCTGTCGTTTGAAATGCTCTCCAAGATCGTGAAACAATGCTGTGAGCGATCCCGAACTCCTCGGCCACACTAGTCACACGTCGACCTTCTTCCAACTTCCCAATGACGCGAACTCGGGTAAAGTCATCCAGATGTTGTCTACTGGATTGCCTGTTGGCCATATCACACGGTGGCTGCAACTCGACGTCGTTCAAACCGATGTACACCGTGCAATAGCTTTCACCGAATTGCTGAGCGTACACCGCCCTTGTGCTTTATACTCTTCCGACATCCCCCCACCCCCTCGTACGGCATGCTGCATATATGCGCATGCCCTACCGTACTGGACCCTAGTCTATCTCCTGAGTGGTTTTTCGGTCCGTCCTGCCTGCTCGTTCCGCTGTTATGCTTATTTCTCCTCTTCGTCCTTAATTTTTGCACACCAGTGTACGTTGGTTTTCTATGAACCTTATATTGTATGCTATTTTTGGCTTTTATAAATAGTATGTCCAGATAAGGTAACTTCCCATCTTTTTCCATTTCAATTGTCAGGTTTATTAAAGGATAATAACTTGCATATGTATTGATAAAATGTTGGAAATCACTCATTTCATGTTGCCAACAAATCGGTATGCCATCTACCTAACTTAGGAACAGGGTGGGTGTTTTTATATTTTTTATGACATCACTTTATATTCGATATTTCGTAGAATAACCTACGCGAAGATTCCAGAAATGGGGAAGCTATATAGTGAGAATCAGAAACAAAGACATGAACTAACAAGATTCTTCTGCGCAAGACTTGTTATAAAACGTGTTGAACAGAACTTATAAAATAAGGTTATTGATTATCATTATTTATCCAATTAACTGTATACCACGCATTTAATAGCACACAACACTTTCCAGTGGTGAAATAGCTCATCTAATCATCGGCGCAATACTCACGTAAACGCTATTACCCCGCATAGCTGATAAATGGTGTATAAAAAAAAAGGCCTTCCTGACCCGTGTGTTTTAACTGGATTTAAAAAAACAATCAATCTATTTATACCTAATTACCGCACTGTGTCTTTGAATGGAAATGAGCAACTCTTGAACTTGAAAAAGCGTAATTTCAAATCTTATCCCCAGTTAGAAATCTTGTAGAGCAACTTTATCAGATAAACTGCGATAATAAAAATACAATAGAGTTCCAATGATTCGACATTCCGTGTTATCTGACGTTTCTTCTATCAGGACGTTCGTACAATAATGGCCAATTTTCTGCGGTGACACATTCAACTCGTCCACAATGTTTGCAGATCAACCCGTTCGCACCTCCATTCGTGCGAGTTGAAGGGTGACCCAGACACGACATACACGCCATAATCGGATGAGCTGCAGTGGCTGCTACTCGCGTGAAAGTAGTCTGTAAAATATGGTAGGAAAAAGAGAGTTGCGGGTAATTCTGCCTCGTGAGTTTAAAGTGGGTCGTAATGCGGCACAAACCAACCCATAATATGATCGAAGGGGAGGCAATACCTGAACGTACTGTTCTTCGGTGGTTTGAAAAGTTTCGTACAGATGACACGCCCCTACAAGATGAGGAGGTCTGAGGATGACATTCGGTCATTGATAATGACGCTCTAAAGGCAAATGCAGAGGCATATCTTCATGTCACTTTCAGAAAACTCGCCAAACAGTACAATCTCTTGCTGTCAACCATTTCCGAATATCTCCACCAAATTAGTAAGGTCAAGAAGCTCGATACGTGAGTCCCGGACGAACTGGTGGAACATCAGAAACAAGAAACAACAGCGGTTTGAGATCTGCAGCGACCTTCGTCTTTACAACGAAAAGAAAGGCCCCTACTTGATCGCATTTTAACCTGTGATGAAAAGTGGGTGCTATATGACAACCGTAAGTGATTTGAACAGTGGCTGAACTATTGTGAACCACCGATACGACATTCTAAACAAAGATTGACGTCAAAGAAGCTTTTGTGGACAGTGTGGTGGACTGTTCACGGTGTGGTTCTTGAATGCTGGTGAATGCATTACCTCAGTCACATGCTGTGAAGCAATTGACCGAATGCAGCAAAAGTTGTGCTCCAAACATAACTTTTGCTGTGTTCCAATCTTTGGTGAACAGGAAGGGTCCTATCCTCTTTAATGATGGCGCGAAACCACACGTTTCACAAATGACAGAAACTACACAGACTGAGATTCGAAAACCCCCACATCCAGCGCCTACTCTCCTAACTTGGCACCTGCCGATTTCCAGCTGTTCATGATTTTAGCAATTACCTCAAGGACAGGACTTTTAGAAATCGAAAGGAGGCTGAAATTGCATTTCGAAACTTTCTTTTATCTCGGGAGCTAGATTCCTTCCAGACTGGAATGAAGCATTTGCCACTCGCTGATATAGGTGCTTTCCTGCAGAAGGCGCCTATTTTTAATAAAACGAAGTTTTCTGCTATGAGGTATATCTCTTTCATTTTTACTCTCCAAATGGGCTATTATTTTCCGAAAGACCTGGTATTGTAATCGAAAGTTTTTACATTGTTAATAATGAGCCACATCCTGTTAAGAAAAGGTGCTTCTTTAATTGTCTAGATAGATTAACAAAGAATGTAATGTTACTAATTCTTATCAAAAGCAAATATAGCACATTGAAGTTACTTACATTTTGCCTCTTTCTTGAAACTTCGGTTCCTACACACTTACTTTTCTCTCTGGGAGAGCAGACAAGGAGGTAACGCTTACAAATTTCATGCTTCTTGCCGAGTAAAGTGATGATATGACGTTCTCATTGGAGGAAAATCTTAATTCCAAGCTTGCTAAAATTTCGCTGGAGAAAAGGCATCGTGTTTGGCTCCCGAGTGCAGCTGCATATTTCCAACAAAGTGGAATTTATCTGTCCGTATTTCATAATGAAATACGGACAGATTTAATTTGCCAAAAACTGCTGCCTTTTATCATAATCATATCTAATGAGGAATAGATCGAAGAACGAAGGAAGGTATCCTCTTCCATACAACAGAAACTTGAATTACAAAAATTGGATAAAGGGGAAATGATGTAAAAAGGGGCACAAGATTTTGGTGTTGGTCGCCTTTCTTTTTGGCTGAGTGGGGAAAAAATGAAACACAAAGGCGGTCTTCTATCCACAGTTTAAGAAAATTGCTTAAAATGTGAATAAAAATATTAGGGGAGCTTCCTCTTATTTGTTCATACAAAAAGCGAGAGAAATGTGTACCGATAACTGAAACCCTTTTACAAGAGCTAATGTTCCAAATGACGTTTAGAGAAAATTGTTTTGATTGTGCAGCAAGCTTCTGTTATTTAAATTAGTGAAACAACACTTTGGAGTGAGACAGTTAGGCATCTGCGTAGAAAGTTTATTTGCAGATTCTGAATCATTACAAATATACGAAAGGAATTTAGTCTTTTAAAAAAGACTGCAGAAGGTCTGGCTTTGGGCCAATGTTGAATTATAAAAATTTCCCTGGGAAAATCCCTCCTTTCTGTTCATAAAGAAAGATAAGCTCCTGGATACACAAAAATGAGAATAAATTAAAGAATGACACGTTTTCCTGTTGCAGCGCCACGGGTAATCATAAATTTACCTTAGAGATGATTGGAAAATTCAGAAAACCCATGTTCATTTAAAATAGTTATTTTCGACTGCTCTTCGAGCATATTAAGGTTGTCAAAAATGGTTTGACGGAGTACGATGTTTTCCAGGCCTTCTTTCTCACAAGATCTTCACCTCGAGTACAAAATGTTTTAAAAATCAGAAAAAACCTTGAAAGAAAAGCAATTTTTATCGTTGATGATGTACCCTATTATGAAAATGCAGTAAAACATAAGGATATGAAGGTGATGTTTTGATGCTTCTTCCAGAAAACTCACTTCATTATGTCAGTCCATGGACTAAGGTCTTCTAGAAACATTTAAGGAAAAATATAACCGCATACCTCTTACTTCCCTGCTGCAAAGTGTCTGGATGATGGAAAATAAATTGTAAAATATCCAGAGGAAATGAACTTCAAAAATGTTGTTATTGCATCGCTTAAATTCAGGAGGAAGTTCAATAGAAACTATAAGTTCTTCCATTATCAAAATTATTTGACGAAACACAACAAAGAAGGCCACAAGCGTATACTTGGAGCAAATTATACAAGAAATGCATCCTGATTTAATTTCTTTATTGAGATGAATACTCAGCCTTTTAAGGGCAAAATAAGAAGTTCAAAAGGAGGCGTTGATATATCAAGATAGGGAACAATATTTGACCAATAAAGACATAGTAGATTTTGTGAATTGTGTTGGGTAATATAATTCCGATAATGATGATGAAGAAGCAGAACAAATCCCATAATTAGTCATAATCACAGACAACAATATATCGTTATTTATGTTGAACAACAGGAATTCCCAACCACTACCAACACACTATTCTAGAGGCATTCGTAAGATCTTGCGATAAAATATAAATGATTTGAAATAATAACATATTCTCAACATTTTTAAATATGCAGTCATACCTGTCTGATGTAAATGCATTTTACGCATTTGTACTGGTGTTTTTGTTTTATAATTTCTAATTGTCTTCTCCCATATTGTGTTTACAGTGACGTTAAAACCTGAAATATGTACAATATTTTGTGGACGTGTAATATTTTGTTTTTAAATTAATCTTCCGTGATATAGAACTCTATGCGTGGCAACTTAATATTTTATTTAAATGCAACTTAATATTAGCGGTTTTAAACTTTGAATTATAACTCTGGTAACGATAAATAGATGGATCACTACACCAATGTATGTAAGCAGGTTGAATGCCATACAAACGAATTTTAGAACCATTCTTCAAAGAAATGAAATGTATGTAAACTTGTTGGACCCATTCTTCGAGAAAATGGAATCTTTGTAAACTCTTTGCAACCATTCTTCTAGATAATGAAATGTATAGAAACTTATTGGAGAATAAACTTTTTCTAGTAAATGAATTGTATAAAAACTTATTGGATCCGAAAAATTGAAATATATCAAACTTGTTCGAACCATTCTTCGAGAAAATGAAATGAAACTTTCTGAACCATTCTTCTAGGTAATGAAATGTATATAAACTTGTTGGAACCATTCTGCGAGAAAATGAAATGTATATAATCTTGTTGAAACTATTCTTCAAGAAAATGAAATGTACTCAAATTTGTTAACTTGTTCGAACCATTCTAAAATAATTTCAGGACCATTCTTCAAGAAAATGAAATATATATAAAACTTTTGGAACTATTCTTCGAGAAAATGAAATGTATTCGTATACAAACTTGTTGGACCCATTCTTCAGGGAAATGAAATGCATACAAAATTATTGGAAACATTCTTCGAGAGAATGAAATATGTATAACTTGTTGGAGCCATTTTCTGATAAAATGAAATGTATATAAACTTGTTGGAACCCGAATCATTGGAATCATTTGTTGAGAGAATGAAATGTACTGAAACTAGCTGGAAGCCATAAAAAAAAATTCCGAAACCATTCTTCGAGAAAATGAACTAATTTTTTTTTTGGTTTTTTCTTCATCCGACAAAGGTAAACGTAACATTTTCCCCTCTAAAGAAGTGATTATAAATAGCACACTTTGTCGTTGACTTTGGGAAAGATATCTACATTTCCTTAGATTTTGCAGCAGTTTCCAGGTGAAACGAAATTTTGGGAACATTTCAGGTCAGGATTTTGTTTTTCTTTATCTTGTATTAAAAGTGCGCGATACCTCAAAAAAATGTTTGTTTTTTTATATACTGATAACTGAGCGACTGTTTTGTATTTCGGGGAAAGCGATGGTATTGTCTTAGGCTACAGTGTATCTCATTCAGAAATATAATGAATGACTTTAATGTTTATCACCATATGGATGAGATGGAAAATTTAAGAGCATGATGTATAATATCATATTTTCCGTTACGGTAATTATCTTTCATTAAACAGCAGAACATATTGGCCCTTGCAGAATGATAATAAAGTCGTCCTTGAGATAAATGGCGTGGTTCTAATTGCAGTAATGGCACTTCCTCCGTACTAAATCATAACTCGGATAATGCATTGCATTTAACTGCCGTTCTGAATGACGTTTTAATTCGATAATTATTATTGCCCTCCCTTCAGATATATTAGAAGTAGAAAGATGTGTTCATTTATTATAACATCGGACATCTAAGGAGTACAGAGCAGAAGGAACAACTCCTTATGTAACACGTAAGTAAAGTGAACTTTATCCTTCGTCGGATTTTATTTCAGTTTTTTTATAATGAAAGCATGCAGTTTACCGATCAAAACTATGTTCAGTTTTAAATGTTAAATTATCTTCCGTTTTTGAATAATTAAAAAATTAATACCATAAGGATGATTAGCGGGTATAAAGTATTAGAAAAATAACTGGGAGAAACTATAGCACCCCCTTAAAATAAAATTGATTTCTCTCTTTTTTCCTGAAGTATTTTTTTTTATGCTCAGTAAAATCAACGTTAACTAACTAACTTTTCCCAGAAGAGTGTATCTACTTAACTAGTTTTGAAACATGAGGTAACCTTTAAAAGTTGGGAATAAATAAGGTGGTGCCTTTCTATCACTGTTAAAAATTTTGTAGTAGGTTGCACCAAAACGTAGTGCTGCACCAGCTGCACTATTTCTCGGGAAAAGAAAATTATTGTGTGATGCATGAAACGTATACAGTATAAACACGGTGCAATTTCGCATTATGCCGGTTGTATACCGTACTGTAGTGAATAACTGCATCATGTTTTTCTAAATTTCATGCATCCCACAACAGTTTACCTTTGATCCAAAAGTGGTGCGGTTGGTGTTGCACCACTTTTTGGTGCAACCTTCTACAAAGGTTTTAACAGTGTAGCTCAGTTCCTGCTGCTTCCCTGGAACAAGTGGCCCTAAATTAGGGACGGAGTATTCTTATATCCTTAGATACTCATGTCGTTAATGGCGTAAATAAAAAAAGAGTAATGGTTTAAAATACGATTGAACGTTTTACCCTCTGGAAATTAAAAAAAGAATAGCCAGTCTAAGCAGTCGTTTAAGCATTTATTATTAGTAATGACCTAATGGAAGTGCAGTTCCGGTAGCCGAGTGGTACGAAGCGCTACCGTCGAATAATTCGTCAGAGATGTGTCCGGACCCTAATCTCGGGTGAGTTATGGGTTGTGTCTTTATCTTACAATACAGGCATTCTCCTTTGCCCGGATCCAGTGGCCTAAAATCAGCAACGGCGGCTGCTTATAGCCCATTGAATTGCTCACACTCCGAAACAGAAAAAGATTACCTAATCGGTGTTCTGCATCCGTTCGTGAATGTCAGTGGGTCCCGGAACATGGCATGTCAGTGTGTCCGTTAGCGATTTCAATGTTGACCCTCCTGCAAAAATCCTTTAAAGAGGAAATGCCGAGCATCCAATACGATAATTTCCAGCAAAATGAAATTTGAAATTTATTTAAATGACGTTTATTGAACTTTTCCGAATTATTCGCGAGAATAATAATTCGGAAAAGTTCAATAAACGTCATTTAAATAAATTTCAAATTTCATTTTGCTGGAAATTATCGTATTTTCCAAATAATTCTTCAGAACAAAAATTCGTTATTGAGGCACCGCAGGAAGACTTCGGGAAATGGGATATAAAATGAAAAACTAAACAAAAGCAGATTGGATTTTTTACTATTCTTTTGTCGGTTTGGAGGTTTAACTACGACCGTGATCATCTTAAATGGCATAAGTAGTCGCCCATTCTTACCAAGACAATTGACGTGGATTAGGAACATCAAACAGTAGTCACCGCTCTTTCCACGTTTATAAGTGAGTCACGGAAAATTTCTCATTGGCCGTCACCAGGAATCGTACCCAGGGTCTTCCAATTACGCGCCGAATATGCTACAACTGTACCACAGCGGCCTCGAATTCCTCACGTACGACTAACTACCAAGCCACTTAGCATGTTGCTTCTTGGAACCCCCACAATGCTGGGGATTCACCAAAGATAGTAAGCAGCAACTGAAACAAATCAAACAGTAGTCACAAATAGTTGAAGCAAATCAAAGAGGGTCTTCCACTTACGCGCCGGAATGGGTAAGGGCCCATTTAAGAGGGGGCTAGGGGGTAAAACGAAGTAAACTTCTCCATCATTTTTGCCCACGCCGAACATCGAACCCGGGTCCCATCATTCCGGAATAAGTCGCTCTCCCAACTGAGCTACGCGGACGTATGTTCTCGCTGCTATCTGCCTTTATCTCATGTGCGTCGTGCGGTGCAGGCATGTCACAGGGGGCTGAAGCACCAGACCCCTCATTTTCAAGGGATCCAGAATTATGCAGGATGACTGAAAAATTAAAAGTTCTACAGGTTTTTTTTTTTTTTTTTTTTTTTTTTGCAGATAGCGCAGCAAAAACTATAAGAAACCGCTTTGTGAAAAAAAAATCTATTTCTTTTTTGCTTTTCTCGGAGTCCACAAAAAGTATATTTGCCACCGGTCTATCCTCAAATCTTCCAAAGCCATTATAGATGTTTTTTCTACACGTCTGTAATAGAGGAAAATTTTCATATATTAAGAATTCGATTGAATCATGTTATTTGGATCATATTATTTTGTCCACTACATGAATATAATTTCAACAAGCTGAACCCTTGGTGAGGAAGGGGGAGGGGGGGGGGGGTTAAACCAGAGCTGAATTGGTATCAATTTTTCAACCATGCATTTTTACATTTTCTTGCTAACGCTGATTCGTCCATGAAGGCTCATGGGGATATACACTACCCAGGTAGCAATATTATGTTGGACCAACCGTGGGCTTTCAACGGTCGGCCCAGCGACTCGGTGGCCAACAATTAGCTATGTGTTGGTTCAACGGTTGGACCCACATTGGAAAACTGTTGCAAACAGCTTTCCAATATCATGTGTTGTTGGACAACCATGGTTGGTCATGTGTTGTTGGACAACCATGGTTGGTCATGTGTTGTTGGACAACCATGGTTGGTCATGTGTTGTTGGACAACCATCGGACAACTATCGGACAACAATCGGACAACCGTTAAGTGGTCATTTGTTGATAAATGGATGGTCATATGTTGTTGGTAAAACCGTTGGACAATCTTCGATAAACAACGCAACCTTCGCCCAACGTTGCCGATGCAGAAATATCGTTGGACCAACCGTTGGCCAATGTCAGTGTGCTACTTGGGTATCTACCAACAAGTAATTGGATACTCCTTCAATCGACGATATCTGCGCTCCTGATATACGTAACGGCCGCCGCCGATAAATATCGTGTGGGAAACAACAACGCAACCAGCCGCATGCAAGATGCCACGCAGTTCGGACCTCTCTGATTTCGAGAAAGGTGTAATCGTCGGATATCACAGAAATGGTCGATCCATATGTGACATATCCAGCGAGTTGAAGAACCCAAAATCGACAGTGGCCTACTTGAATGGCGAGAGGAAGATGAGAGGTGACTGTCGGAATGTGCCCCGACCCGGCAGACCCACAAACCTGCGAGTTAGAGACCGACGGGTGCTGGAGAGAGAAATTCGGAAGAACCGCACCAAAACGATGGGTCACATCCGCGAGGAGTTTCAACAGGCATCCGGGAGTGTTCTGTCAATGAATAACATCCGTGAGAAAGCCCATCTGATCTGTTATCATGGACGTGCTGCCGCCCACAAGCCTTTGATCACCAAGTCCAATAGCGCTGCTAGGCTAACGTGGTGCAAAGAAGGTCGAAAGTGGACCGTTGAACATTGGAAACAGATACTCTGGAGCGACGAATCAAGGTTCACCCTCTACCGTTTGGATGGCAGGGTCTGGGTTTGGCGTGTGCCTGGAGACGCCTCCTGCCGGAATGTATTATGCCAACTGTGAAGTTCGGCGGCGGTGGAATTATGCTATGGTAGTGTTTCTCCTGGTATGGCACGAGACTCTTGGTCCCAATTCATGGTAGACTCAACGCTGAGACCTACTGCCCCATTTTGGATGACCATGCGCTTCCTACGTTGTGACAGTTTTACGGGGTGGACCCATGTTACTTTCAGGATGACAATGACACCTGTCATGTTGTAAGGTGCACCATGGCTTGGTATGGTGACCATGGGGTTAATCGAATGGACTGGCCTGCGCATAGCCCGGACATTTACCCTATCGAGCACCTCTGGGACGAGTTGGACCGTCGACTTAAGGGGTGCCCCCACCGTCCGAAATTGGTGAAGGAACTGACCTGTCTTCTCCAAGCCGAGTGGAAGAAAATACTGCTAGCCGTCGTACAACGCCTGGTTGAGTATGACCCGGAGGGTCACAGCTGTAATCGCCGCTCGTGGAGGCTCCACCAACTATTGAAGATGAATAAACTTCGTTTTCCTTTGCTATCACAAGTGTCCAATTACTTGTTGGTAGATAGTGTACATTTCAATATGGCGGTGATATTCTTATAACTTCCTCATCATATTTTGGGAATGTTTTCTCCTGCGTATTTTTATTCATCCTTCCATAGCGAAATCATGTATGTGCACTATGGAAGGATGAATAAAAATAATATTTTAATAAAGTAGTATATAATATAATAAAGTACTGGGGACCCAAAATGCCACCCAGCTTCCGGGCTCGCTGTATCCTTAAAGCTGGGCTACATATTGAAATTTTTAAAATTAAATTGACATCAGGTTTTTAAAGTATTTACTCAGTTCCTTTCTGCATGCTCCCAGTTATAATCAAAGAGTTGAGTCCTATCAAAAATGCATGGAGAGAATTCATCTGGAAGACTTCTGCAGATGGGGGCAGATGAAAAACAAGTAACAAAAAACTAATATAACAAACCATGAAAAATTCCTCTTTCGAGAGACTATAACTCTATAAGGAAACCGAGGTGGAAAAAGGTTTGGATATGTTTTGGGAAGCAGAAACAACCATTGGACAACTACAAATAGCTCATCATATATCTTAGATATATGATGAGCTAGGGCTAAGTGAGGTAAGGAGAAAAGGAGAAGGTCTCATTGAACTGAAAAGTGGACATCTCTTCTACTATCGTGGGACAGATACTGGCAGAACTAGTGGTGTTGGATTTATAATAAACAAGAAACTGGAGGATAAAGTTGTAGAAGTTGAAAGTTCCTCTGACAGAGCTGCACGACTTGTTATCCAACTCTCAAAAAGATACCAGGCTCAGATTATTCAAACTTATGCACCCACCACAAGTCATACTGAAGAAGAAATTGAAGAATTTTATGAGGAAATTTGTCATCTAAATAATAAAGGTAAGCAGCACTTGAAGATAATTATGGGAGATTTCAATGCAAAAATAGGGCAACGACAACAGAATGAAACTTCAGTAGGTAAATTCGGTCACGGCAACGGAAACCAGCGTGGAAATACTCTCGTAGAGTTTGCAGAGGCAGAAGGATTTTTCATCATGAACTCCTTTTTCAAGAAAAAGCCACACAGGAAATGGACATGGAGACATCCAAATGGGACGACAAGTGAAATTGATTTTATTATGTGTAACAAAAAATTCGTCATAGAAGACTGCAGTGTGCTAAACAAGTTCAACACAATTAGTGACCATAGATTGGTGAGATGTAAGATGCACCTCAACACTAAACTCGAACGTGGCAAGCTCAAAAGACAAACAAAATGTATTGACATAACCAACCTTAAAAAACACCATAATACCTTCAGGTTGGAACTGAAGAACAGATTCTCTGCTTTAGAAGGCCTAACATCAGAAGAAGTGGATATTTCTGAAGTTAACAGAAAAGTAACCAAAGCTCTTATGGAAACAGCAACAAAATTAGCTGGGTCTAAGAACAAGTTGCATGTGAACAAATTATCAGGAAAAACCAAAATGTTGATGCAAAAAAGAAGAGAGATGAGGACAACTAAAGAAGATGTGACTTCCAAAGTGGAATATATAGAGCTATGCAAGACAGTACGAAAAAGTATCACTGAAGACGTAAGAAAATTCAACTGTGAACTAGTGAGGAAAGCAATTGAAAACAACCAAAGCCTAAAGATAGCAAGGGTACATCTCAGTAAGGGAAGAAAACAGATTATGGCACTGAGAAAAGAAGATGCTTCTGTAACAAGAAATAGAGGCGAAATTTTGACAAGAGTGAAAGATTTCTACTCCACATTATATGAAAGGGATGATACATGCACTCCAGACATCATGAAAGGTACCAGTACCAGAGTTCTTCCAGTCCTCCCAGGAGAAGTTGCACATGCAATCAAGAACATGAAGCGGGGAAAAGCTCCAGGAGAAGATGAAATTACTGTAGACATCATACAAGAAGCAAGTGGAGAAATCGAAACAGTACTCGCCCAAATTTTCACTCGATGCCTTAACGAAGGGAAGATTCCTGAGGAATGGAACAATGCTACAATGATCCTGCTACATAAAAAAGGTGACATTGAGGATCTCAGGAACTACAGACCTATCAGCCTCCTATCAGTGGTTTATAAAATCTTCACTAAAGTTCTTTCACACCGCTTGAAGGTAACACTGGACATGACTCAACCGAGAGAACAAGCTGGATTCAGGAGTGGCTACAGCACAATAGATCATATCCACGTACTGAGAGAACTAATTGAAAGAGCGAGGGAATATGAACTTCCATTGTGCATGGCTTTTATCGATTATGAAAAAGGCTTTGATTCGGTGAAACCATCAACAGTTACAATGGCTCTGAAATCCTGCGGTATTGAAGATGCATACATTAATATTATTAATAACATCTATGAAAATGCAAGTGCAAAGATTCGGCTCTTTGAAAATACAACACACGTAAAAATCGGTAAGGGAGTACGACAAGGTGACACAATATCTCCGAAGCTCTTTAATGCCACATTGGAAAATGTCTTTCAATCACTGAACTGGGAAAACAAAGGGATAAAGATTAATGGAGATTATTTAACCCACCTTCGTTTTGCTGATGACGTAGTCATTTTTGTAACTACCCCGTCAGAGCTGCAGAGTATGATCCAGGAACTTGCTGACAAGAGTAAAGAAGTGGGATTAAAAATGAACTTTCAGAAGACAAAAGTGATGCTCAATGCTTTTACAAGAAATGAAGATTTATCGATTGATGGAGAAAAGCTAGAGATAACAGACACGTACGTTTATCTTGGACAGCAGATATAAAGTGAGGGTCACATTGATGAAGAAATTAATCGGCGTACAAAATTTGCCTCGAGAGCTTTTGGAAGAAACTGCATAATTTTCAAGAGCAATATGCCATTATGTCTTAAAAGAAAAGTGATTGATCAATGCATCCTTCCAGTGCTTGCGTATGGTGCAGAGACGTGGACCTTAGCTAAAAGAGACATACAAAGGCTGCAAACAACTCAAAGTAGCATGGAGAGGTGCATGCTTGGTGTAACCAGGAGAGATAAGAAGAGGAACACGTGGATCCGAAAAATGACGAGAGTGGAAGACATCATGATCAGAGTTAAATCCCTGAAATGGCAATGGGCTGGACATACTGCCAGAAGGACAAACCATCGATGGACAGCCGGAATTTTAGATTGGATTCCAAGGGACAGGAAAAGACCCAGAAGACCCCATGGGAGATGGGTGGATGAAATTAGTAAGTATGCGGGAGTGACATGGAGGAGACTGGCACAAGACAGACCGTTGTGGAGGAAACTTGGGGAGACCTTCGTCCAGCAGTGGATTGATAATGGTTGACAATGAGGATGATGATGATGATGATATCTTAGATCTCGTACGAGCATTAGGAAAGTTGAAAAAGCAAAAACGAAGATGCGATGCATTTTTGTTTCATCACCAAATAATTTTTCTGGAAAAATCCTCTTGAAGAATGATTTTTAATTTTATAACTTCGGAATTTTGCAGTCGTGATATTTTAACTTTCACCTTCACCAACTAGAATTAACGAAATTTTGACGGAAGGGTTTTCAAGATCAACTGAAGTTTAGTGTTCCCCTAAATGGAATTTCGCTTAAAGTTTGTTTCTAAATTAATAATGGTTTTGAGATCAGCTTTTAAAATTTGTAATATACAATTAATTACGTTGTATTGCTACATTTGCAACAAATCTGACATCAAAAATTGGTTTTTGGTTCCCACACTTGCAATATTTCAATAAGTTACACTGAATTTCTGATAAGGAGACAGATGGCGCCACATCACACACGAATATTTGAAGAAAAGCAGTTGGAATAATTGTATTCCTGATATTAACTTATCATTGGATAGTTTGACATTTATTTTTTTGAAAAATGTAAAATAAACTAATAAGTGATTATTCGATTTCCGCAAAATCTAATCAATATATATTATTGCGCATTAAATCTCGTTGTTGGAATATGAATTCTTTCTCCAAAATCTTCTTTTTCTGATTTCTTTTAAATCAATCAGATAATTCTCTTGCTTTATTTTACCCTTTTTTTTTTTTTTTAAATCGCCCGATAAATGATAGTCAATAAAACTTTTCTTAACTGTTGCTCAGGGCCTGATTTACACAGAATTGGGCCCTAGGCACAGCGCAAAGTGAGATCCCCCTCCCGTCCACATTCTTAAAAGAGTAAGTACATTTTTAAAGTTTATTTAATAAAAGCGGCACTCTGCCGGGGAAAGTAGGAAAAAATATCTACTTTTATAAAATCCTAATATTAACAAAGAAGTTCGCACTTAAAGTATAGGCGGGTATGTAAAACACTATATAATAGCTTAGTATTACGACCTTAACATTTAATTATGTAATAATGTAGATATCCATCGATGTTATTTTATTTATCCCCGTTTAGTTTTAGTTTGAACGGAGAAACGTTATTTAGACTTGGTACTGACTGATTTTTTTTTTTGGGGGGGGGGGGGGGAGTTGAACTTCCTTATAGCTGATTAATCACCTGTGATTTGTTCAATATTATGGTAGAATAATTCTATTAACAGAACAATGAAACTTAGATTTGAGCAAACATGCATAACTGGACAATTCTCACACTCATAAAAGCACATTATTCGGCTCATTAATTCACTAAATTTAGATCCAAACTATTTCAAAATCTGATACCTTACAATATGAAATTCTCAAAGCTCCTACAAAGTATCTTAGTAATATAATGCTTCTCTGCTTCTCTCAAGAGGTGTATAGATATATAGAAATATAGCACATTTATATTTCATCTGCAAGTTTCAAACACAAATTACTGCGATTTTCCTGCCTTATCAATTACTCACATTTGTAATTAAATGGACACCATTAAATCAGTTTTCACAAATTTCGTAAGTTCTGACATTTCCAAGCAATCAATATGATTGTGATTTTAAGGACCAAGGGTACACACACACACACACACACACACACACACACTCGTGTATGTACACGGTCGAGTAACATTGTGACCACCAGCTAATATCCAGAGTAACCGCCGTGTGCAGCAGCTAGACGAGTTGGCAGTAACTCAATAAAATGCTGGAAGGTGTTCACAGATATGTGGAGGGCCGCGGGTGGCCTAGTTGGCAACGTTCATGATTGCCACGAAAAGGACCTCAGGTTCGATCCCAGACATGTACGAACGCTCGATCCACTAAATATCCGCCGTGCGTCGGACGGGCACGTTAAGCCGTCGGATCCCGGGTACTGGCCCCCCGGTAATAAATAACGGCGTCTTCCTTCCCTTTCTACTTTGCTTCCGTGTCACTTTCCTATCGGGCATTCTAGCCCAAATCTCCTAGCTTCCTATTTCTAAGGGTTGTTTAAACCTGGGATCAGACACTCCCTTCCTAAAAATCCTCTACATATGATCATTTAATCATTTATGATGATCACAGGTATGTGGAGCCATGCTGACCTCAGTGCACCTGACAGCTGCTGGAGGATCCATAGAGCGAACAATACGATGAAGATGGTCCCACAGATGCTCAATTGAGTTTAAGTCTGGGGAATCATTTCATTTAATTTCATTTATTGATCTTGCTGTTACATATTAAAATTAATAATTCTCAACACTTAAGCATAAATATAAAAATAACAGCATGGAAGATCGAGGAAAAGCATCGAGGAAACCTGACCAGCCTTGATCTCCCTAGGTTTAAGTCAAAACAAGAATATTGATATAGCAGCAACAAAGTCAAAAAAGGAAACGAATATTAAATTAAACTTCTAATCATAATACTGAATTAACATCATATCAAGGGGGAAATAATATTAAAGTAATGAAAAACTTGAGTTGCCCCCTACCCAATCCTCATTGTATACATCCCCCGTCCCTTGGTCCCTGAATCATCATCTTGTAAGTCCCTCGCATTCCCCTTTCAGTCGAATAATCCCTGTCAATCAACCTCCTATCTTGTACTAATAAATGGATATCAGTTGTTAAGTAAGTAGTGTTTTAATTTCTTTTTAAACAAATTGAAGTTATTAATAGATATTAATTCTGCAGGCAAAGAGTTCCAAAACTCCGGACCAGAATAATTTAGATTTTGTTTAGTAGTTTGTGTACTAGGTGTAGTTAGTTTCAACAAAGTTTGGTTACGAATATTATAACGACACGTAGCAGTATTAATTTCTATGAGCTACTGTCCAAGGTTGAATTTAATTTGTTTGTACGTAATTGTTGCCTAAGTTTTTAATTCGTTTGCACTTTGGCAAATAATTTTGCCTGAGTACAAACGATTTAAATTGAACCACCAATTAAATTAAAATCAGGAGGCCAGGGAAGTACTGTGAAGGCTTCATCGTGCTCTTCCAACCATTCTGGGACATTTCCAGCTGTGTGACACGTCGCATTATCGTGCTGAAAGATCCCATCCGCACCAGGGAAGATAATCACCATGTATGGGTGTACGTGGTATGCAAGGATGGATTCATAACGAATTCGGTGCATAGTGTCTTCCACAGGTATGAGTGGACCCAGAGAATGCCACGAAAATATTCCCCAGACCATAACACTGCCCTCACCAGCTCGTATTCTGCCAGTAATGGTTGAACAGTGTTTGTTCTCTGATGTATCTCGCCTTATACGCCAAAGTCCATATGTTTGATGAAGCAGAGAACGTGACTCATCGGAGAAGACAATCCTTGCCTATCAGCGGAGGTCCAATTCGATAATGCCGTGCAAATGTAAGCCTTTTCTGCCGATGAACCATCGTTAGCATAGGTGCAGTGACCATCCGTCTGTATCGGAGTCCCATACGCAACAGGGTTCGTTGAACTGTCGTTTTAGTCACATTTCCGGTAGCCCTCTGGTTCATTCGGCCAGTAGTTGCTCCACTGTAGCGTGTCGATCGGCCCTCACGTAGCTTCGCAGCCAAAGTTCACCTCTCACATTAATGGCACGTGGTGCTCTGCAGTTTTCACGCCGCTTATTTCCAATGGTGCCATTTCTCGAATCACCATACACTTTAACCACAGCAGCACGCGATCTGTTCACAAACTGCGTTGTTTCAGAAATACTGCCACCCTTTGTTCGGAAGCCAATAATCATTCCTTTTTGAAAATCTGATAATTTGCTCCTTTTATCCATGACAGCAATGAGTGATATGTTTTCAGAATCCCTACAGCATACCTTATATACCCTCCAAGCCAGCTCACGACACGCGCTTCCTTTCATTGGCTACGCGCTGTTGACGTCAAAAGTAGGAGGTGGTCACAATAATGTGACTCGACTGTGTGTGTATATATATATATACAATATCAAGGGCAACTTGCTGTTCGTATTTAGAGGAGGTCTGCACTTGGTAAGTGATTTTTTTTGTCTAGTAATTTGCATTGTTCCGTATTTTAAAATGCTTTTTAGGATTTAGGTACACATTTTTACCTCCTATATTCATAGGAAACAGTTGGCTAGTTTTCTCCCCCGTTTTAAGGGTAGTGGTTTTAGTTAACCTGTCCATTATGGAAGCCATGGTTTCACGTAACTTTAGGCTTAATTACGTAGCTTAGACTAGCCCTTTTCTCTTTCATTTATACGATTAAAATTCTCATTTGGTAGTTTCTTGTAAATAAGCAACTGTTTTCAAGTCTTCTTCCAACTTTAGATTTCGTGAATATGCTTGTAAATAATTACAGTTTAAGAATTTGGTTGTAACAGTATATTTCCTTTGTAATAGGGTTTTTACTTCTCAGTTCGTTAATTGTTCGGTAATCTGATCGACGAATTTAGTCTGCTGTGGGAAGGTGTTTGGGTTTTAAAATAAAGTTTTATATATTTTGGAGTTTTTCTTCCTTTTTTTTTAAAATATTTTTTTTATTTTTTATTCTTGGGGTTGTTTTAGGGTGTTTAGGAGATCGGAGGATTTCTGGGTCCTTGTTTAGGGAGGGTTATTATTAGTTTTTATTTTAATTTATTATTTGTTTAGTTGTTTTATTATTGCTTTCCGTTGGCTCGTTGCCGCATAGTAGCAGACTAAATCGTGCAGAAACCCACACTTTTCAGGTCTCTATAGAGGTAGGAAGGGTGTTTGTTATCCGTGCCGGGCCCTTGACAAGGCCACAGATAACAGCTTTCCATAGTTCTATATCCCTATCTTTTTTTCTCCCCGTGGTTATTAATGTTTTTGTCTTTACAATTCAATTATTACATTTTACAGTATTAAAGTGATTTCAGTATATATATACTGAAACCACTTCATATCTTTGTATGCCCGCTCACAAATTAAAGTCATTGAAGCCACTGAGCTGCAGTTGAAATGAGGTGGTAGTGAAAGAGCCTAGCAAAATCACCAGTATTAATCTTCATTAATCTGCATTTAAAGAAAAAAAAATACTTTTTTTCCTCTGAATATTTTTTTCCATTCATAATAATTAAATATTGAAAAAAAAATAATTTGTTTTTTCATTGCTGTTCTGGTGACCCCTAAACTGCGGGGATCTAAGGGTAAATCAGGCGCTGCTGTTACTGAATTGTGTGGATTTTTGATTTTGTGCTACACGAAGTTCTGTGATCTTCCTACAATTTTTTTAGCTTCTTCAATAACAAAAGAGGCGGTTGTTTATTTAGCCTTGAGAGCTTAAATGGGAGCATGTGATTTTAACGCTCTTAAAAATACTTAAATCAACATGTTTTTCATTTTATTTCGTTGTTATTGTTGATTTGGAGTTTAAAGACTAGGAACGCAGTAAAAGGAGGGTCCTAAAGTTTTTAACCTGCAATATCTTCCTTTTTCGTTTTCATAAGACCTTTCAAAATACAAACGCAACTGTATGCAGTTTGTGCGTTGTTATTCTCCCTCAATGTTTTACATTAATCCGGTTAGTTCTAATTACACCACCTGAACTTCACAGCACATTGTTACATTTTCAAGTTTCTTTTTTCTGATCAATACAATTTATGTGCTCTCTCTCTCTCTCTCTCTCTCTCTCTCGCTCTCTCTCTCTCTCTCTCTCTCTCTCGCTCTCTGAGCAAGGTCACAGCAGTGTTCATTCGATCGGCATAGCAAGGTGTCGCCGGAAATAAGTAATGTACGTCATCATTTAAAGCCTTACGTTGAATATCTGTGATTCGTACAATAGTCAATTCATATGTTATATGATGTGAGAGATGGAAATGGAAACAGACACCTGGAATATAATTACCTGCCAAAGCTACAAAAGATATTTTTCCTGTTTCCCGGAATTCCAGCCAAGTATTGGGAGGAAATTAAAAGTTCTCGCTAAGCTCCCAGTATCAACAGCAAATAAATGGTCCTTTACGATGATGAAGAGTGTTAAATCCGTTTTATGGGGCAAAACTGAACAGCAATATTTTTTGAATTTTCTGATACCCCAGCCTTTGGCGCTTAGGAATTTTTAATGCAGGACAGTAGATTATTAAGTATATTTCTGTTTTTACATTATGTGTGCTTGTACTTCCTCTCATTAGTTCGATTTGGCTCAAATTTTATTTGAGTTAGGATTTTGCAAAACCAAGAAAATTGCATGCAACTTCTTTCTGCAACCATATGCCGTGCGATTCCTTTATTCGGTACATTGGCATATGATCTGTTATCCCATGAGTAACTTATGACTAGCACAGAGATCACAGCTGCACACTATTATAGCGTCGTGCATTCACGTACAGTAAGATTTCCATATGCCCAGAGACGCCAACGTTTGAAAAATATTGGGTGGGCTCAAAGACTTGAGTTATAATTTCATAAAGAAATCTCATAAACCATCCTTTAGATAGATCCTGATATTTAATTTCATATAATCGATATGACTGCGGATAGTATATAATATAGAAAGGGAGAAAATAATTAATTGAAGAATTTAAACTGATTCTTTCCGTGTGAATATAAGGAAAATATATACCTGGAAAAAACAAATCATTACAACCCGCAAGCTGCGAACTGTCCGCACCTGCACTCACCAGAACTCAGTGTTTCCAAATGACACTTAGTTCTCTTCAATTGCCACGTATAAATCCTGGCATAGGGACTAGAATTTTCTACCCCCAGGCGCCACCCCATTCACCAGAGGAGCGATTAGAAGGGGTATTGCAAGTATTTCTAACAACGCTGCAAGAGGATACACAAAAAGAAGCACCATGTGGGAAAATAAGAGATTTCATTTTTGGACTTTATGACGTAGAAGTCTTGTCTTACTTCTACGTTAATTTAAAACATCAACATACTAAGAAGTAGTTCCTAAATGAAAGAAACCTTAACGGCCAGACGAAACATGTAAACAACAGAAGTCAAACTTACGGAAAAGATGCTTTATTCAAGGTTGTAGCACGTCCATAACAGAACGATATCAATATTTAAACACACCACACAGCTTCACAGCTCTTAACACAGCGCTCGCTTTACAACGCACTTTTTCAACGCTCTCAAAAATCGCTCCCTTACAGCATTTTTGTCGTCGCTTTTATCTCTCGTTCTTATCAATTCAGGTATACGTCACGTTCATTCAACCTCAATTGTGTTGCCAACAGTATTCGTTTGAGAGAAAAGATATTACGTTAAGAGTGAAGAATAACAGAGAATAAACTCAAGATTTACATAGGGAAAGAAACTAAAAAGGAAAGTTAATTTAGAATATACGTCACAACCTCGTTCGACAACTCAGAGAAAGAGGATGAATTTCGAACGAGGAGAACCGAAAATGGTTCATGTTGCTTCAAGTCACCTAAATGTTGTAAATTATAGGCAAATAATTATATTTGAAATCAAAAAGCATAAAATAGACATTTGAAACTCGTTTAGCCTTGTTACTTGAAACATACATTCTATACATATGTTTTCCATAACACCTATTTTGATAAAGTAATATATCAAAATAGGTGTTATGGAAAACATATGTATAGAATGTATATTTTGATAAGTAATATGTTTTCCATAACACCTATTTTGATAAAGTAATTTATTTCCTGTCTGCGGGCTCTATCCATTCTTAAGATCCTTTCGAGAGTCTCGTGGGGCGCAGACAGGACGTCTTTGATTCGTATTTACCATTCCTTAATCCGGTCGAAACTGGATTATGGTTGTATCGTGTATGGCTCTGCTCGTCGTTCCGTTCTCCGGCCTTTGGACACTATTCACCATCAAGCACTGCGTCTTTGTTCGGGAGCATTTCGAACATCTCCGATTCCCAGCCTTTACGCTGACGCGAACGAACCATCGCTTGAATTACGCCGCCTGCAGCTGTCTATTCAATTCTACCTGAAACTTAGATCTCTTCCAGGCCATCCTTTATACGATGCAGTTTTTCATCCACAGCATGCTCGTTTATTCGGGAACCGGCCCTCGTGCATTTCAACCTTCGGTCTTCGTATGGCGGCCGTAGCCCGTGATGTAGGGCTCGACTTGTCACTTGTTGGAGAGACCAGGGGCTTTGGGGATCCGCCATGGCACCCACTTGGTGTCATGGTTGATACCACCTTTACATCTTTCGATAAATACTCAACCCCTGCGTCAGTGTTCCAGCAGCTCTTCGCTGAGCACCGTGACCTAAATTTTGATTACACTCCTATTTTTACTGATGGCTCCAAAATGCATGGAGTCGTTGGATCCGCGGCTGTCTGTGTATATGACGTTTCAGTAGCGCGGATCCCAGCTGAGGCCACGGTGTTTTCAGCGGAGATGCATGCTGTGTATCTCGCTCTTCTCCAGGTTCAGTCGAGTTCTCGTCATCGTACTATGGTCTATACGGATTCCTTGAGTGTCTTGCAGTCTTTGTCATCTGCAGATTGCCGTGACCATCCTTTTCTCGTGAATGTGAGACAGTTACTTCGTCGTTTGCTCGGTGCCGGTTTTCAAGTTCAGTTTTGCTGGATTCCTGGGTATGTTGGAATCTCGGGTAACGAGTGTGCTGATGCGGCTGCTAGATCTGCTTCCTCTTTGGTCGTCACACCCTTGCCACTGTTTCACCGGGATTTCCGCTTTCTGGTTCGCGACCATATCAAGCGAACGTGGCAAGGTCTGTGGCACCAACAGGTGGAAAATAAACTGCATCGTATTAAACCTAATCTTGAAGTCTGGAAATCTTCATATCGTCGGAACCGTAGGGAGGAGGTGGTGCTTGCGCGTCTCCGCATTGGGCATTGTCGTTTTACTCACCACTTTTTGCTGTGTGGCGACACTGCGCCGATGTGTGGGACGTGCAACTGCCGACTAACTGTCACTCATCTTCAGTGTACCTGTGTTCGTTTTCGTGATGTACGTTTTCATTTCTTTCATTCTCAGTGGTCATTGAGGACGCCGCTACACTGCAGCGGCTCCTCAATGACCACTGTGACTCTGTTGCCGTGTTTTCATTTTTTAAAGAAATTGACTATTTTAAACGTATCTAGATTTTAGCCTTATCATCATCCTCATTTCTCAGTTTTACTGAATCAGTTAGATTTTAATCATTGTATCATGTTTTTAATACTGTTTGTTCCATTATCTTTTTTAGCCCTTCCATCGTTCTCATTTTTCAGTTTTACATGATCAGTCAGATTTTAAGCTTTTTACCACACTTTTAATACTATTTGTTTGTCTTGTTTCTGGCGCTCTTTGGCCAACCATGGCCCTTGCGCCATAAAAATCGAACAACCAACCAACCATAAAGTAATTTCTCTAAACATTTCTTGTATAGTCGTAGGTAATTTGTATTAGTAATCGTAATAAAACACGGCAAATTTATTGGGTGGGCTTGGACCACACGGGCCCATATAAGGTGGCGCCCATGCATATGCCTGTAGTAGGTGTTGTCTTGTAGCCTGTGTAAAGCCACGAACACTGCCACAGTAGCAGTGCAGAAAAGCAGTAAAAACAGGGATGTATGTATATTGAATACTCCTAATGCTACGATGTACGAGATACACAAAGTTGTAAATTCAACTCAGGGTGAAGGAAACATAATTAAACTTTACATCAAGGTTTTGTGTGTGTGTGTGTGTGTGTGTGTGTGTGTGTGTGTGTGTGTGTGTGTGTGCTGCCTCAGTGGCGAGGGCTTGTGTCTATCTCACAAACTAATTTTTAGTCTTCGTCAGGAATGAGACATGCCAAATGAAGAATGTGGGGAGAAGTGTTTATCTCACAACGTGGACTTTATATCTTCACCGGAATCTGTAGATCTATTACTAAATTACAGAAGAAACATTCCTTAGACCCCCTAAAGCTCACTGTAATCGTTAAACCCTCACCCCGACCAACCAAGCAGTATTATCTTGTTTGTTTAAATGACCATGCTAAAATTGGTTTAAAATACGCGGTGGAATTTAATGCAGCTTCCCAGAGAAGAAGTGTTACGGTACCCCGAAAACTTCAATAAAGACATGTTAAAAGCAACTCCAAGCAACAGCTTTTTATCAGTGAAAGAAGGAGCCGTCCAACTGAGATCGATTCTTTCAAGTGTCCATAGTTATCTTAGAGCAGAAAATGTGTCTAAGTTTATTCGATGTATTCCGTATGAACTGTCGTTCAAAACACTTTTGCAACGAATCAGCATTTACTTTTTATTGTGAAGCCACAGTTCATTTACACCTACTGAAGGCAATTTTAGGTGTTTGCTAGACTGTTGATAATTTGTTCACTTTGAGCTTCTAGAACGAAAGAAATCGACATACGCCGCCCGCTGAATTATAAACCTTTATACAAATGCACGTAAACATCCCTTACCCAAAGTACATGATAACGCGCGTCTCCACGTGATATAGACAACTAATTAAAATGGCTGCTCCTAGTAATCGTCAGCAGTGTTAGTGACAATGGGTAAAACAAGGGATATTTCAGAGATGGATAAAGGGCTTATTGTGGGTGACCGACCGGCTGGAGCGACCATTTTGAAAACTGCAAAACTGACTGGTTTCTGAAAAAGTGAGATATCCGGGTCTTTAATCAGTGGAAAAATAACCCACATTGCTTGTCAAAGAGGCACAAATGTGGCCGACAACAATCTGTCATGAACGAGATAGCCGTCGTGTGAGATAACAAGCACGGAGGAACAGGTCTTCATGTGTGGAGCAATTAACCGAGACATTCAATTATGAATGTTCTCGCCTCATATTTCAGCAAATTGTGCGCAGGAATTGAAGACAATCGGTATTGGAAGTAAGCATGCCTATAGAGAAGCTACTGATTTCTGCGAATAACTGGAAAGTTCGTCTACAGTTGTGTCAGAAACACTGTGACTGAACACTGGAAGACTGGCTAAAAGTCATTTGGTCAGACGATCTGCGGTACACCTTGTTCTGCACCGATGGTAGTCAGAGAGAGATTGTTGGGAACCCCATGAAGCAATGGAACCCAGCTTACTTTGTAAGCACAAAGCAAGGATCTACAGGTGGTGTCATGGTGTGAGGCACGCTCCATTGCTACGGAACGGGTGCCCTGACACTGCAGGAAGACCCGGTTCCTCCAGGAATGATGTAAACATTATTGGCAGTCAAGCCCCGTCCTGCAATTACGACTTTTGTATCGAGCAGGTGAAGGCTGTTTGATTGAGGACAATGCTACTGTCCATTGCGCAAGTTATGTTCAACAGTGGTTCAGCGAACATGGCAACAACGTCCGCCATTTTTTCTGGCCACTAGAGCTGAGTTCGGGCTCAATTTTCAAAGCCCGAGCCCGTGATATATCAGCCCAAGCCCACCCGAGCCCGAATTTTATATTGCAAGATAGAGCTCGGGCCCGAACGGGCCCGACAACTAACTAACCTGTTCAACCATTAATAAAAAACATCTCTTTTTCCACACTTCCACTCTCTCTTCCTCCTGCAATTAACCAATGTATTTCTCAAAAAGGGAGCGGGGAAGGGACCTCTATCTATTCTTACAGTGTAATTGTACGATTTTCTTTGACCGTTCGTTTCCACCTGAAGTGTTTCGGGCGACTGGCATCCAAAATGATCGGGCGGTACTGCAATTGTATGTTGCTCAAATAATGCTAATATTATCGCGCCTTAATGCCCTGCAATATGTACGTTGCTAAATAGAATTAGCAGGGAGCTGCGTCGTGGAGATATTGGGTAAATTATCGTCGACATGCTAACAACTATCCAATATCTATAGTTCTTGAAAAGCTTTTTATTTTCTGCAGAAACACACTAATGCGCGGCCTATGGCATTTTCTAACAAAGCCTGGAATAAATAGCCATCTCGAATGCCCGTTCCCCAGCCAGAACCAGTTGCCGAAGAATCCTCTTTACCAACTACAAAGTGTCTCATTTGCTAAATAATATAAAATTACATTTAAATATAAAAACATTTCTCTCGCTGTCTCTCTCTCTAAGAGCCAGAGCCAGAACCACAGTAAATATTCTTCAGCCCGCTCAGCTTTGCTCGCCTCCACAAAACTCTGATCTGAACCCCATTGAGAATGTATGAGACATGCTAGGAAAACAGAACTAGGAGCAAAATATTCTCTCGTCAAATATGAGCCAGTTAAAGAACTGTCTGGGGAGTGCATCTATTTGTACAGCCTGATAGGCTGTACAAGTAGGCTGTACAAGTAGATGCACTCCAAATATATAGTACAGCCTGATACAGTACAGCCTGATAGGCTGTACTGTATAGGCTGTACAAGTAGATGCACTCCAAAACGTTGTGGAATCTATTCCAAACACCATACGTGCTGTAATTCGGGCTAAACGAGGTCGAACGTGGTATTAAATAAATATTTCAAACCTACCATCAATTTCACGATGGAGCTTAAAAACACCAACTGGATGTTTTTTCAACACACCTTTATCTGGATGTCTTATTGAGGAAATCGCCTGACAACCGCTTCGGTACACATAAACCCACGTCCTGCCCCCAACCTATAAACCCACGTCCGCCCCAACCTGATGCTCTTTCTGTCCCGCAGAATACAAAACAGCGATCTTCCGTTCTCGACTTCGAAGAGCCTTCGCCATTTCCTCTGATTCTCATTCTAGACAACACGAAATTGAAAGCGTCACCAAGTTGGCACTGATACTGGATATTCATTGAATCAGATACATAGCTTTATTCAAAAAGCCAAGATCAAACATTCTAATCTTCCTGTGCCGCAACTACGTTATTTAGGCTCAATTCCATACATACCAAATGTGTCTCGCAAACTCAAAAACGCCCTCAAGAAGATGAACTACAGCGTCGGCATAAGGTCTCCTGCATCTTTAAATACTATGCTGAAGAGAAATAGTGAACAACCATCTCTGTCCTGCAGAAGTTCATGCGATCCCCCTACAGCATGCGGACGGCTCTAAACGATACTACATTGTATTGACCAAGCTTTCGTTTGGAATCAGAGTCAACGAACATAAAAGGGACACAAAATACGGTAAAGTAGCCACGGCACTGTCCAGAGAATTCAAATTCAGGTCCGCTTCTCCTATGTGGGGATGATATAAACAAATTAGCTACCTACTCTACCCCTAAATGTACAGCCATTCGGGAAACCTTGGAGATTATTACCAACAGCGATACTTGCAATGATTGCGTCTTACTCGGATCCCGCGTGCAACAAACGTGATGCCTCGTATCTTTAAATGAACATAACGTCGCAACTATTTATTGTCAAGTTCCCGCGTTCAAATTGTTAAGCGTTCTATTTTTCAGTTTCTGTCTAACTTCCTTGAAAAAGCCATCTGGTTAATGTGCGAAAACTTGGAAACGCTTATGTGTTTATTTCCTACGCCAATAAATCGGATCACTAGTATAGTGTTACTATTTACTACTAAACGTTTTTAGTTCAGTAGCCGGTAAGTGCATTATCACGGATATCGACTGTCCACCGTCTTAAGGCACCTTCTGAACGCAGTCGTACGTGGCTGATCAACTGGATGGTTGCCACAACTTTATCGGATTGACTCTCGTCATTAAGCGGAAAGAACAATAACTTAAAAAGAGGTCAAATACTTCGGTTAGGAAAAGATAACAGGAATCAACCTTACTCGACGGACGTACGGACTTTTTGCGGCAACATCTCGAAGGTGATACTTTTCATCAAACAGAAAAACTCCAGGCAGTTCCCAGATCGCTTTTTGCACCCCACGCTGCGAACTCTGAGCGAGATAGAAATAAAAACAATTTTATAAGGTCGAAAAAGGCCATCATTTCGATTGTAACGAAACTATTAAGTATTTTTTGGGCAATAAATAGGTTAGGTAACAAAATATTACGGTCACAGAAATTACTGAAAAAAAAACTGTGTATTTGTTATGTGAACCTTATGAATATGCTTACGGATGATTAGAAATTGCTAAAACACCCAGGACTATGGTTCTGTAATGAATGTTAGAAATCAAAGAACTGACAAACGGGGAAGTGGACAGGGAGAAATCAGAATGTCAGAATGGCAATTTTTATACGATCCTCTAGTGTTTGAGTGTTCAGTTTTCAGCACGCCCAATGCACATCAACAGATCCTATAACAAAAACTTACCCTTCAGTGAAATCATATTTCGATTAATTGAAATTTTGGGGAATGCGGTTCTTCGGTGAAACGTACCTTTCGATTAAGTGATTCTTTGGTAAAATGAATGCCATATGTTCGAGGAAATGACAAATATAAATATTTGGTGCAATGAAAGGTAAATTTGCCCGAAGAAAAAATATACCTTTCGATCTAGTGATTTCCGGCCCAATTGATTTTCGGTGAAGTAATCTTTCGGTCAAGTAAAAGACACTCGAAAATCGTCACACAAATCGGCAGCAATATGTCTGACGTTGAAAAGAAGCACTGCGGGACGCCTGCATTTAAAATTTCCGGACGACTAAAAAAAAAAAAAACATTTAGTGACAAGGGTAGACGATTTCCAGCAATAAAAAATGCGGAAGTATGACGGTTGACACTATAATTCGTGCATAAATACTAATATTAAAGTGCTCATGTGTTTTTAAACTGTATATAGATTTCATTTTTTAGCTGAATAAATATCATCCTGCAACAAGACGGATTTCTTTTAATATTAGATTTCCAGCAAATAAAACATTGTTGACAGATTCTATTAAGCTGTAAATTACATTTTACGACATTGGAGTTTAGTGGTTAATAAGCAGATAAAGAGAAAAGCATCTGAATAGTTTAATATATCATTTCCTCCTCATCCAATCATAACCATTCTGAACAACATCAAGCAATCATTACTAGATAAGTAAATATCTCTTTCATCTTACAGTTTCGCAACACATACCTAAAGAAAAAAACTAAAACCACTTTTTTTAAATACAATATGAGGGTTCAAATCGATTGGTCACAAGACACTGTAACACTCTAGGACATATTTATGGCAAACTGCGGCATTATGTCAGGAACAGATAAGTTTGCTCCAGTTGCACAAAGCAAGTGGTGATGGCGATAGAACAGATTTTAGATTAAGGACAACACGCAGTTTTCGATTAATAAGATTTCTCATGTAGTCTAAGTTGAAACAGATTTTATCGCATTGTACATGTATGGTGCTTTCTATTACCGATGTAAGTTTGCATATTTTTCAGTACCATTTTTTAAATATTCACCATCCGTTAATGTTTCTAAAATAGACATTTTGTCAAATTTTGTGAATTTTATTTTCCAGGCTTAAGTTCCTCTGCTGAAAAGGAAAAACAAGACATGAAGAAATTATGGCTAATTATTGTTCTTTTTTCTTTGGCCGTGTCATGGACTTACGCTGTGTAAGTAAAACATGCTTATATCTTAATATTTTGCACATGTATAAAATACCCAGTAAATGATAGTCTTATTCTGAAATATTCCTTGACGTTTTTTTTATCGTTTTCCGATATATACATTTACGACATCGTAGTTAGTTTTTTGTCAGAATAAGGATAGTAGATTAGTTATTTTAATTCAATCTCCAATTTCAGTATGTCTTTTGAAAAATTACAAGCTTTCCAGGTGACGCAGTGGTTTAAGTACTGTCTGCTGACCATTCGTTCAGGCCGGGCCGGGTCCAAGTTTCAAATGAAGTGTAAGTTGTGCTTTTATCTTACGGCACTGGCTTACTTACTTCCCTGGCAGCAGTGGCCCTAAAATAGCGACTGCCGATTATATATAGCAGTCTGAGTAACTCACGGTCATCATTGAACCCAGAAAAAAAGAACGAGCTTTTATCATCCTGTCAGTCTGCCTGTTGGACACCACATCATGGACACAATTAGCCTGACTGGAAAAATTATTTTTACATCGGAAATCTTAAACTGTGAGAAAAAGATTTACACCTCTTGATCCTCTTCGAATGGGTGACCTTCTCAAAGGAAGCAAAACTGCAGATCCAGTGGACCTCAAATTGTGTTCTGTTTCATATCATTACCCCTAGGATCTGATTGAAACATATCTTTTGCCCTCGGACAAAGTTTACCACAAAGATTATTTTTGGTAAAACTTCTGCTCCAAGTACTTCATATATTTCGTGTTCGACGTTTAAAAATGATATTCTAAATTTCTCGCTTTTTATTATTTCACAAATCCTTTTTAGTTTTTTAAGGCGGTCGGCGAGTAGCTTCCAGTGCGAGACATAATTTGTATATACCTTCTATCTTTTTTTTTCCTATTTTTTTTTTTGGGGGGGGGAGCTCTTTTGAGGCTACGGGCTTGAAGTGTATGATTTTACTTGCCTCGTTTTACCCAACTGTAAACCCTAAGTTAAATACCTTTTTATTTAAGACATCATTGATTAATTAGAAACATTTTTGACCAATCTTTCCATTCGAAATTGTTGTTTCTTCAGAGAGATTTGTAAATGAATATCTAATTACTCCTCGTCTATCTGCTAATTAATTAAAAAACTGCACTAGTCAACATTTTAAAACTTTGTTTTCATAACATGGGTGAAATAAGGTCTATTTAACTAATTTCGAGATGCTGAATTCAAATATGACTGTAAAAAGTCTCTATGACGTACAGATTTTGGTGTGTAAAAATTTGCTAAATTTCCAGATACTGTACATATATAAAATGCAAGATGTACGCATTGCAGCTTCGCATTTTAATGTATTACAGCATTTATGTGTCTTGTTAGCAATAGAATTAGTTTTATAACGTACAAATACCGTATTCATATATCACTGCATATGAGACAGCAAAAGAAAAAAGAAATAGAGTAAACAATATTAACATAAATGTAAATGTATACACACAATACTCGTATACCTTTACAAGTAGTTCATTTTTTCTCTTATGTGTCGTGTTGTCCTCCTTCTGCAAAAACCAGCAGTAATCACTCATCATTGAGGGATTCCACCTACCTTGATACCTCTCCTCCATCGTTCGGATATCTGGGTGGAACCTTTCTCCTTGTTCATCGCTGACTGCTCCTAGGATCACAGGAAAGATGCCCAGATGCCAATGGAGGAAATGTATTTTTAAGGACACCCGGCACCCAATTTTTTTGTAGTTCTTGAGAAGGTTGTGAATCAGCTCTTTGTAGTTGCTCTGTTTGTGGTTACCCAGAAACCCCTTGACCACAGATGTGATAGATTGCCATGCAGCGAGCCCCGTACTATTTTGCTTTTCGGTAAAAACAGAATCACGCAGTAGCTTCTGTATCCGATGACCAACGAAGATGCCGTTTTTGAGTTTTGCACCACTTAAATGTGGAAAAGTTTGCTTTAAGTGCAAAAAATCTAGGCCAGATTTGTCTATAGCCTTTACAAATTTCACATCAGCCCCAGTTTAATATGAAGTGGTGGACAGAGCATGTCAGCGAGATTAACTAGGCGATTATGACGAACGTTACTCTCTCCAGAAATGAAAACATCTCGTTTAGGCTAGTCTGTCCGTTAGTAGCGTTCTGCTGGGACCCTCGGCCGCTTAAAGGGTTAAAATACATTAGACTGTGAATTCACAAGTAAATCATATAGCGTAATAAATCCGTTCATTTTTTGTAGTGTAATGAGCGCAAAGATTCGCCAAGCTTCCGCACTCCACTAGGAGGCTTTTTCAAGGAAATGGTAGACATAAAAATGCAGGGAATTGGAATACCAAAGGATGAAAGATGATTTTTGAAAATAACGTAGGTGACATCACGAGCATATAAGATGAATTTTTATTACGTAATTATACCGCGCGCAGCGATGTTTTTCCGTCTTTTAATAACGCATGATAAGGCATTGGTAGTTCAGTAGAGACTACATTATTTCATGTCGATTTTCTGGATAGGATTTCGACTGTTTTCCTGATGGCAGTTTCTTTAAAGTTCGTGTAAGGGGCAATTCTTCTAATACTATTCCATTCAGGAGCCGCCGATGAATGCATAACTTCTCTGGCAAGAGCTGTATTCTGCATGTCATGATTGACACTTCGCACGTGTTCTTTACATCTAGTGTCCAAAGATCGCTTTGTCATTCCAATATATATATTTTACGTGTTGTCAGGATGTACCAACGGTATAGCGTACACACCCGCCTTTTTTCTCACACTGTCTCTCCTTGCGGCTTGATATTATATGTGATAACGGGGTCGGGGACTTCATTGCTATTAACGTGTTGTATTTACTTAATAAATTCTTTAACCAATATGCAAAGCCTGCGATATATGTGATGGGTCCTGTATATCTCATTGTCTTACTAGGTGATTTTGTTATTGCTAAGATTATCGTTAGCTCATAAAATACAGCTCTGTTGATTTTCCAACAGAAATTTGTAAAACAATAAATTTATATTTGGAAACATTGATATTTCGGGGAGGGGGAATGAAACCCTCAACCCCTCCTGGCTACGGCCCTGGTCATGACGGACACATATCGGTCTTCTTGTGCTGTTGTTGCATTTCGACGGCCTCCACCATGCATCTGTATTTCTGTTTCTCTGGCTTCCAGTTTTTTCAAACCTGAAAAAACGTCTTAGTAAATCCAAATATGATTTAGTATTGCGTTTAATACTATTACTTATTTTTTCTTAATAAACATTGCTGATTTCAAAGCAGTTTATTCACTAGTTGATATAGTATCAGTGCGGAGTAAAATATTCACTAAATTTTGCTTGTTTCAAAGTTCTTCATTACAGAGAAAAAGAGGACTGTGATCGTTATTAATAAATTAACAAAAAACACCCTGCTACATGCAAAGGACCTATAGCTTCCTTAAAAGTTGGTGGCACTTTTTATCCATTGCGTGGAAAACGAAAACAGTTTTACATTCAAACCGAAAGGAAACAACATACCCTTTATTGATGGGATCAAGGCTCAACTTTGCCTGCACCAAGAAGCAACTCAGAAAAGTTGTCTAAAAGTTGTATTCGACCAGGTTACACATAAAGGGATCAAAGAACCGTGTATTTGTTTATAATCTAAAATTCAAAATTTAGCGAATAATTGCAAAAAGCGTGTAAATTAATTACGAGTAACCAAATTGAAAAAGCGATAGAAACCACAGTAAAATATTGGGACAAACGCAGAATTACGTATAAATGTGAAAAACATATAACTGGGAAACCTATAAATGAGTTTCCACTGTGCAGTGTGTATAAGATTTCTTACAGATCTACGTATTCTCTCTATGGCAGAGGTTTCCAATCCGTGCGTCGCGACGCACCAGGGCTTCGTCGGTCTTGATCCGGGGCGTCGCGACCGTAAGGAAAAACTAAAAACATATAATATATAGAGAAACGGAACATACACATTTTCAAGACGTGTACATATTTTAAAGAATGAACAGTGAAAAAGAATTTTAAAGAAGAAAGAAAACACATTATTTTGCTTGTTGTGAAAGCGCTACTTTCGTCTGAGAGTCGGACTATAATGCTCTTTGAAAACTTGCCCATGAAATTTTCTTGTACCTCACAGAAGAAAGACATAGTGCTGAATGCTTCATTCTCAATATGTGATTTTGGAGTATCTATCTCAACTCAACGTTCAATTTGACAAATATTTTCCTCCACAAACAGATGAACAGAAACGAGTTACAGACCCGTTCACAGCAGATACACCATCAACCTTCACTAATGCTGAGCAGGAACAGTTAATTGACATTTCTTCAGACTCCACACTAAAAATGACATTCTCTTGCGGAACTCTGTCACAGTTATGGAACAGTGTGGCAAAGGAGTACCCAGAATTGAGTAAGAAAGCTGTGAGGGTAATTCTTCCTTTTGACACATTCCTAGAGTAAATTTTGAAATTGTGAAGTTTGTTCGTTGGTTTGCATGTAATTTTCTAACATTAAATGTCGCTAAGACGGGTTGTATGCTGTTTTCCTGTACTAGGCACGGTCATAGTGATTTGAGTCCGGTATATTTGTACAACACGGCATTGGAATATCGGGCCTCAATAAGGTTCTTGGGAGTTGTTTTGCATAGATCTTTGAAATGGGAAGACCAGGTGGATCAGTTGGCGTCTTGCCTTAGATCTAGGGTTGGTATGATTACGAGAATCTCGGGTTTCATGTCGGTTAGAGTTATGTTGATCTTGTACTATTCATTTGTTTATCCTGTGCTGTTGTACTGTATCTTGATTTGGGGTGTAACTACAAAGCGAAATCTCACTCGTGTGTCTGTTTTGCAGAGAAGGTATGTTCGATTGTTAAACTTTTCGGCTCATTCAGATTTTTTTTTTCGTTATTATCTTATATTGACTGTAGAGCAGTTGCACAGATACAGACTAATGTTAATGATTCACGAACGCATTAATACAGGAAGATGTTTAAATCTAATAGTGTTGTCGAGAGCCACTCATTCAAATATGATACTCGCAGGGGTTCAGAGTTCGCTGTCCTTGGGCACGTACGGGCATGATGTTTAACAACATTGGTGTGCTTTCGAGAATGGAATAGACTTAAATAACCATTAGATCTGGGATCCGATACTCTGTTTTCAGGCGACTGTTGGGTAGTTTTTGTTATTGAAAATTGTATATAAAAAGGGGAGGGTAGGGGGAGGGAAAGAGATTTTTACCGTCTTGGGCTTTCTGGATGTTAATTAGTGCATGCTTTAATATCTTATTCGTTGTCTTCGACTGGACTTAAAAACATTTTTTTTTTAAAATTTCAGACGAGATCAGGGGCTTGGCAGGCTAAAAATTTAGCCTTTATCGCTGGCTCCTTGCTGTACATTTAAAATTGATATTGAAGGTGTTTTAGTCATATTGACAACATTTGAGTGTGAATTTGTTCCTGTATTTTATATTGTAAAGTATTTACCTTTGTAACATGGTAATTATATTGTTAAAAACTGGAAAATTGTCTTGCTTATATTGGCTTCATTTGTGTATTATGTGCTCTTGTTATTATTAATATTGTGATATTTTACAGCAAAAGAGTTCTAATAAATAAATAAATAAATAAAATACTTTTGCGAGGCAGGATTTTCAGCTCTGGTGGTAATAAAATCCGAGATATACGTAGAAGCAAAGTTAACGTTAAGAAGGAGATCCGCGTAGCTGCATCGTACATTGTCCCCAGATTCGATGTTTTGTGAAACGAGAAACAACTCCCCCCCCCCCCCATCCCATTAAGACGCAGATACCTCTGTTAGGCAGTTTCCAAAATTACTGTAAAAATGTGAAAGCCAAATAAAAAGTGTTACCACTGTGAAAATATGCCTATCTCATCAATTTCTTCTTATTCAGTTCTGTAATTTTATTTTACTTTTTTATTTTTTCATTAAGAAGAATACCAGCTAGTAATATAAATTACTATTTTATTTTAAAAAATACCACAAACTCTAATATTTGGGCAATTTGGTTTTTAATTTTGGGTACAGGGACTTCGCACGGAAAATGTAACATTTGAAGGGCGGCGCGGTCTCAAAAGGTTTGGGAACCCCTGGTTTATGGCATCCTTCTTACATCCAGCCTTTGGACCTTTGCTATAAATATTATTAATTTCCTTATTATTTAGGTAGTTGGGTTTGCATACGTTATACGATCTATTGTACCATGCTCTGAACGCAGACAGTTTTGAGCAGTGCGAATCAGGAGGGACAAGGTTCGGTAAGAACTTTAAAGATATTTCCATACGGAAAAACAGTCGAAATAATCTCCAGCAAACTGGAATGCAATAATACGGTCTCTACTGAGCTATCAACGGTTTGGCATGCGTTATTAAAAGATGGAAACACATCGTGACGTGCGGTATAATTACGTGATAAAAATTCATGTAATATGCTCGTGATGTCACCCACTTTATTTTCAAAAAATCATCTTTGATTCTTCTGTGTTCCATTTCCCAGAATTTCTATGTCTACCATTACCTTGAAAAAGCCTCCCAGTGGAGTGCGAAATATTGGAGAATCTTTGCGCTTATTACACCACAAAAGTAAACCGATTTAATAAGCTATATGCGTTTCTTGTGCATTCACAGCCTAGTGTATTTAAAATAACGCTTCTAAAACTATACTATATCATGTAATATAAGAAGAGTAGTGTAAAAGAAATTGGTTTCAAGTTTCAACCATTTATTAGCGTTAATTAGCTTCACACAAGAAAATGCAAAAAAATTGGCACAAAATAAGTAAAGACGATTAACTTAACATTATTTTTGTTCTGAAAACAGTTTTAACATAAGACATATTAAGTATATTTTCAAACGTTTGAAGTCTTTGGGAATCAAAATAGATGTTTTTATTTTCCATTCCAGAAATGATACGACTTTGCTGAAGGAAAAGAAAAGGCTGGACGAAATCCTTTCTAAGCAATATGACCCACGAATTAGGCCAAACGGAGCGAATGGGTCTGCAGGTCAGTAAGCTTTAATACGACACACCCCGACAGCTTTTTTAAAACACTATGCTTGCTCATGCTTGTGAGTTGCAATGGACTGAACATTGGGCAATTAAATGCGTCGAAATCCACGAAAATGTTTAACTCCAAGAAAAAATATTTAAAAATGTTGTTTAGAGAATTTAAGAATATGTTTGATACATTATGTCAGAAATTGCCTGACACTGCTCGAGAATGCATTTCCTGCACGAAAAGAACACGTTCACATGACAAATATTGCGTGCTCTTGGAATTCCTTAAATTGCATTCTTCCCCTTCCCTCTAAAACAGTAATGCATTCCTTCTGTCTTTTGTAAGTGTTACGGGATGTAAGAAAAACCCCATAAATACTTCTTACCTGTATAGGCAGTAGTTTCTGCTCAATTTGGAAGCAGCCCAGGTAGGACAGCCTTGCAATTTGACTTAGGCCCAACACTGAGCCATCGTCTGTTAGGAATAGAAGACGGCGGCTCGGTGTTGGGCCTACATTAAATTGCCAGGCTGTGTTACCAGGAAGTACTGTAGATCAAAAGGACGCGTGGGCGGCGACGTGTAGAAGTGCACCATCCATGTTTTTCTTCCGCATATTGGACCTACACCTAATTCGGAAGCCAAGCCAGTATGCCGCGCCTCAGACAAGACCACTCTGCTGGCCGTTCTTGCCGTAGGAGTCTCCACTGGTGAGAGTGTATTGAAAAGTAACAAGCTCCCAGAGAATAATAATTCGGTGTTGCTTCCATGGCGTATCAATACATTCTACGTTATACTGTAAGTCTAAGGCAAAGACCTTTAGCTATATAGATGGAAAGAACGTTAATTATTTGTGTTTGTTCGGAGCTTAACGACCAACATGAGCGACTCGCCGGGCTGTAACCAATCGCTTGCCTTAATTTAGAGCCACTGCTTACAGGGAAGGAAGAGAGCCAGTGCTATGGGACAAGAACATCATACATGCCTCAATCCGAATTCGAACCTGGACCCACCTTGAAGAAATGATCAGAAACCAACGCCACTTGACTGAAGCCCTTTCAGAATTTTCCAGCTGTTACATCTTATTGACAATGAAACTTACAGACTGTGTTTCTTAAACCATCTTTTTTACATGGCTGTAAGAACCACTATAAACAAATCTTTGGCATACAACCCATAACCTGAACTTAATATGTGGCCACTGATTGCACGAAATAGAGAAACTCTCGTCAAAGGATAGACGTTGTCCTTGCCTCAACGAAAACTCAAATCGAATGATAATCCAGGATACCGCGTTTGTGACCACAAGGGTCATTTTAACACTGTGGGTAACAAACTTATTACTTCAAACCGTGCTTCCTAATGTACACTGCCCAACAAAAACTCAAGTGTTGGGAAACTGCTGGCCACCAGCCGGCAGTGATGGGTCACTGCTGACTGAAATCTGCCTCTCACGGCACGGTAGTGGTCCGTTGGCGGCAGCCCCATCAGTTGGCAGCCATTGATGGCTCTGCAACATCGCGGTGAATTGCGGGCCTCCAGGCAAGTGCCACTAGTGGCCCGTAGGTGGCAACCGTAGCAACCCCAACACGAGCTGGAAGCAACGGGACTGCGCATGCGCAGAAGCAACACGTGTGTGTCTTTGGCCACCAAAGATAACCGCAGTTTCCCAAAACACCGCAGTTGTGTCTTTGGGAAGCTGCGGTTATTTTTTTGGCTACTACTCGGAAATTGGCGGACAACATTAGGCTAGCCATCATTCAAGGCACGTGCTTCCAGGGCCGCTTCAGGGCCGCTTCTGGCAGCCACTGCCTGTGATGGATAACTGATGGCCCAGCTCTGGCCCATCAGTTATACACCATTAAAGTGATGAGGTGCCAACTTTTGGAAGCTGCTGGCCTGAACTTCTGGTCCATGTATTGGTCGCCGGGACATTTTATCGACAGTTGGGCGGCGGCAACATTGTGCTGGACCACTGCTGGCTGGCAGTGCTGGCTTCAGTGCTGGAACACTGTTTTTGCTGGGTGGTGGCAAAAATTAATTTCTGGAAGACGATAGTGGTCAAATAATCTAACGCGCTCAATGAAATGCTACGATGTTCAAAGGACATATAAAATTGACACGAGAAACAAACGCCCGCTGTGAAATTTTGATATCATTGAGCAAAATGCTGTCCCATATAAAAATTGAGTTGCATACTTGAAGCCAACGTGGGACGGCAGTGGCATTTCTGATTGACAGTAGGTGTAAGAAGTGGTACCGTAGCTGCAGATGCTTTCTTTATGCCGCATACACGTGTATTTGACGCTGTACAGTAGAGAGTGATAGGACGATTAGAAGCAGGCCAGTCTCAATCCCAGGTCCCAAGGGTCTTGAACATCCACCCAAGAGCGGTTTCACGTTTATGGTAGCAATTCAACAAAACCGGTGTGGTGTTATCAAAGGCTTGGCCAAGGTAGTCCAAGGCGTACGACACCTCGCAAGGATACTTATGTTACTTTAACCACACGGCATCACTAGTCCTATACAACCCGGCAACTGTCTTCGGCGCTCTCCTCTGCCACTGGGGCAACGGTATCAGGACAAAGAATATATCGAAGGCTTAATGCAATTGGCCTTTATGCCAGAAAACCCATGGTTTGTGTCCCGCTAACAGCATCCTCAGGAAAACTTGCTCGAAGTGGAATATGCAACATCGGAATAGACAAAGTCATCGTTCTTTCCGCGTTTTTCTTTAATTAACACACAGCAACCGACAAATTGTTATTTGGACACCGCTGGGATCGTACCTCAGATCTTTCGGTCACTAGATGAGTGCGTTCGCCTTACGTTACTCAGGCCAACAATCCACGACGCTATGTGTGTTTATCTGTTAGCATCTGGGTTCAAAAATCCGCAGAGATAGGCTCAGCAACAGAAACGTCTCAATCTGGTGGGGCTTAACGACACAAGCTATTAAATTATAGCTAATAAATCAAAAGGGCGAGAGTGATAGAGAAAATCTTCTAAATACGTGGAGACAATGTGAATAGACAAAGTCATCGTCCTTTAGAAGTTCTTCATGCTACGGATTTGTGAAGTCAGATACTCACAGATAAACACACATAGCGCCGTGGAACCACCGTAGAGCAAGGCGAACGCACTCGGCTAGTTATCAAGAGATCTGGGGTACGATCCCAGCGGTTCTCGGACAGCAATTTTTCGGTTGTTGCGTGCTAATTAAAGGAAAACGTGGAGAGAACGATGACTTTGTCTATTCACATTATCTCCACGTATATGGAAAATTTTGACTATCGTTTCTAGAGCTCAGACGAGTGGGCTAATGTTTTCTTTCTTTCTCTTATTTTCAGAAGATTCAATATTCAGTTTACACACAGATTCTCGTCGACCTTTCATCTGGGTGGGATGGGGGGGCAAGGAACCCCCGTAATGACGATGCAGACATCCGCGAACGTGTCTACTTCGGAGGCTGTAGTCTGCTCGTGTAAGATGCCATTATGTTTCCGCGGCTGCACACCACTCCACGTGTTTGCAGGAGACAATGTGAATGCTGAGAGCTCTAGGGACAAGATCCTAGAGCCCTATGTCAGACGTTTTCCAGGAGTTGGTTCCCTCAGTTCCTTTTAATGGATGACAACCTTCGTCCGCACAGGGCTCACCTTGTCGATTATTTCTTGGAGAGGGATGATATTCGGCGTTTGGACTGGCCAGCCAAGTCTCCGAATTTTAATCTTATACAGCATGTTTGGGATACTTTGTGACGACACTTCGCAACTCGTCAGTCCCTATTCAAGAACTCTTCTCCAGCAACGCATCGCCTTTCTCGAAGAATAGAATTCTTCAACTCCAGATTTCGTCAACAACCTGGTGATGCATGTGTATCGTCGTTGTGAGAGTTGTCTGTTAGCACAAGGTGATAACGCTCCGTAATAAGACATTTTCAGGTTGCATTCTTACATCTTACATTGGTTACATTTGCGGATGTGACCCTGTACACCCAAATTATGTATACATTTTTCTGCTGTTATAAAATTTTTATTACCGTATGATTGAGTGTATTCACATTCCAAATGTCACTACCTGCTGTTTCGTGTTTTCATTTTTGTCCCTGGGAATGGCGTCTGGACTTCCATTTTGGAGACTAGTGTAGAAGATGTATTTTTCTGAAGTGAGTTTCAGGAAAGGCTCGTTTTCCTTCTGTTTTGTAATTTTAAGAAACACGGTTTTACAGGGTGTATCTTCTTAGCAGAAACATCAGCTATAAATCGCTAAACAGAGTAAATTATGTTGTTTGGGACTATTTTACACCGTTGAGCAATCGCATTTTGACCACCCCCAGCCTAGAGAAATGAGCGGGCCTGGAAACCGAGCGACGGCGCAGGCGAAGTTCACAGGGCCGTATGTACACAACCAGAGGACCGGCTTTCGGTTAGTAGAGTGTTCGGAGTCAGAATGGGAAACGTTGCCCATTTATCAGAGTTTGATAAAGGACAATTTGTGATGGCACGGGGCTTCGGGACTAGGATCTCGGAAACGGCGCTGATGGGTTGTTTACGTGCCACTGTGGTGAGGGCGTATCAAAAGTGGTGCACAGATGGCCAAACGAAGAACCATCGTCCAGCTGTGCGTCGTCCGTAGCTCATTGATGCCAAAAGGGAGCGGAGACTGTCACACATTGTTCACAGCGACCGCAGGGCCACAGAGCTACAAATCACCCGCAGGTACAACAGTGGTAATCAGGGCAATGTGTCACAGCACAGAGTTCATTGCAGCCTTATGCGCATCGGCCTGCGTAGCCGATAACCCACAAGGTCCCCATGCTCACTACACGTCATCGTCAACAATGCATGACATAGGCCCAAGATAATCGAGATTGGACCGTGGATGATTAGAAAAAGTGGCCTGGTCTGATGAATCAAGATTCCTGGTGCATCACGTAGACCGCCGAGCGCAGATACGTCGATTGCGAACGGAGGCTATGGCACCCGGATGCACTGTTGTGCGGAAACAGGCCTGGCGGCGGTGTTATGCTGTGGGCGATGTTTTCTTGGGACAATGTAGTCCCTATTATAGTAATAGCACAATCCCTCACAGCTGTCAGGTATCTGAACATCCTTGCGGACTAAGTTCACCCATTAATGGCAAATGTGTTCCCTGCTGGTGATGGCCATTACCAACAGGATAATGTACGTGGTAGCAGCGTCTATGCAAGTCATGCTACTTCATACGTGACATGTAGCAGCGTCTATGCAAGTCATGCTACTTCATATGTGACATGTAGCAGCGTCTATGCAAGTCATGCTACTTCATATGTGACATCTACACCTTTATTTAGCATTTCCTATATTTCATTACTGAAATTCAAAATATACGTTTAAGACTTCTAATGTGCATTTAGAAAACTTTAATATTTTCCGCTAACCGACAACATAGTAGAATATTTGTTAAAATAGAATCAAGAAGCATTTAAATGAAGAAAACTATATTGACTTGTGTTTTTAAAGCTGAAATTTGTTTGTAATGACATACTAACATATAGAAAGTAAATAATTCAACAAGAACGATATAGCTGACAAAATAATTTGTGTCATTCTCTGAAATAATCGTTAAGTTTTGTAAATGCGAATTATTTAGATCTATTTTTGAAAAATTTACATGATTTTCAAATAGTCGAATCAATATTGAGGTATAGTTTTTGTAGCGAACGAATAAATAATTCTGTAAATCTCCTGTAAACAGCTAAAAAATTGAGAGGAGGTACTGCTGAATAATAATATAATTTGGAATTAAATAAATGAGCTGGTAAAGTTGCCATTTTCGTCACAAAAGCAGCTGTCAGTAACAAACTCTTAGGAATTTCAGATATTTTAACTGATTGAAAGGAATATGTGAAATTCTAAACATTTTTGGCTACACTGAAACAACACAAAGGAAGATGCGTTTCAATTCATCTCCTCCACATTTTAAGGAAATGACTGCTACTGAAATATTGCACGAGAGAAAACAGCTCGTGAATCTGGGATCGCAATCTGAAGATCTCTTTGCTTCTTCTATGCATCTAGATGTGTTAGTGTAGTTTTGTTTTCAAAGTGAATTCCATGGATACATGAACTCAGGATTATTACAAGGTCAAATCTCACCAGAATAAAAATGCCATTTTCCACAAAAAAAGAAAATCTTATTAGAAGCATATTTTACAGTAGAAGAAATATGTAGAAGTCATGATATTTTAGAAAAAAACTAAACACAAATCTCCTATCTGAGTAAGCGTTTCTCGATTTTCCACCATTTGTGACGTATTAGTAACTAGAGAACGACTCTGACGTGAGGCTAGCAAAGAGGGAAATAACTTTTTATATTCGTACCATGCATGGAATCTCACGAACAAACACAAAGGGAATAAATTCCTAACTTCCAAATTGGCTTTCGACATTACAACCTCCTTGGTAGACAGCAGCAAACTGCTACTGTCTACCTTCCTTGAAAAATCCATCTGGTTGATATGCGAAAGCTGCGAAACTTTGATTTCTATTCTACACTAAGAAATTCGGGTAATTATTATAATTATACTACTTTGAATACTAAGACAATGTTTAACGTTTTGTTGCCTTTTTGAAATAATGGCATATTTAAAAAAATCTAAATCCTAGAATGACGTTTAGAGAAAACTTATTGGAAATCGTTAATAGGAGACAAATGATACATATTATACATAATATTTTCTCCCATTGCGTCTGCTAAAAGTTTAGCATGCTTTATCATTTCCTACGTATTAATTGCAGAGCATTTTGACGTTGATATTGAAGTTATCACAGCGCTTAAGTTAATGTAATCTTTCATATTATACCTGTTTATTTATAATGTTTCGTATTAAAAATGCAATGCGATGTAATTTGTCTTCATGTTTCACTTATATCCGTAGATCCTGTGGAAGTTAAAGTCAACATATATTTAAGAAGTATTAGCGAAATGGATGATGTTAAAATGGTAAATATATTTTTTCAGTTCACTGTGTTAGTGTAAGCATGTGCTAAATTATAGTTTAACAGAAATGTTACTTGAAATCTTAATGATGCCTACTTCATCGTTTAGGAAACAGAAATAGCGCCTATTTTTTCTTACGTTTTTCACTTTCACATTGCTGCGCAGATTTAAACAGCATTGACTTACGAGGAAATGTCGAAATATTCCAGGGGATATTTTTACGTTAGCTGTTACCATGAAAGAAAAAAACTGGCTTCTTCATGCTGGCATATACCAAGAAGTAAATTGCATTCTAAATAAAACCTGATTCTGCAAAACATTTTTTTCAACTGCAGAACACCTAGGATAAGCCAGTAGGGTGTTTCTTACATGCTATCCTTCAAGTGAGACATCTTTAGAACTTGGCCAGAATTCACCATGGTTTTGGGACGATTGATTTCTAATGAAAGAAACGCTGACGTCTGCGGGGATGACCAACTAATCACTCTATCCACAGTGAAATTGTAACGCATAAAATGCTGTATATGGCATTCCTCCCGAGGATTTGATCCACCATGTGTAAAGATTGTTGTATTAGGGTATGCACTTCTAATTAATAAGCAGGAACTGTAGACCAATTATATTCATGATCCGAATTTCTTGGCGTAGAATAGAAATAAAACTTTCCAAGCTTTCGCACATCAACCAGATGGCTTTTTGAAGAAAGGTAGACAGCTAACTGCAAACTGGATAATAGAACGTTTCAAAATTTAAACGCAGTGACTAGACTAAACAATAACTGAATAGGCGCAAGCGTGATAATTCGAAGATAGAGGTCACGTTGGTTGGGCACGCGGTACCATGGTAGAAAACACAGCATTATTTCAAGAATTGATTCCAAATACGTGGGAACTCCAGAGAGACGCTATCACTGCAAGCCTCACTGCTGGTCAAGATTTCCAAGGTTTCGCGAATGGAAGTAGATTTGGGTGTTAAGTGTGAAGCTAATTTCTTTATATCACTCCACATAATATATGTGATCTAAAGAAATTGGCTTCATACGAGGTCCGATAAAAGAGTTCCGAGACTAGGCCGTAATACTACAAAGTACTTACGTTACTTAAGTTTGGCTATGATCACCCTCAAAGTAGTCTTCTTGGGCAGCGATACACCGCTGACAGCGCATTTGTCAATGTCGGAACGCTCCCTGGAAGTCCTGTTCGCGAATCGCGTCAAGCACCGTCTGCGATTCGCGCTGGATCTCGTCCACGATTTCAAAACGGCGACACTTGAGCATCAACTTCATTTTCGGGAACAGAAAAAGTCTCAGGGGGCCAAATCCGTCGAGTAAGGCGGGTGAGGAATTGTAGTCATACTGTTGCGGCTGCAAAACTGGCCTGTTGCTTACCCTCTGTGAGCTGCTGCGTTATCGTGATGGAGGAGCAAATCGCCCCTGCGCCATATTTCAGGTCATTTAGGCTAATGTCCTCTTTAAGGCACTACTGAACACCGCAGTAAAACGGTGCGGTGACAGTCTGACCCCCGGGGATGAATTCACGGTGCACAGTCCCACGAATGTCGAAGAATAAGAAGAGCATGCTTTCGGTTGCGCTCCGGACCTTTCGGGCCTTCTTCTGTCGTGGAAATGCCGGGCTCTTCCCCTGCGACGATTCTCGTCCCCAGTGATGACCCGCGACACGAACGTTGGTTCATTCACTACCTGCTGACGAAGATCTTGACAGATTCGACACGGAGCGTTTTCTGTTCGAGGTTCAGAATCTTTGGCACAAACTTTGTAGCAATGCGGTGCATGTTCAAAACCGACGTCAGAATTGCCTGGACTGTTCCGTATGATACATTGACGATGGTAGCAATGTCTTGCATAGTTCTATGACGATTCTCATGCATCAGTTGCCAGAGTTTGCCCACATTTTCAGGGGCTTTGCTCGTGGACGGTCGCCCTGACTTTTCGTCGTCTTACAGTGCCGTTCTGCCAATCTTGAAGCACGGTGCCACTCAAAACACCTCGCACGACTCACTGCTTCATTGCCTTAAACTTGCCGAGTTTGACGCAGAATTTGATGTTTTGCTCGCTGCTCTAGTTTGCAGTCCATACTTAAATCACAGCTCTGTTCTGCACGTGGTCACCAAATATCGTGTAGCACAGTTTTCGATGCTCACAGAAAGACGCCACACGGCACAATGACTCATGAAGGTCACTGCCCTTGACCGTTGCTAGCGCATCCACGTACTGCCATCTGTTGGCGCGCTAAGTACTTAGTCTCGGAACTTTTTCATCGCACTACGTATAATATATGTGATATAAAGAAATTAGCTTCATACTCCACACTCAAATCTACTGCCATTCACGAAACCTTGGAAATCTTGACCAGCAGTGAGGTTTGCAATGATAGCGTCTGTCTGGAGTTGCCACGTATTTGGAATCAATTTTTCAAATAATGCTGCGTTTTCAAACGTAACCATGGTACCGCGTGCCCAACCAACATGACCCCGTTTCTTCGAATTATCACGTTTGCGCCTATTCAGTTATTGTCTAGTCTAGTCACCGCATTCAAATTGTTTAAATGTTTAATTATCCACTTTGCAGTTAGCTGTCTACCTTTCTTGAAAAAACCATCTGGTTGATATGTGAAAGCTATCAACCAGATGGCTTAAAATTGTTATACTGTTTTGAGCATGTACTTTTGTTTTGTTCCGTGGTGCAGCTACCATCACTCGTAACTCTAATGTCTGTAAAAAATCGCCGGTCTCTTATTTGAAGTCATTAGTTCTAAGGAACGAGGAGACCCAACGCTGGAAGAAAAGCATCCTAACTATGCCTGATAGAGACTGGACTCTGGTCCCAGCTCATACGACTACCAGAAACCTATGCGTCTCACCACTGAGGCACGAGGGTGGCTCATAAGACGATTCAATTTCGGAAATTGTTTTCGGCAACAAAATTGAGCAAATGGAAACACTGCTATAAACCCTAAACGTACATGCAGACAGGTATGCGAATTCTCTGTAACTCAGGTAAAGTAGCTTTGGATGTTCACATTTCCATGGAGAAGACAATGAGATTTTTAACTCCAGAGGATGTTCCCCGTTCAAGCTTCGATCATCTCCATGCATATAAAGTAATTTAGGTTAAAGCCCAGGCAGCATAGAATATTTCGTATACGCTGATGAGCAATTGAATTAGAGACAGCTGGCGTTATGCAAACGTGGCGCTGTGGGCGGTCATGTAAACAGAAACGACATAACGTATGCAGCGATCCGACAATATAAAGAGTGATGCGACGGGAATCAGTAGGAGTCGGACGCAATATGGGTAAGACGAAGGATCTAAGCGCATTTGATTGTGGGAAAATTGTCGAGGGCCAACGAATGGGTCACTCCATCTCGGAAGCCGTGCAGGCACTGGAATTTTCACGAGCCACTGTGTCACTGGTGCACCGTGAGTACATTGAATCCGGTAAAACCATCCCTGCAAGGGCCAACTGCTGTGGACAACAGCGTGTGGATGAGCGGGGTCATCGTCGGCTAGCACACATTGAAACAGCGGATAGACGGGCCACAGTGCAAAAAATCACTCGGTAATTTAAGGCTGGTGTACATAAACGTGTAAGCAGCCACACCATCCAGAACCATTTCCTCGCTATGGGGTACAGAAGCCATCGTCCCACGTGAGTACCGCTGCTGACCGCACATCACATGGTGCAAAGATTAGCATGGGCGCGGGAACATCGCCACTGGACCCTAGACATGTGGGAAAACGTTGCCTGGACTGATGATTCGAGATTCACGTTGGTACATGCGGATGACAGGATACCAGTACGGCGCAAACCACATGAAGCGATGGATCCTTCTTGCCAGTACTCTTCAAGCTGGTGGGGGTGGCATTCTCCTCTAGGGACTGTTTACGTGAACTGAAATGGGACCCCTGGTCCGTGTGACATCGTCCCTCACAGATCAACGTTACCGGGATATCTTGGACGACTATTTGCTCTCGTTTGTGCGTCTTCAACATCCCACTGGGGACCTCATCCTGCAACAAGACAATGCACCGTTCCATCGCTCCTTAATTGTATCCGAATGGTTGGATGAACAATCCACCGACGTGACCTCACTTCCTTGGCCAGCTATGTCACCTGACCTCAATCTCATCGAGCACATATCAGATGCCATCGAGAGAAATGTTCGAGGCTCTGACCTCCTTCCATCGAATATTTGTGAACTGTGGGAGCTTGTTCAGGGGTCGTGGATCCGTATTACTTCTCAACGCTTCCGGTGACTTGTCGAGTCCATGCCGAGACGAATCGCCGCCGTCATCAGGGTGAAAGGTGGTGCTACACGTTACTAGACAGGTATCTCTAATTCACTTGCTCTTCAGTGTATGTCACAGGCACGTAGCACTGAAATATTGAGACTTTTCAGATACGTTGCGCAATGAAATAGTAATATTTCAGAAACTTTACGGTTACGTTAAAATGTCCTCAAACCCTCAAACCTTACATAACTTTGAAATATAAACCGATACATTACAGTGAAAGGTTTTTGTATCTTTAACATACCAATTTCATGTATTTGAAAGATATTTGTGACATCATCATATTACTGTTACGTGAGAATAGGGGGTTTCTGTAACAAAGCAAGCCGTCCACATGCTGCCTCAAGGACGGATCTGGTCGATTCTTGGTCAATCATGTTGTCAGTCGCAGCCATTCTTTTCCCACGTGATCTTTGCGTCCATCTTTTGTCAGCCATTCTCTCTTTGTGATCAAGCATAACATTTTGTGTGCCACGTAGTCCTACGGAACAAGTTTCTTTCACCATTTTTTTTACCTCCTCACATGGTCTGCACTGTTACCTTTTGTACGCCATTTTGTTTTTTCCCCCATCAGGAAATTTTATGAAATCCTCAAAGATCACGCATCTCATCCTCAAAGATCATGTATTATCCCACTCGACTACAAGTCGCCTCGCTCTTACAGCGTTCTGGAGGATCTAACCAGAAGGCCAATGCTTTGCGAATACGTTATTTAATAGAAATGCAATATTTTTTCCACTGATCATTTTATTTTTCTGTAGGATGACTTAAATTTCTTCATGATTAATCAACGGAATGCACCTTTTAATACATATCTTACTCTATTTTTTTTAAACTTGCGTAGTTGTTAAACTTCTCAATTTATCAACGATATTTTTTTCTACTTTTACAAACTAAAAGCTACTTTTATTGAGATTTTTTTCTGATTCAAAACTATTAACGTACTAAGATATTATACACTGGAGTGCAAAACTTAAGGACGGACACTAGTGTACACTAACTAGCTAACTTAAGTACGACAGTATCACCAAAAAATATCCCAGTAGCACATGGAACCACTACGAGACTGCTTCGGTGAAATGGCATAAATGCTCATGCGTATCCACGCCGTTGCCAAACGAAAAATCTTAAATATCGCCGGAATGTAACATCAAGGTAGCAATTATGTACAATGGAAACTATAAAACGGTAATAATGGTGAATGCTATTTTTAACGTAGCCGTAATGTACAAAGAGTTATGTTCCAAAATAGATGTTGCTGAAACGTTATTGTAAGATATCTCTGAAAGTGTAACGAAAATGTGAGATTGTAACATTATTGATAGATATCTGAAACGTTTTGTGCTGTATGGGCGATTGTTGGTTGTTTGCGTCACTAGTTGGTAAGAACTTGTTGATGGTAAGTTTATAGGGACAATACTGTGTGTTCCACGCAGCTTTGTCGGGCAAATTTAATGGTCTTGATAGTACATATGCAATGCATGGCCGTACAACATTAAAAAGCTATAGCCACAACTGCAATGGCAATTTTCAGTATCCTGCGGATTTAGACATTTGAGCCCTGTACTTGTTCTCACTTTTCCAGCATACCGTGTCCACAAATCCACGACACATGCTTCGAAGAGCACACTTGTTGTCAGCAGAGCGCATTGCAATGTCTTCAGGCGTCGAATCGCGAAGCGCTTTGTGAATAGACGCAAACCTAACAGACAAACATATAATAAAACGATGAGCGTTGCAGTTAAACTTTGCCATTTCTCAACAGGACATTTATAGGAATTGCGATTACTTCATATTAATATGTATTCACTAATGTGGGACAAATAGGTTCAACAAAGGATCACATTAATTTCCAAAATCATAATACAGAGTATGCACCGTAACATAATGGATCAGAGATTTAATGTACCATTGTCCAAAGGAACTGACCGCAACAAATTCTGACACGCACCTCGGCATATTCTGATGACTACGTTCCCAGTTTTGCTAGTGACTGTGTTAGTGGCTTCGTATCCCTTCTTCCGTCGTATATGCAGGAAGTGCTGTTGTATTACTAAAAGCGAAAGTAAGTTTCGAAAAAAATTTCATATTGGATCCAACGACTACATTAACTTTTCAGATTATTTTTAAGAATTTTGAGTACTCCTAAACCATTTTAGACAGCAACAACGTTTTTACTTATAGGGTTAAGGTTTTAAAACTAGGACGCTGTCTGAATAGCCAAACCTTTTTCACGAAACACAGATATCTGAAACCACAGAAAACGCTTATTAAGCCTCACTCTGAAGTTGCTGCTTGAGCAGCTTCATGTACGTGTATTACCTAAAATTTGTAAAAACGTAGTTATAGCTATACGTATTACCTAAACCCCTTAGAAAGATATAACATTCTTAGAAACAGGCCATGTATATAATTTCCTCTTAGAAATGAAAGTATGTACATCACATGATACTGTGTAATGACTATAAAAATTTAATCTGTGCATGAGTAAGAAGCACAGACCAGAAAAATGCATCAAAAATGGGAACTTTATGGAAAAGGACGTATAAGGCTTTGACCGACGAAGGTATACCGAAAAAATTACCTTTTCGCAAAGCTCACCAAAAGCCAAGACATACAGGGGTTGGACAGAAAAATGTGAACACCACGCTCAGCGACGCGACTTATAATGCAGCTGCGTATGTCACAATACGCAAAGGTATCCACCACGTTTTGGTTGTAAGAGCTTTGTTTAGAACATCAAGGTCCTGTTTAAGTGCATTTAAAGTGTCATGTTGCAAACTTTCTTTCATGGTGACGACGAAATGAGTGACACAATGGACTTCGAAAGAGGGCTACATGTTTGTGGCAGCTAGTTGATGCCTCCGTGAAAACAATCGCCAGAGTAGCTGGGATATCGAGAGCTACTGTGTCTAGCGTCATGAGAGCATACCGTGTTCGTGGAAAAACCTCGTCTGCGAAACACAACAGCGGCCGGAAAACGACCGTGACTGATAGAGACAGGAGAGGTTTAAAGTGGATTGTTACCCGTACCAAGACCACGGCGCCGAAAATTAATGCGGAGCTCAATCAGCATCTCGAGACCCCACCCAGTACCTCCAGACCCCACCCAGTACCTCCAGACCACAGTATTAACGGAAACAGTGCGCAGAGAACTTGGGAATTGCATAAACAAGATATTCATAGCAGAGATACTATTGCAAAATCTATGGTGACCCGGGTGAATGCACAACTGCGACGGTAATTGTGCCAGGAGAATACAACTCGGACTGCCCATGCATGGAAGCGTGTAATCTGGCCGGATGACTCCATATTCACACTATTCCCCAAATCAGGGTGTGTTTACGTGTTGAGAATCCCGTCGGAAGCTTATGACTTAGACTATCTGCTCCCAACAGTGCAGCTGGGCGGTGGTTCTGTCATGCTCTGGGTGGTCACATCGAGGTTTTTATCAAGTCTCCTGATCACCTTGAAAGGACGGATGACCGGCAGGGCGTATGAAATCATTTTGGCCGACGAAGTCCATCTAATGGCTCAGGCATTGTTTCCTGCAGGGTTCGCCATCTATCAAGATGATGACGCCCCAGTTTACACAGCTCGGAATGTCCAATCGTTGTTTGAGGAACATGAGAACGAACTTTCATGCCTTCCTTGACCTTCCCAATCACCAGAATTAAATATCATCGAGCCACTGTGGCCTGTGTTAGAAAACGGAATAAGATCCTGTTATCCTTCTTTTGCATCTCTCAAGGACCTGGAGCAGTTTCTCCATGAAGAATGGTGTAACATCCCACTAACAACCATCCAGGATATGTATGCGTCCATTCCAAGGAGGATTCAGGCGATTGTGACGCCAAAGGTGGTCCCACACCCTATTAGGTACTTAAGACCTTATTCTCCTAGGTGTCGATGTTATTCTGTCTAAGCCCTGTATATTATTGAGGAGATTTTTTCCGAAGATGGTACTGAAATATCTCCATTTATATTTTTTTCGATGAGCTGCTTAATTAGCTGTTAGAGACAGGTAAAATTGTTCTTTGCAGGAAGTAAAATTTGCCGTCTCCTATGAGGCGCGATACTGCGGCCTTTTGATTTCCCCACTGTGATTCGGTATAAAACATTTAACAGTTTCATTTCATTTCTATTCTGTATTTCCATTTACACCAACACACTTTTCAAAGCAATGATACCTGACTTTATACAGCATGTGCCCTCTGAACTTAAGACAGCTAAAATTCGGTTAGTAGGCCTACCATACTGTGAGTATTCACAGTCGTGTATGTGTAGAGAAGAGATCCTTTTATGATACGTCTGGTTCCAAATGGCAAAATTATTGTTGCCATATATTTTGTTTTTCAATTTTGACAACAACCCTGTAATCTTTCATCTCAGATTTCCCTAAATAAGTGTTCGAAGTGTTTTTTTACGACATAATTTGAAGTTTCATGGTGGGAAATATTAAATGAAATGATTTTATTCTTGCAGCAATATTCAGTACAGATGACTTTTCGACAAGAATGGAAAGACGACAGGCTGATGTACAGAAAAATTCCTGAACTTGAATATCTGACACTCACCGACGCAGGGCGTATATGGCGACCTGACGCTTTCTTTTCAAACGAAAAGAGTGGACACTTTCACGACATTGTAACGCCTAATGTCTTTATTAGAATTCACCCAGATGGGAAACTTCTATACAGTACGAGGTAAGTCAAAATTTCTTTGTTGCAGTGTCTGAATTCGTATACAAAATTCTTAAATCTGCATTCAGCAGTGTGAGTGAATCTGAAATTTAAAAGAGCAAAAAATTGGGACCAAAGACACCTACTTGATTGATTTCACAAATAAAAATTTAGAACGAAAAGTATTGCGAAGCATATTTCTCTAAACAGAAAGAGAACATACCAATTTAGAATACTGTACAACATTCCACAAATATGTAAACATCTACACTGTACAGTCGTTTAGTGGTTCATGCTACAGAAGGAAGAATTCTGCATAAGAGGAGATTGGAAACGTCTAAACCTGAAAAATTCTGTGTGAGCGAACTCGGTAATTTTTCTGTTGTGCCCCTTCTGAATCGAAAGATAGCCTAAGTAAATAGTCATACTACCTACGGGGAATATTTTGTGTTTGTTTGGAGGTTTAACGGCCACTCTGAGCAACTTGATGGGCCATAAGCAGTCTCACATGCCTAATTCACAATCACTGGTTCCAGGAAAGAGAGAGAGAGAGAGCCAGTGCCGTAAGATAAACACAACATCCATGTCAATATATGCCTCCCCGGGATTCGAATCCAGACCCATCTTGTACGAATAATCCGAAGCCATTGCTTAGATCACTGGGCAACTGATTTCAGGAAAAGAGAGAGAGAGAGAGAGAGAGAGAGAGAGAGCCGGTGACGTAAGACAAACACAACATCCATCATCCATGCCTCACCGGGATTCGAATCCAAACCAATCTTGGACGAATAATCCGAAGCCATAGCTTAGATTACTGGGCCACTGGTTTCAGGAAAGAGAGAGAGAGAGAGAGAGAGAGATCCGGTGCCGTAAGACAAACACAACATCCATGCCTCACCGGGATTGGAATCCAGACCAATCTTGAACGAATGGTCAGAAGACAGCACTTAGACCACTACGACACCATGGTTGTGGAGAAATATTTAAAATACTCAACAAAGCAGAAAACTACATGACTTATGTTAGCTAGTATTTTATCAATCCGAAAATGCATGATGTTGACTTAAAACACCAAACCGTTTGCCCGCAAGTTTAAATAAAGTGTGTATACTCCTCCTCTTCTCCTCAACCCGAAGGTAGTTTGATAGCATTAGTCATAACCCACAAAGGAATTACAGTTCCCTGTGTTGACTTCCAAGCTAAACAATCTTGGAAAATTAAAGAGGTGGGTTCCGGTTACCTTCCAGTTCGCAGTACTAGGATCAGGGACAAAGTGAGTCCGGGCATGACTTTTACACGGAACCATCTGTGCATTCGCGTCCCCAACCACGGTGAGTCTGCAGAAAACTCTGGGAAAATTGCAGACCAGATGGCCGGCACGACCGGGATTCGAATACCCGATAGAAACATCCGCCTCTCGCACAGCACACAGCGCGTCAACCAACTGTGCCATGCCGGTGGTAAAATATGCATAAAACCTGAATATGCTCAAGCCAGGCCGATATAAAGATAACACACTAAGTGATCCATTTTGGTGCAAAAATAAAATTCTATTACAAGAAATCTTTGAATACACACCCACACACAAGGTGTGTGTGTGTGTGTGTGTGTGTGTGTGTGTGTGTGTGTGTGTGTGTGTGAATGCCCAGGAAATACACGGTAAAGGTGAACAACAGCCAATATTTAATGAAACTTACGTTAGTGTCCTTCAAAACAATCCCTCCACCGTGATGCAATACACTCCTGGAATAAGTTTTTGTAATTGTTGGGAGCTATGCAAAAAGTCCTGCTTTAATATCATTTGCAGCTGGACAGTTACGTTCTCTTGAATATCTGAATTGTTTTAATTTAGTTCGCGTTGGCATAGATAATCTCAGACCCGCTGCAGTTATTCAGCACAGAGGTTCTGGTCCATAACCTCACCATCTGGAACGAGTTTAACAGGACTCCAAGAATTTCACAAAATGCACAGCATGATTTCCCTCTCGAGCCTCCCTCTTTGTACTACTGGTTGTGCTTTAGTCACTGGGTCCCAGTGGTAGAGCAATGTAGAAATATCCACTTTTCATAAGCCGTGACGATATGACGCCACATTTTAACATTCTGTAGATATAACAGCAGTCTACGACAGACAGCGACACGTTGTGCTGCCTGTTGAGATGTCATTTCATGGGTAACCGCTCGATTGCGGGAGTAAAGGAAAATAAAATGATATGTCATTTTAGTCTATTGCGTATGACAAAGATGGCTAGAAGTTGTGTAATACAGCTAGAAAAATAGAATAAAGTGCAATAGCATTTCCTATAGCAGCAGATTATCTGAGCGCAACTTATGACGAATTGGAGATAAGACAGGGGCAAAGCAAAATGTTCAATTTGGAGAAAGTTAGAAATATTGCTGTAAAGACGAACATTAATTATGTGTTGGTTATGCTAATGAACATTAGTTCGTCATATTTATGTATATTATAATGGCACATAAAATTGATTAGGTTGGGAAATGTTATGTGATTAGACGGACATATCATTTGATGAACATTAATCAAGCTAATGCTACAGTGTGTGAAGGAAAGCACGTATTTTTCTCCCAACAAAGAAACAAGACGCAGCTTTCGGGCATTCTAAGAGCGCTCTTTGTGTATGTGTGGTAAAATCCCAAGACTTCGGATGATGTCAGGGTGACATCCTAGAGCATAATCTCCTTGCCTTTGGACTATGAAGATTTATCTTAAATAGATAGATAAAATCTTCCCTGAAGAATAAGAATACGCACGATACTTTGTTAAATCCAGCCAGGAGCCAAGGTGTCCGGCTTATCTGTTATAATATTTTATGTCCCAATGTATGTTGTTTCTTAATCTGTATATTCACTCGTGCGGTTAGTGTTCGTTACGATCCGTGCGTTTAGTATTGCAATAGTCTCGGCGGATTAAATTTTTCAGGAGTGCCGGCCCAAAGATCAGGGGGGGGGTCGTGCGCAGCTGGGTGAAAGACGGATGCCCCTAGAAGATGAGCAGGTTGTGAGAAGATAGCGTGGAACGGAAGTCAGGTGACCTTAGCTGAGAGCACCCAAAATGGAGGGTCAGGATCATTTCCATGGGGGAGCAGCAAGTCAGAACCATAGGAAGGAAGGAAGGAGAGGTTCGTCGGAGAGGGATCATCGGAAAAATATATATTCACTCTTGGGTTTTCGTGCGAAGAGGTTGGTTTTTAAGAGAAGCCGGATTCGAACAGGGGGCACGTGCTGAGTAGCGTTCTCGATGAGTTCGTCATAATTATGTATTTCGATGAGCTTCTTTCTTTTGCGAATTTACTTTCGTCACGACATCCTTCTATCAAGTTTGAGGTAGAGTTAGGGAATTTAGGCATTTTGCCTTTTCTCGACTTTTGCCTGTTTCGTAATCTTTCCGGTAACTCCTTAACATTTTCTGTTTACCGTAAACCAACTTTTCTGCCACGTTTATGCCTTTTACTTCTTCTCATCCAATGTCGCAAAAATTATCTGCTTTTCATTTTCTTATTAATCGTATTTACACACTCGTCCACACAGGATCTCCGGGACCAAGAGTTAGCTAAGATTAAACAGTTTGCCTTGACTATTGGTTACCTCGTAACATGATTGATCGATTGATTGTTAAGAAATCAATTGGTAGACCACAGACAGCTCTGCTTGCATATAAATGTGACTACCAATTTGTGGGATCCATTCCATATATACCACTTGTATGTAATATCATAAAAAGCATATGTCATAAGTAAAAACTCAAGTTTGGTGTAAGGTCTCACACTCTATTTAACACTGTTAAAACGGACAGATACTGTGTTGAATGTGTGAACCGTCACGGTGTATATTTTGTTCCACTAAAATCTACTAACCCTGCTGAGCCCGATTTATGTTATGTGGGCTCTACCACTCGTAATTTGGGGCGCCGCATTTACGAACACCAGTGTAATCTTAGGACACATTCTGCTGTTACATCTTTGTCAAGACTCTGTTCAAATGGCTTTTACATACCATGTTGGAATGACACCATTATTCTGGATTCTCCCAGGAATCGTCGATCAACACTTTTCTGTGAAAGTATTCACATATTCATCAATGGCAAAAGATGCTGTAACGATGAACACCCCGTGTTTATCCCCCCTTCCCTGAAGAACACTTTTGGGCCAGGTCACGCCCACCAACTACGCTTGTACCCACTGAAACTTGGTTTGGACTTTGCCGTTATTGCACAAGCGCATTAACTGCTATTTATCTTGTAAAAGTATATAGGCCACTCACTTCTGTGCTCACTGCTGCATTGTTTCTGAGGAAGACGCCGTTTTGGCGTTGAAAGTTCTTAACATATATTTATTTTAATTCTACATAGTTTTTTTATCATTAAAGTGTATCGTGCAGGAAACGGCATTTGTTTGCAACTTAATAGCGTATTTTGATATTGCATTTACCTTGTGGATTTATCAAAAGATATCGGATTAGAATCAATATTGATAAAACAAAAGTATGTCAAACCAACTTAATAATAGCGAAGCACAAGAAAACATTAGAATAAATGATAAAACAATAGAGTATGTGGAAGAATGCATATACCTAGAAAAACTAATTACCACAAAGAGAGAATTATGGAAGAAAATGACAGAAGAATAAAAATGTACTGGACAGCTTTTGGGAAGTTAAAGAAGATTCTATGTAGTTTACTAACGTAGAATCTTCAACTTTCCAAAAGCTAACGTAGAATCTTCAACTTTCCATCTTATTCTTGTGTCATTTTCTTCCATAAAAAGCCGGGAAACAGAGCAAAACTTTTCAACCAATGTATAATATCTGTTATGACATATGGTGCTCAAACTTGGCCTATCAGGAAAAACATCTTAGACAAATTGCAAAAAACACAACCTAAAATGGAAAGATCCCTACTAAATATAAGTCTTCAAGATAAAGTAAAAAATACTGATACAAGATCCAGAAGAAAGTTTTTAGACATAGATAAAAAGGTACTCAATTTAAAATGGAAATGGGCTGGCCATATAGCAAGAATGGAAAATAATAAATGGACTAGAATAATAGCAGAATGGAGACCATGGAAAGAGAGGAATAGGAACACCAGAGGAAAGATGGATGGATGATATAAACAAAAATGTAGGAAAACTGTGGAATTGTCAAGCCCAAGACAGGAACGTTTGGAAAGAGTTGAGGAAACCTAAAGCCTCAACTGGCTATAAATACGGTTTGGAGAAGAAGAAGAAGAATTTATCTTGCAGTTTATTGATTTACTAACTCTTTGAGGAAGGGACTAAGTTGGAACTTTATCTTACGAAGAGGCCATCATTTGTATACAGAGCTTTTATTATTTCATGATTATTGTCATAAGATAAGGTGCTAAAAATTATATCCCTGTTTATTCATGTTACTTTCCAGTCTCTCTTACGTTAAACGAAATGAACATAATTTCGGAACGTTTGAAACTAGATCTTCCTGTAAATATTTTTCAGGATATCCCTGAAACTTTCCTGTCCAATGGACTTGAGATACTACCCGATGGACGTCCAGGAATGCGAAATCAGAATGGGGAGTTGTAAGTTAAATTTAGGAATATTTCTATATACTTTTATCAGTTAAAAGTAGCCATAGTGATCGTAATAACAATATTTTAGTTGTTTCGTAAAACGATTTATATTAAAACACCATGTTTTTTAATTTTTAACGTTAGCTTTTGCTAGTAAAACTAAGAGTAAAGAGAACAAATTGTTGAACTTTGTATAAAAAAGTGAATATTTGAATCCAAATATTTATCTTATATTTGAAACGTACTGCAGCGATTAGACACCTCACTCATAACTTATGGCAACCACAACAGAAATGAAATTCTGAAAATGTATTTCACTCTTGAATATTTAAAAATACATCATATTGCAAGTACAGAGTTAAGATATTGAAAATGAAAGAAAAGACAAAAGTTGCATATCATGAAATATTTAAGTTGAACATCGTGTATAATAAATTTTATTTCAGTGTGTTGTAAAGTAACGTTAAAATATTTACAGTAAAATATAATGCTAGAAATGATTTTTCTACTGCATTTAGATGTTACAGCTAAAAACAGGGAAAGGATGAACTTAATTCGAATATAACGTAAAAGAATATGAAATTCTGAATGTGATATAACAAATTTAAGTCGAATATACTAGAAATTGGGTTTAAGCTCAACACGAAACAAAATTTCAAAAGGCGATTTAATATTAATATAGCAGAAATCAGATTTATATTCACAAAAAGCAATTTTATTTGAACATAGTCGAAATTAGATATAAGATCTACATAGTGACAAAAAGCGATTTAGATTTAATATACTGGAAAACACAGATTTGGAATTCATATAATGGAATGAATGAAATGATTTCATTTCAGAATAGTAGAAGAAAGGGTTAGTTCTAATTAAAGACTGGGATTAAATTGGATCTAGTCAAATAAGATATATTTCATTGTGTAATTAAGTTGATTGCAATGGAAAGACAGGTTTAATTTGCAAGAAGGCTGCATTTGGTATGTCAAGGAATAAAATGGTGATTATTTCTACTCAAATGCTGCTGTCTTTCACGCGTATTATTCTAACTACCCTTATGTGTTTGGTAAGAGTCATACTAATTTAGGAACATAAGAATGTTTGTTGGGTGCCACTAGGTCCAACATAACTTCATTAAAAGAATATCAATTAATTTCACAAACATATGAAAAAATACAATTATTTTTCGAAAACTGATACGGCTGAGTAAATAAAATGAAAAATTCGAAATATGATAGTACAATAAAAATATCGAACAAAATTCCAAATCTAGGAGTAAAAGAAAAAACACCTTTAAAAGGGTGAGGACAATCTTTGGGATCCACACCTAATTATTTCAAATTTTGGCAAAAGATATTAAATTGAAAAGTAAAAATAAATAAATGAGCAAACGAATGGGTAAAATGAAGAAATGCTACCGAAAGAAAATGTGAAATGTTAATAATCAGGAAGACAGCAAAGAAATTTGTTTAAAAATAATACATTTAATTCATAATTTCTAAATGCGCAAATTTAGAAACACATACCTGCGGAAGTTAAACAATGCTCTTTGGGAAAAGGTATGCATAATTTATATAGAAACTGCGAGAGTAAAATTACGAACGATTCATGCCAAAATAGTGTATTGGCCGTTCAGTAGAGAGTATGCACGATACAAGCGAAAGAGAAGAGACTGCTTGATGTTCTTGCAGTGTTACTGTTTATACCAACTTCAGACAGATCTAAATCTATACATTTTCTCTCTTAAACTGATCTTTAGTGGTGTCCTTTCTCTTTGACCATAGTCCCAAACTAATCATTTGATATTTAAATATCAAAAAGCACACAGTTATACCAGAAAAATATGACAACCTACCTAACAATCGGAAACCCCTCACTTGGCCCAGTTGACAGCGGCGAGACAGTATGGCATGGACACAATGAGGACTTGGAAAGTATTTCGAGGCACACGTTTCCACTCGGACTGCAGCACAGCACGGAGGTCCCGGATATGACGTGGTTGTAAGTCAGCACGTCGAATCTGTCGATCCAAATAGTCCCAGAAGCGCTCTACGGGATTGAGGTCGGATGATTTCTCCAGCCAAAGGAGGACGGACACATAGCTGCCGTACTCCTGGAACCAGTCACGCACCTTCCTTAGCGACGTGGCACGGTGCATTGTCCTGTTGGTAGACACCATCACCACCAGGGTAAACGTCCAACATGAAGGGATGCATGTGGTCAGCGAGGATGGACAGGTAGCCATTGACGTTCAGGGACACATCCAGTGGTACCAGTGGTCCCAGGTCATACCGCGAAAACATCTCTCAGACATACACACAGCCACCGCCGTCCTGTGCTTGACCGACAAGCGTGTCCGGGTGTTGGTTCTCGTGCGTCTGACGCCGTATGCGCCATCGCCTATCGCTTCTGTGGAATAGAAACCTCGATTTATCAAACAAGGCAACCTTTTCGTACTCTTCCCTATTCAATGACGGTAGTCTAATGCAAACTGCAGGCATCGTTGCTGATGGACCCGGGGTTTATATGAGCGCCTTGACTCACCGTCGACTCCAGAGATCCAGGCGTAACAGGATTCGGTCTACTGCTATCGGCGACATGTACCTGGGTGCTGCAGCATTCATTAGCGTGGTCAATATTTACACTATTGCGCGTCCGTTGCCATTTACCAGTCGAGGGAGGCGTCTTACTTCTCTGAGGGCGATGGCGTTTAGGGCTCCACAGTTTTGACGTCGGGAGGAATCGATGTATCAGCGGTCAATTCCTGGTACGTCCTTTCTACAGCACCTCGCGAAGAGCCGAGCCCGCGAGGTCTGCTGTTCCTGAGATGTTTCCATCCTTGGGGCGGTAGCGATGATCATTGATGATCATTCCTTTTTGAACGCCAGACAAATCCGAACCTCTGAACATTGTGCTTATGTTACGCCCTAGGGCTTGCCTGCCCTGGCTGGCCGCTAATACTTCCGTGTGATCGACCTTCGCACGTGCTTTCTGTGACACTCTTCCGCATGTACACTGTGATTCCGGGGATGATTTTATTATTCTGATACGATCTTGTATGCATCGTGGTTCCAGACAACAAAGGAAATACGAATCCCGGGACGCATGTAAGGAGCATCACTCACTCGATGGCGTTGGTTTCTGTAGCCGATGAAGATACGCGATGACACACCCATGTACTGAACAAAAAAATCATTCAGTTCACGAGTGCACTCATCATCGGCTTAAAAGAAACCGGTTGTTCATGTCAAACTCTGGATCGGAGCCACCTCGCAAGAGAGCGATGTTGATCCTTGTGGGTAGATAAGGGCATTCACATCTGTCACGAAACAATCGGCCTGTCCAGGCAAACAACTTGACGGGATGATCGCAAGACAGTGAGAGGGACCATGCCTTGCCCGATCATACCAACCCGGTGTGGTATGATCGGGATGATCCCATAACACGAAGCATCCTCCAAGCAGCATGCTATATCATGATGCGCGAGTGGAAGTCGACTGGTAGCGGCCGAACTATATTTCTGTTGTCCTTGACCATTGGCAGCGCTGTTTAGAGTGGATACATTCTAAGAAAAAGTTGTTGTCGTTGTTTGGGGTTTAATGACCACCGTGAGCAACGCGGTGGTCTATAAGCAGTCGTCTGTCCTTTATTTAGGGCCATTGGTTCCAGGAAAGGGAGAGAACCAATTTCGTAAGACCAACACACTATCCATACCTCAGCAGGATTTGAACCTGGACCCATCTGGTACGAATGATGAGGAGGTAGTGCTTGAACCACTGCGCCACCAGGGAGGCCCTGAAAGAGGGCCATCCCGGTGGCGCCGTGTAGTGTTCCGTCACGAATCGCCCCTTTACTGGGAGTGGCAGCCCAACGCATACGTGTCTGAAGGAGGTCGGGTCAAAGTTCTGATTCTTCCAGTATTTTGAAGCCATGTGTTACACAATCTCGGGAGTCATCTCCTACGACAGCAGGCCTCCCTAGTAGTGCTACATTTTACCTTAACAACATATGGGTACGTTGACGACAGCCTGTATTCAGTCTTGCTGGCTTTGCTGTCACGTGTTCCATGAGCCGGGAAAATAATGCCAAGACGCTCTCCGCTCACCTCTCCCGGGAATATTTTCATGGTTCTGAAAACCACGCATAGTCAGCCAGTTTACCAACCAAGGATGTATGGAACATGCTTGGACGTGCATTGCAGCCATTCCGGAATGCCGACGAACCATCCCAGCAATTAGAGCCTGGCAGAATCTACCTCAGGAGAATATCGGACTACTTTTTCTTTCATACACACGCCGGATATTTACATGCATCCCCGACAGAGGTTTCCTTACTACGTATTAAACTGTTACTCTTATAAAACCATTGTTCTGTAATGAAAAGCCATGTTCCTGTTAAATGGCAATTACTGCTACGCTTATGGAACAATTGTTCTGTAATGAAAAGCCCCATTCCTGTAAAATGACAATTACTGTTACGCTTATAAAACCATTGTTCTGTAATGAAAAGCACTGTTCCTGTAAAATGCCAATTACTGTTACGTTTATGGAACCGTTGTTCCGTAATGAAAATCTCTGTTCCTGTAAAATGGCAATTACTGTTACGCATATGGAACCATTGTTCTGTAATGAAAAGCCCTGTTTCTGTAAAATGGCAATTACTGTTACGCTTATGAAACCATTGTTCTGCAATGAAAAGCACTGTTCCTGTAAAATGCCAATTACTGTTACGCTTATTGAACCATTGTTCTGTAATGAAAAGCCATGTTCCTGTAAAATGGCAATTACTGTTACGCTTATGGAATCATTGTTCTGTAATGAAAAGCCCAGTTGCTGTAAAATGCCAATTACAACATCTTTAAAATTGTATTACACTTGCGAAGTTTCAGCAGAATTAGACACTTGCTTCGGGAACTTTGGTTTTTTAGTCACAGATTTTCTATTCACTGAAGTTGCTTTCATTTCTATGAACGTGATTTCAGTGCCGATAGTCTGATACACTGGAATGTTTGTTGATAGTGCTTAAAACATCACAAATAAGATGAGTGAACCATTGGGTAGAAAACGGATATGACTTTTCAACGCTGATTTCAGCATATCCCACAAATATTAAGTATCACAGGAAAGTTACTGCTGAAGGTTGCTTGCATTTTGGGCACTAGAATGTACTTTGATTCTCAATGCTCATATTTGCAAAGCAAGAGAGGTACTTCGTTGACTGACGAATTACAATACTTCTGATTTGAGCAGCCGGCACATGATGAAAGAAATGAATTTAAAAATGTATTTGCCTTGACGTATTGCGTGATTGGGGCACCATAATAAGCTAAATATATGTTTATCGTCGTAAGTCGAAATGATAGCGTTTCGTACAATACTGCATTGTTTACAAAACTTTGCGTTTTGAATATGTATTTATCTTTCTAAACAGAATCAATCCTGTTTCCGACTAAATTGCATTATATGCGAAACTTTTGGCTTGAGAATGTGTTTGGGTGAAACATTTTGGAAAGATAACAGCGCCCAGAAACAATTGTCGTTCTCTAGTCATGCAAACTGGGAATCTAGAAAACCATTTCGCGAATGCGGTAACACGAAATGTAATGGTATCACTAAAGGAAAATTACTACGGATGCATCGTAATCCCGTATTTCTATTAAATGCTTTGAGAAAAATATTTTATTTAACATCATACACACGCACTGATTGATTAAATCAATGGGTAAATATGAAGTTATCTTCCAGTGATTGATGAAATTTGTACTGCAGTACAGAAATAGTTTCACATAAATGACATTGTGTTATTGAGTCATGAATTTTTAACTTATGTATGCTTATTCTCTTTACCGAATTGCGTAATAACTTTTAATCTTTGTAACTGTTTCCTCGTGTACATAGTTATCTTAATATCATTTTTACAATGTTCTACAGATGCTTACACGACAGCCGACATCAAGTTCGATTGGGAAGCTGCTGACCCAGTACAAGTACCCAAGTCTCTCTACCTGCCTCGTTTCATATTAAAAAGCTTTAAGACGGATTATTGTACAACAAAAACAAATACAGGTAATCTAAATGAGAAACTTTTACTAAGGTACAAACTTAAATAAGTACATATTTTCAAAAAAAGTTTACAGAGTGTGTCTTGCTAATTGAAAAGATTGTGAATTTCAGTATTTTGTTCAGAAGACATTGAACATTGTCACTGCTTTTTGTCGAAAGGGATATACTGCGAGCAATCAATACACTTAGAATAAAATATTTCCTGGGAATCTTCACACGAAAAAACGACACATAGTTTAATCGAAATGTAAGAAGAAAATTGAAAGCCGCTCGTTTAAAATATTTGGGATATAAATTGTGTGATTTTAAAATTGCTGCACAGCCCAGCAGAAACACACGTGTTGGGAAACTGATGGCCAGCTGCTGGAAGTGATGGGTCACTGCTGGCTGAAATTTGTCTCTCACAGCCCGGTAGCGGTCCGTTGGTGGCAGCGCCATCAGTTGGCGAGCCATTGATGGCCATCCAGCATCACCGTGAATTGCGGGCCACCCAGAAAGTGCCACTAGAGGCCCGTAGCTGGCAACTGATAAAACCGCAACACCAGGTGGAAGCAACGGGACTGCGCATGCGTAGAAGCAACACGCGATGTGTCTCTCGTGGTACCAGTTAGTTGAAGACGACGCTATCGCCATCGTGTTATATTAGTGAGTGTTAAGAAAAAAAAAAAAGCCATATGTAGAGAGGCTAATTAATTTCTTAATGAAATGCCAAGTCGACGCAGATATCAGATTAAGCCATGAAATACACCCACTCCATTCCCATGAATAACAAGAAACAATTTGAAACCGCTTGAAACAACAGTCCTGGAAAAACACTAAAAAAACGTTTTTTGGGAAAAAAAAAAGAATTATACGCGTACAAAATTTATCAATTATTTGAAAGGAGAGAAAAGAAAGCAACGCTATGTGGATATAATGTACTCATCCATGGGTTGAATACACAAGACTGGAGGAAATCGCTTCTTTCGCTTCTAAAAATAACGAGAAGTAAAATAAAATATCTTTCCTCTTTAAAACAAATGTAGCTTCGGACAACGGAAAGGAAAGATAGAAATGTAACAAAATGTGACATGAATGCGGGAAATATATATTAATTGAACAATGGCCTTTCAAGACGACAAGAACAGTACAAAACTTTGGAAAGCGACTCTAAGTTGGGACACTCTTTGAAAATGAGTGTACCAACTTAACCTCGCAATATTGTAAAATCAAAGACAGAAACATTCGATTATACATTCCGCAGGAGTGTGACTCAGCTTCAAGCACACGCTTGTGCGTTGCAAATCAGTTCCGTCGGTAGGGAGGTCGCCTCCCACTCCACCATCCCTGGTTCATATACAAACGGGCATTTTTCCGGTCTGTTGAGAAAATTTCCCCAGCGCAGTGTTGTAATTCAGTAGTTTCCGGGGGGGATGTAGCTTTGGGAAACCACGGCTTTCCTTGATTTTAATTTATATATATTTTTTATGGCTACTACTAGGAAATTGGCCGACAAGATTCGGCAAGCCATCAGTTACGTCACGTGATTGCCTGCTGCCACTACCGGGAAACTAGCGGACCACATTATGCTAGCCTTCATTTCTGGCACGTGCTTGCAGGGCCGCTGAAGGGCCTCCTGTGGCAGCTGCTGCCTGTGATGCATAACTGAAATCCCTGTTGTGGCATATGACAACTGATGGGGGTGCCAATTGTTGGCCTGAACTGCTGGCTTTTCTTTTGTCCGCCCCCCGGACATTTTATTGACGGTTCGGCAGCGGCAACATAGTGCTGGGCCAGCAAGACTGTTTTTGCTGGGAGGGAAAGCGTGATAGTAATCTCATAGAAGCCGGAAGTTGGGTGAGTTTTGCCGTGATATGCAAATCATTAAAATATGTTTCCAATTGAGCAGACGCTTTGCCTGATATGAACACAGACGTAGTAAGCGTGAAGTTGAAAGCAACACCCATGTGAGACAGTTCAAAAGATAGGCTTCTATCTTGCGTGGATGGACTGTGTAAGGAGTCCATTCGTATGGATGATATGAGGGTGATGATAAAGTAAATAAAATGAGGATGGGCTCCTTACACAGGAGTCTATCTTAGTCACGGATAGACTCCTGCCTAAGGAGAGCGAGTTTAACGGGCTTACTAAGATGCCAAGACGTTACGCACTATATCGATATCAGCAACTCGAATACTTTGACAGAGGCCGGGGTGGTCGGTTCGTCGTGTAGAGGAACTTGTCGGCTGTGAAAATTCCACAATACACCAATGTTGGCAAGAGCGTCTGCAGGAATGTCAGAGTAGTAATCGTTTTGGTAGTGCAGCACGACAGACGATACCAGAAACGAATGTAAGACTTATCCACTGACAAGTTCCACATACATCCTGTCTACTATCCATCCTATGATTTGTGACTTCCGCTGTAATCTGTCATAAAAACATTGCAGTCCGCCTGGGGGAATACCGGCCATTCGTAGATTGGAACTGAGCAATAACCATTGTCAACAGCGTCTGTATTGGTGCAGCGAACGGACGACAACGTTTTACAGAATGACATCATGTGGTATTCAGTAATGAATACGACTTCCGATTTTGTTTGGGGGCACGATAATAAACATGTATACCTGTGAGAATGACTGTCATGAGCGCTATGATGTATTACAGCCATTCTGGAACGCCGTACTTCGGCCGCTCATCAACAAATTAGTACGAGGTGCTGTTTTGTAATCTGAGATCCGAAGCCGGTCTGAGATCTGGCTTCATCTGGATTCGAAGCCGGTCTGAGATCTGGCTTCATCTGGATTCGAAGCCGGACCGGCTAATCCTGGGTGAGAAATGAATGGCGTTCATGTCTTATGGAACTAGCTCTCTAGTATCTCTGGAATCAGCGACCCTAATTTAGGGACGAGAAATTACTTTTGTCCAGTTGTGCTGTTCAACAGGGTAGTCGTTAATCCCCAATGCAAAATAAAAAAGAACGCTGTTCCTGACGTCATGTTGGGCTGATGTTTTGGGGACTAATCAATTAAATATATTGTTCATTGCTGATTTTCGTCAACGGTAGCCAAGCTGATCGTCGCTGTGGCGCGGATAGTCTGGAGTTCATCGCTTTCTGCTTCTCATTGGGGTGCCTGGTGTCACTTTTCAGCACGATATAGTTTACATACATAACGGAAAGGTTCGCTTAGCATGTCTTTGTGGTGTGGACGTAATGCTTTTGCCATGTAGCTCATTGGGCTTTCCACCAAATCGAGAACATATGGCCAGTGATTCAACGACATCCACAAAAACACGCAGACAGTATCACTTACAGCTATTTTGTGGTACCAGATGCAAAGAGATTTTGAGAAAATACCGTTTGAAGCTGTTCGCCAGCTGTACAACTCTGTGCCAAGACGCCTAGCCTAATGTATCCCAATAACGGTGGTTTTAGCTCATGCTATTTTGTCAATTTTAAGCATTGTTATTTGTCAAGAAATATTCTGATTAGCATCTGAAAATGTTAACTTCTGTTCTTTATCTCGTTGATGTCCACTACTGCAACTATGGTTTGGAGGTTTAACCACCACCGTCAGCAACTCGATGGGCTAAGAGTAAGCGCTGGTCCCTAATTTAGGGCCATCGGTTCCAGGGAAGGGAGAGAGTACCAGTATCGGAAGACAAATACAACATCCATGCCTCCCCGGGATTCGCACCCGGACACAATTTCGAAAAATAGGCAGAAACAAGCGCTTAGGCCACTACGTCACCGTGATGGCTACTGTAACTCTCCTATTTGCATTTGAGTTTCTTCAGAATGTTACTACCATTATGTCACAGAGTGCATGGTAAAGATCTCCTCAACAAATTGTTCAAGAAAACTGGAATATAGTGTACAGCACCATAATATATTTTTTAATTTAAAACGAGAGTGTAAAAATCGCTTTCAATTTCAATGGACGAGTAATATAACATATTTGCCAAAGCCCAACTAATTGTCATACCTAACAATGACGCCTAACTTAACTAACTGAAAAGCCTAAATTGACAGACCTAACTCAGTCGCTAAGCTGGATGAATGGAGATTTTCCACATTATTCAGAACAAAGTTTAATTTCCTATCATTTCATTTATTTTAGTTGTCACATACGGTTTACATAAATTAATTAAGAGTAATTATATGACAGACATGCAACAACAGGGATAAAAAGAGGGAAGAGGCCAAATGGGCCTAACTAGCTCTCTTCTCCAAAGACAATGATTCTTGAAACAGACATCACGTCAAGTAGACATACTAGTGATCGGCGGCTTTGAGAGACAGTTATCATTATAGTTTCAAATTGATTGCTGAAGCAGCTCCACCCTGTATCATTCAATATTCAAAATGTAAATGCAGAATAAACTGCTTAATATTTAGACTAAACCACTTAATATTTAGACCAAACCACTTAAATTAAGATCAAACCACAAATTAGTAAAAAACAACAAATAATTATATTCAGTATTAAGATTGTTAATATCAAACATTAGTTTGTTTAGTGATCCAAGGGTTACAATCATTATCATTGTTATAAAATAATAAATTTAAGAATTCAAAAACACAGAGACCGTTCCAGTTGATTTATAAATAAGCTGCTACCTACATTATAATGAGGCTGATCGTATTAAATGTTGTTTAAGTTTTTTTAATAAATGAATATTGTTTAGGATTATTATCTCATCAAACAAAGTATTTCAAAAAGTTGGTCCGGCATAGTTAATGTGTGCTCTGAATCGTTATGTTTGTGCAAATATAGGCTATATTTTAGTTTAAACTTAATTTAAAAACTACCCAATATCTACACGGTTTCTGTGAAGTGCATGGAAACAGCTTGCAAACAGAGAGCACAAACAGCCTCAGTACATCCTCGATGAACAAGATACACGTATCTTTGTTGGGTTTGTTTTTTATATTGTGTCGGGGTTTAATGATCACCATTCGGAACTTCAAGAGATATAAGCAGTTATCCACTCCTAATTCGGGAACATCTTTTTTCAGTAACGGAGGAAATCAGCGCTGTAAGACAAATACATGGCTCAATATTCACCCAGAACTCGAGTCCGAGCCCAGCTCCGACAACGAGCCAGTAAACAGCGTTTCTGACCAAGCGACCACCACACGTTCAAACTACAGATCATACCATTTATTATGGTGATTCTGAGCAATTTTTCTGCGAAACAGCAGCAAATAACCTGCTGAAAGTTAATTTAACGAAAAACTTTGTTCCAGCACCAGTCTTTTACATTCAAGATCGTTTAAAATAATCTCCGTTACAAACGATACACTTCAATCTCGGAAACCAAAACAGAAATCGGTAATATACCACGGAAACAAATTTGATGCCCTCCTTGGCACTTTTAATGCCATAGATGTCATGAGACATTTTTTGCACCGACATTTTTTGTTATTTGTTTCCTCATGGCAAAAACACGACTGCGCTTCATCTTCTGACGTTTTATTTGAAAAACAAAAATAGTCACCCTGTTCTTTGGACATCTGCCGCAGCCCCTTATAAATATAGACAACCTTTTATTTCAAACAGGGTATGAGTTAACGAACATCTCATTTCAAACATGCTCTATCATGGCCGTGATCCGTGAATAACCAGCAGTGTGACCGTCATTTAGATAATCACTAACACTTCCGTCAGGTGATAACTGACATCACCTCAGTCCAGATCTAACACATTTCTTCGCCTCGTATAGATTTGGGAGGCGTTGCAACCCTGCTTTGTGTAAAACACAGTGACAGTTCTTGTTTACGATTAATATCCATGATTTATGACAATTCAATCCGGAAAAGATTAAGTAACAAGGCATTAAAGCAAAATATCCAACAAACATTAGTTTCAGAAGAATACCAACTTCTCAATTTTTTCCTTTTTAAGTCGTCGCTAGTACACTAGGAAGCAAAGACAAATGTTAGCTAAGGAATACAGTGAATCTTTAATCACATTAAGGTTTATCAGCCCAAAAATATGCTTCTCACCCCAAGTAAAAACATGATAGGGAAATCGCCTGTTTTCTGTGATTAATAAATTCTCTCCTGCGTGGCTAACATGTGTATTTAAACCCAGGCAAGTTTAAAAGTAAAAGGCATTGTTTAATTTTCTCTCTGTTACACCCAAAAATATTTTTTCACTATGGAATTTAGAAAGAGGTGTGCCGTAGAAAAATTCAAAAAAGCATATGATACATGATATATTAGGAATGTTGCACATTGTGAGAAAAAACGAAATGCATAAAAATGCGTGTCTGGATTTTATATATGAAATGGAAAAAGTTTAGCTAATAAGAATGGCGCACAAGACAAAAGACAAAAAAAAGAACAATTGCATTGATAACTCATCAACATGCTCTCATGTTTTGGCATACTTACATGAATGGATAGGTATGATGGAAGTGCTCAAATTTTGAAATTAATATGAACGTTACTACCAGTGAAATGATATACGGCTGTGATGAAAACAGATTTGTTTCCTTCCATAAATGATTTAAAGGATAAAACCTGGGAAGTAGAAGAGTTCTGGAGAGAAACGCACAACAGACTTTTGTTTCTAAACATGAAAGTTCGATTTCAATGAAGGAAGAAATATTCTTCATAATACATGGAAAATCGACAGAACACGCAAAGCAAACTGAATTTAAATTTTCAAGTTTTCTCTGAAGTGTTACATGGATGACCAGTAAGTGGTACAAGCAAATTCAGTTTGTTTTGAGTATTCTTTCGATTGCATTATTCATCAGGTAAATTATTTGCAAAAAATTACTACCAACTTAAGATACGAGATGCGGAAATGGCAGACAAGTAGAGTTTTTTCAAAGATACGAAATAAAAATATCTAACCGCTAACTTTTCCAAACAATACAATGAGAAGGCTGACTGCTTCGCTCCGAGCAACATCTGCATTATGTAAGGAGTTGAAGAATGAGATCATTTGATATCACAATAATCCTCATATCACAACAATCAGAATTCAGACTAGTCATATTGTCCCGAACCCTTTCAGCAAGTGTGAAGTGAAATATTGTGATCTTCTGATACCGCAATTATTCGGCATTAAATTTAACACATGACAACTTGTAATAAACAGTGAAGCAAACTTATTCATCTGCAAAGCTTTTGTCATGTAAAATGGCATAACGATAAAATAGAGTAATTCAATAAGTGGAATGCTGAGAATGCAAGTTTATAAACTAAGAACAGAATGTAGTTCCCATCCTTAAATGAGCTGCTGTTTTTAAGAAAGAATTATCAAAACCACATCGTCTTAGAAAGGGAAGACTAGTTTCTGCTTTAAAACTTCGAAACATTGAAATGAAGTGCGCCTTTAAAAAAAATGCCTTCTGAAAACACTGGCATTTCAGCATGCCCTTGTTCAAACCATTGGAAATTTTGCATGGTCGCAAAAAATTCTCACTTTCGATGACGCTAATATTTTGGTGTGATATATTTTACCGCAATACAAAAAATAAAATAAAAAAGATGATATATAACATGCATGCGTACCTTTCAAATATTTAGTTATAAATAGTTTTCTTTTATAAACAGTGACGTGTCCATAACATATGAGTTAAATTTATCCTGACATTATATTTTACTCAACTCTTTTTCAGGTTATTACAGCTGCCTTAAGGTAATTTTGAAACTGTCAAGGCAATTCAGCTATTACCTATTCCAAGTTTACCTCCCAAGCATTGTCTTAGTTATGTTATCATGGGTGACTTTCTGGCTCGACCAGCGGGCGACTGCTGCCCGAGTGGCTCTATGGGTAACAGTATTACTGACATTGGCGATTAAGATGGCTGGACTGAATTCGAAACTACCTGCTGTGTCTTACACAAAGGCTATTGATGTGTGGACCAGCACATGCCTCATGTTTGTGTTTGCAGTTCTGTTTGAACTGGCCTGGGTTATGCAATGTGTCACAGCTGAAGACAGAGAAAAACTCGACTCAAATGCTTCCGTTGATGATTCCGTTATCAAGGTAAGCTATATAGGTTTTAATTGCATTAAAGATCTTAAAAAATAAATTGTTTTTTTTTTTTTTTGCAAAAGATTGAAGACAGATTTAAAATCAAAGTAAGATATTATTGAGTTGGTGTGACCGAAATGTCCGGGAAAGGACCAGCATAAGTGGACGGCGAGAACGGAAAAGTAGGACAACTTACCTAGCAAAATAATCCCCCTCGGCATCGACACATAGTTTCCAGCTGTACGGCAAAACCATGATACCGGAACGAAAAAGTCTTGTGGCTGGAACCCGAAGAAGTCATCTACTGCACGTTTAACCTCGTTGTCTGTCGTGAACTGTTTCCCAGACAGGAAGTGATCCAGGCGACGAAACAGATGATAGTCTGTCGGAGACAAGTCCGGGAGGTAGGCAGGATGAGACAGTGCTTCATATCCCAAGGCACTTAGTGTCAGCATCGTTCGTTGTGCAACATGAGGGTGGGCGTTATCCTGGAGCAGAATAACACCATGTCTGTTGACCAAAGCCGGTTGTTTCTGCAGCAACATCTAGTGCATCTGGTGTAATTCAGCGCAATGACGTTCTGCAGTGATGGTTTGGCCTCTTGCCAAGAAACTCCGATGAATTATCCCGGCTGTGCACCACCAGACAAGGAGCATCATCTTCTTGGTGTATAGGGGTGGCTTAGGATGCCGTCCAGCAGGCTGTGCTTTGCTTAACCATTGTGCAGGTCGTTTCCGATTTTCATAAAGGACCCACTTTTCGTCGCAAGTGACGATTCGATACAGTAGAGGTCCCTGTTTATTCCTGGCAAGCAGTGACGTGCAGACTTCCAAACGCCTAGTCTTGCTGGCAGTTGTCGACTCATGCGGCAGCCACATGTCAAGCTTTTTGACCTTACCCAGCGCAGCCAGACCCCGAACAACTATATAACTGCACAGGTAGGTGTCCACCACTACGCCATCATAGTGGACACTTACATCTGCCGGTATCTCACGACACACTTTTCTGGGGTCCACTTCAACCACACATAACAGAACATCATCAGAAACAGCAAAAGGTTGGTGACCACGTTTTGCAGGTCCGTATCTCCGCTTCGAAACTTCTCAAACCATCGCTGAATGGTTCGTTTGTTGGCCTTATTTTTCCCAAACGCTTTGTTAACGTTTCGAGCAGCAATTCCTGCATAATGGCCCAGCTTAAATTCATACAGGAAGATGGCTTCCAAATCCGTAGTCTGCGTGTTTCCTATGCAAGCCCCGTTGTGTCCAAACAAACCACGCTTGGACCTTATTCTTCACACACGTGCTAGCTATTTATAGTAACTCTGTGACGTAATATCCGCAATACCTGTGGGTGCTTCCATTCCGTTGGGGTGGGGAGCTGTCCCCACTGCACGTTCGCGTCGGGTATTTCATCCGCACCAACACAATAGTTTCAATTGTGTTAAATATTAAAGGCAGATTTAAAAAAAAGTCCCTTTTTCTAATATCATATTGAAACCACGTTTTGATGTTGTACTAGGAAGTTGGGGCGCTTAGGTGCGTGTAAAAATTTTCCAATTCGGAATGAAGTTTTACTTAGTAATATTTACCTGACTACCTGACGCATTAAGTCCTCGTTCGACGTAGCAACAAAAGCACAATAGCTTAAAATGAAAACAAGGAGAAGCTATTAGCCGCTTCAGAGTGTCTTCAGAAGAGACGAAATACACCAAGAAAATTTTGAAAGTTAACGACAGTCTTCAGCAGAAAAAAGGGAACTCAAGCAGTAGAAATCTCAAGTGATAGATGTTCTGACGTGGATAAAATATTTGATTCCAAAGGAGGAATTTTTTTGAAATCTTCAATCATTTCAATATTCTTTTGTATCCACGTTGTAATGGAAGAGAAAATGCCTTCAATATTTTCTTCCCATTACAAAGTGGATACAAAATGAATTATACTAGTCAACGTTCTAATTTTTTAACATTTTCCTTTAAGAAATTTCCAAGTTGATAAGTCAAATGTAAACTATGTCAATTTTCTGTGATTTAAAAGGTTGGACAGAATGGAATCCCACCTTTTTTAGTAAATATTGTAAAATCAGTTCCAACTTACAGGATATGACGTCAGCTGCATCATATTGTTCTTTTCTTTATATATGAAAACGTCACGAAACGTCTAGATATAATAACTGAAATTTGTTTTAGAACGATCGCTCATTTTTATATAAATACATAAATCCATTTTAGATTATTTCATTTATAGATTATTTCTTTGTGGTAGTGTACCCAAATCAACCAAGTCTCTTATAATAATCACCATTCAAGTCAGAAAATAGTTTGAATGACAATTATTTCAAATGAAATAAGATTTACATTCTATTTTGAAGTCCATTTGTACAAAGCCAGGTAAATACGTAAACACTCAATCATTGGTACTTGTTATGTGAAATTAAATGCAAAACTGTCTAAATTTCTTTCAGAAACGAATATATAAATATTTTTTGATTAATATTTAAAATTTATCAAAGCCACAATTAAAACCATGTGTTGTTTAATATAATGTACAAAATTCGCATTGTTTATTGTCACGTTATGCAAAAAAATCAGACTAACAGATAGTCCAATTCGAATGAAATTATGCTAAATGCTATCTTCTTAGCTGTCAATTGCAAATCTTTTTTTATTTATTTCGTTATTCTCCAATTTAAAGTAATTCGCTAAGACATGTGTGATGGCTTGATGATTCAATATTTTCGGTAGTTCATTATACATTTATTTAGATATCTGGTTAGTGTAATGCAGACATCTGTGATTCAGCAGCCCCAAGTAAAGAAGTACGAAGCCTCAATCCAGCGAGTAATGAAAGAACTCTAAAAGTGATAATGTGACGTTTGATCCGTATTTCAGAAAATAAGTATAGAGTGACCATGTATCTTGTAGAGCCACGAAACACTCCAAATTTTCCCAAGATTTAAACTGCACAAGGATTTCTGTAATTAAACGAGAAATAATTACAGTGTTTCAATTCCAGTAGGGAACCACACTAACATGCAATTGCCGATGTATGCAATCTTCATATAAACATCTGAGGAATGACTTGTGACAGTAAAATAATGTAATCATGCTCTCTTTCCGCGACACCTAAACGTATTGGCGAGACAGCGTATTTTGGGACACATGCTTGCATGAATCAATTACGTTCCACAGGGATTTCGATCAAATATCATTTCTTGTACAGTAGAACTTCGTATTTTATAAGACAGTGAGGTTATCTCTTTGCAGAAAGTGATATGCCAAAAGGACAAAGACTGCTTACTTTTTTGCAGAAATAGTAAAAACACCAGAACGAATTAAGAAAACAAAAGCGTAGACGCCAAAGTATGAACAGCCCACGGCAAAACTTTAGTGTTCAGAAGACGTGAAAAAGAAAGAAGATGTATGTGCTCTGCGGCACATTTAAAGAAAAAATTAAGCAAAATAAGAAATATTATTGATTTTGCCTGTGTCTAAGGTCAAAATTTGTGCTATTTAAAGACGGGACTTCAACACCCGAGTTTTCAAAACGGAATTCAGAAAAAACAATGAGGCCAACTAGAGTAGTATTTTAATGAATAAATAAGCAGGCAAGTCAAAGAGAACGATGATATGATATTTCTTAATTGTTATTTCTATGAGCTACTTTCGGTCAATACGTAGCGTCACAGAAGCAGGTACAGTTGCTAATTTATTTCTGGTACTCTCTCGCAAATGTGGTATGTTATGTTTCATATTAGGAAGAAAGAAAATTCTTTGAAATGATATTATTTTGTGCTATCAACGTTTCTATACAAGCTGAAATATTGATAAGGGTAAATAATTCGAAGGAAACATTAGCACCAACACTAAAGATGATGTAGACAGATCCAATAAATCATGATAATTTTTTAAAAGCAGAAAGAGAACACTTTATTTTCAGAACATTTTTTAATAATATAAAACTTCATAACTAACTGAAGGAGATATTATACCCATGAGAATATTGGTTGAAATATTTGCAACATGAAGTAAGACACAAGGAAATGCCTGCTGTCAGAGAGCTGGTTTTAATCGCACCTATAAAAGCGAAATATTCTAATTGAGAATGTTTTACAATATCATGTTAAACGTTCATCAACATTTTAAGGTGACAAAGGAAAACGATAATGTCATAAATCTGGCAAGTCTAACAATATGAGTCATCATCATCATCATCATCATTGTCAACCATTATCAATTCACTGCTGGACGAAGGTCTCCCCAAGTTTCCTCCACAACGGTCTGTCTTGTGCCAGTCTCCTCCATGTCACCCCTGCATACTTTCGAATTTCATCTACCCATCTCCCATGTGGTCTTCTTCTGGGTCTTTTCCTGTCCCTTGGGATCCAATCTAAAATTTCGGCTGTCCATCGATGATCTGTCCTTCTGGCAGTATGTCCAGCCCATTGCCATTTCAGGGATTTAACTCTGATCATGATGTCTTCCACTCTTGTCATTTTTCGGATCCACGAGTTCCTCTTCTTATCTCTCCTGGTTACACCAAGCATGCACCTCTCCATGCTTCTTTGAGTTGTCTGCAGCCTTTGTATGTCTCTTTTAGTTAAGGTCCACGTCTCTGCACCATACGTAAGCACTGGAAGGATGCATTGATCAAACACGTTTCTTTTAAGACATAATGGCATATTGCTCTTGAAAATTATGCTGTTTCTTCCAAAAGCTCTCCAGGCAAGTTTTGTACGCCGATTAATTTCTTCACCAAAGTGACCCTCACTTGATATCTGCTGTCCAAGATAAACGTACGTGTCTGTTATCTCCAGCTTTTCTCCATCAATCGATAAATCTTCATTTCTTGTAAAAGCATTGAACATCACTTTTGTCTTCTGAAAGTTCATTTTTAATCCCACTTCTTTACTCTTGTCAGCAAGTTCCTGGATCATACTCTGCAGCTCTGATGGGGTAGTTGCAAAAATGACTATGTCATCAGCAAAACGAAGTTGGGTTAGATAATCTCCATTAATCTTTATCCCCTTGTTTTCCCAGCTCAGCGACTGAAAAACACCCTCCAATGTGGCATTAAAGAGCTTCGGAGATATGGTGTCACCTTGTCTCACTCCCTTTCCAATTTTTACGTGTATTGTATTTTCAAACAGCCTAATCTTTGCACTTGCATTTTCATAGATGTTATTAATAATATTAATGTATGCATCTTCAATACCGCAGGTTTTCAGAGCCATTGTAACTGCTGATTGTTTCACCGAATCAAAGGCTTTTTCATAATCGATAAAAGCCATGCACAATGGAAGTTCATATTCCCTCGCTCTTTCAATTAGTTCTCTCAGCACGTGGATATGATCTATTGTGCTGTAGCCACTCCTGAATCCAGCTTGTTCTCTCGGTTGAGCCATGTCCAGTGTTACCTTCAAGCGGTGTGAAAGAACTTTAGTGAAGATTTTATAAACTACTGATAGGAGGCTGATAGGTCTGTAGTTTCCGAGATCCTCAATGTCACCTTTCTTATGTAGCAGGATCATTGTAGCGGTGTTCCAATCCTCAGGAATCTTTCCTTCATTAAGGCATCGAGTGAAAATTTGGGCGAGTACTGTTTCGATTTCTCCACTTGCTTCTTGTATGATGTCTACAGTAATTCCATCTTCTCCTGGAGCTTTTCCTGGCTTCATGTTCTTGATTGCATGTGCAACTTCTGCTGGAAGGACTGGAGGAACTCTGGTACTGGTATCTTTCATGATGTCTGGAGTGCATATATCATCCCTTTCATATAATTTGGAGTAGAAACCCTCCAATGTGGCATTAAAGAGCTTCGGAGATATGGTGTCACCTTGTCTCACTCCCTTTCCAATTTTTACGTGTATTGTATTTTCAAACAGCCTAATCTTTGCACTTGCATTTTCATAGATGTTATTAATAATATTAATGTATGCATCTTCAATACCGCAGGTTTTCAGAGCCATTGTAACTGCTGATTGTTTCACCGAATCAAAGGCTTTTTCATAATCGATAAAAGCCATGCACAATGGAAGTTCATATTCCCTCGCTCTTTCAATTAGTTCTCTCAGCACGTGGATATGATCTATTGTGCTGTAGCCACTCCTGAATCCAGCTTGTTCTCTCGGTTGAGCCATGTCCAGTGTTACCTTCAAGCGGTGTGAAAGAACTTTAGTGAAGATTTTATAAACTACTGATAGGAGGCTGATAGGTCTGTAGTTTCCGAGATCCTCAATGTCACCTTTCTTATGTAGCAGGATCATTGTAGCGGTGTTCCAATCCTCAGGAATCTTTCCTTCATTAAGGCATCGAGTGAAAATTTGGGCGAGTACTGTTTCGATTTCTCCACTTGCTTCTTGTATGATGTCTACAGTAATTCCATCTTCTCCTGGAGCTTTTCCTCGCTTCATGTTCTTGATTGCATGTGCAACTTCTGCTGGAAGGACTGGAGGAACTCTGGTACTGGTATCTTTCATGATGTCTGGAGTGCATATATATCATCCCTTTCATATAATTTGGAGTAGAAATCTTTCACTCTTGTCAAAATTTCGCCTCTATTTCTTGTTACAGAACCATCTTCTTTTCTCAGTGCCATAATCTGTTTTCTTCCCTTACTGAGATGTCCCTTTGCTATCTTTAGGCGTTGGTTGTTTTCAATTGCTTTCCTCACTAGTTCACAGTTGAATTTCCTTACGTCTTCAGTGATACTTTTTCTTACTGTCTTGCATAGCTCTATATATTCCACTTTGGAAGTCACATCTTCTTTAGTTGTCCTCATCTCTCTTCTTTTTTGCATCAACATTTTGGTTTTTCCTGATAATTTGTTCACATGCAACTTGTTCTTAGACCCAGCTAATTTTGTTGCTGTTTCCATAAGAGCTTTGGTTACTTTTCTGTTAACTTCAGAGATGTCCACTTCTTCCGATGTTAGGCCTTCTAAAGCAGAGAACCTGTTCTTCAGTTCCAACTTGAAGGTATTATGGTGTTTTTTAAGGTTGGTTATGTCAATAGATTTTGTTTGTCTTATGAGCTTGCCACGTTCAAGTTTAGTGTTGAGGTGCATCTTACATCTCACCAATCTATGGTCACTACCTGTGTTGAACTTGTTTAGCACACTGCAGTCTTCTATGACGAATTTTTTGTTACACATAATAAAATCAATTTCACTTGTCGTCCCATTTGGATGTCTCCATGTCCATTTCCTGTGTGGCTTTTTCTTGAAGAAGGAGTTCAAGATGAAAAACCCTTCTGCCTCTGCAAACTCAACGAGAGTATTTCCACTCTGGTTTCTGTTGCCATGACCGAATTTGCCTACTGAAGTTTCATTCTGTTGCCGTTGCCCTATTTTTGCATTGAAATCTCCCATAATTATTTTCAAGTGCTGCTTACCTTTATTATACAATATGAGTACTGTTTGTTATTTCCAACGGGTGAAACTTTATTCCGATACGGTTCGTTTAAGTGATGATCCGGTACAAAAAATAACAGTAAAATGTTAGGTATAGGTAACTGTGCCCGATAAGACTAGAAAAATGGCAGAAAATAGAATTACATTTGCGCCTCCTAGCCAAACATTTCATGTGACTAATGTATAAAAACACTGAAATGACGTAAAAATCCTCTGTCTTATGCACGATCCAACAAACTTGTCAAACATTCAAACAGCCGTGATTCCAAGCCCATGTTACACTTTAATCACCATGTTTAAAATGACAGGTTAAAAATAAAAAAAGATTTCATTAAAATTCGAGATCTTTTGAAGGCACTGTGCCTTCATCATCAGGAATGAACACATGCGGCGTTTAGCAAACATCCATTGAGTTATATAACGTTTTTCGAAAATGACGACATCCATTACATCCGCGCATGCCCCATGTGTTGCAGTGGGCTCCATTAGTTTAGCGTTCAGCATTAAAGTTGTGGGGAGTGGTGGTGCTAAAGATAAATTAAATAATGTCACACAATAAGAAACATAGGTCAGCGATACAAATTTTTTAAGTAAAGGTAACCAAGACTGAGGAAGTTCGCATGGGGCTTCATCATCACAATATACAAGATGCAATATTATAAATGCACATTGCCTTAACCATCTAAGACATAGTCGGATTTTTAGGTGTCGCGAGCAGTTTTATATTTGTCCATTCGGGTTGATGAGTTCCATTAGACACAAGACGTGATAATGATGTAGATTGTGATTTCCTTCGCACATCGTACATATGTTCAGCCCTTCTTATATGAACCGTACGCATTGTAGAGCCCATATAAAGTTTTTCGTTTTAGTTTGGAGTTAAAGATATTAATATGTTTTGGTCTGCAGTTAAAGATTTTGATATGCATGAAAAACACGTTAGAAATCTTTGATATTCTGAACTCACTTAGATCTAAATTTTTCTTTCGATCATCTGTCTCCTGACATTGAAGACATACAGACAAGTACAATTGTTTATATCCTTCCCTAAATGATAAAACTGTGCACCAAGACATTGAGATAATATATCTACTATCTTTCACTTGGTTGCAGATGTCCGTTGAAATAAAATTCTTCTCAATTTTACTTCTACGGGTGTTAACACTTCTTTTTGTTTTGTTGGGATTTAATGAACCGCTGTAAACATCTAAAGCTATGACTGCCTAGTCCAAAATTTACGGTCCGTGGTTAAAGGAAAGCAGGAGATTCCGTGCGGTAATACAGAAGGCAGAATGCATGAGATTCAAAATCCCATACCTAGGATTCGCATGTGGAGCTTAAAGACAAGAGGTAAATATTAACTTGTTTACAAACTAATACATTACCTGACACAGAAAATGCCACACCACGAAAGAATGCACAAAACAGGGTGAAACTTACTACACATGTAGACAAGTAGGTGTACATGTCTACACATGCGCATTATCTTCCAGAAGATTCCATTTCTGCAGTCTGAATCCCAAGAGCTCTTCCTTACTTTTTGACAATTCCAGATGTCTCCCTGTATAATTGGATTTACTCTGGGTGATTTAATGTAGCTGCGCAGACTCTTCAATATGCACGAAACGAGAATCTCTTGATGCAAATGTTTTCACAGGTGACGACTGTTCACGGGCCTTAGTTTTTTTTCATCTTCCAGAGTATAGGAATCTGGTGGGTCCGACATAGGAAGTATATCCGCGGGAGGCACTGGACTCGTAGCAAAGAAAATGTTCGGACAGGTGAAAGGCTGCTTTTCTTCTTTAAAATAGCATGTGCAATTAGAAGAGTCATGCAGAAGTAACATTCATTAAGATGGTTAGCAGGTTCCCTCCACATCATTGGAACTATAAAACGCATCGGTAGTCATTTTCGGTTCACCTAGCAGCACATATTCGTTGCAAACAATTAACAACATTTTGCGGAGCCAAATACCGATTCCAGTCACCAATCTGAGAACCAAAGTAGAGCCTTAAGCTTTCTTTATCATCGGTGAAATGGGTCGCATTTGCGATAACAAAATAATTTGCGCAAAAATATAACAAAAAATATCCTCACTATTCACACATTCACGAGGCATCTTTCAACAGGTATCCAGAGCTAATTCACCATTTTTTTGAAGAAGCGTATATGCTCCAGCTTTGCCCGTCCGTCTGTCTGTCCGCCCGCCCGCCCGTCCGTCCGCACGATAACTCACGTGAAAATGGTTAGATTTCGAAGAAATTCTAGTATGTGGTAGGTAACCACCTGAGGACAAACCCTATTGAAAATGGGCGAAATTGGGTCAAAGGTCAGGACATATCAGCTGGATCCATTCCATTGCCTTAATGCGTCATAACTTGCGTAAATATGTTTCGATTTCGATGAAATTTTAGTATGTGGTAAGGAACCACCTGGTCACGAACCCTATTGAAAATGGGCAAATGGGGTCAAAGGTCAGGCAGGGCCTAAGAGCGGGATTTATTCCATTGCCCTTCTGCGTCATAACTTGCGTAAAAATGGGTCGATTTCGATGAAATTTTAGTACGTGGTAGGGAGCCACTGGGGACGAACCCTATTGAAAATGGGCGAAATGGGGTCGAAGGTTAGGACACTGGAGTGGGATCCATTCCATTGCCCTTGTGCATCGTAACTTACCTAAAATGCTTGGATTGCGACAAAACTCTTTCATGTTGTTCTGGAGGTATAGTGAACCGGTTCTGTTGAATATCAACGAAATGGGGTCAACGGTCATTGCACAAAATCAAGATTTATTCCACAGCCATTATTCTCATAACGTGCGTAAAACTGTTTCTATTGCGACAAAAGTTTAGTATGTTCTTCCTGAGGTATACTGAACCGGTTCTGTTGAATATCATCGAAATGGTGCCAAAGGTCAGAACACAGGAGCGAGATTTATTCTACAGCCATTATCCACAAAACTTGAGTAATAATTTCTGGTATGTTGGAAAACGTATCATAATCAATGCATTGCATGATTTTACTAACTTTTTAAGTGCATATTCGTGTTCACCATGTCCGAAATAGATGAGAATAGCTACGTTTCTCTCAGATATATCTTGGCTGTTGTCCAGGGTATATCTGACCCCAGATTCGTAGTACCTTGCGTGAATTCTTAAAAATATAAACAAACGTTATGTCTACCTTAGAAATTGAACAGTTTAATTAATGCAAGATTTCCATGTAAGTCTTGGCACCAACTTTGGTTGGTAGATAGCTGCACTCACGGACAATAAAATTTGCCCACCAAGTAAGAAGCATCGGATTAAACTGAAATTTCATGGACGTAATGATACTGACGAATGATACACATGATAGCAAAAACAGAGCTGCAGGACAATCACAGAGGGATCTGTGGCATGCAGTCCGGTCATCTTCCACAGCGCGTCGCACCGCCTCGTGCGGCGATACATGCTGCAATACGGTCCGTCATGGAAACGAACAATCGCCTGATGTTGTTCTGCTGCAGACTGGACCACACGTGTTGGACGGGGTGCTCTAAATCCCGGATAGTGCGGCACGGCGTCAGCTGGCGTTTCAACTGGTCCCACACATGCTCGATAGGGGATATGTCCGGGGAGGGGGAATGCCATGGAAGTGTCTGGACATGACGTAGGCACTCCTGGACAACCCGACCGTGTGTGGGTGGGCATTATCCTGCTGGTATAGAGAACCTGGAATTCCGGCCAGGAATGGGAGCACATGGGGCCGTAGGATCTGATCCACATGCCCCTGGCCCGTCAATGATTCACTCACCACTACTAGAGCCGATCGGGTATTGTAGGCTATTGCTACCCAGGCTATAATGACTGCAGTGCGGGAGGTTTTGCGCTCGATAGCGAGTCTGGGATTGTGCCGTTGACCCGGGGACCTCCATACCCGGACACGATGCTCATCTGTCCCCGAAACGAAGCGGGACTCATCGCTAAACACCACACGTCGCCAGTCTGTGGCGTTCCACGTTGCTCTGGCCTGTGAACAACTGCACGCGGAGCCGGCGATGTTCCGGTGTTAATGGCAGCACACATAAGGTGCGCTGGAATAGCATTAGCACACAGGATTCCCTAGATATGCCTGTATAGTGGACCGGGTCCCCGTGTGATCCGTTCGTGCCTGGCGCACGATCCGTCGATCCTATCTACCGGTGGTCCTCTTGGTCCGTCCGGACCCGCTCCGCCGTGTCGCAGTGCCGTCACGTGTCCACTGTTCCCAACACAGTCGGACGGTATGGTCAGGACGATCCACGTGGCGGGCTATACGGTGCGTCGACCACCTTGCGGTTTTCAGCCCGATGATCAGGTCTCTCTCAAAGTCCGTAATTTGCGTAAATTGATATCTCTGGCGTCTACCCTGCATTCATCTCACTCTGTACTCTTGCTTGCGTTGGCCGGTGCTATTCACTTTCCTGGGGTGTCGACTATACGCCGGTTCGTGCTTGCAGCGCCACCACAGGATGAGTGGTCATTCACATTTGCACCAAACGTGGATCATTTGTATACCAGTGCGCACTCTAGCTATTTGTAAAGTTTCCCGGTTGTAGCATGATTCCTTCTAGGTGCCCAAATTTTTTTCACTTTCCTGGGGTGTCGACTATACGCCGGTTCGTGCTTGCAGCGCCACCACAGGATGAGTGGTCATTCACATTTGCACCAAACGTGGATCATTTGTATACCAGTGCGCACTCTAGCTATTTGTAAAGTTTCCCGGTTGTAGCATGATTCCTTCTAGGTGCCCAAATTTCATTGTCCCTGAGTGTAGATAGATAGATAGATAGATAGATAGATAGATAGATAGAAGAGCTTACCTCCAATATGTATGTGAAAAAACTTTAGAAGGATCTTTGAGATCGAAATTGAAAGATACATGAAATATTTGGTTATCTGTTATGAGACAGAGCTTTAAGATTATATAGTGAGTGAGAGTTTTGAGGTAATTGATTGCGAACGAAGGCCTTGAAATTTTAATCGTTAGCAAGAACTTTAGAATTACTTATTGTGCGGCAAAGATTTTATTTACGACTGAATGTTTTAGAACTCCTGATTGAAAACAAAACCAAGTTAGTAGAATACTGGAATGCATTGATTATGATACGCGTTCCAACATACCAGAAATCATTACTCAGGTTATTACCCGTTATGAGGATAATGGCTGTGGAATAAATATTGCTCCTGTGCCCTGATCTTTGACCCCATTTCGATGATATTCACCAGAACCGGTTTTGTATACCTCCGAAACAACATGCTAAAGTTTTGTCGCAATCGAAGCATTTTTACATAAGTTATGACACATAAGTGCAATGGAATAGATCCCGCTCTTATGTACTGACGTTTGACCCAATTTCGTCCATTTTCAATAGGGTTCGTCCCCAGATTGTCCCCTACCACATATTAAACTTTCATCGAAATCGAACCATTCTTACGCCAGGTATCATGCGGACAGACAGACAGACGGACAAAGCTGAAGCATATACGCTTCTATGATTCTTCAACCTACGGTTAGAAAGCGTAAATGATTCACGATTGGGAATTGTGAACGAAATAGATTCACGCTTGTAAATTGTGAACGAGAGCTTTAAGATTGTTCGTTGTGATTGAGAATCATGATTCTTAAGAATCTGTAGGAGAGATTTTTTTAATATTTGATTGATAGCATTACCATCAGGCCGCTCCAATGGCACAACGGTCTAAATTCTGGTATCTAACCGATCGTCCGAGACGGACAGAGTTCGATCCAAGGATGTTGCATGGATGGGGTGCTTGTCCTCTGACTTCTTCCCTTGATTGGAACCAGTATCCCCAAATTAGAGACGGTGGTAGTTAAACCCAGGAACAAACAAACAAGACAAAAGAAACCATAACAATAGATTCAGAATTACTGACTGTGAGCACAGCTTTGAGACCATTGCCTGTGATCGACAGATTTAAATGTAGGCAGTTGTTCGTAAATTTTCAATGAAAATGTGTCAGAGGCTCGGACCTTTAAGCCACTGTCAGACTTGAATCGGACCCCAGTCCCCGATAGGAACGAACGGTCCATTTGTCAAACAGTGTTAGTTCTGTCCCTTCCATTAAACGCGTTTTCCTAAATTATGGAAGAAAAACTCCTAATAGCCTTAAATTGTGGTTAGGGATGTTATATATAGCAAAAAACAACAACGCAGGGCACTTAGTTTGAGAGAGACGGTGGATTTAGTAAAAAAATACATATAAAACTACTGAATTACAAAGAAGTAGATTGATCCTTAAAACTGGAGCTAGAATTGATCAAAAAGTGTAGAAAATGATCGGTTTTTTTATCTGAAATACAACGGCCCCGTGAACATTAAGACCAGAAAACCTTGCTCATCTCTCATTCAGAGCGATTAGATCCAGAGGAGGAGGAAAATACGATATGTGAAATCTAAGAAAATGTCTGCAATTGAATATCATACCGGGAAGTCAAAAGAAGTGAACACCCCACTTACACCACTCAACCATCCAGAGACACAGCATAGTGATGAATGAACGACAATTAAATATATTTGTGCAATTCTTGTCTCAAAGAAGAATTGTGTGTGTGCTTCAGTTTTTTAAGAATAAATTCAAGTGACAGCTCATAGCAAGTTTGTTATCTCATACAATTTATTGTGCCAAGTTCACTGCTCAGAACGATAATGTTCATGATATGTTTCACTGCTGACCACTGTACTATAAATATGCTATTTCTTTTGCAGAAGCATGATCACGCAAATGAAAGAGGACATTCCGAGTCCAAATCTGGGATTGGATTGGTTCGACGGTTGCTGAACAAGTACCCATCACGTGCGCAGAAGATAGATGTCGTCTGTCGTGTACTATTTCCATTGGCTTTTGCATTCTTCAACCTCATTTATTGGTCAACTTACGTTCAGACCGTGACCATTGACGGAGTTAAGTATGCATAAGTTTCAAGGTCTTACAAAGTCTCCAGTTCCATTTTCACGCAATACAGAACTATGCAATCTGTGATGAAGGGAATACGACGACTGTGGACGAAGTATTGGAATTTCATGGAATTATATGAATACTGATAATCATGACAGTCTTGTCTTTGTACAGTTAGTGTTTCTCAACCATATTCTCAGGACAGATCAAAGAAGCAAAACTAATTTTGAAGTTCTTGTACATTGTATCAAAAAATATGTCAGAACAGGAACTATGCACTTTTCGCATACATTATATTTTGTATAATATCTTCTAGGAATATAGCATTGTCAATAAGCATCAAAAAGAAAGAATTTTAATTTTTTTTAATCGAGATACTTTTAAATTGCTTTAGGAACTCCTGCGCGGCATTAGAAAGCCTTTGATTACGGGTTTGCTTTCCTTCCACTCACAAGCTTATGAACGAACTCTTCTAGTTCCTAAGACAGAATATATCTCATATTTTAAATTTTGTACTTAAAATCATTGACCTTAGAGATCAAAAACACCTATCAGATGCCATTGAAAAATGTGATATGTTAATTATTAGCTCACGAATGACTGTGTGTCTGTCCTGAAATAATTGGAAGTTTGCTTTCAGGATGGATGTGAAATTTGCGTTCATAGCTTACATTCTTCACAGTCTTTGTCTTAGAAAAACTATATCATGTTTATGATCTCGCTGAACACCCAAGTTTTAATATGAATAAACACTACTGTCCCTTTTGGCGTGCCCGGAGAAAAAAGAGCAGTGCAATACATCTACGAAGTACAAACACTTGCGCTAATACATTCTTGCCCAAAATTTTGCGCTCTGCCTACGAAAAAGTTCGCATGGGCCTCTAATCCCATACAGAGCATATTTTGATTAACTTTTCCTCTACTTAAAGACACTCTATCAAATGTTTGTCAATTGTAACAAATAAGGACGCGATAGGTGAATGTCATTTTCAAATGAGTCGAAAGAATGTAGAGGACATGGCTTCGTTGGTCAGATATCGAGTGATTTCACTTAGAGCTGGGACAACGGTTTGCAAACGGATGCTATGAACATGAGAAATTATACGTCCATTCACTAACAAACACAGAAGAGAAATCCCGTTAGACGTGTTACTTGCTGTTTAAATCCGTTTTCTGCTTTGAACTTGCAATTCACATCATGAGAGCCAAGTTCTTTAGTACAACTTGCATCTGACCTCTTCAAGCCAGGATCCACGAGGAAAAAGAAAAAAATGCGGCCGTGTATGATTCTGTTGTGCGTTTTCATTCTTTGTACATTTAGGTTTAGATTTGTTTGCCTGATTTACTTTTGCATAAAAAACATGTATTTAGACCTAAAATATAACAGGATCTCATGTTAAAACGAAAATGTCAAGATATATTAGGTAATTTTTGGATCGCGTTTCCTCACTTCACTGCACAACTATATGTACCTCGTAGCTCGTTTGCTGCCACTCCATAACACACGCTAAATGTTTCGCACGTCTACAACTAGGTCCTCACCCTCTAAAGTCCCGAGTTATAATGGTTGAGAAACGTAGTTGACTTAGCAATATAAGTGATTTAAGTTCTTTTGTTTTACGTTCGAAATCGTTAGTTAGCATGCACATTTCCATTTTTCACATGTTTTATGTAATCTGCCATTATCATAAAAATAATTCTATTTTACTATGAAAGTATTGTAAAATTTTAAGACAATAAAATGTACGAAAGATTATGAAATAAATGTCAAAAATGAAGTTTTTTGTAGAAAGTATCATTTTTGAATGTGAAAAACTGTTTCACTTGTTACAAGATTTGAAACCTCGTAGGCATTAAATAATATCGGAACACATTTACGTTTTTTTCTTAACCTTTTATTTTGGTGCTTTCTGATCATTCTCCATCTTTTCAAATATACAGGGTGATTCAGAACTCATGGGACAAACTTTAAGGGGTGGTAGAGCTCACTGCAACAAACATTTTTTGTATAGGAATGTATGGGCGCAAATGACGCGTTGAGGTGCGGACACAAGAAATTCCCAGCTCATGTGCTATTCACAGATGAGGCGATTTTTACACACGAATGTGATTTCAATGTGCACAATTGTCACGTGTGGGCAACCTCTAACCCACACGCACCACGTGCACATGCGTACCAAGAACGATTCTCTGTGAATGTGTGGGAGGGCATTGTGAACGACTTCCTGCTCGGCCCATATCTACTACCAACGCGACTCGATGGCAGATGTCATCGTATTTTTCTGGAAGAGGTTTTACCAGAATTGCTTTAAGATGTACTACTGGCTGTCAGACAAGGACTGTGGTTTCAGCATGATAGGGCACCAGCCCATTTCAGCATATTAATGTGCCCAGTTACCTGGATGCCACTTTTAGGGCGCGATGGAGTGGCCGTGATGGACCAGTCCTCTGGCCACCCCGGTCGCCCAATTTATCAAGCCTCGATTACTTCTTATGGAGACATCTGAAGGCCCTCGTTTACGAGACTCCAGTTCACTCTGTTGAAGACCTCGTCGCTCGAATATCCGTTGCGGCTGCATGTGTTCGAGAAATACCTGGCATCTTTGAAACTGTGTGCTAATCACTCCGTCGACGCTGCCACGCATGTATTACTGTTGGTGGACGCAATATTGAGCAATTATTGTAAACATTGCTGTAAAGAAGCACTTGTCAAAGATGCCGTAATTAAAGATTTTATGTTTCCTTTCATGTCTATTTCTTGTGTTTGTGCCTCAACGCTTCACTTGCGCCCATACATCCCTATACAAAAAATGTTTGTTGCAGTGTGCTCTACCACCCCTGAAAGTTTAAGAACTGCCTTCTGACAACTCGTCCGAGGTGGGTCGGTTCCGAATCCCACATAAGTTATGAATATTGTGTTCGTATTACGGCAGTGGCTCTTCCTCCTCCCAGAAACCAGTGACCTCAAATTAGGGATTGGTGCATCCCTATAGCACATCGAGTTGATCATGATGTTCATAAACCCCCGAAATAAAAAGAGGGAAAAACAAACTGCCAATGTGCTTCATTTTCTTGCATTATTACTTTTTACCACCTGTTATGTTTTCCGCACAAAATTTGGCAATAATAAATGCTGATGGTATAAGATCATCAACGTTTGTTATGACACATTACGGCCAATTAACGAAATACTAGAACGAAAATTTCACAGAAAGTTAACCAAATCGTTTTTCATATCGCTGTATGTTTCCTAAATCGGGTATCAGAACAAAATTAAACATTCCTTAAATATTGTTTTCGTTTTTCACGTTTTCATAAACTTGCATACATTGATTTAAAAAAAGCATGGCAAACCAAATATATCACAATGTTTAATTTATAGATGCCAATAAAATTTTGAAATAATTTTTTCTATTTCGTAGTTTCTCGAAACATTAAAAAAATCAGTTCTGGTGAAACATTTATTGTTTTTTTTTGCAATATTTCTTAATTTCGTCATTTCCGTACCTTTATCAGAACGGAACAGAAGCTTTACAGTAAAAGTTTCCCCTTTTTTAATCAACGAAGAATATCTATTGTAACACAAATAATAATTCTCCGTTTTGAGGAAATTTAAACATGCAGCTCAGCTGTTGTTTCGTCCAGCGCTGCTGGAAATAGTTTAAATCTATTTTTAAGTTATTGTGCTCGAGAACTCGTACTTAAGGTTGGACGTAAATTTGAAATTGACCGACGCAACAGAAACTGTGAGCAACTTCACGCTGAATAAAAAGACCAATTTGTTTTCAATTGAACGGATGCGCTACAACATATCTTGCGCCACATGTGTCATTTACGTCAGTAAATGTAATTCTGTAATGTGCTCTCTTTTTGTAAACACAAAACTCTTGAAATGTGCTGTTTCTTCTCTGTTGCTCTCCCTCGTTCTCACTTTATTATTCCATTTTCTTATTTTTTGTCGCGTACGTCATTTCCTCATACACACTCCATAATGCTGTCAGCCAAAATAATCTTAATCGACCTTGACACGGCAGCTTGCTTAGAGTGATGCAACTTCCTTTGAAAGGAGCGAGTGCAAGATTAAAAAAAAATCCAGGACCTCTTCATTACAGTAATCATCGGCACGAATAACAATATTTAAAGAGACGCCGCGACTCCCTAACACATACCGTCATCATCTGCATCATCGTTCAGCATACGACAGTAGAACGTAAGTTGAATTCTTTAATACTGCTCTTTGCACTTTTTTCGCTTTTAAAATGCCAATTGATCCTTTTCCTGATATTTCATTGCACTGATGGACATCCATTCTGACATTATCTAAAACAAAGCGCATTATTATTTTCTGCCTCTCTAATAAATGCGAAATTGTCTTCCCTACGGTCAGTAAATTACATTTGCTTACAGAAATTTTATTCCTTTCCGAAATCCTTGTGCTGGTGTTAATGGCAAACAATATAAAGTTTACCTGCACATGCACTAAGTATATTTCTTCCTCTTCCTGTTTTTGCGTTTAACGACCACAGTAAGCAACTCAATGGGCTAAAAGCAGTCGCATGTCCCTAATTTAGAGCCACTAACTACAGGGAAGGAAGAGAGCTGGTGCCGAAAGACAAAAACATCATCCATGGCTCACCAGGATTCGAACTCGGATCCAACTCGGACGAATGATCATAAGTCAGCTCTTAAACCATTTAGCCACCGGAGTTCGGTTGTAGGATTACTTTTTTTTTTTTTTTGATTGGAGGTTTAACGACCACCGTGAGCAACTCAATGGGCTATAAGCAGTCGCCCGTCCCTAATTTAGGGTCACTGGTTCCAGGGAAGGTAGAGAGCCAGTGCCGTAAGACAAACACAACATCCATGCCTCACCGGGATTCGAACCCGGACCCCTTCGGACGAATGATCAGAGGCCAACGCCTTAGACCACTGCGCCACCGGGGCGGCATAGGATTACTTTGCACAGTGGCGTTGAAAATCTTAGAGCAATATTGTCCACCTGAATTTGCATTACTTGAATATGTTACTACATGGCATATAATCAATACTTAAAGGCCAGTAGTCTAAGCGATGGCTTCGGATCATTCGTCTGAAAGGGGTCCGGGTTCGAATCCCATAAGGCATGGAAGTTGTGCTTGTCTTACGACACTGGCTTTCTTCCTTCGCTGGAACCAGAGACCCTAAATTAGGGATGAGCGACTGCTTATAGCCCATTGGGTTGCACACGGTGTTCGTTAAACCTCCAATCAAATTAAAAAAAGTGATCAAACTTCGATGTTTTAGGTGTTTAGTATTCACAAAACAATTACCGCCAGAAATTTGTAACGAATGGACCACTGTTGATGTTTGCATCAAGAAAAAACGTGAAAAGATTTTAATTTAGAAATGGCCACACATTATAGGCTCAGAGGTCTATCATCCGATTTTAGCTTTTTGGAATAAGCCAAGTGTTGTTATATTTTCTTTGGCTCAGTAGATTATTTAAAACGGATTAAATCATGAGAAAATAGCAAGAAATTGACGAATAACTATAAACATAACTTCACTTTAACATTACTTAAACCTAGTCAGGTTACCAAAAGAAAATTTCTTAGTGTTTTTACGTAGACAGCAGTTTCTCAGTGTCCAAATGAAAAATATTACTGATTATGTGGTGTGTCAATGGCAAAGTTTATGATCTGTTGACCAACCTATTTCCTTTCGTGAACACAGCAACTTAACCATTATTTGGAAGTTTTTGAAACACGAAAGGATAATTTGCAAACATAGAATGAACCAAATTTTAAATAATGATGCGTTCAACATATTAACATGTATCAAAGTATAACTGTCCCTAATAGTCGTCGTAGATTATTCTGTTACTTATTTGTCTTATATGTAATGAAATTACAAGAAATTGATGAAATTACGATGGAATTAGCTGAGGAGAATATGAGATTCTAATCACGATGTTCAAAAGCAAAACCTTCACTCCTGAAGGCTTGTTCACTGTTGATGGTATCCCTTTCTTAAATGCACTGTTAGACAACTAATAAATGTATTCTTGAAAACCTGCATTTCAACCTGTCTTTGTTACAAATTTGTAATGGTTTGGGGTATCGTTTGAGAGAAAAGTGAGATAAGATTTCAGGTTCGTCTGCTGCATTCACCGCTTTCAACTTTTGGGAGAGACAGAACTTACATTTAAATTATGGTTAATCTATAGATAGTTAATTATCCATTATTTTGTTTGCGAACTCAACCTCAGAAAAAATTGAGACTGAAAATCCTCAGTTAGGCAATTAAGACTTCGTAAGCAGCATCTTGTAGCCGTACGCACAGGAGCAAACAAAAAATAAACGGATTGACTGGACAACTGTTTTTGTACTCTTAAGCAAAATATGTCCAGTTGCATGAAAATAATCAAGGACCATATACGTTAAGAAAATACAACGTTACTACACAAATATATTTATTTTTCGAATCGACCAAGATTTCGCTCTGGAATTTCTAATAGCAAATCTTGTAGAGCATCATTACAGCCAACCTAAAGAAGAGGAAATAATTAAAGTAGTGGAAAGTTGTACCAAACAAAACAGTTTGACTTTCTGTGGAACTTTTTATGAACAGACGTAAGATCTAGCAACTGGTAGCCCACTGTCAGCTATGCTATGTCAAATCCAAACGCGTCAAGTTGAAGAAAATATTTTCCAATGCGTGAAATTTGATCTGTGGATATACGTAGATTTTCTTTTTTATGGGGGGTTTAGCGACCACCGTGAGCAGTTCAATGGGCTATAAGCAGTCGCCTGTCCCTAATTTAGGGTCACTGGTACAAGGAAACGGAGAGAGCCAGTGTCTTAAGACAAACACAACATCCATGCCTCACGGGATTCGAACCCGGGTCTTTCTCGGACGAGTGGTCATACATCAGCGCTTAGACCACTGCGCCATCGGGGCGGCCATATAAAAGGTAGTTTGTTATATGGAAAAGAAAATAATTCTGAAAATCCAAAATTAGTCAAACTAATAAATACCATTGATCTTCACATTTAATTCAGCTATGAAACTGAAAACTACGGTTGCCTGCCATTTCTTGACGTCCTGGTTTCACGTTGAAATGGATTTCCCGTAACTACAATTTATCATCAGCCTTTCTCTGTTTTGTCACCTCCACGTCAAGTACAATCACTCTTGCCAACAAAAACTCTGCGCCTTTTACAGTTACGTACATCGCGCTATACATATATGTTCCGATGATGACGAATTGAAAAAAAAACTAACTCTATTTTCTTAAATGTGTTGCAGCACAGAGAGGAATCAACTCTTGCTTTACAGATAAAGCTCTAACAAAATTCTGGAATCAGTCAAGCAACAAATATGCCGGCTCTATACAATAATAATGCAAGTACATAACAGTACACAATCTACTACTCATTTTAATTAACAAGACTTATGTACAGGATCATTTGAAGTACCATGTACTCCATCCTCAGGTATTAGAATAAATAGAATGGATCCAAACAAAGTTCAAATTATAACAGACGATTATAATTTACGTTGCTTACGTCATCGTCTGTTGTAATTTGAACTTTGTTTGGATCTATTCTATTAATTCTAGTACCTGAGGATGGAGTACATGGTGCTTCAAAAGATCCTGTACATAAGTCTTATTAATTAAAATGATTAGTAGATTGTGTACTGTTATGTACTTGCATAATTATCGTGTAGAGACGGCATATTAGTTACTTGACTGATGATTAGCACGATCAATTGAACGTTTACGAAAATTCCAGAATCCGTAGCCTATATCTCCACGTTAACTCCTGTTGTGCGCCCACTACGAGATAATTTTGTCATTGTTCCGTTTTCCCGTGGCTTTGCCCTCAAAATTTCAAAAACTGTAATAACTTTTGATTTTAAAGTGCTTCTTAAACCTATAAACAAAATCATTTTTTAGAATCAAAGACCTATATGTTTTTCAGCTTTTTTTATTAAAGGTTGAACGACCACCGTGAGCAACTCAATGGGCTATAAGCAGTCGCCTGTCCCTAATTTAGGGTCATTGGTTCCAGGGAAAGGAAAGAGCCAGTGCCGTAAGACAAACACAACATCCATGCCTCACCGGGATTCGAACCCGGACCCTTCACGGGCTAATGATCATGAGCCAGCGTTTAGACCATTGCGCCACCGGGGCATCAAGGACTATGTTGAAGATAAAATCTCGTGGGTAATTTGTCAAATCCCATCTGAATGAATAGAATATGCACCGTCTTTGCACAATTAAAAAAAGTTTTTAGATCGTGTAAAGACGGTGTGTGATCTATTTATTGTACATTACTACACGGAAATTGAATTATTCTTCCCATCTGAATGTGACCGTTTCGCACATGAGACAGACCCGTAGGGCTTTGCGTTTTCGATTGAAGTAGATTAAGATCAACATTCGGAACTGTGACCTAAAGACGTCATTTATGGCTAAAACTGTTACAAAGCAGACAATAAATTTATCTTTGAAGGAGCGAAACTAATCGACAAGCCGGATTCGACCACCTAACTTGACCTTCTGGAAGCTTCACTAACGTAACAAAATTCTTCGCAACTTGTTAACGACATGACATCGACACTATTTCTATCAAGCGCGTGGAGAGACTAACTAAAACTAGTGATCGTAAACACCGTTGATGACGTCATATGCGATTTGAATATCTATGTGCCATTCGGTCTGCTGAAGCTGAGAAAGAGCCTAACGGAATTTGGGTTGGCACGAAAAATGAAATATTCGTGAAGTAACGCTGTACTCCCTTAATACGAGTATATATAATAATCACAAAGTTCATAGTCTCAAATCTGTGGTATTAAGAAGCAGCCTTGTCGTATCTCTCAAAATTGTTTGCCTTGTATACGGAATGGTTCAAACTACTACTATTATTCTAAATTTTGGTATCAACTAAAGTTTTGCAAGGCTGCAGACTGAATGGCCTGCCGAGCATTGAAGAAAACACCATGGCGTTTAACTACTCATTTCGGAATTATGTACAAAATCGGTTTTTATAGAACTTCGGAAATCATAAAAATATTCCGAATCGCCTTTACCGCTTTTGCACTTCCACATTCATCTTTTTTACGCTTTCCAACCGTAGGTTGAAGAAGCGTATATGCTCCAGCTTTTTCCGTCCGTCCGTCCGTCTGTCTGTTTGTCGGCACGATAACTCACGTAAAAATGGTTCGATTTCGATGAAAGTTTAGTATGTGGTAGGGGACCACCAGGGGACGAACCCTATTGAAAATGGGTGAAGTGGGGTCAAAGGTCACGCCATAAGAGCAGGATCCATTCAATTGCCCTTATGCGTCATAACTTGCGTAAATATGGTTCGATTTCGATGAAATTTTAGTATGTGGTAGGGGACCACCAGGGGACAAAACATATTGCAAATAGGTGAAGTGGGGTCAAAGTTCACGCCATATGAGCGGGATCCATTTCATTGCCTTTATGCGTCATAACATGCGTAAATGTGGTTCGATTTCGATGAAATTTCAGTATGTGGTAGGAAACTATCTGGGCACGAACCCTATTGAAAATTGGCAAATTGGGGTCAAAGGTTAGGCAGGGCATAAGAGCGGGATTTATTCCATTGCCCTTATTCGTCATAACTTGCGAAAAATGGTTCGATTTCGATGAAATTTTGGTATGTGGTAAGGAACCACCTGGGAACGAAACCTAATGAAAATGGGTGGAATGGAGTCAAAGGTCAGGACATAAAAGCGGGATCCATTTCATTGCCTTTATGCGTCATAACATGCGTAAATATGGTTCGATTTCGATGAAATTTTAGTATTTGGTAAGGAACCACCTGGGGACGAACCCTGTTGAAAATGGGCGAAATGGGGTTAAAGGTGAGGGCATAAAGGTGGAATCCATACCATTGCTTTTGTGCGTCATAACATGCGTAAATATGGTTCGATTTCGATGAAATTTTAGTATGTGGTAGGGAACCACCTGGGCACGAACCCTATTGAAAATGGGCGAAATGGGGTCAAAGGTCAGGAAGGACATAAGAGCGGGATTTGTTCCATTGCCCTTATGTGTCATAACTTGCGTAAAAATGGTTCGATTTCGATGAAATTTTAGTATGTGGTAGGGAGCCACTGGGGACGAACCCTATTGAAAATGGGCGAAATGGGGTCAAAGGTCAGGACACTGGAGTGAGATCCATTCCATTGCCCTTGTGCATCATAACTTACCAAAAAATGTCTCTATTGCGACAAAACGTTATCATGTTGTTCCGGAGGTATAGCGAACCGGTTCTGTGGAATATCATCGAAATGGGGTCAAAGGTCAGGACACAGGAGCAAGATTTATTCCACAGCCATTATCCTCATAAATTGAGTAATAATTTCTGGTATGTTGGAAAGCGAATCATAATCAATGCATTGCATGATTTTACTAACTTGTTTTTTCTTGTTTCGATATCTGGAAAACTTGAAATTTTCGGCGTCCTGGAGCGGGAATGGAATATGCGTTTCCCGGATAGGTCCCGAGTTTGCTACCCACTACTTTGATATTCTGATAATCTCATTGATATTCTGCGCCTTCGTGCAAACCTATACGTGAATGCTGGTTGCTTCGACTAGCTAATTTGTGATGGTTATATTAAAATTTATCTGGAACGTGACACTTGGTCATTCTGTGTTATGTTGTGGTTAGCATTCTCGGCCGCTATCCGATAGACGCAGATTCGATTCCCGCTCCAGGAAGACAAAATTTTCAAGTTTTCGGATATTATCGGACTTGAAATCCATGTCATATTTACACCAATAAACGGATTCACATCTTCCAAATATGTATTGGTTTAAATAATCTGTATAGGCAGCAGTGCTTAGGCCATGGTGATGCGGCGTGTCTTACAAACGTGAAATTACATATTCATTTGACGTTACCGTGATCAATTAACATATATGACTTTCATTACCATGACGTCACATGTCACATAACTACTGTCTGAATACACTCAACATTCTTACAAACTACTTTAACCCCTTTAAACGGCCGACCTACATGTACCAAAGTGATCCCAAATCAGAGGAGTCTGGTGGACGCATTTGTCCCAAATTTTCTTCTTCTCCGAAACATAAAGATTCGCTTAGTCGCAGTGTTTTACGAAAGTTGCTTGTTTTCAGGACAAAAGAATTCCTTTCCTCCTCTCCCTTCAGAAATTCCGATTATGAACCTTCAAATCTTTTATTCCCAGATCCATGAGCAAGACGCGAATGGGGAAGGTATAATCTACTTGGCACAGGCATCTTTCAAATATCTTCTCTATCTTTTCTAAGGATTGGCGCTGTTGTTGCAGTCTTTTAGCAAGTAATAAGTTAGAAATGATGAAAGAAATACGGAATGACACCCTATAATACAAATTTTGAAGATGACAATCGGATTTTTTGTGTAAATGTGACAAGGTTGGTAAGTCAGATAATATCCGAAAGCTTGAAAATTTAATCGTCCTGGAGTGTGACTCGAATCCGTGTTTCCCAGACAGCGCCCGATGATTTGTGTTAATCATCTTCTTAAAGGACCACTTTAAATGACAAAGGAAGGAGAAAAAAACACTTTGTAATGCTTTCTGTGGTCTTGGAAGTCGCTCTTTCGAGCGGCGTTGAGACGACAAATAACATCCCGCATGAATTCGCTTTAGGCCGCCCCGGTGGCGCAGTGGTCTAAGCGATGGCCTCTGATCCTTCGTCCGAACGGGGTCCGGGTTCGAATCCCGGTGAGGCATGGATGTTGTGTTTGTCTTGCGGCACTGGCTCTTTCCCTTCCCTGGAACCAGTGACCCTAAATTAGGGACGGGCGACTGCTTATAGCCCATTGAGTTGCTCACGGTGGTCGTTAAACCTCCAACCAAAAAAAAAAAAAAAAAAAAATTCGCTTTAGCCACATTCCGCCTAATTTATAGACAGCTGAAATCAACTCAAAGTAATATGTTTATTGAAACCAATATAACTACACTATAATTATCCGAATTGCTTGGTGTATAATAGAAATCAAGGTTTTCAAGTTTTCGCACATCAACTAGATTGCTTTCTCAAGGAAGGTACGAAAGCTTGGAAATTTGATTTCTATTCTACACCAAGCAATTCGGATCATTCGTATAGTTATACTATTTTGAGTACAATTGGTGTACAATTTCTTATGTTTATATTTTTGTTCGAGCTGATTTGAGCCCATTATGCTGACCCAATATTAATTCGTTCCTGCCGGTTAAAATTTAACTCGAACATTTTCATGAAATGACAAGAACAGAAAATGAAATGCTGCTTTAGCTTTGACCATAACGGAAGGACGTAGTCAAAGCATCCCTGGAATCGTGACCCTATTTTTTTACGCTTTGCAACCGTAGGTTCACGATGCGTATATTCTCCAGCTTTGTCCGTCTGTCTCTCCGTCCGCACGATAACTAGCGTAAAAATGGTTCGATTTCGGTGAAATTTTAATATGTGGTAGGGGACCAACTGGGGACGAACCCTATTGAAATTGGGCGAAATGGGGTCAAAGTTCAGGACATAGGGGCGGGATCTATTTCATCGCCCTTCTGCGTCATTATTTACGTAACAATGCTTAGATTGCGACAACACTTTACCATATTATTCCGAAGGTATACTGAACCGGTTATGTTGAATGTCATCGAAATGGTGTCAAAGCTCAGGGCACAGGAATTAGATTTATTCCACAACCATTATCCTCATAACTTGACTAAAAATGCTTCGATTGCGACACAACTTTAGTATGTTCTTCTGGAGGTACAATGGACCAATTCTGTTTAATATCATCGAAATGGGGTGAAAGGTCAGATCACAGGAGCGAGATTTATTCCACAGCCATTACCCATATAATTTGAGTAATGATTTCTGGTATGTTGGAAAGTGTGTCGTAATAAATGCATTGCATGATTTTACTAACTTGCTACAAAATTAACAGGCTTACCATAAGGCTCCTGCACTGCACGTGGACTAATCAAAAGAAAAGGGTTTCAAGTGCATATACATTGTTCGACATTGAAATTACCTTATCTAGAAATAGTGACACAAGTAAGCAGAAAATCACCTGAGACGAAGAATATGAAGTTGAATATACAGGATTTAATTTCCCATGCAGCATATCAGTTTGAAAGGCTACGAGATAGGATCAGGTGATAGTACAAAATGCCATTCTGGTTGCGCAGAGGTCTCATCGCTGGATTCTAGCAATTCATTCAAGATGGGTACAGGTTCGAATCCAGTTGAGGCGTGGATACTGTGCTTATCTTGCTTCACTAGCTCTCTTCCCTGGGAAGAGTGGCCCTACATCTGGGACGGGTGACTGCTTATAGCTCATTGAGTTGCTCACGGTGGTCTTTAAGCTCCAAACCAAGAAACAAATTGCACTCAATACCTTCGGTGATTCCATGTAGTACAAAGCTATCAGAGACACGGCGGAGCACGGAGTAGTGAAGCCATCTAATGGGAGGGATATATGAAATGGTGTTGCGTTTGTCTGGTCCCATGAATCAGCGGGATTCCAAGGTGTCGTAGAAAGAGGTTCCATATATGTTCGATGTGTGATAGATCCGGAGATTTGGCTGGTGGTGAAAGCATATGCGCCCTTGTATGCCCGTTAGGGAGATGTTAGCTGTGTGTAGCCGAATGTTATCTTGTTGAAAAACGGTTTCCGTGATATCATCTAGAAATGGCAACATCACTGGATGTGAAACGTCATATGTGTACCGCCGGCGGTCTCCGTGTTCGGCATCAGTGTCAGAAGCAACCGTCTAACTTAAGAAACGGCGCTCATTTCGGGGATGCCTTGTTGACGAACACTCTGCTGTTTGCGCAGAACAGAGAAATCCTCCATTTTGCAACATCTTTAATAAACGGATACTCGATGATCGTCGCCACAGAAGCAAAACGTGGACTCATCACTGAATACGACATGTAGGTTTTCTGGTAGCAGCGTAGCTGTGCAAAGAATCCAACCCATCCAAACTCGGCTATTCCCTACGGTCTATGGTGGTAGACGCAATGGCTGAGGGAAGCACAGAGCTGAATCTTCCAATCTTTGGTCGCCGTCCGAATCGTGATAGGAATATCCATATTCTTCGCAACAGTCTGTCGAAGGCTTGTGCGATAGCCTGCGGCTCTGCAATAATCTGGCAACGGAAAAGCATATCAGTGCGTGCTGACATCCTCCTACACTGCCACTGTACCAATAGAATGACTGGTGGTGACCTCTTGTAAGTACTACTGCCTGTAGTAGAATGTTCAAGTGCTCTGGCATCCAGGTGTTTAAGAGCCAGGAATTGGCGAGTTGACCAGCCAGCTTCTCGGAGGCCTAGGATGATGCCTCTCTCAAACGTATCCAACTGGTGGTACAGTTGGTAACGAGATCTACGAGGAAGCTTCGGTCCTACGATATGCTACAACAGCCTCGAAGGTCTGTTGCTTTGTTCCATACAACCTGGATCTCGTGGTGCGACGAGGCAACGGTGGCCCGTGTTTGCCCTTTTATTCGTCGCACATATCGTGAGATTGGTTGCATACTTCAAACATTTGCAAACCCCATCAACCTTCATACATTTACCATTTTGATGTCTACACACCGAACCCTTCTGGGTGAGGCGTATTTACTATCAAGCAGTGCATCTGATTTGGTGAAGAAACAAACAAACGCTCGGTAAATACCAAATTTACGTATTGTAAGGGAGAGATTAGATTCACAATGTTACGTAACGTAAATCCGTTTGTTACTTGCATGACACGCTAACTCAAGCTGATAAGACTCATATGCCTAATCACTTGCGAAGTAATTACTACTAAATTGTTTCTTAAGAAAATCAGAAAAAAATTTCCGAACTTTGGGCTAAGCGTCATAGTTAAACGTATTAAAATTTTAAGCGTAGATATTGGGAAGGACTAAAATAGGCCCGGGCATAAACCGATAAACTACTCAAAGTTTATGGTTTCAGTCTGAAGGAACTTCAACTTCCAGCTCGAAATTCGAAATATATCGTCAACTATTCTAAGCTGGTATTCCTTTGACTTTCCGTGCCAATATAGAATACTATTCATTAGACATTCGGATTTCATCGGTAAATAGAAAAATTACCGATGGAAGCCGAATGTCTATTGAAATTATTTTTGATGATATGTATAAAAATCAAATAGACAGACACAAGTTAATTTTTTAGATGGACCAGCAGCTACAAGAAAATCCTTCATTTGCTCAAATCCGCTGCATACAGTCAAAGGAAAGGGAGATCAGGCTACTTCTGTAGCTTTAATAGCCATTCCTGTTATTATATTATCTGGGAGAAGAAGTGCAAACTTCTTTCCAAAATTTCACTCATCTTGAATGTTACTCAGACCTGTAATTTAAAGTCAAAAACGCTCGAAACAAAAGCTTTTTCATATGCGAAATCAACAGTCTGAGATGAAGCTCCACTGACACATGTTCGTACCACTTTACTTACATCTAGTAGATAAGACTTCTCAATGATCGGACAAAATGTACTGAACCACTTGTTGGTAAAATCATTTTCCTGGGAAGGGATTTTCTTAAAGTCTTGCCTGTAATTTTGAGAGGTTCACAATCTCTGATTGTGTCTACCTGGTGTAAGAAACAACATGTTCATCCCGATCTGAGTATAATGAAACTTACTCGCAAGATATCTGCGCTCTTGATACAAAGAGGGAAATTGCAAACTGGCTGTTAAAAGTAGAGAAAGACAAAAACGCAGAAACAATTGAACTGTCTCAAAGTTGCTATGCAAAAGCGTAAGATGCAGTTGATTAAATGCATGGTGTTATAGACTTTACTACACTCGTCTCGCAGCAGCTGAAATGAACTGAAGCAGGGCCGATTTAAACAACGGGTCCACTGGGCACCAGAATTAGAGGAACGCCAAGCTGGAGGTTTTTTTTAATGAATAGTTTAGCACCACCACCCAAGCAAATTTTTACTTAAATAATATTTCAAAATTGATTAATTTTTAAAACTTCTATAATTATTTGCAGTCGTCACTCATTATTCATGGACGGAGAGCATTAACTGAGCAAGAGTAAGCACGTTTTTTAAGATCGTGGTTTTTTTAATGAGTAATTCAGCGAACAGGAAACTTACAGATACATTGTTGTAGTAACATAACAGAAAAACACTACAGGATTCATAAGGCGGCAAATAGAATGATCATTGCTTTGCTTACTGTTCAGCATGCAACCTCGCATCAGAAAACTTGAAAATAAAATCGCCCTACAGCAAAAAACGAACCCGCATTTCCGTTCGAGCATGTAATCCGTTATATTTTTAAGTTTTCTGGTGTTAAGTTACATGTTGAACGGTAAGCAAGGCAAAAGGCTATTCTGTTTTCCGCCTTAAAATTCCTCTAGTTGTTCCGTGCAATTCTGAAGAATATTTCTTCCACAATCTCAATTCTTGAAAACAATAGTAATGGATGTAATTAACACAGAAATTTCTCTCATATCCCGGATGCCCCTTATTCCATCAGATACCAGAGTGAATCTAAAGTTCAACCATTTCTGAGCTGCACACATAATGTTGGGAATTTATACCAATCAGTCAATCAACTACGACCCCCCCTGCCTAGATAAATGAGCGCGCCTGGAGACCGAACAGTGGTGTAGGTGAAGTTCACAGAGCACTATATATACTGCTCTGTGAACTTCCCCTGCGCCACCGGCTTTCGGTTAGTAGAGTGTTAGGAGTCCGAATGGGAAAAGCTACCGATTTATCGGAGTTTGATAAAGGACAAATTGTGGTGACACTGCGCCTAGGAACTACGATCTCGGAAACGGCGCGGCGTGTGGGTTGTTCACATGCCGCTGTAGTCAGTACGTATCAAAAGTGATGCATAGATGGCCAAACGACGAACCGTCGTCCATGCGTGTGTCGTCCGCAGCTCATTGATGACAAATCGAAGCGAAGACTGTCGCGAATTGTTCACAGTGACCGCACGTCCACAGTGCAACAAATCAGCCGGAGCTACATCAGTGGTTATCAGGGCAATGTATCATGGCACACAGTTCATTGCAGTCTTCTGCGCATGGGCATGCATAGCCGAAAACCCAGCCTGGTCCCCATGCTCACTGCACGTCATCGCCAACAACGCATGAAATGGGACCAAGATTGGCAAGTGAATGATTGGAAGAAAGTACCCTGATCTGACAAATCAAGATTCGTGGCGCATCACGTAGACGGCAGAGCGCTGATACGCCGATTACCAACGAAAGTTATGGCACCTGGATGCACTGTTTGGAGAAAACAGGCCGGCGACGGCGGTGTTATACTGTTTGCGATGTTTTCTTGGAACACTTTAGGCCCCATTATCCCAATAGCACAATCCCTGACAGCTGTCAGGCATCTGATCATCGTTGCTGACCAAGTTCACCCATTCATGGCAACTGTGCTCCTTGCTGGTGATTGCCATTACCAACAGGATAATGCGCCATGCCACATTGCCAGAATCGTCAAGGAGTGTTTCGAGGAACATGCAGGTGAATGTCTGTTAATGGCCTGGCCTTCGAATTCACCTGACATGAAAATAATCGAACTTTTGTTGTTTGACTTGGAAAAGCGGGTTCGCGCTAAATCACTACCACCTCAAAATGTACGAGAACTGCCCCAGGCAGCATACCCTTGCTATTTAACGTAGGCGCGCCCCGTGCTACCATCATATTCTATTCCCAATCTGGTTGGCAAGATGTTATCATTGAATGTTGACGTAAAGCCAACAATTTTCCAACTGGCTAGTTACTGTGGGATAAGGTTTGGGTAATCCAATTACCGTCAAGCACGACCAAAGCACAAATGAGCTGCTCTTGAGTCATCAGCGTGGAGGGAGGCTACGCCTGGAGCAACGTGTGGGAAAGTCTTGTTCAACAGTATGTCGTTCAACCATTGTTTGTTCAGAGAGCACGTGATAACTGGAATTTTCATGTAAGTAGAATAAATCTTATTGTTAAATTTTCGGCATGTTTTTATCACACATAAAATAATTTTAAAATAGCTCTTGCTAAACTGCGATGGCATATTTTTTTATAGATGTTGCATTATTTATTGCTGCTTTATTTCTGCAGTACCGAACTCAGTTTTGAAAGCTAAGTAAGTACACCGTTAAAAAATCTGCTGTTGTTCATCTTACGGCTATTTGTTGTTGCGTACACGAAGTAAAAAAACAGTGAACGTGATGGTGAGGGTTGTCTGGGCTTTTTGGTCGGCGATAGCGGAGCGAAAATTGCAAACAGGTAAGATTTTTGCAATATGATTTCTTAGTGACAAGGAAATGTGTTGAAACTCCTGGCTAATTACGAAAGACAAACTAACTATATTATCCACTCAGATATGATATAAACATGTGCGTTTGTGTAAAGAAAAGATAAATATTCCCACAATTCAACATTTATTATTACAGAATTTCAGCACTGATATGATGTCAGTTCAGCGTGAAAACTGAAAACGTAAACACAGCAGTAAATTTTAGGTTATGCTGTAAACTGATTTCACGATGTTTTCTTCGGAAAGATTTCTTGTAACGTTACCTCAGTGAGAGTTGCATACTTTTAGACTGTTAACGATAGTATAAATGTGGATATTGTTTTTTGTGTTGTCGCTAAAACAACAGGGCACAATATCAACACTTTTGAATGAAAACTGATTTTGTTATGATATTTTGCACTGAGTTTTGCTGTCAAAGTTTTTTTGAAGGGCCTAGACTTATGTATGTTAGGTTTGATCAAGTGGTTCTACTAACTTTTTTTTTTCTTGCTGAGGTGGGCTGGATATACACTCACCGACAATGAAATTTGCGCACCGTGAAGAAAGCATGCTACAACCGCGAAACCTTGCAAATAGCTAGAGCGCGTGCTGGTATGCAAATGATCCACGTTTGGTGTGATTGTGCATGACCGCACATCCTTTGGTGGCGCTGCAAGCATGAACCGGCAGCATTATAAACCGGCGTGTAGTCGAAACCCCATGAAAGCGAAAAACACCAGCCGACGCAAGCAAGAGTACAGAGTGACAAGAATGCAGGGTAGATGCCAGAGACGTCAATTTACGCAACTTACGGACTTTGAGAGAGACCTGATCATCGGGCTGAAAACCACAAGGTGGTCGGCGCACCGTATAGTCCGCCGCAGGGTTCGTCCTGACCATACTGTCTGACTGTGTTTAGAGTAGTGGACACGTGACAGCCCTGCTACGCGGCTAGGGACGGGCCAGGCGGACCACCGGTTGAGAGGATCAGCCGATCGTGCGCCAGGCCCGAACGAATCCCACGGGACCCGGTCCACTATACTGGCAGATGTAGCGGCTCCTGTATGCCCATAAACTATTTCCCGACGCCTCACCGAAGCGAATCTGCGATCCCAGTACCCCTTAGGTGTACTTCCATTAACACCGGAACATCACCGGCTCCGTGTGCAGTGGTGCCTGACCATACCGACGTTGAACGACACAGACTGGCGACGTGTGGTGTTTAGCGATGAGTGCCTTTCGTTTTATGGACAGATGATCATCGTGTCCGGATGTGGAGGTCCCCGGGTCAACGGCACAATCCCAACGTCAACATGGAGCAACACACCTCCCTCAATGCAGGCATTATGGTCTGGGGAGCTATTCCTGACAATAGCCGATCAGATGTAGTGGTGATTTCGATAGCCGATCAGATCTAGTCTGTGAGTACGTGGATCATTGACGGGCCAGGGGTATGTGGATGAGATCCTACGGCCCCATGTGCTCCCATTCCTGGCCGGGATTCCAGGTGCGCTATACCAGCAAGATAATGCCCGCCAGCACACGGCTCGGGTTGTTCAGGACTGCCTACGTCATGTCCAGACACTTCCATGGCCTGCCCGCTCCCCGGACATGTCCCCTATCGAGCATGTGTGGGACCAGCTAATAACGCTAGCTGCCGCCGTGCAGCACTATCCTGGATTTGACGCACACCGTCCAACACGTGTGGGACAGTCTGGCGCAGGACAACATCAGGCGTCTGTTCGCCTCCGTGCTGGACCGTATTGCAGCATGTATCGGCGCACGAGGCGGTGCGACGCGCTTTTGAGGATGACCGGACTGTGTGCCACAGATCACTCTGTAATTGTCCTGCAGCTCTGTTTTTGCCATCATGTGTATCATTCATCTGTATCATTACGTCCATTAAATTTCAGTTCAATCCGATGCTTCCTTCTTGGTGTGCAAATTCCATTGTCCGTGAGTGTATATTTTCAAAATAATATTTTTTATAGTGAACATAATTAAAAGTGATATGAAATTATGAAAGCAGCACAATTTTGCAACTGAATGTAGTTAGAATATATTTTGTGAAATATTAAATTTTTCTTCTTAAAAATGTTTACACCAAACAATGTTCCTTATTTCTCATGAACAAAATAAGAAAGCAGAGTACTTTGATGTAAATAAAATTTATAACAGCTGTATGAAACATTTAAATTATAATGAAGATGCTTCAAAAAGACCAGTGAATGCTCAGTGTTAGGGTCTCTTAATTTCTTAACTTTTAATTGGAAACGTGCATGATTATGTTCCTTATGAAAAATTAACTAATTAGCAGAAACGTAGGAACTAACATCTATAGAAATCTTGTAGCAATATAGCACATGTTCTCCTGCTACAGATCACTTGAAGAAAACAGTCTGTGATCTTTGCTATTTTTCAAGGGTTTTTTTTTTCACATTTTTCTGATCATAATTTATCTCAGGAAATTCTATCCCATATTCTACTGAATTTCCTCTATAGCTATATTTATTTGCGAGATGCTGAGTTTGTACTAACTACAGTAAGCGGAGGTATTTCTAAAATTTTGCATTTCATTTTCTCTTGGAACAGTGTAATTTTTTTCAAAGTTTATTCATCCAAGATAGCACATAATCTATCTAATTAAAGATAATGCAATTTAGACGTAACAGTTCTTTTTCATATTATTTATCAGTTTTTAATATTTATGAGGCATCTTGTTTCACAAACTGCATTGTAGAGTTAATGTAATTGTTTTATGTTAGTGTATCCTGTTGTTATATTAAATTCCTTCTTGTGTTTCCACTTTAGCGGCAGTTGTGAAAATCGAGTTTTATCCAGCAGTTAGACTGGCAGGTGTAGAAGTGCATATAGTTCTTGATCACCATCTCACCGTAACACTTAGATGAATACTTTGCATTTAGAGAATATATCATTATTTTTCAGCAGTTTTTACTTTTCACATGTGCTTCAGTATGGAATATGTCATTGCTAATTATTTTAGCTTAATAAATATAAATCAGAATTTCAAAACAGTTCGTTTTTTCAGGTTTTATTAGTTGTGATTGTTGTATTGCATTTATTAGTAGAATTTCAAATTTTTTTTTTTTTTTTGATATATGGGTAATATATGGGTTAACGTTCATTTAACTGTATGTGTGCAGTTTTGCTTTTCAGTAGTGCTAAGTAGATGAGAAATGTCATCTACTTTGAATACGATTCTTATCTCTCACTGTTATTATACCCTGTTAATTTATTCATACATAATGCAGGTTCGAAAGCTGCCCGGATATCACAATACAATGAGAGTTTAATATAAAACTGAAAACAAAATGTGTGTGCTTATGTGAGTGCGATTCTCAAAGCTATTTTATTGATAATATCACTGCTTTCACACCGCTGGTCTAAGATGTAGTGGTAAGTAACTTTATTTTTCATGAATGAACTACATATATATTACCTGAATTATATACTGGATTGAGAAACTTTCGTTATAAAGCACTGCAATAATACAAGCGCACCAGTAGCATTAACACTGTTATTGTTGAACCATCGAAATTGTCATATTTAGCTATGTTTTTTTAATGTCCCACATTAGACTTTCCGTACTTTCATTTTTAGACTCAGAAGGAAAAGAATAAAGGGTGGAGGCTTACAAACTGCATGAACAAAAATCATTACTCCCGAAATTTATTTCAGTGTTCTAAAATACTTGGAAGTACAATGAAACCTGTAAATCAATTTACTGTAACTGTGTGTGAATTATGCTTTGTTATATTTAGGTTTCCTTATATCCAGCTGATAATTATTTCCAGAATTTATTTTTGTTTTTTTCATACCAGAAAAACGGATGGTAAGTTGTCAAGAAATTGTTATAAATATAATTTCCTATGGCATGGTTTTACCATATTTGCAATCATCGCAGTACGCTACGTAGCAACATATCCCCTCCACGTGAATCATTAAAAAAAACTGCTACATCCGTGTGCACAAGAATATGTAACATTTCTTGTCATACATCATCATCATCATCATTGTCAACCATTATCAATCCACTGCTGGACGAAGGTCTCCTCAAGTTTCCTCCACAACGGTCTGTCTTGTGCCAGTCTCCTCCATGTCACCCCTGCATACTTTCGAATTTCATCCACCCATCTCCTATGTGGTCTTCTTCTGGGTCTTTTCCTGTCCCTTGGAATCCAATCTAAAATTTCGGCTGTCCATCGATGATCTGTCCTTCTGGCAGTATGTCCAGCCCATTGCCATTTCAGGGATTTAACTCTGATCATGATGTCTTCCACTCTTGTCATTTTTCGGATCCACGAGTTCCTCTTCTTATCTCTCCTGGTTACACCAAGCATGCACCTCTCCATGCTTCTTTGAGTTGTCTGCAGCCTTTGTATGTCTCTTTTAGTTAAGGTTCACGTCTCTGCACCATATGTAAGCACTGGAAGGATGCATTGATCAAACACTTTTCTTTTAAGACATAATGGCATATTGCTCTTGAAAATTATGCTGTTTCTTCCAAAAGCTCTCCAGGCAAGTTTTGTACGCCGATTAATTTCTTCATCAATGTGACCCTCACTTGATATCTGCTGTCCAAGATAAACGTACGTGTCTGTTATCTCCAGCTTTTCTCCATCAATCGATAAATCTTCATTTCTTGTAAAAGCATTAAACATCACTTTTGTCTTCTGAAAGTTCATTTTTAATCCCACTTCTTTACTCTTGTCAGCAAGTTCCTGGATCATACTCTGCAGCTCTGATGGGGTAGTTGCAAAATGACTACGTCATCAGCAAAACGAAGGTGGGTTAGATAATCTCCATTAATCTTTATCCCCTTGTTTTCCCAGCTCAGCGACTGAAAAACACCCTCCAATGAGGCATTAAAGAGATTCGGAGATATGGTGTCACCTTGTCTCACTCCCTTTCCAATTTTTACGTGTGTTGTATTTTCAAACAGCCTAATCTTTGCACTTGCGTTTTCATAGATGTTATTAATAATATTAATGTATGCATCTTCAATACCGCAGGTTTTCAGAGCCATTGTAACTGCTGATGGTTTCACCGAATCAAAGGCTTTTTCATAATCGATAAAAGCCATGCACAATGGAAGTTCATATTCCCTCGCTCTTTCAATTAGTTCTCTCAGCACGTGGATATGATCTATTGTGCTGTAGCCACTCCTGAATCCAGCTTGTTCTCTCGGTTGAGCCATGTCTAGTGCTACCTTCAAGCGGTGTGAAAGAACTTTAGTGAAGATTTTATAAACTACTGATAGGAGGCTGGTAGGTCTGTAGTTTCCGAGATCCTCAATGTCACCTTTCTTATGTAGCAGGATCATTGTAGCGGTGTTCCAATCCTCAGGAATCTTTCCTTCATTAAGGCATCGAGTGAAAATTTGGGCGAGTACTGTTTCGATTTCTCCACTTGCTTCTTGTATGATGTCTACAGTAATTCCATCTTCTCCTGGAGCTTTTCCTCGCTTCATGTTCTTGATTGCATGTGCAACTTCTGCTGGAAGGACTGGAGGAACTCTGGTACTGGTATCTTTCATGATGTCTGGAGTGCATATATCATCCCTTTCATATAATTTGGAGTAGAAATCTTTCACTCTTGTCAAAATTTCGCCTCTATTTCTTGTTACAGAACCATCATCTTTTCTCAGTGCCATAATCTGTTTTCTTCCCTTACTGAGATGTCCCTTTGCTATCTTTAGGCTTTGGTTGTTTTCAATTGCTTTCCTCACTAGTTCACAGTTGAATTTCCTTACGTCTTCAGTGATACTTTTTCTTACTGTCTTGCATAGCTCTATATATTCCACTTTGGAAGTCACATCTTCTTTAGTTGTCCTCATCTCTCTTCTTTTTTGCATCAACATTTTGGTTTTTCCTGATAATTTGTTCACATGCAACTTGTTCTTAGACCCAGCTAATTTTGTTGCTGTTTCCATAAGAGCTTTGGTTACTTTTCTGTTAACTTCAGAGATGTCCACTTCTTCCGATGTTAGGCCTTTTAAAGCAGAGAACCTGTTATTCAGTTCTAACTTGAAGGTATTATGGTGTTTTTTTAAGGTTGGTTATGTCAATAGATTTTGTTTGTCTTATGAGCTTGCCACGTTCAAGTTTAGTGTTGAGGTGCATCTTACATCTCACCAATCTATGGTCACTACCTGTGTTGAACTTGTTTAGCACACTGCAGTCTTCTATGACGAATTTTTTGTTACACATAATAAAATCAGTTTCACTTGTCGTCCCATTTGGATGTCTCCATGTCCATTTCCTGTGTGGCTTTTTCTTGAAGAAGGAGTTCAAGATGAAAAACCCTTCTGCCTCTGCAAACTCAACGAGAGTATTTCCACGCTGGTTTCTGTTGCCATGACTGAATTTACCTACTGAAGTTTCATTCTGTTGCCGTTGCCCTATTTTTGCATTGAAATCTCCCATAATTATTTTCAAGTGCTGCTTACCTTTATTATTTAGATGACAAATTTCCTCATAAAATTCTTCAATTTCTTCTTCAGGATGACTTGTGGTGGGTGCATAAGTTTGAATAATCTGAGCCTGGTATCTTTTCGAGAGTTGGATAACAAGTCGTGCAGCTCTGTCAGAGGAACTTTCAACTTCTACAACTTTATCCTTCAGTTTCTTGTTTATTATAAATCCAACACCACTAGTTCTGCCAGTATCTGTCCCACGATAGTAGAAGAGATGTCCACTTTTCAGTTCGATGAGATCTTCTCCTTTTCTCCTTACCTCACTTAGCCCGACGATGTCCCACTTGATCCTTTGTAGTTCCTCTTCCAATTCAAGAAGCCTTGAATCAGAAGATAGGGAGCGTCCATTGTAAGTAGCCAAGGTCAGCATCAGATGGCAGCCTAGTCCGGTCCTCCGGGGATTCTTAGCACCCTCTGCCTTCATGTCGCACTGGCCGCTGCCTTGGCCAGGTACATTCCAGCTGCCGGAGACTGAGGGCCAAGATTTAAGTTGTGGAATCATTTTGGAGGGGTTTGGCCATAACTCACCACGCTGGCCAAGCGGGTTGGTGAGTGTGGGATAGAATTTCCTCTGATCCCGATGGTATAGTTATACCGCTATGGGCGGTCGTCAGAGCCTCCTTTAGTGGGAACAGGATGCACCACGAGAAGGCGGGGTTGACATTTGTCAAGGAGAGGCTGTGATGTTACGCATCACCTGACCTTGCATCCCTTGTCATACATACATAGAAGTAAAAATTTATGTAAACTGTGCATAGCTAATTTTGGACGCACTTGTTTTTATACAATCATACATTTTCCTTCATGCACTGGAACATATACCGTATGGAACAAAAGACTACATTGATGCTCTTCCAAGTGAAAATGTAGAGCTGCAAACATAAAGGATGTAACATACAAAGCTGGTGATAACACTGGACATGTTCTTACATTAAAACATTTGGCTCACTGTTATAGAGTGATGGCTGAATGTTATGTAATACATTGGCACAATGTCATGAAACTGAGGTGGCTCCATGTTGTGGCAGTGATGGCTTAGTGTTGTAAAAGATGTTGGCACAATGTTGTCCAATTGATGGTTTACCGTTGCGTTATAGGCTGGCTCAATGTTATAATGACATTGGCTCGTCGTTGCGACAGCTTCACAATGTTATAATGACATTGGCTCGTCGTTGCGACAGCTGCACAATATTATAAAGACATTGGCTCGTCGTTGCGACAGCTGCACAATGTTATATGAGCAATGACTTAATTTTGTAAATGATGTTGGCACAATGTTATCCAAACAATGGTTTGACGTTGTGTGCTGTCTTGGTGTAATATTATTCCACCGATGGCTCAATGTTGAAATAGTGGCTCAGTGCAGAAGGATTGATGGATTTATGTTGTATGAAACATTGGTTTAATGCTGGCACAATGCTATAAAAACGTTCATCCTTACGTTGAATAATTGCCGGCAAGTACACTGGGCCTACGGGAGGCTGGTAAGTGGCGAGAGGACATATGGAGGGAGGCCCATTGTACTATAGTTGCCGTACGTTTCGTCGACGTTTTGTGTTTTACGTAGGGCCAATGTAAGTGTGCTAGTTGTTCTAACCGACTAAACTACACCGACAGAATGTATGGCTGCAGATTTGTCGTGGCAGGTGCTTCACCTCTGTAGTATGTCACAGATGAACCTTTGACTCACTGTGTTTGTAACACGTTCTTAATTCAAATTCATGAAATTCCCAAAACCAGTAGCTTCTTCTGCGGTTATGACCCATTCACAGGGTCTAACAGTTCAAAAAATATGTTCATACATACCGAAATCTGCTTTTAGTCGTGTTCGACTTTACGAGTGAGTTCACTTGACTCACTAACTGCTGTATCTGAAAATCAAGAGATAGAAATTGCGTTTGGAAAGATATTTTTAATATTGAGCAGCAAAGGGAGAACAAGATGCAGATGGTCTACGTGCGTAAGGCTGGTTTTGGATAAAACTTTATTTTTCGTTTATTGGTTTAATGACCTATATGAACATCTAAAGAAATATGGGGTCATCCGCTCGGTACAAAAGGATAATAAAACAAATAGTCCCATAATATCCGAAATTATGTTTTGTTTTCCAAAATGAAACATCTGAAAAAGAAAATTACTACAACAACTGGGAACGGATCCTCATTTAAATTGATGACATTCGTGTTCATTATCATATTGTCGGCGACATTCATCATCTTTATCATATCACCAATCACGGGTCATCATCTGCAATCATTATAAATAGGGTAGTGATTTATATAAGAGCGTTTCAGTCACTCGGATAGATGGATCTGTAAAAATGTGAATGCTTTTTCTTTGTTGTCGTTTAACGACGACCATGATCACGTTGTAAAGCTGTAAGCATTTGCCTGTCCCTAATTTAGTGCTGCTGGTTGCACTGAATGGACGGAGCCATTGCCGGCAGACAATCATTTCACGCATTACACAGCCGGGCCCATCTCAGACAAATGGTCAGAAACCAGTGCCTCAGTTAAAAAAATGCCAGCGCTCTTACACAAACACTACGCATTCCTCATCTGTGCCTCGAACCTACGCCCACTCGGATGAACGTTCTGAATCCAGAGCTTAGTCACTGCGCCACAGGGTCCGATCGCTGCTAGTTATCAGCTTAGCTATGGTAATCTGAATCGATAATGATCATTGTTAGAATGGAAGGATTTTGTAGAAATGAAAATAATTTTTAAGACAATTTCTACGTGGCTCCAAAAAGAAAACTTTTGATTAGTGTATACTTTCTGTGATGGCTTCACAGAATAGGGTCTTGCATCAAGCCGCAAATTACTTGAGGGTTACGTAAAGATAAATGGAAAAATGTGTAACTTTATTTTAAATACACCAGAGCTGAATAATAATGTAACGCATACAGCGTATTAAATCCGTATTCCGTAATCCGTATCTGCATTTTTGTGTCTACCATTGCCTTGAAAAAGCCTCCTAGTGGAGTGCGAATCTTTGTGCTGACTACACCACAAAAATAAACGAATTTAATGCGCTATATGCGGGAAATGTGTGCTGGATATTACACTGAGAGACCGAATGACAAAGTAATGGCTTACATAAAGCTCGCTGGCTGCAGATTGTATACTTTATATCATGAAGTCAAAACGGAGATGAGTCGGCGAGATAACCAAGTTGCCTGAGGCGCTGGTTTCTCAATTTTCGTTCAGGATGGGCATAACTTCGAGTCCAGAATCAGGAATAATGTGTCAGAATGTGGTGATGACTTATCGTTTCCCGGATAGCTGTGGTCATAAATTAGGGACAAACTATTGCTTACAGTCCTAAGGGGCACTTTAACTCCCAAAGTAAAGATGAAGTAGAAAAATTAAAATCGTAATGATCGTTAACATCGCCCCCATCCCCCATCATCACCACCAAAACATAAAGATCATCGGATATATGGACAACAGATGGTTAAAAAGGGTAACAGACGGAAAAGAAAACTAAGGCGGTGGTGGTATGATAAAATAGTGACGATAAAAGGGTGAAAACATAAAGGACTCCTTCCAAGAGTGAACTGATCCGGACCAAGGGACACAACCAGTTACTCAAAAATGCTAATCCCTGTTCTGGTGGCATTTTCACCTAAACGGTGACTTCCGATCATTAATCTTATGTGAACTTTGGTTCGAATCCCCGGTGAGGCACGGATGCTGTGTTTGTCTTACGGCACTATGTCTCTCCCATTCCAGGAACAAGTCGCCCTAAATTAAAGATGGGCCACACTGCTTATAGCGCAATGAGTTGCTCACTATTGTCTGTAAACTTCCCAAAGAAAAAAATGGAAATCAGTAGCTTCTTTTCCAATTATCGAATTTGGTTTATCGTAGTTTAAAGCTAACATATTTGCGAGAAACAAATTTCGTCGCAATAGCGCAAGTTCAGTGTTCTGGTGTCGAGTACTGCAAGATTTGATTTCGATACAAGATAACATAAGGCTGATGTGCTTGTCCGTATGGTTCATGTTCTCTTAAGAGTTTCCCTAGAACTAATAGTCTTGCTTTTTTTTCGTGTAGGAATATTAAAATTAACTATGAATAAAATAAACAACTGATATGTAAAAAATGCATCGTTTTGGAACAGTACAAGAACTGGCGCAGTACTACATCATTTTCTCGTTATCTGAGGAGTTAAGTACGATTGCATTACTGACTGTAGTTACGTCATATTTATTGGCGTAATAATGAATATCTGTAATCCTTTTTCATAGAGTATTCCCTGCCCCTGCGGGTTAAAATCTGAGATAGTAGGTAAATGTATTCCGCAACTTGTGCTGTAGCTCTAAAATGTGCCCGTAACTGCATTTTTTCAGTCTGGAGAGTAAGAAAAAAATAAGTAGTTAAATTTCATCTTTGCGCATTTATTGTAAATCTGAAACATATTCATGTTCTTCCAGGTTGAAAAACATCAACAGAAATGAAGAAGGGTGTTCTTCAAAGTATAATTTTGGCAGTTCTTCTGCATGTGGGACATACTTGGTAAGTATAATCTACTGCAATTAGAGTGATAGTTTACTGGGCTTGTGTATAAACATGGAGTCATTATTTTCTGTACACCCTTTGTACCTTTTCACAAAAATTAATCAAAAGACAGTTCTATGTGTCTAAACGTTTCACATGGTTTTGTATTTTGAGTGAATTTGCTTGCATTAACGATTAAAATAACTGGAAAATATGTTAAAATTCAAATATCTTCTTTTCCGATTTGTAAAATGTTTTGACATATTTACAAATTGACTGTTATATTTGAAATCAGTGTGCAAAAGTAATTCGGAATCATCTATTCCTTAAAAAAACACCAGAAAACTGATTTTGAAATGTAGATCACTGTTAACTGAAATTTTGCCGTAACTTGCAAATGTGATGTCAATAGCAATTTGTTAAGGTCAGTGTACTGTGAAGATAAACTTTTGATGTGGCAAAAGCTGACAGTCACCTGCGTTTATAACGATGGTCGCTTCTCTATGTGATGTATACTGTAGCCTTCAAGTGCAGAGAAACATAATCTATTCACTTAGTATGTGCGAATGCTTGCTTTTTATGCATAATGTGCCAAATGCTAGGAAACCGAGATCAAAACCTGTACATGTGTAATCAGTATTATTCTTATGTTGCATATTATTTCACAGCCTCGAATAGCTTTAGAGTCCAGACCTAAAATTTACTCCTATTCATAGCGTTAACGCTATCGTGTTCAGTTGAATTGTCATGAGTATAAAGTACGAAACTTTTTAGATATAACGGTTCCTGTTGTATACTGTGTAGATGATCTGTTTTGTCTCCCGGATAATCTTGCTGACGAAGCAAAATCTGTAAACCAGAAGAGCGTTGCTAAGTGTCGAGCATTGAGTTTGATTAGGATGTTGCAATTTAGAGCTGAACACTTTCCGCAAAGTGGCGAAGGGAAATTGCTAATAACGTTCTCATGTTTGAATGGAAAGGAAAAGAAACGTTGAAGGTTAACAATGCCCGAAAGCCTACTTGAAGATTCTAATTGTACTGAAGTATCACGAGAGAAAGACATCACTAGAAATGAAATAAAACCTATATAACAGGCTACGTCTTCTCTAACACTGACGTCAAGCAGTACTTGCAGCGCCATCTGCTTTTATCCGGAGTCTGAAATCGGAACTATCTCAGCGCTATTGCACGATACTTAAAATCAAGGAGAAATACTGGAAATAAAATAAAGTTAGTAAAACAAATGACTCCATCTGTGGCAAAACACACGTACTGGAACAACAGTCTGCGACGTTTGTTCTGTTGCGTAGGTGTTCTATCATGTTTTATTTCATTTTATTCGCATTGCAGAGTAATTTCATAAGAAGGAATTCATGAAAAGGAATCAGCAGAATGTTGAATGGGAATATTACGAAAATGTTGTTGTTGGAGACCTAGCTTATAGACTGTCCATTTAATAATTCAAACGTTTATTGTAGTTATGTATATATATTTTACGTTTCGTGTTATAAAAATTTCAGTCACAGCGTTTTCAGCCGTTCATACACAGCAAGTAATTCAAGATATTGCTAAAAAACAAAAACAAAAATAAAAAAAAACGGGGCTGCTGTTGAACTATCCTTAGCGATGTTGAAAGACAAGACAAAATCGTATTTACAGTGCTTTCTGAAACTTAGGATATTAACTTATTGTTATTAAATATATTGATTGAAAATAAAATATGGCAGTTTTTATGAAAAATGGCAATTCCAAATGTCATAATTTATTACTGAAAGTAAAAGGAAATTTGTCGTAGTATGCGATGCTATACAGTGCACGTTTAGGGAGAAAACGGTAATGAGTGTACCATTATGTGGTATTAGTGTTTTTAATGTACCTTTAGGGAGAAAACGGTAATATACATAAAGGATTAATCGTCTTCAGTGTTGTCTGCGTTTTCTAAATTCATTCGCATGTTCCAGCTTTCAACGTAAGTCTCACCTTTCAAAGCACTCCTTGTTCTTTTTATTCACACATACCCCCCTCTCATTATTAGAAATTCTATAGGAAATCATTCTCTCTTAAATCCTTCAAGAATGACAACGGGATCCTGTGAAAAATTGGAAAAGAAATTATTAGCCTTATGGTTTTGCAAACAAGAGAAGTAACTCATCTGCCTTACCGGAAAGTTGAAAACGTCTGATATACAATCATGTAATGGCATAGAGAGCAGTTTTGGGAAGAACTGTGAGAATTCATATGGAGTAAAATGTAATGGATTTTCAATAACCTTTGAGGAGTGAAAGGAGCTTTGACACTGAAATTATTAAGTAATATTTTGTGATTAAAAATTTCGTTTCGAAAATGAGCCTCAATATAAGTTGAAACTTGATTGATGCTTATGTGGAATTATTTGTTAAAATCTTCTTTTCAGCATATTATTTCGAGATCTCCGAAATAGTAATGTATAAAGTCGTCATCTATTTATACAGATAGAGATAAAAGTTTGGATCTTTGAGAAATTACATTCCTATATTTATATGTTCATTAACACTCATTTCGCAATTTGTTAGATCACGTTTTTCACTTCAGCATTTCATTCACAGAGAAGGTTTCCCGAAGAATGTCTTCCTTTAGACAAGTCCTTTTTGCTTGAAACATCAATAATGTATTTTAAATTTCTTACTTGCTTATTAAATTGCTGTGGTTAAATAGTCACTGAATTCAAATTATGTCACACTGTTAATTGAATAAAACATTAGCAGCTAGGGAGTGAAGAGGCCAATTATATACAACTTAATAATTTCTATTTTGTTCTTTGCGATATCTCGTAAATATCTCATATCGATATCGACTTGTCAGGTTGCACTCTGCACATTTCAGTAATAAAAAAATTTAACTGTAAAAATTCAAATTCGTAAAAATTCTTGAACTATATCATTTGTTGACGTATTCTTCACAATCGGAACTGCTGAATTGTAGGTTACACTTTGTTAACACACTAGAACGTCACACAGATAACACTCATCGTTCTTTCCATCGCTATGCACTGTCTAGTCGGAAATGGGGGGAGGGGGGAGTCAGTCAAGACAGGATAAAGTTGTTGATTTTTCTTTTGTTTTGTTTTTTAGGATTGGCATTTGCATTGCATTTTAAATTTCTTACTTGCTTATTAAAATGGGGGGAGGGGGGAGTCAGTCAAGCCAGGATAAAGTTGTTGATTTTTCTTTTTGTTTTGTTTTTTAGGATTGGCATTTGCATTGCAAATTTGCAATCTCCTATGCCTCTGTTTTAGTTTTATTCAATTTTCTCTCTCAGCTCGAGACACAAACTTGGAAACATTTTGCGTTCCCATTGTTAGGTTTTCTATATGTTATATGTATAACCAGAAGACACAATTTTCTACTACTAATATATCCCATTGACGCAAACATTTGGATAAACGACTCCTTGAGAAGACGTGCAACGAAGCCCGGAGCTGATGTAAACCCGTAAGATATGAATCCCTATCCTTAGCTCTTCTAACCCAGTTTGGTAGGTAGGGTAGAATAAAGGGATTTTAGAATTTTCTATTAACTGCTACTCGGCAGTAAAATTTTTTCGGGATAGGGGATGTCTGCTGTCGAGCTTCCAATTTCATGACCAGCATTTCCTATTTTCTGTAAGTAATTGAGCATTCAACCAAACACACTACCACGATAATAAAAGTTAAACGCAATGCGCTTTTGGTCATACAGACAGGAAATAGCCTAAAAAAGAAGAGGCACATTTCTTCAGCGTATGGACTTTACATTGCAGTTATCTTTATGATAAATGCTTGCATTATCATTTTCTGACTATTTCTAGTAAACCTTTATTGTTTAATCATTCTATTATATTGCTTTGCTAATTCCTGTACTTTACAGGCATTTCCAAAAGTTCAAGACCACCTGTCAATTTATTGAAAATTAAGATTTTCAAAGAAACAACTAATTACTAAAATAGGAAATATTTTCGCATGGAATGGTATATGTACAAAATATGCTGTCTATACATGCGATAAAAGCAAACCACGTCTTCAATAAGCAAATTAAAATCAATTTATTTACAAATTAAAAGCGGTTAAAAGCAGACCCTTATATACTTGATAACACGACCCATCATGCACCACGTCACCAACAGACCATGATGCCAAAGTATAAGCACAAATTGTAAAATTTCAATTGCAAAATCAATATAACATAAATATAAGAATACAAAATATTTACAAAAATGTACTATTCCGAGTTTTAAAATTCCTCATGTGTCAAAGTTTCTTGTGGAGCAACCATTTTTTTCCAAGGTCTTGGTACAAATGTGGGGAGATCCAAATTACAACAGTTGTCTCCGTATGCAATAATATATAAACTTTCTGAAAAGAAAGTTTATATATTATTGCATCCAGCAAAACCCTGTCCTTGGAGGACAAGGTTTTGCTGGTCTCTCCACTTCAACCATTACTAATAATCAGGTATGTCGATGATATGCTACTTTTTTGGCCCTACTCACTTCCCCAACTCGATGTTTTCATTGACTGCTTATCTTCACTATTTCCCACAATAAAATTTACGAAAGAACTTGAGCAGGGGGTTCATACCATGTATCATACCGTTTAACTCTTCTCACCCCCTGAACAAAAAGCATCATCACTTCGATTTCTGATCAAACGCGCATTCACACGCTCTTCTTGCAACAAAGCAAGACGGGACGAACTCTCTAAGGCCTCAACTTTGGCACGGATCTTCGGCTACCCAGAGCACTACTTTCCCGGTCTATTGAGAAAGTTCACCAGGTTGAGATTCACGACCTTGTCCACGGACAATAAAATCACTAGATACGTTGGAAAGGTGGATTATCTCCCTCCAATAGTTAACACCCTCAAGAAGATATGCCATAGGCATAATTTGACATTTGGAGTTGGCACTAAAAATGTATTTACTTTACTGAGAAATGACAGAGATAAAGTACCCAAACTCATGAAATATGGTGTATACTGCATTCCGCTCGCATATGAGGATTCGGGTGTTATTGACAAATTTTATATAGGTTCTACAATTAGGACTCTGAATACCCGGTTAGGTGAACTAAAGTACACCCTCCGGACAGACACTATTACTACTGCCTTTTACCATGGCTGTTAAATAGGGTGGTTACACCCCTGTTTGGGAGAATGTTAAAATCTTGAACTCCAATGTCAGCAAAAATACTGTTTTCTTTTCAGAAAGTTTATATATTATTGCATACGGAGACAACTGTTTTAATTTGGATCTCCCCACATTTGTACCAAGACCTTGGAGAAAAATGGTTGCTCCACAATAAACTTTGACACATGAGAAATTTTAAAACATCGGAATAGTACATTTTTGTAAATATTTTGTATTCTTATATTGATGTTATATTGATTTTGGAATTGAAATTTCACAATTTGTGCTTATACTGTGACATCATGGTCTGCTGGTGACGTGATGCATGATGGGTCGTGTTATCAAGTATATAAGGGTTGACTCTGTTGGATCCCGTGGCGCATTGACCAGTAGATCCCCGAAAGCGCTAGTCTCCTTTTAACCGCTTTTAATTTGTAAATAAATTGATTTTAGTTTGCTTATTGAAGACGTGGTTTGCTTTTATCGCATGTATAGACAGCATATTTTGTACATATAAACTAATTACTAGTCAGAGATATTTCAAAAAAATGACACCACGGATGAATACTTACATTCTTAAGAACACAAAAACACAGAAATCAATACTTTATGTGACCACTTTGTTGTTTATAACGGACTGAATACGATGTGGCATACTCTCAATGAGGGATTTGCAGTAGTCATTTGAGATGTCTTTGCACCACACGTTCTTTATCGCGTCAATCAAAGCTTGAGAATTTGAAAGATGTTTTTCTGCTACCTTGTCTTTTAAAATGTTCCACAAATTTTCGATGGGGTTAAGGTCAGTATTATTACCGGGCCAGTAAAGCACAGTTATGTTTTATCTCTGTAGGTAGTCCTTTACTTGCTTTGATCTGTGGCATGGAGAACCATCATACATAAAGATTGTGCATCTGTGCACTTGCATATGAGTTAACAGCTTATCACGTAATATTTCCACATATAAACGACCAGTCATGGTAGTGCGTATCGGCAAAAAGGATAACAAAGCAATACCGGATGGTGAAGTAGCACCCTATATGATCTGACTAGGCAGATTTCTCACGGTGCTAACGGTGTATGTTTCATCAAACCTTTTGCCTTTTGGTTGTTGAACAAACAATTTATAGTGATTTAAATTGACGCAAAGCTGATTCGTCAGGAAAAAACTGGGCTCAACTTTTCAGCAGTCCACGATTGATGACGCTTCGCAAACTGGAGTCTCTTCTTTTTCATGATATCTAGGTGAGTCTAGGTTTATGTGCAGGTTTATAAGACTTTAATCCAAAATCTTTGCTAAGACGTCGGAAAACTGTGCTGATACTAATATCAGACGCTTTTGAATGTAGAAAGGCCTTTATGTTCTTTCACGAACTTCTCGGAGAGCGCATAACTCTTCGCCTTATGATATTGTCAAACGTTGGGTTGTTTTCCTCGGACGTCCACTTCTCTTTCGGTCGCTACATTCAGCTGTGTCTCGTTATTTTATGATCGTATTATGTATAGCAGTCTTGCTCACATTCACTTTTCTGCTCACATCAGGTTCGGAGTATCCTCCATGATATAAAGTCACTATTTGTGCCCTCTGAGTAACACTTAAAGACGCATTTTTGCCCATTTTTTGCTATACAGAAAATAGGTACAAAACCTCTCAGCCTAAAAACCAGAATCAAACTGACTCTCGCACGCTTCCCTGAAATCTATCAACAGATAGATTTCAGGGAAGCGTGCGAGGGATGATGCAACACCGACAGGAAGTTGAGTAATACAGACAGTAGCTGTTGCAATCGGCAGAAATATCCTAATACCAACAGCTGGTTTTAAACTTTTGCAAATGACTGTAATTCCCTCAATAACGAAAATTGTTTTGATGATACCTATCAATTATCTGTAAAAGTAATCAGCGCAAAAATCTCTTCACATCAAAGATATCAATTATATATTCATACTGAATGCAAATTAATGAGGTTCTTTTCCTATAGATTTCATCAGATCATAAGTCCCACCAGAAAATATATTATACTTCTGTACACACCGCGAGTATCAGCATTTTACTTACCTTTTCACTAGCTGCAAGTTGTCAAAAAGTACGAAGGGTTTTTTTTTATTGGAGTTTTAACGACCACCGTGAGCAACTCAATGGGCTATAAGCAGTCGCCCGTCCCTAATTTAGGGTCACTGGTTCCAGGGAAGGGAGAGAGCCAGTGCCGTAAGACAAACACAACATCCATGCCTCACCGGGATTCGAACCCGGACCCCTTTCGGACGAATGATCACAGACCAACACCTTAGACCACTGCGCCACCGGGGCGGCACGAAGGTTTTGCTGTACTGTTCAGAATAGAAATACAGTCGACTCTTCAGAAGTAAATCAAACGGGAATGCAAGAACGGAAAAAAACAAGATGTCGAAAATTCGATTTTCCAGAAAATATTATGATTCACTTTGTAATGAACCAACACTTACAAGTGAATGAACCAACACATGTACAGGGAATTTTTGTTTTCTTCCAGTTATAAAAATTTCGCGTTAACGAAGTTCGAGTTACCGAGAGTTAATCACACAACTCAAAGGTAAAATAAATTATACAATAAAAAGAAACTCAAACAGAAAGGTTGAAATAGAAAGATATGCGTCACATATCTTAACTGAAGTTCAAGATAAAAAAGGATTTTATGATAACCGAGATAATCAGAATGTATAAGAAGAGAAGAACAGACTTATTTCAGAGCGTGTTCTATCCTCTCAAATGTCAAACTGTGAGGAATTAACACATAAACAGATTAAAACACTGGTCGTTTCATGCTTTGTTCTATAAAAACTGTGTTTCGATTATCGGAACACCAATATTACTTGAGGTCAGGCTCCACCAGCACAGCACTAACTGAAACTGTGGACCAAGAGGGAAAAATACCTGACTGGAAGAACGCAGTGGTTTTGAACTCTAAAGTAACAAGGGGAAATGTTTTCCTCTCCGAGAGCTTATATATCCATTCATATGGGCTTTTATGCTGTAACTCAGAACTTCCGTCATTCATTCCTCACATATGGAAAAAACTAATCCCCATCGATATGCCCGGAACCACTACGAACAATATTGTATTACCTCACATATCTTCGAACTATTGATTGTTTTTGATTTGCTATGTTGACCGATGTCAACGCCCACTGCGTTGCATCATGGGTCAAACCTGATCGTATATAAGTGGACCACTTGTTGTTCTTTATGGCCATAAGCCTGAAGATGGGATCTAGGGATCCCGAAAGACCTCGCTTTTAACTTGCTTTTACTTGTGAATAAAGTTTTTTAAATTAGTCTATAGTATCAGCAGGGATAATGTTTTTTATCGTACGTAGACAGCTTTTATGACTTTCATGCTTTGTTGTTGAGGGTTTAGGTATAACCTTGAGCAAATAAGTGAAATGCAAGCAGTCGCTCATCCCTAAATTACGACCGCTGGTTCTAGGGAGGGGACAAAGAAGGTTCCGTAAAGCAAGCGCATAATCCCTGACTCACCTGGGAATCGAACCAGCACCAATCACGGGAGAATGATTAGAAGCCAGCTCCTCGCAACACTTCCCACAAGGACGACGTTGTACCAAAAAATGACTATCGTACAGAGGGTCAGCCGAAACGTTTTGCAATATATTGATCACCTTATGTCTACACACGTACCTTAACTACGAAAGCTGACTAGCATTCAAGGTATAGGCCATCGTGCTGCAAGTTCTTTACCCATCTGTCTATTAGTTCTTCGATCACGCGGCAGTACCAGTTCTTGTCCTTATACGCGAAGATCTCCTTAAACCCAGCTGCTACCTCCTCCTAGTTGTTGAAATGCGGACCCCAAAGGAAGTGTGCCATGGATCGGACAAAGCAATAATCTGACGGGACAAGCTCCGGAATAGGTGCTGAGTGTGGCATCAATTCGATGTCCTCAAGTTCCTGTAGTTTTTCTCGGGTCATTGGCTCGGTATGACGCCGAGCGTTGTCCTGCTGTAGGAGAGCGCGCCTTCTGTTCCCCAGTGCCAGGTATTTCTGATCCAAAACGGCATGCATCCGCTCCAGATGTTCAGAACACAGGTTGGCGTTGATGGTGCGACCGTCTGGAACAAATTTGCAATGGAGTGTCCCTTCGAGATTTCACCAGAAGCAGGGCATCCCCTTGTGCTCGAAACGCCCACATTTGGCAACAAGTTCAGAAAGCTGGACCGGGTTCAACCACTGCCGTTGTGTGTCAGGATTATGAAAATAAACCCAGTTTTCATATCACATAGAAATTGTCTTGATGAAACGTTCATCGCGCGGGTTTTCTAGGTGTTTCGCGCACACTTTCACTTGGCTGTTCGCTTTGTTTGGAGTCAGTTCGTGAGGAACAATGCGGCAGCTTCTGTAGACATTTCCGAGATCCTCAAGGTGACGAACTACGGTGGTCTGTGATAAGCCCAGCTCGCCTGATAATCTCCGAGTGCTAGTTGTCTGATTTCCCTCTATGGCCTGGAGCACGGCCTCCGAATCTACGGTTCGCGGCCTATCTGACCTTGGCTGATCGTCGAGAATTCTGTCACCTGAGCGAAATTTCTTGAACCATCTGGTTGCAGTGCTGTGGTCCAAGGAACCTTCCACTTCCTATGACACATTTGTGTTGCTTGAACAGCCTTACGGCTGAGTGCAAGCTCGTAAAGCAAACGTTTCCTAATTAGCCGGTTGTGGCTGTTCATCTTTTAGGCGTCCCAAACGCAGTCAGAACGACAACATGCAATGCTGTGCACAGCAACGACTACCACTTTATATCCCTTTCGACTGACTGCAGTACGCAACTTGAACTACTTTAAACACGTGATATATCCGCCGCAGAACATGCGTTTATGCAAATATTGCAAAACATTCGACTCACCCTCTGTAATATTACTTGTATACTGTGCGCTTATCTCCACTACAAGTGAATGAACCAACACTTACAGTACGTTATAAAACAATGAGAAGACGGCTTTGGATCGCACTCTGTCGTTCTATAGAAGTTCAGAACCAGTAGGGATAATGAAGGATTATACAATGGGTGATCACTGAATTATGACCACCTACCTAATACTTCGTTGGTGTTCTTTATGCCCCAAGTAGAGCAGCTATCCGACGTGGCATCGATTCAATAAGATGCTGGAAGCAGTAAGGAGGTATGGCCAAATAAGATGTATGTAATGCGGCCTTCAATGCTTGTACATGCGTGAGTGATGTATCTAGAGGCCAGATATGCCGCTCCATAATGTCCCACAAGTGCTCTATGGGAGTGATTTTGGGAAGTTCAGAGGCCAATTGACATGGCAGTCTGACCTGTGTTCCGCAAATCATTTCTGCACAACATTGGACCTGTGGCACCACATTTAGTTCATTTGGGTCTGTGGCGCAACATTTGGTTCATTTGGACCTGTGGCAGGATATTTGGTTCATTTCGACCTGTACCACAACATTTGGACCTGTGGCACAGCATTTAGTTAATTTGGATCTGTTGCACAACTTTTGGTTCATTTGGACCAGTGGCACAGCATTTGGGTCGTTTGGATCTGTGGATGAACATTTGGTTCGTTTGGACCTGTGGCACAACATTTGGTTCGTTTGGACATGTGGCACAACATTTGGTTCATTTGGACCTGCGGCACAACATTTGGTTTGTTTGGACCGGGGAACAACATTTGGTTCATTTGGACCGGGGGCACAATATTTGGCTTGTTTGGACCGGTGGCACAACATTTGGTTCATTTGTACCTGTGGCACAACATTTGATTTGTTTGGATCGGAGGCACAACATTGAAATGTTTCATCTGCGCGTTGTCATCTTAGCTTCGCCATTCCGGACAACGTGCCACATTGCTAGGTGTACAGAGTCAGCGAGCAATTCACGATCGTGGGCGCCTGTCATAAGCTGTTCTACATGCACCAGGGGTCCAAGTTCTTGATAGGTAAACATGCCCTACACTATACAATCACTTTCACCGGCTTGCCCTGTGGAGACCAAGTAGGATGGATCCAGTGCCTCATGTTGTTTTTGCCAAGTACGTGCACGACAATCCACTGAGTAGATTAAAAATCCTACTTGTCAGACCGGGACACTTTTTTCCCCAAGTCATCCGACATCCAACTTGCACGATCTTTGCACCAGGTGAGTGTTTTTTAGCCGATGAACCGTGATTAGAAAAGGATGTCGTCAGGGTTGTCTGCTGATATAGTCCATACGTTCGAGAGTGCAACGCATGGACATGCCGCGTTGACCTCGGTTGTACTGGGTAGTCAGCTGTTAAACAGTGCTGCGTCTGTCGGACTGTACGAGTCGTAGGACCGGGTGATCTCCTCTCACATCAACCGTTCGCTGTGCTGTGCAGTTTTGCTTCAGAGTCGTTTGACCATGTTAATGCCTGCCCTAATACACTTCAATCACGCCGGCTGGTAAACAATCCACCATTTCAGTCGTTTGGAAGATCGAAGCACCCATTTTCTGGGCTCCCATAATCTGTCCTTACTCGAAGTCCGATATATCCTTCCGTTTACCCATCACGCTCCGAATTCAAGTACCTACAGCTCAACTCACACCATATTTATGCTACAAATGTCGAGTAATCGAGTACACTAGGAAATTACATGGTCAACGGGACGCATCCACTTTTGATAGTTGTGAGCACAATGCTGAATTGTTCGCCGTCTTTCTTCATATCAACTTCAAGGAGGTTACAATGCCATCATTATTCTACCTCATGAACTTTGCACTTTGTGTTGTGTGTGTACACCAACTGCATTTCTTTAACCACCATTACGCTTTAGAAGAGTTTCTTTTTTTATGGTATGTAGAGCACGCCGTGTTCTTATGGTGTATAGAGTCTGTGCGCCACACTTTTTACTCCATAAAGACTGAAGTTCTACTCAGAATAACAGCGTAACTTTATAAGTTGGTAACTGAATCACTCTTCGTACGTGTTTTAAAGCTTGCCTCTACCGGATGTATACATACACTATATTGACAAAAGTCACCAGACACCTAGAAGAGAAACACAACATAGCATTTATTGATATACATTAGTACGATATCGGTCCACCTTTGGCCTATGCTTTCGACAAGGTTTTGGAACACAGCGATAGGTATGCGCTTCCATTCAGTACATAATGCTGCCTCTAACTGTTGCTTAGTAGTAGGCCTTAGTTCTAAAATCGTTATGCTGAGCTCTAATTCCTCCCATAGGTGCTCTATGGGATTAAGAGCAGGGCTCTGTGCTGGCCAGTCCACAAACGATACGGAATTATCGTTAAACCACGCCGTAACAGTTCTTGCTTTATGGCTCGGTGCATTATCCTGCTTGTACCAACAAGGCTTGGTTCCATAGTATTGCCACAGAGTTGGTAGGGCATAATTGTGTCCAGAATATCGAGGTAGACGTGCTGGTTAACAGGTGTATCCACGATAACCAATGGACAGGAACCGTACCACGAAAAACACTCCAACACGAGTACACTTCCAACTCCAAACTTGACCGTAGGAACAGTACACTGTGGTACATAGAGTTCCCCCAGCTGCCGTCATACCCACACACGGCCATCAGGCAGATGTATCGAGTATCAGCATTCATCAGTCCATAGGACCTGTTTCCATTGATCTACGGTCCACGATAAGCGTACTTTACATCATGCTAAACGACGAGTAGCATTCCGAGTAGAGATGAAAGGCTTATGAGCAGCCGCACGACAACAGTAACACATGGAATGAAGTTACCGGCGAATGGTACGTGTACATACCAAGGTACCAGCATTTTTACTCACCTGTACGCTGAGATATGGTAGAGTACTCCGACGTCCTGTTTCCCTAGGTATGCTGGTACGTTTTGCTGCTTCAGGCATGCCATGTGCCATGCACTTGTTCAGTACATGCCTATGGTATGTTTAGGCGCTTCTCGGTTTCTCTTATGGATAGACCACTAATATGATACCCAACAATCTTTCCTTTCTCAAAGTCAGTTCTCTCCCGCTGCGATATTTTCACTCAGCCTTACACTGCGATATGACCGCGGTCAGCTACAGACTTATTTTTATACCGTTTGCAGGTGTACCGCGCCACTTAACAATACATCGGATCCGTTATTTTGCTTTTGAAGGGGTATCCGGTGACTTTTGTCAATATAGTGTATTTTAGTTAAACTTACACATAGGCAGAGCACTGAATGGGAAATGAACTCTGCATGATGTGCATTTGAAAGTTCAGGTACTTTTGTGGCAGACCTGCATGCAGTTAGATGCAGTTTGATATTTGTTATACTTAAACTACATTTCCTTTAATGGCGAAAAATTAACACACAGCTTACGCCGAGCTTTTTTGCTCCAACGGTAGACTTCATCTGGGCTATATTGTATGAATTATAACGGCATTATGTGCTTACTATTTCTAAGAAGGCTTTGATATAATCCGGCCCAGATGAAGCCTCCCGATGGAGCTCGGAAGCTCTGTTTAAATTGTGTGTTAATTTTTGGCAATTAAAAAAATGCTGTAGTTTATAAATAGTACATATTTTTTGGTAATTTGTTATAATTTTATCATGTAGAAATAGCTAGAGGTAAGTTTAAATTTTTGCATATTTTCGTTGCAGGGCGTCATCAAGGATGGAAAAGGAAAACGAAATTCTTCAAAGTATTGTCCATCCACGAAATTATAACCCTGATATTCGACCATCCTATAACATATCAGGTTCGTCGGTTTTTTTTCATTGATAAAGATTGTGAATTTCCGTATATATTTTCTCTTCCTCAAAGAAATTTTCAGGACATACGATTATGATGACTTTTTCAAAATTAAAGATTAAGAAAAAACTGTGACGCATGCTTTCCACATTCCGAACAAGACACCATTAAAAACTACCAGAATTGATCTCCCATTTTTGTGGACCTGTCTCATATTTTGTGGATTTAATATATTTTCAATACAACCCAGTTTACAATTATTACCGTAACTGGAACGGAAAAAAGGAGACGTGTAGCCAAAGAGTTGATCTTAATAGTGAAAGAAAAATAAAATCATAATGATCGCTTTCCAACAACAACAAAAAAAACGAATTAAATTGGGAATGAATGATAAAACTTGGCAATTTTAATTTCATTTCTGACAACATAACATTTGCTATAGTTGATTCCATATTTTTTGCTTCAGCAAGTCCTTTGAAAACGTGTACGTTCTTATATTTTAATTATGTGCTTCTGTCAATCCCGTGAGCCCCATATCGCTGCAACAACTACCTCGATACGAAATATTCTTTCTGAGTTTGAAATGTTGAACAATGTTAATCATGATTTATACACGGCTGTCTCTTTTGTGATGCATAATATGCCACGAGATATACATGAAGTTGACCGCGCTAAAGTTATATTCTGCTTCATTGCCTCTAAAACTCCGATTGGGAAACTTTCTTCCGATGCAAGATGCCATATACCACTGAGATCACGAGTCAGATAACGAAGGGCTTTTCACGATAAGGGAAGTACATCAACTTTCAATTGCCCATTCAATAATTCATTTGCATGGCTCTGCATACCTTATACTATAAATATTTAAGTTCAATAATTGAGCCTATAACGAAGTAAATTTCTCCGTCATTTTTGTCCGCACCGGGCATCGAACCCGGGTCCCCTCATTCCGGAATAAGTCGCTCTCCCAACTGAGCTACGCGGACATATGCTGTTGCTGCTATCGCCTTTATCGCATGTGCGTCCAAGGCACGTCACATTTGTGTAGTAGTCTAAGCGCTGGCTTATAACCATTCGTCCGTGAGTGTTCGGGGTTCGAATCCTGGTTTGGCATGGATGTTGTGTTTGTCTTACGGTACTGGTTCCCTCCCTTCCCTAGAACCAATGACGCTAAATTGGGAACTGGTGATTGCTTATAACCCATTGAGTTGCTCACGGTGGTAGTTAAACCTTCATTCAAAAAATATATATAATACTGAATAAGTGTCGCTATTGTATTCTATCCCAGCATCACAAGTTTTGTCGTCATAAATTATATAATAATGTATAGCTCGCTCGAGTCTTGAATGAGGCATAGGCTGTGATTTGTTCTAGTGGCGTTGGAGCCATCTCTTCCGGGAACCAGAGGACCTAAATGAAAAAAAGGTTTGGCAATTACAGCCCTGAGAGTTGCTCTTGGATGTCCTTAAACCGAAACAAAAAAAGGAAAAAGAATACTAGTTTTTTCGGATCTCACCTGATATTAAACACTTCTTTCCCGGAGCGTACCCGATACTGAACAGTGCTTTCTCCGTATCTTACCTGATACTAAATACTACCTTTTCCAGATCTTTCTGATACTAAACACTGCCTTTTCCAGATCTTCCTGATAGTGAAGACACCTCTCCCCGGATCGTGACACTGAATACTATTTTATCCGGAACTCACCTAATACTGAACAGTACTTTCTCCGTATCTTACCTGACACACAACATTACCTTTCCCAGATCTTCCCGATACTGAAGACATGATATTAAACACTACATTCTTCGGAGCGTACCCGATACTGAAGACAGCTTTCTCCGGATTTTACCTGATACTAAACACTACTTTCTCCGTACCGTGCCTAATAAGGAATACTACTTTCTCCGCATCTTACCTGATACTAAACACTATCTTTCCCAGATCTTCCTGATATTGGAGACGTGATATTAAACACCACATTCTCCGGAGCGTACCTGATGCTAAACAATGTTTTTTCTGTATTTTACCTGATACTAGACACTACTTTTCCCAGATCTTCCTGATAATGAAGACAGCTTTCTTCGGATCTTAGCTGATGCTAAACAATACTTTCTCTGGAGCGTGCCTGATACTAAACACTGCATTCTCTGTATATTACGTAATACTAAATAATACCTTTCCCAGATCTTCCTGATACTGAAGGCAGCTTTCCCCGGATATTATCTAATATTAAATGCTTTCTCCGCAGCGTGCCTGATACTGGACACGGCTTTCTCCCTATCTTACCTGATACTGAATACCACCTTTCTCAGATCATCCTGATACTGAAGACAGCTTTCTCCGGATATTACCTGATACTGAACACTACTTTCTCCATATCTTATCTGGTACTAACCACTACATTTCCTAGATCTTCCTGTTACTGAAGACAGCTTTCTCCGGATATTATCGAATATTAAATACTACTTTCTCCGGAGCGTGCCTGATACTGGACACGGCTTTCTCCCTATCTTACTTGATACTAAATACCGCCCGTCTCAGATCATCCTGATACTGAAGACAGCTTTCTCCGGATATTACCTGATACTGAACACTACTTTCTCCATATCTTATCTGGTACTAACCACTACATTTCCTAGATCTTCCTGTTACTGAAGACAGCTTTCTCCGGATATTATCGAATATTAAATACTACTTTCTCCGGAGCGTGCCTGATACTGGACACGGCTTTCTCCCTATCTTACTTGATACTAAATACCGCCCGTCTCAGATCATCCTGATACTGAAGACAGCTTTCTCCGGATCTTACCTGATACTGACCACTACTTTCTCCGTATCTTATCTGATACTAAACACTACCTTTCCCAGATCTTCCCGATATTGAAGACGTGATATTAAACACCACATTCTCCGGAGCGTACCTGATACTGAACAAGGCTTTTTTCGTATTTTATCTGATACTAGACACTACTTTTCCCAGAGTATCCTGATACTGAAAACAGCTTTCTCCGGATCTTAGCTGATAAATACTACTTTCTCTGGAGCGTGCCTGATACTGAACACTGCGTTCTCCGTATCTTACTTAATACTAAATACTACCTTTCCAGATCTTCCTGTTACTGAAGACAGCTTTCTCCGGAACTTATCTGGTACTCAACCGCATTTCCTCCGGAACTTACCTAATGCTGAACACTACTTTATGTCGATCTTACCTGGTACTAAATACTACTTTCTCCGGATCTTACTTGTTTCTCCTCTATTATTGTAAAATGATATGAAATGGTGGGTACATTCTGTATAAACTGCGAGAACGTGGTTTTCATTGTAATTATATAGCCGATATTTCATTATTTCCGCTCAATACAAATTTGAGCACCCTAAAATCGTGCTGTATTGGTAATCATTGGAGGAACCGACACACACAGCGAGCGAAATAATTAGGGCCCACAAGCCATTTATTCAGGAACAACAAAAAATATCCTTACAATATAAAGAAAACAGATGACATTGAACAAATTGTACTCTAAATTACGAAGATGGACGATAAACAGTTCTTCTGCTCAAAAACATATTCATATTTGTACAAGCTTTGTACACGTTCAGGTTATTAAAAAAGTGCGAAATAATTATGTCCCTCTGGGTTTTTAATTCATGTGTGTTACTTTTATAAGCTGGAGATTTTTAATATTCTGTCCAGCCACATTTAACATTGTTGCAAGCTTCCATTCGACGAAGTAACCTGTAGTCCTCAATATACTTCATATCGATCTAATTCCGTGATTCAAGAATATCTGCTTTCAAACTGTCATTATTCATGCAATGATGACCATTTCATACACCTTCTGTGCCAACATATACCACACATTTTCTATTATATTTGGAATAGGTGATTCTGCCGGCCGAGGTTCAAGTAATTTCGTTTTGTTCCACTTAAACCAAATCTGAGACGCTTTCGACACATGAATCTTGCAGTTGTCCTGCTGAAATAAGAAATTACTACCGGCCATTTTAAGTCCATTTCAAGGAAACTATTTACTTAGCATTTGTTGGTAAACACGACTGTTCATTTTCCATCAACGAATGCAATATCGCTTTTTTCAGCACATTGCATCCCATATCAGCTCCCTGATGTCTAGTGAAAAACTGTAGCGGTTCTTTTTTGCCATCCTTCCAGTAACTGTGCGTACTATCCGGGCGCATTCCAGATTAAATTTTTTCTCGTCGTAGAAAATAACTTTTTGTCACTCAGAGCTCCAACTCATACTGCAGCGAGCGAATTCTTTTTGATTGGCTTTGTGGACTGAAGACACCATTGGTTTCTCCTGGAGTTTTCTCGAACCAAGTTCTGATTTATACAGAAATGTTGCGTTCGTCTAACAGTAACTGGCAAATATAATTCGTCGCGCTGCTGTCGAGATGTTACAATTTTGTTTGATGTGTTGCGCCTCAGAAGATTAAGTTCCCGATTCGTAACTTTAGATGGTTTGGCGGTGCTCTTCTTTTTACCGTGCCCAGCTGGATCTTTCAGGTAATTTCGGGCGACGTTTCAGCTCCTATTGATAGGTCGGGAAATATCTGTAACATTCATATCAGTTTGTGCTCTTAAGACATTGATTTTCCCTTGTTCTATGTCAGACAGTCGAGAGCTGGACGGCATGCTTATTTTTAAGCCTAATACTTTCAACAAGATATTTCGTTAATTTTGTCTTCGGACTGTTGGTGCAAATCACTCACACCAGTTTGTCCCAAATAACATCTGTATCGCTAAACATTCAACTGAGCAGAGTCATAATTGCTTCGCTTTTTAAAGACTGAGTTCACTGATCAGCTTTCGCCAAGCACGCGCAGAATACCTTTATGGACACCAATGAGTGCGTTTCGAATTCGCATATGACAGAGGGTTATATAACCCAAGAAGTGTCACTCACGTTTATTTATATCACTCAAAAATATGAAGGGTCACAATTATTTCTTCTACTTTAATTGTTTATTAGAAACTTGAATTCGTACCATAAAATGGTTTACATTTATCAACACACACTTGTTTTCAAATTTACGAACATTCGATCCAGTATGTCGACATCTATTAGCACGTGAGACAGTTTCACTTTGGTCTGAATGCGTATTTCCCTGGCAACCATTTTCTTGTGAATTTACCAGCCGCCAGCCACCAAAGGGTTCTTGGTTCTGTCCAAATAATTTCAGTACTAGACATTTTATCAGGTTGTATTGAACTTACACGTTTCACTTGCTTTTAAACTACGCGTCTTTTTGTAGGCTTAAATTCCCTTTTAACTGATCGAAATTCAGAACATGCCCACGCACATTATATGCGTGTCGTATTAATTTTGATCATGTTAAATCTGCCTCGACATCGAAGTTAACTTCTTTAATTTTCAGAAAATTAAATATCTTAATTCATAAACTTGTGTCATGTTAAATCTCTTTTTTCTTTTGGCGCTGATGCAGGTCCAGTGCAAGTACACCTCAACATGTATATTCGGAGAATTGAAGCCATAGATGACATAAATATGGTAAGTGCCTAAAATTTAGTTCTTTGTTAGTTTAATGATGCATACGAAACCCTTTAATTTATCCGACAGATAAAATCCGAAAGCCTAGAAAAAGAAATAAATTTCTTCCATCTAAGATGTGGTCCAAAGCATGCGTGGCCATGTAAAACCATTTGAGTTGCTTCAATAAGTTGAAGCACGCGATTCAAATGAGTAGCTACATGGGTAGCTACAGGTACCACTGTTTCCATCAAACACATGTTGAACACTGGAATTGATACCATATAATGTCTTTGACGTCCGCCAAAAGATTTGCGGATATGGATCAAAATTTATTTATTATTCTCGTTTACCATTTTCTTAGTTTACATGCACATAAAATGCTATGTTACTGAAAAACGGTACTACAGATATAAAATTATAATGAAGAACAGTAGGCGACATTATTTGTGATAAAAATTACTGAAATTGCAATTATTCTTATGCATAGTTACGTGATGTTTTGAAAGTTTGACAGCGGTAATTAATTTATCGCAAAGTTTGCACATACATATAAATTGGGAATACTATATGTGCCTATCTGTGTAATGGGAGGACCGGAAAGTAATGTCGTTTCTTGGGAGGGGCTAAGCTTGGGGAGCAGTTATGAAGTGTTTATGTACGTTCAACGTAAATTAAGTGTATGTACAAGTGAATGAACTATTCGCCTTTAACTTATGTAGGTTTTTTTGTCTCCCAGATTTACAGAACAAAATGAGTGACATAAAACCCGAGGAGAGCCGTGTTCGTCATTGTATGCTGTGTGAATTTTACAAGGGGAACAGTGCAACCGTGGCCACCAATAACATTTGCGCTGTTTATCCGAATGCATTAAATGTCCGCAAGTGCCAGCGTTGGTTCGCCCAATTCCGGTTGGGGAATTTTGACCTTTCTGATGCCCCTCGTGCAGGAAGGCCCATGTAGATGGACAATGACCTGTTGCGTGAAGTAGTTGAAACATATCCGCGTCAAACCATTGATGAATTATCCCAACATCTTAATGCATCATGGTCTACTGTTCAAGAGAACTTGCAACAGATAGGGAAGGTCTATAGACAAGGAGTTTGGGTCCCACACCAACTTTCACCTGACAACAAAGCCCAGTGTTCCACCATCTGCAACTCTTTGCTCAGCTAACAGGAAAGGGATCCATTTCTTCATCGAATTTTCACTGGAGTAGAAAAGTGGGTTCTTTACGTGAACATGAAATTCAAAAACCAGTGGCTTACTCCAGGTTAGACACCAGTCCCTAAACCCAAACCAGGCCTACAACCTAAAAGATTTTGCTCTGTGTTTTGTGGACTACCGCTGGCATAGCTCACTTTGAGCTCTTGAAACCCAGACAGACAGTAACGTCAGACCTCTATTGTCAACAACTAGATCGTTTGAAGTAAGCTCTTACTGTAAAACATCCAGCAGTGGTCAGCAGAAAAGGTGTCACCTTCCAGCATGACAACGCGAGACTTCACACGGCGAGACGGACCCAGCAGACGACCAGAGATTTTGGCTGGGAAGTTCTACCCCATCCCTATTATTTTTCTGACACTGCACCATCTGATTACCATTTGTTCAGATCTCTGCAGGACGTTCTCAATGGGAAAAGATTCCACAATACTGATGATGTCAAAACGGGACTCTCAGACTTCTTTGCATCATAGCCAACGTCTTTTTATAAAGACGGCACTGAAAGTTTGGTTTCACGATGGGCAAGTGTGATCGATAACGATGGCGGTTATATAACTGATTAAGACATAAATTTCTTCTGTTACTAACAGTGTTTCACTTCTTTTCCACAAACAGCATTATTTTCCTGTCCCCCCAATATATGAATATACCTGGTCCAGTGAAAAAGTTGTGATCACCTGTTCGTATAAGGCATGACCTCCTCGTGCCGCCAATACAGCAGATATACGGCGTAGCATTGATTCAGTGAGGCCCTGAACGTTCCTTTATGGATGTTACACCATACAGACACCAGAGTTTCTCGCAGATCATAATGAGCCATTAGTGAGGGATCCATAAGTTGAACGTGTTGCTCAAGATAGTCCCACAGATGTTCAATGGGAATGAAGTTCCGGCGAGTACGGTCGGCAGGATAGTAAGCTAATGTCACTGGAATGCTCCTCAAACCGTTATCGCACACGCATAGCAGCATGGTAAGAGGCACTTTCTTGCTGAAAGCACTCGTGCGAGTGTGATAGACAGTCATCCTGAATAAGAGCACCTGATCCGTCGCAATAAATAGCTAGGCTGATACATTCATCGTGCGACAGAGGGAGTTGATTTCTCCCAATGATTCACTGAAAACGTACCCCACGCTAGTGCACTGTCGCCTTGGTTATGTTTTTTTCTTTTCGAGCATAATGTCGGGATTGTTTCAGTAAGCATTGCTTTTCCGTGCTCTTCATCTACCATCCACATGATAAAGCAGAAAGCGTGGTGCTCCTGAAAAGGCGACCGTCTTCCACAGTGAAAATCCTCTAAATACGTGGTCTGTGAATAAACAAATACATCTCTATTTCTAGAACAATAGAGAAAATCATCTAAATACATGACGTCAGTGAATAAACACAGTCTGCGCTTATAAAGACAATTTTTAGGTTACTATATGTTGATATCTCTTTCGACGTTTATCGGCATATAGTAACCGAAAACGTGTAAAAAAATTGAAATGCGAACGTGGAAAAAGATGTATTTGTTTATTCTTACACTGTTTTATGATCCAATGCCTCCTCTCAGATGTAGACTCACGCCGTGATTGTCGATGTCTGGCCGTCAGCATAAACGCCTTGAGTGGTCGGCGGCTTCGGAGATGCATGTAGAGCAGTTCGTTGCTATGAGGTCTGCGATACGTTCTTCGATGTGCCTGTATTAAATGTTGTGGCCAGTTGTTCCACTGTGGCCCGTCTGTTGGATCGTACTTGTCAGGATAGTCATCGCTCCCTACGGTCGTCAATGTTCTGTGGGCGTCTACTACTACCCCGTTTAATGCAGGTCTTTCCGGTTAATGTCCATTCCTGGAATACTTTAACAGCTGCATCACGTGAACCAACAATCATTCCTCTTTCAAACTCTGTTTGCTAGGTAAAGTAATTTTTCCATTTTCTAACGAAGTTGCATATAGTCCGCCGCGAGATCATGTCATAGAATCTCCTTGACAAAGTCAAACCCGCTGTCTCGCAGTGCATCCTGTCCCCAGTAAGGTGCTGAAATGACCGCCAATAGTGATATAACTTTACCACCGATGTTAGAATAAATGTCATCACACACTCACAAACTCCCTTGGCCAGCATGGTGTGACGTATGTTCTAGATTAACTTTCCTTTTGTAGTTTCTTTTCCTATGTAAATCTTGAGTTTATTCTCAGTTATTCTTCACGCTTAAGGAAATATCTTTTCCCTCAAACGAATATGTTTGGCAACACAATTGAGGTTGAATGCACGTGACGTATGCCTGATCTTGATAAGAGCAAGAGATAAAAACGACGACTGATCGATTACTTAAGAGCGTTGTAAGAGAGCGATTATTACGAGCGTTGGATTGTAAACTGATTATTGAAAGGAGTGTTGTGATCATGTGTGGTGTGTGGAGTACATTGTGATGTTATCGTTCAGTTATGGAAGTGCTATACTACAGCCTGAATAAAGCTTTTCTGTAAGTTGACTTCTGTTGTTTCGTCTGGCCGTTAAGGTTTTCTTTCATTTAGGAACTATTTCTTAGTATAATGATATGTTAAAACAACGTAGAAGTACAGAAGACTTTTAAGCTACAGTGGTGAAATATGACCAACTATTCTCACCCTCCAGAAAAAGTGATTCCTCAAATTAAAACTTGTCCCAAGTGATAGACATCATGATCAGAGGGTTCAAGAGTGGAAGACCTCGTGATCAAAAGGAAATCCCTGAAATGGAAATGGGCTGGACATATTTCAAGAAGAACAGACTACCGACGGACCAACTGAAATTTTAGACTGGACAGGAAAATACCCCGAAGAAGAGTACCTTGGAGATGGGTGGATAAAATTTTAAAGGAAGCGCAGTGAGAAACTTGGGTAGACCTTCATCCAGTGGATTGGTAATGATTGACAATTATGATGGGTGGTACATACGAATACATACATTGTATACGTATATAATAACAACCTAATTTGAGATGAAAGTGAAGAAATAAAGAAAATCAGAAAGGAAAATACGAAGGAGGAAAAGCCGAAAATTTTAAAGAGAGGAAAAAGGAAAAGAGAAAAGAACAACGAAAGCATAAAATCGAGGATACATTTTACATGGCGTCTTCAAGCGCAAGGCATGCAGATTTTTCCTACATTTTTCACCACAACTTAGAAAAAGAGTTTCAGGCTTTGCCTAACTCTTGTCTAATCAATATTTAAAAGAGTATAGTTCAGGCAGGTGTCTGAAACTCAAAAGAGTTTCACGCTTCTGCCTGAACTCTTTGACGAAACAATATTTAAAGTTGTATCTGCAAAGAATATAAAACTGGAATTAAATACAGATCTGCATAAGGGGCTGGAGGAAAAGGGAAAAGTGAAAAACAATTTTGAATGAGTCTTTTATTTCACTTAATACATAATAAAGTTTTGGACCGCCCTTTTCCTTCAAAACAGCTTTGATGGGATATGCATTGATTTGACCGATATTTTAAACCAAGAGCTTGTCATGGCTTCCGTCAATTGCAGAACTGATCGCTGGAGAAAACTCACTGTTACAAAAGGCTCTCTCAATATCATCCCGCGACCGAGGTAGGGGGCATTTCAACACTTTGAAGCCACTGTGGTGTGTAATAAAGCACCGTGTGAAAGTCTGATTCTTGTCGTGTTTTCTGCAAGTATGGTGTTTTAGTCATAAAACACCATGCATGTGGATGGGTGTCCCTAGTCCAAAATAACGTTAAAGTGCGTTTGGAATCCAACTGTTTTTCCGTAGGTATTAAAGAACCGACAGTCTGGTATGAAATTAGACTCCAGACTATTGCATCGTCTCCACCAGGTTGCATATTTAACTTAAGGTAGATGATATCCATCGAGTTGTGATTTTAATGTACCAACCTGATTCTTCCATCGACGTTTATAAACGTGATTCATCGGACCAGTCGACATTTTTCCAATCATCAAAAATCTAGTTTTTCTGACCCATGCACGCTCCTCTTAAATTTATCGGCTTTCAGAGGAAATGAGTGGTACCGAAAGCAATGTCTTATGTTATGTGTTGCGCAATGTCTGGGGTGAGATTTTCCTTTCCATACCTCTGGTTTACAGCACGGCTACTGGACGCAATGGAGATGGTCTGTTACTTAGTACAAACCCCTCCAACCGCAGTTGCGTTCGAACAACTGCGTTCCCTCTCGCAGATAGACTTCTGACTGCTTGTTGTTTCGTCATGTGTGCAATACGCATTGTACACCCTCGATAAAGTTCTTCTTGCAGAGCAGACGATATTAGCCTTTTACGAGACGCTTGCTACTTCCCACCTAGCGTCCACAATCATGCCTCTTACAAACTTGCTTAAATCACGAGTATTTCACACATTTCCGATATCTACGCTTTGTACACGTCTGAAACATTTTCGGTGAGCTGTTTATTAGACAATTTCTGCGTCATAATTGCGTACGTAAATGAAGATGCTACGTGTGTGCTTGCCATTGAACGATCCTAATGATTTAGCTACTTCAGGTTATGTGCATACATGTGATGTAGTTCCTACAATTTGACATATAGTTGTATGTATGCATACATTTTTGTGTTTGTGTATATATAAATAGAAAATACACACACTTCCTCTTGATTAGCGGATGACATCCCACGGGCCGAGGCGACGTTTGTAACCGTTTCTTATGAACCTGGTGTCCTCACAGCCAGATATGTCTGCTGCGCAATAAAAGTCTCAGCACACACACACATATGCATTTCATTTAAAAAACGTTGTAATTTAAAATATTTAAAGTGCACTAACAGCTGTTGTACATAAAATCATGTTTGCATCCTATCCAAACGTTTCATACGTTTCGAGATACATTCTAGATTATTTTTCGATAAACCTGGATAAATAGACCTGCTCCACCATGGTGTCCGCTCTGCAGGGATTAACGGGCCTCTTTTAAGAATTGCGGTTATTGAAGGCGTTGCGGTTGAGAGATACATTCTAGATTATTTTTCGATAAACCTGGATAAATATACTTGCTCCACCATGGTATCCGCTCTGCAGGGATTAAGGGGCCTCTTTTAAGAATTGCGGTTATTGAAGGCGTTGCGGTTGAGAGATACATTCTAGATTATTTTTCGATAAACCTGGATAAATAGATCTGCTCCACCATGGTATCCGCTCTGCAGGGATTAAGGGGCCTCTTTTAAGAATTGCCGTTATTGAAGGCGTTGCGGTTGAGAGATACATTCTAGATTATTTTTCGATAAACCTGGATAAATAGACCTGCTCCACCATGGTGTCCGCTCTGCAGGGATTAACGGGCCTCTTTTAAGAATTGCGGTTATTGAAGGCGTTGCGGTTGAGAGATGCATTCTAGATTATTTTTCGATAAACCTGGATAAATAGACCTGCTCCACCATGGTGTCCGCTCTGCAGGGATTAACGGGCCTCTTTTAAGAATTGCGGTTATTGAAGGCGTTGCGGTTGAGAGATACATTCTAGATTATTTTTCGATAAACCTGGATAAATATACTTGCTCCACCATGGTATCCGCTCTGCAGGGATTAAGGGGCCTCTTTTAAGAATTGCGGTTATTGAAGGCGTTGCGGTTGAGAGATACATTCTAGATTATTTTTCGATAAACCTGGATAAATAGATCTGCTCCACCATGGTATCCGCTCTGCAGGGATTAAGGGGCCTCTTTTAAGAATTGCCGTTATTGAAGGCGTTGCGGTTGAGAGATACATTCTAGATTATTTTTCGATAAACCTGGATAAATAGACCTGCTCCACCATGGTGTCCGCTCTGCAGGGATTAACGAGCCTCTTTTAAGAATTGCGGTTATTGAAGGCGTTGCGGTTGAGAGATGCATTCTAGATTATTTTTCGATAAACCTGGATAAATAGACCTGCTCCACCATGGTGTTCGCTCTGCAGGGATTAATGGGCCTCTTTTAAGAATTGCTGTTAGTGAAGGCGTTGTGGTTGAGCAGTCCTTCCAGGATCCACCCGGTGTTTCGCATTGCACAAAGATCGGCCGTGGGACCGGCTAGCACTTGCTGCCCCCACGGGTCTGCCACCGCCCGCTCCAGCTCACGACTACGGTGACATTCTTTTATCAATGTGCTGTCCTGAAAATAAAATGCTTGATTAATGAATAGAATTTGTGAAATATAATTTAAGCGTATTTTTACCTGATTTTTTAGGATTACTCTGTTCAAGTGACTTTTCGACAGTCCTGGAATGATTCAAGATGTTCTTATCCGATACAATCCGGAGTAAAATACTTAAGCTTGACGTCTGTAGAGAGAATCTGGACACCTGATCCATTTTTTTCCAACGAACTGACAGGACAGTTTCACAATATAATGAAACCAAATGTTCTTGTAAGAATTTATCCTGACGGAAAACTTCTATACAGCTCCAGGTAATATTCTAGCTTTTTTAATAATATTTACAATTCTATATTTTAGATTTACTTCTTTTCGGAACTCGATGTGCGATGAAGAAGTGTTTTATTTACCCATTGTATACTGGACCCTTTTTTAACATGAGGTTTGGCAGTGATCTGTTCAGTTGGTCCTACACAAAGAATTATTAGTAACTTATCAATGACGACCAATTGCTTTTCGCAGCTGTAAATGAGAAGCTCAGATTACTTTCTTCCAACGATGCAAGATATCTCACATCTTGCCCAACTTTACTATTTTGAAATGCAACCTAAGACTATCTCTGAGCAAAAGGGATTTGCAATGCTTCATTTGCACTTCTCAGGGTTGTTATTAAAAACGTTCCAATGTATAATAAGAAAGCTTATGACGAAGTAAATTTCTCCGTCATTGTTTGTCCACGCCGGGCATCGAACTCGGGGTCCCCTCACTTCGGAATAAGTCGCTCTACCAACTGAGCTACGCGACTGTATGCCTCGTTGGTCTTTATCACCGTATGCCTCGTTGGTCTTTATCTCGTATGCCTCGTTGGCCTTTATCTCATGTGCGTCCTACTTGGCAGGGCGCACATGAGATAAAGGCAGATAGATGAGGGTTCGGTTTCCGCAGATAGATGAGGGTTCGGTTTCCGCAGATAGATGAGGGTTCGGTTCCACATAAGATAAAGGCAGATAGATGAGGGTTCGGTTTCCGCTTCAGGGCGATGAAAATTTCAAATTTTCTGAGAGATGTTACATGGATTGCCAATAAGCGGTACGAGCAAATTCAGAATTTATATTATGTGTGCTTTAAATATTCTATCGATTTCGCATGTATTATGTGGAATATTTCTTCCTTCATTGATTTAGCAAAGAGAATTATACCGTCTTTTCCAAACACAGTTCACTTTTACAAATGTTCGTAAAGAACTCGCTTGGGACGACGGTATTCCTCTGCTTTTTATTCAGTGTGGTTTAATGTGAGTCACTGTACTTAAAGTTAAAATGTACTTTAATTCCTTTAATTTGTTTTAAAAATTTCTATGACAGTAAACGACCTAAGTAAAATGTACCTTTGTTTGTTTAGGTTATCTTTGAAACTTTCATGCCCAATGGATTTGAAAAATTATCCAATGGACAGACAAACGTGTAGCATGGTAATAGCCAGCTGTAAGTATGAATATATATATAATATTTTACAATAATTTGGAAGCTGTAAATATGGCTGAAATATGGCAGAAAATCGAGTAGATTTTTACACCTCGACATTTTTTAATTATTTTGTAACTGTAACTGTTGAGATTTCATAAATTTTTCCACTATTCAAATCCAACGGTACGAGATTTCTGAAGTGAATAGCAGATATCGGACAATTCCGGGAAGTGCTGTGGCAAAAATATTTTATCCTACTTAGGATTCATTTAATCTATTTGTATCTTTCCCATAGTTATTAGGCTTATTTTGATGCAACAATGCTGGTGTTCAACATTAACGTGGCTAACCCTAACTCAAGAATAACGCAAAATCCGTACAACAGAGTTTAATGATAGTTGGCAAAGACATACATATATATATTTAAGATGGAGGGCTTGTTCTACCTATTTAAAAAGAAGAGAATTAGACACACACCTAGGATGTATGGGATCCTGCGAAACGAATTCCTGCGTATCCCTTGTTTACACCGATCAGCCACTACATCATGACCACCTACATAATAAGCTGTAGGACCCACTTTATCCCGCAAAACAGCGGCCACTCGGCAAGGCATCGATTTGATGAGGTAGCTATATAGGTGTCCTGAGGTTCTGGTACCATAATCTCTACAGCCGGTCCTTCAGCTCCCATACATATCTGGGTGGTGATGATTTAGCGCGAACCCGCTTTTTCAAGTCGAACCACAAATGTTCGATTGGGTTCATGTCAGGTGAATTTGGAGGCATTAAGAGAAAGTCACCAGTATGTTTCTCGAACCATTCCTTGACGATTTTGGAAGTGTGGCAGGGCGCATTATCCTTTTGCTAATGTCCATCACCAGCAGGGAACACAGTTGTCATGAACACGTAGTCCGCAACGATGTTCAGATACCTGACAGCTGTGAGATATTGGGCTATTGGGATAATGGAGCCTAAAGTGTCTCAAGAAAACATCGCCCAAAGCATAACATCGCAGCTGCTGTCCTGTTTCCGCCCGAAAGTGCATCCAGGTGCCATAACCCCGTTTGTATGCGGCGTATCCGCGCTCGGCCGTCTATGTGATGCACCAGAAATCTTGATTCGTCAGACCAGGCCACTTCCTTTCCAATCATTGTCGGTCCAATCTCGATGATCTTGGTTCCGTTTCATGCGTTGTTAGGGATGACTTTTACTGAGCATGGAAACCCGGTGTGTCTTCGGCTACGCAGGCCCATGCGCAAAAGACTGCGATGAACTGCGTGCTGTGTTACATTGCCCTGATCACCATTCTTGTAGCTGCGGGTGATTTGTCGCACTGTTGCCCTGCGGTGGCTGTGAACAATGTGCGACAATCTTCGACCCCCTTTAGCGTCAATGAGCTTCAGACGACACCCGGCTGAATGGCGGTTCGTCGTTTGGCCATCTGTGCACCACTTTTGATACGTACTCACTACAGCGGCATGTGAACAACCCACAAGCCGCGCCGTATCTGAGATCGTAGTTCCGAAGCTCCGTGCTATCACAATTTGTCTTTTATCAAACTCCGGTAAATCGGGATCTTTTCCTATTCTAACTCCGAACACTCTACTAACCGAAAGCCGGGCCTCGGGTTGTATATATACTGCTCTGTGAACTTCACGTGTGCCACCGTTCGGTCTCCAGGCGCACGCATTTCTCTACTATCGAATAGGAACAATCGGCCTATTCATACGAAAACGGAGACCATGAAGCAAAGTTTAAATTACATTGGCCCACACTACTGGAACTCATTAGTTACGGAACTAACTTCTTGAAATAATTTTAACCTTTTCTAAAAAAACCTAAAAAAACTTTAGAATGAATTGCAGCTCCTCAAATTAATGATTACTGTGGATGGGAACTATGATTAATATTACGACTTGTATATCGTGATGTAAATTGCTTTTTCAATGGTATTATCTGTAATGTTTATTATCTGTTCTTATATCATTACTTTTTTTTGTTACTATGATACTCTTGTTTGTAATTACAACTACTGATCTCAGTACAAAACTAGCCTAGGAAGCATGGGACCCTGTCAGAATTGGCTGGCCATTTCCCTGCATCCTTGCTGTGCATTGTTTCAACTGATGTATTGAATTGAATTGAAATTGAATAGGTTGGTTTGGTCATAATGGAATAACTCATTGGTGTATATAAACAATTTTATTAAACAAAATTTCGAAAATTCATGAGTCCATGTGAGGTTTACTAACATATCAATGTGATGGGTAGAGAAGAGGTTCTTACGTATTTGTTTGTTGTCCAATCAGTGCTCTCTTCAACTCCTTAGGCTTTCAGAATTGAATACCAAGATTGTGATCTCTTTCAGTGCTGACCAGTATATATCGAGAGATTTGTATAATAGCCATGACCACAGGCATCTTCAATAGCGCTCAATAATGATACACACTGAGTTAGCTTTACATATTCGGAACGATAACGTAAGCTTTACTGAGTTAGCTTTACGTATTCGGAACGATAACAGTAGCTTTATTGAGTTAGCTTTACGGAGTTAGCTTTACATATTCGGAACGATAACGGTAGCTTTATTGAGTTAGCTTTACATATTCGGAACGATAACGGTAGCTTTATTGAGTTAGCTTTACATATTCGGAACGATAATATGTAAACCCTCGTTTTTCATATTCAGAACGATAACGAAGAACCACGTGATATCAACGTCAAGTTCAGCTACTGTATATTGCTCACACCTGTCCTCTCGACGTAATTAGTGAACGTTTGCCAGTAATAAGGAAACGTGGCCAGATAGTTTTGGCCAGCAGTATTGGCATAGCGTTTCGGAAACAGCCTCTCTTTTTTGGCTGCTCCCGTACTACTTACTGTTCGAAGGGTGTACCAGGACTGGATTAATCATGTATAGATATTCAGCAGGAAGGCTCACATTGATCAACCACGGTCGGCTGATCCTAGAGGTGAGTGTTGGGTGTCACGATTGGTATCTCGACAACGACGTGCAACAGTCACCCAGCTCACCCACCAATGCAACAGCGGTGCAGTTCGACCTATTTCTCATACACCAGGCTCCGTACATTGCTTCGGCTGAGATTCCGCATCCGGAGACCAACGAGGATACTCATGGTGACGCCCAACCATCGCAACCAACGTCTTGCATAAGCCAGTGAACTCAGCAATAGACCTCCGACAAGCGGAAGAAGGTTTTCTGGAGTGATGACTCCTGTTACCTGCTGCACCATGCTAAGTGCAGGGTTCATATAGGACGTAAACAACATGAAACCCTACGACCTGTTTCCACAACAGGGGGTAGGGTGGTGTTCTGGGCTGGATAGCTTTTTCCTGGATAGCTCGAGGTCCGTTGGGTTTCATCCCACAACGACTAAATAGTAGAAGCTACACTGAGCAAATATGTTTGTTTGAAAAAACAAAATAGTTTTGTTCGGCTGTTTTGTCGATTTATTTTATTGCTTTAGCCAAACTCCATCGGAATTGTTTTGTTGGCAACACAAAATTATTTCGTTGGCTATATTTTGGTAATTCAACTATATCGAGATGGCATCGACCTTATGCCAAAGTGCACGTGATTAGTTGCTATTCCATACGGGCCATACTAGACTACCACTGACCAGAAGAACCTCGTTTTGCGCTTAAGATTTCGTTTTGAATTATGTCTGACTGCGAATTTTTATTTGCGATCGGTTCCTGATCGCAAATAAAAATTTGCACATGAGGTAATGATAAGAGGTGTAAATTATGTATAGAACTTGATTTCATGCATAGGCTATATATATATATATATATATATATATATATCTACACACAGGGTGTTTGGAAATTCGTGCGACAACCAAAGATTGCATGGTAATAGTACCCTGGAAAATATAGAACGTTAAGAAAAAATATTACGATTTTTTTTTTGTCTAACTAAAAATGTTAATAATTTGTTTCATCAAGAACCTAAGGAAAACATTTAAAAAGAAATCGGATTTAGAAACATGTTACACACGCACCAAAATAGCGTCAATACATCGTTATGCCAAGTATAAATCGTCCGTGAACATTCCAGAAGGTAATAAATCTACCTTCAAATGCTGAATTCGCAGATAAGAATTTACTCGTAAGAACAAGTATAGCCGAGTACCTAAACTGAAGGTTTAAGTTTCGAATCCGCATGGTACAAAGGTTTTCGCTGGCTCTGAAAAAATTTCCTCGTGACGTAACACCGTCCAAATTCATTTAAACACTACTAGAAAATAAATACAGCGGGAAAAGAAAGATGGCTGGAAGAAAATGGCGTACACCCAGGGTCGAAGGGAACCGCCTAAAATTACTGCACCAGCAAAGTGTTGCCATCGGAAAAAAGTTTAGAGACAAAGTGGCCCAGCTACATACCTTTAAATTTTGTTGGAGCAAGAAATTACTCTGTCACGATAACAATATGTTTGGTTGCAGCAACAAAAACTTTTATCACGATAACAATACATATTGTTAGATCAAACAAATGCCTAAAAATCGACCAAGTCATTTTGTTAAATGAACAAAACGTTTTGTCATAATAACAATAAATTTTGTAGAATCAACAATAATTTTCAGCAAAATACTTTTGTAAATTCAACAAACATTTTTGTTGACTGCATATCGACAAAATGTTTGGTTGATTCAACATTTCTTTTTGCTCAATTAACAAACGTTTTTATCAGTGTAGAGGGTCCTGAACACTTGTGGCGTCAACTATCTACCATCTCAGTCTATACCTGCAAAACATTTACCAAGAGCACAGTACCATCTTTCAGCAGGACATTCCACCTTGTAATCCTACTTGTTTAACTCTGAGTGGTTGGAGAAACATGAAATCCAATTCGCGACATTTTCTTGTCTCGCAAACTATCCTGACTCAATTGATCGTTTGTAAGTAACTCAATTAATCATTTGTGGTACATACTGAAACGGAGTGTGAAACCTGCTGAACCTCCTCCACAGAATGAGCGTGAACTTACGGAGTTGCTGCAGTGAACATGTGTACGTTGTGCATGGAAGACCTTTGATCCTTTTTAGAATCTGTTTCTAGGCATCTGCGTTCCGTGACTGCACAGTAATTTGGATCAATGCGTTACTAACACAAAGCTTACTCAGTGTAAATGTCGAAAAGGAGAGCTTTTCATCTGTTTTGAGAATCACAACGGAAAACTTGTTGATACGTACCTTCGGTAGCAAACCTCATTGCTATGTATTGAGTTGAACGCAATGATATGAAATATGCGGGAGGTCAGAATGAAATAAGGAATACAAAAACAGACCCCTTGCTTTATATGCAAGATTGGCTATGTTTGGGCATGCTATGCATTGATCAGCTGATATAAGATACAAAATGACATACAAAATTCATTAATTATCACGTTTTTAACATTATCTTTATTGTGCAAGTCATTATTTACCCAACACAAGCCTGCGAAATTGAGGGTCATAATTTTTTTATTTATGGTGGTTTCATAAGAATATGTTGCGATGAATGGAAAAATGACTTCAGATTTGCTCCATGACGTAGAAAGAGAGAGAGAGAGAGAGATACGAAATCGGCCGTTTCGAATTTAGAGCCAGTGCCGTAACACACACACGCATCTACGACTCACCGGGATTCCACCTTGGACCTATCTCAGGAGACTGGTCATATACCAACGGTTAGAGCGCAGTTCCACCAAGGCGGTCAGTAAGTGTTCAGGAGCATGCTCATGAATTTACACCGAAACAGCACATTATTAGGAATACCTACTTAATAAAGTTTTGGCCTTCAAAACTTTCTCGATTCCATGTAGCAATGATGCTACGAAATGTTCGTATGCTGCAAGTATGTTCAGCCAAGAGGTTAAGATAGGTTCCTTCAATTGCTGAGGGTTCGCTGAAAGGCGATCTTTGTTATGGATGGCTCTCTCAATCTAACCCCACACGTGTTCATTTCAGCTAACGTCTGGGAAATGTGAGAGCCATTTTAGCACTTTGAGTTCACTGTCGTGTTCGTAAGATAACTATATCACGATCACAGCATTGGGGTATGGAGCATTATCCAAAAGGAAGTGGTACCCTCCATCAGGAAACACTAAGCTCATGCACATGTGGCATACAAATGCTGCTCCAGGTATATTAAGAAACCCAGTACCCACTCTAAAAATAGTCCCCATATACGTAGTGCCGTAACACAAACACATGTATGACTCACTGGCTTGTATAGTTAAGACTAGGTAGCTGTTTGTGTAGTTAAGGCTAGTTTAACTATACAAGCCGCATCCACTAGCTTGTGTGGTTAAGGCTAGGTACCTGGGGTCAGTCGATTTGTATTGTTGACGCGATATTTCGGCATGTCTGTCAGTGTGTATTAAATTAAAATGTGATTCACTGGATCAGGCCATCTTTTCCCAGACCTTAAGTCAAGTGTCCAGTTCTTCGGGATCCCGTGCCTACTTTTGAAAAATTTGTAGGTTTCTAGCAGTGATGATTTGCACAGAAAGGGGACGTCTGCTATGTACCCTGAAATTCTGCTCTCGAAACTACTGCTGATACTACTGCGCGGTTAGTTGGCACAATGGAGTTCGTCTGTTGCTTAGTTCACTCATGTCGCAGCTGCAGTTCTCTTCGAACAGCAACTAATCGTTTTTTCTCACAGGAAGAATGCTGACTACTTATTGTTTGTGCACACCCACTGCGCACCATCGATGAAGCTCGTCTTTCACAGCCGAAAAAGTTTACTGTTTCTAAGCTGCTTGCATCTTAAACCTTTTCGCCTGTCACCAAGTGTCATGCCTCTTTCAAAGTGGCTTAAATACCAAGACTCTCCCTAATTGCCGATATCTTGGCTTCTTATATTTCGGAATCCTTTGCAGTGTGTTGTTTTAGAAAGCAATCTCAACGTCGTATTTGCTTACGTAAGTGATAATTGCAAAACACTTACTGCTGTCGGGAGATCTTAATATTTTGCTACTTCATTACTTGAGCTGCAAAGCTTGTTATTACTGGCATTTCTTCGAATGTTGAAAATGGAAACTAGACAGTGCTATAAAGCCCCAAAAAATTGGCTTTCACTTATTGCTTAGCGCAAGCGTCTCTCGAAGTCTGTGTTCAATTTGTTAGCCTCAGAGGTGTCACCATTGTACGCTGCAATACTTTTTTCTTCCTCCCATTTTTACTTCATGTGTGTCACAAAGCCTTTTTATCTTGGGTCCAAGACCTGGGCTATCTCACTTCCCCCCTCCTATCACAGTACTGTTTTTTTAAAAATTGCGAAGTTTATTTTTTAGTTGTTAAGTAATAGAAATAACATCTTTTTTCTAAATTTTTGGTACATGATACCAAATAACTATGAGGATTAGGATTTGAACACTTATTGTACACGAACTCAATTCCTCTTTCCTTTTGTGTGAACTTGATTGTAACGTCTTCACAAAAATGTTTCTTCCCAGTACTTTTACATATTTAAAAAGAATGTTTTTCTCTATTAACAAACCAGCCAAGTTGCTCGAATGTGCATGTCGTTGTGTGGCTTTAAGGTATATCTTGATTCTTTTTAATACGGAAAAACTTCTTTCTGCAGTTGTTGATGGAAAGTGTAATAATGATCTGCTAATTTATACACCTCAATAAACACTATGTCCAATTATTCAACTTTATGTAACAAGTAATGTTTCTTACTGATTTGTTTTGTATTCATCAGGGGAATTAAACACCTTCAGTTCATTTTTTAATCGAGCTGTATCAAAATTTGAAGCAAAGAGTTCTTTAAGCTCTGATAGTAGATGTTCAGGGAAGCTTACACAAAATTTATCAAAACCGTTCTAATACAACAAAGCCATGAATTTAAGATATAATATCACTGATTTTAATTCATTGACACTTCACAGAAACAAACAACTCTCGCGAAACACGCGCTGGAATCATGGAAGGACTGAGGTAGTCTTCGTTTTTTCGGAGAGAACGCTTGGCCAAAGCAATGGCCACTCACGAGCTCCGTAGAGCATTCATGTTGTCATGGAAACGCTAGCAGGCGATAGTATCGAAGCTCTTCGCATCAGAACAGCGAAGGCTCTCGAAGACCTACTTGCGTTATGCTGATGCCGTCGATCATCGCTCGCCAGACTGATTCTCATATTCGAAAGAAGCGAATCCGCGCGTGTTTTTTTCGCACCGTAAGCATTGACATATCTTAATGCCGTTGATAATTGACTTTTATTTGTGTATATTCAATTAACCTTTTTTTGCGCATTCTCTGAGCTTCGCAGCTAGCCTAGCTAGCCTCGAATATACGCCATTGATACTTTTAGCATGTTATCAGGCTTGCGAAATTTAAGCGTGTTATTTTAAATTTTCACGAAATTGTTTCCATTTGTGTACGAGTTTGTAATTAATGTTCTGTGTTGCTGGGAATAATCTGTATTACCCACGAAATGTCAGTATAAATAACCCCATTAATACATTTCACTATTACGCAAGGTAGCTGTCACTCGACTATAGCTAACCAAATTTGCCAGGTTTTAGATATAGTAGAAATCATACCGTATGAACAAAACGATACAAAATTTCTGTATTACACAAATTGGAGACTACAAGCTTTCTGATAATTATATACCCTGCTGGCCAATAAATATGTAACATCATGAAAATCACATCCCAGGAGCTCGAAAGGTGGCAGAAGGGCAGAACACGGGTACAAGTGTAAATGATTTACCAGGCAACACATATGGAAATCATGTGGGTTAGTAATGCCCCCTGGAAGTAGTATAAGAGGGGTGAACAAGGAGCCAGTGTTAAGCACTTGAAGTGTGTTTGCTCGCTGTTCCTGTTCACGAACAGCTGTAGCATGCCCCGTCGAAGACAACGGCATCCTTACCATCAGGTTTCCGACTTCGATTGCCGGAGAATTGTGACATATGTGGGTTGCGGTTTATCGCTAGGATACATCGGTGTTCAAGTTGGATGGCATGTCGCACCGGTGGGCCGAATATGGCTTTAGTGGGTAGCGTAGGAGCGAACACACCGACGTGTTGGATCTCAACTGCGCCGTCACACCACCGAACGAGAGGACCAACATCTGGTGCGCGCGGCTCTGACGGATTGTACAGCCACATCGACCACCGTAGCAAAACAGTTCGGGTATGAGGTACAACACTGGTGCCACAAACGTCGCGCATGGAGGAGCAAATGGCAAGGCATCGTGTTATCCGACGAATCCCGTGTCAGTGTGCAGCTCCATGATGGACAAATGCGTGTCTGGCGGTAGCATGGCGACCGTCTGAGAGAGTCCTGCGTTATGCTGCGCCATACCAGCCATGCACTCGGCGTTATGGTATGGGGTGTCATTGGATTCCACTCCTGCACGCGCCTCGTCCTCATTACCGGTACGATGAACAGCCATCTTTACATTACTGTGGTGTTGGAGCCTGTTAATGTATCATATCTTCAGGGACTGTCTGGTGCCATTTAACAACAGGATAATACTCAACCGCATGCAGCACGCAACGTCCAAGACTTCCTGGATCGCCACTATGTGCCACGTCTTCCTTGGCCCGTGTGGACCCCGGATATGTCACCTATTGAACACGTGTGGTCCATGATGGCCGGACAACTGGCACTCCAGCGATCACCGCGAGCTACAATGGAGGAACTGTGGCATCGTGTAGAAGCTGCGTCGACAGACATTCCGCAAACACACATCTAACGTCTCTTCCTCTCGATGCCGGGCCTTGTAGCAGTTGTATTTGCCATCCATGGTGGTTACACCAGGTACTGATTGGTATGTGTTCCCCTCGTCTAACCTTGCTGCATTTATAATCGATTCACCCTTGTATCAGCTGCTTTCTGTATAATAAGTATGGATTTGATATCTCTTATCTTTCGTGGTGATGCACGTTTAGTATCCAGCAGTGTATATTAAGAAAATACAATGTTACTTCACTAATAAATTTTTGCGGGTCGACCAAGGTTTTGCTGGGTTATGGCTCAGCTTCATCAGGACGGATTGCACATAAATATTTAAATCGCATTTGACATCATCCACGATGTGTACGATCACGGACTTCATTTAGTTGATTTCATGCGTTTGAAAGAAGTAGTGCGGGTCCCATTTCGTTGACAAGTTGCCAATCATTCTGATACACATAGAAAGCTTCCAAAAACCTTCATGTGAGTTTGGAATTTCGTTCATAAGAGGGTTACAGATTACTTTCCTGACGGTAATATGAAAGGCAGCTGATTTTAGAAATGGCGTAGGAGTACAAACTCTCTGGAGCCATCTATCATTATCTGAGAGGTACAGGTTACTTGCCTGACGGTAATATGAAAGGCAGATGATTTTAGAAATGGCGTAGGAGTACAGACTCTCTGAAGCCATCTATCATTATCTGAGAGGTACAGATTACTTTCCTGACGGTAATATGAAAGGCAGCTGATTTTAGAAATGGCGTAGGAGTACAGACTCTCTGAAGCCATCTATCATTATCTGAGAGGTACAGATTACTTTCCTGACGGTAATATGAAAGGCAGCTGATTTTAGAAATGGCGTAGGAGTACAAAGTCTCTGAAGCCGTCTATCATTATCTGAGAGGTACAGATTACTTGCCTGACGGTAATATGAAAGGCAGATGATTTTAGAAATGGCGTAGGAGTACAGACTCTCTGGAGCCATCTATCATCATCTGAGAGGTACAGATTACTTGCCTGACGGTAATATGAAAGGCAGATGATTTTAGAAATGACGTAGGAGTACAGACTCTCTATAGCCATCTATCATCGTCTGAGAGGTACAGATTACTTGCCTGACGGTAATATGAAAGGCAGCTGATTTTAGAAATGGCGTAGGAGTACAAACTCTCTGGAACCATCTATCATTATCTGAGAGGTACAGATTACTTGCCTGACGGTAATATGAAAGGCAGTTGATTTTAGAAATGGCGTAGGAGTACAGACTCTCTGAAGCAATCTATCATTATCTGAGAGGTACAGATTACTTTCCTGACGGTAATATGAAAGGCAGCTGATTTTAGAAATAGCGTAGGAGTACAAACTCTCTGGAGCCATCTATCATTATCTGAGAGGTACAGATTACTTGCCTGACGGTAATTTGAAAGGCAGATGATTTTAGAAATGGCGTAGGAGTACAGACTCTCTGGAGCCATCTATCATCATCTGAGAGGTACAGATTACTTGCCTGACGGTAATATGAAAGGCAGATGATTTTAGAAATGGCGTAGGAGTACAGACTCTCTAGAGCCATCTATCATCATCTGAGAGGTACAGATTACTTGCCTGACGGTAATATGAAAGGCAGATGATTTTAGAAATGGCGTAGGAGTACAGACTCTCTGGAGCCATCTATCATCATCTGAGAGGTACAGATTACTTGCCTGACGGTAATATGAAAGGCAGATGATTTTAGAAATGGCGTAGGAGTACAGACTCTCTAGAGCCATCTATCATCATCTGAGAGGTACAGATTACTTGATTGACGGTAATATGAAAGGCAGATGATTTTAGAAATGGCGTAGGAGTACAGACTCTCTAGAGCCATCTATCATCATCTGAGAGGTACAGATTACTTGCCTGACGGTAATATGAAAGGCAGATGATTTTAGAAATGGCGTAGGAGTACAGACTCTCTGGAGCCATCTATCATCATCTGAGAGGTACAGATTACTTGCCTGACGGTAATATGAAAGGCCGCTGATTTTAGAAATGGCGTAGGAGTACAGACTCTCTGGAACCATCTATCATCATCTGAGAGGTACAGATTACTTGCCTGACGGTAATATGAAAGGCAGCTGATTTTAGAAATGGCGTAGGAGTACAGACTCTCTGGAACCATCTATCATCATCTGAGAGGTACAGATTACTTGCCTGACGGTAATATGAAAGGCAGATGATTTTAGAAATGGCATAGGAGTACAGACTCTCTTGTGCCATCTATCATTATCTGAGAGGTACAGATTACTTGCCTGACGGTAATATGAAAGGCAGCTGATTTTAGAAATGGCGTAGGAGTACAGACTCTCTGGAGCCATCTATTATCATCTGAGAGGTACAGATTACTTGCCTGACGGTAATATGAAAAGCAGCTGATTTTAGAAATGGCGTAGGAGTACAGACTCTCTGGAGCCATCTATCATTATCTGAGAGGTACAGATTACTTGCCTGACGGTAATATGAAAGGCAGCTGATTTTAGAAATGGCGTAGGAGTACAGACTCTCTGGAGCCATCTATCATTATCTGAGAGGTACAGATTACTTGCCTGACGGTAATATGAAAGGCAGCTGATTTAGAAATGGCGTAGGAGTACAGACTCTCTGGAGCTGTCTATCATCAGAAAACTTCGTTATGTCCTTTCCAGTAATGTTGGACGAAAAGAATATTTTTAGGTTTCGGATTTGGGCTAGGGATTTTCACAATCCATGATTTTCGCATAGTGAGTATTAGTTAGTTTATATCATATTATTTACATAATTTTGCCGTATCTGTTTCTTTTGCTGTTAGAATACCGATTAATTTATTTACCTTCATATCTTTAAAACATTCAAAGTGGGATATCCAGTAGTATTGTATCAGTATGGGCATCTGGGGTTACGCCCCGCATGAAAATTAGAAAATAAAAATGTTTTTCTCTTCTAATTGGAAGAATTCGGAAGGAAAGTCTGTATTATTAACCAGTCCCCAGATTTTCTCAATGCATTGCGAGCCACTTGAGTAGTTGAATAACTTAGTAACACATACAGTCTTCCATATCCGTTAACCAGGGCGCACTGAATGCCGCGTGGGTGCGAGTAGCGGCTCTCGTCAACTCGTCGACTCGGAGAAGCTTAGGAGAACAGTAATGAATGAGCAGATCCACGCTGAACTGCGCATGCGTAAAATTGTCTTTCGGGGTTGGCTGGTTTCACGTCTTCAGCCAGTAAGCGGATGAATTTCGTTTGTGGAGCTAAACTGTAAGGTTCGCTCTTGTAAATGAGATGAACAAAGTGGACACATTGTTAGAACATCCTTTTAGTTTATTAAGAGAATGAAGATTTATAAACTTTATAGACTTGGGCCCACATCGACCAAATATTTTCTTGGTGCAAAAGCATAAGAATCAGTCTCGTACTGTTAATGGGGAGTGGTACTGCAAAATATCCTGATTAAGTGGGAACGAAAGCAAACATACTTTTTTTTGTTTCTACTGTTTTTTATGTTACACAACACTACATATACATGTTTTTAACTCATTCTATGTGGTTAAGTATGACTAGGTGCAGATTGGAAACATCAGAATCCACTGAAATTATATTTCATAGTACGGAAGAAGGTCAGTCATAAAAGTTTAAGGTAGCAGTCTTAAAAGCGCGGTAATTAAAACAGTACACCAGCTTCCGATGAAGTGAAGAACTTATTTAATGTACAAGTTAAAAGGTTAAAAATAAGCCATAACAACTTTCGGTCTTAATAAAGACCATCATCAGATTGAAGTAATAATGGAATTTTTTTGGGTGGGGAGACATATAAGTAACCTACAGGCAGAATGTGACTTATTGAACAGGTGATCAAGTCGTCAAATCCAATTGATGGATTTAATCGATATATGAATACAAACAATCAAGTGGTCAAATTATCGAATAAGTCTCATACAAGACAAGTAAGACGTAAAACGGAAAAAAATGAAGTTAGGCAAATGTATACAATGAAGACGCAACTATATGTCTCTCCACCCCCCAAAAAAAACCATTATTACTTCTATCTTATGATGGTCTTTAGGAAGACCGAGAGTTCTTATGGTTTCATTTTTAACCTTTTAACTTATACTTTAAAAAAGTTCTTCCCTTTATCGGAAGCTGGTGTACTATTTTAATTATCGTGCTTTTAAGATTCCTACCTTACACTTCTATGTCTGACTCATTTCGCTCGAGAACTTGATGAATTGACGGAAGAAGGTTGAGAGAAATTTCAAAAATACACTGACGGAAAGAAAAAATCCCAACACCAAGAAGCGGCTGTGTTAAATAAACGACAGTTGGTAGGCGGTTAGAGTACATCTGTAAGACGACGTCCATGCAAATTTTGCGCTCGGCGCATACGTGTGGCGCTAGTAGCGCCCCTCGGAACATGCAAAGCAGGTTTGCTGTAAATACGCGCTATAACGTTCGTGAGCGTTAGTTATCGTTGAGATTCGACGTAGGGTGTTGATTTTAGTCAAGAATGCGTTTAAGAAGATAAAGAAGCCATTATCAACAGCTCACGGAGTTTGAACGAGGTCGTGTAATAGGGCTACGAGAAGGTGGATTTTCTTTTTGCAATATTGCAGAACGACTTCGCAGGAATGTAGCCACTGTGCATGATTGTTGGAAGCGGTGGTCAAGGGAAGGTACTACTTCAAGAAGACCGGGTTCCGGCCGGCCACGTGGCACTACTGAGAGGGAAGACCGCCGTGTACGGCGTATGGCCGTAGCGTATCATGCTGCGTCTGCGGCAGCAATTCGAGCTGCAGTTGCCACCACAGTGACACAACGAACTGTTACAAATCGGTTACTTGAAGGACAGCTCCGAGCCAGACGCCCTGTAGCGTGCATTCCACTTACTCCAAACCACTGCCGCTTGTGACGTCAGTGGTGTCAAGCTAGAGCTCATTGGAGGACGGAGGGGAGATCTATTGTGTTTTCTGATGAAAGCCGGTTCTGCCTGGGTGCCAGTGATGGCCGTGTGTTGGTTAGAAGGAGGCCAGGTGAGCGCCTGCAACCAACCTGTCTGCGGCCGAGACACACTGGACCTACACCTGGAGTTATGGTCTGGGAAGCAATTTCCTATGACAGCAGGATCACTCTCGTGGTTATCCCACGTACCCTAACGGCACAGTTGCACGTCGGTCTGGTGATTCACTCTGTTGTGCTGCCAGTCATGAGCAGCATTCCAGGATAACGCTCGCCCGCATACCGCTGTTGTAACCCAACATGCTCTACAGAGTGTCGACATGTTGCCGTGGCCTGCTAGATCACCAGATCTTTCACCAATCGAGCACGTATGGGACATCATTGGACGACAACTCCAGCGTCACCCCCAACCAGCATTAACCGTCCGTGTATTGACCGACCAAGTGCAACAGGCATGGAACTCCGTCCCACAAACTGACTTCCAGCACCTGTACGACACAATGCATGAAAGTTTGCGTGCTTTCATTCAACATTCTGGCGGTTACACCGGTTATTAATGTACCAGCATTTCACATTTAAAATGGCTTTTTTCGCGCTTACATTAAGCTGTGATCTTGAAACCTTAATCGATTAAATATGTTACCTATACAAATGTATTGCCGCCATTTCATTCCTCTACAATTATTTTTTTGTGGTGTTGGGATTTTTTTCCGTCAGTGTATTTAGTTTTGGATACATTTTAGGTCACCCTACGCCAGTGGCAATATCTGTCCATTTTAAAATATTCTCTTTCAGTATTTTGTTATCAGTACTTCCTTTGGCGTTATTTTCCCATCGCCTTCAAGAGTGCATCAATAATGAAACAAATCATCCGATTTCCAGATAACAGAAGGCTGGAGGAAGATTCCTCACATTCCACACATCAATACCACTTTCTACAACCTGGTAAAGATAGGATCTGAACGCTAATAAAGGGTGATTTGCAAAATGCAGACAATGTGCTCTTTCCTTCGCATCTTCAATCCTTAGTGTAGTGTTTCCGTTCTACAGAATACGTATTTTTCTCTTTATATTTAGTAAGATAAAACAGATAATATGACTCCATGAAATTAAACATGCCCTACATTCCAATTTATATTTTTACCCGAAAAAAGAGATATTAGTGCTCACATGAATCGATTTTTTTGTTTTTCAGATGCTTATACTACTGAAGATATCATATTTTTTTGGAAAAAGCAAGATCCAATACAGATTACTCGAAACTTATATTTGCCTCATTTTAAATTGGAGAAATTCTTCACAAACATCTGCACTAGTAAGACAAATACAGGTAAATTTGAAGTATATAAGAACAATGGCATTGTGATGTTCACTACCATCTACATTGAGTGAGTCCTTTCTGAAAACGATGGTGATACAGACAAAATCAGCCTTAGCTGTCTCGTGGTCATAATGTTTGATTTGCATTTAAATTATATTTACCACGATCTTCTTTGTAGATGTCGTTGCTTACCATGCTCAGAGCTCTATCATTTCGCTAGTCATTCAAGGTGGGCCTAATTTCGGAACCCCGAAACTCGGCACTAGCTCTTCTCTCTCTGTTAAAAAAAGATTATCCAGTAATTCTTATCTCAATTTCTTTTATATCTTTCCCGCGGTAACTTTCAGATCCTTAACGCTTAATACACCAAACGTTATGTTGATGTTAAAATTAGCGATCTCAATCTCAGCTGGAGCAGGTATCCTGTGATTGTGCCTAACGGTCTGACACCAATCAGCACTTGCAGTGCCATCTGCTTTTTTCCGATGGTCGAAATCGGAACTGAGCTCAGCGCTATCGCATAGTACGCATCTTTCCCTAACGCTCTAATGTCACTCAGTACTTGCAGCGCTATCTGCTTTTATCCGGTGGCGGAAATCGGAACTAAGCTCACCGCTATTGCACGATACGCGAAAGCAAGGAGAAATGCCGGGAAATAAAGTAAAGTTAGTCAGACAAACGACTTCATCTGTGGCAACACGCACGTGCTCGAACAACTGTATGCGACGTTTGTTCTATTACGTAGGTTTTATGTCGTGTTTTTTATTTCATTCTATTCGCATTGCACAGTAACTTCATAAAAAGGAATCAGCGTTACTTTATTTCATTTCATAAAAAGGAATTCATAAAAAGGAATTAGCGTTATTTTGTTTCATAAAAACGGAACGAGTAAAATTGTAAGAAAGTAACTGCAGTCGTAGTTTTAATTCATTGTGATGGAAATTTAAAAAAACACTATTGGTTCCGTGGAATTTTTTCTTTGTAATACAAGATGAAAGAAAATAAAGCTGAAAGAAAACGTCGCTTAAATAGAAAACGACAACGGCGATGGCGTGCAAACCAGTCTTCTAATACTTTGCATAACTTGAATGAAGGTAGAGCTAATCGCAGACGAAATGAACCTTTTGAAGAAACACAAGCCAGACATTATTATTATAGTTACGTATACGTATTTTGGAATTCGTGTTATAAAAATTTCAGTCACAGCTTTTTCACACGTGCATGGAATGGGCTATCAGCTAGTGTTACCTAATGACTTGTGACGTTACCATCAACACATTGTTCTCACAAAAAGAAGGCAATGAGATTTTTCGTTATCGGAAGCGACCCCTAGTGAGAATATTCTGTTAGAAAAGCAAAAAACTATCGACATTTGTATTCCTGTGCTCTGAGAAATGGATATTACTTATTTGTTCTTAGACATTAGTTGACTCAGAATTGTTTCAAATATGAGATGAAAATTCGTGCTGAATGTACCACTATGTACACAAACCACGCTGTCTAAGCACGGGTAAAAAACTTAAAAGTGTTGCCAAATAAAAGCGGACATTTTTTTACACACTAAAAATGCACTTTTTTTGTAACTGTGTTTTTAGCGTGTGAATAAATGCCAGATTTTATTTCCCAACACTTTTAAGTTTTTCGATCGTGCGTAGACAGCGTGGTTTGTGCATGTAGTCAAAACTGCTTCTTTCAGTTTTTATAAGTCGAGATAATGATTTCGTTATTGGACGGCTGAATGCATAACAAAAGCAATATAATTACCCAAAGATGACCACTGCAGCGAATCTGAAGTACAGAAAAATTGCGTATGCTCAATACTAGAACATTTAACACTGCATGGAGTTAATAACAAGGAACTGTACACCAATTACAGTTAAAATCGCACTAGTGATCCGAAATTCTTGGCATAGAATATAAATAAAAGTTTCCAAGCTTTCGCACATCAACCAGATGGATTTTTCAAGGAAAGTAGACAGCTAACTGCAAACTGGATAATGGAACACTTCAACAATTTGAACGCGGTGACTTGACTGGACAATAAATGAAGAGGCGCAAATGTAAAAAGTCCAGGTGGGAATGTTCCCTCCCAGCTTGAGCCTCAACTGTCGGAATAGTTTAACTGTGTTCCACATTGCTCGGAGATTGCAAAACTTTTGATTTATATTCTACGCCAAGAAATTCGGATCACTAGTACTATTTTAACTGTATCCTTGTTCAAGAAAGAAATACGGGATTACGCCATGTAACACAGATTTTGAAGATGACAATCCGATTTTTGGCGTAAATGTGATGGTTAAATTCAAATTGATCGGAAACTTGAAACTTGGTCGTTCTGGGTGGTGTAGTGGTTAGCATACCCGGGCGTTTTCTGGGAGACACGGGTTCGTGTCCCGCTCCAGGGCGATGAAAATTTTCAAGTTTTCGGATATTATCTGACTTACCATCCTTGTCTTATTTACGCCAAAAATCGGATTGTCATCTTCAAAATTTGTGTATCCTTGTTATTAATTAGTTTTGCATTCTCCGAGCAACGTGGAGCACAATTAAACTACTTCGACCGTTGAGGCTTAAGCTGGAGAAGGAACGTTCCCATATTCGCCTTTTACATTTGCGCCTATTTATTTATTGTCTAGTGAAGTCACCGTGTTCAAATTGTTGAAGTGTTCCATTATCCAGTTTGCAGTTAGCTGTCTACTTTCCTTGAAAAAATCCATCTGGTTGATGTGCGAAAGCTTGGAAATTTTGAATATTCTACGCCAAGAAATTCGTATCACTAGTACTATTTTAACTACATGGAGTGTTAAATATTCTTGCATTGTACCTTAATATGCTACATTATTATAAGTGTCTTAATATGCTATATCATTATAAATATCTTAATATGCTATACTATTTTGAGTGTCTTAATATGCTATACAGTAATAAGTGTTTTAATGTGCTATACCACGGGGTGTCCAAATAATGAATGTTCACTGAATGCATGCATTACAGTAATGTAACAGTAACGAAATTTTCAATTGAATTACAGTAGAAGTGATCCTCCATATGGAAGTGCTCTGTGTCTGGAAACCTTTGTCTCCCCAACCTGAGTTACGCGCAGCTGTCATTCCGATTAAAGGTCATTCCCGAGCGCTTAGTTGACTGAGGCAGACTTGTCGATTGATCACTCGTCTCTGCACAAGGACAATGGTGTTGAAGGTTGAACAGAAAGGACAATGGTGGAACATGTCTTTCGCCATGACGACAAGTACACGGACGGAGTGCCAAAACAGTTTTTTATGAAATTTCGTGATGCAGACGTCCCCCACCGTAATACGGTCCGTCAGCTCATAGCAAAGATTCGCGAAACTGTTAGTGTTCTGGATGCCCCCCGCCCCGGTAGGCCACCCACTGTAGACGAGACCGTACAGGATATCCAGGACAGGATACAGAGGAGTCCACACAACTCTGTGAGGCAGGTGTCACAACAAGCTAATGAGCCAAAATATTCTCAAAAGGAAGTTGCGTTTCCTCCCGTACAAAGTGTCTGTCGTGCATCACTTGAAAGAAACAGACCACGTGACCCGTGTTAGGTACTGCAGGTGGTTCCAAGAGTTCCTGTCTGAAGAATGTGAGGACATTCTGGACGTGACTTTCTTTACAGATGAGACATGGTTCCACCTATCCGGGTGCATCAACAGCCAAAACACTCGTCTGTGGTGTACTAAAAATCACGAATTTAAGGAAGTGCCTATCCACAACCGAAAGGTCTGTCTTTAGTGTGCCATGACTGATACGAGCATAATTGGGCCCATTTTCTTTAGTAAAACCATTGACTCAGAAGGGTACCGTGCAGTGGCGTATATAGCTGAACGTCGCCCATACCCCCGCAAGATTTACTTCAGCCCCCCTAAGTACAGTAATTTTCCCAGCATTTCGAACACGAAGAGGATACATTTTTCTTGGTGTCAGGGAGAGTGTCTGCAAAAGTAATGGTGATACCTAGAGCCCAGTAGTTTGAACTTTTGAAGTAATAGATTTGACAATACGTGTAATTCTTTGTCAAAAACTAAAATAAATCACTTGAAGAAGTCACCCTCTTATACATGGCAGATCTGCGGATGCGGTGAATAAATGTTGACGCCTGTCGTGCACGTTATCCTAGGTAACTGATTGTTTTCCCACATCCTCCACGAGGAATCCCACTGTGGCTTCGCGCTTTTCTTTAGCCGCGCAGAGAGAGGGCGATTGGAGAGCGATCGTATTATTTACAACCCATTACAGAGTAATCGTATTACAACCAGAATTTAAATAGCCAAACACTTTAAATCTGTAGGACATTCAGCGTTTTGAAAGTGAAACTAGGCTTTTATTTAGGCAAAGCTAAATATATTTTAAAACAATATCTGAATCTTTCGGTTAATTATTGAGCGTGTTCGACTTTTTTCATAAAAACTATAACTGGCAGCTGCAGTACGTCCCTTCGTTACCGGCAGCCGCCCCCCCGCGGGGGTGGTAGTAACGCCAGTGGTACCATACCCAGATTATCCAACCATTTATATCGGAATTCATGTAACGGGAAATCAACGAAGGATGATTCCAGCAAGACAGTGCAACTGCTCACTCCGTTGGCGCATTAATACTGCTTCTGGAGAAATTCTTAGAAAATTGCATCATCTCTCGGGGACTGTGGCCCGCTTGGTCGCAGGAACTGTCACCGCGTGACTTTTTTCTGTAGAGAGCACTGAAGGAGAAGGTGTACGCAGGCAATCTGCATACAGTTCAAGAGCTACAGGCTGCAATAACGATCCACATTCAACAAATCACACCACATTCCCTGAGAAAGGTCTTCATTAACATGCGGAAGTGTGTGCAGACTTTCAGTGCAGTTATTTTTCAGACATCCTGTATTATAGATGTCTTAATATGCTATACTATTATATGTGCCTTAATATGCGCCATTATTTTGAAAATACGATAAAAGTTATATATAGAAGTAACAGAGGTAGCACAATAAAAAACGATTAATACATGTAAAATCCAGAAGTGTTTATAGCTTCAAAAGAAAAGGTGCTTCAGTACTTCAGGTATTAATAGTGCAGAAATTTGGCACAGCTTATTATATTTTTTATTGCAGCTCTCTCTAGGATACATCGTGCATCCCAATTTGTGAGCGTGGCGTCTTCACATAACTACTCAAGCGGTTTTGGAATAATTCACTTTAAGTGCGAAATACATATCATTTCGCATATTTTATAGTCGTTGCCATTTCATCAAATCTAAAGATAACAGTAAAAGATCCGAAATTCTAACTAGAAGGTTCATATGATACAAATGTATCATCCAAGGAGGCCGCGGGTGGCCTAGTGGGCAACGTTCGTGGCTGCCACGGAAAGTACCTCAGGTTCGATACCAGGCAGGTACCAACGCTCGATCCACTAAATATCCGCCGTGCGCCGTATGGGCACGTTAAGTCGTCGGACCCCGGGTACTAGCCCTCCGGTAATAAATAAGGGCGTCTTCCTCCTCCTTTCTACTTCGCTTCCGTTACACTTTCCAATCGGGCACTTTAGCTCAAATCTCTTAGTTTCCTATTTCAAAGGGTTGTTTAAGACTTGAGGTCAGTTACTCCCTTCCTACAATCCTCTACAGATGATCATCATTATCATCCAAGGTGGGACCAGTTTCGAAATACGAAAAGTCGGGTTCCGGAAGTGAGTAGTACACTTCTCACACGGAAAATGAGCCTAAAACTAAATTTCATTAAGATTATGCTTGTGAAATGTCACTTAGGATGCCATATGAGACCAGCTGTATCGTCCAATTAAAATTTGTCCAGTTAAAAGTCATAACAGCTTTTTCCTTTTTATTTATTTATTTCTTACTTTTTCTTTATTTTGTTTTAATTCCCGGATGTGTAACAACTATCGTTAGCAACTGTAAGTGCTATAAGCAGTCACCCCGCCGTGTTTCATAGACACTGTTTTGGGGAGTGAGTGCCCCCCCTATGGAAAAGCCTCCTTTTGCCCAGGAGTTGGTTACGTGTTTACAACGTTGCTGACGCTATACTGCCAAGGCGGCAGAATGACTTTGGAATGGATGCAGAAGACAGTCTCTTGTACAACTGTATTCTTAATCATTTGACGTACTGCCCCCACCCCTTGCTTTCCTATCAATATTCTTCAACTAGTACATCATGGTTCTCTTGCGCTCTTTAAAATTCGTATTTTATACCACTATTTCTGTCCCTCCATATGGTACAGGACGCAGCAGATTTTCTCTGCTTCGTTAAATATGGAATTTCATCAATTTCTTTTTACTTTGCTTGTTAAAATGGTCATTTTAGCTTTTCTATCCATCATACAATCTGGAGACTCATTAAATTTTATTTGCTAAAAACGATCAAATTAGCTTTGAATTAACATTATGCTAAAGAAATGTTTCTGTTTTTCTCACTACATCTGGTATTTCGCTAAATAGGAGCTCGTTGTAAATGGATTCTTCGGTAGTTAGTTTCCATTCTACACGTTTGCAAAACCATTTAATTAACGGGTTTCTGTACGAAGTCTCAGCTTCTCAAACGAAAACAGTTTTTCGGCAAATCATTTACCATTTTGCAAATAACGGTGCGTTGTTCTACATCGCGCGTTCAATTAGATGTAAGCCTGAGTACGGTAGAAAGATGCATGGATTTTGACAGTGCTTACATAGCATTGATCTTTGAGAGCAAGAGTATATCAGTTCCGAGTGTTCAGCAAACTGATTAGTTAAAGTAGTCAGAAAATGACCCTAAGCATCACAGACGGATTGAATTTGTAAAGAAATAAGGAATTTCTCTGGTTAGGCTTACGCCAAATTTGTTTTGGTTGGTTTTGATTCTGAACAACTCTATATCATCCTGATGCACTTCATAAGAGCACATCATTCAGAGACAAAAATGTAGTTACAGAAAGTCACAGCGACGCGTTTTGTCAAATATAATATAATAAAATGTGTTGAACATTTATTGCTACGAGCGAGCGAGGCTGAAAGAAAGAGAAGTTCATTAAAGTCACCGCAACCACAACGCAATGTAAAGCTGCAGCATCACCAAAATTTTAAATACAGCCTATAGCCCGTCCGAGGAGGCTTGCCTTGAAGATATAAAAAAATAAAAAAAATATTAATATATATGGGATGTCCTATTCGACAGTTAATTTTATTCTTAAGCTTTAAAAATATTAATATATAGGCTATATTTAGACTGTCTTATTCGATGGTTAGTTTGAAACTTTATACTGAAGCTTTTTCTACAAAATAATGCGACATCCGGTATTACAAATCGGAATTATCTGAATTTACGACAATGTGCTGTTGGGGCGACATCTGTTCTTCGATGCAATTTTGCTTACTTTGAGATCTCAAGATTTCAGTTTTTATTAAATGTTAGAGCGTTCTAGATAGATCGATATTTTGCAAAATGTGTATTACAATCAACACTAAACTGGGAAAGTTCGATAAAATAAAAAAGTAAAAAATAATTAAAGCATAGAAATTAATATTCGAATTGTGCTAAATTAAATCAATACACAAACTCAGCTTGCCGTGATATTAAGAATTCAATTCTAATTTTGTAGATCGGAGAGTAATAACTCGATTAATTGACAATCCAATATTTTTAAATTATCACGCGATCACTTTGACATCTCGACAGCGTTTCAGACAGAGAGAGAGGCAGATCTGGGTGTTTATTTACGCTTTCCAACCGTAGGTTGAAGAAGCGCATATGCTGCAGCTTTGTCCGTCCGCCTGTCGGCACGATAACTCACGTAAAAATGGTTCGATTTCTATGAAATTTTAGTATGTGGTAGGGGACCACCTGGAGAGTAACCCTATTGAAAATGGGACAAATGGAGTCAAAGGTCAGGACATAGGATCGGGATCCATTCCATCGCCCTTATCCCACACTATTAAGGTGGACGTCAAGTAATTTTGCTTCCTATATTTCCAATGGAAAACCTTTTTAACACATTTCCTTCATAATTAGTGTGTTCCCAAGAATGGAATCGATTAAAATAACTTCATACTATAACTTGGAATACTTAACATTTTGTAAAACATAAGCAAAATTATATTAAAAAACAACAACGTTTCCTTTGGTGGTGTTGAAACCAGAAAAAAGATGGCGCGACCTGTGCTTTGATGACGCCACTGGACAAGTAAATGTTGGATTGCATAATTACAGTTATGGTTTAGAAAATATTAAGTATTCCAAGTTATGAAATGAAGCTATTTTAATGGATGTTCAAATTTTCATCCTTGGGAACGCATTATTTGTGAAGAAAATGTATACAGAAGTTTTTCCATTGGAAGTATAGGAAGCAAAATTACTTGACGTCCACCTTAAAGTAGCAATTCTTGTATGTATGTATGTACATTTTATTTTGAAAACGGCTCTAAGAATTTTGATGAAAGTCGTTAACCTACAGTTTTCTGGTACTAGAAATCGATTTAGCTTGATCTCCAATTTAGGAGAATTCGTTTAGTGGGTTCAATACCCACCCCGAATTATAACGTTTTTATTGGCATGGCGTCGTTTCATTAATGTTACCAATGCTTAGAAATCTTATGACATCACAATCTCGCGTTTGAGAATGTTGGCGTGAGGTCACTCCATCTGTCTCATTACGTCACGCGTTGTGTGTGGATCCTATTAAAGTTTTATGACGTCACACTTTTGCGGCGAGCAGATGGTCGCCATTCCCATCTGCCTCATTACGTCACGCGTTGTGTGCGTATGTCCGTCTGCACGTTAACTCGCGTAACAATCGTTCGATTTCGATGAAATTTTAGTATCTGGTAGGGGATCTCCTGGGAAGGAACACTATTTAAAGTGAACGAAATGGGGTCAAAGGTCAGTACATAGGAGCGGGATCCATTCCATTGCTGCTATGCGCCATAACTAACGTAAAAAAGGATCGATTTCGATGAAATTTTAGTATGTGGTAGGGGACCACCGGGCGACAAACGGGCGACAAACCCTATTGAAAATCACCATTACTTACGTAAAAATGCTTCGATTTGGATAAAATGTTAGTATGTTGCAAGGGCCTGCCTGGGGACGAATTAATTGAAAATGGACGAAATGGGGTCAAAGATTAGGACACAGGAGCGGGATCTATTCCATAGCCCTTATGCATCATTACTTACGTAAAAATGCTTCGATTGCGCCAAAATTTTATCATGTTATTTCGGAGGTATACGAAACCGGTTCTGTTGAATATCATCGAAATGGGATCAAAGGTCAGGGCACAGGACCGAGATTTATTCCACAGCCATTATTCTCATAATTTGAGTGATAACTTGAATAATGATTTCTGGTATGTTGGAAAGCGTATCATAATCAATGCATTGCATGATTTTACTAACTTGGTATAAGTAATGACTGTTATGCTTATAACTTATTCTCAGTTTTCTTAATGCCGCACGCGTGAGTATGAAGAAACGTTTCGTGTCAGAATAGTTTTGTTAATTTATCTAACCAGTGTGATCTAACAGTTTTATTTTTTTTTTCAGGTGAATACAGCTGCCTTAAGGTCGACTTTCTATTTCGTCGGGAGTTGAGCTACTATTTGTCCGAAATTTTTTTCCCGAGCATAGTGTTAGTGATCATATCATGGATAAGTTTTTATTTCGACCCAAAGGCTACTACTGCACGTGTCTTCATTTGGATGACAACATTTCTTGTGTTCTGTATGAAGCTCTCTTGTTTCAGTAGCAAAGTTCCGCCAGTTGATTACAACAAGGCATACGACACGTGGACGAAAACATGCCTGTCGTTCCTTATAGCAGTTATCTTTGAGATAGGAGTCGTTACGTACTTCTGTTCTAGAGAAATGAATGAAAAAGCATCTGAGGACTCGTCCGAATGTGATGATCACATGAAGGTAAGTAGTTAGCTGTGAAACTATTTAGTCACCTTTGGTTTTCTTCTCACATCTTTCGGGAAACAGGGCTTGCTCATATTACCGTTAAATCTATTCCGCCAAATGCCAAAGCGCGCCATATCTCTACTCTAATTACCCGATTTACATAAATACCATTTACATTGGGAAGCAACAGATGCACCATCCAAAACGTATAATGCTGAATCTTTTTGCGATACGGAATTTTACAGCGGGTACCGCGAAAAAATGGCATTTTTTTAATTCCATGTAGTATATACGGGGCACATGGTCAAGTATGTGCAACACGCAGCCTCCACTGGACAAATGACAACCCAGCCTTCTCGGGGTGTGCTCAGTTTCACCGAAGAGGCTCTAGCGACCAATAAATAGCGGTATAACCATAACACCGAGATTAGATGAAATGCTATCTTTCACTCACTGACCCGATTGACCACGTTGTTGAGAAATAATCATCCTCCCCAGCCCCCCACTCCCGTTTTCCGCCGGCCAAAATAAATGATTCCACAAAACTATGTGTAAAAAGGAAAAAAATCAAAACGATGTGTGTATGATTCCGCAAACGATGTGATACATGAACTTTGCTAAAAACAGCAAAGAAGTGGGATTGAGATTGAACTTACAAAAACCAAAATTGATATACAATATTTTAGAGGAACTGAAGAGTAAGCGTTTGACAGAAAATCTAAAATTAACACATGCCCACAGTTATTTTGAACAACAGATACCAAGCAACGGCCACGTAAAAAAAAAATAAGTAGGAGTGTAAAAGTTGATTCAAAAGAATTTGGAAGAAGCAATACAATTTTCATGAGCAATTTACCGTCATACAGTATTTTAAAATAAAAGTGTTTAATCAATGCAACCTTCCAGTTTTTACTTCTGAATCAAAGACAGGGAATTTAAAGTAGAAAGTTATTCAGATGCTGCGAACAACTCAAAGTAGCATGTAGACTTGCATGCTTGCTATAACCGGGAAAGACAGAATGAGGAATACATGGCTTAGCGAAATGGCAAGGGCTGATGACATCATGATTACAGCAAACAACCAAAAATGGCAATGGACTGGACAAATTGCTAGTAATACTGACCACCATTAGACAGCGGAATTACTGGATTGGATACCAAGGGACAGGGAAAGAGTTAGAAAAGAGATGGATGGAGAAAACTCGAAAGCAACCTGGAATGACTTGAGAAAGACAGGCTCAAAATAGAAAGTTTTAGCAGATTTGAGGCGACCTTAGAATAGATTTGGAGTGAGATTACACACAATACTTGGTGTCAATAACGACATCAGAAATTATTTTCACCGTCCCGTAACAATTTTCGAAACATTTCTTTGATTCAAAAGACGCATGATATTTCACCCAGCAATACCCAAGTTTTCAAAATGTTTGTTCATTAAACTGAGGGAAAAAATTATTTAAGATACCAACCCGAACATTTGGGTGACATCAGATCTGTCGGTAGGTTGCAACTTTTATAGTATTTTTTATAGTAGGTTTTGTTATTGCGCAGTTGTTTAAGGCCTGTCTGCATTTCGCCATACAGCTATGGAGGTGAGTGATTCAGAGTTAAGAAGTGAAATGCGTCGTGCGATAAAGTGTTGCTATCGTTTGGGTAAAACGGCTCCAGAAACAGTTTTTCAATGAAAATAGCTTAAGAAGATAAATGCAAATATTTGGGTGAGCCAATGATTTTTTGATGGCACCATGATTTCAAAAAGGGGTGGTTGTAGGCAGAACTCAGTCCTAGGCCTGATCGACCTAAAAGGGTTGTTACGGAGAGTATTGACAACACTGTTTGGACAATCTTACAAGAAGATATACGAATGACGTGTCGAGACATAGCGGCGTCAACTAATATTTCAAAAACGTCGGCATTCCGCATTCTACGAGACACACAACTGCGCCATCGTGTGTGTGTTCCACATGGGCACTTCATCACCTGACGAGTAAACAATTGTTAGCCAGAGTTCAGGCGTGGCATGAGTGGAAACAAATGATTACAAAGGATCCAAACTTTCTAAACACAGTAATGACCTCCGATCAAACATGGGTCTATTATTTCGAACCCTTCACGAAGCACGCAACGAGTGTCTGGAAACACACAGGCTCTGCTTCTGCGAAAAAAGTCCACCAAACCAAATTAGCTGTGATGGTGATGATGATAATTTTCTTTGATCATAAAAGTGTAGTCTACCAGCATTCCGTTCCTCCACAAATTACTGTCAAATCTGAGTATTAAAATAATTTCAGTCTTGAAGCGTCTGCGACGACACATATCGATTAAGTGACCGGAACTGGTGGGCAAATGGACCTTAAACCATGATAACGCCCGCCCACACGTGGCTGCTTGTGTTCAACAGTTTCTTACGAAATGCAGTACTGAAATCATGCCACGGCCTGCCGACAGTCCTGAACCTGCTCCGTGCGGTTTCTGTCTGTTTTTTTACAATGAAGCAGAAGTTCCGTAGCGCAACATTCAACACAGATGCTGACGTTTTTCAAGCTGTACAAGGGTCGCTAAAGCTGCTTCCACAAAATGACTTCGCCACATGCTTTGAAAAGTAAACAGAACAATGGGACCCTTGCATATCCTCAGAGGAAATATATTTCGAGAAAGAATGACATATTTTGCTGTACCTATATTTCTTCATTTTGTTTGATTTTACTCTCACTTTTTATGGTGGCCGTTATATACATAAACGCTGAAGATCACCGTACCCTCCGTTGAATTGCTCCATTACATTTTGATTTTATATTCGAGCTACTTAAGGGCGTAATATCTTTACGCCGAAACTTTTGAGGTATGAAATTTGTAGTCTCATCAGATTTCAAAACTTACGTCTGCGGGTATCGTCACTGTTAAATAAGAACCCACTCCTCCGTCTTATCCCTGACAAATGAAATGATCTATACCATCTACCGTGTCATTCCAAACTGCAAGGGATGAATTTTGTATCATTATAAGCCCGAAGGAATACATAGATACCCAAATCGACTACGAAATTCCTTATCAATCGCTATTATCAAGGTGAGACATAGTTGGTTTAGCACGTGTTTTGTAAAACAAATGTGCTCCTGTTACCGGTTTGTCCGTCCGTTCGTCTATCAATCCGCCCATCCGTCCTCTTTTGGAAACCATATCTCTGCTATTAGTACGATTTCAAGTATTTTTTTAGCATTGGGAAGCTATAAACGTGCGAATGATGGTCCTTTATTTCTTTTTTTTATTAGATGCACAATTTCGCTCCTAGAAGGCGTAAATGCAAATGATATCGAATTCAAAATATATATTATGACATATATTTGCTTCCAATCATCCTATTGAAAAAGTACCTTTACCTTTCGATTCCATTTATCTCGACGACTATTTTAGGTATAGTAACGTTTTCATTTTGCGCATAGGTTTTCCGTTAGAGGGCGTAAAAATGAATTACATTTCTCCCGATATCTCTGATTCTGAAACTCCGATTTGAAAAATTCTTTAAGCAGCGGATACAGCTCTTGATAAGAAATGTTTTGCAAATAATTTCTAATTGTTGGTAAAAAGTGGTTTGGCCTCGAGGAGGCGTAAGTCTTAATTTCTGCTTCTGACGTTTTGCACCAAAATCGCAGCTTCTAAAATATCGATTGAAAAAAACAACTTCGGCCGTGGACCGATACTACTCAGGTCGATAAATCTTTACGGAATATGTTCTTCTTAAAATAATGCGTGTTTTCTCCGTCAGGTGGCATATACGTATATCTTAGTTTTATCAATATATCTGCTTCTAAAAGTTTGATTTAGAAAATTCCTTCCTTGTTCGATAGCATTTTCGATGCGAAATGTTTCTCATATAATTTCAAAATTTTGAAGTAATTCATAGACATTCCGCTAGGTAGGGGCGTAAAGGTAAAATGCGTTTTCCCCGATATCTCTGGTTCCAAAATTCCGATTTGAAAAATTCTTCCTGCATCGGATACAGCTCGTGATGGAAAATGTTTTGCATATAAATTCTAATGTTTGGTAAAGAATGGTTTAGACACCAGGTCGGGAAAGCGTAAATTTCTGCTTCTGATATATTTGCAGCAAAATCTGAGCTCCTGAAAACTCGTCAGAAAAAATTCTTTCGTGGACCGATACCACTCAAGTCGAAAAACGTTTTGAGAATACCTTCTTCTTAAAATAATGCAGGTTTTCCCCGCCAGGGTGCGTAGATCATATCTTACATTTGTCGATAACTCTACTACTAAGGGTCCCACTTGAAGAATTATTTCTTTGTTGGAGAGTTTTTCCATTGCGAAATGTTTCTCATATAATTTCAAAATTTTCTTAAGGCACAGGTCTGCAACCTAAAGGCGTAAGCTCACGTTTCCGTTTACAGCAACACCTGCCGAATTAAAAACACGATTGTAAAACAACTTCTTTCTTCGGTCAGATTCTCCTGTTTTTCATACCGGTTCCATTGACTTTGAATAGCTTTGATATATTTAATTTGCGTCAGAACGGATTTAAAAGACGTGTTCATTACAATAGGAAAATCGGTGCCATCTTTCTTGTTGAATGTAATCGCAGTGGTGAATCAATGCACCTGAACGATGAAAAATAAAAATAATGTATTTGTAGTGAAGAACTGAAGCAGGGACAAAAGATGAGAAAATGCATTCATTTCGGTATCTAGCGACGTGGCTTGTTCGTTTTGTTCATTTTCGGGGTTTAACAACCATCCTGTGCAACTCGATGGGATATAAGTAGTCGCTCGTCCCTAATTTAGGGCGAATGATTCCAAGGAAGGGAGAGAACCAATACCGCAATAAGAAAACAACATCCATGGCTCACCGGGATTCGAAGCCGGACACATATCGGACGAATGGTCATAAGTCAGCGCTTAGACCACTGCGCCACCGGGATGGCCTAGAGATCAGGAGAGCGCCAAATAATCACCCTTATATCTGGTATATCTGCTCTTGTAAGGTTCAGGCCTATTACACTAAAACAGAAAAAGAGTTTGTACCTGCTTTATGCCCTGTTACTAATTGACAATGAAAACCATTGCCAAATGAAAACCTTGAAGATGCTTCTGTGTTATCCGAACGAAAGAGCAATGACAACGAGAACACAACATTCTAGTGTGCCATGTATTACACAGAAGGTTAAGGATTTTCTCGAAGTGAATGGATTATCTGTTTAGAGACACAGACTTGATATAAAGATTCTGCACATATGCTAACTTCCAGAACGAATTAAAAATGTTTTCAAACAGCTGGCACATTTGTCGCTTGGTATCTGATCCCGGAAAATAATTTCTTCAGTATTTTGCTAGAAACGGTGATGTAGGCTACTCTACAAATGTCACTGGCTTAACAGAAAAGTTTTTTGTCCATTATAGTGTTAATCAGCGGAGATTGTTTTTCAGTTCTTCAAATTGGATTGTTAATGAAGTTCTTTCGCCTAACAACAACAAGTATACTTCCGCTCCTGTGTACCATTCTATTCAACTAAAGGAAAGTTATGATTTGATAAAAAAGCTTTTGTCCACCATAATGTTGATCAGTAGATATTTTTTCGATTTTTCAAAACGAAGTCTTAACGATGTTGTTTCGCCCAACAAAAGCAAGTATGCATCTGCTCCTGTGGGCCATTCTGTGCAGCTGAACGTTATGAAAACTTGGAACAGACTATAACTGAACTTATTAACGAAGACCACAGATGGCCGATGTTTTTGGACCTAATAGAGTGGCTTTACATGCTCCTTGTGGGTATCAATCGTAATACACAATTTTTTTATGTTTCCTGTGTTAGTGGGATAGCAGAGTAAAGAAGCTATTGTAGGAAAAATGGCGAGTAAAAATTAGCTTATTTTTTGTTTGTCCCTTTCGTGGTTTAACGACCATCACGAATAACCCTTTGGGCAATAAACTGCAGCGCGTGTCTAATTTGGGGATACTGGTTCCAGGAAAGGGTTAGAGCTTAGGCCGCAGACAAGCAGATGCCAATGCCCAATACCGCTCTTCCACTGGGACGGTAAAATAGGTTTGATTTAGAGGGATAATTCCTCTTGGCTCTTTTACGTATAACGTTTTACTTACCAAAATACACTCTGCAAAAAGAAAAAGAAAACGAAGCACCCAGAAGGAATACAATCGAAATGAAAATTGGCGTGTTTAATGAACATGGATAAGAAAGGAAATGAGTGTAATACCAGAGCAGTTGGGCCATTTATTCGGATAAAACAGCTACACGAGTAGAATAAGTCAGTACGTTGTAGCGCCACCTCTCTCTGGGATATAAGCGGTTACCCGGCATTGCATAGACGCATGTACTCCACGGATACTGTCCTGAGGTATAGCATGCCAGATGATGTTCAAATTGCGGCTCACTTCGTTGACATTCCTGGATGGGCGCAGGGGGCGTTCCATCATGTCCCAAACATGTTGGATCGGTGACAGGTCTGGCGATCGGGCAGGCCATGGAAGGGCGTCGACACTAGGGTGGTAGGCCTGGGAGAGCGGTGTAACTGAGCATTACCCTGTTATAGAATTGCTCGGAGATGCTGCAAAAGGAATGGCAGCATAACAGGTCGTAGAATGTCGTTGACGTACCGTCGATCCGTGAGAGTGGCGCGGAGGACTACCAAGGGTGCCCGGTTACGACGGAAATGGCCCCAAAGAGAGTCACTCCCGGTGGGCGAGCCGTATGCTGTTCAGAGGTAAAAGCAAGATCCGTGCGCTGGCCGTCTCGCTCGTCTGCAAACACGTATCCGCGTCAAGTGCAAACCGTGACTTATCACAGAAGATAACACGAGACCACTGGACATTATCGCACGTTTCTCGGACTAAACACCACAGCAACCGGTGCTGGCGATGCTCCCTTGTGAGTAGTACGCGGCGGAGAGGCCACCTCGAATGTAGTCCCCGTGCCACAAGTCGTGGGACGACGGTCCGGATGGCTACTTCCGTAACTGTAGGTGACGTAACAAGGCAACGGACGGTTGAGACTGACGAATTTGTTTCTATTCATACAATTCTCAGAAGCGCTTTATTCTTGCATTCTGTCGTTGCCCCCGACGTTCCACTGCCTGCGTGCCGCTGGATTGTGCCCTCCTGAACTTATTGGCGTCCATATCGTCCGACCCAAATGCCTGGCGACTCTCAGGGACCAGTTATACGTCTTCTCTCAAAGTTTCTCAACTACTAGTATTGTGCACGGATCCTACGTCAAGGCATCCTCACACTCCGTGGAGGTTGATGAAACCGCAATCCACTGTCACAATTTTCTCTACCTGTGAGGTTTGCTCTTTATATACGCTTCTCGATGACCGGTTGCCATGTGTTGTAACGGCCCCCTCTTTAGTCGTTGGTCTTTATTCTTAATTCGTTGCATTTTGGGCCCTGAGATACTTGCATGCGAAGTTTCATCAGGTTCGAATGACTTTCTAGGGAGTGCTTCTTTTTATTTGCAAAGTGTGTAATTTGGAAAAGGTTCACGGTGAGAAGAAGACGGTTTTCAGTTTGTGTACGAAAACAGGATCATCGGTTGGCAAGCTCAGGCAAAGCATATTTCACGGATTAGACAAGAAAACAAATTGAGGATGAAAATTTTAAAAAGTCACATTTTGGCGTTGAAAAAACAAAGCATAGATTGACTTCAAAGGTCTTAAAAAGTTTCTTAGGTAATTAAGCAGACTAAAACTGCAAAAAATTAAATCGTGAACACTATGTTAAATAAGTTCAGGGCATTTTTAAGACTACTATGTGCCTCAAAAATGTACTGCATGCTCACTTATATACATTCAGTATATATATATATATATATATATATATATATATATAAGCGGGATGTAAGGTCAGGTGATGCGTAACACCACAGCCTCTCCTTGACAACTGTCAACCCCGCCTTCTCGTGGTGCATCCTGTTCCCACTAAAGGGGCTCTGACGACCACCCATAGCGGTATAACTATACCATCGGGATTAGAGGAAATTCTATCCCACACTCACCAACCCGCTTGGCCAGCGTGGTGAGTTATGGCCAAACCCCTCCAAAATGATTCCACAACTTAAATCTTGGCCCTCAGTCTCCGGCAGCTGGAATGTACCTGGCCAAGGCAGCGGCCAGTGCGACATGAAGGCAGAGGGTGCTAAGAATCCCCGGAGGACCGGACTAGGCTGCCATCTGATGCTGACCTTGGCTACTTACAATGGACGCTCCCTATCTTCTGATTCAAGGCTTCTTGAATTGGAAGAGGAACTACAAAGGATCAAGTGGGACATCGTGGGGCTAAGTGAGGTAAGGAGAAAAGGAGAAGATCTCATCGAACTGAAAAGTGGACATCTCTTCTACTATCGTGGGACAGATACTGGCAGAACTAGTGGTGTTGGATTTATAATAAACAAGAAACTGAAGGATAAAGTTGTAGAAGTTGAAAGTTCCTCTGACAGAGCTGCACGACTTGTTATCCAACTCTCGAAAAGATACCAGGCTCAGATTATTCAAACTTATGCACCCACCACAAGTCATCCTGAAGAAGAAATTGAAGAATTTTATGAGGAAATTTGTCGTCTAAATAATAAAGGTAAGCAGCACTTGAAAATAATTATGGGAGATTTCAATGCAAAAATAGGGCAACGGCAACATAATGAAACTTCAGTAGGTAAATTCGGTCATGGCAACAGAAACCAGCGTGGAAATACTCTCGTTGAGTTTGCAGAGGCAGAAGGGTTTTTCATCTTGAACTCCTTCTTCAAGAAAAAGCCACACAGGAAATGGACATGGAGACATTCAAATGGGACGACAAGTGAAATTGATTTTATTATGTGTAACAAAAAATTCGTCATAGAAGACTGCAGTGTGCTAAACAAGTTCAACACAGGTAGTGACCATAGATTGGTGAGATGTAAGATGCACCTCAACACTAAATTTGAACGTGGCAAGCTCATAAGACAAACAAAATCTATTGACATAACCAACCTTAAAAAACACCATAATACCTTCAAGTTAGAACTGAAGAACAGGTTCTCTGCTTTAGAAGGCCTAACATCGGAAGAAGTGGACATCTCTGAAGTTAACAGAAAAGTAACCAAAGCTCTTATGGAAACAGCAAAAAAATTAGCTGGGTCTAAGAACAAGTTGCATGTGAACAAATTATCAGGAAAAACCAAAATGTTGATGCAAAAAAGAAGAGAGATGAGGACAACTAAAGAAGATGTGACTTCCAAAGTGGAATATATAGAGCTATGCAAGACAGTAAGAAAAAGTATCACTGAAGACGTAAGGAAATTCAACTGTGAACTAGTGAGGAAAGCAATTGAAAACAACCAATGCCTAAAATTGGCAAAGGGACATCTCAGTAAGGGAAGAAAACAGATTATGGCACTGAGAAAAGAAGATGGTTCTGTAACAAGAAATAGAGGCGAAATTTTGACAAGAGTGAAAGATTTCTACTCCAAATTATATGAAAGGGATGATACATGCACTCCAGACATCATGAAAGATACCAGTACCAGAGTTCCTCCAGTCCTTCCAGCAGAAGTTGCACATGCAATCAAGAACATGAAGCGAGGAAAAGCTCCAGGAGAAGATGGAATTACTGTAGACATCATACAAGAAGCAAGTGGAGAAATCGAAACAGTACTCGCCCAAATTTTCACTCGATGCCTTAATGAAGGAAAGATTCCTGAAGATTGGAACACCGCTACAATGATCCTGCTACATAAGAAAGGTGACATTGAAGATCTCGGAAACTACAGACCTATCAGCCTCCTATCAGTAGTTTATAAAATCTTCACTAAATTTCTTTCACACCGCTTGAAGGTAACACTGGACATGGCTCAACCGAGAGAACAAGCTGGATTCAGGAGTGGCTACAGCACAATAGATCATATCCACGTGCTGAGAGAACTAATTGAAAGAGCGAGGGAATATGAACTTCCATTGTGCATGGCTTTTATCGATTATGAAAAAGCCTTTGATTCGGTGAAACCATCAGCAGTTACAATGGCTCTGAAAACCTGCGGTATTGAAGATGCATACATTAATATTATTAATAACATCTATGAAAACGCAAGTGCAAAGATTCGGCTGTTTGAAAATACAACACACGTAAAAATTGGAAAGGGAGTGAGACAAGGTGACACCATATCTCTGAAGCTCTTTAATGCCACATTGGAAAATGTTTTTCAGTTGCTGAGCTGGGAAAGCAAGGGGATAAAGATTAATGGAGATTATCTAACCCACCTTCGTTTTGCTGATGACGTAGTCATTTTTGCAACTACCCCATCAGAGCTGCAGAGTATGATCCAGGAACTTGCTGACAAGAGTAAAGAAGTTGGATTAAAAATGAACTTTCAGAAGACAAAAGTGATGTTCAATGCTTTTACAAGAAATGAAGATTTATCGATTGATGGAGAAAAGCTGGAGATAACAGACACGTACGTTTATCTTGGACAGCAGATATCAAGTGAGGGTCACATTGATGAAGAAATTAATCGGCGTACAAAACTTGCCTGGAGAGCTTTTGGAAGAAACAGCATAATTTTCAAGAGCAATATGCCATTATGTCTTAAAAGAAAAATGTTTGATCAATGCATCCTTCCAGTGCTTACGTATGGTGCAGAGACGTGGACCTTAACTAAAAGAGACATACAAAGGCTGCAGACAACTCAAAGTAGCATGGAGAGGTGCATGCTTGGTGTAACCAGGAGAGATAAGAAGAGGAACTCGTGGATCCGAAAAATGACAAGAGTGGAAGACATCATGATCAGAGTTAAATTCCTGAAATGGCAATGGGCTGGACATACTGCCAGAAGGACAGACCATCGATGGACAGCTGAAATTTTAGATTGGATTCCAAGGGACAGGAAAAGACCCAGAAGAAGACCACATGGGAGATGGGTGGATGAAATTCGAAAGTATGCAGGGGTGACATGGAGGAGACTGGCACAAGACAGACCGTTGTGGAGGAAACTTGGGGAGACCTTCGTCCAGCAGTGGATTGATAATGGTTGACAATGATGATGATGATGATATATAAGCACAACTTCACAGAAAGGCAATAATGTCTTTCTTAATTATTAAACAAACGGAAAGTATTAACATTCGTCCCCAGCATGTGGATTGGTGTTGGTGGTATGGACTTTTATCTTATAGTGTGCAAGTTAGTTTTCGGGGTAGTTGATTCTGGGTTCTTGCTTTATATTTTGTAATGTATGTTTCATAATTTGGTGACCTAGGGAACACACAGGCAGCTATTGAATATTTCTAGCTTTTGTATGGTTTGAAAGGTCACCTAGGGTTGATGTTCCACTGAAGAGAACATCCCTACGGAATTCACTCCTTTATTTTCCGAGTTCGGCATTCTGACACTTTGATTAGTTATTTAGTTTTCTTCGTTTTTGTAGTCATTATTGTGTGCTTGTGGAGCTTTTGAATATGTTTTTGTATCGCTTGTCAGGTTTATTAGGGCTGTATATTTTTTGTGTATCTCGTCTTTACGAATGGCCTCTGTCACCCTTTTGGGAGACTTTACTCTTTATCCTGATGTTTTTTGGTGTAGTTGTTCATCACAATGTTTCGTTATGTATATATAATTTTGAAGAACTGTGGAATAATTCAGGATTAAAATTCATAGCTTCACCTGCAAAATCATGAATCACATGTAGTGTATCTAAAATAAAGGACACATTTTTATATTCACGCGCTTGCCCTTTGGTGATGTCTTACTTTTTTTTTCAGAAAACTGATTTCAAGGTGGAAGTGCCTCAAAAGCTTTCTAACGCCGTAGTGAGAGTATGCTACAGATTAAAGAGAAGGTTTCCTTCGTCAGCGCAAAGAATTGATATAATATGCCGCTTCCTGTTTCCTGTAGCTTTCGCTTTGTTCAATTTGATATTCTGGTGCAGTAATGCACAAGATCATGACTGAAATATTCCGGGCTACTTCTGAAAGATTTGTAGTTGTGCCTTTTCTTAAATGTTTTGAATAAACCTGTGTGTGGTTAACAGCTGTATGTGTCAAATAAAAATAATGATCTTTGTGTCAGTTTGGGATTTTTAATGTATTTTATGCATCCATGCAAAATGTATCATGTTATACCTTTTAATTTTCCACAATATCTGTACGATAAGTAACATTGCTTTCTGCGAGATGCTGCCAAGATGCATATATGCGCAAATCAGTTAGAGAAGGGATTTCATAAACGTAGTGTAAGTATTTTCACAAAGTTTATGGAGCAAAACCTTCTAATTAACATTTAAATTTAAGTATTTTATTATTAAGGAGACTTCGTACAGGCTACAAGCAAAATAATTAAACTGTACTTGTAATCCGATTTGTTGGTGTAAAAATATAAATAAACATTTCCCAGCTTTCGCACATCTACAAGGTGGAAATCAGAGAATGGTAGAAAACTGCCTAAATCGATTAATGAATGATTAATAAACCGGATTTAAAGTATGGTTTTACTATTTTGCGTAAGAGCTTCATGCCCGTCAAAACAAAAAATATTCAAGTAACCAAAATTTAATTGAAAATCCACAGTAGTTCTCTCTTTCGTAAGCGGGTAATCGAACTTTAATGATTTATCATGGCGTCATTTTCTTAGGTTAATGATAACTACTTGCTCGTAAAATGCTGTAATTTGCATGTTCTTGATCGGATTTTGAATGAATTACTCTAATATAAGCGGAACTTTCACTTTACAAGAATACGTAATTTCTAACAATTTGTGCTACTTAAATCTGTCGTGTTTGATCAGGTTAATTAGCGCCGCAGAAGAATACAGAATACATAGTAATATAATCTTCATTCCGGTTTCCTAAAATTTGGATTTACGAATTTTGCTTGATATCGCATCGCAAAGCAAGGCTCAATGAAACTAAATATAGTGAAGCAGTAAGGTGTTTAAATACCGCAATTTAGCTGTGGGTATAAATTTTATCCGCAGAATGTTGACTAAAAATTCGAACTACTTAAAGCATATTACTACTAGGAATTGCAAGAAGTTCAAAGATTTAGACTAAATGTTAACATACAAATATCCAAAATTGCAATAATTACTAATGATAGCTTTAGATAAGAATATTGAAAAAATTCTGGAAGAGGTAGAGGAGATTTTTTAAATTGGATGTATTCTCAACAAGGGTGGAAGTTTGAAGACATGACATCTGACTAAGACGGTCTATGGAAACTATAAAGATCTACTCGCTGAAGCCTTGCCGGGAAGACAATAAAACTTTGACCGAAACTATAATACGGCACGTGGACATTTGCTAAATTCATTAGACTTATATGGAATTTAAGGATGGTCATTGTCTAAAGAATATGAAAACGGACTCCTAGAATTTGAAATGAAGTGCTACAGACGAATACTAAAAAATCCATTAATCGATCATGTGATTAATCAGGAGAACGAACAAGTCAACTGCAAATATTAAGAAGGAAGAAATATAAAGTGGTGTGTCACGTAGATTGAAACAAGGGGATTTCTAAACATGCCTTGTCGTTCTCACTCCTGGTTAACGACCTCACAGGTTAACTACGAACCTAATAGACAGATGACTTGACTTCGTGGTGTACCCCTTATTTCGAACGAGAGAAATATTCTTTAATATAAAATATAACGAGAGTGAACGAGACCTGTGTGCTACGTATTGTCCAACGGTCGTAGTGGAGCTGCGCAGTTGAGGCAGTTTGTCAAATATAAATCAACCTGACTTCATGGAAGTAAAAGATGTTTGTAGGAAATATTCTACAGATATTTGTAAAAGTTTAAAACCACCTGTCAATCTATGGAAAATTAAGATTTTCAAAGACACAACTGATTACTAGTCACAGATATTTGAAAAAATGACACCACGGATGAATACTTACATTCTTTAGAACAGAAAAAGACCGAAATCAGTACTTTGTGTGGCCACGTTTGATTTTTATAACAGACAGAATACGATGTGGCATACTCTCAATGAGGGATTTGCAGTAGTCACTTGAAATGTCTTTGCACCACACGTACTTTATCGCGTCAATCAAAGCTTGGGAATTTGATGGGTTTTTTCTGCTACCCTGTCTTTTAAAATGGTCCACAAATGTACGATGGGTTAAGGTCTGGACTATTTCCGGGACAGTCAAGCACAGTTACGCTTTTCCTCTGCAGGTACTCCTTTACTGTCTCTGATTTGTTGCATGGAGCTCCATCATGCATCTGTGCACTTGTTATCATGCATCATGCATCTGTGCACTTGTTATCATGCATCATGCATCTGTGCACTTGTTAACAGCTTCTCACCTAACATTTCCACATAAAAAGGAACAGTCATGGTAGTGCCTGTTGTCAAAAAGGATAATGAAGCAGTACCGGATGGTAACGTAACACCCCATATCATCTGACTAGGTGGATATCTCACAGTGCCAACGGTGTATTTTCCATCCAAACTTTTGCCTTTTGGTCGTTGAACATTTGCTTCACGTGATTCAAATTGACGCACAGTTGATTCATTGGAAAAAAGAACTTGGCTCCAATTTTCAGCAGTTCACGATTGATGACGCTTTGCAAACTGGAGTATCTTCTTTTTCATGACAGAGGTTAGTCTAACTTTATGTGCAGGTTTATAAGACTTTAATCCAAAATCTTTGCTAAGACATCGGGAAAGTGTGCTGATACTAATATCCGACCTTTTGAAGGTAAAAAGGCCTTGATTTTCTTGCACGAATTTCTCGGATAGCGCATAACTATTCGCCTTATGATATTGGCAAACATTGGGTTGTTATCCTTGGACGTCCACTTCTCTTTCGGTCGCTAAATTCAGCTGTGTCTCGATATTTTATGATCGAATTATGTATAGCAGTCTTGCTTACATTCACCTTTCTGTTTACGTCACGTTCGGAGTATCACCCGTGATATAAAGACACTATTTGTGCCCTCTGAGTAACACTTAAAGCGCTTTTTTGCCCATTTTTCGCTATATAGAAAATACGTACAAAACCTCTCAGCATGAAAGCCAGAATCAAACTGACGCTCGCACGCTTTCTCCAACTCTATCAACAGGTGCTGCTGTAGGATTATGCAACACCGACAAGAAGTTGAGTAATACAGACAGTAGCTGAAACAAAGGCAGAAATTTCCTAATGCCAACAGGTGGTCTTACACTTTTGCAAATGATGTGAGATATTCTTTCCATAACCCTAAAGGTTATTCTCCAATGCATTTACCGCTGTGAAATGTATGTCGGTTATGGTAAAGCTTAAAGAACCTATATAAGTATTTTCAATAAGCTAACTTATATGTGCCCGAGTTATTTTTGTCTTAAAATACAGCAAGGTTTCAAGCTGCATGACTACGCGCGTGGTGTTGAAATTAAAATAACGTTCTGTATCAAGCACAGATGATGAAAGAGCGAAGCATACTGTTCTCAAGCCAATTTCTCAAAATGAGATTTTGCAAATGATAATTTGTAAATGGAAATGTGACCTGCAATTGAAATGCTTTTTTCCTTAATGGAAATAGAAGAAACCTTTGCGTGCCAAAACCATGAGCAAATTTACTGAATATTTGCCAGAGGTGTTCTAGTTACAGGAATCCGTATCTAGCAAGATTCCGGGCTTAAAGATCAAAATATGAACATCTGTTGAGTGTAATATGATTGATGGTTTTTAACGAAAAAAATAATCAAATTTCCGGTTTTAACGGGGGAGAGAAAAACTAAGATGAACACTTTTAACAATCAAATCTCCCGTCCATAATGTAGGCGCATTGAGTTCAGGAAATGGAGTCACCCAGCATCGTAGGAAGCAAATCATCTGAGTTCCAAAGGCTGCTCCTGTAATTAAAAAATAATAATTTGACTGCCTAGTAGGTCTGCTTACCTCGGGAAACTGGTCTCTGCTTAAACTATTTCAATAAACCCAATTATTAATGCAAGACTATCCTTTGCAGATAATTGTTTGAAATGTTGCAAAATAAGCAACACATAGCAATTATCGCTGTCATTAAGAAAAAATCACACTTTGATTACATTTTGAATTTAACAACATTATAGAGTCGAAAATCATAAAATTAACTCGACAGTTTTCTTTCGGGTGAAGTGTAATGATCACGGGAATATATAAGGCTGTCAGCGGTCATCCGCCCTAATTTCGGCTCACTGGTTCCAGGGAAGGAAGAGAGCCAGATCGATTTGAGGAACGCACCACGTATTCACGTATTCTATCACTTTGCAGGACAATAAAAAATTAATAAGCTGCAAAGGAACATTAACCACCACTGCAAATGGATAACAAATGAAGCTTAATCAAAATATTAAAGGGGAAGAATGCAAACTCCTTAACGGCCCGAGCATGTGCCTAACTCGAGAGATTTATCGGAGTCGCACGCCTTAGATTGCTCGCCAACAAGCCAATGTAAAGTTGTTGTAGCGTAATATTTCCACTACCTTCAATTAATCAGATGTACTACACATAACTGATTGATTTGATTAGTGGATATATTACACCATAACAAACTTTATTTGCATAACTCAATATCTTTTGTATATAATATGTGTTTTCATGGCTGATAGCATTGACTTGCCATAATTTTATTGCATGGTACCCAAGGTTATGCATTTCGCGTTTAGCTTTGCACTAAAGCTTTGCATTATTTCGTTTAGCTTTGCACTAAAGCTTTGCATTATTTCGTTTAGCTTTGCACTAAAGCTTTGCATTATTTCGTTTAGCTTTGCACTAAAGATTTGCATTATTTCGTTTAGCTTTGCCTTTAGCTTTTCACACGAAAATGGTATTTAAATTCCATTGTAAAGTGAGCAAATGCAACAATTAAGTAGTAATTTCCGAAAGAATTTTCAAAGGACCACTAGTTAAGATTCAGAGCAATACATGCAGTTACGGGAAAATTAATAGCAACTCTGGAAATTTCTGACTTTTTTTGGGTTTTCAGTGTTGCTACAAAAGTAAATATGCAGATAATACTCACAATATATATCATCATCATCATCATCATCATTGTCAACCATTATCAATCCACTGCTGGACGAAGGTCTCCCCAAGTTTCCTCCACAACGGTCTGTCTTGTGCCAGTCTCCTCCATGTCACCCCTGCATACTTTCGAATTTCATCCACCCATCTCCCATGTGGTCTTCTTCTGGGTCTTTTCCTGTCCCTTGGAATCCAATCTAAAATTTCGGCTGTCCATCGATGATCTGTCCTTCTGGCAGTATGTCCAGCCCATTGCCATTTCAGGGATTTAACTCTGATCATGATGTCTTCCACTCTTGTCATTTTTCGGATCCACGAGTTCCTCTTCTTATCTCTCCTGGTTACACCAAGCATGCACCTCTCCAGGCTGCTTTGAGTTGTCTGCAGTCTTTGTATATCTCTTTTAGTTAAGGTCCACGTCTCTGCACCATACGTAAGCACTGGAAGGATGCATTGATCAAACACTTTTCTTTTAAGACATAATGGCATATTTCTCTTGAAAATTATGCTGTTTCTTCCAAAAGCTCTCCAGGCAAGTTTTGTACGCCGATTAATTTCTTCATCAATGTGACCCTCACTTGATATCTGCTGTCCAAGATAAACGTACGTGTCTGTTATCTCCAGCTTTTCTCCATCAATCAATAAATCTTCATTTCTTGTAAAAGCATTGAACATCACTTTTGTCTTCTGAAAGTTCATTTTTAATCCCACTTCTTTACTCTTGTCAGCAAGTTCCTGGATCATACTCTGCAGCTCTGATGGGCTAGTTCCAAAAATGACTACGTCATCAGCAAAGCGAAGGTGGGTTAGATAATCTCCATTAATCTTTATCCCTTTGTTTTCCCAGCTCAGTGACTGAAAAACACCCTCCAATGTGGCATTAAAGAGCTTCGGAGATATGGTGTCACCTTGTCTCACTCCCTTTCCAATTTTTATGTGTGTTGTATTTTCAAACAGCCGAATCTTTGCATTTGCATTTTCATAGATGTTATTAATAAAATTAATGTATGCATCTTCAATACCGCAGGTTTTCAGAGCCATTGTAACTGCTGATGGTTTCACCGAATCAAAGGCTTTTTCATAATCGATAAAAGCCATGCACAATGGAAGTTCATATTCCCTCGCTCTTTCAATTAGTTCTCTCAGCACATGGATATGATCTATTGTGCTGTAGCCACTCCTGAATACAGCTTGTTCTCTCGGTTGAGCCATGTCCAGTGTTACCTTCAAACGGTGTGAAAGAACTTTAGTGAAGATTTTATAAACTACTGATAGGAGGCTGATAGGTCTGTAGTTTCCGAGATCCTCAATGTCACCTTTCTTATGTAGCAGGATCATTGTAGCGGTGTTCCAATCCTCAGGAATCTTTCCTTCATTAAGGCATCGAGTGAAAATTTGGGCGAGTACTGTTTCGATTTCTCCACTTGCTTCTTGTATGATGTCTACAGGAATTCAATCTTCTCCTGGAGCTTTTCCCCGCTTCATGTTCTTGATTGCATGTGCAACTTCTGCTGGAAGGACTGGAGGAACTCTGGTACTGGTATCTTTCATGATGTCTGGAGTGCATGTATCATCCCTTTCATATAATTTGGAGTAGAAATCTTTCACTCTTGTCAAAATTTCGCCTCTATTTCTTGTTACAGAACCATCTTCTTTTCTCAGTGCCATAATCTGTTTTCTTCCCTTACTGAGATGTCCCTTTGCTATCTTTAGGCTTTGGTTGTTTTCAATTGCTTTCCTTACTAGTTCACAGTTGAATTTTCTTACGTCTTCAGTGATACTTTTTCGTACTGTCTTGCATAGCTCTATATATTCCACTTTGGAAGTCACATCTTCTTTAGTTGTCCTCATCACTCTTCTTTTTTGCATCAACATTTTGGTTTTTCCTGATAATTTGTTCACATGCAATTTGTTCTTAGACCCAGCTAATTTTGTTGCTGTTTCCATAAGAGCTTTGGTTACTTTTCTGTTAACTTCAGAGATGTCCACTTCTTCCGATGTTAGGCCTTCTAAAGCAGAGAACCTGTTCTTCAGTTCCAACTTGAAGGTATTATGGTGTTTTTTAAGGTTGGTTATGTCAATAGATTTTGTTTGTCTTATGAGCTTGCCACGTTCAAGTTTAGTGTTGAGGTGCATCTTACATCTCACCAATCTATGGTCACTACCTGTGTTGAACTTGTTTAGCACACTGCAGTCTTCTATGACGAATTTTTTGTTACACATAATAAAATCAATTTCACTTGTCGTCCCATTTGGATGTCTCCATGTCCATTTCCTGTGTGGCTTTTTCTTGAAGAAGGAGTTCAAGATGAAAAACCCTTCTGCCTCTGCAAACTCAACGAGAGTATTTCCACGCTGGTTTCTGTTGCCGTGACCGAATTTACCTACTGAAGTTTCATTCTGTTGCCGTTGCCCTATTTTTGCATTGAAATCTCCCATAATTATTTTCAAATGCTGCTTACCTTTATTATTTAGATGAGAAATTTCCTCATAAAATTCTTCAATTTCTTCTTCAGGATGACTTGTGGTGGGTGCATAAGTTTGAATAATCTGAGCCTGGTATCTTTTCGAGAGTTGGATAACAAGTCGTGCAGCTCTGTCAGAGGAACTTTCAACTTCTACAACTTTATCCTTCAGTTTCTTGTTTATTATAAATCCAACACCACTAGTTCTGCCAGTATCAGTCCCACGATAGTAGAAGAGATGTCCACTTTTCAGTTCGATGAGATCTTCTCCTTTTCTCCTTACCTCACTTAGCCCCACGATGTCCCACTTGATCCTTTGTAGTTCCTCTTCCAATTCAAGAAGCCTTGAATCAGAAGATAGGGAGCGTCCATTGTACGTAGCCAAGGTCAGCATCAGATGGCAGCCTAGTCCGGTCCTCCGGGGATTCTTAGCACCCTCTGCCTTCATGTCGCACTGGCCGCTGCCTTGGCCAGGTACATTCCAGCTGCCGGAGACTGAGGGCCAAGATTTAAGTTGTGGAGTCATTTTGGAGGGGTTTGGCCATAACTCACCACGCTGGCCAAGCGGGTTGGTGAGTGTGGGATAGAATTTCCTCTAATCCCGATGGTATAGTTATACCGCTATGGGCGGTCGTCAGAGCCCCTTTAGTGGGAACAGGATGCACCACGAGAAGGCGGGGTTGATATTTGTCAAGGAGAGGCTGTGTTGTTACGCATCACGTGACCTTACATCCCATATATATATATATACATCATTTTAAAGCACATTTCATGCAGAAGCCAAATCAGTTTACAGAATGGGAATATCTTTAACAGAACTCAAGTTATGACCGGAAATGTTTTACGAAGGAAGAACACTTCGTTATTATGAAATGTCATCGTCGTTGCTACAAGCCGGTCTGCGTTACTGGCGATATAAAGGTAGGCGATGTTTGTGGGGTTATTCCAAAAGTTTTCGCAGTGCGCGTCGTTAGTTCGTTTGCATTAGGAAGCGTGTAGTCGTTAATTCTGTGGACTGCAGTGCAAATCTGAAGTTTAGAGAGCATTTCGTTTAATCTGTGCAAAGTATGTTTCAGGTATGGGATGATTAAGTGATATTTCACCACGAAAAGCTTTGCGAATGGTGTCTTTGAATTCGGCAATTGAGATGCAGAAATTGCCCGGATAACGGGAGTGCACAAGAGTACCGTTGGACGGCAGCTTGCGAAGATCCGTGATATGGGTGGAATCAAGAATGGCAGGCTGGTTAAATGTGGCCGAAAAATGAAAGCAACTCCTAGAAGTAACAACGTGTCGAACCGGTTATGTCTGCGAAACAGGTTCGTATCGTCAACAGTTCCTGCCAAAGATTGCGGGAGAGCTGTGGTACTGTAGCTTGTCCTCGAACAGTGAGGAATAGGTTACGTTCTATGGGTCTGACGTCTCATAGGGCGGTAAAGAAGCAATTACCAACCGATGTACAATACAAGAAACGTTTAGAATGAGCCAAGGAACATAAGGAGTGAAACACTGATAGGTGGCGTCAAGTGTTATTTAGTGATGAGTCCAAATTGAACATCGGCGGCAACAACGCTGGGTGCAGAGTGTTTTGACGAAATAGCGAGACGTTGCGTCCCTCTTGCACATTAAGACAAAAAAGTATTCAGGCAATGTCGTGATTTGGGGATGCTTTGCTGCTGCTGGAGTGTGCAGAATTAATGTGTGTGAGAGTTAATGCACAGGTGTACAAAAGTATCCTCCAGTACAAGATGGTTCCTTCAAGACGTGGTTTGCTCCAGGGTCAGCCATACATTTTCCAGGATGATTCGCTCCCATGCTACCGCACAAAAATCATTAAAGCTTATGTGACGTCTTTAGGCAATTTCTGCCACTTTCTTGGCCTGGTAATTCGCCAGACGTGAACCCGATTGAGAATTTGCGGTGCATTCTGAAAAGAAAAGTGCACGAACGTCACCCCACAAATAAGTGGAACTGATTAACGCAATTACTCACGTTTGGCACAACTGTATTTCATTTGATATGTAGCATACGTTGGTTGACTTCATGCCCAACAGGTGTGCAGCCGTTATTTAATCAAAAGATCACCCAACGAAATATTAAGTACGTAATTCTATTTTAATTTGAACATGTTACTTTGCCATTTCTGTTTAAAACTTGAGTACTGTTAAAGATATTCCAATTGTGTAAACTGATTTGGCCTCTGCATGAAACGTGCTTTAAAATGATAAACACATTGCGAGTATTATCTGCATATATACTTTTTTTAGCAACACTGAAAACCCAAAAACTTCAGAAATGTCCAGAGTTGCTCTTAGTTTTTCCGTAACTGTAGTTGCTCGGAATTTTGCGTACATCTTAAAGTGAATGCTCCTATTCTTCCATGCAAAAATAATTTTTAACGAAGTTCTTTTCCCATTGGCTATTTTGTGGAACTGTAAGAAAGTTGTGAAACACCTTCACTGACTAATTGAAATTTACTACAAGATTTATCGCTGGATGATTTTGTTGAACCTTGGTAGTAATCGGGTTACACAAAGTTCCCGTATTTCTTGTATGCATGGCATGGTAGAAAAAGGAATCTACAAGGCACGCAGAAACAACTGACAGGGGAAAGCATTATAACATCAGAAACAAACAATGTCTTACAGAAGGATTTGATTAATCCAGAAAAGTTCCCCTTGCTTCCTCTACGTATTAAATTTGTCTTAATAGAAGATTTGCGAAAGTTTTACCACGAGGTAGAGGCGATTTTAAGTTTGTGTGAAATAGGTTTTCAGGATTGTTAGATGGCAAGATCATTAGTTTTCTTGTCTGATCCGACAAAGCAAATTTGTCGGATCGGACAAGAAAACTAATTCAGGATGACAATTTTGAAACCTAACTGCTTGGTATTAAAAAAGTAGCAAGGACTGTTTTCAAATATCTTAAAAAACAAACCTCTCAGCCTCAGGAATTAGGTGCAATAAATTAAGGCATTTTAGCTGTAGTTGGTATCACAAAAATAGAAGAAAGTTAATTGTAATTGAAGAAGTGAAAATCGGACATTTTTGGTTGAAGATTATCAGACTACTTGATGAATTTACATGACTAAATTTCATAAGAGAAAATGCAATGAAAAATTGTGTAATATATTACTCTCAGAGAAACAAACCCGAACCTTTATTTAATTACTTTATGTATACCAGAACATCCACAAAACAACTATCAAATATGAAAAGGAAAGTTACAAAAACCTTGGCGATAAAAAGAGTTCAGTTTGTAATCTGATGAAAAGTACAATTTATTGTTCAATCAGCTGTTTCGTGTTTCATACGGCTGGACTAAAATACCTTCTGTATTGTCATATTTCGAACTCTTAAACAGAGACTCCCAAGCAATTTCTCTCACTATGTATTCTTTTTTACATTGGGAGTTTAACGACCACCATGAACAACTCGATGAGGTACAAGCAGTTGCTCGTCCCTCATCAAACATCAAACACAAGTCATCGCTCTTTCCACGTTTATAAGTTAGTCACGGAAAAATTCTCATTGGTCGCCACTGGGAATCGAACCCTAAGGATCTTCCAGTTACGCGCCGGTGCAGTGGAAGCATGTCCGGTGCGTAACTGGAAGACCCAATGGGTCCGATTCCCAGTGGCAGTCAATGAGAATTTTCCCGTGACTAACTTATAAGCGTGGAAAGAGCAATGACTTTTGTTTGATGTTCTTGGTCCACGTCAGGTGTTTGTATTAATTGCTCGTCCCTAATTTGTGGTCTCTCCAGTGAGGGGAGACAGTCATTGCCGTAAGGCAAGCACGACATCCATGCCTCACAGTGATTCGAACCCAGATCCATCTCGGAAGAACCATCGGAAACCAGCGGTTACATCACTGCGCACTGGGGCACCCACCCTATACATTTTTTATGTCGCTTTATTATCATAGTGTACGATGTCGTCATCACTGTTATCCACAAGCTCCATAATATAATGCTGTTAACACTATCCCCCTATTTATCAACTTTTATCATCAATTTCTGAATCTTGTTCATTTTTACAGGCTGATATGTTTTAATAAAGAGAAGGATTTTCACAATTTTGTGGCATTGTTTCTTCGTAAGTTTTATTTTAGTTTAACTGATTTTCATCTGAGGTAAGCAAATTTCGTTAGGCCTAATATTACTTCATGTGCAGGTGGAAAGAGTAAAATTTCATAGTTTATTTCTTTTTAATTTGAAAGTGATATATTCCCTTCTACACAGTATTTTCGATTGAATGCAAATTTAAGTTAGCTGCGCGAAATTCAGCTTTTTAATGTCAACGCTCCTCTAACATTGGCTTTAAATTGTGTTACTGTGCATATTCAGTGAAGTCATTTTTAGCTTTTGGAAAAAACGCACGAACTCATTCTCTCAGAAGGTTGTCTTTTTGAGTATTCGATATCTTAACACTCATTAGCTTTATTTGGAAATTTCTCCTTACCTTCAGCAGCTTAAAACAGTGAAAACGATGTCTTTGGTCTTTGCCTGTTAGTTCTTTCCCGATACCTGTCATTAGTGACGAGGCTTTCGAATTAAAATATAATTTATTTAAAAAATATATCCTAAATTTAAAAATAAGTGATTGTTTTTCTTGTGGTATCGTTAATTATGAAGTCAAGTTAAGCATACAGTTTGTTTCCCAAATAAAGCACACTTTTCCAGCTAGAGAGCGTTAATGTATCTTTCCCGATATCTCTGCTTCTAAAAGCCGAATTTAAAAAATTGTTTCTGTGACTGATCGCGTTCATAAAGATTGCATGTTATTTTTAGGTTTTCGTAATGCACAATTTTTCGGCGATGGCCGTGAGGGTATATTACCGTTTTCAGTTGTTTTTTTATTGGGGGTTTAACGGCCACTGTGAACAACTAGATGGGCTATAAATAATCAACCGTCCCTTGATTAGGACCACTGGCTCCAGGGAAGGGAGAAATCCAGTGCCGTAAGACAAACGCAACATCCATGCCTCACCGGGATCGAACCCAGACCTATCTCGGACGAATTGTCAGAAGCTAGTGCTTAAACCACTGCGGCACAGGAGCTGCTTCACATGTTTCAAGCCACTTCTATTCTCCTAAAAGCCCGTACGATTTTTTTTTCAGTTACCATGCCTGCCAACGAGAAACATGTCGTTGATATTTTTTGTTTAAAATAACGCAGTTCTTTCTTTAGGGCGCGTAAAGATATATCATATTTCTCCCATATTGCCGCTTCTCAAAGTACTGTTTTAAACCTTTTTCCTAAGGCCGGCGTTCACGATAAAGAATATGTTACTAATAATTTCTATATTTGTAATACATGATTTGATCGCTAAAGGGCCTAAATTCGGGTTTCTATTTTCCATAAATTTGTACCATTTACTGCGGGATAGGTTTTAGACTTAATTTGTACCCAAAATAAAGCATAAGTTTCCTGCTGTGTAGTGCAAACGTTTATTTCGTTTCCCATGATGTCTACTTTTACGGGTTCAATCTGAAAAATATTTTTGTGTAAGATACCGCCTGTATTGAAGAACATTTTGCGTATATATTCAAACAAATTGCTCTTAACAGTTTAACACTTAAAAAGTGATCATGGTAATAAAGTACGCAAAATGTTTGTGTTGAGGTGGCATCCGTGTATCTTGAATGTATGCATTCACCATCATCAACAACAACAACTATTATCAATCCACTGCTGGATGGAGATCTCCCTATTTTTTTCCACAAATTACTCTCTTGAGTCAGTCTCCTATATGTCATTCCGACATGCTTCGAATTTCATCCAGCCGTGTCCTAAATGTTCTGGATGTTTCCCTGTCCTCTGAAATCCAGTCTAGTTTTTCAGTTGCCTAAAAGTCGTCAGTTCTTCCAGCAATATTTCCAGCTCATTGTCATTTCAGGGCTTTTGCTTTGATCATGATGTAATGAACTCCAGTCATTTTCTCGATCCACTAATTGCTCCTCTTCTTCTTCCTAGTTCTTTGATCCATAAGTTGGAGGTGCAATGATGCGTTATTTATAAACTTTTCTTTTAAGACATAATGGAAATGAAAATTGCACTGTTTCTTCCAAATGCTCTCAAACCAAGTTCTATACGTCCATGAATTTCTTCTTCAACTTCGCTCTTGTTGGATATTTAGTGTACAAAGTAACTGTACACACTGGTTAATTCCGGTTTTATGCATCAATTGCAAAATCTTCAGCCCTTCTAAAAGTATTGTACGGAAGTCTTGTTTTCTGCAAGTTTATTTTTAAACCCACTTTCTTACCCTTGTCAAGGCCGCCCAGGTGGTGCAGTGGTCTAATAGCGATGGCTTCTGATCATTCGTCCGAGATGGATCTGGGTTGGAATACCGGTGAGGAATGGATGTTGTATCTGTCTTACGATGCTGGCTCTCTCCCTTCCCTGGAGCCATTGGCCCTAAATTAGGGACGGGCGACAGCTTATAGCCCATTGAGTTGCTCACGGTGGTCGTTACACCTCCAATTAAAAGAAAAAACCTTTGTCTCGAAGTTCCTGGATTATACTCTGCAGTTCTGATGAGCCTTTACAAGAATAATTACATCGTCAGAAAAACGAAGTTGGGTTAAATAATCTAATTTAGTATTAATCCCCTTGTCTCCCCAGTTCAATGAAAGAAACACATTTTGAATGTGGCGTTGAATAGCTTGGGAGGTATGGTGTGCGTCACTTATGTATGCGTTAGGTCTGTATATATGCACAGACGCACGCATATTTAAATTTTTTTCTATCTGATAGGCGGGGAGGATATGTTGCTGCCGTAGTGAAAGAGCATATGGTTTCTGAAATTTTTCCTGTGTTCGGTGAAACCGACCTTCATACGATAAACATTAATTGGCTTTAGTGAAACCGGATGTAGTCGCGCTTTCTTCCGGTAAGAAATATTCTGTGTCCGGCCGCTGACCTGAAGTTGAATCTCATTGTTCTCGTATCTTCCCCCATTGACTTTTCACCACTCTGGATACAAACAGCTTACTTGGGGTAAGTTAATACATTTTTATTTTGCTCTTGAAGGTGTTACAGTTAAAATAATAGTTTTGTCAGTAGTATGTTTTACTAGCTCTCGAAACGGAGTAAAAACTTTAATCATCACAGACCTGTAATTAGAATTCCTGCAGAATTTAAGCCATTCAATTTGTAGAAAATGAGAAATTAAAATCAACATAATTCTCCATTTTTATTTAAAATCCGCTTTTGATCACATATATTCACTCAACGGCCACTTTGTTAGGACGCGTGTCTTACGAAAGTTGCGGTATTTGTTTAGAACTGTGTAATTATTTAAGTAATACCTGCTAGTAGGAACTCTGCATGTGAAATATTGAATCGAACCAAATTTACGTAGAACACACCAATTTTCCATCGATTGTATTCATATTTCGAGAACATGGGATCTCGAATGAATCAGACTCAACTATCTTAGACTTTGATCACAAATCAGATTGAACTGTCCAATATAAAACTTACAGTAGTCAACATGTGCCTGTAATTTAACAATCTATTTGACTTTTTTCTTTTTTTACGTACATTTCGTTACTTTTCGGTTTAAAGTTATCTCCCTGAACAGTACTTCCCGGAAGAGCTTGTTCATTTTGGTTACGCTGACGGCGTATCCGAAGAAAACATGATGACTACGTTCAGTGAATATATTGGTAGGGAGCAGTTGAGTAACGGGGAGAGATGAAGGGCTTCTTGTAAATCAGTCACGTTTTATAACTATACTAGGCGAAACTCGTCGGAATCAACGGTTAGTCTTTTTTTTAAATAGACTTATATGAATCAACAAATGCAAACTTTATTTGATTGACAAACTCATTCAACCACTTCAGTAAAGACAATAGTCCAGGTTCATGATTTTTTTTTGACTGAAGGTTTAACGACAACCGTGAGCAACTCAATGGGCTATAAGCTGTTTCCCGTCCCGAATGTAGGGTCACTGGTTCCAGGGAAGGGAGAGAGCCAGTGTCGTAAGACAACCACGACATCCATGCCTCACCGGGATTCGAACCCGGATCCATCACGAACGAATCATCATACGCTAGCGCTTAGACCTTCTGCCCCACCGAGGCGGCCAGGTTCGTGATGATCAGCACAACTGCACACTTTTTCAGTCGTAAAATGTGAGGCGGAAGTCCGCTCATCTCGATCGTGTGCAAAATTTCAACTGCGTAGCCCACCTTTTCACTCTCAACTTCAGCCACAACTGTGTTTGTAAATGTTGTTGGAATGAGATTCACGTTGCAATTACCCTTAACCTGTCAGAACCGAAGGTTTTTTTTTGTTTTGTTTTTTTGAAAAGAATAAACTTATATGAAACAACAAGTGTAAACTTTATTTGATTGACAAATTCATTCAACCACTTCAGTAAAGACAATAGTCCAGATTCGTGATTTTATTTTCGACTGAAGTCAATGGGCTATAAGCAGTCACCTATAATATTTTCACTAGCAATGGTCAACGGAATGTTCATTTATATCTTTACATAATGGGTAACGTCTTACGTTCGTGAAAAAACTGGATCGAATGAATATTAAATTTTGTATAAACATCGCACAGTCCAACGGCATAACGCAATCAGGTCTTTGAGAGTGTTCGCTGTTCCGATGAGAATAACTTTGATACGAATGCCTGCTAGCGTTGCTTTGCGCAACGGCTCGCTCAGAAACGAGAAGACTTCGGACTTTAGACTACCTTTGTCCCTCCCTGCTTCCGCTTTCAACAGCGCGTGAGTCAACCACAGACGATCGCATGTCAAACGCACGCTTCTCCCAAGGTCTTTACATGGGAAATTTGCCACCCCACTACACCCTAACCGTTGCCCCAATCTCATGTTTTTCTTCGACTGGCACATCTACATTGTAAGACCTTTATTTTAATATCTCAACCATATATTTACGTTTAGCTGTTCTCTCAAAATAGGACTCACAGTAAAATACCTTACAGAATTAATATATTGTGTGGAGATTTCTACGTGAATATATGAGACTGATATTCATTTCAATAAGTGTAGTCTGCGACGTATACTAAGGTGACGTAAGGCAAATCGGCAAGTTGAAGAGATAAGCCTTGCGGGCATAATTCAATACGTAGAAGAGCCTCACTTGAATAAGAGACGTGGGTTCGATATAAAAGGATGTTTCCCTATACTGGTGCCATGACACAAACTGAATCTTCTGGCTATGGGGATAAAAAAATATGTGGTGA